>OV121133.1:71610040-76610040 GCA_921294245.1 Brassicogethes aeneus | reverse complement strand
TGCATTAAAAAAATTATTATATTTACAAAATAAAAATAACAAAACAAGACTAACTAGACTAAAAAGATAAAGGTGGGGACTACATTTCCTGAAAGTTTCAGATTTTTATTTTTTCCTCAACATAATGATTTCTGAGGGCAAAATTGGCTAATTTTGAAAATTATTAAGTTTCAATAATTTTTTTAATAAAGAAAATGATAGTCTAGAAACTTAAAATAATAGTTACGTTTTTTATTGTATAAGTACTTGATACCTGAAAAAAAATAACTTTCTAGATTTAGTAGAATAGGCACAGGAGCCAGACAAAAATTACAAAAATTGGCAAATTATCATGAATCTTTAGTGGTTTACCATTCTTTTGTGAGATTAACTAATTGGACAATAATAATTTATATCGAAAACACACTTACTGAACAGTAAAAAAAATTAAAATCATTTCAATATTTGTCACAGAAAAAAAGTTCTGGACCACTATAAGAGAGTAAGAAATTGACACGATTTCAGATTTCTAAAGGGTGCCGATTAAAAGAAAAGAATCCAAAAATTAAAACGGCAACGGATTTTCATATTTGATACCTAAAAGATCATCCTCAATTTTTTTTATCAAAATTAAAAATCAAGCAGCGCACCCCATTTGGTGTTTTTATTTGGAATGACTCTTCTACACCTTTTCCAGTTGATATTCAGAAAGTAGCAATTGATATTCAGAAAGCAGCAATTGATTTTCAGACATAGCAAATGAAATTCAGAAAATAGGAAATGTAATTCAGATATTTAAAATGATATTCAAAAAGTAGATGATGTAATTCAGATATTGCAAATGATATTCAGACAGTAGCAATTGATATTCAGAAATTACTTATAGTATTCAGACAGTAACAATTGTAATTCAGAATATGTCAATTGAAATTCAGAAATTAACAAATGATAACATTTTCATACTTCATTTTACTTATTTTCTAAAATCTCAATTTAATGTATTTCTTTGTATATTGCTTTGTTTCCATGGAATTGACAATAATAAACAAATTTATCACCATTTAAGTAGGTATATTTGTCACAATTGTAAACTCATTGCAAGTAAGGACCGAATTTTGTTCATTTGTACTTTATATAAATTTCATTTACTTAGTTAATAAAGATAACGTGTACTTTCATTCATCATCGATTTACTGTATGCAACCCTCTGTTCCTGAAACAATTCCTGCGGCTAAATTACATTTGATTTAATCTGAAAAACAATTGCTACTTTCTGAATTACAATTGCAAGTTTCTGAAAATCAATTGTGTTATCTGAATTACAATTCCTACTTTCTTAAAATCAATTGTGTTATCTGAATTACATATGCTACTCTCTTAAAATCAATTGGAATAGCTGAATTACAATTCCTACTATCTGAATATCAACTGGAATAACTGAATTACAATTCCTACTTTCTGAATATCAACTAGAAAAGGTGTAGAAGACATCTTACCTTGATTTGGTTGTTTAGCTATGAAAGAGAAGAACTTTTTCTCGCCCTTATCGTCCGCGCAATAGGATATCCTGTGGAGGGGGAATTGGTGCAAGATGGTGTGCGATTTGGGTTCCTGGATGGCCACGCCGTCTATGCTTATCGTTAGTTCTACTTTGCGCGTTTTGGCACCGGTCTCGCTCTTCCTCAGCTGCTGTGAAAACCTTAATTTACGTATACCTTCTTTGACTACTTCTATTCCTAAAAATATACACAGAAAATTTATAGAAAACTATGCATTCATCAGTATTTCTACTTAATACTTTATTATGGGCGATTCATGAAGCTACAGGAACATTTGAAGAAGCAAAATGTCGAGTCTTCGCAAAATAGTTATTTATGTATCAAGGCAGTAAAGTCGTATTTTTTATCACGAATGTGGAAAACCACGTGAGTGATAAAAAATGACTTTAATGCCGAGGTGCATATTAAATTTTATCCGAAATCACATTTATTAATACTAATAATTAATATTTATGATTAAATCAAATGTCATTTGATGATCAAATCAAATGTCATTTGAATGTAGGAATGTTTGTTGCGTCGCGACGGTTATTATATATTTGCCCGCCGCGGCGATTTTTTAATCTAATTAATAAAATTAACTTATTATTTTTATTAAACAACATTTTATAAAAGGGTCCAATCAACCTCCGCGACGGTGCTTTTTATAAAATATTATTTAGTTGCTGCTGAGGAGCAGTAGACACATCTTAAAATGTTTAATGGGTTGCATACAATACTCGTATTAAATCGGCAGTAAAGTTCTACTACCTAACCCTTTATTTACCAAACCAATATTTGTTACTTTTTAAGCTGACATAAAATGTTTTATAATAATAACAACTAAATCCAGCAAAAATTTTAATATTATAGTATCTACCATGGTACAAGAAAACAAGGTATGTTCTTGCGCATATTTACATTTTGATGTAAGTTGTTTTTAAGCTATTTTAAAGTTTAGTGTAAAAAATGTCTACATTTCCTTAGTATGGGCTTAAGGATAGTAAGTAGATTTATTTTAAAAACAATTAAATAGCAGTAGTTTTTTAGGGGTCCTTTTGTATACAAACAATATCTGTGACAAATATAAATAAAAAATAATTTAGGTTAATATTTTTGTTTGTTTTGTAGCTTGTATTTGTTCCATTTACTTCGAAGATAGTTGCTATAAGAAGGAAAACTGGACCGAAAAAACATACAAACTACATTCCCATTAAAAAAGTCTTTAAAATTGGATAGGGTTCCAACTTTACACCTAACAGAACAAAAAAAATCAAGTACTTTGTAAGAAATTAAAATAAAATTTAAAAAAATATATAAATCATAGTTCTTTTTACAGTGTACAAGAAATAGGACAAAACCAGGAAGCTTAATATGATATTTGAAGACTCTAAGAAATCAAGTAAATGTACATGTACTGCAGTGTAAGAAATGAAAATAAAATTTGAAAAACAAAATAAATCAAAATTAAATATTTCTTTTTGCACTGTGCTGAAAATGTGCCAAGACAAGGAAGTTAATAATCTTCAAGGACAGTCCAGAACAGAAATTCAAACTGCTGATGAAAAGGAAATGGCCTGGGATTGAAACATCCCAAAAGCCATACCATGATATAATATTTTTCCAGGTTAAGTTTGTTTTATTTAATGTTAGCTCCATGGTGGTCAATTTAGGGTTTTTATTTGGCAACTAAACTTAAATTTCAATTATTTGTAAATACAATTTTGCAATAAATTAATTTAGAAAAATATGCTGTTTACATTTTTCTTGCAATTGCATTGATGTTAATGTTGTAACTTTTTATTTCATTCTTTATATTTGCTTTAAAACAAGATACCTAGGTATTTTATTTGAAAACCATTATTTAAAACATTTAGGTAACCTAAAAATTAAAATTAAATTTTTCTTAGCACTTTTTTCATATATTTTATTTGGTATTTAGTATATACACTCACAGTCAAAATAATCGATCCACACAAATTTTCGATGAATTTCAATCGCAAATAACTTTTTTATTTAATTTCGGATTTAAACAAATATTAAAGAATATTTTAGATACATTAATGGAGAATCGCTCACATTTTAAAAATTACTAAAAAATACACGTACGTTTATAATATACAGGTTTAAACAAAAATATGTTTTTACCATAAGTTTAAGACACTCTGTAGAGTGGCAAAACCGTATATTGTTCTAAATTAAGTTTTAATTACAAGTCACATCTATTTTTAACAGTTTTGTTTTTGGTTCACATTGATATATTTATATTTGTGGAAAATATGAATTTTTTTAAAAAAACATTTCAATTTCCAATATTTTTCCCGTATGAATAACTAAGGTTGCTATCCTTAGCCTATGGAGGATGACAGTGACAGTTTTGTTGAATCATCCCATACTTGGACATGTCATATACAGCTTTCAAAAGGTATCAAATTGTTTTTTGTAAATTAATGTGTTAATTTTGAGGTGTCTTCTTACTTTTAAAAATGTCTCCGACTGATGTTGCCCTTTGTATTTTACTTCTTGTGACGTTTAAAATACTTGCCACGTAATACTGTGACCGTCCATCCTGGATTAAATTAATGGCTCTGGCAACATCAGTCGGAGACATATCCATTTTTTAAAGTAAGAAGACACCTCAAAATTTAAACATTAATTTGCAAAAAACAATTTGATAGCTTTTGAAAGCCGTGTATGACATGTCCAAGTATGGGATGATTTAACAAAACTGTCACTGTCATTCTTCATAGCCTATGGATGGACCATAGCAACCTTAGTTCTTCATACAGAAAAATATTGGAAATTGCAATGTTTTTTTAAAAAATCTATATTTTCCACAAAAATAAATATATCGAGGTGAACCAAAAACAAAACTGTTAAGAATAGATGTGACTTGATAATTAAAACTTAATTTAGAACAATATACGGTTTTGCCACTCTACAGAGTGTCTTAAACTTATGGTAAAAAACATCTTTTTGTTTAAACCTGTATATTATAAACGTCTATTTTTTAGTATTTTTTTAAAATGTGAGCGATTGTTCATTAATTTATCTATAATATTCTTTAATATTCGTCATCAAATAAAAAAGTTATCTGCGATTGAAATTCATCGAAAATTTGTGTGGATCGATTATTTTGCCTGTGAGTGTATTATTTACCTACGTTAAAACAATATATTTTATTTGATTGAAAAAACATATAAAATGGTTTTTTTTATTAATAATATTGTGGGATATGGTTTTTTACGTACCTATGATCTTCAAATTATTCGACAATTTAATCTAAAAATCGGATAATTTTATAGAAATTTAAATGAATTTCATAAGAGAATAATATTTAAATTTAATTTCAAAGGCGGTAACTAAATTATGAAAAACGTGTTAAAAATGCACTCAACAATTTTCTAAACCGAAGGTCGCATACCTAATAACCATGGTGCACTAATAATTACGTGATATACAATGTGTCAGAATTTTATAAATATTACTTCATAACGTCCCACAATAAAAAAAAAACAATAATTCAATCCCTACCTTTTGGTTGATCTACTACTGTGTTTCCCAGAAACTTGACTAAATAGGCTATGTGACCTTTTTGAAGCGCATCGGGAGGGTGAATCCACTTTCTTTCGCCATTCGTACTGGTATTGTTGTTACTTTTCGTTCCATTTAATTTAATTTGTGTGCTTTGCGCCCATTTTTTTAACGTAGACATTCTGGAACAAACATTGAAAGTGTAATAATACTGCTCAGTATTAATAACAGTAGGATAAGAGAAATACCAAGATTGTGTTTTACATTTTTATTTGTTTTAACTGCACTGATAAAATATTATAAACATTTGTTAATTAGGATGTATGTATAAATGTATTTGCCGTAAGGTCAATGCTTTGTAATTTAATCTACTAGACTAGATGTCTGTTTTATGTATTCATGTTTATCTAGGATTTACAAAAAATGCACATTGTTTTTGTAATATTTCATTTACTTATTTATGAATCATAGGATTGTTATCGGGGGTCAGATATTAGTCTCTGTCGGGGGTATTATGCAAAATTAAGATTTAACATTTATTTTTAACTAAGGTCAATATAATTAACAGTTTTTATTTGTACTTAGGTAACAAGAGTTTTTAATGAACATTTCAATGATTTTAGATTTTTTGATTAAAATTTGTACGTACTTACAATTATAATACCAATTATTATAAAAGTATAAAGTGAGGTTAGATAGCTTCAGAGTTGTCACAGGTAAAAAAAATGTTGAATGGTCCTAACGGATTTTTTATAGACTAGGATGTAAAAAACTTCACCTGATTCGTCTAAATTATTTTATCCCAGCTGGGTGTGGATTTTTTTAAATTTTTGCATTAACAAATAACAAATAATATGTACACTCAGAAATATGTACATGCACTGATAATGAAACTAATTTTGTAAGCGATTTATAAAATAATATTATTTAACTTAAATGTAAAATTGTAAGGTACCTTTTTTATTAAATTTAATCGGGACATAAGCCTAAATTTTATTGGGACATAAGCCTACGATTTGTTAAAGTAATGAGATTATTTTTTTTACAGAATAAACTTTTTTTACTGTTAATAAAATTCTCATTTACTATAATGAAGCAGCAATGTTGAGCTTTTAAAAAAAAAGTTTATCCATCAAAGTAATAGTTGTTATCGATAATATGATCATATAATATGATCATATTGTCATGGCAATAAGAAATACTTTATGTTTATATTAAATCTTTTCTAAATTACTATCGTTGTAATTCAAATTAATTTTATTTCAGTTAGAAAATCTTTGTTAATAGCTTACGTTAAGAACAATAACAAAAATATTGTATTGCTATAAAAAGACTTTTTTAATATTTACTGTTGTTTTGCAATGGTAACCAAATTTTTGTTATTTCCCTTAAAAAGAGGGGGAAACTTTATAACTTTATAATTCACAGTCTGTGTTATAATCTTATTGATTTCACTTGTGCGAGTGAAGTGTCGTAAAATCTAGCATGATAAAAATAACAAAAAGATCACAAGAAAATTAAAATTTCGACGTTTTCTAAAAGAAATATTTGAGGTCTATTCTATAAACGAAGCACACTTGTTTAAAAAGTGAGTTTATATTTTTTTATTTTGTACATCATATAATAATAATAATAATTTTTTTATTATAATAAATAATTTGTTTTAATGCCTTGCAAGTATTAAAAAAAAACTACTTAACACCCAACAGTAGGTTGAAAATGTTACCATTGTTACAATGAAAATAGTTTATTGAATTAACAATTAATTTGTTGTTAAATTTACATATATTATAAAAAAGTTTTATTTTGAACGAAAAGATTTGTAAAATTTACAAAATTTTTATGAAAAATACCATTAGGGTTTCAATAATACTACAAAACGTTTTTGTAAACGGTATAGAACTGTTTTTTTGGATAAATAATAATAACTATATTTATCAATGCGTTTCTGCTCTTATTTTTATAAACATAACGTAAATTTACTTAATAGTTAGGTAATGCAAATGCTATTACTGAAAGCAGCGTTTGCAGATAAATAATTTTTATAAAAATGATCTTTTTGCCGTAACAAAAGCAATTGTTGGACGAATAGGGATCTTTACTTTATTAATTAGACAAACTACTTTTTTGTTATATTCATTATTAAAATTTTCTGAGTGAAATGTATTGAACTTAAAATTGTTGAATGGCTGTTTTAAGAACTTAGGTTCACAGATTATAAAGGTTAAATGCGAATTGTCACTTTTGATTCTTACACGAATTATTGATATACAGGGTGACCTGGAACTCCATACCAAATAGGTACTTTTATTTATTTACTTTCATATTGTTTAAAAACGATTTGCAATAGAGCAAATAAATGACAAAATTTTATTTTTGCTTCGAGTGCAATGCTTTTCCAGTGAACAACCGCGAGGTCAGCCGTGACCTGAATTGACTAATAGTGTTTTGTTTTGGCGTATGGGTATGGTTTTACATTAAAAGGTACTTCAGAAAATAACTACTTTAAAGGAAACATACCTGTACGAATATTTGACGAATACAAATTGCAACAGTATTACGGGGTGAATTTTGATTTGAATTTTTGGTTCAATATAATTGTCCTCCGAATAACACTTGTAATAAAAAATATCACACCTTAAAATATCGACATATTTTTTTGAACTAAGATTATACCAACCAAAATAAAAATTGAGAATTGGGAATAACCCAACAATTAAATTAATTAAGGTAAACAATTTGAGTCAATTATGGTTATTTTGTTTATAATTTTTTTAAAAACAAAACTATAAAACAACAATTAATTAAATTGCATTTTAGATTTACAGTCCTAGGTATTTACTACGCTTATGTTATTTTTAATTTTAAACTTATTTACCGATTATGCAAAGATTAAAAAATAAAAAGTAATTTACTCTAATAGATATTGTATTGTGCAACATACTTATATAAACTACTTTAAGCCCATAATAGAGTTCTACTTCTCATTCGTCCATTGTATTTATAATAGTGTTTTATCCCATACGACTAAAGACAGGAAACATATTTCTATATTTCTTGATTGAGATTAATGCATATATCCTAATTCATATTGTACAATAATGTACAATAATGGTAAGAGAGATGTCATAAAAAAACGTGTCGTCTACTAATGTAATGTAAACTGTTCTTAGGTCTCCTCTTAGTTAAAACACGTCCAAATCAAACCGGTAAATGGTTTTTAAGTAGTTATTTTAATTTATTTGCTTTAAGTGCATATATAAATGCAGATGATGATGGCGAAGCGATTCATTTTTTTTAGTGCCACATTGACGCTTTAGTCACGGGTTGCAGCTAGCAACAGGTTTTTAGTCACGGGCTGAAGATGGTCTTAAGTTATTTGACAGTTATAAAATGTCATACAATCAGGTAACTAGATTTAACTGATAGAGGGTTAAAAATTTTGCGTACAGTGCACATAAAACATTCTCTTATCTTTTACTGTGAAAAACTGCTTCTATATCAATTGTTAGTCTATTTTCAAGGGATAAATTTTGATGTACACAAAAATTCAAACGGGAATTCCAATAAATACAACTGTTACTTTTTGTATATTTTGAACATTTCCCGTGTAAGAATGTTTAATACTTTGTGATAATGTTTTGCAATTACAGTAATAAAAAAAATCAAAGGATAAAATATTTTCTTAACAATCATATTTTGAAGATATTTTAATATTCTAAAGTATCAATAATTGTTAAGTTTAATTAAAATAATAACGGGCAATATTAATGGTGAAAATTACGTCAAAAATGTTTATTGGGATGGTACTTTATTTTCGTTTAGATGTCGCTTTATACAAAAATTTAATTTAAATTATTTTTTAGACAATATCAAGTATTTCTCGTAGAAAAAGTACGAGGTGTGTTCAGAAAATATCGAAAATTTTCGTTTTTTGAAACAAATATTTATTTATTCGTCTAAATTAATTTTGTCGCCTTCAAAATAGTCCCCATTGGATATTATGCACATGTGCCAGCTATTCTTCCAATACTCGAAACACTTCTAAAACTTGATCTTTGGGATAGCCTTTAGTTCTTTCAGCGATGCGCTTTTAATGTCATCTATGCTTGCAAAACGACGGCCCTTTAAGATTCTCTTTATTTTTGGGAATTGGAAAAAGTCAGACAGTGGTATGTCTCGCGAATATATAGGCTGGGGCATCATTACAGTATTGTTTTTGGCCAAAAATTTTGTTTAAAATTTAACAATTTTAGAACAAATTTTGCTGCCACGCGTTTCATACCCAAAACATTCGAAAAAATTTCATGGGATGAGCCAATCGATATACCAACATCATCAGAGACTTCTCTGATGGTTTGTAACCATTTCTTCCACTTTTTCCATGTTTTTAACGGTTGTTAATGTGCTTGTGCGTTCGTGGCGTTCGTTATCTTCAACGTCTTCACGGCCATCTTGGAAACTCTTATACCATTTGTAAAGTCTTGTTTTACTTATAGCAGACTCACTATAGGCCTTTGTTAACATTTCATAGAATTTATTTAATTTTTTAAGCAAAATTGGAGACAAATTTTTTGATCCATTTCTTTTAACGAACAAAAAATCGCCGAGCTCATAAAACACGTCTAACCTTAGCGGCTGCCACAGACAAAGTAAACAATGAAAACAGTAAAAGTTTTTATCATACTTCGGGGGCATGTAGGTATACCAACATAATAAAGAAAATTTTATGACAACCGGACCCTCCGAACCCGCGAAATTTAACAATTCCCGTTATTTTCTGAACACACCTCGTATAGTATAAACTTTTCTAGGCACTTATTAATTTAAGTACTTGCTCGCAATCTCGCTCGTGCATAAATTAAATTGGTTACTAAAATGGCGTTTATCAAACTTGATACATAATTCGCTGAGAAAAAGTGGGGTTAAATTCGGTTGGCAGAAGTCAAATTTTTAACAAATAAATTTAACTTTAATTATTTTTTGTGTTTGACTTCTTTAGATGCTCGTTTATAAAATATATATGTTCTACAATCTAAATATTCTTTAAACGATTCACTTCATTTTGCATAATTCGCAGTTACGTGTTTTTAGGTCAAATGAGCGTTTATCCAACCAACAATGTACGTATTTATCCATTGTTGTCGGTCTGAAAGAACTGAATCCTTGTCTTTACAATCGTAATCAACTTGGAAGACAATTCCAGAGAGAATTGCATTGTAAATTTTATACCTATAGCGCGTTGTGACAGGAATAAATAATTATAATTAATCCGTTTCATTGTTCTTTATTTAATTGCTCGCTTTAAAATTTCCCAAGATTGTATAATCGATGTGTACGTTTGTTACACTTTTGCAAAGCACAAAAAAACACCTATCATTCGAATGGCATACAACATTTTATGTTGGCACAATTTTATTTGATAAACGATACATTATAATGTTTATAAACGTACAATTATAAAAATTATTATTAAAATTAGAAAATGAGGATAGGTAGATCTGACATTCATCGAATTTTTGGTCCAAACGGGTTTTTTACAGCCTAGGAGGTAAAAAACTGAGTGGCGATAAAAATCACTAGTGAGTGTTGACAACAGTAAAGATAAAATTATAGACCGCTTAAATATAATAGTATGTTTATGTATGTAATTGGGAACATGTATTACCGGCGAGCCAGTCAAAATGTCAAATGTGTAAATCAAAATTTATCCTTTGAAAATGCACTAACAACCGTTTAAATGATGATATATATATATATATATATATATATATATATATATATTATGTATCAAGTTTGATAAACGCCATTTTATACACGAATTTAATTCAGGCACGAGCGAGTTTATAAATGAGGTGCATACTATACTTTTTCTACGACAAATACTTATTATTATCTTAAAAAGATTTAAATCAAAAATTTTTATAGAGCGCCATCTATGAAACAATGGGGGATCTGTGTGTCACCGTCAAATGTCAAATTTTTAAATTTTATAAACACAATTATAAAGGTTACATATCGAAATGTATTTCTTGAAAATTGACAGTTTTTCACAGTAAAAGTAAAGAAAATGTTTTATGAGCACTTTACAGTGGAGTCCGTGCCCAAATTTAAGTTATAGTTTACTGCCGGCGAAATTAAAAGGTCAGTACAATGTTCATATAAACTTTTCAAATATTGGCGTTGATAAACTATTTAATACTTTTGTATTTTTGTATTAAGATAATAAAATAATTTTCACATTTAGTATTATTTTAACAATTGTATGACATTTGATAACTGTCAACTAACTTAAAACTAACTTCAGCCCGTGACTAAACCGACATAAAGCCACAACTTTTCAATGTGTATTTAAAAGGTCACTTAGAGTCATGGAAACATGTACGATAAAGGGCGTTTTAAAGGTGGGAGTAGAAAAAAGCATTTTTTTACAGTGAATGTGGAGATAATGTTTTATGGGTAATTTTTAATGCTTTCGAGAGATTCGAATTAAAAAAAAAGTAAACTTCCCTATTAAAAATCCAAAGTTACCCCCTGCCTCTTAAAATATGGAAAGGGGGTAGGTGTCAAAAATATGTTTAAATAAACTGCGCACCACTCAATGTGTCGCGATCAAAAAGTTCGTCCTTTTTCAAAACGGCATAACTTTTTTGTTTCTAAAACGATTTTGTTTTGGTTTGTGATGTCAGCTAACCACATCCTCTGGCAATTCATGCTATAGATATTAAGCCCACGGTTCTTCAAGTAAATTTCCTACAGGGTGATATGTAAAACTGTGAAAAATTTCAATAACTTCATCCAAGCCCCGTTTGAAACAAGAAATATTTTTTCTTGTTTTTACTTTGAAATAATGAAGAAGTATGTCTTACCTTGAAAAGGTTTTCAAATTTTTCGAAAATCTGATTTTTTTTTTACAAGAGTACATTTAAGGCTTTTTGGTAGGCAATATACTCAGTCTTTTTAAGAACAAGAAAATAAGATGGTGAAAGATTGTTCCTTGAATAATTCTGAACAAGCGACAAGCAACAAACTTCCATTATTTTCAAAGGGGCCTAAGTAAAGACCACTTTTTCAAAATGACATTTTGGTAAAAATTTGCGAAAACTAAACCTGAACCCGATATTTACGTTCGTGACATGTTTTCTTTATAATTTTGACCTCCTGATTATGATTCAGTTGTCAAATGTAAGTTTCAGATAAAACCAAAATCACCAAGAATCAAAGTTCTAAAACAATTCCCGGCTGTTAAATGTCTAAATAAAATCCGAAAAAAAATCATATCGTCGTTGCTAAGATTCCAATTCAAAAAACTTGAAAAACGTTTTAAGGTAACACATAATACTTCATTATTTCAAAATAAAAACGAGAAAAAAATTATTTTTTTACAAACGGGGCTTGGATGAAGTTATTGAAATTTTTCATTGTTTAACATATCACCCTGTAGAAAATTTACTTGACGAACCGTGAGCTTCATATCTATAGCATGAATTGCCAGAGGATGAGGCTAGCAGACATCACAGACCAAAATAAAATCGTTCAAGGAACAAAAAAGTTATGTCGTTTTGAAAAAGAACGAACTTTTTGGTCGCGACACATTGAGTGGTGCGCAGTTTAGTTTACCAAAATTTGTTTAAACTGTTTTCATAATATCCCCTTGCAACACTCCGTATATCTATAAAAATATGAATTTGTTATAATATATATATTATATATATACCTATAGATAAATACAATTTTTAATTTGAAAAAAAAAGATTAACAAAAAAAGGTCAACCTAAAAAACTAAAACTTTAGAGTATACAGTATGTGCACACTTGTACATCTTTTTATGTTATGTCGGTTAGGTTGGAAAAATTTTGCGTGATTACAAGCCTATTAAAAAACAAAAGATGGCGGTGGTAACTCAAAATCTGTCAGGCAGTTTTTTTCAAATTATTTGAAAATCCCTGATTTATTTTTCAATTTTAATAGAATTGTAATTACATAACTTTTCTCAAATTTAACCGACCTTGTAACCAGGGGGTGACGAATCAGGGTGGTTAACTAGATTAAAATTTAAAAATTAATGTTTTTTTCGAAAAACTTTAAATATATTTTTTGTATTTTATTCTGAAAGGGAAGTTTATAAACAAAAAAAAACTCTCGTTCAGTCAGCACTATTTTTTTATTGGGTAAAAAAATTTTAACTTGAAATTTTAAACCTTTTTTAGTGCGGTAAAACAATATCAAAATTTAAATCAAATCAAAAAGAGCTTGTATTAGCTTTAATCTTATGAAGACCAGGCAGCAAAAGCACTCTGACTACATATATACCCTGTATAGCCATAGCTTAAATACTAACTTCATAAATCGACTAATTGGCCTAGGGTGAGATACCCCGTTTAGAGATTTACAAGGTTTTATTTGTTTTCTATACACTTGGTTATTAAACACTCGCTCGCAAGATTCGCTCGTATCAAACTTGCTACAGTTCAAAACTAGAATAATTAAAAAAAATACATAGTGTTTTCAATGATTTTTGCACACACATTATGTGGGAACCTAATTAAGGAACAATTAATTGAGTTGAAATAGTTAATTCTGGAAAATCAAAGTTAACTGAAAGGAACCAATTGTAATTAAAATGTAATACCCGGATAATTGAAATTAAATGAATTGAGAAAACCATTACCGCGAATTCCGCATATTATTGTGTTACATAACGATTTATATCGTAATAAATGGTCGGGAAAAAAATACGAAAACATTCCACAGCATCACCTAAACAACCTTGGACACCGTTTATAATGTTTATTATAATAAATGGATCCAATAGAGTCAGGGCCGGATTTACCTCTAAGAAAAATAAACAATTGCCCAGGGCCCTTTATTCTCACAGGCATGACAACTTTGTAGTTGTATGCATTTAAAATTTTTTTGTTAATAAATATTATTGGCACAGCTAGGTTAGTTTAGGTTAAATTATTCTCGAATTAAGGCCCCCTCTGATTTTGCTTAGGGCCTCTAAAAATGTAAATCCGGCCCTGAATTGAACAAACCGGTATCGTACATGTATACATATGTATAGATAGAACTTCGACGAATTAATAAGTATGAAAATGTTGTTTTTATGAAGGCACCATTGTTTATAAACATCCATATTTAGTATTTATTTTGTTTATATAAATATTAACTATTAAATTAATATAAACGAATAAATTATAGTATTAAAATGCATAGGTACTTAAAAAATTAATTTTATGTTTTTTATACAATGCGGTCTACAAGTGGGGGGGTCTAATAAGTCTAATAAAATATTACGTTAAAATCCCGAAGCTTGACTAAAATATGTTTGTATATTTTGGTCCTTAAGGCCCTAGGCTTCAATAAAACCCTAGATTTTACTAAATAAATAAAATACACAAAAATTTGTATTGATAATTATTGCTTATAAATATTTTTTTTAAATTTATAATTTAAGTTCACTGAACTATAATAATATTAACTAAAAAATAATTTAAATTAAATATTTGTATAAAGCGACATCTATACGAAAATAAAGTACCATATAACATATACCCAATAAACATTTTTGACTTAACTTTCACCATTAACATTGCCCGTTATTAACTTAACAATTATTGATACTTTAAAATATTAAAATAACTTCAAAATATGATTATGTTAAGAAAATATTTTATCCTTTAATTTTTTTTATTACTATAATTTCAAAATATTATCACAAAGTATTAAAAATTCTTACACAGAAAATGTTAAAACTACAAAAACTTGGGAATTTACCGGCGTTAAAATATCAAATTTTTCTGTGTACATAGAAATTTGTCCCTTGAAAATAGACTAACAATCGATATAGAAGCAGTTTTATGGGCACTGTAAGCAAAATTGTTAACTCTTTATCAGTTAAATCCAGTTAACTGCACAACTACGTCAAAATCAGAAGGTCAGTACAAACGTTCATATAATCTTTTCAAATATTATCGTCAAGAAACTATTTAATACTTTTGTATTTTTGTATTGAGATAATAATAGTATATTATGTATCAAGTTTGATAAACGCAATTTTATACACGAATTTAATTTAGGCACGAGCGAGCTTGCGAGCGAGTGCTTAAATTAATGAGTGTATAGAAAAGTTTATAAACTAGGTGCATACTATACTTTTTCTACGACAAATACTTATTATTATCTTAAAATGATTCAAATCAAAAAATTGTATAGAGCGCCATCTATGAAACAATAGGGGAATCTGTGTGTCACCGTCAAATTTCAAATTTTTAATTTTATAAACACAATTATAAAGGTTATAAATCGAAATGTATTTCTTGAAAATTGACAGTTTTTCACAGTGAAAGTAAAGAAAATGGTTTATGAGCACTTTACAGTGGAGTCCGTGCCCGAATTTAAGTTATAGTTTACTGCCGGCGAAATTTAAAGGTCAGTAAAATGTTCATATAAACTTTTCAAATATTGGCGTTGAGAAACTATTTAATACTTTTGTATTTTTGTATTGAGATAATAAAATAATTTTCACATTTAGTATTATTTTACAAGAAGAGCACTTTATTTTAACGATTGTATGACATTTGATAACTGTCAAGTAACTTAAAACTAACTCGTGAAAGCCAAAACTTGTCAATGTGTATTTAAAAGATCACTTAGTGCCATGAAAACATGTACGTTTTAAAGGTGGGAGGAGAAAAATATAATTAAAACAATTTTAAACTTTTAATTTTGCTGGCGTCTTTTTGTATATGCAAAGCAGAATTTATAATTTAAAGGCGTATTAGCTTTAACGGTAAAAGTAAGGTATCTCACCCACTATAGTTTCTTTATATATTGTGCTAGATGTTAAAGCAAATCTTAAATGAGACCAAACCTATTCCTGGTATCACGTTAAGTTTAAAGAATGTTAAATGAATCACAACTTACGTCAAAATACATTAAAATCATTTAAAAACCTTACCTGTTTCTAAAATCACTAAATTGTTAATATTCTGAAACAAAAAAATGGAATTAGATTTTTTAAAGATTTGATGTAAAGTTTCGTATCACTCCGTATATTTATGTAAAGTAAAATCGTAAATATAAATGGACAGTTTAAAGAATCACAATTACAACACAAGTAATGTTTAAGCGTGCCTTATGTTAAGCACATGTCAGCGTTAGTTGTAAATTATGAAACTATTTAAAAAAGTAAAAGCTGCACTTGTTGCTCATTATTACAATAATACAACGTGTGGGCATTTAAAAATAGTTAAGTGTTTGTATTATGCACCGTTTGGTGAGATTATTGCCCATTAAAATAATTGGGAAAATAATGGAATAAATTTCTGTAAATCAGTGTTTAAAACGCCTATTAAATGGAAGGAATATTAAAATTATGAATTAAATTTTATTTTATAACGCCAAATCGACCACTTTTGAATTTACTGACTTTTTTATCTTTTTCTACTCGATTAAAATTTTTGAGATTTTTGGGAAAAACCATACATTTTTGAAAATGTTTTTTTATTTCGTTTTTTTTTATAATAATTCTGCTAATTCTGCTGCTAAATCCAGATTGGGTCGAGTTTTCTTTCTATTTTTTTTAATTATAAAATTATTTATATCAAAAACACAAAAATTGTATAGAACTTGACATGAAAAATTTTCTAATAAAAGTACATTCAAAATTAAAAAGTTTCAAAAAAACGTCCCATTTAGTCAATTTTTTTCTGGTGGGGTAAAAAAATTAAAAAAATTCTGAGAAACTTTTAAAATAATATAACAAAATTTTAGCTAAATCTAAAGAAGATGGGTTCAAAAGTGGTCGATTTGGCGTGGAACGACCTATATGTATTTTTACAATAATTTTTAAATAAATGCATACACTTTTTAGACATTTATTAGAAATTAAATTAAAAAACAAATTATACACATTCATAAAGTTTTTTCCTTCAAAAATTAAACAAAATAAAATCGTTTTTAGCCAAAATTGGGAATTCGATTTGCGTATGGAAATTCATTTTCTTGATCACTTCCTTGGCAACAATAAACTTGTGGTCCATTAGAAGTTTCTGGGGCACGAAAAAAGATATTGATTTGAAATTTTAAAGAGTTTATATATAAATTGATTGTGGTCCATTAGAAGTTTCTGGGGCACGAACAAAGATATTGATTTGAAATTTTAAAGCGTTTATTATAATCCAATTAAGTCTATTTTTCCAAAATATTTTAAACAAAATGCCACTTCCGGATTACTGTTACCTACTAGGTTTGTGGATATGCATATGCCATGGCGGTGAAATTTTTGGAATTTAAAAACATTATTTAAAAGATTCAAAGTCAATTCTTTAACATTTTTCAAATTACCTGAGAAAACCCAGGACAAATTAGGCTAACTTGAAAGGTTAATAACTTTTCTATTTTAAATAAAAACCCAGTATGTTTTTACATAAAAAACCTTTCGATTAATGTTACTATTCCCTATACCTAAAGTTTATAATTTTTGAGATATTTAACAATTACTAAAATTTTAAATATTATTTTGTATCAAGAAACCTGTGGCGGGTGAGTTGACGGTATCTATGGTAACCACGTAATCTGTCAATTTTTCAGGTTGTTCTAAACAATTTGTTGACTATTTAAGTGCATTTTAAACAATATTATAGATAAAAAATAGCAGTCAGAGACTTATTAAAACATTGACAAGCCAGACATTTTAAAAATTTAAAAGTTATACAAACAGTATATGCTAATTTTGAAAAAAAAACTCTGCAAAGCTGTCAACTAGATAAAGCACTAGCTCATTGGAGACAATAAAATATAAAATTTATTTTTTCTACTCCCACCTTTAAAACGCCCTTTTTTATCGTACATGTTTCCATGACCTTTTAAATACACATTGACAAGTTGTGGCTTTATGGCGCTTTAGTCACTGGCTGAAGTTAGCAACAGGTTTTTAGTTTATAATACAAAAATACAAAAATATTAAAAGTTTCTCAACGCCAATATTTGAAAAGTTTATATGAACATTGTACTGACCTTTTAATTTCGCCGGCAGTAAACTATAACTTAAATTCGGGCACGGACTCTACTGTAAAGTCCTCATAAAACATTTCCTTTACTTTCACTGTGAAAAACTGTCAATTTTCAATATACATTTTGATTTATAACCTTTATAATTGTGTTTATAAAATGTAAAAATGTGACAGTTTCCCCTGTTGTTTCATAGATGGCGCTCTATACAAATTTTTTATTTAAATCATTTTAAAATAATATTATAATAATAAGTATTTGTCGTAGAAAAAGTATAGTATGCACCTCGTTTATAAACTTTTCTATCCACTCATTAATTTAAGAACTCGCTCGCAAGCTCGCTCGTGCCTAAATTAAATTCGTGTATAAAATGGCGTTTATCAAACTTGATACATAATTTACTATTATGATATATTTTAATAACAAAAAGAATTCGTAATAATCTAATAAACCAACAATATTTTAATTAACAATTTTTATTACTAAATGTTACTAAAGTCCTCAGCAATTTTTAAATAAAAAAAATGTTAAACATCAACTAGGTCATACATTTAAAGAATATTTATTAATGAATTGTACCATGGCCAAACATGATTGAAAAACAAACCAATCTTTAATTGTTTTCCTATAGACAACAGACAGCAATGTATTAATTTGGCTAACCTTCAAAGGATGGTTAAATTTGGTAACGAAAGTACACACATGTATAATTATAATTAACGTTGTGCGACATAAATACCAGTTAATAATCTAAAATTTATACTGGCGACAGTTTACTACAACTTTCTTTCATTTTTGGTGAAAATACGTCTAAACGAATACGTGAATAAAAAGCATAATGTTAGGTCGCGACGTTGAAATAGTTACTTTCCTTTTTATTAGTGTGAGTGTGAGAACACAAAGTTGCAAAAAAATTAAAAGTTTTGAATTATGTATCATTAAGTGCATATTGGTATTAAATTAAATTTATAAATTATAGCCACGAATCAAATACTTTATATTTTATAATAAAATGTAACTATCAACTAACTTAAATCAAATTTTAGCCCGTGACTAAAAAGCCCGAAAGACACTGCCGCTAACTTCAGCCCGTACAATTATGTACGAGGTGTGTTCAGAAAATAACGGGAATTGTCAAATTTCGCGGGTTCGGAGGGTCCGGTTGTCATAAAATTTTCTTAATTATGTTGGTATACATGCCCCTGAAGTATGATAAAAACTTTAGCTGTTTTCATTGTTTACTTTGTCTGTGGCAGCCGCTAAGGTTAGACGTGTTTTATCAGCTCGGCGATTTTTCGTTTGTTAAAAGAAATTAATCAAAGAATTTGTATCCAATTTTGCTTAAAAAATGAAATAAATTCTGTGAAATGTTAACCAAGGCCTATAGTGAGCCTGCTATAAGTAAAACAAGAGTTTACTAGTGGTATAAGAGTTTTCAAGATGGCCGTGAAGACGTTGAAGATGACGAACGCCCCGAACGCACAAGCACATTAACAACCGATAAAAAGATGGAAAAAGTGGAAGAAATGGTTATAAACCATCAGAGAAGTCGCTGATGATGTTGGTATATCGATTGGCTCATCCCATGAAATGTTTTCGAATGTTTTGGGTATGAAACGCGTGGCAGCAAAATTTGTTCTAAAATTGTTAAATTTTGAACAAAATTTTTGGCCAAAAACAATACTGTAATGATGCCCCAGCCTCCATATTCGCCAGACATGCCTCTGTCTGACTTTTTCCCATTCGCAAAAATAAAGAGAACCTTAAAGGGCCGTCGTTTTGCAAGCATAGATGACTTTAAAAGCGCATCGCTGAAAGAACTAAAGGCTATCCCAAAGATCGAGTTTTAGAAGTGTTTTGAGTATTGGAAGAAGAGCTGACACATGTGCGACAAGGCGACAACATTAATGTAGACGAATAAATAAATATTTGTTAAAAAAATGAAAATTCCCGATATTTTCTGAACACACCTCGTATATGGAAAGCAGAGAAATTATTCATTTGGTTGGTTAAAAAACCTTGTGGTTACAAGAAATTCTCTTTAAATTTTATGTTTTTATTACCAACATTACATATGTAGGCATTTTAAGAAAGTCATAATTTATACAAGGTGAAAAAATACATACAGGGTGTCTATTTGAAAACAAGCAAGCTCTATAAGTCTTGACCCAAAAGAGATATCAAAAATTTCTCAAAACCGTTTCTAGGATATATGGGACACAGTCATTTTATTGACTTAACTCTTAGATCACGATTTAAATAAAAAATATAGACTTAAGTCATAAAAACGACTTACTAAAGGAATTAAGTCATATGATGACTTAAATCACTTTATATTGATTTAAGAATTTGCGAAAATGACTTGACTTGAAAGAAAATGATTTAATTCAAAGACTTAATACTTAAATCATTTGAACTTTATCTTAGAATTGACTTAAGATTTAAATCATTTTGATTTTAGAATTGACTTAAGAGATTTAAGTCTTTTTAAAACTGACTTGTTGCAGCTCTGATTGTGTACTTAATAAAAATAAAGTTAATAAATCCATGTATCCTATTTGGGGATCTTGAGTTGATCACAAATAATTGAGGGTATATATCTGTCAGTTGGACGGTAGTTCCGTCTTATTTTCTAAAAACAATACATTATAAGTATTTTTTACGTAGTCAAGGTGGGACTTCTTGAAGTGGAGTATACTTAGAGTCAGTTGCCACCCCTATTACTTTAGTAATAGATCTCTTACTTTTATCGAAAATATATTACCCTATTACGAAACGATGTAAATCTATTACTTTTTTCTTTTCTAATAGGAATTTTTTCTTTGTTGTCCTTTTGTTGCCACTGGCAACAAAGGATTATTGTCGCAGCGCATCAAAACTATTGTAGAATTAAATTTTTCTTGGTTTTTCTAATATAAATGTTTTAAATCTTGTTATATATTTTAAATTTATTATTTAAAAAAAAATTAAAAATAAAGTTTTAATTAAAATAAACTTATTGTTTATGCGAAATTTAAGATTTTGTTATTATTGGGTAGTTTTATTCCCTTGTGCAATTTGATTTACATGAAATTATTGTAGGTAAATTTTAATTTTATCTTACATGTGATTTCGTACATTGTACGTACGTATAATTATTATCGTACAAAAAGGATAATTATTCTTTCTAGGGAAAATTATCGTACGTCTGGCAACACAGCTTGAGTGTTTGACGTTTGTTGTGTGCTTAAATTTGTGTTTATAAAGTTTTTATTAAAATAGCGTAAGCATCCCATACAGCACAAGATGTCCAATGGACGTCAAATGGATTTACATTGGACGTTTGGATGTACAATGGCCGTCCACTGGACGTCCAATGGATATATGTGCTGTGTGGGATCATGCACAGATTATAAAGCATAATGTAAAAATTCAATTTTATTCTAATGACAACAGTAAAACGTCAAAAAAACAAAAAAAAAATTGATTCAAAATGGTCTATTACCTTAAATCCCAAATCTATTACATTTTGACGCATGCTAATATTACGAAAAAAAAGTTATAGGTGGCAACACTGACTTAGACTGTTCTTTTTTCAATTTTATAAACTGTTTTTAGTATATTAGATTTCAAAACAACTTACACTTAAAAAAAGCCAACATAGAAACTATTTTAATTCAAACAAAACCACAACACAGGATATATTAATAGAAACAATAATTGCTTTATACTTTCACTTATCTAAAGAAGACTAACCTTTCGTTCGGTTGCGAATAAAAACGCAAGGCGTTATTTTCAACAACAAAAAAACGCAAAACTAAACGCTAGAAATAGATTATCACCACATTTACTATTCGAGTGTCTGTGGCCAGAGAATTCAATGGACTGAGCCGGCGAGAGCAAATAATAACAAAAACATAAACAGATCGCGTTGGCCGTGCGCTCGTAGAGTTCCGTCATCAGCAGGAAAGCCGCGACTGCGAAGCCATTATCGTGGCGGGCCGTGCCAGCCTGCTAGTGGCACCGAAGCCACGTGCTTCTTTTATTGGTACGAGTACAATGCGTACTATTTGTGTATACCTACAATTGGACCTATGTATGACTTAAGTACAACTAAGTACCACTTAAGATTTTAATAGTATATGTCGGCGCCTTTATTAATTATTGGTGTACGCTCATGATTCTTTCTCACCCTTTCGTTTATTTTTGTTGATAAGATTTTTGTAACGATGTTTAGGCTAAAAAAGTCCCACGCATGTGGAGAATGTCATTAGGTGTTTATTACTAAGTTTTACGATACATTTATTTTAGTTGATATGATTTATGTGAATTTGTCTGGACAAATTAGTTATAGTTCTTTAAGACGTAGAAAATATGTTAGGAGGGGTAAAATGTTTTTTTAAGGGAAACCGCTTGGCGATAAGCTGAGCGAACGAAACGAGCCCAGAGTCATTTTGAGTTCGATTGAGACAAGTCGAATCTCTGAATTGATTTTTGATTGACTATTGTTGGTATAGCGGGTCGCGGATCGTTGGTTTCCTTTTTATAGCTAATAATTAGTTTGGGACGATTATTATTAATTTTGTGTTCTGTGCAGATTAATCTGACTACGTGTTTTAGTAAATAACTTTATATTAAAAACCAGTGTCTAGGCAGCCTAACCCTCAGTCGCCCTCGTTAATCTCTGACATCAGAAGTGCGGATCAAGGCTGCCAGTGCAATATTCGGACATTGAAAGTGACGAAAATAACGCAGTTTGTGAAGTGACGAGTGATGACCCTACCCTCGAAAGAAGTAAAAGACTTAAACAGATAATGCTGCCGACCTCAAGTCTGCCAACAGCAGTGGAGTAAATTAAAAGCAGAGTTCTTAGCAGTCTTTGCAAAATTATTCGATTCTTTGGAAGCTTTTTCTGAGGCAATTAATGGCAAGAAAAAATAATTTACATGACGTGGCATTAATTTACGAAATGATATTTTCGATGAGAAACATTTTAACGTTAAAAAATAGAGAAAACGACGAATCGTTTGCTGTAATGGTAACTGATAAACCAGTTGATGCAAAAAGTATGTGCACCATGTTACAAGGGCGTCTAGGCAAACGTTAGGCCCTATTTCCCTCTAGTCATCATACTGGATCGAAGCGCCAACCTTTGTCATATTTCTCCGGACTGTCCATCTTCAGGCGGCAAATGAAGAATGGAAGAAAAAAAGTATCAATGTCCTTGCCCGTAGGTCATTTGAAGATTGGATCTGGTGAGACCTTTCCTTTTTTTTTATTTTGACACAGGTTCAGACTGTTCTCTTTTGAAAGAACATATTGCATCTAAATTTAATGGTAAACGTTTAAGCAATTTAACTACTTTACAGGGTGTTAGTAATCGCTCTTCACTATGTAGTAATCTAATTTTAATTGTGATTGAGATTGAGAAAATAATAATTGAGAATTTATTTTTCGTGGTACCGGACGATTTTATGTCGCCCAATATTATTATAGGAAATGATTTAATTAAATTAAATATTGCTGTTCGTTTGGACTCAAATCTTGTAGTCGTGAATTAAATATTCAAGTTTGCGAAACAGAAAACACGAATTTTCATAAAATTCATACGGATTTGTACAAAAATCACCCTGTCGCATATTTTAGTAAACGAACATCTGGCCCCGAGTCTAGATACCACTTTTACGAACTCGAAGAAACATTAGCCGTTGTTAATGCTGTCAAGCACTTTCGATACTTATTGGAAAATTATTTTACAGTTTTTACGGACTCTATTTATCTTAAGTCTTTACGTACAAAACATGATCTTACGCCTCGTGCACGTCGCTGGCGGGCATTTTTACAATCGTTTGACTTTGATAATGTTTATCGTGAAGGAAAACGAATAAAACATGATAATTTCTTGTCTCGAAATCATAGTACTCCTAATTTAAATAACAAGATTCAAAATCCGAGGGTACCTAAAGATAAAAATTCTAAACCCCTTAACGTTATTCAAAATATCGAATTACAAAAAGACTGGCTGCTAGTAGCTCAACAACGCGATGACAGCCTTTTAAAACTTATTGCCGATCTGAAGTGCAACGACCTCGACCCTAATATTGCAAAAATAAAAACATATGATATTCTAAACAATATGCTGTTCCGAAAAAAATAGAGAAAAATAATTGTTCACTTTGTTTACCTGTAGTACCCAAGTCAATGGTTTGGCCCGTAATAAATCATGTTCACACTAATTTAAAACATTTGGAGTGGAAGAAAACTTTAGATAAAAATTTATTTATTTTGTATTTAGTAAAGTAAACTAAAAAAAATGATTTTTAAATTGGATCGTAAATTTCGAGCTCCAGTTAATTTTTTTTATTTTTTTTATTTTGTATTTAGTAAAATAAATGAAAGAATGATTTCCAAATTAGATCGTAAATTTCGAGGTAAATTTAAAATCACGAGGATTTTAGAAAATGATTGTTATTAAACCTAACGATAAGGGTAAAAGTAGTGTTTTTAAATTTACGCATGATCAGCTTATTAATGTAGGTAACTGAAGGGCAAGGTTAAGTCTGAAAATGAAAAGGCTGTGTCGGCGAGTATTACAATAGAGAAATAGGTAATATCCTGCTAAAGGGAATCCACTCATTCCTGACAAACTGAGTAATAATGCTTTCTTTTAATTTTTTTATTTTTTTATTAATTAATAGTAGTTATCTGATTGAACATTGCAGTAGAGTCCTAGTAAAAGAGTTACTATAAGAGGCATGTGGCCTAGTTTAGAGTCCTAGTAAAAGAGTTACTAGAAGAGGCATGTGGCCTAGTTTAGAGTCCTAGTAAAAGAGTTACTAGAAGAGGCATGTGGCCTAGTTTAGAGTCCTAGTAAAAGAGTTACTAGAAGAGGCATGTGGCCTAGTTTAGAGTCCTAGTAAAAGAGTTACTAGAAGAGGCATGTGGCCTAGTTTAGAGTCCTAGTAAAAGAGTTACTAGAAGAGGCATGTGGCCTAGTTTAGTTGACCAGTAAGAAGAGTCTTACTGTGATATTGTGGTTTACATGATGGTAAACGGTGTGGTTTACATGATGGTAAACAGTTTGCTACTGAATGGGGTGTGGAAGCACCAGACTGCAATGTTCTTGATGGTTTATGATTTTTAGCTTGGTTACCAGATGATATTACTATTGCAAGTTGCAAAGTATATCGGCTTCGGTTTCCTCCTAAAAAAATTATTTTTTATTGATTAATCATATTGATAATAACAATATCGCGTTGTATTGCATTATTCTTTGTTAGTCAGGATGGACGAGCGGATGTAGCGACAATGTAGGCTTAGGCTTTAGGCTTTTGCGTTCCAGATGACCATTGAGTGCCCGAGGACGTGCACTAGTCAGAATGGCCGTGTCGGCGCCTTTATTAATTATTGGTGTACGCTCATGATTCTTTCTCACCCTTTCGTTTATTTTTGTTGATAAGATTTTTGTAACGATGTTTAGGCTAAAAAAAGTCCCACGCATGTGGAGAATGTCATTAGGTGTTTATTACTAAGTTTTACGATACATTTATTTTAGTTGATATGATTTATGTGAATTTGTCTGGACAAATTAGTTATAGTTCTTTAAGACGTAGAAAATATGTTAGGAGGGGTAAAATGTTTTTTTAAGGGAAACCGCTTGGCGATAAGCTGAGCGAACGAAACGAGCCCAGAGTCATTTTGAGTTCGATTGAGACAAGTCGAATCTCTGAATTGATTTTTGATTGACTATTGTTGGTATAGCGGGTCGCGGATCGTTGGTTTCCTTTTTATAGCTAATAATTAGTTTGGGACGATTATTATTAATTTTGTGTTCTGTGCAGATTAATCTGACTACGTGTTTTAGTAAATAACTTTATATTAAAAACCAGTGTCTAGGCAGCCTAACCCTCAGTCGCCCTCGTTAATCTCTGACATATATTATGTATCACGTTTGATAAACGCCATTTTATACACGAATTTAATTTAATTAATGAGTGTATAGAAAAGTTTATAAACGAGGTGGATACTATACTTTGTCTACGAAAAACACTTATAATTATCTTAAAATGATTTAAATCAAAAATCTGTATAGAGCGCCATCTATGAAACAATAGGGGAATCTGTATGTCACCGTCAAATGTCAAATTTTTATATTTTATAAAGGTTATAAATCGAAATGTAGTTCTTGAAAATTGACAGTTTTTCATAGTGAAAGTAAAGGAAATGTTTAGGAGGACTTTACAGTAGAGTCCGTGCCCGAATTTAAGTTATAGTTTACTGCCAGCGAAATTTAAAGGTAGGTACAATGTTCATATAAAGTTTTCGAATATTGGCGTTGAGAAACTATTTAATACTTTTGTATGTTTGTATTGAGATAATAAAATAATTTTCACATTTAGTATTATATTTCAAGAAAGGCACTTTATTTTAACGATTGTATGACATTTGACAACTGTCAACTAACTTAAAACTAACTTCAGCCCGTGACAAAAAACCTGTTGCTAACTTCAGCCCGTGAATAAAGCGCCATAAAGCCACAACTTCTCAATTTGTATTTAAAAGGTCACTTAGTGTCATGGAAACATGTACGATAAAGGGCGTTTTAAAGGTGGGAGTAGAAAAAATATATAAATTGTCATTTTCCATTTGTTTTATTAACATTTCGTTGGTATCTCAAATTGTTCTAGACATTTTCAAATAAGTTTAGAGACATAAATAATATTGGCAAAATTCATAATAACTTTTCAGATTTAAAAAAATTAAAATGTTTACGCTTTTTAGGGTAATTTGATATGCAATTGAAATAATGAATATTTTTTTGTGATTAAGTACCTACATAATAATTTAAAAACAAAAACGTATTATTGGGTCAATATTTTGAGAAGTTGGTTCTGAAAAATTCAGCCAGTGGAATGAGCCATGTATCATGGGAATGACCCATATGTATAAAATATGTGTTATTAATAACAATGTATTCGTAGAGCAATATTATTAACATTAGGTCATATATGACTATGTATATAAACATTAACGAGTCGTCGTATCAATAAACTATTTATTATGATTATACCAAACGGCTTTTAAATAAACCAGTCAGTAAATACTTACATTAAAGTATTGCAACTTACGATTAGTGGATAAGTAACCTTATAAGTTTTATAATTTATAATTAACTAATTCCGATTCTTAAAGATTAACTGAAGGTTTTTTACATTTAAGTACAATTAAGTTGTTAAAACATAAAGTTCATTTTTTTTATCTGGACTGCGGCAACGTTGCAAATTTAGGGTTTTGGTTGGTAAATACAGTTGTCAAGTTGGTCGCATTGATTAAAATAAACTAAGCAAGTTATAAATCTACTTGTGGTTATGTATAAATTATTGTAGGTTACATTGTGCAGTTGTCAAGTTGAGTTGTCGAAATTCGTAGTTAAAAATGCAATTAATTTGGCTTTGGTGGTGCTTGGATGAGTAAAATCATATAAAAAAAGTAGTTAAATATAGGTTGCTTTACGGCCCAGAAGAGAAAGTATTCCTAGCGGATAATAATCTTACGCTTTGAAAAGAATTTATATTAAAAAAAAAATTAAAATTTTTTGTGAACGTAAATATTTTCCAATGGTGAATAATTTGAAAATAATGTGTGATGTAATATTTATAAAACCGAGTTCGTTACTTTTTTACTCCAAAGGCGATGTACTTTTTCTTCCATTGTGGCATTTGGAATAATTTCATCAAAATGAAGTTTCGCCCTCAAAAGGGCTTTTACCACAGACCTACAAACAAGATGGACTGGCCTTTCCTATTCAAAATACACAATGTTTTGTTGCCAAGAACTATTTAGATTAGGGGTAAAGGGGTAAGGGGTATTTATAAACAAGTTCCCACACCAGTGGCTTTCTGTTTTTAGGGATAAATAAAAATATTAAATTGTACATTTTTTATTGTGTTTTGCAATCCTATGTAAAAATTATATTTAATATATATAAATATATAGGTATAACAAAATACTAACCTTGTCAGTTAGTGTTCGAGATGATGTAGAATCTGGCTGTTTAAATCTAAAATTTAAGTGAATTCATTTATTTATTCAGTTTCTACGCTCCTGGCAGGGTTTGTTTTGTAAATAAACTAACCTATGAAAAGAAAGTTTTAAATTCTTGGATCCAAGTCTTTTACAAACGTAGCACTGCTTCACCATTTTTATATCACTCACTATTGGTATTTTTCACTATAAAATCAAATAAAAAATATTAAATGTTGTGGATTCCAAGTATCTTTTACGTAAAATATAGAAACTTCAAAGTCAAATGTGACAACTGAGGGAAAATATTTATTTTTGTTCCTGGCCACTCTTTTCAATGTAAATAAACCGGTCCATCTTGTTTGTAGGTCTGTGGCTTTTACATTCGAATTTGTTGGTATTATTTTTGGCATAGTTATCTTTTTATTTATAATTGACAAGTAAATTATCAATAATAAATAATAGAAGTACCATTTTTAAATACTAAAAATACTAGGTCAAACTGGCATAAGCCACCAACCTAACAAAAAAACACCAGAGTCCAGATAAAAAAAAATGAACTGTACTTTTGGAGAATAAAAACTTGGCAACAAATGAGCTGAAATATTACACGGCGGCTGAGGTTCAAACATGGTTTATAAATTTATTTTGAAAATAATATTTTCTGACAGTATGTCAAATTTTTAAATCATTATAACTTTGTAATTTTTGAAACGTCAATAGAAATTTTTTTTCTATTCCTTAAAAAATATTTTACTTTTCACTACAGTTTATTTTTTTATTCGAAATTTGACAACGTTAAAAATTAAGGCATTAAACATGAGTAGCAATTTTAAATATTAAAAATACCAAAGTATATTTATATACAGTACCAACATAATCAAATGTGTCAAATTAAGAACAAAGAAAAGTACCTAACTTTAATTAGTTTAAATATTTGTATAGAGTGACATCTATACAAAAATAGAGTACCTAACCTGTTTTATGGCAAAGTTCATCTTGAAACTGTTACCGATTAAGAAGCAGTTTTTTACAGTGAAAGTGAAGAGGATGGGTTATGGGTACCTACTATCCCCAAAATTTTTAATTCTTTATCTGCAAATACAAGCTTGTATATATATATATATACTAGTGTACCTCCGGCAAAATCAAAAGGTCACTACAAACGTGCTTACCTATATTATACCTTTCATAGATTAGCATGAAGAAACTATTAAATAATTTTGTATTTTTATATTGAGATAAAATAGTTTTCAAATTTACTATTATTTTACAAGAAGGGCTTTTTGACGGTTGTTTGACTTAAAGCTCACTTCATCCCGTGACTAAAACGCCATAAAGTCACACCTTGTCGATGTGTAGGTATTTAATGTAATGAAAACACGTACGATAATGGAAGTTTTACAGATGGAAATATAAAAATTAATAAAAATAAAATTCAATATTTAAAACTTAAAACCTGCGTTAGTACGTCATTTTTGGGTCACCTTGCATTAGGTAGGTAACAAAATATTGGTTCCAATAAATGAATATTTTTATATTAGGATTTTTTCTTAGAAAATGCAGTTCTGATAATAGTAATATTTATATTTACAAAAAATTAAATTATTTATTAGGTGGTATATTTTTGTTGGAGAGCGAATTTTAAAAAAGCTATTAAAGCAGAATTTAACATAAATACCTATAGGTATTAAATAACAAAACAATACATAGTAATCAAACAATGTTCATAAAAACAAACATGTCTTTAATCGAGGACGAATTCTCCCAGTATTTAATTACCATTTAAACATAGATGAGCAGTATAAATTCTAAAATCAAATATTAGGCGTGTGCGAGAAGTTCAAATCAAATCCATTCGAACTGTTTTATTCGAGTATTAGAAAATTTAAATTTCGCAATAATAATCGGTCGAACTAAAACTTCCAAAAACAAGCAACAATTAAAAAGTTTTTAGATAAATTTTAAAAATAATGTTAATGCGATTTAAAATATTATTATAGGGGAGGGTGGGGCAGATTTGGACTCTTTTTTTATATATGTCCTCATTCATATGCTATTTGGAAAAATAAAATGTTTTTTTCATTGCATGATGGTTTAGGCTTTTAGAAAATGGCTTGATTTTTTTTATTGGAAAAATAACCTTGCAGTGGGGTAAAAACATAAAAAAATTGGAAGGGTGCATTTGTCCGAAACTGCCCCTGCATGGGGTAGATTTGGACTGGGGTGGGGTAGATTTGGACGTAAATAAAAGGGCTACTTCTTAACTGTTAAATTGTTTATTGGACTTCGTAATTAGAAAAAGACACAGAAAAATTAATATACGAAGCTTGTCTAGTCGTTCCCTTTACCTCTTGCGGCTTAGGAAGTTTGGAGATTATATCATGTCTTGGTATTGAGCTTGTATCATCCACTGCGAGATAACAAAAACCATAATTCTTACGTTTTCTCAAAAACTTTATAAGATATTCGTCGCAGTCCAGAAGTTCTTGAACATTCCGTACAAAATACAAGACTTTTTTCTTTGTAGCAAACCTGACTAGAACAAAGTTTCCAGATATATTCTCGTCATCTAGAAGTCCATCTAATACATTGACATCTTCAAAATCCATATCCAAGTCAGAGTCAACGCACATTTTACGCATCAGTTGTTCATCATCACTTTCACATGATTCCGAAGAACTAAGATCATCTACTATCTTCTTAATTCTTTTATTCTTTATTTGTTCAAATGAGAAATCACTGCTCTCTTCTCGATCAAAATTAACCCTTTTTTTGCCTGACTTTGTCCTTTCTTGAGCTCCACTTATTGTATCATTAATATTTTTTTTTACAGCCTTAACTCTTTCACTTGGATTCTTTTTCTTATTTTGAGCTTTTAATTCCAACTCATTTTTTTCTGGCGTGTTTGTGTATATCCGAGAGCTCCCACGTTTACAGGTCTTGTTTGAAGTTTTGGAAAGGGTCGTATAACTTCTGGACTCAAAACTTCCAATTTATGTTTTTTTTTCCAAGTTTGGCTTGTGATTCTTTTTCAGCTGATGTATTTTTGTCGCTTTCGATGAATACTCTTAAAAGAACTGATTAAGTAACTCAACTACAACCTCAGTAGATGTCACAGCATTGGTCGAATCCGCAGATTTAATGACTTCATTTGAAATTATCCTAATGCGATGACTTAATCCTGAGCATGAGGGTGCTGAAGTAGAAGCTCCGTTTTCTGGTTCAACCATTGTTATTTGATCTTCATGTTCATATTGTAATACGCCATCAAAATCTCCATCGTTAAAAACCAAACGATTCATGGGCCAAATACCCGGTGATTTTATAATATTAGAAGGGGTAAACGATAAGAGGTATGGCTCCCTGCTTAATTTGGCGACTTCATAAATTGAGATAGGCTTTCCGGGATTACATAATATGTAATCATTGAACGAAGTCTTCTGTCGAGCCTTAAAGGGACCATAAACTCCTACGTCAAGGGGCTGCATCTTATGGGTTGAATATGTAATCATTGAACGAAGTCTTCAGTCGAGCCTTAAAGGGACCATAAACCCTACGTCAAGGGGCTGCATCTTATGGGTTGAGTGTGGGGGAAATAATAACATAATAATACCATGTTCCCGACAAAAGTTGATCGCATCTAGCGAAATATGTGTCTCGTGATTATCGAGCAGCAATAGAGTTTTATTCTCTAGCGATCAGTTTGTATGTTTCTGAATGTGTTTCAAAACGTTAACAAATATTTCCGCCGTCATCCATCCAGTTTTTGATGCGTAGCCAATGGCCCAAGTGACTACCTTGTGCATAAAGTGATCTTTCATTCTAACCCGTGGAAAAATGTAAACAGGTGGTATTGTCCCACCAGTTGCAGTTATAATACCACATTTATTCTAGAATAAATAAACGCCAATTACATTGTGAACAAACTACCAAACAGTTATGGTAAATTGGGGCAGATTGGGACTTGTCCAAAACTGCCCCAGTTAAAATGTCCAAAACTGCCCCACTTGTAGTCTTTTCTATTAAAGCGGGACAAAGACAAATATAGAGCTTACTATTCTAAATTAAAGTGAGGTTATGTATAGGCAACTAAACGTTCTTTTACCCTATATAGACATTATTTACAATCATGCATAGATTAGTTTTGCAAAGGCTTACAAATATACGATCAAAAACTTACTTTGAAGTACGAAATCTCACAAACACCTTTTAAAATTTACAAAAACTGTCCTGGATGCATCAGCTTCCCGCCAACCTTTAGTTAGGGCAGGCCTTGCCCAATGACGAGATGGCGCATTTTTCGTCGGTTATTTACCCGCTAAATTTGAAAAGTCCAAATGTGCCCCATGTCCGAATCTGCCCCACCCTCCCCTATTCATGGTACAAAGAATAAATTTATACCTATCTTTTTATAAAAAAATCTATTGACCTAGGTATATGCTAATTAAAGCCAAATTGCATAATAAAAAAGCATTGTTAAGATGCAAAATAATTTACCTACTTACTTAATTATGTAATAAACAAGAAGATTAAGTTAATTAACAACCAAAATGTGATTAAAATTTAATAATAACAAATTTGTTTTAGCTAAATTGCTATTAAATACAAAATATTTACATATAATTAAATTAAATTACAATGTGTAAGAGGTGGACAAGTCATAATTTGATTTTCCTTGTGTGATTCTGTAATTGGCAAAGATACAATAATGATCATAGTTGCTTTTGCTGTCAAAATGAGAAAAATAGTAATAACCGGAAGTGAGGTTAGTTGTCCATAAAGGCAGATTTTGATGTCAACCGAATTATAGTTGTTCGAAATTCCGTGTCCCCCCCACTGTAAAAAGGGCCAACTGTAGCCACAAATCCAATCAATATGTAATTAGATGTGCAAGTAATTAAATAATCCTTGAAAACCCTTTTTTAAATGTAATCCAAGGCCCATTTACAAATATTGTTAATTAAAACTCCTTATTTAGCCATTATTTTATACCCTATTGATATGTATGTAGGTATCAATAACATTTTATGGGTTATTTTACATGGCCAAATTTAACGATTCTTACAAACACCTAAAGTAAAATGTTTTTTCAGTAATCACTAGTAAAAAACATGCTCTCAATTGCCTTGAATCAGAACTTCCGCAAAGGGTTTCAGCTGTCATTCAACTTTTTAGTACGACCGGCGACTCTATTTTATTTAGGTTAGACAACAAACAAATTTCCGTTTAATAAATAAAACAACGAAATTTATATTCACATCACGTAAATAAGTAGTAGGCTTGTACTGATGGTTGTATAACGTAATTTTCCAATTAACATTTCGGTTGCATTGTTCTTTCATAAAATGACGGTAGGTATAGATGAAAAAAAATCGTATTTCCTTATTGAAGGTTCTAGGCCGAACAATACGTGTTTGCAAATTCCTTTCTAAACCAAACAATGGTTTATTACTCTTAAAAGTGCATATAGAAAGTCAAAGGTATACCTTACCACCGCTTAATAATACTTTAATTTCCACTATTGACTAAATTCTCAATAAATCGCTAATAAACACAATAAATAATGATATTTGCTTACCTTTTCGTGGATTACGCTCTTCTTTAAACCCTTTACGTTAAAAACACAGTGCTGGAACCGAAGAATCGATACACTCCTCTCTCTAACCACTCACCGCGACTGAAAAAAAAATACCCACCTCGAAACAGGTTCATAACGGTGCTGCCACCTGGTTGCATCTGTATAAAATCACCTGTTTGAATTGGCGTTGCCAAATTTACGTTTTGTCGTAAATCTAAGTAATAATTGATGTCGCACCAAACATTTAAAAATATTTTTTTTAATATTAAATATGTATAATATATATTGTATATACATTTGTTTCGTACTGGCAACAATAAGATACGCAAATATAAAATTTTGCAATGTTATAAGAGTAAAATATTTTATATAAAACTATAAAAATCATGATTTTATTTATTATTATTATTATATTATTTATTAAGTATACTTACAGAGTAAATCATTAATATTGAAAAAAAAAATCAGGTTAAGATTAATCTTATCCTAAAGAAATTCCTTGAATGAAAAAAGAAAAAACTTTCCAATTTTCGAAAACGTTTCGAAACGATCGTTTCCAAGATACAGTGTTGCATTTTTTTAATTATGTAATTTTTTTTTCTAATTTCTTTTAAAGTCGTTTTCTACTTCCACCTTTAAAACGCCCATTATCGTACATGTTTACATGACACTAAGTGACCTTTTATATGTATACACATTGACAAGTTGTGGCTTTATGGCGCTTTAGGCACGAGTCGAAGATAGCAACAGGTTTTAGTCACGGGCTGAAGGTAGTTGACAGTTGTCAAATGTAATTCAATCGTTAAAATAAAGTGGCTTTCTTGTAAAATAATACTTAATGTGAAAATTATTTTATTATCTCAATACAAAAATACAAAAGTAAAAAATAGTTTCTTGACACCAATATTTATAAAGATTAATGGGCAGTTAACTAGATTTATCTGATAAAGCGTTAAAAAATTTGCGTACAGTGCCCATAAAATATTCTCTTCTCTTTTACTGTAAAAAACTGCTTCTATAAATATTGATTTGCACAGAAAAATTTGAGATTTTAACGGCGGTAGATTCCAAAGTTAGAAATTCTAACGGAAATTCCAATAAATACAACTTTTGTACCTTTAACATTTCCCGTGTAAGAATTTTTAACTTTTATTGGGATGGTTACTTCATATTCAAATATTTAATTTACCTAAATAATTTTTTAGATAATATTAAGTATTTGTCGTAGAAAAAGTATAGTTTGGGCACTTATTTAATTAAATTCGTGACTAAAAAGGCGTTTATAAAACTTGATACATAATATACTATTTTTTCGCGCCATGGGCTCATGTAAAAAAAATTTCAAAATTTTGTATTATTATTTTTGTACTAACCTCTAAATTATTTTCTAAATTAACTTATTTTAAATAAAAACACATTTTTTGGTAATCACAATACTTTTATTAGGTTTATAATTGTTTAACAATGTTTCAACATTAAAATATTGCTTTTCAAAGTTTTTTAATATCTACTCGAAAAAGAAGCTTTAAAAGCTTTAAGTACGTTTTTATTGCAATTAGATTGAAATGTTAAAACTAATAAATAGATAACAGGCATTAAGACATAAATAACGAAATTTTCTAATTTGACTAGAGAAAGGTAACATAATTATTTTGGATACATTTTAAATATAGTAAAATATCACTTATTCAATTTGTGACTATTTTGTACAATTCCATATATAATACCTACATGATTTTGTATACCTATTTAATTAAAAATTAAGTTAAAAAAAATAACAGTTTTAACTAAAAAGACTGAAAGGAACAGTAAAGTTAGTCTTAATTTTTTACTAATCACATATTATGTATAATAAAAATAAAAGGTACACTTTGACAACTTTAGACTAAAATTAGTTAAAAATAAATTGACTAAAATTTATTTGGTTTGATGGCTACATGGGGAAATGAAATTACCTCGGATATAGGGGTACCCAATAATTCTTCACAAACTGCTCCGATATCTTTATCCAACATTAACGATGCGATTTGGTCATCATTTAACATGTCCACGCTAAAAAAACATTTTAAAATTTCATGTACATAATTTGTCAATTAATTTTTTACCTTGATACACTCTCGGTATCCGAGTTATCGTCCTCCACGGTCAGATATGTAAGGGTTTTTTCCAAAGGGCTGGGTAACTTTTTGACGCCCTTGGATTCGGTAATGCCAACCTTTGGTTCGCTATTTCTTCTTTCAGTCATCGAGCCAATGTTCAGCATCATCATGCCGTGCGAGAAAATTTCTTTCATCTTTTCGCTCGTTGGTCCCAGTAGATTATCCAAACTTTGTCTTCTACCTTCATTTTAATGAAAAAAATTGATAAAAACGTAATTTAAAATATACCCTCTTTAAGAATGCATGGGTATAATTTGTATTTAAAGAGCCGCAAGGTCGGTTAAATAAGAGAAAAGTTACGTAATTATAATCCTAATAAAATTTAATTTGAAAATTGGAGAAAAAAAAATCTGCGGTTCTCAAATAATTTAAAATAACTGAAAACCTGTGGAAACAAAATTTTGTTATAACTTCGTTAATCCTAAAAATTTTGATGAAAAGTAAATTTCACATTATCCACATTTTCTACCAATTAGTAATTTTGTTTTTCCTATGGCCGCCATATTGGAATTTCAAATGGTTAGATAGAACAAAAAATCAAGAAACCCAACGATAAGTGAATAGCGTTTTAAAGTGTCGAAAAAAAGCCGAAAAAATTGGGAAAAAACTGTTTTTTTTCAGGTCTTGGAAAAATTGTCTTTTTTGAAAAAAGTAGCAATCAACAACTTTTAATTTAAAACAAATATCCTTTATTACAGAAAAAAAATAAAACTAAATATTGAATTAAATTAAATTGATTTAAGAAAAAACGTAATAGTTAAATATAGTGTCAGTTAGGTCTTTTTTGCAAAAAGAAGTTAGGAATAATTATTATAATCATAATATTATATTCACTTTTGTATCGATATTAGTGTACGGATACCCCCCGTAAAAATTTGTAGATTTTTGGAAAAATTGACTTGAATAAAATGAAAAAAAATGCAAAAACTGTTTTTTTTCACCGGCTCAATTTTTCCGGAAATTTTTAAATGGATTAAAATGTAGATATGCGTATGTTTACATGCAAAACTAATTTTTGACAACATTTTTACAACAAAGTTATAACGAATTTTGGTTTTAAAAAGTTTTTTTTTTAATATTTTACGATACCCAGATAGAAGGATACTTGGTGCACCCTGTATATATTCCTACAGAAGTACCTACTGCTTTAAGATAAACAAAAAAATGCTGACTAATTAACAAAAACTTTGCAATATTAATTTATGACGTCAAAATTATTTATTATTTATTTGCTACTACAGAAAATAATACTGGGGATGATAAACTAAAAAAAATTATTTGTGCCATATTGTTACTTAAAATTTTTAATTTAAGTTAAATTATTTTATTCCAAAACAAAGTCGTCATTTTTTTGGACAATATTTGAGAATAGATAGGTTTTGATACAAAAATTTAAATTATTAGGTTCTAGTAAAATTAGGTGTCAATTTTAAATAGAAATTTCAATATTTGTGTATTACATAACCTGCAGATACGTACCTATTTCAAACAAAATGTAATGCAATAATAACTTATTGTGTTACATTTGTCAATAAGTAAATATTACATTTATTTGCTATATTTCAAATTCTACAAGTAATTTTAATCAATAGATAAATATAGTTTAATTTTATTAATTCTATTATTATTAATTCACAGTAATTTTTTCCAGAATTTTTCTTTAGAAAATTTGTTAACAAGAATTTTATTATTTCTTTAGAAATATTTTTTTATTAAAATATAATGCTAGCACGTTTTTGCACGTTTTGGCCCCCTCAACCCTATCATCAATGGTCATCAAACAACAACTCCCCCCCTGTTCACGTCATCATATTTTTATCCCATTTGTACAGAGTGTTTCACATTCGTGGTCCATTAGAAATTTCTGGGGGACGGGAAAAGATATAAATTTTAAAAGCGTTTATAAAAATTAGAATTCATTTAAAACTATTTTTCTAAAATTTTTTGAACATCAACTTTATTATTTCAAATGGGACACCCCATATATTTTTACATTTTTAAACTCTACATAAAATTCTGAGTATAATTACTATACCATGTCCAAAGTGAATAGTTTTCAAGTTATTAATTTTTTTCGTTAAAATTTGACAAATGGGCGATAATCAAAAATAGCCTATATCATTTTTGTTATTAGGTTTGCGGATGGGGGTGAAATTTTTAAAATCTTACAACATGTTAATTCTTTAACATATTTCAACAAATTACCTGAGAAAACCCAGGCCAAATTAGCCCAACTTGAAACGTAAATAACTTTTTTATTTTAAATGTAATACCCGGTATGTTTTTATTAAAAAAAATAGTAAAAAATCCTTTCGATTAATGTAAGTATTCCCTATACGCTAAAGAAGTATCGGGTTTTCAAACGCGCGCGCCATCTGGTGGACTTCGAATGCATTGCGTGAATTTACGAATTATCAACAATACATTTAAAGCACAGATTATACAGGGTGTTTCATACCAGGAGGCGAAAAATGAAATTCTATATTCAAAACGTCATTCTAAATAAAAATCTTTAATACTTTTTTGTTCTATCATTTTTCGTTTTCAAGTTATTCGAGTTCAAAGTTTTGAATTCAAACAATGAAAGGATAACAATATGCAATAATAGGATTCATAATTCTAGCAACTAAAATATACATCCATGGAAACGTATAAGTATTTAAGTTTATAATACAGTTCATTTTTTTTTATCTGGACTGCGGCAATGTTGCAAACTTAGGGGTTTAGTTGGCAAATATTTCTATTATATTGGCAGCTATAAAACTAAATTAATATTTGTGGTTAAGAAATCAAAAAATATTTACCTTTTAATAGGTTTTTGACCAAAATAGTATTTCGTTATTGTCCTGTAGGATAATTATTTGTACAGAGACTTTTTTAAATCACATAAATACATTGGAGTTTGATATTCCTCTGTTTAAATTTAATGATTTGACAAAAACTGTAAAATTATGTAAAACAGAGATACCAATCCTAAAAATGCTAAAAATCCTGTACATCATTATTAAATAAATAGTTTTTTACAATAGAGAGGAAGGCAGAAGTCTTACTCGACAAATTTTGTTTAATTGCACAGCTAAATTGCGCACGTTATTTGCGTTTTACGTTGCAAGGAAAAAATTAAAAAACTTTTTTAGTACTCGATTTCGATTGATTATTCCTTATACCATTGATTAAGAAACTCAGCGCTTAAATGCTTATATAGTTACGTTATTGTGTGTATTTTATAAAAGGGATCATGGTGAATTATTGTGTTTTTAATTGTAAATAAAATTCAAGAACTAAATCGTTGCATTTTCATGTTTTGCCAAAGGATCCAATTAGAGATGTAAAAAAACGGTTTTTTTTCAGATGTGAAAAAAAACATGAAAAAAAAACCTAAAAAAAAACGGTTTTTTTTGTTTTTTTTTCAAAATAAAATTTTGAGTAAAATGTATATTAATAATAAAGTGAAATATAGAATATATTACATTTTTCATTATTGAAAATTTTGACCGAGACTAAAAAATCTGATTTCTTATTATTTGGTAGTTTCCACATTAGAAACCAATAGCAATGTAAAACTTCTATACTAATACAAAAAATTAAAGGATAAAATTTTTTTTTGTGATTCTTCGGATAGCCTGTATCTTTGTTAAAAATGGTCGTATTGGAGCCGTAAAAAAAGCAATTTGAAGCTTGAAGTTTCTAGTTTTGAGATTTTTAGATAAAAAATGTGCAACGCTCAATCCTAACGAATACAGTAATAAAAAAAATTTTTTTTGGCTTTCTGGTCCACGGAATGTTCTGACTTAACCACAAATGTTCTACAAGAATTTGCTATTGCTTTAAAAAAAAAAAATTCCATACTCTAGATGAATTTGAAAAATCACGAAAAAAGTGCTTTTGGTAGCTTTTTGAAAAATCAATTGCTGAATCAAAAATATTATAATATTATGTAGTTACTTTTTTTAGGACTAAATCAAAACAAGCGCGGTCCTTATTGGTCAATTCGGTGGTGGTGGCGCGTGCATAGCGCGAGACTTTATTTACATTTACTAATTGTCATTTAGTGACTAATTTTAGTCCATGAACTGGACTGGAAACTTAAAAATTAGGCAATTGGGACTAATCTTGAAAAAAAACCTAAAATGTGAAAAAAAACCATTTGAAATAAAACAATGAAAAAAAACCTGAAAAAAAAACAAAAAAAACGGACCGTTTTTTTTCAAGTCGCATCTCTAGATCCAATTCGGAAAGTACATTTGTTGGTGCAGAATTAACTAATGATAACTTTACCTAATATAATTTATATTTAAGTTTGGGCATTTTTAAGAAATTAGTAAAAAGTAATTTTTGCACAAACATAACCTTAAAATCAACCATTTTTATATTTGAGTTCTCTAAAAAACGCCGACAACTGCATTTTAAACAACAAAATATACCTACGAATTCACATTATATTATATTATTTCAGTTGAGTATCTTAAAAAATGTGACCCACCAACATGTATGAATGTGAAAAAATTCAAATCTCTATTCCTTGAAATAGCGAAAATATGGGGGTGTCTTCATCTTAAATGCGACACACTGTATATAATAAATAATATAATGGTATTTTACCGTTGAATGGAGACTTTCTTAATTAACGCTTTTAATAATGCTGAATGCTGTTTTAGTCCGGTCAAATTAGACCAAAAAATAACAGTGAAGGTACATAAATTTACAACAGGCTGAAAATCAGTAAAATTGTTCAGAATATAATTATAAATAAAATTTCAAAGTTCCCCATCATTCCCCTGTATGGAAAAAATTTTATTCAAGGTCAAAGGTCAAAAAAATTAGTTTTTCGCGATTTTCAGCAAAACGGGAAGTTTTATCACAAAAATATCTCTGACGAAAATTGTAGATCATAAAATTGTTTATAAAAAATATATCGATACTTTTTTCCTAAGAGCCACCGTTCCTGAGATATAACGATTCGAAAATTTAGTACGTCACGTATATACATCTCTAGAGTTTTAATGTATGTTAATATATTTTTCTATCGGTCATTTTCACTTACACTTAAAATATACCTACATAAGTTATAACTATAAGAATATCAAGTGAAATAAAACCCAGTCCCTTAAGGGACTGGGTATAAATTAATTAATTTATACGCCATCGAGACAACATCTGTGACAGATGACAGATGATCTGTCATCTGTCAACTTGACATATGTCACCTGTCATCTGTCACCTGTCATTTGAACCTGTCAAATGCCACCTGTCATTTGCCACCTTATCGATTTGATTTCGGGGATTTTAATTGGTTAACTTTTTTAAATACACAACAAAAATTAAACGGGCTTCTGGCCGATTAGTTTTCATTCGATGAAGCTCATCTTTTAGTATGTCAAACTTTGGTCTTTTACCCGTCGATTCGTGTATTTCGTTCGGCCAATTTCGAAAATTTATCTCGCCCTAAGAAACGTTTAAAATTTTTTCGAAAAAAATAAAATAAGATCGAAAAGTTTCCGGCGGATCCGGCCCGTTTGCAATTTTTATTTAAAAATACTAAAATAAAAAACAAGTTCAATTAGCTTGTCTTCCTCCAACCTCAGTTGCTGCTCATCAAAATATTTTTCGGGTATATTACCAAGTTCAAGTGTGGCTTGGTTATCAGCTAGACCCTACAGACTGGGGTTGGAAGTTGGTCAACAACCCATTAGAACCAGTTCAAACTTTACTCCCACCTGCGCCGGAAAAAATGCTGAACACAATTTTTTGCAACTGCAAAAAGGGATGCAGTGCTAAATGTGGTTGCAAAAAAGTCGGACTGTTTTATTCTCTGGTATGTACGAATTGTCAAGGCCGGTCGTGCCATAGAAAGGTCGTGCTCTAATGTTGAATCACCAACAGTGGAGGATTCATTTAATTCCAACGAGGTGACATGCGATACATCGCTACTGCCGCAATTTACTTGTACCCAGGATGAAGATGAAGAAGAAAAAGAACAAGAATAAGTAGAAGAATAAGAAGAAGAATTTAAATGTTACGAATCAGACTAATTAACTTCAGTACTTTTTTTTAATTTACATCGCTTTTATCTTTTCCAATCATTGCTAATTTCCGTTATTTTGCAATAGTTTCAAATTAAACAGGATCACAACTGACCCGTGGAATAGGCTACTGGGGAAACCACGTTAAAAAACGCGCTAAGTACACTACCTCATAGGTGGCGTGGAAACGTGTGCATATTATGACGATTATAACTTTTACAACTTTTCGAATCGTTATATCTCAGTAACGGTGGCTCGTAGAAAAAAATGTATTGATACATTTTTTATAGATAATTTTATGATCTACAATATTTGTCTGGGGTATTTTATGATAAAATTTACCGTTTTGCCGAAAATCGCGAAAAATAATTTTTTTGACCTTTGACCTTGAATAAAAATTTTTCCATACAGGGGAATTATGGGGAACTTAAAAATTTTATTTATAATTATATTCTGAACAATTTTACTGATTTTCAGCTTGTTGTAAATTTATGTACCTTCGAATGTCTAGATTGACCGGACTATTAAATTTAGACGACTTATTTGTTTGACGATTTTTACTGAGTTGAAATATTTACACTTTTCACGTTAATCGCTACTAAAATGTGTATTTATTGTATCTAATAGGTACAATTTATATTTACAGAGACTGTATGCAATTTATTTCTTCGTTCAGATGAACACTGTTTATTGGAAAACCGGTAAAAAATCAACCCAGGATTCCTCTCGAAATACACCCAACAACACAACAAATCGAGCCACGGTTTTCTTTTCGATATTTTTTAACATTTTCCGGCTTTATTCTCAAAAACACTCGCTTGTAACATAACCATTTGACAGCTGATTAAGAAATTGCATTTTGTTCAAAATATTTAAGAAAAAAAGACTTAATTGGATTATAAACGCTTTATAAATTTTAAATCGATATATTTTGCCGCTCCCAAGAATCTTTTAATGGACCACGAACGTTAAGTACCCTGTATAGTTATGCTAAATAAACACGTTCTGACAATTTGTGTCAAAAAAATTAAAGTTTAAATCCTTCAAAATTTATTAATTTAAACTTTTAAGTTTTGGATCGTTATTAAAACGTAGTTTAAACTTACTACTATTAAACGAAACCTCTTCATTCTTCACAGCAGACCTTGTAATCCAATTGGTTATACTAGTATCCAACTTCATCTTATTTTTTAACGCCGAAAACTCGCTGGAAGTCGGCATGGTTTTCTGCCTGAAGAGCTTCGACTTCTCCGCGTTACCATCGCCGGATTTCTCCTCTTCCGGGCTGGAACTGTCCAGATTGATCTCGGTCCACTCGCTCGACTGACTCGGAGCCAGACTCGGATCGACTTTCTCGCAATCGCTTTGCGGAGACTCGGGCGAGTCCAGGTTCGCGTTCTTGTACCCGTCGATCTCCTCCAAGTTGCACGTTATCGGATCGGATTTGCCCGTCAGTCTGCCGGGCAGACCCTTGTACTCGTCTATGAGGTCCTGCGCGTCGTCCAGAAGCGACTCGTTCGAGTCGATGCTCCCCTGCAAGATACATACACCTTAAGATAGGATGGTGCGCATGTTGGGCGGGGCTTAATGACGTCACTTGATGAGTGTTTTTAAATCTTTAACGTGCTTTTTAATTATCTACTGCTAAAATTCTTGTTTTTGCGATGCTTTTGGATGTTAACTTGCTCTACTTTTTGTTTAACTTGTCGTTTTTGTGTTCGGTAAGGTTCGAATTACTTTTCAGCGTTCAAATTATTGTTATTGCGTTAGGTTAACCTGTTAGGTTTGTTTATTATTGTTTTTGTGTTGCGTTAACTTTTTTGTTTGTGTTTTAGATTGTATAGTGCCATTTGCATTTATTAAAATGCGGTGTGGCATATTTGGATGCAATTCGGACAACCAGTCCAAGAAAAACCCTTTAAATAAAAACATTAAATTTAATCGATTCCCGAAAAGTTTGATTTGTGGAAACAGTGTTTAAATGCCAAAAAAATAATAGACAATATTTACGTTAAGACCGCTTCTGTTTCCTATAAACATTTTCTGGACAGTGACTATAAGTTTAATTTAAAACACCAACGCTTAAACTACAGCCCTAAATGTTATCAAGGACTGAAAGCATTTATTATCCATATTATAACACTTTCTTCAATATTAAGTTTAATAAAAACGCACTATGTACAGAAATTTCTCTATTTTCTTTGATAATATTACTATTATTCGTGTATTCGCACGGCAACTACTCATCAAGTGACGTCATGCGCGGGACGAACCAAAACTCGTACACGGGAGCATCCAGCCCTGCTCACCTGTTTGACGGTGTGTGCAGTGAGCTTCAAGGAGGCTTTGCGACGCGTCTGGTGGATCTCGTCCGAGATTTGTTCGAGGTTTCGCAGGGCCTGCGAGTAAGTTAGTTTCGATTGGCCCACGTGCGATTCCAGCTTTTGGATGCGGTATTTTTGCGCGTCGAGGAGCTGGTAGAAGTGCGCTTTCATCTCGTAGTACGGTCTAAAATAATACATTTTTAATTTAGTCACAGGCTGAAGTTAGTTCAAACGTCATAAAATCTGTCAAATTAAGGGTTGGGAAAATTTCACTTTTTGCTTGTACCTACTTGAAATTTCACTTGAAATTTTCACGACATTTATGAAATTTATTAAAATTTCCTAAATGTCTGAAATTTCATGAAATTTATGAAATTTATTGAAACTTTCAATAAATTTCAATCAATTACACAGTGTAATATATTAATATTGAAATAAGCCCACTCGGGGACCATGGCAAATTTCCTATCTTACCTTCTACCCCTCTGTGGGCCCCTGCACCAATAATATAAATAGTAAATACCTATGTTTACCACAAATTTCTTAAGATTTCCTTTTAAAATATTTTTAAAATTACTAAAACTAAGAGAGATATAGCACTTTTTGGTAAGCTAATGAGATTGTGCCACTTTCATATATTTATTATTTTTATATATTTTAGTGAAATTTTACGAAAATTGAAGAAACTTCATCAAAATTTTTTGAGCCAAAGGCATTTTTTATCCGTTTTCCGATGCAATTATAGCAAAAGTAAAATTAATCATGACTTTTAAAAAAAAATTTAAAGTTTGATTTAATTTACAAATTAAATTGGTGTCTAAATTAATTTATGCATATAAGTAACAATAATTACTTATAGTGTATTCAAATCCAAACCGAACTAAACAAAAACGCCCAGACGCTTGATAACTCGTTCTTATTGGTTGTAAATTATTATTAAAGGTCCCAGGGGAGGCCGCATGTGAAATTTATGCGAAATTTTCAGTAAATTGCGAAATTTTCAATGAAATTTCTGAAAGTTTCACAGGCAATGTTGAAATTTTCGAATTGAAAATTTCATTTGAAATTTTTAAAAATTTCACTTTTCCAACTAAATGAAATATTTCAAGTTTGAAACTTTCAAAGTTGAAATTTTCATTTGAAAATTTCAACTGTCCCAACCCTAGTCAAATTTCATAAAAATCGTCAAAACAAAGTCCCCCAGACGATGGAAGCTAATTTTTTAGCGTCAAAACAGTCAGGTGATCAACTTTATAAATTCTATAGTCTATAGACGCTAAAAATTAGCCTCAAACGTTATTTTTTTATTTTATCTCTTACGATCTCACTCACGAAATTTACATAAAAATTAAACTAAATAAACAATTTAAAAGCTATCAACATTTTTCGAGTTTTAAAACGAATTTTTAAAATATTCTTTGTGAAATCTTAAAACAATTGATAGTCAAAAAATATTTTAAATATAAAATGCAACTGTAAAACTTTGTTTAAAAATATTGATTTTTAAAAGTTTTAGTTAAAATATTTTATTCTACAAAATTATTGGTTTAAATTTTTAAAGAGTCATTTAAATGATAGTTGATATATGTTTAATACAAAAATTCTCACATTACATTTAAATGTAAGTTTTAAATTTTAAAGTAGTAATTTTTGGATTAAAAATTTATCGACCCTCATTTAAATGACTCTTAACAAATTTAAACCAAAATTTTTTATATTTAACAATTTTAAAGTGATAGGTACATTTTTAAGACAAAATTTATAACTTTACATTTACTTAAATGCAAATCGATAATTTTGCTCCATAAATATTTGACGCGTTTTAGAAATTATCGTATTGAAATGTTTCTTTATTAAATAAATTTAATAATAGAACAACATTTTTAGTGCCTAAAATGTAGTACCACAATATTACGTGGGTGCATCATACAAATTCCCGCTTTCCGGCTTTTGTGGTGAGGTTAAGTATTAAGCCTGATTTATAGATTGCCTTCCTTTCTTCCTTTTAAAGTTTAAAATGTAAAAACTTTTATATTAGGAAATTTTATTTGTTTGTTGTGGTTTTACAAGATTTTTGTGTTTTTTGGAGCCTGTAGGCTCCATGGTTTTGGCTTTAAGATTTTAAGAATAAAAAAATGGTATTAAATAAATTATAAAGTACCAAGTTATTTAAAAAAATATTAAAATTCATAAAATATATATTTTATAAACCTCTAGTTATAGGTATTTTCTTTTTAAGAATTCTCATGGGGTCCCTACATGATGTAGAAAATTAGTGTGAAAATACTAAAAAAAAATTAGTATGAAGTTATCTTTAGAAATAATCATAATCATGCAAGAAACATGTTGATTTATTTGTAATTTTTCAGTCATAATTCTTGTTTTTATTGTTTTAATAGCATTGATCTTCTATTAAATATACTATTATACTATATACTATTAATTATTTTTTGTAGGTTTTTAGTTTTACAGGACATAATATGAATTTCATATTCACCATAAAAAATTATACAGGGTGTTTCTTAAGTGGATACTAATATGTGCTTTATCCTTAATATTCATCTAACCAAATCTATTTCCTAAATAAATTTAATATTTAATTTGTATTATCACTGCAGTGTTAATTATTTCCCAATAAATTGTATACATAAAATGTTTTGAAATAATGGGAAAGTTTTATTAAACAAAAAATGTCCAAATTTAGATAAAAATAAAAATAATTACTTACACAAACATAAACTCATGTTGTGACAAAATGTTACTCATTTTCATAAAGGACCTTCTTATGGACAAACTAAAGAAAAAAAGTAAAATAAAATAATAAATAAGTAAAAAACTATCACTAGGGTCACAAAAAAAATTACCGGCTTTTATTAATGGCCCTTTTCAAATCTTTCTGTAAACTTTGTACTTTTGTATTGGCAGCTTCATGTTTAAGACAAGCGAATCGATGCTCACTCTCTGCTATACTCCTGTCTGTTTCAGCATCGTTAACTCTTTGTGTTGCATGGTTCAACATTTCTTGCCAAGCAGGGTCTAAAAAATACATACAAGTAATATTAAAACAGAAGGGCAGGAAGACGAAAGTCGTTAGCCATTTGGATTTCCAATAAAGTTTATTATTATTATTATTATTAAAACAGACTTAATTGTAAAAACTAATTACCTAGCGTTCTCCCTCCTAAACCCTGTTCGGCCAAATACACCATCTCCCTAGCTGCACTGTGCGCACTATTGGCCCTCTCAAACTTCATAGCAGCGATTTGCGTTTGTTTCAAAGCCTCGTTTGTAGTAAACCTGGCCTCGTAGTAAGGTCTTGCTCTCTCAACGCATATACCCAGTTTGGCCCTTATAGCCTCTACCCTGGCTGTACTATCACATAACAGTTGGCGAAAATTGTTTCGAGCCTCGTCTAGTTCCACTTCCAGCTTGTTTATTTCATCGGTTGCATTATTCAGGCGTTCTAGTTCGATATGTACTCTTGGATCCACCATTTCGCCGTATTCTGACCCATTTTCGCACATATTATTGTCGTTTGAAAAACTTGTAGCTTAAGTAACTGGTTTGTTTGTTTATTGCATTAGTAGTTTAGAATTTTGCTAAATAAATATAAAATTATTTAGGTTGACATTAACGTCAACATAAATGTCAAGAGTCAAGGCCTTTGGCGGCATTGCCAAGTTTAAACATACAACGTTGTATTTATTAAATGTTGTATTTATGTAAAATAAAGGTACAAAAAATGAAATTTTTTTAAATAGTTCCAAAAACCACAACGAAGCCTTCGGATAATGTGTGAAGAACAATACGATGTGAAACCGAAATCGCTTTATATTGAAAATTAATCCGGCAACGTAGCAATGAAACCATCGAAGGAAAGTTAACTGTAAACATATAAAACATAGAAAACAAACCATAGACGTATAAAACAGAAAAATTATTTATGAACATAAAAAAAATAGACCATAAACTTTGAATAATATGGTGTTCTTGTCATAAACGTATGCCATAAAAGCGAGAAATCAATGATAAAACGCAGAAAAATTACCAATGGACATACAAACAAAAATAAATAACCATAGACATATAAAACTTAAGAAATACGGTTTAAATAACGCTTTAAATAACACTTGAAATATTAAAAAATATACTATAATTATTTATTTTTTGTATGTAATATTTTAATTGAAATACTCACGGTGTCTTCTTCTTCTTCTTTCTAAGTTCGGTATTGACAACCTTGGTGCTTGGAATCTAGTCCATGTGACCATATGCTTGTAGTTGGGAACTAAGATCCTGGATGTTTTATCCCAGGATCTCTACACCCCAAAATGACCCTCTTCGAAACAGTTTCTTCCAGAGGCAATGTAGACTTCCAGGTATTGTGATGGAAATGATTTGAGAGGAATAAACTTGATAGGTAAGGATGGTAGAACGGAAAAATGTAGGAATCTAGAGCACATCATAAATTTAAATTAGATTCTTTTAAGAAAGAAAAAATTAGCCTATACGTATCTAAATGAAATGAAGCAAGCAATGGGATACTTGCTAAAGGTGGATGATGCCCCAGGGCTAACAATTTGTTATACAAATTATTACAATTATGTTGGTTATTTTGACAATTAAATAAAATATGGTTGATACTGCCGAATTCTCCGCACACACACAAGGGATCTTCTTTTACACCAATACGGTTCATATGTTCCGGGGTTAGGCAATGCCCCAGCCTAATTCTAATTAATGTTGTTACAAATTTTCTTCCCACAAACTCGGGTAAGTAAAACCACGGAATCCGCCAATCCCTTCCCGAACTTGCATAACGTTTGCCTCTGGTAATCTTAGAGCTGTTCCAATAATCTTTCCATTTTGAGTATAAATTATCTCTACTCAATTTAACAAAGTCCATCCACGGAATTTTGACTCTGCTCATTGGCATATCTGCACCTTTTTTTGCTAATAAATCTGCCTTCTCATTTCCAGAGATTTCCATATGTCCTGGAATCCAGCAAAGAATCCCTACACAATTTTCCATGGCCAAATCGTGAAATATTTCCCTAATGCTTATAATAAGGTTATTCAGGGTAGTAGTTTTGTTGGAATGGGAGACAATAGACTGGATGCCACTCATTGAATCGGAGAAGATGACGAATTTTTGGATTTTTCTCTCCAAACAAATACAAGCTGCCTTAAAAATGGCCCATAATTCAGCGGTGAAAATTGAAGCTGCTTTATCTATATTACATGAGAAATTAATTTGGAGATTTTCACTGTAAACCCCATAAGATGTAGACACTGAGGGAACCACTGATCCATCAGTGAAAATATGGGTAAAGTCCGGCCATTTTTTTTTAGTTACCTCCTTAAAGATGGAATTATTAAACGTTTTCAGACGTGGGTCCCTGGGTATTCCCAAATCAAGGCAATGGGGAATTTTGATCTTACCTTTAAAATAATCCGAAGAATAGATAGGGAGTTTATTTTTCACAGAAATGCGGCAGCGAACGTCTGCTAGATTATTCATAGCCAACACCAGATCATTTTTTTCAGCAGAGGCACCACGAGCATTTATGCTCGTCCTTAGAATTTCAATGTGATAAATAACTGGATTATTTGAAATAGAAAAGTTTTTTAATAGAAATTTATCAGTTAAAAAATGTTTTCGGAAACGCAAAGGGGGTTCACATGCCTCAATCTGTAGGGCGTTTGTAGGAGATGATCTCATTGCTCCTAGGCAGACACGAAGAGCTTGGAATTGAATTTTATTGAACCTTGACTCGTTTTTGAGTGTAAAATAGTTTATTAATATTAAGCCGTAGTCAATTCTGCTCCTAATTAATGCTCTATAAATGTACAAAAGGGTTTTGGGGTCTCCTCCCCATCTGACACCAGTTAGACTCTTTAGGATATTTAAATATTTTGTGCATTTTGAACTCATGTCTAGGACCTGTGCATTCCACAGTAATTTTGAATCCAAAATTATTCCCAGGAACTTATTGGTATTGACACTAGGAATAGGAGCACCCTGAAGGGAAATGCTATTAAATAGGGGAATTCTCTTGGCAAAAATCATATCTCTACACTTACCAGGGTTCAAACTAAGACCTCTTTCTGAAAGCCAAGAGTATACCGACTCAATTGCACGAGACAAACGATATTCCAGCAAGTTTTGATCCTTATGTGTGGAAAAAAGGACTATGTCGTCCGCATACTGGAGGAAACGTACTCCGATAGGCAGAGCATCCTCAATCTTTCTAACATATACATTGAATAGAACGGGACTAAGCACGGAGCCCTGAGGAAGGCCCAAACGAGATAAACGAGAAATTTCCACACCAGAATGACGCATGATAAAGTGTTTTTCCTGGGTTAAATTGAAAATTAACGATGCTAAAAATTGAGGAATGCCCATTTCTATTAGATCATTATAGAGGATATCCGGCAAAACCCTATCGTATGCAGACTCAATGTCGAGGAACAATGCTCTGGTTGCAGATCTTTGCATAAATCCAGTTTGAATTGCCGAAACGAAAATAGATACGCAGTCAATTGTGCTCCTTCCTCCCCTGAAGCCGAACTGATTAACAGGTAAAAGGTCCTTGTTTTCAATCCACCATTGAAACCTGTTTTTAATGAGATGTTCAAAGACTTTTTTAATACATGATGTCAATGCTATAGGTCTATAACTATTGTACAAATTTGGATCTTTATCCGGCTTCAAAAGAGGAAAAATCACAATCTCTCTCCAACTTGTAGGGACGGCCTCTCGTCCACTCAGTAGGTCATTGAAAAATTTTAGGAGAAAAAGGAAACCCTCTGGAGCCATGTTTTTTAACATATTATATGTGATCCCGTCCTTGCCCGGAGCGGAATCTTTGACCTTATTTAACACCTCAGAAAGTTCAAAACGGGAAAATGGATTCAGCAAAGGGTGCGGATCATTGTTATTTATCGTTAGGTCGATGGGACCGGGACAAAATGAGGGAGCAAGATTATCTATGAATTGCTCCTTCCAAAGTTCATTATCAGCAGTAAAGGCATTTTTTCTGAAAAGACCCGTTTTAAACTTTTTAATGTTGTTCCAAACTTCTGTGATATTGGAGTTTCTATTTAGGCTCTCTGCAAAAGTTTGAAAGGCCAAACGTTTTTTTTCCCTAAACTTCCTTCTAGTGATCGCACATACTTTTTTATATGTAATGAAAGATTCTCTGGAACCCGAAGAATTGAATGCGCGAAGAGCACCTTCACGATTTCTAACACAATCCTTGCACTCTTCGTCCCACCAGGGGGACACTTTATGAAATCTCAACTGACTCTTCATTGGGACAGCCCTATCGGTTGCCTGTAATAGCGAACTAATGAAGTTTTCATAATTGATCGGCCCCGATCTAAATATTTGAGTGCAGACCTCGTAAAATAGTAACCAATTTGCCTTTTTAAAATTTCTCTTAGGAAATGTGTGAGAAAGAGTAGTCTGCAGGCTGACCGGCATACAATTGTAGTTAACTGAAATTGGAAAGTGATCACTGCTATATGTACTAGTCATCGTTTCAGAGTTACAAAGCAAAGCAATATTAGGTGAGCAAATTGCCATATCAATTACACTTCTACTTTGAAAAGATAGGAGAGTTGGTTTACAGTCGTTCAAAATGACTAAATTGTTATCATTAATGTACTCAAAAAGAACTCTACCATTAGCATTTGAAAAGGAACTACCCCAACTAATATGATTGGAATTACAATCTCCAACCAAGATATATTTGTTACCCAGAAAAGAAAAAATATCATGCCAAAACCTTTTAGTGGATTTAAATAACGGAGCAATATAAACTGTGCAATAAATGCAGTCGTTAATTTTGATAGCTACCGCTTGAACCTCGTTAAATTGAAAATTCAAATCAACAACAAAATATCTGATATTACGTTTTATTAGAAGGGCAGCTCCTCCTTTGCCATCAGCTCTGCAGCAAGGTTCAAAATTGTATTTAGAGTGTGAGAAAAATTGTTGGTTATTGGGTTTAATCCAAGATTCGGAGATTGAAATTATATCTGGATTGTTATTATGAATTAAGAGTTCTAACTCGTGGCGTTTGTTAACTATACTTCTTGGGTTCCAGTGAATTATACTAACCATAAAATTTAAATAGATTCGTTATCACTCCCCATGACCATGACTTCATTTGCCTGATCAGGGTTGCAATCGACCGAACCAAAAAATTCATTATATAGCTGAATTAACAAGTCTGGATTAGACTTGGATAATTGAATAAATAGCTGTAGGAAAGTGTTATTAACGTCAGGTACCTCAGTGGACGATTGAGTAGTACTTGACTTTGAAAAGCACGGTGATTTTTGAGGACTATTTGGAAGCCTTCCGCTTTGGTTGACGTGGGCCTGCTCTGAGAATTGGGCTGATCTTTTAACCGGTTGGGAAACCACCTTTGAAATAACTTTGGTAAATTTTCTATTTTTAGAGGGTGAATGTTCCACACTGTCATCAGGAACAGTTTGTGAAGAAAGGGGGGGAAATTGACTGGATAAAGGATTAAAAGTCGAATTTTCATTAGGAGAAACCGAGTTTTTAATCCTAGGAACTTTTTTGGAAGCCTCAAAAAATGTAAGTTTATACTTAGCCATAATTTCTTTGATGGTTTTTTGTCTTAGGAACTCTGGGCACTTTCTATCTTTGAAAGGAGTCCCTTTTTCAGTGGAGGAATGAGCTTTATCACAAAATTTACATTTAATCACACAGGAGTTATGAGAATCTTTATTCTCCATCTTGTCCCCACATTTGTCACATGATTCGAAACCTTTGCATTGAGAAATGGTATGCCCGTAGTGCAAGCATCGAAAGCATTGAATAACCGGCTCTATATATGTGGAAGTCAAATGTGAGGAATAGAAAAGGTCCATACGTTCTGGGATGTATTTACCCCTGATGGAGAATATGACCATTGAAGTATTTACAATATTGATATCACCGTCTTTTGTACGTTCTTTTCTTTTAATCCTTCTTACCTCTAGGATATCCCTTTTAGTATTCATAGCCGCTAGGTTTTCCTTAATTTCTTCTTCTGTGAAATCTACATCGACGTTTCTAATAAGACCTTTTGTTGAGATTAAGTGTCTTGGAATTGAGGCAACCAGATTATTATTTTTCAAAAAAGTTTCGTTATCCAAGAATTGATTGGCGGATTCAAAAGATTTAAAATAAATTGCAGATCTGTTTTTACCTCTTTTTGTAACCCGAATAATATTAGGCAATTTATCAGTAAATAAGGACTTTCCCAATTTTTGATGATTTAAAATGGATAAATCCATTGATTGTACGTTAATGACAAATGGTCCCGGATCGTATAAACCGTATCTAATTTCATTGTACATTTTATTTAATTCAACATAATGTTCAGTTTTTTCACGCTCCGTTTTTTTATCAAAAGAATGCGTTTTTTGTTTGTCAGCTAATTGCGATGTAATAGCGGCAGGAGTATCTCCAAGTGATAGGAGACCCTCAGCAGCATCAATCAAATGTTTATCTACTACTTTATCATCTAAATAATTGTTAGCCCCTGTCTGAGAAACACCCGGATCAGGTGGCTTTCCGCGGCCGCGACCGGCCATGCTGGTCGCGGTGCCAAATGAAACTTATTTTAAATGATATGCTCCTATTAAAACAAAGGAAAGGTAAACACTCACAGTTGGGAATGCAGCCAAGCTCAAGAAGTGCCGAAATTCGTCGTGGTCAATGCTAAGGTCAATCGTGTACACAACCGTTCACACCGACGTCGGAATCAGGGATAAAAATTACTCACGGTGTGCCTGAACGAAGTTTAAGTCACATAAAAATGCCGCCAAAAACTGATTGCAGTTTCTTGATCGGGACCCTTTGGTGACTTAAAAATGATATTTACCAAATCCTAGCTGCTCCTCTTTTAGAAATTTTTTGAAAATTCATGATTTTTTTTTAAATTTTTGTTTATTTCAAAGTTTACCTTTGACAGAATAGGTACACATTTCTACACCGATTTTTATAAAATTAGAGTAGTATATTATTGAGAAGACCTACTTTTTAATACTGTTCACATCATTTGATATATACAAAAATCGCTTATTTTTAATAATGCAAAAGCGTAAATTCGTGATTTTGACATAACACGGAAAAAAGATTTTTTTATCCCCATTTTTTTTTTAGATATTTCTACGTTTATCAGTGTTCGTTGCGTTGAGTATGTTGTTGCGCGATTAAAAGATGGTTTAACAAAAAACAAAACTTTATTTTAACATGGTTGTGTATATGACTAAGTTTAAATTCTTAATGTTAAAAAATACTAAAAGTAGGTAGAAAATACACCAAAAAGTGGAGGGCGTTGCGGCCACTTGACGGCTGATATCTTCCAGATATCATAACAGAATTGATTGTCCCTTTTCTTAAGAAAAGGGAGAATCAATTCTGTTATGACAATGACCAATTGGTAATTGATTTTACTTGTAAATATTATGCACTTGTTAAACAGACAATTTATAATATATGGGCCAAGCGTAAACAATCAGGTTACAAAATGGCATTCTTATTAACCTTAAAAAAAAAATTAATAAATTTAAATAAAATATCGCTTAGAGAATATTTAAAATGTTGTTTAATTTAGCTAAAAGCCTAGGCTTTTTAGTAGTTTTCAATTTTCAACGAAAAACTGGTTAAAGTTTTTTGATCGGCACTCTTTGGAGATTTAAGGACTATATTTACCAAAATTCCAACAGATGCACCATTTTCGAGAAAATTGCAATTTAAATTACTATGCTTAGCATAATTTCTAATATTTTCATTAAAAAGCTTTGGGACAAAAGTGACGTTTGGGTTATTTGCTTACTTTACATTTATTTTTATAGTTTAGTTAATATTTTTTGGCTCGATTTTTGTTATTTTTTATTATGGAGCGATTTTCCAAATTTTAACACAAAATTTTAACGAAAATAGTATATGTGTATGCTATGCAGAGTATTTTATAAATGCATTTTTCTCGAAAATGGTGCATCTGAGCGATTCAAATCAGGACTACCTATTTTTCGTAAAAAACTATAAGTTTTCATAATTTCATAAAAAAAATTAAAATATTATCTCGGAAAAAAGTTGGGGCTATTTTTATAACTTCCCCCCCCCCAAATGTTACGCCTATGATTAAATTTTAACAGTTTTGATCTTAGATCTTGATTCAACATCTAAAAATTACCAAAGTGCAAAAATTTCATTTCTTCATGTTTAACGCTCTAGGAATAGTTTAAAAAAACTATTCAGGGGGCCGTAGCTCCGTTAGCTAATGCCCCCTAGGGGGCATTTTTTGATACATGTTTATTTAACAAAAAAGTGTTACTTTTCTATGAAGAATGCACTGTTTAAGTTTGGCCCCCTAATTTCGGGACACCCTGTATATATACTCCAATATATTGTTAACGAGACTTGAAGAATACTGTGATCAGTGCACATCATTAGATTTATACAGGGTTAACCAAAAAACACTTTTTATATAGTAAAAAGCATAATGCACAAACAAGATTTAACTCCAAAAAATGTTAATTTTATTCAAAATCAAGTCCTAATAAGAATCCCATTATGTAGCCTGATAAACATAAAAATATATAAAAAAAAAACATGAGTAGGTATATATCTTTTTTGCGTGTTATGCCCAACGCTTTTGCTTTATTAAAAGAAGCGATTTTTGGCTAACCTTTTATATATTAAATGATGTGCACAGTATAAAAAAGTATTCTCCAAATCTCCTTAAGAAAATACTCCAATATTATAAAAATCGGTGTACAAATGTGTACCCTGTCAAAGGTAGATTTTAAGATAAACAAAAATTTAAAAAAAATCATGAATTTTCAAAAAATTTCGAAGAGAGGAGCAGTTATAACTATAGGATAGAGGAGCAGTTATAACTATAGGATTTTGGTAAATATAATTTTTAAGTCACCAAAGGGTCCCGAACAAGAAACTGCATCAGTTTTTGGCGGCATTTTTATGTGACTTAAACTTCGTTCAGGCACACCGTGTACTGGAAAATAATCTAAATATACATATTTTTTATGAAATTTGATGTCCCCCCAAAAACAAATCTTTCACACGGCCCTGCTTTATATAGTTATAAAAAATAGAATAATAATTTTTAACCATAGACGTATAAAAATAGAAAAAATATCCAATGACATATAAAATAGAAAATGTAACCATCGACATAAAATTAGAACTCGCGCCACAGAGAATAAGGGGGCGTGCCGATAGCAAAAAATTAGCGTACAACTTCCCTTATGCTCTTCCTACTATTTGCATCAAAGGCATTGAAAACATAAAAAAATAAGTTATAAAACATGGAAAAATTAACAATAGACGTATAAAACATAAAAAATTTAGGCATAAAAATATAAAAGATAAAAAAATAAACTTACGTATAAAACAAAAAAATTACCATAGACATATAAAAAATAGAAAAATTGATTATAGACCATTAATAAAGCATGGACAAATAAAACGTACCTATAATAATTAAGGCAATTATTCAAACGAGAAAAATAGTTAACCAATTAATCTGAATATTTTTTTTACTTACCTTTGAATTAAAAGGAGAAAGTGGTTTGCTCGTTTTGAAAAGAAAATAATTTTGTAACAAGTCATTACCTCTTGAGAAAAAAACAAAGATGAAATCGGTAAGTAGAAATCTTTTCCTTGATTTTGGTATCAGGTCGTGAGGTGGCCGTGGCGTCGATTATTTCGGCTGGCCATGATTGCGCAGGCGATCACCGCTTGCCGCGACCCGAAGAAAGTAAAGTAAAAGTTATGGCCTAGAACTTGCAGCTCCCTGTCTTTACACTTCGCGTTGTTATTGTCAAGGCCAAATATTGCTCTTAAATTAATATAAAACACGCCTAAAAATTTATTTATGACGGCCATCGGTCCTGCCTAGTGATACCTAAAGAGCTGCTTTCTACGATTTATCGAGGAAGATTGTTATTTATTATGATGAGTGAAAAATTGCTTATGTAAAAGCAAAAGTGTGTACAAATCGTTCTTAAATAAAAAATTGCATAAATTAAATAAAAAAAAATCATAAAAATAATGAACAATTTTTAAAACTAAAAATAATAGTATAAACTTCTCTATAGAGAAGTTTATAAAGAGTTGCATACCTTTTCTACAACAAATACTTAATATTATCTAAAAAATGATTTAAATTAAATATTTGTATAAAGCGACATCTATACGGAAATAAAGTAATCATCCCAATAAACATTTTTGACGTAATTTTCACCATTAACATTGCCCGTTATTTTTTTAAGTAATCTTAACGATTATTGATACTTTAAAATATTAATAGTATATTATGTATCAAGTTTGATAAACGCCATTTTATACACGAATTTAATTTAGGCACGATCGAGCTTGCGAGCGAGTGCTTAAGTTAATGAGTGTATAGAAAAGTTTATAAACGAGGTGCATACCATACTTTTTCTACGACAAATACTTATTATCTTAAAATGATTTAAATCAAAAATTTGTATAGAGCGCCATTTATGAAACAACAGGGGAAACTGTCAAATGTCACATTTTTACATTTTATAAACACAATTATAAAGGTTATAAATCGAAATGTATCTTGAAAATTGACAGTTTTTCACAGTGAAAGTAAAGGAAATGTTTTATGAGGACTTTACAGTAGAGTCCGTGCCCGAATTAAAGTTATAGTTTACTGCCGGCGAAATTATAAGGTCAGTACAATGTTCATATAAACTTTTCGAATATTGGCGTTGAGAAACTATTTAATATTTTTGTTTTTGTATTGAGATAATAAAATAATTTTCACATTTAGTATTATTTTACAAGAAAGAATTTTAACGATTGTATGGCATTTGACAACTGTCAACTAACTTAAAACTAACTTCAGCCCGTGACTAAAAACCTGTTGCTAACTTCAGCCCGTGGCTAAAGCGCCGTAAAGCCACAACTTGGTAATGTGTACACTGAAAAAAAAATATTCTTGTATCAAATAAATTTATTTGATTCAAAACAATCTGTGTCTCATATATAACGAAGAGAATATATTCTTTAAAATAGAAAAGTATTTTCTTAATTCACGTTGATTTACTTTAAGAATATTTTCTTAATGTAAGAAAATTAAATTTCTTTAAATAAAACTTTGATTGTTTAAAAGCAAGAATATATATTTTTTACATAAACAAAGAAACACTGCATAATTAGGCATAAAATTTAAGAGGAACGTGTCGGCATCCCCACTTCTACGCAGTTTTAAGAATATGTATTCTTGGCAAAAGAAAATACTGTTTATAAAAACAAATAAACAAATTTAAGAATATATATTTCTTAATATAAAAAAATTAAAAATATCGTATTCTTGATATAAAAATATTAACAATTGTACCAAGAAACCAACTTAGATTTCCTTCAAGAATATTTAATATTTGAATTAAAACGTGCAACTTTTTAAAACAAGAACCTGTTTCTTAATACTAGAATATTTTCAAAAATACAAAATTCTTCTATAAAGAAGTTAAATATTTTTAATTGAAATATATATTCTTATTTTAAAGCAAGTTGACTTGAATTAAAAAAAATATTTTCAAGATGATTGGTATTCTAAATGTAAGAAATCTTTTTTTTCAGTGTACGATAAAGGGCGTTTTAAAGGTGGGAGTAGAAAAAATAACTTTAAAATATGATTATGTTATAATAATTAGAATTAACTGCCGATTCAATTTCTGTATGGTTTTTTTGACCAAAACGCATATTTTTTACATTTTTATTTTAAAATTAGAAACGTCAACATTACCAATTTTTTTTCTCATAGCAACAAATTGGTTGTTATGCAACTCGTTTTTTGAAATCTGATTGGTCCATAAAGTAAAGAGTGGAATAGTCACCTAAATAGTAATTTTATCGGTGCAAAACTGAAAAAAACTCGTTTTATGAAATCTGATTGGTCCATAAAGTAATGATTGGAATAGTCGAATTAAAACCGAACTGCAGATGACTTCATAATTAAATAAACGAAATTTCACGTAAGAATAATAATGAAGCAAACACAATCAAAATATAAAATATATAATAATCACTCAAAATATAAAAAATATGTTTTTGGTTTAATATTTTAAAATTTGATGGTAATAAATTAATTTTTTATAACTATTGTTGGAACTGGCCAAATACGTATAGGTACCTCGTCATCGTGCTTAAGTTTTAAGCTTGCTACACAAACTGACTGTTTCAGTATTATTAGACCTCATCAGTGCCGGATAGCTGCGGTGTGCTTATAAGCACGCTTAAAACAAAAGCGCGGTGACAAGGTATTTGAACCGTCCTCACGAAATGGGCACTACAACTTGAGCAGAAAACCATTTTTTGAAGGTACATAATATTTATTATGTGGAAATATTAATATTTTTAATTTGTAATTTATAAACTTTTTCTTATACAAATTTTTATCAGAAAAATAATATTTCCAGCCCCTTTTCTCTCCAAAAGAAAAAAGTATATTCCACTTTTATTTATTTTTTCTACTCCCACCTTTAAAACACCCATTATCGTACATACTTCCATTCATTATAATAACTATAGTTAATAATTAAGAATGTTATTATTATTGTTAAGTTAAATTAAAATATTAAAGTTAAATTAAAATAATAACGGGCAATTATAATGGTGAAAATTACGTCAAAAATGGTTATTGGAATGGCTACTTTATTTTCGTATAGATGTCGCTTTATACAAATATTTAATTTAAATAATTTTTTAGAAAACATTAAGTATTTGTAGTAGAAAATAGTTATTTATGTCATTAGGTTAAGAAGTAAGGCTTTTTGTGCTAAGCTCAAAAAAGCACTTCTTGGCCGAATGGCATACAACATTTTATCTTCAAAGCACTTTATATAGGTCAATTTAATTCAACATCAAAGCGGCCTAACCTCACTTTTTTAGAATCTCATTTATTTATTAGCTAAAGATTACATTAAATGTACAATAATTATTATTGCTTTTAGAAGCAGGAATAGCTTGACAATACCTAGCAACATGATTTAAGTAGAAATGGATTTTTGCTATTACATTGAATTAAATTAATTGTTTAATAAATAGGTAGGTATCTAATTTCAATTTGTTTGGATTTTTATTTAAAAAATAGGTAGTTTGGAATGTTTAAGCTGTGTTTAACATTTAATTTCACTGAAAACTTAAAGCAAATTAAAACTTAAAGATAATTTAAATCGTATACGAAAAAGAATCGTGTGTTTTCTTGGTTGCCTAAACCCACTTTTTGTTTTATTATTCATATTTAATTTTACAATAATTTAATGAAAAATATTAAACATTAACAGTAAAACAAACAAATTAATGCTAATTATAAATAAATTAAACCAGTTTAGCACGTTAATTTCTTAGAAAAGGATTAATTTGTCAAAACAATACCCCTAGCGAGAAAAAATCGAACTAATTACTTGCCTCATAAAATTTTTTATCGGCCTAGGCCATAACAAGGTATTTCTTTAACGAATGTTGACAACAATAAAGTTTAAATTATAGACCGCGTGGAGATAAAATATGCAACTAACTAAACTAAATGGCGTTTATCAAACTTTATACATAAAATACTATTAATGGATCAAAATGGAATAATAGACATAATAAATGTTCTGTTCTGTTTTCATTGTTGTTGCTACGACATCAATAAGTTAAGGCATTCAGTAAAAAAGACGTTACTCGGAAGGCCTCGGGCAGGAAAGCAGCCAGCATTAACATAAATGCCAGCAATTTGGTGGCACCGAATTGAAGAAATTAAAAAGTAATTCCTATTCTGATGTCATGCAGTACAATTACCCACCGGCAACTTTTTGTGTAAAAGAAAGGATGTAAATATCGGGCTTTCATTTAATGATGCTATCTTAATAATACGTTTTATAATTTTTGAAGGTTACCAATCTCTCAAGGACGCTCGTAAATAATCTTTATACTGGACTGGTTCTGTAGGTATATCAGACATTGTATGTAATGTAGGTTTTTGTGAAGGTTATGTTTTGGTTAGTTACGTTTAGGTATAGTAAAATTATATTCAACATGTTTAATACATTTTATCTACTCCACCATTGATAAGCTGTGACTTTATGGCGTTTTAGTCACGGGCTGAAGTTAGCAACAGTGGCTTTTGGTCATTTTAGTCACGGGCTGAAGTTAGCTTTAATATTAATTGGGAAAAAGTGAGGTTAAATCCGTTGACAGTTGACGGATGTCAAATGTTTAACAAATAAAATTGGCTTTAAAATCTTATTTATGTTCGTCGTAGATAAACTAAAGTATGCAACTCGTTTTATAAACTTCTTTAGACGCTAGTTTTTATTAAAAACTCGCTCGCAAGCTTCGCTCGTTCTTAATTAAAGTCGTGCATAAAATGGCGTTTACAAAACTTGATACATAATATACTATTTTATATAATTACCATACTAGTTAATTAAATTTTCTCGCACGAGAAGTGCGAGAAAACGTCTTTTGAGACAATTTATAGGTATTTGCCAAAATTTTATTTTGCAGTTGGTAGCACCAAATGTCAGGTTGACGTCTGTCACCAACAACACAGAACATATATATATATGAATTTTGTTTGTTTTTAGTCTAAGACTAAAAACAAATAAAATTCGTTTGGATCACGGTTTTATACAGGGTGTTTAACATTCGTGGACGATTAGAAGTTTCTGGGGAACGGAAAAAGATATCGATTTAAAATTTTAAAAGCGTTTATAATCCATTTAAGTCTATTTTTCCAAAATATTTTGAACAAAATGCCACTTCCGGTTTAACAGTAAGTAAGTTATTTTAAATAGAACACCCCATATATTTTTACTTTTTACTAAATTGTTATAGTTAGTTAGTTATTTTTGTTATTAAAATATTTCATAAAATACATTTTATATTTTTTTGTCTTCAATGACATGTCCTTTATCTAATTGACATCCTACATTGTTGAATCTACAGCTTTGTTGAGTTTTTTCAAAATTAGTAAATACTTTTAAATTTTTAAAATGTTTGGCTATTTTTATTAGGTAGTAATTTTGTTTACAAAACATTTAATTCGTCAAAAAATTGTTTATAACCACCTGAAAAATTGGGGCCATTAAATTTTAAACAATGACAGAATACGTGGTAACCATAGATAACGTCAACTCACCCGTCACAGGTTTCTTGATATAAAATAATATTTAAAATTTTAGAATAATTGTTAAATATCTCTGCTATTATTTACTTTGGGTATAGGAAATAGTAACAAAAAACGAGTTTTTAGTACTATTTGATAAATGGTATAAACGCGAATATGTGTAAATTGTTTATTTAGTCTTCTTGATAATGATGAAATCATAATCTTGCTTATTATGATGCGCAAGTAGAAAAAATATAGTAAGACTTATTTTAAGATTTAATATTGAAATTTAAGAAACTCCAGATAATCCCGGCGAATTCGCCATTTTTGTTAAATTTATCTAAAACAAAATTTGATGAAATTGTGGATATAAAAATGGTGAATAAAAAATTTAATGATAGGCTTAAAATTGACATTTAACAGTTTGAAAAGGAATAAAATCTGTATAAACAGCACAAACCCGAAGCATAAGAATTGTAAACAACATAAAAATGGCCGCCGTTAAAATCTGTGCAGTGGGTTGACTAACTTTGTAAGAGAAAATGTTTAATTAGTTACCTGATAAAAAAACTGTACAGCATAAAAAATTAAATATAATATGGTTCTAAAACTAATTTAATAACAATAATAATAATCTTTATTTTCCCAATTTGACAAAAAGTATTTATATAGGATTGGTCGGTAAATAGCATCACAGTCATTGGTTTGACAGTTAATGTCAAAATCGATTCGCCATGCCGTCCTTAATTTACTTATTTACAATAAGCGGCTGTAAATGTTAAAGAAGAAAAAAAGGATTTTCTTTGGTGTTTAACAAAATATTATGCTGTTTAAAGTATAGCCAACCTATAAAATCAAAATTTTGGGTGGGATAAAGTATCTCAATACAGCACCGAAAACGGTGTTATAATGAAATCATTATGAACGCAAAATAGATATAATAATTTTATAAAAAAATAATTTGATAATAAAATAAGTTGATAAAAAAATAATTTCATAAAAAAATAGGCACATAAAAAATAATTTCATAAAATAATTTCATAAAAAAATAAGTTGATAAAAAATAATTTGATAAAGAAATAATTTGGAAAATAATGCATACCTATAATAATAAAAATAAAAATAAGTTTATTTTGCACTTTTAATTTTGACACAAACGGCGCTTTATATACAGAACTGTTGATTTTTAACACCGCCTATAATTAAGGTGACCAACCGTTCTGATTTAACCAGAACTATACTGTTTTTGAGAACCATGTTCTGGTTGTAAATTAAGTAAAGTAAAAGTTCTGTTTTTCAAAAGCTTTTCTGTTTTTTTCTGTTTTCATACCTACATAAACCTACAATACTAATTAAGCCATAAACATAAAATTATATTTTTCACTTTGCCAGATTGTCCGCCCAATCGTGTAACCCTGCTCGCCCTACTCCCACTAAATACATCGCACTTAGCTCTCCCCAAACTATTTTAGTATTGCGCATGTCCCTATTGTGGTTAAATATTGTAATATCTATTGTTTTTTATTTTAAACTCTAAATGATATGCCTCTGCAAAGAGGGAAATGCATCTTTAATGCAGAAATGCAAAGGAATTAAGCATATTGTTGTGTTTATCTTGAACAAATAGTCCTTTAGAGAAAGTTTTTTTCAATATAAACAACTTTTGGACAAAAGACAAATCACAATTGCATATTGAAACACTAAAATCATTATTAATTGTTAAAACTAATTTCGATCAAACATGCTTAAAAAAATTAAGTACTAATAAAACAAATTCACTCCCAAGAAAAATATAGTTTTAAAAAATTAAGTACTAATAAAACAAATTCACTCCCAAGAAAAATATAGTTTTAAAAAATCTTAATTTTTAATAATATTATGTTAATAGAAATACATGTAAACATTTTATAAAAAATACAGATTTTTTATAAGAGTTCTGGTTTTTCTTTCAGGAGAGTTGGTCACCTTACTATAATTCTTAAAAAAAAATTGAAATAAAAACGCTTATAATTGTAATTTATATAGCTGCAACTGTTTGGGATATGATTTATCTTAAATCTTTATTAAAAAGAAAGTCTTTGTTCTTGTCTGCAAATATACCGAAAGAATTAGAAAATATTCACGATCTCGATAAATATCATTGTTTGCTTCATGCGATATATTCAAGGATGCGCTCTCAAAAATGTTTTAATTGTTCTACAAACAATGGTCTGGGGGACGACTTAATTTTTCTCTTTTGTAGGTTAAACCGCTCTTAATTTCCTATTGTTTGACACGTTGTTAAGTCTCATCGCAGTCATTGTTCTGCGTGTAAACGCTAAAATTTGCAAGAAACGACTCAAAAAGAGTCTTCTGACCTAAATTAATTTGTAAAATTTAATAGTTAAACAAAGAGATTAGTCCGGGTCTTTCATAAGGTAAATAACACTCATTTATTGGGTACTTTAAAAAGCTGAATCGAATTTTTCAGGACACCCTGTGTATTTAAATGCAATATTTGAAAAAACTAAAAAACAATTAAATACAATAACAGTTTTTAATGAATATTGTTCAAATTCGTCATAGAATCTTTTACGATCTGTTATATAGATATCTAAATAAAAACTGTATATAACTTGAGACTTTAAAATATATCAGTTAGTATGCATTTTACAAAAAAATGTTTAAAATAAAATTTAAATGATTCGAGGGGTGAAATCAATCAGTACTTAAATTGGTCCTCATACTCTCCTCCTTAAAGGGGGAACAAGGGGTAACTTTACAATTTCCAATGGAACACCCTATTTTTATTGCAGATTCGTATCATTCGACTAAAAATAGGTAGATTTTGTCCAAAACATTTTTTCATATTTGTAATAGATGGCGCTGTAATGAAAAAAATTAATTTTGTTCTTTTTTTTCTGTATACGATTCTCCAATAATTTTTGAATAAAATACTTGGTTTTATTTTTTATTTATTTATTTTTTAAATTTTAATTAAATTGAATGCTCAGAATGGTGGCCTTCGACTTCAATGCATTTATTAATTCGCATTTCGTTTTAATATTCTGCTAACACTGTTCTGTGATATTCCCAAATCTCTAGATAATTCTCGTGTGCATGCATGAGGATTAGCGGCCGTTGCTGCTAAAACATTAATTTCATTATTTCCACCTGTGACTGTTGCTCGACGAACTCTTTTTTTCGGTTGAACACTCCCGTTTGTAGTAAACTGCTTGACTGTACGGTGAAATGAAGTCGTGATCGAATTTTATCCGGAAAACGCTGAACGTAGATATTAATAGCATCATCAAGATTTCTGCCTGCTTCTCCATAAATCAAAATCATTTCTAATTTTTCTTCCACTGTTAAAAAATCCACTATGAATAACTTAATATTAGTTAAAAAATCGTAAAAAATCAGATTCAATTTAATAAGATAATTATTACCAAAAAAGTGATATTTTTATAGAAAAATTATTGCAGAATCGTGTACAAAAGAAAAATCGAACAAAATTGATTTTTTTTCATTACAGCGCCATCTATTACAAATATAAAAAAAATGTTTACTAAATGTCGCTAAATGTAAATGATTTCCCCCATCGAATCATTTAATTTTTATTTTAAATATTTTTTCCTAAAATGCATTCTAACTGAGATATTTCAATGTTTCAAGTTAAATGACTCACCCTGTATATGAAATAACAAATGAAAGTTAGTATTTACCAATGTGTTGATAAAATAATGATAAGTGAAAAAAATTGGGCAATCCTAAAGAAATGTTAATTCATTCCATAACCTAGCCTCACATGACGTTTTTTTTATTTTCGATGAATACATCACGTTTGCTTTCTAAATGGCGCCTATAGCATTTTATTCGTTAATTAACATTTGATTAATTTCCATACATATGCTTATTACTCCGGGCAATTTACCTATAGAAAATGGGCAATCAAGACTTCTCTTCAAAATTGTTTTTACTTTTTACTTCCCAATTAATATTATTAAATAAATACTTAGTACTTAGGTTTTTATTAAAATTATTATTTTTTTGACAATATTGAAATTAATGCACAAAAAAATCTTGTTAAATATACAGGATACAAAATAGCAGTCAGTGGCAAGCCAAACATATTAAAAATTTAAAAGTAATACAAACAGTATTTGCTAATTTTGAGAACAAAATCATAAAGCTGTATACAGAATGTCAACTAGATGAAGCACTAGCACATTGGAAACAAAAAAATATAAAATTTATTTTAAATTAATTAATTAAATTTTGAACAATGACAGATTAAGTGGTAAAGTTATAGGCTATTTTTAAATGACGATCGTTTGTCAAATTTTAACGATAAAAATTAATAAATCGAAAACTATTTACCTACTTTAGTTATAGGATAAGGTATTTTACTCATAATTTTATACAGAATTTAAAAATATAAAAATATATGGGGCGTTCTATATGAAATATACTTAATAGAAATAGACTTAATTGGATTTTAAAATTTTAGATTGATATCTTTTTTATTCCCTAGAAAGTTCTAATGTACCACGAATGTAAAACACCCTGTATATATACAGGGTGTTACTTAAGTATGTACAATAAATTTAACAAACGATTTTTTAAGTGATTTTAAGACAAAAAGTTCGTATAAACAAATGCTTCGTTTTCAAGATGCAGGGTCTTTATTTTTAACACAGACTTTTGTTATTATGATTTTTTTATTCGGATTAATAAACCAAAAATACATATTTTTTTAAAATTTTGTTCGTATGTTGCTTAACTTAATTCCATATTCCTGAACCACACAAGATATGTGGATTTTTTTTTAATCCTTAAAAAAATATAAAAATCAGAAAAAATTCAGTGGCGTACAATTTTTTTGTCAAACATAAGTTAGAGCTAAATTAGCCCTTTAACACTACAAATAACACATATCAATTACAATCAAATTGGATAAAGAATATTAAAAATATTTATGAAAAAACAATTAAAAAATAAAGTTTCATACCTTTTATCTTTTTTCTTAAAATCATTAAAATAATCGTCTGTTAAATGTATTGTACCTAGGCACTTAAGTAACACTGTATATATTTTCATCCATTTTAGCAATAAAAGTAAAAAAGAAGGGAAACAATTTCTTTGTTATACTTTTCGAAAACTAGTTATTCAGGCTAATCTATTTAACGTGGGTTTTGAACAAAAAAAAATCGGTTGATAAATTGCGAATCGAAAAGTCTAAAATCGTTCACGAATTTTATAAAAGTGGAGCAGCTAACAGGCCATGCGTAAAGGCTCATAAATAAATAAACAAAACTTGAAAGTGCAAGTGAAATAATTTATGGTTAAACAACTCGAAACAGAGAAATTTTTACAAAATTGACACGAACAATATTAGAAACTTTAATAACAAATTGCCGTTAATTACAAGCTTTTAAATGATTAGCCTTTGTGCGCCTGTCTAATTGGTAAAAATTACGAAATTTCAGGAAGAAAGGATTTTATTTTCAATTATAGTTTTAAGTAATGCATGTTTACTAACGTGTTTAAACTGCCATCATTACAGGGCCGGCTTAAGGCAATTGAGCGCCTTAGGCACTTAAAAATTTGGCGCCTATTATTACATACTACACTTAAGGGGCCCTAGGAAAATAAATATAGTTACGTATTATATCACCTCCAACACTGAGAAAAAAGTTAAATTCGAACAAATGCATTTAATTATAATAAAATTATTATTAGGGTAGGTTCAGTACCTACCCTAATAATAATTTAGCAGAGTCTCTGCTGCAGAGATATAAAATTTAAAAATGCATATTATGCAAGTATAATTTTAGTTTTTACTAAAAACTTTTTAGGGTCCTAAAGTTTTATTAAAGATGTACTAAAATAGTAAGTATTTAAAAAAATGTAAAACAACTTTAATTCCCTAAATTTCTTTGTAAGATGTAGGTTTACTAAATGTTTAATATTAACATTTCATAAATAGGTAGGTACCTACCTTAAAACATATAGCAAATTTACACTATCGAAGACAAACAGCTATCTAACATAACTACCTAACTAGTTAGTAACTACTGATTAATTTCATCTGAAATAAATTTGTGTAGGGCATAAAAAAAGAAGCGAATTTCTTTCGGAACGCGCTTCAGTGCGGCACACGCTTAAAGAGCGGCACGCCTTTGTCGGCTTGACACCGCGTTATTACAAAGGAAGCCGCATTTTTTAAAAATGATTATTTGGTACTCTACCGTACCTACTCATAATTGTATATTGTTTATTTGTTTCATATTTGTAAAACCATTTTTAAAATTTTTTAAGTTGGTTGGGGACAAGGCGCCTATTTCTTCTTGGCGCCTAAGGCAATTGCCTATACTGCCTAATGGTTAATATGGCCCTGCATCATTATACATGTTTATGTAAATAGATTTACATTTTAATTTATTCAATATGACCATATTAAGTAAATAAAGAAGATTTTACAAACAAGAACAATTTGGTACTGATGACTGGGAAATACAACAATTACAATAAATGAAATAATATACAAAGTGTCCTGAGAAACGCCAGGCCACGAAAACTGTCATTAAAAGTTGACTTTTACATTGTATCCATTCAGTGTCAAAACAGTTTTTTGTCTACAGAACATAACAATATTTTTTCTACAAGCGTGCGGAAAGTTGCACTTTCCCGTACGCTTACTTTCCGCACAGTGCGAAAAGTAGCAATCATTTTTCTAGAAATGAAACCTTGCTAGATTCCTTTGCTTGTAGAAAAATATCTCAGTAAATAGGCATTTTACGAAAAAATGTTAAATGAAATAAAAATAAATAAATAATTTTGGTACTAAATCATTTCCTCCCTCGCTTCATTTCATTTTTATTTTAAAAATTTTGTCTTTCTTTTTACTTACTGAGATATTTTATTGCGTACATAGCAACGAACAAAAACTACTTTTACACCCAAATTTGTCTATGCATGCAACAACGCAGTTCGCAATTTAGCATCAAAAATAACTAATTTTATTATCTAACCACTGCTTTTTTATAAGGATAATTTTGTTTTTGAATTAGGCAATTAATTGTTTTTTTTCTCGAACCTGTTTAATTTTTAACCAAAAAAAACTTCGTTTGAACGTTCGTCCAGGAAAAATCTGGTAAAAAAACTTTTTATTAAAAATTAGGCTGTCTATCGTGCTGAATAAAAGAGACAAAAAATTGTATTACTTTTTTTTAATGTAAAAGTAATAAATCAAATTTATATTAAAAAAACAATGGCGTGAACTATTTTAATTTCAAAGATATTTCAAAAAATAATTATGAAATTTTAAATATTACAAATTATTATTATTAGTTATAAATATATACCATACCAAGAAAATAAAAATTAATATTTAATTAATACAGGGTATCCCAGAACTCGCGCCACAGAGTAAAAGGGCGCGTGCTGATAGCAATAAAGATGCCAAATTTAAAAATAAAAAATTTCTAGGTAATAGTGTAATCGAAAACAAAAAAGCGACAGCCAATACCAATACCAAATATTTTACATTTTATAATAAAAATTGTTAGGATACTTGGGATGCATTGTTGATATTATATACATTAGGGTGCTTCAAAAAATAAAATTTAATTTTTTTTCGCTGTTACCCTCTTAAATGTTTCTATTTAATATAAAAAAAATCCTCAGCAAATATGGGCGTTCCAGATCAACTCTAAGAGGTCGCTGTTTTTATTTTAGTTTCCCATTTAATTAACATGGAAAAAAATAATTTTATGTTTGGAATTTTATACCTTTGTATGAAAGTAAATTATAGCAATGATCATTGCAGTTTATTATATAAAATTTCTTAAAAATTTTTTTTTAGATTGTTTTTTTCGGTTTCTAAATTATTTGAAAATATTTTGACTCACAAGTACACCCTTATAATCGAAAATAATTATTCTGAGCCTGTAGAGCGAGAAAAAGGATGGTACAATTTTGGAAAACTTTTCATATACTCATTTTTTGCGTACCCAATTTTGCTCCCCCCCGCTGCCTTGTTTTGCCCCCTTTCACCTCCCGTCTGCTAATTGTACCATAAAATTAAAAAAACCCATAAAATTTGATGTTAATCAAACTTTGACCTCGAATAACTCTAGAAGAAATCAATTTATCGAAAAATAATAAGAGAGCTTTTTTGTAGAGCGTTACATTTTATAAGAAACTGCAATGATCATTGACATAAGTTACTTTGATACAGAGGTATAAAATTCCAAACAAAATTATTTTTCCCATGTTAATTAAATGGGAAACTAAAATAAAAACAGCGACCTCTTAGAGTTGAGCTGGAACGCCCATATTTGGTGAGTATTTTTTTTATATTAAATAGAAACATTTGAGAGGGTAAGAGCGAAAAAAAATTAAATTTTATTTTTTGAAGCACCCTAATATACATATAATATACCTATGACCATGTATAATGTGGCGCGAGTTCTGGGAATGTTCTGGGAATGTTTTGAAGATATATTAATAATTATTTAAGTAATAAGCCTATAGGCTTCTTATAAGAAGTGATAAGTAATTTTTACAAGGATGAACGCAACCTAAAATTCCATCTACATTGGTTTTAGGATTATGTTTTTTATTTCATTAACTTTCATAATAGTTTTATAAAAGCAGAAAAAATTGGCGAATAATTATTTAATTTATAAATTTCTTGACTATGTTTTTAAGTTTAATTCAAATAAGGACTTTTATTATTATTATTATTATTTTCCTAATATAAACTTTGGATGATTTCACTTTAATTTGCTATTATGTGACATTCAAACTATAATCAAATGCTTTTATTGGGATGTTACACTCACATTTACTTTCTAATGAATATGTATGTAGGTAAGCTATTTATGAGCTGTACATTTTCGACAAAGATAGATTGCAAAAATTAATTCTGCGGTTTAAAAAACCACAACTTAAACAACCGTTTAATTTTTTATTTATGTTTAGGTAGGTACTGCAAATGTATAATTAGAAGTTGCTTACGTTTTATCACTTTATAGTAATTTTTGATGCCTCAAAGTCTTTTTCTAAAGGGTATTAAAATCAACATATTCTTCAAAAGTAAATATACTTTAAAAACTTGTTTTATAAGTCTTAAGGGCAAACAAATCTTACTCCAACTGTCTAATTACGTTAAGTTTGATAGATGGGAAACAAATTTTAATTTTTTTTCCGATTTACGGCCATGTTGTACATACTTTTTTATAGTTTGATACTTTAACATTAAATTTTAATGTCCGTTTACACAATTTTAACTATTGATTTCTGATTACACTGTAAATTGAACTTCTCTACATGTAAAAACCCATAGATTTAATGATGAATACATTTAGGCATAAAATTGGTACATGTCCAAAAAATCCATGTTTCGTAAACAAATCGCGAGAAATCAAGTAATCTGATGGTGATAAACATATGAACTTTCACGCGTCTTTGTTAATATGTTCTAAAAAAGAAACATTCAACACATACGTAAATGAGTCATACCAACAAGATACGGATGCAGGATATAAAATTTGGAACTACTTGTTCATTTTTTATTTTTTCTTAATTGTGTCTTTTATTTTTTTAATCGGTTCATTATGATAATAATTTACTGTGGTAAAATGTTGTATTAGTTAATTAAGAAAAGTTCCCGTGAGATTTTGGGATTTGTGAAGTACAAAAAATAAGAACATACATTTAAAATATATGTTCAACAAATTTTGCTAATTTATTTTTTCTACTCCCACCTTTAAAACGCCCTTTATCGTACATGTTTCCATGACACTAAGTAACCTTTTAAATACACATTGACAAGTTGTGGCTTTATGGCGCTTTAGACACGGGCTGAAGTTAGTTTTAAGTTAGTTGACAGTTGTCAAATGTCATACAATCGTTAAAATAAAGTGCCTTTCTTGTAAAATAATACTTAATGTGAAAATTATTTTATTATATCAATACAAAAATACAAAAGTATTAAATAGTTTCTCAAAGCTAATATTTGAAAAGTTTATATGAACATTGTACTGACCTTTTAATTTCGCCGGCAGTAAACTATAACTTAAATTCGGGCACGGACTCCACTGTAAAGTGCTCATAAAACATTTTCTTTACTTTTACTGTGAAAATCTGTCAATTTTCAAGAAATACATTTCGATTTATAACCTTTATAATCTGTGTTTATAAAATATAAAAATTTGACATTTGACGGTGACACACAGATTCCCCTATTGTTTCATAGATGGCGCTCTATATGCACCTCGTTTATAAACTTTTCTATACACTCATTACATTAAGCACTCGCTCGCAAGCTCGCTCGTGCCTAAATTAAATTCGTGTATAAAATGGCGTGTATCAAACTTGATACATAATATATTATTAAAATATAGCTCTGGATTTTTTGGATTTTTTTTTGTACTCTACTGAGTGTCTGAGTTTATCCGTTATTTTCTTTACACCCTGTATATTATATATATAAATAATAACTCACTGAAGAGTTAAGCTACTATTTTAATAATTATTACGTAAATTTGTGGTAATACATTTTTTAATTTTGACAATATTTTTGAAAAACTTTTTCGTTATGTTAAAATTTGACAAAAATTGACAAGTATGAAATATCCATATTATTCACAACTTTTCTATATAGACCTTAGATCACTCTATAGACCTTATAGTTTATAGACTTTTTTAGGACATTTTGAACATCAATTTAGATCGTTTTGAACAATTTTCGAGTTTTAGAACATTTTTGCCCTGTTCTAGGGCATTTCTCAAAAATATTTTTGACATTTTAAGAAAGTTTTAGAACATTTTCCCATTTTTAGGAAAAAATATTCAAAATTAATAAACTTACTTTCTGTAAAAGTAAAAACCGAACTAAACCATGAAATATTTCAATTGTAAAATACAAAGAGTATTATATTTCATGCTTATATTGTATGGGCTAAAATTTGCAGTACAATAAACTGAAGAAGAAAGAATTTTGTTTAACCATAATAAAAATTAAATGTATTGTACGTATTACATGAGTACAATATTCAGTGAAAGTTATATTTAATTAAGCATGTGCTATACATAAATATATTATATACGAGATACAATAGGTAAAAATAATTTTAGAGGTTTTTTTCTTTCTAAATATACAATTGCAACAACTAATTGTCCATAAAATTAAATTATATACTGCCAAATGCACATAAAATAAATTAGTTTAAATAGGATTTCACATATTTTTTCTAATTTTTATTTTTATGATTATATTGTTTTAAAAGATTTTACTAAAAATTGTAAAATGCAAACCTCTGCTTTCAAAATGTATTACCTAATTTAACTTAAACTTTTACAAATAGAAAACAATATTTTGTCCAATGATTAATTGGGTAATATATCAAAACATAATAATTACAGACATTACATTTTGAAATCCTTTATTTTGCCATTTTTTGGCCTTACCGACAGAAACTATCAATTAAATTAATTTAATTATTTATATCTTACAATATGTAAATGTTACTGATATATTTTTATGTTTGGAAATTATGGGTAGGTATCGGAAAAAAAAGATAATTAATAAATAACTAGTCTTTTTTATTTGCAAATTATTAGCTCTATTTGTATTAATTTTTATTAAAATAAATAAATTGTGGGAGTAGGGAACTTTTTCACACTATTTAAATAAAATAATAAAATATTTACCAAATATTAAAAAAATATATTTAAAATTTTTATATTTGGTATATTTTAAAATTTAATATAGGTACTAGGATTTATCAAAAACCGTTGGATATAATTAAAATAAAAAAATCTCAAAAAATTATCTTGTTAAAATTTAAGCTATTAGTATTAAATGTACAGGTCCCTCGTCGGGAATTTCTATTTCCCATTAAAATAACATGAAATTTTTTTGAAATTGTATAACTTGTCAACGGATTAGTGGACCGATAAAACTGAAACAAATTTTTTTAGGGAATTGAAGATTTTACATTTATCATTTTATGATAAATTAACTCTTTTAAAGGTATTCAAGGTAAAAGTTGAATTTATAGAAATTTTCAAGATTTTCCTACTTTTTCAGCGAAACTAAATTTATGATAAAATTTAGTACAACCCTTTCTTTAAGAAAATATTCTGCTAAAACAATGCGCAAAGAAAGCGCCACTTTTATTTAAAAAGAAATGGTAAATAATAACATTAATAATTATTTACCATTTCTTTTTAAATTAAAATGCCGCTTTCTTTGAGCATTGTTTTAGCAAAATATTTTCTTGAAAAAAGGGTCTTACTAAATTTTACCATAAATATAGTTTTGCTGAAAAAGTAGGAAAAAATTATAATTAAAGCATGGTATTCCCAAAGGGTTTGGACCCAATTTGGTCATATATTATATTATTATTTAAAAATAGTCTATGTGCCATGCAAAACGACTTTAAAAATATTCCAACTCCACCTCCATATTATTTTTGTATCTACTATTTTCACTCACAATTTTATTTTTGGCACTTGGACCTTTTGGGAATTATTATAATAAATATAAATTATAAATTTATGCCGCTTTCATATTTTATTGGATTTTTATATATTGAGGTAAGTTGAAATTGGGCAGTTATTTCATAAAACAAATAATGAAAACTAAAATGTTGATAAATGTATTAAAATTGCATTTTTTTATAAGCGCAAAATGCATTTTAGTTTAAAATTTGAATGGCTTTAATTTACATAGTAAGGAGAAATATTTTAATTCAAATTCCCCAGGTAACAAAAAATCACATAAAAAGATAAATACATTAAAGAGAGTTATTAACAATTTTATTTGCAAAATTATGCAAAAGTTTATAATTATTTTAGTATTAAATGTCTATAAATTTCATTTAAATATATCATTTTATCAATAAAAACTTATTAAATAACATGTAGTTTATTTAATAAATTATAGAATATATATTATATTTAAATTATTTCAAAATCAATTTTATTCCTTAAATATTTAAATGGTTTAGATTATTGCATAAAAGCTTAAAAGTCAAATGAAATGTGCGTATAGAGAATGATAAATAGCAGGTAGGTAGAATTATCGAGTTTAAAAATAAATATATTAATTTTATTACCAAAACCCGAACAATTACAATGGAGCATTCAAATGGACATTACTATTTTCTGTAACTGTACTTATATACGAGGTGTGTTCAGAAAACATCGGGAATTTTCGTTTTTTGAAACAAATATTTATTTATTCGTCTACATTAATGTTGTCGCCTTCAAAATAGTCCCCATTGGATATTATGCACATGTGCCAGCTCTTCTTTCAATACTCGAAACACTTCTAAAACTTGATCTTTGGAATAGCCTTTAGTTCTTTCAGCGATGCGCTTTTAATGTCATCTATGCTTGCAAACGGCCCTTTAAGGTTCTCTTTATTTTTGGGAATAGGAAAAAGTCAGGCAGAGGTATGTCTGGCGAATATGGAGGCTGGGGCATCATTACAGTATTCTTTTTGGCCAAAAATTTTGTTCAAAATTTAACATTTTATGAACAAATTTCGCTGCCACGCGTTTCATACCCAAAACATTCGAAAAAATTTCATGGGATGAGTCAATCGATGTACCAACATCATCAGCGACTTCTCTGATGGTTTATAACCATTTTTTCCACTTTTTCCATGTTTTTATCGGTTGTTAATGCGCTTGTGCGTTCGGGGCGTTCGTCATCTTCAACGTCTTCACGGCCATTTTGGAAACTCTTATACCACTTGTAAACTCTTGTTTTACTTATAGCAGACTCACTATAAGCCTTTGTTAACATTTCACAGAATTTATTTCATTTTTTAAGCAAAATTGGATACAAATTCTTTGATCCATTTCTTTTAACGAACGAAAAATCGCCGAGCTCATAAAACACGTCTAACCTTAGCGGCTGCCACAGACAAAGTAAACAATGAAAACAGCTAAAGTTTTTATCATACTTCAGGGGCATATATACCAACATAATAAAGAAAATTTTATAACAACCAGACCCTCCGAACCCGCGAAATTCAACAATTCCCGTTATTTTCTGAAAACACCTCGTATATATATATATATATATATTTATCCATCCATATAAATATATTGTTCCAGAAAGTTTTTTAAAACGTGTATATGTTTTGGCAATTTGGGTTAGGTTATTTTTTTATTATTATGATGGTACACCAAAGAGCCGCCATGGCGCGCCAGTGCAAATACCTTAAAGCTGTTGTCGAATTCTTTCATCAATATAATCCCATAAGAGGTTCGAATATAATTGTCGCAACAACTAGTGAAATCACTTTTATTTCGCAAGAGAAAATCAAGGTGGTATCTGCACAATGCGGGATCGAAGTAGGAAGTAGCAAATTTACGATGATTAGCAATCGATCGACTTTAATATTCGTCTTCCGTATTTCAGATTTCGCGTTGTGCCGAGAATTGTTGTGGTTAAAATTGCGTAGGTACGTGTTCCAATAAACTATATTCAAACTGCATGCAAAATCTGTTTCTCAGTTCCTGAATAATTAAAAAATCAAGCCTAATTTAATCACGGAACATTATTATTATTATAATTATTATATGTTATCTTAATAACCAATAAAGCTATCAAGCGTTAAAATATACCAGTAGGTTACATTATAAGTATATTAATTGTTTGTTGTTCATTTAATTATTGTATTCTAATTATTTATATAAGTGTATTTTTAATTGCCCAATTAACTATAGTTTTATTTCTGGATACAATTTATTATTGTTTATTTAATAAAATTTAGAACTTTGTAATAAAAAAAATCATTTTTTCTACTCCCACCCAAATTGACAAGTTGTGGCTTTATAATGCTTTAGTCACGAGCTGAAGTTGAAAACAGGTTTTTAGTCACGGGCTGAAGTTGGTTTTAAGTTAGTTGACAGTTGTCAAATGTCATACAATCGTTAAAATAAAGTGCCGTTCTTGTAAAACAATACTAAATGTTAAATGTTAAACATCAACAAAATAATCTGTTACCCTTAAAATGAACAAAATGCTTATAAAATTCAATTTTAAAAATTGTATATTACCTTTACAAAACTTTTGGTTAAATATTTTCCTTTTTTAAAACCCTGGTTTTCTAAAATTAATATTAAAATTTCCTGATAAATTAAATGTGACTTGGTAGTTAAAGAAAAAATAAAGAAAGGAGAAGACGATTAAAGAAAATAAATATAAAATAAGAAGAAAAGGTAAAGAAAGTATGATGAAGCTAATGAAAAACATTATCGAAACCATGTAAGCATTGTAATGTAACTAAACTTAAAAAATGTTGATCCTACAAATGCTTTAAAACCTTTATTAGACGAGAACGGATTATAAGAATTGATATTAATATTTTATTTGGAATATATTGGAGAATTCCAACTGGATGCAGAGATGACCAATATTTAAGATCGACAATTTTTGGTCTTAATTCTGATTACTATTGGCTACAATATATGGGTGATTCTACAAAAGTTGGACAACTTGATGTCATCAGTCAATAGAGTAGGTATTTTAATATTATAAATATTTTAGTATATTACAAAAGATCCAGGTTTTTTCAACATGTCCACCCAATTTTAATGTATTTTTTTAAAAGCACATTTGTAAAAAAACATAATAAATATACAAAACATCAGTACCTTGGCGTGTCACAACTCCTGAATCAAATATTTGAGTGATTTTATTTTAAAATATATTCAATTTATATTAAGTTTTTCAATTTCACTACAAACTATAAAACATTAAATATTGTATTTTTTATATTTTATCATAGATTCGAATAATAGCAATTTTTAAAAAATTGATAATCTTTGTACTCACTTTTACCCGTCAGTTCTGTGTCTAATGTTAAAATTCAAAATTCCTATGAAGTTTAAACGTCAAGTCCTCGTTTTAACTCAAGTGTTGGTAAAAAATTACCTACAGAGCCCGCTCTTTGCACGACAGTCATCTTGAAAACAATGCAAGCGGCGAAGTTGTGGTGAATGCACGTATAGTGCCAGTCAAAATTTCAGTACTGTGGTGATTTTTTTACGTATATATATTTCATTGTAATTTATATAAGCCTATATGTGCTTTGTTGATAAGTAGCATCCACTAATAAAAAATATCAGTAAAATACTTAATTCCCAATTATAATCTCAAATTTGTATCCCATTCATCAGTCGTCAGTTCCATGTTCGATGTTTCGGTTATCTTTTTTTCGCAAACTTCAATTTAAATTCTGCTTGCGCAAAACTTGTTTATTTAATGTCATTATAAACTCATAAATTTGGTGTGGGTCCCATATCTAATAATTGAGATATCGGTATACCCAAAATCCACCAGCCGCCACTGATGTGTGGTATTATTTGATTTTAATATATTTAATGTATAATATGGTCAAAGTTGCAATAAATATTATATTTTCTAATAAATTATGTATTAAATTCAAATTTAGAAAACACAGATGTTTCAGAAACTTTTTGAAAAAGTGACTGGCCCGGTCTGGAACAGTATATTTATTATATTATCTATGTTCTTATTAAAAAATACTGTTTAATTTTCTCCGAAAACTATAAACAAAATTTGGTCAAAAGTTGCCCAACTTTTGTAGAATCACCCATATATAGAAAAATATATTATTCTTTAAATAATATAAACAATATATTCTGATATATACTTTTCACTAACAATATGTATACATTTTAAAATTAATTAATATTATTATTACAAAATTACAATTATTTCTCAGTTTTTGTATACATCACATTCAAATGTTCCTGCATTGGAGTTTTATCAGTCTCCATTTTCATAACCAAATTCAGCCTACCATTCTCATCCAAAGTGTAGCATCTGGAAATTTTCGTCACAAAAGGCTTTTTCGCGAAAGACATCCTGCCAATCATGACACTTTCAAGCAACAGAGATTGTTCATCGCAAATAAGTCCTTCTTCCACAGTCGCTACACCAAAATTCTGCGCTGTCAACAGACTTACTTTGTTAGTCCCCTCATCAAATCGCATGTGCCCTGATTCCAAGTGCATCGGTGCTTTTCCGTCTGCATTCCACGTGACCGATTGGTAGTTTAGGATTGGTTGGCCCACCGAGAGAAAAGACATTTGTTCAACATATCTAAACGATTTGATTGTCGGGTAAAAACCCACTGCTTTTATTGATTTCCAATGTCCAATCAGCCAACACAAAGGTTTAAGGATTTCATTCATGGGGCCCACTTCCATTATGATGTTTAAATGTCTCTTTTTTATTTGAACATTGACATTACCATCAAAACTAAACTGTCAAAACTACACTATATCGATGGTTATTTGACAAAACATCGTAAGCGACAATTTTGTTGAATTACTTTTTATTTTATCAAAGTGTCAGCCTAGACCACTAGGAGTGTCAGTTACGATAAGCTGCACATGTTAACATAATAGTTATTCCAATTTTGGAATCTAATATTGGTCATTTTGAATATTTTTATTATTGAAAGCGCCTCTTCTTTTTAATTTGTTACCGATTTATAACGTAAGCGCCTATATGTTCCTGACAAATAATCGTAAGCAACTCCGAGACATCCCACTAAGCAAGAAACGTTTAAATAACGTTGGTCAACGTTAGCAGAGAGTATCAAAATGAACGTTACTTTGTATTGTTATACTGACGTTCATACAATTCAGTAAATTAATGGTGTTTTCGAACACATTGCCAGTGTGTTGTGTCAACGTTGATAATATAACGTTTTTTCGGAAACGTTGAGTAACTGTTAATAGTGTAGTGGTACAGCAATGTTATCCATTGCTGCGTTAGGAGAACGAATTAATTACAACGTTAAATCTTGTGCCATTAAGGCAACGTTAAATGTTATAAGTACGTGAACGTTTCATATGACTACGTTAAGATAACAACACAGAATTTCTGTGACAGAACATAACCTCAAAGCGCAGTCTATCGTCAGCGTGCATAATAGATGCAGTGCAATTTTTACTAAAATAATTAATGGGAAGTTCAATCAGTGTTATTGGTTTTTACGTTTCAAATCTAGATGTGGAAATTTTGGTAGGTAAGTGCCTAAATATGTATATATTAAAAACTATTGTAAACACTTTGCCTCTGTGGTTTGCCGGCTCGTACAGTAACAAAATGGCGATGGCGTCTCAATCTCAATTAATTTGCTTTAACATAACTTGTAGTGTTAATAATTATCTTTATATTATATATCTTTATATTCTTTATTTATAAGGTTCATTCAAAGATAATTATTAACACTACAATTTATGTTAAAGCAAATTAATTGAGATTGCAAATTATAATTTGATATTTATAGTCATATACCTATATTTACAAAAATTTATATTCCAGCGATTTTAAATATTTCATTCTTTATTTTTAACGGGTTTAGGTACTTTTTCATAAAAAAATAGTTTAAAACAATTAAATAGGTACCTGTTTAACCTTATTATTTTGGGTAATATTTTCTTATCAGTGGTACCTACCTACTATGCAAAGCACCTTTACTTAATTTGTTTTAACTTGCATCAAGTCTGAAATTGCTATGTTTAGTTTTAGATCTCAGCTTATTATCGTTACCAGGAAGGAGTTAGTTTAAGCCAAAATTAACATACATTTTTTATCCAAAAGCAACAAAGGCATGGGCAAGGACAAGGACAAAAACAAGTGCAACAACAACAAAGTCATTCAACAGCAGGTGTGTACCTATATATAATATAAGCTAATATATATTAATATATTTAAGCTAATATATATTATATTTAAGCTAATATATATTATACTTAGTTAAATTTAATTGAATTGTTTAATAAGGTGGATGTAGCCACTGGCTACTAGCCAGCATTTAATGTAATGTAACTTAATGCAGGCGTGTTGGTGTTTTTATACCAATATTGGCATTATTTTTATTTCACTGCGTCCGACGTTTATTATCAAAATTAAGATTGCGATTAAACGCATCTATACTTCTGTCAATGGTTACGAACGCCTGACAGTGAAAATCCAGGACAATTTTATTGGACTAAAAAGGCACTATTTTCAAAAAGATTTACTATCCTAGGTTAGGTTTGTCAGGAGCAACCTCGTAAATATATGTAAATGCGCCAAACCTAGGTTGGTGGCAGCTGCCACCTTTCGCCCTCGACATCAGCGATTTTGACCAAACTTGGAATGTTTGGTCAAAATCGCTGATGTCGAGGGCGACAGGTGGCAGCTGTTCAGTTGTATAATACAACTTGTATATTTGTATATATACGAGGTATATACCGGACATATTGACATTTTTAATTTTAATTTAGATTTGTTTATTTCTGTTAGGTATACCTCGTGGCGCCTTTTGCCTCAATAGCTTTGTTAAAGTATTAATTCAGAAATATTTAAGTTAACAGAAATAAACAAATCTAAAATTATTGTTTTTGTCAGCTTAAGCTAAATTTTTTTTTTTGCAGGTGGTGTTGAAACTAGCTATCCGGAAGAATCTGCTATGGAGTGGTTTCGTCAAGGCCATCAACGGGTTTTGAAAAAATTATAAAAGAAGTTTTTTACAAATAATGTCGAAAGAAGTAAATATAACAAGTTCTTTTTAAATCTATATCTTTGTTTGTCTTTCCCGCCAAGAATTGGCATTTAGAGCTGCGTTAATAAAACAATTAATTTCAACGTTTTATTAACGTTCATTTAAAAACAGTAAATTAACGTTTAACTTTAACGTTACGCCAACGCATCAGTTAATAGCACCTGTACGGCACGGTTTAACGTTGTTTCAACGTTGACGTTGCAATGTAACATTTAAACGTTCATGAGGCGGACATTAACCGTTGTTGTAATGTTTAAGTGACGTTAATGTTACCCCCCAGTTAACGTTACAGCGTTACTGTTAACATCGCTGCAACGTTCGCCCAACAGTATTTTGCTTAGTGGGATGGCGTTTGCGATTTAACATTGTGTCGCTTACGATAATATTGTGCTCCCGCCTTGATCTATCAAGGCGTTATACCCGCTCTAAACAGTTTATTCGTGAGTATACCTGCATCGTGATGATTGCTACCACAATCCACAATGTGGATTGTGATTGCTACCAAGTTTTATAACAATATTTTATTTGATCAAAAGCTTATAATTTCTTTTTATCATTGCATTATTAATAGTTATCCTAATTATAATTGTTTTTACGTAGTGTGGTTCGTTAAAAGTGTTTTTTGTAGTAATTGTATGTTGTTATAACGTCAAATAATTTAACTCAAATTTATAACGGTTAGATGATTTATTATCTATGGTTAGATGACGGCCAAAAAATTTCGAACGACCTGTCATTCAGTTGATTTCAAAATGTAAAACTGCCTTTAGTAACCACTAACCTTACTTACTGAAAGTTGTCAGTTTGACGTATTTCATTGTTAATTATGTTGTTTTAAGGTTAGATTCTCTGGCAACTTTTTTAAACTGCTTATCATCTTGTCAAAAATGTCCCTAAAGGTTGGTTTGCACAGATATTAAGTTCGGGCTCCTTGTGTAGCTCCATGGGTTAGATACTGGTTTGTGAATAAAAATCGTTCGTTTTTTTCAAAGAAAGCTAATATAGATTTTCATTGTTTGGCAAAATATCGTTGGTGATATAAATTATTTTTTTTGTAATTATTTTTTATTTAATAATAAAAGTAAAAAAATAAATGTCGCTAACAATGTTTTGACAAAAGTAATCATCAAATCTATATCCCACAAAGTAACGTAAATGTAACTTAAGCGACAAGACTATTTTTAAATTTTCCTAAAGATGTTCTTATAAAATATCGTATGCCACAAAATTTAATGAAAATTTTAGATTGGATTCGATCTAACTTAAATATTTGAATTCTACATTAATAAAATAATGCCTCACCAGTTTTCAGATAAATAACTTTAAAAATAAAGTTCCCACACAAAAAAATCTCTCCTGTAAAATTTAGGTTTTGTCGCTTACGATGTTTTGTCAAATAACCATCGATATACACTATTATAAAAATCAGATTTCTTAACATGAGTTTGTAGTTTGTTAATTTTATTTTGTAAAATTTTATTTACATAATTTTTTGTAGAAAACCAGGGTTTGTAATTATTTTAACAAAGGAAAATTGTTGATGCACTGTTAAAAATGTTTGTAAAATTACTAAAACTTTGTTGTAATATTACATTTTGTTATAGCCAAAGTACTAAACAGGTTCCAATTCTACAATGTTTTTGTCAGATACTTATAGTAATTTTACAATTCTGTATTGTAGAATTGAATTTGAAATTTTGTAAAATTTCTATACATATTCGGAATTTAATTTTACTAAGATAATCAATAAAATTACTAACCAAAATTTTCTATTTGAATAACAATAAGTGTTTGGAAATATACAAATCATTATTTATTTTATACAACTTGTATTTGCTTTTTTTACTATATAGCATTTTAATCATGTACACTGTTAAAATTTTTTGTAAAATTACAATTTTTTTGCAAAACAAAGGATGAGTTAAATTACAAATCAGTGTATACCAATACAAAATTCCAAGACATGTTGGGAAGTTGTAATTTTACAATCTATATGTATAAATCCTACACGCATTGTAATTTTACTAAACAGTTTGACAGTTTCTAATAAAAAGCATCTCAGATTTACAAACGTGGTTTGTAATTTGATTTGCTATAATGTTATGTAAAATGCATAGTGTGTACCGATTGCGGCAATCACGTGATGTTCTTACATCTCGCCTCGGTTGAGTTAGGTGGACAGTATATAAGCTCAGGTGTCTTTCGTTTTTGGTGTGCATTCAATTGGGATTCATGAATGGGGGTAGAAGTGTTAGTACGCTGCTAGAACCTGTCCTTGTTGGTGTATTTCTGAACATAGTCTTGTCTTTCGTACCGAAGTGTTGACAGTCATGACACACCGTAAGTGCCCTCTGCCTTGTATATTCTTTATTTATTTATTGTTAAATTAGTGTTTATACCGTTTCCATTTAATTTAAATCTTTGCATTCTTACTTTTTTTCCAAATTTAATTTAAAAAATAAATATTAATATACAAAATAGATAAAGCCGGCCCTGTAGTGTACGTAATTGGAATGCGGCCATATGGCCTGCATTGGCTATTGAGAGGGTCGTTCTTCTTATCTTCTGTGATGTTCTTGTATTTTTTGAGCTTATGTTTATTTGGCTTTGATTTATGGCTGGTATCTTAAATGCATATAAATTATTACCTATTCACACACAACACTTATTTATGATCTAAATTTTTTGTCATCTTGCTCGATTTGGTTTATTTACTCTTACGGCTTTTTCAATTTGGTTAAGTTGTTTATGGTTTGTTTACTCTGAGAAAATGAGGTTGTTAGTTTAACACTTACGGAAATGTTATCTTATTATTTTTTAAAATTTAGTTTTTGAGACAAATAAAAAAAAAGTAGTGCTTATATTAAAGATTTTTCGTAATTTACTGTCTGAACCGCTTTATTGAAATCTTTGTACATTTTTGTATTAGTAAAAATGTATATTCAAAAACTGTACGAGTTTAATTTAAAGACTGAGTTGTAATAAATTGTGTAGTTTTTTTACTTATAACGGTGATATTTTACTAGTAAAACTAAAAACTAAACTAAACGGACATTTTCCAACATTTTCAACCATTTAGTTGCCGGTTTAATAGAAGCATTCAAAAAAGCACTGTTAAAAATTTACCCTGATTTTTAAACTAAAACAGAGTTATTTATATTGAGTGATTATTCATCATCATCAATTAGCAATTGGCATTTAAAAGATTAACAAGGTTTTTTATTTTAATTAACGCCATGCTTACGGCAATATGAAATTTATTTTTGTAATACTATTTCTGCAATCCAACCTAATAACGCGTAGAAAACTTAACGATAATTTTCGAGACAAAGCCACTATTTATTTGTTTTGCTAATTTTATGGTTTTAACACAATGGTCATGGCAAATGAACTATGTGTCTTTGACATTAGTGATGTTTCAAGAGTATTAAAATAATTTGTTAACAATGCATCTGCAGAATTTTTTTTGTTAATTTGTGGGTCAAATTATTTGCAAGGATTTTTTAATTATGACAAATTTTAATTACTCTAAAATAATCTATATTTTAATATTTTCTTTGGTTTTTCAATTGTGACACTTTTTAATTGTTCTGTGCAACACTATTTTAATTAATTTTTAATAAAATAATTGGTGTTATATAAAGCTTGCAATTTCTAAATTTAATGTAATTTATTCAATTTAATTTAAACTTGAACTATTAAACTCATGAAATTATAAAGTACAAAGTAAATATTTCCACGTTGTGCATATACAGAGTGTAAAGAAATGAAATAAAAAATATATAAGGAAATATAATAGAATATTATTTTACCAAAGATAATGCAGGATATTATTCAAGGATGCGGTTTGCATCTCGAGTCGCTAGACGAGAGACTTACATCATCCGAGTAAATAATGCACATAATCTCGAGTGTAATACTATACATTATCTACTCCAATAAGTAAATAACATGTCATTTATTTTTTTTAAGTACGTTTCAATAAAATGTTATGCACGGTATTCGGCACATAATATAACAGCTTCGATAACAGCTAGACTATTTTTAACAAAAATTTATTCACTTGATAAAAATATTTTAATTATATACAGGGTGTTGCACATTTACGAAATACTTTTGTTTTACGTTCGTGTTCCATTAAAAGTTTCTAAGGAACGGCAAAAGATATCGATTTTAAATTTTTAAAGCGTTTATTATTCAATTAATCCTATTTTTTCTAAAATATTTTAAACAAAATTCCACTTCCAGTTTGACCGGAAGTGACATCATCTTTGTTATTTTATATATAACACCCCATATATTTTTACATTTTTAAATTCTATATAAAATTGTGAGTAAAATTACTGTACCATGTTCTATACCTAGGGTTGTGGAATTGACCGGTCAAATTGTTTTTGGTCAATTAAAAAAAAAAAAAATTAAATAAAATATCAAAATAAATATTACTGTGATTTATTTGTGCTTAATAAATAGGTAATTAAAATACGTTACCAAATTTTTTATTATAAAAGATATGTCCCACTTTAAGGGCAAAGCGCCGAGTCCGCCCTACCAAAAGGTACGCTTCTGATCGACTAGGAACTTTAGGCTAATCTGGTTGCCTAATTTAATTTATTATGTTATGGTTGGTAACAACAGCGTTTCCTAATTCTGTCAAAAAAGTTGACAAACATTGTTTAAATTTAGCTTAATTACAAAAATGACAAAATTAACAATGCAAATTGTCAATTTGGCGTTTTTATTAATTATTGGTTATGTCATTTTTGTACTACCAAATTCAAACAAAATCTGCCAACTTTTATAACAGAATCTAGTGCATTTCTTTCAAATTTTAGGTTATGTGCTCAAATTGTAAATATCTTAACTAAGGGAAGTGCTTTTGGATTTATTTACACAAATTAAATGTTTTAACCTGTGAACTGGTCCCAATTTCATCTGAGTAAACAGAAAGAAAAAAACTATGAAAAAATTAATTTTGTGGTTATGGATTTTTTAAAATAGGTACTAAATTTTCTAATCATTGCTAAAGCTAATAGCTGGATGAGTAAATAAATACAGAAGAGTATTAGAGCTTTAAGGGCATAAAACTGTTGTATTTATTGAGTTTTTATTTATTTTTTGCAGGAAAAATTTTTAGTAACAATTTTTTACATCTGGCAACGCGCAGCTACTTTGTTGATTGGTATTTATGTACTCACAGAACACAAGTGTGCAGAGATAAACCAAGTGTGTAACCAGTGGCGTATCACAAAAAATATAAAAAACTTCTAATGCTTATTTTTTCTTTATCTTTGGAAAAATATAAGATAAATACAAATCTGATGTTTTATTAAAAACAATAAAAAATTAAAACCAGAAATATTTTTTTTACTTAAAAAAAATTAAAATTGTTATTTTGTTTAAGTATAATTTATATTTGAAGAAAAAAAAAATGATTTATAGCAGAATAGGGAATTAAAAATCTGTTATGTTAAAATAATGAAAATGGCTGTGTAAAAAATTTAAATGACGTGTTTCGTGAAACGGGTACGTTTTTTAACCTTTATTTTTAAAAATTTTCATGGGAGGAAAATCGTGATGAACTGTGTAATTAAATGATTTTCAAAAATAATTAAATAAAATCTGACATCTGTCAAATGGTTAACCTAACTTTTTACCAATTTTAAATATTATTATAGTCGCCTCCCAATTTAAAACCCGATTGAACGTTAAAATCTCAATTTTTTTGTGTAAATCAAAATTTATCCCTTGAAAATAGACTAACAATCGATAAAGAAGCGGTTTTTCACAGTTAAAGAAAAGAGAATGTTTTATGGGCACTGTACCCAAAATTTTAACAAACGTTCATATAATCTTTTCAAATATTGGCGTCAAGAAACCATTTAAAAGGTCACTTAATGCTTAATCTATATTTTCTATAGAATTTAGAGGGTGATTAACCAATCAGATCATGACATTCTCCACAGAACACAGATGACGATACAGCTCTGGACTTCATTTAACAAAGATTCAAAACTGAAGAATGGTTGTGTTAATTAACCGAAAAAAATATTGAAAATGCCCATTTTTTCATTTTGATCTGTAATGTACACACGGAAAATCCCGTACATGCTAATTTCGGTAGTTCTACTAAAATAACATGCGCTTTATGCCGCTGTCGTTCATACGTTTGCATGCGTTGGTTATTTTGGAAGACGTTGTAAGTGAAAGTGGTAAGTGTGTGAAAGTTAAACTCTCTACCATGGCCGTCCAAGATCTCTCAGTCGGCTCTTGAGACCCAGCGGGAGTGTACCTCGGTATATTGTATGATCGTGTATTGTTTTTCGTTTCGTTCGACTGCACGCCGACCGCGTATAGAAAACAGAAGAGCTGCTACCGACCACGGCCAACCAAGATGACACCGATGTGAACCGATCGAGGAGCATTCAATTTTTGTATATAGCTTGTGATATTAGTTTGTAAGAACACATCAACCCGGAATTGTTGAAGTTAAATGGAATACTGCCGACAGTATGAACAAAATACACTCGGGAGTCTTGGCGCTAGTTTTGGGCATTTTTCTTATACAGGCCGCTGATCCGCCGTTCGAAAGGAATACGGGCACCTTTTTGGAATTCACCACCGCCAAATATCTGCCATTTTCAGGTTCGCGACAAACCGACTCGACTCCTTTATTGATCAAAATAGATGATCAACCCAGCTTGCAGTTTAACAATACGAATAACGAATCTAGTCGCAATGAATTAGGTAACTCGAACGTTGAGTTGGAGCACTTTTACAATTACCTAATTAAAATACACAACGAGACGAAACAATTCAAAGATGTAGTGCCTGTGACAAAGGAGAGTGTGCGGAAGGACGAGGTTATCAATAGGTTCCTAAATAAAAAGGATAAATCCCAGCACGAGAAACGTTTGGAAACCGATTTTGTAAGACCACTGTTAAAATTGTACGAAAAAGAGTTACATGAGCAACCTTACGTAAGTGGAAACTCCACTGATTCACCTCGGATATCCAAGGAGGATTATGTGGAAGAGTTTAAAGTGTTATCAAAGGAAGACCTCGATATGTTGATACATGGTGGTCAGAAATACCAACAAAATGAACAATACGTTGACCAAAAGATACGAAGAGATGATGACAGTTTGGAGAGTAACGAAAACGAACACATTGGCGAAATTCTACCGCCAGACTACAAAAAAGAAACCACCAGATTTGCTAGAAGGCAGTTATACCAACAACCCTTGGTGAGGTTCAGATTGCCCAACTACAGGCAGAGAAAATCATACGATTACGAAGAGGGTTTCAAACCTGTCGGTCCATTCGGAGAACCCCCAGATTACTCCAGACTTAGGCAACCTGTTAATTTCCCTGGCGAAAGATTTAGACTCGAATATGAACCATCTTCCCCGTCCGGTGGAGATGCCAACTTTCGGCTAGACCCCACAGCCTCCGGTGACGACCCTCGTTCGTCGTACTCGCGACCCCCCAGATTGACCCTACCTCCGAACGAAATCCCGGGGTACAAAGTCCCGCGCAGATTCCGCGGCTATCAGACTTTTCCGGACAACTTTCCCACCGGGAGGGAACAATTTTTCGATCCGGCTCGCTATCAAGCGGGCTGGACCAGTTCGCGTCGACCGCGGGTTATTTTCCCGACGGATCTAGTGGCTTTTAGGGACCCCGTGCAAAATAACGCCGAGGAGACCGACTGGTTGCAGGGTGACAATAACTTGCAGGATATACAGCAGGACGGTGACTCACGAGAAAGAGGTAGGTTTATGGGGTAGCAGTGTATAATGTATAATTTGTTCTGCAAAAATTACAAATCAATAATATATATGAAAATTTTTATAAATAAAACAAAAATATGCCATTTAAATTTCTTAATTAAAGCTTAATATAAATTTTCCATCAAAAGTTTTAATACATAAAAGTTCTTTATATCATTAGGCCAGGAAGTTACCCAACAAACACAACCGTAAAGGTTCTATAACGGCCCTTTATTAATGTTCCTTTAATGAACTAAAGGCCCTATAAAGGCTAACTCTAATGGAACTGTAAATATTTTGTCGGGTTCACCTTTATTGGGCATGTAACTGCAGTCAATAATGGCATTTACAAGAACCATTCATTTTTTGATGGCGCGCTAAAGGTTCTGATATGGCAAATTAAAGGTAGTAATGTTGCAAGCTAAAGTTTCTGATATGGGGCGATGAAGATTCTATAGTGGTTATTTTAATAATTTTTAATCGATATGATGGATTACATGTGGTAGGTATATACAGTGTGTCCACGAATTGACTTAACTATACTTATTTATTATATTTATTTTCAATTTTTCGAAGAAAAGTCACTCCTCATAATTTCTTCTGCTTGTTATACATATACCATTCACGATGGGAAACTTCTAGTTTGTTCTACAGGGTGCGCACAAAAATACAATTGTAGATTTTGCAAAATTAAAAATTATTAAATATTTTTTGAAGGTCTGATATGAAGAGCTTGGAGAAACCAAAAAGCCATGGCTTTTTGCAAATAAAGTTTTTCCATGTTAGTTTGTTGTTACTAAGAAATTTGTTATAAAAATAAAATTAATTTAGGTCCTAACTTGAGTGTTCCTAATATTTTGTAGAAATTGACTGCTATCTCATTTTGTGATTATGACTAAAGGTTGTTGCTTTCAACTGGCATGTCTACAATGTCTACAATTATTTGAAAACTTATATCTTAAATTTTCAATATCAAATATCTTAGTATCAAAAACTCATATGAAAAAACTTCATTTGACTTTTTGATATCTCTTTACCATCTCTCAAAATGTTTAAAGTATTTTTGCTCACCCTGTACAACAAAATGGATGTTTCTCAACGCTAATTAAATTGAATTGAATTTATAAACAAGCAAAAGAAATTATGAAAAATGACTTTTCCTCGAAAAATTGAAAATAAATATTTTTACAAGTATAGTTAAGTCCACCCGTGGACACACTGTATTTACTAGATAAGGATATTCCAGGATAATCTGAAATTTCTGACGGTCGGGATAAAAATTCCCGATTATCGTGGAATATCCGACCCAATAAATATAAACAAACCACATTTAATCTACCATAATAAATACTTTACTTATCCATTACATTAATTAATACTTCTATTATCGTGAAATGTAATTTTATTATTCATAAATTTCACTTGATTTTTTTGTTAGATTGTCCTCTATAACAAAGAAAACCGGGTTTTCTTTGCCATTATTAATTTCTTTTATTCGCAATTGCCCCAATTTTGACCTTATCAATTAAACCTTTGTACTAAATTCTTTGACGGTATTTTGTCTGTAATAAGAGTTCTAAAATTTGTAAAATTAAAAATGCACCTACTTACTCATTTAAATTTAACAACCATTAGGTATAATAAATATTTTTTATGTATATATATATCACACTATTACAACTATAATTAAAGGTTCAAGTAAGTTTTATATACAGAAAACATTTGGCATTTTAATGGTTTTTTAAAGTCTTATTAACTTGATACTAAAAATTGCAATATATGGGTCTTTTATGGTAAAATATACAAATATTAGCCTAAAAGACCTTATCACGACAGCCTTTTTACAATGAAAGCTTTGTCTAAAAATGCCACTATTGGGCCATGGAACTAAGTAATAGGCCATTACATAATCAGACCTATGTGTTTGCTTGGTAGTCTTTGTGGTGAGCGTACAATCAAGCAAAGTACAAAAAGACCTTTTGGGCCGAATGGCATACAAAATTTTATCTTTAAGTTGTAATGGTTTTCAGAATTTAAATCCAGTTTAATTTGTTAAACGATACATAAAATATAAATTAAACAATTATTAGTGTAAAGTGAGGTTATAATTTTATGATGGGTTTAAATAATTACTAGAATGATTTATTGTGTAACTATGCCATAATCACTTTAGTGTCGATTGTTGACGACAGTAAAGTTTAATTTATAGACTTCTTGAAGATAAAATATTATATTATTGTATTACAAAATTACAAAATGTACACTTTCCATAAAATACACAATCGGATGTAGTTAAGAAATATTTTTTTTATGCTTTGTTAAAAATCATGTAGGTATACGTATGGTTTATGATTTTAATTATTAATGAAATTTTAATATCATTAAATTACTTTTTTACATAATAAATTTGATTAAAAAAATTTGCACACAAACATTCTGTCCAAAAAGTTAAAAAAAAATTATTCCATCGCAAATTACGTAGTAGTTAGAAATTGTATACACACATGATTTACTTTTGCTTTAAATCAAAGATGATATGGGTTTAATATTTAATGGTTTTTTTAAATAAAACAAGGGTTTCATTCATCATCTTTATGTTCATGATTCATATTTCTTTATACTTGAAATTAATCCTCAAGAAACAGTTTTTTGTGGTAAATATCTGTTAATTAATAAAGGGTGTCTATTTAAAAACAAGGAATGCTCTATAAGCCTGAACCCAAAAAAGATATCAAATTTTTTTTTAAAACGTTGCTATAGCGATGAGTGTACTTTTGATCTAAATAGAAATGTTATAGAAATGTTAATAAACAATTTGTCCTTATTATCCTGAAAAACTTAATGTCTGGGCAGGAATTTGATTATATTGTATTATTGACCAAAATTTGAATGGTCAAATTTATTTTGAAATGTTAGATAGAACAATAAAAATCAAAGAGGTGAGGATGATGAACTAGCTTTGAATAAAAATTTATTACATTTTCAACAAGATGGGGCACCACCTCATTATGTAGTACCTGTGAGGCTTGGCTGGATCAGAATTATCCAGAACAGTGGATTAATAGAAGAGAACCAATAGAGTGGCCTCCAAGACCTCCAGATCTGACGCCATTACACTTTTTCTTATAAGGTCACCTAAAATCTGTTCTCTACAAAACTCAGCCTCGCAGATCTTAGCGACAACAAATAGTTGAAGAAAGCAGAGCTATTCCACGACAAACATTTTAAAATGTTCGAAGGAAATTTGAGAATAGAATGTTTAAAAAGCTAAAAATTAAAATGCTTTGATTATTGTTGAACATTGTTGTTTAATTATGGTTTTTTAGTTTATTATACTTTTGTTAGAATTATTTTGTGTTCATACTGATTTTCCACACATATGCTAGAAAAGGTTTTTTGAGAAATCTTTTTTAGGTCCAGGCTTATAGAGAATTGCTCGTTTTTTAAATATATAACGTTTTCAAAATAGTTATAGAGCTCTAAATTTCCAAACCATTACAATTATATTAAACTTAAACATTACATGAAAGTTTTAATATATAAAAATATAACCTATAAACATAGGTACTTACATATAGGTATGTAATACGGAAATTGTGCAGTTTGTTTACGCAATTAGCCAGGAAATAAATATTTTTCTGACTAGACATGTTGTAATCTAATCTAACAACAAGTGAAAATGCTTGTCGCATACTTTTATTTTTAACCGTCATCGGCACAATTGTTTTAATTCTTAACAATCTTAACTAAGACTCATATAAATCATCTTAACTTTTGTATTATCTAAGTTCAAAAAACCTTAAGCGTTTATTTATGTAAATAAAAGGCAAAAGAACGCTAAGAGAGTAACGAAAAAAGTAAAAGCATTTTACAGTAGGACATCAACATTAATAGGTAAAACAGAAGGCATATAAACCTAACGGTAAAACTGAATTCTTTCGAAGAGATGACTTGTTTACAGCTTGTTTTGAGTCAAGAACCTTGTCGTGTTGTAAAAATACAGTTAAATGGATTAAAATATTTTTCCACTTCCACCTTTAAAACGCCCATCACACATGTTTTCATACCACTAAGGGTTATTTTAAATACACATTGAGAAGTTGTGGCTTTATGGCGTTTTAGTCACGGGCTGAAGTTAGTTGCAGTTTTCAAATTCCACGCAATCGTCGAAATAAAGTGAGTTTGGAACAATCTGACAGATGTAAGATTTTATTTATTTTTGATAAATATTGCATTTTGTGTTTGTCGTAAACCATTTTTAATTTTAGATTTTATAAAAGCAATATACTGTATGTCCCCGCATCGACTTTACAAGATTTTTCGAGAAAAATGCATTATTTATAAAAGTTTTTTTTCGAGGGGAAATCCTGGGTTGAGTTTTGACTGGTTTCCCAATAAACAATGAAAATTCGAATGAAGAAATAAATTGTACCTGGAAATATAAATTGTACCTTTTAAATACAATAAATTCAAAAAATTGTTAACATTTCAATTCAGTAAAATCATAAAACAAATAAGTCGTCTAAATTTAAACAGCATTTAGTATTATTAAATGCTTTCATTAAGAAAGTGTCCACTTAATAGTAAAATACCAAGAACCGGTATTATATTATGTATTACATATATTATGTTGCTATGAATTCGTAGATATATTTTGTCTTTTAAAATGCAGTTGTCGGCGTTTTTTTAGGGGACTCAAATATAAAAATATTCAATTTTAAGGTTAGATTTCTTTAAAATGTACAAACTTAAATATAAATTATATTGGGATATAATCAATGATGTGGGGAATATTAAAACGAAATCGAGTGATAAACCAAAGTTTTTTAGTTTTTACTTGCTAAGCGAAACTCAAACTCAAACACCACCAGATGCTTCTTTAGCGTATTTGAAGTAATTTTTAACACATTACATTTTCTTTTTTTAAATTATCTTAAATAATTACCAAATTGTCACATCACGCTTCACGCACGTCCGACCTTGAAAATTGGATAAAATATATTTTTCATTTTAACGCTTCTAGAAATTATTTGCTGTTTGCATACATTTCTCTTTTGTTGTTTTAATGTTTTGAAAATTCGCATGCTCGTTATGCCATTTAATTACATTTGATGAAAGTGAAGACAAGGATTCTACTGCGAATTAAAATAAACTTATTTTGCCTTTATATATACTATTGTATACTATGTATTGGTATACTATAAAATAACGCATTAAGGGCACAAGCTAGCGAGTGTTTGATTAAAACGAGTGTCTAGAGAAGTTTATAAACGAGTTGCATACTATACTACAACAAACAAAAAGAGTATTTAAAAACTCGACATCTGACAACTATCACCCTGATTTAACCTCACTTTTTCCAAATTTATAATAAAGCTAACTTAAGCCCGTTACTAAAAAGGACAATAGTCATTGTTGCTAACTTCAGCCTGTAAATAAAACTCCGTAGTCACAGCTCGTCAATGTGATAAAAAATTAAAAAGGTTATGGAAAAAAGTTTACCTGTATTTATTAACAATCATAAACTTAATTAAGAAAAAATGCTCCATAATAATGAGGTAAAATTTCATTGTCTATGTTTAATAAACTAATTTTCTACTTTAAGAATGTATTACATGATTATTTACTAAGAAAATTTAATTGTGGCTTTATCATTAATTAATTATTTTTTTTATTTACTTTTTGATCCTTAGGTGCAACCAAAATAAAAGTTATAATAAAATAAATTAATAGACCTAAGTATTTATTAAACCAGCCTTTTACTAAATAAAATTAGTCAAATAAACACTTTCACTTTAGTTCGTATGAAGACAAAATAAATACCTTTTACAAGTACATTATTCTTTAAACCATTAGATTCTTAGTTTTTGTTTATATGTACATATGTATGCATTGTTTACACTATAATCAAAATACTAAATACATTGTTGAATTGATGGGCGTATCAAGATGTAAGAGCTCCAACATATCAGGCACTTATTAGTCTGTCACTTAATAACATGTGACAAGTGAAATAAATTTAAAGTAACATGCATAATACTTTCTCCGTTATTCATTTGGGTATACCTATGTCAAGTTAAAAGAGAATTTATTTATGTATATTAATAAAAAAACTTGAAGCTTTATAATGTTTGTGAGGCTTTAGATTTATAATTAATAAAAATGTTTTTCTACTCCCACCCTTAAAACGCCGATTATCGTACATGTTTCCATGACACTAAGTGACCTTTGAAATACACATTGACAAGTTGTGGATTTTTGTCGTTTTAGTCACGGTCTGAAGTTAGCAACAGGTTTTTAGTCACGGGCTGAAGTTAGCTTTAAATTAGTTGACAGTTGTCAAATGTCATACAATTTGGTGTGCCCATAAAACATTATCTTTACATTCACTGTTAAAAACTGCTTCTGTATCGGATTTAAACGGTTGTTAGTACATTTTCAAGTTATAAATTTCGATTTACACAGAAAAATTTAACATTTTCCGCCGGTAATAACGGTTTCCATTCTTACGTATACTTTATTTTTGGATAATAATAAGTATTTGTCGTAGAAAAAGCATACCTAGTATGCAACTCGTTTATAAACTTTTCTATACACTCATTTAATTAAACACTTGCTCGCAAGCTTGCTTGTGCCTAACTTAAATTCGTGACTAAAATGGCGTTTATCAAACTTGATACATAATATACTATTGATCTTAAAATTTGTAATTAGGTTTTTTCATATTTTAATCCTATGTATGGGTATACTTTTTGTTTAAAAAGCTAGGTCGGTTAAATTGAAAACAAGTTATTTTTAGAATAACATTTAAAAATCAGCGCTTTTTAAATAATTTTATCAAAACTAAAAACCTGTCAAACAAAATATTGTTATAGCTTCGTTCCTGGGAATTTTAATTTTAATTCTTTTCGCCTACTAGATGTTAAGTTACAACCACCGTTTATGTTTGTTCTATGACGCCAAATTGCAATTGTACATAGTTAGATCAAACTTACAACAAAAAATAGTAATGGTAAAAAAATATAGTAGCGAAAAAATTAAAATAAAATGTAGATTAATTTATATTTTAACATGTATTGCCTTGACACTCGAAGTGGATAGACGCGTCAAGTAGTTAAAGATTTCTCTCCTAGCAGCGTATACTAGAGAAACGTAATAAAGTTCCAACAACGAACCTAAGTATTCGGAAATATCGGTAATCGGTAATAAATAAATAAATAAATAAACAATCAAGTGCGGAAAGTGTGATAAGTGCAAAAAAAAAGTGCAAGTGTGAAAAGTGTGGGAGATCCCCTGTTAAAGCCGTAAAAGAGTGCAACTGAATAAATAATTAAGGCCAACCGGTCCAACTGGTCAGCAGGGATAGTCACAACCAAAGCCTGTCAATAACCTGCAGGGAGGTCCAGAAATAACGGACAGACCGTGAAAGACCTAGCATCAGGATTATAGCCTAATATTCAAGCTAAGTAATTTTTCTAACTGCATCTCTTATTAAAAAAAACCATTTTATTCCAAAAAATCTAAAGTAAAACGTATTATATACCGAAAAGTAAATTTCAAGCCCCAGCAAATAAACATTCCTATTGAGACAGACAACACTCAAATCATTACATAAACAAAACAGAAAAGGCAGATAAGACATTAGCTCCACCCCCCAAATAAACACTCGACTAATACCATAAATAAACGCCAAACCATAAATAATAAATAAACACAAACCATAACAAACATTGAAATAGTAAACAGTGTTTACTAAACACGATTGATCATTCGGTGGGAATAATTAAAATTCCATCCGACGGAAATTGCTTAGTGGCCAGCTTGGCTCATCAACTAGATAATAGCCTGACTGGGTCAACAAGTACATACGCTTTAAGACATTGACTAAATAACCACTTACGAACACACATTGAGACATACAGCCCATACTTACAGGATGCGATCCTTGACCAACCCCACCGCTACGCGCATAATAACGACTGGGAACGTAAAACAGAGGCGTACCTAAAGGACCACGCACAAAACGGCTTCTGGCTGGGTTTGGAAACAATATCAGCATCGGACATATTTAACGTCGCAATCGAAATACATCACGAACAGGGGCGTACACGGAGAGAGGAATTTTGCCGAAATGGCTATCCGGGGTATTGTTGGATGACGTATCGTGGGTTTGGTCAGCTGTTTTATTGGGCTGAGGATCTGTATAGCTAATTTAGCCATACAGATCCGCGGTTTAGTGGGACAGTGACTGATTTCGCGATGCGTCGTTTGACGGTGCTTTGGATGGTTATTTTGGAGAAATTTTTCTCTCCGTGTACTGACAAGATATCGCCCAGAGTCCTCCTAGAAGGAAAAACAATCACCAAACGTGTCAGGGTGGCACAACTAAAATACTGGGCACATGCCGACCCGGAGACTGACACAGAAACTGACGAACCGGAAGTAAACCAACAAAGATAGGAGTAAGCAAATAACTAACATACCCACCCCCCATTCACGAATACCAATTGAATGGGGGTACTGCTAAGGCCTAGGTTCAGGAGGATTCCGGATTGTACTTAGTTTTGGGTCAGTTCAATGTCCTCCAAAAACCCTTCCTAAACTGGACGTATGGCCCGACCCGGCTGACAAAAATCCCGGGAGCGGCCTTAACCTTTGACACTGTCATCCACGAACTCCTAGGGTGGATCTACCAGCCGGCGTAAAAACTTCGGATCCAACAAACACAGGTAATGCTGTGATTTGGCGGGATACGCAGGAGAACGGAAAGGGGGTAAAATAACCCCGGGAGATCAGTGGATGATAATATATCTGGGGCCTGCCATACGTTCCCATACTCATACTCATACAATTTATATTTTAACATGTAAAAAAGAACCGCATTTTTCCAATTTATAAATTTTATTTTAACAGGCTTGTAATAATTGCACATATTTTTTATTTATATGACCAATTAGAATTTATATCTCATTAATATTTATATCATGGTCATAAATATCTTAGTGCGCCCTGTACACGCGGTAAATATTTTTTTTATAAAAATGGCTTAACGTTATCTATAAAAACTTGCTACTGCGCTTTCGTGAAATTTTGTATTGCAAAAAGTTTTTATAGAAACGTTAAGCAATTTTTAAGAAATATTCACTGCTTGTTTTATAACTTATACATATAATTGACCATTACTAATATTTTTTGAATAAATTTGTTAAAGTTTTAAAAATTTTTTACCTAATATTTTTTAATTATATTTTTTATAGTTTATACGATAATTTTTACACTTTATAAATTTATAATTAAATTTATTAATTTAATAAAGAATCAGAAATATTAAGTTTCCATTTTGGATATTATTTATTGACACCTATTAGTTATAATTTTAATAAAATAATTATATTAATTTCTATACAATTCTTTATTAATTTTCAAATATTTTTTCACTGAAAACGTTTTCGGAATTTTTTTTTACTTACCTACATTAAATATAAACCAAATTAAATTTTTTTATTTTTTCATTGTTGCACCTACGCCAATGACAAAAAAATAGTTGAAGTATTGAATTTAAACTATACTGCGTACCACTCAATGTGTCGCGACCAAAAAGTTCGTTCTTTTTCAAAACGAAATAACTTTTTTGTTTCTTGAACGATTTTATTTTGGTTTGTGATGTTTCCTAGCCTCATCCTCTGGCAATTTATGCTATAGATATTAAGCTCACGGTTGGTCAAGTAAATTTTCTACAGGGTGATATGTAAATTTTCTACAGGGTGATATGTACACCGTTTAACGTTAAACGGTGAAAAATTTCAATAACTTTATCCAAGCCCCGTTTGTAAAAAAATAATTTTTTTTCGTTTTTACTTTGATAAATTTGAAAAACGTTTTAAGGTACCACATAATACTTAATTATTTCAAAGTAAAAACGAAAAAAAATTATTGTTTTACAAACGGGGCTTGGATGAAGTTATTGAAAATTTTTACCGTTTAACATATCACCCTGTAGGAAATTTACTTAAAGAACCGTGGGCTTAATATCTATAGCATAAATTGCCAGGGGATGGGGTTAGCAGACATCACAGACCAAAATAAAATCGTTCAAGAAACAAAAAAGTTATGTCGTTTTGAAAAAGGACGAACTTTTTGGTCGCGACACATTGAGTGGTGCGCAGTTTATTTAGTATAAAACAAAAGTAGAACAGTTTTTAAGATATAGTAAATTTTCCATATATCATAAAACTAACTATATCTTAAAAACTGCTTTAATATTATAATTTTTGACTGTATTTTCGGATTCAGAGGACAACTTTACATAAGAAGTGAATGTTAAATGTCCGAGATACTAATTGCCGTGGATTACAATTATTAGTGGCTGCTTTTTCACTTTGATTCATTTTTGACTAATTCAGAGTGGACTTTTTGTCTGATAAAACTATATCAACGTATCAAATTTGGGTTTTTGTATAATAAGTGGATACATAGAACTAATAAAATTGCGACTAAAATAAAAGTAAAAATAATAACACTTTGTCACAGTTCTTTCTTAAACAATTAATTGCTAAGGCCACCATTTTTCACACAAAAAAAGTGGAATAACATTTTTTAAACTAATTTGCAATACAAATTTACGATGCGGTTAAAACCTCAATATCTAAAGTTTATAATAACTCATTGATTAGGTTAGTTATTTTTGGAAGGCAAATATCCCTGTAGTGCTTTAAAAGATCGCTTGTCGCTTTACAAAAGACTGACTAAGGACTACTTAAATACCAATTATATATCACAAAACCTTAAATGTTTAAACCTTTATATTGTTTTTAAACATTTCTGACTTGTTGTTTGAAATAGCTAATAAACAGTAAGAAAACTATTCGATTGTACAGTTATCTACTTAGAGCATACCTGCTTTTTGGTTTATGGCTTTTACAAGACCATTTAATTTGACATTGTTCCATTACATTTACCTACCAACTTACAAAACAAACAAACCAGACAAATACCAGACTGTACTAATAACATGTGGTGTATTTCTACAATAGGCACGCAGGGAGACGGTTACGAGTATTGCGCGTCGGGCGCCACTTGCGAGTTCTTTCTGTCCTGCTGGCTGCGCGGCGGACTGTTGGAGATGCCGTGCGAGGGCCTGCTGCGCGGATGCTGCGCGCGAGGCGGCGCGGGCGAGTCCAAGGCCGGTCAGAGCGCCGCCCTGGCGATCGGTACCATCGACGCGCCGCGCGAGTCGCCCAAAAGCGCGACCGGCCTGCTAGACGCACACAGTAAGTTCCAAATTGACACGACCAATGAGATGGTACCGATTGCTTGACTCTTAAGCTGGATTTATAGTTTTAAAGAGGTTGGCATTGATATACACTGACAGGTAAAATAATCGATCCACACAAATTTTCGATGAATTTCAATCGCAAATAACTTTTTTATTTGATGTCGGATTTAAACGAATATTAAAGAATATTGTAGATACATTAATAGACAATCGCTCACATTTTAAAAAATTCCAAAAAAATAGACGTAAGTTTATATTATACAGGTTTAAACAAAAATATGTTTTTTAACATAAGTTTAAGACACTCTGTAGAGTGGCAAAACCGTATATTGTTCTAAATTAAGTTTTATTTATCAAGTCACATCTATTCTTAACAGTTTTGTTTTTGGTTCACCTCGATATATTTATTTTTGTGGAAAATATGGATTTTTTTAAAAAAACATTGCAATTTCCAATATTTTTCTATATGAAGAACTAAGGTTGCTATGGTCCATCCATAGCCTATGGAGGATGACAGTGACAGTTTTGTTGAATCATCCCATACTTGGACATGTCATATACATCTTTCAAAAGCTATCAAATTGTTTTTTGTAAATTAATGTGTTAATTTTGAGGTGTCTTCTTACTTTTAAAAATGTCTCCGACTGATGTTGCCCTTTGTACTTTACTTCTTGTGACGTTTAAAACACTTGCCACGGAATACTGTGACCGTCCATCCTGGATTAAATTAATGGCTCTGGCAACATCAGTCGGAGACATATCCATTTTTTAAAGTAAGAAGACACCTCAAAATTTAAACATTAATTTGCAAAAAACAATTTGATAGCTTTTGAAAGCCGTGTATGACCTGTCCAAGTATGGGATGATTCAACAAAACTGTCACTGTCATTCTCCATAGCCTATGGATGGACCATAGCAACCTTAGTTCTTCATACAGGAAAAATATTGGAAATTACAATGTTTTTTTTTTAAATTCCATATTTTCCACAAAAATAAATATATCAAGGTGAACCAAAAACAAAACTGTTAAAAATAGATGTGACTTGATAAATAAAACTTAATTTAGAACAATATACGGTTTTGTATCTACAGAGTGTCTTAAACTTATGGTAAAAAACATCTTTTTGTTTAAACCTGTATATTATAAACGTACGTCTATTTTTCATTAATTTTTTAAAATGTGAGCGATTGTCCATTAATTTATCTACAATATTATTTAACATTCGTTTAAATCCGAAATCAAATAAAAAAGTTATTTGCGATTGAAATTCATCGAAAATTTGTGTGGATCGATTATTTTGCCTGTGAGTGTATATTATATGAAACAATTTATAGTTGTCAGAGGTAGCGGTATACGGTATAAGAAGGTGGGGGCAAGAGATGACCATCTTTAATCTTTTCTTACCTTAACCGCTACTCCAGCCAATCACACGGCAGTTTTCTGTTGGCAGCCTCGTCTTGTAAGTTTAGTGTTTATGCGAGGGGCAACCAGACTCAGTCTGTAACGGAAATGGTTTTTCTTAGCTCGTTCCCGATTTATTTCCCTCGTTTTATAGAGACGTACCTGATGACCCCCATAACGTACTTGAAAAGTCGGTTTCATACAGTTGCGAAATGCGAAAAATGTTTTCATTGGTCCACTTGATTTGGCGGGAAAAGCGTTTCAAAGTTTTGACAGATCCTGCGAATTTGCAAGATTTTAAATCTAGAGGGAGGGAAGCTTAAGATTAATCCAATATATGGCATTTGGCATTCGCAAGAAAATTAATGCAATTGCTTATCATACCCACGCCATTTACGTTTATTTCGTTTGTATCGTAGTGATTGTTTTGTTGAGTTTTATTCGAACTGTTTAAATAAGTGTTTAGAGTTTTTTTGTTTTTATAATGAACAAAGAGTGTTTTGAGGTACATTAATGTTTCTTATTTTATAGTCACTTTAACTAACTTTAGTATTTAATTGCCTAAAATAGTATTAGTAAAATAATAATATCGCCTAGTGAGAAAACAATGTCCCTAATATATTTTCGTAGAAAACATTCCAAAATAATCCAGGAAAACTTAACTTTTTTGTCAAATTTTACAAACAAAATGAGAATCTGCATTAAAGTACGCATGCGCCGCCGGTACCGCTACCGCTACTTTCTGAACTATAAATTGCAGAAAGTGATACCGCTACCTCTACCGCTACCGCTACATTTAGAACTATAAATCCAGCTTTACTCTGCCTTTGGTTTTGCCTTTTTGTCTACTGCATGCAATGGTAATTTTTGTTGTCTCGTCTTTCGTCATTACATATATGTGACATAATCTTTTTTTTTGTATATAAAAGTCTAATACTTAATGTGTGTATTTAAAAAATTGTACAGTATAAATAATGTCTAACTATTAATAATAACATATTTGTATATAGTATACAGTAAATAGGTATTTTACAAAAAAATTATAAAAATAAAAATTACTCTCATCCTTATATTCCAAAGGAACACCCTATTTTTTATTTCAGATTCGGATCATTCGACTAAAAACATCTTTAGTCTAAAACATTTTTTCATATTTGTAAAAGATGGCGCTGTAATAAAAAATCAATTTTGTTCGATTTATGGAGAATAATTTTGGTACTTATTTATTTCTTCCCTCCAATCATTTAATTTTTATTTTAAACATGTTTTATTAAATGCCTTTTTCTGAGATATTTAAAGTTTCAAGTTAAAATACTAACACTGTATATAGTAAATCTGTAGAAAAAACATAAAAAAAACAATAAAATATGGACATTAGGGTCTGTGATGCTGCCTACAAACCGAGAGGTTGTGGGTTCGAGTCCCACATTGGCATGGTTGTTTATTTGTGTTTGTCCCATTGTGTGTTAGTCCTTCAGAGGGGACTTTAAGCTCGCTCTCCGTTCGTACCCCTAACCATTTAGTTGGCTTCTTAGGAAGTAAGGGTGGAACTAAAAGAGCACTTTTGTATAATACTATTTGAACTTACAGGCAATGTCAAAATCAATCTAAATAGATTGCAGCATTTAGGAAAGCAGTTTTACTGAGTGCTGCACTCTATTTAGTAAGTTACTGTCCATTATATTGTTTTTAATTATGTACTTTAAATATTGTAACGAACTGTCATTCAAAAAATAACGATTTTCAGGTTTCAACGCTGGATGCAATCACTTTCCTCTGGATTTCTTAGATTTTCTAGAATTAAAAAACCGAAAACGTCATTTATTTCTTAGACTCCTCATGCATGTTCTTGTACTATCTTAAAATGAATTAGTCAAAAATTACTAATTATAAGTCATATTTGACTAATTGTCATAGCGGAAAAGCAGTCACAAATAATTAGTCAAATTCTACTGAATGAAATAGTTAAATTAGTAGATTTTAATTTAAAAAAGTTTTGACCCAGCCGGGGTTTGAACTCAGGTCTATCGCTTATGAAGCTTTTTAAGCGAATGTCATAACCAAAGAGCTATCAGTCACTTTTAAAAAAATCAATTTTATTTGTGTATAAATGTTGCTCATAATATTTTAAAGTTAAATATATTTTATGTGTTGCTGTTTTGAGCTAATTTTGCATCTTTGTTTGTTATGGGCCATTTAACCATGGAGCCTATATGCATTTAACTCAAACAATAATTTGTTGTTGGCCGCAAAAGATTAAAGAAATTAGTTACTTTTAACTCTTAGAAATAGTAAAAAATGATGACTTATCTTAAATTAGTTAAACTTACTATTTAAGTAGTAAAAAAATAACTATTTAAAAGTAAAAACGACTATTTTATTAGTAAAAAATGCTGGTACTAATTCAAATAGTAGAATTTTGAATATTTCATTTTAAGAGATTAGATCATTAAACATTGTATTCCAAACATCGTAGAAACTAATGAGATTTTAAAAACGAATCAATAGATTTCTAAATTTTTTGCTTTTTTGTGTTCTTGAGATATTTTGAGTTGTGACAATGAAAAAATCAGCATTTCCCAGTCCATTTCTTTCCATTTCGTTTCTTAAGCTTTTCAATTTTTCCAATGCCTTCTCTCTTAATATGAATTAGTCAAAAATAACTAATTATAAGTCATATTTGACTAATTGTCATAGCGAAAAAGCAGTCACTAATAATTAATTAATCCCAGGCTGGGTCAGAACTTTTTTTAAATTTAAATTTACTAATTTGACTATTTCATTCAGTGAAATTTGACTAATTATAATTAGTCAAATTTCACTGAATGAAATAGTCAAATTAGTAAATTTAAATTTAAAAAAAGTTCTGACCCAGCCTGGGATTGAACTCAGGTCTGTCACTTGACAAGTTTGTCAAGCTAACCTCATAACGCATTCGGCTGTCAGCCGCTCTTATAAAAATCAATTTTATTTGTCAATAAATATTGTTCATAATATTTTAAAGTTTAATATATTATTTGTGTTGCAGTTTTGAGCTAAACTTTTTGCATCTTTATTTGTTTTATGGGTCATTTAACCATGGAGAGGTATATGCATTTAATTCAAATAATACTTTGTTGTTGGCCGTAAACGATTAAAGAAATTAGTTACTTTTAACTGTCAGAAATAGTCAAATATGGTGACTAATCTTAAATTAGTCAAACTTTAGCTATTTACGTAGTAAAAAATAACTATTTAAAAGTGAAAACGACTATTTTATTAGTAAAAAATGCTGGTACTAATTCAAATAGTAGAATTTTGACTATTTCATTTTTAGAGAGTTAAGAATGCAATATTGAGCTTCAATCAAATCAAGTGGTCTTTTTGCAGTTGAACTTGTATAGTAGTTGAAAAAAACAGCTAATTCAACGAGGAAAGTAACGATCAAGCAGTCATTATATCTTCCCCAGAAGCTCCGATTTTCAACTTTTATTTTCTCTGCAATTTACGATGCATTTAAAATTCTGAATTGTCTCTTCCACTGCTGTCAATTGTATTAGATGTTTGGTGTTAAGTACTCTTTCACTTAACCCTTTCTACATACGACCCGATCATAAAGTGCATCTATTGAACTCCAGTTTAAACTTCAGCTTCAAAAATGTCTTTCCTTAATTCTTTAAGAAGCTAAATGCCAAAGCTGCTTGAATTTCGTGATGAACTTTTCTTCAAAATTGTGTCCCACTGTCAAGAATGTCACAAAATATTTACTTAAGAACAAAACCTTTTCATTGAGGGAGCCCAATTGTTGTCTGGATGAACTTTGTCATCAACGTTCATTATTGGAAGTTCGATTTTGCGTTTCAAGGGTGCGGTAGCTCTATGAAATAGTAAAAAACTATAATATAAGTGACTTCTCGACCCAGGAGAGGCAAAATTGGATTTCCAGGGTGGAAACACACTGGTATGGTTGAAGAATTTATAAATTTATATGGAAATAATCAAGAGATAGATTGGATGATTGAGGATTGAATATACTTAGAAGATTCTGTGCATTAAGCCATGTGCTCATAGTGAAGTGAAAAGATGACATGGTTCTATAAAAATTTAATTTATCAGTAGATAAATGATTCAAGGGTTGAGTTAATCTCAGATTCTCTTAAATGAGACCCTTGAACAGTAAAGAAAATTTTAAAAATATAATGCGCTGGCCAAATAGCGTTTAATTACGCTAAAGGCCAATAAATCTAAAGAAGAAGAAAGAAGAACGCTCATTATTTTACACGTTGGTCAAAACTAAATTATAGGACGAACAAAAATGCCAACCAAAACTGATAGCATAATCTGATTATAGACTCTTTTGGTAACACAAAAATGTATTTATCAAAATCCCAGCTGATCCTTTATTAAAGTTTTGCATATTTCTTAGTATTTTAAAATTGTTTTGCCATTTCGATAAAATACTCTAGTACCATTATCAAAAGTTTTATAAAATTTGGCAGATACATGAAATATGGATAAATTACATTATAAATACAAAATATTGTAAAATACAGTTTGCAATATCTTATTTATTGTTTTAAGGAACCTAATACAAAACTAATAAATAACTAAATATTCTTTGAAGCAAAATCGATTACTGCTTGTCTTAATTTTTCAGTTTTGGGTTTTACATGGAATTGTTTTTAACGTGGAAACAGTATTTTTAAATTCTTCAGTCTCTGTACAAACATGCTTCTTACATCTAGCGATATCCCCTAGAAAGAAAGAGCATATCAAAACTTTAGTTCGTTCGTCCGTCCTCTTTCCTTAATAATTTTTTATGCCCTTTATATCTTGCCATTTTGCAGATAAAGCACATACATTCTTGGCTGCCGCGAAATTCTCTAGCAATTTCTAAATTTTGAAAATTTGGCAATTGTGGCTATGCAAAAATACCGTTTTTACCATATTGAAGTAGGTAATTTTAAATCACTTAAGTTAAAGTGTTCGTTTGAAAAAGTCTGCAGTAATTTTTATATTTTCTCAGAAACCCTAATTTTTCGATTACCAAAAACAATTTTGTCTCCACAGCCAGCACATACCTTCTTTCGATTTTCTTCATGGCTTAACATGAATTTCGGTGTAATTTTCATTTTAAAATACTATTTTTAACTTTATAAAGTATACATTAAATAAACAACTAAAGCAAAATGTAACTTGCGTTATAACGTATAGCAATTTTTTTTCATAACCAATTTATTGTTTTACAAAATTTGCAAGTTGTAATTATTTCATAGACAAACTTCCAGTATTTTTTGTTATAAAAATATTTAAGATATAAATCTTCGTTTTTTTTGTTATGTTTTGTTTTGAGTGGTAAAAAATAATAGGTGACTCAATAAATTAATACTGGGGAGTAAAGTAATTTAAATGATACAAAGTTTATTATTTTGCTTAATTTTATTAAAATTGTACAGGTAGTTTTAGTACAATAATTGCAAAATAATATATAGAAATAGAAAAACAAAAAAGTTTGCAAAACTTTAAAATAGGATCAGCTGTGATTTTGATAAATACATGTTAGTGTTACCAAAAGGGTGTATAATCAAAATATGCTATCAGTTTTGGTTGGCCTTTTTCTTCGCCCTATACTTTAAGTGTTTAGTCAGAGCGTCCACTATGTGATCGAAATTATTATTTTAATCCTTATATAATTTTAATAGTAAATATAATAAAAAGCGGTTTTATTATATTTTAAATTAAAACGAAGTCGACATGTACAAATCGATCAATCTGGATCAATTATAAAAGCTCACGCTTCACTACACGTCGTAAAATTTAAATAGAAAAATAAATATTCTTACACCCATATCGTTTTATTGGTGTGCCCTGGATTGCACGATAAAATGTGAAAATCCTATCAATTAAACTTAATTACAAAAATATATAAACGATGGAAAATTGGCAATTTATAAATTAATTACTCAAACCTAATTTGTTTAATTGATGGCCGTAACCAATAAACAAAATAAATTAATAATGGTAATAATTGAAATAATCGCGTGTAATGAGCAAAACATCTGCGAAACTAACTATTACATTTACAAGTTTCACATTAGTTATGTGTTGAATGAAAATGTAAGTTATGCCTTTTAAACGAATACCAAATAATTTAATTAATTAATTGTGATTGTAATAGTTTTAATTATGCGCGAGGCGATGCGATTTACTCTTGCTGAATAAATAATTAAAAATTGACCCATAAACGAAAGTAAAAAGAAAGTAATGTTATTCTTGCAATAATCACAGACACTTCTATTTATAAACAAAGGCATGAGCGAATAAAATACTTGCCACTTAAAGAATAGAGTGATTAAATTAATGTATTAAATTTTATGTTTATGTGCATAAATACAACAAAAAAAAACTAAAATAATTTCATATTTTTAATTTTATTACAACAAAACTATTTGGGTATATTAGTTTAGTAAAAAATAACAATTTAATACTTTTTTTTTTCATGTAACAGGGAGTTATAAAAACGCTTATTTGTGTAGGTTAAGAAATGAGTGTTTTTGTGCTGCACAATTTTATTTGTTAAACGGTACATAAAACGTACAATTACAATATTATTTATTAAAAGTAGAAGTGACCTCACTTATACTTTTAATACCTGGTTAGGTAAATCTAACAGGTTAAATTTTTTGATTGGTCTAAAGTAGAAATACGTACAGTCCTAATACATTTTCACTTCCTAAGCTGTAAAAACCTAACCCGATTGCTCTAAATCATTTTTAAGTGCCTAGGCTGTAATCAATCACTTTAGTAGGGTGTTAACAACAATAACTTTTAAGACCGATTTAAGATAAAATAGTTTTATTTTGATAACTAAATGATAAGACAATCTTATTAATTGCTTTATTTGGAAATGCTCTGGTATACCTTCTATAGAAGTTATAACTGCTAAATGTTCGGGATACAAATTGCTATTGACCAGAATTATTAGTGGCTGCTTTTTCGCTATTTTATGTATACCAATATCTCAGTTATTAGACATGGGACCCACACCAAATTTATAATAGTTTATAATGACATTAAATAAACAAGTTCGGCGCAAACAGAATTTAAATTGAAGTTTGCGAAAAAAAAGTTAGTTTTTCCTGTTGCCTCACCCGCCTCCAGGCCCCCCTATTTGAGATAATTCAAATTAAACTGGTGCAATTTATTATCTACTATAATTTATCGACAAATTTAAAATTTTATTTAAAAAATCCAAATATTACAGATTTTATTCAATTTTAATTTTTTAATATTTATTTAATTAAAATAAAAAAATATTTAAAATGGTATAAAACCTGTAATATTTGTTTAAATTTGTCGATAAATTATAGTAGATAATAAATTGCACCAATTTAATTTTAATTATCTTAAATAGGGGAGCCTGGAGGCGGGTGAGGCAACAAGAAAAACTAACTATTTTTCGCAAACTTCAATTTAAATTCTGTTTGCGCCGAACTTGTCTATTTAATGTCATTATAAACTATTATAAATTTGGTGTGGGTCCCATGTCTAATAACTGAAATATTGGTATACCCAATATCCACCAGCCGCCAATTAGTAATTTTTGACTAATTTATTTTTAGAGGGTACATGTAAAATTTACTTTTTTGTACGTTCCAGAATTAACGAAGTTTTGATTTGATGATTTTTTATTTTGCCACCTTTCAGTTTTTTTAATTATACAGTATGTCCCCGGATGGGGTTGCCAATAGGAAAAAACTTTTTTCTACGACCACTATGTAAAAGTCACTTTTCATGATGGCATCGTTGCTTAGAAAATGAATCTTTTCATTGGCAAGGCAAAACACGAATGTAAAGTGACATTTCTGTGTGAAAAGTGACAGGTCTGTGTGAAAAGAACCGGAAAGCATCGTTTGACATTTAGCTGTCAAAAAAGTTTTTAGGTTATTTTGTTTTGTATTTAAAAATAATAAAAAATAAAAGGGTCGCAGAAAAAACATTGTGTTATACTTGTGAGAAAAGCTTTCTTCAAGCTCGTGTTAATGCACACTCGGCCTAACGGCCTCGTGGGCAACTTAAAAACTCGCATGAAAAAGTCGCTTTTACAAGTCTTGTAAAACAAATAACTATTTTATTACGCGTTTTTCAGAAAAAAGTCATTCCTCATAAAAATCCCTGCTTATTTAAAAAATGACATCCCCATCAAAAAAATTTCAATCAAATGTACGGGGTGCTCAGAAATTAGAAAAACATGAAAATTCTTCACGAGAGAAGTACCTTTATGAACTATTTTATTGAAAAATTTTATAAAAGAAAGTCGATTACAATACAAATTAAAGTCTAAATACAAAATATATTTTATATTTAAAAATTTAATTTTTTTATTAAAAAATTTTATCTTATTTTTATAAACAAATTATTTTATTTTATTCAAAACTTTATATGCGAAGGTCCATGAAACTTCAAATTAAATTAAATTAAATTCTAAATACAAAACAAAAAAAAAACATGAAAATATTACGAAAAAAAAAATTATAAAATTAAAATGTTTTTTTTATTTTGTATTTAGACTTTAATTTGAATTGTAATCAAATTTCTTTTATAAAATTTTAGGTACTTCTCTCATGAAGAATTTTCATGTTTTCTAATTTCTGAGCACCCCGTACATTTGATTCAAAATTTTTTGAAGGGGATGTCATTTTTTAACTAAGCAGGGATTTTTATGAGAAATGACTTTTTTCTGTAAAATGCGTAATAAAAAAGTTTTTCCTATTGGCAACCCCATCCGGTATATCTGATTTTCCCCCAATTTTTAAATGCCATTTTAATTGAATTGTAATTACGCAATTTTTGTATAATTTAAACGACTTTGAGGAACTTAAAATAAATTTAATAATGTGTAATAATAATAATTTTTAATTGTGTTGGTCTAGAGAAAAAAAGTATCGTGGAATGCCCCGTAGTTAAACCTTTTTTTATAGCCTATACAGGCAAATAAAGATTACAGGAATATAATCGAGTAGTCCATGATCCATGTTTTAAAAATGAATAGGCAATTTAAAGGGCATTGTCAAATAAAACAATAGCTAATTTTTGTATCTAGTATTTGAAAGTTATTAAAAAAAATAACACCCATAATTCACCGTTTAATTTTTTTACAAACTTTATGTTATACCATGCATTTATAAATATTTTAAAGATTGCTTTAATGCGATTAATAATCCTAATTTATTTATTACTATTTTAAAAATACAAAAAATTCACAAATTTAATATTTTTTTGCAAAAGTATAGATAAAAAATAAGATAACTATCTAAAAATACCTACATAAAATAAGATAAAATATAGCAACATATTAACGTGATATATGTACACTGCATTTACCATTTAACCATGACAGAACATTGTGCTCATAGAATACATTAAATTTAAAACTGAATTTTTTAAAATTGTTTTAGGTTGTGGTATATCTACTCCAAGACAGCAAGCCCAGAGACGCATAGTGGGCGGTGAAGAAGCTGGCTTTGGAACATTCCCCTGGCAAGCATATATTAGAATAGGATCATCTAGGCAAGTTAAAATTTTTTTTTTTAATTACTAAAATGTTTTGTTTCAAACTCTTGAAATATTGTTTTAGATTTTTTTAAGTAAAATGAAACTATAAATATCATATGTAAGCTTGTTAAGATTTAAAAAAAAAATCTCAAAACACAACTGTTTCTCACATTTTGGAAGGGGTTCAAACCCTCACCCCCAGTGCCTACGCCCCTGTACACGAGCTAGTCTAGTTTAACCAGACATACAATTAATTAAACCAAGAAAAATATTAATCTTATCATTAGAAGTATCTTTAAAAACCAATATTTAAAATCTAATGAATTACATCATGTTACGCAATGGCGTAGTAATCGTAGCTTAATTACTTTTTCCTATTCTTGCATAATAAGTATTATCTAGTAAAATCATCAATACATGTACCAGTACGTTGTTTCCTAGTTTCTTTTAATGTGGGTCATATGTACTTTATGTATAGTATAGATAAATACAAATTATATTTAAATATTTGTTATTTTATTTAAAAAAATATATTATTATACAATAAATAGTAGTTTGATAAACGCCATTTTAATCACGAATTTTACTTTTTCTAAAAATGATGTAAATTTTTATAGCGACACTATACAAGGTGTATCACGGTCGATGGTAGGTTAGACGTTTATGGAAAACGGCAAAAGATATCGAATTGAAATTTGTATAGCAATTATAATATCATTTAAACTATTTTTCTAAATTATTTTGAACAAAATACCTCTTCCGGTTTTAACGGAAGCGATATCAACTTTGTTATTTTAAATGGATCACCACAATTTTTTTACAATTTTAAATTTTTACCATCATTTCTTATAAAATGGCTATATCATGTCCCATACCTAAACTTAATAGTTTTTTAGTTATTCATTTTTTTGTAAAATTTAGTCAGTTTTACCCTGAACAAAAAAAGCTTATAACTTTTTTAAATTTGCTGATATTCGGTTGGATTTATTAAAATCCTAAAGCAATGTTTTAAGTATTCCATGTAAATTATTATAATATTTTTAAAAAGTTAGTTGAAAAAAAAAATGTAAATGTACCTAGCTAATTTAAAACATCAATAACTTTTTTATTCTCGATGGAACGCCCTGTATATTTTTACGTAATTAAATATGAAATTATAATACAAAACTTTATGTACAAAATATTACTATTAAAATAAAGGAAAATAACTAAAGACGTTGATGAAAATATTTATTCTTAATGGCTAACTAAATTAAAGGTACAACATACAAAAAGTTTCTGCATGTCCTAGCAATAAATTTGTCATGAAGAATAAACAAATTCATCAAAACTTCATTTGAATAGTGATTTTCCTCCATTTTAACTATTTTATTAACAATTTTTGTTAATTAAAAACACTATTTGAATAAGATCTTATTCATTTAATGAATTTCTACTAACCTTATTAGTAAATAATAATATACCTTTTTAATGAAGGTACCGGGCGTTCAATCAAACCGTTTATACACATACCTAGTTAGGAATAGTTATATCAATAAAAAGGTATTATAATTTCACATTTAATTATGAAAAAATATACAGGGCGTACCATCGAAAATAAAAAAGTTATTGCTGTTTTAAGTTAGCTACATTCACATTGTTTTTACGAATTATCTTTTTAGAAATATTACAATAAATTACATGAAATCTTTAAAACAATGCTTAAGGATTCCAATAAATCCAACCGAATATCAGCAAACCTAATATTAAAAAAGTTATAAGCTTTTTTTGTTGAGGGTGAAACTGACTGAATTTAAAAAAAAATTAATAACTCAAAAAGGTTTAGGTATAGGACATTGTATAGCCATTTTATAAGGAATGTTAGTAAGTATTTAAAAAATGTAGAAAATTGTGATGATCCATTTAAATTAACAAAGTTGGTATCGCTTATGTTAAAAACGGAAGAGGAATTTTGTTTAAAATAATTTAGAAAAATAGTTTAAATGATATTATAATTGCTATAAAAATTTCAATTCGATGTCTTTTTCCGTTTTCACGATACACCCTGTATAAGAATGGGAATCTGTATCACCGGCTGAAAATGTCAAATAAAATATAAAACCAGTTTTTTACAGTGAAAAAGTAACTGTGGAAGCCTTTATGATCGTTTGCGTAGACTTTGCTCTTCAAATTACCTCTAAGAAAAAAGTTAACTAGAAAGTAAGGTTAGACAGCTTCAGAGCTATCAGCAATTATTCAAATTTTTTTATTGGTCCCAACAAGGTTTTTAACTTGGTTGGTCCAAAATTTGGACTCCAAATTATTTTTACAGCCCAGGAGATAATCAATAAAACTTTTTAATTAAAAGCAATAATCTATATTTAGCAATATTTATTCAAGACCAATTAACAGTATAATTATTTAATTTGTTTTTTGTTATGTAAAAAGCACGCAGTTCGTTATTAATTCTTCATATATTATAATAGAAACGATCTTGCATGTTTTTTTACTTTAAATTAAACATAATATAAAAGAAAGTAAACAGCCCAATAAAAATAAGAAAATGCTCAGACAGTTTCGAAATTCGCTATGCAAATACAATTGGATTGTTTAAGTATAATAATGGCCTATTTAAATAATAGCCCGATTACGAAATTTATAGAATTACACTTCCTTTATTTTAATGGTTTGCAGCGGTCTTATAAGAGTTACATTATATCTACTCAATTTTGGTGCTTTTATTTTATTGTGTTTCACAAATTTAAAAATTTGAACAAAAGTAATAATGCGAGACTAATTTAATGTTTGAAGTAATTTTGCAATATTTCAACAAAATTTATATATAATTTACTTTTTATTCCTATTAGCAGAACAAATTGTAAAACCAACGTCCGAATTTTTGTAACATCCGGTAACACAAAATTTTGGATAACATTTTTTTACATAAAATACGTAAAGTATGTGTGTGTGGTATAAATGTGTTCCTAATGGTTTAAACATTGTCACTTTATTGCGTTTTAATTTTAATTCTGAAAACAAACAGTAAAATGACCAGTGTCCAATAACTGGTTGGCAAAAAATGTAAATTTCTATTATTGGATTATGTCCAATATCATACTCAATTTGTATCCCGGACATTTACCAGCCAATACTTATGTAAAATTGTCCCCTGAATCCGAAAAGACGGTCAAAAACTATAAAAGTTAAGCAGTTTTTGAGATATAGTCAATTCCATATTATATGTTAAATTGATTATATTGACTGCTAAATGTCCTGGATATAAATTGCTGTTGACGATAATTATTAGTGGCTGCTTTTTCACTATGACATTTTTGACTAATTCAATTTTAGAAAGTAAGTAATATAGTGATTTCTTCGTCACAGAACATCTTGCAGAATAACAGTGATTTATATACATAGCATAAAAAACGAATGGCAGCAAAATTAATAAATTCGGAAAATACTTTTAACATACCACCCGAAAAAATATTAGATATATATATAAATCATCCATCATGCGTCACAAACTAGAGATACCACACTTAATGATAAATGCAACAAACTATTTCAGAAGTCAGACCAAGGAATTAGTAGTTACCTTCAGAAATCAGAAAAGGGATAAGCAATCCGAGAAAGAAATATATGAATTATATGATATTTACAAAAACGAAATAAAAAAAATTACCTAAAACAGCAATTTTTCTTTAAAAAATATTTAAGAATTTATGTTATTTGATGTAAAGTTGTTATGTTTATATAAAAATTGTATGTCCAATAACTATGGTCCATGTGTCCAATTACTATATAAAATGTCCAATTACTATACTTTTTGCATGTTTTTATAAAACTATTATTAAAAATCGAAATATTCTTATTTTTAAGTAAACGTAAATAAAGTTTGAACAAACAAACTATCCTTTTTATATGATAATAAGAAAAAAACTAAAATTTTTAAAACAACGGCATATATAAATAAGACGCCCCTGGTAAAGCAATAAAATAACTTTTGCAACTAAAATATGTACTTTTAAATCCTACCAATCCACACCAAAATTAAAAATAATATCCAGTTCTTTTGCAGAAATTTAAAAAAATAACATTTTCAAAATTACTTTTTCAAAACCCTGTAGCAATAAATTTAAGCCCTTTAGGACACATGTCTCCAGTAGAAAAAAGCTTATACCCTACACCCGGTATATTATTTATTTTATGTATACGATGTAATACATTGAATTTAAGTTTAGTATTCGAATCGAGGATTGTATCTTTTTTAATATATTTAAAATGAAAAAATCAAAACAAAATTAAAAACAATTTTTTTCAACTTTCCAGTCAAAAATTTAATTTGTTTACGTATTATTAATGAATCGAAATTAGTGGCTACTGTAATTAAAGTTGATTTTCTTATTTCCAAATTGGAATTCCAAATCCTGATGAATTGCAAATTTATGCGGTAACTTTTTAAAATTAGGAACAATATACTGTATACTTAAACAACAATAATAATTTATCGGCTTTCTCGCAAATTTAAATCGTCAAAGAAAGTTGTAGAAATTGAAAGTCAATAAAATTTTATGTTAAATAATTTGGTAATATGCATAATTTTATGAAGGGTCAGTGATGATTTCACCTCTAACCTTTTCGGAATTGTTATTAGAGATAGATAAAAGTAAAAGTTTAAATTATGGGCGTATTTACATAGCATAGTTAGAATTTCTTCATCCTTTATATTCAGTTAGTAGGCATTTTACGAAAAAATGTTTAAAATAAAATACTCAGGGGGTAACTTCAAAATTTCCAATGGAACACCCTAAAACTAAAAATAGGTATATTTTGTCTAAAACATTTTTTCATATTTGTAATAGATGGCGCTGTAATAAATAAAAATAATTTTGTTCGATTTTTTTGGTAATAATTATCTTATTAAATTAAATCTGATTTTTAAGTACCTACGATTTTTTAACTTTCCTTTGGTTTAAGTTTTATACATTATTTCATTCGGTGATAATTATCAATTGCGCACCATGGTCACTTTTTACCTGCCAGCATTAAATCCTTGAAATTAAAGGATTATTGTACTATTTTTAATAAAAATACCTCATTTAAGGTAAAAAAACATTATCTTGTCAATTAATTAATTTAATCCTAATTGAGGTATAAAAAAATGGTATTTAGTTATAAATAATAATTATTATTGAGGTATAAAGAAACTATTTATAGTTTAGCATTATTTAATCAATTTAGTTCGAAGATTAATTTGCAAACAAAAAGACCTCCTTTCGTTTAGCAGTTATTCATAATGGATTTTTTAACAGTGGAAAAAAATAGAAATAATTTTGATTTATGGAGAAGCAGGCAGGAATCTTGATGATGCTGATAATATCTACGCTCAGCGTTTTCCCGATAAAATTCGATCACGTACTTCATTTCACCGTACAGTCAAGCAGTTTACTAGAAACGGGAGTGTTCAACCGAAAAAAAGGATATTGAATTATGTTAAACAAGACATTAAATACTACTTTTTAACGTAAAAAAATTAGGAACATTTTTCAGTTCACATTTTTTTAAAGGGAGTGGGGATCATTTCTTAAAAAAGTTCTTCAAGCTGATCATAACTAACTACCTACATATTTTTTAGATTTTTTACAGGGCATGTCAGAAATAAAAACCAAAAACATCGCATTTTATGAGTACAATTTTTAACATTTAGAACTTTTTTATTTTAGAAATTTGGAATTATATATAGTATTTGAAACCTTACCTCAACTGACACGTTTTGAAATTTATGGATTAAAAAACACAAATGGCGTCGTCACATTTAAAGAAATACAAAATGAGTCAAATTACATATCATTTGAAAGGTATTTTGAAGCTGTAACTTCTTATTTTTTCTATTTACAGGGAAAAATAAGACCAAAATTTTTCCATTTTTTTTGCCAAAAATTATCTTTAATGATTGTTTCTAAACAAATCTTGTAAGAGGATTTAAATTACTTTAAATTGATACACTTTATATATTTCAATTTTTGATTTTTTAAATTGTGGTTGGGCATTCCTTGTATGTAAGAAAAAACAAATTATTAGATAGATTTATGTAGATATGGAGATACCTGCATATACAGATTATTATAAATTAGGTATTAATTATAATTATGGAAATCAGGGGCAAATACTTGCATATTACATTAGAAAAGTATACATAGAAAGTAACGTAATAGGAAATAATAAACTAGTTTGCATAAGAAAAATATATATTTTGTTTAATTTGTTTTTAGGCGTTGCGTAGTATATGTAAAATCGCCATTTAATATGAAAATCACACCTAAAACAACATAAAAGAAATTAAATTATAATTTAAATTAATAATAATGATTATGATATTTTTCCGGTGTTTAATTAATTAGTTTACTAGCCATATCTGTTAAATATAGGTTTTTTTGTCCTATCAACTAAAGTAATTTCTGTTATTTTTTTTAAGTGATTAATTTACATTTTTATTTTAAAATTCTTATATAATGCAGTGTAGTTTTATAAATGAGCATTTTGCTAAAATAAAACTGTGCTGCATTCTATTTTTTAATTGGAGATTGGACAATGGAAGGTAATTTTTCACGATAAGTTCAAATTACTTCTTAAACTCTTAACTTTGGGGGATAAATAATATTTATTATTTAATAAGTTACACAATTCATTAACCCATCAACATTTGCTCTTGGTCTCCTTGATATTGTTTACCCCAAATTTAAGACAAATAATCCTGATCTGAGCGAATGAATAAATATTATCTTTATTTACATAATAAATAGTATACATGATAGGAAAATGTTATGTTTTCTTACCAAATTTAAATTTTAATGATGTGGGGGTAAACAGTACAGTGATTGGCCCTTTTAAATACTGAAGAATTTTAATATTGAATTTTTATTTAAAAACAAAACTATTTTACTGTGCGCTTATTACATTACTGTTGCGGTTGCTAGTATGGGAACCACTGATTTAAAAAAAATCCCCTAAATTTTATATCAGGGGTCTTATATAAAGCCCAGCAGTCATTTCAGTTATAATTTCAGAAATTAAAAAATAATTTAAAGTATTCCCTTAAAAAATAGAGATGTACTATGCTCCACACCTCAAAGTCCCACCACGTGACCACGTACGGAACGCAGTCTTTTGAAAATTTGGCATTTAAGGCTTTTCAGGTTATGTATCTGTCAAAGTATAGTCAATGAAAGAAATAATATTATGTTTAGGCGTTAAAAATGTATAAATCTTTATAACATTAGAATAACAATGGATGGTTTAAGAATTTAAGAATATAAATACTGCATTTAATGAAATTCTAAAGTATATGGTGCCAAATAAGTAATATTTTTGTGCATTTGGTCAAATATCTGGTTTTCTCCATAAAATAATTTTAACTAAACAGCATTTATTTAAAAAAAAATCTAGCTTCTCTATTATGGAATAAAATTATCTGTATTAAAGGTAGGTTAATATATTATATAACAAAAATATCATCTAATTTTGAAATTTTAAGGTTACTCAAATTTATTTTGACCAAAATAAATAAGTATTTTGGATTATTTAAAATACTGTATAATATGGTATTTAAAAATGTAGTAGTTTTTCTTATCCAGCTTAAAGTGTACCTACATAAAGTTTTGTCAATACAAATAGTTAAAAAGCTTCGACTGAATTTGATCTACATCAAAAAATCATTATAACTTTAAAAATTTTAATAAATCACATGTTATGGGAGTATTAAATATTTTCACATTGCAAGTTTCTCTAAAAATTGTTTGTTTTCTTATAATCTAACTCAAAGTAAGTATGCCGAGAGATATGCACAAGTTTTGTCGTTAGAAGTATAAAAGCTTCAATTTAATTTGTATATTCAACAATTATTTAGTATACCTATATTTATTTATGACCATAATAACACACTCTTTCAAATAATCCACTTATTTATTTTGGTCAAAATAGATTTTTCTAACCTTAAAATACAAAATTAGATGATATTTTTTGTTCTTATACCTTTGATACAGATATTCTTATTTCATAATAGAGAAGTTAGATTTGTTTTAATAAATGCTGTTTAGTTAAAACTATTTTATGGAGAAATGTAGACCCAATGCACAAAAATATAACTTATATTGCACCTTACACTTTGGAATTTCATTAAATGCAGTATTTATATACCTAAATTCTTAAACCAACCATTGTTATTGTGATGCTATAAAGATTTATTAACTTTTAACGCTTAAACATAAGCGGTAGCACTATAAATATTATTTCTTTCAAAAGACTGCGTTCCGTACGTGGTCACGTGGTGGGAGCATAGTACCTAAAAAGAGCAATCTTCAGGTAAATACTGAATAAGTTAAGTAGCTACAGGTCTATTTATAAGCAATACTTGCTAAGGCAAGGGAAGTCCAAAACCTTTCTTTATTGAATTTATTGGCCTGCTATATTTTACAAAGATATGCATTATTTTTATTTTAATTTGAATACAGATTTTTGTTTAAACTAAATTTGATGGTTTTTTAAAAATTATCGTTTATTGTATTAATCAATTTTCATTAAACCATAAAAACCTTAAAAAACATAGGTACAAAATATTTAATTTATTTTGACTAAAACTTTGTTTTTATTGTTGACTTTTAATCCGGTCCTGTTTCCTTACCATAGTTTATCGAACTTTTACTTTCGACTCATCCTCATTCAAGTCAGTCATTTCGATTTTGGAAACGTGATTATTGATGATGTCTTAAAGAAAGTAAGAGTAAAAGTAATTATAATCACATGGCTTAGCTCGAAATAAAACATTTCTTTTTAAATATTAAATATTTAATTTAAATATTTATAATACCATAATAAGTTTGTAATATGCATATTAACCATTAACCATTGTTATATAAACTGTAATTTTATAAAATATATCCATGTTGAATTAGTATTGTATTTTCACTTTTATTATTGTTGGGCAAATTAATAAAAAAAATTAGATTTAATATTTAAAAAAAAATCGTTTTTTTCAGTTTTTTAAATTCTATTAAGGTTACATTCTGAATAATTATTGTACGTTAATTTTTTCTTATCGAATGTATTTATTTTATTATAAAAAATAAAATGATAGAACTTTAATCCCGGCGCATTCGCCATTTTTGCAAATAAATAAAATTGCAATATTATATTTGCCGCCATTTTTGTAAAGCTTTGAAAAGATTAAAAAAAAAATTAAATGTGATTTTTTCAAGTGTCCACGATTTTTTAACTAATATTTAAGTTTCCTTTGGTTTAAGTTTTATACATTATTTCATTCGGTGATAATTATCAATTGCGCACCATGGTCACTTTTTACTTGCCAGCATTAAATCCTTTAATTTAAAGGATTATTGTACTATTTTTAATAAAAATAACACATTTAAGTTAAAAAACATTATTTTGTCAATTAATTAATTTAATCCTAATTGTATAAAAAATGGTATTTAGTTATAAATAATAATTATTATTGAGGTATAGAAGAAACTATTTATACATAGTTTAGCATTATTTAATCAATTTAGTTCGAAGATTAATTTGCAAACAAAAAGACCCATCTTCGTTAAGTAGTTATTTATAATGGATTTTTTAACAGTGGAAGAAAAAATAGAAATGATTTTGATTTATGGAGAAGCAGGCAGGAATCTTGATGATGCTGTTATATCTACGCTCAGCGTTTTCCGGAAAAAATTCGATCACGTACTTTATTTTACCGCACAGTCAAGCAGTTTACTACAAACGGGAGTGTTCAATCGGAAAAAAGAGTTCGTCGAGCAAATATTTAATGTTGTTATTTTGAGCACCTACTTTAATTAAAATTTAAAAAATTAATAAATAAATTTAAAAATAAAGTATTTTATTTAAAAATTATTGAATCGTATACAGAAGAAAAATCAAACACAATTGATTTTTTTTTATTACAGCGCCATCTATTACACATATTAATAAATGTTTTTATTAAAATCTACCTATTTTTAGTCGAATGATCCGAATCTGCAATAAAAAAGTGTGTTCTATTGAAAATTTTAAAGTTACCCCCTGTTCCCCCTATAAGGAGGATTATGAGGACCAATTTTAGTACTGATCGATTTCCCCCTCGAATAGTTTAATTTTTATTTTAAACATTTTATAGTAAAATGCATATTAACTGAGAAGTTTCAAGTAAAATGACTGACCCTTAGACTGGGCCAAAAAAATTGTCCATTTTTTTTGAAAAATATATCGAGAATGTCATTCAGAATGATAAAAAAAAATTTCGTGAAAATTTGAGCCCTTAATATTAATTTTAAGAGGTCTATCATCGCTATTTTTGATTTTTAGTCATAATTTGATGTATTACGTTAGAACTGTCAAAACATTAAAGTGAAAAACATTCCTTTTCACTTATTTTTATATAAAATTAAATTCTCTACAAAAAAGGTCTGATTGAAAATTTTTGTCAGACGAGCCGTTTCCGAGTAATTGAGCTTAATAAATCGATGTGTTTTTTCGATTTGCCCTTTTTACTTTGAAATTTTGTAACTAATGAATCAATGAATATTTAAAAAAGCTCACGTTGGATTCTTAAAGGAAATTTAATGTTCTACAAAAAAGGTCTCTTAACATTTTTGCCTTAATTTAATTCTTCAAAAGTTATTCACGAAGAAAAAATTGAAGTTTTTCTTCGATTTTAAAAACACATCGATTTATTAAGCTCAATTACTCGGAAACGGCCCGTCTGACGAACATTTTCAATCAGACCTTTTTTGTAGAGAATTTAATTTTATATAAAAATAAGTGAAAAGGAATTTTTTTCACTTTACTGTTTTGACAGTTCTAACGTAAAACATCAAATTATGACTAAAAATCAAAAATAGCGATGATAGACCTCTTAAAATTAATATTAAGGGCTCAAATTTTCACGAAATTTTTTTTTGTCATTCTGAATGACATTCTCGATATATTTTTCAAAGAAAATAGTCAATTTGTTTGGCCCAGTCTACTGACCCTGTATAAGATTATTAAAATATTATTATTTAAAACTTGATTATAAATGATTTGAAATGAGCTATTTTATGTGTATTATTATAGCACCACTAAAAACACAATAAATTAATTAACATTAAACCTCAGGTTATACTAGTTTGTAGGAAACATTTTTACTATTAACTTGTGCTTATACAACCCATTATGTTCACAGGTGCGGCGGGTCGCTGGTCAGCAGGCGTCATGTAGTCACAGCCGGGCATTGCGTTGCCAGGGCGACCCCTAGACAAGTGCATGTCACCCTAGGAGATTACGTAATCAATTCTGCAGTGGAGCCCCTGCCTGCATACACTTTCGGAGTGTCGACTATCCAGGTTTGACTAATTATATCCGCAAGGGAAATTAGATAATAAATTTGGGCGTTAAAGTTGCTATGTAAACTTATTAATATTAACTGTAATGACTAAAACCCACATTACAACCATAAATTTGTTTTGAGTTGAGTTGGAATTAAGTTATCTGAAATAAAATTATTTCATTATTTAATGCCAAAGATAAAATAAAACTTTAACCATTAAATTAAAAAGATTTTTGATAACATTTGAATTTACTTAGCAGACGTTAGTACTTGTACCAAATTTGCTTTAAAACGCTTTAATTACCTAAGAATTATGACCAGTGGCGGCTGGTGGATTTTGGGTATACCAATATTTCAGTTATTAGACATGGGACCCACACCAAATTTATAATAGTTTATAATGACATTAAATAGACAAGTTCGGCGCAAACAGAATTTAAATTGAAGTTTGAGAAAAAAGTTAGTTTTTCCTGTCGCCTCACCCGCCTCCAGGCCCCCCTATTTGAAATAATTCAAATTAAAGTGGTGCAATTTATTATCTACTATAATTTATCGACAAATTAAAAATTTTATTTAAAAATCCAAATATTACAGGTTTTATACCATTTTAAATATTTTTTTATTTTAATAAAAATGAATAATAAAAATTTAAAATCGAATAAAATCTGTAATATTTGGATTTTTTAAATAAAATTTAAAATTTGTCGATAAATTATAGAAGATAAAAAATTGCACCACTTTAATTTGAATTATCTCAAATAGGGGGGCCTGGAGGTGGGTGAGGCGACAGGAAAAACTAACTTTTTTTCGCAAACATCAATTTAAATTCTGTTTGCGCCGAACTTGTTTATTTAATGTCATTATAAACTATTATAAATTTTGTGTGGGTCCCATGTCTAATAACTGAAATATTGGTATACCCAAAATCCACCAGCCGCCACTAATTATGAAAAAAAAAATATTAAAAAATTAACTTTGAAGGGCGTTACCTCGGCTATAACCTGGAACACCCTGTAGATCAAGCTAGGGGCTTGTAAAGTTTGTTTAAAAAATGTTGGGATTTTATCACTTTCAAATTTATTTAAAGAAACATTAAATGTTTCTTTAGTGATGAAAACCCTACATTTTTCAAACAAGACCCTTTAAATTTGAAAAAGTTTGTGCAAATATTTTTTTATTTTATTAAAATATGGACAATACATACTAGGGTGGTCGTCCCTTTAAAAGCTTCTTTTTGATAAAAAAAAAACACTAGGAATTTTTTTTAAATTTTTAAATTAAAAACAACACCTGCCTCAAGACGATCTAAGTTAATTTTTTGGTATAATCATGTTTTTTTGGGAATTTTTTTATGAAAAATATTTTTTTTTCCAAATATAAACAATTATAGAACCCAAATCAATAAAAAAACAATAGTTAATCGAAATAACAATAGACAAAAATTTAAATTCAAAATTTTTCCCAGTAGATGTGGTCTATTAAACAAAAAAATGAAAGATATTCAAATTGATATTTTTATTTTAAAACTAAATAAGTACAAACGTAATTTCAATATATAGATTTCTTCAATCCAAGGTGAAGTTATTTCATTGTTAATAATTTTTAAATCTCAAAAAAATTATTATTCCAATTTTTAGAAAAGATATGATTATACTAAAAAATTAACTTAGATCGTCTTGAGGCACGTGTTGTTTTCAATAAAAAAAAATTCCAGTGTTTTAACATTAAAACGAAGCTTTTTAGGGGGCGTTGCAAAAAAATTAATTTTTAACGACTACCCTAATACATACAAAAAATCTGAACTGATGGTAGAACTTAGGTGCACCCCTTAAAACGACCCTTTACTAAATTTTTGTTAAAAAAATTTAAGTAGAAAATTGTACAATATTAACTACAAACATTTATTCTGTCAAGTTATCCATGAAAAAAACATTGAAATAAAATTAAACTAATAGTAACATGGTACTATTACTATAAGTTTAATTTTATTCCAGTGTTTTTTTCATGGATAACTTGAAAGAATAAATTTACTTAACATTTTTCAACAAAATTTAGTAAAGGGTCGTTTTGAGGGGTGGTGAATCCAGTGCCGTGCTTGGATTTTGTTTAAAAAAGAATAGGAATTCTTAAAAGTTTACTATTAAAAACTGACATAGTAGACCTTGTATTTTAAAATCGCACAATAAATAAAGATTTTACAGGGGTGAGTCGCAAACAAATGGGTCACACTGTATATATCTTATATACAGGGTATCCCAAAACCTACTTGAAAATTAAAATTATCAAAGGATAAGCGAGATAAGAATAAAAAACGATAGCCCATTCCAATACATGGCCATAGAGAATTCTTTAAATTGCTAGGATACTAGGATGCATTATATTATATTAATATTATAATATGTAAAATATTTGGTTGACTGGAATTCACTTCATTGTGACACTGCTGTCAACTTTTGTCCCTGACATTATTTATTGTTTTAAGTTTTGTTTAGGAGTGTGAATTTGTAATGTTCTAATATTGCAAAAGTATAGATAAAAGTCCAGTTTATCCATAATTATAAACTATTTTTTAGTCGCACTTTTAAAAATATACAAAGTAATTAGTCGTAATGTTAAAACATTACGATAAAATCGTATAAAATACCTATTAGAAAATTAATTTTACTGGTTCTGCATTTTATTATAAAACATTTTTTCTTTAAATATTATATGGCTCGCACTATTTGTTTGAATAAAATTTTGTAAAATTAAAATCCAGCTTTTTAAATAATTTAATTAAAACTAATATGCTTACAAAAATGAATTATTATAACTTTCACTAGGGTTTAAAAAAACTTCACAGACTGGCAAGAATCCTAAATATTAGCAAAAAGGTGGCATAAATATTTTTTGCTACTAGCTGTAATTTTTTTAAATGAGTATTTTTCAGTCCTAACACTATAAAATATATTGGTGTTGTAATATTTTATATGAAATAAAAATATTTGTCCAAAAATATGTATGTTATCCACACTCCTGTGAACAAAAAATAAAACAACCTTTTTTCGTTCGATAGGAATGCACAAACAATTTAATTGAGGTATTCATTTGCTGCAATCAAAATCCTATCCTATAGTGACATAACCTGAACAAAAAACATGGAATAAAATTTAGTTTAACTTCTAACACAAAAGTTAATTGACTTTAATTTTAAAGTAAACTATTCTATATTTTTATTAATTTATTTTTTTAATATTTTTATTAAGTGGCATTAAAAAGTTTTACTTATTTTTTACCCCGTACACTACAATTTACCATGTACACTATGATAAAAGCATATTTTTTGAAAAAACAATTTAAATATCGATTTTTGTCCAAAAATCCAATTTTTGTCCGCACTGTAACGAAATTGAAGGTGTTCCTTAACGGAAAATAAAGAAGCCATTTAGCAATTAGTAGGAAGAGCATAAGGGAAGATTTTTAAAAGACGTGCTTAGATTTTGTTTAAAAAATCGCTATTATGAATTCTTAAAAATTTACTATTAAAAACTGACATAGTAGGCCCTACATATTGTAAAAATATGGGGTTTACATACAGTTTATCAAGATCTACAAATTAAAACAAATCCTGTTAAATCCACAATAAATAAAGATTTGACAGGGGTGAGTCGCAAACAAATGGGTCACACTGTATATATACATCTACATATATAAATATATTATATTTATATATTTAGGCATTTCCCTTATAAGTCAGCAAGGAAGCAAATTAATTGTCAATATTTATTTAACGATTTGCGAAACGAAAAGGAAAGTGATACCTTTCGACTAAAATCCAAATGTTTATACATGTATACATATCTCTTAATAAACTTTCTTCTTCACATTGGGATTTATGCATTATTCTTTCTTTTTGATAACATCGCTTTCACTTTTCGAAATTACAACATTAATATTTTTGCTAATTTTGTTGTTAAAGCGTATTTCGCGTGATTAAATTTTATGTTGTTTTAATGTTGATTTTTTATGGGTTTGTCATTTTTACCTAATTATTTATAATTATTTAAAAATATTTTTTAACAATAAATAGAAAACTGTGATAATAAACTATTTCATGTGATGTTTTTTTTACACAAAATTGGTACGCCTCTGACATTTTTCCCTTCAGTATTTTTCCGAGAACCTTTCAAAATATTAAAAAATAACACTATTAATATATATTTTTAAACCCTGTAGTAAAAAGATTAAGCTTTGTAGGACCTTACATTTTCTTTACAAAATGACGCACTAAAATATTAGTAGTTTTTTTTAACACATTTAACAGTTTTTATTATTTATGTCTTCAAAATTATTAAATATAAATTATCCAAATTTGGTATTCATTTATTTTTGCAGAAGGTACACCAAGTATCCTTCTATGAATGGGTATCTTTTTATTTGAAGAGCTCAAAGGTCGGTTAAATTTAAAAAAAGTTGCGTAATAATTTATCGCAGTTCGCAAATATTAAAAAAAACTGAAAACCTGAAAAAACAAAAAAACGTTATTCCAGGAATTTGGAAATAATGCAAGTTTTACATTTAAATATACATTTTTTTCCTATGGCTGCCATATTGCTACTTAAAAACTTAAAAAAAGGAATCCAACGGTGTATCAAACTAAGAGACAGTAAATACAACTGTTGTATTTATTGGAATTTCCGTTAGAATTTCTAACTTGGTAATCTACCGGCTTTAAAATCCAAAATTTTTCTGTGTAAATCAAAATGTATGCCTTAAAAATAGACTAACAACCGATATAAAAGCAGTTTTTCACAGTAAAAGAGAAGACAATGTTTTATGGGCAAAATTTTTAACGCTTTATCAGTACAAACGTTCATATAATCTTTTTAAATATTTATTACGTTTTTATTTTTGTATTGAGATAATAAAATAATTTTCACATTTAGTAAAGTTTTATAATAAAGGCACTAACTTCAGCCGTTGCTAACTTTAGCCCGTGTCTAAAGCGCCATAAAGCCACAACTTGTCAATGTATATTTAAAAGGTCACTTGGTCTCATGAAAACATGTACTATAATGGGCGTTTTAAAGGTGGGACACAGTGGTCTATAGACCTCTTATAAGAGGTAAATCTACGCAGTAACAATTATTCTTTAAATATTTTTCCCACCACGTGACTTTTTTATGTTTCATAATATTATTTCCTTCCTATATAAAATAAATATTTATAGTTCGTTCCAGAGAGAGTGTTATATATATATATATATATATATATATATATATATATATATATAAAGTGTTAAGATGAAGACACCCCCATATTTTCGCTATTTGAAGGAATAAAGGTTTGAATTTTTTCACATTCATACATGTTGATGGGTCACATTTTTTAAGCTACTCAACTGAAATCTGAACTTTAAACTTGGTCTACTACAAATTCACAAACAGGGCCAGTTCTCGATATTTTGCTTCGCGTTAGATATATCGAAAAAAGTTATTAGAAAAAGTTGTTCAGAATATTATTCTAACCCCATAAACCAATTTTTATAACAAAATTTGCATTTTTAATTTTTTTTTGGTCCACACAAAATTATTACAAGTTAATTTTTTAGTTTGATAATAAGGGAGCCATGGAAAGTAATAATTTGATACTAACTAGTGTTTATGACCGTTAAATAAATAGTTAAAACAATTTTTGAAAATTACAAATCAATTATAATTTATTAAATTAAGGAAATGGTATAAAACAATAATAAAACTAATAAAAATAAATAAATTAGAAATGCGAATTTTGCTATGAAAATCGGTATACGGGGTTAGAATAATATTCTGAACTACTTTTTCTAATAATTTTTTTCGATATTTCTAACGCGAAGCAAAATATCGACAACTGGCCCAGTATGTGAATTCGTAGTAGGCCAAGTTTAAAGTTCAGATTTCAGTTGAGTATCTTAAAAAATGTGACCCACGAACATGTATGAATGTGAAAAAATTCAAATCTCTATTCCTTGAAATAGCGAAAATATGGGGGTGTCTTCATCTTAAATGCGACACACTGTATATACACCATATATATATATAGTTTTTAAGAAAAATGTTTTTTTTCGTAACATAATAAAAAAGTTTTTTCCATTTTCAACCCGATCCGTGGACACACTGTATAATATACAAAGTATATTAAAAAACAATATTATGTTATAGAAGTAGAAAAAAATATTACCATTTTTAAATACAATATTATTTATCAAACTTTAAAAATTCCAAAAAAGACATTTTAAAGTTGTATTTGTACTTTGTCCGCACTATCTTTTTAACACTATTTTTCACAATTATGTTAACGCAACACCCTTTTTTAACGCATGCGCAGTTACTTTTACTTAGGTAATAATCCCTGGTGGAAATTTTTTTCTGAAAAAGTTTTTATGAGTAAAAGTAAGAGTTTTGAAAGTCTTAATTTCTCTTAAAAACTCTGAATAAGACTTATTAAGTCGGAAAAAGTCAGAATAAGACTTATTAAGTCGAATAAGCCTTATTAAGTCGGAAAAAGTCTGAATAAGTCTGGGTAAGTCAGACTAATAGCAAGATTTGGGGTCTTTTGGAAAAGTTAAGACTTAAGACTTAATAAGCCTTTTTGCAGAGAAATGGTAGGTATACATACATATATAGCGATTAAAATAAATATCCGTTTTATTTGGTTATTGCAAAAGAAAACACAAAGAAAAGTATTTATATACAATGTTTTTGTGTTGTTATAAGGCTTATAAAAACACGTAAGCAATGTTTACAATATGGGTAAGCAACGTTTTTATTACAACAAAACAGTTAACTAAGACATACGTTTGGTTGACTAATTTCATAGTTATTAGTGGCTGCTTTTTCACTTGTACCATGGTTAACCATGGAATACCATGGTATCCCAAAATCTAATAGCCAATTCTTATATAAAATTGTCCCCTGAATCTGAAAATACTGTCAAAAATTATGAAAGTGGAGCAGTTTTTAGGATATAGTCAATTTCATATTAAATGGAAAATTGCTTATAGCACAATAACTGTTCTACCTTTTTAACTTTAAACATGTTTGGATTCAGGGGACAATTTTACATAAGAATTGGCTGTTAAACTTTGGAATACCATGGTATCCCATGGTTAACCATAGTACAAGTGAAAAAATAGCCACTAATAACTATTAAATTAGTCATTTTTGACTAATTCATTTTTAGAGAGTACAAATCCCTTGTTGATTACCTACATAAGGTATAATAACTATAAGAATTCTTCGCAACAACATATAAAACAAATATCTTCGAGCTGGTTTCATTGTTTGATGGAACGTACAGAGTTGCTGGATAAAAGTTCCTCACCAAAAATTACAAAATACTAAAAAAACTATTTATATTTTAAATTTACTAGCGCATTCTCCATGTTTTAAAAATAAATTTTTACCCGCTTCAAAATTCTACCCCCATTACGCAAATACCCGATTTTAGAGTAAACGGCAACACTGGCGGACTGACAGAAGATGCAATTCCATGATGTGCTCTAATTGCTCAGCTGAGAAAATCGGTAGGGCGTCTAGAACACGTGTTATTGTTTTTAGAAAAATTGTTTGGAACAATGGTTAAATGAATATTTGCGCATATAAAAAGAAAATATTAAAATAAAACGTACAGCGGCAACAATGAAAGCAAGTCAAGTGCATCGTATATTATAATTGTTATAATTATTACACCTTACAACATTTTTGCTGTGTTGTTATAAGCCAAGTTTATTGCATAATTACCCATATAATAACATATTATGTTATTATATGGGTAATTATGCAATAAACTTGGCTTATAACAACACAGCAAAAATGTTGTGTTTTATTTTACAATAACCAAATACAACCTCTATGAATTATTTTTCTACTTAAAGTCTTATTAACTCTTCCAGAAGACTCCCAAATCTTACTATTAGTCTGACTTACTAAGACTTAATAAGTCTTATTTAGAGTTTTTAAGAGTAAGTAAGATTTTTACTTATTAAAACTTTTTCAGAGAAAAATTCCCACAAGGGATCTGTCAAGAACAATGAAGACGCATCAAAATGCGTTTTTACAGTGTTTTCAAAATTGGGTTTTTGCCGCGTAAATTCACCTCTCACCTTAACACCTATGGTTCTGCAAATTCTGCCTGTTTCAGGTGCACCCGTTCTTCAAGTTCACCCCGCAAGCCGACCGCTTCGACGTCGCAGTCCTCCGCCTGGACCGCACCGCCCACAACCTGCCCCACATCACGCCCATCTGCCTGCCCCCGCGCGGCGAGGCCTTCCTGGGCGAGGTGGGCACGGCGGCGGGCTGGGGGGCCCTCAGCCCGGGCTCCCGGCTGCGCCCGCAGACCCTCCAAGCCGTCCAAGTGCCCGTCATCGACAACAGGGTGTGCGAACGTTGGCACCGGTCCAAAGGCATCGGAGTGACTATTTACGACGAGATGATGTGCGCGGGTTACAAAAACGGCGGCAGGGACAGTTGCCAGGGGGACTCGGGGGGCCCCCTCATGCTCCAAAAATCGAACAGGTGGTTTTTGATTGGGATCGTGTCGGCTGGGTACTCCTGCGCCCAGCCGGGGCAACCTGGGATCTATCATCGCGTCGCCCATACGGTCGATTGGATCAACAGAGCCATAGGGTCGTAGAAGTTGTAGGGTTTTTAATGAATTTGCGCGATTGTGTCTAAAAATCATTTTATCATATAACATTCCTATTATAAAATTCACTGTTTCCTTTTCATTATTATACTTTTGACTTAAATTAATATTTCCCTCCTCTCAAAGGTATGTTTTTTACCAATAAAAACTGCTTTATACGACTTTAACCTTCTTTCTTTTAGCTCTTTATTAAATTCTCTATATAATGAGCCTTTCATATCAAATCAACCAAAAAAGGTAACTTTTGTTTCTCAGGAACTACTTATCATAGAGCATTGAATTAAGGTTTATTAATCTGGTTTTGTTACCTTTAACTATAAAAGCTCTTGGTGGTTATCTTGGATAATTGGAAAGAAAAGTATTAGAAAATTAAAGTTTTTTACATCCAATTGGACCAGCAAATTATTATTATCAAAAACCTAAGGCAGATATATTGATAATTCATAAAGGTACAACATTGAGGAAAGTTCAGCCTGTTACTGGTACTATGCTCCACACCTCAAAGTCCCACCACGTGACCACGTACGGAACGCAGTCTTTTGAAAATTTGGCATTTAAGGCTTTTCAGGTTATGTATCTGTCAAAGTATAGTCAATGAAAGAAATAATATTTATAGTGTTACCGCTTATGTTTAAGCGTTAAAAGTTAATAAATCTTTTTAGTATCACAGTAACAATGGTTGGTTTAATAATTTAGGAATAAAATAAATACTGCATTTAATGAAATTCCAAAGTGTAAGTTGCAATATAAGTAATATTTATGTGCATTGGGTCTACATTTCTCCATAAAATAGTTTTAACTAAACAGCATTTATTAAAAAAAATCTAACTTCTCTATTATGAAATAAGAATATCTGTATCAAACGTAGGTTTATGTATTAGAACAAAAAATATCATCTAATTTTGTATTTTAAGGTTAGAAAAATCTATTTTGACCAAAATAAATAAGTGGATTATTTGAAAGAGTGTGTTAATATGGTCATAAATAAATATAGGTATACCAAATAATTGTTGAATATAGTTCAAATTAAATTGAAGCTTTTATACTTCTAACGACAAAACTTGTGCATACCTTTCGGCATACTTACTTTAAGTTAGATTATAAGAATACAAACAATTTTTAGAGAAACTTGCAATGTGAAAATAAGTTATAATGATTTTTTGATGTAGATCAAATTCAGTCGAAGCTTTTTAACTATTTGTATTGACAAAACTTTATGTAGGTACACTTTAAGCTGGATAAGAAAAACTACCACATTTTTTAATACCATATTATACAGTCTTTTAAATAATCTAAAATACTTATTTATTTTGTTTAAAATAAATTTTTCTAACCATAAATTTACAAAATTAGATGATATATTTGTTATAATATATTAACCTACCTTTAATACAGATATTCTTATTTCATAATAGAGAAGCTGGATTTTTTTAAATAAATGCTGTTTAGACAAAATTATTTTATGGAGAAAACTAGATATTTGGATCAAATGCACAAAAATATTACTTATTTGGCACCATACACTTTAGAATTTCATTAAATGCAGTATTTATATTCTTAAATTCTTAAACCATCCATTGTTATTCTAATGTTATAAAGATTTATACATTTTTAATGCCTAAACATAATATTATTTCTTTCGTTGACTATACTTTGAAAAGCCTTAAATGACAAATTTTCAAAAGACTGCGTTCCGTACGTGGTCACGTGGTGGGACTTTGAGGTGTTAAGCATAGTACATATCAAACTTATACTTTAACCAAAGAAAAAATGTTGGAATCTTTAAAAATTAACACAAAAAATAAAGTTATTTTTATTTGTTTTTTACCTTATCTATTTTTTTGTTGTAGCTTTAAGTTAATGTATTCATAATATGTTCTATTTTAAAAATAAAACCGTTATTTTTGCTATGTAATTTTTTACAACTAATACATCAATTCTCCATTCTAAATTTTGGTATATATGTTGCTAAAACATTGAGAAAAAGAATATATTTTTGACAAAAATTTTAAGAAAAAGTATATCATGGTATACATCATCTGAAAGGGCTTCAAAATACCTTTAAAACAAGCTATTACTTAATGCTCTGAGATATATATGTTGTCTGTTGTATCTGCAGATGCAAATTGATTTTCAAAAATCTATAAAAGAAAAACTACTGTTCAAATTTTGTTTAAATATTGGTTTTTCGAGTTTTTCGAGCAACTGTACCAAAATTCATCAAATTCGAAGATGCTGCCTTCAAAACCTTTGTTTGATTTGATATAAAGTTACCCCTTATTCTTTCGTTATTTCTTAAGAGCATAAAACATTTTAACATCATTGTAAATACGCTCGTTATTATATATTCTTTCTCCCTCATTCTAGTTCTTTTTTCTGTGTTATATTTCGTTATTTTTTTATTTATTTTTATTTTATATTAGCATGAACTGATTCATAATTTAAACATAAGATATTTATGTGAAACGTTGTATAGTTTAATATGCAAATTGTTTTGGTAATACCTCGAAATTTTGCTCCGGTGTTGAAGTATTAATTTTGTGATTTCAGTTGTATTGTAAAAATATATAAATTTAATTTAAATTAAATTATTATTTTTTGTTGTGTAGTAAGCAGAAATGCTCTGTTATAGGTATTTATAAAAATAAAATTTATTTTTAAGTATTTTTTTTTAATTATGTTTTTAACCTTACCTTACCTTACATTTTAGTACATTAACCTAGGTATTTATAAATAAAAACATTATTACATACACTATTTCAACACTGGTCAGTACAAACAAAAAATAAAACAGAAACAATAAAACAATAATGTAGGTACTATTTAAAAGAAACTAAGAATATTTATTATATATATATAATAAATTACTAATGTAATTTGTTATACAAAATAACAATATTTGTATTGTAATATTGCGAAACAAATTTTCTTCATTTCAGTAAAATTGTAAAATATATTTTGTAATTTTCTTAAACTGAGTTAAAATGAATCGTATAGTATAATTACTAAAGATGGGATATTTAGGTACTAAAAACTGAAAAATAGTTAACTAAAAAGGTACTAAAAAAAGCATTGTAGGTTAAAAAACCAGCATTTTAGGTAAAAAAAACATTAAAAGTTCAAGTTTCGTTTATTTTTATCACAGATTTTTATTTTTATAAAATAACATAATATATTTTTTTTATAAACTGACCAATAGTTAATTAAAGCTATAAGGAACTGGATAAAATATTGGCGCAAAATTTAAAAAGAACACAAAAATATAAAATAAGTAAAAATACGTAAAAATAGGTAACAAACAGTTAAAAATAAACTAACAAATTAAAAAATAGGTATCAAAAGTATAAAAAGGCAGTTTAAAGCAAAAACCTCCAAAAAAGGTAAAAAAGGTGAAAACAATTTAAAAAAATAGGTAACAAAAGTGTAAAAAAGGTAGTTTAAGGCAAAAACCTCCAAAAAAGGTAAAAAAGGTGAAAACAAGTTAGGTTCATATAAAAGAAAATCTTTTAAAACACATTTTGGCATTATTGGTTTTCAAATAGTTACATCGGTTGAAAAAAAGGTAAAATAACTAAAATCCCATCCCTAATAATTACAATATAACATTTTAAAATTACTAAACTTATTTAGGTTTTTTTTAGCAAAATCACAATACCTGTATAGTAATGTTACTGAACAAATTTTTAATAAATGCTTAGTGAATTTCAATAAACGTTTTGTAATTTCCCAAATTGAGTTGTATATGGTGGTGCGTAAAAACTTCCTAAACATGTTTAGTAAAATTACAATAGAAATGTTGCCAAAACCGGTATACGCACTTTACTACTACTACCACTTCCAAGTAATACTTAAGTGATGTTTGGTTACCGTTATTCATAATCTACTTTAAAGTTTAGACAACTTTAAGGTGGTGTCAAAAGTTGTTACCACATTTAAGATACCATACTGATACACCAAAAAGTTATAAAACTATAAGGAATATTCTGTTGGTGCAAATCACATGATTACAACTATGCTAATATAATATGAAGATATTTTAACTGCAGATTTAGTTATTTTAACGTAATTCCACTCATTTGAAGTTGCGATATCAGTTTTTTTTAATATAATAATCGGTTAACTACTTGAAAATAAATGCTTGCATGTCAAATTCACAATATCGCCAAAACAAATCTGTTATTTTTGTATTCAGCGATCTCAAAAAGTAGTTGATGAAATTTAAAAAAGCCGATAAAACTGCAATAGATTAGGAAATATTGTATCACAAAAAACCAAAATAAATAAGCCATTGAACAAGTCATTGCCTTCAATCGCATTTACAACGAACTGTATCAAACATGACCAAACTGTAAACAAAACTAAAACTAAACCATATAAAATATTTTTTTTAACCTCACCAAACACATCACATCAAAATGTACAGAAAAATGTTGCTCAAACTTTTGATCATTTTTGTACTTTCCGTTTTACAATGGAAATATATTTCCTGCCAAGTTCAATACCAAGCACAAACTACACAGCAACAATACGCTTATGATCAAAGCGTATCTGTAAGTATTGTTTTTTTAAAATAATGTATTTTATTTAACTTCATATTTCTTCCAGGCTCCTCGTACCTGTGTTAGCAGTCAGAACAAACAAAACTGCAGAAACTTGGCCTACTCATCTGGAAGTCCAGCTTCCGATTATTGTGCTTCTCCACAAGGAGCAGGTTTATCTTACATTGAGAAAAAAATCTTGGATCAATACAGCGAGGTTAGCAACAATGGTGGATGTCCAGGTGGTAATTGTCAAAGTTGTGTTGGTTGTTCCAGAAAATCCAGGCTGTTAAATGTTCAAGAAAAACTTAAACAGTTTAAAGCCAATTTAAGAAGGCCATGCGCCAAGTGTCCAACCTGTGGTTGTTGAAAAAAATAAATTTATTGTAATTTATTGTAATTAATTTAAACTAATATTTTAAGACATATTTATTGGGAAATAAACACCTACAAAATTTGATGATGAGCATTATTCTGTTTAAAATTAATTAGTTATACAAATAATTCATTGTATACATAATATGTATATATGCAACCCAGAAAACAAATACACCAAACAAAGTTCATTCACTCATGGCCGTTATGTCGATAGGAATTTTCTCGTACTATGCTTTACACCCAAAAGTCCCTCCTTGACATTAAATTATTTTTAGAAAATAAGACGAAATTAGCGTTAAACCGAGATAGATAACCTCAATTATTTTTATTTAAATGTCAAGGTTGTCTGTCCAGGGTGGTCTGTTCCCTAGGGTCTGTTCTATGAAAAACACAGACCACTTTATAAGGTAATAGAAAAAACCACCGTAAGAAAATTTTCAAAAAATCTTATTGTTTTTAATTTTGTGGGTTTGTAATATTTATGTTTAATTTGTTTATTTGTTATTTGTAAAACACGACATAGTGTATTATATAATATGTAAAGTTTTGGTTGGTAAATACGTTGTCAAGTTGGTCGCATTGATTAAAACAAACTAAGCTAGTTATAAATCTAATTGTGGTTATGTATAAATTATTGTAGGTTACATTGTGCAGTTGTCAAGTTGAGTTGTCGAAATTCGTAGTTAAAAATGCAATTAATTTGGTTTTGGTGGTGCTTGGATGAGTAAAGTCATATAAAAAAAGTAGTTAAATATGGGTTGCTTTACGGCCCAGAAGAGAAAGTATTCCTAGCGGATAATAATCTTCGCTTTGAAAAGAATTTATATAAAAGAAATTAAAATTTTTTGTGAACGTAAATGTTGTCCAATGGTGAATAATGTGAAAATAATGTGTGATGTAATATTTATAAAACCAAATTCGTAACTTTTTTACTCCCAAAATGTCCATAAGGCGATGTACATTTTCTTCCATTGTGGCATTTGGCATAATTTCATCAAAATGAAGTTTTGCCCTTAAAAGGGATTTTACATTCGAATTCGTTGCTATTATTTTTGGCATAATTATCTTTTTATTTATAATTGACAAGTAAATTATCAATTATAAATGTCAAAGTATTTAATTAAATTCTTTAGCAGAAGTACCATTTTTCAATACTAAAAATACTAAGTCAAACTGGCGTAAGCCACCAACCTAACAAAAAAACACGAGTCCAGATAAAAGTTTGATAAACGCCATTTTATTCATAAAATTACTTTCTAGAAACGTTTATAAACTAGTTGTATAATAAACTTTTTTACGACAAATATTAAGTATAAACAATAATGTACCTATAACTTACTAATTTATTTAAATATTTCTATAGAGCGGCATCTATACAAAATTTGAGTAACCTGTAAATCTGTTTTACCTGGTTTTAAAATGACAGTGTTTGTTGTCAAAATTTTCTGTAAACATTAAACTTTATTTCTTAAAATGGACTAACAACCGTTTAGATATAGAAGCAGTTTTCTACAGTGAAAGTGAAGAGGATGTGTTATGCGTACATTTTGACGATTGTATTACATTTGATAACTGTCAACTAAGTAAAAGCTAACTTCAGCCCTTGACTAAAAACCTGTTGCTAACTGTTTTTTGATAATTATAATTAATAATACAAATTTTGTACTATTACTAAGTAATGGCTAAATTTATGACAGATTACAAATACAATTACAAGTTTTAATTACTATTTTCTCTTTATTAAAAAAAACCAAAATTATATTTCATATTAAAATTTGTGATATTCTATATTTAAGTTATAGCAAAAATTACCCTTTTAAAATTTTATTTTGTTTATTTTACATTTTACTCATTTATTTATTTAATACACGATGTGTATACACTATAATTCATATTAAACATAAAATAAATTCAATATTTAACTTTTAAATTGCATTTTTACCTCGTTACAATTTCAATCAACGTTTTAATTTAGTTTAGCTATTTCATCCATGAATTGATTAAAACATGTTTGTATTTAAAATACAGTTTTTGAATTTGAAAAATGCAGTTTGGTTAATCGATATTTTTTTATTCAAATATTAAAAAAATTAATTATAAATGTTGTATTAAAGTCGTAATGTATTTAAGTTAAAATTCGTTTTTTTATGTTAAGTTGTAATTCATAAGACAGTTTTTTTATTATTAATTTTAATACATAGATTTTAGGGTATTTACTGTTATTTTGGTTTACGGAATATATTTTTAATTTTGTATCTTCATCCAACGCCCATCTATAGGGACGTTTATTTAGAGTAATTTTAGAGCATTTCAGTTTTAATTTTTTTTTTTAATTTAAAATATTTGAAGATTTTGAAAATAACGGAAATTAAAAAAAATGTTTTTCAAACCCTTTAATTTTATACAATTTTTTTTACTATACTATATTATACTTGCACCAAAAGTGTGTTTAAAATTTCAGCTCAATCGTTTGTATTAGGTTAAAATCGACCTAGATTTGTGGATATTTGGTAGTAAATAAATGTGAACCACCTCTACGACTTTATGTTTTTTTTGTACTTAAAATCAATTAAAATCTATTTTTGATAGCAGTATTTACAGCACTTTATACTCTCCTAATGATTTAGAGGCATATTCTCTTTCTTGCTGTTCATAAACATTGATAATATAAACAAATAATAATAGGGTAAGTCATTTAATAATAATAATAGGGTAAGTCATTTAACTTGAAATTTTGAAATATCTCAGTTAGTGTGCATTTTACGAAAAAATATTTAAAATAAAAATGAAATGATTCGAGGTTGGAAATCAATCAATAATAAAATTAGTCCTCATACTCTCCTCCTTATGGGGGGAACAGGGGGTAACTTTAAAATTTCCAATGGAACATCCTATTTTATATTGCAGATTCGCATCATTCGACTAAAAATAGGTAGATTTTGTCTAAAATATTTTTTTATATTTGTAATAGATGGCGCTGTAATGAAAAAAATCAATTTTGTTTGATTTTTTTTGTGTATACGATTCTGCAATAATTTTTCTATAAAAATATCACTTTTTTGGTAATAATTTAAGGTAAAAAAAACATTATTTTGTCAATTAGGTAATTTATTCCTAGTTGAGGTATTAATAAATGGTATTTAGTTATAAATAATAAGTATTATTGAGGTATAAAAAATCTATTTATATTTAACATTATTTAATCAATTTAGTTCGAAGATTAATTTGCAAACAAAAAGACCTCTTTTTGTTAAGCAGTTATTCATAATGGTTTTTTTTAACAGTGGAGGAAAAAGTAGAAATGATTTTTATTTATGGAGAAGCAGGCAGGAATCTTGATGATGCTGTTAATATCTACGCTCAGCGTTTTCCGGATAAAATTCGATCACGTACTTCATTTAACCGTACAGTCAAGCAGTTTACTACAAACGGGAGTGATCAACCGAAAAAAAGAGTTTGTCGAGCAACAGACACAGGTGAAAATAATGAAATTAATGTATTAGCAGCAACGGCCGCTAATCCTCATGCAAGCACACGAGAAATATTTAGAGATTTGGGAATATCCCAGAGCAGTGTTAGCAGAATATTAAAACGAAATGCGAATTAATAAATGCATTGAAGTCGAAGGCCACCATTTAGCACCTTCTTTAATTAAAATTTAAAAAATAAAAGCAAGTATTGTATTCAAAAATTATTGGAGATCGTATACAGAAGAAAAAACGAACAAAATTGATTTATTTTCATTACAGCGCCATCTATACAAATATAAAAAAATGTTATAGACAAAATCTACCTATTTTTATATTAAACATTTTTTCGTAAAATGATAATAACTGAGATATTTCAAAGTTTCAAAATAAATTGACGCGTTTCTCGGAAAAACATCATTAGTCCAAAATTAACATATTTGGGAAAATGAAAAAAACTCTCCGATATTCCCATTTTTGACCAAAGTATTTTATTAACCTATTTACTACATGTAAAAAAATGTAAGATACTTTGTCCAGAATTCCTCATGTTTTTTTTTCGACGAATATGAAAAAAACACAAAAAATACATGAACATGTGAGGTTTTTAGAAGAAAAAAACGAATAATTCTCCTTACTACAAACACTACAAACTAAATATTAACTCTTAGTAACAAAATAAATGAAAAAACTAAAAACTGTATTACTGCCACACTCAGTCTTCGCATCCACTACTGTTATCATCGTTGTCGACCGTGTTTCAGGACTGTCAGGTGCTATGGTCTTCTGGTCTTTTATCAAGTTATCATAAAATTTTCTATTGCTGTGGTCAGGTAGAAGCTTTTCTAGAGTGTCCAAAAACGTCACATGTTATGCACATGTGACTTTCTTAGACGAAACGGAGTGGACTTGTGATGTTTTTAGAAAAACAAGCTAAATTTCATATTTAATTATTATGGAACCTATCACATTTTTACGAGAAACACTTATTTGTATACGTATATATGGAGGTTAGGAAACAGTTGGTGCTAATATCTAAATTTCGACGATATTGGACTAATGATGTTTTTCCGAGAAACGCCTCAATTACTCACCCTGTATAATAAAAGATTGTTTTATGAAATACAAGACAACAAAAATGATAATAGTATTTTAAATATGAACTATACAAAATAAAATGTTAACTAACTTAAGAATTCCATTAATATTTCAATGTACTGTTAATTTAATGAGACAGTAATACAAATAATAATCCGACAATACCGTTACGACCAGCTAACAATTCGACAGATCGACACCATGAAGCCTTCACACCAATTACCTAACCAAATTTTGCATTTATTCGGAACCACTTCTCGGCTCTTTCCATAACCATAAACAAAACTTCGAAACCATCGCACACCACGACCGAACAAATGTGGGTCACTTTCTGACTGGTGCCGTTACCGATGGTAACCATCATTCTTTTACTGTTACTGCTGCTGTTAACATCTCCAGCAGTAAAAACGTAAACCAAAATTTTGAATCGAAATTCGTCGCAGTCGGTAAAACTTAAAATGTGAGGAGTCGCCAAAAGTGTCGGTTGGTGTTAAAATGACGGAGAGATGCGCACACTTCTCATCGTTTTGCTGCTCTACAACGTCGAAGTCATTGTTTGTTTTTCCAGGTACGGGCAGGGGTATTTCGGAAGGGCTTCTAATGGCGCGGAAAGTGACGATTTGAACGTGCTTCGTAAAGGTGTCAGTGTTACAGGTTGGTGTTTTCCTTTTGCTCATACAAGTACATCGGATGCATTTTTAGTCTGTAGAAAGTTCAATTCTAATTTGGACAGATGGTAAACTGGATAAACTGGGAATTTTCAATTGTGCAAGTACATGTATGCACCGACTACTTATAGCTCATGTTAAAACAGTAAAAATAAGAAAATAAAAAAAAATATTGATATCAAAATTCTTTGATTTGAATTAGTACCATCATTTTTTACTAATAAAATAGTCGTTTCCACTTTTAAATAATAATTAACTTTAAAATATTATGAACAATATTTATTGACAAATAAAATTTATTTTTATAAGAGTGACTGATAGCCACATTGCAATGGTTATGACAACAGCTTGACAAGCTTGACATGTGACAGACCCGGCTGGGTCAAAATTTTTATAATTTAAATCTACTAATTTGACTATTTCATCCAGTAGAATTTAACTAATTATTCGTGACTGCTTTTTCCCTATGACAATTAATCAAATATGACTTATAATTAGTTATGTTTGACTAATTCATTTTAAGAGAGTAAATAAATTAAGTATTACCTATTTATGCGTAGATTATATGTATAGTTTATAATGATAATGAATTGTTTGTTTTTAAAGGTTTAGATGGATTTGAATATATGCAATAAAAATAACACAAAACTGCAATGCCATTTCTATTTTTTTGTTGTTGATGGGTGTTTTTGAGAGGAAATCCTGGGTTGAGTTTTTACCGGTTTCCCAATAAACAGTGGAAATCCGAATGAAGAACTAAATTGCATACAGTCCCTGTAAATATAAATTGTACCTTTTAGATACAACAAATACACATTTTAGTGAAAATTGTAAACATTTCAATTCAGTAAAAATCATAAAACAAATATGTCGTCTAAATTCAAACAGCATTTAGCATTATTAAAAGCGTTGATTAAGAAAGTCTCCATTCAACAGTAAAATACCAAGAACCGGTATTATATTATGTATTATACAGTATGTCAAAGGGCTCAAGAAGACAAAAGATATATATTTAGTATATTTTGTAGTTTAAAATGCAGTTTTTGGCGTTTTTTTAGAGGACTCAAATAAAAAATATTCTATTTTAAGGTTATGTTTGGATAACAATTATTTTTTGTTGGATGTCCAAACTTAAATATAAATTATATTAGGTAAAATTATCATTAGTTAATTCTGCACCAACAAATATACGTACCCTATTGGCAAAACATGAAAATGCAACGATTTAGTTCTTAAATTTTATTTACAATTAAAAACACAATAATTTACCAATATCACTTAGATAAAATACACACACTAACGTGACTATATATATAAGCATATACGCGTTGTGCAATTGAACAAAAGTTGCCTTCCTTTATTTTGTGAAAAAACCACTTATTTATTTAAAAATGATATACGCACTGCTATAAATGTATTGTTGACAATTCTTGAATTCACACAATGCTATCGAACACCACCAGATGGCGCGCGCTTCTTTAGCGTATTGTGGATTTTATCTGGTAATAAAATTTAAATTCCGTTTTGTGTTCGTCGTAGATGAATAATAATATTCAACTCGGTTATTTATAAACTTCTCTAGATACTAGTTTTTATTAAACACTCGCTCGCAAGCTTCGCTCGTGCTTAATTAAACTTGTAACTAAAATGGCGTTTATAAAACTTGATGTCTAATATACTACTTTAGTTTCTTTAAAAAAATATGAAAACAATTTTTAATTAAAACTTTTAACAGGTTTGTTTTAAAGTAAATTTTTAAGACATTTTTAAAAATAATTTATTATTTTTAATGCAAGGGAAAGTATATAATTACAGCATAATTTAAAATATAAAAAGCAAAACCTTTTTCGTGTTTGTAAAATTAAAGTTATTATAATAATAGTTCCATTACCTACTTAACTACGCAAAAACTACAAATTATAATAAAGTTTGGATATGGTTTTACATTCAAATTGTTAAAAAAATTTAAATACTTTTAAACCCCTTAAGTATCTAAATAATAAAAAAACTCAATTTAATTTGTTCACTCTTTGTCAGTCATACATCCTATAATATTAATAATTTAAAAATTAGCCACTTTTAATAAACAATATAACCAATTAATAAATCTAGTATATTAGAGAAAAGTCTATTATATAATAAAATTTGAAAACTTGAAAATAAACAGCGGTTCTTAAAATATTTAAAAAACTAAAAACCCATTAAGTTTTTAGTTTTTTAAATATTTTAAGAACCGCTGTTTATTTTCAAGTTTTCAAATTTTATTATATGATAGACTTTTCTCTAATATACTATATAATATACTATAGTTATTTCTGGGAATTTTGAAAAAAGTTTTACATGTAAACATACACACTAATCTACATTTTCATCCAATTTCAATTGTTTAAAATTTTTCATGACCGCAGATTTTTTTATCAATTTTCTAATGCCATTTAATTGACTTGTATAAAAGCAAATTTTCTCTAACTTAACTAACCTTGTAGATCTTTAAATAAAAAAAACATACTTATACATGGATGGATATTTAGTGCACCCTGTATAGCTTTTGTTATTTGGTTATATTAAAATTTAACCCCTGTATGCGTATATTTTCATATTTAAACACTCGTATGACTATCAGAAAACAGTTTGGACCAATACAAAAATTCGACTGTTGTCAGATCCAATCCAACCTTACTTTTTACTTTCAATAATAATTGTAATTTTACATTCAATTCAAGTATAAAATTATAACTGAAGATTTATGCTATGCGGCTTCGCTCAATTGTAGCCTCCGCTAGGCGTCGGCATTAAAACTTTAAGCTCAGCACAAAAAGACCCACTTCTCAGCCTTATGACATATACATATAACTATTACTACACATAAGTGAATAAATATAAGAAGTTATTAAGTCAAAATAACAGCCTGGCAAAAATAGATAATGACTTTTTTAATTACAAATCCTTTAGGTGTATTTTATCTAGCCCAATTTGTGTTTTTTTGTATATTTTATATTTTATTTTGGTTTAAAACTTTTTTTATTTACAAATTTGTAAAAAATAGGTAAGTATTATTATTGACTATGGATAAATGTCTTGGAAAAATAATTAAAAAACTAATCGATGTCACATTTTTTTTATAAATAATAATAATATAATCAATTAATTATTATCATTATTATTATTTTTCTACTATTTTCTACTTTTTTACATTTTTAAATTCTAATACTGATTTTATTAATTACAATTATTATTAATTCATTATTATTAATTTATTATTATTAAATAATCGTTTTTTAATGATAAACAGTAAAAACTAATTCTTAATTTTAACCAAATATTAACCAGATTTTATGTTAATCCAGGTCCACATAACTTTATGTTAAGTTTACAACCAACTGTAATCAACCATAATTCTTGTAATTTTTAAAAAGGACCTTAATATTACAAACCTTTTTGTATACCCAGTAATAAAAGTATTTGTTGGAAATTGGGAAATTAAATGAAAAGAATTTTCATAATAAATGTTGCTTTATTAATTAATTTCCTAAACAAAAAATTAACACATATAAAAATGAACACAAAAATAACATACTTAAACCCATTCTGAAATTATTAAATTATAAAGAAATTGGGTACAATATAATTATCAGTACTTCGCACTTTGCACACTCGGGAATCCGAATAACAATAAAAACAGATTTTTGGTAATATATTATAACACTTTAAACACGTTACGAATTAGAATAAAGTAAGCAGAAACATAAGTTGCAGACGCTGAAGTCAGTTGAGGTTTTTAATGCGTATTCTCAGTGCGAAATGTTTTGATTGGCTGCCAGAAATTACGTGTACTTTTTTTAGTAAGTAATTTGTTAAACATCAACAAAATGCTTACAAAACTTTTGGTCATATATTTTCCTTTGTTAAAATAATTACAAACCCTGGTTTTTATTCAAAAATTATGTTAAAATTTTACAAAATAAAATAAAATTAACAAACTACAAACTCATGTTAACAAATCTTATTTTTATAACAGTGCATTCTATATAATCGAATTACAAGTTTAAGGGTTTTTAGAGCGAATTAATATAAAATGAATTTTGTGTAGCATAATTTTTCTTGTCGCTTTTAGGGCGCGTGTTCGTCACGATGTTCGGCTACCCATCGAAATGTGAGAGCAAAGGCAAATCTCATTCTTGCACGTTGTCTTTTGCCTGTTGGCTCGTGGGTGGCTCGAGTCGATCCGGATGCGGCGCTAGTCCCTGGATCGTAGCATGCTGTGATACGTCTTCCAAAAACAATCACTTCCCCGGAAACGAACACCTAATGGAAAACGAAATAGAATACAAGGCGGAATTAAAGAAAAACAAGTAAGCCAGACATGGATTTTATGGTTTGGTCTGTATAGCAGCATTTAAACGAGGACAAAAAAGTTTTAATCATATTTTGAAGTAATTTTAATATTTTAAAGTATCAATAATTATTAATTTTAAATAATTTTTTAGATACTATTATATATAGATAAATTGAGATAATTGATTTTGGTATTTTAAATTCTAGATTTGTAATTTTTTTTATATATTATATTGAAATATGGTTGTTGTTAGTCTAGAAGCAAACTACAAGATATCCAGGATGCATAGTATAGGTGAAATCTATAATTATAAATTGGAGATTGCTAACTTTGATATGAATTGCTGGAGATTGCTCATTTTGTTGTAAACGTTTAAGGAGATTTAAAAAAATAAACAAAAAAAAATAATTCTATTTTTTTCCTTTAATGGTTGTGGGAAAATTCTGAACTGGACCACATAAATCTGGAGTTTCTTCTAAATCTGGGACCAGGTTGCCTCGTGCAAAAAAGTTTTTAAAGTAGAACAACTCATCATCTTCTTCCCACTTTGCCCCGTAATGTTTTACTTGAAATGTTTTGACATTTTCAGCCTTTTCTTGCTTTACCTTTACGTCTTATTATGGTATAATAGCACAAAATAAACAAGATAACTTTTTTTATAATTCTTAAAACAATAAAATGTATATATACCTATTTTAAATACATTTTTAAGTGCAATTTACTGCAATAGAACTTAACAGTATGTACCAGTAAAAAAACACAAAATTAAATCTCTGAAATACATTATAAGATCAAATGTTAGGATATCAGGTGACACAAATTACTAATTTCTAATGGTGGAATTGGAGATTGTATACTTTGCTGCAAATCTATCAGTGGAGATTGTCGACTTTGCACTAAATGTCATTTTTAAAATAGGATTTTAGGCAGGATTTAGCTCCTTTTGCAGCACATAAACTTTATCATCTTATAGATAATTATAATTAGTCTCCGCCAAAAATCTAATTTTTAACCAAAAGTGGAGATTGTCGGTTTTGCTATGACAGGCCTCATATGCAACTCGTTTATAAACTTTTTTGGGCACTCATTTAATTAAGCACTCGCTTGCAAACACGCTTATGCCTAAATTAAATTAGTGACTAAAATGGCGTTTATTAAACTTGATACATAATGTATTATTATAGCCTTTAATATATAAAGCCTATAGGCTTTTTAATGTGGTTTTGGCAATATTAAGTTAGTTTAACATTTAAAGCATTTTTTGGTAATATAATTTAATCGGAAATTGTGGAAGAAGGGCCCAAATCCAGTGAAAGAAAATTTTTTCGAAAATATAAAAAACCAATAACTTTAAAACGAAGCAACAAGGCGATTTGTATAATTTATTTTTGGTAATTTTTCCACAAAACATATTTTTAATAATATTACTGAAAGCTTAATGTCAAAACAATTCATGGATTTGGATACTTTTCCACTCATTGAATTTTTAAATCTTTATAATGTCAATTTCTTTTAATTTTATTTTTATTTTTAAAAAAGAGATCCCTTAAAAAACATAATACGAGGTGTGTTCAGAAAATATCGGGAATTTTCGTTTTTTGAAACAAATATTTATTTATTCGTCTACATTAATGTTGTCGCCTTCAAAATAGTCTCCATTGGATATTATGCACATGTGCCAGCTCTTCTTCCAATACTCGAAACACTTCTAAAACTCGATCTTTGGGATAGCCTTTAGTTCTTTCAGCGATGCGCTTTTAATGTCATCTATGCTTGCAAAACGACGGCCCTTTAAGGTTCTCTTTATTTTTGGGATTAGGAAAAAGTCCGACAGAGGCACGTCTGGCGAATATGAAGGTTGGGGCATCATAACAGTATTGTTTTTGGCCAAAAATTTTGTTCAAAATTTATCAATTTTAGAACAAATTTTGCTGCCACGCGTTTCATACCCAAAACATTAGAAAAAATTTCATGGGATGAGCCAATCGATATACCAACATCATCAGCGACTTCTCTGTTGGTTTATAACCATTTCTTCCACTTTTTCCATGTTTTTATCGGTTGTTAATGCGCTTGTGCGTTCGTCATCTTCAACGTCTTCACGGCCATCTTGGAAACTCTTATACCACTTGTAAACTCTTGTTTTACTTATAGCAGACTCACTATAGGCCTTTGTTAACATTTCACAGAATTTATTTAATTTTTTAAGCAAAATTGGATACAAATTCTTTAATCCATTTCTTTCGAACGAACGATAATCGCCGAGCTTATAAAACACGTCTAACCTTAGCGGCTGCCGCAGACAAAGTAAACAATGAAAACAGCTAAAGTTTTTATCATACTTCGGGGGCATGTATACCAACATAATAAAGAAAATTTTATGACAACCTGACCCTCCGAACCCGCGAAATTGAACAATTTCCGTTATTTTCTGAACACACCTCGTACATATCTTAATACAAACACAATCTGTATTATCAGCAGTAAAAATACAGTTGTATCTCAAAACTGTTCTACTTTCAGATTTAGCAGACAATTTTTTAATAAATTTATAAAACATTTAACTGCTATTTTTCGTATTCCGTTAAAAATATTACCTGTTTTTAGATTACATTATAATAGTGCAGTTCCAGCAATACAAAAAAGAATAGATGATTTTATTGAAGAAGATGATATTAATGAAGAATGTGGCATTTCCTCAGACAGAATTTTTAGTAAAAGAATAATTGGTGGAAAAGAAGCAGCTTTTGGACAATTTCCATGGCAAGCTTATATTAAATTGGGGACTTTTCAGTGTGGTGGGGTTTTAGGTAACAAGACAAACTTTTTTGTTTCTATTTGACTAACTAACCAACTAATTTCTGGTTAAATTTATTGGGGTTATAAAGGACAATAAGCAATAATTACAACAAAGGTATATAAATATTCTAGGGATTATAATAATAAACTCAAACATAAATGGATTTACCTGAACCATAAATTGACTTAAGGCTCAGACAAATAAATATACATACTAACATCCTTTTGGAGCAATCTGATAATCCCAAAAGAAAACAAGGGAATATGTAAATTCTAACATTTAGAGCACAGAATATTTATCAGATTATTCAGGACTTTTTATTAATTAATTTTTGCGTACATTCTTACATTTAAACTTGAATACTTTTTTGTAATTAAAATAGTTTAACATTATTTAACTACTCCTATTGCATAATATTGTTTTTTTTTTCTGGTATAATTATAAACAATAAAAAGTCTCTGCCTAACAACGGGAACAATAAACTCATTATTTACCTTGTTAGGCATCAGTGATCGGTCGATTTCAATATTCACTGTGATTGGAACCAATCGGGTTTTAAATTGGGGGACTATAATAATATTTAAAATTGGTAAAAAGTGAGGTTAACAATTTGACAGATGTCATATTTTATTTAATTATTTTTAAAAATCACTTAAATAGTATAGTATATATTTATCTCTCGTATAGTAATAATCTATTAATTTTAATACATATTTATTTTGTTTTAGTTTCTAGGAAATATGTAGCGACAGCCGCTCATTGTATTATTACATCAAGACTGAGTGATATTCTAGTTTATTTAGGAGAGTTAGATACCCAGGATACTGGCAAAGTGAAGGAATTAGCTCCGGCTGAATTACACAGGGTAAAATTAAATATGCTAAACCAATGTAAAATACTAAACCTCAGCTTTTCCAGGAATAATTTTTAAAGACTCTATTTCAATTTATTAAATTATGACAAAAGATTTTGTCAAAAAGCATTTTAAACCAAAATTATTCTTCTTTAAATATAAAACATTTGTATATCTAGTAGATATTATCTAGACAGTGCGACAATTTAGTTCGTGGAATAAGGTCATATTTTAAAATAAAGTGGCGCCATCTATGTGTTCGAATATGCTGTCAAAATCAAAACTTGTTTGAGAAGAAATGTAATATCTTTGTCAACCAAAGATTATGGCAGATAATAGAAAACACATAGACGGTGCCACTGGTTTTTAAAGTATAAATTAAGCTTAAGCATTCTAAATGTATTTGACATTTTAGTTCTTAAGTAAGATAAACCTTCAAAAATTGGTTTTAAATTAAATTACTTTGAAATATTTAAATTACAAAATTAGTTTGTATGAAAGATAAATGTTAAAAATATTATTGAAAATATATGTTTGGGTCTATTGGTATTCTCATTTTTTAATGTTTTTAAAACAGATACAAATTCATTTTTTAGAATAACACAGGAAAAATAACATTGCCACTTAAAGCAATTGTACCATTTTTTAAATTGATGGCACTGTGTAAAATTCCTTTTTTTTTCTAATTTATGCTATTGTGCATGTAATTCGGAGAGAAAGAATCAAAAAATAAAAATCGGTCTTGTGGACAAACTTTTTGCAAAAATGGCGAATGTGTCGGGATTAATTAATTATTTTTATTATTAATTAAGTGATTCATTATTTAATTAATTCTTAATTGTAATAATATTTATTATTAAATTATTAAATATTATATTTATAATTATGAACAGGGTGATCCCCTATAATTTCGCCCCCTTTTAACTTCCCAAGTAACATATTTAGTTTTATTATGGTCTTCAAGAACGCTTTAAAACAAAATTTTGTTTTAAAGCGTTCTTCAATTGAACGGATGAATTTAGGTATATGGTGTGTTATATGAAATATGCTTAGAATTTTACAAGGAATCTAAAAATAAATTTATACAGGGTGAGTTTTAAGTTGACGCGTTCCTTTTAACAGCGTGTAGAAATCAGATAAACAAATAAATATTTTAAGTAACTTTTTTATCAAAACTCAAAAATAAGAGAGTTATAGGCCTTCCAAGTTTAATTAAATTTTGAGCCGGTGCTGGCTATTGTTAACAAAAAATATAACCATAAAAATAAAAATAACAAAATAAACAATGCAAAATGTCATCTATGACAACAAATATAACCATTTAAATCAAAATGACATTTAGCAATGAAAAATGTCAGTTTTTTTATGCCTCTATTATTGTTAAAAATGGTTCATAATTATAGCCATAATGAATTAGTGGAAATGTTACTTATTTATGGAGAGTGTCGTCAAAATGCAAATGCTGCAACTTAAGTAAATAATAACATATTTTATTGCAAAATGTCAATTTGATTTAAATGGTTATGTTTGTTGTCGAATATGACATTTTGCATTGTTTATTTTAATATTTTTATGGTTATGTTTTTCGTTAACAATAGCCAGGACCGGCTTAAAATTTAATTAAACTTTGATGGGCTATAACTTTTTTATTTTTGAGTTTTGATAAAAAAGTTACTTAAAATATTTATTTGTCTAGCTGATTTCTACACACTGTTAGAAGGAACGCGTCAACTTAAAACTCACCCTGTATAAAGGGTGAACCATTCAAAAAAATAAACTTTTTGTTTTTTCCTGCCTACTGATCAATTTTCCAATTTTTTTATACGTAGAAAAAAATTATTTTTCGCTACCTACACAACCACTTTAAAATTTTTAGGGACACTTAAAATAAAAAAGTTAAAGGGGGCGACATAATAGGGGATCACCCTGTACATGCGAATGGTACTTTATAATATACAGGGTGTCGAAAATAGAGGGCAATAATTTACACATGGTTTCTAAAGATAAAAATAGGAAGAAATCTTCTTATAAACATAGATCGGCAAATGGCCCTTAAGGGAGCTACAGCCTCTTAAAGTGGCCCCCTGAAGATGTTTTTTATTATTATTTCCGAAACGGTTTGAGGTAAAATAATGAAATTTTGGTTTAAAAAAAATATATCATTTTTATTTCCGAGGGTATTTTTAGCCCCAATTTATTAGGTGCAATTTTTTTAGCAAGTTGGCTGCAGAATATAAAAATGTAGAGTTTTTTACGTAAAAAAGGTACTTTTGTTAAAAACAATTAAATGGACCGTTTTCGAATAAAAATAAAATATCAAATTAAAAAAAATTTATTTTCTTTTTTAATTTAATATATTTAACAAGAAATATTATTATACCTATTTTTCGAAAAAACATTATTTTATCTCAAACAGTTTCAAAATTGATATCTATACAGTTTTCTTTTAACTTTTGGCCCTAAAAACCGCAAGTAGAATATTGCACAATATTTTTAAGGCACCCTGTATATTATACTAGAACCTTAATAGTTATAAATTATTATTATTTTAAGAAGAACTATTTTAAGTTTTTGGTCCGACGCCGCAAAAAATGTTAGATGACAATAAAATAAAATATTATGTTTGGACCCCCATTCTATTTTGAATGATTCCGATTATATTTCCAGAAAGTCTAGATTTTCTTTAGTTTTTTATATTAAAAATAACTACAATAAGTAGCTTTTTTTAGACAAAATATGCCAACAAAACTTTTTCTTTTAAGTTCTTTCCCTTGCTTTCTTCAAATCACTTCTTGAAAGTTTTTTCATAGCTATTACATAAATAAATTTAATTACAAAAGTAACAAAAAATTCAAAACATTGTTAAAGGTTTGTTGCCAAAAAACGTGCCCCTAACAAAAATGCTCAATAAAGAAATTTCTATTAAATGTATTTGTATAATGATCGTACAAAAAATAGTATAAGCATTCCAAACAGTAATTATTTAAAGCGTAAGGAGTCTTATAGTATTGGCAAATTTGTTAAGCTTAATTAATACTTACCTTATATACTATTTTTTGTCATTTGATACCTCGATAAAAACTCTTTAAATACTCCAATGATTTCTTTTCGTAACCCAATCCGGGAAAATGCTGTTTATTTTCCTTTTTTTAATTTAAACAAAATAAAAAATCTGGAAAGTGGATTAAAAAAATCTTCATGACAGCAGTTGTTAGGGAAGTAGGTGAAACCTAAACCAAACTCAATTAAATTTTTGAGACAACAAATTAGTCCATTTAATTAAAATTGGTTTTTGATAGGATTTTCATCCTTTTATCAAACAAATTTTAAATGAATGTTTTAAATAGTTCGGATTGTATTGCTACACAGTAAAAAAATATTTGTTAATTTTAACCAGATTAGTAGATTTAATAACAAAATCCTGTCAGAAATTTAACCATAATTCTTGTAATTTTCAAAAAAGCACCTTATTTTTACAAATCTTTTTGTAACAAAAGTATGTGTTGAAAATTAAACTAAAATGAAAAGAATTTTGCTAAAAAATGTTGCTTAATTAATCAAAGTTCCTTAACAAAAAAAATAACACATACCTAGGTATGTGTTATTTTGTTTAGGTCCTACATAAATGAACACACAAATAGCATACACACAATTAAATAACACACGATTCTGAAATTATGAGACGCCGTTTGTGTCAAAATTAAAAGTGCAAGTTCTTTTTTATTAAATTATTTCTTTATCAAATTATTTTTTTAACAAATTATTTTTTTATGAAATTATTTTTTTATCAACTTATTTTTTTATGAAATTACTTTTTATCAACTTATTTTTATATGAAAATATTTTTTATCAACTTATTTTTTTATCAAATTATTTTTTTATGAAAATATTTTTTTATCAACTAATTTTTTTATCAAGTTATTATCAGTCTTTTATGAACTTATTTTTTTATGAAATTATTTTTATCAACTTATTTTTTTATCAACTTTTTTTTAACAAATTATTTTTTTGTCAACTTATTTTTTATGAAATTATTTTGTGTGGATGACCTTGTTTCCTTAATTTGAGGGGAAATTTGCCGATTTGGCGCATAGTCAGTTTATAAGGGGGATTTAAAATATATGACCATAGACATATTAATATGTCTATGTATGATACGAATTGTAAACTAAATTAAATTTAGGTTATAATTTGATATATATAAATACTTATCAAATTTTATAATATTCATATTATGTAAAAGCCACTGAAAATCTCGTAAAGACAATAAAAACACAATGCCAAAACAATTGGTATACTATAGAAAACAAACAAAACGGTTAATTATTTAAAATATCCACATAATAATATGTCTATAATAAAAACCTTTTGACTATCGTGGTAAAAATACGACGTTGCCAAATTTTTGCTCTTATAAACATGCTATTATAAAATCCAAAATATCATTTTATATAAAAATAATTTTATAAAAAATAATTTGATAAAAAAATAATTTGATAATAAATTAAGTTGAAAATAAAGTAATTTCATAAAAAATAATTAAATAAAAACATATTTTGATACAAAAAATTATTTGAAAAAAAAATAATTTTATAAAATAATAAGTTGATAAAAAAATTATTTCATAAAAAAATAATTTTATAAAGAAATAATTTTATAAAAAATAATTTGGTAAATAATGCAAATAATTAATTATTTATAAAGCAAAATAATTTTATTTTGCACTTTTAATTTTGACACAAACGGCGCCTCATATGAAATCATTAAATTATAAAGAAATTTGAATTAGAAATTGCATATTACCTTTACAAAATTTCGGTAAAATATTTTACTGTTAAAATAATTAGAAACCTTGGTTTTCTACAAAAATTATGTTAACATTTTACAAAATAAAATTAACATACTACAAACTCATGTTACAAAATCTGATTTTTATAATAGTGTATTAAGCTGAATGTATACATTAAGCTTAATAGCAATAGAATCCAAACTATTTAAGACATTCCTATAAAATTTGTTTGATAAAATTAAATGAAAATCCTAGCAAAAACCTAATACATTAGCTCACACAAAAAATGACACCTTTTTCACAGTAGTTGGTAATATCTTTTTTACAGTCTTTTTATTTGTTCTAGGTAAAAAAGCGGATAGTCCATCCGAGCTTCAAATACCGCCTGACACAGCCAGACAGATACGATCTGGCTTTGCTGGAACTCGTGACAGAGACCAACTATTCCTTCCACATTTCGCCCATTTGTCTACCCGAGAAAGGTTTAACGTTAGTGGGACGCAAAGCACTGGTGGCTGGATGGGGCAAAATACAGCCGTCCAACGAACTGATGGGTACTAATATCTTAAGAAGTGCATCGGTTCCTATTTTAGGTGGGTGGATATTATGAATGAGTGAAATTCTTTCTCTCATAACTTCAGCCCGTAACTAACAAGCCCCCGTTGTTGCTAATGAGTTGATACCGTGACTAAAACGCACAAGTTCAGAGCTTGTTTTTATAATTCACAGCAGAACTAATTATAAAGATAATTATCTTTCTGTTTTTAGATATTAGAGAATGCATGCAATGGCACAAAATCAAGCAAATCTTCGTTCAACTGCACGACGAGATGCTGTGCGCAGGTCACGAGAACGGGCTGCACGACGCTTGCTTGGGGGACTCGGGAGGTCCCCTGATCGTCCTTGAAAACGGCAGATGGGTCCTGGCGGGCATCACCAGTGCCGGGTTTGGTTGCGGCGAGCCGCATCAACCGGGAATCTATCACAGAGTGCCAGTCACCGCTGGCTGGATTAAGTCCGTTATTAGAATGAATAATAGATAGGGTTTAGTCTATACTACATCCTTTATGTATTATTTGTTTTCATTATTGATCTTGCTTTATTGAAAATGTTCAGTATGGTTAAATATTACAGTACTTTCTCTTAAAAATTTAAAGAAATGGCTTAAAGTGCTTTGTGTTAACAGCATCAAGATAATTATATAGTTTGTCTGAATTTTAATATTTTATATTAATGCAACAAAATAAGGTTATAATGTTAAAATTAATAAAAACCTCAAATAAATATAAGATAACAAAATAAAAAGGTTCAGTTTTACGTATGGAACAAGAATACAATATTTACTATTTTTAAAATCTCTCTAAAAATGAATTAGTTAAAAATGACTAATTAGTACAGTAACTGTTATTAGTGACTGCTTTTTCACTAATACCATGGTTAACCATGGGATACCATGGTATCCCAATATTTAACAGCATAGTAGAGCAGTTTTCGAGATATAGTCAATTCCATATTATATGGAAAATTGACTATATATCAAAAACTGTTCTACTTTTCTAACTTTTGACGACATTTTCGGATTCAGGGGACAATTTTACATGGAAATTGACTGGGATACAAATTGCTTTTGACGAGAATTATTGATGGCTGCTTTTTCGCTATGACAATTAGTCAATTTTTACTAATTCATTTTTAGAGAGATAGGCATAAAAAATTAAGTATTGGGCTTGGTAATGGTAATTTTTTTATTGCATTTTTGGAATCTACGCATACAAGTTTGTTTAAAAAAAAATTCCAACGTTTCTCAAAATATTTTTAAGAGCGCTACAACGTTTTGAAAAGATTCCAAACGATGACCTTAAGGAGAGCACGTGACGTCACGATGTTATAATAGATGTGTCAAGACTTACAAATGAACCCAAAATTTGTTTCTAGCTCGGTCTTATATTAAGACCTTGGTTTCTAGGTTATGTTCAAAATTCTTTAACAAATTTAAATCGTTTGAAAATCGAGATAAAATACATTTTAAAATATTTTTTTTTAAATGTTTTCTTAAGTTTGTTGTTAACGGCAAGAGATAATAACTATTAAAGAATTTAGTTATTTAATTATATTTATTTATTTATTTATTTATTTATATCATCGTGATATTAGGCTAGCGGGAGAAATTATAGATATTGTAAGCAAAAATCGTTTGTTTAACAGTATGGATGATTTAAGTGAATATTCCCTATAGTAAAATTTGTTTCACACTTATGTCAAAATCCCAATTCTTTATTACATTAGGTTTTATAGACATTCTAAACCAAACGTAAAAAACGTGTTTTGTAATTTTTCCAACATATTTTCTCTCGAGAAATCGTTATAAACTTTTTTTTCCAAAGAAGAGAAAGAATTTTTTAAACTTAAAAGGAATTTTGAAAAATAAATAGTACTTGTAGATGTAGTAACAAGCGTTCTAAATTCTAGTCTAAAAGTGGGAAAACGCAGTTTTTTCAAATTTTAACTAGGTATATTAGTCACAAACTTTTCTCACTTTTGGGTTAGATTTTTTTAAACATAAAGTGATGACGAATTTTGTGGTCAAATTTGGATCTAGCAGAGTTTATCACACTATATTTTTGAAAATTTTGGTTGCAATAAAATGGTAAAACCTTCCTAATAGAATTTGTGACATCAGACAGAATTTGAAAATGTTTATATTTAGAAAATAAAATCCCATTTTCTTTTTACATTAAACTGCGTATCAAGACAAAACGAGCATGGGGCTAAAAAGTTCTTTATGAAAATAAACATGTAATTTTTGTATTACCCCCGCTCAATCCAGTGCTAAGTAGGCTGTTATTCTAAAAAAGTTTAACCAAATACTGTTAACTTATATTTTTTATACTGAACACTTTATCTAAATTAATTTTTTACGTTGTTAAGTTTAAATTATTTATTTATTTTGTTTGACTGTGCTTTATTTATTTATAAATAATTTCTTAGATAGGCAAATGTATTTATGAATTAAAATAAATTGTTAATAAAAAATGTACTTATTATTATTAAAAACAAAATAAAAAGGCTGTTATTTTATATAAAATAAGGAATCCTTTTAAAACACTAGAATAATAAAAATACATTCTTACATCTTACATCTTTATAAATAATAAAATTGATACATGAAATTTAATATTAAAAACATTAAAACTTACTTTGATAAAATTCGTTTTAATATATACTTTTATATTTAAAATAAAAATATAAAAAATGTATACATTTTCATATAAATTCTAGCCAGCAATACTTAACATTTATATTTAAGTGAATTAACATTTATATTTAAGTGAATCCTGGTGTAAGCTTTAGCTCTTTGACTTTCAAAGGGCAAAGTTTAATTAATTGGCGTAATAAAGTTAGCAAGAGTACAAAATTTATCAACCATATTTAACTTAATTTAGACTTAGTATAATGCGCCAAATAAACATTTATTGAAACAACTAAAAATGGTGTCAAAATTGATCGAAAAACGAAATTATTATTTTAAAGTTAACACAGCAAAATGTCTTAAAAATCTTCCTTTAAAATGAAAGTAATGACGAAAAAACGTATAATTCTTAATAGTATATTATGTATCAAGTTTGATAAACGCCATTTTATACACGAATTTAATAAATGTATAGAAAGGTTTATAAACGAGGTGCATACTATACTTTTTCTACGACAAATACTTATTATTATATTAAAATGATTTAAATCAAAAATTTGTATAGAGCGCCATCTATGAAACAATAGGGGAATCTGTGTGTCACCGTCAAATGTCAAATTTTTATATTTTATAAACACAGATTATAAAGATTATAAATCGAAATGTATTTCTTGAAAATTGACAGTTTTTCACAGTGAAAGTAAAGAAAATGTTTTATGAGCACTTTACAGTGGAGTCCGTGCCCGAATTTAAGTTATAGTTTACTGCCGGCGAAATTAAAAGGTCAGTACAATGTTCATATATTCAAATATTGGCGTTGAGAAACTATTTAATACTTTTGTATTTTTGTATTAAGATAATAAAATAATTTTCACATTTAGTATTATTTTACAAGAAATACACTTTATTTTTACGATTAAATGACATCTGACAACTTGTCAACTAACTTAAAAACTAAATTCAGCCCGTTATTAAAAACCTGTTGCTAACTTCAGCGCGTGACTAAAGCGCCATAAAGCCACAACTTGTCAATGTGTATTTAAAAGGTCACTTAGTGCCATGAAAACATGTACGGGCGTTTTAAAGGTGGGAGTAGAAAAAATAACTTAAATGTGCTAAGATATCATTATTATTTTAGTAAAAAAAGGTGCTTTACCATGTTTAACATTTAGTTTTTTCCTTTGTAGTGCCTATAGAAAAAATAACGAGTAAAAACATTGGATTTCTCTCTAGGTGCTGACTCAGCTCTGTTTAGTATTTTTGGAAAGCAGTATATAGTAATAGTTTTTTTGGTAAAAAACTTTGTATTTTTCAACAGTGTCCTTTGATCTCAATACACTTTCTTAATTAGTTGATCACTTCCAAATAATAAGATTTGCAGAGGTCCTGAAAATATGCATTTTTTGAGTTATGGTTTTACACTTATGAAAAATTTTCTCACGATTCTCATACCAAAGTGTATCACTATTAATCCGATTTTTCAACTCAATATTTTGTTTTTCTGAGGAGATTTTGGTGCTAAAATGCTTATAATGTTGCAGAAAGCATTCGGCGATGATTGTCTGTCCAAAACTAGGACATACGAATGTTCAAAAAATTCAAAAAGGTAATTCAAGACTTGTATGTTGTTCTTAATATTAGTATACATAGTATAAAATATTTGTTAATTTTAACAAAATATTAACCAGATTTTATGTTAATTCAGGTCCACATAACTTTATGTTAAGTTTACAACCAACTGTAATCTGTTAACTAATTAAATAAGTAGTTTGTAATTATAACAAACATTTTGTAGATTTAATAACAAAATCCTATGTCAATAATTCAACCATAATTCTTGTAATTTTCAATAGGAACCTTATTTTTACAAACATTTTTGTAGACCCAAATAAACGAACACAAAAATAACAAACACATCATAAAATTATAAAGAAATTTTGTACAATATAATTATCAGTACTACTACAACACTTACTGATGTATTTTGTAACTTTAACCCACTTTACTGTATCCCCTAATTTCAGTTTGTTTGTTGTTTTTTTTTTTGATACTTCGCACACTCATTAAATAGGTATAAGGAATCCGAATAACAATAATAACAGATTTCTAGAAATATATTATGAACACTCTGGATAGTTGTTACGAACATGTTATAAATTAGAAAAAAATAAGCAGAAACATAAGTTGCAGACGCTGAAGTCAGTTGAACTTGTTGATGCGTATTGTCAGTGGGAATGTTTTTATTGACTGCCTGAAATCACGTGTACTTTTTTAACGAAATAATTTGCTAAACATTAACAAAATAATCTGTAACCTTTGAAATTAACATAATGCTTACAAAATTGCATATTACCTTTACAAAACATTCGGTAAAATTTTTGGCCTTAAAAAGGGTTTAGAAGATTTGGGAAAGGGTTGGTATAATATACCATATTTACCATATATTTATGAAAATTACTTTGAAGAAGACCGAAATATTTATAAATAAACTAACCATTTTCGTTTTATTAACAATTTCTCGGCACCTTTCGAACACTTTTATGATTATTTATAGACACACCCTGGGATTCCATCAATAAATGCATGATGATGCCTTGGCAGTTGGCCATCCAATCTGTATTTAGCAGTTTTAATCAATATCGACAGATGATGAGGATGCAATTTATCCATCGCACCCAGAAGAGCGAGAATTTATTGTCAGGGACGTAGTGATTAAGATTAACATGTTGACCAAATTCAAGAACAAATAACCAAGTTTTACAATATCATGACGAAAACGATTCGAATTTCTCTTTATTATTTACTTCCCTGTTTGAAAAAAGTTATTACAAATATTGACATATTTAAATTTAATGTAGCAGCATTAAAAAAAATTAAATAAAATAGCCGAATCACTTCTTTAAAAATACTACAAAAGGATCTTTCAATAATTCCCAATTTTTCTTCAGAAGACCGCGAATGTGCCTTTACAAATAATGAGGATCCAAATTAACTTATCTTTAACAATTGTTAATTGAATAATTTTCGAAAAAAATATTTTTTTAATAAATCACTAAAATTATCGGCAAGGAGGTGCTCCGTCCCTGCATACAATATATTTTAATTAAACTCTATTTGGAATTTAACATAGAAAATATTGATCCATTTAGTTATTCGACAAGGTAAATTTTACTACTCATTTTATAATGCTATTCGTGAAATATGAAGTAGATTTTATAAGAAGAACGTGAGAATAAAAAATCTTTTGTTAAGAATGATTTTATTTTATGCCACACATTGCATTAAATAGCTACCTAAATAAGAGTATTGTTCTAGTCAATAATCTTCCATTTTCCAATTTTATTTATTAAAAATTAAAGAGTTTTTTTATTAATTTTTTTTTTAAAAATTAAATATTTTACGCTAAACTTACATAAACAACATTAAAATAAATAAGTGTTTTAATGACATCCTTAAAATCCTAAGGGAATATGAAATAAAGTTTATTGGAATATAATTCAATGAAACATAATTACATTTTTTTTAATATTAAGGTCTTAAAAATACATTAAATTGCCAATTTGCAAATATTTATTTTATCCAGTTTAACACAATAAAGTAAAGTAAAGTAAAGCTATAAAATTTTGGAAATTTCATTAAAAATTTTATGAATGTTTTTTTTTTGTTTCTTTCAGTTTAATTAGGACCCATAGCTACATTACCAATCATCCTTGATTAAAGTATTTATTATTATAAAAAAATATATAGGTACACGAATTTTAATGCTGGAATGTCGAAAAAAACCTTTGTTCCAAAAAAATCGCAAAAACAGGAGCCAATATGCAAAACGATTAAACATTTTTAAAACAATTGCAATCAAAGTACTCTAAAAAAGTTATTGGTCACCCTGACAAACAAACATTTGTATTTCGTCGAGTTTTATAGGACTTTCTCTCTAGAATATTTATTTTTGATTTCGTAAACTTTTTTAATTATCCATTGTTGTACTCGTATATGGTTTTATTTTCTATATTAAGATTTATTTTAATCTAGATTTTCTTCTTCTTTTTTATAATAACTACCTATTATATATTGTTATTCACAAATGTTTTTCATTTTGCTGTAAATATTTTTCTACTCCCACCTTTAAAACACCCATTATCGTACATGTTTCCATGAAACTATGTGGTATTTTAAATACACATTGACAAGTTGTGGCTTAAGTTACTTTTAAGTTTGTTGACAGTTGTCAAACTGCAGATTTAATGATTTTTTACACTTTTCAAAGCTTTCAAACATACGAATTTTTGAATTAAAAAAAATATTCCTGGTATAGATTCTTTGGGAAATTTTATGCTCTAGAAGAATCCGCGACGTAAAAATTTTTATCTCAATCGGTTCAAAAGTTATAGTCTTTTTAATGAAAAAAGATTTTTTTACGTGTTATTTCAATGGAAAACTTAGAATGCTCACCGACACCTTTTAAAATTGAGCTAAAAATTTTGCCTTGCAGGGAAATTTTTTGCTCGGTATGTAGGTTCATTTTAACCCATAAATCCGATAGGTTAGTTTTTTTGGCTCACCCTAATATACATTGAGTATAATATACATATTATGTAATATTTGGTATTATTTTGGACGAAGCATTTTTACTGGGATAAAGTGTACCAACATTTTTTTTTCATTTTTATAATATTTTTTTTAAATTTAAACATAATGTATCTCGAATTCTACAAGTAATCAGAGTTTTTATCTCATTTTAAGATTTTAAATAACACTGCATAAAGAAATGTCAATGCAACTATCAAAAGCGAAAAGCGTTTCTTTAGAAACCAACTATCTACAACTGGCAATGTTGTTGCGTTTAAATCCTATTTTTTGCGTTATTTATTTACGTTCCTGTGGTTATAGTGCCTTTTGTATTAAAATAAAAATAGGTATAAAATCAGTTAAAAAATTCCCCTTACCCCTTTCCCCGCAATATACTGCTCAAACCTCCTTACGACGTCTGCACAAATAATTATGTATTTTTTTGGAAACATTAAATAGCCCTCTATGCTTTTAAAACAAAATGAAGAAAATATTTGGTTGGTAGCGCCGAAAGGAAGTGAATCTTGCGTCACGTAGCTTCCGCTCGCTGTTCGCGGCTGTGCGCTCGGCCAGCGGCTTTCTCTTGACATTCCTCTCCGTGACTTAGACCTTTCTTCGATCGAGAAAGTATGTCATTACTACTCTAACCTTAACCCGTACTGCCGACTGCCTGCTACCGAATCAATTTAATAATATTAATTACATTAATAATGATAAAATGCACTGTGTACAAAAATATTTTTTTATTTCAATATTAAGAAGGTTTGGGCACTATGAGAAAATGTTGAAAAAATTCTAAGTTGTAGTTGAGTCTACTTAAAAGATAATTACAAAGTTTTAGAAAGATTGACTGTCTGATTTACGAGTAAAAAATTATTATATTTGCTAAGACTACACGGGATGTTATCCTTTATTATTGCTGAACTGTGTGGTGAATGTTGACAAAAATTTATATACTAATTCTATAGGTTTAAGTGTATAAGGTATACATTTTTGTTTACTTTCACTGTACAGTTTTGCAATAATAAATACTAATGTTGACTGTGTACAAAAATTATCAATCTGTCATTTTCGTCTAGAAGATCCGGCAACAATGGATTACAAACATGTGATTATCTAGGGATATTTGGTTTTATTTATTTGTTGACTACTATAATTTAATTTTAAAGTAAATTATTAAAAAACAATTGTATTGTTATTTATTATAAGTTATTTCATTCTTTTTTGCTCTTCTCAAGACTTGAATTGCATTTAACATACTGAATATTTTCTGTTGCTTTATTTTTGGTTCCCATGCCTTCTTTAATTATTTTTTTTGTGAAGTCGAATAGTACTTTCACAAAACCTAATAATTCGTTTTCATAACTAATTTTAAGAATTAACACTGCATAACACTGCATATAGATATGTCACTGCCACTGTCAAAAGCGTAAAGTATAGAAACCAACTATCAACTACTCGCCGCTTTTGAATCCATTTTTGTACGTATTATTATTATTATTATTATAAAAGCAACTTTCCTTACAACTTTTCCCGCAATGTACTACCCGAACCTTTTAGTTTTTAGTACAGCCAACTAAAAAATAAGGCCACTACTATTTATAAAGAATAAACAATAAGCCCTATTAAATAAAGACTTTTTTCTCCTCCCAACTTTAAAACGCCCTTTATCGTACATGTTTCCATGACATGTTTCCATGACCTTTTAAATACAAGTTGACAAGTTGTGGATTTATGGCGCTTTAGTCACGTTCTGAAGTTAGCAACAGGGTTTTAGTCACGGGCTGAAGTTAGTTTTAAGTTAGTCGATAGTTGTCAAATGTCATACAATCGTTAAAATAAATTGCCTTTCTTGTAAAATAATACTAAATGTGAAAATTATTTTATTATCTTAATACAAAAATACAAAAGTATTAAATAGTTTCTCAACGCCAATATTTTAAAAGTTTATATGAACATTGTATTGACCTTTTAATTTTGCCGGCAGTAAACTATAGGGTCAGAATTTCTCAAACGGGCCACCTGAATTAGGTCAAAATTAGTTTTTGATTGTAGATACATTTTTTCGATAGTATTTTACATCACTAACACAAATCCTAAAGGATTTTGTAAAAAAAAAAATTTCAATTGACATATTCATGATATTAAAAGTAAAAGTTTTTAGTAATTAAAAAATAAAAAAAAATCATTATGGCTAAACTAATTATCCGATTCCAACGATTTAACTAGCGTTGGAATCTTGTTTTGACATAGATTCTTTGTTATTTTTTTCAATTGTACAATTTTCATTTAGGTCGATTTTTTTTTGTTTTTTTTATAACAAATTCGGAAATAATTGGCTTCTGCGCCAGCTATCGACTCGAAAAAAAAAAACACATATACTCCAATCATTTTTCGAAATTATGCTGCTGAGAAAAAAAATGGCCCGCAGGTTCCAGACCACCGTAAGACGTCGCGTCACAAGCGCGTACAGCGTACATGGTTCGGAGCAGTGATGCCAGGTCTCCCGTTTTAGCGGTAGATATACCGTTTTTGGAAACAATCTCCCGTTCTACCGCTATTGAAAAAAATCTCCCGCTTTATTACTTCTTTTTATAAATAAAATTCACAAATTCTCCTTCGTATTATACAATTTATATAAAACATAAGTAAAATATGGGTTGCCTAAACCAAATATTGATATGACATAATTAGTTGGTTCTATCATTGAGTAAGATTCTTTACTCAATGGTTCTATCATTCACAAATGTCAGTGTCTCAGTCACGGGGTATTTCAGCCAACCAAATTTGTAGTACGCGAATATTCAAATTTGATTGGATGAAATTATTTTCTTTAGGCATGAACATAGAAAAAGAACTTTAAGGTAAGAGATTCTTAAGTTAAAGATTTCGATTAGTGATTATTTATTTACGGTTGTGAAAGTTGTGAAATATCTATAGAATATATTTTCTGTTTTGTTTATCATATTTTGTTTTATTTTGACAAATTCAATCTATTTTTTTTGGTTACGTAAGTATTAAAATTATTAAAATAGAGAAAACCATGGTAGGTATTAAAAAAAAAATTAAAAACGACCGTTTTTTATTCGAATCTCCCGCTTTTTTTTAACTAAATCTGCCGCTTTAAAAAAAAAACGACCTGGCATCACTGGTTCGGAGCGTGAGCTGACACCGCGCGCGGCCACAAAAGGACGAATAACTTTTTGTCAACCTGCGGGCCATTTTTTTTCTCAGCAGCATAATTTCGAGAAATGATTGGAGTATATGTGTTTTTTTTCTCGAGTCGATAGCTGGCGCAGAAGGCAATTATTTCCGAATTTGGTATAAAAAAAACAAAAAAAAATCGACCTAAATGAAAATAGGACAATTGAAAAAAATAACAAAGAATCTATGTCAAAACAAGATTCCAACGCTAGTTATATCGTTGGAATCGGATAATTAGTTCAGCCATAATGAATTTTTTTATTTTTTAATTATTAAAAACTTTGACTTTTAATATCATGAATATGTCAATTAAAATTTTTTTTTTTACAAAATCCTTTAGGATTTGTGTTAGTGATGTAAAATACTATCAAAAAAATGTATCTACAAACAAAAACTAATTTTGACCTAATTCAGGTGGCCCGTTTGAGAAATTCTGACCCTATAACTTAAATTCGGGCACGGACTCCACTGTAAAGTTCTCATAAAACATTTTCTTTACTTTCACTGTAAAAAACTGTCAATTTTCAAGAAATACATTTCGATTTAAAACCTTTATAATTGTGTTTATAAAATATAAAAATTTGACATTTGACGGTGACACACAGATTTCCCTATTGTTTCATAAATGGCGCTCTATACAAATTTTTGATTTAAATCATTTTAAAATAATAGTATTTGTCGTAGAAAAAGTATAGTATGCACCTCGTTTATAAACTTTTCTATACACTCATTAATTTAAGCACTCGCTCGCAGGCTCGCACGTGCCTAAATTAAATTTGTGCATTTTGTTAATTAAATATTTGAATTCTTATAAAATATTGTTTTTAAAAATAAATAAACAAATAAGTACATAAAACTAAAACATCATTTGTTATTTTTTCTAATTTAGTAATTTTGACATTAATTGTAAATCTTTTTTTTTTGATGTAAAAATATTGTAGCTATGGTATTAATATATTATTTATTTATAATTTTATTCACAGTGAAAAAATTAATTATAAATTATGTATTTATAAACAGTGTCAATATTTTTGATATGGTTTTATTATAGAATTAATAAATAACTTTTACCAAACCAAATTAAAGAAACGAGAGTGAATATTAATTAAATTATGCAAAAAATATTCGAAAGTAAAATTAAATTGTGAGTGTAAACAAATAATTATTATTTTTGTTAAAATTATTTGTATTTATAATAGTATATTATGTATCAAGTTTAGCCACATATTTGAATTAGGCATGAGCGAGCTTACGAGCGAGTGTTTAATAAAATGAGTGTATAAAAAAGTTTATAAACGAGTTGCATACTTTTTCTACGACAAATACTTATTATTATCTAAAAATGATTTAAATTAAATATTTGTATAGAGCAACATCTATAAACCAATAAAGTATGAAGTTAAAACTTTTAACTTAAAAGGACTATTTTTTATAGTGAAAGTGAGGAAAATATTTTATGGACAGTCTCCACCCGAAATTTAGTTAAATCTAGTTTACTGCCGGCGAAATTAGAAGGTCAGTTCAATGTGCATACATTGGCGTTGAGAAACTATATAATACTTTTGTATTGTTGTATTGAGATAATAAAATAATTTTCACATTTAGAAATATTTTACAAAAAGGTTACTTTATATTGACGATTGTATGACATAAACTTAAAACTAACTTCAGACCGTGACTAAAAACCTGTTGCTAACTTTAATAGTTCTTGTTCTATTATGTGAGCACTTATTGATCCACTCTCGTATTTAAAGACATGTTTTTTATGCATCGTAAATGCAAAAGCCGACAATTGCATTTTGAAATAGTAAAAGACCAAAAATACGAATTTATGACAACATATTAATAAAACAATTACGTTTTACTATTAAATAATGCATTTGCATTGGTCTTAAACAACTCTTTTTTACACAACCGAATTTGTTCATTAAAAACACATTCAATATTTTTTAATATTAAAATTTAAAAGGTTAAAGAGTTTGAGGTTAAAATAATATTATATTTATCAATAAAATTTCTATATTCGGTAGTCTTGGTCATGATACAAATTAATAATTTATTTTATGTGTAACATTGTAGAGAAAGTGCTTTCCAAATATTGTTATTAAAATAACATTAATAATTTTGACCATAAAAATTTCTCTAAAAAATATAATTGATAAAAAAGTCATGTTAAATGAAATCTTCGAGAAATCATTTTTAAGACCTCAAGATTAGAAGCTCTTGATGAATTCATGAATGAGAGGTTAACTTTTTAACATGTTTATGATATTTTTTCTACTCCTACCTTTAAAGCGCCCTTTATCGTACATGTTTTCATGATACTAAGTGACCTTTTAAATACACATTGACAAGTTGTGGCTTTATGGCGCTTTAGTCACGGGCTGAAGTTAGCAACAGGATTTTAGTCACGGGCTGAAGTTAGGTTTAAGTTAGTTGACAGTTGTCAAATGTCATACAATCCTTAAAATAAAGTGACTTTCTTGTAAAATATTACTAAAAGTGAAAATTATTTTATTATCTTAATACAAAAATACCAAAGTATTAAATAGTTTCTCAACGCCAATATTTGAAAAGTTTATATGAACATTGTACTAACCTTTTGATTTCGCCGGCAGTAAACTATAACTTAAATTCGGGCACGGACTCCACTGTAAAGTGCTCATAAACCTTTATAATCTGTGTTTATAAAATAACTAAATTTGACATTTGACGGTGACACACAGATTCCTATTGTTTCATAGATGGCGCTCTATACAACTTTTTGAATTAAATCATTTTAAGATAATAATAAGTATTTGTCGTAGAAAAAGTATAGTATGCACCTCGTTTATAAACTTTTCTAACTTGATTCATAATATACTATTAAGGCAGTATTCTGTTTTCATAAAAAAGTCAGGACTAAGAATTCTTTCAGGCATCTCCTTAATGTCTCTATAAATTAACTTTACACAAAGCAATTATAGTACATGTCTTAGTTAAAACTTCTTATGATTTACAATTACCCTAGTTTTAAGGTTAATTGTAAATCTCACTTTAGTATTACAAATTACCAAGTGCACAATTGACATTAAAATTGTATGGCTGTTGGCTTTACAAGCTGTAAATTATATTATTACCTATAATTATTTTGTCTGTAAAATACAAGCCTATAATTATTCTTCCAGTAATAAGTTTAAACATAATAAATATTAAATTTTCTAATATAATAAATTGCATATTTATTTAACGATGACTTATAACTAAATTTTAGGCAGACCACCACTTTCACCTGTGTTATTTATACTGCCAATTTTTTATACATATTTTGTTTATTTTAAGAACTTAAATTACATGGAATTGTGTTGAGAACCACTTTCTTAATTTTATGTTGGCTTAGGTTAAGATAATGATTTGTCTACTTCTTATGATGTAATAATAATATATATATTTATTTTATTATATATGATATATACGGGGTGAGTTTTGAAGTGACAGCATAAGAAAAAGTCTAATAGTGTCAGATCTGGAGATCTGGTAGGCCATTCTATTGGTCCTCTTCTACCAATCCATTGTTCTGGATAATTCTGATCCAGCCAAGTCCTATCAGATACTACATAATGAGGTGGTGTCCCATCTTGTTGAAAATGTAATAAAGTTTTTATCCTCTTTAATTTTTTAGTTTATTTATTACACAGTACGACAAAATTTGATTCCCTCCTTTTTAAAAAATTTCTATAGATTTTGAAAATTGACTTAAAATAATTATATATACCCCTGAATAAATGGACAACCATTAAAATTATTTATTTATTTTAAAATTGTTTTAATTATATACAAGGTGTTGCACATTTACAAAATACGGGTGTTTTACGTTCGGGGTCCATTAAAAGTTCGTTAGGAACGGCAAAAGATATCGATTTGAAATTTTTAAAGCGTTTATTTTTCAATTAAGTCTATTTTTCTAAAATATTCTAAACAAAATGCCACTTCCGGTTTGACCGGAAGTGACATCATCTTTTTTATTTTAAATAAAACACCCCATATATTTTTACATTTTTAAATTCTACTTAAAATTTTGAGTAAAATTACTGGACCATGTCCTATACCAAAAGTGAATAGTTTTCGAGTTATTAATTTTTTTCGTTAAACGTTGACAAATGCGCGTCAATCAAAAATAGCCTATAACTATTTTGCCATTAGGTTTGCCGAAATGGGGGTGGAATTTTTGGAATCTTAAAACATTGACATTCCATGTCAATTCTTTAACATTTTTTAACAAATTACCCAATAAAACCCAGGGCAAATTAGGCTAACTTCAAACGTTAATAACTTTTTTATTTTAAATGAAACACCCTAAATGGTTTTAAATAATCAAATAGAAAATTAAAATACATTTCAATTAATGTATTTTTTAAATATCTCTCAAACTATTAACTTTAGGTATAGGGAACTCGAAAACTATTTACTTTAGGTATAGAAAATGGTATAGTAATTTTACCCAGAAATTTTTGTAGAATTTAAAATTGTATTTTTTAGGTCTAGAGTTATTTCTTGTTTTTAAATAGATATGATGTTGAATGAAAAAATCGTTTTAATGAAATTAAATTCCTTTATTTACAAAATGTCTCTATATCTTGCTTTGTACAAAAAAGTATGACTTCCCAAAAAGTCCCAAAAGCCAACTGAATGACTTGTGCGGGTTAGAGGTAGGAACGGATCGCAGGCTTAAAGTCCCCCTTCGTGGGACTAATGTTTGGAATATATTAAACAATATAAGTGAAATTGCACTCTAATAATTGTTTGGCATTTTATTATTATTTATGAACAACAATTTGAAAAAAAATGTAGTTACTTTTATACATATTTCTTAATTCAATAAAAAGTTGTTTTTACCCTAACTATAATTTTTTGTTGCACAGTGGATGTAATACCAAACATTTTGGAAACACATTAATTGGATAAAGTGTAGGTACGAGTATATTGGCTTGGTGGATACTAATTTAAATAAAACCTGTCCGCATCTGATAAGAAAGTTATTTTAATATCATTTGGTCGGAGATTTGATAAAAAATTAAAAATAACCTCTAATAAAGTGAAACTTAAGGTTTAAATTAGATTCTTACGAGGAGAAATGATTGAAAAATAAACGCACAATGGGAAATTATATATGTATAGGAATAAAAAATATACTTATCAAGGGCCTAGTTAATTTTTTTATTAGCGAGCCTATGTAACAAGAACCCAAACTTTAAATACCTAGAGGTTTGTTATTATTTGCAAATTTTAAATATTTATTTTTAAAACGTCAAAATTTGATATTTTATATTCTTAAAAAATTTAAATTAATAAAATTAAATTTAATTTAAAAAAAAAAAATTATAAAAAAAGATTTTTTATATTTTATTTTTTTACAGATATTCTACAGGGGCATATGGGTGAATATTTTAAAAATGTGTATTTTCGGAATAATTTTCGTTAACACATAAAAAAATTGCAAATCTTATTAATTTTGCACTTTTAGGACTTTTCCACTTATGAGCATAGACATGAAGACTAAAAACGTATTTTTTTGTCTTTTTTAGAAAGTTGAACCCACGGTTTTTCTTGGTAATCTCTTATTCTTCTGCGTCTCTCACGTTCTGATTGTCTTTTAGCTTTGTTGGTCAACTTGTTTCGTGGTTTTGTCATTTTAATTAATTTCCCACTGAAATGAAATATTTTAAATTGGTTACATGTAAGGGACACGACAATGACGAGCACGGTAATGATGATTTTAAGGTTAGAGTGTTTTGCAATGTTTATTCGAAAATGTAATGGAATTTTCAAGTTACCATTTGCTTTTTGTTAATGCAAGACTCCTTTGTATTAATGTAAATATTTTGTATGTCTATTAACTTTGAAATAATACTTACCCCGACAATGACGGACTTAGACGTAACAAGCCGTTTTCGTTTTCATTCGGTGAACGTGACATCTTTATGGTTTGACATATGCTTGTGAACGTTAGACAGGCAGGATATTTCCATATCAGACGTTCGAAAACTTTTCCGAATGTATCGCGTATTTAAATATGAAACATTTTAAGTAGCCACGGCAATGACGCTCATGGGTGTGAACAAAGTTTAAACGGCATTAAAAGAAAATGTAACATTTTAAAATACAATGTCTTGCTTTCATTGTATTATTTTGTATTTTCTTCGTCTGTGTTAGACAGGATATTGCAAGATTTAATTTGTAAATGAATCTAAGAAAATAATATGTTGTTGTTCTTCGAATGTGAACAAGGCACGGTAATGACGTTTGCGACACAAAAATTAAGTTATATTTTTTACTATGCTCGTTTAGACTAAAATAAGTAAGGAATCAAGTAAAAATAGTTAATTAAACTAGGCATCAAGTATTTTATTTTCAGTGGGATATTAACTTTTGAAATATCAAGCCAGTTTGCAATTTTCAGGAAACCTTGTATAATTTAAAACATGATTATAATATTTATTTAATGAAATATTTATTGCATTTATAAATTACATCAAAATAAATACGTTACAACTCTAATGGACTTTTGTTTATTTTGGTGTCACTGTGCATCGAGATTAAGATAGCCAATGGTCTAAAAATTATGTTTTAAAATTTCTCCGCGTTGATCTCGACACTTGTTTTTACTTTCAGTTTAACTCATGCTTGTCACATGAGACGCCTGAATGCTCCACCGTTGTTAGAATCGATTTGCATACCGTCCAGACTCGGCATATCTGGATTTAAGCTTGTTTTGACTTTTCGAATCTTTTCCTTCGACTCGGGCTTATGGTGTCGCGTTTGAGTGTCGAATTAACGGTTTTGTTTGAAGGATTGACGCGAAGGACAGGAGAGACAAGTGAAAACGTTCAGCAACGCTCCAGTTATCAGAGAAAATGAGATTTTATTGTTATAAGGAATTTGTGATGTGTATCTTATTTATCATGGATATTAAGTGTTCGGAAAATGAAATTAAAGGTACCCTTACAAAATTATGAACAATTTGTCAAAATGAAGTTTTAAATTAACAATATAAATTACAAAATTTTAAATCTAAGGATAAAAACTTTTTTAAGAAATAATAATTAGAACTAATACACAACAAAAAAATTAATTTTTATAAAGTTATAAGTAAAGTTATAGGGACAAAATTTATCAAATATATAGGTATAGTATAAATCAATAATTTAGTAAAACTTGGGAAACATAATTATATTATAGTTTAGGGCATTAAAAATGATTTATAACCATATTTACCACCATTAAAACGCCCAATATCTTACATGTTTCCAGGACACTAAGAATTCTTTTTAAAAACATATTGACAAGCTTTATGGCGCTTTAGTCACGGGCTGAAGTTAGCTTTTAGTTAGTTGACAGTTGTCAAATCTTCTTAGATGTCGCTGTATACAAATATTTAATTTAAATCATTTTTAGATAATAATAAGTATTTGTAAACTTTTATGGACTTTATCAAACTTAATACATCGTATATTATAATTTAAGCGATTTATTTTTTAAACAAATAAAAATCGTTAAAAATTATGCAAAAATTATTCAAAATATTAAAAAATATGATTTTCTATATAATTGTCCATAAATTACCTTAAAACTGTTAAAAATCTCGAAAAGTAATATAAAAAGTTTTTATTTATGAATTTTTTACTTTTGTTAATAACTATTAAGTTTTAGAATTTTAAAGCATTGTAATTATTTTTATTTAACGTAATTTTGACTAAAGAAAATTACTCATTAATGGTTTTATTTTAAGGTATTTTCAAAGGTAAATTTAACGTAAATAATTTTTTCTACCCCCACCTTTAAAACGCCCTTTATCGTACATGTTTCCATGACACTAAGTGACCTTTTAAATACACATTGACAAGTTGTGGCTTTATGGCGCTTTAGTCACGGGCTGAAGTTAGCAACAGGTTTTTAGTCACGGGCTGAAGTTAGTTTTAAGTTAGTTGACAGGTGTCAAATGTCATACAATCGTTAAAATATAGTGCCTTTCTTGTAAAATAATACTAAATGTGAAAATTATTTTATTATCTCAATACAAAAATACAAAAGGGTTAAATAGTTTCTCAACGCCAAATTTGAAAAGTTTATATGAACATTGTAAGTACTGACCTTTTAATTTCGCCGGCAGTAAACTACAACTTAAATTCGGACACGGACTCCACTGTAAAGTGCTCATAAAGCATTTTCTTTACTTTCACTGTAAAAAACTGTCAATTTTCAAGAAATACATTTTGATTTATAACCTTTAGAATCTGTTTATAAAATGAAAAAATTTGACATTTGACGGTGACACACAGTTTCCCCTGTTGTTTCATAGATGGCGCTCTATACAAATTTTTGATTTAAATCATTTTAAGATAATAATAAGTATTTGTCGTAGAAAAAGTATAGTATGCACCTCGGTTATAAATTTTCTATCCACTCATTAATTTAAGAACTCGCTCGCAGGCTCGCTCGTGCCTAAATTAACATCGTGTATAAAATGGCGTTTGTATGTATCAAACTTGATACATAATATACTATTATCTACTCCTACATTAAGGAGCTGTGACTTTATGGCGTTTTAGTTACGCTGAAGTTAGCTTTATTATAAATTAGGGAAAAGTTAGTTTAAATCTCTAGACACTCGTTTTTATTAAACACTCCCTCGTAAGCTTCGCTCGTGCATAATAAAACTAAAATGGAGTTTATAAAACTTGATACATAATATACTATTATAGTAAACTTTTTTACCATTTAAAAATATAAATTGAAAAAAACAATATTTTTTAATATTAAACAAAAACAATGTAATTATAATGTAATGTATTACTTTTTTTGTTTTTAACGCAACGATAAATAAAACAATTGATTTTAAGGGAGATACATACTGAATAAACCAAAGAAAGTAAATGTTTATGAGAGTTCAGAGACCTGAAATTTCTTCTTAGTGACCTTCACCCAGAAAATAACATGTAATTTAATTTCTGTATGTGGGAAGAAAATATATTATGATTTTTTATAACCTAAAGCAAATCAAAATACAATCTAAAAAAATGTAAATATATATATTTAATTATTCTACTTCTTAGTATTATTATAAATCATAGGATTAGGTATACTTTTTACATAATCATGTATTTAATTATTCGAATCACAAAAGATAACTTTTAATTTTTGGCAATAATGTTTTATTATTTAAACTAATAAACGTCCTGTTTGTTCGTTCTAGAGAGTTACTTCAGATAAATGCCGATTGTATCCGTTTGAAACTTTTACTTTCATGGTAAAAATAACAATTGAGTGACAAATTTCTTTTTAGATTCCTTTAATTTTTTGCTTCCTTTGAAAAAATAAATTGAAACTGTTTGTATTTTAACCATTCTAAAGAAATGTTAATTACTTATTTATATTTATTTTACAAACTAATATTTTTGGTAAGATTTTACTAAAAAAATTATATTAATAAAAAAATAAACAGCTTTAAGTTACGATTTTTAATTGCACACGAGCTTGTGTGGCGAGTGTTTTATAAATAAGTGTCTGGAGAAGTTTATAAAATTAATTCTATACCATAGTTTTTCTACGACGCACACTAAAATTTAATACTAAAATAAATGTGAAAAAGTGGCAAGCATGATTTTTTTGGAGGAAATATTAGATCTTCAACCCTAATTATTGTTGTTTATAGATTTAAAAAAAGGGGTAAAAATAAAATACCTCATTTTAATAGGCTCAACTCTTCTCTAATTTAACCGACCTTGTAGCTCTTCCAATAAAAAATACCAATGAAAGTAATAATAATAATAATAATTATAATTTTTTAAAGTTGTTACTATATATACAGTATTTACAAAAGTTAGAAAGAATACACATGAATTTATACATGCACATTATAAACTATATTATAAAAGATTTCCATTCACAAACTCATCATATGAATAAAATGCCTTACTTATTGGTAAGCTTTTAATTTTATTTTTAAAAGAAGTGATATCCAACGATTTAATTGTTTCAGGTACTTTGTTGTAGTATTTGGGGCCAATATAGTTTATTGCCTTTGGAGATTTTTTTAGTCTGCAAACCGGTGGTTTATTATATACATATAAGTATACTTGGATCACCCTGTATATAATGCAAGCAAATTACCCTAGAAAATATATTGGCTAAACAAACAATTTAATTTTCTTGGCCAGTGTTATTTAAAAATATTTGTGGTCCTGGCGAATTTGCCATTTTTTTCAAAATTTTGCACAAAGATCAGTTCTAATCATTAACCAAACAATCAACTTGCCGAACAATTTTTCACGTTACATAATGAACAAAATATGATACATAATAAGAAAAAAATCGCCAAAGATTTTTGTTTTGAGTGCGTTCCACCAACTTCAAATACCGACAGACAGCTGTTTCGACCTATATTGGGTCTCATCAGTATCGGGCAACTTGGTGTGGTGGAACACACCTAAAACAAAAGACTCCCCGAGCTTATACGCAATCGGTACACACTATGCAACCATGACTGCACACGGCAAATTGTATCGCAGATACTAGTATGGCCTAAAGTAATCTAGAATTAAACATTAAGGTAAACATTCAATTTTCTTAGTTTCTTTAAGAAACTTTTTTGACCCATTACTGGTAATATTCATAAACAAAATTGAACCTACAGCCAATTATTTCATTATAAAACGTTTCCCAAAATATGTTTTAATATATTCTTTTTAAAATTTCAGATACCGACCAATCGGATTACGATAAAAAACTATACTATCCTCCACCCAGAATGAGATTTTTTGACGAACTCGGATGTAAGTAGTAACAACAATATTGCTAATAGAACCTATCCACTTTTTTCTGCAGTCAATTTCATTGTTTGAATTATTAAATAGTACGTTGTGTTTAATACTACTAGAGAGATTTGTACAGTTTTTCTTGTTTTCTAGAAAATGGCCACCCTGAAGATTTTTCAATTAAATTTTATGCTCTTTCTAAGTATCATTTTGTATGTGCAGTATTTTGCCAAAACTTTACAGGGTGGTCCAACAAATTGTAAAAATTGTAATAAATAAAACATTAACCCATACGTAAGTTATCTTATACCTACTACAGCGAATAAACAAATTAATTATGCAAAATATTCCAAAACCATGACAATTGTTTTAACAACACAATAATATTTTTGCCTAGCACTTTTAAATAATAAATATGTAACTTCAATTGTCTTTTCGGTTGGCCTGGATTACTTATTTGACACTTTTCCGGAAATATAAGTAAATAGTGAGTACGGTCGTATTCCATTGTCTTCGTACCCAAAAGTATGTCAAATATAATGTCGATTATTACGAGATTCACGTTATTTTGAAGATGTGCGGTTGCAATTTTATTTGGATATTGCACCGTGCAATAATGAGAATAATGAGCCTGACTTATATTTTTATTGTTGAATAACTAGGGCATTAGGAATTAACATTGTTTCGACAAAATATTACAAGATTCATTTAGTTATAAAATCATGTCATTTGACTTTGTAGTTTGGTTAAAGCAAAAAATTATTTCATTAGTAGATGCAAACATGAAATTGATTGAGATAATTAGGAAGTTCTGGGATGGAAATATAAATAAAATGTAACTAATTTATTAGAGGTTTATAGAGAAATAAAAGAGACATCAATCTAAAATATTGGTTGTTTTCTTCAAACCTATAAATATTATTGCACTTTTGAATTGTACCTACGTAAAATTCTGAAGCTATTAAATTTTGAAACGATTTAGTATCTTCATATGTTTTTGAATTATTTTATTTATTAAAATGTTTAGTATCCTATTAGTAGCCATTAATAGTATTCCAAATATTTTATTGTTTCGACCTTTACTGAAGAAGCTACTGTGTTAGCAAAACAATTGTCAAATAAAATTTAAATAAATTCGTGAAACTCAAAAACAGTGTTTGTTTTTTATCCAGTTATATATTAATATTCCAAAATGTTTGACAGGGTGTTTGGTATTTTCTTGCCACTTTAAATGTCAATACCTTTAATATTTCAAATGAAACAATACTAAAAAATATCCACCTTTCTACGCTAAATGTTATTCTCTTTTAATTTGTTATAGCATACCCAACATATAGCTTAAATAAATATTTACAGAGATATTACCAGTGGCGGCTGGTGGATTTTGGGCACACCCATATCTCAGTTATTAGACATGGGACCCACATCAAATTTATATGAGTTTATAATAACATTATATAGACAAGTTCTGCGCAAGCAGAATTCAAATTGAAGTTTGCGAAAAAAAGTTAGTTTTTAAGTGTACTTCCCCAGTCTCCTGCCCCCTCAAATTAAGATAATTCAAATTAAAGTGGTACAATATTTAATTCACTGAAGTTTATCGACAAATTTCAAATTTTATTAAAAAAATTCAAGTATTACAGATTTTATACCATTTCTATTTTTTTTTATAATTTAGTCTTGTTACAATACACATAAATTAAATTAAGTATAAAATTTTCAACAATACAATTGTGGGTAATACAGAAATTTTAGTAAGTGACTTCATCTGTCAAATTACAATACAATTTTAAGTAGAATCAAAAATGCTATAATATTTATGGGATTCCTTTAGAAAAAAAATAAAGTTACTGACAATTTCGGTTAAACCGAAAGTAAAAGGGCTTTGAAAACATTTTAGAAAAATAAATCATGTCTCGATATTATAGCTATAGCTATTATAGCTACAATAGCTGTAACCAAAATGTTAGATTGACATCAGTTAGGTGAATCACCCCTGTATATTACACAATACAAATTTAAATTAAATCGTCAGAAAAAATGCATTTGTAAACTTTTAACATTTATACATTAATATATTCTGCTAACACCGCTCTGGGATATTCCCAAATATCTAGATAATTCTCGTGTGCTTGCATGAGGATTAGCGGCCGTTGCTGCTATTCCCACCTGTGACTGTTGCTCGACGAACTCTTTTATCAAGATTCCTGCCTGCTTCTCTATAAATCAAAATCATTTCTATTTTTTCTTCCACTGTTAAAAAATCCATTATGAATAACTGCTTAACGAAAGGAGGTCTTTTTGTTTGTAAATTAATCTTCGAACTAAATTGATTAAATAATGCTAAACTATAAATAGTTTCTTTATCCCTCAATAATAATTATTATTTATAACTAAATACCATTTTTTATACCTCAATTAGGATTAAATTAATTAATTGACAAAATAATATTTGTTTACCTTAATGAGGTATTTTTATTAAAAATAGTACAATAATCCTTTAAATTAAAGGATTTAATGCTGGTAGGTAAAAAGTGTCCATGGTGCGCAATTGATAATTATCACCGAATGAAATAATGTATAAAACTTAAACCAAAGAAAACTTAAATATTAGTTAAAATATCGTGGGTACTTAAAAAAATCAGATTTAATTTAATAAGATAATTATTACCAAAAAAGTGATATTTTTATAGACAAATTATGGCAGAATCGTATACAGAAGAAAAATCGAACAAAATTGATTTTTTTCATTACAGCGCTATCTATTACAAATATGAAAAAATGTTTTAGACAAAATCTACCTATTTTTAGTCGAATGATCCGAATCTGCAATAAAAAATAGGGTGTTCCATTGGAAATTTTAAAGTTACCCCCTGTTCCCCATATAAGGAGGAGAGTATGAGGAGCAATTTTAGTACTGATTGATTTTCCCCCTTGAATCATTTTATTTTTATTTTAAACATTTTTTCGTAAAATGCTACTAACTGAGATATTTCAAAGTTTCAAGTATAGTTAAAATAAATATTTACATAAATATTACCAAAAATGTGAATAAAAACACACATGTCAATACGCACAAATTAAATTAAGTATGAACTTTTTAACATTACAATTGTTGGTAGTTAGTGACTCCATCTGTCAAATTTTTTTGAAAAAAATTAAATATTTCAAAAAAAATAAAGATATGAAAGGATTTAAAATACAATACAATTTTAAGTAGAAATAAAAAATGCAACAATATTTATGGGATTCCCTTAGAAAAAAAAGTTACTGTCATACCGGTTGAACCGAAAATAAAAGGGCATTTAAAATTTTTAGAAAAATAAGGCATATCTCGCTATAATAGCTATAGCTATTACAGCTATAATAGCTGTAATCAAAGTTTTAGATTGATGTCTATTGGTTGTCTATAAACCTTTAATGAATCAGTTAGGTAAATCACCCTGTATATTACACAGTAAAAATTTAAATTAACTCGATGGAATTCTAGGCTTGTATTGTTTAAACTTTATGCCTACTTTTACTTTTAATAGTTTTAATTCAATTAAATGTATTGAAAAAGTAATAAATACGTTTAGAAACCTTTAATCAATTTTTTTCAAAATTTTGTTGACAAAAACGTAGAATACCTTAATTAAATTTATAATTTAACACTTTTTGTGTCAAAAAAGTCCCTTACAAAGAAATTAAGCGTTTGTTACGGTAATTTTTGTTGCTTAAGTCACTCTCTTTTGGTAACACATAGTGAAAATTGCCTGTGGCGAATTAATTGTTTTGTAATTTAGGCGTGACGTGCTGCAAAAAATTTGAGGACACTAATTAAAAAATATATCACGTCAACACACAGAACCAACATTGTTACCATTTTGCTCGAGTTTCTCTTAAAATAACAGACCTGCTCGAAGGACTGAGTCGCAGTGAAAGCCGCGTTGCATTGTTTGTTTGGCTAATTTGTCCTCTTTCACTTTTACCCATACGCCACTGATTGCCATTATCAAAATCGTACATTCCTTTAAATACTACGTATCGGTATATCAAACCAAAACAGTTATTTTTCATGAAGGATTGCGAAATGACATTTAAGAAAAATAATTTCGCAATTAAGTATCAAAAATTTTGTTTTTAAAAATCTACCTTCGATATATTAAAAGATACATATTTTTGTAAATGGCAACATTGCCCACTAATAAAGTGGTAGTTTTATTCTTAATTGAATCGTCTAATTTCAAAAGCGGTCATCTCCTTTGAAGAATATTTTAAGTAAACGTCAAAAAAACATTCTAAACAGTTATGGGTAAAAAATAAATATATTTTGAAAAACTTGTTCATATGGTAACTAAAAATATTTTTTCTACAAAATAAGTAACCAGATTTAAGTTTTAATTAAAAAAACATATATTTCAAAAGGGAAATGGGCATTTTAAGTACATTTTTTTACTTAAAACATCAATTGAGATGGCCGTTATTAAAACTAACATAAAACTTTAATGAATTATTTTCCTTGCAAATAGCCGTTTTTGTTGGGATATAATTTTGCACTAATATACTACGTAATATTTCGATTTTATTAGTGTAAATAACTCATTTAAAAAAAAAAATAGACGATTCAATTATCCTGACAACAAAATATATCAAACAATGTCAAATTTGTTACTTTTACTTGAAGGTTATTTTTATTTACGTCAGACTTGACAGAAGCAAAATGTTAAAAATATGTGGAAATCCAAAGTAAGAAATAAATTGCATACAGTCCTGTAAATATAAATTGTACTATGCTCCACACCTCAAAGTCTCACCACGTACGGAACGCAGTCTTTTGAAAATTTGGCATTTAAGGCTTTTCAGGTTATGTATCTGTCAAAGTATAGTCAACGAAAGAAATAATATTATATTAAGGCGTTAAAAATGTATAAATCTTTATAACATTAACAATGGATGGTTTAAGAATTTAAGAATATAAATACTGCATTTAATGAAATTCTAAAGTGTATGGTGCCAAATAAGTAATATTTTTGTGCATTTGGTCCAAATATATGGTTTTCTCCATAAAATAATTTTAACTAAACAGGATTTATTAAAAAATATCTAGCTTCTCTATTATGTAATAAGAATAATATCTGTATTAAAGGTAGGTTAATATATTATAACAAAAATATCATCTAATGTTGTAATTTTAATGTTAAAAAAATTCATTTTGACTAAAATAAATAAGTATTTTGGATTATTTAAAAGGCTGTATAATATGATATTTAAAAATGTGGTTTTTCTTATCCAGCTTAAAGTGTACCTACATAAAGTTTTGACAATACAAAAAGTTAAAAAGCTTCGACTAAATTTGATCTACATTGAAAAATCATTATAACTTTAAAAATTTTAATAAATCACATGTCATGGGAGTATTAAATATTTTCACATTGCAATTTTCTCTAAAAATTGTTTGTTTTATTATAATCTAACTTAAAATAGGTATTGTTGGATTTTATTTAATGACTTCAATAGGTGTTTGCGTAATTATGTGAATGGTCAATAAAAAGCACAATTGTATTTAAGAACGAGATAACTAAGTAGGTACACTTTATTGATAAGTAGGTAACAAATAACTTTTAGAGATAAATACAAATAACATCTGTGACGACTATATTTCGCTGAGGGTGGTTTCGGACTGACTCTGCCTCGTAGTATATTTTAAAGTCAAGGGTACGAATGCCGTAAATGTTTCACTCGCTTGCCATGTGGTTTATTTCCTATTTTATAAACGTTGACTATTGTTGTTGCACAATATTCCAACACCCTTCCTCAACAATAATAATCCTATTTTTTGATTAAAAAAGATTGCACGCCTTTCACATCGCTTCCAACTTCAGAGTGCTTAGCGGTTTTGTAAACATGTCGGCTAACATGTATTCTGTAGCACAATATTCAAAACACATTAAATTCTGTTTCTTTAGGTCCTTTAAAAAATGATATTTTGTATCAATGTGTTTCGTTCTGTTGCTGAATTTTGAATTACTTATGTATTTCAAACAACTTTGGTTATCTTCGTACATAATGGTAGCTTGATCCTGATTTTGACCGAAGTCTCCCAATAGTCGGCGGATCCAAACCCCTTCTTGACAAGCTTCTGCCAGCGCAATGTATTCAGCTTCCATTGTTGACAGGGCGATACAATTTTGTTTTTTGCATCCCCAACTTATTGGACTTCCATTAAATTTAAACAAATGCCCACTATTTGACTTTCTGTTTTCATTGCTTTGTGCCCAATCTGCGTCACTGTAACCATACAGGTGTTTATTTGGGTCATCCTTATTACCCAGTTTTAAAGTCAGTTCTTTAGTGCCTTTCAGGTACCGAGCGACCCTCTTTGCTTCCACCCAGTCGGGGTCGGTCGGTGATTTATTGTATTGGCTTAAAATACAAACACTTGCCGTAATGTCTGGCCTCGTATTTACCGATATGTAAAGCAATGCTCCAATTAATTGCTGATATTTTTCGCCATCCTTCATCGCTTCCTGTTCCTTAATCCTGGATTTATTGTACTGTGGGTCCAATGGATAATTCGAGGTTTTTGCGTCTTGTAACCCGAAACGAACTAATAATTTACATATATAGTGCGTTTGATTAATCCGATAAAAACCATCATCATCCTTGTTCACTTGTATCCCAAGATAGTGCTTTAGCTCCCCTAAATCCATCAGAGCAAAATGATTTTTAAAAAATTCTGCTGTCTGCTTTACTAGCCTTTTATCACTACTTGCAATTAAAAAATCATCTACGTAAACGACAATGTAAATGACTTTCCCTTCCTCGGTTTTAATATACAAGCATGGGTCTGCTTGACTTTGGTTGAATTGGTGGCCTTTTAAAACAATGTTCAATTCATCATTCCAGGCTTTTGCTGCCTGTTTTAACCCGTAAATGCTTTTGTTTAATTTACACACCATTTCTTCTTTGTCAGGCTCTAAATAACCTTCAGGTTGTCGCATAAAAATTGTTTCTTTAAGCACCCCGTTCAAAAAAGCTGTTTTTGCATCATAATGTGCAATAAAGAGTCCCTCTTTACCTGCTATGGTCAGTAGCAGCCGAAATGTCGTGTGCCTTACAACTGGGGCAAATATTTCGTCGTAATCAACTCCATATTTCTGGGAAAACCCTCGTGCCACTAACCTTGCCTTGTACTTATTTATGCTCCCTGCTGCGTCCCGCTTCGTTTTGAACACCCATTTACAACTGATTATGTCCCGACCTTCCGGCTTCTGTACAAGCTCCCAGGTATTATTTGACAATAACGAATTAATTTCTTCGTCCATTGCCGCCCCCCATTCCTTTGAATTTGGTCCAGAAAGTGCCTCCTTCCTGTTCTTTGGATCTTCGTTAAAACTAACCATCGTATACAGCTTTTCGTCTCCTGTATACCTGTGGGGTGGCACACCTTTATTCGACCTGTCGGATCTTCTTGGTTCTTCTTTGTCTTCATTCTTGTCTTCTATTTCCTGCAGGACTTCCACAGGTTCTTTAAAATTTTCCTGATTTTCTTGAACTGCATTTTCCAAATTTTGAAGACACGCCGTTGTTTTATTTTCCTTAGATCGTCTCCAATTCAACGTAATTTGAACTTTGTTACTTGGATCTTTACTTTTAATCGTTTTATTCTCTTTAAGTGGCTGTTTTACTTCTTGGTCATTGAGAAAAACGACATCCCGGCTTATCTTTATTTTATTGGTGTTTTTATCCAATAAACGATAACCCTTTGATTCTTCCGAGTATCCCACAAATAAAAATTCCACTGCCTTTTCATCCAATTTTCTTCGCAATTCTTTAGGAACATGAGCGTATGCTCTACAGCCAAAAACTCGCAGGTGGTCAACATTCGGTGCCTTTAAATGCCATAATTCGAACGGTGTTTTTTCTATACATTTTGATGGTAGCCTATTTTGCAAATAATTTGCGGTATTTATCGCTTCACCCCAATATTTCTTGTCCATGTCCGCGTCGTACAACATGCACCTTGCACTTTCCAAGAGTGAGCGATTTTTCCTTTCGGCCACACCGTTTTGCTCAGGTGTATAAGCAACCGTGTACTGAATCTGAATGCCCTCCATTTTCAGGTAATTTTTCAGTTCTTTGTTGACATATTCCTTTCCTCTATCCGACCGAATTATTTTTGGCTTTTTTCCCAAACTGGTTTTCATTTTTTCGACAAATTGCTTAATAAGTTCTGCCACTTCGGATTTTTGAGCCATTAAAAAAACTCTACAGTACCGGCTGTAGTCATCTATTATGGTCAAGGCGTACCGCTTTCCTCCAGGTGTCACCGTTTGCATGGGTCCGCAAACATCCGTATGAACAAGGTCTAAAATTTTGTTTGACCTGTTCTCCGACCTTTTTGGAAATGGTTTTCTTGCCATTTTTCCTTTAATGCAAACTTCACAAGTTTCCCGTATTCCGCAATCCGTAACTTTTATACCGGCCGCTAGTCCTTTGTTTTGTAAGTCTTTAATTGCTGCCACTTCGCGATGCCCGAAACGTCTATGCCACATGTGCTGACACTGTGTACTATGACCGCCCTTTATTGCTATACACGCTTTATTGTCTGCTTGCACCGGTACCGTTTGAAGCTCATAAAGTCCGGCTACCTGTTTGGCCGTTGCCCGCACTTTTTGTCCTTCCACAATATCGCACACGTTGTCCTTAAACAGCACTTTAAAACCTTTAGCTGTTAATTTCCGCACCGAAAGTAAATTAACTTCCAAGTTTGGCACAAACAAAACGTTGTCAATCTTTATATTAATGTCCTTATTGGCCCCATTGACAAACTTTACAACACCCGACCCGGTCCCTTTAATTTCAGCCTTTTGACCATTTGCTAGCCGTACATTTCCGTTCGTGTTTCGATGAAATTCCTTAAAGAAATCCTTGTTATTAACCATATGACTTGTCGCCCCCGAGTCGATTACCCAAACGTCCTTTTGTTGTCTTATTTGCAGGCCAAAACAAACACTCACTTCATGACATAAATCTGTCTCCACATTTGTTTGTGTCATAAAACAGGTCTCATCCACTTGATTTTCAGAATAACCATCTGTAACTGCATTTGCCCTTTCTTTATTGCACTTCCAAGCTTGATATTTTCGACAAAACTTTTTGTAATGACCAGGTTCTTTACAAAAATAGCACTGCTTTTTCTTTACCAAGTTCGCCGAATTTCCTGAATGCCCGGGTTGCCCTTTATGATGATGAGAAGCCGACGCCCTCATTGCCGTGTCACTTTCTTCATCCCTTGTTTTTGATACACCTTTACGTCGACCATATTCGTCTAATAATTTTGCTTTCACTAGTTCCATTGTTAACTCCTTCTCATCCCTGCTTTCCAGTGCAGTAATTAGCGTGCCATAAGAATCCGGCAGACTACTTAATAGCATAGCAACAATTAACTGATTATTTAGCACCTCCCCCATGGCCGATAATTTATCCACCAACTCCATCATTAGGTTTATATGGAGTTCCATATTACCGCCTTCTTCTAGAGTTAATCTGCATATCCGCTTTAACAAGAAAACTTTGGTGGATAGCGATCCCTTCTGGTGGATGTCCCTTAATGAATTCCAAGCGTCGAGAGCATTTTTTGCTTGTCTAATGTGGATTAACTGGCTATCTTCGACAAGGAGTCCGATTGCTGCTCTAGCTTGATCATCCTTTCTAATCCAGGCTTCGTCTGGAACACCTGGCCTTGGCTCAGCGATCACGTCCCATATCCCCTCACTGATCAGCAAAAATTCGACCTTATACTTCCAAATTTGATAATTGGAACTGTTCAATTTCGCGATACCGTACAAAAAACGCGAACCGCCCGACATCTTCGAACCTTGATTGTTCTCTCACTTTTGCTGCAGCACACTATTTGTAAAAACTATATTCCTGTATTGTCTTTAAACTCCGAACTCACTCACATAGATTAACTGGGCCCATAACCTGTTGGATTTTATTTAATGACTTCAATAGGTGTTTGCGTAATTATGTGAATGGTCAATAAAAAGCACAATTGTATTTAAGAACGAGATAACTAAGTAGGTACACTTTATTGATAAGTAGGTAACAAATAACTTTTAGAGATAAATACAAATAACATCTGTGACGACTATATTTCGCTGAGGGTGGTTTCGGACTGACTCTGCCTCGTAGTATATTTTAAAGTCAAGGGTACGAATGCCGTAAATGTTTCACTCGCTTGCCATGTGGTTTATTTCCTATTTTATAAACGTTGACTATTGTTGTTGCACAATATTCCAACAGGTATGCTGAGAGGTATGCACAAGTTTTGTCATTAGAAGTATAAAAGCTTCATTTTAATTTGAACCATATTCAACAATTAGTATACCTATATTTATTTATGACCAAATTAACACACTCTTTCAAATAATCCACTTATTTATTTTGGTCAAAATAGATTTTTCTAACCTTAAAACACAAAATTAGATGACATTTTTTGTTCTAATATATTAACCTACCTTTAATACAGATATTCTTATTTCATAATAGAGAAGTTAGATTTTTTTTAATAAATCCTGTTTAGTTAAAACTATTTTATGGAGAAATGTAGACCCAATAAACAAAAATATCACTTATATTGCACCTTACACTTTGGAATTTCATTAAATGCAGTATTTATATTTCTAAATTTTTAAACCAACCATGTTATTGTGATACTATAAAGATTTATTAACTTTTAACGCTTAGACATAAGCGGTAACACTATAAATATGATTTCTTTCGTTGACTATACTTTGACAGATACATCACCTGAAAAGCCTTAAATACCAAATTTTCAAAAGACTGCGTGCCGTACTCGGTCACGTGGTGGGACTTTAAGGTATGGAGCATAGTACCTATTAGATACAATAAATACACATTTAAGTAATGATTTAGGTGAAAATTGTAAATATTTCAATTCAGTAAAAATCATAAAACAAATAAGTCATCTAAATTCAAACAGCATTTAGAATTATTAAAAGTGTTGATTAAGAAAGTCTCCACTTAACAGTAAAATACCAAGAACCGGTATAGTATTATGTTGCCATGAATTCGTAGATATATTTTGTCGTTTAAAATGCAGATTTCGGCGATTTTAAGAGAACTCAAATATGTTTTGTTTGTACAACAATTATTTTTTGTTAGATTTCTTAAAAATGTACAAACTTAAAGATAAATTATATTAGATAAAGTTATCATTAGTTAATTCTGCACCAACAAATTACGTACCGCATTGGATCCTTTGGCAAAACATGAACATGCAATGATTTAGTTCTTGAATTTTATTTACAATTTAAAACACAATAATTCACCATGATCTACACACACTAAGTAATTATATAAGAATATAAGCCTTAAGTTTATTAATCATATATTATATCACGAGAAAATGTTGAATGCAAAATAATTTAATAAAATCACGAAACCGCGTAGCGGTCGAGGGGTTTTGTTTTTAATTATTTTGCATAAATCTATTTTCCAAAAAGAAAAATCAAATAAAAAACTTACTGAGCATAGTTTGACAGATTAAATTTATAGGTTGAGTGATATACGTCTAGATTGTTTCTCGAATTAAAGGAAACTATTTGACAATTCATAAAATCTGACGTATGTGTCAAAATTTATAAATATTTTTTTAAAGAAAATTCCATTAATTTAAGGTAGGTATGTAATAAGTAATAATTGATATTTCGTAAACTAGATAAAAAATGTTTGTTAAAACTTGTAAATAACACCATAAAATCGTAAAAAAAATCCAATATGGAGGCTAAAATTTAATCGCTGTTAAATAGTTCTAGTGATTTAATCGCTTATTTAAACGAAATTTATTCGAAATTTCAAGGCTTTTGATTGGTTTATATTATAATGAGGGAAATAATCAATTATATACGGAATAATTAATCGAAATCGAGTACTGAACGAAAGTTTTTTAGTTTTTCCTTGCAACGTAAAACACATTTAGCTGTGCAATTGAACAAAATTTGTCGAGTAAGACTTCTGCCTTCTTATCTTTTGTGAAAATACTACTTATTTATTTAAAAATTATGACACAATGCTATCGAACACCACCAAATGGGGCGCGCGTTTTGCGAAAACCCGATGCTTCTTTAGCGTTACCAGATTCTGTCAAAAAAAGTAAAAGATGGTGTGTCAATTTACCTACACCTTGTTTAGTATATTCTTAATTAATGAAAGCGTGTGTTTAAATTGGGCTGAAATTACCAATAATTGTGATTGATCATCCTGATTTCCTAATCGCCTAATGTTTTAGTTTATCGGCGATCGATCTATATCCGCTGAAAATTACATAAAAACCAAACTGACTTTGTTCACTTGACATTTTCCACTTACTTTCGTGGAAGTTCCGCGTTTGCTCTACATGGCGTCTTAATTGTCCAATCTTTCTTCCTTGTTCGGTTTACAATCATTTCACAATACCATTGCATGCTAAACGGAATTTAAATATTTGTTCTACTCCCACCTTTAAAACGCTCATTATCGTACATATTTCCATGAAACTAAGTGACCTTTTTAATATACATTGTCAAGTTGTGGCTTTACGGCGTTTTAGTCACGGGCTGAAGTCAGTTGACAGTTGTCAAATGTCATACAATCGTTAAAATAAAGTGTCCTCTTGTAAAATAATACAAAATGTAAAAATTATTTTTTTATCTCAGTACAAAAATACAAAAGTATTAAATAGTTTCTCAATGCCAATATTTAAAAACTTTATATGAACATTATTCTAACCTTTTAATTTCGCCGGGAGTAAACTAGATTTAACTTATTTTGGAACTGTGGAATGCCGATAAAACATTTTCTTTACTTTCACTTATTTGAGAATTAATAAAAAAACGATTTTAATGCCCAACTAAAATTGTAATCAAATATGTTAGTTTGTTTAAAAAAAATTAATTTAAAATAAAATATGCCACTTTAAAACCTTGCATTTCTAAAACTGTTAAGTTTTCGATATAAGTTTATTAAGAAAATTTATATTATTTTAACGTTCTCTATTGATTCTCAAATTATTTAAGGTTATTTTGAACCACCCTATATACATTTTTTATTTAATTCTAGTGATGATGGCGCAATAAAGTAAACAAAAATTGGAAACACTTGGGAAAAATAATTAAAGAAATCTTTGTCATTTTTAGGAACGCCCAAAAATGTATGTATATTTTATACACACATATTAAAATAACATTTAAAAATGTATAGATAGGTACTAAGAATAATTTTTCTACAGCTCAAGATTTCCAGATCGTTTTAGCAAAAAAGGGTCATAGGGTAAACCACATAATTATTGGACACTTAAGGAATATTATTTATTTAAAATTTATATATGGGATATTCTTATAATAGGAGCAATCTTGAGTATAAGAAATTAAAAAAAAAAACAGTTACAGAAAATATTGAAAAACTACTGTTTTATAAGAAATGAATAAAGTTTATGAAATGATAAGTCTGTTGAGCTCAATTTTTTATTTTGGGGCTTTTTCAAAAATCCATATCCACGCCAATGACTAAGAGGCACGCTAATGACAGTTTTCATTGAATAATGATACAAAATATATTTTTAATATTTATTTATAAGTAAACATTGGTTACAAAAAAAATTAATGAATTAAGCATATTTTATCAATTTGGTACTTTAAAAAATCCGAAATCTATTTGAAATTGGCTGTGGTGGCAAATCAAGTTTACATAATATACCCGCTTCTGTAAAGATTTGTCGATCAGTTGATTCAGGCCAATAAAAATATTTACCACTTCTTGCCATAAAGGTAATAGTTATGTTTTCTCCATTTATATCCTCACTTATTCCTAAAAATAATTTACCTCAGTGCTCGTTATTAATAAAAAAAAAGGAGACATACCTGGATACCATGTCTCTTTGTAAATTGCAGCTACCCATTCATTTTTATGTATGATCCCATACGTAAAGAGATGTTGGTAACACTATTATCTCCAGGAAGTCAAATGGTAGTCACAGCTGAAAATTCAGGTTCAGGCAATACATCAATGTTAATAGACGTTGAAGGCACATTAAAAATGTTGTAATGACTACACTGTCGAAGCTCACAATCAAAACAGCTCAAAGTATTCAAAAACAACCTTTTGTCGTCTTTTCGCCAAGTCACTTGGTGTGTTAGCATGGTACCTTTACAGACTTTTATTTTAGTAGGTAGATATGTATCAAATTTGTCAATTTCAGCCTCATCAACAGTTCTTATTAGTAAGTTGTTAATATTTGTCTCTATAGCGTTTGTAAATACATCAAATGTATTAATATCATGGTTATGTGCTACTAGTTGGTCTGCACACCTTTTGACTACAGGTCCAATACCATCAGGTGCCCCTTTTCCATGACCTGATTCAGAATAATTCCAGGAGATTTTAGTTATATAAGGGAATAACTTTGGAAAACAATTTTGCAAAAAATAGAACAGCTTTTTATTTCTGCACTGAGTGCTGGGGCTATCTGATAGAAAATGAATAGTAGTAATTTTATTTAGGCCACCTCTCTGAAAACTGTTTATGTAGTGCTTTAAAATTGATTTTTTAATTTAATTAATAAAATTAACTTATTATTATTTTTTTTAACATTTTATGAAAGGTTCCAATAATTGGATATAATAATAATTATAATAATTATTATTATAATAATTATTGATCTCCGCGAAGGTGCTTTTTTTTTAAATATTATTTAGTTGCTGCTAAGGAGCAGTAATGGTTTGCATACAATGCTAGTATTAAATCGGTACTAAAGTTCTACTTTACTGCCGATTTCTTTACTTTACTGTCGATTGTTGACTACTTTACTGCCGATTTTAGATAAAAATATCTTATTATCATTATTCGTACAAAATATCATTGGCGTGGATAGTCCGTCATTAGCGTGGACAAAAAAGTCCACGCCAATGATGCAAGTAAATATCCACGCCAATGACTAAATTAAGGTTAAGGTTCTTTGGACAGCAAATGGATTAATGAATTTAATTTAAATTATGCATACCTTTTGTAGTTGTCACTGCTCATTAATTATTGTCAATATTTTTCTAATAGCTTTTAGATAAACAAAATTGTCACTAGCACTCCAATGATGCACTATAAACATACGCCCATGAAACACATAACAACTTCACACTTCATAGTTCACTGTGCAACTGTTCGCGTTTGGCGCCAAATCAAGTAAATAGCGTATACCAAAATGTTTATAATAACGGTCGCTAACTGGTAAATTTAAAGTAGGCGGGAATTTTAAATACGTATCATTATAATCCACGCTAATGATGTCAAACTCAGGGACACATTTAAGAAATGTTTTTTTTTTCAATTAAATTTTATTTTTGTGTCTCAATCCCGCTTAATATATCTTAAAAAGTGTTGTCTATAATATACTATTGCTAGAGTATTTATGGACAGTTTCTTAATTTGCAAAAAAAAAATATTCTGGTGAAAGGATTTCCAGGGACATCCACGCTAATGACAATTTATGTAATTAAAGGGAAAATGTATCGAATTGGTTTTATTTTATTATTAAGTTAATAGGTGTATGAATAGGGTCAATAAACCCTTAAATAAATATAAAATAAAAAATGGTGAACATGCACTTGACTGAGCATGGCAAGTCAGGGACATAAAATTTCCCCTATTGTAAGAATGAACCATATGCCGTTGTTTTTTTAGTTTTTTTTCTTTTAAATATATAAAAATAATAGTTTGTTTGTTTAAACTTTATTTACGTTTACTTAAAAATATTTGAATTTTTTATAATAGTTTTATAAAAACATGCAAAAAAGTATAGTAATTGGACACATGGACCATAATTATTGGACATACAATTTTTATATAAACATAACAACTTTACATCAAATAACATAAATTGTTAAATATTTTTTAAATATTATTGCTGTTTTAGGTAATTTATTTATTTCGTTTTTGTAAATATCATATAATTCATATATTTCTTTTTCGGATTCCTCATCCCTTTTCTGGATTCTAAAGGTAACTACTAATTCCTTGGTCTGACTTCTGAAATAGTTTGTTGCAAATATCATTAAGTGTGGTATTTCTAGTTTGTGAAGCATTTATAATGTTTAGGCCGTAACAGGATGATTTATATATATCTAATATTTTTTATGTATCAAGTTTGATAAACGCCATTTTATACACGAATTTAATTTAGGCACGAGCGAGCTTGCGAGCGAGTGCTTAAGTTAATAAGTGTATAGAAAAGTTTATAAACGAGGTGCATACTATACTTTTTCTATGACAAATACTTATTATTATATTAAAATGATTTAAATCAAAAATTTGTATAGAGCGCCATCTATGAAACAACAGGGAAAATGTCACATTCAGATTCACATTTTTACATTTTATATACACAATTATAAAGGTTATAAATCGAAATGTATCTTGAAAATTGACAGTTTTTCACAGTGAAAGTAAAGGAAATGTTTTATGAGGACTTTACAGTGAAGTCCGTGCCCGAATTTAAGTTATAGTTTACTGCCGGCGAAATTAAAAGGTCAGTACATATAAACTTTTCAAATATTGGCGTTAAGAAACTATTTATTATTTTTGTATTTTTGTATTGAGATAAGTATTAAATTATTTTCACATTTAGTATTATTTTACAAGAAAGGCACCTTGTTTTAACGATTGTATGACATTTGACAACTGTCAACTAACTTAAAACTAACTTCAGCCCGTGACTAAAAACCTGTTGCTAACTTCAGCCCGTGACTAAAGCGCCTTAAAGCCACAACTTGTCAATGTGTATTTAAAAGATCACTTAGTGTCATGGAAACATGTACGATAAAGGGCGTTTTAAGGGGGGGTAAGGTCAAATCATACGAAAAAAGACATGTTTTCGTGATTTTTTTTCTGACGACGCAGTTAAAATTTCTTTACTCAACCAATGGTACATTGAAGTATGACATTCGAAGAATGTTTCATCAAATTTGTACAAAGAAATATTAAAAAATACGGCAATGGCAGCAATTGTTCGGACGTGTCTCGAAAAAAAGTTAAATTGCGGTGCCCCTCATAACTTGGTGCTGGATCATCTGAAATCAAAAAATCAAAGTTCATTCGTTAGATAATAGTTTTCCCCAGGTAACGCTGTCGAGTTTTTTTTTTTTTTCCAATTTTTTCATTTTTTCGAACACTTTGAAGTGAAAAACACAATTTTGTGGAAAAAAATCGGCTAATTTGTTATTGCAAAATCAAAATTATGAACAAAAAACAAAAAAACTCGACAGCGTTACCTCGTAAATGATGTACAGAAATAGTGTTTAAAACTTTAAAGCGTTTTTCCCACAACTCACGTTTTCAAAGTCGGTGCCCCTGATAACTCCAAAACTACTGCACCGATCCTTTTGAAATTTTAAACACTATTTCTGTACATCATTTACGAGGTAACGTTGTCGAGTTTTTTTGTTTTTTGTTCATAATTTTGATTTCGCAATAACAAATTAGCCGATTTTTTCCCACAAAATTGTGTTTTTCACTTCAAAGTGTTCGAAAAAATGAAATAATTGGAAAAAAAGAAAAAACTCGACAGCGTTACCTGGGGAAAACTATTATCTAACGAATGAACTTTGATTTTTTGATTTCAGATGATCCAGCACCAAGTTATGAGGGGCACCGCAATTCAACTTTTTTTCGAGACACGTCCGAACAATTGCTGCCATTGCCGTATTTTTTAATATTTCTTTGTACAAATTTGATGAAACATTCTTCGAATGTCACACTTCAATGTACCATTGGTTGAGTAAAGAAATTTTAACTGCGTCGTCAGAAAAAAAATCACGAAAACATGGCTTTTTTCGTATGATTTGACCTTACCCCCCCTTAAAGGTGGGAGTAGAAAAAATATTTTATCTACTCATACATTGACGAACTGTGATTTTATGGCGTTTTAGTCACGGGCTGACGTTAGCAATAGTGGCTTTTTGGCATTTTAGTCACAGGTTAAAGTTAGTTTTGTTATAAATTGGGGAAAAGTGAGGTTAAATCCGTTGACATTTAAGAGATGTCAAATGTTTAACAATTAAAATTGGCTTTAAATTCTTCTTTGTGTTCGTCGTAGTATGCAACGTTTTATTAAATACTCGCTTGCAAGCTTCGCTTGTGCTTAATAAAACTGGTAACTAATATGGCATTTATAAAACTTGATACATAATATACTATAAAGTAAAAAACACCTTAAACCTAAATCTTTTGGTAGTACCTATATTTTTCCGAATCCAAAAATTGTATCTAACCCTACTTAATCACCTTATTAATTTTCTCCGCTTAAACAACTAATGTCACTTTAATTACTTTCGGAACAATTATCGCATTAGCTTAGACAATCAAGATACTCTAAGGAAATCAAGTACTCCACAAAGTAAACGATTTACTGCATGCCATTAAAAAGCCAATAAAGGCACCAGCTTTCACTTACACACAGATCTTCTTCTTCAAATCGAGCGGCCGTTGTTTGGTGCTTCCTGGGTTGGAAAGTTTCGCGAAGAGGGCCACGTGCCGAGAACTTTTCAGTCAGTTGGCGTGTGAGAGACCGCGAACATGTCGCCGTCGTTTAGTGACGTGGTGCTGTTGGTGACGGTGTTGGTGATCGGGTTTTCGAAAAGTGCGAGGACGTTGCCGAACCAGCGCCAGGCGCAGGAGCTGCTCATATTGGATACGTTGGGCCGGAAAGCTGGCAGCATGGCAAATGCTGAGCAGAGCACCCTCATGGATATGTTGGGCAGAAGTAATGCAGTTTTTAGTAAAAATAGTGAAGTTTTCATGTTTTTTAATTATCATGGAAACAATAGAAATTATTTTATTAGGAAAAATGACAATTCGACATTTTTTCTATAGTGCCCTACTAGAGTCATCCGTAATTTACTTATTCCATTAAATTTGGAAAATATATTTGTTATTGTTTATTATAACTCAAAAAATTAATGCGCGAGCGTAGCAGAATTGCGAGTTTAGAATGGACCATTTTTTAAGTTAGTTGGCAGTGGCCAAATGTCATACAATCGTTATAATAAAGTGCCTCTCTGGTAAAATAATTCTAAATGTGAAAATTATTTTATAATCTCAATACAAAAATACAAAAGTATTAAATAGTTTCTTGCCGCCAATATCTGAAAAGATTATATGAACGTTTGCACTGACCTTTTGATTTTGCCGTAGTAATTCAGTTAACTAGATTTAACTGATAAAGCGTCGATTGTTAGTCTATTTTAAAGGGATACATTTTGATTTACACAGAAAAATTTAAGTTTTAACGCCGGTAAATTCCCAAGTTAGAAATTCCAATAAATACAACTGTCACTTTTTGTACCTTTAACATTTCCCGTGTAAGATTTTTAAATACTTTCTGAATATATTTTGCAATTATAGTTATAAAAAAAAAATAAAACATATTTTCCTAACACAATCATATTTTAAAGTTATTTTGATATTTTCAATAATTGTTAAGTTTAATTAAAATAATAATGTAATACGTAATACGTAATGTTAATGATAAAAATTACGTCAAAAATGTTTATTGGGATGGTTACTTTATTTTCGTATAGATGTCGCTTTATAACTTAACATTAACAATAACACACAGCTTATCAATTGCAAACGATAAGTCGGATAGGTACCTACTACCCAACATCTGTCAAAAGAAATTAACTTCACTTTTTCCCAATTAAATAATTTTTCCTTTATTTCTTTATTTTTTTCAATGAAACTGATTTAATAGGAGTAAAATTTGGTTCCCAATATATGAACAATATTTAAATTCATATTTATGTACAGGGGGATCCCTTATAATGTCGCCCCCCTTTAACTTTTTTATTTTAAATGTCCCAAAAAATTTAAATGAATGGTTATGTAGGTACTAACAAATGCCTTTTTTCTACGTATAAAAAAATGGAAAATTGATCAATATATAGGGAAAAACAAAAAGTTTATTTTTTTTAATGGATCACCCTATATATGAATTTATTTTTTGATTCCTTGTAAAATGCTAAGCATAATTCATATAACAAACCATATACCTAAACTCAACCATTTCTGAAATATTCGCATTCGAAATGTTATCATTAAATGTTTTTTAAACTGTTAGAAATCAGGAAGCCTCAGTATACCAAAATTTTTATTGAAAATAAATAACTATAGTGACATTATTTTAATATGTCTTGTTAAATAAGTAAAAATGGCGTACTCAGACAGAGAAAGACAAAACTATTTTAACTTATTATCTTAAAAATAATTTAAATATTTTAGAAACAGTTGAATTTAGGTATATGGTATGTTATATGAAATATGCTTAGAATTTTACAAGCAATCGAAAAATAAATACATATATAGGGTGATCCATTGAAAAAAAATAAACTTTTTGTTTTTTCCTGTATATTGCTTAATTTTCCAATTTTATTTATACGTAGAAAAAAAGTATTTTTTAGTACCTACATAACCACGCTTTTAAATTTTTTGGGACACTTAAAATAAAAAAGTTAAAGGGGGGCGACATTATAGGGGATCACCCTGTACATATGTATGTATCATCAGTTTGTAAACATAGCTTTAGTTCTATTCCTTCTTCTTTAATATTTTCATTATTCAACTAATGTTCTGATTTGGAAAAAAATAATTGTTGCACGCTTTTTTCTTAACCGTAGTTTTTGATTAACAACTATTTTAACTATTTTAAATTTTTATTTTTTTCGGATACAAAACAAAATTCCAAAAAGGTTTTAAAATAAAAAAAAATAAATTGGAAATTTTTCTTTTTTGATACATATGTAACAACAATTTTTAGACTCTATTTGATACTGAAGTTTTTAAACATAAATAAATGTTTAATTTTTCAAACATATCTCTACTACTACTTGTTATTTTTAAACTTTGTATATTAATTTTAACTCAAAAATCCTACTTATTTATGTCATTAGACTGAGAAGGGATTTTTTTTGTGATGAGATCAGTTTGTACAATTGAGCGAAGCACAACCCAAATGTCACACAATATTTTATCTTCACAATTTTATTTTTTAAATGATACGTAAAACGTACAAATATAATAATATTTATTAACTGAGGTTAGGTAGATCTGACAATTATCGAATTTTTTGATTGGTCCAAACGGGTTTTTTACAGCCTAGGCAATAATTAACCAATTAAGTAGCAAATTTTTAGATTTATAAATTTTATAGTGATAAATTATTTTTAATGATTTAACATACTTTTATTTTTTATATTAAAGCGCATAATTTAATTTTTACATTTATACATTAATTTAGTTTATTTATTAATAATATTATTATTATGTATTATCTTTAAAACTTTATTAAACAATAAAACATTTAATCACAATTAATTTTTTTTAAGTTAGCACGAAGGGATTCATTTCACGTTTAGAAAAGCGTTTTGTGTGAAATCGTTTATCTATGCTAGAATCGGCAGACTAAAAAACTTTCCATTACTAAGTAGACTTTTTATAATTTATTTTAAATTTAATAATTAAAATCAGTAATAAGTTATGGAAAAATCTTGAGGGAACACGCAATTTTTTGCGCATAATTATTTAATTAACAGAGCATTTATTGGGGATGGTAAACAATAACTAAGGTTAATTTAAAATAAGAAAAATTGATTGAAAACGAAATGTTATGTATGTATTAATTAGTTAGTTCAATTTCTCTCTAACGCTTTTTTAATGTTATTTAAAAAAGTACTACATTTTCATTTACTTTCCCTTGAAACGATATATATACATATATATATATATATATATATACTTGGTTTGATAAAGAAATTGTTACCTTTACTTTGACCCTTTGAAGAGTTCAAACTGTTTACTTTCTTTCAATTATCTTTTGGCTTTAATAATAATCTTTTTTAAATGTAAGTTTTAAAGTGGTTTTTCTACTACAGCCAAATTCATAATTGTTAGTTGGGTTATGAGTTTAGTACGACAAAGATGTCTTCACAAGCGTTTGAAAAAAATAATGTATTAATAATTTTTCTGTTTTTTGTGGTTTTTAATATGACTTCTGGTGGTTTGGTTGATTATAAAAGAGGACGATGCCTTTGGAAATCACAAAATACGTCTTTTAATGGCGAAATAGAGAATAACTGTACGTAATCTTTTTTATAACCTATTAAACAATATTAGTATTTTTGTGTTAATTAGTGAAAATTCCTAAAATCTAAGCAAAATTAATTAGGCCTTTATAACCAAATTATATAATAAATTAATTACCAGTTTAATGAAAGTACCTATATGTAAGTCGTAATAGAATTGGAAAACAAATAATTTACTTTTAATTTAATATCCAACAAACAACATCCAACAATATTACTTTAAAAAGTATCAATTTCATTACTTTTACTTAGAGGTTAAGCATTCTCCAAATACATATCACAATATTTAATGAGTCCTACTCAGTAAACAAATACAATATCAATATTTAACAGGAATGTTATAATATAATAATTAAATTCCATATAATCCATTCCAGTTCGGTAGCCCAAACTAACTGGGACATTTTTGCATTGTTGATATTAAAATTTGTAAAATATTTGGTCGATAGGAATCCACTTCATTTTGACACTGCTGTCAATTTTTGTTCCTGTCATTATTTATCATTTTATTTATTAATTACAATTAAATAACACACCATTCTGAAATCATTATATTATAAAGAAATTTAATACAATATAATTATCAGTACACAGCACTTACTGATGTATTTTGTAACTTTAACCCACTTCACTGTATGTCACAAGTGTGTAGGTTATTTTTGTGTTCTGTATGTAGGAATGTGTTAATTGTTTTATTTAGGAAATTGATTAATAAAGCAACATTTATTATCATTTTTTTTTCATTTAGGTTCCCCATTTTCAACAAATACTTTTGTTACTGAATCTATAAAAGTTATGTTGACCGGAATTATTATTTTTTTACAAACTACAAACTCAAGTCGATGGTTATTTGACAAAACATCGTAAGCGACAAAACCTAAATTTTACAGGAGAGATTTTTTTTGCGTGGGAGCTTTATTTTTAAAGTTATTTATCTGAAAACTGTTGAGGCATTATTTTATTAATGTAGAATTCAAATATTTAAGTAAGATCGAATCCAATCTAAAATTTTCATTAAATTTTGTGGCATACGATATTTTATAAAAACATCTTTAGGAGAATTTAAAATTAGTCTTGTCACTTCAGTTACATTTACGTTACTTTGTGGGATATAGATTTGATGATTACTTTTGTCAAAACATCGTTAGCGACATTTATTTTTTTACTTTTATTATTAAATAAAAAAAATTACAAACAAATTAATTTATAAAATATCACCAACGATATTTTGCCAAACAATGTTTGAAAATAAAATTCTACATTAGCTTTCTTTGAAAAAAAAACGAACGATTTTTATTCATAAACCAGTATCTAACCCATGGAGCCTACACAAGGAGCCCGAACTTAATAGGGGAAATTGACAAAACCTGCCCTTTAAATTGTACCTACAATTTAAGTTTCTTTTTTTCGCCACCATCGGCGCTGATTGTCGATGCTAGCGTTTCGGTATAAATTAAACAATTGTTTCAGAATAAACGGAACACCAGCGCCCTCTTATCTTAGATTCTTGTTTACATGATGTTCGGACTCCTTGTGTAGGCTATATGATCTAACCCATGGTACTATGATCCAACCGTTATAAATTTGACGCTATAACAACATACAATTACTACAAAAAACACTTTTAACGAACCCCACTACTTAAAAATAATTATAATTATAATTAGGATAACTTAATAATGCAATGAAAAAATGGAATTATAAGCTTTTGATCAAATAAAATATTGTTTTAAAACTTGGTAGCAATCACCACGATGCAGGTATACCACCGAATAAACTGTTTAGAGCGGGAATAACGCCTTGATAGATCAAGGCGGGAGCACAATATTATCGTAAGCGACACAATGTTAAATCGCAAACGCCATTTCTCGGAGTTGCTTACGATTATTTGTCGGGAACATATAGGCGCTTACGTTATAAATTATAAACAAATTAAAAAGAAGAAGCGCTTACAATAATAAAAATATTTAAACTGACCAATATTAGATTCGAAAATTGGGATAACTATTATGTTAACATGTGCAGCTTATCGTTACTGACACTTTGATAAAATAAAAAGTAATTCAACAAAATTGTCGCTTACGATGTTTTGTCAAATAACCATCGATGTTTACAAATCTGATTTTTATAACAGTGTATAAGCTGTAGAAACACATTTCTATCAAATTAACACTTTTTTAATGTTGTTCCAGTGATTCCCCAATCTTGCCGTTACAAAGGGGTGAAGTACGAGTGCGGACTGAGCATTAGCTGCGTCCTGGGCGGCGGCCGCCCTCTGGATCTTTGCTCGGGCGGCATGATTTGGGCCTGTTGCGTCGATAGGGACTCGCCCGGACACACCCCTACGGTCCATCAACCCGATGTAGGTGTCCTCAATAATGCTAGTAAGTTTTAGGTTCAGAGAGGATTGATTGTATTGAAAATAAATATCTATCGGAAAGATGAGATCAAATGGTATGAAAGATAAGTTCAAATAAAATGCACTTTCAAGATTACAAGTAGATTACAAACTCGATTACAAATGAATTTGTGAACTATCCAGTTTTTACTGTTTTCGTAGAAACGATGTTTATTTGAACTGGAAAAGGTTTTAAAAGAAAATGATATGATAACTATGTATTTGGTAAAATAAATATTAAAAATGGTAAATCCTTTTTAATAAAGATATAAAATATATACGAGGAGTGTTCAGAAAATAACGGGAATTGTTAAATTTCGCGGATTCGGAGGGTCCGGTTGTCACAAAATTTTCTTTATTATGTTGGAGTATGATAAAAAGTTTAGCTGTTTTCATTGTTTACTTTTTCTGTGGCAGCCGCTAAGGTAAGACGTGTTTTATTACCTCGGCGATTTTTCGTTCGGTAAAAGAAATGAATTAAAGAATTTGTATCCAATTTTGCTTAAAAAATAAAATAAATTCTGTGAAATGTTAACAAAGGCCTATAGTGAGTCTGCTATAAGTAAAACAAGAGTTTACAAGTGGTATAAGAGTTTCCAAGATGGCCGTAAATACGTTGACACATTAACAACCGATAAAAACATGGAAAAAGTGGAAGAAATGGTTATAAACCATCAGAGAAGTCGCTGTTGATGTTGGTATATCGATTGGCTCATCCCATGAAATTTTTTCGAATGTTTTGGGTATGAAACGCGTGGCAGCAAAATTTGTTCCAAAATTGTTGAATTTTATACACAATTTTTTGCCAAAAACAATACTGTAATGATGCCCCAGCCTACATATTCGCCAGACATGGCTCGGTCTGACTTTTTCCTATTCCCCAAAATAAAGAGAACCTTAAAGGGCCGTCGTTTTGCAAGCATAAATGACATTAAAAGCGCATCCCAAAGATCGTGTTTTAGAAGAGTAAAAGTGCATAATATCTAATGGGGACTATTTTGAAGGCGACAACTTTAATTTAGACGAATAAATAAATACTTAAAAAAAAACTAAAATTCCCGATATTTTCTGAACACACCTCGTATATATTTGATATTGCGAGTAGTTAAAAACCACCGGCAAAAATATCCCAATTGTAACAAGACAAATTTAGTTTGATTCTAAGATAGTGAAAAAAGTACTTAAGTTATGGAATAAATTTTTTTATTTTAATTGGAATTTTTTTGAAACATAATAACTTTACACAAAAAACTATTTTTGTGTCAAAATGTCCAAGGGGAGCATTTCGAACATCTAATTTAATGTCTAATTGAAAATTAGTTAATAAATGAAAACCTTATACTTAATAAATGAAAACAAAAATTTGACTTGATAATTAATTTTATTTAAACGTTAGCAACAATTAAATATACGTTGAATAGAAAATTAAAATACCTTTCAAATGAGGTAGCACAATCTCCCCTTTTCATTTAATATTTTTAGGTTGATACTGCCATATTGGCACTCCTTAAATAGGCACCTATGAATTTGACGTCAAAAAGTAGTATAATTAATATCCTTGACAATCGATGTCGATACCTTGTTTTGTTCAATAGATAACAGGGGAGGAAAGAAGAAATTCATAAAGAATTCCCTGATTTTGCATAATCTTTTTAATGTTAATTTTTGCAAATGTATGCCTTTTTTGTATATGGCACTTAAAAAACATTGTTAGTAGTCTTCTGAATATTAAGAATTGATTTTTTTACCTATTCTTAGCAAGAATGAATGTAAATAGACAAATAATCGCAATTTATCTGCTGAAGAACGTGCCATTGCTATTACTATTCATCAAGAAGGTGGAAACCAGGTTAACATTACTTACCGTCTATGTGACAGTACAACGGTTTAATCAAACAGGTAGTTACGCTAGAAGACCAGGACAGGATCGCAGAAGAATAAGTAGGTGTTATAGTGTGTCAAGATCGGTTTATGAGACTGAAAGCACTCAGATAAGATTTTGTAACGAGTTCTACGCTCATAAGTGACAGCCAAGGGCAAAGAAGACAATGTTATGCCATACAGAGTAGCTACTGACCTTTATTAACTGCAGATCATACCTTCACTGGATAAAAGCCGATTGGACTCGAGTGCTCTATAAAGATAAGTCTAGATTTTGCCTTATAGGTAACAACAGGCCAATGAGGGTTTATAAATGCTTGTCATTGCTAATGAGGCTCATCTGTGAAGAGTACTTGCCTCTTTTGCTCCAGTAAATTATATTTCTGAGCGCTGAACTCGTCACATACCTATCTCATAATATATTATATGTGTAGTTATCACCTGTTTGATTGACATTTATTCTTGCTTTGAATCTGAAGATTAAATGAAAATATCCAGAAGAAGACTTTGACCGACAAACTATAAAGCAATAGAGCATTTGAACATTTTAAAATTGTGAATTGATTAGATACAAATTGTCAGGGCCGGCTCCAGGGTACGTGCAGCCGTGCCCCTGCACGAGGCGGCAAAATTCGAAGGGCGGCAAAAATCGAAAGGTGGCAAAAAGTTATTCAATACAACACGATATAGGTTCTAAATTAGATATTTCCAATTTAATTTTAAGTTAAACAGATTTTTCTTATTTTTACTACTGGTCAGTTTTATAATGTTAGATAAAATAATTATTATTAGAATATATTACTGTTTTTTTAGAATGCGATGATATTTTATTTATTTGTTATTAAATAATAATTTTTTAAACTTTTTTGTAAATTTTATCTTCCCCTTAATGCTACAACTGGATAAATCGAAATTTTACGAATCCAGTTCTACTAAATACTTACATACCAATTTTAGAATATTTTATTTACAAATGTGTTTTTTCAGATATCCAATTGTAGCATGAAGGGGACGATATTATTTAAGTGGTTTTTTTTTAAGAATTGTACGGTACAATTTGTACCTAATTAATAGGCACTAAAAAGTAGGTAACTATGAGGGGCGGCAAAAATATTTTTGCACGGGGTACCAAAATGTCTGGAGCCGGGCCTGCAAATTGTCCTTATGTTTTAAAAGCGTAGAAATCCAAAATTTTATCAATAGTTATACATATGACTTTATTGGGAAAAAATATTTTTTTTTTCTGTTATCTCATTTTTTTTAAAAACTCACAAGGTACAGGGTGTTTCCTTATAATGTCGCCCCCCTTTAACTTTTTTAAGTTAAGTGTCCCAAAAAATTTAAAAGTGTGGTTATGTAGGTACTAAAAATATTTTTTTTATTTTTTTTTAATGGATCACCCTATATATGTATTTATTTTTCGATTCCTTGTAAAATTATAAGCATATTTCATAAAACATACCATATACCTAAATTCAACCGTTTCTGAAATATTTAAATTATTTTTAAGACAATACCATTCATTATAATTATAACCAATAAAATGCCAGTATTCCATAGTTACGCATTTTATCACAGCGACAATATTTTTTATCACCTTGTTTACAAGTTGCTAAGGATTTTGACACTTTTCTTGATTTGAAATTTGTTGACATTTAAATACTTTGTTTGTTAAATGATTAAAATAATGAATTATAAACTCTAAAAGATCGATGGGTTGGTGTAAACGATAATAAAATTATGGTAAGTTTGAATAAATAAGGTTTATTAAAGTATTTTTATATTTTAAAGCACATTTTAATTTCAATTCGTTAAATCCTAAAACTCATTATATTTTCTCACTAAATATAACTCGTGGTATGATTAATTATCGATGATATTTACTCATTGAAACCGAAGCAGCACATTTCACTCGTCCTGCGGATTCGTGAAATCTGCAGCTCAGTTTCAATTCCAAAATATCATCGATGATAATCATACCACTTGTTATATTATGGGTGATAATAAGTTAAAATAGTTTGTCTTTCTCTGTCTGAATACGCCATTTTTACTTATTTAACAAGACTTATTGACATAATGTCACTACAGTAATTTATTTTCAATAAAAATGTTGGTATACTGAGGCTTCTTGATTTCTAATAGTTTATAAAAACATTTAATGATGACATTTCGAATGCGAATATTTCAGAAACGGTTGAATTTAGGTACCTATATGGTTTGTTATATGAATTATGCTCAGTATTTTACAAGGAATCGAAAAATAAATTCATATATAGGATGATCCATTTGAACAAAAATAAACTTTTTGTTTTTCCCTGTATATTGATCAATTTTCAGTTTTCGGCTTGATTTACCTAACATTTCAGATTTAAAACTCCGATAGAAAATTTCGCCAATCGAATTTTTTTTGCATATGAGCAAAATAGTTTTTTGCAATCTTCAAAACTATACCCATGCGGATAAATTTGTAAATATCATTTTTTTTAAAAGTTAAATTCACTAAAATTTACTTTTGCTCTATATAATGTTTTCACCTCTAAATCTAAAAAACGAGTAAAAAAGTTAAGCATTGTATTTTTTTAATAATTTATATAGAATATATTTTAAAGACACATAGTTGCACATTTTTGCAAATAAATTTAAGCAATATTGCTAAAATTACATACTAGTATAATATCATATTTTATAATTATTTTGTAATATGATGGTAGCCATATACACTGTAAATTATACCATTTTAAAAATATTTGTTAAAGTTATTGGCCTATCAATAATGATAAATGATGCAATTTTATGTAATATTTTGTAGTAAAGTTAGTAAACAATATAATAAACTATAATTACAATTTTATTGTAAATCACATACTTATATTATTTTATAATAAACCACCTAAAATAATATAAATGTTATAGGTGTGTTATGAATTTTACCATATTTAAAGATTCAAAATATTTTTTACCAAATTCAATTTTATCGTAAAATGTATTTTGTGTTAACGCGATTCTATTCATACAATTTTAATTTTAATTATTAATTTATTTGTTATATATTTAATAGTCATATTTAATTAACATATTCATTTATTAAAAATACAATGGATATTACTATTTTTTTCTACTCCCACCTTTAAAACGCCCATTATCGTACATGTTTCCATAACACTACCTGACCTTTTAAATACACATTGACAAGTTGTGGCTTTATGGCGTTTAAGTCACGGACTGAAGATAGTAACAGGTTTTTAGTCACGGGCTGAAGTTAGTTTTAAGTTGGTTGACAGTTGTCATACAATTATTAAATGTAAACATTATTTTTTTATCTCAATACAAAAAACAAAAGTATTAAATAGTTTTTCAAAAATTTATATTTTCGCCGACAGTAAATTATATTTAACTTAATTTTGGGTGGAGACTACACCGTGGTGTGCCAATAAAACATTTACTTTACTTTAACTGTAAAAAACTGCTTTTATATCGGATTAAATGGTTTATTTTCAGGGGATAAATTTCGATTTATACATAATTGGACAGAATACAGATTCCCAAGTTAGTTACTTTATTGTTTTATAGATGTCGCTCTATACAAATATTTAATTTAAATCATTTTAAGATTATAATAATAATTATTTGTAGTAGAAAAAGTATTATGCAACTCGTTTATTTGTTTATAAATGTTTTAAAGAATAATTATACATTTATTTACCAATTAACCAAAATGAAAACTTTACCAAAACTTTATAAAGAAGTAAACTCTTGAATACGAAATTTACACAGCAATATAGTAAATTATGCATTACCGCCTCTTACAGATGTAAAACAAAACTGACTTTATTTACTTGTAACTTTGAAAGTGCACATAAATTTAGACAAGACTTGAAAGTTTTCATCTCGATAATAAGTATAAATATTTAAATATTTAGAAGCTATTTGTTTTTTGCCTAGTGAATTTTATGTTATGCAAATTTAGGTACTAAAATGTCTACGTGTTTGTGTGTGATGTTTTTGTTGTAACTTATTTATAACGATTTATTTTAAATTTAAGGGTGGATTTATTTTTGTTTAAAATCATTATATTTAAAACAAATTTTATCCAAGAATCCATATTTTGTAAAAATGGCGAATGCGCCGGGATTAATATTTTAGCTTTTCACTTTAATAACATTAAATACAAGTTGCTGTGACCTTTGAATTACATATTTTGTGATTGAAAACAAAATCAAAATATCTTAAATTCCAATTAGCAACAGGGTGTTTAAAAAAACAATATTTAACTAATGTTAATTCCTTAGATTATACCAAAATATAGATTAAGATAAAACTCCCATTTATTTATTAATTTTATATCTAACAGGCCAATGGCCCAATTAAAGGATTACTATAAATATTTTAAAATAATAGAATGTTAAATGTACAACTTTACACAAAAACGGTTTTTTTTAAACAACCATTGTTATTGTGATAGAATAAAGATTTCATATTTTTATCATCTAAACCGTAACCTTTAAATATAATTTTATTTATGATTTATTTTGTTGATTATACTTTAACAGTAAAAGGTAAAACCTAAAATGCCTTAAATTCAGTTTTTAAAAATCTGCGTTCCGCATCAAATGTCAAAGTGAGATTTTTTTGTGTGGTCAACTGTCTGCTGATATCTTGACACCTGTCAAAGTGTTGCTTGATATTTTGTTAGGGCCCCTTGAATATTTGTTTAAAATTTTTGGGTAGACAATTATTATTAATTTTAAATTAAAATTTGGTGTATACGCTAAAGAAGCATCGCTAGTGGCGCCATCATGGTAATAAAATTAAAGCTTTAAATAAGCAGATGTCAAACGAGTGTTTATGAAAATAATGCAGGAAAATGTCCCTGCAAAATATCAATTGTACCTAAATAAATACCCATTTTATAGGTGTTGTCAAAATTGGAAACAATTTAATTCAGTAAAAATCATACAACAAATAAGTCATCTTAATGCCAATAGCATTATAGTAAAAGCGTTGATTGAGAAAGTCTTCACTTAACGGTAAAAGATCAAAAACAGATATTATATTATGTACTATGCTTCACTCCTCAAAGTCCCACAACGTGACCACGTACGGAACGCAGTCTTTTGAAAATTTGGCATTTAAGGCTTTTCAGGTTATGTATCTGTTAAAGTATAGTCAACGAAAGAAATAATATTATGTTTAGGCGTTAAAAATGTATAAATCTTTATAACATTACAATAACAATGGATGGTTTAAGAATTTAAGGATATAAATACTGCATTTAATGAAATTTTAAAGTGTATGGTGCCAAATAAGTAATATTTTTGTGCATTTGCTCCAAATATCTGGTTTCCTCCATAAAATAATTTTAACCAAACAGCATTTATTAAAAAATCTAGCTTCTCTATTATGGAATACGAATATCTGTATTAAAGGTAGGTTAATATATTATAACAAAAATATTATCTAATTTTGTAATTTTAAGGTTGGAAAAATTTATTTTGACCTAAATAAATAAGTATTTTGGATTAATGTATAATATGGTATTTAAAAATGTGGTGGATTTTCTTATCCAGCTTAAAGTGTACCTACATTAAGTTTTGTCAATACAAATAGTTCAAAAGCTTCGATTGAATTTGATCTACACCGAAAAATCATTATAACTTTAAAAATTTTAATAAATCACATGTCATGGGACTATTAAATATTTTCACATTGCAAGTTTCTCTAAAAATTGTTTGTTTTCTTATAATCTAACTTAAAGTAGGTATGCCAAGAAGTATGCACAAGTTTTGTCATTAGAAGTACAAAAGCTTCAATTTAATTTTAACCATATTCAACAATTATTTCGTATATCTAAATTTATTTATTAACACACTCTTCCAAATAATCCACTTATTTATTTTGGTCAAAATATATTTTTATAGCCTTAAAATAGAAAATTAGATGATATTTTTTGTTCTAATACCTTTGATACAGATATTCTTATTTCATAATAGAAAAGTTAGATTTTTTTTAATAATTGCTGTTTAGTTAAAACTATTTTATAGAGAAATGTAGACCCAATGCACAAAAATATCACCTATATTGCACCTTACACTTTGCGATTTTATTAAATGCAGTTTTTATATTCCTAAATTCTTAAACCAACCATTGTTATTGTGATACTCTAAAGATTTATTAACTTTTAAAGCTTAAACATAAGCGGTAACACTTTAGTTTCGAAATATTTCAGTGGTTTTTATATTATTATGACGTCAATAAAGAAGAACCATTTTTAAAGCACAAATTTGTACATTTGATGATTTAGTATCCCAAATTGTTTGTTATATTTTTTGTATGTATAAAACATAAAGTAAGTCCACCGAAAACAAAATTAACAGCATTGCATGAATTTAACACAATTACCATAATAAATATAACCCCATATAGCAACTCAACAGAATTAATTTTAAGTTAACCTGTTAAACTAACACAAAAATTAGACACGTATCATCTAGTTGGCTATTACCCGCCGGACCCGGATGTGCCCGAAACGAACAGCGTGGACTCTCGGCCCCCCTACAAACCGTACACGTATCAGGTGAACGACAACAGGCCGAACTTTAACGATTACGACAGCGAGTATCACGAAGATAGCCGACCGTATTCGCACCACGGCGAGCCGCCAAACTACAGTGGTAACATACTAACCCTTTTATGTATTCACTAACTGAGTAACCTTGTTTATGACTAACATTTCAATTTTATAGTGGGCTGGATTTTGGATTTTTTTTTTGACGGTTTAAAATGACAAATTTCCGTATTCCCTCCTCCAACGCCTTTTCCAAAGAAATTTTGAATCATTTCGGACTCTAAAACGCCTTTATTATTCTTTATGAAATTTTGGATAAAAATACTTCAACTTATACGTGTTCGAGAAAATATTTTTAAAGCCCTTTTATTTAATAATGAAAAAACGTTCGAAAAATAAATTTTAGGGTAAATTTTGTACAAATTAAACGAACCGTAACGAAGATACAAGTCGGTAAAAATGGCCCCTTTTTGATTATTTTTGACGACTTTGAATTGCTGTATCTTCGTTGCTGTTCATTTGATTTGTACAAATTTCAGGGTATACTAACAAAAATACTATTTTTAACAGCATATTTTTTATTTACTTAAAAAATTACCCATAAAGAAATTTTTCGAACGTTTTTTCATTATTAAATAAAAGGGCTTTAAAAATATTTTCTCAAAAAACCCTCGAACACATAAACTGAGATATAAGTTAAAGTATTTTTATCCAAAATTTCGTAAAATATAATATAGGCGTTTTAGAGTTAGATTTTTTTTACAGTGGTTGCAAAAATTATGGTATTTATTAGCCCGGTTCAAAAAAATGGATTATTTTTTTTTCTGAAATTTCGCACTGAAATATTTTCACGGTACCAAAAAAAGACACCTGTAAAAACCGGAGCTCTTAATTTTAATATTTCGAGAATTTCTATTTCCCATTTAAATAACATTGGAAATTTTTGTTTATTTTTTATAATTTTCTAGCTTACAAACTAATTAACAGATTTTTATGGGTGATATATATTTTTGTGGAAAATTAAACGCTCCACAAAAAATGTTTATTATAATTTTTCTATAAACCAACGAGTTCAAAAGTTATTCAAAGTCGAAGTTAAATTTATGTCATAATTGCATTTTTTACTTAAATTTTAAGCAAATTTATTTAAGTTACTATCAAATATAAAAAAAATCATTCAAAAAATCAAAATTATTATGTTCAATAAGCCTTTTAAATGAATTCCACTGAAACACCTACTATTTCTGGAAATAATTCATTAAAAAGGATTTTAATCAATAAAAAAGATTTTTATCAATTAAAAAAGATTTAAATCAATTCTTTCTGCAGAAATAGTAGGTGTTTTAGTGAAATTAATTTAAAAGGCTTATTGAACATAGTAATTTTAATTTTTTGAATATTTTTTTTATATTTGGTAATAACTTTAATGAATTTGCCTAAAATTAAACTAAAAATGCAATTACGACATAAATTTAACTTTGACCTTGAATAACTTTTAAACTCTTTGGTTTATTGAAAAATGGTAAGAGACATTTTTTGTATAGCGTTCAATTTCATACAAAAATATGTATCGCGCATACAAATCTATTAATTAGTTTGTGAGCTAGAATATTATAAAAAAAACAAAATGTTATTTAAATGGAAAATAGAAATTCTCGATGCGCGATCTCTAAATATTAAAATTAAGAGGTCCGGTTTTTACAGGTGTCTTGTTTTGGTACCTTGAAAATATTTCAGAAAAAAATTATTCGATTTTTTTAACCAGCCTAATGTGTGTACTTGACCCTAATAATTTTTTCTGAATTTTGACATTGAAAAAATGTTATAGTAGGCATCTGTCAAGTGTCATTGAAAAAAATTTAAAGCTTAGATAGAGTTTTTATTCTCTATCTCATTGTATATAAATATACAGGGTTTTAATTTAAAAACGAGCGAGGACTTAAAAAAAGATATTAAAAATGTCTTAATTTGAAATGCTCTTGAAAACTGCCATTTAACAGTAATAAAAAATACTTTTTAATAGTTTAATTTTTGAAAAATACCCAAAATAATTTTTATAATTATTTATTACAATTTCTTGTTAAAAATTTCAAATTGAACTATTTTGTAGTCTTAAAAACATTAGTTTAAAAACTGGAGAACACAAAATAATTCCAACAAAAGTATTAAATTAAATGCAAAAAATACCTTTCATGAGTCGGGAAAGATATTGGCATTATTAACCAATTTAAATCCTTAGTGGAATGTGCATGTTTTTGTATTAGATTTATAAAAACCAACAAAAAATACTGCTATTCATGCAGATTAGTTTTAATATTTAAAATAGTATTGATTTTTCCCAAAATGATTTACACAACGGCTGAACAAGTTAAAATTATTTTTATTTATGGAGCACAAAATCGTTTTGCTTTACGAACTGCAGTGGCATTTAATGGCCACTGGAAAAAATATGCGTCATAAAATTTAATGTGGAGCATTTAGACAAAAGCAGATAAATACGTTTTATAGGCAGTTTCGTGTTATCAGCGAAAAATTAATATGTTTAGCTCTGCAACGTTTACATATTACACTTCACGGTGGATAGGTTTTTAAATAGCAAATTAATGAACTTAAACTTTTGATTTATAAAACAGCAACATTCTCATCTGCATATAAATTCTAACTGACCTTCAGGAATCACATGCATCTATAATGTCGTAAACAGAGGTTTTTGCTTATTTAAAATAATTAAAGCGCCATCCGTTGCATAAAGTTTAAAGCAAAAACAGATTCACGGAGGATAGAAGCAATTTTTGTAACACCTACATAAATGGTTATAAAAATATATCTTTTAACTTTTAATAATATTTTATATTTGATTCGATTGCGTTGAATGTATTTAATTTACTTATCCTAATATTTTTAGTATGCTTTTACTACCTCAGATATTTGAAAACATATAGGTTAACCTAGAAAGAGTAACAGTCACGGAGGATATGTTTTAGACTTTTAAAACATTGTAAAAATAAGTAATTGCGGTTAAAAATCTGGAACCTGAGCTGTAATATCTACTTAATTATGGTTGGTTTTGCTAGGTTTTGAGACCGGTATTCTATATCAATTACTTGGTTTGGCTCAATTCTGACTTCACCAATGAATTAATCTTACTTCATTTACTGTTAGTTAATACCTAACTCATTTTTCAACAAAACTGGATTTATCTACTTTTTTATGATTGCTCCACAAATATGTTCAAGAGCTGGTTGCAAAATTTGAACAATCTGGATCTGTTTGCAATCGAAAAAGAAACCAAACTAGGATACTCAATAAAGTCACCTATATTGAGTCAGGTTTAAAGGTGTTGAAACATCACAAATTCCACCCATTCAAAATGCAAATTACACAAGAGCTGATAATGCAGACAGGGGTTTAGAATGTTGTGATGTCCTGACCAATAAAATAACAAATCAGATCCAAATACTAAAAAACATTTGCTTTAGCGATGATCGTACTTTTTATCTAAATGGAAAGGTTAACAATGTTAAGGCTTAGCTGGATCAAAATTATCCAGAACAGTGGATTGGTGAAAAATAACCAATATAATGGCCTCTCAGATCCCCAGATTTAACACCGTTAGACTTTTTCTTATGGGGTCAATTAAAATATGTAGTTTACAAAGCTCATTCTCATTCTATTGAAGATCTGCTACAACGGACAGTTTAAGAATGCCGAGCTATTCCACGACAAACATTTCAAAATGTTCGAAGGGAATTTGAGAATAGACTGCAATATTAAATTGTTTTGATTAATGTTGATCATGCTTTTTTAGTTCATTATACTTTTGTTAGAATCATTTTTACAAATGTTTTTAGAAAAACAAAATGGTTTAATTAGACATTTAATGGTTTATATTGATATTTATAACAAGAAATTGGAATATTCATTCATATTAAAAATTTATATGAAACCATCATATTTTTAATATTTTATTATATTCCTTATCTTATTAGTATATTCCTTATCTTATTAGTATATTTCGCTAATTTATGTTTATGGTTCTGGGCGTTTTTATTTCTACTTTACACCTCTTTGATTTTATAAAATAATATAAAACCTTTTACACTGTAGAATTTAAAGTAAGTAGGTTTGTATAAATATTGTATTATAAAAAACAAAGTTATAAGCTTAATACAATTTTCAGCAAATTCGGGTGTGCTAAGTAAACATTTACTTACACCCTTATAAAATATACCTAACAAAATTTCTGACTTTATTTTTGTATTACGCACCCTTTTCAGTTTTCTCCACGTTATTTTAGCACGTCCTTCAACTCATTGGCACGACACCTACACGTTCCCGAAAAGGGATTCTTACTTTTTTACATATTTTCCCACACAATCTAATCCAATACTCTTTTAGGCTGTGGAGAGCTTTACACGAGGAGTAACAGGATAGTGGGTGGGCATTCCACAGGGTTCGGATCTCATCCGTGGCAAGTGGCGTTGATAAAAACTGGGTTTTTGTCGAAAAAACTCGCCTGCGGAGGAGCTTTAGTGAATGAGCGTTGGATCATAACGGCAGCTCACTGCGTGGCCACGTAAGTAGTCTTTATAGATAAGAATCTATTTAAAGTAAAAAAGTGTATGTTTTTATGAGTTTTTGATATCATAAAAGTATGTTTTCTAAAAAATTAATCTGTTTATTTACAATTTTTTTTTGCCAAGAAAAGTAAAAATTAGTTTTTTAATACAAACATTTTAGGTGTACCAGATTAAAAGCAGAGACAATTTTAGGTTTTTAATTCTTAATTTAAATGTAAATATTTTTCCAAACAAAAAATTATTTTAAATGTAGGTATAACGTTTTGTTTGCATTTTATTTGGCCCATCTATTATATAAAACTTAATCTAGAAGTAATGAGCACTATCATAGTAATAATAATAAATATTAATAACAATTTTTAAAGCACATAAGTTTAACCTAGGCGCGCCTAGTTTATTTTTAAATTTGGCATCTCTATTGCTTTCAGCACGTCCCCTTTTTCTCTGTGGCGCGAGTTCTGGGACACCCTGTATATTAACAATTATGTAGTCCTTAAAAAATGTAAAAAATAACATGATCTAATTCTAAAATTGGCTTTTTGGTAGAAATGGAGACAAATCCTTTGGGAAATTAGTTTCAAGCACTATAACATTTTAGTTTTGCAGAAACATAATATTTATTTACTATGTCTGATATAAAAATTTTAAATACATTTTATAGCCAGCGAGAGTGTTTCACGTAAATAAATATAAATCTAGATTTTTTCCCATGATGGTTTGGACAGCAAAAAAAAATAGGAAAAAAAATAAATAACGTGTTGTTTAAGTTGCATAAATGTATCATAAATATAAGATTGAAATTTTACGTTCCCACTGATGACATAAAAATATACCAGGAAATAATATTCTACCACATCCTCATTGCATTTTTTTCTCTTGGATGGTCATTGAATAAGGACAAAAAAAATATAGTCTATGGCTCACAGACAGGTATTTTGACCTAAAACGTGGCCACTTTTTCTGTATCAAAAGGGTAGCAAATGACTAAAAAACATAATATGTTTTTATATATATATTATATATGTATTCAAAAATTTATTTATAAAAAAATTACAAAATAGCTACTTACATACAAGTAATACAATAAAAATATTAAAATAAAACATATAATAAATTTTTTGTGCACTTTAAAAAATAAAAAATATATCCACCTAAAAATCTTATAAAATCGCACCAAAGTGTCTGTTTTCAGGGATAAATTTTTCCGTGATGTGAAAACTTGTAAATGTTTTTTATGGCTACAGTCTAGATATCCTAAAGTTTAATAAGACGTGGGTTGGATGCCGTTCCGAGTTGTTTTATATATTTAAAAATATAAATGTTTGTTTAAAAAGACGAGAACAATTTTAAATTTTTAGTTAGATGGCTATAGTACGGAACATTTAACAGTCAATTTCCATTTAAAATTGGCCCCTGAATCCGAAAATGTCGTCAAAAGTTTCAAATGTAGAACAGTTTTTGAGATATAGTCAATTTTCCATATAATTTGGAATTGACTATATCTCGAAAACTGCTCTACTTTCATAATTTGTAAAGGTAGTTTCGGATTCAGGAGACAATTTACATAATAATTGGCTATTGAATGTTGGGGATACCATGGTATCCCATGGTATAAGTAAAAAAGCGGGCATAACTGTAGTAATTAGTCATTTTTGACTAATTCATTTTTTGAGAGTAGTAGAATACTTTTTTATTCAGTAAACAATTAAATAAAACTGCTATTTAAACGCAATCTATGGTCAAATAATTTTTTTAAGCAAATACTTCACTATGTTGTAGATATGTTGCACCATGCATTCGAGGAAATACAAGTAATACAGTACGAGGTGTGTTCAGAAAATAACGGGAATTGTTAAATTTCGCGGGTTCGGAGGGTCCGGTTGTCATAAAATTTTCTTTATTATGTTGGTATACATGCCCCCGAAGTATGATAAAAACTTTAGCTGTTTTCATTGTTTACTTTGTCTGTGGCAGCCGCTAAGGTTAGACGTGTTTTATGAGCTCGGCGATTTTTCGTTCGTGAAAAGAAATGGATCAAAGAATTTGTATTCAATTTTGCATAAAAAATTAAATAAATTCTGTGAAATGTTAACAAAGGCCTATAGTGAGTCTGCTATAAGTAAAACCAGAGTTTACAAGTGGTATAAGAGTTCCCAAGATGGCCGTGAAGACGTTGAAGATGACGAACGCCGTGAACGCACAAGCACATTAACAACCGATAAAAACATGGAAAAAGTGGAATAAATGGCTATAAACCATCAGAGAAGTCGCTGATGATGTTGATATATCGATTGGCTCATCTCATAAAATTTTTTCGAATGTTTTGGGTATGAAACGCGTGGCAGCAAAATTTGTTCTAGAATTGTTAAATTTTGAACAACATTTTTGGCCAAAAACAATACTGTAATGATGTCCCAGCCTCCATATTCGCCAAACATGCCTCTGTCTGACTTTTTCCTATTCCCAAAAATAAAGAGAACCTTACAGGGCCGTCGTTTTGCAAGCATAGATGACATTAAAAGCACATCGCTGAAAGAACTAAAGGCTATCCCAATGATCGAGTTTTAGAAGTGTTTCGAGTATTGGAAGAAGAGCTGGCACATGTGCATAATATCCAATGGGGACTATTTTGAAGGCGAGAACATTAATGTAGACGAATAAATAAATATTTGTTTCAAAAAACGAAAATTCCTGATATTTCCTGTACCCACCTCGTATACTATAAGAGTTCCCAGTGATTAGTGTTAACTGCCTATTGGTTTTATGACATAAATTTTCGGTTTTAATAAAATAAATAGGTTTTATTAATTCCTAATGCAGGAAATACTGCTCTTAAATGCGTATAACCACCAGTTTTTCCATGATCCATATTTGTGAAATTAAAAATGCTTTGCTAAAATAATTCCAAAAAATAGCTCATGTTTATTATTATGAATTAATTAAACTATAATATATATTATATGGATATGTTTTTTTCAAATCATCCGAGCAAAGCCTTTTTAACAACAAAACTAATTCTTGCAAGGTTATTATACCTGACTTTATTAAAGTCACTTTAATTAAAATGCCCTTTTTGAGGAAAGAATATAAATTTTCTATGTAATACAATACACACCATAAAGCTAACTTAACTACCATTTAGCTTTATGGAGCTTTTAGGTGCTGTTACAGCAATAATAAAACCTAATGTGTTACTTGGGTCTCCCACTAACACCAACAAAAAACCCTCCAATCCCCAAACAAAACTACAACGAATTCCAAACCCCTTTTTATTTGCAGCACCGCCAACGGCAACATACGCGTCCGTCTGGGCGAATGGGACGTCAGAGACCAGGACGAGAAGCTGCAACACGAGGAATACACCATCGAGCGGAAGGAAGTGCATCCTTCCTACTCGCCGTCCGATTTCAAGAATGACGTCGCGCTCGTGAAGTTGGACAGAAACGTCAAGTTCAAGCAGCACATCATCCCCGTCTGCTTACCATCGCCCACGGTAAGATGGTTGATAATAAATTCATTGGCGGAAATGTAGAAATCTACTTTGTCAGGAAGTTACTTCAAATGTAAATATTAAAATGGTAGCTAACGTTTTTTTCTAACTAAAAGTCGCGAAAATCATTACTCGATACCAACTTGTTTATTACCAATCATTTTCTACGTATATGATGTAAATATATAAATAATACACTCACAGGCAAAATAATCGATCCACAAAAATTTTCGATGAATTTCAATCGCAAATAACTTTTTTATTTGATGTCGGATTTAAAAGAATATTAAAGAATATTGTAGATAAATTAATGGACAATCGCTCACATTTTAAAAAATTACTAAAAATAGACGTACGTTTATAATATACAGGTTTAAACAAAAATATGTTTTTTACCATAAGTTTAAGACACTTTACCATAAGTTTAAGACACTTTACCATAAGTTTAAGACACAAGAATACCATGGTATCCCAAAATTTAACACCCAATTCTTAGGTAAAATTATCCCCTGAATCCGAAAATACCTTCAAAAATTATAAAAGTGGAGCAGTATAGTATGTTAAATTTTGGGATACCATGGTATCCCATGGTTAACCAATGATACAAGTGAAAAAGCAGCCACTATTAAATTAGTCGTTTTTGACTAATTCATTTTTAGAGAATATAGGTTGTGAGTTTTGTGTTATAATGGAGCCTAAAAGAAATAATTTAAAAATATAGACTTTCTTCAATAGAAGATTTAACAAAGTTGTAAATATACCATGGTATCCCAAAATTTAACACCCAATTTTTAGGTAAAATTGTCCTCTGAATCCGAAAATACCTTCAAAAATTATAAAAGTGGAGTAGTTTCTGAGATAGTATGTTAAATATTGGGATACCATGGTATCCCATGGTTAACCAATGATACAAGTGAAAAAGCAGCCACTATTAAATTAGTCGTTTTTGACTAATTCATTTTTAGAGAATATAGGTTGTGAGTTTTGTGTTATAATGGAGCCTAAAAGAAATAATTTAAAAAATATACTTTCTTCAATAGAAGATTTAACAAAGTTGTAAATAATTATTTATTTACAAATCTTAAAACAGTCTCCCCACATTTAATTATTTTGGTAGGCATCTATAGGTTTTATCACAGAACAGATGCGTTTTATAAAAATAAAGCAGGGCTGCAACTAAAATCATCGGTGTTTTTTAAGGTTAGTAATTTTAAAAATAACAAGTTATTTAATTGAACTAATTTTTAAAATTATTATTTATCATTCACATAATAAAAAAAACAATTCTAATAATAATATTAAATTACTTCTTTTTAAAAAGACTTTTACGCAGAGATATATATTTTATATTGGTCCAAGATGCTATATCCTACCAAATAAACCAAAGGCGTTAAGAAAATTTAATACTTCTAAAATACCAAACCAATAAGTAAAGGCATCCTATAATCGCCATATTGTTTGCTGTCCATTCTAACAAAAGGAAATGCCATTTATTTTATTAATTTGTTTTATTCCAAAAATATGGTAATTTTAACAAACCAATAATAAAACATAGGTTCTTAAAAGTATTTTAAATTAATTTCAAACAAAATAAAGAACAATAGACCAACTATTTTTCCAATTTTTTTAATTTTTTATTTATTTTGAAGCGTTTTTAAAATATGAAAGTATTGTGTAGGTACTAATTCATCAGAAAAAAAGTCCAATTGGTTTTTCCCTTAAAACTATCTCTTTAAGATATTAATTTTAATTTTTTTTATAAAAAAGGATAAAATAAACCAAAAACTACCAAATTATAACTTATTTTTAACCAATTAAAAACCTTTAAAGGTTCATTAACCAAGAAGTTAAATTTAACCACAACTGAATTTCCCAATTATTACAAAATAGAGGAAAGTCGCCTATTATTGGGTACCATTTTAATTTTTATGTTTATTTTTCAGTTTAGCAATGTTGATTCTTTAATATGCAAGCAAGATAATACTAGAAACAAAAATCCTTAAAACATTATATTTTTAGTGTAAAAAAATAATTAAAAAATTCTTTGTCTACCCAATATAAGGATAACTAGACATTGCCTACCCCATATTAGGAATATACCCCATAATAGGCGACTTTCCTCTAACGTTCATTTAACATTGTACATAGTACAATATTACTCAAATGAATTAACCATGCATGACGTAAATTTAACGTTAATTTAACCATTTGTCCTACTTACATATTAATATTTTTTTTCTTTTTAGTTAAAGTTACCGGGTAAAATGGCAACAGTGGCTGGTTGGGGAAGGACAAGGCACGGTCAGGCAACAGTTCCTTCGACTCTTCAGGAAGTGGACGTAGAAGTGATACCAAATGAGCGTTGCCAAAGATGGTTTAGAGCGGCTGGAAGACGGGAAACAATACACGATGTGTTTCTGTGTGCTGGATACAAAGAGGTAATGATCTTGCTTTTCTAGAAAAATTATTTTCTTTATTCAATTTATTCAAAATTAAATATTGTTTATGTTTATATAAATTTTTGACGTAACATAGGGAAGGGTGGGGGTTCGTGCTGTTGTGACAATTTGGACAATGCATTTTATTGCAATGAATATGGGGATATAGCTCAGTGGTAGAGCGTTCGCTTTGCATGTGAAAGGCCCCGGGTTCGATCCCCGGTATCTCCAATTGCTTTTTTACTTTTTTTTTTAATTTTTGTACTTACATTAGATATTCTTACTACATAATTTTTATAATACAAACCGGAAATTCTGTATGTACTTACCATAGATGGAACTACATATTTCTGGGTACCTTACTTAGGTTAAGTAAGTATGTTATCTGTGTTGCCTATCCACATTTGTAATAGGTAGTGCATAAAGCACTCTAACTTCCATTTTTATGATTTGTCTCCTAATAATAATAATAATAATAATTATAACAATAATAATAACAACAATATTAATATTTATTTAAATACCATTTTACAGTTAAATACATTAAAAATATAATTTTCAGTAGTTAAATAATAAAATAAACATTTAAGTTTTAAATTTGTCCAATTTAAATTTAAAACTAATGATAAAACGACAGTAAAAAAAACAAATCACTAAATGTTTTTAGACAAATAACAATTTTTAAATTAAAACACAATATAATAAAACCTAGTTTAGTTCTAGCTGCCATAATTTATTAAATTATTAATTAAAATCTCTAGTGTTTTTATAAAAAAATCTTTTAATTGCACTTAAAAATTTTAAGTTAAAATGAATTATACACGGAGAGAAAAGTATAATGCTGATTACCATAATTATAATACCCTTTACTATAATTTATATTACTATTTGGGACAACTATCTTGTATATTGCCAGATACTATGCATATTTAGTAATTTTTAAATATCCATGTATGTTAAACCTTAAGGTAAAATATTATTATTCTCAACCAATTTTATTTTTAATTCTTATTATAATTAGATTTTTTCCATTACTAATAAGTATAGTAAATTTTAAAATATTATGTTGCAATTTTAAATATAAAATATTTTAAAATCGAATATTTTTATATGTTAACAATTAAAAATTGTACCATATTTATTGTACTTTTTAATATACAAAAATGTTATGAGAAAGAATTGAACCTACACCTCGCCAAACTTTTTTGTTTTGAGTGCATTCCATCAGCTTCAAATATAGACAGACAGGTGTTTTGACCTATATTGGGTATCATCAGTGTCGAGCAACTTGTAGTAGTGGAACACACCCAAAACAAAGAAATACCTGAGCTTATATAACATGGTTGGTAAGCCAACAGAGGCGAGATGTAAGAACATCACGTGATCCACACCGTCTAACGACGCGTCTCGACGTGGCCTTTGCCGCAATCGGTACATACTATGCAACCAAGTAGGTTCAGTTCTTTCTTATAAGTAATACCAGTAATGGGTCAAGAAAATTTATTGAAGAAACTAAGAAAATTGAATGTTTAAAATATCATGAGTTACTATATTGTATATTATATTTAAATATATTGTTTATTTACCTTAAACATAAAAGTATCTTTATTTTTAGTATATTTTTTATTAATGTGTAATATATTATAATATTAGATGTACACCTTACTTTTGATAAAATCATATAGTAAATATTAAAATTTGTAGATAGTAACATCAATTTACTATACGAACATATTAAAAATTAAAATATATATTATACATTTATGATTTAGTAATATTGGTGTTGTAATCTTTACTAAAATTGTATAATAAAAAATAGTATTTTGTATTACAATCTTAATATTGTATTGACGAATATATAATATTGTTACCCTAAAAATTTGTTAAAGTAAATTTTACTATATTTTTTTACTATCCAAAATATACTATACATTTTTCTCCGTGTAATTTAAAATATTCTCTATTTCTTTTGGAACAAAGTTGAATGTTTTTGGTGCCAAGTATGAAGCAGATCTTTTGCTGATTCCTTTTTGCATTCTTGCCAATTTAATAAATTATTTTTCTTTGCAGGGTGGACGAGATTCCTGTCAAGGAGACTCAGGGGGGCCCTTGACCCTAACCGTAGACGGTAGAAGGACCCTAATAGGATTAGTGTCCTGGGGTATAGGCTGTGGTAGAGAACACTTACCCGGGGTGTACACAAACATTCAAAAGTTTGTGCCGTGGATTGACAAAGTTATGGCTTAAACCTAAACAGTTATCCCTGTGCCAGTGTGAAGTGAATTCTAGCAAAATAGATGTTTTTCGGGAATTTCGTACCTAAACAATTGTAAATATACAATTTTTTATGAAGAATTTCGTAAAGCATTAAAAATATTTAAAATTAATGGAAATAAGTATTTGTTGGGAATGTAAAGGCAGGAAATAATGTAGGAGCCAAGTCAGGACTTTTAGGGGGCTTAATCAGTCATCTTTCTTAACTTTTCTTCTGTAGTAGGAGCCATGGCACCACCTATTCTTTCTCCAAAAAATATTTTTTATCTTTAAAATTTTATATTATGTGAAGTTACCAGAAACGGTATAAATATTAGGTATATATATGTGGTAAAATATCACATGTTAGGTTATTTGCCTATGTATATCAAAATATAGTTACATAGGTATAAAAAATATTAATTAAATCAATGGTATTATAACCCTTTGTTTATGGGATGTTGAACATCAAAAAACGATACTTATTTCTTTTTTTTTCGCTAAAGAAGATATTTTAAAGTATTTCCAGTGAATATTTAACGTTAATATAATTAAAATAAAAATTGCCCAAAACGGCAAAGTAATGAATTAATCGATATTTATGTATTTATTAATTATTATAATAATAATCAATTCAAATTTCACTTACTTTCATTTTGCAGTTCAATTTAACTTTCTTGTACATATTTGTTGCATAAAATCACAAAAATATTCAGGATACAATGTGGGTGTACTTTCACATATAATTTTTCTGTAAATACGTACCAGTTATGTTGTTACAAATAATATATTTTTATTTGTAAAATAAATTTTGTTAATAAAAACAATTTTTTTTCATATTGATAGCAATATTAATTAAACCCTGTGATCTAAGTTTCGGCAGGGAAACTAAGCGTAATACTGAGTAAATCTGTATCAGATACCCTAGTTTTGTATGATTAATTTTAAGTGTACTGTGAAATAAATATTTGTATTAGAAATGTGTTTTACTGTAATACTTTAATTGTGGATGTTCGAATTGCTTCCGCAGATTTGGCCCCCATCGACCACTACCTGTTTGCAGGTTTATATTAAAAGATAATTTTTAGCAACATGTTTTGAAAGAAAATTTAATTTTGAAATATTTAATACTTACTTAAATTTAGATTTTGTTTACATAATGTTTCAAATTCAAACTTAATTTCCTTTGGGTAGGATGTAATATTAATAATAAACCTAGAGTACGTATAAACCTACAAACACAATTTATAGTTTGTAAAGCATCCTATAATATACCGTAAACAAATTGTTTATTCCCATTTTATTTGAAATGAGCGCTTATTAAACGCTTCAATGGACTTTTGGTTAATCATAAACCTTTTAATTAGCAATTGAGAGGTACAAGTTTTTGATATTGAAAAAAGTGAACAGAATACAGTTTGGCTCTGGGGTACGTACAGATATGTATGTATTTTTATGCAATACATGGAAAACCAAAACAATTTTTATATTATAACATTTATAAGCCCATATAGAAAGATTTAATATTTGTTGGTATCATGCATGTTGGAATAAGAATTGCAAAGTGTATTGCAGTCTGCATGAAAAATTGCAAACTGTATAATACGGGCTTAAGGTCTCGGCTTTAAAAAGTCGCTTTCTCTGCTTGCTAAACTTGAAAATCACAAGATTTTTTTTTAAGTCAAGGTTTTTGAGATTTGAATTTTAAATTTTTATATATACTGTGAAATTCAAAAATTGAACCAAAAAAACTTTAGTAATTAATAAACAACAAAATACCATATCCTCATTATTTGAAGACAATTCTTGTCGTACTTTTTCAAAAGTTTCTGGTGTGATGTTTAGGCATGCTTCAGCTATTCGATGCCGTATTTTTTTAACGGTTTAGGTGGAGCCCAATAAACGAAATAATGTATCCCCATAAATTAAAGTACGGGGGGGGGTTAAATCTGGTGATCTTGGGGGCCACTCCAACGGTTCTCTTCCGCCAATCCATTTGGCCAAGAAAACGGAAGTTAAGCCATTTTCTGAATGCGGTGGAAGTGAAGGTTCTCCTCACTAAGTATAAATCCTACTGTGGTATCAGGTTTTCATCCCTATCTCCCTAACCTTCGTGTTCTTGTGTAATTAATATATTAATAGTATCTTCTAGTAAATTTAAGTAGTTCTCCAGTGAGATTCCTTCAATTAAAATTGGGCCAACAATTTTATTTCCCAAAATGCCGGCCCAAACATTTAATTTTTGAGGGTGCTAAATATCCTTCTCTACAAAAATTTCAGGATTTTCATCACCTACAATTTTGCTCATTGACTGTCCATTTAGGGAAAACGTGCATAAGTAGCTGAAACAAATATTTTTATTGAGTGTTGGACCTTTATTTATTATCGCCGTCATAATTTCTCATAACGCTCGTAAAGTCTTCATTTTATAAGGGTAAAATTTATGTTTTTTTTAATACTCTCCAAACAGAATTTTTTAAAGGCGCTGTTTTTCTAAATGCTTGCCGAAAAGACATAAAAGGGAAAATTGCAAACTGTACCTAAGTTGTACCTAAAGTTTTTCAAGTGCGAAGTATCCGAAAAAAGATGCCATCACTGGTTTTCAAACTGAAATTAGGGGATACATTGAAGTGGGTTAGAGTTAAGAAATAGATCAGTAAGTTTTGTTGTACTACTGATAATTATATTGTACGAATTGTGTGTGTGTTATTTTTGTATTCATTTACGTTAATTTTTTTGTTTAGGAAATTGATAGAAGTTTCCAATTTCCAACATTGTTAATTTTTTATTACCATTTTACATTATCGCTTATTATTTCACAAATAATGAATTAAGTGGTTAATTATGACAAAATATTTCCAAACCGTATGTATTCAACTATGGAAGATTCGCAAAGCCTGCTTTGATAAAACAGGATTTTAATTTTAATGGCATTTTTAATACAAACATTTTTGTTTTGGCTTGGAAAACACTTTTAAAAGCTAAATTTAAAACAGTAAGTAAATTTAAACATAATTTTTGTTTAAAAATGTAATTACTATTTAGTGAGTAAAAACATTTGGATTACATTGTAGCATTGCGAAGCAATTAAGTTTTTAGTCTAGTTTGGTTGAAATGGCAAATGGCAAAACCGTCTTACTAAATAAGTAATTAATAAGATATAACTTGTGGGTGAAAAAATAAAGTTAAACTTAAATGCTTTATTTATTTCTAAAAAGATTTACCCACCCTAAATAATATAGAGTATGTTGTTTAAAATAAGATTTTTATCTTAAAATCTAATCAAAATAGGAAACATTCACACAATTCTATGCAGTCCTAATAAACCAATATGGTACTAAACTTACCTTAAATAAATAAAAAAACCTTACAAATATCATAAATCTTAAACTACACATTTTTTAACCTTTAACGCATTTTCCTTATTACCAAAATAAGAAAAATATAAACAATACTAATAATAACAGAAAAAAATCCACTGATCGAATAGCTCGATAGCATTATTGAACTAAACAGTTAAAAAATATTTGTTAATTTTAACCAAATATTAACTAGATTTTATGTTAATTGTAATTATAACAAAAATTTTGTAAATTTAATAACAAAATTATGTCAATAATTCAACTATAATTCTTAGAAGAATTATGGTTGAATTATTGACATAATTTTGTTATTAAATTTACAAAATTTTTGTTAAAATTACTTTTAAGTATTTGTTGGAAATTGGAAACTTAAATGCAAAAAATATTGATAAGAAATGACAATTCTAAAATGTTGCATTATTAATCAATTTCCTACATAAATGAACACAAAAATAACATACACACAATTAAATAACACATGTGTGCACGATTCTGAAATCATCAAATTATGAAGAAATTTGGTAAAATATATTTATCAGTAAGTACTACTATAACACTTACTCTGACCTACTATGGAGAAAGGCAGTACCCACAAAAAATTCAAAATGCGTTTTCTTGTGATATGGTAAAACCACAGAATATTCTGTGGTAAAACGATGGATATTTTGTATCCGAATTCAACACAGAAATGCAGTCAAATATCTCATAAGTTAAAAAAATCAATTAAATACCTACTGCTTTTTATAAAAATGTAGTCTATGCTAATTTCCCACAAATTTCTTGTTTAGCAGTTACTGCCTTTCTCCATAGTAGGGCAGTACTGATGTATTTCGTAACTTTAACCCACTTAACTGTATCCCCTAATTTTAGTTTAAAAACCAGTGATGGCATCTTCTTTCGGATATTTCGCACTTCGCACATAATCCAAATAACAACAACAGATTTCTGGTAATTTATTATAAATACTATAAACAGTTGTTGCCAACACGTTACGAATTAGAATAAAGGAAGCAGAAACATAAGTTGCAGACGCTGTTAATTAATCTGATTTTTATAACAGTGTGTAATTCAAGAACTAAATCTTTGCATTTTATGTTTTGTCAAAGGATCCAATTTGGTACGTATATTTATTGGTACATAATTAACTAAGAATATAATTTATATTTTAGTTTGGACAATTTTAAGAAATCTAACAAAAAATAATATTTTTTCAAACATAACCTTAAAATTAAACATTTTCATATTTGTGTCTCCTAAAGAAGTCATGGCAACATAATATTATATACAATACATAATATACGAGGTGTGTTCAGAAAATAACGGGAATTGTTAAATTTCGCGGGTTCGGAGGGTCCGGTTGTCATAAAATTTTCTTTATTATGTTGGTATACATGCCCCTGAAGTATGATAAAAACTTTAGCTGTTTTCATTGTTTACTTTGTCTGTGGCAGCCGCTAAGGTTAGACGTGTTTTATGAGCTCGGCGATTTTTCGTTCGTTAAAAGAAATGGATCAAAGAATTTGTATCCAATTTTGCTTAAAAAATTAAATAAATTCTGTGAAATGTTAACAAAGGTCTATAGTGAGTCTGCTATAAGTTAAACTAGAGTTTACAAATGGTTTAAGAGTTTCCAAGATGGCCGTGAAGACGTTGAAGATGACGAACGCCCCAAACGCACAAGCACATTAACAACCGATAAAAACATGAAAAAAGTGGAAGAAGTGGTTATAAACCATCAGAGAGGTCGCTGATGATGATGGTATATCGATGGTATATCGATTTTCGAATGTTTTGGGTATGAAACGCTTAGCAGCAAAATTTGTTCTAAAATTGTTTAATTTTGAACACAATTTTTTGCCAAAAACAATACTGTCATGATGCCCCAGCCTCCATATTCGCCAGATATGCCTCTGTCTGACTTTTTCCTATTCCCAAAAATTAAGAGAACCTTAAAGGGCCGTCGTTTTGCAAGCCTAGATGACATTAAAAGCGCATCGTTGAAAGAACTAAAGGCTATCCCAAAGATCGAGTTTTAGAAGTGTTTCAAGTATTGGAAGAAGAGCTGGCACATGTGCATAATATTCAATGGCGACAACATTAATGTAAACAAATAAATAAATATTTGTTTCAAAAAACGAAAATTCCCGATATTTTCTGAACACACCTCGTAATACCCGTTTTTGGTTTTTTACAGTTGAGTGGAGATCTTTTTAATCAACGCTTTTAATAATGCATAACGCTGTTTAAATTTAAACGATTTGTCTATTGATTTGTACTGAATTAAAATGTTTACAACTTTTACGCAAATCATTACCAAAATATGTACCTATTTATTGTATCTACACTCAGAGAAATATCAAGTCATGAAAAGCATATGAAATTATATTAATTTAAATAATCGGGTAAATTTAATGCAAATAGAAACATTTGTAGTTTTATATTCATTTACCAACAGTTTTATAATGTTTTTAAACACTTTTAAAATGTACCCTCTTTAAAATATATATACAAAAAGAAATCTATTTATTTCATTGCCTTTCTCTTAAAAAGATATGTATTATACACGGTGGCCAAAACTTAAGTAAAGGACGAACAAAAATGACAACCAAAACTGATAGCATATTTTGATTATAGACCCTTTTGGTAACACAAACATGTATTTATCAAAATCCCAGCTGATCCTATTTTAAAGTTTTGCAAACTTTTTTGTTTTTCTATTTCTATATATAATTTTGCAATTATTGTACTAAAACTTCCTGTACAATTTTAATAAAATTAAGCAAAATAATAAACTTTATATCATTTAAATTACTTTACTCCCCAGTATTAATTTATTGAGTCACCTATTATTTTTTACCACTCAAAACAAAACATAAAAAAAAATAAACGAAGATTTATATCTTAAATATTTGCATTATAACAAAAAATACTGGAAGTTTGTCTATGAAATAATTATAACTTGCAAATTTTGTAAAACAATAATTAAGGTGGTTATGAACAAAATTGCTATACGTTATAACGCAAGTGACATTTTGCTTTAGTTGTTTATTTAATGTATACTTTATAAAGTTAAAAATAGTATTTTAAAATGAAAATTAAACCAAAATTCAAGTTAAACTATGAAGAAAATCAAAAGAAGGTATGTGCTGGCTGTGGAGACAAAATTGTTTTTGGTAATCTAAAAATTCAGAGTTAAGGGTTTCTGAGAAAATAAAAATTACTGCAGACTTTTTCAAACGAACACTTTAACTTAAGTGATTCAAAATTACCTACTTCAATATGGTAAAAAGTTTTTACCATATTGAAGTAGGTAATTTTGAATCACTTAAGTTAAAGTGTTTACTAAAAACGGTATTTTTGCATAGCCACAATTGCCAAATTTTCAAAATTTAGAAATTTCTAGAGAATTTCGCGGCAGCCAAGAATGTATGTGCTTTATCTGCAAAATGGCAAGATATAAAGGGCATAAAAAATTATTAAGGGAAGAGGACGGACGAACGAACTAAAGTTTTGATATGCTCTTCCTTTCTAGGGGATATCGCTAGATGTAAGAAGCATGTTTGTACAGAGACTTTAAAAATACTGTTTCCATGTTAAAAACAATTCCATGTAAAACCCAAGTAAAAGTTTTACTGAAAATTAAAGGCAAGCAGTAATCGATTTTGCTTCAAAGAATCTTTAGTTATTTATTAGTTTTGTATTAGGTACCTTAAAACAATAAATAAGATATTGCAAACTGTATTTTACGTTATTTTGAATTTATAATGTAATTTATCCATATTTCAGTCATGTATCTGCCAAATTTTTAAAAACATTTGATAATGGTACTAGAGTATTTTATCGGAATGGCATAAACAATTTTAAATACTAAGAAATATGCAAAACTTTAATAAAGGATCAGCTGGGATTTTGATAAATACATTTTTGTGTTTCCAAAAGAGTCTATAATCAGATTATGCTATCAGTTTTGGTTGGCATTTTTGCATTTTGAATGATTCTACAACATTTTTTCTCTCAATGTAATAGGTACAATTTATATTTACAGGGACTGTATGCAATATATTTTTTCATTCGTTCCACCTTTTTTTTTCTCGATATTTTAAACATCTTATTCGGCCTTATTCTTAAAAGCACTTGTTTGTAACATACTTTTGACAGCTGATATTAAAAGTTGTAGTTTTGTTATGTTGAAAATGGCCACGTGGTGGCGCTACTAGCGATGCTTTAGCGTATACTCGTATGAAAATCTCAGCACAGGCATTTCATGCACCTGTTGACCTATCTCTATCTCACGCCAGTTAAGCAACCATACTAAGCACTCAACTTGACATTCAACTCAGTCGAAAAAGGCAAGGGGTAAACTTGACCCGAATACCCTCGAGCAACGTCAAGGCTTATTAAAAGTGGCTGAAATCAGTGCCATCACTTATTTACACGATTTAACACCTAAATTCTCATTATTTCTATATAACTCGATCACCAAAGTAAAGTACTAACGGTACCTCCCCTCTCGAAGTACCTGCATCGTAGTACGCTGTGCCTCTGAGGTTATCGACCCTTGGGTTCTTCGCGATAGCACAGGCCTTCTTCGACCAGTACCAGCTTAACGTTGGGCAAGTGATGAACGGCACCACTTTGGGGAAGATGTCCACGTTCTAGACAAACGTCGAAACGCGCCAAACTTGAATCTGATCGCGTCAAACGTCCAACTCTTGCAGTATGTTGTAGTGCGACTGTGTGAAAATAACGTTTTAATTTATTCTTTATTTATTTATTTTGTTAATTTATTAGTTTATTTAACTGTTCATTAAGTACCTCTAGTCTTACAAGGTAAGTGATTTAAGTTTTTTTTGTCTTCCTCGGTTTTATTGGGTTTTATGACCTATGATTGCTAATAATCAGTGTAAATATTCGGTTTTATGTCTTATAAGAGATACAGGTACTTTTACGTCCATTTTTCTACCAGATCTTCTTTTAAGATGATTAATAGATTTATAATTACTGAACCTAATAAAGTAAAATTAATGTACATTTTGGGGGAAGCAGAAGAAATAAAAATAAAAATTGAAGAAAAAAATTCATATTCGAAATCAAAAACTTTATAGACTAGTATAAACATATAAATATTAATATAACAAAATAACGAAAAATATACCTAATATAAGTCAATCTGTCAGTTGTTTATATCAAAAAACTCATTTAAAAACATTCTTAATTAAAAAAAATATAAAAAAATTGGAAGCGCTTTCTGAAATTTTGGCCCAATTACATTAATTGTACGAGACAAGTACCTACCCCTAGATTTTTGTTCATAAAATTGTCTTCTTAAACTCAAGAAAAATGAAATTCAAAAAAATAAAATGAATTGGTCACAAATAACTAATTATAAGTCATATTTGACTAATTGTTATAGCGAAAAAGCAGTCACTAATAATTAGTCAAATCTACTGTATGAAATAGTCAAATTGGTAGTTTTAAATTTAAAAAAGTTTTGACCCAGCCGGGGATTGAACTCATGTATGTCACTTGTCAAGCTTGCCAAGCTGTTGTCATAACCAATATGGCTATCAGTCAATCTTATAAGAATCAATTTTATTTGTCAATAAATATTGTTCATAATATGTTAAAGTTGAAAATATTATATGTGTTGCTGTTTTGAGCTAAACTTTTTGCATCTTTATTTGTTTTTATGGGTCATTTAACCATGGAGCTTAGGTATATGCATTTAATTCAAATAATACTTTGTTGTTGGTCGCAATCGATTAAAGAAATTAGTTACTTTTAACTCTCAGAAATAGTCTAAGTCTTTAACTATTTAAGTAGTAAAAAATAATTATTTAAAAGTGAAAACAACTATGATATTAGTAAAAATTTGTAATTAATAGACAAAATTCTACTATTTGAATTAGTATACAAATTCAAATAGTAGAACTTTGACTATTTCATTTTAAGAGAGTATAACCTAAAAATACAAAAAATCCAAAAATAATTGTAATTATAAAATTATATTATGTATTAAGCTTTATAAACGCCATTTTAGTTATGAGTTTTATTAGGCACGAGCGAAGCTTGCAAGCGAGTGTCTAGAAAATTTCATAAAACCAGTTGCATACTATACTTTATCTACAAAGAAAAATTTAAAGCCAATTTTATTTCTCAAACATTTGACATCTGTCAACTGTCAACGGATTTAACCTCATTCTTTCCAAATTTATAATATAGCTAACTTCAGCCCGTGACTAAAACGCCATAGTTTATCAATGAGGAGTAGAAAAAATATTTTAAGGTATAAGTAAATATATGAATATTAAACTTTAAGCTGTAAATTAGACAGGGTGTAGGATTTTATTTATTTAATTTTACAAAAAATGTAAAAATATTAAAAACTAACTAATATAAAGTAGGTAATAAACGTTAAAACTTAAAGTTTGGAATATTTGACACTTACTGTAAAAACTTATAAAAATATATTTTAATTAAGTGATGATTAGAGACAGGATTATATGCAATTTTATATTTTCAAATGCATTTTCATTTGTGCATTATAACTTATAATTTATAAGTATAATAAGTGTTACTTATTATATTTATATATGTTGGCTTTTTTACAGATTTTATCATATTTTAGTGATAAACCTGCTAGCATGCTACTATTATAGTAAATTTAAAGTATTTTTTGGCACCAACAGTATTGAACGTAGAATAAAAGTATTTAGGTGTGCGAACAAAAAAGTATAAGCAAAATTAAACCATTTTTCCAACAACAACCATGGCTTTGAACCTTTATCAACAGACAACAACTTTTTAGACAATATGCATAAATATTGTACACAACTTTAGCTAATGCCCATTTACATCAGTGTACGTGGAACATTTATTAATAATTTATAAAACATTTGAACAGTCTGTTCAGAACAGATATGCCGAATGGCAACATTATATAATATATTATGCAAGGCGCAATTTTATTCCTTAAACATAAAACATAATCTCTAAAAATAAATTAGTCAAAAATGCTGCTTTTTCATTTATACCATGGTTAACCATGGGATTCCATGGTATCCCCAACATTTAACAGCCAATTCCTGTAAAATTGTCTCCTGAACCCGAAAATACCGTCAAAAATTAATTAATATGGAATTGACTAAATCTCAAAAACTGTTAAACTTTTAACGACATTTTCGGATTTAAGGGTATAAATTTACAGGAAAATTGACTGCTAAATGTTAGGGATACACATTGCTGTTGACGAGAATTATTAGTGGCTGCTTTTTCACTATAACAATTAGTCATTTTTAACTAATTCATATTTAGACATAGGTATGCGAAAAAAAGTTCAAGCTAACCTGGCTTTGAACCTTTGTCAAAAGAAAACAGCACCAGTGAACTTTTTGGACAATATGCAAAAATTTTGCAACTTTAAGTAATGCAAATTTACCTCAGTGTGTAATTTATAAAACATTTGAAAAAATATGCCGCATTGCATACAATATAATATATTAAAGTCACAATTTTATTTGTCAAATGAAACAAAAAACGTACAACTATAGGTTATAAAATTTGAGGTTAAATAAATCTGACACTAATACAATTTATTAGTCCAAAGTTTATAAACAATGAATTTTTACTTCCTAGGCTGTAAACCTAACCCGTTTGGTCTAACTATTTTTAAGTCTCTATGGCATAAGCCTAGTTTTAACTTTAGGTATTGATAAGTTTAAATCATTGAGATAGAATTCTATCTCAATGTTTTAAATCATATTTTTTATTTTTTTTTTGCAAATATTATATGAAATATTATGTCAGTCAACCTGTCAGTCTATCTATTGATAAAAAGTTAACTAAAGTCTGTTGTTATATGGTTATAATTAGTTCGCGCGCTAAATTGAACACTGACCTTTAACATTTGACTTATGACCTTTGCACATTATATTTAAAATAAATGTTTAGTTTAAACGAAATTTTATAGTTATTTTATAGTAAAATCGTTATAGTTATACATACGCTGCCAGATTCTGTAAAAAAAATACGTTAAATTTTTTTTTAATTTACCATAATTACAAAAATGTAGAGTAACCCTTTACATCGAGACAAACTAAAATTTTGTTAAACTCGCTTAACACTCATCTTTAACTGTGGTTTAATTAATCCCATGCATTGATTCTTATTAAAAAGTAACGGGTAAAACGATATAAATTAACAATCCATGGGTAAAGCAACCTATAGACGTATGGATTATAATAAAATTGACGAAAACCTGTTACATAAAATTTTATATGTGCATAAAATCTGGGTCAAGCTATTTTATCATCACCAAATCTTTACAGCATCCTACCTGTTTGTGGAAAGAGAGTAAATTAAATTTTGCATGGAAATTTTAAAAATTGTTCTGAAAAAAATAAAATTTACTGCTCTATGCAGACATATGTATAAGGGCAACCAAAATTTTGAATAAAATATGTCTTACTTTTACTTTTGACAAATAATTGATGTTGTGTTTAATTTTAATTTATTATTGATTTATAGCAAATTATTGGAAATATTTTATTTTCGCTTTTGTTGAAACACGCATTATTTTTTAAAAATAAGTCCATATCGATAAATCGTCCAATTTTTTAAAAGTTGATATCTTAAAAACTGTACATTTTTCATGGAATGCCCCATATTTTTTTTATATTATTTGCATTTTCTTCTATATTTTGTAGTGTTAAATTGTTTACGACAAAGCTGATTGCAATAATGATCATTAAAAGTAAAAATAAAAAGTATATCCTTATATAATTAAAAGAACTGTTATAAATATCATGCAAAATCTTAAATATAATAGAGATTGCAATTATATGCTAAATAATGGATGGTAATGGTAACTAATAACCATACAAATGGGTAACAGTAAAAAGTAATAAAATCAAGACTTTTTTTAAACAATAGGAAATACTATCGTCTTCCCTTTGATACTATCAATTTAATATCATTTTAAATATATATTTAAAATAAGTATAAAATGTGGATAGCACATGGGAACTAAGCTCGATTAAATTATTATACAATTCCACGATTAATAGAAGAACTGGAATAAGTAGGTAATTTGCAATTCTGTTTTTAATTTTATCAAGATTTTCGTTCCCTGAGAACATCTGGCCACACAAGAATAAGAAACATTGTATGATTTTCAACAAAATTTGATGAATTTGCTCTGAATTGAGATGGTGAAACTTGCCGCATTGCTGGCGTTACAATGAACTTATTGGTGGCATATACACTGTTCAAAATTTCATGACCATTTTAACACCAAATTAACACCATGTTAAATATGGTTCGTTGGTCCGGTGTAAATTCAAATACTAAAATAGTGTTAATTTAACTTTCACACAGTATTAAAATAAATTTTACCTGGTGTAAATTGAACTCCTTTTCAAACATTTTCAACCATAATTCATGGTGTTAATATATATATATATTAACACCACTTGGTGTTGGATTTTGACACCATTTTAAAATTACTCTTCACACCACAGATATTTTAAACAGTGTATTTTGTCCCAAAAGTAGCAAATGGTTATATCGGGTATTAATTTTTTGAACTTATCCAATTCTTCAAACCCTTTTCATAGGCTTTAAGCTCCTTCATCGAATTTTCTGTAAAGTATCAAAACGCATTTAACAGAGTGAAATTAATTGAAATTTTATCTTTGGGAGCAGAAAAAACTCGCATGGTGTCATATCTGGGAAATACAGTTCCTGCTAAGCGATTTAAATTCCTGGTTTTACGAAAAAATGTGAATAACGTCTTGTGTAGGTATTGTGAGATGTCTATCAATGAGCGAGTTATAAAGTTTTTAAAATGTAAAAAAATTGAATATTTAAAGAATTTGAAAATGGTGACAAAGATATATGAGGACCCTAGAAGCCAAGGTATAAAAGTAACATTTAAAAAAAATAGTAGTTATGTACAGAAAAAGATAGTAAATGGTACATTTTAATTGGTATCCGAGGGGTATAATTGAATGCTAAGCTAAGTCATAAAACAACCAAATTTTGACTACAAATTACAAGTGTTTTTTTCCTTTAAACAAGATTATCTCAAAACTAAACAAGTAAGGGTGGAACTAAAAGAGCACTTTTGTAAAGTACTTGACTTATATATATCCAATATACAAAGTAACGGTTTCAAGGCAAAACAATAAATGATGATTTATATTAGTACTCTCTTAAAAAGTCAAAAAGACTAATTATAAGTCAGAGAGCGACAAAGTAGTCACTAATAATAATTATTATTAATTATAATTAGTCAAATTCTACTTTTTTTTTAATGTCAAAAATGACTAATTATAAGTCATACTTGACTTATTGTAATAAGTACAAAGCAGTCACTAATATACAGTGTGTCCACGGATGGACTTAAATATAGTTGTAAAAATATTTATTTTCAATTTTTCCAGGAAAAGTCATTTTTCATAATTTCTTTTGCTTGTTATATAAATTCAAGTCGCTTTGAGAAACATCCATTTTGTTCTACAGGGTGAGAAAAATACTGATTTTCAAAATTAAAAATTTTTAAATATTTTTTTTTTGAAGCGCCAATATAAAGAGATTGTAAAGAGAAATCAAAAAGTCAAATGAAGTTTTTTTGATACTAAGATATTTGATATTGAAAATTTAAGATATTAGTTTTCAAATTCTAACAAATAATTGTAGACATTGTAGACAACCTTGAGTCATAATCACAAAATGACCACTCAAGTTAGGACCTGAATTAATTTTATTTTTAATAACAAATATCTTAGTAACAACAACTCACATAAGAAAACTTTATTTGAGTTTTTGGTTTCTCATTACAAGCTCTTCATATTAGACCTTCATAAAAAAATATTTAACAATTTTTAATTTTGCAAAATCTACAATTGTATTTTTTGTGCACACCCTGTATAACAAAATAGAAATTTCTCATCGTGAATGGTATTTATATAACAATCAGCAGAAATTATGAGGAGTGACTTTTCTTAGAAAAATTGAAAATAAATATTTTTACAAGTATAGTTAAGTCAATCCGTGAACACACTATATATATTATTTTACTCATTATAATGAGTCCAATTCTAATTTTTAAAAAATTGGTATATCTATCAATAAATATTGTTATTAATATTTTAAAGATGTATATCTTTTTGTGTTGCTGTTTGGAGGTAAACTTTTTGAATCTTTGTTTGTTTTTATGGGCAATTTAACCATGAAGCCCAAGTTCATTTAACGCTAACAATAATTTGTCGTTTAACGCAAGAATTAAAAGCGATTAAAGAAATTAGTTACTCATTACTCTCAGAAACAGTCAAAGATGGTGACTTATCTAAAATTAGTCAAACTTTAAGTATTTTATCAGTTAACAATGCTGGTACTAATTGAAATAGTAGAATTTTGACTATTTCATTTTAAGAGAGTGCCTAACTGAATTAATTTTAATTTAACAATTTAAATATCGTGTTTGTTACAACATAGTATTAATCCTTGTTCTAAAGAATGTTCATGACATCTAATAGATGATGGTGTTCAATTTCTTCTTTGGTAATACAAGAAGCATTTCTTTGTATGGTCTTACAAAGTATTCTTTAAATTCCGCATACCTGATAATTATACCTATTTTTAACAATTGCATTTTTATTACCCACGATTTTTTTATTTATGTTTATTTTTCTTTTGGAACAGAGGAACATTTAGGAAACATAAATGTTTCTTATTGTCCCTTTGGTAAATACGTATATTAATTAATATTATTACTTCCTGGTCCGGGGTTTGAACTGAGGACTTTGGATTCAATTAAATCAATGTATTACAATATAAAAGGGCGGAATATGGTGATGAGGTTGGCTGTAAAAAGGCGCGTGAATATGTTATCCCGCCTTTTAAATCTGTTGGTACAAGTATCCTGACGATTTTCTGTCCCCTATTTACAGAATCCCTTACGAATCCGAAAGCTTGCCCACTGAGCTACCCATTATTATTGTTATTATTATGTTTTAAGTTCAGTTAAGTTCAGATTTCCAAATCACTTTTTTTAAGTGGAATAATGTTTATCGTAATTACTGGGTATTGACATGCAAGATAATTTTTATAATGGATGAAATTTTTCTGAATTTAAATATTTTGAAATACAAAGTATACTATAGTTAAAATAATAAAATTTAATTGAATAAAATAAAAAATATTTTTAATAATCATATTACGTTTAAATCGTTTTTTAATTATATAAATACACTATATATATATCTACTTAAAGGATTATAATATAAAGATAATTAACTTCTTTTAAAGCCTTTAAATACGTTTTAATCAGTTAAAATATATTAATTAAATTCCTAATTCTTAACTGTAATTTGTAATTAATGGTCAGATAAATATTTATCATATTAGTATTATAATTAGAATGTCTACCCGATTTAATATATTAATTCGTTTTTTGTTATCAAAAAAGTTAAAAACGACGCAATTTATTTTTTGGTACAGTATAAACCCAAATAATAAACCTAAATCAAGAAAAGTAAATACTAAACAAAGTTGCAAATTGAACAAAATTTGTCCTTTAAACTGTGTCAGTTAACTAAGGAAGTGAATTTATTATTTTTCAGCAGCAACGTTCCGTGAAGTCAAAAAGACATTTTTAAATTAAGTCACGTTTCGTTTCACGACCTCATTTAGAACTGTGAACTATGTCATCTAGTGAAATTATTATGAATAAAAATTGTATTAGTGCGTCATGTTTCATTTGCTTGTAAGTTATTCTTTTCAATTCAATTATTTACTTTAAACAATTGTTGGAAGTGTGCAGTTGAGTGAAATGTTTCCCATTCTTTAAATATAATGTAAAGTAAAGATAAGGTTCTTTAATGCATAAATAGTACCAACATGCAAAACAAAATTTATTCTGTCATGTTATTGCATTTGATTTTATAAACAGATTTTATAATGCGAGTTGTTGATACTTGGTTTTTATGGTAACGCTTTTTTGCTTTTGAGGGTGGCAGTGACAGTTCTATATGCAGTGTTATTTACAATCTTAAAAGAGTTGCGAAAACGAGTCCGCTACAAAAAAATATTAAAAAAGGTATGCGAACAAAAAAATAAAGCAACAGAATGCAGCGATACTCTAAAGAGAAAAGCAAAAAACAAAGATAAGAAAACCATAAAAGGTAGAAATATTATCTAATTATTTAAAACAAAATAACTTTTTAATAATTTACTTTTAAAACGAAATTATGGTAGTGGCCAAATAAAGTGTTGCCGGATCTTCTGGACAAAAATGACAGATTGATAATTTTGGGTAGACCCAGTCAACATTATCGTTTATTATTGCAAAACTTGCGGTGAAAGTTATGATATGCATTAATTAAAGACATAGGTATTAACCATGGTTTCCCATAAAAATCGAACAAATTTTGGACATTTGTTTGCAAGTGATGCCAGAATTGAATATATTTTTTTAACCTTGTTTCTACATCTAAATGGTGCATTTTTTTCAAAACAAAATTTCATCCATTGACCGCTGTGGTTTTCAGGCCTTAAGTCACTCTACTGTGTTAAAAATAGATAAATTTCGATATTTTGTAATAACATTTTTATTTAAAAACGTATCGATTTGAAATTAAATTAAGATAAAATGTAGACCTTATTAATCGCAATAAATCCACGTATTATTTTTTTTAGATTTTAACATGTGCTGGGGACAATTTAATTTAAACTTTTACCATTTTAAGGGTTAAAAAATTTAAGAAGCAACGTTGTTTTATAATTTTGAATATATCACGTTAAAGTGCTGATAATTAACTATTATTTGATATACATGTAAATTATGTTTCTACGAGAGACATCATTTTTATGTTAAGCCTTCAAAGGGCATAATACTAATGTGTTTTACAAAGTAAATATTAATTTATCTAGTTTTATAAGATAATGTATTATATATTACATAAAATATATTATATTTAACATACAATTCTTACATATTTATTTACAAAAATCGCCATAGATTGAGCTAAAATTACTTTTATTTATAAATTAATTTTTTTTAAAGTTTACTAATTATGATCATAGTAGGCATCATAGAATTTTTTCTTTGGTAACCTACCATTGGAAGCATGAAAGATAATTTGTCAGTTCAGTTTAAAAGTTGCAAATGACTGATTGCGTTTTAATTTATAAGTGAACTATAAACTAAAACATTAATTTATTAAAATTAATAAACTAAGAAATAATTAAAGACAGTGTTAGCAAGTTAAAAATTATAGCCTACTTTAATTTTATTTCTTGCTCCACAACCAAGCTTTAATTTATTTTTTACTCGATAAGCAAGCTTCAATTTTAATTCTAAACTGAGGAAAGTAATATTTACCCAATAAATAAATTATAATAAAGACTTTATTTTTTATGTTGCGATCGGCTATTTAGATATATGTATGTATATTTTTTATTCAGTTGTTTTTCGCTTTTTTGTAAATAGGTATTTTGCATTTTTTTATATATTAATATATACAGGGTGTTTATGGAGAAACGCAAACGATGTGGATTTAAAATTTTAATAGCATATACAATTTAATTTAGACCATATCTTAAGTCAATAGTTTTCAAGATATTAATTTTTTCGTTCAAATTTTGCACGTTAATCAAAAATAGCCTCTAATTTTTTTGGTTATTAGGTTTGCTGACTTGGGGTTGGAATTTTTGGAATATTAAAACATTGTTTAAATAATTTAATTTTTTAAAGGATTTTTAAGAAATAGCTTGAGAAACACCACTTGAAATTAGGCAAACTTCAAACAATAATAACGTTTTTATTATGTATGTAAAACCCTGTATGTTTTAACATAATCAAATAGAAAATTAAAGAATCTTTTCATTGGTATTATAATAACTGTTTCCTAAAGTTTAAATTTCAGAGACATTTAACAATTTCTAATATTTTCAATACTATTTTGTATTAACAAACCTTTGAAATTCTACATGTGGGTTAATGTGACAGTATCTATGGTTACCACTCAGAATTTTATGTAGAATTTAAAAATGTAAAAATAAATGAGGTGTTCTCTTTAAATTAACAAAGTTAAAGACATTTCCGGTAAAACAGGAAGTATTATTTTGTTCAAAATAATTTAGGAAAAAAGTCTAAATCGAATAATTTACGCTATTAAAATTTTAAATCGATGTCTTTCGCGATTCCATATAGAAACTTCTAACGGACTACGTATGTGAAACACCCTGTATGTCATTTATGTGTTATGCTATAGGTACCTACTTAATTATTAATAAAAGATAAAACAATATTTGTATAAAAATGACAAAATGTACTAAACTAAACATTTATGAATACTGCTACTGCTAATTCAAAATTGATCCTGGCCACAAAAACATCATTTGCATATAAAAGTTAATATATCAAATAATGGTCAAATATCAATACTTCAACGTGTTATACTCAATTTTATAAAACAAAGTTGGGTCTTCGATTATTTACCCTTTAAAAATTGTTAAATTGTACGTTAAAATCTAAACCAAATTTTTTCATGGATTAATTGTCATTAGTAAGATCTACATTTTGTCCAAATTTCATCCATTCAAATCGATACGTTTTGGAAACAAAATGAAATTTCTTAATTTTTAACACAGTGAAGAACAAAAAATAAAAACAAAGCAATGGATGAGATTTTTTTTTAAAGTATCCATTTAGATGTAGAAATAAGGTAAATTGTTTCAATTGATTTCTTGAACCCTTGCAAATCGACCTTTTGATTCTTTCGCGAAATCGTAGTTAAATTCAGCTTTATTAGTGTGTTATGGTTACATTACTGGATTTTATACGTAAACATATTTTAAGGTTATACAAATAAAATGAAATAATAAAACATCCATTTGATACTACATTAAAATAATAATTTTGCTGACTGAAATTTGCCAATTGAAATACCTAACTGAAAACATCCTCTCAAATAAACAGCCAAAATTATGTGGTATAAATTTCCTTTGTTTTCAGTGGCCACCAAATATTATAATAGCGTATCTAACTGTACATAATTCTGTTTTATTACGAAAGTGCGGAATCTTGTTAATTAGTTCCCTTACATTTACAAACGTTGGCCAATTCGATGCCCAAGTAACTGAAATTAACGAAAACAATTTGAACCGTTAGCTTCACAAACAGCAAAGGTACGAATAAATTTTAATTGTGTGGGAATGCAGACAAAATTTTATAATTAATTATTATTAAAAGTTTCTTTTAATTATTTTTTTATTTCATAAGTTTACTTTATTAACAAATTGAGAAATATAAACTGAATCCCAACTGGTACATCTCTAAAAGTGAAACAGTGAAATTATCACTATTTCCGTCAGTGAGTTATTATTCACTGTAAAATTAGTGTTTTTCAATATAAATTAGTGAAATCTTAACTTCTCCAAATTGGTGTTTTTTATTATCACTACTTTTCCGGAACTCTAGTAAAATTTTAACTTTTTGAACTAAACCTATTTCACTAATTTGTACAGTGTAATTTCCACTAAATAAATTAGTGCAAAGAAATCGCTACATGAACAAGTGACTATTCACTAATTGCTAGTGGTATACTTATCACTGCGGCAAATAGTTAATATGCACTGTCAATCAGTGAAAATCCACTGTTTCATTTTTAGAGAGTACACTGTTCAAAATTTCATGACCATTTTAACACCAAATTAACACCATACAAGGTCTAAATCGATACAAACCAAAATTGTGTTAAATATGGTTTGTTGGTCCAGTGTAAATTCAAATACTAAAATAGTGTAAATTTTCAGTGTTATATATTATGTGTTTTTATTTAAATTAAATCATACTACACAGAAAAAAAGGGAAAAAAAGGAAACAGGAAGTTCCTTGACGCATAACTAGTATATTACCAGTGGTATTATTCCAGAAAATTGAACCTTCAACTCGCTAGAGATAATGTTTTTAGTGCGTTCCACCAACTTAAAATACTTCAAGTATTGACAGCTGTTTCCACCTATTCAAGGCCTCTTTAGAATCGAACAACTTGTAGTGTCACACCAAAGCAAAGGACTGCCTGAGCTTATATACTCTTCATGTAAGTCAACAGAGGCGAGATTTAAGAACATCACGTGATCCACACCGCCTTTGCAGCGATCGGTACACACTATGCAACCAGGAATGCACGGCAAATTTTTTAATCGTTTTAACAGGGTGCTTTAGGTTGAAGTAACTCTTATTTTACAAACAACATATTTAGTAAACTGAACCATACAGCGGGTTGGTTTCACTAAAGTTTTCTGGGTTAATTTAACCAATTTAAAAAAAAAAATATAACTATATGGTTTAGTACCGTCAAACTAATCTTTGTTTATATTAACCTTCCCACAGTTGATTTTAATAAATACTTTTGGGTCAACTAAATTAAATATTCCTTTTTTTCTGTGTAGGTGCACTTCTCAAATATTTTTAGATAAACAACGTTTTGATGTTTGCTGTATATAACATTTTCAACCATAATTCATGGTGTTTATATTAACACCACTTGGTGTTGGATTTTGACACAATTTTAAGATTACTCTTTACACCACAGATATTTTAAACAGTGTCCTAGGTAGATGTGAGGTGTTTTGGTGTCATTTCTTTGATCAGATTATTTTACCCATTTACCCCTTAAATATGTTTTACTTCTTCTTCTTATTATTCGCTACTCTCTGATGCAGTTGGTTCATTTGTATCGTCTGTCAGTGTATTTTGCTATTGCTCCCAATTTTCATCGTCATCTGATCATAGTTGGTTTAAATTAAGTATTGAATAAAATAACAAAGGAGTGGTATCACCATTTAACAGTATTCATCTAAAAATAAATTAAAATGTGTTAGGAAAACGCATAATTCAACTCATTGTTGCAACACGAAATTCCCTACTGTACAACTGAAATTAACATTAAAAAGAACAGCTTTAGGTGGCACTGGCCACTACACGCTAAGTAGTCTACACCGTAATTGTGCAAATGGTATAATTGGGCAGCGTTTCCATGGTTTTCTGTCAGTGACCTAAAGGTGGATCAATGGCCATCTACACCCACATCTGCAACTATCTTCAGCATGTTGCCAGCTACTTCTAATTTTGTTTGTGAATGGTTTCACTTTCCGTGTTTGTTAAATAAATTTGAGTTAGTATCATGTGTTATATATGAGTGCTCATTTATATTAATAAAGCCTTGCAAGGATGGTTTTAAGAGAGAAAGGAAGTTTTTAACATTAATGTTAATATTTTTTGTTGCTTTTATGCGAGTCTTGTAAAATTAGGTAATAAAGTAAACTACCAAGTTCAAAAAATGTCGTTAACCTGTATCCATTATATACAAGTTCAATGGCAAATAATACAAAGTAGGCAATTTCCCACATAATAGGTTATATTTACCTTAAATTTTAGCGTTTTTTTTTTTTAATTAATTGTTTTATGTTTTGTCTATTTGTTGTAGTATCTTTTAATAAAACATAATGATTTTTTTATTTGTCATCCACCTAATTTTGTAAAATGAAGGAAAAATATATATCCTTCTATTATTGTGGGAGTACTAGTAGGGGAAAGTGGAAAAATTTTAGATTTTTTTGCCTGGGTCTCTTAAAAATGTAATTATTTCTAATTTCAATGTTTCAGGTAATAGTGTTGACTTCTGAAAACGCAAAGAGATAAATATGTGCACTTTAAACCGTAAGATGGGTTTGCTACGAATTTTTGAAATTTTCCATCAAGGCTTCATCTTTATCTGTTTCTTTAAATCTGTATGATGGAAACTGCCTTTTAAGGAATTTGACTGTATATCCTCGGTTTAATTTTTGCAATATTCTGCTAACGAAGTGCCGGGACGATGTTTGGACAATAGAGGAAGACTCTAGACAGTGTGTTCAAACTCTCCCTACATGATGTGGAACAAAAAAAATGTTTTAATTTTAAAATATAGCAATGGAATAAAGTAAGGATATAGCAAAAGTTCCATGCTTTATACATGCTTTAATATGTAGTAACATTAAATTATTTATCTACAACGGTCTGGACAGAAAAGCTTACAAGGAAAAAGTAAAATATTACATGAAAAAACTCGAAAATAAACTTTTCCACTTACCTCTTTTACAGCTAAACTCAAACTTATTTCACTACCACTATTTGATACCTTACCAACTTGACGATCTGTAATAGTAGTACCAACCTGAAATTTTTACTGGAACCGCGAAATTTGAAAGTGTCCATTGTCTCCCAGTGTCCAAACCCTCCCCACTCTCCCCTACATACTTTTCAATTTTCATAGAAACAATAAATAATCATAATTATTGAATGTTCAATGCTTTGACAATAAACCACCAGATGTTTTAGCGGTTCTATAAAGTGCCCACAACATCTGTTAATTAGTATATTAATTAATTATATAATAATTTATTTATTTGTACAGGCATAGCAGTTATTTGATATTTTTATTTTCTTTGTTTTTTAATCATAACAAGAAAACGTTAAAAAACTTGGGTTCTAGGATTCCTTTAGAGTCCATATTATGCATAATGCCCAATGAATGAGCATTTAGATAAACTTAAAAACAACATGGCAGCGTACTTAAAGGAACATAGGAAACGTTTCCATCATGTTATGGACATCTAACGCTACTATCAAATACAATGCAATGAAAATATGATGAAAGACTATATTTTAGGTTTAATATGATAATCATGAATTATTAAAGTTGTACTCTATAAAAATTAATTAGTCAAAAATGACTAGTTTTCAAAGTGAAAAAGCAGTCACTAACTGTATAATGTTACAAATATAGTCACAGCAATTTGTATCCAGGAAATTTAACAGCCAATTCCTATGTAAAATTGTCCCCTGAATCAGAAAAGACCATAAATTATAAAATTAGAGCAGTTTTTGAGATATAGTCAATTTCATATTAAATGGAAAATTGACTTGGAGAATTATTGGTGGCTGCTTTTTCGCTATGACAATTTGTCATTTTTGACTAATTCATTTTTAGTCTGGTCTAAAAAAATTGCAAAATCAGAAACTTTTTATGTGATATTTTTTTATATTTGTAATATTACTTTTTACATATATTCTGAAAGTAAACTTTACATGTTTTATTTGTTAATTGTTAAATATTTATTAATGATCGAACTATTTGTAAAAAAAAAATGAAACATTATGGTTTGAAAGTTTATGAGCCAACATCAAGAGATGTTTTTTAATTTAACTGTAAACAAAAAAGTTAAAATATTATTGGCGAATAAAAAAAATAAATAATAATTTTATTTAAAATAGAGAAATCTTTGACCCCCTCGCATAATAATAATTTTAATTAAAAGTTAAATTGTTTACTAAAATATATTATTTTTTGTTTCAGATGTTAACGTTAGTTACTTTAGCAACATTCCTTTTGGAAATATGTAGTTCATCACCTGTATATAATATGCAACCAGCTTTTATAACTGCCAATATAGGTAAGAAAATTTAAAAATCTTGAAGTATTATGTCAAAATTGGTTAAATATAGAAATTTAAGATCATTTTTTTCGAATTTACATTTATACAATGCAAAATACATAAATAAGGGATTAAATTATACCCCGGAAGGCAACAACCATTTAAAAAGCTAATAAAAGCTATTAACCCAAAGTTATTTTTGCACGATGATATCTTAAACGTTATGAAACCTTCATTAAACTTTAAATTTGCTGCACTCCTTTTATTTTCAATGGGTTTATGTGACAAATAAATATTGTTGGGTCCATTTTAAACGCGGTCAGAAAATACAACAGTTATCTCGGTGGGCGTTTATATGTCACAGGGGCAAAAGCTGAACTTTTTCGCCTTAAATTTTTTTGTTGCCAATTAAACCCACACATTCTTTGTTCAATTTCATCTTTGGGATGGTGGAATGTTGATAGAATTCTTTATTGATGTGTCTTTTAAGGATAATAATATCATTTGTAATGTCTTTAAATTAAAATAATTTTATATAATCTATAAGTAGTTAATTAAAGGTACAAATTGCATGGAATAATAAATATATACAGGCATGGGCGCCGGAAAGAATTCGTCTAGGGGGGGCCTTAAAGTTTTTTACAATTTTGATAGATGTTATTTATAATCAATATGTACTGTAGAAGTTCACATTAAACTTAAGTCAAATAAAATATCATCTTTATATGTATATTTACCTATTTATTTATATTTATATAATATATTGGTACATATTGCAAAAAATACATCACAGTTTTTTGGTAAATATATAAATATAAAAAAATTGTATCTCCGAGGAATTTCCTCTAGTAGTACAGCCGTCTTATGTATACGCTATACAAATTATGATAAATTAAAATATAACAAAAAAATTAAATACAAACATCAGTAATATTTTAAAAATAACAAAAACTTAAAAAAATGTGGTTGCACTGTAGCGACTTTTTTAGGTAAGAAATATCGATGTTATGCTATAGCATGACATAGAGTAGTAATAACAGGATAATTATAAGCAATTTTTGTGTGTAACACGTCTTATTTTTTGTTTTGCAACACGCCTATTAGGTATTATGGTTATTTATAATATTATACAAATTATGGAGTACCGGAATTTCTGGGTATGAATTTCCAGGGGGGGGCCGGGCCCCCCTGCCCCTATGTAGCGGCGCCCATGTATACAGGGTGTTCCAAACATTTTACCCTATACATAACAGAGGTAAAGAAATAAAATGGGTGATTTCCCTCAAGATTTGGTGTGAAACAGTTGGGGCTAAGTATCTTAAATTTTAAGATACAGGGTGTTGAAAATGCAAAGAAAATTAAAATTAAAATTTCGTATCATTACCAATTAATAAAAGTGATGAAAGTGACTACTTTACTTCTCTTAAGAAGCAGTTATTTTGCCTTTGATTACATACTTTTAATGTGTAATCGATAAAGGCGCCATAATAATCGTATCAAAAATTTGTAGGAGATAAAAAAGTTGCAATTATGAATGGACATTTAGAAAAAAATCATAAAACTCATTATCGTGACAGAAATTTAAATTGGGGGTTTGGGGTGAATTAATTCCGTAAAATAACAACACCCTGTATATAAATGCTAAGATAATACCAGAGTATTGTATTGTAAAAAATCTGGTTATGCCAAACCCTAAAGGGTTTTCTGGGATATAATACATAAAAATAAAAAATAAAATTTCGTTTGATCTTTCCACATCTTGTATCTCGAAATCTAAGATTACACTAGTTTACAGCCATTTTGCCCACCATGTCTCACTATGATTTTCTTGTGTAGTTTGGCTCACTGGTATAGTTTTGGTATCGGCTCAGTAGTTCGATACTAGCGATTTTAAGTTGAAAAAGTCCTTTTGTTTTACAAAAATCGAGGTCAAAAATTTACATATCTTTCTGTCCTAAAGACGTTTCAAAAATTTGCTAATATTAATTAAGTTGTGATTTATTTTTAAAACAGTCATATAATTCATTTGTCAACCATGTAACCCTTATAAGAGGTTTTTTTAATCGTAGACACACCATGTAGTATAAAACACATTTAAAATTTATATTCTTGGGATAAATTATTTTTTTACTTAAAATATTTTTTGACTCAAAGAAATATTCTGAAATCAAACAAAATGTGATTTTATTTTTTTTCCCAAAAGGCTTTGATAAAATATTAATGTTATAAGCATTATAATGCCAAATTTATATATTCTACAGAAATATAATACAAAGTTAATTTGCTTTAAGAGTTTCCAAGCAAAATTAATTTAGTCAGTGGATTATTAACTGTAATACATTTTAATAAGGGTGTTAATATAATTACATGTAGGTAGTCTAAACTATGTTAAATCTAGTATAGTTCAAACCTCTCCAGTGAATGAAAATACTAATTCATACTGTATAAACCATACACTGAAAGAAATTTGTTGCTAAAAGTAAATACAAATTTATACTAAAAATTTTATACTAGTGCTTTACACATTTATACTACTGTTTATTATGAATGTATGGTAAATTTTGTAATACATTTATTGTAAAGAAGATATGTTAGATCTAAATAAAAATAAACTTACCCTTACTATAAAATGTAAACTATAAGTGAATTACAGCAAAAAAATATTGCTAGAAACACCATTTATATTGCTAGGGCAGCAATAGGCTGCTAACCAAACGAATATATTTGTTTTAGCAATGTATGTGGTAGTCTATATATGAAACATAAAATATATTTGCCCTAATTATTTTTTTATTTAACTTTAGTATATATTTCTTTCAGTGTACGTAATATGAATGCTAAACCGAATTTGATGAAATTTGGTACGGGGATAGTTTGACACTAGGGAACCTTTTTTACCTTTGACCTTTTACCCTTGACTGACCCTTTATTAAAATGTACTAATTACACGTGAACGTAACAGCTAGTAATTTTTTAAATGTAGAACTTTGATTGGTTATAATAAGTATATTTTAGTTTAAATTTTTAACACAAAATTTATAAGCAACAATGTTTTGTTTATTTTTTAAGGGTGTATAATATACACTGTATTTTAGAGCCAAAAAGAGGACGAAAAATCCTTTTTTCGATCTGACTCACCTTTAATTTGTTATTAATTAAATAAAGTTGCCATCTCAGGCTTGCTTTAGCAGAATGAATAGAGGTGCGATAAACTATAAAGAATGTCAGAAAACTTAACCTAAAAACAAAAACACTGACAGAGACAACAATACAATTAATACACTTAAATGCATTTTTTTATTTTTATTTCAATTTTCAATTTAGGTATTTAAAAATCATTATAAAAAACTTTTTTTATTTATTTTTATTTAAATTAGGTGCTAAAAATATGTTAAATACCTGAGCTCCCCCACATTGTTTTATTGTTGAAGCATTGTTGTTAATTAATAAAAACATTGCATTTTGGAAAACTGTAATAAAAATTAAATTATATAAATCGTATATTATTATCCGAGAGATAATGCAGCATATTCTCACAAGGATGAGGTTTGCATCTCGAGCCGTTAGGCGAGAGACGTAAATCATCCGAGTAAAGAATGCGCATTATTTCTAGTGTAATAGGTAAGCCTTTTATACTCCAATTAAGTAATTTTCATTGATAACAAAAATTTTTATAACCTCATTTTTTCCCGATTTTAAAGATCATTATAGTCGCCCCTCGTATATATAAACAAATCTGACATCTGTTAACCTTACTTTTTCCCAATTTAAAACCCGATTGGTTCATATAAATCAGCCAATCACTGATTCCTAACAACGTGAATATGGAATGCATATTATATGCATTATTCACGTTGGTAGGCCGGGCGGTTATATTGGTTTTTATTATTTACGAAAAAAACCCAATTAATGTCAATAATATGCAATAGGAGTAGAAAAACACATTTTTGTAAAAATCTGATATATAGCTATGAACTATCGTAGTGTGAATTGACCTTAATTGTAAAGTTGTCACTGTCATTGTCAGCGTTTTGGTTTTAGGTTAAGTTTTGACATTCTCATTATATTCTTTATTTAAATAATTCCTAATTAAGGAGTATTCGTCTTTTTTTGGCTCTACTATATGCCCTAGATATATTTTATCTTTTTTTACACCCTGTATAAATAATGGTCAGTAAATAATTAGTAATTGTAATATAACTTTTAATTAATACAATGGCAAAGGAAGTTAATCTACAAATTAAGAATTAATTTTTGCTTATCATTCTGTATGTATTAGTAAATCTTTATAAGCAATTACTTTAATTAAATACTATTTTTTTCATCCAACTTTGTTGTTTCCTTTGAAATTAATTTGCTACAAAGCATTTTTATTAGAATGTGTTTTTTTTTCCTAAACTCTTTGCGATGGTGTAACTAAAACTCTAAGCTTAACGAACGCTTAAAAAAACTACTAATAAAAATTCTAATTTATCTTTATTTTTTTTACTTTTTTTTACTTCCAGAGAAACAATGATAACCTATTTTATGTTCCAAAGCGTTGGCGAATTTAAGGCTTAAAATATTTTTAAGCGGATTATGGTATAAAAGCTGTATACAATGGAGTTTTCTGGATAGAATATTGATTGAAAAATCAATACTTGGGTCGGTATACTTACCTACCTAAAATTTCTCGTAAAATTTTATGATAACAAGGCAAATATACAGAAAAGTTTATGACTCAATAGTTAGGACTGAAACTGATAAGATGCAGAAACTTGTGCCCTATCTTATCCAAAAGATGAAATACTTATCCCTCGAAAAATATTCCAATTAAAGTTAAATGTATACCTACAGTAATTTAAATATACAGGGTGTCCTAAATCACCGGACCAAACGAATGCAAACATGTAAGACAAAGTTTTTTACCATTTTTTTCGAATTCTCAAAAAACATTAATTTTGTACTGGTATTTTATAGAGTTCGGAGATTTTTATTGGTTTGCGATTTAAATTTGGAAAAAACATGTTTTAAAATGTTAACTACGCTACTGGGAGTATTTGAATGTTACATAGTAAAAAATATTTGTTAATTTTAACTAAATTAATGTTAATCCAGGTCCACATAACTTTATGTTAAGTTTACAACCAACTTTAATCTGTTAACTAATTGAATAAGTAATTTGTAATTATAACAAACATTTTGTAGATTTAATAACAAAATTAAATTAATGAATGTATAGAAAAGTTTATCTTAAAATTATTTAAATCAAAAATTTGTATAGAGCGCCATCTATGAAACAATAGGGGAATCTGTGTCATAGTCAAATGTCAAATTTTTATATTTTATAAACACAGATTATAAAGGTTATAAATCGAAATGTATTTCTTGAAAATTGACAGTTTTTCACAGTGAAAGTAAAGAAAATGTTTTATGAGCACTTTACAGTGGAGTCCGTGCCCGAATTTAAGTTATAGTTTACTGCCGGCGAAATTAAAAAGTCAGTACAATGTTCATATAAACTTTTCAAATATTGGCGTTGAGAAACTATTTAATACTTTTGTATTTTTGTATTGAGATAATAAAATAATTTTCACATTTAGTATTATATATCTACAAGAAAGGCAATTTATTTTAACGATTGTATGACATTTGACAACTGTCAACTAACTTAAAACTAACTTCAGCCCGTGACTAAAAACCTGTTGCTAACTTCAGCCCGTGACTAAAGCGCCATAAAGCCACAACTTGTCAATGTGTATTTAAAAGGTCACTTAGTGTCATGGAAACATGTACGAAAGGGCGTTTTAAAGGTGGGTGTAGAAAAAATTAGTTATATTGTCCTAAAATGTCAAAAAATTCACATTTTGTCATAGAAATCATAAAATTTCATTATTTTTTAACAATTTTCTCACCTTTGGTCTTTTTTATAAAATGGAAATTTTGTAAAATAAAGTTTTATGCCGATCCTGTAGAATAAAATGTTTTAAATACGGCCTTGGTTGTTGACGTATGAACTTCATACTATGAAGGAAAAAGAAGAAGACTAGTTTAGGTTAGGAAATAAATTTTAATTTTTAAAATTTGAAATAAATATTGAGAATGGTAAAGTTATTTTTATACTATTACTTTATAAAAGAAAGGCAAAAAGCGCAAACACAAAGAAGGACTTGAAGAAATTCATACTAGTTTGGCAAGTAAGGAAGCAGACTTAAAAATAGCAAGAAATATTATTTCTGAAGGAAATAAGAAATTATCGAAGTACCTACCTTAACAATAAGACTACTCTTTAAAAATCTAAAATATTGAAGGCTCAAACAATGATTAAATTAGGTCTCAAAAAAGCAAAAAAAAATAGTATGTGGTTTTATTTATTTTGAGATTATAATACCCATTATAGTAAAATACTAAAGTAACATTTATTAAAAATATAATAGAAGAAATATTTATTTTGATGCGAAAAAAAAATATTTATTTTTATTTAATAAACCGTTAAAAAATTACATATTTTTTATTAAAATAACTAGAAATAATAAATTCTTTTCATAAAAAGTGTTTACAAAATAAAATTAACAAACTACAAACTCATGTTAACAAATCTGAGAAATTCTCATCTCATCTCCGGTATTTCATTAATAGGTATAGTTCCTGATAAATTTTCACTTTTATCTTTTATTACTTATTAAAAAGAAAGCGTTAGTCATTCGAACTCCCTCGCAATAAGTCACCATTTAGTAGGTCGGTCAGTGGACCATCAGGGTAAAGAAATGCGCCGTCCATTAAATTTTCACCCACTAAAATCCATCCAAGCAACCAACCATGAATCACCGTGGGTGTGGGCTAGCGGTACCACAAACACATTTAAATCAAGTAAGTTGTTGTACTAGTCTTCAAATGGTCACCTCGACCTTATATTTGAATATCAGGATCAAGGTAGCGTTTGTTGTTTTGTTTTGTTTTGACACAGATATTGTTTATTCCGTATGCAATGCACTATTCTATTCAGTTTAAAATATAAAACACACCTACAATTTTTTTTTTAATTTTTAGTTTTTAGTTTCTGATGTGAGGGGAGGGTTTAATTTCCAAGCAACCCCCAATAGCCTGATAGACTAGAGAATGTGAACTACAAATACATGAGTATAAATTTCTTCTTCCAAACTGACTGTAAACAATCAAAACACTAAAATGGATAGAAAATCTAACCAAGCAACAACAAAAGTAATAGTTTAATCTAACAAACGTATATCCAATCAAAAATCTATTTTCTTCGGATTAGATAAGGTTAATTGGTAGTATCAAGTTCCCTTAAAAGATATCAACTCGTAAGAACCTGTTTCAACAATTAATCAAACGTGATTCTCATTTTGAACCATTCTCCGTTGCTTTGAATTCCGTCATCTCGTTCTCTATTGCAGTATTTACCCTGAGTAAAAGTTGCTTGCCAGATCAGTTTGAATCTCCGAATCAGTTCCAATTTACCATATACACTGCTCAACAATTAAAGTGGATATTAGAAGAATTTTAAAATAGTCAGGGTAAATATTTAAAATAACAGAATAATAATTTACCCATGGATGTTATGATACAACAAAAGAAATTAAAAAACCATTTATTAAATTTAAAGAAATGTGCCATTAAAGTAAAAGATACAAATATAAGAAAATTAACAAACCTAAAGTTTTGTATTGTTACCCTGTTTAGAAGACTCATGATCAAGTTATTAATAAAGTCTTGAGGTATGTTTTGCCAGATTGCTTGCAACTCATTGGCCATGTGTTGCAATATTAGTCTAAACTTGTTCAATGCAATTCATGTCTGGTGAACATGCTGTCCATTCCATTCTTGTAATCCCATGATATTATATGCTATCGTTTACATTTCGTAAGGTATTCATTTTAAGACTAAAATTTCTATCGATTTGGGAAATTCTTCTTTATATATAATTATACACCAAATTTTTGCAGTTATAATCTTGAAATAAAACTTTAACTGAAGGTCGACTTTGCAACTAGTGCTAAAGTTATCATCATAAAATGCCATATGCTGGTATCGCACTGCTGTTTTGGCTAAATTTTTAATGTTTCTAAACTTGGCAACATGGACATTCTTTACTCTCAGGAAAAACATCTAAAAATTTAAAAAAAACGATTTACCTATTATATACATTAAACTGAGCCATTGTAAGAACTGTGCTTGAAATTTGTCTGTACAATAAACAAAACGAGATTTTCGACCTTATGAACCAAAACTAAATGCAATTTTTGACATTATAAACCATGATGAATAATAATACTTTAAAAATTACTTACCTTTAGTCAATAATTATAAACCACAACTAAACAGCTTGCTGCATTCTACCAACACAAATTCTGAGAGAACACTGAAACAAGTTTGCGTTTTAGTCAACTGAACACCCCCTAAATGAATATTTACACTACTGTGCACTGCCAGAACTTTGCTAATGTTAAATGTATAAGTGTGATAAGTGTGATAAGATTGATGTGAAACACTAATATAGTAGTGAAATGATATATCATTTCATCGCACATACGAAAAAATATATATTAGGATTAAAAATGTAATTAAGTGTAATGTTCTACGCTAACTTTTTTCCTATACAACTTTAACCTGGGAGAACACTAAAATCTTTTTTTACTGTGTATGCCTCTCCATACGCAAACTGATACGCCACCAAAATCAGTGGTTGGCGCCAAGAAATTTTTATTGTATCGCTGTCCTATTTCCCTCCATACGAATATTCGAAAATCACACGTATACAAACAGAATCTTAACTCTTATAAAAAAGACAATACCTCCAATTTTGATAATTTTAATTTTGGTGTCATTTCGCTCAACGATACCTGCATGCACGTTGACCTGGTGTTAACAGTGAATGTGTAGCTCGTCTTCTTGATGCATGCAACCTTCTTCTATAAGTTTTAGAAGAAATTACTTTTCCAGTAGCTTGCCAGAAAAAACTAACAGTTCTTAAAGCTGTAAATGTTTGGTTTTTTCTGGCAGTCAGGACAATTAAACGGTCCTGAGCAGTTGTGGATCGTTCATACTGCCCTACTATGGAGAAAGGCAGTAACTGCAAAAAATTGCAAAATGCGTTTTCTTGTGCTATGGTAAAGCTATGGACATTTTGTAACCGAATTCATCACAGAAATGCAGTCAAATATCTCAAGTTAAAAAAATCAATTAAATACCTACTGCTTATTATATAAATGTAGTTTATGCGAATTTTCCACAAATTTCTTGTTTAGCAGTTACTGCCTTTCTCCATAGTAGGGCAGCATACGTGTATGCTGGAGACTCAGTTACTACCTACCGACTTCATCCTCGAATTACAACACTTTGGGAATAATTTGAATGCTAATGAACTGATTGATTGCTAATAACAAGTAATGAAGGCGGTACAAGATCTTTTGTGTCACTAAAAGGTTGTAATTTTGAGACCACACTTCCACATATTTGTGTTAAAGAAGTAACAACAACAAAATTAAACAAAAAATGTGTTCATACACATCGGGATCGACTTAACAACAATATTTCATTAAAATTTTAGGATAATAATAATTATTTAGTTCAATGTTGAGCAGTGTATTATGTAATAAACACCCATTTTATAGTTTTTTTTTAAATTATCTTAATTTGCAATAAAAAGTTGTTAGTCAGCCATAAAACCGATTATGCAAACATTTCTGCGAACAATCAAATTTGCCAAACTTTCTCGCTAAAATGACAAACATCCTAAAACTGCTCCCAATCAGAGACATCACGTTGATAATGATAACTTCTTGTAACGGTGTAGGTACCACGCATTCCACATAAAACAGCTGACTATCTCTTTATAGATGTGACGTCACTGGTCCCGTTACCTTGGCCCAGTGGAGGTGCAACTTTTTAGCCAGTTGGACCGTTTTATTTTTGTTTGTTTATATGCGAGATAAAAGACCTTTTTGTTTGTTGGTTGGAGACAATAATTTCCTCTAATAAAATGTTCAGATAAATTATAAATATTGGCTTTACCAGAAAATATATGGTTGTTTATTTCATGAAATTGTAAATAACATCGCGTCAACATTGTAGCACTACTGTAGTAAATTTATGCACATAACCTATAACCCGAGTAACAATTTTAAGATACTTTTGTTTTATGTAGATGTAAAAGTGCTTTAATGTGTTCAATAAAACAATAATGGTTTTAAAGTTCCCTTAAAATTAAAAAACTATTGATCTTATACTGGTTTTATAATACTCTCGACATTGGCTTTTTTTAAACTAATTTGCTTTTTTAAAGGATTAAATAGCAAGTTGGTTTTAAAACAATCCATTTTGAAAAAAAAAATTGTTTGGACATCTTTATTAAAACTAATTCTACTCCCTCCATATTCGGATAAAGCCATATTTTCAATAAACTTATTTAGTGAACCAGTGCAGTTCGTTTATCTACTTTTTACGTGAAACAAAATTATAACACATATAAAATGAATAATATTAGCGACAAGTATTTTAAATTCAAACAAATTGGTAATTAAAAAAAACGGCACAATTTCTAAGGTTAAGATTTCATTCGAGCGCCAGACCACTTTAAATCAATATGGCTATGAGTTCGAACATATTAAAGCAACTTAATTTTAAAATGAAGAGCTTTGCGAGAGTGGTAAATAAAAAGCTGTTTTGTAGATTTGTAGATGTTCTATACATTTTCAATTATTTTTAATCTAGATCGCGACATGTTTTATATGAAATACAGACTTTGCCATGATGAACATTTTAAATAGCCTCCTCTTAAATAATTGAAGAACGGTGTGTCCAAACATGTAATTTAAAAAAGAAAAGCATTTAGATGTTAATATTCAAAATAAAATTTGACGATATTTTTTAAATATCTTTTAAATAATATAAAAAAATTATGACGCTTGAGTTATTTGGAAGTTTTTTATTATATTTTGTCAGAATAGTGCCACCAGTTTAATTATATTGATAATTAAGGTAATTAAATCTGGTGCAACAATTTTAATACATAAATTTCAAGAATATAAAATTTAAACTTATAATATGAATATAAACCATTATAATGATTTTTATTCAGTTTTAAAATTTAGTATTGAAGGCCCTTTTGTGATGGGACCTTTTTGGTTAGAAGCTGCTTTATGATGGTCCCAACGCTGTCTATAAGATTATTTGGTTTTATTGTATAGTTTTAAAGCGACCTTGGAGATTGCAATAAGAGCATTAGTGTTACTTGGGAATGTCAAACGTCAAACCTATAGGTTATAACAAAATTTCGCAAACTAGAGAATTTAATTTAATTAAACCAATATTCATAGGAATATTATTTATTTAAAGATTTTAGTTTTTTTCTTATAAATATATAAATAGGATAGATTGTTTGTTTAAACTTTATTTACGTTTACTTAAAAATAAGAATATTTGAATTTTTAATAATAGTTTTATAAAAACATGCAAAAAAGTATAGCAATTGGATATTTTATATAGTAATTGAACACATGGACCAGAGTTATTGGACATACAATTTTATATAAACATAACAACTTTACATCAAATAGGTAACATAAATTGTTAAATATTTTTTAAAGATAAATTGCTGTTTTAGGTAAATTTTTTTATTTTGATTTTGTAAATATCATATAATTCATATATTTCTTTCTCGGATTCCTCATCCCTTTTCTGGATTCTGAAGGTAACTACTAATTCCTTGGTCTGACTTCTGAAATAGTTTGTTGCAAATATCATTAAGTGTGGTATCTATAGTTTTTGTGAAGCATTTATAATGTTCTGCCGGAACAGGATGATTTATATATATATCTAATATTTTTTCTTGTGGTAGGTATGTTAAAAGTATTTTTCGAATTTATTAATTTTGTTGCCATTAGTTCTTTATGTTGTCTATCATGCACTGTATTTAAATCACTGTTATTCTGCAAGATGTCCTGTGACGAAGAAATCACTATAATACTTATTCTCTAAAAATAAATTAGTCAAAATAGTCATAGCGAAAAAGCAGCTACTAATAATTCTCGTCAAAATTAATTTATATCCAGGACATTTAGCAGTCATTTCCTATGAAATATTATTCGCTGAATCCGAAAATGTCGTCAAAAGTTATGAAAGTAGAACAGTTTTTGAAATATAATCAATTTTACATATAAAATGGAATTGACTATATCTCAAAAACTGCTTAACTTTTATAGTTTTTGACGGCCTTTTCGGATTCAGGGGACAATTTTACATAAGAAGTGGCTGGTAAATGTCCGGGATACAAATAGAGTATGATATTGGACATATGTCTAATAATAGAAATTTACATTTTTTACCAACCAGTAATTGGACACTGGCCATTTTACTGTTTGTTTTCAGAATTAAAATTAAAACGCATTAAAGTGACCATGTTTAAACCATGAGGAAAACATTTATACCACACACAGATCTGTACACTTTTTAGAAATATTTTTTATTCTAGTTTAAACACAGCTCTTGACAAAAAACAAAAGTTTTACCACCAAAGTAACGTGGGACGTGTTTTATCAGGTAAATTTATTTGATCAATTTTTGTGCAAACAGACAATAAATAAAAATAATAAATAGGCAGTTCATATTTACTTGATTAAAATCCAACTGCATTTAAATATGCAATCGTCCCACTTTCCTCTTTAAAGCATCAATCGTATATTTTATTGTTCGTATTTTATTTCCTACATCAATGCATTAAGTGGCTAAGAAATAGGATTCATTAGTCACCCAGGACAGACGTCTCTCTGGCTAAAACATCTAACGGAACTTATTGACACACTTAGCAATTTTATGCTTATTATATAACACACAAATATTTTCACCTGGGGCATTCAGTAAATTCTCAATCTTGTTTTAGATAATATGCCGTAATAGATTTAATAATAAACCTACTAAATTGTTTCAATACATAATTTTTTATATCGGGAGGAATTTATTAAAAATAAAATTTATACTTAGGATACTATGAAATTAATTGCCAAAAGAATGTCAACTGGTTTTTAACAGTGCTGTTTGTTAAACTTATTGTCGTTTTTGTACAATTCATTGTTACCATTACATTATTAAAGTTCTACTTTCTTATTTAAATTAAAACGGTACTTCGTTGACGAAAATTGTTACTTTTTATGGTCTAACCCACAAATAACAAGAAACAAATTCCTGTGTTGTGAAATTAAATTTCTTTGAAATTAAAGCATTTCTACATTGAAATTTTTATACCAAAGGGCTTGAGGGAGTTAAAGAGGATCATAAGTTTCTTAAATGAAACCATTTAAAACTTTTGCGGTGAAATAGCCATTTTTGTATTTCCTTTTAAAGGACTCTTATCTCTTTTAAATCTTCTTGCACCTTTTTACTTAACTACCTATATTGCCAATTTTTTATTAATAAAAAAATATTTTTTTTGTAAAGATCACAAGCTCTATTCTAACATTCTATTCTCCTTTCTGCAACAGGTTTTTAAACATACGTTATTTGCTTTATACTACCTTCCAAATGCAATCATATTTGTTAGTTGTAATAATATTTTTCGATTATTAAATTCTACATAAAATTTTGAGTAAAATTACTGTACCATGTCCTATACCTAAAGTAAATAGTTTTCGAGTTATTCATTTTTTTCGTTAAAATATGACAAATACGCGTCAATCAAAAATAGCCTATAACTTTTTTGCTATTAGGTTTGACGGAATGGGGGTGGAATTTTTGAAATCATTGTTTAAAAGATTCCATGTCAATTCTTTAACATTTTTTTAACAAATTACCCAAGAAAACCCAGGAAAATTAGGCTAACTTGAAACGTTAATAACTTTTTTATTTAAAAATGAAACACCCTGTATGTTTTTAATTATTCAAATAGAAAATTTAAACACATTTCGATTGATGTAATTGTAATCTCTGAAATTATTAACTTTAGGTATAGTGAACTCGAAAACTATTTACTTTAGGTATAGGAAATTGTATAGTAATTTTAGGCATGTAAAAATACATGGGGTGTTCTGTTTGAAATAACAAAGTTCCGGTCAAACAGGAAGTGGCATTTTGTTCAAAATATTAAAAAAATAGAATTAAATCGATTATAAAAGCTTTTAAATTTCAAATCGATATTTATTTTCGTTCCCCAGAAACTTCCAATGGACCATGAATATGAAACACTCTGTATATCAAGTGGTGTTTTTTAGATTGTGATACCACCATAGATTCTAAAGCAATGTATAATCGTCAAACTAAAAGATCAAGATTTGTTTCTAACATATATTTAATATAAGATAAATACAAATTTTTTATTAAAAAAAAATCAAAAATTAAATTAAAATTGTCACTTTCTTAAGTATTATGTAAAAACATAAAATATTTTAAGAAAAAAATGATTTATAACAAAATAGAGAATTGAAAATCTGTTTAAAATAATAAGAATGGATGTGTAAAAAATTTAAATGACGTGATTTCGTAAAACGGTGAGACACGGGTACCTCTATTTTTAAAATTAGTTAAAATATAAAAGTTGAAAATCGTGTTGAATTGTGTAATATTATTATAAATATGAACTATTTTATAACAAAAACAACTTAAATGACCAAACACTGTTTTAGAACTGTGTCTAAAAAACACAATTTTATTAGAATACAAACTGTCTTAAATAGTCAAAATCCCAGTGAAGATTTTTTTTGTTTATTTGAGTCTCAAGCGAAATCATTCTAGCGTTGCCAAATATCAAAGGTCAAAGGTCACTATACACAGTTTTTTCTATTATTTCGTAAACTAACGAAGATTAGGCTGTCAAAGTTGAAAAAAAATAGTTTTTTTCTCATAACTCAGATGACGGTTGACAGATGACATTTGACAGTTGACAGATGACATTTGACAGTTGACAGATGACAGTTTACAGTGGACAGATGACAGGTGACATATGTGTCTGGACGCTGGTGGAATGCATTTCGAACTTTGCTATGAATTTATTCATAGAATGTATCAATCAAACTTACACAGTTTTTTTCTATTATTTCGTAAACTAACGAAGATTAGGCTGTCAAAGTTGAAAAAAAATAGTTTCTTTCTCATAACTCTCATAACAGGTGACAGATGACGGTTGACAGATGACATTTGACAGTTGACAGATGACATTTGACAGTTGACAGATGACAGTTTATAGTGGACAGATGACAGGTGACAGATGTGTCTGGACGCTGGTAGAATGAATTTCGAACTTTGCTATGAATTTATTCATAGAATGTATCAATCAAACTTACACAGTTTTTTCTATTATTTCGTAAACTAACGAAGATTAGGCTGTTAAAGTCGAAAAAAAATAGTTTCTTTCTCATAACTCTCATAACAGGTGACATATGACAGATGACGGTTGACAGATGACATTTGACAGTTGACAGATGACAGGTGACAGATGTGTCTGGACGCTGGTGGAATGCATTTCGAACTCTGCTATGAATTTATTCATAGAATGTATCAATCAACCTTATTTGCTTAATTTTAAATTAACCAGGGGGGTAAAAAATAAAGGGGAGAAAAAAAAAGCACTCTCCATTATCTACGTCCCTTGTATATTGTGATAAAACGCGTTATTATTGTTTAATAGAGACTTAATTTTAGTAAACTTATATAAATGTTTAATGTTTTAAGAAAAAAACGATTTTTTGTTTTAACTTTATTAGTTGTGCGTTTTAGATATATTTACTGGATTAAATCGTCTTATTTTTTGAAGCTCCATCGATCCCAAAAGTTTGGCAATTAAAACCTGCACCACCCTGTATATTATTAAAACCATCTAAATTATATAAATACAATTAAAAACTGAAAACCGTCTAAAACAGCCCAAACTCTATAAAAACTATATTAATAGCTTAAACTTTTTGACTTGTTTTAAATATATATGCATTACTATTTTCTTCGACTGTACATATAATCAAACATTAATTCTTAGGGGTATATAATTTTAAACACCGTGTATTATATTACAATATAATTTTATAAAATATTTTCAAAATTATAAAATTTTCAAAAAAATAATAACTTTTATTTTTTGTTTTAGGTGCCACAACTGGTAGAAACATAAGAAACTTGCCATGCATATCTCGAAAAAACAACGAAAGCGGGGTGTGCATGTTTGCGATAGACTGTGTAAAAGCCAATGGAACCCACTTGGGTACCTGTATAGATAGGTTTTATTTTGGGTCGTGTTGCCACATAGAACCACTGCATGATATTACGGAAAACACGATAGACACCGAAATAATACCTTCAAGAGTGCCGCCTCAAAGGTTGAGCACCACGAGCCCGAGTACAATAAGTACGCCAAATAGTGGGGATATAGTTAATTTAATTAATAAATTAGGTGTTAGTAATGCAACGACTGAAACTACAAGTACTACAACTGAAAAAATTACTACGACAACGAAAAAACCCATACCAACAACAACAACAACAACAACTATTTCTACAACTACTACAAAAAAACCAAAAGTAACGACGCAAAAACAACCTACAACAACACAAAAAGTATCTGTAACAACCACAGAACCCCCCGTAACCGAAATAATCGAAAAATTGCAAACGTTTCAATCAGTAAATGGCAACACAGCATCAACGAACGTAACGACAACAACGCCAATAATAACAACAATTAAACCTGTGAAACTAACGACAACAACGGTTAAACCTACGCAGAGGCCTGTTACAACAACTAAACCACTAACAACATTGAAACCTGTTACTAAAGCCCCCACGAAGCCTAAACCTATTCGACCGGTTACAACGACGCCCAAACCTGCCAAAGTAACGAAAGTGCCAACGAAATTAACAACGAAACCTGTCAAAACAACGAGTAAACCTGTTCAAGTAACGAGTAAACCTGTTAAGGTAGCGGTTAATGTTACAACAACGACAAAACGACCGGTTACCTCTACATCTACAGTGGTTACAAAGAAACCTGTCACAACTAAAGTGACAACCAAAAAGCCTGTTGTAACAATCAAACCCACTAAAATTGTAACGGTTAAAACAACGACTGTCGCACCTACGACAATCAAAGTAACAACACCTGTTACAACAACAATTAAAACAACGAAAACACCTCCAAAAAGTACACTTCCACCTGTAACTGTAACAACTGCAACTGTAATAACTCAAACCTCCATCACCACTCAACCACAAGTAACTAAAAAGCCTTTGGTGTCGACTACGGAATCCAATGATCTACCAGTGCAAAAATTGAATGTAACTTCGATTTTGGAGACAGTAAATGGTAATCCAGCAACGAATGAAATTGAAGCTGTGAGACCTGCAGCTGTCAGTACCACAGAAAAATCATCTACCAAACCATCTTTGGTCACTTGGACGGTTGCTGATGATAGGAAAAATTCCACGACGCCTTCAATAGATGCTCCAGCTTCTAACTCAACTGAAGCACGTAAGTTATAAACATAAATATACATTACACTCTTTACTTTAACTAACTATATGTGCGGTTCAATTTAAATTTTGTTATAGTTTTAATTTTGGCTTTGATTTTTTCCATTCAGCCATGTAGTTTTAATTTGTCTGTCACATCTTCATTTTTATTAGAATATATTTCTAGGGCATATTTTTTAATATATCAAATATTAAAAAATGTTAAATAATAAAACATTAATCTATGTAAGTACACAGAGACTATACATAAATCAAATTACAAAAGCGTATTTTTGCAAATTCATCTGGGAGAAGTAATATGGCTCTGTAGTAATTTAAAATTTTACTTCAAGTAAAACAAATGTCTTAACTTTTAGCATAGCGGTATTATACCTAATATAAAAGGGAGGGTTTGTTAAGGAGTGCTAACATTATTTAAAGAAAGCCGTATGTTTCTTATAAACCCTTATCAACTTGACATGGTTATTAGGCTGGTCCAAGTTTTATATTTATTGTCTTAAGAAGCATTTTTATTCCATATTCTTCAGGAATTTTACCCTGTATATGCTGAAAATTAAAAATATTATTATTTTACATTTAAAATAATTCTGATTATCCAGCAAATTAATTATAAATGGCAACATATTTCCTTTCCTAGTTTCAGAAGTTCATTAGGTAACTAGTACAAAATTTCAAATAAAACTCATATCTAGCGGAAATTATTCCGACTAATTGGTACGTTTAGGATTTGAAATACTATCCTGATTATTCGTAGCAAATGACGTTTGCTAATCATCGACCATTTCCTAACTTTGTTATTGGTTAAGGTGTAACGAAATATAAGTGAAAAAATACACCGTTAATAAAGATACGGTAGTATCGATAGTATCGTATTGAGGTTTCAGGCCAAACTAATTTTAAAAACAAATAAAATTTAATTTGATTTTGGTGAGTCGGTATGTTATTGGAATTATTAACAAATAAGATTATTTACATGATAAATTGAAGAAACTGGATGACAATGTAGATTAATTTTTTATTGTAAATTCACAGAAATAACAAGGTTATAACGATTTTGGGTTTTGAAAGATGTTTTCTTTATTTCAAATATTTTAAGAACCACTGGCTTTTTTTCAGTTTATTTTTTTTTATTTTAATAGGCTTGTAGTTACACAACATTTCTTAAATTTTAGACCTTGTAGCTCTGCCAATGAAAAAAATACCCATAGTATAATACTTGGTTCATCCTGTATATATTAGGGTGGGCCGAAAAAAAGTTTTATTTTTTTCTTTAGTTACCATGAAAATATCACCCAAGATAACGAAAAAAAAATTCTGATAAAGTTTGAGCTCTTAATATTAATATTTAAAAAAATGTACGTTTGTAATTTTATTACGTTTTACGGAATCAGTGAGTTGTATAAATCAAAACATATTCTTATAGGGAATTGAACGATCTACAAAAAAATCTAATATAATTTTTTGCTTAGTCCACTCGTTTAAAAGTTATTTAAAGTTAAAGTTTAACTTCAAATAGTAAATGATGACTTTTATAGTTTTTCATACTTTATCACGAAATATTGGCTCAAAAACATGAAATATCATATATTTCGTGAAGTTTATAGTGAAAAAAAGGTTTTTTTTTACTTAATTTTTAAAAAGTTCAAAATTTTTTCTTTACCTGAGTAATGACCAAAAAAATTAATCATTTTCTCAATGTAGAGTATTAAAAGTCATGTTTCAATAATTTTTCAATTAAAATAAAAAATGTTATTCCATAACTTGTACTTTTTTCACTACCTTAGAATCAAACTAAATGTTTTCTTGTTACAAATGGGATATTTTTGCCGGTTGTTTTGAACTACTCGCAATAAGTATCAAATATATTTAATATATTTGATTTACTTATTGACTTTATCGATAAAAATTTAGAATTTTGGACACAGGATGAAAGCTATCAAGATAATCTAGTATTTTTTAATGGTATACCAAAATTTAACAGCCAATTCTCATGTAAAATTATCCCCTAAATCCGAAAATGTCGTCAAAAGTTAAAAAAGTAGAGCAGTTTTTGAGATATAGTCAATTTTCCATTTAATATGGAATTGACTATATCTCAAAAACTGCTCTCCTTTCATAATTTTTGACTGTATTTTCGGATTCAGGGGACAATTTTGCATAAGAATTGGCTGTTAATTTTGGGATACCATGGTTTCCCATGGTTAACCATGGTACAAGTGAAAAAGCAGCCACTAATAACTGTAGTCATTAATCATTTTTGACTAATTAATTTTTAGTGGCTTTTATTACTCTACATTACCTTATAGTCAAATTTAAATAAAATATTTATTATTTTTTGAGAAAATGATTAATTTTTTGTCATGAGTATGAAAAAAAAAATTTGAATTAAAAAAAAAAATCAAGTATAAAAAAACGGTTTTTTCACGATTATTGATATTTCGTAAAAATTGTTTTGTTTTACCGAAGAAGACTCTATAAACATCACGAAAAATATGATAATTCATGATTTTGAGCCAATATTTTGTAATAGAGTATGAAAAACTATAAAAGTCATCATTTACTATTTGAGGTTGAACTTTAACGAACTTTAACCTTAAATAACTTTTAAACGAGTTGACTAAGCAAAAAATCATGTGGGAACTTTTTGAAGATCGTTCAATTCCCTACAAGAATATGTATTGATTTCTACAACTCACTCTATTGTTATTTAAATGAAAAATAAAAAATAGCGATGAGCCACATCTTAATATTAATATTAAGAGCTCAAATTTTATCAGAATTTTTTTTGACTTCTTAGGCGATATTTTCATGGTAACTAAAGAAAAAAGTTTTTTTGGCCCACCCTAGAATACATATATTTAATATATATTATATCTTTAGTTGAAACGCTGGTTCTAACTCAAAGCAAATAGAAAACCTATCCCAGTTATGTGTGTGATGGTAGATTTTAATTTTTTTGATCTTGAAATTTGTATTTTTGAGTTGATTTTCAATCCTTCAAATTCTTATATCTCCTAAGTCAAGCCTCTAATCTTTTTCAAGAGCAACTATTTTTCCGAATTGATAAATAAATAAAATTTAAAAATACAAGCCATTTTTTAAAATAATTAGGAGGTAAAACATATTTATACATACCTACAACATTATCAAGTTGTGATCTATATTTCAAATTTGATAAAAACTTACATATTTACACTCAGAGAAATATCATGTCATGAAAAGCATATGAAATGATATTAATTTAAATAATTGGGTAAATTTGATTTAAATAGAAAAAAATGTAGTTTTATATTCATTTACCAACAGTTTTACAATGTTTTTAAACACTTTTAAAGTGTACTCTTTTTAAAATATATATACAAAAAGAAATCTATTTATTTCATTGCCTTTCTCAACGTTATTTTAAAAATATATGTATTATACAATTGTTATACACCTTTTAATTTAATGAGAAACACCAATGACGCCAAAACATATTTGAATCCCTTTGAATTATTAGGGAAACAAATATGTTTTGGCGTCATTGGTGTTTCCCATTAAATTAATAGGTGCATAACAATTGTATAATACATATCTTTTTGAAACAACTTTGAGAAAGGCAATGAAATAAATGGATTTCTTTTTGTATATATATTTTAAAGAGGGTACACTTTAAAAGTGTTTCAAAACATTGTAAAACTGTTGGTAAATGAATGTAAAACTAAAATTTTTTCTATTTGAATCAAATTTACCCGATTATTTAAATTAATATAATTTCATATGCTTTTCATAACTTGATATTTCTCTGAGTGTAGGGTAGAATTCGCTCTTCAACTTTTTTAAACCCTGTATAACTGTATAAGTAAATAAATTTATCCTCAAAAACACAAATCCATCTTAAAATTAACAATTTGTACTCAAACTGCACAAAACTTGTTGCAAAACAAATCAAACTAATATCGATGATGTAAATGTTTTAGCTGAAGATTGGGTTCCAATAACAACCCCAGATGGCTGGGTGCTACTCCCTAGCGTATCACCAATCACAACGAACCCTTTAAGCGTAGAAACAAACACCACAACGCAACCTTCATTTATAACCACGTGGAAAACACCTGAAGAAACTAAAACACCAAGTACATCCTCACCAACTGTGGTTACAACACCACCTTCCACCACCATAACAACGACAAAAACTCCCACATCGTCACCAAAGCCGTCTATAACTTACATACCATTACAGCCTTCTACGACTGAAGGGGGCGTAACGAATTTGGGTTCATCGATAACAACGATGGCACCAGAGAAAATTGAGAACGTTACAGTGACAACCGAAAAAACATCGGGTGAGAATTTGGGAACTACGTCGAGTTTAGTTGGCGATAATTTAACCACGTCTTCGCCACCCATATCCCCACCTGTTAATATGAGTGATTTCACCCATGGTAAGTGATTTGGATGAAAAATCATATTTGTCAAAAAGTTCTGGTAAAATTCAATGATTATAGACTAGGGTGATTCATTTCCGCAAAGTTTTTGTTTTCTTCGGTGCTCAAGCAAAATATTAATCTGCATATAGAAAAAAAAATTCTCAACAAGTTTGAGCTCTTAATATAAATTTTAAGTACTTACTATTTAAATTTAAAGTTTTACCGTTTAAAATGCATGTAAAAAATATATATTTTTTCAAATTTCTAATGCAATATTGCAAATCGGTTTAATACACCTTAAGGGGAATTTTACGCTCTTTAAAATTGCTTTTGAGTTTTTTTTTGTAACTCGCATTGGTTTACCAGTAGGAGTCGTCAAAGGACAGTTTTTGGAAAAAATCGTTTTTTTTTAATTTTTTCTAACAAACCGCAAAAAGTAGGGTGAAAAAAGGACTGAATCATAAAAAAAGTTATCCAACCATATTTAATGAATTTACAGCCATTTTTATAACTGAAAACGTAAGAAATTGATAATTACCAACTCATAATGTTATTTAGATTGATTTTTTCTATTTATTATTATTATATTTCCCTACACTAAGAAGTTTTTTAAAATTATTGATTTCTCACTTATAATGAATATCAAAACAACAGATAAATTCATAAAAAAACAATAAGAAAATTGTAACGTGGATTTTGCAATTTTTCAACATTTCTGTCATATAGCAAAAAAATATAAATGAAGATTATGTAATTTTTTGAAGCGAAATTTGAAATATGTTACATAACCTTCTGTATATTCCGATTAAAGTTTTGTTGATTTTTATGAATTTATGTGTTGTTTTCATATTCATTGTGAGTGAGAAATCATAATAATTTTAAAAAAGTTCTTAGTGTAGGGAAATATAATGATAATAAATAAAAAAAATCAATCTAAATAACATTATGGGTATTTATCAATTTCTTACGTTTTCAGTTATAAAAATGGCAGTAAATTCATTAAATATTGGTTGGATAACTTTTTTTTTATGAATCAGCCCTTTTTTCTCACTACTTTTGGCGATTTTCTCAAAAAAAAAAAAAAACGATTTTTTTCAAAAACTGTCCTTTGACGACTCCTACTGGTGAACCAATGCGAGTTACAAAAAAACTCAAAAGCAATTTTAAAGAGCGTGAAATTCCCCATAAAGTGTATTAAACCGATTTGCAATATTGTCAAAGGTGGGTAAGCATTAGAAATTTGAAAAAAAAAATATATTTTTTACATGCATTTTAAACGGTAAAACTTTAAATTTAAATAGTAAGTGCTTAAAATTAATATTAAGAGCTCAAACTTGGTGAGAATGTTTTTTCCTATATGCAGATTAATATTTTGCTTGAGCACCGAAAAAAAACAAAAACTTTGCGGAAATGAATCACCTCTAATAATTTCTGTTTTTTTTTCATCTTTAATTCCTAATCATTAAACAATAACCTAAACAACTTATAAATTATTGTCTTAAAATTAACCAAGTAGAAGTCTATCAAGATTGCGAGCACTTAAAATTCCTTCTTTGTCTTCAACAAGCAGACAGCTATTATTACTTGTCTGCGAGAGTAAAATGTTAACTCTCTGAGCATGAAGGCCGTTTTCCACCTGTGTAGTTCAAATGTAATAAAAGTTGAGGTAAACTTGGGAATTTATAAGTTCAAAGTAAGATAGTGCTTGAGTCACTGTACACTGACACATAACAGTTGGGATAATATAAGTTTTCTGAGGTACTTAAAAAAAGTAATTTGATGTCACAATTGCTGTTTATCTGAAAATTAATCTTAGCTCATACATAATATGTTAAGATTATAAATAATTATAGTAAAAATATTTTATATTTATTTAAAATTAAAGATATTTACCTTCAAGTCTATCGTCTTTAGCGGAAATTACAGTGATCTTGAAGGAGACGAGCTGTTATTATAATAAAGAATTTAGTCACGTGATGCAATTTAAAACTAATCAGAAGAATTTGCGAAACAAAAATATATTATAGCAAATAAGTAAGTGGGTATACCAAACCAATTTGGCGTTAGCTCTGGCAGGATGGTTCTTGAACTTTCAAGGTAAATTGACGATCATGGGCTGCAGTGCCGGCACAAGGAAAAATAACAATAAAAATATATCACAAAAATCAGAAAATAATTAAGAAAATAAAATTATGAAAAGGTTTAAAAAAATTCCAGATTATCTAAAAAATATCAACAGTAAAGAAACACGAGATAATCAGTAATTGTAGTAATTTATATTTTAAATATAAAAAAGGATTAAAAACAATTTAATCAAATAAAACAATTAAAATAAATGTTATTGTAAATTTTGCTTTAACAATTTTGATATGAAAAAAACTAAAATAACAATTAAATTTATAATGTGGAAAATAACCAGGCATTCTCAAAATCTCAAAAACTAAAAACCCTTTAAAATTACGAGCAAGTGCTTAATTAAATAAGTGTCTAGAAAAGTTTATAAACAAGTTGTATTAGTATATTAGTTTTTCTACGACCAATACTTGATATTATCTTAAAATGATTTAAATTAAATATTTGTATAGAGCCACATCTATAAAACAATAGAGTACCCAACTTGAGAATCTGTATTACAGGCGTTTAATCCGGTATAGAAGCAGTTTTTCATAGGCAAAGTAAAGAAAATGTTTGATTGGCACTTTACGGTGGAGTCTCCACCCGTAATTAAGTTAAATATAGGTTACTGCCGACGAAATTAAAAAGTTCAGTACAATGTTCATATAATATTTTCAAATATTGGCGTTAAGAAACTATTTAATACTTTTGTATTGAGATAATAAAATAATTTTTACATTTAGTATTATTTTTATACTTCACTTTTTTTTAATAAATATAACAAAAAAATAGTTGCTTTTGTCACGGCAAAAAGATCATTTTTATAAAAATTATTTATCTACAAACGCTGCTTTCAGTAATAGCATTTGCATATTTGCAATTATACAATTTTAATTATAAAGTAAATTTACGTTATGTATAAAAATAACACTCTTCCAGATGCAGAAACGCATTTTTATAAATATATATAATAACTATAGTTATTATTATTTGTCCAACAACAGTTCTATACCGTTTACAAAAACGTTTTGTAGTATTAATGAAACCCTAATGGTATTATTCAAAGAAATTTTGTAAATTTTACAAATTCCTTTTCGTTTAAAATAAAACTTTTTTTTATAGTATTAATAAAATGTATGTAAATTCAACAACAAATTAATTGTTAATTCAATAAACCATTTTCATTGTAACAATGGTCACATGTTTAACCTACTGTTGGGTGTTGGGTAGTTTTTTTTTAAATAATTGCAAAGCATTAAACCAAATTATTTATTATATCAAAAAAATTAACTCATATTATATGATGTACAAAATAAAAAAAATATGAACAAGTCTGCTTCGTTTATAGAATAGACCTTAAATATTTATTTTGGAAAACGTCGAAATTTTAAGTTTCTTAGTGATCTTTTTGATATTTTTATCATGCTAGATTTTACCACACTTCACTCGCACAAGTGAAATCAATAAGATTATAACACAGACTGTGGATTATATAGTTATGTTCACCAAGAAGAGCGCTGGCCCTTTCCCCCTCTTTTTAGGGAAATAACAAAAAACTTTTTATAGCAATAAAATATTTTTGATATTGTTCTTAACGTAAGCTATTAACAAAGATTTTCTAACTAAAATAAAATTAATTTGAATTACAACGATAGTAATTTAAAAAAGACAAATATGCCATAGTAAAATAAACAAATTTTACTATAACAACTGCGCAATTCACACACAACTATAGATTTAACAAAAACATTTTAAGTTCGACAAAGATTTAATATAAACAAAAAGTATTTCTTATTGCCATGACAATATGATGATGTTAGATGGACATTTTTTTTACAAAAGCTCAACATTGCTGCTTCATTCTAGTATAGTAAAGGTGGGAGAAGAAAAAATATAATATTATTTATTTTAAAATCCTTAACCTGATTTTTAAACAAACCGACACAAAAGGATTTTTTCTAGTATAAGTTGCAGACTTCGATAGCAAAAAACTTGCCAAAGGCGTCACACGAAGCTGAATCCTGCACTGAATTCAGCCTCGCAACTTGAATGAAAAATAAAACAATATTAAACGAGTTTGCTTTAGTGTTCGAAAACGGTAGACATTTTAAGTGGCATTTAAGAGCCGTGCCGAGTTTTAATTGAATTAGAACCCGATGAAAAATTATGACAAGTGAAGTGTACTTTGCAACACGTACAAAAGACCGTCAATCTGTTTTCGTCATGTGCAATTTTGAAAACATGTAATTTTTGTGTGGTTTAGCTTTTCAAGTTTTTTAATCCTTGTTTTGTAAATAGTATTAATATTATCAACAATATTTGGGTAATTGGTTAAACCAAACTTTTTGTTATTTTAGTTTTTAAATAAAAATGTAAATTTTTAATTTACATTTTTGATAAAGAGTATTAAAACTATTAAAACAAGTAACTAGTCAAAAAATAATATTTAATGTCTAAGTCTGTGCTAATAATATAAGGTCATGGTTGCAAAAAACTTCTATACTAATTATAATATTAATTAAAATGAGGATTAAGTAATTTGAATTAAAATAAAAAAATAAAAACAAATTAAAAATGTTGAGATAGGTAATTAAGTAGGTATATTGAATTTTAAGGTTATGTTATTAAATACCTACTACTTAAATAAGTTGTATTAAAAAAAACAGTTAGTTGTGTTTTAACATTAGTGTCGGTTAAACATAAAAAAGATGAAACAAAAATCACTCTAAACATTGATGTTTACCCTTGACAAATATGACTTTTTGTTGAACTTAATTACCGGGATAATGTTGAATATAAGTTCGGCTCTTTTGTTGGCAACAGTGTGCGGGAGGAGGATGTTTCCCGAAGCAAGGATCGTGGGCGGCGAGAAATCTTCATTCGGAAAATGGCCTTGGCAGATTTCCCTGCGACAATGGAGGACATCGACGTATTTACACAAGTGTGGAGCTGCTCTTTTGAATGAGAATTGGGCCATCACCGCTGCCCATTGTGTGGATAAGTAAGTATATTTACGGTATTGTTGGTGGTTTTTGCTGTGGAGATGATGGGAAAATGATAAGTTTAATTTATTTGTAATATGGTAATTTTGATTGTTGGGGTGAAAGCTACAACTACTACAACATTTTGTATACCTATGTATTTGACCCCTATAGAGGTAAAAAAAAATCTTGATAAATTTTAAAAGAAGTAAACTGCTTGACTGTGAATTGAAGTACGTGATCGAATTTTTTCCCGAAAACGCTGAGCGTAGATATTAACAGCAATATCAAGATTCCTGTCTGCTTCTCCTTAAATCAAAATCATTTCTATTTTTTCTTCCATTAGGAATAACGAAAGGTGGTCTTTAATCTTCGAACTAAATTGATTAAATAATGCTAAACTATGTATAAATAGTTTTTTTATACCTCAATAATAATTATTATTTATAACTAAATACCATTTTTTTATACCTCAATTAGGATTAAATTAATTAATTTACAAAATAATGTTTTTTTACCTTAAATGATGTATTTTTATAAAAAATAGTACAATAATCCTTTAAATTAAAGGATTTAATTCTGGCAGGTAAAAAGTGACCATGGTGCGCAATTGATAATTATCACCGGACGAAATAATGCATAAAACTTAAACCAAAGGAAACTTAAATATTAGTTAAAAATCGTGGGTACTTAAATCAGATTTAATAAAATAACATAATTATTATCAAAAAAAATGATATATTTTTTTTTAATTATTGCAGAATCGTATTAGAAGAAACATCTAACAAAATTGATTTTTTTCATTACAGCTCCTTCTATTTAAAGTATGAAAAAATGTTTTGACAAAATCTACCTATTTTCTAAATAACAACCCCACTTTTTCATCAAAAATTTATAATGCACATTTTTCTGGGCACGACGATACCCCATAACTTATGGGCCATAAGTTGGGTTTAGTAAACATAGTTTTTAATTCAGGGTGGAAATGTAATAACAAATTGAAAAACTAAATTTTTTATTTTAAAATTATTTCAAAATTCTAAAATAAACTGTTCTTCAATGTTATAAATGTTTAAAATGTTCACTTCCTGACGTATACTTACTGTGAAATTGTTCTATCAAACGGTGCATAAATATTTAATTACACGTTGTTAACAAACAAATTAATTTTTCATAAAAAAATTTATAACCTGACTTCATAGTAATGAGTAGATTATTTTTCAAACTTACATTTAATTTTTCTTTCAACATAGGCTCATTTGAGAAATTTCTACTCTTTTACGAATCTATATATAGATATCTATCTATACGATGTGTGTTCAGAAAATATCGGGAATTTTCGTTTTTTAAAACAAATATTTATTTATTCGTCTACATTAATGTTGTCGCCTTCAAAATAGTCCCCATTGGATATTATGCACATGTGCCAGCTCTTCTTCCAATACTCGAAACACTTCTAAAACTCGATCTTTGGGATAGCCTTTAGTTCTTTAAGCGATGCGCTTTTAATGTCATATATGCTTGCAAAACGACGTCCCTTTAAGGTTCTCTTTATTTTTGGAAATAGGAAAAAGTCAGACAGAGGCATGTCTGGCGAATATGGAGGCTGGGGCATTATTACAGTATTGTTTTTGGCCAAAAATTTTGTTCAAAATTTAAAAATTTTAGAACAAATTTTGCTGCCACGCGTTTCATACCCAAAACATTCGAAAAAATTTCATGAAATGAGCCAATCGATATACCAACATCATCAGCGACTTCTCTGATGGTTTATAACCATTTCTTCCACTTTTTCCATGTTTTTATCGGTTGTTAATGTGCTTGTTCGTTCGGGGCGTTCGTCATCTTCAACGTCTTCACGGCCATCTTGGAAACTCTTATACCACTTGTAAACTCTTGTTTTACTTATAGCAGACTCACTATAGGCCTTTGTTAACATTTCAGAGAATTTATTTCATTTTTTAAGCAAAATTGGATACAAATTCTTTGATCCATTTCTTTTAACGAACAAAAAATCGCCGAGTTCATAAAACTCGTCTAACCTTAGCGGCTGCCACAGACAAAGTAAACAATGAAAACAGCTAAAGTTTTTATCATACTTCGGGGGCATGTATACCAACATAATAAAGAAAATTTTATGACAACCGGACCCTGTGAACCCGCGAAATTTAACGATTCCCGTTATTTTCTAAACACACCTCGTAAATAAGATAATCTTTAAAAAACCACATCATAATGTAGGTATTTCAAAAAGCTTCAATATTTGGATATCGATTCGTAAGAAGTTTTTTGTTAAAATAATTATAGTTAACTCTATAATAAACTCTTTTGATTTTTTTGGCTAAATATATTTATTATAAAAAACATGAACTCTTTGAAGAAACGTTTTTTAATATTAAAAACCAATTTTCCTAAATAAAAAAACTCCATTCAAATAAATTCATAATAAATACCTAAAGGTATTTTCCATTTAATGAGAATTTTTTAAGTCAGCAATACAAAAAATGAGGATATAATAAAGGATAAAGGTATTTTTTAAGAAAAAGAATCATTATCAAAAGTTGTAAAGTAAATCGACATGGCAAAAAAGCTTGTGATGTTTTATTTGATATTTTGGGAAATAAGCAAAAAATTATTTTAGAGACCCAACTTGTTTAGTATTTAATCTTTAATGTAAGGTATGTATATATGTAAATGGATTATTAAATATTATATAGGGCTTTCAATAAAAAAATATGCACCTATAATAACTGGTTATTATATATTATATTAAATATAAAAATCCTATTTTTGTTGTTAATTTTTTCAAAATTCAATATTACTTGGTTTACTTTTATTTACAAAAAAATTAAATCCTGTTGTAAAAAAAGAAACTTTCTTTCCCCATTTAGTTAAAATTGTTTTACTTTTATTCTGATATTTTGCCGTTCAAGCACACTCGTATAAAAGAACGATTTGGAAGTTTTATATTTTCTTGATAAACTTTGGCGACACTGAAACGTTAATAAAAAAGTTGCGGCATTATTTTTCTGAAGCTGCAAAGCGCACACGAACAATTTGACAGGCTAGATTAACGACACACGGAGCAGGATTATTTAGTGCTGCCAGTCCTGCCAACGGTTGTCATAATAAACCCTAGGATTCAAATAGGAGTAATTGTATTTTATTTTAATTTTGAGAGGTCCATTAATATAAATTAAAAGTACTCAATTAGAAAATAATAATAACTGGGGTAGCTCAGTGGAAATTTTTTAAAATTTATAAAGAAAAGATGAAAAGATTTTTTTTAGAGATTAACATTTTAAAAATTAAGTTCTTATAAACTTGATGCAAGTCTGTTTGCTTTCCTTTGTAGTGGTTTTCAGATTTTTTGCAGCGTGCTCTTTAAATTGCTATTGTTGCTTTTTCGTCCTTTGGAGATTTTCTCATCCTATTCGTGAACAAAGACATAGTTATTGGACACTTAAGGAATATTATTTATTTAAAATGTATATATGCCAATGTTTTGGAGATTTTAGTTTTTTTCTTATAAATATTTATATATATAAAAAAAGGATAGTTTGTTTGTTTAAATTTTATTTGCGTTTAATTAAAAATAAGAATATTTGAATTTTTAATAATAGTTTTATAAAAACATGCAAAAATGTATAGTAATTGGACATTTTATTTAGTAATTGGACACATGGACCATAGTTATTGGACATACAATTTTTATATAAATATAACAACTTTACATCAAATAACATAAATTGTTAAACATTTTTTAAAGATAAATTGCTGTTTAAATATCATTTAATTTATATATTTCTTTCTCGGATTCCTCATCCCTTTTCTGGATTCTGAAGGTATACTTTCTTATAACTACTAATTCCTTGGTGTGACTTCTGAAATAGTTTGTTGCAAATATCATTAAGTGTGGTATCTCTAGTTTGTGAAGCATTTATAATGTTTAGGCCAAAACAGGATGATTTATATTTATCTAATATTTTTTCGGGTGATATGTTAAAAGTATTTTTAGAATTTATCAATTTTGTTGCCATTAGTTTTGTTTGTTCTCTATCATGCACTGTATTGAAATTACTGTTATTCTGCAAGATGTCCTGTGACGAAGAAATCACTATATTACTTACTTTCTAAAATTGAATAAGTCAAAAATGTCATAGCAAAAAAGCAGCCACTAATAATTCTCGTCAACAGCAATTTGTATCCAGGACATTTTGCAGTCAATTCCTATGAAATATTATTCGCTGAATCCGAAAATGTCGTCGAAAGTTATAAAAGTAGAACAGTTTTTGAAATATAATCAATTTTAGATATAATATGGAATTGACTGCCTAACTTTTATAGTTTTTGACGGTCTTTTCGATTTCAGGGGACAATTTTACATAAGAAGTGGCTGGTAAATGTCCAGGATACAAATAGAGTATGATATTGGACATATGTCCAATAATATAAATTTACATTTTTTACCGACCATTAATTGTACACTGGCCATTTTACTGTTTGTTTTCAGAATTAAAATTAAAACGCATTAAAGTGACAATGTTTAAACCATGAGAAACACATTTATACCACACACTGATCTGTACACTTTTTAGAAATATTTTTTATTGTCATTTATACACAGCCCTGCTCTTAACATAAAAAAACAAAAATCTTACCACCAAAGTAACGTGCGAACTTTTTTGTCCTTTATTGGACCCAAAATAAAGTAGTTCTATATTATTACCTACTGAGATAGTTATAATTGTATACAGTGTCATCTAATGATTTGACTTTAAGGTAAATATTTATAGAACTCTTGTTTTTACAGTATTAATGTTAATTGTCCAATAATTATAAAGTGTCCGATACCTGTCTACTTTACCCTATACATATTTAAATATTATTGGATATTTTCAGAATGAAATAGGAGCTGAATCTAGGTAGGCGGGTTTCCATTGAGTAATTAATTTAATAAGTAAAGTTATCAAGCTTATTATGTGTTACCAGATTCCTAATTAAAGGTGACAATTAATTATTACTCATGTTAAAATGTCACCCCCAATTAAGTAATGGAAATTTAGTAAACATTTCAACTGCTAACTATAGCTATGGAAATTATCAAAATAGCATTTGAAAAACATCTTCATATATATATACATTTTCATGTTTAAATACACTGAGGACAAACCTAAAGATGACCGTGGTTGTGGGAACAAATTAAATGCTATTCAATGCATTTTTGCATTTCAATGATGCATGATATGCTTGTGGCTTCAATAAGTTTATGAAATTTTCTCGTCGATCTGGATTTCTGATTCAATTGAACGTCTTGATCAATGTACTCAAATGTTGATTTAGAAGCCACGTTCAAATTTATTCACCCAATTTTAAATAATGGTGGAGATCTGCCATAAACTCTTTTGTTGTTTTGGTTTTAAAGTTGTTTTTTTCATCGTCTGAAAATATCAAGAGCTATTTTCTTAAATAGCTTGTTAAAAGGAAACCATGCGATCTTCCTATTGACGCAATATTCACGTGGCGCTGAGAAGGCGGTGAAAAAAAATAGATGTTTTCTTTGCCGTAAAATGAACTACTCACATAAAGGTGCAACTACTAACATAACCAACAAAGAACAAAACATACTCCTGTTTATATATGGAAAGGTTAATGAATTATTCATTATGGTAATTTTAAAAGGATGCAAAAGATTGTTTACATTTACACTTTATTAATAATCAACAATAATTTGACATTTTTTAACAAAAAAAAATTAATTTATAAAACTGATAACATAATTTGCATCTAAAATTGTATTTAAATCGCTTCAGTGGTTGAGATTCTCAATATCTTAAGATATTTAACTTTGGTTAAAAATATACACAACATTTTTTTAGATTCAGGGACTAATATTAAAGGTGTTAACGTTTATACTAGTGTTAAAAAACTTTTTTCTGTGCGATTTCAGGAATAATTTAATATCGAAATAGTATATTCTGTAACAAGTTTGAAATACAGCATATTCCGCTCGATTGAAGAGTTTGTCACACGAGCCGAAGGCGAGTTTGACGGTTTCACGAGAGCGGAATATGCAATTCCAAACGTGTTTCAGACTATACTTTTTTTACGTTTCTAAAAAATACCATAGAAAAATAATTTAATTGGAAGAAAGTGAGGTTGGAACGGTCTAAAATTTGTTAGATATTAAAAACAGAGATGTCGCCACGAGTGTTTATTCTGTCATCTGATGATAGAATATTTCATTCTGTAACACTTTACGGAATATATGTCATTCCATAGATAAAAGTGATATTAGAATGGTCAAATTCCGTAATAGGAGTAGAAAAAATTGTTTCCTTTAAGGGTTAATTTTTTATATATCATAATAAATAGTTGCCCAATTTTTATTCCAATAAAATGTCAAACGCATTTTAAAAAAATATTATATATACGAGGTGTCCCTAAAATGATTGTACAAAATCCACATATTCGTGAGACCAAAATATTGGCAAATATTTATTATATCGGAGATACAGGGTCGTTTTCTTTTTTATTAAATAACTTAAAAATACAACGTTTTTGCACACAAAATTTAAAATTCAGGGTTTTTTCAGGATGGAAAAATTACATTTCTTTAAAAATATAATGTAGGCTGTAGAGGGCGCCGTCTGAGACACTTTACGTTAAAATTGTTAAATTTTTTTTGCGCCTTAGTGTATTGGCGTTTTAATAAAAATAATACTTTTTCACCTTTATAACGCAAAAAAGTACAACAAAACAAACTTTCAACTTCGACACCTTGTATGTAAAAAAATTAAAATAGTAATATATTTTAATATAATAACATATTTATAATAACAGGGACGGATCCAGGGAAGGGATAAAAAAAATTACTAGAATTAAAAGCTTAATCTCGTTTCCGTACTCTATAAATAATATTAATTTAGACAGAGTCAATTATATAAAAGATTAAGGTGTTTATTTCGATTGTAAGGTAACATTTCATTATTACATTAATTTTATTGTAAATAAGTCTTTAAAAATGTTACGATTTTTAAAATTCAATTTTAATAATGTTCAATGTTTAAAAAATGTATATGGGTGAATATATTGAGATGTTCCCCAAGTAAAAATGATTATTTTTTATTTTTGGTTGTTTCATTGTTGGTCTAGAATATGGTTTTTGGAAAGCCACCAGGTCTAGTAATAAAATAACATAAGTGGTTCTGCACTAATGCAAGAATTTTAAGAAATCAAACATTTTGAATATTAGAGCTTCATGGAAGATAGCTTCACGGAGGTTAGGATTTCGTATGTTTTTTTTAAACATCCCTTTGTATATTTGAAATAGGTAATTGAATCTTTTGACATCTTAATATTTTTTAAAAATACAATTGTATATACATAAAATATTTATAAAAATAATCTATTGACTGAGATATTACACTTCACGGTGGATAGGTTTTTAAATAGCAAATTAATGAACTTAAACTTTTGTATTATAAAACAACAACACTCTCATCTGCATATAAATTTTAACTGACCTTCAAGAATCACATGCATCTATAATGTCGTAAACAGAGGTTTTTGCTTATTTAAAATGATTAAAGCGCCATCCGTTGCATAAAATTTAAAGAAAAAACAGATTCACGGATGATAGAATCAATTTTTGTAACACCTACATAAATGGTTGTAAAAATTATTTCTTTTAATTTTTAATAATATTTAATATTTGATTCGATTGCTTTGGATGTGTTTAATTTAGTTAGTGAACTGATATTTTAGTATGCTTTTACTACCTCAGATATTTGAAAACATATAGGTTAACCTAGAAAGAGTAACAGTCACGGATGATAGGTTTTAGACTTTTAAAACATAATTAATTGCGGTTAGAAATCTGGGCTGTAATATCTACTTAATTATGAAAGATCAAACCACAAAAAAAGTGTAGGTCAAACTCATTTGATTTTATTAAATATCACGGGGTAACACATCGGGGGACATTTCGTGAGATTCACCCATATATGTCATTAGTCCGTAGTATTTCAGTGTACTGTTGTGTTGTTTGGTCACCTTTTTATTTTAATTTTGGTATAAAAATCGAAAGAGTTCAAAATAAATTTGTACGCTATTGTGCTTGCAAACTAAATATTGAATGCACTTATTCTTTGGATTTGGTTAGAAGTGTTATAAAGTTAGATTTACTAAGTAAAAGGAGAACAAAATTTGGAAATGTATTTCTTTATAAATTACTAAACAATTGTATAAATTGCCCATACCTTTTGACGCAGATAAATTTTCTTGTGCCATTAAGAAACATCAGGCAAGCAAATTTATTTTACATCAAAAATTATAGGACCCAATATGGCCCATGTAGGCCATCTGTAGAATTTGCTCTGATGTAAATAAATTATATAAATTTTTTTATTTGTTCTTTTATTATTATTATTATCATTAAATTCTTATATTAAATTGGAAAAAATAATTTTTATGCTTAAAACAAGAATAAGTTTCCAATAATAAAATATTGTACACTTACAGGCAAAATAATCGATCCACACAAATTTTTCAATCGCAAATAACTTTTTTATTTGTTTTCGGATTTAAACAAATAATAAAGGATATTGTAGATATTTTAATGGAGAATTGCTCACATTTTAAAAATTACTAAAAAATACAAGTAGGTTTATAATATACAGGTTTAAACAAAAAGATGTTTTTTACTATAAGTTTAAGACACTCTATAGAGTGGCAAAACCATAGATTATTCTAAATTAAGTTTTAATTATCAAGTCACATCTATTTTTAACAGTTTTGTTTTTGGTTCACCTTGATATATTTATTTTTGTGGAAAATATGGTTTGTTTTAAAAAACATTGCAATTTCCAATATTTTTCCTGTAAAAAGAACTAAGGTTGCTATGGTCTGCTATAGCCTATGGAGGATGACAGTGGCAGTTTTGTTGAATCATCCCATACTTGTACATGTCATATACAGCTTTCAAAGCTATCAAATTGTTTTTTGTAAATTAATGTGTAAATTTTGAGGTGTCTTCTTACTTTTAAAAATGTCTCCGACTGATGTTGCCCTTTGTACTTTACTTCTTGTGACGTTTAAAACACTTGCCACGTAATACTGTGACCGTTCATCCTGGATTAAATTAATGGCTCTGGCAACATCAGTCGGACACATATCCATTTTTTAAAGTAAGAAGAAACCTCAAAATTTAAACATTAATTTGCAAAAAACAATTTGATAGCTTTTGAAAGCCGTGTATGACATGTCAAAGTATGGGATGATTAAACAAAATTGTCACTGTCATTCTCTATAGCCTATGGATGGACCATAGCAACCTTAGTTCTTCGTACAGAAAAATATTGGAAATTGCAATGTTTTTTAAAAAAATCCATATTTGCCACATAAATAAATATATCGAGGTGAACCAAAAACAAAACTGTTAAGAATAGATGTGACTTGATAAATAAAAGTTAATTTAGAACAATATACGGTTTTGCCACTCTACAGAGTGTCTTAAACATATGGTAAAAAACATCTTTTTGTTTAAACCTGTATATTATAAACGTACGTCTATTTTTTAGTAATTTTTTAAAATGTGAGCGATTGTCCATTAATTTATCTACAATATTCTTTAATATTCGTTTAAATCCGACATCAAATAAAAAAAGTTATTTGCGATTGAAATTTATCAAAAAAAAATTCGTATTTAAAAAAGTAAACATTTTTAGTATAATCGTTAAGTTAAGTTTAATCAATTTAAAATTTAAGTAGGCGTTACAATTTTTAAAGTAAATTTACAAATACTAATTTAATATGGATGAAATAAAGTGGTAAAATTTAAAGCCCTCAAAACTTTCCTGTGAAATTCGCTGGAATCCAAAACCAAACAACCACTTGTTCTTGAACTAATTGCACCATCGATTTTTCAGCGTGCCACCCAGTGACCTACTTCTGCGTCTAGGCGAGCACGACCTCTCCACCGAGAGTGAACCCTACTTGCACCAGGAACGCAGGGTGCAGATTGTCGCGTCGCATCCGCAATTCGATCCCAGGACTTTCGAGTACGATTTGGCGCTTCTAAGGTTCTACGAACCCGTCACCTTCCAGCCCAACATTCTGCCGGTGTGTGTGCCACAAACCGACGAGAATTTCGTGGGGAGGACCGCTCATGTGACAGGATGGGGGAGATTATACGAAGGTACGGTTTTGGAGAAGATTTTCGAGAAAATCTTTTGACTAATCGGCCATTTCAAGCGCGCGAAACGCACGAATCACAAACCTATTGTAGATAGAAATTGTAGATAATTTATTATAAAATATTTTGGCATCAAAATTGCCAAAGATATTCTTTTTTTATTAAGCCATACATTAAATAAAAAATAACGCAAGAAATATTTTATAAAAGTAGAGATAATTTTAATAATTGAAAGGTGTGGACGGGACAAAAAAAAAAGATTTGTCTTGTCCCGTCCACACCAGCTGAGAATTGGTTTGTTCTACCTCCCAAAACCTAAACAGGGAAAACAAGCTGTTTAATGTTTCATTTATAACTTACTTCTGCATTTTAAAACATATTGCAATAAAGTTTTATGTAGTAAATTCAATTAACTACATAAAACTTAATTGTAATATGTTTTAAACCGCAGAAGTAAGTTATAAATGAAACTTTAAATGGCTTGTTCTCCCTTTTCAGGTTTTGGGAGATAGAACAAACCAATTCTCAGCCGACGACCTGCGTTTTTTTATTTTATGTATAGCCTAATAAAAGAAGAATATATTTGAAAATTTTGATGCAAAAATAATATACAGTGTGCCCCATTTGTTTGCGACTCACCCCTTTAATGTGCGATTTTAACCGGATTTGTTTTAAAGTGTAGATTTTGTACAAAATACGTATTATGTCAGTAAATTTTTAAGAATTCATATTAGCGATTTTTAAACAAAATCTAAGCATGGCACTGGATTCACCACCCCTCAAAACGACACTTTGCTAAATTTTATTGAAAAATTTTAAGTAGAAAAATGCGAAATAATAACTACAAAAATTTATTCTGTCAAGTTTTCCATGAAAAAAACATTAAAATAAAATTAAACTTATAGTAATAGTACCATGGCGAGGTGTAGGTTAAATTTTTTCTTATGAATATTACCAGTAATGGGTCAAGAAAGTTTCTTAAAGAAACTAAGAAAATTGAATGTTTATAAATTTAGTATAGGGTCGTTTTAAGGGGTGGTGAATCCAGTGCCGTGCTTGGATTTTGTTTAAAAAAATCGCTAATATAAATTCTTAAAAATTTACTATTAAAAAGTGACATGGTAGCCTTGTATTTTGTAAAAATATGGCGTTTTTTGCTTCAAAAATACAGTTTATCAATATCTACAGTTTAAAACAAATCCGGTTAATCAGGGGTGATTCGCAAACAAATGGGTCACACTGTATAATAAATTACCTACAATTTTTTTTTATAAAAAACAATTTTGTAATTCATCCCATCCGTATGCTTGAAATGGCCGTAATGTTTAACTAGATAACGCAAACAGTAGAAAGAGCATAAGGGAAGTTGCACGCGAATTTTCCGTTCACAGTTCAGCGGGTTATGAAGGACCTTTATTTTACGCGAGTGCAGCCGAAAGATGATCTCTCTAGAGTGGAATTCTGTAGTGGTTGCTAGAGATTTTTGCTCTGTAGTACTACAGAACTAGTTGTTTAATTTTTACTTTAAAACATTTGGGTCCTGAAGTATGACATTTCTTTTTGAAAAGTTGGTAAAACAGTCAAACAAATGATTTTTAAAAGTTTTAGGACAACAATGTTCTATCGTATCCTAGCAATTTTTAAAGCTCCTATGTTTAACCTAGGCGAAAGCTTTTTTGCTCTGATTTGATTACCTAGACATTTTTTTATTTTTAAATGTCCCAAAATTGGCGGACCAAAGGGTTAAGGTAAATTCCTCTTAAAATTTCAAGATAATTTGTTCACCATTTTACCAGGAAATTGCAAAATTACAGTAGTTTTAATAAAAAATAGATCACTATTTTTATTAACCAATTCTGCAACAAAAATAATTAAGATGACTATTTTTAAATTATAGGGTCTGCATTTTTAAATCAAAAATACACCTTTAATAAAAACAGATTTGCTTTTAACATCTTGTATCTATTGTTTTGCAAGTACCAAAATACCGAAGATTAAATTAAATTAGATAAATTAATTAATTCGCGACTATCAAAAATGGCGAATGCACCAGTATTAAAAGTCAATTATAATTAATTTTAAATTTTATAGTATACATTAAATACCTATACAATCAAAATTATTTTTAAAGCAAAATTAAAAAAATAATAATAAATTATAGTGGTTTATTGTAATATAAATACAAAAATTAAAACAATAAATCAACCTTTCAACAACGTTATAATAGGGGCACTCTGAATAAATTTAAAAACAATTTATTCAGCTACATGACATTTTAAATATTTGAAGTCGCATTTTATGCAAATTTAATCTAGATCACAATATTTGCATACATAATTTTGCAAAAAAAAATTAAACCAAATAACTTTTCTTTAACTTTTTAAGTGGTCTGCATTTTATTTTGAAAAGGAAATATTATAATTTCTTTATTTTTATGTTATATTTTTGGTGGTAATTCATTCTAGGATTTTTTTAAAATTTATCACTCAAAATACAATACAAATTATTGTGCTATCATTGATAATCAAGCATCGCTTGTAGCGCCCCCAAGTGCCCGTTATTATCGTAACAAAACTACAAATTTTAATAATCAGCTGTCAAACGCGTATGTTAAAAACAAATTTTTTTGAGAAAAAGGCCGGAAAATGTTAAAAATATGGGGAAAAAACTTGAAACGATATGTCGAGTTGTTTGTTTTTCAAGAGGAAATCCTAGGTTAAATTTTTACCAATTTTCAAATAAACAGTGGAAATTTAAACGAAGAAATAAACTGCATACAGCCTGTAAATATAAATTGTACCTATTAGATACAGAAATACACATTTTAGTAATGATTTATGTGAAAATTGTAAACATTTCAATTCAGTAAGTCGTCTAAATTCAAACAGCATTATGCATTAATAAAAGCGTGGAATAAAAAAGTCTTCTCTTAACGGTAAAAGACTAAAAACGGGTATTACCTATATTATGTATTATATATATTATATTATGTTGCCATGAATTCGTAGATTTATTTTGATGTTTTCTATTTTATAATGCAAATATGTTATGTTTGTACAACTATAATTTTTTGTTAGATTTCTTAAAAATGTCCAAACTCTTATTATTTTATATGAGGTAAATTTATTATTAGTTAATTCTGCACCAACAAATATTTATTTATTTATTTAGTAGTACATACAGAGAAAATCCAAGTAGTATAAAAATATACAGTAAGAATTTGTACAAAAAAACAAAAAGAGAAGGAAAAAAATATATATAATACACAAACATATAATTAACTATTATTAATAAGGTACTTTTTAAAAGAAAACAAGCTTACATTAAAAATATCGATATTGCCGGCATTCAGATTACGTGCCAATCTAGGCACACACCTGAATTGCATGTAATTAGTTCTACACAATGGAATAAGTATTAATGCACTATTGCGAGTATTGATGGTAGGTACACGTAAAGAAAAAAGTTTCAATTTATCAGAACAGTAAATCAAATTATTAAATACCATTAAATCTTAAACATAAAAATTTTATCAAAGTTTATACGCCGTATTCCTAGCAAGGATAACTTATGATTATAACTAATATCATTAGAAATCTTAATAAAAATTTCACATTTTTTTCTAACAGGTTAATATAACACTGTTGTGAGGGTCTCCATATAACTGATGCGTATTCTAAAATGCCCGAGACAATTAATTTCAAAAAATAAGATTAAAATCTTGACATTATCTAATAACAAAACCACACATTCTCCTAGCCTTAATAACAATTTTATCAATATGCTGGATAAAAGTTAACTTTGTATCAAATAATAAACCTAATTACCTTACATTTACTTATATTTAACTCAAGAAAATTGCCATTACACCAGTCAGCAATACGATTAGGATGTGATTGGAGCATTTGGTAATCCAAAAGTGAAGATACTTTTTTATACAACTTTAAATCATCCGCAAATAAGAGAAGTTCGCAAAATTCAACACATGTAGTAATGTCATTAATAAAAAGGAAAAATTAAATAGGGCCCAAAAGTGACCCTTGCGGTACTCCTAAAGTAACGTCAATTAAATATTAAAGGTATCCTAAAAAAACTACAATTTGCCTTCTATTAGTTAGGTAACCTAGCCAGCTGTGTAAAGTACCAGTTATACCGTAAGACTTAAGTTTCAAAACCAATATCAACTTACCAAATAGACTCGGTAAAATCTTTGACAAATGGATCAATAGATAAACATTTTTCTGACGTTTTTATACAAAATAGCCTTTTCTTAGAACCATATAATTACATGGAAACAATAAAAATAATGTTATCAACTACAAATAAAAAATCTTCTGGTCATGATAAAGTACCCTGTAATATTTTAAAACATATTGCAGAAGTTATTGCCCCTTGTTTAACTTTTTTAATAAATTTATCCTTTGAAAAAGTCTATTTTCCTCGACAAGCAAAAAAAGCCATAATAATACCTATCTTTAAAAAGGAAAACAAATCTAATTTGCTAAATTATAGACCAGTTTTCCTCTTGAGTATCTTTTCAAAAATTTTTGAAAAGGCCTTTTATGATAGGGTTACTTCATTTACCTACAAGTACAATTTAATAACTGAAGTGCAGTATGGATTTACCCGAGGACAGTCAACACAAACAGCTATGATTTCGGTATACAACATTTTAAATTCATTCAATAACAAACTTAAAACTTGTGGAATCTTTTTTGATTTTACAAAAGCGTTTGATACTGTAAATCATAAGTTACTTCTAAATAAATTAAGTTCCTATGGTATTCGGGGAAAAGCTGGTCTCTGGGTAAATTCATACCTATCAAATAGGGTTCAGGAGGTTTATATAAAATATGATAAAAATGTTTTTAAATCAAAATGTTTGAGCATACCAAGCGAAGTTTCTCAGGGAAGTATACTTGGACCACTACTATTCCTTTTTTACATTAATGATCTTGTAAGTAATATAAATCAGGCTTTTATTACAATGTATGCTGATGACACATCGGGTGTGGTAACGGGTGATATACAATCTGAATAGCTCGGCAAATAAATGTGTAAATAAAATGAACTCTTGGTGCAATAAAAATGGCCTTTTTCTGAATCCTTAAAAAACACAACTAATAATGTTTCATCCCAAGCACAACTTCCATAAACTACAGTATCTGGGTAAAATGTAATGGTGGTGCACTACGCCAAAGTTCGAATGTTAAGTTTTTGGGGTTAACTTTTGATGAAAATCTTTCTTGGGAGCTGCATATAAGTGATCTTGCTAATAAACTATGTTCAAAAAACCATTGCATGACCCAATTAAGAGAAGTGGTGAATTTACCCACATTAAAGACCTTTTATTATGGAAGTGTCCAATCGATTCTTTCTTATGGAATATTGTGTTGGAGAAATAACTCCTGTAGTAATAGAATTTTCATAGCACAAAACGTATTTTAAGGTCTATGTTAAAAATACCCTGTAATAGTCATTGTAAAACTTATTTTAAATGTAATCAAATTTTAACCGTCCCATGTATTTATACATATATGTATATACTAGAATGTATAGTGTATGTCCGTCTTAATATTAAAGAGTTCAAAAAGTGCGGTGATATAAACAAATACGAAACAAGCAATACAAACAAACTCTATGTCCCCACACACAATTTAACGCAAGTATACAAAGGCCCAATAATAACAGCGATAAAATTGTATAACAAGTTACCTAGTAATATTATAAAATTAAATAACTTTCGTAAATTTAAAAATGCTGTATCCTCGTATCTAAAAGAAAGAAGTTTTTATTCTATTGAAGAATATTTTGAACAATAACTACAATTTTATGCTGTTATGCTAATATATGTTTTTTTAACAATATGTAAATTTTTACAATTCTTTATGTATTTTATATTATATTTTAGACGTTTTCCTATACAATTTTGTGAATTGTCGTTTTTGGAAATAAATATTATTATTATTATTATTAAATTTGATCTTTTGGCAAAACCTGAAAATGCAACGATTTAGTTCTTGAATTCCATTTACAATTAAAAAAACAATCATTCGCCATGATCACTTAGATAAAATACACAAACTAATGTAATATATATTTACTGACGCGAAACACAAATAACGTGCGCGATTTAGCTGTGCAATTGAAACTTTGCGAACAAAATTTGACGAGTAAGACTTTATATATTTATTTAATTTAATTAAGAACGAACAAAAGAAAAATTTTCCATAAAACTTTCTGAATATTTAAATGAGAAAAAATAAAAATACAATGCTTTTAAGGATTAGTAAAAGTATGTTGCTCTACAAGCGTACGGAAAGTCGCACTTGCCGCACTAGTTGGGTTAATAACTATTGTATCATCTTATTTAGGGATGTTTTTTTAGGATTTTAATCATTTTTAAAGCAATTAATAGCTATTTACATACCTTGGGGAAAATAGTGCTTTTCCTCCCGCGAATAGTTTGATGCCCGACGCGAAGCGAAGGGCATTAAATATTCAAGGATGGAAAAGCATTTTCCTCCTGAGGTTTGTATATAGTTTTTTCTATTACCTTTTAACGGTTTTAAGACATTTTAAGCGTTCCGGTTCCTTTTACTAACCCGGTATTATATTAGGGCTATAAAATTATGACAAAATATTAAGTAGGTGTTGCGTCGCCGACGTTATGTTGACAACGCTTTGTTGCTAGGGTATTTTTGGTAATAACAACATAACAGTTTTTATAAGCTGTCAGAATGTTTATCATAAATTTGAAGTTCTTCCTACGTTTTGAAAATGAGTTCTAGCGAAGAAGACCTGCCACAAGATCTTGCTAAAGAGGCAAGAATAGTTGCAATTAATTTCCTTCCTTAAAAATCGAAAGAGCGATATGAAAATGAATACCTATAGTTTGTTAAAAGAATGGTTGGACAAGCGCGGAGTAAATATTTTTCCTACAAAATCAAATAGGGCTAGACACGGCACAAAAACTCTTGCTAATGTAAAATTGTTAAAAAAAAAAAGAGGGAGGAAAATTTTCCACTCTCACTAGGGGGTGGAAAAATTAAGTTTTCTAGTAAGGTAGTACAAAAAAGTATATTTTTGCATATTTCTTTTTTTTCTCAGAGGGTCCCCTGCCTAGCATCCTGCAGGAAGTCTCGGTTCCTGTCATCAACAACTCCGTCTGCGAGTCCATGTACCGATCAGCAGGATACATCGAGCACATCCCTCACATCTTCATTTGCGCAGGATGGCGACGAGGAGGGTTCGATTCCTGCGAGGGCGACTCTGGCGGCCCCATGGTGATCCAGCGCGAAGACAAGCGATTCCTGCTGGCAGGAGTGATTTCCTGGGGCATCGGGTGCGCCGAACCCAACCAACCCGGAGTCTACACCAGGATAAGTGAGTTCAGGGATTGGATCAATCAGATCCTGCAGTTTTAAGGGCCGGCAGGATTTTGCAGGGCAAAGTGAACTAGTTGAAATTAATTTTGCTCAAAACCTTAAATTTGGACGATTTTTATTGCGAAATTCGTAAAAGACTTTATATTACCCATTAGTGCAATGGGTGAGATGAATTTTGACATATTTTTTTTTAAATGAACCTAACTCCAAAAAAATTGGTTTTAATTTTTTATTTTACAAATATTTATGCCAATAATATGGTAGACCTGTGTTATTGTTATTTAGTTAATAAGTACCAAAAGACAAGTATCTATTAGTATTAAAATTATAAAAAAGTATTAAAAAAGAACAATTTTTAACTCAAATATTTTGTATGTGATCTACAAATCAATATGAGGTGCCGTTTTATTTTTTATTTAGAATTTTTAACCCTAGACACGGTGGTCAAAACTAAAGTATAGGACGAACAAAAATGCCAACCAAAACTGATAGCATAATCTGATTATAGACTCTTTTGGTAACACAAAAATGTATTTATCAAAATCCCAGCTGATCCTTTATTAAAGTTTTGCATATTTCTTAGTATTTATGCTATTTAGATAAAATAATCTAGTACCATTATCAAATATTTTTAAAAATTTGGCAGATACATGAGTTTGCAATATCTTATTTATTGTTTTAAGGTACCTAATACAAAACTAATAAATACCTAAAGATTCTTTGAAGCAAAATCGATTACTGCTTGCATTAAATTTTCAGTAAAACTTTTTCTTGGGTTTTACATGGAATTGTTTTTAACACGGAAACAGTATTTTTAAATTCTTTAGTCTCTTTACAAACATGCTTCTTACATCTAGCGATATCCCCTAGAAAGGAAGAGCATATCAAAACTTTAGTTCGTTCGTCCGTCCCCTTCCTTTAATAATTTTTTATGCCCTTTATATCTTGCCATTTTGCAGATAAAGCACATACATTTTTGGCTGCCGCGAAATTCTCTAGCAATTTCTAAATTTTGAAAATTTGGCATTTGTGGCTATGCAAAAATACCGTTTTTACCATATTGAAGTAGATAATTTTGAATCACTTAAGTTAAAGTGTTCGTTTGAAAAATTCTGCAGTAATTTTTATATTTTCTCAGAAACCCTAAACTCTGAGTTTTTCGATTACCAAAAACAATTTTGTCTCCACAGCTAGCACATACCTTCTTTCGATTTTCTTTATGGCTTAACTTGAATTTCGGTTTAATTTTCATTTTAAAATACTATTTTTAACTTTATAAAGTATACATTAAATAAACAACTAAAGCAAAATGTCACTTGCGTTATAACGTATAGCAATTTTTTTCATAACCACCTTAATTATTGTTTTACAAAATTAGTATTTTTTGTTATAAAAAATATTTAAGATATAAATCTTCGTTTTTTTTTTGTTTATTTTGATTTGAGTGGTAAAAATTAATAGGTGACTCAATAAATTAATACTGGGGAGTAAAGTAATTTAAATGATACAAAGTTTATTTTTTTGCTTAATTTTATTAAAATTGTATAGGTAGTTTTAGTACAATAATTGCAAAATAATTTATAGAAATAGAAAACCAAAAAAGTTTGCAACACTTTAAAATAGGATCTGCTGGGATTTTGATAAATACTTGTTAGTGTTACCAAAAGGGTCTATAATCAAAATATGCTATCAGTTTTGGTTGGAATTTTTGTTCGTCCTATACTTAAGTTTTGACCACTATAGAGTGATATTTTCACCCATAATACAACAAGTGGTATGATTATCATCGATGATATTTTCGAATTGAAACCGGAGCTGCAGATTTCACAGGACGCAGGACGAGTGAAATGTGCTGCTTCGGTTTTATTATTATTATTATTAATCATACCAAGAGTTATATTTAGTGACAAAATATAATGAATTTTAGGATATAACGAATTGTCAGCTTGACATTTGCATTAAAATGTGCTTTAAAATATAAAGACTTTAATAAACCTTATTTATTCAAACTTACCTTAATTTTATTATCGTTTACACCAACCAATCGATCTTTTAGAGTTTATAATTCACTATTTTCATCATTTAACAAACACAGTATTTAAATGTCAACAAATGTCAAATCAAGAAAAGTGTCAAAATCCTTAGCAACGTGTAAACAAGGTGATAAAAAATATTGTCGCTGTGATAAAATGCGTAACCATGGAATACTGGCATTTTATTGGTTCTAATTAATAATTAGTAATTATAATGAATTGTATTGTCGCTGTAATAAAATGCGTAACTATGGAATACTGGCATTTTATTTATATCGCTAAATTAAAAATATCTGCTATGATATTTTTAATGTAGGAAATTAAAAATACGTGCTTAACTAAAAAATACAAATATAAGAAAAATATATTTTAAATTCACTTAATTAAAAATATCAGTTTGGCATAAAAAATAAGTTAAATTTTCTAAATCTACTATGATATTTTTAATTCGCAGAATATTAATTATAATACGATATTTTTTTCTAATTGAAAATATCACTTTAGTGTTAACACTAAAAATTATTCTTTAATAAAAAATAAAACTGCTCCCCATAAATTAAATAAGAATATCAAGTACTACTTAATAGAAATTAATACATAAACAAAAATAATTTGTGGATATATTTTTCTATAAAAAGAAAAACAACAAAAATAAAAGTGTATCTAATGATAAAAGTGAGAATTTATTTTTAATTTGTGAATTGACCATTGTAAAAATAGATATATTTATATTAATTGTATGGTTGTATTTATTTAAACATTGACAGGCAAAGTTAAAATATTAAGTGTTTAATTTAACTTTTTCTGTCGATAATTCCTTTAACGTAGAATACATGCGACTCAATTTTATTTATACTTTTGTATATAAAGGTGCGTGTACTTATTTATATTGTGCAAAAATAAAGTATTTATGAAAAATTGGGCATTTTATTATTATTTTTTTCCTTCTGATATTATAAAATTGTTCACCCCATTATGGAACTCCAAAGTATTTTTTTAATCGTCAATTAAAAATATCACATTTGAATTTGCGATATCACAAATTTTATTTCTGATATCGGAAATTAATTTGCGATATCGAAAATTAATTTTTGATATCACAAATTAATTTTCGATATCGCAAATTAATTTCTGATATCAGAAATAAAATTTTGTGATATCGCAAATTCAAATGTGATTTTTTAATTCTATATTATGGAACGCCAAAGTATTTTTTAATCGTCATTTAAAAATATCACATTTGAATTTGCGATATCACAAATTAATTTCTGGTATCACAAATTCAATTTCTGTTATCAGAAATTGATTTTCGAAATCGAAAATTAATTTTCGATATCCCAAATTAATTTCTGATATAAGAAAAATTAATTTTCGATATCGAAAATCAATTTCTGATATCAGAAATTGAATTTGTGATACCAGAAATTAAATTTGTGATATCGCAAATTCAAATGTGATATTTTTAATTGACGATTAAAAAATACTTTGGCGTTCCAAGTTTAATCCCTTACAATTGATAGTAAGACCCTTATTGCAATTTTCAATTTTATGAATGGTACATATTTTTTTTTGTAAATTAACTGATCTACAAAAAGTTTTTATAGTTTTTTAAAAATGTAACCGTTTCAAAGATAATCGCGCGCGCGAAACAATAATAAGTTTTATTTAATATAAAGAATATCCCGTATGGTCTAGTGGTAAGAATATCTAGCTCTTAATATAACAAGAATTAAATGTATCCCCTGAATCATTCATTGATATAAATGTACAATATGTGTAATTATTAAAATGAAAAATACATGTTTTAAATGTCTCTCATCGAGAAAGCTCCGGTTAAATTCCCAGTAACGGAATATTTTAATTAATAAGAAAACACATATATTTCAAAATCCACAAGTAAAATTTATATTTTCAAGGTACATGATAAAAAAATATTTGTTAATTTTAACCAAATATGAACCAGATTTTATGTTAATCCAGGGCCACATACCTTATTTTTAAAAACCTTCTTGTAACTTAAATGAAAAAAAAAATTCATAAGAAATGTTGCTTTATTAATAAATTTTATAACCAAAAAAATTAACAAATACCTACATAAATAAACACAAAAATAACATACAAACAATTAAATAACACACTCTCTAAAAATTAAATAGTCAAAATTGTACTATTTGAATTAGTACTAGCATTTTTTACTAATAAAATAGTCGTTTTCACTTTTAAATAGTAATTTTTTACTACGTAAATAGTTAAAGTTTGAATAATTAAAGATTAGTAACCTTCTCTGACTATTTCTGAGAGTTAAAAGTAACTAATTTCTTTAATCGTTTGCGGCCAACAAACAAAGTATTATTTGAATTCAATGTATATACCTAAGCTCCATGCTTAAATGACCCATAAAAACAAATAAATATGCAAAAAGTTTAGCTCAAAACAGCAACACAAATAATATATTCAACTTTAAAATATTATGAACAAAATTTAATGACAAATAAAATTGATTTTTATAAGAGCGGCTGATGGCCGAATGGGTTATGACAACAGCTTGACAAGCTTGACAAGTGACAGACCTGAGTTCAATCCCAGGCTGGGTCAAAACCTTTTTTTAATTTAAATCCACTAATTTGACTATTTCATTCAGTAGAATTTGACTAATTATTAGTGACTGCTTTTTCGCTATGACAATTAGTCAAATATGACTTATAATTATAAAGAAATTTGGTACAATATAATTATTACTACTACTACAAAACTTACTGATGTATTTCTCTCTGGACAGTTGTTACGAACACGTTTCGAATTAGAATAAAGTAAGCAGAAACATAAGTTGCACAGAACAGTTGAACTTCTTGATGCGTATTGTCCGTGGGAAATGTTTTGATTGACCGCCTGAAATCACGTGTACTTTTTCAACAAAATAATTTGTTAAACATTAACAAAATATTCTGTAACCTTTGAAATTAACAAAATGTTTACAAAATTGCATATTACCTTTACTTACAAAACTTTCGGTAAAATATTTTCCTTTGTTAAAATAATTAAAAACCCTGGTTTTATAAAAAAATATGTTAAAATTTTACATTGACTTAACTTAATAAATTAAACATATCCATGCGGTGGTTTTATTTAAAAGTTATAAAATATGCATTTAATGAAAATAGGAAGTTGTTTTGTTTCCAAATTTTGACGGTATTAATTTAATAATGCTTTTGTGTAATCCCTATCTTCACATTCATTAATAAGAAAATTATTTGTGCCCTATCTTATCTTCTGGAACCGTAGTAAGCTTTATATGTATAATTATAAATCAAATCAGTTTCAATACTGTAATACGTGTAGAATATGAAATTAACGATTATCCTGCCACATTTAGTTCAATAGCAAAGATTTGCAAACTCATATCTCAATTTTGACCAAAAGGGTACGTAAAACTCGACGATTAATCAACTCATTTATACTTAATAATAATAATATTTTACCCCATTTTTTTTAGTTTTCAAACAAGACTAATTTTAAACCTAAAATAGATTTTGGCAAAATTTTGGATATCAAAGATAATGAAATTGACGTTAAATTTATTTTTGAAATTCCAAAAAATAGTATAATATTATACAAGAGATAATGCAATTATTCACAAGGTTTGATGTAATTGATCCGAGTAAATAATGCGCATTATTTCGAGTGTAATACTTTGATTTTTCTACTCCAATTAAGTAATTTTCATTAATAACAAAATTTATTATAACCTCACTTTTCCCCGATTTTAAAGATCATTATAGTCGCCCCTCGTATATATAAACAAATCTGACATCTGTTAACCTTACTTTTTCCCAATTTAAAAACAGTGTATATTGAAATCAGCCAATCACTGATGCCTAACAAAGTGAATAAGGAGTTCATTATTCACGTTGTTAGGCCGAGCGGTTATATTGGTTACCAAATAATGTCATCAATATGCAATAGGAATAAAATTTATAAAACCTTATGCGGCTTTCCTGCTTAAAAATAGAAACCTGGCAATAAGCACTAAATATGAAATTTTCTAACATAATGTGAAATAAACTTGATATTAATATTTACTTTAAAGTTAAAAGCATTTTTGAGTTATAATCTAAAAAATTAATTTATCTACTCCTACATTACGAGCTTTGACTTTATGTCGTTTTAGTCACGGGCTGAAGATAGATTTATTATAAATTGCGAAAAAGTGAGGTTAAATTCGTCAGATGTCAAATATTTATGAATTTAAATTCTTATTTTTGTTCGTCGTAGATAAAGTATAGTATAGTATGCAACTCGTTTTATAAACTTGTCTAGCCTAATAAAATGGCGTTCATAAACCTTATACACAATCATAATAATAAATCTAAAATTAAAAGTTAAATTTTGATTATGTAATAGGTCCTAACTAAACTAAAAAAAATACATTGTTGTTTAAAGCTTGAATTTAATAAAACCCAAAAAATAGGTGTCATAGAAATCGAGCTTTTAACAAAAATGCAGATGAAAATTCAGCGTTTCAAATCTTTAAACAACTCCTTCAAAATCTGGTTTTTGAACCCAAAGTACAGAAATGATCTTTAATTTTCTCTTATTTTTTTTTTAATTATAATTATATATATATATATATATATAAGTAATTTAATAAATAAAGATATAGATAAATGGACTTTTGATATAGGTTTATAACATAGTATGTACTATAAAATGGTTAATTACTTAATTTTTTATAATACCAGTGTATAAATTTAATTTAATGAGCATAAAACAATTAATAAAAAATTCAAAAGTAGTAATAAATTATTTATTAAGGATACAACTTTTTCACTCCATGTAGGTACTTATTTTATAACTTAAAAAAAAAATTGTCGAACTAAATACTTTAATAACGTACTTACTTTGTTGTTTATTAATTGTATCCGGATTATTTCCAGTAAATTTCAAATACTTTACATGACCCAAATATGCTTTTAATAGTCCATTTTTTCTCTAAACTAATTAGTTTTATTAAATGTTGACGTAGTTATATTCTTAATGTGCTCCAATTAAATTTTACTTTTTAATTAATATTATTGTCTTTTTAATGAAATGAAAATTTTAAATCGATCTAAAGAAAATTTATGTAGGTCGTTCTTACTTACTTACTGAGATAAAATAATTCGTTAAGTATTTAATTTAATGATCTGTAAAGGATTAAAGTTTTTATTTTAGCAGATGTTACTTGAAATGGAAAAATTGAAAACGTTGAATAGATAAAGTAGAATTATTAAAAAATAGACCATATACCGGGTTCTTCTATATGTGTATACAAATGGGTATTTTTTATTTGAGGTCGTTTGAGGACGATTCTCAAAATATTAAAAAAATTAAAACCTGTTTATTATTCCTTGGAATTTTAAGAAAGTATGTTTTATTTGTAAACACATTTATATACATTTTTATTCAATTTCTTTACCACTATATTTGGAGTTACCAGTTTACCATTTGAGTTATCATCATCATCATTATTGATTAATACAGTTCCTGACACAAAAATAACTATTGTTTTTCAAGGTTTTTATTAGAAATTGTATAATTTCAAATAGTATATTGACAATGACATTAACTTTAACATTGTATATTGAGTGAATTAGTGTTCTGCGCATCAATGCTTTTGAGTTTTCACATTTTTTAAATTATTTGGAACTAATAGACTTGTGATTTAACAGACCTTGTATCTTTTGATATAAAAACTTCATAGCAAAAATAGCACTTTTCTAATAATGTATTTATTTTCCAAATTAAATATTAATTAATAACCCATTAAACTTAATTGAACTAAAATTTATGCCGTGAGAAAAATTTGGATTAAAAGTGTATCATAAAATTATAATTTCACACATTGTAGACAAATAGATAAGTATTACAAAAAATTTTATGAAACTGACATCACTGCTATTTTTGGTAAATCTTACCTGTTAGAAAGTATTAAATTGTTCAAAGTACCTAAATTTTTTTAACCATTCATCCATTTTATAGACTAACAAATGATTTATGTTAATTATTGGCACATGTGATAGATTACACTTTCCAAACTCATAACTCATTTTAATGTGAGGTGCACCTCACATTAAAATGAATTATGAGTTTGGAAAGTGGAAACGATCTGAATTGCTGAATGGAAAACCATTTTATTGTAAAAAAAAAAAATTGGGATTTTAAAAAATTTTATCGCAACATTTTTTACAGAATTGTTTCAATAAGATTTACTATTTCGTTCAATGGCCTAAAAAAGAAACACAAAAAAATTTGGACTTAAATCATAATATCAGTATCACATTTAGTAAAAAATTACTCAGCCAGTCCTTTTTTGAAATTGTTTGGTGTCGTGGTGAAACAGGATTTTTCTCTTTGCTAAATGGAGACGTTTTACATATGAAAATATTCTTAAAAAATTGTTACAGTCTACGATCAATCTCTTCTTCTTCTGTTTCCTCTTCCTCTTTTTCTTCTTCTTGGTATTTTTATTTACTTTATCTATTTTGCGTTCATAATGAATTCATTAAAACACCGCTTTCAGTGCTGTAATGAGATACTTTATCCCACCCAAAATTTTGATTTTATAGGTTGGCCATACTTAATTTAAATTATATTCGTGTATAAAATGGCGTTTATCAAACTTGATACATAATGTACTATAATGGTTTGTCCAAACGTCATTCTAATTTTAATACGACGGATGTAACCAACAAACTATGAATTACATTATTTTTTACCTTTAATTGTACCATTTTGGCACATATATATATATATATATATATATATATATATATATATATATATATAATATAATATTTTCGTATTATTCATATAACCTTCAGGATAAACAGGATTTTATAAATAATATACTATTAAATAAAGTTATAATGACTGCAATTGTATAAAAAATTATTTATATCTCTTATAAAGGTAAGTTTAGCGAAGTCGTGAGAAGATTTGCACTCACTTCTAAATTTTCAATTTAATTGATCATTAAAACTCAAGTCAAGATTGTTTGTAATCTAAGTAAAAGTTTTATTTCTATCAAACATATGTTGGCACAAATTGTTACCAGAATGTGTAATGTTTTTAGTGACATACATACCTGCAGAATAATAATAATCGACAGATTAATTGTCTCTATATAAAAAAAGTAAAACATTACTAGGAGAATGACGGTGATAAAAATATGCTTTTTATTTTATTATAATTATAATTCCAGTGGATATTGTTGGGCTTGCAATATGGTCAAAATTTCTCCAGAATGAAAATGAGTTTAATTTTGTTTGTTGAATTCTTGAAAGGTTTTATTCGAAAGTCGGTTTGGGTGTGAGTATTTGCAAACAATAATTTTTGTAAGTGGATTCTTTAATTTTGTATCTATACAATAAATGAAAGTTAGTCTTTAGTATTTCCTATAGAGTATAATAAAGTTATTATCATAACACTGCTCGACATCAATTTTGTAACATGGTCCACAACCACATTTCTGGGGTAATTGATTTTATTTTGCCAATTTGCTCTTGCTCTCATTTTAAGATATTGCGAAAAAATACTTTAATGCCATCTGGTGGCGCTCGATAGCATTATTGAACTACAAGGTTTTTCATCATTAAATTTAAAGCATACGAACTGCACATCATTTTTAAGTAAATAAATTGTTTTTTTCACAAAAGAAAGTAATCAATGATAAAAAATTGAAAAATAATAAGCTTGACAAGCCATGGCCTTATAGCGTTTTATTAACGGGCTAAAGTATCTTAAAGTTAGATGACAACTGTCAACTTGACAGTTATACAATCGTGAAAATAAAGTGTCTTTCCCAAAAAATAATAAATGTAAAATTTATTGAATTACCTTAATAAAAAAAATCAAAGTATTAATGAGTTTCAATAATTAAAAAGTTTGTACTGACCTTTTTATTTCTCCAGCAGCACGGTCCTATACACGGTGGTCAAAACTTAAGTATAGGACGAACAAAATGTCAACCAAAATTGATATCATATTTTGATTATAGACCCTTTTGGTAACACTAACATGTATTTATCACAATCCCAGCTGATATTATTTTAAAGTTTTGCAAAATTTTTGTTTTTCTATTTCTATATATTATTTTGCAATTATTGTACTAAAACTACCTGTACAATTTTAATAAAATTAAGCAAAATAATAAACTTTGTATCATTTAAATTACTTTACTCCCCAGTATTAATTTATTGAGTCACCTATTATTTTTTACCACTCAAAACAAAACATAACAAAAAAAACGAAGATTTATATCTTAAATATTTTTTATAACAAAAAATACTGGAAGTTTGTCTATGAAATAATTGCAACTTGCAAATTTTGTAAAACAATAATTAAGGTGGTTATGAAAAAACTTGCTATACGTTGTAAGGCAAGTGACATTTTGCTTTAGTTGTTTATTTAATGTATACTTTATAAAGTTAAAAATAGTATTTTAAAATGAAAATTAAACCGAAATTCAAGTTAAGCCATGAAGAAAATCGAAAGAAGATATGTGCTGGCTGTGGAGACAAAATTGTTTTTGGTATTCGAAAAATTCAGAGTTTAGGGTTTCTGAGAAAATATAAAAATTACTGCAGACTTTTTCAAACGAACACCTTAACTTAAGTGATTCAAAATTAACTACTTCAATATAGTAAAAACGGTATTTTTGCATAGTCACAATTGCCAAATTTAGAGAATTTCGCGGCAGCCAAGAATGTATGTGCTTTATCTGCAAAATGGCAAGATATAAAGGGCATAAAAAATTATCAAGGGAAGAGGACGGACGAACGAACTAAAGTTTTGATATGCTCTTCCTTTCTAGGGAATATCGCTAGATGTAAAAAGCATGTTTGTAAAGAGACTGAAGAATTCAAAAATACTGTTTTCATGTTAAAAACAATTCCATGTAAAACCCAAGAAAAAGTTTTACTGAAAATTTAAGGCAAGCAGTAATCGATTTTGCTTCAAAGAATCTTTAGTTATTTATTAGCTTTGTATTAGGTACCTTAAAACAATAATGTATCTGCCATTTGATAATGGTACTAGAGTATTTTATCGAAATGGCATAAACAATTTTAAAATACTAAGAAATATGCAAAACTTTAATAAAGGATCAGCTGGGATTTTGATAAATACATTTTTGTGTTACCAAAAGAGTCTATAATCAGATTATGCTATCAGTTTTGGTTGGCATTTTTGTTCGTCCTATACTTTAGTTTTGACCACAATGTATATAAGAGTGTGGCCGGCAGTAAACTAGATTTAACGGATGAAGCAATAAAAATTTCGGGTGGAGAAAAAGTATAGCAATTCCTGACTAAAATGGCGTTTTTCAAACTTAATACCATAATACGTACTATTATGTTGTATTTTGCGTTTGATAAAATTGATTTATATTTCAATGGTACTTTTTTGTTTTTATATCAAACTCTTCTATGCTTTCCAAACTCTATATTTAACTTATTTGGCTTTAGCTACAACTTAATAGGATAACAAAACATTAATGTTGTATAGAAATTAAGTTAATTCAAAACAACTAACTACCAGTCTTTCAAGAAAAACTACAATTGCCCTCAAACTTTTCCTGAACCGCCAAAACAATGTTACCTTATCGCGAAACACCGTGTGAGTGTGCAAAATACAGATTTAGCGAAAGCATTCTAGCCTAAATACACACCGATAATTTTCATAGCTGACACGGCAGCGCGCGGGGCACCACAACAGGTGTACCATACACACAGTATGCATGGTACCCCTCCCGGTGCACCGAGTTATAGGAGACCGCTACACTGTCCCAGTGACCTACTTGGGATGTTCTGGTGGCCGACACAGGTCTGCCCGAGTCGGACAACTCTTCAGTACGCAGCCAAGAGCCGGCACGACCAACCGACTCGGTACCATTGGAGTTCGGCGCACCACGCGAAGTACCCGGCACCCGAAATCCATATCGTTAATTGCATTCCTTAGAACAGTGCTTTGACTTGCCAGGAATTTTTTCTCCAGACGAAATGGTGGTCAGTTTGTGAGGTTGTTACCTTTCTGTGGATATTTTTATTGTTGTTGAAGTTTTTTGTTACTCTATTTAATATGAAGTTTGAAGTCGTTGTGTGTTTGTGCCTTTTAAGCTTTGCTTTAGCAATGGACATTAAGAATGCCGCTGATAATAATAGAGGTGAGTTTGCTTACCTGAAGGGTATTATTATGAGAGTAGGAAGTAAGAACGAGTTCAAATTGGTCTTCAAAAATCATGATTTTAAAAGAAATTGTTGATAAATATACACATTCTTTCGAAAAAATTAAGCAGGAGAAAAACTCTAATTTGAAGATAAAAAGGTAGTGTAAAAATTTTGTAGAAAGATTTTAATATTTTTGAGTATTACGCTTTTTAAGATTCCAGAAAAGCCAAAAAAAAGTTTTTAAACATTTTTACTCAAATACTAGTTTACTGCCAGCGAAATAAAAAGGTCATTAAAAACGTACGAGGTGTATTCAGAAAATAACGGGAATTGTTAAATTTCGCGGGTTCGGAGGGTCCGGTTGTCATAAAATTTTCTTTATTATGTTGGTATATATGCCCCCGAAGTATGATAAAAACTTTAGCTGTTTTCATTTACTTTGTCTGTGGCAGCCGCTAAGGTTAGACGTGTTTTATGAGCTCGGCGATTTTTCGTTCGTTAAAGGAAATGGATCAAAGAATTTGTATCCAATTTTGCTTAAAAAATTAAATAAATTCTGTGAAATGTTAACAAAGGCCTATAAGTAAAACAAGAGTTTACAAGTGGTATAAGAGTTTCCAAGATGTCCGTGAAGACGTTGAAGATGACGAACGCCCCGAACGCACAAGCGCATTAACAACCGATAAAACATGTAAAAAGTGGAAGAAATGGTTATAAACCATCAGAGAAGTCGCTGATGATGTTGGTATATCGATTGGCTCATCCAATGAAATTTTTTCGAAAGTTTTGGGTATGAAACGCGTGGCAGCAAAACTTGTTCTAAAATTGTTAAATTTTGAACAAAATTTTTGGCCAAAATCAATACTGTAATGATGCCCCAGCCTCCATATTCGCCAGACATGCCTCTGTCTGACTTTTTGCTATTCCCAAAAATAAAGAGAACCTTAAAGGGCCGTCGTTTTGCAAACATAGATAACATTAAAAGCGCATCGCTGAAAGAACTAAAGGCTATCCCAAAGATCGAGTTTTAGAAGTGTTTCGAGTATTGGAAGAAGAGCTGGCACATGTGCATAATATCCGTTGGGGACTATTTTGAAGATGACAACATTAATGTAGACGAATAAATAAATATTTGTTTAAAAAAAAACGAAAATTCCCGATACTTTCTGAACACACCTCGTACATACAACTTTTCAAATATTGGCGTCAAGAAACTTTTTAATATTTGTGAATTTTAATATTTATTTTGACAAATTTATGATATTTGACAACGGTTAAATAACTTAAAGCTTGTGACGCCATAAATTCGCAGCTTGTCAAGGTGTATTTAAAAGATCACTTAGTCCTGGAAACATGTACGATAATGGCCTTTTTTAATGTGTAGAAAAATAATATATCAAGTTTTATAAACGCCATTTTGGTTACGAGTTTTAATTAGTAAATTTTAATTGTTAAATATTTGACATCTGAAAAACTTAACCTCACTTTTTCCCAATTCATAATGGACCTAACTAACTTCATCCCGTGACTAAAACGTCCTAGTGGGAGTTGATAGAGAGAGTAGATAATGTTATATTATGTATTAAGTTTCATAAATGCCATTTTAGACACGAATTTAATTTAGGCACGAGCGAGCTTGCAAGCTAGTGCTTAACTAAATGAGTGTCTAGAAAGTTGCATACTATACTTTTTCTAAGACAAATACTTATTATTATCTAAAAATGATTCAATTTAAATATTTGTATAGAGCGACATCTATAAAACAACAGAGTAACCAACTTGGGAATCTGAAAATGTCAAATTTTAATGTGTAAATAGAAATTTATCCCTTGAAAATGGACCGTTTAATCCGATACAGAAGCAGTTTTTCACAGTGAAAGTAAAGAAAATGTTTTATTGGCACTCCACGGTAGGGCCTCTACCCGAAATTAAGTTAAATATAGTTTACGGTCAAATTAAAACGTCAGTACAATTTATATATAAACTTTTCAAATATTAGCATTGAAAAACTATTAAATACTTTTTTATTTTGGTATTGAAATAATAAAATAATTTTTACATTTCATTTTAACGATTAAATGACATTTGACAACTGTCAACTAACTTAAAACTAACTTCAGAGTCTGAAGTTCAGACCGTTACTAAAAACCTGTTGCTAACTTCAGCCCGTGACTAAAAAGTAGTAAAGCCACAACTTGTCAATGTGTATTTAAAAGGTCACTTAGTGTCATGGAAACATGTACGATAATGAGTGTTTAGAAAAATATATTTTAAATATTTAATTTTTTAAAAATATTTAATTAAGCATGCAGATATGTTATATTTAAATTTTATTACTCTTACACTTTTTGTACTGAAATTAAATTGAAAATGCGCAAGGCCAATCTACATATTTCAGGTTTATGTGTAGTTTTTATTTTATTTTACAAAGGTTTGTGATACTGACACAATTATTACGTCATGACTCATGACCAACTTTTACTTCTTTTTGTCAAATTTTATTTGTGTTAAATATTCAAAATGGTCCCAATTATTTTTAATATTCGTTATTTTTACTGTCTAATTTGCTTACTTTACAAATATGTTTATAATTTTTACATTTTCTTGTACAATTATGTTTTATAAGTTTTTTTTGATTCTTCAAATTTCATGTTAAATTAACCAAGTATTTTTATCGTTGCGGTACTTAATCAACACAACTAATAGTAAAACAGTAAAAACCGAATAATCCTCTCAAAATACCAAACCTAAAAAGCGTAGAAATTGCTCAAAACATCTTATTTTCTTGATTTATTAATACAATTGTATCTCGGGTTTAAAGTAGGTAGGTACCTGGGTAGCAAGCAATGGCAATAAATTATTTTGCTCATTGTATTCAGACGTCTTGCGGATAAGAAGTCAATAATCAATTTCTTTATTGATCATTCAACGAACGGGAAGTGTTTAATGTGATCAATAGGATTAAGTATTACAAACAAGCATTAAAGAGGATGAACCCAATTTTATTTTTTGATAATGTGTATTTTTTTAAACACAAAGAACATATTAAAATTTTAAAAATAATTTAGTTAAACTTTTATATTGTATTGATATATTACAAAATTAATTTAAAACTCTTAAACTCCTGGGAAATATTAAATTCTGTTATATTAAACAAGTTTATGACTTTAAGTTTATGCAAAAGGGGTCTGTAATTAAATTTAAAAATAACGTTAATTCATTTCGGGAGGTTTTATTAATTATTTCAAAAACGGTTAGCGTGAAATAGCGCAAAATAAATAAAAGATATTTCCATTCTTAGCATGTACGAGGTGTGTTCAGAAAATAACGGGAATGGGGTAGTTAAATTTTTTCTGACCTATACTTTTTATGGTTTTATTCAAGGCGTTTTGTAATATTAAACATTTCTGTGAAATCAGAATTTCAATTGAGTTTACCGTTTTCGAGATATTTACAAAAAATATAAATTTTTATGACGTCACAAACCCCGCCATGTGACCAACATTCTAAGATTTCTATTGGTTGAAAATTACCCTGTTGTCAAGTTGTCTTGTTAATGATTTCATTCGGTTATGTCAGAAAATACCCGAAGAGGTTATGTACAAATACTGTCACTGTCAGTTGAGTGAAAGAAGAAGAGGAGGTTAAAGAAAATTCTGAAATTAAAAGTTTTATTGATAGGTTTACACATTGAAACACCGTGTGAAACATAATAAAATGTAATAAATAGGTACCTAATAACTGTCTAAAGCAGAGTTTAATATATTTCATAGAAAAGTGGCAAAATAAAGCTGAAAATGAATGAAATAAATTTACAAAAAATAACAGTAAATGTAAGTTAACAATGGTATTTATGATATTTGTGTATAGTTTTTATAAAACTTGCATCCCTGATGATGAGCATCAAAACCTTTTGTAAGATTTAAAAAATGTATGACAAACTTTTGGACTGTTCGAAGATACTATGCTCTAGAGTACATTTTTGTACTTTTCAAAAATTCTGGTTTAAATATTGCTGCAATAACGTACATAGTAGGTAAAGATAGTGCAGGGTCTACAAATAGACATTTTGATTAAAATATTCAAACAGATGGTCACCAAATTCATTAAGTACCTATCTTCCTTATTACGAGGTATCATATTACTGTTTGATATTTTAGAGTCCAAGATATATCTAAAAGAATATAAAGAACTAGGCATTATACTAATGAAATGCATTTACGACAAAATATGATTATAATTATAGGTACTTACTTTATTTGTTTAAAAGCTCCAATGTTCAATGTAACCAACCATTCCACAAGATTCCTCTGCTTTGGAGTCAGTTATTAATAAATCACTTATCTAATATCAATTACAAATAACATAACAATAACATTGATTTTCAATAATCTAAATTTAAAAAAAAACAACCCGAAAAAAAGAAACGTCAAAAAATCAATTCTTCTTCTTCTCCTCAACTAAAATTTTAGATCAAGTAGTTTTAAAACTAAAATATTATAACGTGGCGCCATCTATCGTAAGAATCTTAAACTAAACACCATAGAAAAAGCTGGCAACGTTGTCAATAGCCTAGTGACGTAATTAGGAGACTTTTTTTTGTAAATATCTCGAAAACGGTAAACTCAATTGAAATTCCGATTTCACAAAGATGTTTAAAATTAAAAAACGCCTTGAATAAAACCATAAAAAGTATAGGTCAGAAAAAATTTAACTACCCCATTGTTAAATTTCGCGGATTCGGAGGGTCCGGTTGTCATAAAATTTTCTTTATTATGTTGGTATACATGCCCCCGAAGTATGATAAAAACTTTAGCTGTTTTTATTGTTTACTTTGTCTGTGGCAGCCGCTAAGGTTAGACGTGTTTTATGAGCTCGGCGATTTTTCATTCGTTAAAAGAAATGGATCAAAGAATTTATATCCAATTTTACTTAAAAAATTAAATAAATTCTGTAAGATGTTAACAAAGGCCTATAGTGAGTCTGCTATAAGTAAAACAAGAGTTTACAAGTGGTATAAGAGTTTCCAAGATGGTCGTGAAGACATTGAAGATGACGAACGCCCCGAACGCACAATCACATTAACAACCGATAAAAACATGAAAAAAGTGGAAGAAATGGTTGTAAACCATCAGAGAAGTCGCTGATGATGGTATATGGTATATCGATTGGCTCATCCCATGAAATTTTTTCGAATGTTTTGGGTATGAAATGCGTGGCAGAAAAATTTGTTCTAAAATTGTTAAATTTTGAACAAAATTTTTGGACAAAAACAAAACTGTAATGATGCCCCAGCCTCCATATTTGCCAGACATGCCTCTGTCTGACTTTTTCCTATTCCCAAAAATAAAGAGAACCTTAAAGGGCCGTCGTTTTGCAAGCATAGATGACATTAAAAGCGCATCGCTGAAAGAACAAAAGGCTATCCCAAAGATCGAGTTTTAGAAGTGTTTCGAGTATTGGAAGAAGAGCTGGCACATGTGCATAATATCCAATAGGGACTATTTTGAAGGCGACAACATTAATGTAGACGAATAAATAAATATTTGTTTCAAAAAACGAAAATTCCCGATATTTTCTGAACACACTTTGTATCTGTGTGACCTTTGCTAATGGTTTTTGTAAAATACTTTTTTAAATATTTTTGCAAATATAACAATGGTTTGTAGAAACTAAACCATTACATTAATAATTAAATAAGGATTTATAAATAAAGAAACAATAGGAAAAACATACGGGTAATTAAATATTGGATAAATAATATAAAAGTGATAACATTTTAATTAAAAATTATTTTTACTTTAAATTAATAATATTTATAATTAATTTTATTTTTAAAGGAAAAATTAAGTATGCGTTAAATAATAAAAACTATAGTTTATACCTTAATAACTAAATTCAATTATGAACTATTTACCCAGTAATTTTATGTTATGTTTACTTTAAAATTGTGCTACTTTTGTTTGAAGAACTGTTCTTACAAATTAGTAAATTGTTATTTAGCAGCTACATTTTAGATTGGGTAAATCAAATTGTTAGATTTATAATTAAAACATAAAATTTGCATTTAAAACGCTTAATTTTAATTTAATAACAAAACTTTGTGCGACAAATTTTGATCAAAAAATATAATCAGGGCAAAAACCAAAAAAATTGAATCAGTGCAAACCCAATCAGGTGACGTTTTTTACATCCTAGTCTGTAAAAAATTTGATAACTGCTGACAGCTCTGAAGCTACCTAACCTTACTTTATACTTTTTTCTACTCCCACGTTTAAAACGCCCATTATCGTACATATTTTCATGACACTAAGTGACATTTTAAATACACATTGACAAGTTGTGGCTTTATGGCTGAAGTTAGCAAAAGGTTTTTAGTCACGGGCTGAAGTTAGTTTTAAGTTAGTTTACAGTTGTCAAATGTCATACAATCGTTTAAATAAAGTGCCTTTTTTGTAAAATAATACTAAATGTGAAAATTATTTTATTATCTCAATACAAAAGTATTAAATAGTTTTTCAAAGCCAATATTTGAAAAGTTTATATGAACATTGTACTGACCTTTTAATTTTGCCGGCAGTAAGCTATAACTTAAATTCGGGCACGGACTCCACTGTAAAGTGCTCATAAAACATTTTCTTTACTTTCACTGTGAAAACTGTTAATTTTCAAGAAATACATTTCGATTTATAACCTTTATAATCTGTGTTTATAAAATTCAAAAATTTGACATTTGACGGTGACACACAGATTGTTTCATAGATGGCGCTCTATACAAATTTTTTATTTAAATCATAACATACATAATATACATAATATACTATTATGTATCGTTTAACAAATAAAACTGTGCCTTATGAAATAAATATCCATTTACAATTATTTAATTGTTTATAATAGCCATATGATATTTAAATAATAAATCTATACTGCTTTAGTAAAGATAATTTGGTGTATACAAAAATGTTAAACCAACAAATGTTAACTATGCTCTTTGTATGCAGCTTAAAACGTTTAGTGTAGTACCTCTTCGCACAATTATAACTATTATGACGATTACCTGTAATTTTAGTAACATCCTCCGAAATTACGTCGACTAGAAAGTTAAAAATTCGCTTTTAACTTTAAAATGTGTCAATTGAATTAACATAATTTGAGTTTTTGGGTTAAAATAAAGAATCACAGGCATAAGTCATATTTAATGAGATTGTAACGGTATCAATTTTTAGTTAATAAATTTAGGCTACTGCACGATGGTTTACTTGTCGAAATAATTAATTCATGACACTAGCTGGCGGGTCAACTCTTCGAATTTCGGAATGCGATATGTATATGTTTTGTTGACCTGTAATTCTTTGAGTTTTTGGCGAATATTATGGTTTACAGTAACTGTATACTGTTGGGCAAAATTTTAATACAACCTGGTTTTGTCAGGCATTTAAGTTTACATAGGAAATAAAAATGTAAAATTATATAAATTTGTGCCTAATTTAATTTATTTAATGCGCAAAACAGTAATCCACTCAATATTCTATTATATTTAATGTGTAGAATATTGCTCACTATAGCACTACTTATTGATCAATGTGGCAAAAGTAACTATTGCTGTTGTCAAAGAAACCCGTGAGGTTCAGTAAAATAAAATTGGGCCCCTAGTCTGCTTATGAAATAATGTTATTGTTTTGTAAATATTAATGTTTTGTTATTTTTAATTTGTTAGTAGGTAGATCCTCTTAGCAAGTCTTTTGCACTCTCAATGTAATCATGGATATGAAAATTGATTACAAGCTTTTCCAGCGAACTTATATTTGAACTTGTTAATAATTTAAATTTTAAAAATCAAGGGGCCACTCATGGCAGTCTAATATTAACCATAATGGTTAATAATTACATTAAATAATTATTTAATGTAATTATTACCTTTTTTCTAATTCCTGATGGATTGCAGCTAGGGGCTCCCGAGACCAAAATATTAAAAATCTTTTTTAGTTTTGACTTTATATTTTGTTTTTTTTCATAGCATGTTATTTTTTAGAAGCTTGAAATCTCCAGGGTATTTTTTTTAATCAGTTTATATTTTATGGTAAAGCTGGGTCCTAAAATATTTATACCTATACTAAGGTTTTAAAGTGTCGAAAAAAAAACGAAAAAATTGGAAAAAAACCAGACCTTAAAAAATGTCTTTTTTGGGAAAAATTGAATTTTTTTTAAATATATACATTTGAAAAAGTAGCAATCAACAACTTAACATTAATTTAATAAAAAAAAAATAAAACTAAACATTGAATTAAATTAAATTGGTTTAAGAAAATGTGATTATATGTAGTGTACGGATAGTAGGTACCTACAAATTTGTAAATTTTTAGAAAAATTTACTTTTGCATTTTTATGTATTACTCTGAATAAAATGAGAAAAATGCAAGGCAATTTTTCTGAATATTTCAAATTTTTTTTCCGGAAAAAACAGATTTTTTTTCCCGGAAATTTTAAAACCCTAAATTTTACATAGTTTTTTGTTGGACTGAGAAAGACTACTTAAGATTTTGGGGCCCTTCTGGACCGGGGGCCCGGGGCGGACCGCCCCCCTTAGTCCGCCACTGGTGAGGTTGTATTTAAAATTCTATGAAGTTATAAATTAAAAAAAAACTGACATAAAGGCGCGTGGATATGTGGTCCCGCTTCTAAGGCATCCAGACGATCTTCTGTCCCCAACTTAAAAAACCCTTTTTCAATGACATTTGTCCATAAATATGTTAATAATAGTTTTAAAATTTTAAAGTTGAATATCTTTTTTGTTGATCTTTTGAGCTAAAATGTGTACACCATTATGTTTATATTTAAGTATATTTAAACTTATTTTATTATAAAAACAAAGTTTGCAAAAAATAATAAAAAAAACTTTTTCAATTAAAAAAGAAAAGCTTACTATGGGAGTCTTTCCATTAAGAGCAGAATAAGTTAAGGGTTTTTGAATAAAAAAAATAAATAAAAAATTACAACTTAAAAAAAATTACATAAAAAATCAAATAGTATGACTTTGAATAGTTTGTTTGTATTTTTTTAAAAAATGTACGTTTAAAAACAAAAAAAATAAAAAAAGCTTCTCGATTTGATTTTTTTTTTAATTATGAGTATTTAGAAAAGGCACCCATTTAGCGTGGAATGACCTATGTATTTTTCTACTTACAATTTTTTAGGTTTGTAATGGGATTTTTAAATTAAAATTAATAATATTAATTTATTGTTAGGACCACAGACAATCTTCGGTGATGTTTAAAATTAAACCTTAAAAAATATATATTCAAAGTAAAAAAATATTTGTTAATTTTAACCAAATATTAACCAGATTTTATGTTAATCCAGATCTACATAACTTTATGTTTAGTTTACAACCAACTGTAATCTGTTAACTAATTGAATAAGTAGTAATTATAACAAACATTTTGTAGATTTAAAAACAAAATCCATAATTCTTGTAATTTTCAAAAAGGACCTTATTTTTACAAACATTTTTGTATACCCAGTAGCAAAACTATTTGTTGGAAATAGGGAACTTTAATGAAAAGAATTTTGATATATCTTATAAGAATATCTTACTTTGATATATCTTATAAGAAATGTTGCTTTATTATTAAAACATTTGGTACAATATAATTATCAGTACTACTACAACACTTACTGATGTATTTCGTAACTTTAACACACTTTACTGTATCCCCTAATTTCACTTTGAAAACCAGGCATCTTTTTTCGGATACTTCGCACTTTTCACACTCGTTAAATAGGTATAAGGAATCAGAATAACAATAACAGGAAAACATTCATTTAAGGTTATAAATGCACTATATGAATGTTTTTTTATTAATTAGATGTTAAAATGCTTATTTTTGTTTATTATAAGTATGGACCTGTTCAAATAATATAAAAAAAACAAAATATAATACAAAGTTATTGCTAAAAAGTGAGTGTGTCTCCCAGAATTAAAATGAAATTTCCAAGTATGACCCACAGTATTTTATTATTTTTTTTTGTAAAAAGCGGCTTTCTCTAAACCAAAGAAAATACTCCAAATAAAAAAAAAACATATTTTCACTCACAGTTGAACCACTCGGCCAGTGTCCAAAATTTTACGTACGAATTGCTGTTTTTTTAAATAAAATAAATAAATAAAATAAAACAACCCGTGATGTTTTTCTCAAAATCTTGTGATATCAAATAGTACATTGACGTTGACATTTTATATAAATTGGATTAATGTTCAGCACATCAATGCAGGACTGCCAAATATTTAAAATATAAAAACAATGAAATTCACTACTTTTACTTCAAAACGCAAAAAAAGATCCAATCCAACCTAGCACAAATTTAATTAAAGAACACAAAGAAAATTAAAGAAAGTAATACAAAAACCTACATAACTGAATTTTGTAATTATTGTTTTAATTTGCTTTTGCCTGGAGGTCGGAAATCGTTATTTACATAAGACAAAGTATTAAATAAGCAGGACAGATACCATTAATTACTCACTACCAATCGTCTTTTTACTTTTACGTTTTAATTGAATGTATTTTAAACTTAAATTTCTCTTCCTATGGATCATGTAAATTATGTCAAATCTAGTATACTTTGTATTACTATAACAAAAGAACAAAGGATACTAGAATAATATATAACAAAGATGACATTAAAAATGTACTTTTTACTTAAAAAATTAAATATATTTATTTAATTTATTAAAGCAATCTTAAGCCTAGCTCGTATCTTAGCAGAATGTAGGAATTCATCGATACATTTCCGATACATTTAATGTATGTATCTATGTCCTTATAGAATCTGTAATTAAATCGAACATTTTCCTTATTTTCCCTGATTTTCTCTAATTGTTCATAAACAAGACAGACAACGTAATAAATATAATTTTAACAAGTTTCTCAAGCTCCACTTTGATTGCAATTTTACCATTTAAACTGAAACCAATCAGGTTTGAGTTTCTACTTTCATGTTGCGAATATCCTAGGAAAACGACGTAATTAATTAATATAAGAAATAGATGATATTCATACCGGATTGGAGATTTTTTGCTGTATGTTGCCATTTTATTATACGCGACCCACATACACACTGTTATAAAAATTAGATTTGTTAACATAAGTTTGTAGTTTGTTAATTTTATTTTGTAAAATTTCAACATAATTTTTTGTAGAAAACCAGGGTTAGTAATTATTTTAACAAATGTAAATATTTTACAGAAAGTTTTGTAGTTAATATGAAATTTTGTAAGCATTTTGTATTTCATACAGATTATTTCCCTCATTATAATATGAACCAATCAAAAGCCTTGAATTTTCGAATAAATTTCGTTTAAATAAGCGATTAAATCACTAGAACTATTTAACAGCGTTTAATTTTTTGCCTCCATATTGGATTTTTGTTTACGATTTTATGGTGTTATTTACAAGTTTTAACAAACATTTTTTAAAAAACAATAAAAAATAAGTTATCTAGTTTACGAAATATCAATTATTACTTATTACATACCTTAAATTAATGGAATTTTCTTTAAAAAAATATTTATAAATTTTGACACATACGTCAGATTTTATGAATTGTCAAATAGTTTCCTTTAATTCGAGAAATAATCTAGACGTATATCACTCAACCTATAAATTTAATCTGTCAAACTATGCTCAGTAAGTTTTTTATTTGATTTTTCTTTTTGGAAAATAGTTTCATGCAAAATAATTAAAAATAAAACCCCTCGACCGCTACGCGGTCTCGTGATTTTATTAAATTATTTTGCATTCAACATTTTCCAACAAAAACCAAACAAAAAACTACTGAGCCTAGTTTAACCGATTAAATTCATAGTTCTCGTGGTATAATATATGATTATTTTGATAATGTTAACAAATTATTTCGTTGAAAAAGTACACGTGATTTCAGGCAGTCAATCAAAACATTTCATACTGACAATTACAAAAAACTTATTCAATTAGTTAACAGATTACATTTGGTTGTAAACTTTTTTAAAGATTCAAAAATAAACCAAACCCAGCTTAAAAGTGAAAAATCGCATTTATATGAATATTTGAGGTTCCAAGGTATGTTTTTTTTCCACAAAACTGATTATGTCATCTAAAAGATGATTCAAAAACCTTTTTGAATTATTAGTTAAAATTGAGTTTGGTTTGGGTAAAAATTTGATTATCCTTTTAGATGGCATATATCTGTGGACAAATTACTTTGTGTTTTTTCTAAGTCTAATTAAAAGAATAGAATGATAGTAACAGTTTGTAGACCTATTTTTGGCGTCTTTTTCAAACAAACTAATATTTTTTTAAATTCCAAAAAAAAAACAGCGAAACAAGCACTAGGCACAAAAAGAGCAAAAATAAACAAAATAAAAAAGCTAAAGAAGCTTCGCTAGTAGCGCCACCTCGTGGCCGTTATTATCGTAAAGAGAATTAAGCTTTTAATAAGCAACTGTCAAACGTGTATGTTACAAACGAGTGTTTTTTTATATGTTAAAAATATCGAAACAAAACCATGGCACGATTTATTGTGTTCTTGGGTGTTTTTCAATGGGAAATCCTGAGTTTTTTCCGGTTTTCCAATAAAGAGTGAAAATCCGAATAAAGAAATAAATTGCATACATTTCCTGTAAATATAAATTGTACCTATTAGATACAATAAATTTAAATTTACGTGAAAATTGTAAACATTTCAAATAAGTCGTCTAAAATCAAACAGCATTTATAAATGCTGTTTGAATTTAGACGACTTATTTGCTATAGCATTATTTAAAGCGTTAATAAAAAAAAGTCTCCACTCAATAGTTAAATACCAAAAACCGGTATTGTATTATGTATTATATATAATATTATGTTGCCATGAATTTGTCGTTTAAAATGCAGTTGCCGGCATTTTTTTAGAGGACTCAAATATAAGAATATTAGATTTTAAGGTTATTTTTGTACAACAATTATTTTTTGTCCAAACTTAAATATAAATTAGTAGGTAAAGTTATCATTAGTTAATTTAATTCTGCACCAAGAAATATACTTACCGAATTGGATCCTTTGGCAAAACATGAAAATGCAGTTATTGAATTTTATTTAGAATTAAAAACACAATAATTCACCATGATCACTAAGATAAAATACACACACTAATGTAACTACATAAGGAATCTACATAAGGAATCATGATACAAACAACAACAAGGAATATTATTCGAAATCGAGACCGAAGTTTTTTAGTTTTTACTTGCAACGCAAAACAAAATAACGTGCGCGATTTAGCTGTGCAATTGAACAAAATTTGTCGAGTAAGACTTCTGCCTTCCTTTCTTTTGTGAAAAAACTACCTATTTATTTAAAAATGACGTACAATTCGTATGCTTGACAATTCTTGAATTCAGACAATTCAGACAATGCTATCGTGCTTTAACAAAATTTTTGATTGGCTAAATAGAACTAAAACACATTTTGCAATAAGAATTTTTAACAACCCATCAAAATTGACAATATCTAGGCATTTTGCCTAAGTAATCAAATATAAGCTAGGCCAGTCATGAAAAATTCCGTACGGGTGGAATTTTTATTGGGAAGAGCTTTAAAAGAAACATTCAAAAAACTTTCGACAAAATTGTTTATCATCCAGACATAATTTCAATAAAAGTGAATTTGACATTGAAGAAAATTCCAAAGTAGGTCAAAACTTTTTAAATCTAACTGTATAGATGGATCTTACGTAAATCTGACTGCATATATAAATATTTAAAACTTTTATAAGGTATTATTCCACAGGGTAAAATTACTGAGTAGAAATTCATATTATAAATTACGCTGGGTGGAAAAACATGTTGATAGAAAGTCCAAACGATATGTTAATTGAGTTTACCTCCATATACAGATATGAAAAGTTCATTAACTTGAAGATTAGAAAATTATAAACAAAAACTATAATTTCAATAAAAATTTTAAGCACATAAGAATTATTTACAGTTAGTAAGTAATATTCCATAGATGTTCTTTTAATTGTATGCTATTAATTCTCTTATGGTGTTCAGCATTGCTATACTTAAATGAAAATATGTTTATAAGCAATGTAAATATCGGCACTTAGTTTATAAAAATGTTCATGAATTTATTGGGTCATGCCTCATTAAAATAAAGTCTAGAGTTTCATTATTTTAATTGGGTTATTTAAATTTAATAAAATATAGCCAGTTGAAATGGATGATTTGGTTTCCTAATGTTTGAGTATCTTAAATGTTATTTTTATGCTTTCCCAGTGTAAAATTTCATGAAAACAGGGTCACCTTTTTCCTTCGTTAAAAGTACAATGAAAATTAAAAATTAAAGACTTTATTTAACAAAAGTCTACTTATAGTTTTACTAACTAAATTTTGTTGTAAACTTATAATACGTAATCAACTTGATATTAAGTAAAAATATTACTTTTTATTTTTGGTTGTTTCACTGTTAGTCTAGAATGGGGTTTTTGGGAAGCCACCAGGTCTAGTAATAACATAACATAAGTGGTTCTGCACTATAGCAAGAAATCATACATTTTGAATATTAGAGCTTCACGGAAGATAACTTCACGAAGGTTAGGATTTTGTATGTTTTTTTTAAACATCCCTTTGCATATTTGAAATAAGTTATTGTCTTTTGACACCTTAATATTTAAAAAAAATACAATTGCACATACATTTATAAAAAAAATCTACTTACTGAGATATTACACTTCACGGGGGATAGGTTTTAAATAGCAAATTAATGAACTTAAACTTTTGAATTATAAAGCAGCAACACTCCCATCTGCATATAAATTCTAACTGACCTTCAGGAATCACATAATGTCGGAAACAGAGGTTTTTGCTTATTTAAAATGATTAAAGTGCCATCCGTTGCATAAAATTTAAAGAAAAAACAGATTCACGGAGGATAGAATCAATTTTTGTTACACCTACATAAATGGTTATAAAAATTATTTCTTTTAATTTTTAATATTATTTTATATTTGATTTGATTGCTTTGGATGTGTTTAATTTACTTGGTGAACTGATATTTTTAGTATGCTTTTAATACCTCAGATATTTGAAAACATATAAGTTAACCTAGAAAGAGTAACAGTCACGGAGGATAGGTTTTAGACTTTTAAATCATTGTAAAAAATAATTAATTGCGGTTAAAAATCTGGAACCTGAGCTGTAATTTCTACTTAATTATGAAATATCAAAATACAATAAAAGTGTAGGTCAAACTTATTTAGTTTTATTAAATATCACGGGGTAACACCATCGGGGGACATTTCGTGAGATTCACCCATACGCAATAAAACATGATTAAATCAAAAAAAACAATTGAATTGGTGAAGTGAAAAAAGGGTCCAATATTTTGAAATTTTAAACTGAGAACAAGATAATCTTAAATCCCACGATCAAAATCAAGAATGCCTTAAAATAATAATACTATTTTTGCATCTTTCATCAGTTTTCGAGAAGGCTCTTGCTCAAAATGTATCAGTTAACACAAAAAAATATATAAACTGCATATAACGTAAATCAAAGTTGTTTGACCCTTCTCAATCAAATCCAATTGTGATTTTGACGCTACAACAAATCAAAAGTCTCATGATATGCTTTTCAAGCAGTCGACTTGACTTGAAGAAGTCGAGCAGCGAGCGACAATAATAAATCAAAAGGAAATCAAATGCCACGCAAAACAGCACAAGTGAAGGACACGCGCGTTTAGATGGCTGGGCGATAAGTGACCTCCTGGCACACTTTGACCATGACTTACCATGCTAACGGTGATCTTGTTACGTAGAATACCATCGAAGAGCGACTGTTTCGAGCAGCGTGCTGCAAAGAATTTCGGTTTGGCAAAATCTGTGTCCTTTTTGTACAAAAAATCAATTTCGTTAAGCCTTAATGAATGAGTTGGCAACACTTTATCCAAGTATTAACCAAAGTTCAATCGCGATCTGTAAATGTCAATGTCAACTTCAAAGTAGTGTTGCGATTTTTGTTTTTTTTTTAATTTAATTGAGTCAAAAGGCTTTCACGTAGTGGTAATTTTGGTTTAGAAAAGAGAAAAATGCCAACTTAGAAGAATACAGAGCTTGATTTTGACAAAAATTCATTCATTAATTATGGGCCAAGACAAAAAGTTTACTTCATGGCAAGACAATCTTGTCTTGCCCAAAAAGAGAAAAATATCAAATCAGAAGAATACAGAGATTGATTAAAATTATTCCCTAATTTTTTTCCCAAAAACTCGGTCAGAATAATTAGGGGTCAACTTTTTTTTTAAAACAAGACAAGAAGTTTACTTCATGGCAAGATTTATTGTCGAGCGTCGACAAGACAAGAAATCTTGTCTTGCAGTAAACTTCTTGTCTTGTCTTGAAAAGAACTTCTTGTATTGTGTTAAAAAAAATTTCAAGACAATCTTGACCGTTTTCTTGATTCACGAATCTTGAAAATTTTGGAATAGTTAAAAATATCAAATAAGAAGAATACAGAGCTTAATTAAAATCATTCCCTAATTTTTTTGCCAAAAAATCAGTCAGAATAATTAGGGGTCAACTTTTTTTTTAAAACAAGACAAGAAGTTTACTTCATGGCAAGATTTTTTTGTTTTCTTGAGCGTCAAAAAGAAAAAAAATCTTGTCATGAAGTAAGCTTCTTGACTTGTCTTGAAAAAAAAGTCAAGAAATAGCGACAATCTTGTCTTGACGGTTTTCTTGATTCACGAATCTTGAACATTTTGGAAAAGAGAAAAATAACAAATCAGAAGAATACAGAGATTAATTAAAATTATTCCCTAATTTTTTTGCCAAAAAATCAGTCAGAATAATTAAGGATCAACTTTTATTTTTTAAGACAAGACAAGAAGTTTACTTCATGGCAAGATTTTTTTGTTTTCTCGAGCGTCGACAAGAAAATAAATCTTCTCTTGAAGTAAACCTATTGTCTTGTTGTAAAAAAAAAGTGAAGAAATTGCGACAATCTTGTCTTGACTGTTTTCTTGATTTAATAATCTTGAAATTGATTCAGCGGTAATGCATCCTGTTTTCGGCAAGGTTTAATATTAATATTAAAAACTTTTTTGGTTTCTTATTTTTTTTAGGATAGGAACTAAAAGTTTAGCAGGCACTGTTGGAAAAAAAATAAACTTGTTTATAAATAACGGAGACCGTATATGTATATCAAAAACATATCATGGCAACCTCAGGTTATGCCTCGTTTATTAAAAACTTAATTGTATGTGTTAACACATCAAAGCAAGCGTGCGGTCAACTTGTTCGCAAACTGCATAAATTTCCTGCAGTTTTTTAATTAATAAATTTAAAATATTATGTGATGTAATGAAAACCATGTTCATTTATTCAGCTTACTTTGTTACACCTTGTGACTTAGCAGATCAGTTACTTACCTTATTTTCTTTTGTTTACATTTGCCGAGTAAGTATTTTAATTAATCAGTATGAGAAATGTATGTAAGTTAATTAAAATATATAATTAAAAAAATAATATAATCCAGTTAAATATTTACTGATCTCAAATGTGTTGACGCGACGAGACGTAGTGATTGTGAGAAGCCATTCATTATTTGAGTCACAAAAGTATTCAAATTAATCCAGATTAAATGGATGATAAAATAAAACCTCTTCAGTAGTCTTATCTGTACATTGTAGTCCGAAACAATACAATAATAGGAACGCTTAAGGCGGCTACCTACATAAATAGCATACGCGTTATGTTGGTCAAGCTCATGATATGATATAATTTAGTTCGACCGTATAATATATTACATAATGTTATGTCATTATGTCGCCCCAACTGACATGTTTAAATGTTTAAATTTTTTAAAGCGTTTTTGTTTTTTGACAAATGCCCTATTTAAGTGGACTATTAAAAATGAAAAAAGGTCTTAAAATAACAAGCTTTCGAAATAGTGCCTTTATTACACCTAAAAAATCAAGGTTTAAAAATGTTATCACAAGATTTTTTATGTCCAAAATTTTAATTATTTGAATATACAAACTATAAAAAAAGATTTTATATTTAATAATATATTTTGTATTATGTTTAATAAACGCCATTTTAGTCACAGTGCCTAGAAAATTTTATAAACGAGTTGCATATCTACTATACTTTTTCTACGACAAATACTTAATATTACGAAAAAAAAAATGATTTAAATAAAGCAACCATCCCAATAAACATTTTTGAATAAACTTAACAATTATTGATACTTTAAAATATTAAAATAATTTTAAAAGATTATAAGGTTTAGAAAATATGTTATCCTTTAATTTTTTATTACTATAATTGCAAAATAATTTCACAAAAATTAAAAATTCTTACTCGGGAAATGTTAAGGTACAAAAAGTTAGAATTTTTAACTTGGAATACAATAGATATAGAAGCAGATTTTCACAGTAAAAGAAAAGAGAATGTTTTATAGGCACTTTACACAAAATGTTTAATGCTTTATCAGTTAAATCTAGTTAACTGCACCACTACGGCGAAATCAAACGTTTATATAATTTTTTTCAAATATTGGCGTCCAGAAAATATTTAATATTTTTGTATTGAGATAATAAAATAATGTTAACATTTATTATTATTTTATAAGAAAGGCATTTTATTTTTACGATTGTATGACATTTGACAAAACTAACTTCAGACCGTGACTAAAAACCTGTTGATAACTTTAACCCGTGACTAAAGGTGGGAGTAGAAAAAATTTGAACCAATCGGGTTTTAAATTGGGAGAAGGCGACTATAATAACATTTAGAATTGGTAAAATTTGACAGACGTAAGATTTTATTTATTTATTTTTTAAAATCATTTAACTTTCTACTTATTAAAGTAGATAAAGTATAGTATATTACACTCCTGAATAATAGCCTACATTATCTCTCGTATAATAATATATATTTGACAAATTCAAAGTTATGTTTTTTCAGAATTTAAAGTTAACTTTATTGACATTATCTGACATATGATAACTGTCAAGCGGTTTTCTAGAAAATTGATATCTGTCAGACGAGTTTAACCTTACTTTTTTTAATCTGACATTTGACAAATGGTTTTAACCTAACTTTTTCGCAATTTAATGCAAAAATAGATAGAAGTTTTATACTTAATACCGATTTTTTCTGACTGGACTATTGCATAAATATTTTAATTTAATTTAATACATTTCAAAAATATTATAATGCACATCAAGTTGCAATTAAGTCTTGAAAATGGCTTTACCAATTTAAAAAAAAATATTCAAAAACAAAGTAGGTTTACAACCTACTACCTTTTAGTAAATAATTCCTATTAAATCGAAATACAAACGTGTTTTAAACCCCCGAAACCAAAAAATACAATTTAAATACGTAAGTTTAAATCTAAGATTTATCTTGATCTATCTTCTCTGGGGCACGGTCTAGGTGAAGGTCACCGCGGTTTGAATCATAGTGACAAGGTCGTTTACCTATTTTCATTTGTAAGCCACCCAATTGTTGTAGTAGGTTATTTGTTGTGTTCGTATAATTACTAGTTTTTTTATTTGCAATAAAATGGATTAACTATTTAAATCCATTCTATTTTATTATAGATTAATCCAAACTGTCAAAAATAACAAATTTAAAAACTATTATGCCCCTAGTTTAAAATTTGAATCAAAAATTCTAAAATAACAACACAACAACAAATATTGCTTTCAAATGGTCTTTAACTATATTAAACAAAAAATTATAAAAAATATGAAATATGAAAGTTTTTACCTCCTAGTCTGTAAAAAATCCTTTTAAACCAATCCACTATCAGATCTACCTCACCTTACAAATAAAATTGTGCCTTTAATAAAACATTGCTGAGAAGTGTGTTTTTGGACTTTTGTGAGCTCAAACTTTACAGAATCATTAAAAATACTTTAAAATCTGTGTCAACATTGTAAACATAAATGAAAAATTATAATAGACTGTGAAGCTCCCACTTACCAGCAAAGAACGTAAACTATTTATCTATAGTAAATTTAAAAGGAAACGACGTACACGTCATCAATCACGGTTGTCAATATTGACATATGTGATGCTAAAATCATTGCATCAAGTGAAAGTGCTAGTGCAACTACAGGGCGATAGATGGCGTTTACATGAATAATACCATAGAAGCCCTAGATTTGGGACCTTAGAATACCAAAATGTCAAAAGTCAGAGTTTTATAACCTATATGACGTACCGCCAAAAGTATGTTTTTAGCTATTTTTAAAGACATTTTCAGCTATAAAACCCAGAAATTTTGCCATCTTAAGTCAGTCTATATATATATTTTATGTAGGTATCCAAGATATATTTTGTTAAATTATTATTTATTATTATCCCGTTCTGCCTCAAAATAGCGTATTAAGGATGATACCAACTCTTGACTCCGACTATTTAAATCCTTCGGCATTTTAAATATAGGAAAAACAAAAAAACGATATATAACAAACACACAAATGGCAATGAAAACTTAAACGATATAAAATAACACAAACAACAAACAAAATAAACGAAATTAAACACGAAATATTCAAAAACACAACTGACAGCTTCAAAATTCTAAAACGTTAGTTTATTTTTTTTTTTAAGTGCTCCTTACTTCCTAAGAAGTCCCAGAAGCCAACTGAATGGCTTGTGCGGGTTTCTAAGCGTCATTTTATTAAGCAAAATTTTAATCTAAACATGACAACATTGCAATTGCTGTCGCAGAATAATACCTGCCGGGGGACGTATCTATACACAAAATTAACCTCATGTAGCCTCACCCTTCTATCCACCAACGAGCCGCCACTGTTTAAATTATTTAATAAAATAATTATTTTATTAGACATGTCTAACGTATATATTTTAGAGCAACTGTCGCGCTCTGAATCATTTAGCTAAGGCGCTTAAATTTCATCTCATTGATCCACTTTTGATATCAAAAGTTTTCAGACGTAATTATGTAATTACGCAGTAATCGCATCATTATCATTATTTTGTGCTTTTTAAATAGCAATTATCGTTGATACGTTTGATATGCAAGCATAATAAGTAACTAGATGGTTATTAGGTTAGACAAATAGGTAATGTCTGTGAGATTTTAACAACTTTCTTTAAAGACTAAAACAACAAAACCATAAAAGAAAATTTGTTTTCGTACATGGACCACAAAACACTGCTTTAAAACTATTCAATGAACGATTCATTTTTTTTTTTATTATTTAAACCTAATTTTTGATTTTGCTTTTTATTCTTAATGGGTGATAGGTACTACAAAATTAGTTCTTTATATTTTAAAATTAATTTTATAGTTCGAAAATGAATTTTTGTGAAAAGATATCAACTATTTTACAATTTAAAATCATTTTTTATAGTAATTGCATGAATGAGTTATAGCCCAAAAAATCAATACACAGGGTGTCTCAAAAATTTTGTATTATTATCTATATTATATTATTATTATCTGTATTAGGTCTAATGTACAGAATGTTTAAACAATGGTTTCATTAGGAATTAATGTTTTATTTTATAAAAAAAATAATTTTATGATTTATACTTTAACAATACGCATGCGTTTTGACTTTACACCATTGACAATAATAATAATTGACAGTTAAAATTCAAATTTAGATTTTGTCATAGCGTTTCTGTCCAATATTGGTATGCATTTCTTTAGTAAATAATACTCACTGAGTATGTACGTTGTGTTTGGAGAATGCTTAAAAAATGCAAGCCATTTAGCCTGTGTCAATTTAAAGTTAATATTTGTAGTTTTTCTCCATTCATTTAATCTATGATTTTATTAGTTCCTTTTATTAGTAAAGTCTGACGTAAAATAAATAAGGGGCCAATCATTAATTACGTAAGGGTATTGAGGGGGAGGCGGGTTGAGAAAATCTCTACATCTCCTTATGTTGGGGGAGAGGGGGTGAAATTCATTCTTACGTAATATTTCGTGAATCAAAATTCAATATTAAAAATCTAATTCCATTTTGGATTCCAAATAGTTTTCTTAATTTTAAAGTGAATCTTACGTATACGTAAGATATAAGATATAAGAACGTGGAGGGTTCAAGATATCTTACGTAAACTTACATGGTGGTGGGGGGGTCAAAAGTCACCAAAATTGTCTTTACGTAATTAATGAATGGCCCCTAACTTCTAAGTAAAAGTAACGAATTTGAAAGTTTTTAATATTGTTGTTTGTTGTCATGATAATTAAGAATGATTCTACCAATTTTTTATTACATGTTGCGATTTAAAAAAATAACTTTATTAACGATATACGCTAAAGAAGCATTGTGTTTTTCCATCTGGTGGCGCTATATGGCATTACTAAACATTATTTGTAAATAAATAAGTAGTTTCTTGACAAAAGAGAGAAAGGCAGAAGTCGACAAATTTTGTTCGCAAAGTTTTAATTGCACAGCTAACTCACGCACGTTATTTGTGTAATGCGTTGTAAGTAAAAACTGCAAAACTATGGTTTAGTACTCGATTTTGATGTATTATTCTTTATATAATCGATTAAGAAACTCTACGTATATTTTCTGTTGCAAAATTAACTAATTATAACTTTACCTAATATAATTTATCTATTATTTATAATTTTATTTATAATACCTGTTTTTGGTATTTTACCGTTGAGTGGAGACTTTCTCAATCAACGCTTTTAATAATGCATAACGCTGTTTGGATTTAGACGGCTTATTTGTTTTATGATTTTTACTGAATTGAAATGTTAACAATTTTTGCGTAAATCATTACTAAAATGTGCAATTTTTGTATCCCATAGGTACAATTAATATTTACAGGGACTGTATATTTAAATTAATTAGTTAAATTATTTTTTTTATAAATATATAAATATAAATATATTTATATAAATGTTATAAAAACATATAACTTGATATTAAATATAGTATTATTAGTGTTTTTTATATTTTTCAATGACCCTGTACTTTTTATTTAATAAAAGCAATACGATATGATTTAAATCCTATTAAAAATAACTGCTCTTTAAGATATAATTTAATATCGCAGATGCCTGGTAATTTAAAATTACTTATCGTTAACCGTTTTTTAAAGGTAGTAATAATCTTTAATTAAATAAAAAATTATTGTTATTAATAAAATTAATTCCAGTGTAATTAGATATTTATAAACTTATGGGTTTTCTTGGGACTTTGTTATAGAACAATAAAAAACATACATGAGGAAAAATAAATTGTTATTTCTTTTTTATAAGATTTCTTGAAATAAATTTAAAATACCTTAAAATACGATTTTTGGAGCTCTTGGGATGTAAAATGTACTGAATTATTTATATTTAAAGTGAGTTCCACAAAGTTTTATAACTGAATATTACAAGAACAAGGAGTTACAAGCGATTGTTATAAGTATGAGAGGGTAGATATTGCAAAAAAAATCTAGCCGCCCTAGGTCCAATTTATATCGCCATCTTTATTTTTTAAGGTAAAAATATTCAAACTTAAATATAATAGTTATTTACGTCATTAGGTTAAGAAGTAAGGCACTTCTTGGCCGAATGGCATACAACATTTTATCTTCAAAGCACTTTATATAGGTCAATTTAATTCAACATCAAAGCGGCCTAACCTCACTTTTTTACAATCTCATTTATTTATTAGCTAAAGATTACATTAAATGTACAATAGTTATTATTGCTTTTAAAAGCAGTAATAGTTTGACAATACCTAACTACATGATTTAAGTAAAAATAGATTTTTGCTATTACATTGAATTCAATTAATTGTTTAATAAATAGGTAGGTATCTAATTTCAATTTGTTTGAATTTTTATTTAAAAAATAGGTAGTTTGGAATGTTTAAGCTGTGTTTAATATTTAATTTCACTGAAAACTTAAAGCAAAATAAAACTTAAAGATAATTTAAATCGTAGAAAAAGAATCGTGCGTTTTCTTGGTTGCCTAACCTTACTTTTTGTTTTATTATTCATATTTAATTTTACAATAATTTAATGAAAAATATTAAACATTAACAGTAAAACAAACAAATTAGTGCTTATTATAAATAAATTTAGTTTAGTACGTTAATTTCTTAGAATTAGAAAAGGATTAATTTGTCAAAACAATACCCCTAGCGAGAAAAATCGAACTAATTACTTGCCCCATAAAATTTTTTATCGGCATAGGCCATAACAAGGTATTTCTTTAGCGAATGTTGACAACAATAAAGTTTAAATTATAGACCGAGTGGAGATAAATTAAATTATATTATAGGATTCTTCAGCAAAACATGAAAATTCATGAATTATATTTACAATAAAAAACAAAATATTAACAATAAAGTATCTATGTAAGCATGTAAGCGTTGATTTTCTTAATTTATGATATAAGTGATAATAAATCGAAATCGAGTAGGTACTAAACCAAAGTTTTTTAGTTTTTACTTGCAACGCGAAACACAAATAACGTGCGCGATTTAGCTGTGCAATTGAAACTTTGGGAATAAAATTTGTTGAGTAAGGTTCGACCCTCCTCTCTTTTGTGAAAAACTATTTATTAATTTAAAATTGATGTGTAGTTCGTATGTTTTAAATGAATTGTTGACAAACATTGTAGTTCAATTATGCCATCGAGCGCCACTATTTTTGGATGTATAATATTTCAGCTTATTACTTATAAAAACCATAACGCTAAAAATTAAATTAAATTAATGCTATAGCATACCAAACAAAATTGGAATCAATGTTCTTTTTGCCAACTTTTACTTTTTTCCAAGTATAATATTATTTAAAGGTTATAAGAAATATTGTTAATTTTTATTAGGCAGTACAAATTTAATAAAAAGTAAAAATCTACATACAAGTAAGCAAATAGTTTAGTGTTGGACAGTGGCTGGTATCGCAAATGTTGCTTGAAACGGTAAACACATGAGCACCGCGTTCGATTTTCTTCATTTGGTCATCTAAAATAACTGTTTCAAATTAGTTTGTAAAATGCAATCAAACGACCTGCAGACCACACCAATGCAAGGTCGTTAAGTTACACTGCAGAAAATCAATCCAACGCGTTGTTAAGCATATATTGAGTTCCTTTGGCGATTTAAATGGTGATTTCTTCAATATTATTTGTAAATTTCCATACATTTCACAAATTGAATAATTTGTGAAATTCACTTTGCATGTTAGTTGTTTCCAACCGTTTTGTTTTTAATTAGAACATATCTGATAAAGTAAAAATATTTCATCAATCTCAAATTTGTAAACAAAACAAATCAGAAGATACCCATGCTATGTTATTTTTGTTGCTTAGTTTATTTCAATCCGTCTTAAATTAAGATGGTAAAACAAGATTTTTTTCTTACATAATATTGCGGTACAAGACACTGCAGTAAACTTGTAAGTAACATGATTCCAACATAACGCCGGAGTCCAGTTAAATGAAACGAACTTCTAAACACCAATGAAAACGAGAGTTTAACTGAACCATGAGACGGTACAGCAACCAACAGCAATTCATATCTCACTGCTTCAAAGAAATCATTTGGTACTTTGATATAATATATATAACATAATAATATAATAATAATTTATTAATACAATTGATTAGATAACATTCACATTTATAGTACAAGTCACAGAAATACAATACACGAACTACAAGTAAATATACTCGGAAATACCTACAAATTTATCCTAAAAACTTATTTAGTTCATAAGGACATTCCTCAATTAAAAAGTCTTTCAGTTTTTAAAAACATTCTAATTTTTTGTTTCCTTAATATAATTTGGCAAATTGTTAAAAATTTTGATGCCAGAAAAATAGGGTTTTTAAACAATGAAGTTGTGTGTCTCGGAACACATAATCTTGAGCCACTTCTAGTGAAAATTACTATTAGTTGGGAATTTAGAAGTTAACAAATCAAACTTCATAATACTACTCAATATAAGATATTATCTTAGTAAAATGCTTTTTCTAATACATTGAACTCTAAAAAATATGTGGACATATTCTTAACAATAAAACTTTCTTCTTGAAGCCAAACCCTTTTCAAATTTTCTCACACGTATTGTTGAAATTTATGCGTAAAAATTCGCAGCATTAGGTCAGAGAGTCACAGGTACCTAAGTTTCTTTAGCGAATTCGTTAAAAATTAAAATAGCTAGTAATAAGGTTGAGTCAACCGTCGACTTCCCTTTTCCTGTGTGCCGGATTTCGATCGTGACTTTGCCATTTGGTGGCCTACTACGTGACTTCATCTGTTGCAGGAAAGTAAGCGCATACATGGCTATGGCTTGCTACGATTTATGCAGACCAACGATTTGCACAATTTCATACATTTGTCAAGTCAAGTGCAGGATTTTTAAAGCTTAAGATATTACAGTTTTTAATATTTTAGTCACGAATTTAGTGCCTAATTAAATAAGTGCCTAGAAAAGTTTATAAACGAGTTGCATACTATAATTTTTCTACGACAAAATTTAATACTTAATATAATCTAAAAAATTATTTGAATTAAATATTTGTGTAAAGCGACATCTATACGAAAATAAAGTAACCATCCCAATAAATATTTTCACCATTAACATTGTCCGTTATTATTTTAATTATTGCTACTTTAAAATATTAAAATAACTTAAAACTATGATTTGGTTATTTAATAATTTTGTTTTTTTGTATTGAGTTAATAAAATAATTTTCACATTTAGTTTTATTTTACAAGAAAGGCACTTTATTATAACGATTGTATGACATTTGACAACTGTCAACTAACTAAAAGCTAACTTTAGCTCGTGACTAAAACATGTTGCTAACTTCATCCGCGACTAAAGCGCCATAAAGCCACAACTTGTCAATGTACGATAATGGGTGTTTTAAAGGTGGGAGTAGAAAAAATACTGTATTCTCCATAAATAAATGTAATACTTTATACAGTAACAAAATGGCTTTATTGTCCACATATTTATAAATTTAAGTCATCAAATTTCACTTGAATGATTTAGCAGAACATAAAAAGACCTTTTGGGTCGAAGGGCATACAAGCTATGACTTGGCGTTTTATAAAACGTTAGCTCGTGACTATAGTCAGGAGCTGAAGCTAGCAACAGTCGCTTCTGGGCTTTTTAGTCACGGGCTAAAGTTATAACTTATATATTTGTTATAAAATGGTCGCTCGGGCCATATTAAAACTCGTTATAAAATGTTGTTTATCTATTTTGCGTTCATAATGACTTCATTATAACATCGCTTTCGGTACTGTATTGAGATACTTTATCCCACCCAAAATTTTGATTTCATAGGTTGGCTATACTTTAAGCAACATACTATTTTGCATATTGGTTATAATATTTTTATGATTTTTCTAGTACTTACGAGACTTTTCTGGCAATAAATTTTGTTTGACACCAAAGAAAATCCTTTTTTTCTTCTGTAACATTAACAGCCGCTTATTGTAAATAAGTAAATTAAGGACGGCATGGCGAATCGATTTTGACACTAACTGTCAAACCAATGACTGTGATACCAACTATCTAAAGTAAAATTCGACCAAATTAAATTTAAGGCATAAAATTATTTTTTTATAGAATTTTTGCAAAATAGATAAAATATCATAAAGAACTCATGTCATAAGACCTTTTGTCGCACTCGTCCATTACAAGACTCTGACGTCTTATTAGTTCTTTAATATACTATTATCAAACTTGATACATAATACCTATACTACAAAATATAAATTAATAATTTAAATCATAAATTAAATTATTATTAAACGTTCGTTTCAAAATTTAATATATAATTACCCACTTAATGTAAATGTATTGTTTGTATCAAAGCTTGTTAGTACCAACAATAAACTTTCTACCATTTAATCTCACGATATCCAATACATTGAAATAGTTAGTAAGTTAGTTGTTAGTTAAGTTGGTAGGTATAAAATATGATTTCGATTAAGTCAAACAAATTGTGTCTAATTTAATAAAAATTATCCTTTCGAACATGACCCGAATGACAGACCGTGCGGTATAATAAACGATGGAGATAAAATTTTCATGACAAGGTTTTTAAAAAAATTGCAAGAAAAGAAAACAATATTTTTAATATATTATAAGGTTTTAGGACTTTTTATTTAAAAGGTTTAAAAATTAATGCAACCTGTAACGTACCACATTATAAAATAGTTGATGTACCTAAACATTATATATTTTTTTCCTATCCTATCGTTTCTGTAAAAACTTTCAGTTAAAATAAAAAAATTACCAACATTCATATCAGGGTGGAAGACTGATTCATATCTTGGTTTGCTGATAACAATGCAGAAGCCAAATTTAAAAATAAAAAATTTATAGGCAATGGTGTAATCAAATGAGAGCAAAAAAGCCACAGCCAATACCTAGCAATATAAAGAATTCCCCATGGCCATGTATTGGGATTGGCTATCGTTTTTATTCTTATCTCGCTTATCCTTGCGTTAGATAATTTTAATTTTTAAGTATGTGTTTCGCATTCGCATAACTCGGTTTTTCCTTTTTTTTTCTTTGGCGCAACTTCTGGTTGGTGTATATAAAATTACCTACTTATTAATTTTTATGTGAATTTGAAATATTTCCAAAAAATACAGAAATTGTAAAACATTCCAACTATAGATGTATTTGTATAAAAACCATAATATAATAATATATATAATATAATAATATATTTATGGTTTCGAATACATATTATGTATTCGAAACCATAAATCCAAGAAGATATTTAGGTGCTCAAGAGCTTCAATAACACCGATAACGATCGATAGCTATAACAATGTCCAATTAAATTTATTTATGTCTTCTTTCCTTACCGAATATTTATAATCACTTACCTTCTTATTGGCTCATTAATACTGCGTCCGTGACTGTGAATTTGAAGCCGAGTGACCTTTGCAAGACTGCAATCGTGCAAGCGATGCTTTGCTCAAATGCGCGTAGGCAAGGCTCGTCGCTTTCATTAATAAAGCTCCTTCCTCTATGCACATCGCTTTAAGAGGGATCCGGTTAATCAGGACGATGAGATAGATTATTTACCAAGGCAATTATAACTTTATTATGTTCCATAACGAATTTTGAATGGATAAATATCATATAAATGTGTATAAGTGTTTAAATTCCAAAGTATGATTTAACAAGCTTATGCATGGCTTAATTTTTGAAATTATTTTTTAAATATTATTAATTTTTAATGCATATTTTTCATATTTTTTTCTTGTTTTTGATTTCGTTATTTTTTTTTTAATTTTAGTGTATTTTATTAGTATTACAAAACGCGGTTCGTATACCGGACGTACATTAATAATTATTATTATAATAAATTATTTGTATCTATTTATGAGATACTTTATCCCACCCAAAATTTTGATTTTATAGGTTGGCTATACTTTAAACAGCATAATATTTTGCATATTGGTTATAATATTTTTATGATTTTTCTAGTACTTGCGAGACTTTTCTGGCAATAAATTTTGTTTAAAACCAAAGAAAATCCTTTTTTTCTTTTTTAACATTAACAGCCGCTTAAGTAAATTAAGGACGGCATGGCGAATCGATTTTGACATTAACTGTCAAACCAATGTCTGTGATACCAACTATCTAAAGTAAAATTCGACCAAATTAAATTTAAGGTATAATATTTTTTTTATAGAATTTTTTTAAAATACCATAAAGAACTCATATCATAAGACTTTTTGTTGCACTCGTCCATTACAAATTGTCCGCGTGCGACAAAATGAAGTCTTATGACATTACTTCTTCAATATATTATTAAAAGAATACAGGACCAAATTAATATCAACAAAGCAAAATTATAAGAACTGTTTGCCTTTTTAATGACATATTAACCCCTAAAGTAAAGGTACTTATTTCAGTAAAACTCTGTATATTAAATTTTACTACACCCACAAATATTACAAATAAATATATGTGATTTATTTTACTACACCCACAAATATTACAAATAAATAAATGTGATTTAAAAAATCTTCAATTTTTTTTCTATAACAATATTCAGGGAAAAATTTAAAATAAAAATTTTTCTCATATGAAGGGCTAGGTATCCTAACCACTAGACCATAAGGGATATACTCAATTAATTTCCAACAAAAATATGTACTCGTAGGTTTATTATTTTCATTGTTTGTAATAATTTTTATTCCTTATACCTTTAATTCCTCAATATTTTATTAATATTTTTATGGTTATTGATTTTAACCACGGCATAACATACATTTTTTCTGTACTCTTTACTAAAATAAAATCTCAAATGGGGAAAGGAAACATTCCGTTTGTGATTAAAAATTCAATTTCCTTGCAGTAAAAGGCTCTTTGATAAAATTATAATTAATTTACTTTTGTACTATTTATAGTATAAAATGTATTGCCTTTGTAATATAATTTTAATAATTTTAACAACTGTTATATGTGAAAATGACATAATTAATTTAAATTACATTTTAAATTTGATGCAACAACAAAAAATACATTTTATATTAAATAATAGTATATTATGTATGAAGTTTGATAAACGCCATTTTATTGACGAATTGTTTATAAGCAAGTTGCATAAAATACTTTATCTACGCCAGTGAGATAAGAACTTCTTATCCCACTCATTTTGAGTGAGATAAGAAGTTCATTAACGCACGCGTTTTTCTCTGTTTTTAACCAATCAAATAAAAAAGTCAAAATGTCAAAATAACCCTAAATTAAGTCTTAGACAAAAATAATTACCGTTTATTTTTTCATTTGGAGGCGAAGATAAAAATTTGTACAATATACGTGTGATAACGCTTTATTAACGTACTTTTGCGATTGCCCAACTCGTGCTACGCACTCGTTGGGCAAATTTCGCATGCGTATGTTAATAAAGCTCTTATCCCACTTATATCGTAAATAACTATTTTCTACGACAAATACTTATCTAAAAACTGATTTAAATTAAATATTTGTATAAAACGACATCTATAAAACAATAGAGTCATCATTCATGCCATCCGCGCCGGTAATACAGATTCCTATAAATTTCATGGGAATCTGTATTACCGGCGCGCAGGTGAAAATGTCAAATTTTTATGTATTAATCGAAATGAATCCCTTCAAAATGGACAAACAACAGTTTTTCACTGGAAAAGTGAAGAAAATGTTTTATGGGCACTCCACGGTGGATTCTCCACCCGAAATTGAGTTAAATCAAGTTTACTGCCGGCGAAATTAAAACGTCAGTACAATGTTTATATAAACTTCAAATATTAGCGTAGGGAAAATAATTAATACTTTTTTATTTTTGTATTAAGATAATACAAAATTTTACATAAGTATTACTTTACAACTTTATTTTAACGATTGCTTGACATTTGACAACTGTCAACTAACTTCAGTCCGTGGCTAAAAAGCTTTTGCTAACTTCAGCTCGTAACTAAAACGCCATAAAGCCACAACTTGTCAATGTGTATTTAAAAGATCACTTAATTTCATGGAAACATGTACAAAAAAATTATTGGTGGATTCACCATATAAGTTACAAACAAGTTAAATCAATAATTTTTTTAAAATTTACCAGAAAAAGCGATATAAGTGCACCGTTTTAAACTGAATTATCTTTGAATATATGAAACAACATTTTTTTATCATCTGCAAAGAAGGTCTCCTGTTCTCAGAGGCGGATTAAATGTCGAGAGCGCCCTAGGCAAGCACCTCATCGGCGCCCCTCTAGCGGCCATATATTATAAATTTTTACTAGTACTTACATAATAATTAGCTGTGCACTGCGGTTTCACCCGCATGATGCCCCATACCGTGGAAATTTCGGTCTCCAGCTCTCTACATACCAAGTTTAATCACAATCGGTTTAGTAGTTTTTGCCCGAAGAAGTAACACAAACTTTCGCAGTTATAATGTTATTGGGGTAAGTACACGTGTCCTGGCTTATACTTATAATTAGGTATAGGCCAAGACACGTGTACTTACCCTTAGGCATAAATGAAATATGTGATATACATTTCTATAGAATAAACTTATCTTTTACATGTTAATTTTAAGTTTATGTTAATTAGGAGTACCAATACAGACGGCCAGTCGAGTAAATGTGCTCTCGAATTCGATCGCTCTTAAGTGTACCTAATAATAAGTTTTAAGGAAACATAAAAATCGCTCATATGCAGTGTAGTTTAAGGAAAATAATGGGCGAAGTTAGTGCAAAGATTTACTACTTGGACAACGAAAATCAGTGTACCTGTTGTCCAAAGTCTTAATAGAAACATTAAATTAGTGCATTATAAAGCAACCCCAACAAATATAGTGAATAAAGACCATACGGACAAGGAAGTAATTAAGTGATAAATTACAGCATACCTGAAGATCTAACCCTAGGCCAATATGAATCACCTTATGTAGGGAACAAACAATCATCAAAAATCTGTACCAATTAATCGCATGACCTAATACGCAAATTCGCAACAAAAACCTAACAATAATTATTGTTAGGTTTTTGTTGCGAATTTATAATCAATCATTATTACTGAAAACAGCGTAATAGTGTAAATTATTCAATCATTAGGTAAGAAAGGCACAAAACATAAATAAGCCCCAACAAAATTAAAATGTTTAAAACTTAACGAACCAGTTAGGCATTGCATGCTGCTAGCTGTATAAGAGAATTAAAAAAGCAAAGTTAAGAGCAATTATATAAAATAAATAATATAAATGCAACTTCTAATTGTTAAAAAAAAAGAAAACGTAAATACAATTTCTATCACAAAATATAGATAAATATCTATTGATAGTTCTCGACCCCTACACTGAAGAAACGTTTTCGCACAGTGGGGCAAACAATTGCTCACAACAGTTTCCGAATTTCAGCAGACTACAAGACCAGAAAAGATAGGTCCTAGCAGCGTACTAACCAACCAAACCTCAATCCCTGGTTGAGGGGGATTCCGGATTGTACTTAGTTTTACCTCCTTGTCCCGTACTCCACTAGCCTGAATCGGGCGTATGGCCCGGCGCGGCGAAAAAATTCCGGGAGTGGCCTTAACCATCCACACTGTCATCCACGACCTCCTAGGGGACATTTACCAACCGGGGTGAAAATGCGGATCCACCAAACACAGGGGATGCTGTTCAGTGGCGGGATAAGTAGGAGAACTGAAAGGGGGTGAAATAACCCTGGGAGATCAGTGCAAGGCGTGCCGATGGGGCCTGCCATACGTTCCATATATATAATTTTATGTTAATTATTTTCTTCGTTTCAAGACTCACTTGCGCGTGCTGATTAAATAATCAAACCAATAGTTGTAAATCATTCTTCAATAAATACTTACTCGGTTTTCATAAAAACTTGCGTTTTTATTAAACATCGCGCCCCCTTGTAACCTCGCGCCCCTAGGCACGTGCCTAGTTTGCCTTAGGGATAATCCGCCTCTGCCTGTTCTTTTTGGCGTATCTTGTGTATTTTGTCGACTAGACATTTTCTTTTTAAATATTCTTGTTTTTTTTTGTGTTATTTAAATTACACACCTCTAAATGATATCCGATTGCGCCAAAATTTAACAATATTTTTCGTGAGATCAAATCCTGTCAAAAAAGTTGAAGGAGCTTAAAAAAATTAAGATTTTTTTTTCAGATACCCTGATAAATTATGTAGGTATACATATCTTTTTAGGTTTCTATTCTCACGATTCATAATTTATCACTTCGTTAAAAGCTCTTAACCAATACTTTAAAAGTAATAAATTGGAGAAAGTCAATTACGAACAATGAAATGATGCGTTTAAATTTTTGTTAAATAAATAAATTTTACTACGACCTGGTTCTATTGGAGAGTTACTTTACAAAAATTGCAACGGAAAATTTATTTAACGCTGCACTATAATGATAAATTAAAATTTTAACTAAGTCAAATACTTTTTTTCAACATACAATAATTGTAATTATTACCACCCAAATTTTAAAAAATCGCATTAATAATAACTGAGATATAAGGGGGGGTTTATGAAAAGCGGGAAACACTGTATTTACTAAGGCTGGGAATCGATTACGAAAAATTCAAGTATTCGAATACAGGTGGAAATCGAAAAAATAATTTAAATACTTCAATATTTGAAAAATTTTAAAATTATCTATAATTAAAATTGAATTGAAATTGAGTATTCAAATAATTCGAGTATTCCAATAATTTGAGTAATTCGACTATTCCAATAAATATTCAAACGAGTAATCGAAAATTCCCAGCCTTAGTATTTACCAAATATAAAATATCAGACTTTAAATTTTAAAGTGCACACAAAAATTATTGTGAAGTTTTTACTTTTAAAAGTTTGATGACTAAAAGAAATATGCTTACAACTGTCTCTAGTAGAATTGTTTCTAAACCTAATAGTTACTTAAAATGTGCTAAATTCAGGCACATAATTTCAGTAAAATATTAATTGCTCCAATTACCTTAACGTAATTTTACATAAACCACACTGAAGGGTGATTTGTTAACTTAAGTTTTTAAAGTGACCTTTTAAATACAAATTGACAAGTTGTGGCTTTATGGCGGTTTAGTCACGGGCTGAAGTTAGCAACAGGTTTTTAGTCACGGTCTAAAGTTAGTTGACAGTTGTCAAATGTCATACAATCGTTAAAATAAAGTACACTTCTTGTAAAATAATACTAAATGTGAAAATTGGATATTATCTTAATAAAAAAATGCAAAAGTATTAAATAGTTTCTCAACGCCAATATTTGAAAAGTTTATATTCAGTTGTGCTGAACTTTTGATTTCGCCGGCAGGTAACTAGATTTAACTGATTTCTGGTGGAGATTTTACTGTGGACTGCCTATAAAACTTTATCTTTACTTTCACTGTAAAAAAACTGCTTCTATATCGGATTTAGTTTGTTTATTTTCAATACATATTCTCACACAAGTTGGAATGGTTGTTTTATAGATGTCGCTCTATACAAAACATTTTTAGATAATAATAAGTATTTGTCGTAAACAAATATAGTATGCAACTAGTTTATAAACTTTTCTAGACACTAATTTAATTATGCACTTGTTCATTATTATATTGGTACAATAATATATTTATTTCTATATATTTATTCATGTTATTATTTTCGCATATGCCTTTGGAGAACGCATCTGTCATTGACAGACTGTCATTCAGGCGCTTCTAATGGCATAATGTACCATTTTATATTTGCTTATCATAATTCGTAACATTATACGCAACATTCTTATTGAAACGTCAGTTACAGATGTTTTTGTTACCAGTGACAGACTTTAAGCTGACATTTGGTACTACCAACTGCAGAATAAATCCCTAAATCGCAATATAAATTGAGGGCAAAAATTTTGGAAAATATAAACTCGATAAACTTGTCCTTGTGACGTCTTACGACATATTTGTTCCATAATAATATTATAATGTTCTTCCTGTAGATAATGATTGCACCTAAATAAAATATAACGAAAAGTCAAAAGTAAAATTCTTTAAACCAAAATTTAATAAATTTCAAGTTTTTTCGCAGTTATTCGATAAAAAAAGAAAAAACATTTATGAACATTAATATATTACAACGAAACGTGAAATATATGTATATACCTATTTGTTGAAATGAAATTGAATGAGGGCGCCTTGTGTCAGTTGTAGACAAGGGATAAGTTGGGTGGGGGATGGTTTATATTAGTTTGGTGAATGGAAAGCTTATATTTTGAATGTTTGGTACTTTCAGTATAAAAAGTGTTTTTACCATAAAAATAAAAAACATTAAAATCAGTCACTGCTCATTTACTTTCTTTTAAAACCGATTTATATACTTCGAAAGTAAAAATTAAGAATCGTGAAAATATATAAAATTGTGGTTTTATTGTTTTACGACAACGAATTCCTTAAGTGGTGTCATACTTTAACAATGTTGTTTACTATTTTTAGGCGACCTACTTATGACGTTTTATAAATAATTATAATCGAAGAAAACTGCATGATTTACATTAAAAAATTGTTTGGTTTAAGAACTTTCTATGGATAAACATGAAAAAATTTTAGAGCAAGAAACATACATTTTAAATAATTCAGTTTAAAAACGTCTTCCTACTTAAATTTATTCAACATTTGTATTACAAAAATGAGATTAATGTATATTTTTTAATATTTTTAATTCTTTCGAAAAATAATAAAAGGAAAAAGTGGAAAAATAAAAGAAAAAAATAGTTTTTTGATAAAAAGACTTTGGCCAAAACGTTTACTTTTGGCCAAAACATTTATTTTTGGAAACCATAGTTTTGCATAGTATACCGTTAGTGAGCCATTTTGTTGACTATACATGGAAGGCAAAAACTTAAACTAAATTATATACATACATGCACAGTAAAAAAATATTTGTTAATTTTAACCAAATATTAACCACATTTTATAAAAATCCAGGTCCACATAACTTTATGTTAAGTTTACAACAAACTGTTACCTACATTTTGTAGATTTAACAAAATCATATATCAATAATTCAACAAACTTTTTTGTAGACCCAGTTACAAACGTTAATGTTGGAAATTGGGAACTTAAATGAAAAGAATTTTTATAAGAAATGTTGCTATATTAATCAATTGTTGGGATACGAAGAACTAACACTTTGACTCGTAAGATCGTTTATTGTAAATAAGTTTTACATAATAATTAAATAATAAATATTCGAGAAGTTAAATCTTAAGTTAAGTGAGTGAAAAGTAAATAGTAAGTGTTCTTTTGGTTTCTAAAAATGAGCTTTTATACAGCGCGATAATTTTTATCAGTTAATGGAAAAATAGAAGCGCTGTCTTTGAAATTATGAAATATCTAATGATGCGTAATAATTACTTGAACTATTTGAACTTTTTATTAATTTAATTTATGGACTTATTTTTTGTAACCCTAAAGATCACGACTAAAAGATTATTTAATATACATTAGAAAAACAAACTGTTACCAAATAAATATACAGGGTCTAACAAACCTCCCCCGTTAAGTGTTTCGATAAGGGTTAAAAATCCTATTGAAACACTAAATGGTAAAATTAAATTATACAATCTAAAACTTATAAAACACTAAGTAAACTACAAAGATTCAATTAAAATTTAAAGTGTACAATATATAAAATAAAAATTAAAATATAATTGTTGTTATTATAATACCTAAACAAAACTATAATTATGAAATTAGTGTACAATATATAAAATAAAAATTAAAATAAAATAAAATAGTGGTTATATATCTAAACAAAACTATAATTATGAAATTAAATTTTAAAAGATTTCTTCGAAAGACGAGGCCTACGCATCTCCGTGTAGACAGGTTCTAAGTCCTCCATGGGCATTGCATCTGGTTCGGAGTTGAGACTACGATAGCTTCTTCTGTGAGGTGGAAAATCATCCAGGTTGACTCGGTTATCAGATACAGTATTGTGGCTGTTGATACAAACCAGGTGACGGCATTGGTCGGGGTTGAAATATTTCTTTATTGAGTTTAGAAATCTGCAACGACAACATCGGCAACAAACATAGTAGCATATTATTAGCATTACTAATGTTCCAATTATTCCAAAGAAGATGTTGTACCATTTGGAATGGTTGATAATGAATGGTTGGTTTATATTTTTCTGTAGGACGTCGTCGAACTGTTGGAGTTTATGTTGTGCATGACTCAGTTCATTGAGGTTGAGGCTATGGAGTTTGATTGAAGACATTTCTTCATTTTTGAGGTAGGATTGCTCCTTGATACAGCAATCGTCTTTATTGATGTCCAGTAAAGGTATAAAGTTTGTATAATTTGACGTTTGGTTGGAAGTTGAAGTCAATAACGTGGATGTAGTGTAGCATTTACATTTCGGTTGTAATGTAAAAATACCGGAGCCTTGAAGTACAACGTCTGTGATTTGTGAAGCACCATAATTTTCGCAGCTTATGGTCCCAGTGACTGGTTGTGTTAAGATGTATAGCCATTGATTTGTTGAGAGGGGATGCCAAACTTCGATTTCTGACTTCATGGTTTTGGTGTCGCAGTTTGATGGGATTTTTTCAGGTTTTTGAAGTTTCAGAATCGTTTCGCAGGTTGGTCTTTCCTTGATTAGATGTATGATGATGTTGGAACAAATGTACTCGGATGGTGATATCTTCTGGCATTTCGATAATTCTGACATCTCTCCATAATACGTTCTTGTCGTACTTAGGATAAGGTAAGGGAAAGAAGGGTTTATATAGGAGTATATTGAAGAGTTTTGATATTGGACAGGTAAGGGAATCAAATTATATAGTTGATACAAATCTTTAGTTACTAGTGGTATCTTAATTGCATAAATTAAAACTTTATTTGTGTAAACTACTGAGAGTGAACATATTTGCGTGTATTTAAAAATGTTTGCATTATCATCTAGGTCTATTGGAAAATCTAAATCTGTTCTTTTATTATTAATTTTCAATAATTCTTCGCGTAAAGATTTTGGAGTAATTATTGAAGGGTGTAAAATATTTTGTTTGGAAAATAATATTGAAGAAATAATAACATCGAATTCTTCGTCTAATTCTTCGGTAATTTGAGATAATAAATTTAAATGATCCATTACTGTTTGAACGTAGGTTAATGAATTTATTCTAATAATGCTTGAGTTTGAAAATTTATTAAATATTTTTATATTTTTGTTTAACTTTTCTTAAGTGTCAATGCTGACCTATTATAACCAGAGATCGCTTCAGAGATTATATGAACTTGTTGCTTTAAAAGTTTTTGCATGTCTTGATTTTGATTAACTACTGCATGAATTGCGTCATTATAATATTCTGCGTCATCTGCATCGGGGATTCCAAATAACCATTTAAATGTATAAGATACACCGTTAATTAATCCTCTTTTTACTCTAAGTGACATTTTATCAGGTTCATGACCTGTTAGGTGGTTTATGGCTTCGAGTTTTTTATTTAATTTTTCAAGTCGAATTTCTATTAATTCTAGAGATTCTTTGCATAAAAATTCGGAATGTCTGAATGTTACATTTTTATCGTTAGGGTGCATGCATAAGGGTTTTGAGATATAAAACGATTTTTCGGCAAATTTTAATTTCATTTCATAAATGCTTATATTATTGAATGATAAGAGTGTAAAATAGTCTTGGGTTAGTTTTACTTGACCTAAGTCTTGATAAAATATTCCTGATTTAAAATCTAATTTTTGGTTTTTATAGGGGATATTACCGGATATAGGCGGGAGTGTTAATATGTTAATTAGTGTCAGAACGAGAAGGGTTTTCATCTTCTGGAACAAAAGGTTTTAATAAATTATGATGAACGACTGATGTTTTCTTGTGACTAATTTGTATTTTGACCATTTCTATCATAATAAATTTTAGAAGTTTCTTTGGCATTTATTATATTTTCTCGAGCTAGTTGGAATGACCTATTTAATTTTAATTTTAAGTTAGAATAATAATCATCGTAAGTATATTTAAATTCTGGTTTACAGGTAAGAGTACTAGGTATAAAAGCTTTATGACCAAAGAGTAGTTCGTAAGGTGTGAATTTAGTAGATTTATGATAGTGGGTATTGTAAGTGAACATAGCTAAGGGTACGTATTCGTCCCAATTAGTTGTTTTATCGTTTATGTAGTGTCGTAAATATTCTTTTAGAGTCAAGTGGCTTCTTTCTAAACTACCGTTCGTTTGGGGATGATAAGGGCTAGATAAAATGTGTTTAATTTTAAAAAGTTTATTTACTTCTTTAATTAGATTTGAGGTGAAGTCTGTACCTTGATCTGTTAAGATTGTCTCGGGTATACCAAATATACAAATAAATTGCAAAAGTACGTCAGCGACTGTTTTTGCTTCGTGATTAGGTACAGATGTTGCATATGAGTATTTTGTTAGATCGTCTTGCATGGTAACGATAAATTTATTGCCTGCCTCTGTTAACGATAAGGGACCAACTACATCGATAGCTAATCTTTGAAAAGGTCGTTCGCTCGTTGTAGTTATCTCCATAGGAGCTTTTGGGGTTTTATGAACTAATTTATTAATTTGACAAGATTGGCAACTTTTAATAAAGTGTTTTATATCACCTTTCATGTTTGGCCACTTATAATTTTCTTTAATTCTATGATAAGTTCTTAAAAATCCGGGATGACCGGCTACTGACGAAGAATGATTCTCTTGTAAAATATTTTTTATTTCTTCGCGGGTTTTAGGACAAAATTTTGGTTTGTTTACAAGTACAATTTTGATATTTGATTTTGAGAATAAAAATTCTATTAATTCGTTAAATAAATCTTGTTTGATATTTTTATTTTCTTCTACAGGATTTTTAAGATATACTGTAAAAATCTTATTTGTTAAAAGAATAGACCGGAGTTTTTGCAAAGAGTAAAATAAGTCATTGTAAGTTATTTTGTCAAAATGATTTAATTTTGAAATTACTAAAAATGTGGTTTGATTATTTGAGTTTTTTAAAGTAATAGTGTCATAAAGATTAATGTTGTCATGATTTAATTGATTAATGTCTTGATTAATAATAAGACTTTCGTAACAAGGATTGTTTTCATCGAGATCTTTTGAATATAAAAGAATATTGGGAAATTTTGAAAAAACATTATCTTTTATCGTTTCAATGTCAGCTAATTTTTGATTCATATAATGGAATTTAATAAAATCGCTATAAGTTTCTAATTTATTTTTATTTAAGTTGATTTGAATATTTTCGGGATTTCGCGAAAGTGCGTCAGCGTTACAATTTATTCTACCTGGTTTATAATGAATTTCGTATTCGAATTCTTCGAGTTTAAGTCTCCAACGAACTAATCTACTATTAGGGTCTTTACAATTTGCTAACCATTTAAGTGGACGATGATCTGTACAGATAATAAACTTTTTACCATATAGGTATGGTCTAAAGTGTTGTGTAGCCCAAACGATCGCTAAAAGTTCTCTATCCGTAGTAGAATAATTACATTCGGCTTTATTTAACGTGCGAGAGGCATATGCGATTGGCAAATCTTTACCAATTTCACCTTGTGACAAAATGGCACCTATTGCAAAGTTTGATGAATCTGTGGTTAAAATAAAATCCTTAGAAAAATCTGGAAATTGAAGAATTGGTTCTTGAGATAAAATATTTTTAAAATGACAAAATGAGTTTTCCTGTTCAAGTCCCCAGGTAAACTGAGTATCTTTTTTAAGCAATTGTGTTAATGGTTTCGCGTGTTTTGAAAAATCTTTAATAAATCTACGATAGTAACCAATGAGTCCTAAAAACTGTTTAATTTGTTTTGGAGTTTTAGGTTGAGGGTAGTTTTTAATAGCTGATATTTTATTTGGATTCGGTGAGACACCTTTTTCATTTATAACATGACCAAGATAAGCGACTTCTTTGTGCATAAATTCGCATTTATCGGGTTGTAAAAGTAATTTATTAATTCTTAATCTGTCAAAAACATTTTTTAAACGTAAAGAGTGTTCTTCTAGCGTACTACCAAAAATAACGATGTCATCCAAGTATACAAAGCATTGAAGGCCTTGTAAACCCACTAGGGCAGCATTCATTGCTCTTTGGAATGTACTTGGTGCATTTTTTAAACCAAATGGCATTCGCAGATATTCGTAATGACCTAATGGACTAGAAAAAGCAGTTTTAGCAATATCTTCCTTTTTCATGAGAATTTGATGAAATCCGGACGCGAGGTCAAGGGTTGTAAAATATTTTGAATGTCCTAATTGATCTAAAATATCTTCGATATTTGGTAAGGGAAATTTATCTCCAACCGTAATTTCATTTAATTTGCGAAAGTCAATTACAATTCTAAATTTACGTTCACCTGATGCGTCTAATTTTTTAGGTACAATCCATAAGGGGACTATTATAAGGAGAGACTGATGGTCTGATAATTTTTTGTTTAAGCATTTTTTCGATTTGTTTTTCGACCTCTCTTTTGTGAACTTCTGGGAATCTATAAATTTTTGTTGCAATTGGGGTAGGGTCGGTTGTTTTAATTTCGTGTTCGAGAATACTTGTGTGAGTTAATGTGTCATTAGGAAGATAAAAAATGTCGTTATATTGCTCGCATAATTTTAAAATAGAATATTTTTCTTCGGGATTTAAATGGTCTAGTCTTAGATTTTCTTTAAGTAATTTGATGCGATTATTTGTTACTGATTGATTTTTAACATTAATAAAGATTGTAGATTGTTTTTCTTCAAAAGGTTCTAGAAAAACTTGTAATTTATTTATTTTTAATTTTCGATTTTGGGTATTTAATATAGTAGTAATGGCAGTGCCATTTTCCACTTTGAGAATAGCTTTTGCTAAAAATACACCTTCGGCAATATTTATTTCTGGACAGATACCCTGTGATAAATTTTTTATTTAAGATTTCAATTTTGATAATTGTTTCTGATCTAGGTTCTAATACAACTGAATATAAATTTTCATTATTATGATTATTAGGAATTTGAGATATAATTTTTAAAGGTATTTTTAGTGAATTTAATTGTAACTCACTATTGTTTAAATTTATTATTGCGCCTTGTAATGATAAGAAATCGTTTCCCTATGATACCGTCGTAGGGTATATTATTATTTTGATCAACTAATTGAAATTTAATTGGTATAGGTTGATCGTTTAGACAAAGGTGAAGAATTATGCTTCCCTGCTGTTTCTACAGGAGAATTAGCACTAAGCCCATTTAATAAAATTTTTTCATTAATATTAAGATTTGATAATAAAGTAGAAAGATGCGCTTGATTTTTTAAAAGTGATACAGATGCTCCCGTATCTATTAAAAATTTTAATTTAATGTTATCACAATATGTTTCGATACACGGACTTACATTATTATTTAAAAGAATATTAAATGTTTTAAGATTTTTAATTATTTTGTTACAATTATTAGGAACCGGATAACAACCAAAATTATTAGGTCTACGGCAAGATTTATTTAGAACCGGATAGCAACCTGAGTTTTCAGATCTACGGCAAGAATTATTTGGAACCGGATAACAACCAAAATTATTAGGTCTACGGCAAGATTTATTTGGAACCGGATAACAACCAAAATTATTAGGTCTACGGCAAGATTTATTTTGAACCGGATAGCAACCTGAGTTTTCAGATCTACGGCAAGAATTATTTGGAACCGGATAACAACCAAAATTATTAGGTCTACGGCAAGATTTATTTAGAAAGGGTCTTATTTAAGATTTTTACGTCGGTTTTTATTATTCCCAATCCGCAGAAACGACGTTGTTCTGGGACGCATTCTCGTTTAAAGATTCGGTATTATTGGAGAAATTTGAATTATAATTTATATTTTGATTGGAACTATTTCCTGCATTTTTTCGTTGACGTTTGAAACAATCGTCTATTAAATGACCATTCTTTTTACAGTAATTACAAAATTAGACTGATAAGATGAGTTATAGTTTCCATTTGATTTATAATTTTTATTTGAATTGTAATTTGTATTTGAATGTTTATTTGTATTTGAATTTTCGCTAGGTTTATTTAATTGTACGTTAAATTTTTTATTTTTAAAGCAATCTTGTGTGTTATGAGTTTTTGTTTTGCAATTTTTGCAGAATTTTGATGGACGGGATCCTAAAGAACTAGATTTCGAAATTTGAAGAGCTCTTTCTTCTTCTAAAGCACTAGTTAGAGCGTCCTGATAAATTATTAGAGTTTTTACTTCTTAAAAAACGCGATATTTCCGGTTGACTATGAAGGATAAAGCGTTGCAAAGCTAATTCTTTAATAATTTGAACTCGGGCTTTGCGAGTGCCTTCGTCGTTATCGGAAATACAATTAACAATGCGGGTGTATAATTTATCGACTCTGTTGTGAAAAGATAGAATAGATTCGTTAAAATTTTGTCTTATCGTATTAAGATCTTCCATTAATTGTGTGTAATGTTTTTTGTCTGCGTATAATTGTATTAAAAAGTTCTTTAAGGTCCTTCCAATCGTTTATTTCTTTATCGCGCAATTGTGCTTTTGCACTACCTGTTATTTTTGAAATCACGTATGCTATAAGAGGTTCATTTTGAGAATTGTGTGCAAATTTAAAGGCGTTTTCGCAATTAGAAATAAATTCGTATAACTCTGTTGCGATTTCCGTCGAATGATTTAGGTATAAGTGAACAAAGAAAAGCTAATTTGTGTGGAGGAATGTCTGTTATGTTGCTGCTATCAGCACTTCGAAGCGTTTGAGGGTTATTTTCAGGCATTTGTGAATAGTAAAAGACGCGAAAATACAAATAAAATGTTTAAGAAAAGTAAAAAAAAGATTTAAACCTGCTATATAAAATGGGGAAACAGAAATAAGGAAAAAGAAAGGAATAAACGACTTACGTTTGATATTGTCTGTCTTGTGGGTTCTTCGTTGTGGTTGAGGGTTCTTTTGTGTTGCTTGATGATTCTTTGTTGATCCAAGGAGTTGAAACTCGCCAAGTTGAAGAAATATAGATGAGTTGCCCTTTTGATTCTTGATTTACTTGATTTTTGATTCTTCTTCTTGTGACCAAATCCAATACGACTGCGCCAAATTTTATGTTGGGGATACGAAGAACTAACACTTTGACTCGTAAGATCGTTTATTGTAAATAAGTTTTACATAATAATTAAATAATAAATATTCGAGAAGTTAAATCTTAAGTTAAGTGAGTGAAAAGTAAATAGTAAGTGTTCTTTTGGTTTCTAAAAATGAGCTTTTATACAGCGCGATAATTTTTATCAGTTAATGGAAAAATAGAAGCGCTGTCTTTGAAATTATGAAATATCTAATGATGCGTAATAATTACTTGAACTATTTGAACTTTTTATTAATTTAATTTATGGACTTATTTTTTGTAACCCCTAAAGATCACGACTAAAAGATTATTTAATATACATTAGAAAAACAAACTGTTACCAAATAAATATACAGGGTCTAACACAATTTCCTAAACAAAAAAATTAACACTTAAATAACACACCATTCTGAAATCATCAAATTATAAAGAAATTTGTAGAATATAATTATCAGTTCTACTACAACACTTACTGATGTATTTCGTAACTTTAAACCCTTTTTACTGTATCCCCTAATTTCAGTTTAAAAACCAGTGATGGCATTTTTTTTCGAATATTTCGCACAATAATTACATTTTTCTGTTAATATATTATAAATATTCTAGATAGTTGTAACGAACACGTTACGAATTATAATAAAGTATGCAGAAATATAGGTTGCAGACGCTGAAGTCAGTTGAATTTGTTGATGCGTATTGGCAGTGGGAAATGTTTTGATTAACTGCCTGAAAACCTTTGAAATGTTTTCAAACCCTAGTATTCTAAAAAAATTGTGTTAAAATTTTTAAAATAAAATTAACAAACTACAAACTCAAGTTAATAAAAAAACTTTTATTATGTAAATAATAGCCTCAATCATTATCTAATAAAAAAAATTTGCAAATTTAAAATTTTAAACAATGTTTATTCTTGTTTCAGGTTCTAGAAAATTATTTGGCGGCTACCGGATAACGCCGCGTTTCTGCAAGCCAACGAGAAAAGCGACAGATGGCGCTCACGGCCCCAGCATATGTATGTTCAACCACGAATGCACGCAAAGACAAGGCCAAGTGGTCGGGGCCTGCATGGACGGCTTCCTATTCGGCGCCTGCTGCCTGCTACCTGCCGGTACAACAGGCGAACTGCTCGAAAGTGATCTCTCTTCCATATCGTCCATCGATAATAAGTTAACCACCAGGCCTGGTGGTTTTTCTGTCACTGGTAGACCGCAAATCAGCTCTACCGTGGATATTACTTCGAGTGGTTTGTCGCAGATAGCCCAGTCTTTGCTGAATTCAGCCGCTATACCCACAGCACAAGACAATGCTGTAGTGCAGCTATCAGGGGATAACTCATTCTTCACGACAACTGGAATTACCCACCCTTCTCCTGACACTATTATTGTAAACCAACAGGATAATGAGATTGTATCGACATTCTTCACACCTTCAACACAACCGCCAATAGATAAAAGAACTACAGTTAGGATGGATCAAACAACAACATATAACCGTCCAACAAATCTAGAATTATCGATTTCCAATGGCCCTGCACTGTTCTCCACCCCAAAACCAATATACTCCTACAAACCAAGCAAACCAATGTTCCATCAACGACCCCCTAAACCAACCGATGATCAATACATTCTAGTGCCAACAATATCGCATGAAAACAAGAAAAACACCTCGCAATCGGAATTCGAATCGGTGGTTAACATAATGGAACTTTTAAATAAAACCCACGAAATCGCCCGAACGGTACTAAAAAACCTCCCACAACTTCGTATGTGTTTAGTTCCACCCCCCTCACGTAGACCGAGTATTAGCACTGCCAATCCACCTTCGACTAGTTATGTGTTTAGTACCACAGTACCGCCACGTAGACCCATATCCACGACCACCACCCGAACTAAAACAACCAGTAGAAAAACTAGCAAACCCAAGACTAAAAAACCAACGACGAACAACCGTACGTTATTGGTTCCACGTTGAGACCCGAAGCGCATTCCACTTTCTCTTATAGTCCTTCAGCTTTTTATACGACGAAGAAACCCCCATCTACGTCTTACGTTTATAGTTCCACCCCAACAAGGCGCCCACCTTCTGTAGTTGATACCCATGTAGCTGGCCCAGGTTTCAGTGTGACTTCTAGCCCTGCGTCATCTTCAACAGGGCAGTATTCGAGTCAACCTAGCCCTGCCCCGACTGTCATAGTCCTTAGCCCTCTTCCAGATGAAGACAACGATGTCATAACAACTAAACCCATACAAAAATTACCGTCCAACTATCAACCTATTCGACCATCAACGTATCAAGCTACAAGACCCACTGGTACCCCTAATAGAAAGCCTGTAAATTCTGTGATCGTTAATAATCACGTAACTCAAAATATTTACCCTCACACAAGCGAGCGTCCTCAACCAACAGTCCTGATTACCCCCAAACCAAGTGGTACAACATCGAGACCCACAACAGACTTAATAACAGCACCAGTAGAAGTAGAGACATCAGCAGATGATCTAATTAACTTCCCCCCAGTCAGAAACCCCAACTTAAACATGTCTAATCCTCTATTAGGTGACGAAGGTGACATAACCACCCCATCTTTCATTGAGGATGAAGCACTTAACACCCAAATGGAATCATTCGTAAACAAAATCATACAAGGTTTGCAGGAGCCCTTCGAAGGGCTCAAGGAAGTAGTGTACAATAGAAACAAAACAACTTCCGGTAGTGGTAATACTACCAAGAAACCTGTTAAGAAACAAGGTACGTCGACCAAAAAGCCTGTAGTCAGGCCTGCTATCACGACGACCACAAGAAGGCCGCCCACAAGGAAGCCCAGCAGTGCTGGAACCCAAGAAGCCCACCACCACCAAAAAGCCTGGTGAAAACTACTTAAAAGGCCGGTTGTCACGACAACGCAGTCTTTTATTGAGGACAATGTTCTCAGTGCTAGTGAGGATGAGGAATATAGAAACCCGTAAGTAAATTATTTATGGGTCTTTCCATCTCAAATCGACCAGGCAATAAGGGGTTATTTTTTAACGAAATTGTTTTTACAGTTTCTCTACCGAAACTGATGAACCCGTATTTTTCCTTTTTGTTTAAATTTGTTGCAGGAATTTTTGAAAAATGGGACAGATACATTGATTTTTCTCTTTTTACGAGAGAAAGCGATAACTTGGCCAAAAATGTTTCGATTTTTTTAAATTATAGTTTAATATTTACTACATAAAAAAAATATTTAAAAAATTATGTGAATTCACTCATAAATTAAGAAGCCTTTGAAACGTTTGTGTTTATAGAAGTATCAGATTGGACAGCTCGTTAGTTTGTTTTGCCAGTAAGTAAATATTAACATTTTATTTTTCTATGAAAACATACCCTAAAACTTTTTATAAAATAAAATAAAAATTAAGCTGGTTATGGCCATTGTAGGGAATCTCTGGCAATTAATTAAAAACGAAATATGAAATCAAATAAAAATTTGTTTTATAATTAACCTGCGCATTAGTTTCTAGACCTCTCAGGCTTAATACTTATTTCCTTTCCTGATAGAGCATTAGTCAAAAAGAGTTTCGCGACTGCCTCACTTACATCTGTTAACCGACCAAAATTTTTCGGCATTGTTTGTTCGAAATCGCGTTTTTATAAGATTCTTGTGCATTCGATTAATTACTTTTAGGTATGTAATACTTTTTATTAATTTAACGAAAATTAATTTACGAATACGTTTTACATCTTTTAAAAGTAACACATGCAAAAATATTAAGAATTTACATTTTACTCTAAAATCTTTAATAATTTAATTTTCGGTCAAAACAGAAGTGATAAAAATATTTTAAATATCGGCCATTTCAGGCGTAACGGATGGGACAGTTGCAAGTTTTTATTTAAAAAATAACATTGTTCTATTATATTACTAATGTCAAATTTTTATAAATAGTTCTAAACAGAAGCTGTTTAACAAGGTTTTTATTTGGCAAAATGTTTAATCGTGGCTGACCGTTTAATTCCTTAAAAATTAATTTTTTTTTTCAAAAACACTACCAGTACTGTTTTCGAATAAAAAAAATTATTTTTTAAGGAATTAAACATACAATTACGATACCTACTTTTGCCAAATAAAAACTATGTTAAACAGCTTTTGTTTAGAACTATTTAAAAAAATTTGACATTAGTAATATAATAGAACAATATTATTTTGTAAATAAAAACATGCAACTGTCCCATCCGTTACTCGTGGAATGGCCCATATGTCAGTTTTAAATTACACTTTATAAAAGTCACCCCAGCTTCATAAAATACCAAATATTTTCGATGAACCACGAATTGACATTACAAAAGAGTCAATCCAAATGAAAACACCAAAAATGAATTTAAAAGTGCGCTGCATGATTTTTTATTGTAATGAAAAAATTTGAGGATGATCTTTTAGGTGTCAAATATGAAAATCCGTTGCCGTTTTAATTTTTTGTTGCTTTACTTTTATTTGGCACCCCTTAGAAGTCTGAAATAGTGTCAATTTCTTACTCTCTTATAGTGGGCCAGAACTTTTTTTCTGTGACAAATATTGAAATAATTTTAATTTTGTTTTACTGTCCAGTAAGTGTGTTTTCGATATAAATTATTATTATCCAATTAGTTAATATCATAAAAGAATGGTAAACCACTAAAGATTCATGATAATTTGCCAATTTTTGTGATTTTTGTCTGGCTCCTGTGCCTATTCTACTGAATTTAGAAGGTTCATTTTTTTCAGGTATAAAGTACTTATACAATAGAAAACGTAACTATTATTTTAAGTTTCTAGACTATCAATTTCTTTATTAAAAAAATTATTGAAAATTGATAATTCTCAAAATTAGCCAATTTTGCCCTCAGAAATCATTATGTTGAGGAAAAAATAAAAATCTGAAACTTTCAGGAAATGTAGTCCCCACCTTCATCTTTTCAGTCCAGTTAGTCTTGTTTTGTTATTTTTATCCATGTAAAAGATATAATAATTTTTTTAATGCCAGTTAAGAAGCGATATTGTTAGTTTTATTTATAATTTAAAATTTAGATGGCTTTGACTTTGTCAATTCATGTTTGATGGAGAAATGTCAGAATGCGAAAAATATTTCATAAATATTATTTGTGCGTATTTCTTTGGTAAATTTTGTATATAAAATAATGTCATATTATGTTATATACAAAACTTTTTAAAGTCACCAAAGGAATACCACAAATAATAATTATGAAATATTTTTGATAGTTCAACCATTCCACGCTACTCGGGAATTTTTGTAGCGTCCATTATTATGCTTATAAGTTTAAGCCTAATTATTACAAGCATAATAAACATGTTTGCAATATTAACTATTGTAAAGGTATTTCATTTAATTACGGTAGCATTTAATCACAATTTTTTATTGTAACGGACGCTACAAAAATTTCCGAGTAGCTTGGAATGGCTGAACTATCAAAAATATTTCATAATTATTATTTGTGGTATTCCTTTGGTGACTTTAAAAAGTTTTGTATATAACATATGACATATTATGTTATATACAAAATTTACCAAAGAAATACGCACAAATAATATTTATGAAATATTTTTCGCAGTTCTGACATTTCTCCACCAAACATGAATTGACAAAGTCAAAGCCATCTAAATTTTAGGTTATAAATAAAACTAACAATATCGCTTCTTAACTGGCATTAAAAAAATTATTATATCTTTTACATGAATAAAAATAACAAAACAAGACTAACTGGACTGAAAAGATGAAGGTGGGGACTACATTTCCTGAAAGTTTCAGATTTTTATTTTTTCCTCAACATAATGATTTCTGAGGGCAAAATTGGCTAATTTTGAGAATTATCAATTTTCAATAATTTTTTTAATAAAGAAATTGATAGTCTAGAAACTTAAAATAATAGTTACGTTTTCTATTGTATAAGTACTTTATACCTGAAAAAAATGAACCTTCTAAATTCAGTAGAATAGGCACAGGAGCCAGACAAAAATCACAAAAATTGGCAAATTATCATGAATCTTTAGTGGTTTACCATTTTTTTATGAGATTAACTAATTGGATAATAATAATTTATATCGAAAACACACTTACTGGACAGTAAAACAAAATTAAAATTATTTCAATATTTGTCACAGAAAAAAAGTTCTGGCCCACTATAAGATAGTAAGAAATTGACACTATTTCAGACTTCTAAGGGGTGCCAAATAAAAGTAAAGCAACAAAAAATTAAAACGGCAACGGATTTTCATATTGGACACCTAAAAGATCATCCTCAAATTTTTTCATCAAAATAAAAAATCACGCAGCGCACCCCATTTGGTGTTTTTATTTGGAATGACTCAAAAATAATAATTCCGAATCGACCAATTTAGACAACTCGGGACTTTTTATTATCAACTTTAAATGAAAAAAATATGGAGAAAAAAAAAATGTGGCAATATAAAAATTTTGACATCAATTTTTTTGGCTATTTTAGAAAACAAAATTAATTTTTTATATTATCTTGTATGTACTAAACATTTACCTACAATTTAAAAAATCGTAACGATTGAAACATTTTTGGTCATGTTATCGCATTTTCACTCGTAAAAAGAGAAAATGTTTCTGCCCATTTTTCAAAAATTTACTACGGGTAGACAAAACAAAAATTTCGTTAAAAAAAAGACCTACTTTCTTAAAATGAATTAGTCAAAAAATAACTAATTATAAGTCATATATGACTATTTATTATAACGAAAAAGCAGTCACTAATAATTAGTCAAATTTTACTGAATGAAATAGTCTAATTAGTGGATTTAAATTAAAAAAAGTTTTGACCCAGTCGGGGATTGAACTCAGGTCTGTCACTTGTCAATCTTGTCAAGCTGTTGCCATAACTAATGTGGGTATCAGTCACTCTCATAAAAATCAAACTTTAACTATTTACGTAGTAAAAAATAACTATTTAAAAGTGAAAACGACTATTTTATTAGTAAAAATGCTGGTACTAATTCAAATAGTAGAACTTTGACTATTTAATTATAAGAGAGTACCCCTTTTTCCCTGGTCGATTTGAGATGGAAATGTATTGATGAATCTCTGTATAGATAATGTGCATCCTTGCGGCTATTTTAGCTTAGTTAGGATTTTGGGTCATTAGTATTTAATATCGTCATTATCTTAAGTTTAATTTTTGCTTTTTACTATTTATTTTCGTCATCATCTTAGTTTGTCATCATAGTCATCATTGTGATTGTTGTCATTTGACTTTGTCATCATTTTAATTTGTTTCTTAATATCATTTAACTTGTCATCACCAGCTTGTAGCCAGTTTAGAATATCTTCATTTTGAGTGTCAAATCTTGCAATCTTCTTTTAGAATGCGGAGTGCGGCCTCTGGTAAAAACCGGCAGAATCGTGGGAGGCAAAGGCGCCACATTCGGGGAGTTCCCCTGGCAAGTGCTGGTACGCGAATCGACGTGGCTGGGTCTCTTCACCAAAAACAAATGCGGCGGCGTCCTCATCAGCAACAAATACGTGATGACGGCCGCCCATTGCCAACCGGGATTCCTGGCCTCCCTCGTGGCCGTGTTCGGGGAGTTCGACATTTCCGGCGAGCTGGAGACCAAACGATCCATCAGCAGGAACGTCAAAAGGGTTATCGTTCATAGGCAGTACGATGCGGCTACGTTCGAGAACGACTTGGCTCTGTTGGAATTGGAGCAGCCTGTGAAATTCGATAGTCATATAGGTGAGTTGTGTTACTTTTTTTAATGTTGCGTGGGTAAATGAGGAAATATTGTTTTGTTTGCATACTATTGATTTTGTGGTGTAGAATTGTTCACAACAACAAGCTTTAAAATGCAATGGTTTGTTTTGAAATACGAGGCGCAATAACATATTTATATAAAAATTAAAATATAAAAACTTTTTTATTTTTGTTCATATAAAAGTTTTTGCCTATTTAGAAATGACAAATTCAGTTTTTATTTTTACTAATTTCCCCTCAGTCTCAGAGATGCATCTAAAAATATGACTATTTCACTAGACTATTTGGACGCCTTTCTGCAGAAAGGAACCAACCCACAAAACCAAAAAAATCGAGATATTTAGCCTATGAACTAATTAAGTATGTATAATTTATCTGCAAAATAGGTCATAGCCAAAATGCAAGTGTAGTGAAATCTATTAATCATTGAACCAACCAACATTCAATAATAGTGTGGATTACTAATCCAGAATTAGAATCTGTAGAATATCTGCAAGTGCAGCTGGTAGACCCACTACCAAAGTCTTTAAAGATTTCCTGCTTCTGCAAAATATAAAGTCTTGATGCATTTTTTTGATAGCTTACAAGATGAGGTGGGGTTGGAAGATGATGTGGACGAATTTCAAATAGAATCAAAACTAATTCATATTACCATTATAATAGTAATATCAGTTGTATTTTGTTTGGAAATAAATAATTGTCGCTTTTCTTTAAATACATACATACATCAGATAGTAGTTTTCATAAATTGCAGAAAGGAACCAACCAACAAAAGCCCATTTTTTTCGTCACCCTACACATAACATCACAAAACACGGTGCTGTTCTGAGAGGTGATTTTTGGACTTTTTGTGAAACCTAATTTTTTTTTTATTCTTGTTAATTAGGTCATAACTAAAATTTTAAGAGCAAAATAAAAAAAATTTGACGGTTAATTTTGTTTTAATTGGATGTTTATTAAAAATATGTATGCACACTTTCAATTCTCCAATTAAAACTTGCGATTCTGAGAGAACAAAAATTATAGAATACGTATACTAAAAATGACAATTCAAACGTCAAATAAATTTTTAATTCATGGCAACCTTTAAGGATATATTAATTAAGGGAAAATAAATGTATACGTCAAAGGTTAGATTAAAAGTTTGAACGTTTATTGCAAACAAAACAGTAAAATATATAAAAAAAAAATGTAAAAACCTTTTTTTTAGTTATGCAAATATTAAATATTTAAATTAAATCGCTAGTTTTAATTGGATAATTGAAAGAGTGCATAATATTTTTAATAAACAGTCAATTAAAACAATTCAAACCGTCAGTTTTTTTTTTGTTTTGCTCTTAAATTCTTAGTTATGACCTAATTAACAAGAATATAAAAAAAATTAGGTTTCACAGAAAGTCCAAAAATCACCTCTCAGAACAGCACCGTGAAAATCTACCTGATGAAATTATAATTTTATACCGTAAGTCCAAAATCGGCATAAAATTAACAGGTAATTTTAAAATTATTAAAATCTTTGATAGCTTTTTTCTCAGTTTCATCATGGTGTGGGTTGGTCCCATTCTGCAGAAAGCCGTCCATTTTTAAGTAATAAAATGTCATAGTAACGGCATGTTTTCTTCTGACAAAACTCCTGCCCGTGATTTCTCAGCGACAAAATTATGGTTTGGTACTTCTATTGTTGTCAGTTTGACAAACAATAAAATTAAAGTTGTTTTGATATTATTACAAATCCGTCACCAAGGTGTTTTATACTTCTATTGTTGCCAGTTTGACAAACGTCATTGTGAAATAATGAATCCACGCGCAAATTCAGGATTTGGGTGCCATCATGCTATGCTCACTCCCCCCTTCCTTTTCAGACCTTAAAATTAGTTGCGGATAGGATCGATTATAGCGCTGAAGCAGCAGAATTTAAATAACACTTAGGTGGCATCTTTGTCAATTTGACAATTTGTCAATTTTTCGTTTAAACTTTAGAGACCCCATTATTGTTGTGTTCATAGATGACCGAAGGTTTTGTTCCAGCTTTGTTCTAGACAAACAAGTTTTCCTTTTGTGCGTTTTTGTTAGTTTGACTTTTTTACCAGTTTACAAGTTTTCCTTTTGTGCGATTTTGTTAGTTTGACTTTTTTACAATGGTGTTTAAATGTGCTGTTGTTAATTGTAGAAATACAAGTAACGAGGCAGTATTACACTCGTTTCCTAAGGATCCTGACGTAAGTTAGTTAACTTTAGAAATAACCAATACAATATATAAAAAAATGCCTTATAAATAGGTAAAAAATGAGTCCAAGAAAAAGCAGGAGGCTATTAAAAATTTAAAAAAGATTGTTAACTAAATTAGTATTTTTTTTTTGTTTAGACATTAATGCTTATTTGCTTTGTTTTATAATTGTTAACTTTATTTTTATATACTTCATTAAAAAAAATATATAAAATCATAATTTGTTTGTTTTATTACATTTGGGGCATTCCACGTTACTCGGTAATTTTTGTCCCGCCCGTCACAATTAAAAATTGTGAGTAAAAACCACAAGTTATAAAATTAATATTTTATAATATTATTTTTATTGTGCTTATAACTTATTAAAAGTATAATAAAACAATATTTTTAAATAAATTTTATAACGTGGAGTTTTTACTCACAATTTTTAATTGTGACGGGCGGGACAAAAATCCCCGAGTAACGTGGAATGACCCATTTTCCTAATTCAAGGATTTTTCAAACTCATTATTAATTAATACAGTTATTTTATATCGCCTCCTGTAATCTACAATGTTACATTTAGTGATTAATATGAGAACTTTTAAATTGCCTTAAATATTGTAATTGTAAACTGTGAGAAGTTTGTTTAAAATACAAATTTGATTAGTATGAAACTTACCAATAAGTATTTCTATTGGATTTGATAGAATTCATTATAAAATGCAAACATCTTCAAGCCTTAGTAATATTATATTAAATTTTGTTTTCTTTTAAAATGGGTGAATTTTATAATAAAGCTTACCAAATCTTATTGGACATCTGAAAATACAACATATTTAAATATGTTTGTTTAAAATTTCTAGGCAATGGTTTTAATATTAAATTTTTTTTTATAAGGACTCATTGTCTCACAATATAATAATTAATTTCTAAAAGTTTAAAAAAAAATAAGAGATTTAAATATATTTGTTAGTCAGTTTCATTCGAGCCAGATTTGTATTTAAAACAAAATTTTTACGGTTTACAATTTTAAAATTCAAGGAGATTTAAGTACAGATATCACACACTAGATGTCGCACTGTAGATTCCAGGCGGTTTAAACTGTTAAAGCCCTTGGACAATAGATGTCGCTATCTAGAATGGATCTGCTTGCAGCGCCACGGGCGGTGATATCCGCTGTTAAATTAACTTTGTTTCGATTTTCTAACGAGAGTCGGCTATCTATACCTTCGGTCATCTATGGGTGCCATTCAGATGAACAAATAAAAAAATTGGTTTCAAAAAATATCCCATTAAATACTTAGAGCTCTATTTGGACCCAATTCTCAGAATTCCTACGGGTGAGAAATTTTACACTGGAAAAATGTACTACCGCGACGGAACTAGCAAAAATTCTGGAAGATTATGCCTTTAATATGAAAAAATGCAATGGCGAAGACTATAAAGAGTCGTCTGTAAAGTATATGTGGAATTCAACTGCAAAAATGGTACAAGAAAAATATTTTATAGAATACGGCATAAAAATCGATCCTTTCACGGATATATCTTTCAAATGTTCAAGATTGGCCAGAGATATCAAGCGAAGGCAGCTTCAAAGTTGTCCAGAAAAAAGAAAACTTAGTTCAAAAGCATTATCCACCGAAGAACTTTTAAAAATGATCCAAAGCTACGATGAAGAAACCCCCGATGGAGCAGAAAAAAAGTTTTTTCACCTCTGCTCATATGAACTTGCTTGGAGAGGCAATGAGGCCGTAAACTGCAAGATTCACTTTTTCCAGAAGGAATTTAATAATATGGGAGAATTTACGGGCCGAATTGAATACAACAGCATTTTTTCGAAAACAACTCAAGACGGGTCGAAAAGTTTGGCAAGCAGCAAATGGTTGGTAAGAAATTTATCAAACGAAGATTTATGCCCAGTTAGATTATTCTTGAAATTAATGGAAAAAAGAGGACCAAATATTTTATCAGGCAGACTTTTTCTTACCGTTCACCCCAACTGGAAGAATGGATCTTGGTTCAAAAACTGTCCACTTGGAATCAACATCGTATTTAAGTGGACAAAGATGTCAGCTGAAAAAATTGGAATAGGCACAAAAAAACATAAAATAACAAACAATTCGCATCGATCTTCAGCTGTGTCAGCTTTGTTTAAGCAAGGTGTTGCTGAACAGGAGTTAATTAAATTAACGGGTCACTCAAATGCAAGCTCCCTAAAACCATACCTGCAGCTGGATTCTAGTCACCACCAGAAGTTGATCGAAAATCTCCGAACAACAAATGAAGCTGGACCTTCGAGTTCCCAGATGCTACAGGTCAATAATACACAAAATCGTGCTTTGGTAACAAATAAATTAAGATTACATGTTTCGTTAATAGGGTGCATTAATTGTCTTGTTTTTTCTCATGAAATAGTCACTCGAAAGAAAATTTTTACCGGCAAAATTTGTTCTCTTGTGATATTATATACAAAAATATATTTACTTAGAAATTATTTCAAAGTTCAAAAAATTATAATGCGTGGAGTTTCAGTTACTCGATGAATTTCTTTACTCGCCTATTGGCTCGCACCAAAACTATCGAAAATAATAATGAAATGACCGTCAATAAGAGCGACTCAGACAAGTCCAAAAGACTACGATTGTTATTTTCACTTAATACTCTAGTCAATAAACACTGAAATGGTAACTGGTTAATATTTTAATGGATTAATTATTCAAATAAGTAACAAGAACAACTCATTCAATCCATTCTCCGCCCTTTTCTACACACATTTCTGCTCGTTTGCGCATTTCCCCGTAACTTCCGAATCTCTTCAATTGTTATGGATTCTACAGCGTCTCCTATTTTTTGCATTAAATTGTCTACATTTGGAGGTAGGTCGTTGGCATAAACAATTTGCTTCAACCGACCCCATAAATAAAAGTCTGCGATTGTTAAGTCGGGACTTCTGGCAGGCCATAGAACTGGACCGTTCCGCCCAATCCACTTCTGCTCAAATTTATAATTTAACCAATGCACAACTATTTGCGCAAAATGAGCCGGACAACCATCCTGTTGAAAATATCAGCTAAGGAGATAATGAAGGGGTAGCTCGTCAAGCTTATCATCCAAAAAGTTTTGAAGCATTGCCAAATACGTTTGCTGATTAACCCTATTGTCGAAAAAACCCGGTTCTATGATGCCATGATAAGAAATTGCTCACCACTCATTAGCTTTGGCCAAGTATTGTCGACCACTGGGAATGCGAAAATTCGGGTTGTGATCTCTCCAATACCTAACATGCTGAGACAGTGCCGTTAGAAAAAAATGTAGCCTCGTCGGAGAAAATAATGTTTCGGTGGAAGTATTGATTATCCATGATATTAGCCCCTAACCACAAGCAAAAATCTAAACGCCTAGCTGAATCTCCAGGTTCCAATACATGGTTGAATATCGGCTTTTAGGGATGAAACTTAATTTATTTTAAATTTCTCTGCAAATGGGATTTGCTGATTCCCAGTTGGAGTGATCTCCTTCTTAAAGATAGTATGGAATTATTTTGTACTGAATTCATAACAAGAATAGTTGCGGCGTCATTTTCATCGTGAACGATCTTGTTTTTTTTGCATCCACTACCGAACCAGTTCCCAAAAACTTTCCAACTAAATTTCGAGCAGCGTTAGTTGATACGTGAATATCTGGATATTTCTTATGGAATTCCTGGACAACTCTACGGTAACTCTTATCTCCTCTTCCATAGCACTGTACCAAATAAATTCTGTGCTCCATCAACATTTTTGAACTAGTTAAACCTAATATTGAGTCATGAGTCGATCTGAACAATATTTTAATATTTAACGTCATTACAACCAATCGAAAACCGTAACCATAGAAGCGCATTATAATTTTTTGAACTTATTTTTCGACACATCTTTGAAACTAAGGGAAAATTGGTAAAAGTATGAACTAAATTAGCCATTTTAGAACAAGCAAGAACTTTTATAAAGAATGCATTTATCTCGGAAAATGAAAAATAAAAAAGTTTTTCCTCTTATGAAGTCGAATTGGGGACATATGATATAAAAAGTAAAAGGAAATAATTTTTTCCATTCCAATTCCAAATGATCATAATTTATTAGGTGACCCTGTATAGCTATAAGCATTTGCTCAAAATAATATTACTAGTTCAAGGAGAACATTAATAAAACCATCAGTAAATAAAAAAACTTAAAAACACCATAAATTAAAACTATTCCTTTCAAATATAACTTATAACTGTTAAAGAAAGTAAAACATTGTTAAGGTATTATAAATCAGCTTAGGCGGTAAATCTGTTTCTAATTGTGCCAAACATTGTGGGTACAACAATTAGCAAATTCCATTCACATTTGATTTGCCATTTAACACTTTAGAGGTGCTAATCGTGACTAGCTATTATTAAGTGTTATTATTATTTTCGAATCTATGACATTATAATGGAACACATAACAGTGTAATCGCTATTATATTGTGCGCGATTACGTTGAATTGAATACGTGTGCGAAATTTTAACCATAAATAAGGTTATTATTATAAGATTGTATTTATCTTAGTACCTACCTGCATAGCGCGTGTTTATAGAAGTAATACATAATTGGATTTTGTACAAAATATGTTTTTTATGAAACTTTAGGATACCATTGACGTCATTTTAGAAAATAAATTGTTATTGGACAAATTCATTTGTTTACAATCTATCGTATAAACAAGAAAAGGCATAGCCTGCAGTTGTAAATGAAATTGACACAATATAATTACTGAATAAACAATTTTAATAAAAGCAATTGTACATTATAATTCTATTTTCTATTTTTTTTAAACTCTCCCTAGCGAAATGCATAATATAATTAAAGGAGGGTTTTATATTGTGAACTTTTCCATTGTTTTATTTAGCTTCTAAAGTAAATTTACTCAGGGAATAACCGTATCATGCCCTGGATAAGAATTCGGGAAACAGAGGAAAGGAACAAAATAAATAAAATTAAAATATACCGAGTTTTAAATTATCTTTTATTAAAGACAACGTTAAATGTGAGTTTTGTTGGAAAATGTTATTATGCATATGAAATGAACTTCTAGGTTTTCTTAAACATTCTCCACAGCACATTTATTAAAAACTTATTCTGTAAAGACAAATATTTCGCCGGAAATCGATAAAATATTTAAAATATAGATGTTGCAATGTAATTTGGTTTTAAGTTTACATTTAATTTGTATCAAGTTGCACCATGGTCTAAAGATATAAATAAAATTGATGCGCTCATTTATTTGTCCGGGCTAATCTCCAAAACGACTGAATGTACTTTCATTGATACAGATTAATATGGGTCATTCTATGTCAAATTTTCAGTCAAGTTTCTTTATAAAACAAACAAAAATGACACTTTTTTTATTTCAATATTAGATATAATGAAAATTGCGGAATTGGGTGAATATATTGCGATGTCCCGCAAGTAAAATTGATTATTTTTTATTTTTAGTTGTTTCACTGTTAGTCTAGAATGGGGTTTTTAGGAAGCCACCAGGTCTAGTAATAAAATAACACAAGTCGTTTTGCACTAATGCAAGAATTTTAAGAAATCATACATTTTGAATATTAGAGCTTTACGGAAGATAGCTTCACGGAGGTTAGGATTTCGTATGTTTTTTTTAAACATCCCTTTGTATATTTGAAATAAGTATCTTTGACACCTTAATATTTTTTAAAAATACAATTGTACATACATAAAATATTTATAAAAAAAACCTACTTACTGAGATGTTACACTTCACGGTGGATAGGTTTTTAAATAGCAAATTAATAAACTTAAACTTTTGAATTATAAAACAGCAACACTCTCATCTGCATATAAATTCTAACTGACCTTCAGGAATCACATGCATCTATAATGTCGTAAACAGAGGTTTTTGCTTATTTAAAATTATTAGAGCGCCATCAGTTGCATAAAATTTAAAGAAAAAACAGATTCACGGAGGATAGAATCAATTTTTGTAACACCTACATAAATGGTTATAAAAATTATTTCTTTTAATTTTTAATAATATTTTATGTGTTTTATTTACTTAGTGAATTAATATTTTTAGTTTGCTTTTACTAACTCAGATATTTGAAAACATATAGTCTAACCTAGAAAGAGTAACAGTCACGGAGGATAGGTTTTAGACTTTTAAAACTTTGTAAAAAATAATTAATTGCGGTTAAAAATCTGGAACATGAGCTGTAATATCTACTTAATTATGAAAGATCAAAACACAATAAAAGTGTAGGTCAAGCTCATTTAGATTTATTAAATATCACAGGGTAACACCATCGGGGGACATTTCGTGATATTCACCCAATTATGATTTTTCTTAATTTTAAAACCACAATAATCGCTCTTTTTACTAATGATTGTGAATGAAAAATATATCAACAAATTTAATTTTTTTTTTGGCTAATTTTAGATTAGTTGGCCGATTTTCGTATATATATTTTTTTATATTATTGACCATGTGGAAAAGTTTTAAATTTACTGTTTTTAATAAGATCTGCTTAATGGGTCGAAATTTAGAGATCGACCATTAGGCATTTAAAAAAAAATGGATAGTGCATTCAATTTAGACATGCCTCAAATACTTTTAACAAAGTTTCACCTCAATTCATTCATGTTGAATTTTAGAAGATTGCGTTCAAAAAATAATTGGAGTTGCGGTCTTAAATCGCACACACTGTATAAATAAAAACTTGAAATAAGGGGTTGCGTTTACACAGTAAAAAATTTTTTGTTAATTTTAACCAAATATTAACCAAATTTTAGGTTAATCCAGGTGCACATAACTTTATGTTAAGTTTACAACCAACTTTAATCTGTTAACTAATTAAATAAGTTATGTACCTACATTTAAAAACGATATCCTGTCAATAATTAATCCATAATTCTTGTATTTTTCAAAAAGGACCATATTTTTACAAACCTTTTTGTAGATCCAGTAACAAAAGTATTTGTTATAAATTGGGAACTTAAATGAAAAGAATTTTGATAATAAATGTTGCTTTATTAATTAATTTTATAAACAAAAATATTAACACATACCTACATAAATAAACACAATTAAATAACACACCATTCTAAAATCATCAAATTTAGTACAATATAATTATCAGTACTACTACAACACTTACTGATGTATTTTGTAACTTTAACCCACTTTACTGTATACCCTAATTTTAGTTTGAAAACCAATTGCATATTACCTTTACCAAACTTTCGGTAAAATATTTTCCTTTGTTAAAATAATTATGTTAAAATTTTACAAAATAAAATTAACAAACTACAAACTCATGCTAACAAATTTTTATAAACTTTTTTTTCAAAAATCGTTTTTTTTTCAATAATTGTAACACAATAAACTAAAATGGGATTTGTTTGTTTATAGTAAACCTAACGGTAATATGATGGTTATTATATTTATATGCATTAGCCATACTATTCAACAAAAAAAATATAAAGGTCGAAGGCCATTCGGCGAAAGCGGAGTGACGACGGGTTGTGCATTTGCAGTATCTGCGCAAAGAATCACAATGGCAATACTTTCTCTGACATGCCCTAGAATCTGGATGTTTTCAATGCAAATGCAATTTCTATTCATTTATTCGAAATTGAATTTTATCTAAAAAACAATAACGACGTGTGTGCGCTTCGGCTATCTTAAAAAGTTCAAGGAAGGATCTCATTGAAATGGGTCATCCGGTCAAGCTTACATTTTCGACGGAATTTTATAAAAACCATTTTCAGATTCCGAATGTGTTAAGTCTGCAAGACAGGTCCTTTTTAAACTAGCAAACCTTGTTTAAAAAGGTTTGTAAACAGAAAACAAAAGATCAAACGACTTTTATTGTATTTAAATTTTTAAAGGTTAATTTTTAATATAGTTGTTTTCAATTTAGCTTGACATTTAATATATTAATATATATAATATTCGAAGAAAATTAAACAGTATTTTGTTATGAGAACATAGAAAATATAATAAATATACTGTTCCAGACCGGGCCAGTCACTTTTTTAAACAGTTTCTGAAATATCTGTGTATTCTAAATTTGATTGCAAGGGAAATGACGAGTATGCCGGGGTACTAATTAAATACATAATTTATTGAAAAATATAAGATTAATGGCAACTTTGAGCATATTGTACATTAAATATCTTAAAATCAAATAATACCACACATCAGTGGTGGATTTTGGGTATACCGATATCTCAATTATAAGATATGGGACCCACACCAAATTTATATGAGTTTATAATGACATTAAATAAACAAGTTCTGCGCTAGCAGAATTTAAATTGAAGTTTGCGAAAAAAAGATAACCGAAACATCGAACATGGAACTGACGACACGGTACTGATGAATGGGATACAAATTTGAGATTATAATTTGGAATTAAGTATTTTACTGATATTTTTTATTAGTGGATGCTACTTATCAACAAATCACATATAGCCTTCTATAAATTACAATGAAATATATATACGTAAGAAAATAACTACTCACCACAGTACTGAAATTTTGACTGGAACTATACGTGTATTCACTACAACTTCGCCACTTGCATTGTTTTCAAGATGACTGTCGTGCAAAGGACGTGCTCTGTAGGTAATTTTTTACCAACACTTGAGTTAAAACGAGGACTTGACGTTTAAACTTCAATATTTCGCAGGAATTTTGAATTTTATCATTGGACTGAACTGACGGGTAAAAGTGAGTACAAAGATTATCAATTTTTTTTTAATTGCTATTATTCGAATATATGATAAAATATGAAAAATAAATTATTTAATGTTTTATAATTTGTAGTGAAATTGAAAAATTTAAGATAAATTGAATATATTTTAAAATAAAATCACTCAAATATTTGATTCATGACTTGTGACACGCCAAGGTACGGATTTTTTGAATATTTATTATGTTTTTCTAAAAACGTGCTTTTGAAAAAATACATTAAAGGACAAGTTAAAAAAACCTGAATCTTTAGTAATGTACTAAGATATTTACAAAAAATATTAAAACCTACTTTATTGACTGATGACATCAAGGAAACCGTGTAGAACGCTTAAAGATAAACAAGCATACCTACTTACAATTTTAGTTTATTATAACCCCATAAATTTTAATAAAAGCCTAATCAGAACAAAATAAAAACGCAAACAATAGCACCATTAATATTAACTTTGCAGGTCACAACCGAAGACATAATATAGTTAATTATGGGTGTGCGCTTTATAAATAATAATACTACATTGGGTTATTAAAAAGTAGGTAAACAATACATTACTATTCACTAAGCAGTTCGTCTTTGCTACTGCGATGATACATACGACTTTCTAGCCATTTGTCTAAATTTGAGTTAGTTAAACGTATTTGGAAAATTTATTGTGCCCATGACAGAGGTCGTGGGAACTTAAAGTGTGTAAAATAATTTAGCACTTTGTATCTATTTTTTTATATAAATGGTAAGCTGGGATTTATATGGCAATATTTTATATTCTTTGGTGCTGAATAATATTACCCATCAGGGGAGGCAGTGAGGCAGTGCCTTATCATAGAGAATTAAAAAATTAGGTATAATTTAAATATTTTACTTTCTATAATATACTATAAATTTTTAATATTTGGAATACTTTATTATTTGAATTTTGAAATAGTCAATAAAATTGATTGATTTTATACGTGGAATACCCAGCAACATTTAAATTATTTGAATTTGAAACGACCGCAATTTAAACTAATATTTATAGCTAAATGATTGGCTCAGAAGCATGACAAAAACTAATTTAAACTCACGATTGGCGTTAGCCTTGTTGTCTCGTTCTATTACAATGCGATATCATAGTTGTCTCCTTCTCTCCTATTAGCATACGCAAGGCAGGCACGCCTACATCCAAGGAAATAAGCAGGTGTTGTGGCAACACTGTTGCGAAATTTTAGATAAATTATACTTTACACGTTTTTCAAAATTCAATAATAAATGGTATTATTTTTCTTACAATAAATCGATTTAATCGAAATTATATTTCTATTCTAAAATAAACATATTTTATCACTATGGCCATCTTGTAGCCATCACAGTAACCAATAAAATAAATACAGATTCCTTCTTTAGGTTTGTTTTGGTTATAAAATTCTGAACTGTTTAAAGAACAAATCTGTGGTTATTTACGCAATATTTTGTTTATTCTCACCAAAATGAAATGTAACGGGCCGCCACTGCCAATAAGTCAAATTTAGATCTGCTAGAGCTAAGCACAAAAGCACCATCTACTTATATATGTACATCTATAGGGTCCACCAAGTATGTTTCTATTTATTAGAAGAGCTGCGAGGTTGGTTAATTTGAAGAAAAGTTGTATAATTACAAGTCTATTAAAATGGCATTTAAAAATTGGATAAAAAATCAGCAGTTCTAAAAGTATTTGAAAAAAACTATTTAACCAACCTTAGAGATAAAGATTTAAAAAAACGTTTTGACAATAAAATAGTTATTTATGTATCAAGGCAGTAAAGTCGTATTTTTTATCACGAATGTGGAAATTATTTGCAGAGGCGAAAGCCGAGGCAAATTACCAGGTGAGTGATAAAAAATGACTTTAATGCCGAGGTGCATATTAAATTTTATCCGAAATCATATTTAATAATACTAATAATTAATATTGATGATCAAATCAATGTCATTTGAATATAGGAAGTGTCTACGTATACTGTTTGTTGCGACGTTTATAATATATTTCTTAATCTAATTAATAAAATTAACTTATTATTTTTATTAAACAACATTTTATGAAATATTATTTAGTTGCTGCTGAGTAGCAGTAGGCACATCTTAAAATGTATAATGGGTTGCATATAATACTCGTATAAAATCGGCAGTAAAGTTCTACGTTACTGCCGATTGTTGACTACTTTACTGCCGATTTCGGATAAAAATACTTTTTTCAATGTTGTCAACATTGTTTTCTACTCAAATCGTGTTCCACATGTAAGTAAATAAAAATTCAGTCCAATTGTAAGCTCTTAACAATAATTTTTTAAAAAGCATCTATGTTGAAAATTTTGATTTTCTATGAAATTGAGGTTTTTTTAACTTGTCAGCCGTTTAAAGGTTTTTGCTAAACTTTTAAATTATATTTTACTGCTAAATTACATTTGTTTTCTCTGCGAAAAAGCGGCCAAAAGGCAAAAAGTTTAAACTCAACACTGACAACGAAAAGTAAAAAATGTTGTTTGCATTTCGTCGTTGAAAATACATAAAGGCATCTCGTTTTCGATGCTAACCAAAAATTAGTAAAATACAATATTTGAAACGACTAAATCATTTTAGTCTCTTTTTATATTTTGTATGTTTTTTTATTTTTTTCGACTCTAATTTTTTTTTACTTTCATAACATATATCATTCACTGGTTTTAGGTACCCACGTTCCATTATTTCCATTAAAGAAGCGTTTTATAATTATAATTCAATTAACAAGAATATTATTTAAAATGATTAGACAAAATCAATTTTTTTTCCAATGAACTGCATTTAAATAAATACTACTGATTTAAAATTGGCAAGAAAAGTTTTAGAATATTATTTGAAATACGTCATCGGTCCTTATTTCTTTGAAGATGAGCAAGACGGTCAATGAAAAAAGGTAACAAACGATGAAACATTATTTCTTTTTTCCTCGATTTAAGCATAAAGCATAAAGCATCTGGAAAACATGTTTTTCCACTAATTGCCATTTGCCATACAGCACGTGAAACACTGATGATGAAATTTACGTCGCCAGATGGATAGAACGAGGAGGGCCAATTCTGTGACCTCCTCGTTCTCCAGATTTAAATCCACTAGACTTCTGCGTGTGGGGATATTTAAAATTATTGGTGTATGCAGTCCCAATTCATAATGTTAAGGAATTAATGCCGCGAGTGAATCCTTAAGAAATAAAAATTTTTCGAAAACATTAGAAGATCTGAATATGAAAAAAGGCGTTAGGATATGTGTAAAAGAGAACGGCGCGCCGCGGCGGTCATTTTGAGCATTTTCTAAAATAAAAGTTGTTGAAAATTGGAAATAAATTGCATTATTGTTGTAGTTTTTGTAGTGTTAATTAACTAGAATTTATTAATTTTTCTGGCGGGACATTTTTAATAGCGTTTTTCCCGAAAATAGTTAGCTCTATGACTTTGTAACAAGAGCATCTTTTTTACAAAAATTAACTGAAAAATTAAAAGATCGAGAATTTAACAAAACCCCACAAAAAGTCTGTAAAAAACACGTTTGGAAAAATCACAAAATTTGACTAGAGCTAGATTTATCTAACTTTACTTTCTATTTTAAATAATTATTATTAAAATTGTACGTTTTAGGTACCGTTTACCAAAAATATGGTTTTTTGACTCACTTTCCAGCCTAGTGACAATAACTATTAAGGTTGTTGTGGTAAACCACATATACTCTCTAAAAATGAAATAGTCAAAATTCTACTATTTGAATTAGTACAAGCATTTTTTACTAATAAAATAGTCGTTTTCACTTTTAAATAGTTGTTTTTTACTAAGTTAATAGTTAAAGTTTGACTAATTTAAGATTAGTCACCATCTTTGACTATTTCTGAGAGTTAAAAGTAACTAATTTATTTAATCGTTTGCGGCCAACAACAAAGTATTATTTGAATTAAATGCATATACTTAAGATCCATGGTTAAATTACCCATAAAAACAAATAAAGATGCAAAAAGTTTAGCTCAAAACAGCAACACAAATAATATATTCAACTTTAAAATATTATAAACAATATTTATTGACAAATAAAATTGATTTTTAAAAGAGCGGCTGATAGCCGAATGGGTTATGACAACAGCAAAATTAGTAGTTTGGAGTAATTAAATTGTAAACTTTTAACTACATAATATATATTACTACATAATATATACTGGGTAACTATTCGAATAAACAATTTACTCTCTTAAAATGAATTAGTCAAAAATATTTAATTTTTAAGTCATATTTGACTAATTGTCATAGCGAAAAAGCAGTCACTAATAATTATAATTAGTCAAATTTTACTGAATGAAATAGTCGAATTAGTAGATTTAAATTTAAAAAAGTTTTGACCCGCTTGTCAAGCTGTTGTCATAACCAATGTGTAGGGTTGGGAAAATTTCACTTTTTGCTTGTACTTGAAATTTCACATGAAATTTTCATGACATTTATGAAATTTATTGAAACTTTCAATAAATTTTAATCACTTTAAGTGTAATATAATAATATTGAAATAAGCCCACTCAGGGACCATGGCAAATTGCCTCTCTTACCTTCTACCCCTCTGTGGGCCCCTGACCACCAATAATATAAATAGTAAATATTTATGTTTATCACAAATTTCTTGAGACTTCCTTTTAAAATATTTTTAAAAATTACTAAAACTAAGAGAGATATAGCACTTTTTGGTAAGCTAATGAGATTGTGCCACTTTCATTGTTTTATATTTTTTTATATTTATTATTTTTATATATTTTACTGAAATTTTAGGAAAATTAAAGAAACTTCATCAACATTTTATGAGTCAAAGGCATTTTTTATCCGTTTTCCGATGCAATTATAGCAAAAGTAAAAGTTTAAATTAATCATGACTTTTAAAAAAAATTTAAAGTCTGATTTAATTTAAAAATTAAATTGGTAACTGAATTAAATTATTTAAATTAATTTATGCATATAAGTAACAATAATTACTTATAGTGTATCCAAGCCGAACTAAACAAAAACGCCCAGACGCTTGATAACTCGTTCTTATTGGTCGATTCGGAATCTGTTGTAAATTATTATTAAAGGTCCCAGGGGAGGCCGCATGTGAAATTTATGCGAAATTTTCAGTAAATTGCGAAACTTTCAATGAAATTTCTGAAAGTTTCACAGGCAATGTTGAAATTTTCATTTGAGGCTATCAATCACTCTTATAAAAATCAATTTTATTTGTCAATAAATATTGTTCATAATATTTTAAAGTGGAATATATTATTTTTTTAAAGGAATTAGTTACTTTTAACTCTCAGAAATAGTCAAAGATGGTGACTAATCTTAAATTAGTCCAACTTTAACTATTTACGTAGTAAAAAATAACTATTTAAAAGTGAAAACGACTATTTTATTAGTAAAAAATGCTGGTACTAATTCAAATAGTGGAATTTCGACTATTTAATAATAATATTTAATAATATTTATTTATTTCCATGGAACATACATAAATGTGTTGAAATAGTCAAAAAACTAAACCTAAAAACTAAAAACTAGAAAGTCTAAAAAGACAGCACTAAAAATTTACCAACAAACATTAAGTTAAAAACTCTGATAATGTTAAAAGCAATTTTAATTCATTTTTAAAAGTATTAATTTTAGAAATTCTTTTAATATTGCGAGGTAGTAAGGTAAAGGCTCTAGGACCCGTAATATCTGGAGTTCTTTCACTAATATTAAGTCGAACATGACTGTGGGTAAAAGGCATAAGGGAATAAGTCAAAAAAGCAATTTTTCAGTAGAGCCTTAAACGCATTCGCATTAATTCAGGAAACATATTTATGGTTAGCGGGTATACCCTTTTGTTAGCACATGGCATAAGCTAACAAAAGCGTATACCCGCTAAACATAAATAGGTTCCCTGAATTAATGCGAACACGTTAAAGGCTCTATTGAAAAATTGCTTTTTTTGACTTATCCCCTTATGCCTTTTACCCACAGATGAGGTAGTCGGTAGTTTAGGTTATGTCTTTTGTGATAATCGCAATTTTTCGAAAATTTGTTTTTATTATTGAAAACATATATACATAATTCAAATACATAGAGACTGGCCAAAGTGAGTATATTATATTCTCTATAAATACTTTTTTACAAGTATGTTTGTTTGAGAGTCCAAAAATGCAACGTATAATTAGTTTTTGAGATATAAATACATCCTGGGCGGACGCGGCATTACCCCAGAAACATACACAATATCTTAAACGTGATTCAACCTGAGCATAGTACAAACCGATCAATGGGGTAGTTAAATTTTTTCTGACCTATACTTTTTATGGTTTTATTCAAAGCGTTTTGTAATATTAAACATTTCTGTGAAATCAGAATTTCAATTGAGTTTACCGTTTTCGAGATATTTACAAAAAATATAAATTTTTATGACGTCACAAACCTCGCCATGTGACCAACATTCTAAGATTTATATTGGTTGAAAATTACCCTGTTGTCAAGTTGTCTTGTTAATGATTTCATTCGGTTATGTCAGAAAATACCCGAAGAGGTTATGTACAAATACTGTCACTGTCAGTTGAGTGAAAGATGGTCACCAAATTCATTAAGTAGGTACCTATCTTCCTTATTACGAGGTATCATATTACTGTTTGATATTTTAGAGTCCAAGATATATCTAAAAGAATATAAAGAACTAGGCATTATACTAATGAAATGCATTTACGGCAAAATATGATTATAATTGTAGGTACTTACTTTATTTGTTTAAAATCTCCAATGTTCAATGTAACCAACCATTGCACAAGATTTCTCTGCTTTGGAGTCCGTTATTAATAAATCACTTATCTAATATCAATTACAAATAACATAACAATAACATTGATTTTCAATAATCTAAAAAAAAAACATAACCCGAAAAAAAGAAACGTCAAAAAATCAATTCTTCTTCTTCTTCTCAACTAAAATTATAGATCAAGTGGTTTTAAAACTAAAATATTATAACGTGGCGCCATCTATCGTAAGAATCTTAAACTAAACACACTGGCAACCATAGAAAAAGCTGGCAACGTTGTCAATAGCCTAGTGACGTAATTAGGAGATTTTTTTTTGTAAATATCCTGAAAACGGTAAACTCAGTTGAAATTCCGATTTCACAGAAATGTTTAAAATTACAAAACGCCTTGAATAAAACCATAAAAATTATAGGTCAGAAAAATTGGTCCCTGTTAAGCACCGTTTTTAGGTTACTAAACAAAAATACCAACGAATTTAGCTTATTCGTTGGTATTTTTGTTTAGTAGAATTTCATTCTAAGAAAGTAGTATCTCAAAACCACTAACTTTGAATTACGGCAATACTTTACTGCCAGTGCAATTCACCTTCTTTCTTTTATTTTCGCAGTCCCGATTTGCTTGCCCCACCTCAGCGAAGATTTCACAGGTCGAATGGCGACCGTCACCGGCTGGGGGCGGCTCAAATACGGCGGCGGCGTCCCTTCCGTCCTGCAGGAGGTGCAGGTCCCCATCATGGAAAACAACGTGTGTCAGGAAATGTTCAGGACGGCAGGACACAGCAAGGTCATACTCGACTCGTTTCTCTGCGCTGGCTATGCCAACGGACAAAAGGACTCTTGTGAGGTGAGAATATTTTTACCCAATTACCTTATTTTTTTCATATTTCAATAATTTTTATTCATTGCATTCTTATTTTTGTCACAGGCAAAATAATCGATCCACATGAATTTCAATCGCATTTAACTGTCCGATTTAAAGGAATATTGTAAATAAATTAATGTAGAATTGCTCACATTTTAAAAATTTACATCATGGGCCCTACCTAGCATTAATTGTAAAAATGATTATAATAAATTTGTAATTTGGTTTGTCCAACCACAACCATTAATATACAAAGTTCAGCTTATACCTTTTTTCACAATGAACAAGCTGAAATAATAATTAAATATAGTTTTAATTAAATATTAAATAATTAACCACTCATTATGATATTTGTGACCTTAGATTATAATAATTAAATATAGAAAATACATATGTATTTAAATAAACAACACTTTCACAAAAACTGAATTTATATAAAATCAATGGATTATTGAAGAGTTAAATTCACTCCCTTACAACAATAAAAGAATTCAAATATCCTCTTCAAGGTATCCGGAATTTTGTTCGAAATAAATTTGTTCGAAAGAAAATTATTCGAAGGAAATTTGTTCGAAAAAATTTGATCGAATGGAAATTTGTTCGAAAGAAATTTGTTCGAACGTAAATTTGTTCGAACGGAAATTTGTTCGAAAATTGTTTAATTTAAGCTCATTTAATAAAATAAAAACAATTGTAATCCTTTTTGAAAAGATATTCTATTCGCAAGGTAATTTATTATTCAAAATATTAAAATAATTTTAATCCTTTTCGGAAGGTATTGTATTTGCAAGGTAATTTATTATTAAAAATATTAAAATAATTGTAATCCTTATTTATCTCTGCATGTACCTAAATTAGTATAAATTCCCTTACAACAATTGACAGCCTTAATTTATCTTGCTATTTCTTCGATTGAACATGGCTCTAAATTTTATTAAAAGTTCGAAAGGCAAAAATCGTTTGTCTCTCAACGGTTTCATTTACACTTCCGACAAAGTTAGTGAAGACAGAATTTATTGGAAGTGTAAAAATTTAAAAAAAAATTCCTGTAAAGGACGTGCAATTACATCAGGTGAAACAGTCATCAAAGAAAATAACTTGCATAATCATTCAGGAGATGCAGCAGGTATTGAGGCCAGAATTGTATATGGATCCATGAAGCAAGAAGCAGAAACCGGCCGTGATCCTCCTCATCACATTATTTCTAATATTTCTACTCAATTGAGTCGAGCCGCTGCCACTCAACTTCCTAGTGTTAAAACAATGAAGAGAACGATACGAAATGTAAGGAACAAGATAGAAGCTGGCCCTGTTACTCCAAGACACCGAGCCGATATTACTTTATCAACAAATTTTTTTCGAACAAATTTCCTAGAACCCCTCTTCAAACAGCCAACCCTAACTGTCTCAAATCTACTTTCTTCTCTAGGTTTTTAACACGCTCTTTTTATGTTTATTTTTAAGAATAGGAACATAAACCAAATTGCTTATTTGGTCTTTCTGTAGCGAACCCTCAAGTGGTGGTCTAGATGAGTCATAAATTAAAATAGCATAATAAACAAAATAATTATAAAGTTAAAACCTATACATAACACCTAATACAATTTTAAAACAAATAATAAAATTTTATCTCATATTTCGTAAAGCTTAAAAATTTAAACTACCAAATGCCTAAAGCACAAAATTCATTTTTGGCATTTCCACCTCATTTAAATATTCTTTAACGACTTTCGCAATATGCGGTCGAGCGTTAACACAAGGCTTAACACTGCTTTATTAAAATAAAAAATCGCCTACGAATTAACGGCTAAGGAAAAACATCAAAGTCATAAGCAACGCGTTGCTAAAAGAAATTTATTATTGATAAGAATGTTTCCTTATTGAAAATTATTGATAAGGTTAAAATACCCCCACCGACTTTTACCGTTCTGCTGTCGAGCTTTGACCGTCCATCCGGGATTAAAGCAATGGCTTTGGCAACATCAGTTAAAGAATATCCGTTTTTAAAAGTAAGAAGACACCTTAAAAGTAATACATTAATTTACAAAAAACAATCTGATAGCTTTTAAAGCCGTATATGACATGTCCAAGTATGGGATATAATCTGTAAGATGATTAAACAACACTTTCAATGTCATCCTCCATAGTTACCTTAGTTCTTCGTACAGAAAAATTATTGGAAACTGCAATGTATTTAAGAAAACCATATTTTTCACAAAAATAAAGATATCGAGGTAAACCAAAATTAAAAATTTTAATCATAATTATTAATAAAACTAAATTTAGAACAATATTCTGTTTCGCTACTCTAGTGTCTTAAACTTATGGTAAAAAACATAATTTTGTTTAAACCTGTACATTAAAAATGTACGTGGGTGAATATATTAAGATGTCCCCCAAGTGAAAATAATTATTTTTTATTTTTGGTTGTTTGGGAAGCCACCAGGTCTAGTAATAACATAACATAAGTGGTTCTGCACTAATGCAAGAATTTTAAGAAATCATACATTTTGAATATTAGAGCTTCATGGAAGATAACTTCACGGAGGTTAGGATTTCGTATGTTTTTTTAAACATCCCTTTGTATATTTGAAATAAGTTATTGTATCTTTTGACACTTTAATATTTTTTATAAATACAATTGTACATACATAAAATATTTATAAAAAATCTACTTACTGAGATATTACACTTCACGGTGGATAGGTTTTTAAATAGCACATTAATGAACTTAAACTTTTGAATTATAAAGCAGCAACACTCCCCTCTGCATATAAATTCTAACTGACCTTCAGGAATCACATGCATCTATAATGTCGTAAACAGAGGTTTTTGCTTATTTAAAATGATTAAAGTGCCATCCGTTGCATAAAATTTAAAGCAAAAACAGATTCACGGAGGATAGAATCAATTTTTGTAACACCTACATAAATGGTCATAAAAATTATTTCTTTTAATTTTTAATAATATTTTATATTTGATTCGATTGCTTTGGATGTGTTTAATTTACTTAGTGAACTGATATTATGCTTTTACTACCTTAGATATTTGAAAATATACCCACGTCCATTTTTTAGTATTTTTTTTTAAATGCGATTCTCCATTAATTTATCTATAATATTCTTCAAAATTCGTTTAAATGCGACATTAAATAAAAAAGTTATTTGCGATTGAAATTCATCGAAAATTAGTGTAGATCGATTATTTTGCCAGTGAGTGTATTTTTTCGGTCGGGCAGTATTTTATTTTATATCATCAACCATATCATATAAAAATGATTAAGTTACATATATGTGCGAAAAATAAACCCACTAACCATTTAACCTACCCTCGACCAATTTTTCCGGACTGGTAAATCCTACTTTACCGCTTTTAATAACACCTATTATTTTTAGGGCGATTCCGGCGGACCACTAGTGCTGCAAAGACCCGACGGCAGATATCAGTTAGCAGGCACTGTATCGCACGGGATCAAGTGTGCTGCGCCCTATTTACCAGGCGTCTATATGAGGACGACATACTACAAGCCCTGGATTACTTCGATAACGGGGATATTCTAATAACACCAGGAGGCTTAGATTGCATTCTTATCTCATGTTTTTCGTATGTAGGTTTTTTAAAGCGTTTTAAACGACTTACACTTTGATCTTACGGTTGATTCGTTTTATAAATTGGCTTATAAAGTAAAACAAGATTTTTTAATATTATGAATTTTAAACTTTTTTTATCTTATTTAAAAAATATTTGCACGTGTTGTGCCATAATGTGTCTAAGCCTTTTAAATGACTTTAAACTTTGTAAAGTAAGTGGACCCAACAAAGTACCATTTTTATTATCTGTATATAGATCTTCTGTCCTATTTAAAACAAAATTTAAAAAAAATGCTCATGTGATGAACTTTATTACCTGACAAATTTATTTATTTATTTATTTAAATTTCGATTGTTGTGTTATGTTTTGTAATTATGTATGTATTTATATTTATTTTATTTTTAATTTATTTTATAGGTAATACAATTAATTTATATATTTTATTGTTGTTTTATTTTAATATTTATTGAAAGTTTAACGTGATTACTTTTAATGCAATTTTACGTTAATTGAGCACCCTAATTACCCTGGAAAAATTATTTTAAAATGTTAGTCAACCAGTTATTAGTTGTTTTTAAAAAAATAAAAATTATATTTTACAATAAAATACTTTCAATTTTGGCGAATGCGCCGGGATTAATACATAGGATGTCTATTTAAAAACGAGCAATGCTCTATTTATAAGTCTGTACCTAAAAAAGATATACAAAATGTATCAAAACTGTTTTTAGGATATGTAGGAAAAATATATAACACCAAAATGACCTTCACTAAACCACCCCACTTACTTATTTTAGACAATTTAAGAAAAATATCAATATATTATATTATATACCTACTTATAATTAATAAAATTTCGTGTTGTATGCTTTGTTTAAATTAAACATGAATCTAATATTTTTTTTCATTTAACTTTAATTAAAATTTACATTACTCAAAAAGCTATGTATTTGCTTTTATAATTAATATTAATCTAAACTGAGTCTCTTCTTTAATTAAAGTGTTTCCAGGAACATGACTTTAGGCGTGATATAAAAAATATTTTAAATGTCATGATATTACTATTTATTAAGCGTTGTCTACAATGTATATCTGTAAATATATAGATGTATTTAAAAATGTTTTATTAATTTTTTATTAAGTCTTTATTGCGGTTTTAAAAACATATAGTTTTATTTTTTATTTAAGTTGATATATATCGAAGAAAATTTTACTCATGCATTTTTGTAACAATGTAACAGGTACTGAATTAATACGTAGAATTTCAAAAATTAATTAAGTGGAAATACCACGTTGCTATGACAACGGTTTGTTTGTATGCTAAACCAAAAACCTAAAAAAATAAACACGTTGAACCGTAAGAATAATGATTATCATTGCAGTTAGATATATTTTTGTTTCTACAAATTTACCATTTTTTATATCTTAGTAGGTATTTTACTCGAGAAATATTCTCCCTAAATACCGCTTATGGGTCATTCCACAAATTTAAACTTTTTTGTTAAAAATAAACATTTAATATTTAATACATAAATATTAAATTTGGAATTTTAAAGGCTTAAAATAAACAAAAACAATAAAAACTAAATATTAAAATTAAAATGGACAGAACTGCAAATGCCGTCGGGCCCAATATGACACGACGGCTATAGCAGTCGCAATTTTCTAGCTGATTTATGACAAGCCTGCATATGCAGGCGCATTAATAATGAGATCCATAGGAAGCTTTGACATATGTGTCCTATGAGACCTCATGTATTTTTGGTTGCAGAATGTAGTTGGTTGCAAATTAATTTTTATCTGTTAAGCGCGATTCTTAACCTAAAATTCGGCCGTTTTTGTGACCGATTGTTGTTAGGTGGAGTAAAAATTTGATTGTTGTGAGGTGGAGTAAAATTTTGATGTAACAAAGCTAGTATAGTAAATAGTATAAGTATAGTATAAGTTTTTGAACAATTATATTATTTTTTATCACTATATAACTTCTATAACTATATTTTTATCGTTAAAATGTTTTTTCTCGTCCTAAAAACGCAATTTCTTTTTATAAAATAAATTTTATATTATTTATAGGTATTTTATAACTTATAAATTATAAGTATTTATAGATATATATAGACTGTTGAGATTAAAAATAAATATTTAAATTTGAATCTAGACTTTTTGTCATTATTAAAGTATAATTTGTTTACCAGTGACTTTATACTACCATAATGGATAAGTAGAAATGAAAAAAACATGGACGGTTATTACCGTCATGACCCACCTCACCTTTCTTTTTTGAAAAAAAACTCGTAGTGGGGCATGACGGCTATAGCCGTCAAACTTTTTTAACGGCCATATACAGCCCTAAAGGCATCATCAAGTTACCGGTAAAATTTTTTGATGATAGGATAAAAGGTGTATGAATTATTCAAGTGACGCAGCAGGACCCGCCAAAAATTTGTCTGTGTCCATCAACGTGTTAACTTGAAATTATTTAATTCGTTTTTATTTATTTTCGACCTAAAATATAAGTAAAGTAAAGTTTGTTTGTATTAAAATGTAGTATTTATTTGAAATTATTTAATTCGTTTTTATTTATTTTCGACCTAAAATATAAGTAAAGTAAAGTTTGTTTGTATTAATGGTGTGGCTCTTTTTAAAAACTGTCAAACTTAAAATTTATTATAATAAATAAACGACTTGGAGAAAGTATGTCCTTGTGAAAATTATTGCTTCTATTTTCTTTTTAGACTATTAACGTGATATTTTGGAAGCTTTTGAAAAAGGAGCGAACAGGGTAAAAACATAAAATGGGCTATTGGGTTATAGCCCAGTGCAAAAGAATATTAAAAATCGGTTTTTTTACGATTTTAAATATTTGGTTTGGAATTTTATTGCGTTATAACGATTAATTAATAATCCTGTATCCAAAATTCTACATTTTTATCGATATAGTCAACAAGTAAATCAAATATATTAAATATATATATATATATATATATATATAAATACATATATTATTTTAAATGAAAAATTATTGTCAAGTGAAAATAGAATATTTATTATTTTTTGAAAATAATTAATTTTTTTTGTTGTTAACAGGTAAAGAAAAAATTTCGAATTTTTCTAAAAATTAAGTATAAAAAACGGTTTTTTCACGATTATTGATATTTCTTAAAAATTGTATTGTTTTACCGAAGAACACTCGATAAACTTCACGAAAAATTTGATACTTCATGATTTTGAGCCAATATTTCGTGAGGGAGTCATCATTTACTATTTGAGGTTGAACTTTAACCTTAAATAACTTTTAAACTAGTCGACTAAGCAAAAAATAAACAAGAATATGTATTGATTTCCACAAATTACTGATTTGTTAAAACGCAATAAAATTACAAACAATTTTTTTTCCTGTGTTATTTCAATGGAAAATAAAAAATCGCGATGAGCCACCTTTTAATATTAATATTAAGAGCTCAAAGTTTATCAGATTTTTTTTCCTCATCTTGGACGATAATTTCATGGTAACTAAAGAAAAAAAATTAAAAGTTTTTTTGGCATACTAGGGTAAAAAAATATCGAATATGTTTTTTTAAATTTCGACATCAGTTCACTAAGTAAATTAAACACATCCAAAGCAATCGAATCAAATATAAATTATTATTAAAAATTAATTAATTAAAGACATAATATTTATAACCATTTATGTAGGTGTTACCAAAATTGATTCTATCCTCCGTAAATCTGTTTTTCTTTAAATTTTATGCAACGGAAGGCGCTTTAATTATTTTATATAAGCAAAAACCTCTGTTACGACATTACAGATGCATGTGATTCCTGAAGGTCAGTTAGAATTTATATGCAGATGAGAGTGTTGCTGTTTTATAATTCAAAAGTTTAAGTTCATTAATTTGCTGTTTAAAAAGTTATCCACCGTGAAGTGTTATATCTCAGTAAGAAGATTTTTTTTTATAAATATTTTATGTATGCATAATTATATTTTAAAAAAATATTAAGGTGTTACAAGAAACAATAACTTAATTCAAATATACAAAGGGATGTTTTTAAAAAACATACGAAATCCTAACCTCCGTGAAGCTATCTTCCTTGAAGCTCAAATATTCAAAATGTACGAGGTGTGTTCAAAAAATAACGGGAATTGTTAAATTTCGCGGGTTCGGGGGGTCCGGTTGTCATAAAATTTTCTTTATTATGTTGGTATACATGCCCCCATAAAAACTTTAGCTGTTTTCATTGTTTACTTTGTCTGTGGCAGCCGCTAAGGCTAGACGTGTTTTATGAGCTCGGCGATTTTTCGTTCGTTAAAAGAAATGAATCAAAGAATTTGTATCCAATTTTGCTTAAAAAATGAAATAAATTCTGTAAAATGTTAACAAAGGCCTATAGTGAGTCTGCTATAAGTAAAACAAGAGTTTACAAGTGATATAAGAGTTTCCAAGATGGCCGTGAAGACGTTGAAGATGACGAACGCCCCGAACGCACAAGCACATTAACAACCGATAAAAACATGGAAAGAGTGGAAGAAATGGTTATAAACCATCAGAGATGTCGCTGATGATGTTGGTATATCGATTGGCTCATCCCATGAAATTTTTTCGAATGTTTTGGGTATGAAACGCATGGCAGCAAAATTTGTTCTAAAATTGTTAAATTTTGAACAAAATTTTTGGCCAAAAACAATACTGTAATGTTGCCCCAGCCTCCATATTCGCCAGACATGCCTCTGTCTGACTTTTTCCTATTCCCAAAAATAAAGAGAACCTTAAAGGGCCGTCGTTTTGCAGGCATAGATGACATTAAAAGCGCATCGCTAAAAGAACTAAAGGCTATCTTAAAGATCGAGTTTTAGAAGTGTTTCGAGTATTGGAAGAAGACTGGGACATGTACATAATATCCAATGGGGACTATTTTTAAGGCGACAACATTAATGTAGACGAATAAATAAATATTTGTTTCAAAAAACGAAAATTCCCGATATTTTCTGAACACACCTCGTATGATTTTGATTCTGGCATTAGTGCAAAACCACTTATGTTATGTTATTACTAGACCTGGTGGCTTCCCAAAAACCCCATTCTAGACTAACAGTGAAACAACCAAAAATAAAAAATAATCATTTTCACTTGGGGGGCATCTCAATATATTCACCCATAAGAGAAAAAAATATTAGATTTTTTGGAATAACCCCAATGCAGACACTCCGCGCTCGCTGGAGCTTCCTGGTATTGCCAACATGGCTGGCACCCACGTTCTCGCAGCCTTATCCAGCCCGAACCCTGCCGAGCCAGCCCGAAGCGACAGCATATAACAAACGGTCGTATGGATCGCGTCTGACTGCATTGAGCAATCCTTTATACAATCCACCCTTAGAATTTACCTGTATTGTACAGTGAGTGCTGTGCAAAGTGTTTTTTAGTGGTGAAAAAGTGCACTGAAAAAACAAAGTAAGTAATTTTATTAAAAATTATACTTTTATATTGATTTTATTAAAATCGAAAATTCCCGCCACTTGTTTGATAATAAAGTTCTTGAATGAGTTCACCAATCATTCATGGGCCTTTGTTTCACGTAGTTTACTATGTTTTGATAAGTATAAAGTACACTTTTATTACTTACTTATTTTTCATAATAATAAAAGCAAAAAATTATTATTATTCCAAATTGTGCATCAGTTGTAGATTGTATATTTCTATAAAGCGTTCTTCTATAAATAGAAATCGACCAAGTATTCTCAGAACTAACATGCTATTAAAAAATAATCTCTAATATTTAATTTTTATTGTGAAATACAAATAGTAAATGTTACCTCTAGTGACAAAGCTCAGATCTGAAATCTAGTTAAGAAACCGGGTTGTACTTATACGTATAAAAGCCTGTGGTGCTTTCAGGATATAACTTCAGCACATCCTATTGATTAATTCTGGTCACTAACGTTTTTTGCCATGAATATTTATTTATTCGTGCACAAACAATTTTGTATTTACAATTTTATCATTTGTTGCGTATAAACCATTTTAGGGTATTTTTTATAATATATTTAAAAAAACTTTATTTTAGCAAAATTTTTGTAGAAAAATTTAAACAATAACCAACGCTATACCATAACTAAAAACTAAAGAAACTGTGAACTCTTTTTGTAAATATCGCGTTAACCATAAAAATAAATTTAAAAAAATAAAAACGTAATTTAATTTTTTCCTGTTTAATATTAAAAAAGAAAAAATATATTTAAAATTACGAGTATGAAAAGTTTGTTATCTTTAAATTTTTCTAAATATTTAGGAAAATATTTGCATGAGGCATTTTCCGACGCGACGAGGCGCGTCTCTACTACATTTTCCGTCGGAAAATTATATTTAAGTATTTAAAGAAGGTATTTTCAGTCACGATAAAAATTCTTTACTTCTATTATTTTTTTTCATACCTACTTAAACTTGTTTCTTCGTGACACCAAAAATGACTTTACAAAATTAATTTTTATTCTAATAATTTGTTACTAGATTTTTCTAAATCAGTGAAATATCTACATTATTTATTTAATTCAATTTTAAAAGATAAATAAAATATTAGTGGAATATAATTCCGTAAATTGCATAAGGAAAGTCTCTTAAACCAAAAAATAAATGTATGACATTAAGTGATCTTTCAAATATTCTTTGACAAGCTGTGACTTTATGACGGTTTAGTCACAGGCTGAAGTTAGCTGCAGTAACTTTCGGGCTTTTTAGTAACAGGCTGAAGTTAACTTTAAATTAGTTGTCAAATGTTAAACAATTTTCAAAATAAAGTACCCTTCTTGTGAAATAATACCAAATGTAAAAATTACTATATTATTTCAATACAAAAATACAAAATTATTAAATAATTTTTGACGCCAATTTTCGACTTGATTTCGCTTGCAGTAAACTAGTTTCTGCCAATAAAGCATTACAAATTTCACTAAAACATCCCCTTCACTTTCACTGTAAAAATCTGCTTCTATATCGGATTTAAACAGCTTTTAGTCCATTTTTAAGAAATTAATTTGACACACCAACACTGCCGGTCAAACAGATTCCTAAAATCAATTTAGTTTTGTATAAATGTTGATCTATACAAATTTTCAATTTAATTATTAATAAATTAGTTTTTTTAATATTATTTGTCGAAGAAAAGTTATAGTATTGTAGCAACTGGTTTATAAACTCTTTTAAGCACTCATTTTATTAAACACACGCTTCGCTCGTGCCTAATTAAAATTTGTGACTAAAATGGCGTTTATCAAACTTGATAAGTAACAAATAATAGTATTATATTATTATACTAAAGATATTATTAACGAGAAGGAGAAATTTGCGTCTCGAGTCGCCAGACGAGAGCCTTAAACATCCGAGTGAGTAAGCGCATAATCTCTAGTTTAATACTATACTTTATCTACTCCAATAAGTATATCATTAAATGATTTTTAAAAATAATTGAATAAAATCTGACAACTATCAAATGGTTAACCTTACTTTTTACCAATTTTAAATGTTATTATTATTATAGTCACCTTCTTCCAATTTAAAACCCGATTGGTTTAAATCACAGTGAATATTAATATCGACCAATCACTGATGCCTAACAACATGAATAATAGGTTCATTATTCCCGTTGTTTGGCAGGGTATTTATAAATTATAATATTCATCTTTATTAAGGGAAAAAACGATTTTTTCAGCTTAAGAAATTATTAAATGTTTATTAAACATCGAGAATCGAAAATTATAACAATTTTTAGCAGAAGTCATCGATTTTTTCCTGGGAGATTTGTAATAAAAATATGAAATTAAAAACTTCTTGAACTGAGTACTTATTTTTTGAATTATTTATATTTAATATTTCAAAATAACATATTTCCTCATTATTATTAAAAACTTTTTAACGATATACATTTCATTTAAAACTACCCGTCGCATAAAATTATAAAAAGTTTTATACTTTTATAACACAGTATAATATACTGTGCTTATGACTCTAAAAGGTAATAAATTATGCATTATCTTCCCATGGCAGATGGTGCAAACTTTAAATTAAAGCTGCTCATTTTAAACCGGATTTCGCAAATTTTTTCGCTTTATTAATGAAGATATCAGGCTTTTTTTGTCCTTGATTAATTACCATTTACTTAACCTAAGTGAGACTTTTTAATTATATCTTTTTTGATTTTATTTTATATCAAAATGTGAGTGTAAAGTATATTTCCTAGAATATTAGCAAAAAGTTTTTACAAAAAAGAACTTTTTCTACTTCCACCTTTAAAACGCCCTTTATCGTACATGTTTCCATGACACTAAGTGACCTTTTAACACATTGTTGTGGCTTTACGGCGCTTTAGTCACGGGCTGAAGTTAGCAACAGGATTTTAGTCACGGGCTGAAGTTAGTTTTAAGTTAGTTGACAGTTGTCAAATGTCATACAATCGTTAAAATAAAGTGCCTTTCTTGTAAAATAATACTAAATGTGAAAATTATTTTATTATCTCAATACAAAAATACAAAAATATTAAATAGTTTCTTAAGGCCAATATTTGAAAAGTTTATATGAACATTGTACTGACCTTTTAATTTCGCCGGCAGTAAACTATAACTTAAATTCGGGCACGGACTCCATTGTAAAGTGCTTATAAAACATTTCCTTTACTTTCACTGTGAAAAACTTTCAAAATTTTCAATATACATTTTGATTTATAACCTTTATAATTGTGTTTATAAAATGTAAAAATGTGACATTTGACAGTTTCCCCTGTTGTTTCATAGATGGTGTTCTATAAAAATTTTTGATTTAAATCATTTTAAGATAATAATAAGTATTTGTCGTAGAAAAAGTATAGTATGCACCTCGTTTATAAACTTTTCTATACACTCATTAATTTAAGAACTCGCTCGCAAGCTCGCTCGTGCCTAAAATAAATTCGTGTATAAAATGGCGTTTTTCAAACTTGATACATAATATACTATTATTTTGATGAAAAAATAGATTAAATGACAATAATTGTCAATTATTAACAAATAAAATCTAATATAAAGCTTACCTCAGCCCTTGACAAAACTTACAGTCGCAATGTGTATTAAGAAGATCTATGGACATATTAAAATGCCTATTGTTGTGGATTGTAAGTGAGGGCTGCTATGTGTGAACCGTACTGTCATTCTCGACTTTACAAGTTTGTTTTGGCTTGAAAAGAATAAACTAAGTGGGTTTCAATAATAAAATACAATGGTGGTTGTTATGCATTTGATTGTAAAAGTTATATAAGTTATAGTGACAAGTTAATTGATCCAAATTGAGTATATTTTATTTAATAAACTTTATTTACTCCCCCATTAATAAGCTGTGACTTTATGGCGTTTTAGTCACGGGCTGAAGTTATCAATAATGGCTTTCGGGCATTTTAGTCAAGGGCTGAAGTTGACAGATGTTAAAAGTTTAACAAGTAAAATTGACTTTAAATAGTATAAATTCCCTGCCTAGCAACTGGAATAATTAACTCATTATTCACGTTGTTAGGCATCAGTGATTGGCCGATTTCAATATTCACTGTGATTTGAACCAATCGGGTTTTAAATTGGGAGAAGCCGACTTTAATAACATTTACAATTGGTAAAAAGTAAGGTTAACCATTTGACATATATCAGATTTTAATAACTATTTTTAAAAATCATAAAATTATCTATTTATTGGAGTGAATAAAGTATAGTATTACACTTGAGATTATGCGTATTATCTCTCGTATTATAATATACTATTATTTAAATCATAATAAGATAACTGTCCTATATATGTATAATAAACATTGTATATTAATTATGCTTCTATTATTTACTTTGAACATTTTGATATGTATTATGTTCATTAGGTAAAGTATATTTTTGTCGTTACATTTTTATTAATACACCCTACTTCACTAATTTTAGACTGCGGTTATAACAGTTAATTAGTTAATGATTTTAATTGGTGTTGTGGGATCACTAATTATCTTCTTTGAAAATATGTCTGGCATAAAACAAATAGCATTTTAATTGTTATGTACCAATGCACATGTACAGGTTAAATTTTATACTGCATTGGTATTTTGCTGACGACTATATTGCAATATTTTTTCAAACACGCGAAATTTAACGATTTTACAGTTGAAAAACTTTTACCTTAACGTCGCGAAATTAACCATTTTAGATTTAATACTGTTTATATGTTCAAAAATAATTCTACTTGTAATATATTACAGGGTGGGCAATTATATTATAACTGACTGATTTAAGTTTTAAATATTTTCACATTATGATTTATAATACACTCACAGGCAAAATAATCGATCCACACAAATTTTCGATGAATTTCAATCGCAAATAACTTTTTTATTTGATGTCGGATTTAAACGAATATTAAAGAATATTGCAGATAAATTAATGTACAATCGCTCACATTTTAAAAAATTACTAAAAAATAGACGTACGTTTATAATATAATATAAAAGATGTTTTTACCATAAGTTTAAGACACTCTGTATAGAGGCGAAACCGTATATTGTTCTAAATTAAGTTTTATTTATCAAGTCACATATATTCTTAACAGTTTTGTTTTTGGTTTACCTCGATATATTTATTTTTGTGGAAAATATTGATTTTTTAAAAACCATTGCAATTTCCAATATTTTTCTGTATGAAGAACTAAGGTTGCTATGGTCCATCCATATGCTATGGAGAATGACAGTGACAGTTTTGTTGAATCAGCCCATACTTGGACACGGCTTTTAAAAGCTAACAAATCGTTTTTTGCAAATTAATGTTTAAATTTTAAGGTGTCTTCTCACTTTAAAAAATGAATATGTCCCCGACTGATGTTGCCAGAGCCATTAATTTAATATAGGATGGACGGTCACAGTATTAAGTGGCAAGTGTTTTAAACTTTACAAGAAGTAAAGTAAAAAGGGCAACATTAGTCGGAGACATTTTTAAAAGTAAGAAGACACCTCAAAATTAACGCATTAATTTACAAAAAACAATTTGATAGCTTTTGAAAGCTGTATATGACATGTCCAAGTATGGGATGATACAACAAAACTGCCATCCTCCGTAGGTTATCGATGGACCATAACAACCTTAGTTCTTCATACAGAAAAATATTGGAAATTGCAATGTTTTTAAAAAAAATCCATATTTTCCACAAAAATAAATTTATCAAGGTGAACCAAAAACAAAATTGTTAAAAATAGATGTGACTTAATTAGAACAATATACGGTTTTGCCACTCTACAGAGTGTCTTAAACTTATGGTAAAAAATATCTTTTTGTTTAAACCTGTATATTATAAACGTACGTGTATTTTTTAGTAATTTAAAATGTGAGCGATTCTCCATTAATGTTCTACAATATTCTTTAATATTTGTTTAAATCCGAAATCAAATAAAAAGTTATTTGCGATTGAAATTCATCGAAAATTTGCGTGGATCGATTATTTTGCCTGTGAGTGGATTAGGAACTAAAAGTTAAAAGTTTGACTTAATTAATAATAGTTTAGTAATAATAAAACGATTTATTTATTTTTCAATCAACGGCTGTAATGTTTTCTTTTTTTATTTCAGAATGAAAATGAAAACACTTTTAGCAATTTTTGCTTTCTGCCTATTGGGACACACAGCGCACGCATGGGGTGGCTTATTTAATAGATTTTCGCCAGAAATGCTTCAAAATTTAGGGTACGGAGGACACGGGGGATTCGTGGTAAGTCAGTTAGAACTATAAATTAAAATAGGCATATATTTTTTAATGTTTTTTTTTTAATTTTACACATATGGTTTACAGCTAAAATGTATATTATTTTTTCTATGGTATTTTTTTATTGATAGCTTTTCGAATTATGATTTTTACAATTTGGGTCGTATTTCAAGGTATAAATGGCCAATCTTGTTGCAAAAGGTGTCAAATTATCAGTTGATATCTACGTTTAAGTGCAATGGTTTTTTGGACAAAAAATAAGAATGCAATATTTACTTTTTTGCCATGGAAATATGCCAAAATTATCTACGCAACAAAGTGTCGTACCAAAGTTATAACCGTTTATGTAGAAAAAATAAATAAAATAATAAATTAAATTTCTCGGCAACCGCAGAATAAATTTTAAAAGGGAAGCGTTATTTTAAAGAAAATGTAATTCCCTTTTAAAAGATGTATCCCATTTGAAAAAATAGTTACAGTGATGAAATTAATGTGAAGGTAAATATGTCCCCCTGAAAACAAAAGTATGCGGGTTCAAAGATTTTTTTTATGTTCACATACAAAACCTTAAACCTTGCTGGACTGTTTTTGATGGGCCACCCTGTACATATGTTAGGGTGATTCAAAAAATCTACTATTCTTTTTTTTTAATTATGATATCGAAAAATCTACGTAGGGTAAACCACATAGTTCTTGGACACTTAAGGAATAGTATTTATTTAAAATTTATATATGCCGTTGTTTTAAAGATTTTAGTTTTTTATTGTAAATATATAGTTTGTTTGTTTAAACTTCATTTACGTTTACTTGAAAATAATAATATTTGAATTTTTGATAATATTTTTATAAAAACATGCAAAAAAGTATAGTAAATGGACATTTTATATAGTAATTGGACACATGGACCATAGTTATTGGGCATACAATTTTTATATAAACATAACAACTGTACATCAAATAACATAAATTGTTAAATATATCATTAAGTGTGGTATCTCTAGTTTGTGAAGCCTTTATAATGTTTAGGCCGGAACAGGATGATTTATATATATCTAATATTTTTTCGGGTGGTATGTTAAAAGTATTTTCCGAATTTATTAATTTTGTTGCCATTAGTTTTTTATGTTCTCTATCATGCACTGTATTTAAATTACTGTTTTTCTGCAAGATGTCCTGTGACGAAGAAATCATTATATTACTTACTCTCTAAAATGAATTAGTCAAAAATGTCATAGCGAAAAATCAGTCACTAATAATTCTCGTCAACAGCAATTTGTATCCAGGACATTTAGCAGTCAATTCCTATGAAATATTATTCGCTGAATCCGAAAATGTCGTCAAAAGTTATAAAAGTTAAACAGGTTTTGAAATATAATCAATTTTACATATAATATGGAATTGACTATTTCTCAAAAACTGCTTAACTTTTATAGTTTTTGACGGTCTTTTCGAATTCAGGGGACAATTTTACATAAGAATTGGCTGGTAAATGTCCGGGATACAAATAGAGTATGATATTGGACATATGTCCAATAATAGAAGTTTACATTTTTTACCAACCAGTAATTGGACACTGGCCAATTTTACTGGTTGTTCTCAGAATTAAAATTAAAATGCATTAAAGTGACAATGTTTAAACCATGAAAAACACATTTATTCCACACACTGATCTGTACACTTTTTAAATATATTTTTTATTTTAATTTAAACACAGCCATGCTCTTAACAAAAAAACAAAAATCTTACCACCAAAGTGACGTACAAACTTTTTTGTCCTATATTGCATCCAAAATAAAGTAGTTCTATATTATTAGCGACTAATTTGATGATTTGACTTTAAGGTAGCTATTTATAGAACTCTTGTTTTACAGTATTAATGTTAATTGTCCAATAACTATAAAGTGTCCGATAACTGTCTACTTTACCCTATAAGTTCTTACTAATTGTAAGATCCTCCTCATTGCAATTTTCCATTTTTACATTAGTCCAATCAAAAAAAATTGGCATCTTCCGAGATATGACCCAAATTGTAAAGTCCAGGAAGATAAAACAAAAAGTATGAAAAATTTACAAGTCGAAAACCTAACCATAAAAAATATTATTGCCGTTTTTGAATTTAACAAGCCCTAATGTATAAGAAAAATATGGCAGCACTAAATGTATATTTTAATATATATTTATTTATTTGTAAACTAGTGTTATGGTTTATAACTATAGTTTAGTTTTAAGTTTAACTAAAACTAAAGCTCAAAGAACCTCAAACTTATAACTGTTAACTGTTAACTGAAGAAAACTTGATAAAATGTAAGTATTTCGATTATTCTTAACTTTTTATCTCAACTTAATTTTCCTTCTAAAATTCTTGATAAACTTTTTAGCAATAATATTTTAGAAATCTTAACTATTTAGCATTAAGAATACCTATTTTTTATAAAAATTTAGGGATAATTAAGGGATAAATACACATTTTCCAAAAATATCAGTTTTACTTCAAATGAAAACATTGTTTGCTAAGTTAGGTTTTACCATAAACTACACACTAAATGAGCCAAAAAAGACAACTTACTTTGGAAACCTTTTTCCAGAGCTATACAGTTAAATGAAATTTCTTGTTTAAACCTCTTGGACCCTTGGTCTCCAGAAAACTTCATATTCATGTTTAAACAAAAGTACGATTTATAAAATATTTAGGGATTAAATATATTAAAAATTGGTCAAAAATATTTAAAAATCAAGTGTTGTTTAGACATGTATGATAAAGAACATAAAATTGATGTAATCCCAATTTATAAATAAACGATCCACGTGGAAAATTTCAAAACCTAATAAAAATTAAAATGGCTTCATAAAAATGTAGGCAAAATTTTTAATGAAATATTTTTTCAGGGTGAATTGGAATTAGAAGAAAAATTGGTATGTAAGATTAGTAGATTTGTTAGAAGCCACGTTAAAGTTTTAAGTTATACATATACAGGGTATTTTAATTAATTAGACTGTAGTTACTTTTGTTTTTAAAAAAATTATGAAATGTTTATTTTCAATAATAATTAACTGTGTTGTTGAATTAGAAAATCGCTTCGTCAAAATTTTATCTTTTTATTAATAAAAGTAAAAGGTCTTTACAAAAACCTAACAAATGTTCCTTACACAAGTAACAATAATGCTCTTATTGTGATCTCCAAGGTAGCATTAAAACTAATCAATAAAACTTTTATTAAAATTAAATAATCTTCAAGACAGCCTTAGGACCATCATAAAGCAGCTTCTAGCCAAAAGGGATACATCCTAAAAGGGCCTTCAAGACTAAATTTTAAAACTATATTAAAATAATTCAGTTTTATAAGAAAGAAGTGAACCTTCACCTCGCCAAAGTTTTTTGTTTTGAGTGCGTTCCACCAACTTCAAATACCAACAGACAGCTGTTTCGGGCAACTTGATGTAGTGGAACACACCCGAAACAAAGGACTGCTTGCGCTTATATACTGCGCTAATAAGTCAACAGAGGCGAGATGTAAGAACATCATTTGCCGCAATCGGTACATACTATGCAACCAAGACTGCACACAGCAAATTGTATCACAGATACTAATATGGCCTAAAGAAATCTAAAATTAGCCCAACCAAGTTTACATTCAGTTTTAATTTTAAATTCATAAAAAGTTCTTCAAGGCAACTTTAAATTTATGTAGTAAAACTTATTTGCATTTAAAATATACTTGCAGCAGACTAAATTACCTTAAGCATCAATATAATTAATCCTAAAAGTTATATAAAGCAAATGCAAACTATTCCGATAACAAATTTAACAACGATTGGCACTTTTCTGAAAAAATATAATAAAATACTTCTACATAACACATAACACATAGCAAACGCCATCAATTTAATGTTTTTTTGGATTATTTAAAAATTAAAACATTTGAGCTTTAAAAACGTCAAAATTAGGTTTAGGATTTAAAGTAAAATTTTAATGAGCATATATATATATATATATATATATACATAATATGTATTACATATATAGGCCTAAGATAAAATAGTTTTCTTAATAGGCTTTAATGAGTAAAAACAAAAATCCAATATGGAGGCTAAAATTTAATGGCTGTTAAAAAGGTCTAGTGATTTAATTGCTTATTTAAACGAAATTTATTCGAAAATTCAAGGCTTTTGATTGGTTCATATTATAATGAGGGAAATAATCAATAATAAATAATTTATTATTTTTGCGAAAAAAACATGAGCAATGAATTTTTGTTAGAGTACCTCTTTTGTAGCAAATAATTTAGGCAATCTAATTTTGTACTTAACATAAAAAAGCAATTATAAAAAACAAAGTTTTAGTAAAACGAGTAGTAATTTAAATGATTTAAATTTAATTAATTAAAAATTTGTTTTATTGATTTGTGAAACACTAAATAATTTTTTTTGACATAAACATTTCATAAAACCGCTTGGGAATAAAAGGATGGTCTCATTAATTTTAATAAAAACCTTTTAGAAATGCACATTGAACACGCCATTACTTGTTTTTGTTAGATGCTGCTAGAAAATTATGTTATTGCTAAATTAAGTTATATTTATATGCAGTAGATAGAAATGTAGTAAATAAAATAATTAAATAATTAACACAGGATAAACTATTTAGTTTTTAATAATAAAATTGAATTATTTTCGATTTTAAAAGATCATAATAGTACGCACTTCATACAATAATGATTTTTATACTTATACACCTTAAAAAAAATTTAGACTTTAAAAATAAACTTGGGAAAAGTGTTACCATACGTGTGATTTTTTTTACCTAATTATAATGTATGTTGTACGTAATTTAACTTTAACTTTCCTGTAGGGATTTTTATCGATTCGATACTATTGGATACTTAATGTAGATAAATTTATTTATTCAAGAAACCAACAGTTGAGTTTTAGGATTTTAGTTTTTGTCTTTTTTCCAATAAGTAAAAAATAAGCTTAGCCACATTTTTTGGGTTTACTTTATTAATAACTATAAAATCCATTAATATTGAAAAAAGTTTTTCTCATCAGAAATATTTCTACAGGGTGCACCCAGTATCCTATGTATTTACTTTTATCGGTATTTTTTTATTTGAAGAGCTGCAATGTTCGTTAAATTAGAGAAAGGTTTTATTTATTATTTTTTTAATCCTATTGTGCAAAATAAAATAAAATTATATTACACAAAACAGAAATGGAAAACCCAGAGCTCCCCAAACGCACGTAGTTAAGTATAACCATGAAATAAACAATATAAAAGCAGGAAACTCAAAGGAACAACAAAAAACCTTTTTAGCTGGGGAGGAAAGTGTGAAGTGTTTTTATGTATTTTTATTTTGAAATAAAAATAACACTGCAAAAAGTTACGAAAATGGCGAATTCGCCGGGATCAATTTTTATTTTTTAATTGAATTTTAGTTTTTTGTTCAACGATTGAGAATGTTGTCCATTTCATGATAATGAAATAGGTGAGTGAAGTAAATTATCTAAATGGAAATGGCCATTTCTCAACAGTTAAACCCTATACTTTTTTTAAATTCTATTGAAGAATTTAGTATAATTACCATAACCAAAATTATAAGAAAACTTGTATGTAGTTTTTTAATTTTAAAAAGTTATAAATTACATCTTAAAGCTGTTTGGTTAGTGTTTTTATATAATATTATAACGTGGAGTATTAATAAAAATAATATTTTTATTTTCTGTAGAACTAGAAAATTGCAAAATGGTCTTTTATATACAGTGTGACCCATTTGTTTGCGACTCACCCCTGTAAAATCTTCTTGGAACACTAACTTTTTTTTTAATTCGATAGCTTTCGAGAATTTTAAATTTGCAGTAAATATACGGGTGATTCTACAAAAGTTGGACAACTTGATGTCATCAGTCAATAGAGTAGGTATTTTAATATTTTTTGTAAATATTTTAGTACATTACAAAAGATCCAGGTTTTTTAACTTGTCCACCCAATTTTAATGTATTTTTTAAAAAGCAAGTTTGTAGAAAAACATGATAAATATTCAAAACATCAGTACCTTGGCGTGTCACAACTCCTGAATCAAATATTTGAGTGGTTTTATTTTAAAATATATTCAATTTATCTTAAATTTTTCAATTTCACTACAAACTATAAAACATTAAATAATGTATTTTTCATATTTTATTAGAGATTCGAATAATAGCAATTTTTAAAAAATTGATAATCTTTGTACTCACTTTTACCCGTCAGTTCTGTGTCCAATGTTAAAATTCAAAATTCCTGCGAAATATTGAAGTTTAAACTTCTAGTCCTCGTTTTAACTTAAGTGTTGGTAAAAAAATTACCTAGAGCCCGCCCTTTGCACGACATTCATCTTGAAAACAATGCAAGCGGCGAAGTTGTGGTGAATGCACGTATAGTTCTAGTCAAAATTTTAGTACTGTGGTGTGTAGTTATTTTCTTACGTATATATATTCAATTGTAATTTATATAAGGCTATATGTAATTTGTTGATAAGTAGCATCCACTAATAAAAAATATCAGTAAAATACTTAATATCGCATTATAATCTCAAATTTGTATCCCATTCATCAGTACCGTGTCGTCAGTTCCATGTTCGAATTTTCGGTTATCATTTTTTCGCAAACTTCAATTTAAATTCTGCTTGCGCAGAACTGGTTTATTTAATGCCATTATAAACTCATGTAAATTTGGTGTGGGTCCCATATCTAATAATTGAGATATCGGTATACCCAAAATCCACCAGCCGCCACTGATGTGTGGTATTATTTGATTTTAAGATATTTAATGTATTATATGCTTAAAGTTGTAATAAATCCTAATTTTTCCAATAAATTATCTATTTAATTAGTTCCCTGGTATACTTGTCACTTCCCTTGCATTCAAATTTAGAAAACACTGATATTTCAGAAACCATTTGAAAAAGAGACTGGCCCGGTCTGGAACAGTATATTTATTATATTATCTAGGTTCTCATAACAAAATACTGTTTAATTCTCTCCGAAAACTATATAAACAAAATGAGGTCAAAAGTTGCCCAACTTTTATAGAATCACCCATAAAAGCTTAAAACAAAAATGAAACAAAAAATAGAGAATTTCAAAAATTCTCTACAGTTAAATTTTCGTCACTTCTATTGCACAAGAAGTACGGGCTAGGGTAATACAAGCTTACGAAGCCATAACTCCAGAACAAATATCAAAAAGTATTGAAATAAATAGTGGTTTAATAGAGGTGACAAAAATCTAATGGTAGAGAATTTTTTTGTTTCATTATTGTTTTAATTTTTTTATTTGTCAAAAGTAAGCATAAGAATATGTTACAATTAGTATAATTTTATTTCAATGTTTTTTTCATGAATAACTTGACTGAATAAACTTTTGTAAATAGTAATTATTGTGCATTTTTAATTTAGCTAAAAAATCGTTTCTACTTTCTACTTTATCAAGATCAATACTTTAAAACAAATTCGGTTAAAATCGCACAACTAATAAAGATTTTACAGGGGTGAGTCGCAAACAAAAGGGTCACACTGTATAAAATACATTATTTTCAGGTGTAACCTTACAAACAATCTAAATGGCAGAATGCAGTATAGAAAAAACCTTTTAAGCTCGTGCGAGAATAAAATGTTTTGAGCAGGTGCTTTTTATTTTTAGCGTGGAGACGACGAAGGTATTTTGGAGGAGTTTGCGAAGGAAGGAGAGGAGGATGCCTGCCTGTATCACGCTTGTACCGCCAATGAACATTGTTGCCCTGGAATGATATGCGCAGACGTTGATGGAGGTAATGTCATTTACACACAAGTACATACTTCACACTTTTTGCTTTTATATAAGTGGGTCGGTATTGTGTCAATACTACTCACAAATTCTTTTAAAAAAACATGTATACATTTATTAATATATTTTATTTCATTTAACATAAACTTTCCAATGTTAATAAAAAAATACTATTGATAACAATGATTACATTTTAACATAAACTTTCCAAAGTAAAAAGTTACTGGTGACATGGACAGAAGGGGATATTTTGAGTTTTGCCAATCATTTTTAATATTCAATATATTTGCATCAAATTGAATAAATCCTCCTATACCCTAAAGAAACTTTAAGAAATTATACTCTCTAAAAATTAATTAGGCAAAAATTACGTATTACTACAGTAATAAGTGGCTGCTTTTTCACTTGTACCATCCTTAACCATGGATTACCATGGTATCACAAAATTAGTTTTTAAGATATAGTCAATTCCATATTAAATGGAAAATGGACTATTTCTCAAAAACTGTTCTACTTTTTTAACTGTTGACGACATTTTCGAATTCAGGGGACAATTTTACATAAGAATTGGCTATTAAATTTTGAGATACCATGGTATCCCATAGTTAACCATGGTACAAGTGAAAAAGCAGCCACTAATAACTATTAAATAAGTCATTTTTGACTAATTCAGTATTAGAGAGTATACTTAATCACCTTTTAAAAATAAAATTTAGTGGGGAAGCTGTTTTTCTTTAATTTAAAAAGAATTCATAAAATGATCAAAAAACACAAGTAATAAAAATAGGCCAAATTCGTCTAAAAATTGATGCATATTTTGTGTGTATAAAATAAAATTCATTTTGGTCGAATATGCAAAAGAAAATAGAATGTAATAAAAGCCAAATATTTTTCAGAAAACATACCCAGAAAATTGCATTTTCTGTTAATAAAATTTTATTATATTTCAATATTCTTTTCGTACAGGAAAAATCTTTCAATAGTACAATATTAAAGAGTTTAATAAGTTATTAAACTATTTTCCCAACATGCAATTTATTTGTATGCATTTTTAAGTAGAGGCGTTCTATAATTTATTTTTTATTATTGTCGACGCTTAATACCAAAGTATTGATTATCTTCTAGTCTGTAAAAATAGTTTAAACCAATCAGGTGAAGTTCATCCTAGTCTCTAAAAAACGAAATTCTATAGCTGTTGACAGTTCTATACTTTTAATAATTGTTATTATAACTGCACGTTTTATGTATCGTTTAACAAATAAAACTGTGCCATGAAAATAAAATGTTGTATGCAATTTGGCTTAAATGCATCTTTTTGTGCTTCACTCAATTGTAGGCCTTCGCTAACGCGTTGGACTTCAAACTTTGTGCTTAGCATAAAAAGACTCACTTCTCAACCTTATGACATAAATATCTATTATCCAAAATCTATTGGGAATAAAATGGTCCAAAAGTTTAAAATTGTATAGAATCAAATTCTCTATAAATTTGTTACTTACTTTTTTATCTAGAAATGCAAAATATGCGTGCAAATCGACAAAAACACAAAACATGATAAATCGGTAAGTCGTTTAATCCGGTTGTTTTAGTTTTTTACGAGGTTTTGCATGTTTTGTGTCACCCTTTTTTTCAACTAACATACTGAAATATAACACAATAGGGCTTAGCACATTGCGTAATAAATTGCGATTTCATAAAAATGAAAACAAATTGGAAAAAATAAATTTGCAATTTAAACATGGAAATGCCTTTGGCATCAATAAAATTTAACTTTAAGTTTTATTGTTCCAAATAAATGGTCGGTGTTGGTTAAAATTTAAAAAAAAAATCAACAAATGTTTACTACAATTGCCTGTACTATTATTGAACTGCCCATAGGAAAATTGAGTTAATAAGTCCTTAAATAACCGCAATCTTAGTAATTAAAGTTAAATAAACCTGATATACATAATTGAAATTTAAGCTTGAAAGGCACATGGTCGAGAAGTAACCCCTTTTATAAGCAAACCATTATAATGCATTAGTACACTGAAAGAAACAAATGGTTAAATTAACAAATAAATGGTTAATTTAACTGTTTTTGCACATTCAATACAAACAATGTTTACTTGGAGTTAAACAAACCATTCATGAATGTAAAAATATAAATTTTATTTTAACAAATTAAAATTTCAGAAATTTATTTTAACCTTTAAAAAATTTTTTTGGTCAAACCAATAAAAATATTAAAATTATGAAAGATGGAAGAGATAGAAAAAGAGAATGGCAGAACATGCTGCGCTATACAGAGTGTTATGTAATTAATGTTAAAATGGGTTGTTCCTTAGGGTCCATAAAGAAGCACCTGAAACTTTTTTTTTCTAAATTCCAAAGTCTAAAAATAATTTATAATAACCTTTATCCTACCAAAAAGTACGCCACTGATCGACTAGGAACTTTAGGTTAATCTGGTGGATTTATTATGTTATGGTTGGTAACAGTGTTTCCAAAATCTCTCAAAAAAGTTGACAAACATTGTTTAAATTTAGCTTAATTACAAAAATGACAAAATTAACAATGCAAATTGTCAATTTGGCGTTTTTATTAATGGTTGGTTATTTCATTTTTGTACTGAAGGTAAATTCAAACAAAATCTGCCAACTTTTATGACAGAATCTAGTGCATTTCTTTTAAATTTTAGGTTATGTTTTCAAATTGTAAATATCTTAACTAAGGGAAGTGCTTTTGGATTTATTTACACAAATTAAATGTTTAAAGTTTAACCCGTGAACTGGTCCCAATTTCATCTGAGTAAACAGAGAAAAAAACTGATGAAAAAATTAATTTTGTGGTTATGGATTTTAAATTTCAAAGGTACTAAATTTTCTAATAATTGCCTAAGCTAATAGCTGGATAGTAAATAAATACAGAAGGGTTTTAGAGCTTTAAGGGCATAAAACTTTTGTATTTATTGAGTTTTTATTTATTTTTTGCAAGAAAAATTTTTAGTAACAATTTTTTACATCTGGCAACGCATAGCTACTTTGTTGGTTGGTATCTATGTACTCACAAAATACAGGTGTGCAGAGATAAACAAGTGTGTAACCAGTGGCGTATCACAAAAAATATAAAAAACTTTTAATGCATATTTTTTCTTTATCTTTGGAAAAATGTTTTTTTAAATATTTTTCCTTTATTCCTTATGTCAAAAGGTATTCAGTATTTTAATATATAACATTAATTACATAACACCCTGTATAACGACGTAATATACATTAGGCAATTCATTTAACTCTCCGTATAAGTTAAATTAACAGTCTTACTCTCGGTTGAATTATCTTTACATTGAAGTATAAAGGTTGATTTTGTTATAAGCAGGCAGGACCGGATTAAGAGTTTTGAGGCCCTGGGGCCGAATTTGGTGGGGGCCTCAATATTTCTAAAATTTTTGACACTTGGGAAATTAAAACTCATGGTAAATTTTTAAGCTAGAGGAACTTTCTGTGATTTTTTACTATCCTTGAATCATTTATTATTTAATAAACCATATAAATTTTAATAAAATCGGCCAAGGCGTTTTTAAGCTATAAATAAAAAACGATTTTTTTTTTAAACGAAACACCCTGTATCTCGATAATGAAGCATTTTTGGACACGTGTTTATATTAACTTTTTTTCATATTTTGATGAGAGGAATTTCCCCTGAGCTTTTTTCACCACAAGTATGAATCACCCTGTATATTTTGAATTATACGAATATAACCTTATATACATTTTACCCAAATCTGAGAAATTATAAATTCGTATGCAAAACGTGTTTTTATATACTTATATTTTATATATTTTGAATAATACGAACATAACCTTATATATATTTTACTCAAGTAAAATATAAATTGATCTATGTTTTGTTTGTAAGTACCGCAAACTGAAAAAAGTGCATCAAAAGTCGTATTATTTGTCTGTTTTTCATACAAAATCAAACAATAAAACAATCTTTTACCCAAAGAAAAGCACGAAGCAGTATTTCGGAAACACCGGAAAATATCCCACAACACTTCAATGTACCAATAAAAATCTGGGACAAAAACTAACTTTAATATTAGATTTATAAGTAATTGACTGTTTGCCTGTATTTACAAAAACGTTACGACAAGCACTAAAGGAGTAACTGCTTAAAATTGTTATAGTCATAACTTATGACTACAAACTATATAAAAACGTCTTCGCGCGCCAAAATTTTGAGTGTGATAATTTACATTCTGATTTGCAAGCGGATAAGCGATAAAAAATCCGCGAAAAAATAGAGTTAGATCTACGAAAAATTAATTGAAAATTACAGGATTCGCGCGGTATAACTGACCCAATTTTTTGTTTTTTCGACAATATTTTTCATATTTGTTCCATTTAAAAGCTACATATTGCATTGGTGGGGGCCCCTAAATGGTGGGGGCCCTGGGGCCGTGGCCCCGCTGGCCCCGTGATAAATCCGGCCCTGTAAGCAGGACAGGTTCAGGACCAAGTGTTTAAAATTAAAATTTCCGAAACTTTTGAGACAGAATTGGCGATTGCCCGTGACAAACATGTTTTTATAATACCTTATTTAAGTTAATTACATTTAGGTAATTGCATTTGTAAGTAATTATTTTAATTCGTATTTCTTAAAACATGTTAGCGTTCGACACGATATTCGTTCGTTAAAAAGCATTAAACGTAAAATTAAATCTAAAATCGATAGGTTTCCAATTATTTTTAAGATTTAAAAAAAATAAGTATTTTTAATTATTTGATTTACTAAAATTATAATAATTATTTTTTCTACTCCCACCTTTAAAACGCCCATTATCGTACATGTTACCATGACACTAAGTGACCCTTTCAATACACATTGATAAGTTGTGGCTTTATGGTGTTTTAGTCACGGGCCGAAGTTAGTTTTAAGTTAGTTGACAGTTCCCTTCTTGTAAAATAATACAGTTAACATATTAATCAATGATAATACTAAATGTAAAAATTATTAAATAGTTTCTCAACGCCAATATTTGATAAGTTTATATGAACATTGTACTGACCCTTTAATTTCGTCGGCAGTAAACTAGATTTAATTTAATTTCATTTTTTATACTTTTAATGTGAAAAACTGTTGTTAGTTTATTTTCAAGGGATACCTTTCGATTCACACTGGCGTTTATCAAACTTGATACAATATATACTATTTTATATCTAAAATAGTAATAGTAAAGAAATTTACCTTTATAGTAAATGACGTGCATTCAAATTGATATTTTATAAGTAAAAAATAAAGCACACTTTTAACATTTATATCATAAACAACTATTTTTTTTAAATTTAAACATTAAATAGTTAATTAATTTTAAATTGTTATTTGGATTAAAATGATAAAGTTTAATGAAATTATTAAAGGATTAAATGTAAAATGGATAATATTGTTTTTCGAAATAAATTAATTTTCAGTTTAATTCAGATTAATTAATAAAGACTTCAAAATTTGAATATATTCAAACATGCAAATACTGATTAATTTTGGATCAACATTTGCATATGTTAGCATTTGTAATTTTAATGGTATATTATGCATCAAGTTTGATAAACGCCATTTAGTCACGAATTTTAATTAGGCATGAGCGAAGCTTGCGAGCGAATGTTTCAATCTACGACAATTACCTAATATTATCTAAAAAATTATGGAAATTAAATATTTGTATAAAGCGACATCTATGCGAAAATAAAGTAACCATTCCAATAAACATTTTTGACGTAATTTTCACCATTAACATTGCCCGTTAATATTTTAATTAAACTTAACAATTATTGATGCTTTAAAACATAAAAATAACTTCAAAATATGCTTATGTTAAGAACATTTCTACCTTGGGAATTTACCGGCGTTAAACTCTCGAATTTTTTTGTGCAAATCAAAATTTATCCCTTGAAAATATACTAAGAATCGATATAAGCAGTAAAAGAGAAGAGAATGTTTAATGGGCACTGCACGCAAAATTTTTAACGATTTATTAGCACTACTGCGGCAAAGTCAAAAGTACAAACGTTTATATAATCTTTTCCAATATTGGCGTCAATAAACTATTTAATAATTTTTTATTTTTGTATTGAGATAATAAAATAATTTTCATATTTAGTATTATTTTACAAGAAAGGCACTTTATTTTAACGATTGTATGACATTTGACATCTGTCAACTAACTTAAAACTAACTTCAGCCCGTGACTAAAAACCTTTTTCTTCTTCTATTTTTAAAACGCCAATTATCGTAGGTACATGCTTTCATGACACTAAGTCACCTTTTAAATACGCAGAGAAGCTGTGGCTTTATGGCGCTTTAGTCACGGGCTGAAGTTAGGAACAGGTTTTTAGTCACGGGCTGAAGTTAGTTTTAAGTTAGTCGACAGTTGTAAAATGTCATACAATCGTTAAAATAAAGTGCCTTTCTTGTAAAATAATACTAAATGTGAAAATTATTTTATTATCTCAATACAAAAGTATTAAATACATGTAGTTTCTCAACGCCAATATTTGAAAAGTTTATATAAACTTTGTACTGACCTTTTAATTTCGCCGGCAGTAAACTATAACTTAAATTCGGGCACGGACTCCACTGTAAAGTGCTCATAAAACATTTTCTTTACTTTCACTGTAAAAAACTGTCCATTTTAAAAAAATACATTTCGATTTATAACCTTTATAATCTTTGTTTATAGAATATAAAAATTTGACATTTGACGGTGACACACAGATTCCCCTATTGTTTCATAGATGGCGCTATAAAAATATTTGATTTAAATCATTTTAAGATAATAATAAGTATTTGTCGTAGAAAAAGTATAGTATGCACCTCGTTTATAAACTTTTCTATACACTCATTAATTTAAGAACTCGCTCGCAAGCTCGCTCGTGCCTAAATTAAATTCGTGTATAAAATAGCGTTTATCAAACTTGATTCATAATATACTATTATTTAGTAAATTTGAAAGCAAAATTTAGTATTTTCGATTTTACTACGATTTGTTAATTTAACATGGTGCAGTAAGAGAATATATGTAGGTATAAAGATAAAGACAACAAATTAATGATAATAGAAGATTAGTAAAGATTATGCCATCCGCATACCCTTTACAGTATTAAGTATATTCACAAATAGTATGTTAATGGTTTAACAAGGCTTAACCCTACTATAAACACAGTAAGGCGGTTTGATGAAGATAAAAGGGATGTTAATGTAAATAATTATTATAAAACATGTTTTGTTGTCACCTTTTTTATGTTTATGTTTTGTATTTATTAAGTTAAAAATTAGGCTATTTATAAATATGCCCAAACCTAGAAGAAATTTAAAAATGTTTTAATAAAAACTTATGTTAGAATTCTATTGGTAGCCCCTCCCACATAACACAAAAAAAGTTTTAAAAAAGTGGAATACCATAGCTCGAAATCTACTTTTTGCAAGCTAAAATACAAAAAAATTTAGTACACTTCTTAATAAAAATAGTTTATTTTAATAATAATCGATATAAATAAAAGTGAAATATGTAATACAAAAACTACAGAAATAATTAGCGTCGCAATTGAAAACTCAACAAAGTAAAAATGGCCGAACTGACGCTGATTTGTGGATTACTTTAGCAGCCAAACCTTAGACAACAGATACCTTTTTAACAAAAGGGCGCTAACATTAGAAAACTTTTAATGAACTTTTTAAAAAGTTTATACTGTTAAATAACTTAACAATAACAAAGTTAGAGAAATATTTTTACCTGTATGTTCGTACAACATTTGACCAACCTTTCATTTTTAAATATTGTTCTCCAAACTGCCTCACAACATTTTAAAACGTATTGTGTTTAGGGTTGGGAAAATTTCACTTGAAATTTTCACGACATTTATGAAATTTATTAAAATTTCCTAAATGTCTGAAATTTCATGAAATTTATTGAAACTTTCAATAAATTTCAATCACTTTAAGTGTAATATATTAATATTGAAATAAGCCCACTCGGTGACCAAGGCAAATTGCCTCTCTTACCTCCTACCCCTCTGTGGGCCCCTGCACCAATAATATAAATAGTAAATACCTATGTTTACCACAAATTTCTTGAGATTTCCTTTTAAAATATTTTTAAAATTACTAAAACTAAGAGAGATATGACACTTTTTGGTAACCTAATGAGATTGTGTCACTTTCATTGTTTTATATTTATATATATATTTATTATTTTTATATATTTTACTGAAATTTTACAAAAATTGAAGAAACTTCATCAAAATTTTATGAGCCAAAGGCATTTTTATCCGTTTTCCGATGCAATTATAGCAAAAGTAAAAGTTTAAATTAATCATGACTTTTAAAAAAATTTTAAAGTCTGATTTAATTTACAAATTAAATTGGCAACTGAATTAAATTATTTAAATTAATTTATGCATACAAGTAACAATAATTACTTATAGTGTATTCAAATCCAAGCCGAACTAAACAAAACCACCCAGACGCTTGATAACTCGTTCTTATTGGTCGATTCGGAATCTGTTGTAAATTATTATTAAAGGTCCCAGGGGAGGCCGCATGTGAAATTTATGCGAAATTTTCAGTAAATTGCGAAACTTTCAATGAAATTTCTGAAAGTTTCACAGGCAATGTTGAAATTTTCGAATTGAAAATTTTATTTGAAATTTTTAAAAATTTCACTTTTCCAACTAAATGAAATATTTCAAGTTTGAAACTTTCAAAGTTGAAATTTTCATTTGAAAATTTCAACTGTCCCAACCCTAATTGTGTTATGTGGGCTGTATTAGTAGGTACGTTTTTTTAAATTAGGCTTTGGCATTCTATTTTTTAACTTTCAATACATTTTTGGTTAACAAAGTTATTAAAAGGATAAAAAAGCTAATATTTATTTATTAAAATTTATTTTTACTTTAGTTGTAGGTTCGTGCATCTTCGCGTACGGCCGCCGCGTCGGCGAACTGTGCCGACGAGACAGCGACTGCGAGTCCGGATTGGTATGCGCCGAAGCAGAGCCGGGAGTTCCTTCGACAAGAGTATGCCGACCGCCAGTGCACCAGGACAAACAGTACAGCGAACCCTGCAACATGTCCAACGAGTGCGATATCTCGAGGGGATTGTGCTGCCAACTTCAGAGACGTCACAGACAAGCGCCACGCAAAGTAAGTCATTTGTTGGATCAAAAAAAAAATATTTAAATTTTTTAACGTTTGACATATGGGTGAATATTTTAAAACTGTCGATTTTCGGAACCACTTTCGTTAACACATAAAAAAAATTGCAAATCTTATTAATTTTGCACTTTTAGGACTTTTCCACTCATGAATACAGGGTGAGTTTTAAGTTGACGCGTTCCTTTTAACAGTGTGTAGAAATCAGCTAGCTAGACAAATAAATATTTTAAGTAACTTTTTTATCAAAACTCAAAAATAAAAAAGTTATAGCCCATCAAAGTTTAATTAAATTTTAAGCCGGTCCTGGCTATTGTTACCGAAAAACATAACCATAAAAATATCAAAATAAACAATGCAAAATGTCATATTTGAGAACAAACATAACCATTTAAATCAAGTTGCAGCATTTGCATTTTGACGACAATCTCCATAAATTAGTAACATTTTCACTAATTCATTATTGCTATAATTATGAACCATTTTTAACAATAATTGAGGCACAAAAAACTGACATTTTTCATTGCTAAATGTCAATTTGATTTAAATGGTTATGTTTGTTGTCATATATGACATTTTGCATTGTTTATTTTGTTATTTTTATTTTTATGGTTATGTTTTTTGTTAACAATAGCCAGGACCGGCTCAAAATTTAATTAAACTTGGAAGGCCTATAACTCTCTTATTTTTGAGTTTTGATAAAAGAGTTACTTAAAATATTTATTTGTTTATCTGATTTCTACACGCTGTTAAAAGTAACGCGTCAACTTAAAACTCACCCTGTATAGACATAAAGACTAAAAATGTTAATTTTTTTCTGTCCTTTTTAGAAAGTTGAGCCCGCAATTTTACTTGGTCATCTCTTATTCTTCTGCGTCTCTCACGTTCTGCTTGTCTTTTAGCTTCGTTGGTCAACTTGTTTTGTGGTTTGTCATTTTAATTAATTTCCCACTGAAATGAACAATTTTAAATTGGTTACTTGTAAGGGACACGACAATGACGAGCACGGTAATGATGATTTTAAGGTTCAAGTGTTTTACAATGTTTATTCGAAAATGTAATTGAATTTTAAAGTTGCCATTTGCTTTTGTTAATGCACAACTTCTTTGTATTAATGTTAATATTTTGTATGTCCATAAACTTTGAAATAATACTTACCCCGACAATGACGGACTTAGACGTAACAAGCCGTTTTCGTTTTCATTCGGTGCACGTGACAACTTTATGGTTTGACATATGCTAGTGGACGTTATACAGGTAGGATATTTACATATTAGACGTTCGAAAACTTCCGGCATTTTCCGAATGTATCGCGTATTTAAATATGAAATTATACACATTTTAAGTAGGCACAGCAATGACGCTCATGGGTGTGAACAAAGTCTAAACGGCATTAAAAGAAAAGTTAACATTTCAAAATGCTATTTCTTGCTTGCATTGTATTATTTTGTATTTTCTCCGTCTGTGTTACACAGGATATTGCAAGATTTAATTTGTAAATAAATGTAAGAAAATAATATGTTGTTGTTCTTCGAATGTGAACAAGGCACGGTAATGACGTTTGCGACACTAAAATTAAAATATATTTTTTACTATGCTCGTTTAGACTTAAATAAGTAAGGAATCAAGTAAAAATAGTTAATTAAACTAGACATCAATTATTTTATTTTTAGTGGGATATTAACTTTTGAAATAACAAGCCAGAACCGATTGAATTAAACTTTTGAAATATTCACCCATATGTTATATTATAGGTTGTGTTCATGAATTTATTCTACAGTGACCTGTAATTTTACATTTTCTTGGCTGATTTCATGCTAAACGCGATGGAACCATTCTTCATATGTAATTTCAATGCATTTTCATTATTGTACGGCGGTGTATAATAATTTTACTTTTGAACTACGTACAAAATGAAGTATTTCTATATAGTAGGCTGATTAAAAAAAATCGATTATTTTTTTTCAAAATCCCCTCTGACATAGATTCAGGGAGATGAGAAGAGATGCCTGTAAAAACCTGAACTATTAACAATAATATTTAGAGGTCGCGCATCGTGATTTTTCTATTTCCATTATTAAATTATTTTTGAATTTCAGAATGTTATGCCTTATTAACTAATTGATGGATTTAAATGAACATAACGTATTCTTGTAGGGAATTGAACGTTCTACAAAAAATGTCTCTTATCATGATAAACCTACTATAGTTTAAAAGTTATTCGAATTAAAAGTTAAATTAAGTACTCCAGCTTAGTTTAACTAACTTTGGGCCGCTGATTTCAAAAATGTAATTAGTTTTCCTCTAGGACGTCTAGGATTTAAAATAATTTCGTAATAAAATGCTCTGCTCCATCATCTCAAAATGTAAGTTTTTTGTTGGTATTTTAATTATTTAATAATTATTAAATTATTTTGGCTTAAATTTATCTTGCATGTACTAAAGTAATTGGTATACGGCAAATAGATCATATTTATCTTAACAATATGACAATTTAAATACTAAAACTAAAATTTTAATGTATTTTATGTAAAAAAACAACCATTATTTGACATTTTTTGTCGTTTATTTTAATTATAATTATTAAATTGAAAGGGCAACAAAGTAAACAAGTTTCAGTTTTTTTATCCAAATTAAGCCGTCAAAATTTAATGCATTGAATAATTTTGCTTTTTTCTACCTTAAATTTATTAAATCATATCAAATATCAAATTGGATTATAGTATTATTGTGCTTAATCCTCATCATCGTACATCTTTTGCTGCAAATTCCAGCAAATGTCTCCTAGCAATTAATCCAACTTTTTTCTGCTATACCCATAGATATCTAACCATGGTCTAGATTTGCAATTACTTGGAGAAATCGTTCTCCATGTTCATCAGTTCGGCAAATTTATCAAGATGAAAAAAAAAAGAAAATGTATTTTAAATGACATATTAACGCTAATTCTTTGCAAAACGGAAAGCATTTTTTCAATGAATTGGCGCCAATTTTAGGTCCGATATGGACCAAGAACATTTTCAATGACAGCCATATGCGACAAGCTCGTCAACTTTGAGAGCATTTTTGAATGATTGATTTTTCATTAAACGTCGTATATCAGGTCCATTTAATATTTCTGCAAAATTAAAGTACCTAGTAGGTATATCTCATAAAATTTTGTAATGAAATATTGCGTTGGTTTTTCTTGGGCGTAAAGGTACCGCAACAAAAACAAAACAAATTTACAACGTCGACATAAATGTTCGTCTCCTTTTTCTTTCTCTGCTACTTTTATTACCACTTCCATTTCCTGCTCTTTTTCATTTTTGGTTCTTAAAATCACTTTCAAGTAAAAATACAATTTAAAGTTTAAATTTTAAATGTCAATAATAAATAGATGCACTTTGGTGTGCTTGAACGATAAAGTAGATAAAGGCGCTTTTATACTTCAATTCGATATTAAGTTTTGATAAGACTTAATAAATAAGATTCGAGATTAAATTTTTGGGTACTTTAGGCATGATGTGAATAAAAACATATCAAAAAATAGTCGAAGAGTATAGTATAGTCGAAGAGTAATGCTTAAGCAGCAAGTATAATTATACCGAAACCCATTTACTTGGTTGCATTTTCAATTTAATTAGTAATTAATTAGTAATTAAAAAAATTCAATTTAATTAGTAATTAGTAATTTAATTAGTAATTAAAAAAACGACACAAAAATTTCAAAATTTACCAAAAAACATTATAATTTTAGCTTTGGTATTAAATAAAGCACTTCTCTGCAGAAAAGTGCTTTATTAAATATAACTTATAAAATACTACCATAGTATACGGCTACAATGAAACAAACAAAATTTTTATTTGACATTTATCTACCGATGACTTTGTATGGAGTCACTGCATATTTTTGGCAAAAAACGCCAAAAATATACTGAACATCCAAAATAGATTTAAGGCAAAATAATTTAATAAATAATCAAAATATTAACAAAAAACTTACATTTTGAGATAATTGGCCAGAGCATTTTATTACGCAATTATTTCGAAGCATAGGCGTCCTGGAGCAAAACGAGTGGCATTTTTTAAATCAGCAGCCCAAAATTAGGTAATATAGGTGGGCGTACTCAATGTTAGTAAATCGAACTATCAACACAGCAAACGGAAAATTATAGAACTGTATAGGATGACTCCGCGTTTGAATATTAAATCTTAAAGTTTTATCAGAACTGTATTGAATCGTGCTTTGTTTTTATATTTTTCGGCTCTATACCTATGCACGACTTTATTTAAAGTCAAACTCAATGGTGTCTTACAAGATACATTATTTTGATTTTCTATATTCAACAGAGGAGTAGAAACTCGACCCTGTCGAATGGTGCAGTCATTTATGTCTCTAGAAATTATTAAAAAAGGGTTCAGTCCAATGGTGCAGCAACTTCGGATTCCTATTCTCTTCAGAGACATAGAAACTCAAGCTTTTCGAATTTTACTGGCAATGATTTTCGTTAATGTCCCCGAGAATTATACAAAAACAGCGCAATGCAATATCGGTTTCGACTCTACCAAGTTATAGAAACTGGAGTCTCTCTAATACTGTTCTAGTCAATATTTTTGAGAGTATAAAAAGAGGGTGTAATTCAATATTGCAAGAAGTTTTGATCTTTTGATGGATGCAAGTAGTTTGAATTTTCTTATTTCTGCATATGATTTTGTTGAAAATAGTTCCTTTCTTTGGTTCCTTTGTCTGATTTTTATTTACTGTAACAACTCAGGTATGTAAAGCACAGAGGATATGATGTTAAGTATATTTATGTATTAGATAAAGTACCTATATTTGTATTAAAAATTTCAGAGGTTATGTTGAAAAAATGATCGATATGCTATTAAACTTTAATAATTTTGTAATGAGGTCTGTTGGTAGACCCTGCACTATCTCCACTGGTATATGTTAGTACAGCAATATTTAAATCTGGTTGATGAAAAAGTACACACCAGTGCAGGTTATTGAAGCATCTACGAACAAATGAATTAATGGCCCATTGGCAATTATTCCTTTAGGAAAAATATTCAACCCAGCTTAATTAATTAATAAAATGAAAAAAATCACAATCATGTCGTATATAGTTTTTTTAAGTATAAAATAATTTTTATATTAATACTAGTTCAAAAGTGAAATAACGACCTCTATACTGTGGAGAGTATTGAAACGCTCGACTGACTAATACAAATCTATACCGTGGGGAGATTTAGAAAACTATATTCGTGGCGTCATCCTATACACTTCTATAATTTTCCGTTTGCTGTGAAAGTGTTATACTATGAATTTAATTATTTCACTTTTTGTCCAGTTTCAGGTAAAATGATTAAAGTTATTATTAAATATTAATAAATAATAAAGAACCCACCATTTCTGAAAAAATCAATAAAAATCCAAGTGGATTTTTGTTGATATTTTCCAGAAATGGTGGGTTTTTCATTATAATTAATTTACAAAACTTGGTGAACTTGTCCATTTTGATTACGCATTACTTTTTTATTTTTAGACCCAACAGAACGTACAGAAATAAAAATGAATGTTTTTAGGTTTGCTCGTACTTCAAGGACCCATTGGTGTGCGTAGGACCCGTAGCCTCCGACCAGATCAAGAACTCGATCCAACACACTGCTGGCGAAAAAAGGCTCACCGGAATGGGGGCCTACAAAAGACCCATGCACTAAGCCGCACCCCTTGCATCCCGTTTAAACACTGTACATTCAACTAAACAATACGATTAGAGCAATGAAATTGCGTAGTACGACCTCAATCTTCTTTAAACTTTTTAGGAAACTTTGTCGGTTTTGTTTGTTTATTCTTCGTATGTTTTGAGCCCTCCAAACGCGAAATAAATCGTACTACGAAAATTTCAGAATTATACATGAGTACCATAAAACTTAGATTTACTGGCTGAGGTAATTTATAGTTAATTAAGGTGTTTAATCATTAATTAACTGGCCTAGGAATTAGTTTCGAAACATATCGTAGTTTATAGAGGTATATGCATACAGTGCATGAGGTTAAGTGTGCTTCTGATAGAGAACACACGGATAAACGTATTTTACAGTACTTCTACTTTAACCGTCTAACTGTGATGATTTATTATGGTGGCACCAAAAAACTATTTTAAACTTGACTGTTGGCTGTTGCGATATGTTGGTTTTTTGAAAGTTTATTGGAAAGTTTTTGGATGTCATATTTAAAACGGTTTTTTGGTTTAGACTTAATAAATATAGGCGCTACGTACGCAAAACGTACGAGTTGATACATATCATACTATACATATCAAATTAACTATATATTGATGTTATATTATATTGTGAAATAAATATTTAATAAATGTCTACAGCAATTATCTCATACAGCTTGTTTTATTTATCTTTTGTGGCAAATAAAACTATTTTTTTATAAATGATTACCTTTATTGATATTTATTTATATTCATAATTAATTGGAATTTACTCAAATACAAAAATTTATACATATAAATACAATGGTAAAAAATGGCCAAATGCTAGGTAGACATGGAATGAAGAAGGCACTATATAAAATATTAAATTAGAAAAAACATGAAATATAAAATTTACATACCTAAATAAATAATAGATAAATGCTTGGAGGAAATTAATAATAATAATATTAGATGTAACACAATCTTAACCCGACATAATTAGTTTTACAAACTCCTCATAATTTACATTGCCTTGGGAGTCTTCTTGGCCTTGAAGGAGTTGCTCAACCTAAAAAATAAAATACTTATGAATATGAATTTGTTTCGTAAATCTATAATAATAGTTCATTCATTTTTAAAGTATAACCTACAAAGATAACAGTGTATTCTTATTAAACTAGTCAGAAAGAAAATAATAATTATTATTTTATTATAATTAAACTGGTCAGTAGACAACAACTTTAAACTGAAAATTGTTGCATTTTTGCCTAAAAAGAGATTTTATTCTGTTAAAAATGGGTTTTTATATATAAATATTTTGTTTTAGTACTTGTTGCTATATGACCAATGTTTCTTGGTTAAAGATTTGATTTAAAGTAGGGTGCTTTTTTCACGACTATTTTTATTTTTTGGCTCCCCTTAAAATCGTGTTCAAAATGTTAAAAAAAATCCTGAAAATTTGAGCCTGTAATATTAACTCTAAGTACTCTCAGAAAGCGTATAAAGATTTCCCATTTAAAATACACATAAACTTTGATTTTTTTTTTAAATATCTATATCTTAGTCGCATTTTATGCTATTGGATTATTCCAAAAAGGGATTTACTTGGAATCAAAAGTTTTAAAAAAAATGCTTTATGTGCCATAGCTGCATATATATATACGAATTTGAATATTTGCATAAAAAAAAAAAATTTCACAATATCTCTAAAACAAAGGCTAATTAAGCAAAATGATATTCATTTTATGAATTAGTGCACACAAATTACTCTAAAAAATAGTTCGTTTTGTTGACCAGTGTATTTAAAGAAATATAACTGTTAATACTGTTTTTATTTTTAAAAAAATTTAAAAGTTGAGTAAAAAGTGTAGAAAACACAAATTTTAGAATTTATAAACGGTTGAATATGGGTATTTCCACGAAACCTTACCCCACCTAATTGCAACGTAATTTATAAGCTTAAAATATTCGTACAATGACGCTAAGAAGCTAAAAACACGGAAGAGTTTCAATACCCTATAAAATGTTCAAATGTCGCACCCGTTACATTTTGAAAAGATTTTAGAAAATAAAGTAAACAATATTTGTGCATTTACAATACGAGCTTGTTTAAAGTTACTATTCAAGTTTTACACAAAAAATTATTACTATATGCTTTCATCCAGTATCAACTTTAGAAGCCAACTTGGTCGCATTTGCCGATTTTCTAAGGTCGCGCCCGTTACGCTATGACGTTATAAAAGGTTTTCTATACAAGTTTTTATTGACATTTTGTTTAGTTAAATTGTTTAGTTAAATACCCAATTTTTTATACTATTTTTTTATATTAACGTATCTTGATATACATATATGAACAAACACTTGATTATCATGAAAAAACGCTTTTGTGTCGCACCCGTTACAATGGAAATACCCATATATAAATTAATTCTGGACCACTTATTATCAACTCTATAGAGGTTTATTTAAAATCAAAATAAAAAAGTCAGTTTGATAGTTTATCTTAAGGATGAATAAAGGTTTATTTATATTTTTTTAAATTTTACAGAATGGCCGTCTCGCTCTATAATAGTTTACAAAAATAGTTTACAAAAAATTTAATTTAATATTTTACCATAAAAAATAATATTTTCTCCTCGACAATTTAATACAGCAAATGTGTGAGTTTACACAGGATGGTCCAATAACTTGTCAAAATTTTAAATTTTTGTTTCCTTTATTTTATATTGGTTGGTTGTATCAAAACAGGAGATTAAAGGTTCGAAAAAAAAACGGTAAAATATTTAAGGATTTAAACCAAAGTATGTTTCACATGTAAACATACACATTTATCCACATTTTTATCCAATTAGAATTTTTTTACTACTGTATTTTGAGTTTTTAAGTGCCTAAAAGTCCGGTCTCTACTAATAATTATAACATATGTATAACAAAAAAAAGTACAACCCAATACTCTCAGAAACTCATTGCCTCAACATAAGACTACTTAAAAACATGTTATTGGTGAAAAAAAAATTTTAGTGATCCACTTGAGAAATTCTGACGCATTTTTTAATTTTTTTTTCAAAATGTCGTTTTTTCAATTTTTTTGAGCAATCTCTAATAATCTCCCATAATATTTTCATTCTAATAAATAACACCCTATTTTAATAAAAACAAGGTACAATTTGTTAATTTTAACAAAGTTATAATAATTTAAATTGTTTTTATAGCAAACTGTCTTTAGGTATGTAATATTTCATACAATATTGACAGTTTTTTTTTAAGCAAAACTCTAAAACTATTTTTTTTTATTTGATTCCATTTCCCAGTAAAAAATCAAAGTTATAGTAAAAGTGCCGGTAAAGTTACATTTTTATTTAAAAATAAACCTTCTTACCTCATCATCAGTAAGTTTTTCTCCTAATGTGGTTAACAAGTGACGCAATTCTGCTGAACTTATGTAACCATTTCCATCTTTATCAAAATGACGGAGACCTTCGATAAAGTCTTCTGCTGTATCAGCACTTCTTGTTTTGGAAATTTGCTAAAAAACAATATTCAAGTATGATGATATAAATTAATAGTTAATATTTTTGCCACTAGGAAGTGCATGTTCTTATTTTTTAATTTAAATTAATCTTGAATTTAATTTTACATACATTATGTAATATTCTAAAAATACAAATAAAATATGTAATATTTGGTTTCTACACATTTTTGGAATTCTACCAAATGTAAAATAGATGACTCATTTAGTGAATAGATAAAAAATATGAAGCACTTTTTACAGATAAAACCACAATTTTGTTATTCAACCAAACACATTAATTACTTTACTTCCCTGATAAAAAATAATCTATAATATACCTGGTAAATTGGTAAAAATACTTCAAATGAAACTCTTTCATCAGGTTTATGTTGATGGGTGTATTTTTTCACATCCGACTCGGTAGGATTTTGTCCTAAAGCCCTTAAAGCATCTCCGATCTGACCCACATGAATTTTGCCATCCCCACGATTGTCGAAAAGCTGGAAAGCCTCTTGGAATTCTAAAAAGACAATAATAATTATTCATAAAAATTAGTTTTTCAAATATTAACCTTCCACAGAGGTGAGGGTTAGTTTACTTGGGGGTTCATACAAGTACATGTTTATTATAAACAAAAAACAACGGAAAAAACGCTAACACAGCACAAAACAATTTGCTTGGAGTGCAGATTTAAAACATCTGCAGTTATTAAGCAAAGTTGTTCCAGAAACTTTCAAAATCATACCATAAAAGGAGAAAATCGACAGCCATGAATCATTTAATGCTTTTTTATGACCTACCTCATTCACTGCAGTGGTTTTTATTAGGTATCAAACTTGTATTTCGATTTTTAACACTTGTAAATCAATGTAGACATTTTAGTTTACTTAAGAAACGCATTAAGCTCGGTTTAATAACTTGATAACTCATTTGGTCGTTAAAATTAACAAAAAATAACTCGAATAAACAAAGATATGTGTAAGAATTTTGCAAGGCGGGGCATCATAACCTAGATATTTAACTGTTTCATGCTTACCGGCCATCTGATCTTCGGTGTAATTAGCCTGAAACGAATAAAAGACATTTTCACTTGAATTGCACGAAAATTAACTGACGGTAACCTAAAATATCGAAAATATTCAAGTTCAACTCACCATTGTATTTATTTCGACTGGAGTTCAACTGTCAAATTAAACGACTAAACGCAGTGACGTTTCAACAATGGAATGTAAGCAAGTCATAGATATGCGCGGGGAATTTGAAAATATTTTGGCCAAGAGTTCCTTAAACTTGATTACGTGATATATCTTTGAAGTTTTAAGAAAATAATATTTAAATAACAATCATTACATGTTATGTTTATTCATGAATTTGAATTTTGATAATAAAAAGGCGATTCAATTAATACTTTATAGCGCAATTTTATTTTTAGTTTTATTAATGGTATATACAGGGTCCTGCAACAGTGCGTCGGGCTTTCCTAGTGCCTTTACAGTGAGGGATAGAAAAAAAGTTTCCTACAAAAAATTGTTGGTTTGAAAATCTTTATGACATTTTAAAGATTTTCAAACCAGCAATTTTTTGTAGGAAACTTTTTTTTCTATCCCTCACTGTAAAGGCACTAGGAAAGCCCGACGCACTGTTGCAGGACCCTGTATGTTACTTCTGAAAACGTCAGAAATTTGTTTATTCACATACAGGATGTTTCACATTCGTGGTCCATTAAAAGTTTCTGTAATTTTAAAAGCGTTTATATCCATTTCTATTCTATTTTTATAAAATATGCTACTTCCGGTTTAACCGGGAGTGACATCAACTTTAAAGTTAACTAATAATTAATAATAATTATTATTCTTATAAAGAAAAATAATAAGAATTATACTTCTTATTCTTATTAGACTTAAGAATTAAGAAATGCTTGAATTTAAATAGAGGACACATTTAGTGTTAAAAATATTCTTATTTTATTAAATTGTTACCGTTAAGCATTCTTTTTACTATTAAAATATTTTATAAAATAAATTTTATATTTTATTGTCTACAATGAGCTAGTGATTTATCTAGTTAACTAAAAATAAAATATTGTATTGTATTGTATTTTTTATTAATATTTCTTGTTAAAAATATTAAATAAAAAAGAAAAAATTCCATTTTTTGTACAGGGTGTTTTCGTATAAATGGGACACCCATATAAAATCTTTATTTAAAGTGATATGATGAAAATAACAAATTTAAAAAAAATAGCATTTTGTTAATAATTGACCCGAAAATATATTTTCGGGTCAATTATATAATATTAACAAATCTGTTATATTGCTAATTTGAACGCGAGAATCATAGTAGCCATGAATAGAGAACTGTCATTTTCTAGTTTAAATAAAATAACTGGTTTAAATAAAGAAAAAAACATGAAATTTTAAGGTTTTTATTAAACAATATTAAACAATTTGAATTGTCAAATAGCACGAAATATTTAAAGTTTAAGAAACTTATTTTAAAAAGCAAAAATTTTATTCATTTTTGTCAATACATTTTCTAAGATTAGAAGATATTTTTGTATGGAATTATGAATAAAATTAGGGTTTACGTTGTTTAACAGCATAATATTTGATGATTTTTTTTTCTTTTAAATGTTCTACATTGGTAGATCTTTCCGAATAAACAATATTTTTTAAATATCCCCATAAAAAAATCTAGGGGGGTCAAATCGGGACTATTTGCAGGCCATCCAATCGTGCCTCGTCTGCCAAACCAAAGATTATATTTATTGCTTAAAAAATTTGTCACTGGCTCAGTCTTATGACAGGGGGCCCCATCTTGATGCCATACAATATTTAAATAATCTATCAAATTCTTCAAGCAAAAGTTCAATTTCATTTCTTAAAAAACTAAAATAGCGTGCGCTATTTACCCCCTTAAAAAAAAATTGGACCAATAATTTTATTATTAAGGATGCCGCTTCACACATTTACAGAAGTTTTGCCTTTGGTGATTTTGTTTACCGGCATTATTTTAAATTTATATTTTTTTAATGTCCTAAAAATTTTATATTTAGATTTTTCAAAATAATTGACAGCATCTTCTATAGATTTTGTGTTTTTTTTTAAATATGTATTTAAGTTTTATATTAATTAAAAAAATATAAAATTTACCTTGAAAAAACAATAAAATATTTAAATCTTCCTCTTCGTTTAAATTTGCTGTCCTTTTTTTCTCTTTAAATCTTTATTCTCTCTAAACTTTCGTTCAATTCCTATAATAGTATATTATGTATCAAGTTTGATAAACGCCATTTTATACGCGAATTTAATTCAGGCACGAGCGAGCTTGCAAGCGAGTGCCTAAATTAATGAGTGTATGGAAAAGTTTATAAACGAGGTGCATACTATACTTTTTTTACGACAAATACTTATTATTATCTTAAAATGATTTAAATCAAAAATTTGTATAGAGCGCCATCTATGAAACAATAGGGGAATCTGTGCGTCACCGTCAAATGTCACATTTTTAAATTTTATAAACACAGATTAGAAAGGTTATATATAAATCGAAATGTAATTTTTGAAAATTGTCAGTTTTTCACAGTGAATGTAAAGAAAATGTTTTATGAGGACTTTACAGTGGAGTCCGTGCCCGAATTTAAGTTATACTTTACTGCCGGCAAAATTAAAAGATCAGTACAATGTTCATATAAACTTTTCAAATATTGGCGTTGAGAAACTATTTAATTCTTTTGTATTTTTGTATTGAGGTAATAAAATAATTTTCACATTTAGTATTATTTTACAAGAAAGGCACTTTATTTTAACGATTGTATGACATTTGACAACTGTCAACTAACTTAAAACTAACTTCAGCCCGTGACTAAAAACCTGTTGCTAACTTCAGCCCGTGACAAAAGCGCCATAAAGCCACAACTTGTCAATGTGTATTTAAAAGGTCACTTAGTGTCATGGAAACATGTACGATAAAGGGCGTTTTAAAGGTGGGAGTAGAAAAAATATTTATGAGACGTCTCATAAACGAAAAAAAAAATATTTTACTAAAATTTAAATTTTGACGACAAATTTAACCTAGAAAGAATCATATGGATGTATACTCAAAATTTAACACACCCATAAGAATTTATTTTTTAAAAATTGGCCCAACAAATCTTAACTATCCAATGTGTATATAGTATAAAATAGATAAATCTCTGACCGTCACTGATAATAACGCTAATAAAATAAATCACACCTAGGACTTAACCTATTCTTTTCCACTGGGCGTAACCGTCAATTAATAACACTTTTGTCTTAATTATCAATAAACCCGACATCAAGGCGACAAATTATATATAAAAGCAAAAATTTCTCTGCTACCAAAAGCAAATGATCCATTTAATTTCACAATAAGTACCTACCTATATAAAACATAACCATGAAATTGTATATTAGGAAATACTGCTTTTTGAGGGAGGATAAATGCAAATTCTCGGACGCCCCCATATTTATTTCCTGCAGAAATCACACGGTAAGGTTGTGCGGTGCAAGAGTACGCAGAAGATAAAGTGCCCACCTTCTGCGTACTCTTGCACGACGCAACCTTGCCGTTCAATTTCCATACAATAGAGAGTTTTGCTTATATAGAGAAAAACAATAATATTTTTAGAAGGGTAGGTATACCTATTCTGACAAATAAAAAAACAAAAAAGAATAATTTATATTGATTATTTCCCTCATAATAATATGAACCAATCAAAAGCCTTGAATTTTCGAATAAATTTCGTTTAAATAAGCGATTCAATCACTAGAACTATTTAACAGCGATTAAATTTTAGCCTCCATATTGGATTTTTGTTTACGATTTTATGGTGTTATTTACAAGTTTTATCAAACATTTTTTAAAAAACAATAAAAAATAAGTTATCTAGTTTACGAAATATCAATTATTACTTATTACATACCTTAATTTAATGGAATTTTCTTTAAAAAAATATTTATAAATTTTGACACATACGTCAGATTTTATGAATTGTCAAATAGTTTCATTTAATTCGAGAAATAATCTAGACGTTTATCACTCAACCTATAAATTTAATCTGTCAAACTATGCTCAGTAAGTTTTTTATTTGATTTTTTTTTTGGAAAATAGTTTCATGCAAAATAATTAAAAATAAAACCCCTCGACCGCTACGCGGTCTCGTGATTTTATTAAATTATTTTGCATTCAACATTTTTCAACAAAAACCAAACAAAAAACTACTGAGCCTAGTTTAACCGATTAAATTCATAGTTTTCGTGATTTAATATATGATTAATTGAATCTTAATCCCGACGCATTCGCCATTTTCGACAATCCTAGGTTATTTGCGAAACACATGTGTTTGTGTTTGTTTGTTTGCTTTAAGCAACGGAGCAGCGGATCAACGTGATTTTTTGCATAGGTACATATAATATTGGCCGGGAGTAACACAGGGTTCTTTTTCCTTATATTTAATAGGTACAATTTTGCTAAAAAGGTGATTTTTTTATTAATAGAAGATAAAAATAATTTTTTTTTAAACCTTTAAACAAATCAATTTTTTTCTATTGGGTTAAAATTTTTATTAGTTTTATTAAGCACGAGCGAAGCTTGCGAGCGAGTGTTTAATAAAAACGAGTGCCTAGAAAGGTTTATAAAACGAGTTGCATTCTATAATTTATCTACGACGAACAGAAATAAGAATTTAAAGTCAATTTTGATTCATAAAAATTTTACGCCATAAAGTCACAGCTTGTCAATGTAGGATTAGATAAAATTATTAAGAAAATATTTAGAATATTTTTTTTCAATTAAAATGTTTAAGAAATCAGAAAATATTTTTTTTATAAAACTTAATTCTAATTGTTAAGTAAATTGTATGGCACGCCGTTTTAACATGTATTAAATAATTTTGTAATTTAAAATTTTATTGGTTTAAAATTTTAGGTTTATACATTTATAAATTTAAAATATTTTCAACTATCATGTACTGAAAGACAAAATTTACTAACAGTTCACTTATGTATTAAACGATATTATTTCCAATCATTTTTTAATAAAAATAATTTTTTAATTATAATTTATTTGGGCAGAATTTTGTAAATCCTAAATAATTTTTTTATTAAATTATTTAGATTAAATTGGTTAAGTTAAATTTTAAAATTGTGTCGAGACATTTTTACAATAAAAACACTTTTAAAACATTTTCTACCAAAATATCATCATTTTAATGACTCTTTACAAATTTAAACCAAAAATTTTGTAGAATAAAATATTTGAAACAAAATTTTTAAAAGTCAATATATTTTAGCTTAAAGTTTTACAGTTGTATTTTATATTTAAAAAATTTGTTGAATATCAGTTGTTTTGAGTTTAAATAAATTTAACTTAAACTATTATCTGATAAATGCTAAACCGCGTGCCATAGAATTTAGGGACTTTTAATATTTTTATTCTATAATTTTTAATTATTGTTTATTGCCTAGTATTTTCCACAATTGTTTTATTTATACACTTTTTAATGAGTTTATTATACTTTATTTTCTTCAAATATTAAAAAATTGTAGAATAAAAAGTTTAAAATCATTAAATTAAAAAATATATTAAAATTGATTAAATTAATCATTTTAATTAAAAAACTTAAAAAAGTTCAATTGTGTTTAATAAAAAATTAAAAAACAATATTTTATTTAAATGCGCCTTCTTAGGCCATCTTACCATTCGCACAAAAGAACTGTCGAAGCCATGGTCTGGTAGCCTTGATATTTCAGATCGCGCCAGCGCTTGGGCTTAGACTGTGACAGTGCAAAATGAAATTCATCATCCGGGCACTGAAACAGTGCCGCCTTCTAAATAAACAAAAGCAACGGCCGAACGGGAAATCACGTTTCTGTCCATATATTTTATGCAATGCAACTAGAGCATATAGCTGCGTGAAAGTAAAAGTACGCTCCGGGAACTGCAGTAAGTAAATACAGGGTGATTATTATTTCATTTTAGATTTTCATAAAAAAAAATTGGGGATGATGTTTAGGTATCAAAAACACTTCGGATAAACTTTATTTGTCAACATAGAATAGTGTGACATAATATATTAACTAGTTAACTATATTATACAAATTTTTTTATAAAAAATCCCTTAAAATAAAGAAGTTTACAATGAGTTTTTGGACCTTCCCAGTAAAGACAACCGTAAAGGTTCTATAATGGCCCTTTATAAACATGACTAACTCTAACTCTAATGGAACTGTACATATTACCTTTATTGGGCATGTAACGGAAGTCAATAAAGTACTTACAAGAACCATTCCATTTTTTAATATGGCGCGCTAAAGGTTCTTATATGGCAGATGTGACAAGTTTCTGATATGGGGTTATTTACACTGTTTAAAATATCTGTGGTGTGAAGAGTAATCTTAAAATGGTGTCAAAATCCAACACCAAGTGGTGTTAATAAAACACCGTGAATTATGGTTGAAAATGTTTTATACAGCAAACACAAAAACGGTGTTTATCTAAAAATATTTGAGAAGTGCACCTACACAGAAAAAAAGGAATAGTTCATTTAACTATATTAATTTAGTTGACCCATAAGTATTTATTTAAATCAACTGTGGGAAGGTTAATATAAACAAAAATTAGTTTGACGGTACTAACCCAGATAGTTATTTTATTTTTTTTAATTGGTTAAATTAACCGAGAAAACTTTAGTGAAACCAACCCGCTGTATGGTTCAGTTTACTAAATATGTTGTTTGTAAAATAAGAGTTACTTCAACCTAAAGCACTCTGTTAAATCGATTAAAACAATTTGCCGTGCATTCCTTGTTGCATAGTGTGTACCGATCGCGGCAAAGGTGGTGTGGATCACGTGATGTTCTTAAATTTCGCCTCTGTTGACTTACATGAAGAGTATATAAGCTCAGGTAGTCCTTTGCTTTGGTGTGACACTACAAGTTGTTCGATACTAAAGAGACCTTAAATAGGTGGAAACAACTGTCAATATTTGAAGTATTTTAAGTTGGTGGAACGCACTAAAAACATTATCTCTAGCGAGTTGAAGGTTCCATTTTCTGGATTAATACCACTGGTAATATACTAGTAATGCGTCAAGGAACTTCCTGTTTCCTTTTTTCCTTTTTTTTCTGTGTAGTATGATTTAATTTGACCAAAAACACATTATATTTAACACTGAAAAGGAGTTCAATATACACCAGGTAAAATTTATTTTAATACTGTGTGAAAGTTAAATTTACACCATTTTAGTATTTGAATTTACACTGGACCAACGAATCATATTTAACACCATTTTGGTTTGTATCGATATAGACCATGTATGGTGTTAATTTGGTGTTAAAATGGTCATGAAATTTTGAACAGTGTATAGTGGATTAAATGTGTGTTTTTTTATTTCTTAAAAAAGGTCAAACTTATTAATTAATTAAAATTATATTAGGTAAAGTTATCATTAGTTAATTCTGCACCACCAGATATACGTACCGTATTGTATCCTTTGGCAAAACATGAAAATGCAACGATGAGGTTCTTGAATTTTATTTACAATTAAAAAAACAATAATTCACCATGATCACATAGATAAAATACACACACTAACTTAACTATATAAGCATATAAGCGTTGAGTTTCCTAATCAATGATATAAGGAATAATAAATCGAAATCGAATACTAAACCAAAGTTTTGCAGTTTTTACTTGCAACACGAAACACAAATAACGTGCGCGATTTAGATGTGCAATTGAACAAAATTTGTCAAGTAAGATTTCTGCCTTCCTCTCTATTGTAAAAAAATACTTTGGCCTAGTGAAAAGTGACAAAATTTTGCGGCAAAAAGTGTATTATGCTAATTTATTAGATTACCGGTATTTTTTGTTTTGTTATCATGTTTATTTACGTAAATAAATAGGTAAATAAAAATGCAGTTTAGGTGTGTCTTTGATATTATCAGCTACCTACTGAATAATATTAAAGATAATAAAAGGGTGTTAAGGTTCTATTATGTTATAAATATGTATCACAATGCAGTTTAAACTATCCTTGCAAACTATAATTTAAATGTCAGATCGAAACCATGCACTTTTATGCAGAAAAAATTTTCAAATACCATCATAACTCAAATTTAATTATATTTAATAGCAAGATGATTACAGCACGTTTTATTAAACTCAGGGACATACAGGCCTAGGGCGCTCGAATTTGGAGGGCGTCAGCTAAGGGCAAAAATTAAAAAAAATGTTTTTTTGATAAAATTGAGACCTACATTAAAAATAATTTTTTTGTTCCAAAACATACCTAGCAAATATTTAAAATTCGTAAGTCGTTTTAAATTAAAAGAATCATTATGTATAGGAATGTATAACAAAACTCAATTATTTTTAACTTTCTAATAATTAACAACAAAAAAGCAACATAAATTAAATACTTTGGTATGTAGGTATACCTATAGGTATATTTACAAAGAACTAAAACAGTCATAGCTCAAAAATGTAACTATTAGTGTTTTATTGGCTGGCAATCCTTATTAACAATAAATAAAGGGTTTGGTCCATATAACACGGTCTATTTTGTGACCCTGAAATATTTTCCTCTCATATATTTTAAAATAGATCTTACCTAGCCAATTTCAGAATTTTAATTACCTTATTTTTATATTCTAATAATTACCTATTTGGTATTATAAATTAAATAATTAATTAATAATATAACATTAAAGCGTTTATAGATTACAATTTATTTATTTACTCCTATTGCATAATATGGTTTATATAAATTCCCTGCATAACAACGGGAATAATGAACTCATTATTCACGTTGTTAGGCATCAGTGATTGGCCCATTTTAATATTCACTGTAATTTGAATCAATCGGGTTTTAAATTGTGAGAAGGCGACTATAATAATGTTTAAAAATGGTAAAAAGTGAGGTTAACCATTTGACAGATATCAGATTTTATTTATTTGTTTTTAAAAAAATTTTAAATATCTACTTATTGGAGTAGATAAAGCATGTACATTTTTTAAAATATAGTATAGTTAATAGTATATTGTGCTACTAGTCGAGTACCCTCTTTCCACCAATAGTCGCACACAATATTCCATTCAACTACCACAAGGAATTTAAAGCAAATTTTAATTGATAATTTATTTTAAATCTGACAGATGTCAAGCAACTTTAACCTCACTTTTTCCAATTTTAACTTAAAGCTAACTTCAGCCCGTGGGCGAAGTAAAATTTTGCCCACCGGTCAAAGTTAAGAAATTAAATGGGTGTGTAATTTCCACATTTTAGTCATGACATGATTTTATAAATATTAAAGTTACAAAAAAAATACTTTTTTATACTCTCACCTTTAAAACGCCCTTTATCGTACATGTTTCCATGACACTAAGTGACCTTTTAAATACACATTGACAAGTTTTGGCTTTATGGCGCTTTAGTCACGGGCTGAAGTTAGCAACAGGTTTTTTGACATTTTACGATGACACACAGATTCCCCTATTGTTTCATAGATGGCGCTCTATATAAATGTTTGATTTAAATCATTTTAAGATAATAATAAGTATTTGTCGTAGAAAAAGTATAGTATGCACCTCGTTTATAAACTTTTCTATACACTCATTAATTTAAGCACCCGCTCCCAAGATCGCTCGTGCCTAAATTAAATTCGTGTATAAAATGGCGTTTATCAAACTTGATACATAATATACTATTAATTTTTTGTATCAAAAGGGTAGATTGTACATTCTCCCTGATAGCACAGTTTATTCTAAGAATGCTTTTTAAACCTTCCAGTGAGAATATTCTTAGGATCATGCTATATTTCTTCTAGTCGTGTTCTAAGAATGTTTTTTAAACCTTCCAGTGAGAATATTATTAGGATCATGCTATATTTCTTCTAAAGAACATGCTTAAAAGAAATATAGCATAATCCTAAGAATATTGCTGCCTATAGGCAGGTTCATAGAAGGTGCAAAATTTAGTGGTAAAAATTAATCCACTCTAAACATAATATTATGCTTAGAATGTTGAGAAAGTAATTGCTATAGAAAGTTCATTTAGGAATATTCCTGGAAAATTCTGTTAAGCATATTCAGTTCAGTTAGGTACCTATATAATAGTAAAATATACCAAAATCTACGTATAAAGGTACCTATACTTTGTATTAAATACTAAGTAAAAAACACAACCCATAATATTTTTTTATATTTATTTGTCAAATTAAAACAATATTCGATAACAAAAATATTTTTACTATAGGTATCTAAATTATCCGACTTTTACATAAAATCTTCTATCCAACTTATAAATACAATGAAAAATGTTTTTTTATGAAGAACTATTTGGTTTTTTCTTTTATGAAGAATTATTTTAAAAGGAAATATTTTGTTTCTTTATATTTTATTTTATGTTAAAAATAAATATTTATTAATTTGTATACCGATTTTTTATTTCTGAATTAACATTTTTATGTATAATAATCCTAACTATCTTCAACTTCAATCTAATCTGACTTATCCCACAAAATTTTCCAATTTTACTTTTTATGAAATAATGTCATACAACTTATGATTCAGAGGTCAAATTGTTTATTTAATATTTTTAAATAAATATATATTAATATGTCGCAAAATTTAAGGGGACGACAAATACATTTCACTGTCGTATTATGCCAGTGAGGCATATTTGTCTCCTGAAGAATTTTACGAATGTAGAATACAACATATTAGAACGTGGGTATCTGACATATTTGAAAATATTCTCAAAAGCTTCCTAGAAGCTCCATAAGAAACTTTCTAAGAACATTCCAAAAACGTATTCTTAAAATGTTCTTAGATTGCTTTTTAGGAAGGTTTTAAGAAGCTTCTAAGAATATAATTGCATCATTAAAAGGGTATCTATTGAATGTTTTAAAAGTCCCTAAGAACATTCCTAGCAATAAGGGAAGGTTCTAAGAATATTCCATTATTCCGAGTCATATCTTCTTAGAAGATTCTTAGAATCAAATTTTGCTATCAGGGCTACTTTTATTTATTATAACTTTTTAGCTTAATACATAAACAATGTATAAAATTTAATAACCTTTTGGGTTATTAATAGGACTTTTAAATAAAATTAAATTTAAAAATCATTCCCATTTGTTAAAATTCGGCATGGTTGTTATACAAATACAAATTATTTATGTGTTATTTTTGGAAATCTTAACTCATTATTAAAAATAATTTTTATTTAAGTAAATTATTATTATTATACAGTGTATCAAGTAAATGACATTTAAAAGAATAATTTAACGATTAAAATAACCAAGTATTAATTAATATTGATAGTCAGCATTTTTTAAATTGTTTATGGTTAATTTTTAAATAAATTAGGTAAGTGTATCATTTATATTTTAAATAAATGTTAATATTACTTTTTATTGTAATATTATCACTTTTAAAACTAGTTTAATGTTGCTTGATTTGCATGAGAATTTCTTATGTAAAGCAAATTTTATACTATAGCAATAATAACAAGGACAATTTATGGTAAAAAAATTAAATGACAAATTATTATCGTGTGCATAGATACAGTTGTAACTATTTATTTATTTGTAGAACTATTTGAACTCTACCCCTTTTGATTTGGCTGACATTTTTATATGCTATACGGTATAGCCTATACCCCACCAAAAACGAATTGTGAATTTTTCAATTTTTTTTCACGACCATTTTTTTAATGGTGCTTTTTTAAATTCTCATAATGCTCATAACTTTTTTAAAAACTGACTAATTAAGATATTTTTAATTTTTTGTTTCAGAAAAATTACAAACAAATATACAGGGAAGGATCGCACTAAACTCTAGGACTGCATTCTACACATCAAAATAATAAAAAAAACTCAACTGTTCTTATCCGATTCTTATTTGTTTTTAAGTTATAGCAAAATTAAATTTTAAAAAATAAATTATTAGGTTCTTTGAAAAACTATGGAAACAAAGTTTTTGTTTCCAAAGTTATACATATTGTTTACATTTAAAAGGCCTAAATGTCAGCGTCAGTGGTATTTTTGTAATTTTCCAGTTTAAATTTTTTTAAAAAGCCAAAAGTTTATTCAAATTTAGATTATGCTAATGGTTTTTGTTTATGGCTTTTGTAATGGCAATGCCAAAGCTGCTGTAGAAGAACATCGGCAACGTTTTCCACGTGAAAGGGCTCCTGACAAAAACATGTTTATTCGAGTTTTTAACAAACTTTGCGAGACTGGAACTCTTCCAAGTGCTAAAATAAAATCTAAAAAAGCTGATCGACAAACTTTAGAAGAAGTGGAAAATATTTTGGATCTAGTGAAAGAAGATGCAACGACCAGCACCAGAAGAATCGCTACTCAATTGGACATAATACACACACTTCACGAGCAAGGCTTATACCCCATTTACAAAGAGTACAGTTTCTACACCCGGAAGATTATAATAATCGTAGAGTTATATCGCGTATACTTTTTACTGATGAAGCAACATTTACCCGTGACGGAATAGTTGGCCTCCAAGAAGTCCAGATCTAACACCACTAGATTTTAGTTTAAGGGGTTGGTTTAAAACAGAAGTTTATAAAGTTAAAGTGAATAATCGAGAGGCACTAATTCAACGAATAATTAATACTGGCGCAGTTCTTAAAGAAAAACAAGAGTTGATAGGACAACAGGCGCTGTTCGCAGACGTAGCAGAGCATGTTTAGAACTCAATGGGGGTATTTTTGAACACCTTATAAAAAGTCACAACTATTAAACAAATGTTACCGTTTCACTTTATTTATTTTTTAATTACGCTATAACTTCAAAACAAATGAGAATCGAATAAGAACATTTGAGTTTTTTTAATTATTTTAATGTGTAGAATGCAGTCCTAGAGTTCGGTGCGATCATTCCGATTTACCCTGTATAGGTATCTATTTTATATTGTTTTTGTTTTACCTTTGTTTTTATAATAATAATAATAATAATAAAAATATATGAACTTTATGGAACACGTTAAATTTAAAAATTAAAGTTTACCTCTAATTTACAGGTAACCTTTATTTTTGACATTTCGCTGGGATACTCTTATATTTAAATATGAGGTATTAAACATTATATTTCAATGTTATTCAATTATATCCTCAATTATTGACAAGAAAACCCCCAAGACATTTTTAATAATACTTAATTTAATTTAAGTGTCAATAAATCTCTTACTACTTAACCATTTACACGAATACAATCTCATATGAATAGTGTCTGAACAATTTAAAATCCATTAAAGAAATAGATAAACCATAAATGTCTCAATAAATATTTATAATTTACGATTCGGTCCAATTATAGTTTTAAGTAGCTCTGGACTTAAGGTAGGTGTAACAAAAATATGGTTTATTTAGTATTAATATGCAATATTACAAGTGCTAATAGAATTCACGTGGGTTTGCTTGTTAATGCTCTGATAATCCACACTTGACAGAAATACATCCATTAAATTTTGTTGTCTTGTCGCTTACCTTAAAATTTTTAGTGTGATTAATCATCGAAATTTAAAAGATTAATATCATACAAGTAGATATTACACTAATTGTGTATGTAATAATATTTAAATTATCTTATGTTTTAAAAGGTGTGCCAAAACTATTATATTGTTAACTGATTTTTTGTTGCATTTTAACAGGTTTGACATTTTTTTGCTACTAAAGCCCTTTTTTTAAATTAAAAGTTATTGTGTCAAAAATAAATAAAAGTAAACCATTCTATTGACATGTTCAAAGCTCATAATTTTTAATGTATCGCCATTTGGGCACGAGCAAGCTTGCGAGCGAGTGGTTAATTAAATGAGTGTCTAGAAAAGTTTATAAACAAGTTGCAAACCATAGCTACTTTTTCTACGACAAATACTTATTATTATCTAAAAATAATTTAAATTATTATTATATAAGTATTCGTATAGAGCGCCATCTATAAAACAATAGGGGAATCTGTGTTACCGTCAAATGTCAAATTTGTATGTGTTATAAACATGGATTAAACAACAGTTTTTCACAGTGAAAGTGAAGGAAATATTTTAGTCCAAGCCCAACTTTAAGTTATATCTAGTTTACTGCCGGTGAAATTAAAAGGTCAGTACCAGGCCCGGCTCCAGGGTACGTGCAGCCGTGCCCCTGCACGGGGCGGCAAAAATCGAAGGGCGGCAAAAAGTTATGTATACAGCACGATATAGGATCTAAATTAGATATTTTCAATTTAATTTCAAGTTTGCTGAACAACAAGCCAGAAGGCATTCCTTTTCTTAAATTTTTGTTTGTAAACAGATTTTTCTTATTTTTACTACTAGTCAGTTTAATAATGTTGGATAAAATAATTTTTATTACAATATACCTATTACTGTTTTTTAGAATGTGATGATATTTTATTTATTTATTATTAAATAATATTTTTTTTAACTTTTTTGTTAATTTTATCTTCCCCCTAATGCAAAAACTGGATAACTCGAAATTTTACGAATCCAGTTCTACTATTACATACCAATTTTAGAATATTTTATTTATAAATGTGTTTTTCCAGATATCCAATTGTAGCATCAAGGGGCGATATATATATTGTTATCTTTGTATGTACAGCACTATATTAGAATAAATAAATTATTATTATTATTGTTATTTAGGTAGTTTATTTTAGAAATTAAACCTAATTAATGGGCACTAACAAGTAGGTAACTATGAGGGGCGGCAAAAATATTTTTGCACGGGGTACCAAAATGTCTGGAGCCGGGCCTGGTCAGTACATATGTTCAATGAGCATTAAAGCATTAAAGAATTAAATAGTTTCTTAACGCCAATATTTGAAAGGTTTATATGAACATTGTTCATATAAACCTTTCAAATATTGTCGTTAAGAAACTATTTAATGCTTTTGTAGAAAATGACAAAGGAACAAAAACTGACTACAAATTATTTTAATAAAAGTTTTTTCAAAAAAATCAAAATTGAAAAAATGATGAAATTTTGTGAGAAACGTATATCTTTTTTTCTTGAAAATCGTTTTAGAACGTGAACAAATCCTCAATCGGTGTAGGACCTAGGCACTTAAATTTGATTTAGACCAATGGGGTACCTAAATATATGGCCTGGGCCGAAATAATTCGAGTTTTGTCAGATTTATCTCACCACTTTATACTTTTAATAATTTCATGTTTTATGTATTGTATACCATCAATAAAATTGTGTCCTAAATATACATTGGTAGTCATTCTGACAAGAAGTTTCTTTCGGCACAACTCTCTAAAAATGAATTAGTCAAAATTGTTATTAGTGGCTGCTTTTTCACTTGTACCATGGTTAACCATGGAATACCATGGTATCCCAGCCAATTCTTATGTAAAATTATCCCCTGAATCCAAAAATGTCGTCAAAACTAAAAAAGTAGTCATTTTTGACTAATTCAATTTTAGAGAGGAGACTTACTTCTTGGCTTGATAACATAAATAATTTTTTTTTTTAATTAGCAAGAAAACTATTTGATTTTTTACATCACTTTAAATACAGCCCTCCCTGTAAGCATGTGCTAAATCCAGTGGTTGTGTTTCTTCTTCCTCTGTTTATTGACCTTTCGCAGGATTTAGCCAGCTTAATACAATATAATCAAAGGTCTCAATTAAAAAAAAATCTGAGTATAACTCATCCCTTGATTCATATATATATATATACATATATGACTTCTTCGTTCTTCCATTTCCATTCTAACCATCCATTTAAAATTACTTTTAAATTATTCACTCCATTGTAGATTTTGTATTTTCGATGGTAACCACCTTATTTTTGTGCTGGGAATCCCAGCCTGGGATTCCCAGCCTGGGATTCCCAGCCTGGGATTCCAATTTTGTTCCTCCTTGATCACAATTTCATATTGTATATGGCTATGTATACGCGGCGCAAGGTTGTTTTTGGACGACTATTCCACTCATTACTTTATGGACCAATCAAATTTCAGAAAACGAGTGTTTTTTTAAGTTTTGCAACGACTATTACCACCAATCACAAACGCGCAATTTTGAATTACAAATGGTTTCTAGATGGAAAAACTGTATGACAGCACCTGTCAGCAGTTTTTTCGAGTTTACCCGCGGCAAAACTTGACAGCTGTTGTCACCGAAATTGAAATTTATATTTTATTTGTACCATAAATAATTAAGTTTGTAGTTTTTTTTGATTAAATAAATTACCTATTTTTCAGTTTTCAAATTAATACCTTCATATTTATTATGTATACATTGTACAATAGGTAGTATGTTTTGTAAGCTATGTGTATGCAGAATACATTTTACTCATGAAGTAGTTTTGTCAAATACCATTCGGGCTTCTAATTTTTCATGTGAAAAAAATCGAAAAACACAATGCTAAGTAATATTTTTTAACAAAATGCATTCGTGCAGGTGCAAAAATCCTCGTCTTCGACTCGGATTTTGGTTGCCATCAGCAGTTATACTTCTTGTTAAAATATTACTTAGCAACGTGTTTTTTCGATTTTTTTCGGAAAAATTAGATGCCCTTATGATACTCATTTATACGAGTTGCATAGCAACCAATTGCAATTGGTTGCTATGCTAAAAATAACACAGCCACACAAAAAAAAATTGTGTTCTGATCTGGGGGCCTGACCATATTTTCTATATATTTTTGGGGTCGCTGAATCCGAATCCGAGGTCTATTTAACCCCATCACATCAGGATTTTGCCATAACCTTAAAAAACCCATCATATAAGCTATTACTATATATAACCCTGAGAATGTGGTTTTAATATAAAAATCCAAGCTCTTAAATATCACAACTTTATAACTCACATAAATCCATAACCCCATAACCCATTTAACCTCATAACTCAATGTACATCAACCACGTTTGTCAGATATTTAACTTAATATGTACGTTATTTTAATAACCGCATAACTTTACTCTCTTCAAAGCTAATTGTCTGACATACGTAACTGTTGGAATTGATGTTGATGGGGTTAAATGGGTTACAAGGTTATGGGATTAAGTGGTTTATGGGATGGGGTTAAAATGGTTATTGGGTTTAATAGCTTGGGTTTTCAGATCACAATTTCATCCTAAGGATTATATGTTTAAATAGATGATGGGGTTAAGTGGGTCATGGGGTTAAGTGAGTTTTAGGCTTATAGTGTTTAGAAGCCTGGGTTTTTAGACAACAACTTAATATTTAGGGTTATATGCGTTTAATAGCTTAAATTATAGATTTTTTGAGGTTATGTCAAAATCCTGATGTGATGGGGTTAAATAGACCTTGGATTCGGATTCAGCGACCCCAAAAACATAAAAGAAATATGGTCAGACCCCCAGATCAAAACACAAAAAAAAAATTGTGTTTTGATCTGGGGGCCTGACCATATTTTCTATATATTTTTGGGGTCGCTGAATCCGAATCCGAGGTCTATTTAACCCCATCACATCAGGATTTTGCCATAACCTTAAAAAACCCATCATATAAGCTATTACTATATATAACCCTGAGAATGTGGTTTTCATATAAAAATCCAAGCTCTTAAATATCACAACTTCATAACTCACATAACTCCATAACCCCATAACCCATTTAACCTCATAACTCAATGTACATCAACCACGTTTGTCAGATATTTAACTTAATATGTACGTTATTTTAATAACCGCATAACTTTAGTCTCTTCAAAGCTAAATGTCTGAGATACGGAACTGTTGGAATTGATGTTGATGGGGTTAAATGGGTTACAAGGTTATGGGTTTAAGTGGTTTATGGGATGGGGTTAAAATGGTTATTGGGTTTAATAGCTTGGGTTTTCAGATCACAATTTCATCCTAAGGATTATATGTTTAAATAGATGATGGGGTTAAGTGGGTCATGGGGTTATGGAGAAGTGAGTTTTAGGCTTATAGGGTTTAGGAGCTTGGGTTTTTAGACAACAACTTAATGTTTAGGGTTATATGCGTTTAATAGCTTAAATTATAGATTTTTTGAGGTTATGTCAAAATCCTGATGTGATGGGGTTAAATAGACCTTGGATTCGGATTCAGCGACCCCAAAAACATAAAAGAAATATGGTCAGACCCCCAGATCAAAACAAAAAAAAAAAATTGTGTGGCTGTGTAATTGTCAATGTTGATGTTTCTAATTTTAAATGTTGAAAAATATACGTTTTGATCAAAAAAATCATACAGAAATTGAATCGACAGTTAATTCTAATAAAAAAAATATTCGTAAAATAGTCTTGCCGAATACCACTCGTAATAAAATTTTTCCTGAATTTTTTTTTTATTTTTATTAATTAATTCTTCCTTGAGTGGCATTAAAAACACTATATAGTGGTATTATAAATAAAAACTGAATTCAGTAGTTTTTAATTTTTAGAATTAAACACCTTTCTTTTGACGAATTTAACATAATTTCCCAATACGTCCCCTATATTTGGACGTGTGAAAATAGGTTGTTTATAATTGTTTACCTGGCTGCTGATTATTCGTGCAACATAGACATATGTTGCAACATGAACACGTAGGTACGTATGTAACTAGTCAACCAAAGAAAAAATTTCAAGACAAGACTAGCGAGGTCTACAACCTTCATGGTTAAACGTCAATCAAAAGATTAAAATTATTTATTTGATTTTTTTATGTTTTATCATTAGCTTTTCAACATTTGACTTTTTTATTATATATCACCCAGTATATTTACTTTAATGAGATATATTTTTGAGGATCAAAAGTCTCGATTTATGAAGTTAAATTAATTGTTTATAGGATCTGAATTGGTATTTAATAAGCCAATGATATCAATAACTTTTGCTTTATCATTGCTTGGAAAACTGCGTAAAAAGTGTCCTTCATTGGGACAAAGCTAATAGACCTATCCCATAAAACGGACTTTTAGATAGCGCGTGCGTGAAAAGGCACGTCGTCTTTTTTTAATTATATAAAAGAGAAAGAGATACCACTCTTCTTCAGGCACGCGCTATCCAAAAGTCTGTTTTATGGGATAGGTCTATTACAATGACTTTAAACTCGATGTTACTTTTACCCAGCAATAACATATCATTTGTAAATGTGAATTAAATTTATATGCAGATTGTGACTTTTATGCGGAATGCATTAGAAGAAACACCCATTTTTAATCTAATATTTATGTGAAGTCTCACTTTATTAAATGGATTTTAGTAAACAGTTTAATTTAAAGATGTTATTTTTTATATGTGATGTGGATGAATATTCATCTGGATAAATCGATTGATAGATTTCTTTAACTGTATCTTTAGTCGCCCTAATAACTTTATTTGGTCTTAAGGCTATTTGCTATGAGTTTAAAAATAAGACACCAGGTAAAAGTAAAAATTCAACTTAATTGTATGCAAATGGGTACTATGTTATTCTAATTTAATACATTTTTATCGTATTTATCTATAGTCTGTATAGACTTAAATAGGGCAAGAATCCCATTACCATATCTTACACGCTTGATTGGCCAGTTGATGGCCTTTTATCCTAATACGAAAATGATTGTTTTCGTAATAATTTAAACTTTTTATTATGTAATTAAAAATTATATGGACGTACAATATTTTTCGATTTGTATAAAATGTACAGGGTGATCCCCTATAATGTCGCTCCCCTTTAACTTTTTTTATTTTAAGTGTCCCAATAACATTTAAAAGTGTGGTTACGTAGGTACTAAAAAATTCTTTTTTTCTACGTATATAAAATGGAAAATTGATCAATATACAGGAAAAAACAAAAAAAATATTTTTTTTCAATGGATCACCCTATATATGAAATTATTATTCGATTTCTTATAAAATTCTGAGCATAATTCATTTAACAAACCATATACCAAAATTCAACTGTTTCTGAAATATTCGCATTCGAAATGTTATCATTAAATGTTTTTTAAAACTGTTAGAAATTAAGAAGCCCCAGTATACCAAAATTCTTTTTGAAAATAAATTACTATAGTGACATTATGTCAATATGTCTTGTTAAATAAGTAAAAATGGCGTAGTCAGACAGAGAAAGACAAACTATTTGAACTTTAAAAATAATTATATATTACAGAAACATTTGATTTTAGGTATATGGTATTTTATATGAAATATGCTTAGAATTTTACAAGGAATCGAAAAATAAATACATACAGGGTGACCCAGTGCTCTGTGATCGGTGCATATTTTTTTTGCTATTAAAGATATCGATATGAAATTTTTATAGAAAATATGATCCAACTAAAGCTATTTTTCAAAATTATTTTGAACAAAATTCCACTTCCGGTTTCACCGGAAGTGACATCGACAATGTTATTTCAAATGGAATACCCTGTATATATTTTTTGATTTTTAAATTTCATATGTAATTCCTGATAAAATTTCTATAACATTTCCTATACCTAAACTCAATAGTTTTCGAGTTATTAATTTTTTTCGTAAAAATTTGACAGTTGCGCCTTCAACAAAAATAGCCTATAACTTCTTTGTTATTAGGTCTATTGGTATGCGGTTTGGATTTTTGGAATGTTGAAACATTGTTTTAAATATCCCGTATCAAACTTTTCCATATTTCTAACTAATTACTTGATAAAAATTAGGGTGAATTTGACAAACTTTAAACGATAATAACTTTCTTATTTTTAATGGAACGCTATGTATATTTTTGCAGAATTAAATTTCTTATTAAATTCCCTTTTGATTGATATAACCATTCCCTATACCTAAAGTTAATAATAACAAAGATATTTCACAATTTTGTAATAATTTAGGTATCAACAAACCTGAGAAATCGACAAGCGACTTATTTTGACGTATCCATGGATACCAATAACAAAAATTGTTTAAAATCTAATTGTTTCACTTTTTCTAGTATTTGTTTAGTTAAAATGGATTTTACGCGACAAGAAATGATAAATATGGTTTATTGTATTGGAGAAGCGGATCGAAATGTTCTGCTAGCTAGTAGAATTTATCATCAAAAATATCCAGATTCAAGATTGCCCCGAGTAATTTATTTCAAAAATTGAGGGATAGATTTGAATTGACGGGTAATATTTCTTACAAGAAAGAAGAATTGATTGGACGGAGAATTAATGAAGACCATGAATTAGAAGTTCTTTTGACGATAGAGGAAAGTCCTTTTTTGAGTACTCGGGAGATCATAAGAGAAACTGGTCTATCGCAAAGCAGTGTGAATTTTAAACCATAGATAAATTTCACCCGTACCATATGGAACTTCATCAGAAACTTTATGATGACGATTTTCGGCATCGAGTAGATTTTTCAAATAGAATTCTTGAAATTGTGCATGCTAATGGCAACTTCTTAAACGGCATTTTATTTTCGGATGAATCTACTTTCGAGAGTAGTGGATCTGTTAATAGGCACAATTTGCACTATTATACGACTCATAACCCTTATTGGCTGAGAACCATGGATCACCAAAATAGGTGGTCATTGAACGTTTGGGGAGGTACTATTGGAGGCCGTGACGTAGACTTGCATACAAGACCGAACATGTGGATTCAGCATGATGGTGCTCCTGTTCATTATAGCCGTATCGTACGGCAGTTTTTAAATCGGAGTTACGCTAACCGTTGGATAGGAAGAGGAGGAACTATTGCTTGGCCAGCTTGCTCCCCAGATCTGACACCCATTGATTTTTTCCTTTGGGGGTATGTAAAGGAAAAAGTTTACAGAGAACGACCAAGCACAGCTGAGGATATGATGCAGCGAATAACCGATGCATTTAATTCTGTTAACGAGGATATGCTAACCCGCGTGAAGCAACCTTTTCTACATAGACTTTGTGACATTTTGTGTGTTCAGCAGAATGGCCGTATATTTGAGCATTTATTATAATTATTAATTAAAGTAGGTATTTCGGTAAATTAAATTTTTGATTCTGATTTAATTGATTTTTGTGCTTCTATTATAAGAATAAATAATAATACAATTCAACGAAAGAAATTATTAATAATTATTTCTCTCTGTATTACGTTGAATTGTATTATTTAGAATAACTGGTGGATTATGTGATATGTACTCCTTTTTACCAAAAAGATAATTTCACACTTGAAACAATTAGATTTTAAACAATTTTTGTTATTGGTATCCATGGATACGTCAAAATAACTAGCTTGTCGATTTTTCAGGTGTGTTGATACCTAAATTATTACAAAATTGTGAAATATCTTTGTTATTATTAACTTTAGGTATAGGGAATGGTTATACCATTCAAAAGGTAATTTTATAAGAAATTGAATTCTGCAAAAATATACATAGCGTTCCATTAAAAATAAGAAAGTTATTAACCTTTAAAGTTTGCCAAATTCACCCTAATTTTTATCAAGTAATTGGTTAGAAATATGGCAAAGTTTTATACGGGATATTTAAAACAATGTTTCAAGACTCCAAAAATCCAAACCGCATACCAATACACCTAATAACAAAGAAGTTATAGGCTATTTTTGTTGAAGGCGCAACTGTCAAATTTTTACGAAAAAAATTAATAACTCGAAAACTATTGAGTTTAGGTATAGGGAATGTTATAGAAATTTTATCAGGAATTACATATTAAATTTAAAAATCAAAAAATATACAGGGTATTCTATTTGAAATAACAATGTTGATGTCACTTCCGGTGAAACCGGAAGTGGAATTTGGTTCAAAATAATTTTGGAAAATAGGTTTAGTTGGATCATATTTTCTATAAATATTTCATATCGATATCTTTAATAGCAAAAAAAATATGGACCGATCACAGAGCACTGGGTCACCCTGTATATAGGGTGATCCATAGAAAAAAAAGAAACTTTTTGTTTTTCCCTGTATATTGATCAATTTTTTAATTTTTTTTATACGTAGGAAAAAAGTATTTTTTTTAGTACCTACATAACCACACTTTTAAATTTTTTGGAACACTTAAAATAAAAAAGTTAAAGGGGGGCGACATTATAGGGGATCACCCTGTACATTTTTAAAGATAATAAATAGGGTGTTTCGAAATTAAAAGACAAATTTTCCTTTCAGATTTTTTGAACTCGCAAAATTTCAGAAGTTATTTAATAAGGTTCTCCCAAAATTTTGAGCCTCGTAAAATTGGCAAGACCAATTTTCCTTTACCATTTTTTAGAATCCCAAATTAAAGAAGTTATTCAGCAAAATTTCATACAAAATTGAATTATTTTTTTAATAGAAAAAACATGAATTATGTGACATCCAAATAAAATTTTGTAATTTTTCAATAATTATAAAAAGTGTTAAAATATAACAAAAAAAACTCAAATATTTCATTATTTTATAATACCTATGCACCCAACTGTTAAAAATTTCAACGTTATATCTACAATTTATTAGAAAATATTTTCTTATGCAATTATTATGAGTTAAAATTAAAAAACAGTTAAACCGAATATTTTTTTAACATTTCAATAAACAAATAAAATAATTTTAGTAGTAATTTTATTACACAAGGTGTCCCAAAAGTAGCTTACTGGTTTTTAATTATTTGTAGTATTTATATTTAATTTCGTTAAATTTATTTATTTGTAGGTTAAAAAAATAATTAGTTATAAAAATGCTTGTTTATTTTAAATAACAATTTTAAATAAAAATTATTTTATTATTTTTTCTTTTTATTTTGGTTTCTGCCCATGGGCACATTAAAATCTACGTATCCTTCCCATCGCATTTTTTTATTTTCATATTAGTCTATGAAAAAAATGTCATCCCCACTAAAAATATATGTATATATTATTTATTTATTTTTTAGTGAGGTTTGACATTTTTTTTATAGACTAATGTGAAAATAAATATATATATACATAAACGTATATATTAGGGTGGCCCAAAAAAAATATTTTTTTTCTCATCTCCTGTGAATATATGTTAGTTTATCATATTCTAAGAGCCATGTCAAAATATCAGCTAAATTAAAAAATGTCGCTAAGATTTTTAAAAATTTTCAAAATCGTCAAAAATTTAATTTTCGTTTTATTTTTTTTTCTCGTCCCGATATTATTTTATAGGTTGAAAATAATAAAATTTCTGTAAATTTCAAATCAATATTGTGATTTCTAAAGGTTTCCAAAAGTTCGTGAATATTTATACTCAGAGGTCGCTCGAAAACATTCAAAATACTCTACTTTGAAAGTTTAAAAAATCTTGAGCGACCTTTAGAAATCAAAATATCGATTTGAAATTTTCAGAATCTTTATTATTTTCAAATTAAAAAATAATATCGGAACGAGAAAAAAAATTAAAATAAAAAAAAATTCAATTTTTGACGATTTTTGACAATTTTTAAAAATCTTGAGCGACCCCTGAAAATTAAAAATTCTATAACTCAACACTACATATTTTTGTTGAAAATTAAGTTATCTACAAAAAGTTTTATTTAATTTGTTTGAAGTGTAAACATTTCAACGATAAACTCTCGCGCATGCTAAGTTTTCTTTAAAATAAAGTATATCCCGTATGGTCTAATGCATTAGACCATGGTTATAAAATCAGGCTCCGTGACAGGGTTTTTTAAGATTATCTATTGAATAATTATTAATAAGTTTGTCAAATAAATGTTTTCAGAGATTACCCAGTAGGCTCAGGTTCGATTCCCAGTACCGGAATACTTTTTTTTAAATGAATATAATAAATACAATTTTGGAAAAAAAGTGAAAATAGGTAAAAGTTTTGTTTTGATTTTTTTCCTTATATTTAAAAAAAAAGAAGAAAAACAAAAAACTTTCAAATACATCTCTTGGGTTATATTCACGAAATTAAAAAAAAAATATTTGCAAATTTTCATAAATGTTTTAATTTTTTTAATTTAATTCAGACCTAATGTATATATAATTTATTTGGTTTGATTTCCTAAATCAGGTAACCCTAGCATGATGGAGAAATAACAAATAACAATCCTGTTCACTTATCGTTTCATAAAAATGAGATATTTGTGGTTATAGGAAATAATTTCTTTGAACCTAATTGTGTAACTGGGTATACCAATATCTCAAACTTTGTTGCATACCCCCTTGTTGCATCAGCGTCTTCAAATATTATGTTTATACCACCAAAAACCAAAAACAAACCTTGTTTACATCTTCTGAATTAAAACATAAATTATTCACATTATAAAAAATTTAAGGCCATTAATTAATGTACAATTGTACGTACAACAAAAGTAATAAACTTAATGTATCTTAAACACAACAATTAAACTCCTTTTAATCTGATTACCTAAAGCTCAAAGCCTACACAAGTGTTTTTAAATGGATTGTTACGATTATCGCAAGATGAAACTTATATGCGAGTTTGCTGCACCCAGAAAGTAACCTTTGTGCGGAATATTAAATTTAATTACGTCCTTAAAACTTGCCTCCAGCTCGTAATGTAATTACAGATACATTTTTTTTCGCTGTGTTTATAAGATTGTGTTTACTTTTGAACAGTTCCGTTTTATTTTAGAATATGTAATTTAATTCCTTCCTAATTTGAATAATTAAATAATAAGTATGTTCTTTGTCAATACAATATTTTTATTAAGTTTAATAAGGACCATCAAAAAATATTTCGTTTTATGATTTTATGTCAATAAATAAAGTTTTAATAAAATTCATTTGCATGTCTAAAACCCGTTTTTGGACAATATATTGTAAACAAGAGCTAATTAATTAAACAAAATTTTAGGAATTAAAATTTTTTAGTGCAAAAATATTAGTTTCCTATTTTCAACAAATGTTTCCATGTAAGCATGAAATACTTTTATACTTTTTACACCTTATAAAAAGCTGACGCCAGCTACAAAAAATTTATTAATTCAGCATTTGCCTAATATACAGGGTTTTTACGAAAAAATGTTTAAAATAAAAATTAAATGATTCGATGGGGGAAATCAATCAGTACTAAAATTGGTCCTCATACTCCCCTCCTTACAGGGGAAACAGGGGGTAACTTTAAAATTTCCAACGAAACACCCTATTTTTTTATTCATTCGACTAAAAATAGGTAGATTCTTCTGTAAACGATTGTCCTATAATTTTTAAATTTATTTATTTTTTAAATTTTTATTATGTAGGTGCTCAAAATGGTGGCCTTCGACTTCAATGCATTTATTACTTCGCATTTGGTTTTAATATTCTGCTAACACTGCTCTGGGATATTCCCAAATCTCTAGATAATACTCGTGTGCTTGCATGAGGATTAGCGGCCGTTGCTGCTAATTCATGAATTTCATTATTTCCACCTGTGGCTGTTGCTCGACGAACTCTTTTTTTCGGTTGAACACTCCCGTTTGTAGTAAACTGCTTTACTGTACGGTGAAATGAAGTACGTGATCGAAAATTATCCGGAAAACGCTGAGCGTAGATATTAACAGCATCATCAAGATTCCTGCCCGCTTCTCCATAAATCAAAATCATTTCTATTTTTTCTTCCACTGTTAAAAATTCATTATGAATAACTGCTTAACGAAAGGAGGTCTTTTTGTTTGAATATTAATCTTCGAACTAAATTGATTAAATAATGCTAAACTATAAATAGTTTCTTTATACCTCAATAATAATTATTATTTATAACTAAATACCATTTCTGTATACCTCAATTAGGATTAAATTAATTATTTGACAAATTAATGTTTTTTTACCTTAAATGAGGTACTTTTATTAAAAATAGTCCAATAATCCTTTAAATTTAATGCTGGCATGTAAAAAGTGACCATGGTGCGCAATTGATAATTATCACCGAATGAAATAATGTATAAAACTTAAACCAAAGGAAACTTAAATATTAGTTAAAAAATCGTGGGTACTTAAAAAAATCAGATTTAATTTAATAAGATAATTATTACCAAAAATGTGATATTTTTATAGAAAAATTATTGCAGAATCGTATACAGAAGAAAAATCGAATCTGCAATAAAAAATAGGGTGTTCCATTGGAAATTTTAAAGTTATCCCCTGTTCCCCCTATAAGGAGGGGAGTATGAGGACCAATTTTAGTACTGATTGATTTCCCCCTCGAATCATTTAATTTTTATTTTAAACATTTTTTCGTAAAATGCATACTAACTGAGATATATCAAAGTTTTAAGTTAAATGGCTCACCCTGTATATAACAAATAAAACAAACTTGAACTAGATTGGCATTGAAATGAGTTTTTTAACTTGCTTAAAGTAATTGTTTTGCCTATGTGACACAATATTATTATGCCATAAAATTCTTGTAAATTTGTTAAAACGGTGTACCCAATAAAGTCATTATTTAATTTTGTTGTCAAAATATAAAGAATACTAGAACAAATTTTGCAATTTTATGTTTACGATTAGATTTAATTTTCTGCTAAAATATGTTTTAATTTTAACGATTTGCTAAAAGTATTGTAATGCAAGGAAATAGTTATAAATAAATTAATAGGTTAATTATAAAAATTATGTGCTAAATTTAATATTTAATTAAAATATGAGGTTGCAAAATATTGAATTACGATAATTTTTTTTTAAATTAGGAATGTTTAATAGCGTGAAGTTTGTATTCTATTTTTGTTTTTAGATGGATTTGTACATACAATTGTTTGTTTTGATGTTATTATACAACTTTCCAAGTATGTAATTTAATATTTCGTTCAAGGGAGATTTTTATAGATAAAAGTAGGAGGCATAAAACATATATAACATTTGATATGCGTAACACAATTTTTATCGAATAATATAAAAATTTTATAAATTGCTATTTTAGTAATATAAGTATATCACAGGAAATATTCGCAATTTTAGGAATGTCTTTGTTGTTTGGCAGGCCATTTAAATAAATTTCATAAGTTCATGGTTACCCAGGGTGTGGTTATCATATAAATAGTGAACAAATTTGGCAAATTAGTACTGTGAACTTGAACAGCAAAATAACAACATGTTCGTAAAACTGGTAAGTAATTAAACAGCAAGAAGTCTTCGCCCTAACAAAGTGGATTAACCTAGGTGCCATTGAGATTAAGTGAAAAGTGAACGTAAATATCGGAAATAAATTTTTTGCAGGCCGTCCTTGCATGCTCTTTGGCTGTAGCCATCGCTGCTTACAATGGACCTCAAGCAGGGGGACAACCTGCCGCCCAATTCCCAGCAGGAATCGACCCAGCCTCCTGCCCAAACTTCCCGGTATGTGACAACCCCCTTGTAGCCATCAGCCAAGGCCCACACGCTCGTGCCTACCAGCAAGCTCAACCCCAATACCAACAGCAACCCCAACAATACCAAGCCCCTCAACAATACCAACAACAACCTGCCCAACAATACCAACAACAACCCGCAGCCCCACAATACCAACAATTCGCTCCAGCTCAACAATATCAAGCTAGACAACCCCAACCTCAACCTCAACAATCCCTCCCCATCTCCCAATACAACCCCGTGTTGGCGTCTCAATACCAACCCGCCCAATCTCAGCAGTACACCCCTGAAGTCCAGAACGCTTTGGACCAAGGCAAGTACATTGGTGATGGTGATTACCACGGTGAGGGTCTCGCTGAAGCTCTAGCCCCAGGCTACCAAAGACAAGCCGCCGCTCCGCAATACCAACCTCAATACCAAAGACAAGCCGCTGCCCCTCAATACCAACAACCAGCTCAGCAGTACGCTCAACAACCTCAATATCCAGTCGCCCGCGCTTACAGTCCAGCTCCAGCTCCAGCAGGCCATGCTCAGCCAGCGCAGATCCCAGCCGGAGTTGATCCCAACGCTTGTCCAAACTACCCCTACTGTCACTAGATGTTCCTACGTTAGCAACGATTTGCTAGACTGCCAGCTGACGACATGTCAATTTTGTTATTTTTATCGTTTTTTGTAGATGATGGTATTGCTGTAATATATTTTTAGTTTTGTAATTTTGTACAAAATAAATTAAAAAATATTTATTTCGTTTTTTGAATTGAAACAAAAATGTGTTAAAAATACCCACATAAATTTATAGTATATTATGTATCCAGTTTTAAAAACGCCATTTTAGTTACGAGTGTTGCATACTATACTTTATCTACAACGAACAGAAATAAGAATATAAAGCCAATTGAAATTCATAAATATTTGACATAATATGTAACCTCACTTTTTCGCAATTTATGAGCTAACTTCAGTCCGTGACTAAAATGGTCAAAAGCCACTGTTATTAACTTCAGCCCGTGACTAAAACGTCATTAAGTCACAGCACTTCAATGTAGGAGTAGGTAAAGAAAATTAACGAAAATGTTTAATTGCATAAGTCTATAAAAACGGCATTTAAAAATTAAGATTAAAATTAGCGTTTTTCAAATAGATTAAATAAAAATGAAAACCTGACATTTATTTAGATATCTCCGATTTGACTCAAATTTTTGCATACAGTACTAAAATATGCCTCTTTTAACATGTGCCTATTAAAATTTAATATAAAAATATTTAAGGGGATAATTTTTTATTTGTTTTGTTTACCTCTGTTCGCAGAGCCGTAAATGTAGTTATTATGCCCATCTTCTTATGCCAACTTATAAAAAAAAAAGTTTTAAATGGAATGACCTATAAATTTGGCAAAATTTTAATTAGCAATGTAATCAACATATTTACCAAATTTTAGGTTTCTAACTGATTCTAAACTTATTTAATCCCCAACAAATAAATAATTATTAAAAAGGTATGGGGACGAAAAATAAAGCAACAGAAAACATGCAGTAGGTTAAATATAAATAATAATAATAATAATATATTTATTTGCCCAACAGAATACAAAATTCCAATTACAAGACAAAATAATAAGAAAAATAAATATTTATATAACTTATAAACATAACAACAATGCAATACAATGAAACTAAAAACTAATTGTTAATATTATTTAGGTGTAGATAACATATATTAATTAATGAGTCTAAAGTTATAAAATTAATAGCACAGTCAGGTAGACTATTGAAATTGCGAGTCATTAGTTGAATGAGACAACTATAAATGGTAAAAGGATTGTCTAATTACTAAAAAAAAATAATTCATAATAATAAGCTAATAAACCTATAGGTTTGATTTATTTGGTCACTTTCATAATTTCGTTTTTAATTAATAACAATAATAATATTAGCTTATTATTATGAATTATTTTTTTTTAGTAATTAGACAATCCTTTTACCATTTATAGTTGTCTCATTCAACTAATGACTCGCAATTTCAATAGTCTATATTATAATATCCCTAGATAATCACGTGTTCGTAATCCAGTGTTTCCGGATCTTTTAGACGAAAATGACAGATTGATAATTTTGTTTGGACACAGTCAACATTATAGTTTATTATTGTAAAACTGTGTGTTGAAGGTTGATAAAAATGTGCATACGAGAAAAATAATTCATTCATTCAATGTCACGTTAGAAGATATGCATTAATTAAAGACACGGGTTGTATAGGAGATAACGCATATCTTATAACATGGCAATAGGAAATTAATGTTTTTTGTCGCATACATGCACTTATACCTATAGAATTGGCATATAAATTTTTGTCAACATTTACAACACAGTTTAGCAATAATAAACGATAACATCCCGTGTAGTCTTAGCAACTTGAATATTTTTTACTCGAAAACCAGATTGTCAATCTAAACCTTTGTAAATATCTTTTAAGTAGACTCTTTTAAAACCTTCTTAATAGGCTTGTATCTACGCAACTTTTCTCTTCAAATAAAAAATTGCCCAAAAAAGTTTTGACATATAAGGATACGTACACACCACGTATTATATTGCAAAAAAAACTATTAAATTTTTGCCAAAAAAGCAAAATAGAATGAATTTTTAGCCTTAGGTCTTGCAATTCTATAGAATTACAGTATATGGAGTCATAAATTATCTCACAATAATGGTAACTTTTAGGAATAGTAGTAAAAAGGTAGATATTTTATAAAACTATGATTAATACTAAAATTAATTAACAATTAAAATATTTAAAAACGTTAAATAAACAAATATTTCAGTTTCGGGTTTGTCGTCTTTCTTATATTGGAGTCTCCAAAAAATAATAATATATTAAAATAGACATTTTTGTTAAAATAAAAATCGAAAAATATAATCACTGTAGTTTACAAACCTCTAATTAAAAAACTACTTTAGTTTTATAAATTTACAAATTAAAATGTATAAAATACATACTAACACCTCTTCCACAGGTTGAATCGCTACTGAACGCAAAATCTAACATTCATTAATTTTTTTCTCATAATAGCCAATTTTGGAAAAACTAGTTTAAATTAATTAATAAAACATTTTGGGCGTACCTTCAGGCCACAACCTCTTGGAAATACACTTCATTGCCAAGAAAATAAAGGGTGGTCAACTATAAAAAATATATTCGTTTAGATTGTAAGGTTTTTTTTGTCGGCTGCTTAAATAATTTCATGGTTACACGGAGGAGTGGTCAATATATAAATACACAATAAATTTCGGTACACAGGCACTGTACTCTTAAACAGCTAAATAACAACATGTTCGTAAAACTGGTAAGCATTTTTACAAAATTGCGAATATAAAGGGAAATACATCTAAAGGAGCTAAACCGCAACGACATTGGATTAAGTGTGGCCATAGTGAATGTATTTCTTCGTATTGTATCGGACTTTTTCACGGTTGAGTGTGCTTTGTGTGAACGTGTATTACAACATCATCGACGAAATTTAGATAATCTTTATCAATAATAATTGCTTTTGTTTTAGACCGTCTTTGCATGCTCTTTGGCTTTAGCCATTGCTGCTTACAATGGACCATTGGCAGGTGGACTTCCTGCCGCTAAATACCCAGCAGGAATCGACCCTGCATCTTGCCCGGACTTTCCAAACTGCAACAACCCTCTTGTAGCTATTAGCAACGATCCAGCTGCTGTGCGTCAATTCCAACCAGCTCAACAGCCCCAACATCAACAGTACCAACCTCAACAGTACCAACCTCAACAGTACCAGCAACCAAGACAATACCAACAACCCCAGCAGCAGTACCAAGGTTCCATCTCCCAATACAACCCCGTATTGGCTTCCCAATACCAACAGCAACCAGCTCAAGGCCAGTATAGCTCAGACGTACAGAACGCTCTGAACGAAGGCAAATACATTGGTGATGGTGACTACCACGGTGAGGGTCTGGCCGAGGCTTTAGCTCCAGGACACGTGCAACAGGCTGCTCCTCAATACCAACCGGCTCCACAATACAACCAATACAACTCAGCTCCTCAGTACCAACAGTACAACCAGGCTCCAGCAGTCCCAGCCGGCCATGCCCAGCCAGCTCAGATCCCAGCCGGAGTTGATCCCAACTCTTGCCCAAACTACCCGTATTGTCATTAGATGGCTTGTTGGGTGTTTCTGAAGATAAATTGTGAGACTGTCAGCTGACAACATGTTATTTATTGTAAATGAGTTATCTAAGGTGTAAATGATAATTACCCTGTATCTGTTATGTATTTAGTTTTGTAATATTGCGCAAAATTTAATATATAAAAACCAAGTAAAAAAGTCTTTTAATAAAACTTTCAGATTTGTTTACAGAACGGATTCCAAAAAAATATTTTCTTAAGAATTTTATGGAAATCAATTATGGAAAACAATTTTTGGCAATTTTTAAGGAAGTATATACATTGAGTACGCCCATCTAGGTATATTACCTAATTTTGGGCTGCTGATTTCAAAAATGTTTTGCTCCAGGACGTCTAGGATTCGAAATAATTGCGTAATAAAATGCTCTGCCCAATTATCTCAAAATGTAAGTTTTTGTTAATATTTTGATTATTTATTAAATTATTTTGCCTTAAATCTATTTTGGATGTTTTTTGTCAAAAATATACAAGGACTCCATACAAAGTCATCGGTAGATAAATGTCAAATAGAAATTTTGTTTGTTCCATTGTAGCCGTATATTATATAGTAGTATTTTATAAGTGTTTTTGGGCAAAAATTATAATTTTGTGTCGTTTTTTTAATTACTAATTAAATTGAAAAGGCAACAAAGTAAATGGGTTTCGGTATAAGCACTACTCTTCGACTATTATTTGATATGTTGTTATTCACATCATGCCTAAAGTACCCAAAAATTTAATCTCGAATATTATTTATTAAGTCTTATCAAAATTTAATATCGCCTTTATCTACTTTATCGTTCAAGCACACTAAAGTGCATCTATTAATTAATTTAACATTTAAACTTTAAATTGTATTTTTACTTGAAAGTGATTTTAAGAACCAAAAATGAAAAAATAGCAGGAAATGGAAGTGGCAGAGAAAGAGAAAGGAGACGAACATTTATGTCGTCGTTGTAAATTTGTTTTGTTTTTGTTGCGGTACCTTTACGCCCAAGAAAAACCAACGCAATATTTCATTACAAAATTTTATGAGATATACCTACTACTTTAATTTTGCAGGAATATTAAATGGACCTGATATACGACATTTAATGAAAGATCAAGCATTCAAAAATGCTCTCAAAGTTGACGAGCTTGTCGTATATAGCAGTGTTAAAGCTGTCATTAAAAATGTTCTTGGTTCATATCGGGCCTAAAATTGGGGCCAATTCATTGAAAAAATGCTTTCCGTTTTGCAAAGAATTAGCGTTAATATGTCATTTAAAATACATTTTCTTTTTTCATCCTGATAAATTTGCCGAACTGATGAACATGGAGAACGATTTCACCAAGTAACTGCAAATCTAGAGTATTGGTAGATATCTATGGGTATAGCGGAAATAAGTTGGATTCATTGCTAGAAGACATTTGCTGGAATTTGCAGCAAAAGATGTACGACGATGATGAGGATTAAGCACAATAATACTATAATCCAATTCGATATTTGATACGATTTAATAAATTTGAGGTAGAAAAAAGCAAAATTATGCAATGCATTAAATTTTGAGGGCTTAATTTGGATAAAAAATACTGAAACTTGTTTACTTTTTTACCCTTTCAATTTAATAATTAAAATAAACGACAAAAAATGTTAAACAATGGTGTTTTTTACATAAAATACATTAAAATTTTAGTTTTAGTATTTAAAATGTCATATTGTTTAGATAAATATGATCTATTTGCCCTATACCAATTCTTTAGTACATTCAAGATTAATTTAAGTCAAAATAATTTAATAAATAATTAAAACACCAACAAAAAACTTACATTTTGAGGTGATTGAGCAGAGCATTTTATTACAAAATTATTTTAAATCCTAGACGTCCTAGAGAAAAACTAATGACATTTTTGAAATCAGCGGCACAAAATTGGTTAAACTAAGCTGGAGTACTTAATGTTATGAAAAAAAGTTTGTAAAACTATCATAGTGTTATTAGAGACTGAACTTTTAGGCACTTAAAAATTGAAAAATGCACTCAAAAGGCATAATAGGCACGAAAAAGGCTAAAAAGTCAATATTAAAAAAAATTCCACCAGATGATTTGTTGCCTAAAAATTACCTGTATAAATATAGTATCAATATTTTAACAAATTTTCGGACATCTGTTTCTTTTATTTTTACGTGTAGAATTACCCCCCGAAATATACACTCACAGGCAAAATAATCGATCCACACAAATTTTCGATGAATTTCAATCGCAAATAACTTTTTTATTTGAATTCGGATTTAAACGAATATTAAAGAATATTGTAGATAAATTAATAGACAATCGCTCACATTTTAAAAAATTACTAAAAAAATAGACGTACGTTTATAATATACAGGTTTAAACAAACATATGTTTTTTACCATAAGTTTAAGACACTCTGTAGAGTGGGAAAACCGTATATTGTTTTAAATTAAGTTTTATTTATCTGGTCACATCTATTCTTAATAGTTGTGTTTTTGGTTCACCCCGATATATTTATTTTTGTGGAAAATATGGATTTTTTAAAAAACATTGGAATTTCCAATATTTTTTCTGTATGAAGAACTAAGGTTGCTATGGTAAATTAAAAGGCTATGGAGGATGACAGTGCCAGTTTTGTTGAATCATCCCATACTTGGACATGTCATACACGGCTTTCAAAAGCTATCAAATTGGTTTTTGTAAATTAATGTTTAAATTTTGAGGTGTCTTCTTACTTTAAAAAATGGATATGTCTCCGACTGAGCCATTAATTTAATCCAGGATGGACGGTCACAGTATTACGTATAAACGTCACAAGAAGTAAAGTACAAAGGGCAACATCAGTCGGAGACATTTTTAAAAGTAAGAAGACACCTCAAAATTAACACATTAATTTACAAAAAATAATTTGATAGCTTTTAAAAGCTGTATATGACATGTCCAAGTATGGGATGATTAAACAAAACTGTCACTGTCATCCTCCATAGGCTATGGATGGACCATAGCAACCTAAAAAAAATCCATATTTTTTACAAAAATAAATATATCAAGGTGAACCAAAAACAAAACTGTTAAAAATAGATGTGACTTGATAATTAATTAAAACTTAATTTAGAACAATATACGGTTTTGCCACTCTACAGAGTGTCTGAAACTTATGGTAAAAAACAAGTTTTTGTTTAAACCTGTATATTATAAACGTACGTCTATTTTTTAGTAATTTTGTAAATGTGAGCGATTCTCCATTAATATATCTACAATATTCTTCAATAATTGTATAAATCCGAAATCAAATAAAAAAGTTATTTGCGATTGAATTTCATCGAAAATTTGTGTGGATCGATTATTTTGCCTGTGAATGTATTTTTATTTTTTCCTAAATATTTTATAAATGATCCATTGAAATAATGCCCACAAATAAAATGTTAAAACCTGTACACAAAACACATACATAAATCCATTTTATTGAAGATATTTATTGTTATAACAATACATCGCGTTGCATCGTAGCAAACCGGCAGTGGTATTTAAATTTGAAAAAAAATACAATTTACCATCACGAACCCGTTTATTTGACTTTATTGAGATTCCCTCTTGCACATATTCCGTACAAAATAATATTAGTATTGTATAACAATCCATCTTGAAGAGTACTGTTGTAGTTGGAGTTTATGAATTTTTTTCGAAAAGTTCACGGTTTTAGCAATTAAGGAGCGCTCTGTTATATAAATCTAGATATTAATTTTGTGTGGGCTTCATAGTGTTTTTGGTCAGCAAAATATCAACATGTTTTTCGAGCTGGTAAGATTTTTGGAATTGTTGGTGCCCTTTGGGATTAATCCTGGTGAAAGTGAAAGTTTGTATTATTATAAGGAAGTCAGGAAAATATCAAATAAGTTGACCTTTGTTCTATTTATAGTTACAAGTAACAAGAAAACTTTGATTTCAAAAATAAATTGAGGAACATTAGTTATTATTTGAGGTTTTAAGCTTGCCTACTTGTAACTTAATATAAATATCTGAGCATAGACTTTCTATACCTACTTAATTTTCTGAAAGATTCAAATTCTTTTTTAAATAATGGCGAATGCGCGGGGATATTTTGAAATATTAAAAGTCTCAGATCTTTTTGGGGAAAATTTTATAAACTTGAATGTTATAGAACTTTGTTTTCGAGATATATTTTCAAAAATTTCAAAAACTAATTGACATAATTTAATAAAACATTTCAGGTTTTTAGTAATTTAATGTAATTAAATGTAATTAAATGTAATTAAAACGTCACCGTTTGTGCTATCTCCATTTTCTACCATTTTGAGGTTTATGCATTTTTGGAAAGTTGAAGTTGGTTTGTTCCATCTCCATAATAGTATTTTGATATAATTGTGTCAGTTTTTAGTTTAGGTTAGTCTAAATCCGATTTTAGTATAAAAGGTTTAAAATTGGTTTACTCTATCTCCAAAATTTCGCTTACAGGCTTTCTTTTGCTCTATGTGTTTGTAAAAATCTCAAAATAATTAGTATTTGTTTGTGCTATATCCATTTGGAAAAAATATTTTATAACTGTTTTGGAAGGAAAGCTTCCTTATAAGTATAAAATTGTTTTGTTCTATACCCACTTTAGCCAGTACACGTTTTTTAACCTATTTACATGTATATGACATTGTATTTTGACAATAATTATAAATATTATTATTAAAGTAAATCATTATTAAAGTGTTTTTTAATTCAGTTTTGTTTCATGTCCTAAAACTTTGTTATATGTCCAACATTTTGTTTCTAAAATCCAAAAATAGCACTTTTTGTTTTATCTCCAAAACGTTTTTTCCAATATTGAGGCATAAATCCAAATTTGAGATAAGAGTTGTTCAATAGAACTAATTAAAGGCTTAACAAGAATATTGTTATTAATGTTTAATTAAGTTTTCATTAAAAAACAAATAAGATATTTAATGTAAAAGTTTCAAACCCGTTTATCTCGATTATAACATATTGGACATAGAACAAATCAATACTCAGGTGACGAAAAGTAAAATACAAAATGTGAAAATTATTTTATTATCTCAATACAAAAATACACAAGTATTAAATAGTTTTTTGAGGCCAATATTTGAAAAGATTATATGAATGTTTGTACTGATTTCGCCGTAGTAGTGCATTTAACTAGATTTTACTGATAAAGCGTTAAACATTTTGCGTACAGTGCCCATTAAACATTCTCTTCTCTTTTACCGTGAAAAACTGCTTTTATATCGATTGTTAATCTAAGTTCAGGGGATAAATTTTGTATTACAAAGAAAAATTTGAGATGTTAACGCTGGTAGATAAATACAACTGTTAATTAATAATATTTTGGAATTATAGTTATAAAAAAATCAAAGGATAACATTTTTTCTTAACATAATCATATTTTGAACTTATTTTAATATTTTAAAGTATCAATAATTGTTAAGTTTAATTAAAATAATAAAGGGCAATGAAAAATGTTTATTGGGATGGTTACTTTATTTTTGTATACAAATATTTAATTTAAATTATTTTTTGTCATAAAAAAGTAGTAGTATGCAACTCGTTTATAAACTTTTCTAGGCACTCATATAATTAAATTATTAAGTATACTATTTTAAATTAGGCAATTTTTGTCTTTTGTATTTTTTCTTTATCTTATTTAATTTTTGGAAAAAAATAAAATTTGTTTATTAATAATAATATTATAATAATAATAATCGAGAAAAAATGCAAGAAGCCAAAAAGTTGTAATTTTAATTACTTTATCTAAATATGATATCTAACTCAAAACCAATGGCGTGACCTTGATTTTCTTTATTAACTTTAAAACCCTGTATCTCAAAAAAAACTTTAAAGCATACGAGTTCATATAAACTTTTCTTCTTATTGACTATTAAATTTTCTCAATTAAAATCCGAGACATCCTGTATAATTATGTTTTTTTTAAATAATGGCAAGGCTATTTAAAGCCTATGTTTTATACAAATATATAAAAAGTTTTTTTGGTACACAAATCTTAAAAAAAAAACTCATAGTTGCTTTAAAAAAAGTAGGTAGTATTATACAATCCTAAAAAATCTTAAAAACGACATTTCAGAGAATAATTAAAATGTATTTAAAGTACCTATAAATAACTACAAAAATATAAATAATTTATATTTTTGTTATTAACAACATTTATTTAGTCAAATTGCATAGTATTGTTTTTTTGTGAATAATGATAAACATTATAAATTCCCTGCCTAACAACTGGAATAACTCATTATTCACGTTGTTAAGCATTAGTGATTGGCCGATTTCAATATTCACTGTGATTTGAACCAATCGGGTTTTAAATTGGGAGAAGGCGACTATAATAACATTTAAAACTGGTAAAAAGTGAGGTTAACCATTTGACAGATGTCAGATTTTATTTATTTATTTTTGAAAATCATTTAATTATCCACTTATTGGAGTGGATAAAATATAGTATTACACTAGTGTCTTGCTAGAGTAGTTTCTTAAAAATATTATTATTAACACAGTCTTATTTGGAAATTTATAATATTAAGTTTACCGTGAAAGAAGAACATATTACAATTGAATGCTATATTGCTGGAACAACGTTGTAAGTGCCATGGTAAAATGTATTTTTGTGAAATAATATTTTATGTGTTGTAAACACAGTGTTTGTATCTACCCGATAGAATCTACCATATTTTTAATGTTATACCTTCCTAGTAAAGCCAATTTTTTACAATGCTTTATATAAAAGGGTAAAAAGTTCGTTATGTATGTTTATCTATTTTGCGTTCATAATGACTTCATTATAACACCGCTTTCAGTGCTGTAATGAGATACTTTATCCCACCCTAAATTTTGATTTTATAGGTTGGCTATACTTTAAACAGCATAATGTTTTGCATATTGGTTATAATATTTTTATGATTTTTCTAGTACTTTTCTGGCAATAAATTTTGTTTACCACCAAAGAAAATCCTTTTTTTCTTCTTTAAAATTAACAGACGCTTATAATATTTTTATGATTTTTCTAGTACTTACGAGGCGTTTCTGGAAATAAATTTTGTTTACCACAACAGAAAATCCTTTTTTTCTTCTTTAACATTAACAGCCGCTTATTGTATATAAGTAAATTAAGGACGGCATGGCGAATCGATTTTGACATTAACTGTCAAACCAATGACTGTGATACCAACTATCTAAAGTAAAATTGGACCAAATTAAATTTAAGGTATAAAATTATTTTTTTTTGCAAAATATATAAAATATCATAAAGAACTCATGTCATAAGGCCTTTTGTCGCACTTGTCCAAACAAATGGAATTATGGTGGTTGGTTTTATAAAAAAAAATTTAGGATATATTTAACGAATACTTATTTTTATTTCCTATTTTGTGAAATGACGACGACTTTCCTATTTGATTTTGAACCATAAGCACCAGTTTATTATTAGTACGTATTTTTTTATAATAATTTTTAGCAAACCTTTACGTTTATAATTATATTATAATATAATATTATGTAAAATAATATATTGTATTTTCCCTAGGTAACAATTTCTTGTTATTTGACATTAGTCGCTCCGCAACATTATGCACCTCAACAATATGCTCCAGAAGCAGGAGGTGTTCCTGCTTCGCAATATCCAGCAGGAATCGACCCGGCATCCTGCCCCAACTATCCCAACTGTGAAAATCCATTTGTGGCACTCAGCAAAACTCATAACGTAGCCCCGTTCAATCAGGCCCCTCAACAATTTGCTCCTGCAGCGCAGTACAGCCCTGCACCAAGGTGAGTAAAACTTACATTTTGCCATCAAATCATATTGAAATATCCCTAGGTACAAAGCTCAACAGTACTCCCCAGTATACCAACAAAAAGCTGTCCAGCAATATGCAGCACCTCAATATCAACAACAAGCCGCCATTCCTCAATACCAACCTCAGTATCAACCTCAATATCAAGCCGCGCCCACTGCAGCTCCTCAAGCAACTCCACAGTACAGCCCTGCAGTGCAAAACGCTTTGGATCGCGGTGAATACATTGGGGACGGGGATTACCTTGGAGACGAATCAGGGCCATCTGTCGGAAATCCCGGTGGTAATCCAAGTTATAGTTTTAACCTTAATAGTTAGTATGAGACATAAACAATAGTGAGATTTCAAACAGTCTTCTTTCATCTCACTACTGTTTACATTTGCAATCTCTTTATAAGCTAAAGATGATGAATTTTCAGTTGGAGCGTCTCCTGTTTATGCTCAGCCACCAAGGTACAGTCTTCAGCAGTACAATCAGCAGCAGGAGGTGACAGCCGAAGTGGGAATTCCTGCTCAAATTCCTGCAGGGGTGGACCCCAGAGCGTGTCCAAATTATCCTTACTGTCATTAAGTATCCTAAATTAAATTTTGCTTAACAAAAGCTTTAAGAAAATGCTGTAAATTAAAAACAAATTTATATGTAGGTTGTAAAAATAGATTTCATGTCTGGGATAGTCTATAATTAGGAGTAACTTTAGTAAGTATTATTTAATCGTAAGAAATTATCTGTAAATAGATGAACGTTAGTTGAGAAATGTTGGTGAAATTTCCCTATCACGATTTATTACATCATCTAATAACCGTGTTTTCTTGCCAATTATAAGGAAACGAATCTTTTGCAATTGAAATGGCAATGATAATATCATTATGATGTTATTTGCAAATATTAATATTTTTTACAGCGATAATTGTATTTAATGTAATAAAAAAAGTTAAACTAACAATTTTATTTTTTCCCATCTTTAATCTTAAACCTAAATTATATTTATAGTACGAGGTGTGTTTAGAAAATATCGGGAATTTTCGTTTTTTGAAACAAATATTTATTTATTCGTCTACATTAATGTTGTCGCCTTCAAAATAGTCCCCATTGGATATTATGCACATGTGCCAGCTCTTCTTCCAATACTCGAAACACTTCTAAAACTCGATCTTTGAGATAGCCTTTAGTTCTTTCAGCGATGCGCTTTTAATGTTATCTATGCTTGCAAAACGACGGCCCTTTAAGGTTCTCTTTATTTTTGGGAATAGGAAAAAGTCAGACAGAGGCATGTCTGGCGAATATTGAGGCTGGGGAATCATTACAGTATTGTTTTTGGCCAAAAATGTTGTTCAAAATTTAAAAATTTTAGAACAAATTTTGCTGCCACGCGTTTCATAACCAAAACATTCGAAAAAATTTCATGGGATGAGCCAATCGATATACCAACATCATCAGCGACTTCTCTGATGGTTTATAACCATTTCTTCCACTTTTTCCATGTTTTTATCGGTTGTTAATGTGCTTGTGCGTTTGGGGCGTTCGTCATCTTCAACGTCTTCACGGCCATCCTGGAAACTTTTTTTTTAAGTTAAATTGGATACAATTTCTTTTAACGAACGAAAAATCGCCGAGCTCATAAATCACGTCTAACCTTAGCGGCTGCCACAGACAAAGTAAACAATGAAAACAGCTAACGTTTTTATCATACTTCGGGGGATGTATACCAACATAATACAGAAAATTTTATGACAACCGGACCCTTCGAACCCGCGAAATTTAACGATTTCCGTTATTTTCTGAACACACCTCGTACTATACTTTTTCTACGACAAATTCTTAATATTATCTAAAAATTCATTTAAATTAAATATTTGTTTAAAGCGACATCTATACGAAAATAAAGTAAGTAACCATCCCAATAAACATTTTTGACGTAATTTTCACCCTTATCTTCAAAATATGATTTTTTTATTACTATAATTACAAAATATTATCACAATTCTTACACGGGAAATGTTAAAAGGACAAAAAGTGACAATTGCATTGAAATGTCCAACTTGGGAATCTACCGGCGTTAAAATCTTAAGTTTTTCTGCGTATATCAAAATTTATCCCTTGAAAATATACTAACAATCGATATAGAAGCAGTTTTTCAAAGTAAAAGAGAAGAGAATGTTTTATGGGCACTGTACGAAAAATTATTAAAGTTTTATCAGTTAAATCTAATTAACTGCACTACTACGGCGAAATCAAAAGGTCAGTACAAACGTTCATATAATATTTTCAAATATTCGCGTTAAGAAACTATTTAATACTTTTGTGTTTTTTTATTGAGATAATACAATAATTTTCACATTTATTATTATTTTACAAGAAGGGCACTTTATTTTAACGAATGTATGACATTTGACAACTGCCAACTAACATAAAAGCAACTTCAGCCCGTGACTAAAAACCTGTTGCCAACTTCAGCCCGTGACTATAGCCCTTTATAAAGGGCCATAAAGCCACAACTTGTCAATGTGTATTTAAAAGGTCATGGAAACATGTACGATAATGGTCGTTTTAAAGGTGGGATTAGAAAAAAGTATTTTTTGTTTTTTTTGAAAAATTTATTTGCATGAATCGTTTGAGGCTCATCGAAAAGCTTAACCCCAACTTTGCGTTATCCTATTTTTTTATTTTTTTTTTTTAGAAAACGATGTAAGTTTTAAAAAATTGTGAACAAAAAAAATAACAATTTATGTCATTGGGTCAATGCTCTAGAACGAAAAATTCAAAAAGTTGGTACCAAAAAAAGCGTTTCATCTATTTTTTCGAAATATATTAACGTTATTTTCGGACACCCATTATATAATATAGCGAAAATGTTTCATACAAAAATTATTTTTTGAAGTGTAAAAATTCAGTACTTATTATGTTATTGTAGCTTTTAAGTTAAAAGTTTACAAATCAACATATAAAATATACTTTGTTTTAAAAACTGAAACCTTTAAAAATGATTTATACTAAAATTAGTAAAAAGCACCTGCTTGCATTCCGTCTTGTTAACAGACCGTTATAAGTACGGTGAGGTGTGCAATTTTGCCAAGGATCTACAACCTTAATGGATATAAACAAAGAACTACAACCTATCAAGGCAACCAATAAAAACTGATGTCATGCAGTGCTCTACTTGTTCAGATAGAATCTGATTTATAATATCGAAAATCCATATTGATACGGCTACACAGACTATAGTACAAAAAATACCTTTTAAATGGTCTACATGGCCAATTACAAAAGCTTGGGAAGTTAATTTAGATTTAAGATTAGGTAAATGTGAAGAAAAAATAAATAAAATTGTTTTTGTTTTCATACATGTATGTATACTATTATTTTTTTAATGACTGTATACTATTTTTTATAGACATTTTTGCGTTTATTATTTTTTAAATTTGTTTGTGTTGCATTTAAAATAAAAAAGGTACTAACCTTTCAAGTTAGCCTAATTTGCCCTGGGTTTTATAAGGTATTTGTTGAAAAATGTTAAAGAATTAACAGGGAATCTTTTAAGCAATGTTTTAAGATTCCAAAAATTTCACCGTCATTTCCGCAAACCTATAGCAAAAAAGTTTTAGAATATTTATGATTGACGCGCATTTGTCAAATTTTAACGAAAGCAAATTAATAACTCAAAAACTATTCACTTCAGTTATAGGACATGGTATAGTAATTTTACTTAGAATTTTATGTAAAATTTAAAAATGTCAAAATATATGGGGTGTTCTATTTAAAATAACAAAGTTGATGTCATTTTTTGTTAAAAATTTTGTTTAAAATATTTTAGAAAAATAGATACACCTACCTAAATGGATTATAAATGCTTTGAAAATTTCAAATCGACATCTTTTTTTGATAGCCAGAAACTTCTAATGAACCATGAATGAAAATACTTACGATTCTTTAAGTGATTTTAAGACAAAAAGTTCATATAAACAATGCTTTGTCATCAAGATACAGCGTGTTAAACTTTGATAAACATAAACAAATATTTTTGACCAAAAAATTTATGCCTCTAAAAGTTGTAGAGAAAAAAATAAAATACACTTAAATGCATATCTTGTGTGGTACATGAAAATACCATTAAGAGGATTTTATTTTTTTTGTAGCAAACAAAATTCAAGAGACAAAAAAGTTGTATTTTTTGTTGCTTTAACCGAAAAAATGCAGAATTACAAAAATTCAGTGGCGTACATTTAATAAATTTAATCAACTAAGAGCTAAATTAGCCCCTTAACGCTAAAAATAACACTGCTACAACTAAATTGAGTAAAGGATATTTAAGATATTTACGAAAAACCAATTTAAAACAAAAAAAGTTGAACACCCTGTATCTTAAAAACGCAGCATTTGCAGACCCATCTTTAAATAAACTTACAATCGCTCACAAAATCGTCTGTTAAATTTAGTTTACGTAATTAAGTAACACCCTGTATACAGTGTGACCCATTTGTTTGTGACTCACGCCTGTAAAATCTTTATAAAATATATTTATTGTGCGATTTTAACCGGATTTGTTTTAAAGTGATAAACTGTATTTTTGGACAAAAAAAAGATATTTTACAAAATATAAGGCCTACTATGTCAGTTTTTGAGAGTACATTTTTAGGAATTAATATTAGCGATTAAAAAAAAACTATGCACGGCACTGGATTCACCACCCCTCAAAACGACCCTATACAAAATTTTATTGAACATTTTTAAGTATACTTAAATCGTTACTATAGTAACGATTTTATAGCCAAATTAAAAAAATGCACAATTACAATAATAGTAAATTATTTACAAAAACAAACATTGAAATTAAATTAAAAATGGTATAAAATTTATTATATTTATTTATATTTAATATTCTTATGCTTAGTTTTGAAAAATAAAAAACGCACTATAAACTTAAAACAATGAAACAAAAAATAGAGAATTCCAAAAATTCTCTACATTTAGATTTTCGTCACCTCTACTAATCCACCATTTATTTTAATACACTTAATAATTCTTAAAAATTAAAATTTTTAAATTGCATTTTTATACATTATTTATTCTAAAAGTAATTAGTTTTTTATGGAAATAATAAAGATGGAAAATCTAACTTTAAGAGACAAAATAGAAATTGTAGGGCGGAATTTGATTGAGTGGCCGCCGAGATCCCCAGATTTGACGCCACTCGATTTTTTTCTTTGGGGTTTACTGAAACAAAAGGCTTACAAATCAAGGCCACAAACTGCACAGGAACTACGGGCTAGGATAATACAAGCCTGTGCAGCCATTACACCAGAACAAATTCGAAAAATAACTACAAATGTACGCAAAAAAAATATTAAGTGTATTGAAATAAATGGTGGATTATTAGAGGTGACGAAAATCTAATTGTAGAGAATTTTTTAAATTCTCTATTTTTTGTTTCATTGTTCACGGTGGTCAAAACTTAAGTATATAGGACGAACAAAAATGCCAACCAAAACTTATCCCAGCTGATCCTATTTTAAAGTTTAGCAAACTTTTTTGTTTTTCTATTTCTATATATTATTTTGCAATTATTGTACTAAAACTACCTGTACAATTTTAATAAAATTAAGCAAAATAATAAACTTTGTATCATTTAAATTACTTTACTCCCCAGTATTAATTTATTGAGTCACCTATTATTTTTTACAACTCAAAACAAAACATAACAAAAAAAACGAAGATTTATATCTTAAATATTTTTTATAACAAAAAATACTGGAAGTTTGTCTATGAAATAATTACAACTTGCAAATTTTGTAAAACAATAATTAAGGCGGTTATGAAAAAAATTGCTATACGTTATAACGCAAGTGACATTTTGCTTTAGTTGTTTCTTTAATGTATACTTTATAAAGTTAAAAATAGTATTTTAAAATGAAAATTAAACCGAAATTCAAGTTAAGCCATGAAGAAAATAGAAAGAAGGTATGTTCTGGCTGTGGAGACAAAATTGTTTTTGGTAATCGAAAAATTCAGAGTTTGGGGTTTCTGAGAAAATATAAAAATTACTGCAGACTTTTTCAAACGAACACTTTAACTTAAGTGAATCAAAATTACCTACTTCAATATGGTAAAAAAGATATTTTTGCATAGCCACAATTGCCAAATTTTCAAAATTTAGAAATTGCTAGAGAATTTCGCGGCAGCCAAGAATGTATGTGCTTTATCTGCAAAATGGCAAGATATAAAGGGAATAAAAAGTTATTAAGGGAAGAGGACGGACGAACGAACTAAAGTTTTGATATGCTCTTCCTTTCTAGGGGATATCGCTAGATGTAAGAAGCATGTTTGTACAGAGACTGAAGAATTTAAAAATACTGTTTCCATGTTAAAACCAATTCCATGTAAAAGCCAAAAAAAAGTTTTACTGAAAATTTAAGGCAAGCAGTAATCGATGTTGCTTCAAAGAATCTTTAATTATTTATTAGTTTTGTATTAGGTACCTTAAAACAATAAATAAGATATTGCAGACTGTATTTTACATTATTTTGTATTTATAATGTAATTTTTCTATATTTCGGTCATGTATCTGCGAAATTTTTAAAAACATTTGATAATGGTACTAGAGTATTTTATCGAAATGACATAAACAATTTTAAAATACTAAGAAATATGCAAAACTTTAATAAAGGATCAGCTGGGATTTTGATAAATACATTTTTGTGTTACCAAAAGAGTCTATAATCAGTTTTGGTTGGCATTTTTGTTCGTCCTATACTTTAGTTTTGACCACCGTGTGTAGTTTTATTGCGTTTTTTATTTTTCAAAACTAAGCATAAGAATATTTATACCAAAGTCTAATATTTTTTTAAGAAAAGAGTTCAAAATCGCCTTTAAAATCGATTCCTAAAGAAAAATCAAAATATTTTCTACTTCTGCGATTTATTTTATAAACAAGTTAATTACTCCCAAACTTTTAAGCAGATTTATATATACTTATAAATCAGATTTAACTGCCAGTGACCTGGCATTTAATATAATTTTTTCAAGCTTCTTGGAGGAGGCAGCTGTCCCCACCCTCCCCTCCATGGCGACGCCCTTGGTTCTAAACTACTTATATGTTAATTAATATTTCTTATAAAATTCTTAAAATGCCACTTGAAAGAGTTAACTAATAAAATAATCAAAATAAAAATAATTCTTCTTACAAAAAATAAATAAATATAGGTACATATAATATAATAAATAATACTCCAATTATTGTGTATAATATGTGTATAAATTGTATATAACTGAGACACAGGTAGGTAGTGTGGATAGGTAGGTAAGCAGCATGCATGCATGCACAAGTGCTAGACAATAGAAAAATGGAACGACGTAAGGTCACAGTCTCATTATTAATAAAATAAGGAAAGCCTCACCTATAATAGGTATTTCAACTTTTTATCGGGTAGTAGGCATTTTTTCGAATTATTGAATATTTACCATGGCAATGAGAAGCAAAAACCTTGGAAACAATGTGACAGAAAGCAAATTGCATAGAACAAAGTTTTGTACTAGGATATGAGCCAAAGTGCGTTCAGGATAATGCCCCATTTTCTATACTTTATTCCCCGTGTGGGATCGGTATTAAAAATACCAGATACTGTTACAATTACACAAAACGGGTGGATAGGGTGTGGTAGACATATATATAAACCTCATTTAACGTCTTTGTCACTAATCAAGTGTTCATTTAAACCGACAACATGTTCGTAAAACTGGTAAGTCAGTGACACATCCTAACCATGCGCAAGGACTAAGTTTTGTGAAATCAGTGATATACTACTCGAAAGTGAATTGTGAAAAATCGTTTTTTTGGATACCGATACGTTTCTTTTGGGGTGCATTTGGACTATTTTGTGTTTCTTTTTTATTCATTATTGCAAGGAAATATTATCTACAAAAGGACAATTGTCCAAGTGCCCCATATAGGAAAATTTACCAAAAAAATGTTTTTTTACTTTAGGTAGAAAATTATTCCAATTTTTTAATTACCTAACTTAATTAACTAATTTAATTTTTTTGGAAAATTGATACAAAATCTGTTTTCTCTAATTATTTCTAAAGAAACTAAATATTATTTTCGATAATTAAACTTAAGTTTATAAATTTATATTTCATAATTTTTCGAATGGTATACCAATGTATACATTGGTACATTGGGCTACTTATGGCCAACATCGGTAGAAATCATCTTTCAATTATGATAAATATATTTGTATATTATCGGTATTTATAGGAAGCGGGCGTGCGTAAGCAGCGGTGAGATGTTTTACTATTATATTTGTTTATATCTTTGTAAATTAATTACATTTTTAGGATTTTTTTTTTGCAATTATGTTGAACATTGACCAATTTAACCTATCCCTGATAGCAAAATTTGATTCTAAGAATCTTCTAAGAAGATATGACCCGGAATAATGGAATAATCTTATGGAGCTTCTAGGAAGCTTTTGAAAATATTTGCAAATATGTCAGATACCCACGTTCTAATATGTTGGATTCTACATTCGTAAAATTCTTCAGGAGGCGACAAATACGCCTCACTGTCATAATATGAAAGTGAAATGTATTTGTCGTCCCCTTAAAAAATTTTGGGACATAATATATATTTATTTAAAAATATTAAATAAACAATTTGACTTCTAAACCATAAGTTGTATGACATTATTTCATAAAATGTAAAATTGGAAAATTTTGTGGGATAAGTCAGATTAGATTGAAGTTGAAGATAGTTAGGATTATTATACATAAAAATGTTAATTTAGAAATAAAAAATCGGTATACAAATTAATAAATATTTATTTTTAATATAAAATAAAATATAAAAAAACAAAATATTTCCTTATAAAATAATTCTTCATAAAAGAAAAAACCAAATTGTTATTCATAAAAAAACATTTTTCATTTTATTTAAGTTGGATAGAAGATTTTATGTAAAAGCCGGATAATTTAGATACCTATAGTAAAAGTACCCAGATAGCAAACGTGAATACGAAATCACGCGTGAGTGAATAATGTGTGCTATATGATTTCACACGTGAAGTCTTGAACTCGTAATTCACACGTGAGTAGATTATGAATTCATATTATAGTCTCGTGTGATTTAATCGATTTTATTTTAAAATACATGGATTGCATGATTAAAAACTGCACGTTTATAGAATATTAATATTCTAATATCAAAATATTACCTGACGCGCGAATTTTGGAATTATTATTTTAGTTACATTTTTAAAATTCGCACAGCTCCATTGCGCAATTATATAATATATTAAGTTATAAGTAGTTATATTATATAATTATATATTATAATATATTATTATAATTATATATATTAAAGTAATATATATAATTACATAATATATATTGGTTTAAAAGCTATACTGCCCTACTATGGAGAAAGGCAGTAACTGCTAAACAAGAAATTTGTGGAAAATTAGCATAAACTACATTTAATGAAAAGCAGTAAGTTTATAATTGATTTTTTTAACTTATGAGATATTTGACTGCATTTCTGTGTTGAATTCGGTTACAAAATGTCCATAGCTTTACCATAGCACAAGAAAACGCATTTTGCATTTTTTTGCAGTTACTGCCTTTCTCCATAGTAGGGCAGTATATCCCTATATATCCTTCATTGAGTTATTTTCTATCGGTCTCAATAGGGAAAATGTAAAAGTTATGGTGTGCCTATAGGTAATTTCCAAACATTTTCTATCGGGCTGTATCCGGAAAAAACCTTGGACAAATGCACATATTGAAACCGGTAGCACCCGATAGAATATTTTGTATAGGTCTCTATGGGGTATTTTAAGCAGGGAGGTCACAATTATATGTTATAGGTACATTAATAATTAATATATGTATATTTTATATTAATTAATTAATTAGTTAACCTTAAGGTTATAATTGTAATGTATAACCTATAATTGAGGAGCAATCAACCAAAACCAGATAAATCCATTTTGACTTCTTGAATGATTCATATTTCTTTTAGTCGGATAAATCAATTGGAAAAGTGAATTTCAAGATAAACTTATTATGATAATATATATATTATATACTAATATTAATATTAATTAATATATAATATAATAATTATTATATAATATTAATATTAATATTATGATCATATCATATTATGATAACAAGTTTAGCTTGAAATAGATATTTCCAATGGATTTATCTGAACAAAAGAAATAGGAACCATTCAAAAAGTCGAAATGGATTTATCTGGTTTAGTCTGATTGCTTCTCAATTATGGCCTTTTAAACCAAGTTTTTGTGTATTTTTTTAAGATGTTAAAATAAATATTTCGACAGATTAAATTATTTTGAAAAATGAAATCCATATTCTAAAAGCCCATGCGCAAAAAATAAAAAGTTCACGCGTGATGGCAAATTGAGCATCAATTGAGGACTCATCTGTCGCGTTATATGAATTCACGCGTGAATTTAATTTTCACGCGTGAATTCGTAGTGAATTCATAGTGAATTCATTTTGCTATCTGGGTATTTTTGTAATCGAATATTGTTTTAATTTGACAAATAACTTTAAAAATATATTTTGGGTTGGGTTTTTTACTTAGTATTTAATACTAAGTATATGTACCCTAACTGAACTGAATATGCTTAATAGAATGTTCCAGGAATATTCCTAAATGAACTATAGCAATTACTTTCTCAACATTCTAAGCATATGTTTAGAGTGGATTAATTTTTACCACTAAACTTTGCACCTTCTAAGAACCTGCCTATAGGCCAGTGAGAATATTCTTAGGATTATGCTATATTTATTTTAAGCATGTTCTAGAAGAAATATAGCATGATCCTAAGAATATTCTCACTGGAAGGTTTAAAAAACATTCTTAGAACATGACTAGAAGAAATATAGCATGATCCTAAGAATATTCCCACTGAAAGGTTTAAAAAACATTCTTAGAATAAACTGTGCTATCAGGGATTAAGTAAACGAAATTTATGTTATTTATAATAATTTATTATTTTTCTACATTACGTCGGCAAAACGTTGGGACAATATCGTGATTACCTTCCAGATTATTTTTTAAATGTTTGATTAACACCCAAAATATTTATACCCGTGCATTTCTAAAACACCATTTTTTCAAAAATCTTTAGGCTGTAATATCTTGCGTGGTGGCGATGTCATCGGCCGTTTGGAACGGACCATTGGCCGGTGGAGTGCCTGCTCATCAATATCCAGCCGGAGTTAGTCCCCAAGCCTGCCCCAACTTCCCCAACTGCGCCAATCCCGCCGTAGCCGCCCAACCAAACGCCCCTGCCCCAGCGTGGAACGGAGCCCCAGCTCAACAATGGAACCAAGGTAAGACAAGATTCTTTGGGAGTTGATGGGTTAAAAGTTTTATAGGAAAGTTATGAAAAATATACTTTTTTGTAAAAAAAATTCAAAATTATTGCAGATGTAAGTAAAGAGCTCGCTAAAATTTAAAAATTAATATTGAACGTATTTAAATGTTAAAAATATATGAAAATAAATAAAAATGTAATAATCGGGAACATTTTAAAAATATATTTTTTAGAACTAAAACACAAAAAAGTAAAAACAACTTCTTAATGAACTTTGCATGTTCAGAAATATTTAACGATTTTAAATTTGAACTATTAGGTTCTTTACTTTCTTAAAAAACAACAAATAATTCCACGGTAAATAATTTTTTAAATTGCCAACAAATATTAACTGTCCCTTGTGTATTATACACAAGGGACAGTTAAGATTTGTTGGCAATTAAAAAACTAGATGAAACTATTTTTGGAACCAAAGTAAGATGGGAGTTGATGGGCCAAAAGTTTTATATGAAATTTATGGCCAATATACTTTTGTGTAAAAATGTGCAAAATTATTGCAGATGTAAGTAAAGAGCTCGCTAAGATTTAAAAATTAATATTGAACGTATTCAAAGGTTAAAAATAAATGAAAATAGAAAAAATGAAAAAAATCGAGGACATTTAAATAAAAAAGGTTACTATTTGCGCTTTTAAAAAAATTGGCTTAGTACGAAAATTTAAAACCTACAATAAATAAAGACGAATATGGATTGGTAAAAATAAGAATAAGAATTTAAAATTCCTAAACATTTAAAATCAATAAATGTATAAAAATCTCTAAATTTAAGATTTTTAAAAAATTGAAAAACAATATATACAAGGTATATACAATTATGTACCGTATACGGTGTCCTGAAAATGTAACACTAAAGTAGATGGTGTTTAATTTGAGAAACTTTAAAGCTTATAATTATTACTCAAAAAATACCCAGATTTTTTCTTATAATTTTAAAAATATATTTTTTAGAACTAAAACACAAAAAAGTAAAAACAACTTCTTAATGAACTTTACATGTTCAGAAATATTTCACGATTTTAAATTTGTACTATTAGGTTCTTTACTTTCTTAAAAAACAACAAATAATTCCACGGTAAATAAGTTTTTAAATTGCCAACAAATATTAACTGTCCCTTGTGTATTATACACAAGGGACAGTTAAGATTTGTTGGCAATTTAAAAAATATATGAAACTATTTTTGGAACCAAAGTAAGATGGAAGTTGATGGGCCAAAAGTTCTATATGAAATTTATGGCCAATATACTTTTGTGTAAAAATTTGCAAAATTATTGCAGATGTAAGTAAAGAGCTAGCTAGAACTTAAAAATTAATATTGGAGGTATAAATGTAAAAATCGAGGACATTTAAATAAGAAAGGTTACTATTTGCGCTTTTAACAAAATTGGCTTAGTACGAAAATTTAAAACCTACAATAAATAAAGACGAATATGGATTGGAAAAAATAAGAATAAGAATTAAAAATTCCTAAACATTTAAAATCAATAAATGTATAAAAATCTGTAAATTTAAGATTTTTAAGAAAATATAAAACATTTATACAGGGTATCCTGAAAATGTACCACTAAAGTAGAAGAGTTTAATTTCAGAATTTGTAAAGCTTATAATTATTACTGAAAAAATACTCAGATTTTTTTTTTATTTTAAAAATATATTTTTTAGAACTAAAACACAAAAAAGTAAAAATAACTTCTTAATGAACTTTGCATGTTCAGAAATATTTCAAACCCACAAATAATTCCATAGTACCATATTTTTTTTAATTGCCAACAAATATTAGCTGTCCCTTGTGTATTATACACAAGGGGCAGTTAAGATTTGTTGGCAATTAAAACGAATTATAATATTAAAATGGGAAATTCTAAATAGGTGGATACAACCCAGCTCCAGTGCCACAATACAATAACGCCAATGCCGGACTCAGCCCACTTGACAGAGGAGAATACACCGGTGACGGAGACTGGCATGGGGAAGGCCTCTCTGAATCTGGCGCCTACGGTAAATGCAACAAAAAAATCTAAATTAACACAACAAAATATATACTTTATATACATTTAACGCGCTTTATCTTTTCAAATATTTTACGAAGAAAAGTTTAATACAACATTTTTTTTTATTGTATACAAAAAATTTGATACTTTTATCAAAAAATGTCCAGAATATGATATAGTTATTTTGCAAAAACTGTAAACCTAAAAACTTATTCCAAAATATCCCTAGTAATAATGGATTCGAATTGGACAAGATTCTTTGTCAAGATACTTGGAGAAGCACTTTGTAAAGAATGATTGATCAAAATTCTTTATCCAGACTGGTGGCAGACTTGGACAAGTCTGTGACCAGAATTTGACCAGATTCTTACACGATTACACGTTAAATAGGAACTTTCAATTCAAGATTTTTGGTCAATACAAAATTTTGTTGAACTTCAAAAGTTAAGAATGTTACTAAAAACATTAATTTTCCACGATTTCTTTCCAGTAAATTCGGTTTTTATCCATAAATCTGGTAAACAATAGAATTAAAAACGAAACAAATTTTGAAAGAGTTAAAGTTTTTAATTTTCTATGTTAAAAAAAACCAGGTGCCCGTAAAAATAAACATGTATTTTACAATCTTTCATGTTCATAAAGAGTAAACTCTAGTTATGCGTCAGAGCTGACACACACTTTTTTTTTAATTTTTGATTTTTAGAAATAACAATTTTTATTTTTCAAAAAATCAATTTTTTTCTCAGCTAGAAGACGAATCCAATAAGCTCTTATTCGTATTTTCACATAAACAAAAAAACTATACTCATTTCCTACAGAGAACTCACTTCTCGACTAGTATGCATTATTGTGAATGATACTACTGTAGAATGAGAACCTCTACTCTATAGGATAGTCCCAAAGTTTAGCAATAGATGGCCTCAGATTTCTGGTCAAATTCTTGTCAAATTCTGGCCACAGTCTGGCTCAAGTCTTGCCCAATAATCTTGGCCAAGAATCCGGAACAATTCTTGTACAATTCTTGAGCAAAAATCTGTCCAAAGTATCTTGACCCATGCTGGGCTAAGACTTTTCCGGAATTGCTACTTGGCCAATATTTTGTAAAAATGTATTTAACATTTTTTCTGTTAAAATTTACGAAGATATTCATGTGTAATGTCATCCTTTAAGGCAATCAAGGAGGCCAATGGAACGGAAACAACGGAGGCCAATGGAACAACGGCGGCTCATGGAACCAAGGCGGATGGAACGGGGGGCAAAACAACCCAGGCGCTTACAACCCACAAGCCCCACCAGCCGGTTTGGGCCAAATCCCAGCCGGAGTGAACCCACAATCTTGCCCCAACTATCCATTCTGTCATTAAGTTCCGCATAATACAAATCAAAAGCCAGCTGACAACATGTTGTTTAAAGTAACATTAAATGAATAATGAATAATTAAATATAAATTATTATTGGAAATAGCTCAAACTAGCTGTGTTCATCGCAACGTTGCGAAAGTTATGTAATGTTATGTAATGTAATTTAAATTTTATTTAAAATAAAACATTTTTTAAATGTTAGAATGGCCATTTATTATTAAACCTGATTATTTCCCTCATTATAATATGAACCAATCAAAAGCCTTGAATTTTCGAATAAATTTCGTTTAAATAAGCAATTAAATCACTAGAACTATTTAACAGCGATTAAATTTTAGCCTCCATATTGGATTTTTGTTTACGATTTTATGGTGTTATTTACAAGTTTTAACAAACATTTTTTAAAAAAACAATAAAAAATAAGTTATCTAGTTTACGAAATATTAATTATTACTTATTACATACCCTTAAATTAATGGAATTTTCATTAAAAAAATATTTATAAATTTTGACACATACGTCAGATTTTATGAATTGTCAAATAGTTTCCTTTAATTCGAGAAATAATCTAGACGTATATCACTCAACCTATAAATTTAATCTGTCAAACTATGCTCAGTAAGTTTTTTATTTGATTTTTCTTTTTGGAAAATAGTTTCATGCAAAATAATTAAAAATAAAACCCCTCGACCGCTACGCGGTCTCGTGATTTTATTACATTATTTTGCATTCAACATTTTCCAACAAAAACCAAACAAAAAACTACTGAGTCTAGTTTAACCGATTAAATTCATAGTTCTCGTGATATAATATCTGGACCACAATCCACAAATGTGTGGATTGTGATCTGGACATTTATACACAGCCCGGCAACATTGCATTAAGGTAAAATCTGGCAACATTGGGTTATTTTAACTACTTATTTGAAGTTCAAATTTTGAACAACTACTTTAAACTATTGCATTTTTAACAGAATAATTAGTTATTTTTTTGTTAAAAATGATTAATTTAATAAGGTAAAATTATGTTTTTATCCTACTATATTTTCCAGAATATTATTACATACATTTAAATTATCATAGCAATCTTTGTTCTGTGCATTTCATGTCAAATACATATAACCTAACATATTTAATTGTCATATTGCATTCAAACAAGACTTTTACTAATTTTATGTAAATTACCGCCAAATTTTAAACTTCCCTCCAAACCCAGAAAAAAATCCCGCCATTTAGGCTTCGCATATAAATTCGTGTTTCCCGCAAAATTCGACAGTTGATTATATTCGGTGGTTGACTATAACCTACGTTTCGTATTTCTGTTATTCGTAACCTACTTTAAACCAAAGAAAAATGGGTATTAATCCTGCTACACCAACCAAAATGGTATTAAAATTTACTAAAACCGTGCCACATGCTTTACCACCAACAAAAGGTTCCATAAAAGCTGCTGGGTATGACCTAAAAAGCGCCTTAAAATGCGTGGTGCCTGCTAGAGGAAAAATGATGGTAGATACAGGAATAAAAGTCGAGTTACCAGAGGGTTGCTACGGCAGGATTGCCCCGCGCTCTGGACTTGCAGCTAAAAATTTTATTGATGTCGGGGGTACGTTTTTTTTAAAATTGTGTATAACATTTAATAATTTGATGATTTCTTGTTTCAGCCGGGGTTGTAGATGAGGACTATAGGGGTGTTATAAAGGTGATATTATTTAACCACTCCGATGAAGATTTTCCAGTAAATATCGGTGATAGGATTGCACAATTAATCTGTGAACGAATCTTTTACCCTGAACTGGAAGAAGTTAAAGTAATACTTTATTTATTTAGTTATTTAGGTATTTTATATGAAATATTTTTACAGGATCTCACTGACACCGAAAGGGGGGAAGGTGGATTTGGATCGACAGGAAAGAACTAAGAAAATGTTCCTTTGTATTATTTATGTTACTTAAAGCAATTTGGCTGTTTTTAGTTTGTAATATCGGATATTATATATCCATTCTATAATTTTATTTCGTTAATAAATTTTGTATCAAAATAATTTTGAATTTTATTTTGACCTCTAAATTGACGCATGCGCCACCAGAGGTTATTAATCTATGTGCGCGGCGTTGCCATTTAATTCATTTACAAAATGAGTGACGAAGTGCAACTTGCACAAACCGCTGAAGCCGGTGAAGATACAATTTTCGGGAAAATATTGAGAAAAGAAATACCATGCAACTTTATTTACGAAGATAATTTAGTAAGTGTTCCATGAATTCGTTATTTTGATAATTTGCATAAACCAAAATTTTGAGGTTAACTTTTTCTTATCATTTTTTAATTAACTACAACAAAATTATTTCATAGTATTTCATGTTAAAATTACAGAATAAATTGATAAAAAACATTAAAAGTTTTCACAGATACAAAAAACTTTTCCTAAAGAGTGCAAAGTAATTTTATTTAAAGTTGACATTTAAGTAAATATTTAATTATTTCTTATCAGATTTTATGATCGTTATATATAGCTTAAGTTGACATTCTAAAAATGAAACCCAAGCTCTTCTTTGTGCTTAAGCTAGTAAAATGTTACTTTTAATTTTAAAATAAAATTTGTAGTGTGTTGCATTTGATGATATAAGCCCCCAAGCTCCAGTCCATTTTTTGGTGATACCAAGAAAGCCAATATCACAACTTTCCAAAGCCGATGATGGTGATGAAGCTTTGCTAGGGCATTTACTGATTGTTGCAAAAAAAATAGCCCAGAAAAGAAACTTAAAAAATGGTTTTCGTATTGTGATCAATGATGGAACAATCGGAGCACAGTCTGTTTATCATTTACATGTGCATGTTTTGTCTGGTAGACAGCTCCAATGGCCACCAGGCTAATAATACTAATAATTACTAATTGGAATATTTAATAAATGGTAAAACTTATAAACTTTTTATTTATCTATCTTTTTATTTCATTATTTGCCCAACATTTGATTTTATTTTATTTAATGCTGCTCAAATAGACGACAAATACTGTCATACTGTCATATTATGACAGTGAGGCGTATTTGTCGTCTCCTGAAAAATTTTACGAATGTAGAATACAACATATTAGAATGTGGGTATCTGACATATTTGGAAATATTCTCAAAAGCTTCCTATAGGAAGCTTCTATAGAAGCTCCATAAGAAACTTTTTAGAACATTCCAAAAACGTAGTCTTAAAATGTTCTTAGGATGCTTTTTAGGAAGGTTTTAAGAAGCTTTTAAGAATCTAATGGCATCATTAAAAGGGTATCTATTGAATGTTTTAAAAGTCCCTTTTGAACCTTTTAAATTTTAGTAATATAATTAAAAATATACATTTATTAATTAATGCAAATAAGGATAAGCTCAAACTAATAAATATATATTAATGTAGTAAATTTATTCCTCTACCAAATGGATTTATATTTACAATAAAAAATATTGTTTAAAACTAATATTCCAATACTAAAAAAATAAAAAAATGTATAAATTTCATATGCAAATTACCAAAGCATGTTTATTTGCAATAATTATAATAAAGTTAACTTTATATTTAATTATTTATTTTTATATTTAGAAGTGCTCTTAATTCTCCTGATAATTAATATGAATAAATTAAACTAAAAGTCCAATATTTTTTATTAGTAAATTTCATCAAATATATATTTTAAAATTTTCTTAAATTACATTAACATTGCTGTAAGTTTTTTTTGGAAACCTTACTGTATAACTAAAACTACCCCATTGTGAAAATTCCATGGTGAAATAAAACAGTATAATCAGTTAACGGTTATATATTTTTGAAAAGTAAAATACATTTAATTTGGTAATTGCCTTATACAAACTATAACTATACAAATTATGAAAATGTTGTAGTACAAATAGACAATACACACGCTTGTAAAGAACTTAAAATAGTTAAGCAATAGGTAAACAAATGCACAAAAATTCGAAAAAAAGGAAAACCAGTAAAAATCACAATTTTTATAGATAGAAAAATGAGAAATTTCAAAGTCATTAAATTTATAAAAATCATTATGCCCAGGTACTATAGTTATTATTATGATACTTCGAAAATACTAAAAATAATTAACAAAAAAAATCACTACTGACTTTACATCTATAGAAAAGTGCATGGCTCTAGTTTAATAATTAAATATAACACTGGACAAAAGTTAATATATTGAAATAAAAAAAAATTATGAAGTCGATTTTTAAGGGTTTTGTTTTGTTGTCAAAAACTGGTTGGAAAATAATTTTTTTATTGAAGTAGCAAAGATATTTAATTTTGTTGCCCAGTGTAATAATCAAAGCAAATATTTATTACCATAAATGCTACACAAAACCAAGATTAACTATTAAATGATAACATTCACAAAATTTTGAATGTCAATTGTTTTAAAACAATCAAATTTGTCGTTACTGCTGCAAACACAATTTTATAATACTCAATCCATGGGAATTATTTCACACACATATTTATAATATTTAGTTTTTATTAATATGTAGTTGGAGTAAGTACTTTTGTACTTAGTAAAGGGTATTTTTCTGTTGCAAAAAAATTCTCTGAAGCCATTAATAATAAACTTTAATTGCTTAGGAGAACATACAACAACTAAAAATCCCCTTAAAACTACTATTTTTCAACTGCAGAACAAATTTGACTTCAATCAAATATTTACAATTCTTAATTTTGTTTAACATATACATGCATTACAAGCTAAATTTATCACTTATGTTCGTATACTAAAATAATTCTATGATCTTTTTAATCCCATATAAGTACAACTTGTCTCAGTATAGGTATCTAAAACCTAACAAAACATGTACTTGAGTTTTATTTTTACTGTGTAAACATTATCTGTAATCTATTGTAATTTGCAATTAGTTACAAAATTAAATTATTTTGTTGTATTATAAAAATATTAAACTTTTTTGTTCAAAATATGTTTTCCTACTGTTTTGTAACTATTACATAACCTTATATTATTGCTTGTTTTTATTGAATGAAATGATTCAAAAAGTCTGAACTACCTAAAATTAAAAAACTTGTTTGGCACTGCATAATTTTAATGCAAATTTCAATACATGTAAATAAAATAAAAAATGTGATTTAAATGTATGTGACGTCATAAATTGCGATTGGAGGTAGTTTTTTTGTTTTTAAATTTATAAATTCTATTATATTATAATAAAAAAGACAATAAACAATAAAAATTTGTAGTACTTTTAAAAATTCATACACAATAAATAAATAAAAGGTTTTAGTTTTATGCTTAAAAAATTAATGCAAGGATAAAGTTGTTTAAAAACCATGAAAACCAGCTTCAAGTTTTAAGTATCAAAAAGTTCATAAATTAACTTTTGAAACTACTTTTTACTTTAAAAAGTGTGTGGTAAGACTAAGAGCATATGGCTTTATATTACTAATACTGAAATGTATATATTCCAGTATTAGTGGCTATGAAACTTAAGAGAATTAAATATTATTACTATGTCTGTGTATAATAAATATTTTTGAGATATTAATGTAAAAAATACAATTTATAAAATAAAAAGTTTCAAAAGTTTATTTAAACTGCCCAACCTGATATACAAAATATATCTGCCTCAGTAAACCAACATGCCTAAAATTTGCAACACTAACAACATCAACATCTTTTTTCTTTTCAACTGAGAAGTAAAAAATAAATTTAAAAAAATTTAAAATAAATCATCTTGTAAAGCTAAATAGTAACTACAAGTAAAAAATTTTGTTGTACAATATCACCTGGTTAAACTTTTTTCTTTTGTATGTTTTCATTTAAATATGGCACTATTCTCATAGGTAATACAAAATCAAACACAGTGAGTACAATTTTTGTAATGTAATGCTTACATTAGGTTTGTCATTATTCTCACGGATTTAGTTTGCCCTACACAGTGGTCAAAACTTAAGTATAGGACGAACAAAAATGCCAACCAAAACTGATAGCATATTTTGAATATAGACCCTTTTGGTAACACTAACATGTATTTATCAAAATCCCAGCTGATCCTATTTTAAAGTTTTTCTATATAGTATTTTGCAATTATTGAACTAAAATTACCTGTACAATTTTAATAAAATTAAGCAAAATAATAAACTTTGTATCATTTAAATAACTTTACTCCCCAGTATTAATTTATTGAGTCACCTATTATTTTTTACCACTCAACACAAAACATAACAAAAAAAAACGAAGATTAATAATATCTTAAATATTTTTTATAACAAAAAATACTGGAAGTTTGTCTATGAAATAATTACAACTTGCAAATTTTGTAAAACAATAATTAAGGTGGTTATGAAAAAAATTGCTATACGTTATAACGCAAGTGACATTTTGCTTTAGTTGTTTCTTTAATGTATACTTTATGAAGTTAAAAATAGTATTTTAAAATGAAAATTAAACCGAAATTCAAGTTAAGCCTTGAAGAAAATCGAAAGAAGGTATGTGCTGCCTGTGGAGACAAAATTGTTTTTGGTAATCGAAAAATTCAGAGTTTAGGGTTTCTGAGAAAATATACAAATTACTGCAGACTTTTTCAAACGAACACTTTAACTTAAGTAATTCAAAATTACCTACTTCAATATGGTAAAAACGGTATTTTTGCATAGCCACAATTGCCAAATTTTCAAAATTTAGAAATTGCTAGAGAATTTCGCGGCAGCCAAGAATGTATGTGCTTTATCTGCAAAATGGCAAGATATAAAGGGCATAAAAAATTATTAAGGGAAGAGGACGGACGAACGAAATAAAGTTTTGATATGCTCTTCCTTTCTAGGGGATATCGCTAGATGTAAGAAGCATGTTTGTACAGAGACTGAAGAATTTAAAAATACTGTTTCCATGTTGAAAACAATTCCATGTAAAACCCAAGAGAAAGTTTTACTGAAAATTTAAGGCAAGCAGTAATCGATTTTGCTTCAAAGAATCTTTAGTTATTTATTAGTTTTATATTAGGTACCTTAAAACAATAAATAAGATATTGCAAACTGTATTTTACATTATTTTGTATTTATAATGTAATTTATCCATATTTTCAGTCATGTATCTGCCAAATTTTTAAAATCATTTGATAATGGTACTAGAGTATTTTATCGAAATGGCATAGTTTTAAAATACTAAGAAATATGCAAAACTTTAATAAGGATCAGCTGGGATTTTGATAAATACATTTAGTACCTATACAAGAGTCTATAATCAGATTATGCTATCAGTTTTGGTTGGCATTTTTGTTTCTTCCTATACTTTAGTTTTGACCACCGTGCCTACTGCTGGAACAAACCTAGTTTTTTTTCTTTATTTTGACAAGAGGATAGTGCCCAAAAAACCGTCAGGGTGTTAGAAAGTATTTCCTAACAGTAGCTAATATGCCCCTTAAAAACAAAATGAAGTAGTACGTAGTGTTCAGTTTTGTATAATAGAGCTGAGTTGTGAAGCTTAAAAATAAAACTTAGGACATGGAGCTGCACGGAAGGCGGGGCGAGCCCATTTGAGTGAGGACCCGGTCCAGCCATTGCAAAGGGCCGTTCAAATGTAACTCGATCCAGCAGGGAGTCGACGTGACCGTTTGACGCCTGAAAATAATATTTAATGACACAATTTTGTGTAAGAAAAAATACACTCACAGGCAAAATAATCGATCCACACAAATTTTCGATGAATTTCAATCGCAAATAACTTGTTTATTTGATGTCGGATTTAAACGAATATTAAAAATATTGTAGATAAATTAATAGAAAATTGCTCACATTTTAAAAAATTACTAAAAAATACACGTATGTTTATAATATACAGGTTTAAACAAAAACCGTATATTGTTCTAAATTAAGTTTTAATTATCAAGTCACATCTATTTTTAACAGTTTTGTTTTGATATATTTATTTTTGTGGAAAATATGGATTTTTTTTTAAAATCATTGCAATTTCCAATATTTTTCCTGTATGAAGAACTAAGGTTGCTATGGTCCATCCAATGCCTACGGAGGATGACAGTGACAGTTTTGTTGAATCATCCCATACTTGGACATGTCATTTATAGCTTTCAAAAGCTATCAAATTGTTTTATTGTAAATTAATGTGTTAATTTAGAGGTGTCTTCTTACTTTTAAAAATGTCTCCGACTGATGTTGCCCCTTGTACTTAACTTCTTGGACGTTTAAAACACTTGCCACATAATACTGTGACCGTCCATCCTGGATTAAATTAATGGCTCTGGCAACATCAGTCGGGGACATATCCATTTTTTAAAGTGAGAAGACACCTCAAAATTTAAACATTAATTTGCAAAAAATAATTTGATAGCTTTTGAAAGCCATGTATAACATGTCCAAGTATGGGATGATTCAACAAAACTGTCACTGTCATTCTCCATAGCATATGGGTGGACCATAGCAACCTTAGTTCTTCATTCAGAAAAATATTGGAAATTGCAATATTTTTTTAAAAAATCCATATTTTCCACAAAAATAAATATATCAAGGTGAACCAAACACAAAACTGTTAAGAATAGATGTGACTTGATAAATAAAACTTAATTTAGAACAATATACAGTTTTGCCACTCTACAGAGTGTCTTAAACTTATGGTAAAAAACATATTTTTGTTTAAACCTGTATATTATAAACGTACGTCTATTTTTTAGTAATTTTAAAAATGTGAGCGATTGTCCATTAATTTATCTACAATATTCTTTAATATTCGTTTAAATCCGACATCAAATAAAAAAGTTATTTGCGATTGAAATTCATCGAAAATTTGTGTGGATCGATTATTTTGCCTGTGAGTGTATATGACCAAAGATAATACATTATCATTATTATCATTATTATCTTTGTATATGACTACTGGCTAAAAACGTTGCAATAGTAAAATACAATGGTGGTTTATTCTGCATTTGGTTGTAAAAGTTATATAAGTTATAGTGACAAGAAAGAGACTGGAATAGCCTTGGACAGGTAAAAATCTATATTATTAACAGAGATGGGATTTTAAGTTGCAAAATTTATAAAAATAGGTAGGTACCCTAAATAGGCAAAGTTTTTTTGTTTTAGGTGATAATATTCTTAAATTAGGAAAATAAGTACTGGACAGGAACTTTTAGGTGGTGATATTATTTAATTTATTATTGTATAAAATTTTATTGAACAAGATTTTTATGATTTGAAAATACCTGACAGATAATAAAACATGATAAAAAGAGATCGATTTCAAGGACCAACCAGCTCACATTACCAATCCGATTGCGAAAATTGAATAAAAAACAAAAATATGTGAGTAAAAAAACCAAAAAATTACTTAGGTTCCCAGGCCTTGGGAAAAATTGATTTTTTGGAAAATTCAAAAATACACACATTTTAATAAAAGAAGCATTTCTTATCTTATTTTTAATAAATGCTTTATTTTTCTTAGTAATGCCGTTCTTAACTTTTTTAAATCCAATTTTTTCTAAAAAAAATATTTTTTCCGCACCTTGAAGAAAAAAAACGAGCCTTTAAAACACTACCAGCATTTTAAACGAAAAAATTAGGAGTACATTTTTCTGAAAATTATCTAATTCGAAACAAATACAATTTTTTTTTAATTTTACGCCAAAAGCGTTTTTTTTTGCCGGCTCAATTTTTTCGTAAATTTTATTAGACTACTAAGAAGTAATGAACACTGCACAATAGACTGGGCAGTATATCGAAAATATGGTTTGGGGTTACATTAACACGTTAACGGCCACGTCGGTCCCAGGGGACCGCTAATACTTTTTCCATCCAGGCCACGGCGGTTCCTAGGGACCGCCTGTCAATTTTTTGTTTAACAGTTTAACATGATTTTCTGGCCAGCGGACCGCTCGTATAAGGTATTTTAAAGCATGCATAGGACCGCTTGGCCCTGATGGCTGACGAAGATACAAGAGTTTTTTAATTATTTATTTTTTAATCTGTATTTTGACGATTTTATTTTTTAAAATGATACAAGTAAAATAACACCTTGGCCCAATAAACAAAATCACCAATAACGCCGTAGCGTTTAACGTGTTAAAAAATTATTTTGAAAGTTTGAGTCCATAATATTAATATTAAGAGGTCTATCATCGCAATTTTAATTTTTTTTTCCTCAGCAAGTTTTTGTCTCAGAACTCCCAAACCATTGAATTTAACAAAATTGACTCGAAAATATTTTTTTAAGAAAATTAAATGCTCTACAAAAAAGGTTAAAGTGAAATTTTCCGTCAGATGAACCGTTTCCTTAAAATCATGCCTTAAAAATTGGTATAGTTTTACATTTTGATCTTTTAAATTGGAATTTTGTAATTCATGTAAAAATCAGTACCCATAAAAAACCGATAAATACTCTTATGGGAAATCAAATGCTTTACAAAAAAAGCCTCCCAACAATTTTGGCTAAATTTACTCAATCAAAAGTTATTCAAGGTTAGAATTTCATTTTGACTTCAAATTTAACCTTGAATAACTTTTGATGAGTGAATTTAGCCAAAAATGATAAAAGACTTTTTTTGTAGAGCATTTGATTTCCCATATGAATGTTTATCGTTTTTTTTTCAGGGTACTGATTTTTACAGGAATTACAAAATTCCAAAGTTAAAAGATCAAATTGTAAAACTATACCAATTTTTAAGGCATAATTGTAAGAAAACGGTTCATCTGACGGGAAATTCCAATCAAACCTTTTTTGTAGAGCATTCAATTTTCTTCAAAAAATATTCCCAAGTCAATTATGTTAAACTCGATGATTTGGGAGTTTTGAGACAAAAACTCGCTCAGGAAAAAAAAATCTAAAATTGCGATAATAGACCTCTTAATATTAATATTATGGACTCAAACTTTCACCATTTTTTTTTTGTCACCCCAAACAATATTTTCGATATACCTTTGGCCCAGTCTACTGCACAAGAGAGATAATAACAATTAAATTAAGAAATTATTGTAAAAGTTAGTAATAAATTTATTGAACATACCTGTATTCAGCACCCCATCCCTTAACAAAGGACATCCTAATCGTACACATCCTGGTGAGCTGGTAGACAGCCTCAAAACCTTGACTAACCGACTGCGACAGCAGAGCAGCGAACTCTTGATTGTTGAAAATTTTCAAGTTGCAACCTGAAAACCGACAAAAAAATTGTCACCCTGCGCACAATTTACCTCTTGGAGAACTCCTTACCTGGAGGTATTTTGCATACAGTGGCAGGATGCCAGCCGTATCTTTGGTTGCAATTCGGCGACTGCACGAATATGCTCGAATCGCTCAGACACTCTGCGAAAACTTCTCCACCTGACAAAAAGAGTTAAAGAGCGCGTTTTAGCGTGTGCCTTGGGTTAGTTTCAAGTTCGATATCACCTCACCTATATAATACAGTCTTACTCCCTTTCCTATGTGCCTTCTGGTCTGCTCGACGACCGAATTACGGTTCACGTTCGACAGAAGACCCAAGCAAAATCTTAAATAAAAATTAAATCAAAAAATAGAACAATGTTGCATGTTGATTAATGGAAACAACAATATTGAATCCAGATTTTTGTATTTAGCAAAAACTTTGGGTACTTCCCCTGAAATCGTCACACTTTACAGCGCTTTTATAAAAAAAATTAAAATTGGCGCGAGAAAAAAAGCTAAGTACTAACAACTGCTCTTTAAAATAGTAACCGACAATATATATCAATGAATTCATGGAAACATAATATTATACATAATACAGAATATAATACCCGTTTTTGTTTTTTACCGTTGAGTGGAGAATTTCTCAATCAAGGCTTTTAATAGTGCATAACGCTGTTTGAATTTAGATAACTTATTTGTTTTATGATTTTAATAACTGAAATGAAATGTTTACAATTTTCACATAAATCATTACTAATATGTGTATTTATTGTATCTAATACGCTAAAGAAGTTTTCGCAACCCGCGCGCTATCTGGTGGACTTCAAAAGAATTGCGTGAATTTAAGAATTGTCAACAATACATTTAAAGCATACGAACTGTACATCATTTTTAAATAAATAGGTAGTTTTTTCACAAAAGAGAGGAAGGCAGAAGTCTTACTCGACAAATTTTGTTCAATTGCACAGCTAAATAGCACACGTTATTTGTGTTTTACGTTACAAGGAAAAAACTAAAAAATGTTTTAGTACTTTATTTCGATTGATTATTCTTTATATCATTGATTAAGAAACTCAACGCCTTAATGCTTATATAGTTACGTTAGTGTGTGTATTTTATCTAAAGGATCATGGTGAATTATTGTATTTTTAATTGTAAATGAAATTCAAAAACTAAATCGTTGCATTTTCATGTTTTGCCAAAGGATCCAATTCGGTAAGTACATTTGTTGGTGCAGAATTAACTAATAATAACTTTACCTAATATAATTTATATTTAAGTTTGGACATTTTTAAGAAATTAGTAAAAAATAATTTTTGCATAAACATAACCTTAAAATCAACGATTTTTATATTTGAGTTCTCTAAAAAACGCCGACAACTGCATTTTAAACAACAAAATATACCTACGAATTCATGGCAACATAATATTTTATATAATAAATAATATAATGGTATTTTACCGTTGAGTGGAGACTTTAAAGAATTCTTAATCAACGCTTTTAATAATGCTAAATGCTGTTTAAATTTAGACGACTTATTTGTTTGACGATTTTTACTGAATTGAAATGTTTACACTTTTCACGTTAATCACTACTAAAATGTGTATTTATTGTATCTAATAGATACAATTCATTCGGATTAATACTGTTTATTGAAAAACTCAACCCAAGATTTCTTGAAATACACCCAACAACACAACAAATCGTGCCACGGTTTTTTTTTTCGATATTCGACAGCTGATTATCAAAAGTTTTACTTTTGTTACAATGATAACAGCCGAGTGGTGGCGCTACTAGCGATACTTCTTTAGCGTATAGTTCCACATTTTTCCCCGATATTTTTAACATTTTTCAGCTGCGAAATGTCACAAAATTTTTTATATGGTTTTATTTATTTTAAAAATGTTTCCTGGTAATATTTTAAGAAGTGTAAAAGTGACCGAATTTAAAACCAATATACCTAGTAAAAAATTAAATTAAAAAATCCTGTAAATAATTGTACAATATATGATGTTATTTTCTTACCTTTCTGAGTTACTTGGATCTGTGAATCCATCGACAGTTATAGAGGGTTGGCTTGCGTGAAAAGTTTCGCCTACCCGCGTATTGAGCTCGTAATAGCTGATGCTGCACCAAAACGCTGGCTCGCAATACAATACTGGCTGGGCATCGACTGGCGGACTCGGTGGAGACATACCTTAATGCAAAAATAACAATAAACTTACTGCGTTATATTATTATTTTATTACAAAAAGGACTTAGTGGGATTTAAAACTTGTTTTTGCAATACAAATTTGATTACAACAAATATGTAGGTACCTCATTGAGATAAAATATTCTATTTTAATGAGACCTATGTTGTAATTGAATTTTTATTGAAATAGCATTGTGAGAATTCAATAATTGTCAACAGTACATTTAAAGCATACAAACTGGAATTCATTTTTAAATAAAGAAATAGTTTTTCACAAAAAAAAGTCTTACTCGACAAATTTTGTTCGCAAAGTTTCAATTGCACATCTAAATCGCGCTCGTTATTTGTGTTTCGCGTTGCAAGTATAAACTGAAAAACTTTGGTTTTGTACTCGATTTTGATTTATTATTTCTTATATCTTATATCAACGCTTATATGGGTATATTTCAAAAAGTTGGCCTCTTGCTGTCCTGAGGTTAGAACTTAATATTTTCATAACTAAAATGAAATGTGAAGAATAGATCTGATAAAACAATCCTTAGGCTCTTTAAATTATGTACAAAATCTCCCAATAAGGTATTGAAAATGTATTAAAATTACCTTGAAATATAGTAAATGTCCAATCCGTGACTGTCCCCAGCAAAGATTTATTAACTTTACTGACAGCTGGAAAAATATTGTTTCTGCAGTCATAAGTATAATATTTTTTATTTAATTTTTAGAAGTGTATACAATTATTAATTAATTTTTGTTTAAAAAAGAACCTAAAATATTTTTGTGACAAGCATTTTAGTTGATGTCCCTTAATTTGAAATGTCCAATCCGTGATGCCATTTTCACACAATATAATATTCAAAACTCGGCAACGCTTTCTCAACAAGGTAAAATATCTATTGTAGTTTGTAGTACCTGTCAAAGTTAAACAAGTTGAGTAAATTATTTTATGTTTATAGGTGTGTACAATTATTAGAAGTCTTTTCTGTGATACTTGCAGTTTATCCTAAAGCTAAAGATCGCTAAACATGTGCTTGCGTCAAACATGAAAATGTTGGTTTTATCACCCAAAAACTATATTCGGGAAAATTTTAAACAGACAGAATGAAGATGAAATCGTTAAAGGAAATTTTCAAATTAATCTCAAAAAATAATAAGAGACTGATATTTTAAATGTAAAAGAGTAGAAAATAATCATAGAAGAGACGATAATAAAAAATGTAAATAAAAAAATTTAATTAATATTTGTAATGCCCTTTATTTGGGCGTCACGAAAAAGACAACATTTATTCTTCCTACAATGAAAATTCGTAAAAAAAATAAAATCTAGTTCGTATCATGTATGACAAGCATAAAATATTCAATACTTGATTAATATTCTATAGAAATAATATGTAATATATTTAATTTATAATAATTATATATTTTTTAATGAAATTCCTATTTTGGCAAACTTTTTGAAAAATACCCATATGCTTATATAGTTACGTTAATGTGTGTATTTTATCTATCGGATCATGGTGAATTATTGTGATTTTAATGTTAAATGTAATTTAAGAACTAAATTGTTGCATTTTCATGTTTTGCCAAAGGATCCAATTCGGTACGTATATTTGTTGGTGCAGAATTAACTAATGATAACTTTACCTAATATAGTTTATGTTTAAGTTTGTACTACTTGTAATAGTTGTAGAACCATAACCTTAAAATCAAATATTTGAGTCCTCTAAAAAAACGCCAACAACTGCATTTTAAAATGATAAATGGCAAAATTTATCTACGAATTCATGGCAACATAATTTTATGTATAATACATAATATAATACCCGTTTTTGGTATTTTACCGTTGAGTGGAAACTTTCTCAATCAATGCTTTTAATAATGCAAAATGCTGTTTAAATTTAGACGATTTATTTGTTTTATGATTTTTACTGAATTGAAATGTTTACAATTTTCACGTAAATCATTACTAAAATGTATATTCATTGTATCTAATAGGTACAATTAATATTTACAGGGACTGTATGTAATTTATTTCTTCATTCGGATTCACTGTTTATTGTAAAACCCGGAAAAAACTCAACCAAGGCAGCACAAAATTTGAAATGACAATTTTAAAAAGTTTAATAACAAATTTTTGACATCTTAACAATGTTGTAATCAAGTTTTTATGGCAAAAATGAGTTTTAAAGCTTTAAAAGTCGTTTTGTGGAAAATATTAATTTTATAATAGAATATTTATATTAAAAAATTACCTAGTTTCAATTTTATCGTAAAAATGTTTTTACAAAGTAGGTATAATTATAAAATTACTTTTTTAATTAAAAAATGTGAGAATATATCGACTATTTTACAAATTCACAAAATTAAGGAAAATTTGTGAATGAGTAATAAATTTGCTTCACAAAATTACTCCGCAAAAATTTAATTTTTTTTGTACTTACTCATATTGTCGTTGGGGTCAATGGGGTCACCATCTTCTGACATGTAACCTGGAGGGGGGGTTTCTGTGGGGGGCAGGACGCTGTGGGGCGATTCCATGCTTGTGGGGGCGCCGTTCTGGCATATTCCTACATCGTCAAGGTAACCTGTGTGTTGCATATGTAAACTAAAAAAAAACATTAAAAAAGTTGTATTGGTAAAATATTAAAAGCTGAAGGAAAAATTAGTTTTTCATAGTAAAATTATAATATACTACCTATTGATTGATTGTAGTATAGTATATTAAAGTTTCCTTCAGTTTAAACTTATAAGTAGGTACTTTTAAATTATATTTTATTTACCCTAAAGAATTTGTGTTGTGTGGAAACGACGTGTTTTCCGGTACAGAGGTGCTCAAGTCCTCCAAAGAATGTGGAAAAAGGTTGTTTTCGTCACCCAGTGTGTGACGAGGTACAAGAATAGCAGGTAACGCTAAAAAATATTAATTATTAGGGTTACACAAACTTAAATATTAGGAAAATTAAATTTAAAAAATAATAATGTCGGTTGTAGAGGGCGCTGTCTGCGACATTTTGCATACGTTTAAATGGTCATTTTTTGCAGGAATTGTATACTGTAAATGTTTATATCATTGTAAGAATTATATTTAATTTAACAAAAAATTAGAACATTCCAAAAGTGTTTTACCATTCCTTTGACATCCTATAAATATAATATTATGTCCTTGGCATTTTTAATTGGAATGCCATACCCTGTTTTTAAACATTGTTATCAATTTGTTATTATTACACAGTGCAACACAAAATGTTAAACCAGATTAAATTGTTTTTTTCTGAAAGTAGGTATACCTAGTATACCTAGTAAAACCCTCGCTGGTTTGGTAAAAGTTAGCCCGAATTTTGTTTGTATGGTCATGAAAGTTTTTGAGTTCTAATTGTAAATTTGAAATGTAATATTTTAGCAATTGATGCAATCAAATTTAGTTTTAAGGGTCAAATATTCAAAAAATTGCAATTTTTATTTTTTCTTTAGCCTAACTCACTTAATATTCACTTCATATCTAATTTTTTTAGCAGAAATTTGGTTTGAAGTGTAAGCTGGCCAAACTAGCATTCCAATTGCCAACTTAGTGATTTTTTCCTAGTTCTAATGATTTTTTACGACTCGAAATTTTTAAAACATTCATTTTAAGATTTTGTTTTATTTGTGTTGTCTTTTATATTTATAACATTTTAATTTATACAATATTAGTACTGTTTGTTTCATTAGTTTAGTAATTTAAATAAAAACATTTTTATTTATAGTCTTTTGTTTAACTATTGTTAATATTAAGAAATTCTAGGGATGTTTAAACCAAGTTTGGGGATTTTTAATGCGATCATGTTGCATAAAACCATAAAATAATTAAAAAAACAACAAAGTTAGATTTTCATTTTTTTATTGTTGTAACTAGAAAGATTACAAAAATAGAATAAAAATTGAACTACCTATTAAGTTAAATAAAAAAATATTGACGTTTGATCACGCAAGTAATACAGGGTGATCCCCTATAATATCGCCCCCCTTTAACTTTTTTATTAAAAGTGTGGTTATGTAGGTACTAAAAAATACTTTTTTTCTACGTATAAAAAAAAATTAAAAAATGATCAATGTACAGGGTGATCCCCTATAATGTCGCCCCCCTTTAACTTTTTTATTTTAAGGGTCCCAAAAAATTTAAAAGTTTGGTTATGTAGGAACTAAAAAATACTTTTTTTCTACCTATAAAGAAAATTGGAAAATTGATCAGTATACAGGGAAAAACAAAAAGTTTATTTTTTTTCAATGGATCACCCTATATATGAATTTATTTTTCGATTCCTTGTAAAATTCTGAGCATAATTCATATAACAAACCATATACCTAAATTCAACTGTTTCTGAAATATTCGCATTCGAAATGTTATCATTAAATGTTTTTTTAAACGGTTAGAAATCAAGAAGCCTCAGTATACCAAAATTTTTATTGAAAATAAATTACTATAGTGACATTATGTCAATATGTCTTGTTAAATAAGTAAAAATGGCGTACTCAGACAGAGAAAGACAAACTATTTCATTTTATTATCTTAAAAATAATTTAAATATTTCAGAAACGGTTGAATTTAGGTATATGGTATGTTATATGAAATATGCTTAGAATTTTACAAGGAATCGAAAAATAAATACATATATAGGGTGATCCATTGAAAAAAAATAAACTTTTTGTTTTTCCCTGTATACTGATCAATTTTCCAATTTTCTTTATAAGTAGAAAAAAAGTATTTTTTAGTTCCTACATAACCACACTTTTAAATTTTTTGGGACCCTTAAAATAAAAAAGTTAAAGGGGGGCGACATTATAGGGGATCACCCTGTACAGGGAAAAACAAAAAGTTTATTTTTTTTCAATGGATCACCCTATATATGAATTTATTTTTAGATTCCTTGTAAAATTCTGAGCATAATTCATATAACAAACCATATACCTAAATTCAACCGTTTCTGAAATATTCGCATTCGAAATGTTATCATTAAATGTTTTTTTACACTGTTAGAAATCAAGAAGCCTCAGTATACCAAAATTTTTATTGAAAATTAATTACTATAATGACACTATGTCAATATGTCTTGTTAAATAAGTAAAAATGTCGTAGGTACTCAGAAAGAGAAAGACAAACTATTTCAACTATCTTAAAAATAATTTAAATATTTCAGAAATGGTTGAGTTTAGTTTACTTATATGAAATATGCTTAGAATTTTATAAGGAATCGAAAAATAAATACATATATAGGGTGATCCATTGAACAAAAATAAACTTTTTGTTTTTCCCTGTATACTGATCAATTTTCCAATTTTCTTTAAACGTAGAAAAAAAGTATTTTTTAGTTCCTACATAACCACACTTTTTAAATTTTTTGGGACACTTAAAATAAAAAAGTTCAAGGGGGGCGACATTATAGGGGATCACCCTGTACATAGGCGACTTAAAATTATAAAAAAGGCAATATTTAGAACATTGAACTCAAAAAGTTATTTTTTTTAAAACAAAAAATATTAATTTTTAAGAGGAATTTTTTTTAAACAAAAATTAAAGTTATTTCCTAGTGCTACAAATAAATTTTTTTATGGACTTAAATTTAAAAAAATAATATTTAGTAAGGAGAAAGAAAGATTAAAAAGGCAATTTTATAAGAACATTGACCCCATAATTTTTTTAAGATGAAAAACTTTTTCACAAAGAGGCGGAACGAGAAACATCAACTACTTTGACAAAAGAAACAATTTGTAAGCAAAATTTGACTTATCAATTGAGAATAAATTACCCAAAACTCAAGGCCACCAAAAAAATTCAAGGTGAATTTAACAAACCCATTAAGGGTTTTATTAATATTAAATAAGTATATTTTAAGGGAAAATTAGTAAAATCTGGTTTAAAATTAGTCACTCAAAATTTGTTGCACACCAAAATAAGACGAGAATTTTTGTTTGGGCATAACTTAAGGAATTTTTATGTTATCGGATTTTTTGTTAACACCCCAATATATGAAGACCCATGTATGATTTAAAATGACTGATAATTCTAAAAATAACATCACAAACCTGGACTTTCGATCCTTGTGTAGTGATAAGGGTTAATGCAAACGTCCTCCTTTTTCAAAGAGTAAGCATACTCGCAATTATCGAGTGCCCTGAGCTCGTGGTGAGACTGTAGTTCCGGCCATCTCCACAATCTGCAGTATATCACGTGGGGCAAGCCTTTGCGTTGCTGCTGTACGCTGCTCAAATCTGCATTCGGTCTAACCCTTAAAATGTTGATGTATAACCATTATAAACAAAAATTCGAAAAAACAAATAAATTTGAAAAAAGTCATAGATTAATTAAAATTCTTATTTCTGATAATACCATAATATTTTTAAGTTTATAAATAATGGAGAATTTTTTTACAATTTTCTGGGATTCCTGGTGGTGCGCGACTTTTAAGACACCCTGTATATTTAGGGCCATCATCGCATTATATTCAGTAATTTTTTTAATAGATTCTATTAAAAAAATTACTGAATATAATGCGACTGAATATAAAAATTGATTAAATTTTAAAGACTAAATAAATTTGTTTACATATAAGATAATTTTTGTCCAACTTAAAAGTCAACTTTATATTTAATATAGGTATACCCACTATAGTGGGTTTTAAGTTTGCAATTTGTATATAATTATTATTGCAATATTCTTCAATATTGCCGCAATCAATCACTAGCAATTTGCAAAACCGTAAAACTGATATTAAAGTCCTTTCTCTTTATTAATGAAAAATCAATAATGTAAGCATATTTCTACTATCCATTTTGGTTTTTGAGAAATTCTAACCCAAGAGTGGAAAAAAACGCGTTTTGTACATCACAAAATATTGTTTTTCTACAAAATGTCTCCCCCTAAGAAAACCTTAGTTATGATTGAATCAAATTTTTACATAAATTTCAACTCAAAATTTCTCTAAGAACATTAAAAAAATGTAAAAAGGATTTTTAAGGGGATTTTGTGGAGAAAAAATACGGTGTGATGTAATGAAATGTCAAATTTTGAAAAGAACTGAGTTTTTCCACTTTTCCGTTGTAATTTCTTGAAAATCTTGTGATGAAGCAATTTTGAGGTCAAATAGGCTGGCTTTTGTTTAAAAATGTTGTGGACCTGTGTAATTTAACGATCACTAAACTAAATGTATACTATAGTATACATATATATAGCATATATGCTCCATACCCAAAAGTCCAACTTTAAAAACAAATAATTGAGGTTATGTATCTGAAAAAATACAATATATTATTTTTGGGTATTAAGGTTTATTTAGAACACAAAAATACATAAATTGTATTATTTTCAGAAAATAAGACGAAATTAGCGTTAAACTGACAGATAGATAACATCAAATATTTGTATTCAAATGTTAGTGTGGACTCCTAAAGTTCTTTTTTTTTTTATTTGGAATTTGACGTCAAAAATTTGGGGGTTTAGTTGGAAAATTCTAGGGACTTTATTTTATAATTGGCTACATTAAATAGAACAAACTAGTTTAGGTGAAAATATAATTTTGGTTATGTTATAATTATAAAAATATGTTTTTCTACTTCTATTATGGAATATGACCGTTCTAATATCACTTTTGTCTATGGAATAACATATATTCCGTAAAGTTCTACAGAATGAAATATTCTATCATCTGATTACAGAATAAACACTCGTGGCGACATCTCTGTTTTCAATATCTAATAAATTTTAGACCGATCCAACCTCACTTTCTTCCAATTAAATTATTTTTCTATGGTATTTTTTGGAAACGTAGAAAAAGTATAGTCTGAAACACGTTTGGAATTGCATATTCCGCTCTCGTGAAACCGTCAAACTCGCCTTCGGCTCGTGTGACAAACTCTTCACTCGAGCGGAATATGCTGTATTCCAAACTTGTTACAGAATATACTATATATATATATTATAAATTTTGAAATGTCAAATAAGTTGTTATAAATGCAATAACTTTGATAAAATATAGTAAGGTGACTTTACAGCCCAAAATAGGAAAATTTGCATTTCCAGCGTACAATTACGTATGTTTATTATGACAGTTCAATGATGAAGTATTTAAAATTAAGGGCTTCAACAGTACCAATTTTAATTATTAAAAATACCAAATTATATTAACATTTAATACCAACATAATCAAATGTGTCAAATTCCAAATAAAAAAACGAAAATGATTAAAGTATTTTTCTATGGTATTTGACAAGAATTTTGAGGTTATAATTTTACGTCAATGCGACAAATTATAAAATTGGCCAATACCTACACTATATATATATACTATACTATCTAAACTTAATTGTAATTCCGAGCAGGAAATTCCAAGAAAAAATAAAATCAATAAACATTTATACATTATTAGGTATATTAAATACCTAATAAAGAATAATTAATCTTGAAACTACTGCGTATTAAAAATTTTATTATTACTTATTAGGCAACATTACACACTATCAAAGTAAATGAAGTTGAAAATTACATTGGCAAATAGATTTATAGGGTAATAAAACAGGAAAGAAACGCATAATAAGGAAGAAAAGTGGTGTGGGTTAGTTGGGCCGGGACATTTTGCAGACATGTAGGGTAGGTCACAAGCCAGACGTGGTGCAGTGAGGGGGGATCAAATCCATAATATGACCTTAAACTTCACATATCAAACGCACAGATGATGATAGCGAATAAAAACATACCTGGGAATAGTTACACACTTGGTGTTATGATTTTGAGAGGAAATGGCACGTTCCAATTCCTCTAGAGCGCCAGATTTCTTCAACTTTTTCACCAAATTTTTCACTGCTTTTTCACACCATTTGTCATCAGCGTCTGAGCCTTTTTTCCAACCCAACAAACGTTTAACAACCGGAGGCGTAAATGACGGTAACATTTCGCTCATCACACGTCGACACTACCACATGAATTTCACTTTTTTTCTATCACTCGTGCGAAATATCACAAAAATAAACGTAAAATTATTGCTTTCCGACTGCCATATTGTTCTTTGACAGACGAATGTTGATTAGTGTTTTACGAATAAATCTACGACAACCCGGTTCCGCAATATCTCATTTCTGCACACATCGCGTGGTCCCCGACTTCCATTGCGTATCGCTTTACTTGATTTTCGCGCATGCGCATGATCTGCGATTTTAAGTGACGGAATTTCTGTATTTCCGATTATCTTCTTCCAAGAACTGCATAGAAAACGTTATAATTAAGTATAATGCACAAAAATACATTTGAAATAACAAAAGTTGGGTATAACATTTCATTGAAACCAAAACAAAAATTACCAATGAAATAAAATATAAATATAAAAATTGTAATTGTAAAAAACAATTTTTAATAACAAATGCACTTTTAAAATGATCCTTTTAACATGTTTTAAACAATTGTTATTCCTTCTAACAACTTTAAAATTAGCTGTATACTGGGTTGCCTATAATCATTTTTTACCCAAGTCTGAACAAGACAAAATTAATGGTATTTTTGTTATAGATAAATAATTGTTATGTAACATAAGAAATTACTGAAGCCTATCAGAACAAAATTACATAAAAATTGTCATTTCTGCTACTACACTTCGTTGATTTCTAGGGTGACCTTTTATTTATATTTAAATAAAATTTTAAACATATAAAAACCGCCCTTGAAATTTTATCTAATAGCAAGAAGTTTTTGCTGAAGGATATCAGCATCAGACACATTCACAAATAATTTAAGATTTTTTTACAGCACAGATTACAAGAAAAAAATTAAATGTTGCATTTGATTTCATACGCCATTTTTTTATTTTGTATCTCGCTCACTAGATTTCCATAAAAAATACCTATACTAAAATAATCAATTTTTAAGCTATCAACATTTTGCTTCTTGAGTTTGGAAACGAATTTTAAAAATAATCTATGGGAAATCTGTCGCAAATAACAGGTGTTATTTTCGATAGATTCTTTCACAAATTCGTTTTTAAACTTGAGCAAGCAAAGGGGATCAGTTGATGGCTTGGAAATTAAAATTGAGCGATTTCATTGTCATGCTCTTTTATTTCTTCATAATTTTCTTCTTTCATTCTAGCATTCTTCCATTTTTTCTCTATTTTAATTTTTCATTCTTTAATTTTTTTTATTATTTCCTTCTTTCATTCTTCCATTCTTTCACTCTTTCATTTGTTTATGTTTTCACCCTTTCACTATTTTACTCGTTTACTCGTTTCACTTCTTCATTCTTCTATAATTCATTAATGAATTCATTCATTATTTTCTTCTTCCATTCTTTTATGTTTTCCCCAGTTCACTATTTTACTCTTTTATTCATCACTCTTCCATTCTTTCACACTTTTATTCTTTCACTATTTCATTCATTCATTCTTCCGTACGTACTTTCACTTCTTCATTCTTTCATTATTTTATAATTCATTAATGAATTCATTCATTATTTTCTTCTTCCATTCTTTCAATCTTTTAAGCTTTCATAATTTCACTCTTTTATTTTCCCATTCTTTCATTTTTTTATTCTTCTATTAGTTCAGACTTTCATTCTTTCCTTCTTCCATTTTTTAACTCTTTCATTCTTTTCACCCATTCACCATTTTACTCTTTCATTCTTCCATTCTTTCACACTTTTATTCTTTCACTATTTCATTCTTTCATTCTTCCTACTTTACCTATTTTATAAGTCATTCATTCATTCTTTTCTTCTTCCATTATTTCAATCTTTTAACCTTTCATTTATTTCACGCTTTTATTTTCTCATTCTTTCATATTTTTATTCTTTTATTATTTTAGTATTTCATTCTTTCCTTCTTCCATTTTTTACTCTTTTATTATTTTCACCCATTCACTATTTTACTCTTTCACTCTTTCATTCTTCCATTTTTTCATACTTTTATTATTTCACTATTTCATTCTTTCATTCTTCCTACATTCACTTTTTCATTCTTTAATTATTTTATTCATTCTTTTCTTCTTCCATTATTTCAATCTTTTAAGCTTTCATTATTTCACTCTTTTATTTTCCCATTCTTTCATATTTTTATTCTTTTATTATTTTAGTATTCTTTTCTTCTTCCATTATTTATTATTATTATTATTCTTTTCTTCTTCCATTATTTCAATCTTTTAAGCTTTCATTATTTCACTCTTTTATTTTCCCATTCTTTCATATTTTTATTCTTTTATTATTTTAGTATTTCATTCTTTCCTTCTTCCATTTTTTACTCTTTTATTATTTTCACCCATTCACTATTTTACTCTTTTACTCTTTCACTCTTTCATTCTTCCATTCTTTCACACTATTATTCTTTCACTATTTCATTCTTTCATTCTTCCTACTTTCACTTTTTTACTATTTTATTATTTTCACCCATTCACTATTTTACTCTTTCACTCTTTCCTTCTTCCATTCTTTCATCCTTTTATTATTTCACTATTTCATTCTTCCTACATTCACTTTTTTATTCTTTAATTATTATATTTATTCTTTTCTTCTTCCATTATTTCAATCTTTTAAGCTTTCATTATTTCACTATTTTATTTTCCCATTCTTTCATATTTTTATTCTTTTATTATTTTCACCCATTCACTATTTTACTCTTTTACTCTTTCATTCTTCCATTCTTTCATACGTTTATTATTTCACTATTTTATTCTTTCATTCTTCCTACATTCACTTTTTCATTCTTTAATTATTTTATTCATTCTTTTCTTCTTCCATTTTTTCAATCTTTTAAGCTTTTATAATATCAATCTTTTATTTTCCCATTCTTTAATTTTTTTATTCTTTTATTATTTCAGTCACCCATTCACTATTTTACTCTTTCACTCTTTCATATGAATATTCTTTCCCACTTTTATTCTTTCACTATTTCATTCTTTTATTATTTCAGTATTTCATTCTTTCTTTCTTTCATTTTTTACTCTTTTATTCTTTCATGTTTTCACCTATTCACTATTTTACTCTTTCACTCTTTTATTATTTCATAATTCATTCTTTAAAGAAGATATTTCTTCTTCCTTTCTTTCAATCTTTAATTATTTCACACTTTAATTTTTTCCATTCTTTTACCTTTTAATTCTTCTATTATTTCTTTAATTTTTTCACCCTTTCTCTATTTTACTCTTTCACTTTTTAATTTTTCGATTCTTTCACTCTTTTATTCCTTAATTTTTTTGTTATTATATATTATATTATTATTTCATTCTTCCTTACTTTAACATTTTCATTCTTTCATTCCTTCCTTCTATCATTCTTTCATTCTTTCACTCTTTTGAGATTTTATTATTTAATTCTTTCAATCTTTTACTCCATTATTCTTCCATTCTTTCACTTTTTCAATCTTTTATTCTTCTATTCTTTCACTTTTTCACTCTTTCATTTTTTTCTTTTTCCATTATTTTACTCTTTAATTATTTCTTTTTTTATTCTTCCATTCTTTCAATCATTCATTTTTTCACCCTTTCAATATTTTACTGTTTTATTCTTTCTTTTTTTTATTCTTACATATGTATATATTTTATTATTTTATTAAATTATATATATTTTATTTTATTTTATTCTTTTTTCTTTCATTCTTATATTTCTTCATTATTTTATTCTTTCTTTATTTCATTATTTCATTCCAAATTATAATTACCTAAATTATTATCAATATTATTATTAAATCCAAAAATAATTCTTTCCAAAATGTACATGAATGCATCCTATAATTTGTTTATTAAAATCACTATTTAGGTACCTACTCTGCATTCTTAAAATATATAATAATTAAATTATTATTAAATATTACTAAATCGAAAATATTGCTTTCCAAATTGTACATACAAGAATAACTGAAACTCACTGAATAAAAATTAACCTTTAAATTATCAGACACAAAAGAAATATAAATAATTAACTGAAAATGATTTCTAAAATGTAAATATAATCCATCTAGCAACACCATCGTATTTTGAAACTGCCGGTTGCTTAAAAAAAGTGGAAGCGTCAAGTCCGGCGAAACAGTTGAAAATAAATTTGCAAAGCACTCCACATAGAAAAGAACCACGGAAGGAACAAAACAGAACAGTGCCGTCGTTTGACATGGTTCCGCTTGCAGATTCAAAATAGAAGTAATTTGTCACGCCAGCGTCGAGTCAAAGTTGCACGCCTCAATTTAAGAATCAGTTTCTAAACATGTGTCCTCGTGTCATGCGAGATTTTTTTTCCGCGAAAAAATGAACTTTGTGCTCAGCCTTTGTGCGCGCCTCGTTTTTGTGGTCACTCTTCTTCGTGGTCAAGATGTTTTGTGGGTTACTGATGCAAGGATTGCCAAGGTACGGTAGATATTGTAAGGTGTTTTGCATTTTCGGTCGTCCGTAACCAACACTTGAATGTGTAGTTTATGTGAGAAAGTATTAAAATATTTTCCTCTTATAGGAGAAATTTGTTCTATATACAGGGTGAGTCATTTAACTTGAAACTTTGAAATATCTCAGTTAGTATGCATTTTACGAAAAACATTTTAAAATAAAAATTAAATGATTTTAGGGGGGAAATCACTCAGTACTAGAATTGGTCATCATACTCTCCCCTTATAGGTGCTCAATGCATCTATAATACGAATTAATAAATGATTTATTAATTCGCATTTCGTTTTAATATTCTGCTAACACTGCTCTGGGATATTCCCAAATCTCTAGCTAATTATCGGGTGCTTGCATGAGGATTATATAGCTATAGCGGCCGTTAATGCTAATACATTAATTTCATTATTTCCACCTGTGACTGTTGCTCGACGAACTTTTTTTCCGGTTGAACACTCCCGTTTGTAGTAAACTGCTTGACTGTACGGTGAAATGAAGTACGTGATCGAATTTTATCCGGAAAACGCTGAGCGTAGATATTAACAGCATCATCAAGATTCCTGCCTGCTTCTCCATAAATCAAAATCATTTCTATTTTTTCTTCCACTGTTAAAGAATCCATTTTGAATAACTGCTTAACAAAAGGAGGTCTTTTTGTTTGCAAATTAATCTTCGAACTAAATTGATTTAATAATGATAAACTATAAATAGTTTCTTTATACCTCAATAATAATTATTATTTATAACGAAATACCATATTTTTTATATCTGAATTAGGATTAAATTAATTAATTGACAAAATAATGTTTTTTACCTTAAATGAGGTATTTTTATTAAAAATAGTACAATAATCCTTTAAATTAAAAGATTTAATGCTGTCAGGTAAAAAGTGACCATGGTGCGTAATTGATAATTATCACCGAATGAAATAATGTATAAAACATAAACCAAAGGAAACTTAAATATTAGTTAAAAATCGTGGGTACTTAAAAAAATCAGATTTAATTTAAAGAAAAAATATTGCAGAATCGTATACAGAAGAAAAATCGAACAAAATTGATTTTTTTTTCATTACAGCGCCATCTATAATATTACAAATATGAAAAAATGTTTTAGAAAAAATCTACCTATTTTTAGTCGAATGATCCGAATCTGCAATAAAAAGTAGGGTGTTCCATTGGAAATTTTAAAGTTACCCCCTGTTCCCCCTATAAGAAGGAGAGTATGAGGACCAATTTTAGTACCGATTGATTCCCCCACTCGAATCATTTAATTTTTATTTTAAACATTTTTTCGTAAAATGCATAACTGAGATAAGTTTCAAGTGACCCTGTGTAAATAATGAAATAATAGAAACATTAACTATAGTTTAAGTAAAAATAAATATATTTTGCAAAAATTGTATATTTCCTATGATTTTAATAACCACCTTCCTATTATTATTATCATCATCATTGTTCACTTAACTATGTTTACCTTTAAATAATTATAACAAAACTACCTCACACTTATAAGCTAGCTAATAATAAGGGACGTTGTCAATTATTGTCAAACTCATCCTTGGCAAACTCAAATTATGCCTAATTTACTTAAGTAAGTTGCGCTCGTGCCAAACTCTTCCTCCTCGCGACGTTATGCTAGTAATTATAGGTCGTCACGCACCTTTCTTTGTTTGGGTTTAAATACCGTAAACTTGAATGCTAAGGACACCCTTCAATTATACTTAACTGTGTTTTCGGTTTTGGGTATCGATATTTACGACAATATGACATACATTGCAATAATTAAGTAAAGCTCAGTTTTTTTTTAGGGCTAAATAATCCAAGTCTTTCTTGCAGAAACGTTGATTTATTTATACCAACTGATTTAGCATATCAGTGGATATAGGTTTTTGCACGACATGGCAACGTAGTAATTTTCTTTAAAAGTTGTTTTATAAAATAAATTGGGTAATTATCTTTCAACGTTTATATTTTCCCTAAAAAAGTCGATTTCTATACATTGACATTTTAAATTAGACATAAAACAATGTGCTTGCTCTTCAAATAAATAGAAACAGTATTTAGAGGGAACTTTTTTTCTGAGGAAATTTACACTCTATTTATTTTTCGGCTCAAAAATATAGGCAGGTACTAATAGTACCGTACTATTGAAAATAAATGAAAATTAAATTGAGGGACAAAAACATAGGTATTTCAAATTGAATATACATATTATAATATTATTATTAACACCCTGCTGAAAAAGTCGGGTAATATCGGATGATTGCGGATAAAAAACCAAGCTAGTTTTATGTCCATTTATATCTGTTTTCATCCGACATATCTGATTTTACCCGGCATGTCGGTTTTTATCTGCAATTGCGGGTATAAATATTATCCGCGAACGTCGGGTTTTATCTATTTAGTTCTATGTCTGCTTTTATCTGGTTTCATCAACAAATACCTGTATTTGGGTTTATATCTGCATTCACCCGGTTTTATCTGATTTTATCCGCAAACATCTACTTTAATCCGCAAATGTCTGCTTTATCAGATTTCACCTGCAAACATCTGCTTTTATACGTGAAGATCTACTTTCATCCGCGAACATCTATTTTAATCCACAAACATCTGATTTCATCCGCAAACATCTACTTTAGTCCGCAAAAGTCTGCTTCATCCGATTTCATCTACAAACATCTGCTTATATCCGCAAAGATCTTTTAACATCTGCTTTAATCCACAAACATCTGTTTTAATCCGCAAACATCTAATTTAGTCCGCAAAAGTCTGATTCATCCGATTTCACCTGCAAACATCTGCTTTTATCCGCGAAGATCTGCTTTTATCTGTGAACGTCTGCTTTAATCCGCAAACTTCTGATTTTATCCGCAAACATCTGCATTTATCCGCGAACGCCTCCTTTAATCCGAAAACATCTGTTTTAATCCGCAAACATCTGATTTTATCCGCAAACATCTGATTTTAATCGCAAACATCTGATTTTATCCGCAAACATCTGCATTTATCCGCAAATATCTGCTTTTATCCGCGAACATCTGCAAACATCTGCTTTTAATTGCAAACCTCTGCTTTCACCCGCGTTCGGTTTGCCTGAATTTCCTTTGTCCATTTCGGTCCTGTTTCGTTCGCAAACGTCTGGTTTCATTCGCGCTTTTTGTTTTTCTTTTTCTCGTGTATACTTTAGTTTAGTTTACCTGCTTTGTCAAATTTTATTGAGCTTTAAGTAACTGGTTGTTAGCCGTTCACGGCACACAACTTTATAACTCTAAAAGAAATTATTTGAATAAAAACAACCTGTAAAGAAAATAAGTTTATTCAACACGACATTTTCCCAATGGGAAAATAATTTAATTATATTCACCAGATTTAAATTTAAAAATCAGGTATACTATAGTGAAATAATAAGTCTATTAATTCTTACATATATAATAAAAATATTGGTTATGCCAAAATTAAAAAGTTTATAAAGTTAAAAATTCTACGCTATAAGTGTTTTTCAAACAAATTCGATACAAATTGAAGATGTTTCTAACAATTAATTTAAATGTAAGCTTAATAATTAAAAAATGTCTATTTATGTATTTTAACAAAGGCCTTATTTGTATTTTACCAAATAATATTGAAGTTCAATAAACTTAAGTTTAATAAAAAATTATTAATTATTTCCTTTACAGGTTGTTTTTATTCAAATAATTTCTTTTAGAGTTATAAAGTTGTGTGCCGTGAACGGCTAACAACCAGTTATTTAAAGCTCAGTAAAATTTTCTAAGCAGGTAAACTAAACTAAATTATACACGAGAAAAAGGAAAACAAAAAGCGCGAATGAAACCAGACGTTTGCGTACGAAACATGACCGAAATGGACAAAGGAAATGCAGGCAAAACGAACGCGGATGAAAGCAGAAGTTTGCAATTAAAAGCAGATGTTTGCAGATGTTCGCGGATAAAAGAAGATATTTGCGGATAAATGCAGATGTTTGCGGATAAATTCAGATGTTTGCGGATAAATGCAGATGTTTGCGGATAAAATCAGATGTTTGCGATTAAAATCAGATGTTTGCGGATAAAATCAGATGTTTGCGGTTAAAATCAGATGTTTGCGGATAAAATCAGATGTTTGCGGATAAAAGCAGATGTTTGCGGATAAAATTAGATGTTTGCGGATAAAAGCAGATGTTTGCGGATAAAATCAGATGTTTGCAGATAAAAGCATGTTTGCGGATGAAACCTTATAAAAGCAGATGTTCGCTAATAAAATGAGATGTTTGCGGATAAATGCAAATGTTTGCGGATAAAAGCAGATGTTTGCGGATAAAAGTAGATGTTCGAGAAAAAAATGAGATGTTTGCGGATAAAAGCAGATGTTCGCGGATGAAAGCAGATGTTCGCGGATGATTGCAGATGTTCGCCGATAAAATGAGATGTTCGCGGGTGATTGCAGATGTTCGCGGATAAAATGAGATGTTTGAGGATAAAAGCAGATGTTTGCGGGGGTGCACTAACCGGATGAAATCAGGCGTTCGCAGATAAAAGCATGTTTGCGGGTGAAACCGTATGAAAGCAGATGTTTGCGGATAAAACCAGACGTTTGCGGATGAAAGCAGATGTTCGCGGGTGATTGCAGATGTTCGCGGATAAAAGCAGTTGTTCGCGGGTGACTGCAGATGTTCGCGGATGAAATCAGATGTTGGCGGATAAAATCAGATGTTTGCGGATGATAGCAGATGTTCGCGGATAAAAGCAGATGTTTGCGGGTGAATGCGGGGGTGCACTAACCGGATCATATCAGGCGTTCGCAGATAAAAGCATGTTTGCGGGTGAAACCGTATGAAAGCAGACGTTCGCGGGTAAAAGCAGATGTTCGCGGGTGATTGCAGATGTTCGCGGATAAAAGCAGTTGTTCGCGGGTGATTGCAGATGTTCGCGGATGAAAGCAGATGGTCGCGGATAAAAGCAGATGTTGGCGGATAAAAGCATATGTTGGCGGGTGAAATTGAACTAGGCAGACGTTTGCGGGTAAAAGCATATACTCGCGGATAAAACCAGACGTTTGCAGATTAAACCAGACAAAAATAGACAAAAAAAATGCAGGTAATCGCGGATAAAACCAGACGTAAGCAGACGTTTGCAGATGACAAATTCAGATATAAACGACACACAGTGAAGACGGTTAGAAACGGATGATTGCAGATGATTGCGGGGGTGCACTAACCGGACATAAAACACAACCAACCGGGTGTTCGCGGATATAGCGATGCGGACAAAAGCAGATGTTATCAGATGATATTTTTACCCGCTTTTATCTGCTTTTATCCGGCTTTGACGAAGAATTTATACCCGCAATCATCTGCTTTTATCCGGTTTTGACGAAGAATTTATATCCGCAATTATCCGTCATTTTCAGCAGGGCAGTTTTTGCCAGTAATACAATTTTAAAAGGCATTTTATAAGAAAATAAAAAATACACCCTGTAGGTAAAAACAATTGTTTTTGCTCAAAAGCAAAAACAGGCACAGTGTATGAAACTATTTTTTTATATTTTTGGTTCAAATTGTTTTTATCATTTGTAAAATTTATTTGACAAGTAATTAAAAATATCCTCTGACACAATATTTTTATTTTTAAAATAAAATACACAGGGTAAAAAAATCTGGACTAGAGAACTGCAATAGTCAAATTTTAAAATTTGCTTTATTAAAATAACAGTTTTTAAAATTCGAGTCGGAACCTATATTTTTTTCAATATAAATTATTTAAAAAACAAAGTGTATATGGCATGCATATTTTTTTTATTGGGTTTAATTTAACCTTTTAGAAAAGCAGAGATTCTTCCCCATTTCCAGAGTGTAGCCAGAATTTTGTTCAGGGGGCAGGCAAGGGTAAACTATATGCATGCTACAAACAGTTTCGAGACTCCACCTCCCACCCATTTTCTACCACAATTTTTCTGGACATGCAATTTTTGAGTATACCTACCTTTTAATTAAAAAAGTTTATTCTGAATATGTATATCAAGCATGTTGTCCTCTAGACTCTAGAGTTTGTTTCTTAATTTTTTTATATTCTTGTCACAAATTTTAAATGTCTCTTTTCCCTCCCGATTTCTTTGACATCATTGCATTTATTTTTCAAAACATTTGGCTAAATGCCTAAAAAGGTGTTATTGGTACCTGTAAAAAAATAGGTAAAAGAGCATTGCCTTTTAGAAACAGGTCTAGTATTCCTATAACTATAATATAATTCATTAAACTTTTACAAGAACAAAAACTTGAACAAAATTTCCACCAACTTTAACAAAATTTCTTTGCTCTTATAGCGCAGAATCCCTATCTTGGACTCTGAACCACAAAATCCCGCTAGCTCAGATGGTCGTGGGTGAATGTCCTTCGTAACTACTACTTACCTTATAAATTTTTTAGAATTGGGCACCAAGTAATTTTTTTGTGAGATTAGAATAAAAGAAATTACTAAAAAAAATTGAAGTGTATTTTACACGAAGTTACACAGTATAAAAAAAATACTTAAATCAGATCTCAAGATAAGTTATTTTAAAGTACAAGTTATTTAAAAGTACCCTGGTATTACAGTTTGATGTTAAAAACCCTTCGTGTATATTGGCCAATGTACCCGCAGTTCACACTATTCGAAGTTTATATTAAATATGATTAAATTTTCTACCAGGACCTAATTGTTAGTGAAAGAAATGGATCTGACCTTAGTTATGTACTTTGTAATACAAAATTGGTGTACGTGGAGCTTTTCCGGTAAGAATTGTACGTCAGTCCATCCTTGTACGGTATCCAATATCTAATATCCTGGTGATCGTGGGTGACACAGGAGGTGTAACTTAAAACAATTTGATCTTTATACTTGATACAATAAACTTGCTTGAGACTTAGACTGAGGCTCTAGGCCCAGAATTAAAATCCTTGATAAAAACCATAATTAAAAAAAAAAAAACCCTTAAAGAAAAATGAGCATAAGAATTTGCATCTTGGATGAAGAAACTAACCTTACCTTCGAGAAGGGTTTTGTCTTCGTAGGAAATAGATCTTAATTATCTCCAAATCATGCCAGAAGCGGATTGGTGTAGATCCAGCAAAGTTTGGTCAGGTGAAGTTAAATCCAGTTATATCCGAAATACATCGATAGGATCCGGCACTCAAAATACCATCAATTGCCAACAAACAACATTGCACGGTTCCTAATATGAATAAACATGTCTTATATCCCTTTAATAAGGTTTCACTTGGCAGAGCGAAAAATCGACCATGTTATTCTCTGGAAAACCATCACAAGACAAACCTGCTTCCGGCTTCTACATTACTTTGTCCCCCTTCGAAAACCAGACCTGCGCACAACCATCCCAAAATGTCAAAATATGCTCTTAAATTGAAACTAACCATGTCAAATAAAAAAGACAATTACTAAAAATCTGACAACAATAAAAACTCCCGATATTAAACAACATATAGCGGTAAAAAGGCTTGACAAAAGATCTTAAATTCAAATTAGGCACGAAAATTAAACCAATAGGAAAGCAACTACAACAGGTGCCGGATATATGAACAGTGTTGCTCCGTACATTGCTGAGCGATACACTTGGCAACCCCGCGATAAAACGCCGCCTAGTGCGATCAATTCGATCTACCTTTACGTCAATACAAATGTCAACCCGTTTAAAGTAAGTAAACAATTAATAATTGAATAACTCTACCACCACAGTTCTAAAAGATGAAGGCTACATTAATAAACACGCTTTTTGTTTTTAGGTATCATAAGCAGCACTAACTGCTGATCCCGCCAACAACTTTTGAACTAAGATTGCAAAGTCAAACATTCATTATTTAAGACATCCAAAAGCAATAAAACAAAGGTAAGTTAGGCACATTGTCCAAAAAATATATATCACAAACCAAGTTTATAACGTAAGCCAACTATTATTAAATTCTATTACTTTTAGGTTATGCTGGACGAATGACAAGGTTATTACATATTTGTATTGTTGTTGATGTTGTTTAATAAAGTTTCAAGAATTAATAATGTTTTAGTTGTCATTAGGAACTATCAAATCCTAAGGAAGCAAAACAAAATAACCAAGAGCAAGGCAAATTCACAAAACTACGATTACAATGCTCAACACTGAACCGTACTATACATTATATAATAAAAAAAAGGTTAAAGCACAATTTCTTGTGAAACAAAAATAGGGTAAAGCACAATTTCTTGTGAAACAAAAAAGTAAGTAATAAAATCCAAACCGTAAGGTTACAATTCCCCCCCAACCTTAAGAAAATTTCCTGAAATTTTCTCAAGAAAACATAGACAAAAAAAATAGGTATTACAGTTCCTGGTCGAGAAATGATGACACGAAGAAACCCTCCCATCCCGTTCGAAACTCGACATGGGGTCGGAGCAGCCATCGCTCTGAGATGTTGTGCAGCGCGCCGGCGGTCTACTCCGCCTAATATTTGGACCCCCCAGAAAACGCACAATTAACCCGATAGGCAACAAGGGTGGGACCCCAAATGCTTCCACGCCGAGCACCCGAATAGCAAGGAAAATCTCCCCGCGCCCATCACAAGCACGACCATACAACCCGGACAGTTACCTCAAATTGCTGCCTTAACGGCTATGGAAACGACAGCAACAAAGAGACCAGCAGAATCACCGGAAGAAGTCTACCACGGTCGTCCAAGCACCCATCTCAACAAGATCGGCGTACTTCAACTAACCAAAAATTTACATACGCTCATGACACCCTGGTAGAAGTCTTCCGCCAAAAGAGCAGGCTCTCCGCGTCTCGCCATCCCACATCCGATAAAAAAACAAATGATGTCGTAGGGTTGGTGGTTACAGGCGATACGGCTTGGCCGAGCATACCGTAGCGACGATTACTTGAGGAGTAATCATCGGCCTGATCGTTACGCTACAAATAAAAACAATGGCAACGATGAATAACTAACCAGAAACAAAAGTTGCGAAATGATTAATCAATTACCAATATCTAGCAAATCCAACATCTAATCAAATATCTACCCAAGGACGCAAATCTAAAATTTAACTAACATTCCGCAACGCTTTAATCAAACAAATCTCAAAAAAAATATCAAATCATTAAGCCACTACGTTAATACAGGACAATATTGTAAATTTAATTCAAAATAATTACGCGAATAAACAATAACACGACGCCTGACGTCGTGACGTTTCAAATAAAAGAAAGTAAACAAAGTAGCAAAGAATCAAAGTTAAACAAAAAACAATAAAGTAAACAAGTCTACAAATAATTTGTAAATTCAAAAAAACTTACGCAGTAGTGGTAAACAACGTTTTTGTCGTATCTTTATGTTCTTAAATAATTAAATTCTAATTCCGACGCGTGGCGTCGTAACGTTACTAAAAACAATAAAGTATACGGCAAAAAAAAACGTTACCTAAGATAAGTGTAGCCAATTTGTACCTCAAGATATACCCATGGAAATGCCATCAATGCATACCCGGATACCATAGATACACATAACATAAAATAACGCAGTTTAACGTCTCGAGAAATTGCAGCTGGTATTCAATAATTATTTGTAAACAATGCTTATAAAAAAAATCACTTTCATTAAATGTATCCAAATTCAAAATCACCCCCTTCCAAAAAAATTAAGCAACCCGTGTTGCTTAGACAAAAGTATTTGGGTTTTAGAATTTAAAAACTAATATTCAAAAAAAATCTAAATTAAAAAAATTTTTTTACAAACAAAAAGTCAGTAGCAATCACGAAGAACGTTTGGGCGCCAAATTTATAGCGCAGAATCCCTAACGTAGACTCTGAACCACAAAATCCCGCTAGCTCAGATGGTCGTGGGTGAATGTCCTTCGTAACTACTACTTACCTTATAAATTTTTTAGAATTGGGCACCAAGTAATTTTTTTGTGAGATTAGAATAAAAGAAATTACTAAAAAAAATTGAAGTGTATTTTACACGAAGTTACACAGTATAAAAAAAATACTTAAATCAGATCTCAAGATAAGTTATTTTAAAGTACAAGTTATTTAAAAGTACCCTGGTATTACAGTTTGATGTTAAAAACCCTTCGTGTATATTGGCCAATGTACCCGCAGTTCACACTATTCGAAGTTTATATTAAATATGATTAAATTTTCTACCAGGACCTAATTGTTAGTGAAAGAAATGGATCTGACCTTAGTTATGTACTTTGTAATACAAAATTGGTGTACGTGGAGCTTTTCCGGTAAGAATTGTACGTCAGTCCATCCTTGTACGGTATCCAATATCTAATATCCTGGTGATCGTGGGTGACACAGGAGGTGTAACTTAAAACAATTTGATCTTTATACTTGATACAATAAACTTGCTTGAGACTTAGACTGAGGCTCTAGGCCCAGAATTAAAATCCTTGATAAAAACCATAATTAAAAAAAAAAAAACCCTTAAAGAAAAATGAGCATAAGAATTTGCATCTTGGATGAAGAAACTAACCTTACCTTCGAGAAGGGTTTTGTCTTCGTAGGAAATAGATCTTAATTATCTCCAAATCATGCCAGAAGCGGATTGGTGTAGATCCAGCAAAGTTTGGTCAGGTGAAGTTAAATCCAGTTATATCCGAAATACATCGATAGGATCCGGCACTCAAAATACCATCAATTGCCAACAAACAACATTGCACGGTTCCTAATATGAATAAACATGTCTTATATCCCTTTAATAAGGTTTCACTTGGCAGAGCGAAAAATCGACCATGTTATTCTCTGGAAAACCATCACAAGACAAACCTGCTTCCGGCTTCTACATTACTTTGTCCCCCTTCGAAAACCAGACCTGCGCACAACCATCCCAAAATGTCAAAATATGCTCTTAAATTGAAACTAACCATGTCAAATAAAAAAGACAATTACTAAAAATCTGACAACAATAAAAACTCCCGATATTAAACAACATATAGCGGTAAAAAGGCTTGACAAAAGATCTTAAATTCAAATTAGGCACGAAAATTAAACCAATAGGAAAGCAACTACAACAGGTGCCGGATATATGAACAGTGTTGCTCCGTACATTGCTGAGCGATACACTTGGCAACCCCGCGATAAAACGCCGCCTAGTGCGATCAATTCGATCTACCTTTACGTCAATACAAATGTCAACCCGTTTAAAGTAAGTAAACAATTAATAATTGAATAACTCTACCACCACAGTTCTAAAAGATGAAGGCTACATTAATAAACACGCTTTTTGTTTTTAGGTATCATAAGCAGCACTAACTGCTGATCCCGCCAACAACTTTTGAACTAAGATTGCAAAGTCAAACATTCATTATTTAAGACATCCAAAAGCAATAAAACAAAGGTAAGTTAGGCACATTGTCCAAAAAATATATATCACAAACCAAGTTTATAACGTAAGCCAACTATTATTAAATTCTATTACTTTTAGGTTATGCTGGACGAATGACAAGGTTATTACATATTTGTATTGTTGTTGATGTTGTTTAATAAAGTTTCAAGAATTAATAATGTTTTAGTTGTCATTAGGAACTATCAAATCCTAAGGAAGCAAAACAAAATAACCAAGAGCAAGGCAAATTCACAAAACTACGATTACAATGCTCAACACTGAACCGTACTATACATTATATAATAAAAAAAAGGTTAAAGCACAATTTCTTGTGAAACAAAAATAGGGTAAAGCACAATTTCTTGTGAAACAAAAAAGTAAGTAATAAAATCCAAACCGTAAGGTTACACTCTTTTCAGAGGCTTTAAGCCGTAATTTTCGTTTTCATACCTTCTAATGCAAATTTACTTTACCAGAACACATTGCAAACTGCGAACATAACCCAATTGTGTATGTTTTATATTGCGGCAATCTTCTTCAAGGTTTAATATTAATATTTCTAAGCCTTTTGAAATTGATTTTAGCATTTTAAAATCCTAAAATTCTTAAAGAAGTTTAATTTTCTTAAATATGGTTTTGTATTGTAAATTTTGATTTAGCATTCTAAAAAATGTGTTTTTACCTACATTCTAAAATTTATTTCCAATCTTCTAAAATATATTTCCACTTAAAAATATGTACCTACCTATGATTCTTTTTTAGGGAAACAACATCAACCTGGGCGAGGCACTCCAGTTTCTGCGGGAATACGATAGCGAAGCCTCCTCGATGTGTCTCAGAGTGACTACTGCGCAATGGTCCTACGCAACCAACATGACGGACTTCAACAAACGGCGCATGATCGACGAGCAAACGCTGAAAGCGAAATTCGACAAGGTGTCGTGGAGGAAAGCCGTCGAGTTTGATTGGTCGAGAATTCCAGATCCGCTTGCCAGAAGACTGTTGAGGATGCTAGTCACGAACAGTAGGGCCAGTTTGGGAGATGATAAGTTTAATGAAGTAAGTAGTTTTTTATAAATATTTAAAAAGGATAGTTTGTTTGTTTAAACTTTATTTACGTTGACTTAAAAATAAGAATATTTGAATTTTTAATATTAGTTTTATAAAAACATGCAAAAGTATAGTAATTGGACATTTTATATAGTAATTGGACACTTGGACCATAGTTATTGGACATATAATTTTTATATAAACATAACAACTGTAACAAAAATTAAAATTCCCAAAACTATATCTTAATATTCATTTATCCTTTTTAAAGGACTAAGTAATTATCATTTTAAAAGTTAAACAGAAATATCTTGTTACATTCGGCCATCCTGAGATATTGCTTCGTCCCGAAGCACTTCTTCCTCAGAATCGCTCAGAACCACTCCATCTTCATCTTCGGCATTAGGTCCATCTGATTCATCAGACACTCTACTTAAATAACAAAATGACGTTTCAGGAATTTGATAACTGCCAGCCTTCGCACCCGTCCTTATTACGACATCAGAAATCCCACCAATTATACATGAGACAGCATTACTACCTGTTATTTCTAACTCATTCAATAAGGACAATTTACAATAGTAATAAGTAGTATAATTTTCTTCTGGTTTCTTTACACGAGCCATCATACGTTGCAACAGTGCATGGTAATCGGTCTGACTTGGAAATGCCGCCTGTAGTTTTGTTTTCCACTCCTGCCATGTTAGCATCATAGTTGGCAAGCTTTTGTACCAAAGATTAGCCATCCCCTTGAATTTTCTAATTGCAAAGAAGATAGTAGTCTCCTCTGTCCAATGAAATACAGTTTTACACTCATCTACCTTCTTACACCACTTTTCGCTAGAAAAATCTGGCTTACTTGGATCAAAATCAGGCAAGGCTTCAGATCCGGTGCTGGCATTGCTTGGACGATGATGTGATGTTTCCAAAAAGTTAGCCATAACATCAGTAAACTGACGAAGAACATCTACTGGTTCAATGGCAGCATCGGAGCTTGGTCTGCTTGCTTCAGATGTTCCAGAGTTCTCATCGTCTCGCTGTGATTTTGACATGATCAGACTAGCTTGGGTTACTGCCCTTCTTTTCATACCCCTCGGTGGCGCCATTTCAACGTCACTTGCACTTTCTACACAAATTATACACAGGTAATATCACAAATATCTTTGCCAAAATACAACAAAACAAATGAAAACTGCGCAAAACAGTACAAAGTACGTATACATTTAGTTTACGAAAATAATGAATGCTTAAGGTCAATGCCAGTCTGAATCTGTCTATCCCACTTCTGAATTGTAACAAAAATTAAAATTCCCAAAACTATATCTTAATATTCATTTATCCTTTTTAAAGGACTAAGTAATTATCATTTTAAAAGTTAAACAGAAATATCTTGTTACACAACTTTACATCAAATAACAAATTGTTAAATATTTTTTAAAGATAAATCGCTGTTTTAGTTAATTTTTTTATTTCGTTTTTGTAAATATCATTTAATTTATAAATTTCTTTCTCGGATTCGTCATCCCTTTTCTGACTTCTGAAATAGTTTGTTGCAAATATCATTAAGTGTGGTATATCTATAGTTTGTGAAGCATTATAATGTTTGGACCGGAACAGTACGATTTATATATATCTAATATTTTTTCGTGTGGTATGTTAAAAGCATTTTTCGAATTTATTAATTTTGTTGCCATTAGTTTTTTATGTTCTCCATCATGCACTGTATTTAAATCACAGTTATTCTGCAAGATGTCCTGTGACGAAGAAATCACTATATTACTTACTCTCTAAAAATGAATTAGTCAAAAATGTCATAGCGAAAAAGCAGCCACTAATAATTCTCGTCAACAGTAATTTGTATCTAGGACATTTAGCAGTCAATTCCTATGAAATATTATTCGCTAAATCCGAAAATGTCGTCAAAAGTTATAAAAGTAGAACAGTTTTTGAAATATAATCAATTTTACATATAATATGGAATTGACTATATCTCAAAAACTGCTTAACGTTTATAGTTTTTGACGGTCTTTTCAGATTCAGGGGACAATTTTACATAAGAATTGGCTGGTAAATGTCCGGGATACAAATAGAGTATGATATTGGACATATGTCCAATAATAGAAATTTACATTTTTTACCAACCAGTTATTAATTGGACACTGGCCATTTTACTGTTTGTGATTTCAGAATTAAAATTAAAACGCATTAAAGTGAAAATGTTTAAACCATGAGGACCACATTTATACCACACACTGATCTGTACACTTTTTAGAAATATTTTTTATTGTAATTTAAACACAGCCCTGCTCTTAACAAAAAAACAAAAATCTTACCACCAAAGTAACGTGCGAACTTTTTTGTCATATATTGGACCCAAAATAAAGTAGTTCTATATTATTACCGACTGAGATATTTATAATTGTATACAGCGCCATCTAATGATTTGACTTTGTCCAATAACTATAGTGTCCGATAACTGTCTACTTTAAATCAGAGATTTTGCATTGCATTTTTTAACTTAAAAAATTCTTTTCTTTTATAGATTTATCACCTTATATCCGAAATGAAGGACCTCTACGCTCACGTAAGAGCGTGTCCATACAATAACTTCGACAAGCTATACTGCGATCTAGAATTAGATTTGGACGTTAAAAGAATCATGGCAAAATCAAGAAGCAATGCCGAACTCACGCACATCTGGCAAGAATGGCACAACAAGGTTGGCCCGCCAATGAAAAACAAGTTCATGAGATATGTTGATTTGGCCAATCAGGCATCAATATTAAATGGTAGGTACATTAGAGCGTAGATAAAATAAAAAAAACCTAAAATGCCCATAACTATAAAAATAGTATTGCATTTATAAATTTATTGAGTTATACAGAGTGATAAATTAGTATTGTTTTTAAATAGTTAATAATATTTTATTTTTTATGTAAGGAATCTTATTCTAATATTTTTCGCAATATTAATGAAACATGCTTTATTTTTTGTTACAATATAAAAATAATTTTTTTTATCTGGACTGCGGCAACGTCGCAAATTTAGGGTTTTGGTTGGTAAATACAGTTGTCAAGTTGGTCGCATTGATTAAAACAAACTAAGCTAGTTATAAATCTAATTGTGGTTATGTATAAATTATTGTAGGTTACATTGTGCAGTTCTCAAGTTGAGTTTTCGAAATTCGTAGTTAAAAATGGCTTTGGTGGTGCTTGGATGAGTAAAATCATATAAAAAAGTAGTTAAATATAGGTTGCTTCACGGCCCAGAAGAGAAAGTATTCCTAGCGGATAATAATCTTCGCTTTGAAAAGAATTTATATAAAAGAAATTAAACTTTTTTGTGAACGTAAATGTTATCCAATGGTGAATAATGTGAAAATAATGTGTGATGTAATATTTATAAAACCAAATTCGTTACTTTTTTACTCCAAAATTGTCCATAAGGCAATGTACTTTTTCGTCCATTGTGGCATTTGGCATAATTTCATCAAAATGAAGTTTTGCCCTTAAAAGGGCTTTTACATTCGAATTCGTTGCTATTATTTTTGGCATAATTATCTTTTTATTTATAATTGACAAGTAAATTATCAATAATAAATATTATTGAAGTATTTAATTAAATTCTTTAGCAGAAGTAACATTTTTAAACACTAAACATACTAAGTCAAACTGGCATAAGCCACCAACCTAACAAAAAAACACGAGTCCAGATAAAAAAAGAACTGTATGTAATTTTTTTGAGGTTTCCAAAATGCTGGTGAAGAAATGCGTTTTGCCTATGAAGATGAAAACTTTGAAAGTGAGATAGCTCAAGCTTTTCACAAAATTCAACCTTTATACAAAGAGCTTTTTACCTATGTGAGACGTCAACTTTTCAAGAGGTACGGCCCGAGGGTGTTGAGGTCGAATGGGCCGATACCGGCCCATTTGCTGGGCGATATTTGGGGACAGGACTGGAGTAATATTGAGGATATTGTCATACCGTATAGGGAATATAAGAAAATTGATGTCACAGATGAGATGTTAAGGCAAGGATTTACTCCCTTAAGGTAAATCTGTTTTTAATTTACAAAAAACAAAATTCTAGTTTGAATAAAAACTTATTATACAGGGTGAGTCATTTAACTTAAAACTTTGAAAAAATGTTTAAATTAAATCAGTCAGTACTAAAATTTCCAATGGAACCCCCTGTCTAAAACATTTTTTCATATTTGTAATATATGGCGCTGTAATGAAAAAAAATAAATTTGATTTGATTTGATTTTTCTTCTGTATACGATTATCCAATAATTTTTGAATAAAATACTTGGTTTTATTTTTAAAATTTTAATTAAGTAGGTGCTCAAAATGGTTGCCTTCGACTTCAATTCATTTATTAATTCGCATTTCATTTTAATATTCTGCTAACACTGCTCTGGGATATTCCCAAATCTCTAGATAATTCTCGTGTGCTTGCATGAGGATTAGCGGCCGTCGCTGCTAATACATTAATTTCATTATTTACACCTGTGACTGTTGCTCGACGAACTCTTTTTTTCGGTTGAACACTCCCGTTTATAGAAAACTGCTTGACTGTACGGTGAAATGAAGTACGTGATCGAATTTTATCCGGAAAACGCTGGGCGTAGATATTAACAGCATCATCAAGATTCCTGCCTACTATAGTAGGATTTTTTAACAGTGAAAGAAAAAATTGAAATGATTTTGATTTATGGAGTATACTCCATAAATCAAAATCATTTCAATTTTTTCTTTCACTGTTAAAAAATCCATTTAGAATAACTGCTGAACGAAAGAAGGTTTTTTGTTTGCAAATTAATCTTCGAACTAAATTGATTAAATAATGCTAAACTATGTATAAATAGTTTCTTTATACCTCAATAATAATTATTATTTATAACTAAATACCATTTTTTATACCTTAATTAGGATTAAATTAATTAATTGACAAAATGTATTGTTTTACCTTAAATGAGGTATTTTTATTAAAAATAGTACAATAATCCTTTAAATTAAAGGATTTAATGCTGGCAGGTAAAAAGTGACCATGTTGCGCAATTGATAATTATCACCGAATGAAATAATGTATAAAACATAACGAAAGGAAACTTCAATATTAGTTAAAAAATCCTGGGTACTTAAAAAAATCAGATTTAATTTAATAAGATAATTATTACCAAAAAAAGTGATATTTTTATAGAAAAATTATTGCAGAATCGTATACAGAAGAAAAATCGAACAAAATTGTTTTTTTTCATTACAGCGCCATCTGTTACAAATATGAAAAAATGTTTAGACAAAATCTACCTATTTTTTGTCAAATGATCCGAATCTGTAATAATTGGAAATTTTAAAGTTACCCCCTGTTCCCCCTATAAGGAGGAGAGTATGAGGACCAATTTTAGTACTGATTGATTTCCCCCCTCGAATCATTTAATTTTTATTTTAAACATGTTTTGCATACTAACTGAGATATTTCAAAGTTTCAAGTAAAATGATTCACCCTGTATATTTACATTCAAACAAATTGCAAATTGAAATTGTGCAAAAATCGAATAAAATATTTGCTTAATCTTTGGCCAATTCTAGCCCAAATTTTGTTTACTGCAGCTGCTTCCTATGGAAAAAAAGTATACTATAATAAGGCAAACATAATGTTCAAAACCAAATCGAGATAGTTTTACATTTGTTTCAGGATGTTTCAAATGGCAGAAGAATTTTACACATCTTTAGGCTTAAAACCTATGCCACCAGAATTTTGGCGTTATTCTATGTTAGAACGTCCTAATGGAAGAAAAGTGCAATGCACAGTAAGTGCTTGGGATTTTTGTAATAAAATTGATTTCAGGTATAAAAATTTCAAATTGTTGTAGCTAACATATATGGTCTTTGGTGCAAAACCTTTCAATTCAAACTAGAATCTAGAAGTTTTTTTCTGCACCAAATACCATTTTTATAGCTATAGCTTCGATTAATTTATTTTATTGGTGTTTAAATGATAGTTTAACCCCAAAGACAATATATTTTACATTTTAGGATAAAACAATGCACTGAAGTAAATATGAACGATTTGATAACTGTACATCACGAAATGGCTCATATTCAATATTATTTATATTATGCTGACCAACCGTATCTCTATAGAGATGGGGCTAATCCTGGTGAGTAAAATATCAAAAGACCGAAAAAACAGTACACCCTGTATGTATTACAATATATTTATTGAAAAAGTTAAAAAATAATTCATTGATAATTATTTTTTTTAGGATTTCATGAGGGGATAGCAAACGCAATAAGTTTGTCAGTAAATAATCCAACTCATCTGTACAGAGTAGGATTGTACAATAACAATACAGATATTTACGAAACAAACATAAACTTTCTTATGTCTATGGCACTAAAAAAGGTTGCCTATGCACCTTTTGCCTATTTAGTTGATCAAGTAAGCTTTAATCTAGAGATTTTTAGTTTTTTTAAAACATCATGCCAACTTTAATTGCCAATTTTATTAAATGTTTTAAATTTCAAATAAAAAAATAAAGTCAGCGTATTTATAATGTACACTCACAGGCAAAATAATCGATCCACACAAATTTTCGATGAATTTCAATAGCAAATAAGTTTTTTAACGAATATTAAAGAATATTGTAGATAAATTAATGGACAATCGCTCAAATTTTAAAAAATTACTAAAAAATAGACGTACGTTTATAATATACAGGTTTAAACAAAAAGATGTTTTTTACCATAAGTTTAAGACACTCTGTAGAGTGGCAAAACCGTATATTGTTCTAAATTAAGTTTTATTTATCAAGTCACATCTATTCTTAACAGTTTTGTTTTTGGTTCACCTCGATATATTTATTTTTGTGGAAAATATAGATTAAAAAAAAACATTGCAATTCCCAATATTTTTCTGTATGAAGAACTAAGGTTGCCATGGTCCATCTATAGGCTATGGAGAATGACAGTGACAGTTTTGTTGAATCATCCCATACTTGGACATGTCATACACGGCTTTCAAAAGCTATCAAATTATTTTTTGCAAATTAATGTTTAAATTTAGAGTTGTCTTCTTACTTTAAAAAATGGATATGTATGATGTTGCCAGAGCCATTAATTTAATCCAGGATGGACGGTCACAGTATTACGTGGCAAGGGTTTTATTCGTCACAAGAAGTAAAGTAAAAAGGGAGACATTTTTAAAACTAAAAAGACACCTCAAAATTAACGCATTAATTTACTAAAAACAATCTCATAGCTTTTGAAAGCTGTATATGACATGTCCAAGTATGGGATGATTCAACAAAACTGTCACTGTCATCCTCCATAGGCTATAGCAAGTTCTTCATACAGAAAAAATATTGGAAATTGCAATGTTTTTTATAAAAAAATCCATATTTTCCTCATAAATAAATTTATCAAGGTGAACCAAAAACAAAACTGTTAAAAATAGATGTGACTTGATAATTCCAACTTAATTTAGAACAATATACGGTTTTGCCACTCTACAGAGGGTCTTAAACTTATGGTAAAAAACATCTTTTTGTTTATTGTATATTATAAACGTACGTGTATTTTTTAGTAATTTTTAAAATGTAAGCGATTCTCCATTAATTTATCTACAATATTCTTTAATATTTGTTTAAATCCGAAATCCAATAAAAAAGTTATTTGCGATTGAAATTCATCGAAAATTTGTGTGGATCGATTATTTTGCCTGTGAGAGTATTTTTTTAATTATTTTTAAACTTCCGTTCCTTCCATTTTATGGTACAACAATTTTAACATTTTTAGTGGCGTTACCAAATTTTCGAGTACGGAGTAAAAACAATGAACGCCGATTGGTGGGAACTGCGGCTGCGATTTCAAGGCATAGTGCCGCCGGTAAAAAGGACGGAAAGTCATTTGGACGCGGCGGCCAAAAGACATGTTATAGCCGATATGCCTTACATCAGGTATTTTGTGGCGCTTTTGCTGGAATTTCAAGTTCACGATGTAATGTGCGACGCTGCGGGTCATAGAGGGCCATTGCACACTTGCGACATCTATCGGTCGAGGGAGGCAGGCAGGATTTTGATGTAAGATAAATTTTATGAAATATAAGGGTCATTTTTAAGAAACACTCGCTTTCAGGAAAATGAAGATCAAAATTTTTTTTTGCTTAAATTGACTTTTGGTTGGATTTTATAAATGTTCAGAGTTTTGTTTACTTACATTTAAGACAGGCAGTGCACTTTTTAATTTTTTTTTACGTTTTTTTCAGAAAAATGTGTTTAGCTAGCTTTATATGTCTCCACTGTGTTACCAATTTGAAATCCAAAATTTAATTCAATAAAAAAAGTTGTTATAAAAATAATTTGAAATAAAATGTACTTGGTTCATAAACTTTTGACTCCATTTTTTATTTTATATTTTATTAAAAATTGTATGCCTTTTTTAAATATTTATGTTAGATAAGTTACTTTTTAAAAGACACCATTCCGATTCTTTGTTAAAAAAACAATACCATTAATATTTTCTTTTAGTCACTGTATTAGAGAGTTAAACTTTAATTTATAAACAGGTATTACCAAGTGATAGTAAAATTATTTTAAGGATTTTTTTTAACAAAAACTAAAAAAAGTAACGAAATAGACATTGGTATTGGTAATCAGATAACGTAAAAAAGAAACTATATAGGGTGGTACGATTTTAGAGTAATGCATAAACAAAATCCCTTGTAGTGGTGCTCACTTGCAGAATAACAACTTAGATTTCTAAATTATAGACACCCTTTTTCTTTGACTATAAGCTGGTGTCTTTTAGTACTTGTATATTGCGTGGAATTTTCCCTTGGATGTAATCTATATCATGAGTTGTAATCACAAATAATTTTAAATTGGTTTACCATAAACTACTTTTAATAAAAGCGACGGTAAATATCCACTTTGTTGTCAAAAAATTCTATTGCGTTACCCTAAATTCCATTGAGTTACCATAAGGTAACGTAATGGACTCGGTAACGCAGTGGACAAAGTTTTGTGAAACCATATTTAAAAAATAATAATAAAACATTACAGTAATTAATTACTCTCAATGAGCTTTAGTGCCCTAAAATAAACATAAACATGAAAAATAGTATTTTTTCTTATTTTTTTGAGTAACTTAGCGGACAAACAATTATTACATTCGCGTTATAACGTATATATATTACATTCGCGTTATAACGTATACCCGCACCTGTTTCAACCGATATCTTATTCCTGATTGAATAAATAAATTCAGCTGGGTAATGTGTACGTCCGAACATCATTTGTTAATCACGTGAGTGCCAAAAAAGTTGCCATATATATGTTTTTTTAAATATTAACGTAACGCAATGGAAAAAATGTCTGGGACATGAGTCAAATTTAAAAAAGGTAGATTAAAATTAATTAATTTATATATAAATTGTTTACTTTATTACTAATGATGTTATGGATTGCTATAAAGCAAACACAAAGTTCTGGTTATTCAATATTAAAAAAAAACATGTATGTAAGTTTTATAAAACGCTACTGGGACATGCGAAAATGTGTGTTTCACAAGTTTCAAAATTAAAAAAAAATTATTTTGAAATAACTAAACAAACATTTTCTGAAAGAGTTTACTAAGGGCTTGTTTGGCTTTCACTTGGTTTTTAAATCAATAAGATCCGATAATTTTTAACAAAGTTATTGGAATTCAAACTTACGGACAGCGGAAGGCGGGTGTTTTTTGAAAACCACCCATAAATTTAACATTTATGTTTTAATCTTAAACATTAAAAAACGATATAAATTTATGTAAAAAAAAATATATAAGTATATAAGTATATAAGCTAAATAATATCAAAAAAATTTAATCGAAGAACGGAAAAACAAAATCAAAAAAATCTATGCTTTGAAGACTTTCTATAGTATTTTAGGGTCGGTTTTACAATCTACAATTTTTTTTCTATAACGATTCAGAAGTTCACCAAAGTGATGGTATACAAGGTGTCCCCATATGTTCCTAAGACCAAAATAATGCGATATACAAAAGTTGATAATATCCAAAATACAGGGTGTTAAAGTTGAAAGTTCATTTTCGATTTTATTGAATACATTTGAAAAAAAACAAACGTTTTTGCATAAAATTTGACATTCAGGGGTTTTTTAGAACAGGAAAACTAAATTTCTTAAAAAAATTAATGTAGGTTATAGAGGGCGCTGTCTGCGACACTTTGCACACGTTTAGATGGTCACATTCCACATAACACAAAAATATATTTAAAATATTGAATGAATATTTTTGCTACATAACCTAAATATTTTAGAAATAGTAGCCATTATCATTTTAATGCCTTTAAAATGTTTTATAACATTTAAATGTCCCATTTTTTATATTTATACAATATTTTTTCACAACATTTTTAAAACATTTTTGTAAATGTTTTAGATACATTATTTTATTAATGTTTCCTTAACATCATACAAATATCTGAAAGTATTTTCAAAATATTTACAGTTTATTGCTTATTTATTTTAAAAATGTTGTAAATGTTAATAAAATGTTGCTTTTATACATAAAAGCATATATATTTAAAAAAGTAAATGTTTACAATTTTATATTGTATTTTAGACGTTTTCCTATAAAATTTGGTAAATTGTCGTTTTTGGAAATACATTTTTTTATTATTATTATTAAATAAAAGTGAAATATGAAAAACAAAAATTCTTTGGAAAAAGTTACAGAAATAAAATAAAATAAAGAATATTTTTCTTTCTACAGTCTTGTTTTTTTTTTAAGTTTCTTTTTTTTTGGTTGTTAAGTGGGATCTTTTTTGCGTCAAAGTGTATTCACGTTTTTATTAAAAATATTACATTTTCATCTTTGTAACGAAAAAAAGGTACACTCACAAAAAAATGTGTCGCAAACAGCGCCCTTTTTTACAAAGTTATTTAGTTAGGTATTTAATAAAATGAAAACAAACTTTCAACCTCGGTTATTATCATTTTGTAAAGGCATTTTAGGAACATTGTTTATTAAAGAAAATTCTAAAAAGAATAAACTTAAACAATATTTTTTTAAATGTCAAATTATATATGTAAATATAGAAATAACTATGTTTTGAAAGTTTTACAATTGTTTCACAAATGTTGACAATTGTTTCGCTACACAGTAGCTTCAGAATTGTCAACATTTAAATAAATTACGTGAAACTTTCAAACCATAGTTGTTTTTATATTTACATAGTTTCATCAAGTAAAGGTCGAAAAAATTAATAAGTCAAATTATATTGTTAAATTTTAGGGACATTCTTAAATCCGGAAAATCCAGACACTGGAAAGACATAATAAGAGTCCTGACAAAGGGCAATACAGATACCATATCGCCTGAGCCGATGCTCGATTATTTTGAACCCCTACTTTTATGGCTTGAAGGTAAAAACAAAAGGGAGGAAGAAAAAATAATTGGATGGAGCACCAAAAAAGAAGACACCGCGCTTTTTCAACCGTTAGTTTCAAAGGGGTATAGTGTGGGATGTAGTTTAGTCTTTGTGATCAATTCAGTACTTTTGTTGGTATTGAATATGTGATAGTTTTTTTTATTGTGTATATAAGAAATATATGAAATGTTTCTTTTTTGGAGAAAGTTTTATTTTACAATTTTTATAACCAATTACATGTATGAGTGATTCTACAAAAGTTGGTCAACTTTTGACCTCATTTTGTTTATATAGTTTTCGGTGAAAATTAAACAGTATTTTGTTATGAGAACATAGATAATATAATAAATATACTATTCCAGACCGGGCCAGTCACTTTTTCAAACAGTTTCCGAAATATCTGTATTTTCTAAATTTAAATGCAAGGGAAGTGACGAGTATACCAGGGTACTAATTAAATAATAATAATAATTTATTGGAAAATATAAGATTTATTGCAACTATTGCATATTATACATTAAATATCTTAAAATCAAATAATACCTACCACACATCAGTGGCGGCTGGTGGATTTTTAGGTATACCGAAATTGCAATTATTAGATATGGAACCCACACCAAATTTATGAGTTTATAATGACATTAAATAAGCAAGTTCTACGCAAGCAGAATTTAAATTAAAGTTTTCGAAAAAAAAGATAACCGAAACATCGAACATGGAACTGACGACACGGTACTGATGAATGGGATACAAATTTGATATTATAATTCGGAATTAAGTATTTTACTGATATTTTTTATTAGTGGAAGCTACTTTTCAACAAATCACATATAGCCTTATATAAATTACAATGAAATATATAGTCATAAGAAAATAACTACTCACCACAGTACTGAAATTTTGACTGGAACTATACGTGCATTCACTACAACTTCGCCGCTTGCATTGTTTTCAAGATGACTGTCGTGCAAAGGGCGGGCTCTTTAGGTAATTTTTACCAACACTTGAGTTAAAACGAGGACTTGACGCTTAAACTTCAATATTTCGCAGGAATTTTGAATTTTAACATTGGACACAGAACTGATGGGTAAAAGTGAGTACAAAGATTATCAATTTTTTAAAAATTGCTATTATTCGAATCTATGATAAAATATGAAAAATACATTATTTAATGTTTTATAGTTTGTAGTTAAATTGAAAAATTTCAGATAAATTGAATATATTTTAAAATAAAATCACTCAAATATTTGATTCAGGAGTTGTGACACGCCAAGGTACTGATGTTTTGAATATTTATTATGTTTTTCTACAAACGTGCTTTTGAAAAAATACATTAAAATTGGGTGGACAAGTTAAAAAAACCTGGATCTTTTGTAATATACTAAAATATTTACAAAAAATATTAAAATACCTACTCTATTGACTGATGACAACAAGTTGTCCAACTTTTGTAGAATAACCCAAGAAATATAAGAAATGTTTCTTTTTTGGAGGAAGTTTTATTTTATTATTTTTATATCCAATTACCCCAATTACATGTATATTAAAATAATTGCTTATTTTTGAATTTTTATTTGTTTAAATAAACCTAGATATTATTCACCTCAATATGTACAAGACAAAACAGAATGAATAGACAAGTCACAATAAATTAGTGTTAAAAAAATTATATTATTATAATTAATAAAAAATCAGAGTTCTAGTTATGGTGAATTACCTTATAACCAATAATAAAACTTCACGACAATGGATGGTGTCATGATCCCTCAGCATTCTCTTTGCTGGGCAACTTTGTGGCGGCCAAATACGGGTTATCGATGAAAGTCTTTGGAGTCGTGCTTTCCTCGCTTTTAGCGGAGTCGTTGAGATTTTCTTCGGCTTCTTCCACTTCCTCTTTGGGTTCGATTTTGACGCGTTTCCTTTCCTTCGCCTCCTTCGCGTCTTTGACTTGCTGCAGGATTTGGCTCTTCGGGTCGAAATCGAGGTCTTCTGGATCGAAGATTTGGTCTTGCGGCAGCAGAGCGCTTAGATACGGTGGGTAAGGTGGTTTACAAGCGATTACTGTGATGAGAAATTGATAATCAAGAAAAGGTTTAAATTTGAGGAAATAATAAAATAGCAATATATAAAATAGGCTTTATAGAGGATCTTTAAAAATACTTGTAAATGTAAAATAAAAATGAATATATCATGGACAAAATAAGAACTATATGTAAAATCCTAAAATTAAACTTGAAATAATTTAAATAGTTATATTATGGTATTAGAAAAAGTAAAGAAATAAGATTAATTTAATTTTTTTTTAAATGGGTTTCCAATATAAAATTAATATATTTAAAAAATAGTTTATAAAAAAATCTTAAAAATCATAGAATATTGTGTTTAACAATAAAAGGTTTTAATTTTGACAATTCACTGTATCATGGATAACTTAGGTCAATTGACTTTTAAAATAAATAATGTACAATAATGCCATTTAAAAATGTTAATTTTAAAAAATTGTTAGGTGTATAAAATAAATGATGGATTAGTAGAGGTGACGAAAATCTAATTTTTGGAATTCTCTATTTTTTGTTTCATTGTTGGTTTAAGTTTATATTTCGTTTATTATTTTTTAAAACTAAGCATAAGAATATTTATACCATGTTACAATTAGTTTAATTTTATTTCAATGTTTGTTTCATGGATAACTTGACAGAATAAATTTTTGTAAATAGTAGTTATTGTGCATTTTTAATTTGGCAACAAAACGGTTCCTACTTAAAAAATTTCAATAAAATTTAGTATAGGATCGTTTTGAGGGGTGTTAAATCCAGTGCCGTGCATAGATTTTTTTTTAAATCGCTAATATGAATTCTTAAAAATTTACTCTCAAAAAATGACATAGTGGGCCTTGTATTTTGTAAAAATATCTTCTTCTTTTTGCTCCAAAAATACAGTTTATTAAGATCTACACTTTAAAACAAATCCGGTTAAAATCGCACAATAAATAAAGATTTTACAGGGGGGAGTCACAAACAAATGGGTCACACTGTATGTATGGGTATCTTCTTTATTTGAAGAGCTACAAAGTCGTTTAAATTAGAGAAAAATGACATTTAAAATTGAAAAAAATCAACGATACCAAATAAATTAAAAAAAAAAACTGAAAACCTGTCACCACATTTATCATCATCATTTTCATAAAAATTTTTCGCCTACTAGATTAGTGATCGACCGATACCGATATGAAAATATCGGCGATTATCGGTATCGGCCGATATACATACATTAGTATATCGGCCGATATATTATTTTTTTGATCATTCACGAAAAAAGATTTAAACATTTCTTTTAGGAAAAACAAAAGTAAAGGAACATTTTAAAATTTTTGGTTAAATTTCTTACCCTAATATTCTCTCAACTTAAAGTGTAATAAATATATACGTTTTATGGTGAACTTATTCCAAAGGTAATAATTATAAGCTTAAAATAATTACACATTTTATAGTTTTTAAATCGGCCAAAAGTAAAGAAACAAAATATTTTTTTCTAAAAAACAAACAAAAAAATAGTAACGGGTAGCGTACCCATTATTTTTGATAGAACTGCACATAAGGAATTTTTTTTGTTTTTATATATATAGTGTGACCCATTTGTTTGCGACTCACCCCTGTAAAATCTTTATTTATTGTGCGATTTTAACCGGATTTGTTTTAAAGTGTGACAAACTGTATTTTTGGAGCAAAAACATATTTTTACAAAATACAAGGCCTACTATGTCAGTTTTTGAGAGTAAATTTTTAAGAATTCATATTAGCGATTTTTATCAAGTTATAAATTGGAATAAAATTTGCTTCCTTTCTAGAATCCAGAAGGGATGCAAATTTGAAAACAGTCTCTGATGATGCTTCCCAAAAAATTCTTCATATGCTTATTAAGGCTGGGATTATTATAAAATTATTTTTTTAAATATAAATGCATATTTAAGTGGTTTGGCAGTTTAAAAAAATAGGCCGATATATATCGGTATTGGCCAATTATCGTTATCGGCCCAATAAGGCATATCGGTCAAACACTATACTAGATATTAAGTTACCACGACCATCTTTTGTTTTTCCTATGGCCGCCATATTAAAATTTTACATGGCTAAATAGAAAAAAATAAAGAAATCCAATGTATGTATCAAACTACATTATTTATGGTGGCTATTATATAAACAAAAGATGGTGATGGTAACTCAAAATTTAGTAGAGAAAAAATTATTTGAAAATGTAAAACATACTTTTTTATAAATTTTCAGGAATAATGAAGTTATAACTATTTTTGGTTTTGCAAGGTTTTTAGTTTTTTTTTTATATTTTTAAAACCGCTGTTTTTTTAATTCTTAAATTTAATTTTAATATTCTTGTAATACCGCAACTTTTCTCTAATTTAAATAAAAAATAAAAGAAAAAATATTTAAATTTTTGTTTGGTAAAAAATTGTTTTACATGGAAATAACATGAAAAATTTGTTCATTTATTTCATAAATCTTGAAAGTTTGTAGATATTTGGTAAACCCTTCATTTCTCATAAAGGAAAAATTCATTAACTTAAAAAAATATTTATCAAAAAATGGTGTATTTTTTGTACTATACAAAAATTTAAAAGTTGTAAAATTGTACTTACATGGAAATATATTAGCCTCATCAGTCTCAAACAAATTATGCACTTCACTGGTTTTAGCCAAAAACTTGGTCAATGCTTTTTCAATGTCCCTTTTCTGTATTGCAGCCTTTTCCCTAACCGATTCATAATCAATAACTGGTTGTTTATGAGTCTACAACATAAATTATTTGTAACCCTTAAACCTAAATAAAAAATATATTAACAAACTTACAGGTGTGCGAACATATGCATGAGGATCCGGAAAAGGTGGATAATGCTGTGGTATATGAACTGGTAAAGATTGCTTTGTTCCCGCAGATAACATATTCAATTGTTTTGTAGCTGTTTGGGGCTGCAGACTTGGCAGAACTGAATGTTGAACACCCCTTACATACTTCGGAATCTCATTGAGATTATACCCTTAAAACATTAACACCAAAAATAAAAATTTTAATTACCTACATAAATGTATATATCTACCCATATCAACAAACGCCATAATTATATCAGCTAGTAGAGGCTCACTCCTACCATTTAGCTCGCAATAATTACGCCCCAAATGCCCAACTTCACAAATAACTAAAAGTACACAATTTAAATATTGTTTGTGTCATAATTTTACCTAAACCTACATGCTTGTAGCATTTCCGTTAATGTACCCAAACTATCTTTTTCAGCACCATCAAAACCGTGTTCTAGTAAAACACTTGTAACTGTTACTGCAAGCATTTTTCTGTAAACATTTACTTGCTCCATATTTATGATTTTTGTCAAGAATTGTAAACATAACCTAACATAACCATCATTGACAGAATAAACTGCGGGGTTGCCAAGTGTAAGACAGGACAGGCTTTGGGATTTTGTTGTGATGAACACAGGGCTGTACAAAACTATGCAAATACGCTATATTGAGGTTTATTTATTGATTACAATTTAATATGTTTGCTAAGGGAGTTTTTCATTTCAGTAAGTTGGTCTTTATTTAAGTTCATTAAAGGTGATCTAGCTACACCAACATTTATGGGGGTGGCTAAATTCATGGCTGCTTTCATTGTTGGTACCCATGTGCCTAAAAAAGTATTATTGTTTTTTTTTTATTAATTTTGGGTTAAATATTACCGTTTTTGGTTATAATGCTTGTTAAAGTTGATAATTTATCTTGAGTTTCTTTGGCTTCTTGTATTTTAGATGATTTTAGGAAATTCATAATATCAATGGACAATTGAGGGAAAATATTTAGTGTTGTGGAAATGGCAGAATCAAAGCCCATAGCCATAGCACCAGCGGTTAGCTAAAAAAATGTTTTAGTTTTAAAGTCTATGAGAATAACATTAGAATAAAAATTAAAACATACGGTATCTGCTCCCAGAAAAACAGCAAAACTTCTGTTATTAGCTCTGACAGCCTCCATTCCTTCTTCCAGATTTACCGAAGTAAATTTAATTCCACTAAAGGTTGGTATTTTATTTGGAACAAAATTCAAAAACTTGCCCATATGTACTGAAATATATGGCATTAAAAAAAATCGAGTTAACGAAACTGTAACTAAAAATGATTATCTTAATTTAAAAACCACGCTTTAGTGCCTTTTAAACTTTTTGATATTTTTCCTAAATTATCAAAACCAGTTTTCAATTACCCTCCAAATGGGCCAAATTTAAAAGACATTTTAATGTATTTTACTGAAGTATTGATATTGATTAATATTTAAAAAACCTTAAGATTCTTATTTATAAAAGATTTTAGTTTCATAACAGGTTTTAATATATATTATATAATTACTGTTAACATTGGTCCAAGCTGGTATATGATAGTATAGTAAAGGAGTATTAGGTGCTGCTTCCCCCACCAATTTCAAATAATTAGCAAGCTCTTCCACATTTGTTGGTTTAAAATACAGCTCAGGCAAACATAAAATAGAGTCTACTCCAATTTGTTCTGCGTGTTTTGCCTTAAAAATAAATTTTCAATATTTTTACTTTAATTTTTTCTCACATTTATTACCAATTGAAGCACATCTGGTAAAGGTGCACCACCTACTTGCACCATTAAGTGTTGTTTAGTTTCTTTTACAGCTTTAACCCATGATTCAGCAACTGACATCCTTTCTTTTACATTTAAAGACATCCCTTCTCCCGATGTTCCATTGACTAAAATTTGTAAAGTTTTGTTTAAAAAATTAAGGTTTAAATTAAGGGCTACAGTTTTTTTGCCCCGGTCCTGTGCTGTATTTTTTAAACTCACCTAAAACACCGTTTATGCCGGATTTTTGCAAAAATGTTGCATAGTTTAGGATTTTATTTGTATTTAAAGTCCTAAAAATAAAAAATAATAAACCGACATGCTCAAGAAGTGTAATTAACTTACATATCATCATTAAAAACGGTAAAAACAGGTGCCATAAGGCCTTTAAAGTTGAAATTTACCTACAATTTAAATAAAACATTAAATAGAAACCTAAAATGGTGTTTTATACTGACCATTTTTATTAGTTATTGGATATAAGAACTATAAGAAGATATTGGTTGTAAGTTAATTACAACTTGTAACAAAACAATAATATCTATACTTGCTTTTATAGAAGATAAGATAAGTCCTCAAGAACTTTCCATGCAATTTTATTTAAATTTATGCAATAAGAAATTTGTTTTTAATCAAAATAAAAGGATTTTAACAGGGTCAAAATACTGATATGGTATTTTTTAAAGGAATTAATTTAAAAAAATCAAGGATTCAATAAAAAATAATAACAATAATAGGATATTAAAATTTTTAAGATGCAGTTCATTTTTTTTATCTGGACTCGTTTTTCTTTGTTAGGTTGGTGGCTTATGCCAGTTTGACTTGATTTTTAGTATTTAAAAATGGCACTTCTGCTAAAGAATTTAATTTAATACTTTGACACTGTCAAATTGACAATAATAGATATTTATTATTGATAATTTACTTGTCAATTATAAATAAAAAGATAATTATGCCAAAAATAATTGCAACGAATTCGAATGTAAAAGCCCTTTTGAGGGCAAAACTTCATTTTGATGAAATTAAGCCAAATGCCACAATGGAAGAAAAAGTACATCGCCTTATGGACATTTTTTGAGTAAAAAAGTAACGAATTTGGTTTTATAAATATTAATATATACTTTCTCTTCTGGGCCCTAAAGCAACCTATATTTAACTACTTTTTTAAATGATTTAAATTTACTCATCCATTTAAATTTACTCATCCAAGCACCACCAAAGCCAAATTAACTGCATTTTTAACTACGAATTTCGACAACTAAACTTGACAACTGCACAATAATTTATACATAACCACAATTAGATTTATAACTAGCTTAGTTCACAAAACTAGAACCTAGTTTTGTGGCTTAGTTTGTTTTAATCAATGCGACCAACTTGACAACTGTATTTACCAACCAAAACCCTAAATTTGCAACGTTGCCGCAGTCCAGATAAAAAAAGGACTTTATAGAAAGAACACAGACCACCAAAACAATTTGTTTTTCTACTCCTATTACGGAATTTGACCGTTCTAATATTACTTTTATCTATGAAATGACATATATTCCGTAAAGTGTTTATATTCCATCATCGGATGACAGAATTAACACTCGTGGCGACATCTCTGTTTTTAATATCTAACAAATTTTAGACCGATCCAACCTCACTTTCTTCCAATTAAATTATTTTTCTATGGTATTTTTTGAAAACGTAGAAAAAGTATAGTCTGAAACATGTTTGGAATTGCATATTCCAAACTTGTTACAGAATATACTATTTGGTGGTCTGTGAGAAAGAATCACAGTCTGTGGAAAGAATAATTTGTAAATACCAGGTTAAAATAAAGTTTGTGGATCTGACAACGCAGCACTCAAAATATTGAATCAACTCAGGTCTCTGTTTTTAAAATTTTATAAATTAAAAAAATTATTTTTAAAACTTATTATAAGTAAAAACTTAAAAATAATGCAACCATAATAATTATTATGCATCTCTTATTTTTAAGAGAATTCCTAAAAAAAAAAAAAATTAAATGTGGCGCCATCTCTGAATGAATAACAGTACTTCCAAGAACTGTCATCGTAAATAGTCCAAAATGTCAAATTATTTGTAAACATGTTAAATTTGTTTATAAACTTTCGCCTATAATTTTATGTAGCAAGGAATCCTTGACAAAAAATCGCCATTAATTATTTATAAGGTGAGACGAATACCACTGCTGTAGGGTGTATCAAAGTTCGTGGATACGTAAACATAACATAAATGACCTAGCTGAATAATTAACGATGTTGCGTTCAATTTAAGGATAACTACCTGTTCAGTAATGTCAGTCAATCAAAACACGCCGAGCAGTAAGTTTAACCAAAAGGAGAAAAAACGGGGTTCGATGAATCGTCCTCAAAGTGGCATCATCGACACTGACTACTATGTGGGTTTTCGGTCAGACATTGAGAATGAATCCCTGAGCCCTGCCTATAAAACTAAATTACACACGTTGTTTAGACAAATTGAGAAAGAGTTTGATCTACTTTATCAAGAAAATCAAAATTGTAAGTAAGAATATTATATTATATGAATAGGTATAAACATTTTTAGCCAGCTTCATTTGTAATACAAAAAAATTAAATTTAAGCATAAAGTAAGGCATAAAATAAAATCCTTAAATTTAAAAAGTATTATACAAATTATTATGAACTAAACACAATAATGAAAGTGCAGAATTAATAAAAAACTTGATTTCATCATAATTGACATTTTTCTAGCATTTGAACTTATATCCCAATAAAAATTGAATTATTTTTTATAAATTTTAAATTTGTTAAACAACAGTATACCTATATTAATAATATAATAAATGCAAAGAATGAAATCCCAAATTAATGTAATGTAATAATAATATTTTAGTGCACGAAAAAATAGATATATTAAAGGAGAAAATTGAAAGGGATCCCTATGATAAACCTGACTGTGTTGATTTTGAAAACAACTTTTCCAAAGCTCTCAGCAAAAAATGTGAGTTAACAAACATATCATAAAAAAGAACAAAAAAATCAATCAACATTTTCAGTAAGCACCTCTTCACAAAAATCCAAAACAGCTCACAAATTGAAGGCTCAAACAAGCAAAATAGTTTCAAGTTTTAAAACCCCTAATTATAACTGTCAGTTACTAAAAGAATATAACGGCCATAAGGATGGTGTTTGGGAAGTTTCAGTTGCACGACCTGGAGTCCCTGTTATTGGTACTGCCTCAGCTGGTGAGTACTTTAAAAGTTTATTATGTTTTAAGTGCCATTCTAATGATTAAAACTGTCAAGTTCAATTATTGTAATTTGTGTTTTAATGTTAAAATATTTATAATTTGTTGTAAATAGCTGTATAAATGTTTATTGTGTATAAAAACAACTTAAAGTATTTATCTATAATAAATAATATACTTGGTACCTAGTTTTTAAGATATTTATTTATTTTATTTAACATTTTTCCCTATCTTTTTTTAAATAGTACTAAAATAATACTTATTGTATGGCTGATAAAACATTATCATTAGGTATTTAATTTAATAATTAAATGAAATAATGATAATTTTTTATTATTAATATAATTCAATTTACTTTAAAGTTCTTAATTTTTATGGCTTTAAGTAAATAATTTACATCATATAGAATGATTTACAAAATTACAATAGCATTGCCATTTTTTTTTTAACTCAAAAATTACTTATAACAAAATAATATATTTGAAATAACAGAGATTTTGTGCTTATAAGCTTATAAATATTTTTTTTAAATACTAAATACACTGCCCGTCAAAATTAACGCATAATAAGTAAAAAAACTCTAAAACGCCTTTACCAATCTTTATGAAATTTTGTATGAAAATACTTCAACTTATATCTCAGTTTACGTGTTCGAGGGTTTTTCAAAAAAATATTTTTAAAGCCCTTTAATTAAATAATAAAAAAACGTTATATAAATAAATTTTAGAACTTTTTTTTAAGTAAATTAAAAATATGGTGTTAAAGACCGCACTTTTCTTAGTATACCCTAAAAATTTTGTACAAATCAATCGAACAGTAACAAAGATACAGCGCTTCAAAGTCGGTAAAAATTACCCCTTTTTGATTATTTTGCTGAATGGTCATTTTTGACGACTTTGAAGCGCTGTATCTTCGTTACTATTCGTTTGATTTGTACAAAATTTTTAGGGTTTACTAACAAAAATACGGTCTTTCACAGAATATTTTTTATTTACTTAAAAAAATTCCCTATAAAAGTTTTTTTCTAGCGTTTTTTATTATAAAATAAAAGGGCTTTAAGGATATTTTCTCGAAAAATCCTTGAAGACTTAAATTGAGATAATTTAAAGTATTTTTATTCAAAATTTTAGATTGGTAAAGGCGTTTTAGAGTTGGATTTTTTTTTACTTGTTATGCGTTAATTTTGACGCGCATTGTAGTTAAAAACGTAATAAAGTAATAAAACAATACACGGGTAAAAGCATAATGGCATTATAATAATACATTTCTATCATTCGTTAAAATGAAATAATTGTAACTTTAGTCCCTTCTAGTGTTTAACTTTAACCTTTAGCTTTTCTGTCCATTGTAATTATGGTATTGGCTGCTAAGGCCAAACAAATTTGTGAAGCATCTAAAATTTATACAGTTTACATAATTCATTAGTTATTGATTATTTTTATCTGTAATTTTTGCATTTTCATCTCCTTATTGGGTCACATACAAATTTATGCTAATAATTTATAAAATGGCAGATTTTTGTTCAATTTATTCATTTTTATATTTCAAGGGCAATTTTACCTAAAGTAAAATATTATATAAATATTATTATACGAGAGATAATGCGAATAATTTCGAGTGTAATACTATACTTTATCTACACCAATAAAGATAATTAAATAATTTTCAAAATTAATTAAATTAAATCTGACATCTGTCAAATGGTTAACCTCACTTTTTACCAATTTTAAATGTTATTATAGTGGCCTTCTCTTAATTTAAAACCTGATTGGTTCAAATAACAGTGAATATTCAAATTGGCCAATCACTGTTGCCTAACAACGTGAATAATTTTATTATTCCCGTTGTTAGGAAGGACATTTATAATATTAATCATTATTCACAAAAAAAAACAATATTATGCAATAAATAAAAGTTATTAAACATTTAATTTGATGAAGAAGTTTTAATAGTGAAATAAATACATTTTTCAACATTTCGCCCAAATGAATAGACATTTTTTGGTCTAATTTTACGAATTCTAACCCTGTTACGTTCTCAAAAACCCTTCTGGATTTATAAATGTTTATAAGGTATGTAATGAAGGATTTAAAGATATGCTTTAGTTAAAATGTATTTGTTGATTTTTATAATTGCCATTGCTTAATATTAATAGTTTTTCCCTATATTTTTATTATACATAATTATTAAATCAATACATATTAATAGGCTAATATTTAAATCCATCAGGCTTTACATTTTATGGTATTATCATTATTTTAATTTCAAGTACTTTAATATTTAAATTAAATAGTTCGTTCCATTACTAACATGTTTTTGTCTGATTTGCTGTATTTAATATTGTATTTAGCATTTGGTGCGCAAATCTATTTCATTTTATCGATAGTTTGGGTTATATTTCATTTATTATTCAATATGTGAGTTTATATTAAATGAATTTATTATTAATAAATTATGAAATTATTTTATACATTTAAACGATTTTTTTTATTTTGTTCACTAAAATAACAACATTTTTTTATTCTTGGACCCTTGGTCATTTTTTCATAAGAAGCTAGACACATTTTGGATTGCTGCTAAATTGCTTATTTAAAAAAATAATTACAGCTTTTAGGAAACAATGAGGTAGTTAAATTATTTTAACATACAAATCCAGGTGTCTTATTATTTTCAGGACATTTATAATGGTTATTTTATACACTGCCGTGTTTAATTATCAATTTCTTTTTTTCGTAAATTGTTTGTTCATTGTCTTTTATAAATGTTTTGATAAAACGTAGAAAAATTAAAAAAAGTTTTTAAAAATTAATTCTAATAAAAACTTTAAAATCGACTGATTTTAAACACACACTTGCATAAGTGTATTTTAATTTTAGAATATACCTATCTATACAATCAGAATATCATTTGGATTTTCCTTTCCAGGCAATAATAATAATGTGACGTCGCAAATATAGGGTTAAATGGCATTTTAACTTAAATTTAAACAAATGAATAAAATATAAAATTATTTTAAATCAATGTCGTGCTAAAAACGATTATATAATTTTTAAGTAATTAAGCACTTAGATTTAAATAAAAATACAAACAATTGGTGGCATTTTAATAGAAACAATAATTTCCTAAATCATACAATAAAAAATTGACACACATTTTTTGGTCATTTTGATATAATTTGTGACAAATATTTCTGTATTGCAAATACATACTTTTTTATTACAATTTTTCTTAAAAAAATTGTTCTGTATCATTAAAAAGTCTAAGACAATTTCTGTAAAATGTGATATTTTCTCGATCGCGCTTTAACTCTTTAAAAACAACCCTTTTGTCATCTATGGGCTAAAAATTATTAAAAAAAACACAATCTTTATGGCATGCCTTTTCACTTTTTAATCGTAAATGTTTTGAATGTAAAAGAAAATTAAAATGGGTTATTTAAAATTATGGAATATATAATTTTTTATAATTTTAATTATGTCTGACATAAAAATAATTAAATAAAATTATGTCAAGCATAAATTTAATTCAAATTTAATAAAAACAGATGGATTATTTTCATAGTTGAATTAATATTTGCGTCATTTAAATTTGGTCCATTGTTATTTCGTATGAGGTTCTTTATTTTTTTTTTACTTTAAAATTTATATTGGAGACTAAAAACATTGTTCAACAACTTTTTTTTTAAACTATTTTATTTTATTCTATTATTTTTTAAGTTGCAATTTCTTATTTATACCACGACAATAATTTTTATTTTACAATTAATTGTATATGTACACATAAAATTAATGCAATGAATTTTTATGTTACAATTAAAATCATGACTTTACATAATAAAAATTATAGGATTAATTTTATCTCTAACCATAATATTATATAATTAATTGTATGTCTACACATAAAATTAATTTGGCGCAAAACTAGAAGGTTCTAGTTTTGTGTTATATATATGACGTAGATAAATTAAACATACCTACATTTGAACTACTGCAGATGCCACTTTCAGTCACACTTTCGCAACGCCAAATTAATTTTATTTGTTAACATAAAATTAGTTAATATAATTTTATTTGTACACATGCAATTGATTCTAAAAATTTTTATTACATAGTCATAATTTTAATTACGAAATAAAAATTCAGTGCATAAATTTCATGTGTACCCATAAAATTAATTGTATCAGTTTTTATTAGAAAATTATGGCACGCCGTTTTACTTCTTAATTGTATAAGAAATGTTAAGTTAAATATTAATGTGTCACAAAAATATTGCACACAAAAAAATTACATTAAATATATAATTTAACAACTTATACTTAAAAAGAGAATAATTTTGACATGTATGTTTCTAATTAATGTATTATTCTAAAGGTATTATTTTACAGTGCAATTTATTAAGTATTAATATTTAACTTAAAATTTCTTATCCGATTAAAAAGTGAAACGGCGTGCCATACAATCTTCAAAAGCTCTAATTAAAATATCGACAATCTAAAAATATTTCTCATGAACCAGTACAAAAAGGTTTTGAAAATTTATCTGAATTCATACATGAGATCTCAAGATTTATTTACATACATCAAAGTGATCAACAAATTTTTTTAATAACTGGGGAATAACTGCACACATTTTTTTTTGGTCTATGGTTTTGTAAATTATTGTTTCTATTTCTATTAAAATATCATATTTTTTGTTTTAAGTTATAATCAAATTAAATTTAAACAAATAATTTAATTTTTAAAGAGACAAAACACAGCAGCAATATTTATATAAAATGATAAAAAATAAATGAATTTTTAGTGGCCCACTTTTGACCCATAGAAAGTAATTTGGATACTTGTTACGTCACAATAAAACCCTTAATTGTATATGTTAACAAAATAACTAGTCGCAGCCAAATCTGCATGGGTGCACGTCATCAACTGCATATGACGTAATTTAACTTTATAAATCATTTATTATTTCGTAGTTGGATATTTTTAATGGGCTTCTTTTTGCAAAAAAAAACAACCGACAGTATATTTCACGTTTACGTTTATTTTTTTAAATCAATTTAATTTAATTCTATGTTTAGTTATATTTTTTTTTGTAATAAAGGATATTTTTTTTAATTAAAATAATGTTTAGTTGTTAGTTGCTACTTTTTTCAAATGTGTGAATTTTACAAAAAAAAAAAACAATTTTTCCCAAAAAAGCCGATTTTTCCCCAATTATTCCGTTTTTTTCCGACACTTTAAACCCCCATTACGAAATGTCAAAATTACAAAAAAACGTCAAATATAAAATTACGGTTACCCATCAATAATATTGAACGGTGCGCACCAGCCTTAAGCTATTAGCAACTGGCACACACACAAATTACTAAGTAAATGATTTTATTTTCATAATTTCGCAAAAAAACGTTTTAAACATGAAAATTGTTACAGTTTTTGGTAAACCATACGTAAATTATTGATATTTTTTTATAACACATCAGAATTATATGAGGCGCCGTTTGTGTCAAAATTAAAAGTGCTAAATAAACTTATTTTGTTTTATAAATAATTAATTATATGCTTTATAAAATTATTATTATTTTTGATTCGCAGAAAATTATTTTATAAAAAAATTATTTTATATTAAAAAAATTATTTTATAAAAAAATAATTTTATAAAAAAATTATCTTATAAAGAAATAATTTTATAAAAAAAATTATTTTATAAAAAAATTATTTTATAAAAAAATTATTTTATAAAAAAATAATTTCATAAAAAAAAATATTTTATAAAGAAATAATTTTATAAAAAAAAATTATTTTATAAAAAAATTATTTTATAAAAAAATAATTTTATAAAAAAAAATGATTTTATAAAAGACGATGGGCGCATTTATAAATTAATTTTTACTGCAGCCATCTCTATTTGTTTGTAGACACTCGAGTAAACCCGAGTGAACCCGAACGCCCCTCCCCAGATACAATTTTATGACGGACTGGGCTTTTGTTTGACGCAATTTGGGGAAACGATTGAAAATAATAATTTATTATTTTTATTAATTAATTAATTGTTTTATCTACATATATTTTGATTTTTAGTTTTTAACAAGAATTCTTTATGTTTAAACGTTTTTTATAAGAAAGCACTTTCTCCCTTCCTCCCGTAAAAGATGAACAATACGAACACCGTAGTGCTGTTTATAGATTTTAACAGTTAATTATTAAAGGTGTAAATCATTATTTGTTTTGCATTTAACTAAAAGTGCTTTCTTATAAAAAACGTTTAAACATATAGAATTCTTGTTAAAAACTAAAAATCAAAATAAATGTAGATAAAAAAATTAATTAATTAATTAATAAAAATAATAAATTATTATTTTCAATCGTTTTTCCCAAATTGCGTCAAACAAAAGCCCAGTCCGTCATAAAATTGTATCTGGGGAGGGGCGTTCGGGTTCACTCGGGTTTACTCGAGTGTCTACAAACAAATAGAGATGGCTGCAGTAAAAATTAATTTATAAATTCGCCCGTCGTCTTTTATAAAATAATTTTTTTTTATAAAATTATTTTTTTATAAATAATTTTTTTTTATAAACTTATTTCTTTATAAAATAATTTTTTTATAAACTAATTTTTTTTATAAAATTATTTCTTTATAAAATATTTTTTTAATATAAAATAATTTTCTGCGAATCAAAAATAATAATAATTTTATAAAGCATATAATTAATTATTTATAAAACAAAATAAGTTTATTTAGCACTTTTAATTTTGACACAAACGGCGCCTCATAGAATTACGCCTTAAAAAAGCAAATTTAACGGCAGTAACTTTACAATTTTAAGTTGCAGATTTGGCTGAGACTAAACTTCATTATTATTTAAAAAAAAACACAATCTTAAAAAAGCTATAATTGAAATATCGACAATCTTAAAATATTTCTCATGAACCAGTCGAAAAGGTATTGAAAATTCAATACTTGAGATCCCAAGATATATTTAAATAAATCAAAGTGACCAACAAATGTTTTCAAACTGGGGAATAACTGCACACATTTTTGGTCTATGTTTTTTGTTTTGTTTTAAGTTAAAATTAAATTAAATTTAAACAAATAATGTAAATTTTTAAGAAGCAAAACACAGCAAAATCTGTATAAAATCATCTCAATGATAAAATGATAAAAAATAAAACAATTGAATTTTTAGTGGCCCTCTTTTAACCAATAGAAAGTAATTTGGATACTTGTTACGTCACAATAAAACCCTTAAATGTATATGTTAAAAAAATAACTACTTCATTATTATTAAAAAAATATTTTAATATATATTTTTTTCAGATCATAACGCGTGCATCTGGAGCATCGACAGCATGCGCTGCTTGCTGCAGTACCAGGGCCACGCGGGATCCGTGAACTCGATCCGGTTTCATCCGGGCAAAGATTTGCTGCTGACGGGCAGCGGCGACAATACGGCGCACATTTGGCAGGCGGCCCTAAACTGGGACGTTCCGGTGAGTGATCGCTTGATTAGGCCGTTGCAAAATAATCGGGGAATTTAATTGGATTTCGGATGATCGCCTATGCAAATTACCGAGGCGGGAAATTGATTTTTGTTAACTTTTATGGTTTGCCAATTGAGTCTGTTTACGTTGCTGTTGTTACTTTTAAATTTAATTAGGTACAACGTCATTGCCATCCGTACCTTGTATAAATTACTAATTTATATAATAGGTATTTATACGAATGCCATTAAATTTAATTATATATTAAAGACAAATATATTATAAGGGTCCGGTAACATATTGCGTCACGCGATTACTATTAACAAACATTTATTCTTTCAAATTATTATTCTTCATTTTTAATTTGGCTACAAAATCGTTCCTACTTAAACATTTTGATTAAAATTTAATATAGGGTCCGTTTTGGGGTGGTGAATCCAGTGCCGTGCATAGATTTTTTTTTTAAATAGCTAATATGAATTCTTAAAAATTTACTCCCAAAAACTGACATATTACCCCTTGTATTTTGTAAAAATATGACTTTTTTTGCATTAAAAATACAGTTTATCAAGATCTACCCTTTTAAACAAATCCGGTTAAAATCGCAAAATAAATAAAGATTTTAAAGGGGTGAGTCGCAAACAAATGGGTCACACTGTGTCTGTTTTCCCAAGATTTTTTTTTACTTGAGTATCATCTAAATTATATGTTTAAACTCTAAAAACAATTTTTCAAAATACTTCAGAAAAGAATGACAATAATTTTATCATTTTGATTTATTTTAAATTTCGACCTACGATATTATATAATAATATTAATAAAAATTCTTTATTGGGGTTCCCAAAAGGCTATACAATATCATTAATTTCAGTGTTTGATAGTTACACAAAATTTTTAAAGTGTATACAAAAGAAAAAGAAAAAAACGTTAACTCTGAATATTAATTAATTAATTTAATATATTTTGGTCCTTATTGCCAATTTCTGCGATTATCTCCCGTATACGCGTAGTGTTTTAGTAGGCAGATTCTGGTCTCTACTTTGCACGATTTTATATAAATAAATGTTTTTTAGGGTCGAAAGGGTCGAAAAAAAAACGGAAAAACTTGTTTTTTTCCGTTTTTTCCCAGGCCTTGAAAAAATTTTTTTGGGAAAAAATGTTTTTTTTTGGGAAATATACACATTTGAAAAAAAGTGGCAGTCAACAACTTAAGATTATTTTAATGGAAAAAAAATAAAACTAAACATACAATTAAATTAATTTAAGAAAATAAACGTAACCGTTAAATATTTTTTGCAAAAAGGAGTCCACGGAATATGTTTTTTTTGCGACCCGGTAGAATATTCTTAATAAATTAAAATAAAAAGAATAACTATTATAATCATAATACTAAGATTATATTCAGTGTCAAAAATTCACTCATCCGTATAAATTTGAAAATTTTCAGAAAAATTAACTTTTACATTTTTTCGTATAACCCTTTGAATAAAATAAAAAGAGTGCAAAAGTTTTCGTTAAAATAGTATATTACACTACAAGGGCAGAAAGTGTGAGATTCCTGCACTGCGCGCCATGATGCCCGAGGCGAAGCCGAGGGCATCATGGCGCGCAGTTCAGGGCTCTTACACTTTCTGCCCGTGTAGTGTATACTATTTTTCTTGCTACCCGGCAGAAAATACGGGCAAAAATTAAATGTATATAAAAAAACTTTTGTCAAAATTAAAATCTGACGTTTAATTTAATTCTGACGTTTACATTCAAAATCAATCAAACTGTAGCGTTGTCATGGTAATTCAGCGGTGCCAATACAGTAAAAATAAAAGGTTGTATTTTAATTAACAAATTACTACTTTATAACAAATAAAAGTACCATTAAACACTTAAAACAACATAAAAAGTAAAAACATAAATTGTTTATTTGTTGTTATAATTGCAAAATTATGGTTTAAAACTGTCATATTTTTGTGTTTCTCATGTTGGCAGTACGAAATTTGAATGTTAAGCACACGACTAAAAAATTTTTACTCCCGCTATTAGAGTGTGCGCGTATAGCTTGACCAATGCAAGAAAAGTAAACTTTCTGCCGTGGAATCGGGGACGAAACAACGTATTTTGAGTCGAGGTAGTAAGAAAAAAACTTTTCCGCCCTAATGGTTTTACAAAAAAAATATAAAAGACCTTTTTAGTAGAGTATGAGTATGAGTATAAGAGACGTATAACCAGCCCCATTTCCTCTTGACTCTCGAACCCCGTACAGGCCTATGTTTACTTACGCCGATTTTTGTTCTTCCCCAGCAACTGCACGGCTTCACCCGTGTTTGCTGGGTGCGAATGTCCATTGCGTTCCGTACTGTGCCCTATTTGGGGTTCGAGAGCGAGAGGCGAATAGTTTTAATAGCCATTCTCGGGTTCGCCGAGCCTATGCTATACGCTCAGTGGGGTATGGAGGAGGGACGGGAGGTGGTTTTTGGGGGACAATTACGCCGACTTAAAACTAAGTACGACGCGAAATCCCCCTAGACCAGTCGATTAGTATTACTCCAAACATTTGGGATTACTATTTGGAGTTGGGGAGTTGTTATTTTGCTGCAGGGGTGTAGTTTCCTAGTCGAGGTCTTTGTCTTGTTCATTATTGTCATTGTCCGTGTCCTGGTCAGATAGTTCCTGCACTTGGTAAAGTGTGTCAGTTGTTTTTAATAAATTTTGTCCCAAGCACGTTTTGTGGTAGAGTTTTGTCTTTTTTTCTTAAATTCCAAAATTTAGCATTGCATTTATTTATTAGTTAAACAAATGACAAGCGCAAGAGTTTGGCTATTAGTCTTTTTTTACTGTGTTAGGATTATTATGATTAATGTGTTAGTTTATTCTTTGAGTCTAGTGTTTATTTTCGGTTTCGTTTGGGATTGCATTACGCATTTGTTGTTGACAGATTTATTGCCCTATGCCGTGTGCCTTTCATAGGTTTTAAAGATATCTGCCGTATTTAAATTGCAGATTTTGTATTAGGTCATGCATATTCTTAAGGTAACTTATCAATTTTTTTTGCGGATGGCCACCTCCCCTCTTGTTTGACCTCCTTTGTTTGTCCAATGAAAAGCGTCCAATGACAGGTGGCACTTAACTCATTCATATCACTTAACACTTCACTCCTCAATGACCGTTACACCATTTTAGTTTGCACTTTATGAAAATTGTTTATTTCACTTTATTAGTTTGCACTTTTTTAAAAAATTATTGTTGGTTTTAATCTTTAAACTTTTACGTTTTAAGAGCTTTCCCACACGCGTCGTGCCTTCTCAAGCGCTGGAACCTGACTGATAAAAGACCTTTTTAGTAGAGCATTAAAAATCCTACAAGCATAATATATAAGACATATTATGTCTTATATATTGTTTCATATTTATTTATTAGCGAGTTATGAATTTGTCATAAAAATGTCATTTAAAACGACAAAATTGTTTTTAGACTACAAACCAATAATTTAGATGATACCCAAGTATAAAAACAACTTAGGAAATAACGGGCGCTCTAATACATATTTACCTCAAATGGTAATTTTAAAAAAATATTTCAGAAAGGTCATTCTTCAGAAGAAGAACTAGAAGGCGACGAAGTGGACGAAAAGTCCGACTTCAACCGCGTCTCGACGCTACGAACGCCTTTTATCGAATTCGCGGGCCATTCGGGCGCGATCTCGTCCGCCGATTGGCTGGCGGGCGCCGAACAAATAATAACGGCCTCCTGGGATCGCCTGGCGATAATGCACGACGTCGAAACCGGGCGGATGCTCACAACTTTTACGGGTAAGATGGGCACATGAAAAGGACTTTTACTTTTACTTTTTTTATCGTTTACTATATACATTTTTTTAAGAGGAATTTAATATACTTTGCAATTTTGATTTATTTTAGGACACGATGGAGAATTAACGTATGCAGCGGCTCATCCGACTCAAAAATTGGCGGTGACATCGTCAAGAGATACGACGTTTAGGCTTTGGGATTTTAGAGAGGTCGCTCCTTTGGTGTCGGTTTTTCAAGGACACGCTGAGTAAGTATTGTTTGTGTTTTAAATTATTATAAAAGTAATTTCAAAAAGAGCGAAAATGTTTGTTTGGGATTGCTTTAAAAATATAATGTAATTAAAATTTTGATGGCTTAGAATAGAAATTCTTCTTTTGTTAATTGAGTTTAAAAACAAATTTTTAAAAGAATCTATAGAAAATAACACCTGCGCATGCACAAGTGTTATTTTCCACAGATTCCCATTTAAAAATTCGTTTCCAAACTCTAAAAAACAAGGGATAGGTTGGGTGGGTTTAGAACCATGTTGATTGCCTAAAAATTGATTTAGTTTATTTTTTATGGAAATCTCATGGGCGAGCTCGTGATATGGGTGATTCTACAAAAGTTGGGCAACTTTTGACCTTATTTTGTTTATATAGTTTTCGGAGAAAATTAAACAGTATTTTGTTATGAGAACGTAGATAATATAATAAATATACTGTTCCAGACTGGGCCAGTCCCTTTTTCAAACAGTTTCTGAAATATTTGTGTTTTCTAAATTTGAATGCAAGGGAAGTGACGAGTATGCCAGGGTAATAATTAAATACATAATTTATTGAAAAATATAAGATTTATTGCAACTTTGAGCATATTATACATTAAATATCTTAAAATCAAATAATACCACACATCAGTGTGGCTGGTGGATTTTGGGTATACCGATATCTCAATTATTAGATATGGTACCCACACCAAATTTATATGAGTTTATAATGACATTAAATAAACAAGTTTTGCGCAAGCAGAGTTTAAATTGAAATTTGCGAAAAAAAGATAACCGAAACATCGAACATGGAACTGACGACACGGTACTGATGAATGGGATACAAATTTGAGATTATTATTCGGAATTAAGTATTTTACTCATATTTTTTATTAGTGGATGCTTCTTATCAACAAATCACATATATATAGCCTTATATAAATTACAATGAAATATATATACGTAAGAAAATAACTACTCACCACAGTACTGACATTTTGACTGGAACTATACGTGCATTCACCACAACTTCGCCGTTGCATTGTTTTCAACGTCACTGTCGTGCAAAGGGCGGGCTCTGTAGGTAATTTTTACCAACACTTAAGTTAAAACGAGGACTTGACGTTTAAACTTCAATATTTCGCAGGAATTTTGAATTTTAACATTGGACACAGAACTGACGGGTAAAAGTGAGAACAAAGATTATCAGTTTTAAAAATTGCTATTATTCGAATCTATGATAAAAGATGAAAAATACATTATTTAATAGTTTGTAGTAAAATTGAAAAATTTAAGTTAAATCGGATATATTTTAAAACAAAATCACTCAAATATTTGATTCAGGAGTTGTGACACGCCAAGGTACTGATGTTTTGCATATTTTTTATGTTTTTCTACAGACGTGCTTTTGAAAAAAAATATTAAAATTGGGTGGATAAGTTAAACAAACCTGGATCTTTTGTAATATATTAAAATTTTTACAAAAAATATTAAAATACATACTCTCTTGACTGATGACATCAAGTTGTCCAACTTTTGTAGAATCACCCATATACAAAATAAAAAAAATGGTATATGAAAACAAATGCAGCATTACATTTTTTCTTGTAATCAGTGCTGTAAAAAAATCTGAAATTATTTGTGAATGTGTATGATGTCTCACAAAATCATATATCAAATCACAAATGGGGATACTACGTTAACCCAAAGGTTCCCCCCCATTTAATTTCTTTCTAAATTTCTATTCTGTTGTGATTTAAGCTAAAAATTGAAATTATGATGTAAGGGATAAAAAGAAAAACCATCCCACAATAAAAGTTATTGGCTAAAAATCTTCGTTTCCTCATCGCAAACAATATTTATTGAATTGCAACTGCAAAAACATTTTAAAATCTGGAAAACCAGCAAAAATAAATGTTTTTTGCTGAATCACTTTACCTTTTATTCTGAATGCAAATATTATATAATATTAATGTGAAAGCCTATAAAACCAGTTTTTTAATCAATTTTTTTTATCTCTTGCTTGTCAGAAGATATGGCCATCAGTACTAGGGTTTTAAAATTTCCGGAAAAAAACGACAAAATTGTGAAATTTTCAGCTATAATATCCCTGGGACATTGATAATGCACGAGATAATTTTATGACAATCGAAAGCACGTTGCTTGGTAACAGCCCGACGCCGAAGGCGGAGGGGTGTTACCAACAAGCGTGCTTGAGAAATTTGACATAAAATTATGAGGCATTTGTCAATGTCAGAGGGATATTCGGTCAGAAAATTTTTTGATAAAATCAAATAACTCGCAACACAACGATTATTTATTTATTAAAAGTACATATTATTTGGTTTATTTCAGAAAAACTTAATAAAACTGAACTGGTCTTACGTTTACATGAATATGCTTGCAGTTTCTTTCTGGTTGCATCGCGGGCATCTCGGGCAGGTTCATGTAAATACTATGCTCTTACACAGGTCAATCATTATCTTATATTCATTATAGTATTTCTGTTGCAAAAGTTTACACGTAACTTTCCACATGGTCTTAACAATGGCTTCTTTAAATTCGGTCCCATCTTTCGTCCTCATATTGACCGCCCAATTTTTTAATATTAATGCCAGTTCTTCTTCGATTCTATTCTCGTTTAAATAATATTTGCGTTCAAAACAAAACTCCATAAATATCCCCCACGTATATTTATGACAACTTAGTAGTATTTTTGGGAATGTTTTCTTTAATAAGCGCGTTTATAGCTTTAAAATTCAAATTGCCAAAACGTGACGTATTGAAATTTTTTTATGAAATTGACAGTCTTGGTGTCATAGTGATTGAAAACTTCCCTGAGTGTTGTTATCAGTTAAATGTTGAAATGATTGGGTGATTTGTGTCACATGACGAAAAATAACATAATTTAAATGGCTGTTTGAACTGTCAAAAATTTTTCAGAAAAATTGATTTTTTCATGTTTTAATGAAAAAGCAAGTCAATTTTTCTGAAAATTTCCAAATTTTACGGATAATATCCATACACTGATATCGAGAAAAAAGTAAATTTCCGACGTTAATTATAATCATAATATTATGATTATAATAATTATTCTTTTTATTTTAATTCAGTAAGAATATTCTACCAGCAAAAAAACATATTTGGTGCTGTATTAACATAACTTTTATTTAACCCTTCGATTTCTAATATTATAATTTTTTAATTTAACTTTATAAATCATTCATTATTTTGTAGTTAGATATTTTTAATGGACTCCTTTTTGCAAAAAAGACCCAACCGACAGTATATTTCACGTTTACGTTTATTTTCTTAAATCAGTTTAATTTAATTCAATGTTTAGTTTTATTTTTTTTTCGTAATAAAGGATATTATTACTTTTTCAAATGTGTTTATTTTACAAAAAAAAATCAATTTTTCCGTGTGTTATAAGAATAAAAAATTCTTTAGATTTTTAGTTTTTAAGCTTAATTTTCATGTATCTGTTTGTCCGTTGTACGTTTGTACGTTTTTCAATAAAATCGTCCGATAAGAAATGTTCTAATTTTCATGCATCCGTTTTTACATGACGTTTAACGGATTGATTTGGCGACAAATAAAAATTAAGGGTCAGTATATTCACTTTACTAAATTTACCTAATGCTTAATTGTCATAGTTACAATTATGTCAACAATTGTAACTTTAACAGTTAGCTGTCTAATAAATGTAAAGGTAGGTATTTTATTGTTTGTCTTTTCTTTTTTTCTGTTATTATTATTAAATAAAAACATAAAAGTAGAACATTATTCACATAACGAACGTTATATTTCCGTTTTACAATCTTATTAAAAGAATATTAAAAGATTTGAAAATAAAGTATCTTAAAATAACGTTAGGCGTCAAAAACAGATGTGTAGTGACAGATTAGTTAAAATTATTTTAAATTTCTCCATCAGACGTACGAAGTTAAAACTTGACGGACGGAAAAAATGTCATAATTTTTGAATTATAATTGGACCAATAAGAGCGCTCCCGGATGAACGGACTAACGGACAAACGGATACATGAAAATTAAGCTTTAGGCCTTGTACAATTTAATTTTAAGCGATTTTTTTTATTTTTTATAATAGATAATTTTCAAATACCAAATGATGGTTTAGTTGAAACATATTTTAGGAATATTCTCATTTTCACAACATTTCTAATCACCCAAACCAGGGTGAAAGAAGGAGGTGATTCAACTCCGTCGTTGAAGGCGGCCAGATTAGTCAGTATTTGTTAAAAGTCTGTATAGATGGCGCATTGAAGTGGAACCTGTTTTAATACCGGTGCAAAACAAACTTTTCCCATTTTTAGTAAAATTGCATTGATTAACTTCAAAGAATAGACCACTAAGCTTAATTAAAATTCAAATAAAACCATTTTAACGTCACTTTTGTGCGTTTGTGGCGACTGTGCATATTGGCAGAACAGTATTGCCAATCGTTCTGCAAATTATTATAATAATGCTGAAAGAAAAGATGTAATTTTCGTTATGAAGGGTAGAAGAAGATCCTTGGGTTTTCGTTATCTTATAATAATTAAAATTATTTGTTGTTAAAAGTTAAGTTGTTATATAATATATGGATTTCGTTGGTAAAACCTTAGGTTCTTATTTGAAGCGCCATCTAACGAACAACGAGCGAAATACTGACTTATCTGGACGCTTGCTTCTGTACTGTAGAGATAGGAGCTATATCACCTTCTTCTTCCACCCTGACCCAAACTCTGAACGGCCAAAACATTGTTGCAGGACCGTAACGTCTACAGTATTCACGCGCGAAGACAAAGTCGTCTCGAGCTCGGACGACCGCAGCGTCAAAGTGTGGGACCTGCGCAACATGCGCTCGCCCGTCTCCACCATCCGCGTCGACTCGGCCGTGAACCGGCTCTCGGTCTCGGCCAGCGGCGTGATAGCGATCCCGCACGACAACCGGCACGTGCGCCTGTTCGACCTGAGCGGGCAGCGGCTGGCCAGGCTGCCCAGATCCAGCCGGTCGGGGCACAGCCGCATGGTGGCGTGCTGCGCGTGGGCGGACGACCCCGTCAACGGGATCAACCTGTTCACCTGCGGCTTCGACAGGCGGGTGTTCGGCTGGTCGGCGCTTTCGATGAAGGATTGAGCCTGGCAGGCCTTGAACAGGGTTTCAAACGATTAGGGTTTTTTTGATGGTGAGATGCGGCCAGGACGTTGTTGTTTTGTAGTTTAAGTTAAAAAGTGTTAAGTTATTATAAATACGAATATTTTAACGATTTGTGTTATTTTTGCATTAATATTACACATTTTAAACGCTTAATTGTCAAAATTGCCATATTCTACGTATACTATTGTTGCAATAATCTATAAGTTTTAAATTTCATTGTTATTTGTATTGTACCTTGCAATATTTGGAATTAAAACGTTATTTGTGATTTTATATCTTCCATAAGATGTTTTATGGTTGTCATACAACCTCATTATTTCTTAATTATTATTAACATTGATTTTTTGTTTTTATTAATCTAAAATTTGGATTAACAAAAAACATTTTAATAAAAATGGTAAATAATTTAGTTTTGCAATCAAACTTTAGAAAATAAGCACCCACTAAATGTTTTATTTCTAGTCACCTATAAAGTTCCCCACCATTATTATATTATAATGTATTATGTGATTAATAAATTTATAGATTAATTAAATAGTTGGTGTGAATCTTAAAACTAATTTATTATCATAATAATTAATTTTACAGGTAAAATTGTGTGAAGAATTGCCAGCTTATATTAATAAATTTTGTTAATTTAATATGATTTTTATTTTGTATTGCTGGGTAGTAGATTGCAGACCCACCACAGATCTTGAAGTACTTTTATTTTGATTTTAAAGTTTTTCCATTGGATTTTTTTTCAATTTCCTATAGCTTGGTTACATTTTACGTTGCTACAATTTACATAGATGTAATTAGTTCTTTTTTAGATGATTTTTTAAAGTACTTGCAACAATTTTACTACAAATTATATATTTAGAGATGTACCTATACGTCACCGGGATAATATTTTTGGATTTTACGGCAAAACTGTTAAAAGTTACAGGGAAAAAGTTAACAAAGCTTTTATAAAAAATTCAATTTCCTAAGCAAAAAAATGAATGTATGCAATAGTTTAAAAAATATAAAGCATTTAATAAATATTACTGTCAAATATTGATAAACTAATTAGTCCTATGTTTTTTACGGCACAGCGGTTAAAGGTACAGGTAAAAAGTAAAAAATAATTTTATAGGAAATTTAATTTCCTACAAAAATAGATTTTCCTACAAAAATAAATTTTTTTTTGTAAAATTGGGCAGAAAGACCACGGTCGATAGCCTGTTGGGAAACCAATAAAGATGTTTATTATTATTATTAGATTTATGAATTTATGCAATAAAATGTAGTTTGGAAGATATAGAGCATTTAAGCAATTTTACAACTATTGATGAAAAAATTAGTTTTATCCAAATTTGACGGTTAAATATATTAAATGCTCTATTTCTTTTAAGCTATGCATTTTATTGAATTAATGCATACAATCTTTTTTATAGGAAATTAAATTTTCTATAAAAATCTTGTTTCACATTTCACTTGCAACTTTAACCGTTTTGCCATAAAAGGCAAAAAGTAATGTTTTTTCTTCTTAAAAATATAACTTCTACAGGTCGAAAATATAGGTTGTATATAAAATTTTACAGGTACTTTTAAAGAGCGTCTAATTATTTACAAGTCTCACCTATGTAAATTGCAGTCGCGTAAAATACCACCAAACTATAGGAAATTGATAAAAATATCCCTAATTTCCGGTCTCGGCCAATGGCGTGACAGCGATCCCGCACGACAACCGGCACGTGCGCCTGTTCGACCTGAGCGGCCAGCGGCTGGCCAGGCTGCCCAGATCCAGCCGGTCGGGGCACAGCCGCATGGTGGCGTGCTGCGCGTGGGCGGACGACCCCGTCAACGGGATCAACCTGTTCACCTGCGGCTTCGACAGGCGGGTGTTCGGCTGGTCGGCGCTTTCGATGAAGGATTGAGCCAGGCAGGCCTTGAACAGTGTTTTAAACGATTAGGGTTTTTTGATGGTGAGATGCGGCCAGGACGTTGTTGTTTTGTAGTTTAAGTTAAAAAGTGTTAAGTTATTATAAATACGAATATTTTAACGATTTGTGTTATTTTTGCATTAATATTTCACATTTTAAACGCTTAATTGTCAAAATTGCCATATTCTACTTATACTATTGTTGCAATAATCCATAAGTTTTAAATTTCATTGTTATTTGTATTGTACCTTGCAATATTTGGAATTAAAACGTTATTTGTGATTTTATATCTTCCATAAGATGTTTTATGGTTGTCATACAACCTCATTATTTCTTAATTATTATTAACGTTGATTTTTTGTTTTTATTAATCTAAAATTTGGATTAACAAAAAACATTTTAATAAAAATGGTAAATAATTTAGTTTTGCAATCAAACTTTAGAAAATAAGCACCCACTAAATGTTTTATTTCTAGTCACCTATAAAGTTCCCCACAATTATTATATTATAATGTATTATGTGATTAATAAATTTATAGATTAATTAAATAGTTGGTGTGAATCTTAAAACTAATTTATTATCATAAAAATTAATTTTACAGGTAAAATTGTGTGAAGAATTGCCAGCTTATATTAATAAATTATGTTAATTTAAAATGATTTTTATTTTGTATTGCTGGGTGGTAGATTGCAGACCCGCCACAAATCTTAAAGTACTTTTATTTTTATTTTAAAGTTTTTCCATTGGATTTGTTTTTGATTTCCTACAGCTTGGCTACATTTTACGTTACTACAATTTACATACAAAAAAAATAGTATATCTTTGGATGCTCTTTTAAAGAACTTGCAACAATTTTACTACAATTCATATATTTAGAGCTGTATACGTATTTTTTGGGTTTTACGGCAAAACTGTTGAAGGTACAGGGAAAAAGTAAAAACAATTTTATAAAAAATTCAATTTCCTACAAAAAAAGTCTTATGGAATAATGCAATAAAATGCAAGGTTTGAAAGATATGAAGTATTTAATAAATATTACTGCAAATATTATATATAATTGGTCCTGGGCCATTCCACGCGTAACGGATAGGACAGTTGCCGTGTTTTTATTTACAAAATAATATTGTTCTATTATATTACCAATGTCAAATTTTTATAAATAGTTATTATTACTACTACAAAGTCCCGTCCGTTACGCTTTAAATTATTAGTTTTTAAGGAATTAAACAGTCAACCACGATACCTAATTTTGCCAAATAAAAACCTTGTTAAACAGCTTTAGTTTAGAACTATTTATAAAAATTTAACATTGGTAATATAATAGAACAATATTATTTTGTAAATAAAAACACGGCAACTGTCCTATCCGTTAAGCGTGGAATGACCCTTCTATGTTGTGTTACGGCACAACTGGTAAAAAAGAAAATATCACCTATTCAAATTGTAGTCGCGTAAAATACCACCAAACTATAGGAAATTGAAAAAAATATCCTTAATTTCCTGGAAAACCTTAAAATCAAAATAAAAATACTTAGGAGAAAGATTACTTTGAGGGCATTTTTTTTCGATATGTACATCAATATTTTGCTTGGGGTGTTGCAATAAATAAATATTTCTTTAAAACGAATAATAATGTATATTTTTATTATATTTTAAGTGCCTAAGGAAATATTTCTATACTTACACTTGGTACTTGACGGTGACACACAGATTCCCCTATTGTTTCATAGATGGCGCTCTATACAAATTTTGGATTTAAATCATTTTAAGATAATAATAAGGATGTCATAGAAAAATGCACCTCGTTTATAAACTTTTCTATACACTCATTAATTTAAGAACTCGCTCTCAAGCTCGCTCGTGCCTAAATTAAATTCGAGTATAAAATGGCGTTTATCAAACTTGATACATAATATACTATTTTCTACTCCCACCTTTAAATTGCCCTGTATCGTACATGTTTCCAGACACTAAGTGACCTTTTAAATACACATTGACAAGTTGTGTCTTTATATCGCTTTAGTCACGGGCTGAAGCCAGCAACAGGTTTTTAGTCACGGGCTGAAGTTAGTTTTAAGTTAGTTGACAGTTGTCAAATGTCATACAATCGTTAAAATAAAGTGCCTTTCTTGTAAAATAATACTAAATGTGAAAATTATTTTATTATCTCAATACAAAAATACAAAAGTATTAAATAATTTCTCAACGCCAATATTTGAAAAGTTTATATGAACTTTTAATTTTGCCGGCAGTAAACTATAACTTAAATTCGGGCACGGACTCCAATGTAAAGTGCTTATAAAACATTTTCTTTACTTTCACTTTGAAAAACTGTCCATTTTCAAGAAATACATTTTGATTTATAACCTTTATAATATAAAAATTTGACATTTGACGGTAACACAGATTCTATACAAATTTTTGTTTTAAATCATTTTAAGATAATAATAAATATTTGTCGTAGAAAAAGTATAGTATGCACCTCGTTTATAAACTTTTCTATACACTCATTAATTTAAGCACTCGCTTGCAAGCTCGCTCGTGCCTAAATTAAATTCATGTATAAAATGGCGTTTATCAAACTTGTTATAAAAGTAATGATTTTTTAAATACAGTGACTATTTGTTTTATTACTTTAATTAAAAAAACAAATTTACAAACATTTATTGTTATTTATTAACATGCGTATCAATAAAATGTTGTTTGCACAACGGGCAGAAATACGAATTCCTCAGGCATTGCTTCAAACAAAAGGGATGGAACAAGTGGTTGCAAGGGGTGATTCTAGCCCTGCTCATCCGATTCAGACAAACTGCACAAATATCGTTCCACTTTTTGATGTCCCTCTCTGTAGCAGTGCGAAAACTCGAGTAAGTCTCCTTTTCCGTTACGATGCACTCCCAATAGTTGTAATAAGCGTCCTTACAGCGGAGATATATTAGGAAGTAGACACTAAACATAACAAATGGGTAGTATTCTACCGATACAGTGTAAAAGCTGACTATTAATCCTGCTGCAATTGCTGCCATGTTCATTATTAGCGGGATATACATGTGTTCCAAATTCTCCAAAGCATTCAACTCCAGATACTCCATAGCTCTCGGGAATATTTCTATAAATATTTTTTCGGTACACATGAAATACCCAAAGGTCAATAAGCTGTACTGTAATGAAGGTTCGTAGTTTATTCCTTGCTCTTTAAGACATATTACAACGACTATCGCCTTGAGCCATTCCAGGATTATTTTGCAGATCCATTTCGTGTAATTTCTGAAGGATCTGGTCGTGTCAATACTTCGTACGCGGTTATTTGCGCATATATCCTTTATCCTAGTTACGAAATAGGACATCACGGAGTAAAAAAGAATTGTTGTTAATGCCATAACGACACTGCGGTCTGTTTTTAGTTCGAGCATGTTTGGATGTTCCAGGTATAGTTGACACAGTATGAAAAAGCACATCTAAAAGAATATAATATAATCGAATTGACATTTACTATATTTACAAAATTTGTAAAATGTGTTTTAAGGGTGTGTAGTGGGTGTCAATGGAACAGCTTTTAGCTACACTAGTGGCGTAACTAGCCTCGAGGGGGCCCCGTATCAAAAATCTGGTAGGGGCCCTTATACTGGAAAAGCTGCTGGCAAAATTCTTGAAGCAATAAATACTAAACTGCGCACCACTCAATGTGTCGCGACCAAAAAGTTCGTTCTTTTTCAAAAATAACTTTTTTGTTTCTTGAACGATTTTATTTTGGTTTGCTAGCCTCATCCTCTGGCAATTTATGCTATAGATATGAAGCTCACGGTTGGTCAAGTAAATTTCCTACAGGGTGATATGTTGAAAAATTTCAATAACTTTATCCAAGCCCCGTTTGTAAAAAAATAAATTTTTATTCGTTTTTACTTTGAAATAATGAAGTATTATGTGTTACCTTGAAACATTTTTCAAATTTTTCGAATTGGAATCTTAGCAACGAAAATATGATTATTTTTTCCATAAGAGTACATTTAAGACTTTTTTTAGGCAATACACTCAGTCTTTTTAGGAACAAGAAGATAAGATGGTGAAATATTGTTCCTTAAATAATTCTGAAGAAGCGACAGGCAACAAACTTTATTATTTTCAGAGGGCCTAAGCTAAGATCACTTTGAAAATTACATTTTTGTGAAAGTTTGCAAAAACTAAACCTAAAGCGATATTTAATTTCGTAATATGTTTTCTTCATAATTTTGACCTCCTGATTGTGATTCAGTTGTCAAATTTAAGTTTCAGATAAAACCAAAATCACTAAGAATCAAGATTCGAAAACAATTCCCGGCTGTTAAATGTGTCAATAAAATCCGATTGCTGGTTTTTACTGTTTTTTACATATCGTAAATGAGTATTTAAGGGACCACCATATTGAGAAAATGAATTGGCCACCTTTGTCTTCGGATATGAATCCTATTGAGCATGTGTGGAGCAGGATAAAATTGAAGAGAGGGAAGGAAGCATGAAAAATTTGGATGAATTGGTAAATGCTATTAAGGAAGAATGGGGTACCCCAGAAATTTCTAAGGAACTTGGTCGAGAGAATGCCCAGGAGGGTTAACGAATTATTACGGCTTAGGGGAGGGCCAACGAAATATTGAAAGGTATTATTGTTATTGTTTGTTACATTTTTCTGTTGAATGTTGAAGTTTTGATTATGATTATATCTACGCATACAATTTTCAAAAATGAACAAAAATATTTTTATTTAACTTTATTACCAATTAGGTATCATTATCAATGATGTTATCACTACTGCGCAATGTAAAATTATCCTAACCACTCAAACAAATTGCAGTAATTTCGCCCAAAAAATGAATCCCCAAATGATTTTATTAAGACATTTAACAACAGGGAATTGTTTTCGAATTTTGATTCTTGATGATTTTGGTTTTATCTGAAACTTAAATTTGACAACTGAATCACAATCAGGAGGTTAAAATTATAAAGAAAACATGTCACGAACGTAAATATTGGTTCAGGTTTAGTTTTCGCAAATTTTCACCAAAATGTCATTTTGAAAAAGTGGTCTTTGCTTAGGCCCCTCTGAAAATAATGGAAGTTTGTTGCTTGTCGCTTGTTCAGAATTATTCAAGGAACAATATTTTACCATCTTATTTTTTTGTTCTTAAAAAGACTGAGTAGGTATAGTGCCTACTAAAAAGCCTTAAATGTACTCTTTTGAAAAAAAAATCATATTTTCGTTGCGAAGATTCCAATTCGAAAAAATTGAAAAACGTTTCAAGGTAACACATAATACTTCATTATTTCAAAGTAAAAACGAAAAAAAATTATTGTTTTACAAACGGGGCTTGGATGAAGTTTTTGAAATTTTTCACCGTTTTACATATCACCCTGTAGGAAATTTACTTGAAGAACCGTGTGCTTAATAACTACAGCATGAATTGCCAGAATAAAATCGTTCAAAAAACAAAAAAGTTATGTCGTTTTGAAAAAGAACGAACTTTTTGGTCGCGACACATTGAGTGGTGCGCAGTTTATTTTATGCTAAATTATTGTTTTTTGCCGCTAATAATTTTGTATCAAGAGAGTTAACTACTTTAGTCTAAGGGCACCTTTTTTTCAGGTACCATACATGAAATGCATGTTGGCCATTTGAAAGTTTACTTTCTAATAAGAGCACCTTTTTACGTAAAATTATCGTAAAAATTGTATTCCAATATAAAAAGTTAGGAGGACTTTCTCCCGAGTAGACATCAGATGATTCCTTGCTCAAAAAATGACCCAGAAATAAAGCATCATTATTTTCGCACTTTTTCTGAAATAATTAATAAAAACCTGATTTTGTGAAACAATTGAAAATGCCTATAGCGCCCCAAGAGGCATTTTCGTTAACATTAACGTTATTTCCAGACACCCTGTATAGTCGTACTTACTTGACAAATGAAGGCATAAATGTTTTGCAATTTAATAAAAAATTGCTCCATGTAATGCATTTCTTCCACCATTTCCACAAAAACTCCACGAATAACATTAAATACTGTATGAAAACATGCTAAAATTTTTTTTTTTAGTTTTTGGCAAACAGCATTTTATAAAAAACTTACATTGTGTACCCGATACTGGAATATTAAACATTTCTTTTCACTAAAATTTTGATCCGACTTTTTCCCAAAATCAGTGATATGATAACATTTTGATTATGTCATTGTCATCTCCTAAAATATTGTCAAAAATTGATGCTTCATACAAGGTTGTTAAAAATTATAAAAAAAAACTAATCAGCTATAATAAAAATACTTTATTTATGGTTCGTTTTTAAAATAGTTACTAATTTGTTTTAAAACCTAAAGTAATAAAATATTATTCACATTTACTATTATTAATTATGTAATTTATTATAGTCCTAAGTCTAATATTTAGGTAAAAAAATTCTATAAGCAGTCATTCATTCTCCCATTATTAAAAATAAATACATATTTTACTGTGTTGAATATTTTTATAACCCGTCTTTGTGAAAACCAAATTTTTTTCTGTGTAAAGCAAATTCAAATACATAAGCATAATAATAATTCTGAAAGTAAATTAAAAAAATCTTGCATATTACTAAAGGTAATACCTGATTTTTAAATGGATGCAGCAAAAATAGTACTGACGTTTCAAACAAAAAATTATTTATAAACTTGGCACCTTTTAACAAGTAGCGCATTAGATTTTTGCGAATAAACAGACAAAAATTAGCTTTGTAAATGTTTTCAATAATAATAATTTTATTTAATGCGTTTTAAATCTTAATATTTTTCTTTAAATATGCATAAAGTTCAACGTTTGGGCTAAAAAAATTGTATTATTTACGATAACCCAATAGACAAAAAAATTAAGAAAAATTTTGTCCAAAGAATCGTTGTAAACTACATCTCAAAGTAGCTAAATTTAGTTATAAAAATATTCAACGTAACATCTAAACCTAATAGAAAACTATACAACTAAACCTAATATATAAAAGTGTACTCCTGTTTGCATATAGGGCAAATCATACAATTGTTTAGGCACTGTCTTAGACAACTTGCATGAAATAGATGATGGCACGGTGTTACTCTGGCTCTTTTCATAGGCATAAGACACACAGCACACACGTCATCACAATTTTCTATTTCGTCTTCAGTTGCGTATCTGAATTTTCCTAGCATTGCTTGTTCGTCTTTGAGGTTTTTGAGGCAGTTTAAAACCATATCTTTAGTTTTAAGATACACGGTAAGATAAAAGGCTAATATAGTGAATCTAATTTGCCCGTAGAATGTTAGTATAGAGACTAGAATAGTTGCTAGTGCTATGGTGTAGTATCTTAGTATTACAGGTGCATAAAATGCTTCCAACGCTTCCAAGGATTTTAGTTTTAGTAGGAGTAAAAGTGGTAGAAACAAGTCCACAAAAATCTTCTCAGTGCAGAGGTAATACGACCATGTCGTCAAAGTATACAGCAAAGTGGGCTGGTAATGTTGCAACCCTTGCTCCAATCCAAACACCAGCAGCATGAAAGTCACGGTGATAATGAAAGTTACTGCTTTTGTCCACTCCAAGACGATTTTGGTGGCCGACATGGCAACATGCTTTAACTTGCTATTCGGCGCCATGTTTACTGTGATGCTCCAATCCTCCTTCTGGATGAGTTCCTTGATGTAGCTCACGCAGTAGGCTATGACGTTGTAGAACATCAAGGTGTAGAGGCCGGTTATTTTCTTCTCCGGGCAGTTGGTACCGCCGAAGCTGCAGAGGAGCACTCGGTCGCACATCATGAAGAAAACCAGCTGGAAAAAAATGTTTTTGTACTTTTGACGATGTAGTTATGGTTTTATGCTTTTTAAATAAAGTTTAAACGTTTACTGGTTATAAATCCAATTTAAAGTTGGTTGACAAAAATTCTTGCAAAAAATGGCGAATGCGCCGGGATTATTTTCACAGGTCTACTAATTTTTTTATCAGAGTTCAGATTTTATTTCAACTATTTTGCGTTCATAATGACTTCATTATAACACCGCTTTTGGGGCTGTAATGAGATACTTTATCCCACCCAAAATTTTGATTTTATAGGTTGGCTATACTTCAAACAGCATAATATTTTGCATAGGTATTGGTTATAATATTTTTATAATTTTTCTAGTATTTACGAGACTTTTCTGGCAATAAATTTTGTTTAACACTAAAAAAAAATCCTTTTTTTCTTCTTTAACATTAACAGCCGCTTATTGTAAATAAGTAAATGAAGGACGGCATGGCGAACCGATTTTGACATTAACTGTCAAACAATGACTGTGATACCAACTATCTAAAGTAAAATTCGACAAAATTAAATTTAAAGTATAAAATTAATTTTTTTTATAGAATTTTTGCAAAATAGATAAAATAGCATAAAGAACTCATGTCATAAGACCTTTTGTCGCACTCGTTTTAAATTGTCCGCGTACGAAAAAATGACGTCTTATGACATTAGTTCTTTAATATACTATTTTCAAATGTTCACTCATTTACTGAACATTTAAGAATGTAATAGATACTACTATAAATAATAATAAATTAAAAAATTACAGTGGAAATATCACTTCTAACTTTGACATTTTTGGTTCACGATAGAAACCGTTGTTAATGCAACGTGGTATTTCTACTGTAATATTACTAGAGATGGGATTTTAGTTTTATTAATTATTTTTCTACAATAATCATAATTTTAGGTGTAATGGAATAAAATCCGTTTTGAAAAAAAATTCATTGAGCCTAATTTGATTTGATCTATTTTACCTAAATTCTTATTTCTAAAAAACTTTTTTTTTAATTTTACTACCTAAAATAGTTATGATTTTACCTATTTTACCTAAAATTTATACAAAAAGTATTTGCTAATTTTGAAAAAAAACTTAACAAAGCTCTAGAATGTCAACTAGCACTAGCTCATCGGAGACAATAAAAATTTTATTTATATATTATATTATATATTTATATTTTAAATTTAATATAACATTTATTTTATGAAATATTTTAAAAACAAAAAGAATGCCTAACCACCAATATTTTAATTAACAATTTTTATTACTAATTTGTTAATAAATTTTTGAAGTATCCCCCATTTAAAATCAAACATTTCTTAATTCTTACTTCTACATTAGACTTTGTTTTTCTTGGTTTATTACTTATATACTTATTATTATCTTAAAAGAATTTAAATCAAAAATTTGTATAGAGCGCTATCTATGAAACAATAGGGGAATCTGTGTGTCACCGTTAAATGTCAAATTTTTGTATTTTATAAACAGATTATAAAGGTTATAAATCGAAATGTATTTCTTGAAAATTGAGTTTTTCACAGTGAAAGTAAAGAAAATGTTTTATGAGCACTTTACAGTGGAGTTCGTGCCCGAATTAAAGTTATAGTTTACTGCCGGCGAAATTAAAATGTCAGTACAATTTTCATATAAACTTTTCAAATATTGGCGCTGAGAAACTATTTAATACTTTTGTATTTTTGTATTGAGATAATAAAATAATTTTCACATTTATTATTATTTTACAAGAAAGTTACTTTATTTTAACGATTGTATGACATTTGACAACTGTCAACTAACTTAAAACTAACTTCAGCCCATAAAGCCACAACTTGTCAATGTGTATTTAAAAGGTCACTTAGTGTCATGGAAAGATATACGATTAAGGGCGTTTTAAAGGTGGGAGTAGAAAATAGTATATATCAAGTTTGATAAACGCCATTTTATACACGAATTTAATTTAGGCACGAGCGAGATTGCGAGCGAGTGCTTAAGTTAATGAGTGTATAGAAAAGTTTATAAACGAGGTGCATACTATACTACGACAAATACTTATTATTATCTTAAAATGATTTAAATCAAAAATTTGTATAGAGCGCCTCCTATGAAACAACAGGGGAAACTGTCAAATGTCACATTCAGATTCACATTTTACATTTTATAAACACAATGATAAAGGTTATAAATCGAAATGTATCTTGAAAATTGACAGTTTTTCACAGTGAAAATAAAGGAAATGTTTTATAAGGACTTTACAGTGGAGTCCGTGCCCGAATTTAAGTTATAGTTTACTGCCGGCGAAATTAAAAGGTCAGTACAATGTTCATATAAACTTTTCAAATATTGGCGTTAAGTAACTATTTAATATTTTTGTATTTTTGTATTGAGATAATAAAATATTTTTCACATTTAGTATTATTTTACAAGAAAGGCACTTTATTTTAACGATTGTATGACATTTGACTGTCAACTTAACTTAAAACTAACTTCAGCCCGTGACTAAAAACCTGTTGCTAACTTCAGCCCGTGACTAAAGCGCCGTAAACTTATCAATGTGTATTTAAAAGGTCACTTAGTGTCATGGAAACATGTACGATAAAGGGCGTTTTAAAGGTGGGAGTAGAAAAAATAAATTATATTCTTTATTATTTTTGTTGAGCTAGTACTAGTTGACATCATACAGCTTTGTTAATTTTTTTTTAATTAGTAAATACTGTTTGTATTACTTTTAGATTTTAAAAATGTTTGCCTCGTCGCTGACTGCTATTTTTAATCAGTAATTTTTTTACAAAAAACTAATTTAGTCAACAAATTTTTTATAACAACCTGAAAAATTGACGCCATTAAATTTTGAACAATGACAGGTAATCTTTTAAACAATGTATGAGATTCCAAAAATTTCACCTCCATATTTTCAAACAAAAAAGTTATAGGCTATTTTTGATTGGATCGCATTTCTCAAATTTTAACGAAAAAACTTAATGACTCGAAAACTATTCACTTTAGGTATAGGACATGGTATAGTAATTTTACTCAGAATTTATGAAGAATTTAAAATGTAAAAATATATAGGGTGTTCTATTTGAAATAAAAAAGTTGATGTCACTTCCGGCATTTTGTTCTAAATTTTTTAGAAAAATAGATTAAATGGATTAAAAATGCTATTAAAATTTCAAATCGATATCTTTTTCCGTTCCACAAAAACCTCTAATGGGCCACGAATGTGAAACACCATGTATTCTCCTTAAATTCCGATTGTGCTTGAAAATGAACCAGATAATTTTCATTCAAGCTTGTTGTACAAATTTGTAAGCACTCCAGGTTTTTTTATGACTTTTGGGCTGGAAGCCTTAGTAGTTTTAACAATAGAATATTGCTTTAATTTTGTAGACCAAAACAAATTATTAATTTGGCATATTGCTTCAACAAACAAACTAACCTACTACTAAACATAAACATGTTATTTATTTGAATAGACTAAAAATAATAAGGAAATTAGATTAGGCTAGGAAAGTTTGGTCAGCTTTTAATCGTCCACAAATAAATTCAAGTTTTATTTAGTATAAATATTTGACAATAATAATTAAATTAAAAGTCAAGAAACTTAAAAGTACAATTATTCAATAATAATCAGTTTAACGACCATTATATTTAGGTTTTAATACTAATTTAGTTAAATCTAATATTTGTTAGTTTGTTATTAATTTTTTTTTTTAATTTAAACACTGGCGGCACAAAATCTGATTTTTAATTAAATTTATTACCTGCGTTGTCAAATTGGAAATATTGTTCATTTTCATAAAAATTCTTTCGCATTTGTCCAGAGGTGCATATACTTTGCTTATTACAGACCATGTTGGAGCTGAATATTGCCGTAATATTCCTGAAAAAAAAGTTTTTTCAATTTTATAATTTTATTTATAAAATCACATGTAACAAAAAATAATATCAAAATTTAAAACACATAATTCGATTGTGTGAGGTCTGGTGATCTTGGTGGCCAATAATACGATTAATTGTTGCATCACCAAATTAAAGTGAACTCAATTTTTGTTTAAACAAACTTAAATGTTTTCAAAGCCTAAGATAAACCTCTTGTTTTGTTAGAAACCTATTAACAAACAAATATTTGTAATAAACGCTTTTGTAATTTTAAATTAACAAGAGGTACCCAGATAAAGAGTTACATATTTGTATGTATGAATAAAATATAATTTGTATTCCAAAAACAACAAAAACTAAACAAAGATAATTTAATGTACAGCGGCCAAACTGGTTTGTGTCAATCAACATAATTTATCAACAGGCCTTATCATTTTTTGGTAATTAAAAATGTTTATTGGTTGCCCCCTTTTATATATTTGGGGACACAGAATGCCACACACGCTTATATGTAATCAATGTAACTAATTAATTACAAATAATAAATTGTTATTTTGTGATAATTTTCTTGTGTCTCTAGTGCTATGCTGATAAAATTTGTTTTCGAAGTATTTGTTTGTTAATTTAATTAATCATCGGGCATTAATTTTCAAGATTAGTTGTTTTTAGTTGTCGTCCTTTCTATTTTTTATAGGGTGGTTACAATTTTTTAAATTGCTTCACAAAATACACTCACAGGCAAAATAATCGATCCACACAAATTCCGATTAATTTCAATCACATATAACTTTTTTATTTGATTTCGGATTTAAACAAATATTAAAGAATATTGTAGAATCGCTCACATTTTAAAAATTACGTTCATAATATACAGGTTTAAACAAAAATATGTTTTTACCATAAGTTTAAGACACTCTGTAGAGTGGCAAAACCGTATATTGTTCTAAATTATTCAGCCACATCTATTTTTAACAGTTTTGTTTTTGGTTCACCTCTATATATTTATTTAGATGGAAAATATTGATTTTTAAAAAAACATTGCAATTTCCAATATTTTTTCTGTACAAAGAACTAAGGTTGCTATGGTCCATCCATAGCCTATGGAGGATGACAGTGACAGTTTTGTTGAATCATCATACTTGGACATGTCATATACGGCCTTCAAAACTATCAAATTGTTTTTATAAATTAATGTATTAATTTTGAGGTGTCCTCTTACTTTTAAAAATGTGTATGTCTCCGACTGATGTTGCCCTTTGTACTCCTTGTGACGTTTAAAACACTTGCCACATAATACTGTGACCGTCCATCCTGAATTAAAGCAATGGCTCTGGCAACATCAGTCGGAGATATATCCATTTTTAAAAGTAAGAAGACGTCTCAAAAGTTAAACATTAATTTGCAAAACAATTTGATAGCTTTTAAAAGCCGTATATGACATGCCCAAGTATGGGATGATTCAACAAAACTGTCGCTGTCATCCTCCATAGCCTATGGATGGACCATAGCAACCTTAGTTCTTTGTACAAAAAAATATTGGAAATTGCAATGTTTTTAAAAAAAATACATATTTACAAAAATAAATATATCGAGGTAAAACAAAACTGTTAAGAATAGATGTGACTTGATAATTAAAACTTAATTTAGAACAATATACGGTTTATACACTCTACAGAGTGTCTTAAACTTATGATAAAAAACTTATTTTTGTTTAAACCTGTATATTATAAACTTACATCTATTTTTTAGTAATTTTTTTAAAATGTGAGCCATTCTCTATTAATTTATCTACAATATTTTTTAATATTCGATTAAATCCGACATCAAATAAAAATGTTATTTGCGATTGAAATTCATCGAAAATTTGTGTGGATCGATTATTTTGCCTGTAAGTGTAGTAGGTATATCAATGACTATGTGTCATTAAAATGTCATTTAGGTAGGGTTTAATATAATTTTTTTTAAAGCATTTAATTAAAATATTTCTAAATGTTGTTCTAAAAATTGTTTTAGACTGTAAACAAATAATTTAGATAAAACCCAAGTAAAAAAAAATGGTTGTGATTCAAAAAACATACTGTATATTTAATGTTAACAATTTTGATGCATAAAATTGTTACCCAATTATTTTTTAATAATCGTTCTTTTATTTATACTTATAATAATTATAATATATTTAAATTAAAGGGGTCAGTGGTAATGTCAACATATCTTTATTTAAATGTTCTTCCCAATGTCTGGACTCCAAGTCTTTGTAGTGCTAATAAAAATAAAATGTCTGGTGAAATTATTATTGTGGTAAATCAAAACAAAACAACATGTATATTTATTGTTATTGAACTCATTATTACATTTTTTTTATAACGGTATTTACCATCTTTAGTTGGTGATAAAGTCTACTAGGAAATGCAGTCTATTTATATGCCTCTAGAAATGAGAATAATTATTGTTTACCCGCATTTCTTTTTAAATTAATTAAAAATGTTTTATAAATAATACGAGAAATGTTTAATAATAATCTTTGCTGGGGATGTTCCAATTAAAATTTAATGAATTATAATATAAATATATTATAAGTAAATTAATTAATTATTCATTCAATATATAGTTAAATATTATAAAAATGTATTATAATAATGAATTATAATTTTTTTATTAATTTATTAATTTTTTACAGATATACCTTAGAGTGTCTAAAAAAACGACTATTTTTTTTCAAATCGCGTATCTCTAGAAAACGACCCTGTGAAAATATGAGCTCTTAATATTAATATTTAGAGGTGGCGTTTTGTAATTTTCTATTTCCAATTTAAATAATATGGGAATAGTATATTAAAGTACAAGTTGCAGAAGGCCACATATTCTCGCACGAATTCGAAATTTGGCCTCGAGCGACGAAGGAGCGAGTGGACGAACGAATGAGTGCGAGAATAGCCTTCTGCAACGTGTGATTTATACTATTTTCTCGATTTTAACTTTTATTTAGGTTTTTTTAATTGTTTTGTGGTCGTTGTTAGTTAGGGGATTTTTCTCGCAAAATGTCAGTTGGCAACACAAAATGACAATATTTGTTATCCTGCACAAGTACAACCTGAACTGCACTTTTACACATTAAACTTAAAATTTTGCATTAAAATGCATTGTTGGAGCAAACTTTATATTACAAAACAATAATAAAGGCTTCATTTTCAATAAAAGTAATGAATTTGAGGTTATTAATCAGTTTGACATTTTGGGGGTACCAATACTTAAAAACTAAATGTTACCAAAAATCGTTTAAGAATGAGCTTCATTCTTCAACGATTTTGCGTGCGAGAATATGACATTCTTACATAAAAATCGAGAAATTTTTTTTCAAACTTTGGAATTTTGTAACGTGATAACGAGCTACGTCATAAGTTAGAAATTATCCCTTATTGAAAATTTAATACTCTACAAAAAAGGTCTGATTGACATTTTGCGTAAGTCAAGCCGTTTCAAAGATATCGAGCATCTTCTTCAGACTGTTTAAAATCATGTTTTTTTTTCTTAAATACAAAAAAAATCACTTTATATGTATTAAAAACCCAAAATTATTAACCTGAGAATAAATATATGCTTATATTTAATGGAATGCAATTTTTTTATAATTTGACAAATGATAATTAGACCAGGGTCGATAATTTTTAAAACCAAAAAAAATTACAGTAGGATGAAACCCATTGAAAAAGGAGAAGAATATAATAAAAATGAAAGGAAAAATAAATTACGGGCTATCTGACTTCGGGAAGTGGGAGGGGGGGGTTTAAGGGTAAAAAATGGTTTATCTCGATTTCCGGCAAAACTACTAGTCCTATGGAAAAAAGTTAAATAGCAAAGTTGTAGGTAATAAAAGGATCTACAACTTTTATAATTACAATTTTTTTTAAATAACCTCAAAATTTATGTGAAAAATTCAAAAAACCAAGTTTTTGGTTTTTTATTTTTATCTTTTACAAAATTTCCACGAAATTTGGTGAAAACTTACCTTTTTATGTCCCAAATACACTGTAATGTTTCGCCTTATTTTGACTTAATATCAAAAAAGCAACCTAATTTTCAATCGAAAATTCTCGCGTCAAAATATCAGCTTTTTTCAAAAAGTCGGTGTGCTTTTTGTTCGTTGAAATCTCTACTTTCTGATGGTGTAAAAAAATATACATTACTATGGTAAATGTTCTCAGAAAATGCAAAAAATATTATAATGAATAACGAAAAAAACTCGAATTCGAAAATTTATTTTAATCATTATGTACAATTTCATCAAAAAAATGTGATTGTTGCAATTTTTTTTAGTTAAAAAGTTTATTTATTAAATTCTAATAACATTTATGTCAGAAAATCTCATAACATATAAAAATACATGTAAATCATACTATTGAATTTAGATACTTCAATCTGATTACGTTATTCATTATAATATTTTTTGTATTTTCTGAGAACATTTACCATAGTAATGTATATTTTTTTACACCATCAGAAAGTAGAGAGTTCATCGAACAAAAAGCACACCGACTTTTTGAAAAAAGCTGATATTTTGACGCGAGAATTTTCGATTGAAAATTAGGGTGCTTTTTTGATATTAAGTCAAAATATGGCGAAATAATAAATATTTCAAATCAAATAAATTACAGTGTATTTGGGACATAGAAAGGTAAGTTTTCACCAAATTTCGTGGAAAATTTTTTTTTTTGAAAAAGATAAAAATAAAAAACAAAAAACTTGGTTTTTTGAATTTTTCACATAAATTTTGAGGTTATTTAAAAAAATTGTAATTACAAAAGTTGTAGATCTTTTTATTACCTACAACTTTGACATTAAACTTTTTTCCATAGGACTTGTAGTTTTGCCGGAAATCGAGATAAACCATTTTTTACCCTTAAAACCCCCCCCTCCCACTTCCCGAACTCAGATCGCCCGTAATTTATTTTTCCTTTAATTTTTATTATATTCCCCTCCTTTTCCAATGGGTTTCATCCTACTGTTATTTTTTTTCTCTTTTTACCATTTTTAAAGGCTTCTGCACTGGTCTAAATTTATAATAAACTTCTACCATATTTTATAGGTAAGTAAATATTTTTCAATAAAAATTTATAGAAAGATATTAAGGGTGGCTAGTTTTTAATACATTGTTGACATAGTCATTTTTTTTATTTTACTAGAATGTCAGTAAAAAATTTATTCGATTTGTATTTTTTGTACTAGGACAGAAACCCATTAATTAAAATTAAATTAAAAGTTTTATATGCTAAAGAAGTATCGGTTTTTTAAATAGGTATTTTTTTTACAGAAGAGAGGAAGGCAGAAGTCTTACTCGACAAATTTTGTTCAATTGCACAGCTAAATCGCGCACGTTATTTGTGTTTTACGTTGCAAGGAAAAATTTAAAAAACTTTTTTAGTTCTCGATTTTAATCGATTATTCCTTATATCATTGATTAAGAAACTCAACGCTTAAATGCTTATATAGTTACGTTGTCTGTGTATTTCATCAAAGGGATCATGGTGAATTATTGTGTTTTTAATTGTAAATAAAATTTAATAACTAAATCGTTGCACTTTCATGTTTTGTCAAAGGATCCAATTCGGTAAGTACATTTGTTGGTGCAGAATTAACTAATACTTTACCTAATATAATTGTATTTAAGTTTTGACATTTTTAAGAAATTAGTAAAAAATAATTTGTGCACAAACATAACCTTAAAATCAATTATTTTTATATTTGAGTTCTCTAAAAAACGGCGACAACTGCATTTTAAACAACAAAATATACCTACGAATTCATGGCAACATAATATTATATATAATATATATAATGGTATTTTATCTACGCCAGTGAGATAAGAACTTCTTATCCCACTCATTTTGACCAATCAAATAAAAAAGTCAAAATGTCAAAATAACCCTAAATTAAGTCTTAGACAAAAATAATTACCATATATTTTTTCATTTAGAGGCGTAGATAAAAATTTGTACAATATACGTGTGATAACGCTTTATTAACGTACTTTTGCGATTGCCCAACTCGTGCTACGCACTCATTGGGCAAATTTCGCATGCGTACGTTAATAAATCCCACTTATATCGTAAATAACTATTGCCGTTGAGTGGAGACTTTAAAGAATTCTTAATCAACGCTTTTAATAATGCTAAATTCTGTTTAAATTTAGACGACTTCTTTGTTTGACGATTTTGTTTACACTTTTCACGTTAATCACTACTAAAATGTGTATTTATTGTATCTAATAGGTACAATTTATATTTACAGAGACTGTATACAATTTATTTCTTCATTCAGATTAACACTGTTTATTGCAAAACCGGTAAAAACTCAACCGAGGATTTCCTCTCGAAATACACCCAAAAACACAACAAATCGATCCACTTTTTTGTTCGATGTTTTTTAACATTTTCAGGCTTTATTCTCAAAAACACTCGTTTGTAACATAAGCTGATTATTAAAAGTGGTACTTTTGTTACGATGATAACAGCCGAGTGGTGGCGCTACTAGCGATACTTCTTTAGCGTATTGTCTTAAATATTTAAAAAATATTAATAAAATATTTTTACTTCACAACTAGGTAGGTTTTTGTGATTTGTTTTCTACTATAGCTATACTGGCACTAGTTCTCTGTTTAAAGTTGAGTAAATTCTATTTTTTATAAAAACGGGGGGAATGCATGCTGATGACGTTGCGGTATTAACCTACAGCGTTCGAACTCTACTAGCTCTGGTTATTATGTGTAACAGTTTCTTAAAATAAAAATCCAGAAACTTAGGTTGTTAAAATTATAAAACAATGATTTTTACCCAAAAATTTCGTCAAAAACCTAAACATTTTTTTTTACCCTACCTTCAAAATAAGAGGTTCTAGCCATGGTAAAACAATTGTAGGTAAACTGTTTCACATAATAGTTATTACAAAACTAACATTAAGTTAGGTTGGATTATTTCAAAAGTTTAAAAAAGAATTGGCATGATGCTCGGTTCAAAATATTTATTATTAGAGATTATCACCTCAATATTTGTGCAGTTTTTTACAAGCATTTTTTAACACAGAAACATCATTTTGATATATAAAAAGGGTAGTTTTAATTTCGATAAAAATGTAAAAAAACTCGGTTCCAAATGAACAAAGAAGATTTTCTTATACAATTTTAACATACTTTTTTACATCGTACACTGTACAGTGCATTATCTCCCGTATGATAATATACGAGGTGTGTTCAGAAAATAACGGGAAATGTTAAATTTCGCGGGTTCGAAAGGACCGGTTGTCATAAAATTTTCTTTATTATGTTGGTATATATGCCCCCGAAGTATGATGAAAACTTTATCTGTTTTCATTGTTTGCTTTGTCTGTGGCAGCCGCTAAGGTTAGACGTGTTTTATGAGCTCGGCGATTTTTCGTTCGTTAAAAGAAATGGATCAAAGAATTTGTATCCAATTTTGCTTAAAAAATGAAATAAATTCTGTGAAATGTTAACAAAGCCTTATAGTGAGTCTGTTATAAGTAAAACAAGAGTTTACAAGTGGTATAAAAGTTTCCAAGATGGCCGTGAAGACGTTAAGGATGACGAACGCCCCGAACGCACAAGCGTATTAACAACCGATAAAAATATGGAAAAAGTGGATGAAATGGTTATAAACCATCAGAGAAGTCGCTGATGATGTTGGTATATCGATTGGCTCATCCCATGAAATTTTTTCAAATGTTTTGGTTATGAAACGCGTGGCAGCAAAATTTGTTCTAAAATTGTTAAATTTTGAACAATATTTTTGGCCAAAAACAATACTGTAATGATGCCCAGCCTCCATATTCGCCAGACATGCCTCTGTCTGACTTTTTCCTTTTCCCAAAAATAAAGAGAACCTTAAAGCGCCGTCATTTTGCGTATTGGAAGAAGAGCTGGCACATGTGCATAATATCCAATGGGGACTATTTTGAAGGCGACAACATTAATGTAGACGAATAAATAAATATTTATATCAAAAATAGAAATTCCCGATATTTTCTGAACACACCTCGTAGATACCATTTATTTTACAAACTTTACGAAATGAAACTTTATTTTATAATTGATGAGTGCCCGAAGGTTTATCTTAAAACTAATTGACAAAATCTGACATCTATCCACTCCATTATCTAAAAACGTTTGAAAAATAGAAAAGTTGTATTTTTAGAACTTGACCCGGAGGTCAAAATTGAACAAATAAAGCATTGTCATGTCGTTTTAAAGAAAGTGGCGCCTCTAAAATATCGGTCAATATAATAATAGCGCCTGCATAACTAGATCGAAAATTTAATCATGTTCAACCCGAACGACTCTATTGAGGCCACGCAGTTTGTGTATTTTATTGTTTTCTCACGCATTAGTTAAATCACGAAAAAATACATTACATCATGAACAACATACTTTTATCATCCGACTAATATTATTTAGCAAATAAAGTACCATATCTAAATATTTGGGCCAATATTGATAGGGCCACCAAAAATTAACTATGCTTTGTACATGTTGGTGCTACCAAAACATTGTACTCGTAAATATTTCCAAACGAATATTTTATTTATTATTTTATTTTAAAAATGATTTTAAATTAAAATACAAAATATTAACCCCGGAGCATTCGCCAGATTTAAAACAGTAATTTGATTTAAAAAGTTCATATTATACTGGATTCGTAAAGTACATTATGTTAAACATGATTATGGTATACATTGGGGTGTCCGTTATTTCCCAAGTTGTTTTTTTATTCGGATATCATCTAAATTATTTTTTTACAGCCTAAAACAATTTTGTAAAAAACTAAACTAAACTAAAACTAAAACTAAATGACATTTTAAAACGCTCATTATCGCACATGTTTCCATGACACAAAGTGACCTTATAAATACACATTGACAAGTAGTGGCTTTATGGCGCTTTAGTCACGGGCTGAAGTTAGTAACAGGTTTTCAGTTAAAAATTTTGCGTACAGTGCTCATAAAACATTATTTTCCCTTTTACTGTGAAAAACTGCTTCTATATCGATTGTTAGTCTATATTCAAGGGATATATTTTGATTTACACAAAAAAAAATTAGAATTTGGAAGATTTCCAAGTTAGAAATTATAACGGGAATTCCAATAAATACAACTTTTTGTACCTTTAACATTTCCCGTGTTTAATACTTTGTGATAATATTTTGCAATTATAGTACTAAAAAAATCAAAGGATAAAATATTATTTTGAAGTTATTTTAATATCTAAAACTATTAATAATTGTTAATTTTAATTAAAATAATAACGGGCAATGTTAATGGTTAAAATAACGTCAAAAATGTATGGTTACTTTATTTTCGTATAGATGTCACTTTATACGAATTTTTAATTTAAATAATTTTAAGGATAATATTAAGTATAAAGTAAACTTTTCTAGGCACTCATTCAATAAAGCACTCGCTCGCAAGCCCCCTCGTGCATAAATTAAATTCGTGACTAAAATGGCGTTTATCAAACTTGATACATAATATACTATTTTTCTAAACTTGGGTATTATCTAAATTATTTGTTTACAGTTTAAAAACAATTTTGAAAAAACATTTTTTTAGATGTCGTTTAACCCTACCTAAATGATGATACCCTAAATTTTATTTTTATTTTTTTATATACCAATTCATAACTCACTTATTAACATCTCACAATTCACAAAACAAATTTTTGTAGGAAATTTTACGTTGTACAAAAGAGGTTGTTTACGTTTTTTTGTAAAACCATTCATTTCAAGGATCGGAGGTCAAAGTTTAAAATAAATAAAATAATTAAAAGTATCATTATATAGGCAGAAAATTAATTATTTATCTAACTAGTGCGGAAAAGAAACTTTCCTCGGGTTAGCAATATTTTTTTTCAAGCGTGCGGAAAAGTGCAACTTTTCGCACGGTTATGCGTGCCGAAAGTAGCAACGACCAATGTCAAAGTTAAAACCAAAATTTCTGTTTATTGGATAGAAAAAAAATAAGAAGTTCCCAGTGAACCAAACCGTGACTTATGACCTAAAATTTACGTAACACGTAGATCATATCTAGGTAATTCAATTTTTACGTCATAGTGACATAATACTGACCCAAAACGTGACTTTTATATGATGTAATTAAATGACTTACATATTACGTACATCTTATGTAATATTAAAGTCATATCGTGACGTAATATTAAAGTCACTTTTCTTACGTAAGACTGACATAAGAAATCTGTCATAATATTACATAACTTTTAGGTCACTGTCTTACGTAAGACTGACGTAATAAATCTGTCATAATATTACCTAAGTTTAAGGTCACTTTCTTACGTAAGGCTGACGTAAGAAATACGTCATACTATTACATACGTTTTAGGTCACTTTCTTACGTAAGACTGACGTAAGAAATCTGTCATACCATTACATAAGTTTAAGGTCACTTTGTAAGGTAAGACTGACATAAGAAATCTGTCATACATATTATTTAGACGAACTAGATGCAAAAGTAATTTCAAAGTATGAAATTCACTGTATTTTAATGTTTGAATTAAACTAATTTCAATGAATGGACTTTTATTTTTAATGAGTGAAATAGGCAAACATAATTTTTATTTTTTATTGATTGAAATGGTTAATTCCAATCATTGAGTAAAATAACGTAAGTAAATTCTATTAATTGAAATTGACGCCGATTATTTTAAACAATAAAATCAGTGGATACTTTTCCTTACCAATCAGTTTAATTCAAACATTAAAATACAGCAAATTTCATATTTTGAAATTACTTTTGCATCTAGCATGATGAAAGAACTAACGCGAAGTTCCTTGAATTTTTTGGCTACTTAGTACTTGGTCGATTAAATGAAAATATGGTTTAAAATCAATAAAAAAATAATGTATCTTAATTTAATATGTAATAAACATAATATAGATTTTTATGATTCCGGTTCCTACTGCTTTATGTGAAAAATCATGTAGGTACCTACTCATAATCATGGTTGCAAGTACTTGCAAGTACCTACTTATTTTTTAAATTGTAAAAAATTATCAACAAAAGATTTACGTGTTATTACGTGTTAACGTGTTATTTTTGTATTGTATGTTACTGTTATTATTTTTTGAAAATTTTTGAAAATGGCGCTTTTGGTGAAAGTAGAATTTTTTTGTTCCACCCTGTACAATCGAAAAAATAAGTAGTTACGCTTTAAAAGACCTGAAATGATATTTCACTCACTTCAAATTTTTTTAAATGTGACCTTGGCAGTACGACGTCATTTGTTTTTTTTAATCCATGCATGTCAAAAAATGTTACCTATTAAAATACTAAAATTTTAAATTTTTAAAATAAAAATAATTTTTAAATGTTGAATATTGTCCCTAGCTATAGCTATAGCTACTCATAAAAAGCGATTTTTGTTTGTTCTTACTTCTGACATACCCTGTAAAGAATCTGAAAAATTAGTAGTTGGTTTAAAATCCATTGTGAGTTGGTTTTGATCAGCTTCATAAATTAGATAAAGTATAAGCTTGCAATAAATACCTTTTCGGTAATGATTCCATTTCCCATTGAAAAAAATGTGACCTTTTTACAGTACGACGCCATTTTAGAAATTTTTCAAAATGTAGTACCCAGAGTACCCTTGTCTCTGGTAGTACCTATATATTTAATGCCTTGTTTAACATACTAAAATTTCAATTTCCAAATACAGAGGTTCAAAAAATAAAACTAAAAAAAAATAATACAACCAAATTTAAAGAATTTAATATTATAATATAATATGGTATAATTATATATAAATATAATACCTATAATAATAGATATGTATTTGCACAATATTGTGGGTATTAGTATATTTTTTAAATTTAAAAAATGATAAATAAAAGAAATGAAATTGAAAAACGAAATTATTTAAGTACACTGTGAATATTTAGTATTAAGAAACCAAGAGATTTTTAATAATATATGTAAACTATTAAAGAATTCTTCATTGATAAACAAATTTTATAATAATATTATAATTTGGTCCGGTTATTGTGTTTCAGACAAATAAGGGTAAAGTTGTCAAATAACATTGATATATTAATTGTTAACAGTTGCAATATGCAGTATTGGTTGCCTATAATAAGTAGGCATCTACTATAATAAAGTTGAAATCTACTTATCATGGGCAACCCCCATTGCATAATACATCTCGCTTATGTGGCACTAATCGTTAAGTATATAAGTTGACACTGACTGCATTGCAATTAGAGATTTAGGATCCGAACGAACCTCGGCAAATACACGAATTAGGAATTGTGGACCACGATAAAATTTAGATTTTTTGCTGGAATTTTTTCTTGGAGTCAGGATTGTTTTGTCATGGAATATCCGTGGTCCTCTGCTAAGCAGAGTCTGCTTAAACAGTGATGAAAAATAAGGAAGGGGGCTTCGTCATTCTGAGGTCATATTTATGTCACATTTATTACGTAAATATTATGTAATGGTATGATGTCAGTGTTACATCAATATGTTTACGTCATATTTATGTCATATTTATTACGTCAGAGTCTGACGTAAGGAAGTGTGAAATAATGACTCTTGTATGACTCAAGTGTGACCTATATCTTACGTAAGTGTGACTTGACATGACGTCATATTTACGTCATATTTACGTAATTGTGTTTACTGGGTTAGTAATAATTATGTTAACGTGAAATGTGGATCATTATCAAGATGGGGATGTATATTTTTAATATTGATGTAAAATAAAAAAAAAGTTTTGTTAATAAAAATAAACATGTTTTTTCAGAAACATTGTTTTCCACAACAGGGAATCTGTATTCTATATTATTGCACGTTAATTACTGTTAACCCGTCGATATGAAAGCGATCTCCTACTTATAAGTAATAAGTAATAATTATTAATAATAATAATAATAATAAGTTATTATACCTAGGGTTGGGACAGTTGAAATTTTCAAATGAAAATTTCAACTTTGAAAGTTTCAAACTTTAAATATTTCATTTAGTTGGAAAAGTGAAATTATTAAAAATTTCAAATGAAATTTTCAATTCGAAAATTTCAACATTGCCTGTGAAAGTTTCAGAAATTTTATTGAAAGTTTCGCAATTTACTGAAAATTTCGTATAAATTTCACATGCGGCCTCCCCTGGGACCTTTCATAATAATTTACAACAGATTCTAAATCGACCAATAAGAACGAGTTATCAAGCGTCTGGGCGTTTTTGTTTAGTTCGGCTTGAATTTGAATACACTATAAGTAATTATTGTTACTTATATGCATAAATTAATTTAAATAATTTAATTCAGTTACGAATTTAATTTGTAAATTAATTCAGACTTTAAATTTTTTTAAAAGTCATGATTAATTTAAACTTTTACTTTTGCTATAATTGCATCGGAAAACGGATAAAAAATGCCTTTGGTTCATAAAATTTTGATGAAGTGTTTTCAATTTTCGTAAAATTTCAGTAAAATATTTAAAAATAATAAATATATATAAATATAAAACAATGAAAGTGGCACAATCTCATTAGCTTACCAAAAAGTGCTATATCTCTTTTAGTTTTAGTAGTTTTAAAAATATTTCAAAAGGAAATTTGTGGTAAACATAGGTATTTATTATTTATATTATTGGTGCAGGGGCCCACAGAGGGGTAGGAGGTAAGAGAGGCAATTTGCCATGGTCCCCAAATGGGCTTATTTCAATATTAATATATTACACTTAAAGTGATTGAAATTTATTGAAAGTTTCAATAAATTTCATAAATTTCATGAAATTTCAGAAATTTAGGAAATTTTATTAAATTTCATAAATGTCATGAAAATTTCAAGTGAAATTTCAAGTACAAGCAAAAAGTGAAATTTTCCCAACCCTAATTATACCTATTCGTAAAAAAAGGGTATTTCCCGAAAATAGTTGCGGCAGATGACGGCAGGAGACGCTGTAGTTTGCTTTCAAACATTTCTAACTGATACTATTTCAATTTCGTGGTGTTAAAGTAGGGGAAGTGAGAATCACACGGGTTTCAACAAAATACCATATTTTTGTCCCTATTTGAAAAGTATAATAAATATAATAAATAGCATTTAGCAACAAAATGATAATATTTTAGATTTTATAATGGCATGTTTATAACATAATATCCATGGATATGCATATTTATTTTGTTTGTATTTATCAAATTGCCATGTCATATTATATTTATATTTTGTCCTGTAACTGGTTTATAACTGTTGGGCAATAAAGTACTTATTTAATTTAATTTAATTTAATTATTATTAATTTTAATTTAAACAGCAAGAATTTGGCAACATCGTATTTTGACCACGATAGCCAAAAGGTTTTTATCATAGACAAATTAATATGTAGATGGTTTTTATCATTAACCATTTTGTTTGTTTCCTGTTGTATACCAAATATTTGAAGATTTAGATGTAGGCAAGTGATTAAGAAAAATTTAATATAACCTAAATTTTATTTAATTGACAATTCGTATCATAATTGGACGTTTTACTATGTCAATGGTATCATTTATTTTAATTCCCCCACTTATGAACTGACTATGCGCATAAAGTAAAATGATACGGTAAATCGACAAATTTCCCCTCAAAAAAGGAAACAGGGTCATTTATACAAAATATAGCGAATAAGCGGTATATGTGTGGAAGTATGTGCTATATGTCATAAATTATTTCGCTTATTTTTTTATAAAAATATAAACGTTTTTTTTAATTTTTATTATCATTTTGTTTTTTTTTACATCACTAATTTTGAAGATAAATATGGATTAAAACTTATTTCTGTTGGATATAAAAAATATAAACAAAAAAACCCTTCCCCACGCTTGTGGAAAAAAATGTTTTCTTTAAAATTGTATTTAGACTGTAAACAAATAAATTAGGTAATACCCAAGTAAAAAATGCTACTTATAAATTCTGGAAAAAAGATAATGTCAATACTTAAATGGTAAAATACCTTTTTTGTAGACCATGCAAATTTCTACAAAGTAATTGAATCGGTGAGTTCAAGATTTTAAATTTTGACAAATTATTTTATAAAATTATTTTTATAGTTTGTGAGAATGTTTCAACTATTGTACAAAATATGGTTATTATATTTTATAAAATAGTTAAAATATTCTCAACAAAATGCATTTTAAAGTAAAAAAGTGATTTTATAAAATATATTTATAACTTGTAAACAATTTAAATTTTGGACTTGTACTGTTCTTGATTTCACCGATTCAATTATTTATATCATAAGGCTGAGAAGTGAGTCTTTTGGTGGTAAAATCAAAGTTTAAAGACCGACGCGTTAGCAGAGGTCTACAGTTGAGCACAAAAAGACCTAATTCTTATTATTTATTATTGAAGTAATATTGTTATTATTTTTTATATTGAATAAAGGCCGATTCCCACTAGGTGCTGTCATACTAAATTAACATTTTAGGATTATGTTTATTTCGAATATTTTTGGTGGTTATAATAATATGAAGTGACAATTTAAACAATAATAAGTTTTAGAAAACTAAGTGACTCTCTTAGATTGTTGCTAATTTCCTTAATTTTTGGCTATAGGTATTGTTTAAATTTGTCAGTATGTAAAATTAAACCTTAAATAATTTTGTTATTTTACATAATTTTATTATATTTTTGGTTGTTTTCGTATTCGCACTCTACGATTAGGTAGAATCGAATTTATAAAAATGGTTTATTTCCATGTTGATTTCCTTTAAATAAGATCAATCTGGAACAACACCATATAGGAGAATATTTTGTCAACATGTGTACAAATTCAAGCTGCTAGAAAACACCATGAATCGTGGTCATTTTTATCCTGATAACAACTTATAACTAGAAATGTTGACATAATAAAAAAATATTCATTGTAAACATTTCTAATAATTATAGTTTGTTCTACCAGGAAGGTAAAAACCGGTAAATAAACTAATTAAGATATTTACTTCGTTTAAAAGAAGTTATAGCCTTTCATACATTCTAGCAAACTTGTTTAGTTGTCAGTTAAAATGTTATGTTGTCCAATTGCATACCTATCTTATCCCAATAGATGTGACGTCACAAAAGAAAGTGGGTAATTCCCAGGATTCCATTGCAAAAATTAATTCACAAAATTTAAATAATAAAGGTAGGTGGACTTATCATTATAAATGCTAAGTAGTACTGTTGGTTTTAATCTATATGTGAGTCTTTTTATTATTTTTTAAAATAATATTAATTATGTGTCCTGCCCTAAAATGTTGTCACTTTATAAAATATAAACTAAGGTTTTAAAAATATTATATCTCAACTTTCGCATCTCAACGCGAAACTTAACTTCTTTAATTGTCTTGAGGTTGGTACGACTAAATTTTTAATTATGCGTTAACTTCACTATGCTCCGCTCAAGAATGTATAAAAACGCGTAAATACAGGGTGTCCCGAAATAACGTTAATATATTTCTAGAGATGATTCTACTCGTACAAGTAAAAATAAAAGAAAAATTTGCTATCTAATGCGTTACTTAAGGTACTATATAATATATATATAATATAATATAGGTATAATATATACAAGGTGTCCCTAAACTTAGTGGCATACATTTAGGAGCAGATTAAGCAAGTCAAAATAAGACGACAATTTAAATAAATATTTTTCCTAATTACGTAAGTTTAAAAGATATAGGGTGATTAAGTGTTACTTATCATATCAGTTTTTTTTAATATAATTCTACTATGGTAGACTTGGAAAGGTAATATTTTGCAAACAGTCACTTACTAGCAAAACACATATTCACACATAATTACAATTGTTCGAGTGAACACAGTTTCGTAGAAACAGAGGTTGCTTAAGCTCATTGTCCCATACAAACTTTAAGGTTAGGTTTTTATACCATTTGATGCAATTTTTCGATTACTTAGTTCGGCTACTATTAAAAAGGTGTACCTCTCTAATTTCGATAAAATAAACCGTTTCCGAGATATTCGAGATTAAAATAATTGTTATATCGTATTAAAGGACTAAAAGGTAGGTATACCTATATATATGATAACAAATTTTTTAATTGAAAAAACTACATTTTTTTTAATTTGACGGTCAGGGCAAAAAGTCCCGAGGCTCATGGAATCCCCTTTTTAATTTTTTCAATTAAAAAATAAAATTTGTTATCATATACCTTCTAATCCTTTTAAATAATGCGATATAACAACTATTGTAATCTCGAATATCTCGGAAAAGGTTTATTTTATCGAAGTTTGAGAGGTACACCTTTTTAATGGTAGCCGAACTGTTTAATCGAAAAATTGCATCAAATGTTACAAAAACCTAACCTCAAAGTTTGTATGGGACAATAAGCTTAAAGCAACCCCCGTTTCTACACTGTGTTCACTCAAACAATTGTAATTATGTGTGAATATGTGTTTTGGTAGTAAGTGACTGTTCGCAAAATATCACCTTTCTAAGACTACCATGGTAGAAGTTTATCATGGAAACATAAGTAATTGGGTTTTCGTCTTATTTTTACTTGCTCAATCTTTTCCTAAATTTATGCCAATAAGTTTAGGGACACCTTGTATATATATATATATATATATATATATATATATATATATATATATATATAATATCTAATTGCTAATGGATTTGCTAGCATGTTTAAGGTTTCATTTATTGTGTCCAATGATAGAATATAGATTCGTGTGTAGCTGATGTTAACAGTTTAATGTGAGGTCTTTTTCTGAATCAGATATCACTTTTGCTCTAAAAAAATTAAAACCGAAATTCACCAGCATTTATAATTGGGGATTGTGCGTCTTCTCTTATTATACCTACCTTTAAAATTAATTTTTAACTTAATTCTTAAGACTTGTGTAGGTATATCCTGAGTTAAGGAAAAAGTCTAAACTTTGTCCTGTATACAAAAAGGGTGATAAAAATTGCTGTGAAAATTATAGACCGATTGCAGTAACTAGTAATTTCTCCAAGATCTTTGAGATTCTTTTGCACAAGGTTTTATATCGACATGTGAAAAGTCTGGTCACCTTAAGTCATCGTGGTTTTGTGAAAAACATATCGTTACAAATTTAATGTGCAAACAATCTTGATAAAAATGAACAGGTAGATGTTATACACAGACTTCTCTAAAGCTTTTGATAGGCTTGACCATGGCATAATTCTACAAAAGCTCTCATCATCTTTAATTAAACTCTTCTCGTCATATCTACTAAACCGCAAGCTATATGTCGAATTTCAATAGGTTTAATTTTAAAAATTTGGAGGAACACAGGATAAAGGCATCCTTAGTATTTTTGTTTAAACTTTTAAATAATTGTATCGACTGCCCTATTATGTCGAAAAATAATTTCACCTTTTATTTGCAATGCGCAAAACAAATATTTTAAAATTTTTACCTGTAAACTTTATGTGTGAAATGTAGAATGAGTTGCAAGATAGATATTTTTTATGCAATGTGCAAACAATAAGAAATATAAATATAAATACCTATTTTTTTTTATTATTAAATCTTTACTTGCAATATTATTTTTTGTTGTTTTGTATTTAGAATATTTAAATAGTTTTTAATATATCATCTTGTATTTGGTTCAAGGACTGTAGGATGATGTAAATAAACAAATAAATAAATAAATAGCGTTTTTCTCAAAAACTGTGGTCTCCATGACTAGTTAGTTAGTTTTTTACTTACAATTATCTGGAGAATTGTATTCTAAGATCGAGAATTCAACAAAATCTTACAAAAAAAGTTTTTCCCATGTTTCGGACGCCTATGGTCATAATTTATCCAATTTGACCCCACTCGATATGTTATATAGTAGGTATCTCTGATAAGTAAAAATTAAGCACAGTATATTCATGTGCTTCCAAAATATGGCGCTAAATAAATCATAACGTAATTAATATATTTATAAGATGTAAATGTTAACCTTCCATTATATTTTTACACCACGATGTATAGTCAATTGTTTTTCCTATACCGGAAAATTATGAAAAATTAAAATATTAATTAAGTTTTTTTAAAAGTGTCAATCTAGCAAACATGATGCTTGATATATACTTAGCAACAAGTTACTTTTCGAGGGCGATACTTCCTATAAAATCAGATTTTTCTCGAAATTTAGTCTCATACTTTTTTGGTTCCTTCAACAATACACAACCAAGGGTAAGTCAATTTAGTATTTCTATTTGAAGCTTTAAATGATTTATAAATTAACATTATATGAAAATTACAATAATTGTTTAAAAGAAAAATAATTTTGCAGTAATAGTACAATTTTAATTCCTATATTGGTGTATATATTGAGATGTCCCCCTAGCGAAAATGATTATTTTTTATTTTTGGTTGTTTCACTGTTAATCTAGAATGGGGTTTTTGGGAAGCCACCAGGTCTAGTAATAACATAACATAAGTGGTTCTGCACTAATGCAAGAATTTGAACATTAGAGCTTCACGGAAGATAGCTTCACGGAGGTTAGGATTTCGTATGTTTTTTTAAACATTCCTTTGTATATTTGAAATAAGTTATTGTATCTTTTGACACCTTAATATTTCTTAAAATTACAATTGTACTTACTAAGATATTACACTTCACGGTGTATAGGTTTTTAAATAGCAAATTAATGAACTTAAACTTTTGAATTATAAAACAGCAACACTATCATCTGCATATAAATTCTAACTGACCTTCAGGAATCACATACATCTATAATGTCGTATACAGGGGTTTTTGCTTATTTAAAATGATTAAAGCGCCATCCGTTGCATAAAATTTAAAGCAAAAACAGATTCACGGAGGATAGAATCAATTTTTGTAACACCTACATAAATGGTTATAAAAATTATTTCTTTTAATTTTTAATATTTTATATTTACTTTGGATTTGTTTAATTTACTTAGTGAACTGATATTTTTAGTATGCTTTTACTACCTCAGATATTTGAAAACATATAGGTTAACCTAAAAAGAGTAAGAGTCACGGAGGATAGGTTTTAAACTTTTAAAACATTGTAAAAAATAATTAATTGCGGTTAAAAATCTGGAACCTGAGCTGTAATATCTACTTAATCATAAAAGATTAAAACACAATAAAAGTGTAGGTCAAACTCATTTAGTTTTATTAAATATCACGGGGTAACACCATAGTGAGATTCACCTATTTATATAATGTTAAATTTTACAAAAAAAAGTTTTGAAGAATTAAATATTTTTACAAAAATTTATATATTTATATCGATATCATAAATAATAAAATAAAATGTTTTTCACCTACATTTTCATGGCTTTTTTGGATCTTCGCCAAACTAATTTTATTTCTATGATCGCCACAAAATATTTTTGTTTACGTTTATTTAGAAACGTGCAATAGAAATTACATGTTTATTTTGGAAATTGGATTATTCTACTGTACCTGGTGTTTTCGCAATAAGCTGTCGTATCCATCGTACAGGATATTTGTAGTTTGCGGAAATCATCACCGGAAGTACTAAACAGGAATAAGTTGCTACGCACCATCCTCCTAAGCTCACTAAAAGTGGAGAGTGTCCTCTTGAACAGTACGGTAGCAAGAATAACACTGATAGGAGGCATACTAAAAATAAAGTCAAAATTAAAATGCGGATATATTTAAATATGTTGTTAAAAGTTTCACTTACTTTTTGCATTTTTAATTGACATTTTTAATAAATCAAGAAATAAAGGTTAATTTATTTATACCTAAATAAATTTATCTATACATAATATGTTTTTGATAATTGAATGCTATGCTGGAACAACTTTGAAATATTATTTCATGTGTTTGTATACATATAATATAAAATCAAATTACTTCTTTTCGATTGTCCACAATAGTTATTTCAGGGGTCTGATATCAAAATCAGTTCAATAATTTTTACTAGCAAATTCCGTCACATTCATCAACATAGTTTAGTCCAGTTGAAATGATAGAGTAAAAATAATATACTTTATTTTCATAATGTATTTTATCTACTCCTTTTAATAATAATACTAATAATAATAATTTTTATTCATGTTAACATGCACAGATACATTTAATCAGGTCAGAACAAAAACAATTAAAAACTAAAAACCTTAATATATTAAAATATTACACAAAAGAAATAAAATATAAGGTAGATAAAATATATACTTAAAATTGTTGATTAAAACTAGACTTAAAAAATAAAACTTTACAGAAAAAATATTAATAATACAACCTTATTTTTTTTTAAATCACATGAAAGACAAATCGCAAGTTAAAAATTCGTTTATGTCATAAAACGTTTTTATTATTAAAAATTTCTTAGACGTATCTTAAAACGTTTTAACTGTTTTATTTTATTGGGAAGTCTATTATAAAATAAAACAGTTAAATTTGAAACAATTTTTTGCATAATATTGTTTTTTTCCGTGAATATTGATAAACATTATAAATTCCCTGCTTGACGGGAATAATGAACTCATTATTCACGTTGTTAGACATCAATGATTGGCCCATTTCAATATTCACTGTGATTTGAACCAATCGGGTTTTAAATTGGGAGAAGGCGACTATAATAATATTTAAATTTGACAGATGTCAGATTTTTTTTATCTATTTTTGAAATTTATTTAATTATCTACTTAATGGAGTAGATAAAGTATAGTATTACAGTCGAGATTATGCGCATTATTCACTAGGATGATTTGAATCTCGTGAATAATCGGCTGCATTATCTCTTGTATAATTATATATTATTCTACGACAAACACAAAACAGAATTTAAAGCAAATTTTATTTGTTAAAAATTTGACATTTGTCAACATTCGAATTTAACCTCACTTTTTCCCAATTTCTAATAAAGCTAACTTCAGCCCGTAACTAAAATTCCATAAAGTCACAGCTCGGCAATGTAAGAGTAGATAATAGTATATTATGTATCAAGTTTTATAAACGCCATTTTACTTACGAGTTTTATTAGGCACGAGCGAAGCTTGCGAGCGAGTGTTTAATAAAAACGAGAAGTTTATAAAACGAGTTGCATACTATACTTTATCTACGACGAACAGAAATAAGAATTTAAAGCCAATTTTAATTCATAAATATTTGACGTTTGAAGAATTTAACCTCACTTTTTCGCAATTTTAATAAAGCTAACTTCAGCCCGCGACTAAAATGCCCAAAAGCCACTGTTGTTAACTTCAGCCCGTGACTAAAACACCATAAAGTCACAGCTTGTAGGAGTAGATAATAGTATATTATGTATCAAGTTTGATAAACGCCATTTTATACACGAATTTAATTTAGGTACGAGCGAGCTTGCGAGCGAGTGCTTAAATTAATGAGTGTATAGAAAAGTTTATAAACGAGGTGCTTTATTTTAACGATTGTATGACATTTGACAACTGTCAATTAACTTCAGCCCGTGACTAAAAACCTGTTGCTAACTTCAGCCCGTGACTAAAGCACCATAAAGCCACAACTTGTTAAAGTGTGTTTAAAAGGTCACTTAGTGTCATGGAAACATGTACATGTAAAACGCCCTTTTTTAAAGGTTGGAGTAGAAAAAATATATTATTATAATGTTTGTCAGAAAGTCACCTTGATTTTTCTATATATTTAAAAAAAATCTTTTTTGCTTTTATTTTTTACCATTAAAATTACATTTCTTCTTGTAAATGCCTTAGGTTACAACTTAAAAAAACTAAATTTTTCTATTCACTCTGCTAAACATTTTTATTTTTTACTTACAAAGTACAAAAACTCTTTATTTACCTGTTTCTGCAATTTTCTCGTCCCTTATTTCGGGGTCCAATTTGGGAATGGTGTGTAAACTTCGTAACCTACCGCGAATTCTAGTTATCATTCCCATTTAAAAAGTTTTTTATGCACCCGCAAAAATAATTAATTTCTCAGTAGGTACTATCGCTAAACAAATTCCCAGTAGAAATGCAACAAATTGCAAGTAAACAAAATATTCTCGGGGGATCTCACTTCTAGAACACTCAAAATATTGCACTGAACTTGAATAGTATTTTCAGAAGCACATTTAATAAAAACCAAAATAGAATTCAAGAGCTACGAACTTTGCGTTCTTTGTTTAGCGTGAAAAACGTATGAATTTCTTTTTTGGTTTATTCATGTTTTTGTCTGTAAATCCAACCCCCACCACCTATAAAAGTATATTCTTCAGTGAAAACAGTGGCGGCGGCAAAATCAGTTTCTAAATATAAATTTATTTCTTAAAGTTTTAAAACGGATATGATTAAAATATCATCAAGTTTTTTTTGTTTTTCGAAAACTAAAAAAAATTATATAGGTACTTGTATTAAGAATAGCCAAAACAAACCTATACATATAAAATTAAAAAAGAGCTATTTTTAAAAAGTAATTTACTTACTTTACTTTAAAAAAATTCAATTTTAAAAATCCTAAATTTCAAAAGTTACTTGCCGGAAAACAATGTTTTGATCTTTGTTTTATAGATGTCGCTCTATATAAATATTTAATTTCAATCATTTTTAGATAATATTAAGTATTTGTCGTTGAAAAAGTATCGGATGCAACTCGTTTATAAACTATTCTAGACACTCATTTAATTAAACACTCACTCACAAGCTCGCTCGTGCCTAATTAAAGTTCGTGACTAAAATGGCGTTTATCAAACTTAACTATTTTTTGTTTTTAGTTTTTATCGATACTTTGTAATAAATTATTCTCTCAAATGGAGATACCACATTAAATATTATAAAATTGGAAATGTTGCCAGTTTTTCAATGTGAATGTGCATAACCTAAAACAAATGTTTAAAAAAATAAATATACGGACCCAAGAAGACAAATGGACAAAAATTTTCATTTTTCGACCAAAACTCAAAAGTTATGCTTGTTTTGAAAAGTCTATTGCCATACTTTTAATTTGAAAATATTATACAGGGGGTCTAAAAACAAGAAAACATGAAATTCTATCAAAAGTAAACTACCTTATTTTTACTTTTGTACATGGACATACAGTTTCTTTATGGTTTTGGAGCAAAGTGAGAAATAAAAAAAGATTTAATAAAAAGATATAATATCGAATACTGAGTCTTTTAATATGATTCCTATTAAAAGGCTTAGTATTTGATATTATATCTTTTTATTAAAAAATTATATCGTAGCAAATACAGTATTATGAAAAATACAACATTTGAAATTTGCTAAAAATTTTTGTTCAAAAATAATAAATACGATACTGAAACATTACAACCTTTTTCTTATAGATTTTTTTCAAACAAAATTTAATAATTAATAAGACTAAAGCAAATAGAAAATATCTCTTGCCAATATTACCATCTAGATTTTTTATGTTACCGACAGAGATGAACATATATTGAAAATGAGTAATTGTTTTCTCTGGGTAATTGATTTTTAAACAAAAAGTATATTATTTGTAAGTAGAATATTTCGTTACACGATTTAAAGGAATTTAAATGGAAGCAATTGAAAATCCAGAGATATTTCATTAATTCACGAATTATTTAAAAAATTTCGAATTATTCGAAATTTTGTGGATTATTCGAAATTCAAATTATTCGATTCGAATTTCGAATCGAATATCAATGTTCGATTCGATTCGATTCAAACGATATTCGCACACCCCTAATATTAAATTGTCAAACGTTGATGCGAAACTTTGTTGGATTTCTACTGCAATTTTTATTATTGACCTAAAAATATGACAGATGACAGGCAAACACATACAGGGGAAGCCAAACAAATATCAAGCAGTACTTTAACTGGTGTCAAGATGACAAAATATAGTAATAATACAACGTTGTCAAATTTATAGATCATATGACAGATGACAGGTGACAGATGACACTGTTATCCACGAAGACTAGAGACAGGAGTACAAACTGTTATTTTTATGAGACGAAATACGTCGGCACAGAACAAATACAAACTGCAATCTGATCAATCACAATGATATGAGGTATGACTTTTTTGTGTATTTAAAAAACTCCATCATTGCCTCAAGCCCTCCATATCGGTTTGTACTCCTGTCTCTAGAATTCGTGCAGCCACTGTAACACTGAAGAACATTTAAAGAATTGTCAAAATAAAATCTTAAAATTTCTTGAATCATTTAAAACATTAACATTTACTATTTACATTTCCTAATTCTTCGACGAGTCGCCCCTGACTATTTACGTTTCCAGCACCAATTTGAGATTGTACGTCATGACGAGCCTTTTTGGCAGAGATTCGAGCTGCGAATCTACGAATGAAATCAATGTAAACGCCTGCCGTTCACTAACATGCTGAATTTGTTATTTTAAGAGCCATGTATTAATCGTAAACATGTTTTCAATTATTGAACCCGCACATGCCTCTGTGGTTCGTTAACATTTTTCTTTATCAATCCTCATGCTTATCGCCATCGAGTTAATTATTTTTTAAGATGGATTGATTTATATTGTTTTGCTAAGGCATTAGAAAGCTTAATTTTAGATACGATTAATATAAATGGATTTTTAAGTATTTAAGGAATGAAAACATGGGTTCAAATCCAAAAAGTGAGTCATTTTTCGGGAAATAAACATATTTTTTGAATTTGTTCGTAATTGTTTTTATACATAATAATTTTCACGTGGGCTATAAGAACATAGCCTGACTATTTGTAGAATTTCTTGTCATTCGTGAAATGAATTAATATGAAAGTTATTTTATATACGATTTTTCATTTTCTGTAACATCAGACGTTTTTATAGATCTTCTAATGTTTTAAAAAATCCAGGTTTATTTTTTATGGATTCATTCAACCAGCGACATTAATTCCTCAACGTTATGAATTGTAACTGCATACACCAATGATTTTAAATATCCCCACACACAGAAGTCGAGTGGATTTAAATCTGGAAAACGAGGCTACGGAATTTGCCCTCCTCGTCCTATCATTTTTTAAATTTTTTGTTAGGTTGGTGGCTTATGCCAGTTTGACTTAGTGTTTTTAGTATTTAAAAATGGTACTTCTGCTAAAGAATTTAATTAAATACTTTGACACTGTCAAATTGACAATATTTATTATTGATAATTTTTTTCTTACATGAAAACGTCGTAGTTGAATTACATTTTTCTACTCCTATTATGGAATTTGACCGTTCTAATATCACTTTTGTCTATGGAATGACATTTATTCCGTAAAGTGTTACAGAATGAAATATTCTATCATCTGATGACAGAATAAACACTCGTGGCGACATCTCTGTTTTTAATATCTAACAAATTTTAGACCGATCCAACCTCACTTTCTTCCAATTAATTTATTTGTCTATGGTATTTTTTGAAAACGTAGAAAAAGTATAGTCTGAAACACGTTTGGAATTGCATAATCCCCTCTCGTGAAACCGTCAAACTCGCCTTCGGCTCGTGTGACAAACTTTTCACTCGAGCGGAATATGCCGTATTCCAAACTTGTTACAGAATATACTATTTTCTACTCCTATTACGGAATTTGACCGTTCTAATATCATATTAAATTATTTTTCTATGGTATTTTTTGGAAACGTAGAAAAAGTATAGTCTGAGTTTGGAATTGCATATTCCGCTTTCGTGAAACTCTTCACTCGAGCGGAATATGCTGTATTCCAAACTTGTTAAAGAATATACTATTTGATAGATGAAAGTTTCCGTTGCAGCCAATAGGCGAGTGAAAAAATTCATCGAGGGAGTAACTGCAAGTCCACGCGGGGTAAACACTATATTTTTGACGAGTAAAGCCAATTTAAATTTTAAATGATATTTTAACAAAATTAAAAAAACTTGTCAGTTATTTCATTCTGACATTTAATTATTTAAATCTGACGTTTACATTTAAAGTTAATCACACTGTAGCGTCGTCAATGGTAGCGGGAAAAATTAATAATGGAAACGCCATGAAGTTACCATAGAACCGCATTATAATTTTTTGAACTTGGAAAAAATTTCTAAGTAAACATAAAAAAAATGGTAAAAGTATAAACTGAATTTGTCTTTTCTAAATAAGCAAAAACTTTTATGGACTTATCTCAAAAAATGAAAATTAAAAAAGTTTTTTTAGGATTTTTTTTCCGAGTAGCCCCTGTTACGCACGCCTATGGTAATCAATTATCTGATTTGACATTACCAGATGATTTCTTTCCCAAAAAATACCCCAGAAATAAAGCATTATTATTTTAATTTTATAGTAGCTTTATTATTATAAATCAGAGTAAAAATATACTCAAATATGCATGATCATTCATTATCATAAGTCCAATTTTTATTTGTATAAGTTATAAATAAATCTCTTCTTATTTTTAATTATTAATTATAACCCACAATTGCATCATCTAATATTGTATTAATACCCAAACACACATATAACTATTATATTATGATTAAAATTTGAATAGACAAGTAAATATTTACTTTTTGGATTTTCAAAAATAACATCATGTGACAAATATTTAGCCACATCGCATTGCCAGCTTACTATTATAGTTTTTTTTGCCACCCAAATAAAATTTATTTTTATCGCATTGAAGGCGTAATTTTAGATTTAAGATACATTTCATAGGTGGGACTCTTTTTGGGTGGGAATTATTGACCTTATAGTGACGCGCGTCAGCAAGTAATCTATTTCTTTGAATGAAACGTGTTAAAAACCACGAATCCACCAAAATGTTTATGTTATTTTAAATGTGTCATTTTTCCCTTAACCTTAATTAATTAGTCACCTGATTTAGTTTTGAAATTGAATTGAAATTGTATAATTAAAACTTTTATATATATTTTTAAATTTTATTAGATGACGAGATGACGAGAACTATGAATTTAATCTGTTAAATTAGGCTCAGTAGTTTTTTGTTTGGTTTTTCTTGGAAAATGTTGAATGCAAAATAATTTAATAAAATCACGAGACCGCGTAGCGGTAGAGGGGTTTTATTTTTAATTATTTTGCATGAAACTATTTTCCAAACAGAAAAATCAAATAAAAAACTTACTGAGCATAGTTTGACAGATTAAATTTATAGGTTGAGTGATATACTTCTAGATTATTTCTCGAATTAAAGGAAACTATTTGACAATTCATAAAATCTGACGTATGTGTCAAAATTTATAAATATTTTTTTAAAGAAAATTCCAGTAAACTAGATAACTTATTTTTTATTGTTTTTTAAAAAATGTTTGTTAAAACTTGTTAATAACACCATAAAATCGTAAACAAAAATCCAATATGGAGGCTAAAAATTATTCGCTGTTAAATAGTTCTAGTGATTTAATCGCTTATTTAAACGAAATTTATTCGAAAATTCAAGGCTTTTGATTGGTTCATATTATGAGGGAAATAATCACTGGGATGAGGTTTTCGTCTCAAGCTGTCAGGCGAGAGACGTAAATAATCCGAGTGAATAGTACGCACGTGTAATAAATATCTTTGATCTATTTTTCGTTCATAATGACTTTACTTTTTATGTTTCTTTGTCTGGCATTTAATGACAGGTTTGTTTTATTAGCGGTGATTTCGCAGCAGAAGATTGTATAGCTTTTTAATGATCTTTTTAGTACTTTTTGACTTCTTAGTCAAAAACAAAACATTTAATCATACTGAATATGGATTGCACCATACAATTAAATATACACAGCGATTAAAGTAATTCTTTTCATTGAAACCTGACGGTATTTCTTCACTTACTCAAATCCAAAGTGCAATTCGCAAAAGTATACTTCAAAACATTTATTTTTACGAGATTTTTATGTCAGCAAACAAACACTTTTCAATAACCATTAGTAAAATACGTATTATGCAAGTAAAAGCACTGCTTGTTCACATGATAACTAAATGCTTTTTCTGTTGCGATAACGACGTCGATCTGAAAACAAATGAAAACTTTTTGTACAATGGGACAAATAGTACACTTTTTAAGGCCATAGTTTATGTTTTGTAAAAAAGAGGAGCCTTTAGGTAGTAAGCTCTGAATTGGTTCCCAAAGAGCACAACTGGCTAAATTAACGTTAAAATTACGTTATGCCTGTTTAATTCATTTACTTCATTATACTAAAACGTTAAATTAACCTTAAATTAAACGTTATTTTGTATTGAGCGGGGAATTCAATTATGGTAAAATTTACGTTGATAGTTAAATTTAACTTCTTGGTTAATGCACCTTTTGGTTAAAAAGAAGGTAATTTTTTCGTTTATTTTACCCTTTTTTAACTAATTTTTAATTCTTAAACTATAATTAATCGGTTTAAGTTTATTTTAACTCTACATAATTATAATTTAGCAAATATGGTTATGTTATCTTTAGATATGACTTACAGATCCTTAAAATAAAATATCGCCCCTGAATATTAATACTAATACTAATACTCATAAAATACATGTGTATATACATATCAATTGATATCTTAAAGATATAGTTCCAAGGGAAAAACCAATGCGTTTTGAAAAAAATAAGAAATAAAGAAAAAAAATATTTTTTTATTTTTTCTTTATTTTGTTTAAGATACTTTTAAACATAAAATAATATTATCTTTTATTATTGTTTTATTTAAATTACCTTATTTTTGGAATAGGCTTTTACTTAATGGTTATGTAAGCAATCTAAATTAACCTGCAAGTGTATTTAAACCATTTGGTTATTTTAAAGTGTCCAATTTAACTACTTTATTTACTTATCAGTAATTTATAACTCTTTGGTTTTGGTTTAAATTCAGTTAAATTAAATGTAAAACATTATAGTTAACTATTACCAAAATTAGTTTAATTAAAATAACTACTCTCTAAAAATGAATTAGTCAAGACTAATTTAATAGTTATAAGTGGCTGCTTTTTCACTTGTACCATGGTTAACCATGGAATAACATGGTATCACAAAATTTAACATCCAATTCTTATTTAAAATTGTCCCCTTAATCCGAAAATACCATCAAAAGTTAAAAAAGTAGAACAGTTTTTGAGATATACTCTCTAAAAGTGAAACAGTGAAATTTTCACTATTTCCGTCAGTGAGTTATTATTTACTGTAAAATTAGTGTTTTTCAATATAAATTAGTGAAATTTTAACTTCTCCAAATTAGTGTTTTTTATTATCACTACTTTTCCGGAACTCTCGACATAAAATAGTGAAATTTTAACTTTTTTGAACTAAACCTATTTCACTAATTTGTAGTGTAATTTCCACTAAATAAATTAGTGCAAAGAAATCGCTACATGAAAAAGTGAGTATTCACTAATTGCTAGTGGTATACTTATCACTGCGGCAAATAGTTAATATGCACTGTCAATCAGTGAAAATCCACTGTTTAATTTTTAATTTTGACTATAGTCAATTTTCCAATTAATATGTAATTGACTATATCTCAAAAATTGCTCAACTTTCATAATTTTTGACGGTATTTTCGGATTCAGGGGAGAATTTTACATAAGAATTGGCTGTTAAATTTTGGTATACAATGGTATTCCATGGTACAAGTGAAAAAGCAGCCACTAATAACTATGAAATTAGTCATTTTTGACTAATTCATTTTTAGAGAGTAACCTAATACGAATTCCCGCCGATTTTACGTTCGAATTTTAATAATTATTATTATTATGCAATTATTGCATCCCTGCTTTATTTTTATAAAATGCATCTGTTCTGTGATAAAACCTATAGATGCTCACCAAATTAATTAAATGTGAGGGGCCTGTTTGTAGATAAATAATGATTTACAACTTTGTTAACTAGAAGTTGAAGAAAGTCTATATTTTTTAAAATTATTTATTTTAGGCTCCATTATCACACAAAACTCACAACCTATAGGTTTAAAGCTTTATTGAGACTAATTTTTCTATGCAGTAACAATGAAAACTGCAAAACCATCACTTTTTTAACCGGTTAATTTACCAGCGAGTTAAAATATATTTGGTAAAATATAACTTGTTGGTTAAAAAAATATAACCAAATTAACCAAAGCTGCGGTTAATTCACCAAAAATCAAACGTTAAACTAAACCAACCTCTAAGAAAACTAGTCTTAACCATTTTCAAAGGTTAAAATTAGAATTTAATATAAAAGTAGGTAACTTCTATAATAAACTTCTTTTTAAATTATAAGTAATATTACTAACTTATTAAATATTTGGTTTATTTTTAGTCAATTTAAGTTTATTTTATTAGTTAAATTATACTAAAAAATAACCTTTAAATTTAGCTTAAGTTCATAGTGAAATTTAAAAAATTTACAACTAATTGGTTAAAAACAATTATTAAAAAACGTTTTTTTACTTGGGTGCATTGTAACATTTAAAGTCACAAATTAAATGGTAGTAATAAAGTTCATTTTTGGCCAAAGTGCATAATAATACAGATTTGTTATTTACATAAACTTGAGTAATCGATTTTGAAGTAAATAAACTTTAGGCGGCTTATAAGAAATTTATACAATTTTCGTCGAAAATAAACTATGATTAATTATCAATAATTAATAATATTTTATCTATCTAAATTATAGTATATTTTTATCTCCCCACAATATATTTTTTTTAAATTTTAGTTTTAAATGAGCATTAATTGTGTCGTATCTCAAATAAAAATAAAGCGACTGGTATCGGGACACTGCCCCTAGACCCAGATATTTTAATACAATGTTTGTTTATGAACATTGAATAAAATAATGAGTTAAACTATCAAATGTCAAATGTTCTATTTTTAACAAAATACATGGGCTTTTTCGTTAGACAAAATATTAAAAATATGATGAAATGAATTTTAATTAATAAACAACACGTAATATTTTTTATCTTTATTATTTATTAAAATTAACACACTAAAGTTGCGTGTTTAGATATTTATTAAATAATGCGGATTCAACATAAAAATTTTGATAACTCTCTAAAAATAATTGTTTATTACTTATTATATATAATATATGTAATCATATTATTAAAAAAAAGAATTCAATTTAATTCATTCATAAATATTTAATGTATTTTGAGATTTATTATAGTTATTAAATTAGATCAATTTTGCACATTGCAGGCAATACTGACCTATGTAGCTTAAAATTTACACAGGTAAAAAATTACCAAAAAAACTGTATGGGAAAAATATACCTCTACTTAATTTTAAAAGGTTTCTTAGGAGAACACTGATTTAGTTTTATTATGTTATCAACAAGGTTTAGAATGAACACGTGTCAATATTCAAAAAATATTATTCAATAATTTCAATGCAGTTAAGTTGAGCTAACTATGTAAGGTAAGCTTTATTTAAGTATTTATTTTTTGTCCTAAAGTATCCCTAACCCAAAATAAACTACTAAGAATGTAAAAAACTACTGCTCTAGAGATTTTAATATTTTTAATATATTGTATGTGTGTTTAAATTTTTTTTACTGAGTTTATATATTTTTTACTATTTTATCTATCTGCCTGTTTAATACATAATACAAAGTTATCTGAAATCCTCCATTTTTATTTCAAAATAAAAACCAACCAAAGTCTGAAAAACCTTAAAACAAACCATTCACAATAAGCATGTTTAGAGGCCTCCATTGCGGCCAATGAAACATTTTGTAGGTTTTGAAACGGTAGGCCGTTCTTATACTTGGACCAACGGCGATTTTTGGTTCTAAAAAACCCATAAAAGAAGTGATAAAAGCGAGGCAAGTAGTGGGGAAACAGAAGAGATAAAGCGTATTAAAAATGAAATTAACTCAGTCTTTGGTGATACCTAGACTCACTAGTGTAGTATCCACATCGAGTGAGCTGAAATGTAATGATGATAATAATCAAGTAGTTGGCGTCTTTTAACCGTTTCCCCTTGGCTTATTGCTTTTGGAAGTCTACATGGGAAAGTTAGTTTAATTAGTTTATTAGTGACAAATTAGTTAGATGTGCTACACGAGTTTTGTTGTTTGTGATGTTTGGAAGTTTGGGGCTGTGTTTTTAAATTTAGGAAACTCTTTGTGCACCAGCTGTCAGCAAAGTTCTCATAGACAGGTAAATTCAAACTTTACCTGTACCTTTTAAAACAATATTTTGGCCGAACAGCTGTTAAAAGCAAAAACAGTTAATATACAATGTTAAAAACAGGTACCTAATATGTTTTTAAGAGGTTTACAGAGATGCAACCACAATTTTTTTTTTACAAAATATGGCTTAGCCCATTTAATATAATTTGAGGAAGTTCAGTATTCTATTCCATAAAATATATACTGTGGTTTTATTTAAGAGTTATAAAAAACTTTGACAAGATTTAAAAAATTTCCACTATCATTGAATTTTGTAATGTTTCGATTTAAAATAATATAATATACCTCCCTACTTATGTATTAATATGTTTGTTGATTATTGACCCCAAAATTATGCCCATTTTGGACCGAGAACATATATAGTATATACTATAGTACAAATAATATATTTTTGAATCAATAATCAATAATTTAAATTGCAAAATATTTTCATTATCCTACATTTAAAAAAAATTTATGATTTTAAAATATGCTTTTCTTGTAAATATTCTTCAAAACTTATTGGGGTATTTTTTAAGTATTTATTATTTTTTAAATATCCCTTTAATACAGTCCTGCCTGATAGGCAAATGAACTTAATCCAATAAATTGTATATTATTTAAAACCGCTTGACTAAATTCAGATTAATTTCGTAATATCAATGAAAATTAAATAATAAATATTTTAAATTAATAAAATTTAATCAATAACTTCACTCATTTGACCGTATTAACCATTTGAGTTATAAGCCGAAAATAATGATATTAAGAACATTATTAGGTCATGGAACATACAGCACATTTTGTTGATGTTTTTCATTCATAACATAACATATTTAAAAATATTAATATTTGGCACATTTTCTTCGATAATATTAATTACCTGTCTAAGTTTAATTAGTAATTTAAAATTTTGTTCTTTTTTGAAATTTGCCACTTTTTATAGAAAATTATCTAACACACTAAAATGCCAGCTTGGTTTTCTGTAGATATCATTTTTTCCTACTGTAACCTACTTTTTTTCAAAATTATTTATCGTTATTTTTGGTTTTGAAACGTTTTTAGTTTTTTCAATTTTTATTTTTATAGGCTTGTAATCACGAATTAACTAATTTAACTAGTGCTACTGCCAAACATTTGTTGTTATTTTACTTTTTTTATAAGTTATTATGTTAAACTGATATCCAAAATATTTTCCACATGTTACAAAAATTTGTAAATTCTTCGACACTTACATCACTGAAAGGTGATTATTCTATCAATTATGCTGTTCAAAATATTTATTTAAACTTAGATATACGTATGAGTGTTTTTATAACACTAATTAATAATGATTATTATTTTTATATTTTTTTGTGGTAACAGTTTCTTGTTCTCCTTTTAAAAGGTATTTTTTGTTGTGGATATTTACAACTTCTATAATTATTTTGAACATTAATTGAAATGCTTTTGTTCTACTTCTGCAAACATATTGTGATAATTGTTTTCTTGTTTATCTGGAACTGAAATTCCTTCATAGTTTCAGAATAAATAAATAAGGCTAACCATCTTATAAACAGAACTCGTTATAGGTATCTTAAAAACTATCGTAGAACAATTGTTTGTGAATTAAATATTGTACTTTTCCAGTTATAAACTTATTTGTACAAATTGCAAAACAAGTCATTGAAAACCTATTAGCATTAGAATAATTAATTAATTTTTTCTTGTGGTAGAGTATTAGAATGTTTAATTTTTGTTGCAGCACAACTTTTTCTCGCCTTTTAAAACACGAAGAGAACAAAGGCCCCGCAGTTTACAACGATATGCATCGTTTTTCTCTAGTCACTGTGATTTTTACAATTGCAATTACGCTTAGTGTGTTCCAAGAAGTGTAAGTATACTTATTTTACCATTACTTTAAGTTTTTATGTGCCATAAACTGCAATTTATTTATGTAGGTAACATACAAAAGTTTATTCTTGCCTGGACGTAAAAGTTACATACAATTTTTCAAATATTATTATTTTTTAATTTATTAAAAATATGTAATTCTCTTAATTTATATCTACACATAAAAGTACCTAGTACATAATTGTAATTATATCTTATTTTTAATTTAAAATTAGATTTGTTTTTTGACCTTTAGTTTTTAATATCAACTTTTTAAACATTAATCACTCAAATACAAGTACAAAATATAAGTGTTTTAACATTAGAAAGTTTATTTTGGATATATTTCAAAATATACAATGTTGTTGTTCATCTAATATATCTAGGAACAATTTATGTATGTATGTATTTATGTATGTTAAATAATGCATTATAGTATAATGATTATACATAACGTTTCTCTAAGGTAAGACCTGGTATACAGGATGTTTCTTAATTGAAGGGGCTCAACCCTCGATATTTAAGCATACAAATATTTTTTTACTCCCACCTTTAAAACACCTATAATAATTATCGTACATGTTTCCATGACACTAAGTGACCTTTTTAATACACTGCTGTGGCTTTATGGCGCTTTAATCAGGGGCTGAAGTTAGCAACAGGTTTTTAGTCACGGGCTGGAGTTAGTTTTAAGTTAGTTGACAGTTGTCAAATGTCATACAATCGTTAAAATAAAGTGCCTTCCTTCTTATTTAATAATAAATGTGAAAATCATTTTATTATCTCAATACAAAAATACAAGAGTAGTAGTGCAGTTAACTAGATTTAACTGAATAAGCGTTAAACATTTTCAAGGGATAAATTTTGACTTTCACAGTTCTTTCACAATTCTAACGTCACTTTTTGTACCTTTAACATTTCCCGTGTAAGAATTTTTAATACTTTGTGATATTTTGCAATTATAGTAATAAAAAAATATAAAATATTTTCCTAACAAAATCATATTTTGAAGTTATTTTAATGTTTTTAAGTATCAATAATTGTTCAGTTTAATTAAAATAATAAGGGGGAATTACGTCAAAAATGTTTATTGGGATGGTTACTTTATTTTAAATTTTAATTTAAATCATTTTCTAGATAATATAATATAAACTTCAGCCCGTGGCTAAAAAGCTTAAAAGCCACTGTTAGACTTCAGCCCGTGACTAAAACACCATGAAGTCACAGCTCGTCAATGTAGGAGTAGAGAAAACATATTTTAACGTGTAATATAATTAAAGAAGGAGCAAGTTCTATAATTAACCATTGGGAAAAAATTAAAAGTATTCTATTTTCTTCTTTTCTTTTAATGACTACTTTTATTATAAAAATTATATTTATTTTTTCGGTCTTTTAAAGAATTTATGTAATTCGTCTTCTACAGAAGTTGAAAATTTTTTGTTTTTGATTCGTAATAATTTTTGTTGATGCACATATCCACTAATTAACAAGAGAATGTTCAAAAATCAAAAACTAATGTTTTTAAATAAGTTATAATAACTTGGTCATGCAAAATTTAGAATTTTATTGTTTTTTTTTTGATAACTTTAAATACTAAATGTTTTTTGTTCCATTTTCCGTTTTTGTTATTGTTTTACTGTTCATTAAAACATTTAAATTAACAAAAAAACAAAGTTTTACATAATGGTCATTACAAGTTAGATCACCATACACTTATTCAATTCAAAACTAAAATATAATTAACTGGCATTAAATACCGTTTAATTTATAACACAAATGATCCAAGCGATTTCGGTATGAATAAAACAAGTATTTTCAAATATCCTTGAGCTGAATACCGAAATGTCCGTCCCATGCAATTTTCAAATTAATCTTTGAATCTTAATTTATTGTGTGTACATAAATATATTAAGAAAAGTTCCTACGTAATGCAGTTTTATTGGCAAAATAAGGAAACAGCATTACATTTTATTGCTCTAGCACCATAATGGATTTGTTATAACAAATAATTGTAATTTAAATTGTGATTGACGTAAATGTAGGAAGACTTTTGTTGTTACCTATGAGCATAGCTAATACTTCCTTAATAAAAGTGTTAATCGATTTTTTGTTCTATAATGTTGTTTTATTATTTTTAGGAGTTTGTCAGTTATGAGACCATGTTCACCATGTCTCGACAGAGAAGAATGCGAAGAAAATCCTCCTGATTTGTGTCCTTGGGGAGAAAGTAGAGATCCTTGTGGAAGAAGAGTGTGTTCAAAGGTATATTTTTGTTACATTACTCCATCTGAAAAAGAGAATTTAAGTTCACTTTTTTCAATATATAATAAAGCTAACTTCAGCCCGTGACTAAAATTCCCAAAAGCCACTGTTGCTAACTTCAGCCCGTGACTAAAACGCCATCAAGTCAAAGCTTGTGACTGTGGGAGTAGATAATAGTAGATATATTGCAGTGCATAGGTACTATACTTTATCTACGACAAATACTTATTATTATCTTAAAATGATTTAAATCAAAAATTTTTATAGAGCGACATCTATGAAACAATAGGGGAAACTGTGTGTCACCGTCAAATGTCACATTTTTTTATTTTATAAACACAATTATAAAGGTTATAAATCGAAATGTATTTCTTGAAAATTAACAGTTTTTCACAGTAACAGTAAAGAAAATGTTTTATGAGGACTTTACAGTAGAGTCCGTGCCCGAATTTAAGTTGTAGTTTACTGCCGGCGAAATTAAAAGGTCCTTACAATGTTCATATAAACTTTTCAAATATTGGCGTTAAGAAACTATTTAATACTTTTGTATTGAGATAATAATAATTTAGTATTATTTTACAAGAAAGGCACTTTATTTTAACGATTGTATAACATTTGACAACTGTCAACTAACTTCAGCCCGTGACTAAAAACCTGTTGCTAACTTCAGTCTAACTTCAGGGCGTTTTAAAGGTGGGAGTAGAAAAAATACATTTTTCACAAGAAATGCACTTTATTTTAAGGACAAAACCCGTTGGCTAACACGCTTGAAATCACAACTTGCCATTGTGTATTTAAAGGGTCCCTAAGCCTCATGGAAACATAGTGTGACCCACCGAAAACTGTCAGCTTTAAAAGGATAAGCGATAAATAAAATTTTAATAACCCGTTTCGTGGGTTTGAAAGGGGAACCAAAACCAAGCACTTTTCAACTAACCTTCATCTACCCCAGCAGGGGTAACCACCCTAACCTCAAAATCTTCAATGGCACTTTAGTTGATACCTTGTTCGAAAGGTCTTTTAACGATTCTGCAAAAAAAATTTATTTTCATAAAACGGTTGCAATAATTAATAGTCATTGTAATGTAAAATATTTTACATATTAATTAATTAAATGTTCAAAATGTTCTCCGTTATTTTGAAGACAATAGTAAAGACGGTTATCAAATTCTTGTTGTACTTTTTCAAAAGTTCCTGTGTGATGTTCCGGCATGCTTCAACTATTCGATGTCGTAGATCTTGTAGCGACTTAGGTGGAGTCTAATAAACTAATTAATGTATCTCCATAAATAAAAGTCCAAGGGGGTTGAATCTGGTGATCTTGGGGTCACTCTAACGATCCTCTTCGGCCAATTCTTTGCCAGGAGTCAATTTCTGACTGGCAATGCATAATGCGTTGGTATCCCGTCTTGTTGGAAGTAAAGGTTCTCCTCACTCAGTATAAGGTTTCCATCCCTCTCTATCTGATCTTCGAGTTCTTGTTTAATTAATACAACCATAGTATCTTTTAGTAAATGTAAGTAGTTATCTCCAGTAAGATTTCATTCAATAAAAATTGGACCAACAATTTTATTTCCCAACATGCTCGCCCAAAACATTTAATTTTTGAGGCTGATGAATATTCTTCTCTAGAAAAATGTGAGGATTTTCATCACCCCAGCACCTACAATTTTGCTTATTGTCTTTTCCATTTAGGAAAAACGTGCATTCCTCGCTAAAACAAATATTTTTAATGAGTGTAAGATCTTCATTTATTCTCGCCGTCATAATTTCAAAAAACTCGATTCTTCAATCTGGATGGCATCACCTAACGCATGTAAAGTCTTCATTTTATAAGGGGGAAATGTTTGTTTTTAAATACTCAGCAAACAGAATTTTTCGAAAGGCCTGTTTCACTATATGAAGGGGTCAATGCAAGAAGTGCCTAAGTCACATTTTCAATTAAATTTACATTGTGGCTTCATCTAAGAGTGTTTCACGTAAGGTTTCAGGTGCCCAAGTGCCTTAGTTTGCACTAACTTCAATGGGAGTTTGCCTGGTTTTCAACTTACGTGAAAACTCTTAGATGAAGCTACAATAACAATTTAATTGAAAGTGTGACTTACTTCTTGCATTGACCCCTTCATATGCTTGCCAAAGTGACATACAAGGGGAAATTGCAAACTGTCCTAGTACCTAAAATTTGTATTGGTTTCCACACTTTAAAAAATGTTTACCTCTATTTAAGCATTATCTACCATTATAGGAGGTTGATCTCTTTTTTTATTTTTAATCGATCCAGTTTGTCTGACTTTATCCACAATATTCTGAACATAAGTATGACAGAAGTTTTTATCTGGATGTTTCACTCTAAGCCCGCAACAGTTCTGTAGTCACTTTGATTTTCTGAATCAGAAATAAAAACAATTTCGATACGTTCTTCTAATCTGTAGACCACTGATTTTGTTGACTGGAAAATCAGATACATTACCTAGCATATAAACCCCAAAAAAAGAGTTTTTATGAAATTAAGAGAAACATTTTTTTTTTTTGCAGAATTGTTAAGAGAATTAAAATACCTTTCGTACAAGGTATCACATAACCTATAGAAGATTTTGAGGTTAGGGTAGCTACTCCCGATGGGGCAGTCCTAGGTGAAATGAAAAGTGCCTTGTTTTGGTTCCGGTTTTTCAAATTTTACACTGTTTGAAATAGCAGTGGTGTAAAAAGTAATCTTAAAATGGTGTCTAAATCCAACACCAAGTGGTGTAAATAAACTGCTCACAAATTGAAGTGGAATTTTTTAAAATAGGGTTGTGTTAAAATCGCTGTAAAATTTTTAAAAAGCATCCGATTTTGAAACAGCTTTTACTTATTTAAAGAAAAGTGTTCCTATTTTCATAAACTGATAAAATCATTTAAGTCATAACATATATATGTCTAATATAGGGTGATAAAAAAAGTCCTACAATTTTGTTCTTTTTAACTCTAGTGCAGGAGTTTTTTTAATCACCCTGTACACTTACACTAACATTGGCGGATCCAAGGGGGGGGCGATGGGGGCGATCGCCCCCCCCGGAAGTAAGTTATCAAGTTGAAATTGAACATAACTTTTTAAATTAATATAGAAAATAATAAAAAAATGGAATAACTTTAATTTCAACTTTCTTATTATTTACAAAAATTTTCAACTCCGCCCCCCCCCCCAATGACACATTCTAGATCCGCCCCTGTACACTAAGTTGCATCTTACAACCTGTAGTATGTGTTACCAATATTTTTTTAGTTTTTTCCTTTTAATGACGTACGTACAAAAATATGATTTTTTTTATTAATGGCGTAATTTTTCATTTGCGTTTAATGAATACAAATTTTAACAACATAAGTTTATATTTATTGTAAGTTATACTTTTAATATAAAGTCGGCAGTTTAGTACCTAGTAGGCCCTCCTCGAGCTCTCATTACTGCTGCAACTCGTCTAGGCATACTATCTATTAGGTTATTAATTAAAAGTTCTGGTATATCTTGCCATTCTTCTACAACAGCATTTGCAAGCTGCTCCAAATTTAAAAAATCCTCATTACGATCGAGTAATCTTTTTTTTAAATGAGACCAAACATGCTCTATTGGATTGCAATCAGGCGATCTTGCAGGCCAGGCCATTCGTATGATGTTGTTATCCAATATCGCTTGATTCACAATCCTAGCCCTATGGGGACGAGCATTATCATCCACAAAAACATAATTTCTGCCATGTTGTTCAATGAATGGTGCGACGATAGGCTGGATAATCCGATCTCTATACCGTTCACCGTTCATCGTAGAGTTGATGAACACTACAAGGTCAGTGCGACTGTCATGCGAAATACCACCCCAGACCATCACTGATCCGCCATTGAAAGGTTCCTGCGGAGCCATGTTTCTTTCTTGACAACGAGCTCCAGGCTCCCTCCAGACGAGAATACGTCCATCTGACTTATACATACTGATCCTGCTTTCATCTGTAAAAAGACAGCGTCTCCACTGTTCAATTGTCCATCCGGAATGCTCGCGAGCCCATGTCCTTCGGGCTACACGATGAGCCACGTTCAACATGGGGCATTTGAAACGTCTTCGGGCACGTAGTTGCCTATCGTGAAGTCTGTTTCGGATCGTTTGTGTCGAAACTTCAAGTCCTGTAGCATGTCGAAGCTTTCTTGCGCAAAATGTAGGATTGGCTCTTGCCCGTCTAACAAGAAGACGATCTTCCGCTGCTGAAGTTATTCTTGAGCGACCTCCACCATGTGTAATTCGGGCACTACCTGTTGCCAGGAGCCGTTGACTTGCCCTATTAATAACACTCGGTGACACATTGAGCAAATTTGCAATTTCTTTCTGCCTAGTACCATTTTGTAAAAGATTTGCCACAATATCAAACTGCTCTGGAGTTAATCTTTGTAACGGCATTATGCTTTTTTATTGTTTACAAGCAACTGTCAACTTGACAAGGATTAGTTTGTATACCTACGTACTTGATATCTGCCTGTTTTTAAAGCCCCTTAGGTAAAAATTAGAAAAACGCAAATGAAAAATTACGCCATTAATAAAAAAAATCATATTTTTGTAAGTACGTCATTAAAAGGAAAAAACTAAAAAAATATTGGTAACACATACCACAGGTTGTAAGATGCAACTTAGTGTAAGTGTACAGGGTGATTAAAAAAACTCCTGCACTAGAGTTAAAAAGAACAAAATTGTAGGAATTTTTTAATCACCCTATATTAGACATATATATGTTATGACTTAAATGATTTTATCAGTTTATGAAAATAGGAACACTTTTCTTTAAATAAGTAAAAGCTGTTTCAAAATCGGATGCTTTTTGAAAATTTTACAGCGATTTTAACACAACCCTATTTTAAAAAATTCCACTTCAATTTGTGAGCAGTTTATAAACACCATGAATTATGGTTGAAAATGTTATATACAGCAAACACCAAAACGGTGTTTATCTAAAAATATTTGAGAAGTGCACCTACACAGAAAAAAGGAATAGTTAATTTAACTTTATTAATTTAGTTGACCCATAAGTATTTATTTAAATCAACTGTGGGAAGGTTAATATAAACAAAGATTAGTTTGACGGTACTAAACCAGATAGTTATTTTATTTTTTTAAATTGGTTAAATTAATCCAGAACACTTTACACTGTATGGATCAGTTTACTAAATATGTTGTTTGTAAAATAAGAGTTACTTCAACCTAAAGCACTCTGTTAAAACGATTAAAACAATTTGCCGTGCATTCATGGTTGCATAGTATGTACCGATCGCGGTAAAGGCGATGTGGATCACGTGTTCACATGTTCTTAAATCTCGCCTCTGTTGACTTACATGAAGAGTATATAAGCTCAGGTAGTCTTTTGCTTTGGTGTGACACTACAAGTTGTTCGATACCATAGAGACCTTAAATAGGTGGAAACAGCTGTCAATACTTGAAGTATTTTAAGTTTGTGGAACGCACTAAAAACATTATCTCTAGCAAGTTAATGCGTCAAGGAACTTCCTGTTTCCTTTTTTCTTTTTTTTCTGTGTAGTATGATTTAATTTGACGAAAAACACATAATATTTAACACTGAAAAGGAGTTCTTACACCAGGTAAAATTTATTTTAATACTGTGTGAAAGTTAAATTGACACTATTTTAGTATTTGAATTTATCCTGGACCAACGAACCATATTTAACACCATTTTGGTTCGTATCGATATAGACCATGTATGGTGTTAATTTGGTGTTGAAATGGTCATGAAATTTTGAACAATGTATTTATCGACAATCTATAATTAAATATATATATACAATAATGTAGAGTAGTAGAGTAGAGCATAAAAAACAGGTTAGGAAGCAAAAATGAATGTCAAAGCAAAATGATTTTATCACTGAAGAAAAAATCCAATATTTTTTCTAATGGAAATTTTGTCTTGTTTCAGGGTCCAGGAGAGAGATGCGGAGGGCTTATGAACGCACTAGGTGAATGCGGAGAAGGTCTCATGTGCCGGTCAAGTGACGAAAAGTGTCACGGCTGTTCCCTCGTAACACTGGATTGCTTCAACTGAACTTACCCTTATTGTGATCTCAACCTTCCAAATATCAGTATTATTATTAATCGTTTCATTAACTTTTCGTGTTACAAACGCTCTCTGTTGTAGTTATAAGCATTTCACTTGCTCGATTAAAAGTCTTAAAAGCTACGCCTATTAATATGTTTAAAACGTGTGATTTTTTTGTATATATTTGAATATTTATTTTAGATTTTATTTATAGGATTCTCTATTTTAACATTACGCGACAAAAATACAAATGAAATTTGTACATTCCACTAGTTTGCCTTATTTTAATACCTATTCCTACATATACATATGTATGTTCTTCCTTTGCTTTGCTCAAGTTATAGTTTCTTCTATTTTGCCCAGAGCTAAAATAAACTCCATTATTGAGAGCCAAAATAGGTGATATAAATAAAACAAAGATTTCCATAAAAAATTATATTAAATGTTTAAAATGTGCTCCGTTATTTGATAAACAATAATACAATCTGTTCTAAAACTCTTGACGAACTTTTTGAAACGTTTTAGGAGTTATCTACCTACATTCTTAAACTATGCTTCGTCTGAATTCTTGATTGTTCTCAGGTGATGTTTTGTAGACTTGTGTTCTTAAATGAACCTAAAGAAAAAAATCAAGTGGCGTTAAATCTGGAAATCTTGCCGGCCATCTTTGAGCACCTCTTCTACCAATCCATTTCTCGGGAAACCTTTGGTTCAACCATTCTCTGACTGGTAAATCATATTAAGGAGGAGTTCCATTTTGTTGAAAGTACAAATGTCCTTCATCAAGCAACATGTCTCCTTGTTCGTCCTTCTGATTTTTTAATGAGTTGGCAATAAGTGGCTCCATAACATTTTCAAGAAGATCAAAATATAATTGTCCAGTTATATTGTTGCCAAGAATACCAGCCCATGCATTGATTTTTTGAGGATACTAAGTACACAGAAAAAAATACATTTCTAAATCAAAAAATTGTTCTATACTTATAATTTTATATTTGACACAATAATAATTTACTTAGTAAAACAATACTTTATCATTCATTAAAGTATTTGCTTAATGTTAATTTTCAACACTTTTAATATTCAATTTAAGCATTTTTTTATTTAAACAAAGAATAAACAATATATTTTATTAAATAATGGATTGTTCTTAAATTAAGGGAAAATGTTTTCTCTTTTGAAATCCATACAATTTTTCAATTAAAAACTCAAATAAGATTACAATTAAATATATTTAATAAATATTGCAATACCACTAAATTATACTTGTATAATTATTATAACATTATATTACTTTGAGACAAGTACCAGTTTAATGAACAAAAAACAATTCATCTTTAAGGCAATAAACAAGGAAAATACCGAGAAAAATGCAAAATAGTATATTACACTACAAGGGCAGAAAGTATGAGATTCCTGCACTGCACATCATGGCGCGCAGTTCAGGGCTTTCACACTTTCTGCCCTTGTAGTGTAATATACTCGAAAATACGTTGTTTCGTCCTCGATTCCAATGCATCAAACGTAAACTTTCTGCCGTGGAATTGGAGACGAAACAACGTATTTTCGGCCGAGGTAGTAAGAAAAAGTATTAGGCATGGGTAGCTATTTGGGTATGTTGGGTAAAAACAAACCGTTATATATTATAATAGGTTTGTTCTGACATCAAATTTGTGAGGGATTAAGCAACTGCGCGTTTCGATCTGAAGTCTTGTTGCAAACGGTTTGGGGCCATTTTCTGCTAATTTTTACTCAACGCTAGAACGCTTATTTCGAATCGAAAATGTAATGCAGTACCTACTGCCTCAATAGAGTTACCACTTTGTTAGTTTTGCTAAAAAATATAAATGAATGTATTTATATGAATGTTTTTTTGTACATACCTACCTTATTTCACATATGGGTAATTTTACAAAAGTTGGGCAACTTTTGACCTCATTTTGTTGTTTTCGAAGAAAATTAAACAGTATTTTGTTATGAGAACAAAGATAATATAATAAATATACTGTTTCAGACCGGGCCAGTCACTTTTTCAAACAGTTTCTGAAATATTTGTGTTTTATAAATTTGAAGTGACGAGTATACCAGGGTACTAATTAAATACATAATTTATTGGAAAATAAGATTTATTGCAACTTTGAGCATATTATACATTAAATATCTTAAAATCAAATAATACCACACATCAGTGGCGGCTGGTTGTTTTGGGTATACCGATATCTCAATTATTAGATATGGGACCCACACCAAATTTATATGAGTTTATAATGACATTAAATAAACAAGTTCTGGCGCAAGCAGAATTTAAATTGAAGTTTGCGAAAAAAAGATAACCGAAACATCGAACATGGAACTGACGACACGGTACTGATGAATGGGATACAAATTTGAGATTATATTTTATTTTTTATTTATATTTTTTATTAGTGGATGCTACTTATCAACAAATCACATATAGCCTTATATAAATTACAATAAAATATATATAATACGTGCATTCACCACAACTTCGCCGCTTGCATTGTTTTCAAGATGACTGTCGTGCAAAGGGCGGGCTCTGTAGGTAATTTTTGACTTGACGTTTAAACAATATTTCGCAGGGATTTTGAATTTTAACATTGGACACAGAACTGACGGGTAAAAGTGAGTAAAAAGATTATCAATTTTTTAAAAATTGCTATTATTCGAATCTAAGATAAAATATGAAAAATAGATTATTTAATGTTTTATAGTTTGTAGTAAAATTGAAAAATTTAAGATAAATTGAATACATTTTAAAATAAAACCACTCAAATATTTGATTCAGGAGTTGTGACACGCCAAGGTACTGATGTTTTAAATATTTATTATGTTTTTTTACAAACGTGCTTTTGAAAAAATACCTTAAAATTGGGTGAACAAGTGTAATATACTAAAATATTTACAAAAAATATTTAAATACCTACTCTATTGAGTGATGACATGAAGTTGTACAACTTTTGTAGAATCACCCATATCAAGTGTAAATACTAAAGCAACATTAGTGAAATTATCTTCCATCTTTTGTATTAAAAATTAATTAAATTTTGTTTAAAATAAATTTTACCCAGGGAACGACCTACTACTTAAAGCAAGTAAATCAAATTAAATGCAAACTATTTTCAGTAAAAGTATTGTTTACATTGAAGCTACAATATTTTTTAAACAAAAATAAAAAAATACTTCAGAGTACACTCTTAGAAAAGACCTGGTATTTGTAACTAACTTATTATCGTTGGGGTAAAACTGTTGCAGAAAATAAAATTTTTTGTTTTTTGTAATCAGTACCTTTATATGTGTAACTGCTTGCATCATTACCTGAAAAGATTTAGTTTTGTTGTTGAGTATTATTTACTGCAAAAAGGCGATTAAGTTATTTTAACTGAAACTTTGTGTTGGCTAGAATTATTGACAACATTATCTCAAAAAAATCATTTCGGCGGTAAAATGTTTTTGTTGGACCAAATATTTAAGTAACATTCTCAACTGACTGAAATTAGTCCGTGGAACTAACGGTTCGGTTGTATAAACTATGCGTCACCTTTCACACAGCTAAGACACCAGCGGTGTGAAACAAAGTGTCAGTTGGGGATGTTGTCTCTGTAGGTTAATGCAAATGCAAACTTTGTGCATTTCGCGCGCGATTTGTCCAGCCCGGCGCGTGCTTTACTTTTAACCTGTAAACAAACGGTGTTGCACGGCGTCCAGACTTCGGTGGTGTTTGTTCTTTTGTATTTGTGTATCAGCTCGTGTGTAGTGTATATTTTAGGTAAGAAACTAGTTTATTACAATTAATCATTTGCCCCTGTAAATTCAGTGGCGACATACTTTTTAACTATTCATATAAGAATATATTCTTATGTGTTGGTTACTTATAGATATCTCGAACAAATAATATGGATGAGCGGACTGAAGTAGCAGATTTATTAGGAACTTGGGGTTTACCTGAATTGGTTCCAGTTTTTAAAGGTTAGGTATTATTATTGCACTCCTTTAATTACACTATTGTAGTTTTGGGGTCCGACTGAAAATGGCCTCCTGAATCCAATGGTGCCCACCAAAAGTCTCCATCACGTCGGAATTTCGAGAATTTTTTTGTTTTGTTTTGTTACAGCTCAAGTCGCATTTTTGGTATAGGGCCTAAACTATAGGCACTCACACACAAAATTTATCGTTATCATGCAAGTATGTTACGTTGTACCTAAGAATCATTGTTAAGTTGTTAAACAAAGGCTTGCACTTCACGTAAACATCACGGTTTACTGAAGAAGTATAGTCAACTTTCATCTTAATGTATCTATCTGTGTATATTTACCAAAAAATCATTTTTGTTTTATTGTTAAAATATTTATAAATGTTTTCATAGAGTAATTATTAATTTTTGTTATAATGTTTAAACCAAAATTCGGTGTTTTCAGTTATATTGTTATTTTTTAATTTATAATAAATATTTATAAAACGAACGGGCATGAATTTTCTTTCTCTATTTTTTATAATATTTACACAAACAGTGTTATATTTACTAAGCAGGTATGTACTGTGGAATAATACCAATTTGTTGTTGCTACTAATGCAAGCATTTAATATTAAATATAACTTAGTTACAGTACAAAACAAATTTATATTATATCAACTATTAAATTCTTTAAATGTACTTTTTTTCATGTAATTTCAATTAAAAAATAAATTCCTGCATGATACAATGTTTGTTGCGATAAATAGCAAGTGCAGTTTTTACAACTTAGACGCTGCTAAAATGACAGACTAATGTGATTGCAATAAATATCAATTATTTGTATGAAAAAAAAACTAATTTCGATGCACTTAAACTTGTTGGTTGGAGCTACCAATATTGGCTGTTCCGACAACAAACTGTAAAAACAAATTTGTATTAGTTCCCACAACATATTTTTTTGTTGTGCCTATTTTCACTAATAAAATTGGTTCTGGGAACTAAATTTTCATTGCAAATACTAGGTCTTTTCTAAGAGTGTAGTATTAATAGTTATTAAAATAATCGGGTTATTTTTTAAATAAGTATAAGAAATATTTGAAAATAAATTGTAGTTTTCCCAATAATGATAAGTAGTTTTAATATTTAGGTAGTTTGATATATCAATACAAATATTTTAACTAAAACGTGTAACAACTCTAAGTCAAGTCAGTGTTTATTTTATTTTAAAATTGTATACCTCTAAAAAACTTTATGAATAAACATAATAATAATAATAATTTTACATAATACTTTAAAAAACTTTTAATATGTTACAAAGTGCTTAAAGTATATGTACCTAATAAAAGTACTCTAAACAACTTTGCAAAAGATGTTAATCCCGGTGCATTCGCCATTTTTTGCAACAACAAATTTTAAATTTGCATTTTAAACTTTACTTTATTTAACGCATCGTAAAAATAGATAGAGAAAATGATTAATTACCATGTTGTTATAAAATTCCATCTTGTCATCTTAAAGCTATTAATAAAAACTAGTTAATTTTAGGGTATATTAATTTATCGCCTCAAAACGTGTCAAGGCCACAATATTTTGTAATTTCGATATCCCATTTTTCCTTTAACTAAGCTACTAAAGAATATACAGGGTGACCCAAAATCACCGGATTAAAAAAATTTAATTAAAAGATTTTTTTAATAGTTTTAGAATTTATTAATATTTATAAAATGATTTAAAAAGCATTACTTCTTTTTATAATACCGCTCTCTCATAAATAAAAAATTCTATTTAATAATTATAATAGTAAAACTAATCTACAACGTTTAGAATATCGCTTCATACATGGATATGTATACATTTGTTTCACTAAACATCTACGAGTTGTCTTAAAAAAATACTTTAAATACTTTATCAACGAATGTGCACAGAGTTACTTAAAATAAACTTTTAAAACTATTATTTGGTTTGCTGTTTTTTCTGCCTTCTTCTTACTAAGAAGCCTCTAACGCCAGCTTGGATTTTGACTGCGGATTTTTCTTCCAGATCTTGGGCAGGCGGTTCTTGTTTTTTGGCTTGTGCTGCTATTTTGCTATGTTCGTTACGTCCTGAGCTTTTTCTTCTAATTATTCTACGATTGCTTATGTCTGAGGAACCATTCTAAAAAAATAAAAAGGTGTTAGTTGGTAGAATTGTACTTTTTACTATAAAAAATAAAATAGGTTATAGTAAAAACATTTTTTTTAGTTATCAACAAACTAATTAATTATGAACCGAGCAATTATCATATTTTTTGTGACAAGTTTTTTAAACCTGAAATATATAATATATTTCGTGGTGGCTTTTAAAAATCATTTTTAATATATTATTTAATTTAAAATATATAATTTTCATTGTTTTTTTTTACTTTTTCTACTCCAACTTTTAAAATGCCCATTAAGTTAGTTGGCAGTTGTCAATACAATCGTTAAAATAAAGTGCCCCTCTTGTAAAATAATACTGAATGTAAAAATAGTTTCTCAACTCCAATATTTAAAAAGTTTATATGAACGTTGTACTGACATTTTAATTTCCAAGGCAGTAAACTAGATTTAACTTAATTTCAGGTAGAGTTAATTGTTCTTAGAACCATTTTACTTTAATAGAAAGCTTTATTAGGCACAACAAAACCTAGTTTTAAAACCATAACGCCTATTACGCTTGTAAGTTTTAACTTTTCTTTATTATGGGATGTCATTTATTCCCTTATAAAACCATATTTACTTAAGAGACCCTTAAGGCCTATTTAACTTAATGGCAGTATATATGTTTTAAGTATATTTTATGGAAGCAGTTAAAACCAAAGGTGTAATTTTAAAAAATGCGCTATCGGTGCTGTTACAGCAATAATAAAACCTAATGTGTTACTTGGGATAGATTCCCAAAAAAGGTTACTCTATTGTTTTATAGATGTCACTTTGTACAAATATTTAATTTAAATCATTTTTAGGTAATAATAAGTATTTGTCGTAGAAAAAGTATAGTACTAATTAAAATTCGTGACTAAAATGTATGTATGTTGTTTTTAGTTTTTATTGATACTTTAATTTTTATTAAAGTATTAAAATACGTTTTATTTTTACTACATTGGCAACCCTGAATTTGCTGTCACAACCTACTGTTATTAATTTATCAAACGCTTCAAATGAAGATACTACCTTAATGCCTCACAAAACGCGCATACTAATTATCTAAAAATAAAGCAGTAAAACATTCGGCATTTTGTCAGTAATTATCTTTTCAAATCTATTGAACGCTATCCAAATAACACTGCTCGACAAAATGAATTTTTTTGTTTGTCACAGAAGAGACAACTTTTCTAGGGTAGGTACCTAATTTTGGTGCGCTGATTTCAAAAATGACCTTTATCTTCCTTAATTGGCTTTTTTGAGAAATTGTGAACAAAACGTTTTTTATCTACCCCTCGCTTGTCAAAATTTATATTTAAAATGAAAATAAATTTAAAAAATAAAAGTATTCTCAAATATCTCAGAAAGGAACCAAACAACTTTGAAAACGAATACCCAAAATGTAGTGATTTGAATGTTTGAATGGCCTAAGTATTAAAACTTTAATGTATGTTCACTAGTTCACTAGATTCATTTTATAAATATGTATAAATAGTATTAAAATTGTAAAATAAGAGAAAGAAATGCAACAAATTGCATTAAATATTGAATATTTGTATAAATGTTTTATTTATCTATATTGAAACATTTATACAAATATTCAATATTTAATGCAATTTGTTGCATTTCATTCTCTTATTTTACAATTTTAATACTATTTATACATATTTATAAAATGAATCTAGTGAACTAGTGAACATTTATTTATTATTATTTATTTATCTATATTGAAATGTTTAGATTTATACTTTTTTAAGAACATTATAAGAACCTTACTTTGTTTTTAGCAAAAAAATGTTCTCAATATATAAAACATTATTTTTGGCATTACTCACAGAAAAAATAATTTTAATATTCTCACGAAAATTAAAAATAAATTTAAAGTAGGTACATATATTTTTACAGATTCTATTAATAAACAATTAACGCGTTTAAAAAGTCTGTGCTGTGGGGCGTTACGGTTCTAATTTTAGTGAACCTATATAAGTATTTCAACGGAAAATATAAACCTTCAATTTTATTTACTTTAGCAATAAAATTTGGAGCAAATGATAAATTGGTTAGTGCAAGGTTTTACATGCTAATTTCGAACGTTCTAATTTCATTTTGGCCGCTTTTATGCAGGACCGTAGCTAAACGTAGGTAGAGCGGCATTTGCCCAAGGGCGCTGCCCAAGAGGGGCGCATATTTGTCTATAGAAGTTTTGATTTCTTAAATAAATAAAATATAAAAAATTAAAGGGTAGGATACAATTATTTTCGGTTTTCTATTCAAGCATATCTAAAATATATAGTCTGTTCAATTGCACCATGGTGCTAGAATATTAAACGTTTAAATAAAATTAATTATCAAATCAAATTTCATTTATTAAGAACAAGGTTTTTATTTATTAAGTACAATAAATTTTCAATTAGTATCAAATTGGATTCGAAATGCTCTCCTTAAACATTTTGACACAAAAATAGTCTGGTTTTAATCTCAGTTCTCACATTTGCAAACGTTTTCTGTAATATTCGCACATTTACGTAAAATTGTGGTTTTAGATTATATATGTTTTACGTTGCAAGGAAAAAATTAAAAAAGTTTTTTAGTACTCGATTTCGATTGATTATTCCTTATATCATTGATTAAGATACTCAACGCTTAAATGCTTATATAGTTACGTTAGTGTGTGTATTTTATCAAAGGGATCATGGTGAATTATTGTGTTTTTAATTTTTAATAAAATTCAAGAACTAAATCGTTGCTCTTTCATGTTTTGCAAAGGATCCAATCACATTTGTTGGTGCAGAATTAACTAATGATAACTTTACCTAATATAATTTATATTTAAATTTAGACACTTTTAAGAAATTATTACAAAATAATTTGTGCACAAACATAACCTTAAAATCAAGGATTTTTATATTTGAGTTCTCTAAAAATCGCCGATAACTGCATTTTAAACAACAAAATATACCTACGAATTTATGGCAACATAATATTATATATAATACATAATATAATGGTATTTTACCGTTAAGTGGAGACTTTCTTAATCAACGCTTTTAATAATGCTAAATGCTGTTTAAATTTAGACGACTTATTTGCTTGACGATTTTTACTGAATTGAAATGTTTACACTTTTCATGTTAATCACTACTAAAATGTGTATTTATTGTATCTAATACTACTAATAGTATCTTTTTATATTAACAGAGACTGTATGCAATTTATTTCTTCATACAGATTAACACTGTTTATTGAAAAACTCAACCCAGGATTTCCTCTCGAAATACACCCAACAACACAACAAATCGAGCCACGGTTTATTTTTCGATATTTTTTAACATTTTCTGGCTTTATTCTCAAAAACACTCGTTGTAAGTTACAACTTGTAACATAAGCGTTTGACAGCTGATTATTAAAAGTTATACTTTTGTTGGTGCACCATGGTGGCGCTACTAGCGATACTTCTTTAGTGTATATCTTGAATCATTGGATAAATTTGTGTTTGAAGCAGGTTTAAGTACAAGATGAGTGTTAAATTTCATTACAAAAAGATGGGCTTAACAATAGGGGATCCCAGTTGTCCCGCAATTACATTGACTTTTTGTGGGTAATGGATACCTACACGAAAACCATGTGGATTAACATCTGACCTGTAACGTACGTTTTGCAGACTTATAGTGAAATTTGGAAAAAAAGTGCATTCATTACTAATAGAAATTGATTGCAAGTACATGGGATTTTGTATTATGCGCTCACACATAACTTTACAAAATTTTATTATAGTATCGAATAGATAATGAAATACCTTTTAAATGACGTATCAAAGGTAGCTTTCCATATGAAACCCAGCAAACAGAACCACGTTTTAATCACGTTTTTTTTTCGTCCCATTTCGCCGAAAAGACGTCTTTTTAGGACGTAAATATCACGTCACTATGACGTTCAAATGGCACTCTTCTGAGACGTCTTTTAACTACGTAATATACCTGTGTCTTGGTAACGTATTATTTACGTATAAAGGTAACATGCAAATAAAAGTATATACCATGAAAGAAAAATTTATTTTATCACATTTAACAAACATAATACAACAAAAAACAGTCTTTATACAATTATTAAAAAATTCTTAAATATATAAATTTCTTTAAACATAAACAGATAATTTTAGCACAACAGTCTAGACTGTTTAAAAAAAATCGACTATTTTTTTTTCCTTAGATATATCGAAAATAATGTTGGAAATGACGAAAAAGAGACACTGTGAAAGTTACAGCTCTTAATATTAATATTAAGAGCTGTAACTTTCTTCACGCATCGCAAATTTTAATTTCCCATTTGATTAACAGGGAAAACTTTGGATTTTTTGAACTCATTAACGGATAGTCACACTCATAAGGCCGTAGCATATCCTTGTAGGGAATTAAACGCTGTACAAAAAAGGACTCTAGAAGTTTGTTATTAAACCTACTCCTTCAAAAGTTAGTCAGGGTTAAAGTTAGATTCATGATAAATTTCAACATTTTCAATTCTCGCCGGATTTCTCCTGGTTTTGAAGTGCTAAATTGTATACCGATCTATACATAGATTGATCAGTGCTCTAACATAGATTCTACCATTAAAAAACAATTCTACTTACCAGTTTCAAAAAACAATCTTTTGACCGCACAAGTTTTCCAATTTGCGCCTGTTTTCTCCTGTTTTTGAAGTGCTAAATTGTATTTATGTTGTTGTTTATTATGGTGGCTATTGTACATGTTTTTTTCTCGGAGTCAGCCATCTATTGCATACAACAGCTAGGTACTCCTTCATCGTTTTCAAATTCAATGCCAACAAACATGTTAACTATAGCTATTGAACTAGAAAAGGCACTATAAAACACATCACCCTCAAAAAAGAAATACAAACCATTTAAATAATGCCCACAAAACAGAATATATATCAATAGTATTGATTCAAATTCAATACTCAATCAATAGACCAGGGTGGAAGAAGAAGGTGATATAACTCATATCTCTACAGTACAGAAGCAAGCGTCCAGATAAGTCAGTATTTCGTTCGTTGTTCGTTAGATGGCGCTTCAAAGAGGAACCCAAGGTTTTACCAACGAAATCCATATATTCTATAACAACTTAACTTTAACAACAAATTATAAGATAACGAAAAACCAAGGAGAGTCTTCTACCCTCCTTAACGAAAATTACATCTTTTCTTTCAGCATTATTATAATAATTTGCAGAACGATTGGCAATACTGTAGTATTGCCAACTGTTCTGCCAAAATGCACAGTCGCCACAAACGCACAAAAGTGACGTTGAAATGGTTTAATTTGAATTTTAATTAAGCTTAGTGGTCTATTATTTGAAGTGAATCAATGCAATTTTACTAAAAATGGGAAAAGTTTGTTGTGCACCGGGATTAAAACAGGTTCCACTTCAATGCGCCATCTATACAGACTTAACAAATACTGACTTATCTGGCCGCCTTCAACGACGGAGTTGAATCACCTCCTTCTTCCACCCTGCAATAGGCTGGCAACATAAATAATAGGACCACGCCGAGCAGGGTTGCCAACTGTAGTAAATAACAAAACCGTACCAGCGGCTAAAAAATGACCGTACTTTTCAAAACAGGACCGTACTTTCGCATTTTCACATATGACGTCAGAAAAACAAGCATAATTTTTAAAATATTTAATTTTGTAAAATTTGTTCACAAAACCATAAATAATATTTATTAAATATATAGATAAAATAAAAAATGTATTGAATGTATGAATTATAATTCATAATTATCATAATTCATAATCATCATTATCTGATAACTCTGCTTCATCAGATTTTGGGTATAATTTTGACTTGGTCATTCTACCAAGCATATCCTTTGTAACTTTAAAATTAATGCAATTCGTCTTCGAAATATATTCCCGACTTAGTAATAATCCGTTTAGAGTACCGGTGATTAAACGATTTCTTGATTTGGTTTTAATTGCATTGGTAATGCTAAAAATACGCTCACAAGATGCATTTGAGTGAGGCAATGATAAAATGTTTAATACAAATTCCGATAAATGTTTAAATTTAAATTCACCCATTTCTGTTTGAAATTTATATAGCTTAGCCCAAAAAACATCAATCTCATCATTTGAATCAAAAGTTTTATTAGGAAAAATATAATTAGGTAAAGAACGCCATTCGTCATCAATAAGTTGTCGAGTATCTTTTTCGAAAAAAATGTTTAATTCATTTAAAATTTCGCTTAAAGAAGGATAACTTTTTCTTACATTAAAAGAAATAGCATTTTTTGGTAAAAAAATATGTAATTTAGATAAAATGGGATCATTAAAATCAAATCGCGATTTAATTTCTTTGCAAAGAATTTTAAGAAATGATCTACAATTTTCGTAAAAATATGAAACTAAATCGCGATTATTTTGAATCTCAGCTTTTTTCAGATGATTTAATACTTCAACACCTAAATATAAGTTAGAATTTGGTAAAAATTGAGTTTCGTTTTCAGGGTTAATTTGAGATAGATCCGTTTGCCTAATGTATGAATTATTCATATAATATTGTAGTATTTCGGTATATTTTTCTTTAACTGCAGAAAATAGATTTGGTACTATAACCTTATCTGATTGAAAGTATTGGTTTAATGTATTAATTTTTGGCAATATAAAATTTAAAAAAAGAAAATACATTTTAATAAAAGGATCATTTAGACTTGAATGAATTTGTTCTGCAGCTAAAAGTCGCTCTTCCAAGTATTTTTTGTTGAAGAATAGTTGTAATGCTGGCCATTGTTCCAGAATTCTAGTGACTACTTGCCCCAATGAGAGCCACCGCGTCTGCGAGGGATGCAATATTTTATGAATTTCCACTTCAGCAAACTTCTGAAACTCTTTGTACTCAAACTGCCTTTTAGAGCTTGCCTAAAAATATTTAAATAAATAAATTTTTATTATTACTAATTAGTTATATATACCTACATTAAAAAATGTATACACATTACGCGCCAAATCCTCGCACGTTCTTGGCAAATTTTTACATGCCTGACTGCAGCATATGTGTAAAGAGTGACATATACATTTAAAAATTACTATTCCTGGGCACTGCTCTCTAAATCTAGAAGCAACAGAGTTGTATCGACCCATCATCATGTTGCATCCATCAGATGCAAAGCCAACAATATTGCATAAAGGAACCTTTCTCTGTACAAAGGTATTTATAACTAAATTGTACAAATGTTCTGCAGTGCCTTGACCTCTAGAGTCTTTATTTTCCTCAAACGTGGGGATATATTCCCACAGAGATGTACAAACTCTGTTTTCATTTGGATCAAAATATTTCACAACAATACATGCTGTTTTAGTCACAGCAATGTCTGTTGACTCATCTATTAAAACACTAAACTTCCTTTGTTTTAAGATATTTGTAAGATTATCTTTATAGCTATCACCAATAACATTTGTTATAATATTTTTGGTCTTTGTTCTTTTAAGAGCTAATTTAATAGCAATTTTTGAGTCTGGAAACATCTTTTGAAGTAAAGGTGTTAGGTGGTCCATTACACGGAAAGAAATGTTGTGTTCCGCAAAAAAAGCGCTAAGCATTATTTCGGCTCCTTTAACATTAACATCGTCAGTCGTTGAGTTTGAGGAACTAGCAAAATTGTACAAAGAGCTTGTACTTTGCTTTATGTTTGATAATTTTTTATGGTTGTTTGAAGTTAAGTGTTTCTTAACATTGCTTAACTCTGAAACAAACTCCTTGCTACAAAGAACACATTTAGCTTTATAATTATCTTCTACTGGTCGCAACCATGCTTGGTAATCTGGATTTTTAAGCCATTCCCGCCGAAATTTCTATATCAAATCAACAAACGTTTATAAAATTAAAAAATATTTAGTCCAAACCTATTTACCTGTTTCTTATGTCCAGATTTCAACTTTTTGCTAGGACAAACCTTGCTAGTAGTACTATCATCACTATCACTGGACATGTTTCAATCGTTTTTTAATAACAAATTATAACTTTACTTCAGAAATAAACGAACGCTGGGAATACCGCGAAACAAGTTTAACACTAGCGGCAGTTATTAGAAACTGGGAAGAAAGAAGTTATAATTTACAGAACACTACTATATGTAGATTAAAATTTAGCACCATCTCTAGGGCATTTAATCATTAAATGCCCTAGAGATGGCGCTACAGTCAGACAAAATCATAATATTTTTAAATCGCTTTAATTAAATAAAATTATGGAAAATTTTCTGTTTTGTTATTTTTTCCTTAAAATACCGTACTTTTGGGGTACGGTCCTTAGGTTGGACCGTAAACCGTAATTTAAATCAAAATACCGTAAAAGTACGGTCAGGACCGTACCATTGGCAACCCTGACGCCGAGATAAAGAAGCCGCCTACTTTGCCTACTCGGCGCGCGGTTTTACAGCCCGCGAAATTTGAAAATATTATTTTTAAAATATTTGGTTTCCATTAAAAAAAGTGAAAAAAAAATATCTAATTAAAAAATATAAATGTATTGATAAATATAAGGGTTTAATTTTAAAATCAATAAATAAAACAAAATATTTATTAATTGTTACTTGGCAATAAAACTTTTTATATAAGTTTATTAATAAAATCAATAAATAAAACAAAAGATTTATTAATAAACTTATATAAAATTTTTTATTTCAAAGTAACAATTAATAAATCTTTTGTTTTATTTATTGATTTTATAATTATAAAATTGTAAATTTGTAATATTACAATAAATACAACATCAAATTAAGGGTTTATTGCAAAAATTGTTAAGTTTTTTAAAATTTAAAATAAATACATAAAACAGATGATATAATAAAATTATTAATAATAACCGTTTTTAAGCAATACCTAATTATTTATATTGTTTGTTTGTTTATTTAAAGTGAAATAGAATACGTACCGTGCCTAAAAAAAATTGATCAATATGGACATGTTATTCACGGAGAAAAAACGTGTTTTTGAAGTAAAAAAAAAATTATTTTTTTTATTGCTGCAACAAGAATATAATTGTTGTAACTCAATATAATTGTTGAAATACAATGTAGTGATTATTATTAAGCGAAAACTAATTAAATTATGCTTGTTTAGTACGTCAAGAAAACACGTATTAGTTACGTAAAATAGTACACGTGATTTGACCACCTAAAATCAACGTGTTAATCACGTACTCGTCGCGGATCTGTTTGCTGGGAATTTATAAGTTGATACTGCCCTCTTGTCATGGCACTGCTTAAAAAGACACCTATCAATTTAACGTCAAAAAGTAGTATACTTAATATACATGACAATGATTTCTGTCCGATGTCGATAACTTTTTTCGTTCAAAAGATATCAGGAGGGACTTTTACCGTGAGCACTGTATCTACATATAGGTATACATACACAATGTAATACTCGCCTAGTTACTAAACCTGGCTATATGCCTAAAAAACTAAATAAATTTATAATTCATTTACCTATATCGTAAAATAACCAATTTATTTCTAAACATTTTGATCAAATTTTGAATTGTGTATTTTTGTAGGAATATAATGTATTATTTATTTATATTGCGTTTCCTGTAAACTGAATGAAAATCAAACATTGTGTACCATATACATTTTTTATATTTTGTACTTTTTATTGAAATAATTACCTACTTATACTTACTTATACAGGGCGCGTGGAAATTAAACAGACATTCAAATAAAGCAAGATCCAGGGATAATTTTGGAATTACTAGACCAATTAAACATATGAATTCATTTCATTTTATTTTTTAACTTTAACCCGTGGTCGAAATACCATTTCGTTCACGGGCCGAAGTTAGCTTTAAGTTAAAATTGGAAAAAAGTGAGGTTAAAACTTCTTGACAGTTGTCAGATGTCAGATAAAATATCAAATAAAATTGGTCTTCAATTTCTTGCCTTCGAAAGAGGAGATTCCACTCGCGTGTTGCCGCACGAGCGTAGCGTGGAATCTCCTCTTTTTTCTTCCACTACTGGTACAATATAGTATTTTTTGTTTGTAATGAGTTTTTTATGTGTTAATCGAAATGTATCCCTTGAAAATGAACTAAAACCAGTTTTTTACAGTTAAAGTATAACAAATGTTTTATGGACACTTCAACCGAAATTAAGTTAAATCTAGTTTACTGCCGTCGAAATTAAAAGATCAGTTCACTATTCATACTTTTGTATTTTTGTATTGAGATAATAAAATATTTTTTACATTTAGTATTATTTTCTCGATTATTTTACAAAAAGGGCACTTTATATTAACGATTGTATGACATTTGACAACCGTCAACTAACTTCAACCCGTGACTAAAAACCTGTTGATAACTTTAACCCGTGACTAAAACGCGATAAAGGCACAGCTCGTCAATGTGTTTTTAAAAGATTAGTTTCATGAAAACATATACGATAATAGGCGTTTTAAAGGTGGGTGTAAAAAAATATTTATTTTATTCAAAGCAGGTATAATTTTATCCCTTTATAGGTTAATGGTCTCTATGTTAACCACATCCATTACAGCTTACTTAGAAATGAGAGAGAACCCAAACTTCGACCAAAGTACAAATAAATGAACTAATAATCTGCAGTGGGTATCATATTGGCCTCAATTTAAATTTGGCAATTGTTAGAACCAATGTGGTCTCTATGTTAACCATTGCCTGTTCCCACAAAATTGCGAAAAAGTAACATTTGCAGGAATTGTTGCTGCTAGCGAGCATAAGCATGTTTGTTTTACCTGACAACACACATAATTCAAAAGGTAATTGAATGCTTTACAACTTGTGATAATAGTATTTGGAAAATAGGTTAGCGCTAACGAAATATTTAGATCAACATAACATCTATCAAGCTCCCATACCGTGAGACTATTGAATCCATGCTTATAAACGTCCAGTAGTTTTTGGATTTTTGAAAAATTGGATTCAAGTAAACTATTTTATCTAGTTGTTGGTATAAAAGAAGATCAGGCTATGGATTCGGATATTGAGGGCGATAGCATCAAGTACTTTTCGTCTGAATTCACCAAGTACATCTTCATGTTTACAAGTTACTTCTGCCAATACTTCAGCACGATCCAGCCTACGTAATCGTAGTGAGCGAACATCCAGTATACATATATTTCAGAAAACAAATTTTGAATAGATTTAGGGGTGAAAGTGACTCTGATGCAGATGTTCTTTCAGATGACTCAGTATCGCGATTACTCATCAGATTCAGAGAAAACTACCAGTAGTAGGTCATTTTTGAAAATTGACCATTGAAAATAAAAATAAAAATATGCATCACAGAAATGCCACTGTAACTTACTCACAAACACAAGAGTAGGTAGAATCAAAAAATGAAGAAACTTTGAGAAATTAAAATTTACTAAAACCGTTTCCAGATAAGAATAATGACAGTGAACAATTTGAAAACAAATATTTGATTTTTTATAGCATACACCATGTAATTATTTTACCTGGACCTGAAAAAAAAAACTAAAATCCTTTCAGAAACGCAAAAAAAAAACGATTAATTTAAATATGTGGTTTGCATTTAGACCACCGCCCATCTATCATCTTATAGGCAGTGGTTTCTATTTTATCCACCATGATAAATTAAAAAAAAACAGTTGGATTTTCAAAATAATCATAAAAATAACTTAAGACATCCAAAATAGGTAGGTCTTACCAAAAAATAAATAAAAATAACAATTAATGGTCTCTGCCCTATAAAGGGTTATAAAAAAAATTATTTTGGTTTAAAAATATGTCCAATACTACTAAACTTTTAATTTTTAATTAAAATTCATATTTTGAAACGGTTCCAAGTACTAATATTTATTTATTTTATGAGTTAAATACACTTTTGAACAGCATAACTTTGTAGACCATTCAGATTTCAATAAAATTTATAGATCAACATTTTTCAAAAATAATAGGTGCCAAATTTAAAAACTCAGTGACGTAAATATTTTAATATTAAATAAAAATAAATTTTGTATTCAAAACTGATTCCATTCTTTAATTTAAAATAAATCAAATAAATAAAAAATATTAAAACATGTTTTCTATGTTTATAAGAACATGACATAAATTTAAAACAATTATCACGCGTATAAACGGAAGGATATAGGTAATTTACCAGCCGCTCCCTAATTAAACTCGTTTGCATTGTTGATTAATTTGTATCCATTATAGCATATAAAATAAATTGAGAAAATCTAGAATTGAATGGTGTGTTTTTAATAATTTTGAAGCATTTGTGCGCTTTGATGTAATGTATTTAAAGCAACAATTTTTTTCTATATTCCATAAAACATCTCACTTACATCTCTATTTAAATATATTTTGTGGATATATTATTCAGGTTAAAAAGTGTAATAAAAAACGACCACCATTTCTCAGGCACAACTATATTTTAAAATTTTGCGGGTTTTCAAGTGCTATCATCCCAACAATCTGTCTAAAAAGTAATGACGTAAATCTAGCGGAAATCTTTAAGCACATGTAATAAAATAATAAAAATTATTGCTTTGGATTAGCTTTAATTTTGATATATTTTGACGTTAGTAAGATGGAAGCAAAATAAAAAAGTATAAGTACCTACCGCAAACTTTAGTGACTTTGGTCCACATTTGAACTTTTAGGTACTGCTACTTTTTACTTTAGAGATAATTATTTGTTAGTGGTGTCATTTTATAGGTCATTTTATAGGTCGTTTATACTCTTTTGCATTTTTAAAATACCACTTAAAAAATGTATGTTATATTTTATTTTAATGTTAGAAATTTGACAGAAATAACTACACTGTTATAAAAATCACATTTGTTAACATGAGTTTTTAGTTTGTTAATTTTATTTTCTTAAGTTTTAACGTAATTTTTTGTAGAAAACCAGGGTTTGTAATTATTTTTACAAAGGAAAATATTTTACCGAAAGTAATATGCAATTTTGTAAGCATTTTGTTAATTTCAAGGGTTACAGATTATTTTGTTAATGTTTAACAAATTATTTCACTGACAAATTTCACGTGATTTCAGGCAGTCAATCAAAACATTTCCCACTGACAATACGCATCAACAAGTTTAACTGACTTCAGCGTGTGCAACTTTTGTCCACAAAAAAGTTTGTAAAAATAAGGTCCTTTTTGAAAATAACAAGAATAATGGTTGAATTATTGACATAAGATTTTGTTATTAAATCTACAAAATGTTTGTTATAATTACAAACTAGGTACTTATTCAATCTGTTAATTACAGTTGGTTGTAAACTTAACATAAAGTTATGTGGACCTAGATTAACATCAAATCTGTTTAATATTTGGTTAAAATTAACAAATATTTTTTTACTGTGTATAAAACATAACATTAATTAAAAAGAAAGATCATATACGCAACTTGTGTACTCTCTACAAAGAAAGTTTTTGACAGTAAAAAATCCCTTATTTTCATATTTTTTTAAGCCCTGATACAAAAAAACTATAATTATTAACACATCATATCAATCATTTTTATATTTACTCTACTCTCTAACAATGAATTAGTCAAAAATGACTAATTTAATAGTTATTAGTGGCTGCTTTGTAGGACAGTTTTGATTTTAGATCTAGGTACATTAAGCATGTCCAAATTAGCAAAGTATTAAAAGTATTCATAAAATTTAAATTCGTGACTTAAAGGGCGTTTATCAAACTTGATACATAATATGCTATTAAGTAATCTTTGATTTTTTAAATTTAAATTCATTATACCATAGTTTATTATGCATAATAAACCATTATTAGTAGTGTTTAGTTTTTTTGACATAGCACTAAAATTTGCATTACAATAATTGGTAATTATTAAATTTAAAACCACTTTAGTTACAAAAAAACATTTTTTATGCATTTACATCTTCTAGAAAAACAATAATAACTATTTACACTTAAAACGTGGCCAATTTAAATAAAAACGTTTGTCAAATAAATTGCCACTAATTCGTTGCTACGTTCAATTAAATAATGCAATATAAAATTTACTCGACTGAAATTAAAATATTTGTTGTTCTAAATATATAAATATACACTTGAGTCGGCATAATAAATGCATATTTCCTAGAAACGCACAATTTGTTAAATTTAAAATTAAAATTGTGTAAGGTCTTCACAATTATTGATAGATTTTCGCTCTATTTACGTGGTTTCTTTGTAACAATTTTTTAAATGACGCGATAGTTGTATTAAGAAATATGTGTGGTAATTAATTGTTTTATTTTCCTTGTGAGGTAAATTACATGTTTATTGAACCTTAACGAGCTATAATTATGGTTTAGGTAAGGCTATTTCGAAGGCCTACTTGATGAGATAAAAGTTTTAAGTAATAAACAATGTTTTAATTATATTTACAAGATGCCGGATATGGCGGACAAAAGTTACACAATACATTAAAAAGTAGAAAAGTAAATGAGACAAATTACTAAACCATATACCGTTACTTTACTAACAGGTGCCAATTTTTTAAATTTTGCATTTGGTATATTTGGTAACTGCTTTGGGGGTAATTTGTGTCTATAAAGTGGCATGACGTTTCAAAAATAAAAAGTTTAAATAATCGATCCTTCTTGTTCCTCAATTATATACAGGGTGTCAAAAATCACCGAAATAAACCGATTCTTATAAGAATACGTATACGAAAATCTAAGACTAAATTTCCTTTACCAATTTTTTCGAATTTTTTCGGGGCATTTATATAATATAATATAATTTAAAAATCTTTTATCTTCAAAAATTACACAATTTGAATTTTAATATTGTTAACACTTAAATAATAATAAAGTGATTGATAATTGCCTAGGCTTTAATTGTATATTATGTTTCAAGTTTGATAAACGCCATTTTATACACGAATTTAATTTAGGCACGAGCGAGCTTGCGAACGAGTGCATACTATACTTTTTCTACGACAAATACTTATTATGATTTAAATTAAAAATTTGTATAGAACGCCATCTATGAAACAACAGGGGAAACTGTCAAATGTCACATTTTTACATTATAAAGGTTATAAATCGAAATGTATCTTGAAAATTGAGAGTTTTTCACAGTGAAAGTAAAGAAAATGTTTTATGAGGACTTTAAAGTAGAGTCCGTGCCCGAATTTAAGTTATAGTTTACTGCCGGCGAAATTAAAAGGTCAGTACAATGTTCATATAAACTTTTCAAATATTGGCGTATAGAAACTATTTAATATTTTTGTATTTTTGTATGGAGATAATAAACTAATTTTCACATTTAGTAATATTTTACAAGAAAGGCACTTTATTTTAACGATTGTATGACATTTGACAACTGTCAACTAACTTAAAACTAACTTCAGCCCGTGACTAAAAATTTCTTGCTAACTTCAGCCCGTGACTAAAGCGCCATAAAGCCACAACTTGTCAATGTGTATTTCAAAGGTCACTTAGTGTCATGGAAACATTTACGATAAAGGGCGTTTTAAAGGTGGGAGTAGAAAAAATAGTTTAGACCAATCAGGTTAAGTTTTTTACCTCCGTCTGTAAAAACCCCGTTTGGACCAATCAAAACATTCTATAACTGTCAGATCGACCTAACCTCACTTTCTACTTTGATAATTATTATTATAATTGTACGTTTGATGTACCGTTTAACAAATGAAAGTTTGCATTGAAGATTAAATGTTTTGTACCATGAGAAATTTCTTCGCGTCAAACTTTAAGCTTAGCACAAAAATACACTTCTCAGTCAATGACATAAATAACTATTAAGTTTATCAAAAATTAAAAAATCTTAAAATATTTTCTTTTCTTGTGTAAAGAAATAAAAATCTACAAAATACTTTTTTTAAATCTCATTTTACCCTTAATTTTGCATATTATCGTATTTTGCTTTTGGGTAATCCAATGAAGTATTTTTTTATTATAAAAAAATATATAAAACACATCTTTCAACCGGATTTAACCTTACTTTCTCCAGATGTTAAAGATTATTATAGTCACCCCTCGTATGCCTATATTAAAAAATATGACATCTGTCAGAGAATTTTAACCTCTTCTAGAGATGTGTCATAAAAAAAGGTCCGTTTTTTTTGTTTTTTTTTCAGTTTTTTTTCATTGTTTTTTTAAATGTTTTTTTCTTCATATTTTAGGTTTTTTTCAAGATCAGTCCCATTTGCCTAATTTTTTATGTTGGCCAATAAGGGCCGCGCTTGTTTTGATTTGGTCTTAAAAAGAGTAGCGCTTGATTTTCCAAAAAGCTACCAAAAGCCCTTTTTTCATGATTTTTCAAATGGCTTTTTTTTCTTCAAAAAAACAATTTTTTAAAACATTTTTCAAGTTTTTAAAACCCACCTTGAATTTTCTGTGCAATCTTTGGTTGCTGAGATATCAATGGTCAAAGACGAAATGTTCCTTTTCCATTCAAACTTCAATATATCAGCGAAAAATGGTCGTATCAAAGTCTAAAAAAAAGCAAATTAAAGCTGAATGAACAAGTTATACAGTCCATATGATGGTTAAGTCATAACGTTTTTTCCGTAGTCCAAAAAAGAAAGCCAAAAAAATTTCGATTTTTTTTTATTACGGCATTCGTTAGGATTGAGCGTTGCACGTTGCTTTGAAAATTTTTTCATCTAAAAATCTCAAAACTAAAAACTTCAAGCTTGTAATTGCTTTTTTTACGGCTCCAATACGACCATTTTTAACGAAGATTTAATTTTTTTCCATTATAGTTTGTGAACTTTGTTATTGGTTTCTTATGTGGAAACTACCAAATAATAAGATATTTTTTTTAGTCTCGGTCAAAATTTTCAATAATGAAAAATGTAATATAGTCTAATTTTTGTATACATATTAAGGACATGACAATACAATTATCCTTAAAATTTGAAGTCGATTGACCGTCTATAACCCGAGATAAATTCAATTAAAAATTGGATAATTAACATGGATTGTATACGCTTTCTGTAGTTCTGTACCAGTTTCTTAGTTATAAAAAAAACTGTCAGAAGCTTTCAAACAACTAACAGTCTTTTAATGTATTTTTGCTGAGTTTAAAAAAAATAATTAAAATATTTTGACCGTCCAATTGTTTATAAATAACCGTTTAAAGTTCAACAATTTGTAAAAAGTATACATCACTAGTGTCAGATAAAAACAACTTGGCAACGCTGTACGCGAGTATAGATATTATTTCCGCAGTAAATTCAAACAGACTGATTCAGTCTCCAATACATCTATTGGTTGAGCATAAGCGACGTTGCCGGATTAAAACTTATGAAAATATTTGAAAGTATTACGTAAAGGTAACGTCTCCAGGGTACAGTCTTGCGAAAAATTATGAATCACTTAGCTACAAGCTCGTATACTTTTACTGTGCGTATAATCTAAAAAATTTTGACAATATTGTACCACGAGAACTACCTTAAAGGTACAAAAAGTGTAAGAATTTTTAAAACTTTGTAATAATATTTTGCAATTAAAGTTAAAAAAAAAATTTAATTTAAATTATTTTTTAGAAAAAAAAAATTTTATACCTTAAATTTAATTTTTCGAATTTTACTTTAGATAGTTGATATCACAGTCATTGGTTTGACAGTTAATGTCAAAATCGATTCGCCATGCCGTCCTTAATTAACTTATTTACAATAAGCGGCTGTTTATGTTAAAGAAGAAAAAAATGATTTTCTTTGGAGTTAAACAAAATTTATTGCTAGAAAAGTCGTAAGTACTAGAAAAACTTATAAAATCAAAATTTTGGCTGGGATAAAGTATCTCATTAAAGCACCGAAAGCGGTGTTATAATGAACGCAAAATAGATAAAGTATAGTATGCAACTCGTTTATAAACTTTTATAGACACTTATTTAATTAATTCCAAATTAAAACAATACTTTTGACAGAAAAACTTCGGTTTATCATCATCGTTGTTGTCGTTTTAGCACGATTCACTTTAAACAAATTTTGCACGTTAACCAAGAAAAAGTTGAGAAATCTTGCACGTCAATATTAAATTAAAATCTGTAATGTAGGCTTATAATTTAAAATAAAAAAATATAATTATATAAACAGTACTCCACACTCAAACCTACCTTTTGTTTCAGCTGCTTCCTGACTTGATACCCTCTGAAACCAGCTTGAATCTTCGTCGCAGCTTCAACTTCCATGTCGCTATCTGATTTCGGTGCTTTAGCTGCTTGGCGGGTCTGTTTCTCTGCGCGCTGCTTCGTTTTCTGGCTGCCGTCCATTCCACGCGGCGCACTGAGCCTATCGTCGCGTTCGGAGATCGAGGAGGCCTCGCGCGACGCGTTGGCTTTTGTTTTAAGAGAGACGTGCGCGCTCGGCCCTCTGGATGATTTCGGACGCTGTGACGTCAAGAGCGGAGGACCTGCTGCAGGAAGGGAAGTTCCTGCGTTAATATTACTCATTTTTTAGATTGATCGATTTTATGTTTGTCGGTTGACGTGTTGCTGCTAATTAATTAATTGGATAGTGTGGAAGGTCACATTATGTGTATGATACACCTATGCGTGAAGTTGAGTAACTTGTTGAAAACTCATTTATTTTAAGTTATTTTAAGTATTTTTTTTAATATGAAGTTGTCAAGTTAATATGCAATTTTGCAAGCATTTTGGTAATACCAAAGGTTACAGATTATTTTGTTAATGTTTAACAAATTATTTCGTTGAAAAAGTACACGTGATTTCAGGCAGTCAAACTGAAATACATCAGTACACTGTTTAAATTATCTGTGGTGTAAAGAGTAATCTTAAAATGGTGTCAAAATCCAACAACAAGTGGTGTTAATATATCACCATGAATTATGGTTGAAAATGTTATACACAGCAAACACCAAAACGGTGTTTATCTAAAAATATTCTAGAAGTGCACTTACACAGAAAAAAAGGAATAAGTTCATTAACTATATTAATTTAGTTGACCCATAAGTATTTATTTTTGTATTTTTTTATTTTTATCAACTGTGGGAAGATTAATATAAACAAAGATTACTAAACCAGATAGTTATTTTATTTTTTTAAATTGATTAAATTAACCCAAAAGACTAGTAAAACCAACCCGCTGTATGGTTCAGTTTACTAAATATGTTGTTTGTAAAATAAGAGTTACTTCAACCTAAAGCACTCTGTTAAAACGATTAAAACAATTTGCCGTGCATTCCCGGTTGCATAGTGTGTACCGATCGCGGCAAAGGCGGTGTGGATCACGTGATGTTCTTAAATCTCGCCTCTGTTGACATACATGAAGAGTAGGTAGGCCTAGGTAGTCCTTTGCTTTGGTGTGACACTACAAGTGGTTCGATACTAAAGAGACCTTAAATAGGTGGAAACACCTGTCAATACTTGAAGTATTTTAAGTTAGTGGAACTCACTAAAAACATTATCTCTAGCAAGTTGAAGGTTCCATTTTCTGGAATAATACCACTGGTAATATACTAGTAATGCGTCAAGGAATTTTCTGTTTCCTTTTTTTTCCTTTTTTTGTATAGTATGATTTAATTTGACCAAAAACACATAATATTTAACACTGAAAAGGAGTTCAATTTACACCAGGTAAAATTTATTTTAATACGAGTGAAAGTTAAATTAACACTATTTTTGTATTTGAATTTACACCGCACCAACGAATCATATTTAACACCATTTTGGTTTGTATCGATATAGACCATGTATGGTGTTAATTTGGTGTTAAAATGGTCATGAAATTTTAAACAGTGTAAGTGTTAATTATATTGTAACAAATTTCTTTATAAGTTGATGATTTCAGAATGGAGTATAAGTTATTTTTGTGTTCATTTATGTAGGTTTGTGTCAATTGTTTTGTTTAGGAAATTGATTAATAAAGCAACATTTCTTATAACAAATCTTTATGTAGTTCCACCCTTACTTCCTAAGTCCCAAAAGCCAACTGAATGGCTTGAGCGGGTTAGGGGTAGAAACGGACCACGGGCTTAAAGTCCCCTCCGAAGGACTAATATATTATATACAATAGGACAAACACAAATAAACAGCCATACCCCTGGTGGGATTCGAACCCACGACCTCTCGGCTTGTAGTCAACAGCACTAACCACTAGTCCACCGCTGCAGCGGTAAATAGATAGATATTTTTGACTAATTCATTTTAAGAGAGTAGAAACAAACACAAATTTAAGGCATAATGCATGAAAACTAAATTAAACAATTTTAGGTAATCGGACAGTTTGCAATTTCCTCTTTTATGTCACTTTGGCAAGCATCTAGAGAAACAGAAAAAACTTTGGAGAGTATTAAAAAACATCAGTTTTACCCTTATAAAATGAAGACTTAACAAGCGTTAGGTGATGATAACCCAGAACGAAGAATCACGTTTTGTGAAATTATGACAGCAAGAATAAATTAAGATCTTACACTCATTAAAATATTTGTTTCAGCGACGAATACGGGAATTTTTGCCCTGACCCTCACCTTATAAAAAAGTGTAGTTTTTTCAATTAAAAAATTTGTTATCAAATACCTTTTAGCCCTTTAAAGCGATATAACAATTATTGTAATCTCGAATATCTCGGAAACGGTTTATTTTATCGAAGTTTGAGAGGTACACCTTTTTTATAGTAGCCGAACAGTAATCGAAAAATTGCATCAAATGGTATGAAAACCGAACCTCAAAGTTTGTATGGGACAATAAGCTTAAGCAATCCCTGTTTCTACGACACTGTGTTCACTCGAACAATTGTAATTATGTGTGAATATGTGTTTTTCTAGTAAGGGACTGTTCGCAAAATATCACCTTTTTAAGTTCACCATAGTAAAAGTTACCTATATTAAAAAAACTGAAATGAAAGTAACACTTTATCACCCTGTATCTTTTAAACATACGTAATATTTATTTAGATTTTTGTCTTATTTTGATTGAAATTATACAAATTCATTGAGTTATTCTCCTTAAAAATATTATTTTTAATGAAATAAAATACCTTTTTAGCCAAAATCGGAGAATTTTCAAAATTGAAAGTGCTGTAAAATGAACAGTTTTGGTACAATTAGCAAAATTTGATAACTTTATCCATCTAATATATTGTGTGAAAATTTCAACCCAATTAAATAAAAATTGTCAAAATGGCACTTGTACGACTCCTTAAATAAATTCTGTGAGCAGTAATAAATTGAAATATGTATTTATACGAGTTTCAAATAAAAAAAACAATGAAACTGTTTGAGAAAATGTTTAAAAAAACCCAAAACTTGCTTGCATGAGTCAGTACTAAAATACAAGAAAAAAATAAATCATTACGCACAAGATCCAAGAGCGAAAATGACCGTAAATATAAATTTTGACACGCGCAATTTTTTTGATTGCCTTTAAATTTTAATTTGGTTTTATCCTATCGACCAGAGTTATTTAAACATATTTGTTCTTAATTAAAACCTCTTTTAACTGAACCAATCAGCCTATAAACAAATAGTGCGGTTAAAATTAATCTTAAATTGATTAAAATTTATGTTAACGGTTAATTAAATGCCCACCAACACCATGCACGTGTAACTAAGACGCACGCAAAATGTTATTTTTATATAAATTTTTTGTAAAAAATGTTCTGAACTTTACTTTGCATAATATGACGTTGGAACATCACAGCAACGACAAAAATTTTAAAATAAAAAGTTATTTTTAGTAAAAAGATGGCATTCATTATTTTAACAAGTAAAGTACCAAAGCAAATAATTTATTATTAGAGAAACTAGAGTCTTCCGTGCCAAATTTCGTTAAGTGTTTTTCATAAAATAATTTTCAATAATATTTGATCAATCAAATTTAATATCTTGTTTTTGTTATTGGCATTGCCAGATGCCGGACCAAGGCAATATAAAGGGTGCAGACTATACCACCATATCACAAAATTCCGATTTATTTTCAAGCATTTTAGTTGATATTTAAACTTTTTTAAAGATCAAGAATTCAACAAAATCTACAAAAGTTTTTTTCCGATTCCGATAGGAATTTATAATGGTTATAATTATTAACAGAAAAACACAATATTATGCAATAGGGGTAGATAAAATATCTTAATAAACACTTCACACTGCATTTTTATACAGGGTGGGTAATAAACTGCAAATCTTAGCGAAAATATTTTTTTTTAATAACACCATCGCAATGTAGGCTGAACCACAAATTTAGTTCGAAACACCCTGTACATTTAAAGGTGTACCCAAAATATTGTTTTTGCGTATAAAACCAACATTTGATGTCTGGATAAAACAAAATGTTTATGCGGAAATTTTATAAAATTGAATTGCATAAATAAATACACTTGAATTAATTTTTAGAACATTAGATTCTACGAAAACATTTTGATACGTTTTAATGAAATTGTTTATTTGTTTAGAAGTCAATAATTTTGTTTACCAGCTTAACAACTTCAAAATATCCCAAAAATAAATCATTTCAATTATGCTAAAACACGCAAAATTTATTTGAGACAAACACGTATAAAGACCATAAAATTATGTGTTATAAAACAATAAATAATATCGCATTGTTTAAATTATAATGCATTATAAACGCATTAGTGTTTTTTTCGTTTATTTGCTTTGCAATATTTTTTAATAGTTTAGTCTGGTAATAAGTACAGTCCGAGTTTTGTATACAAAACGATTGAAATATCCCCATAAGAAGATCGTGCTGAACATTCCCCAGTAGCACAAAATATTGGTCCTATATGGGGCGCGTCTATGCCCAATATTTTATCTGGGGCCAATATTGGATTTATTTAGCCAAGGTTGGTCCTATATTGGCATAAAATGATAATTTAATATATCATTGCCAATGTTTATTCAAGGTTGGTCCTATATTGGCATATTATTTTACGCCAATATATCATTAACTATAGTCAACGATGCTTTAACGACACACGTTTGTTTCCAGGATATGTCTATACTAGTGGCGTAGGAACGGTTTTAAGTTGGGGGGTGGCGCAACCTACTACCATCCTTATTGTTTAGCACCAAAAGGGTGAAAATAATAAAGGCCATTCTTGCATATTACCGTTAGGATAACAAGGGTAATATGCGATTTGTGGTCTTATTAGCAATAAAATTCGTTATTACGTTAATAAAGCTCAAGCTGATCATTTTAGCACACAATATATTGTTTGTATACAAACGATTTTAGCATTTCATCGTAATTAAGAATAACATAGACGGTACACGACTTGTCTTATTGGTAGATTTTTTCAAAGAACTTGGGATGTACATTTTATATCAGTAACCCCCCTCTTTCCCTTATCATTTGGGTGGGCACTGTCACCCCCCCCTTCTAAGCCCCTAAGTATCATAAACATTTCCTGAAAACAAACGTTTGTCGACACGATCGTGACATTTCACTTTTAGAAATCCTACTACGTAGTAAGTACTAGGTGGCTATCTTTTTTTTCTTTCAATTTCTCCCTCAACTTTTCTAGAATATAATGTAAAACATTTCGGGCCAATGCGGATTTCCAATATCGGTTATATAATGTCAAACAACTTCGGGCCAATGTTGGGTTTCAATATTGTACCATGCGAGAAAAAAATCTGACGAAAGATGTATTGGTCCAATATTATTATTTGTACAAAAAGTTTTTAGATATATTTTTTTAAGAAATAAAAGCGATTTTTAAAATTTAAATAAAAAAAAAATGGATGAAAACTGATTTTATTTTGTTAAAAAAGGGAAATGGGAATAGTTAAATTAGGACCCAGTCCTACATTCAGGGCCGGTTTATCAATCTCTGGATAAGTTTCAGTTAGTCTATCTGACAGTTAAATTCCATATCGATCGTTGTGAGAACAATGGTATCCATGGAAATTATCTACCAGATCACTAACGATCGATATGAAATTTAACCGTCAGATAGACTAACTGGAACTTAACTAGAGATTGATAAACCGGCCCTCAGGGCCGGTTTATCAATGTCCAGTTAAAGTTACAGTTAGTTATCTGGCAGATAATCTCTATGGATACCATTGTTCTCACAACGATCGATATGGAATTTAACTGTCAGATAGACTAACTGGAACTTAACCAGAGATTGATAAACCGGCCCTCAGTAGAGTAAACATTTGTAATAGGTAAGAACTTAAAAAAACATTATACGAAGTATAATGTTGCTTGATTGGTTTTAAATTTATCAAATAATAATTATTAATTGATAAATACGTAAGTTTAAGTTAGGTACACACGTCATAATAATTAACAAGAAATATATAATAATAATTTTCTTTGACAACAAAGTAGGATGTTTGTTTATTTAACTCCGTTGTGACGTAAACCATGATTTTTTATTAATATGTTCTTTTGTCTATTATATGAATTATTTAAAAATATTAGTTTAAAAATACCCATGTCAAGAGGTTTTTAGTGGGTAATAAATTTAATTGCAAAATAACAATTTTTAACATAAAAAATGTTTTTATCAAATGTTTTAAACAACTGTTATTTTTTTACATGTGCCTAGATATGAATAATTAAGACCTTGTATTTTAAATTGGCCGTTTTTAGTATTAAAGGTTTCAATTAAATACTGTAATGGCCATCAAGGATATTTTTCGTTTTACTTGTGATTTTATTTATAGATTATTAATTATACATTATAGTACACGGAGAAAAAAAAAATAAATGATATTAGAAATATAATACAATTGATTATATTTTACTTTAAATTTAGTGACAGCTAAATCGTATCATAAAATTTAATATAAAAATATAATTAAGATATATTGTAAATATAATAATATTTTATATTAAACCGCATTAACATATTACTTTATTTGTATTAAATATTAAGTTAAAAGTGTAAAATTAATAAATGATATAATACTACTTAATCAACCGTATCATAACTTCAATCATATGATGATTATAATATTTTTATTATACTTATTGAGATCCAGTTTTTTAATTTATATAATAATTTAATTTACTTTCTAATATACAAATTTTAATATACGTTTTTTAACATACATTTTCTCCGTGTACGAATAAAATTAAAACGATTTTTTATTAAATAAAAAAATAAATTAATAAAAAAATCTTTATTTATTATAAAAAAAATATGTTTTGAACACGATTTCAGCAATATGCACATTATTAAAAACTATAAATTTTCCACTTTTAATAATCTCCGAACGTATCATTCCGAAAGATATACTCTCTAAAAATGAATTAGTCAAAAATGACTAATTTAATAGTTATTAGTGGTTGCTTTTTCACTTGCACCATAGTTAACCATGAAATACCATGGTATCCCAAAATTTAACAGCCAATTCTTATGTAAAGTTGTCCCCTGAATACGAAAATATCATCAAAAATGATGAAAGTGGAGCAGTTTTTGAGATATAGTAAATTTCATATTAAATGGAAAATTGACTATATATCAAAAACTGTTATTCAACTTTACATAAGAATTGGCTGTTAAATTTTTATAAGTGAAAAAGCAGCTACTGATAACTATAGTCATTTTTGACTAATTCATTTTTAGAGAGCATATTTACCAAATGCGCGTAATTAAAAAGCAAAATCGACGTGTTCAAGTAATTTTTTGGGGAAAAATGCACATTTTTTATGAATTTGTTCCATACTTTTAATACGTTTAATAAAAGTAAAAAATGTTAAAAATAGACGCCGAATAATCTCAACTAAATTACTTTATAGACCTGGCTTATAAACAATGTTTAAATAATAAGGTACAAATGTATTTTTAAAAAAGCTTCTTTATGATTTTAGTGCCTCAAAACAAAACGATTTAAAATATCCTTCTAAAAGACACCCTTTAACAAATCTGCCGTCCAAAGTAAAAGCAGGGTGACAAAAAGCAGTGAACGATTTTGTAATTTAGTGCTTGTCTCAGTTTTTCGCCTTGCTTAATTTGGGCGCAGTTAAAATGCAAAATTGCTTCAGGATTCAAATTATGAAAAATGTCAGTTAATGGTTCTTTTACCTTGGACAGCAGAAATAACCAAACCAACACAATGTCTGTGCAAAAATGGAAAAAGTGAAATCCACTTACTATAATAACAAATACTTGACCTGGAGGCACGCTTTCTTCACCACTCAAATGAGCCTGCGTACGTGGTGGAGTGGTCTGCATGGAGCTGTCGACTTGAGATTTAGCTTCCCCAACATTTCCACCAACTTTTTCATCCACATCGGGAGTTTTGCTGCTGCTTTTGCTTGAACGAGGAGATAAAGGTATGACGACTGTATCGTGAAACTCTCCTGTGTGAACAAGTCTTATTTCATTGGGCGAATCCACTTGCACCCCCTCGTTGATGAATTTTGTCTTTGCATCTTCATTTATAGAATCCTGTTCTTCCAAGATTGGAGCAAGACTCTCACTCGACCTTGATTTGTATAGTTTGGTTTCTTCATCAATCACATCCTTAACATCTTTTGGTAAAGTTACATCATAGTGACTTTCTACATTATTATCACTGTTTTTATCTATATTACTGTCAACATCTTCAAAAGAAGTAAAGTGTTTGTGGTGTATTAAACCAGCTTCTTCTAATTCATGCCTTAGTTGCGCAATATCAAATAAATTGACTTTAGATTTTTTATTTTCCGTATTAGCACTTTCTTCTTTATTTCCTTTACTCTGATTTTCATTGTCTTTATTATAATTCTCATTGAGGATCACCGTATCTGCAGAATCCGTGGAGTCAATACTTATGGGTCTCTCTTCGAGCTCCTCTACAGTATCTGTTTTATGTACATTTTGTTTAATATCATCGTTTGATATTTCACTACCATCTTTACTCTTCATATGCTTTCCATTTGCCTGTTTATTTTCGTTATCTCTTTCAGACGTTAGTGGTCTGGTGGGAGCGTTTTCGTAGTCAGTATTTAGGTCATCACCACTCGCTTTGCCTGCGTATAATTTATCACTACTTTTATTCGAATGTTTGTTTGAGTTTGAATCGTGTTCGATAGTATTACTTTGTTTATTTTTGTTTTCGGTCGTTAAGAGTGGTTTACATGCTCGATTATCTACGTCAGAATGGTCTTTGATTTTATTAATATTGTCTGTGTTTATTTTTGAGTCGTCAACATTTTCTCGAACCTCTGCTGTTTTGCATATGCGGTCGATTTCTTGTTTAACTTCACTTTCCAAGGGAGTTAAATCAGATTTTTCATCGAAATTATTGTTACTATCCATGAGATCGTTATCTTCCTCATCCACAACTACCCCTTCATCAATATTTAAAGAATGTGAGTTAGTCAATAAACCATAAATTCTCTTTTTATGTTCAGGTTCATCGACAGTAATACTTCTAGTGAGTCTTGTCCTTCCATTTGTTAAATCGTCTTTAGGAATCTCTATTTTGTCCAGTTGTTTTAATGTATGCAATATTTCATCGTCAGTTAATGTATTTGCACTTTCTTTATTCGTATCTTCATCTATTGCCATCAATGTGTTTGTATGTTCCTTTAATTTTTTTCTTTGCAGATAACCACGTGTATTTGCTTGAATTTTGGTAGCTGCTTTCATAATGTCACTCTCACTCAATGTTTTATTTTTATTTGAGTTTTCGTTATTTTCCATTAGTTGTAGCTAAAAAGTATTGCATATTATTACACTGTACAAGAATTTTAGGCCACTCAAAAAAAAAGAAACCAGATTCGGTTTTTATTACTCACAAACCAAGCAAATAAGTTATTTTTAGTTAAATAATGTTTACCTTGTTTTGAACACCCAGTATATTTTCTCTGACTTTGAAACCTCTCCATAGTGCTTGTATTTTTGACGCTGCAGAATGATGGCTATTTGTTTTTAAATGTTCAGTTGGGGATTTTAGTTCTTCAATTTTTTTAATCTTATCATCATCTTTCAACAAACCAAAGAGTTTTCCTTCTGATTGCACTTTTCTAACTTTAAAGCCACGCCATAGTTTTTGTATCAAAAGGGCGGATTTGTAAAAATCATCATTATTTTTGGACTTTTTGAGTTTGTATTTCTTCCAGCTATTTTGAATTTTCAACGCTGCCATTACATCACTTATTTTTATTTTATTATTTTTGACAGTTTTATTGTCTTTATTTATTGCTTTATTTTTGTATTTTCTCCAACTATTTTGTATTTTAATAGCAGCCATCACCTCACTTATAGTTAATACGTTTTTTTCTTTCAGAGCTTCTTTATTTTTTTTACTTTTATTTTTAAACTTCCTCCAATTTTTCTGTATTTTTAATGCAGCTGCAACGTCTATTAAACCATTTTTTATTTCTACAGAATTATCTGATTTTTCTTGAGAAGCCTTTTTAATTTCTTGTCTTAATGCATACGGATTGTAGCTGGTTTTAAATGAAGATAGTTTTGCATCTTCATGAATTTGTTTTAATTCGTTGCTTAATTTACTTGAATCAAATCTGGATTGTTTTTCTTCTTCTGTAATTTCTTTGGATATTTTGTTTTTTTCTTGTTTCTCTTCTTTTTCATTAACATTAAATTCTTCTTTATGTTTTATCTCATTTTTAGTATCTTTACCATCTTCATTATTTTGACTTTTAGAAGAAACCTCTTGATTCTTTGCATTATTTTTAGCCGAAATTATTTCTATAGTTTTTTTATTTTGGCCTTTCTCTCCTAATTCAGGATCTTCAATTTTATTTGCAGTATTCTGAATTTCTAAATCATTTTCAGCATTCTCTTTTTCTAATGAGCTAACATCACAATCAACAATTTTAAGATCATTTTCTTTACCAGTAATTTGATTTAACTTTTTATTTTTTTCAGTGGTGCTTTCTTCGTTAACATCTTTAACTGTTTCTTCTTCTTCTTCCCTGCTTACATTTTCTTTCCTTACTTCATTATCCGAATTAATGTTTTTTTCTATAATAGATTCTTTTTTTTCTTGTAAAACTTCATGTACTATTTTTCTGCCAGTATTTTTCTTTGATTCTTCACTGCCTTCTTTAATGTTTTCCTTATATTCTTGTTTTTTTTGCTCATCATCATCTTTGAAATTATTTTTATCTTCAGTTGATATTTCTTTTTTATTTTCCAAACCCTTATTTTCTTTTACAGAATCTTCCTCTTTTGATTCTTCTTTGGCTTCATCAGTTAATTGTAGTGATTTTTTCCCACTTAAAACTCTTGGCGATTTTTTAAGATGATCTGAATCCATTAAATTTTTATTAAGGTCGACAATACCCATCTTTAATCTTGGGGAAGTATCCTTTCCATTCCCTTTATTATTTATATTAGGATTTGCCTTATTGGGTGTTGGAATTCTACTTTTATGTTCTGGAATTCTGGAATTCTTTACCACATCAACGGATTTATTCCTTTTTAATTTCGAGTTTGTTGTTTTATTTGGGGCCTCGTTAACTTTTATGTTATCCTGTGATAAAGATTTATTTTTAATGTAGGGTTTATTTAAAGACTTATTTTTTGATAATTTTTTAACATCGGTTTCAGGAATTTTTGATTGTTTTTTGGTATTCACATTTTTAGTAGTTTTGGGACTTTCTTCATTTCGTATTGTATTGTTTGTTTTTGGACTATTTTTATCCGTTTTATCAGTTGTGTTATTTTCTGTTTCTAATTTAGTTTCCATTTCATTGCCCAATATTTCACTATTATTTTTGTCTTCCTTAGTTTTTTCTACATTTTTATCTTCATTGATTTTATTTTTGGCATTATTTTCTTCAATACAATCTGTTTTAATTTCTTTTACCGTTATGTCCATATTTTTTGGTTCTCCACCTTGCATATTCTGATTTTTTAAACTTGAATTGCCCACGTTATCGATATTTATTTCTTCATTTAAATTTAACTTAATAAAATTTCCATCTCTAAAAATGTCACTTTTTTCATTATCGATGAATGAGTTTATATCTTCCTTGTTAACTATAATTGGTTTTTCTTCGTTTTCTAAATGATCCGTTTCTTCTTTATTATTCATTATATTAACCTCACTTATACGTTTTGAATCTTCTTCTTGTTGTTTGGGACTACTTTCTTCACCATGATCTTCAGATTTTTTGTCCTTTTCAAGTTCTTTTGCTACGACATCTTTAATTTTATTGGTTTTATCGTATTCTTCCAATCCTGTGTTTGATTTTTTCGGCGTTTGATTGTCTAATATTTTACTATTAATTGTATCTTCAATATTTTCCTCATTTACTTTTTGTTCTACAATATCTTTTTCCTTTCTTAGTTCTTCTTTTTTGGTATTTTCTTCAACATTTGTCTTAACTACATTGTTATATTTTTGTTCTATTTCGTGCTTTATTTCTTCACTATGAATTTTAGAACTAGTTTCTTCAATTCGATCTAAATTTTGAACTTCCTTTTCATGTTCTTCTATAGTTTCCTTAACTAAAGTTTTATCTACACAATTATCTTCTTTTTCAATGTTATCCATGGGATCTGCAGGTTTTTCAAGTTCTTTTGTTACGGTTTCTTCAGTTATATTATTTTTAACGTTTTCTTTGGATTTCGTAGGCATTTGATCGCCTAATATATTATCATTAATTGTATCTTCTTTAGTAATGCTATGTTCAATTTCCTCCTTTACTTTATTTCCTGTAATATCCTTTTCAAGACCTTCCTTGTTTGTTTCTTCAACTTGCATATTATCTACATGATTATCTTCGCTTTTAATTTTTACCTTTAGTTCTTCACCATGTTCTTTGGAAACATTTTCTTTAATTTGATCTACATTTTGCATTTCCTTGTCAAATTCTTTGTTAGTTTGTTCTTTAATTTTTCTTTTATCTTCATTATTATTTTCTATTTCTTTCTTTGGTTCTTCATTTTGTTGTTTAGAACTATTTTCTTCCCCAAGATCTGTTTTAGTTTTAAGTTCTTTTTCAATTTCGTTATCCATATTATTATCTTCTTTATTTATAGAACTATTGTCTTCATTGCTTATTATTTCCTTTTCAAGTTCTTTTTCTATTGTATCCATAACTTGTAAATCTTCCTTTAATACACTTGAATTTTCGTCATTTAAATTTAATTTAATAAACTGCCCATCTTTAAATACATCACTTCTTTCATTATCGATAAACGAAGATATATCTTCTTTCTTGACCACTATTGGTTTTTCTTCATTTTCTACATTACCACCTATTTCTTTATCATACTTTTCATCTTCTTTTGCAGTTTTATTATCCCCTGCAGCGTTATTAATTTCTTTCCTTAAATCCTTCAAATCAAAACTTTTGGTTTTGACACTGTTTTCATCCAAACTTAAAGTCTTTTCTGGTTTATTAATTTCATCTAATTTGTTTATAACTGACTTACACCGTTTCAAACCTACACTTTCAGTAGAACTTAATAGTTCATCAACCTCTTCTTTAATTGGATCTCCTTTGACCAATGTACTTTTTTCATCCACTCCCTTAGCGGAATTCAATAACTTATCTATTTCTTCTTCAACATGGTCTATGTTTTTATCCAAAACCTTTATAATGGAGTTGCTATCTCCAAAAGTTATTGTATCTTCAATATTGTTGTCACTTGTTTCTATAATTCGAACTGGATTTGTATCGAATGAAACTTTTTTCTGAGAATCCTGTTGGACTAACTTTTTTTTTGCTTTTTCTGGAGAATCTGTAGATGATGATGTATGTTTGGTATCTTCAGCATCAATTGAGTCGGGGGATTTTTTATTTCCTTCTAAATCATCTTTTAACTTCTCTTCTATTTTTTCTGTTATTTGTTTTGAATCATTGGGATTGTTTGTTTCCTCATTTATATTTTGTTTTTCTAATTTTGTATCCTTAGATTCTATTAAATTTGTAGTTTCTCCAGTGTCTACGTGAGTTTTTGAATTTCTTGTTTCACTTTGTTTGGTTTCTTCCAAATTGCCTTTACCCTGTATGGCTTTTGACGATTCATCTTTTCCATCTATTTCTTCATCTAAATTTTGCACTTCTTTAGATTTGCAAACTTTTTTAGATTCAGACTCTTCATTTTGTTTAATATCTGGCGAAGTTTTACCAGTGTAAGCTTTTTTAGAATCCTTAGTTTTAGTTTCAGTTGGTTCTAGATTATCTTTGGTTTCTTGGGATAAATCTTCACGTTCTTGGGATAGATCTATTTCTCTCTTTTTTCTTCCAGATGTAAAAGTAATTAAATCTTTTTCAATTAATGCAAGTTCCTCTTGTTTTGCGCTATTACTGAAATCATCATGAATACTTTCGCTATCATCCATTGTTGATTTTTCCAAATTTTCTTGAACTATGTTTTCATTGTCAGGTTTTGACTTCACCTCTATTTCATTATTTTCATTGTTTGATACATTTTTTTTATTTGTATCGTTTTTATCGACTGTATCAATAGCTGCCTCTCCACTATTTGTTATTAATTTTTCCAATTTTTGGACTGGATATTTTAAAATATCTACTTTATTATCTTTGTATGAATTTTCTTCAGAATCTGGAGACTTTAAAACATCCCTACTACCTTTACCTTTTATTGACGTTTCATCAATTCCCTTGTTTAAATCATTCCCATCAAAACTTTTATTTGATGGAATAATATTATCCTTATTACTATTTTCTTCAGAATCTTTAACAATTTTGATTTCATCTTTTTTTGTGTCATCAATATTACTATCTGTTTGTTGCTGAATGCTACTTTTTGACAAAGTTTTTTTAATTTTATTAACTATACTTTTTGGTGACCTTAAAACATCTCGACTAACATCTTTTTCATCTTCCGTTTTTGATTCTCCATCAAATTTATTTGTTAACTGGTTTATTTCAAAACTTTTGATTGAATTAGCTATTTCAGCATTAATTGGTGTTGCTTTTTCCTGAAGTACACGATCAGATTTGGAAGTACTTTCATTACTTTGAAGAGTATGATCTTGTGTAATACTATGAGAATTGTCATTCCTAAAAACATGACTTTGTTCATTTTGAATAAACAATGCCGAATCATGATTTTTTATAACTGAAATATCTCCTTTATTATCTTCAAATTTTTCTGTTGACTTTAAAGCATTTCTAGCATTTTCATTTTCTATTTTTGAAGCTCCATCAGTTTCCTTTCCTAATTCATTCACATCAAAACTTTTGGTTGATGGAATTATTACATCTTTATTTACATTATTTTCCTCTGAATCCTTAATATTTGTGTCTCCTTTGGTGTCATATTTGTTATCTGCTCCTTCTTTAGTCCTACTTTTGGACTGAAAAGTTTTTTCAATTTTATTAACAATATTTTTTAAGAAGGAAGTGTTTTCTTTGGTTATAATAGCTTCAGGTAAATCATTTTCTGCCGATTTAGTTATTTTGGGGTCTGTTGAGTTATTCATATCGGGACCTTCTGATACTTCCCTTTTTTCTTCATTAATTTTATTTTCTTTTGCATCAATTATTTCACAAGCTTCTTTTTTGTTACTGTCTTTAATCTCCTCTTCTTTATTATTAATTTCTTTGACATCAATATTTGTCAACTCTGGTTCTGTATTGGATACAATTTGTTTTATAATTTTACCATCAATAACTTCTATTTTTGGTTCTAAATTTAAGCTGTTATCAGCTTGGTTGTCATTTTGGGTTTCATGTAAATGGTTAATAACATTTAATTCTTCTTTTGCCACCGCTGCTATCTCAGTAATTTCAAATTGCTCCTCTTTGTTTAATGTACTTTCTTTTATTTCATCACTTGGGATGTTTTCATATTTTTTATTAACATCATCTGTATTCTCTTCAATTTTATTTGTTTCTTGATTTTTAGCTACATCTACAATATTTTCATTATCTATGGAATTAGTGCTAATGTTTTTATTGTTACTAGCATTACTTTTATTTGATATTGAATCTTTATTAGAAGTATTTAAGTTTTGTTCTTCAACATATTTTACTTCTTCCTTTAAATTGACATTATTAATGTTGTCTTTATTCTCTAATATTTGACCATGTGTTTCTTCCTTATTAATTAATGTTTCTAATTTAGCATTATCTGTATTATTTTTTTCTTTCGTTAATTCATTGTCAGTATCGGGTATTTCCTTGAATTCAATTGGATGTTCTATTTTATTATTATCTAATCTTTTTCCTGCATTTGTTTCTTCTATAATAATTCTTTCTTCAAAAACTTCTTCAGTTTTTGCTTCTATGTCATTTTGATTGGATTTTTCTTTATCGTCAGTGGAAATTTTAAAGTCTTTTTGAAAATTTTCATCTGATTCAGATGCCCCTTTATCATCTTCATCATCTTCTACCACTTGTTTGCCTTTTTGTAGTGTTTTTACCTTTACAGTTTTATCCGGTGTTTCTATTTGATTTAATCCATCATTATTTGCATTTTCTTTTTTATCCCTGTCCATTTTTTGATCTTTTTCAGTAGTTTTTGTTTCTGTGATTGGTATTTTAGAATCAACTTTGGCACCATTCATAGTATTCTTAGTTTCTGTTTTTAATTCTTGCTTTTCTTTAGTTCTCTTATCTTCATTTTTTAGTTGTAATTCATCAACATTTGTGCCTTCAGCAGTATTGAATTCTTTCTTTAAATTTACTCTTTCTATTATAGTTCTTTTATTGGAATCAACAATAATTTCTTCTTCACTTATCTTACTATGTACCGTCTCCTCATTTTGTACATTTTCACTTATAGTCTCAATAATCTCCAAACTGTGTTTGGATTTTTCTACATTATCAAATGAATTTTCTGTGCTTGTGACGGTTTTATCATCCAATAATAGGTCTTCTAAGTTCGGAGTAGCATCTGAAAAATGATCAGAGAACGAGTCGTCTAAAGTGTTGTCCTTTATATCAGGGCTGTTTCTGATTTTTTGAGTTTTTTCTTTTATTTTTTGATTGCTGGTAGCACTATTCTCTTGGATATTGGAACTCGCAACTATATTTTCGTTTATCTGGTTATCTATGGTTTCTTTGTTTTCGCTCTTTGATTTCTTCGCCTTTGTTATTGCTACACCTAAAATATATTTTTAAACTGTAAAATGTAAATAGCAACAATTAAAATTTAAGTAAATAAAATATTTGATAATACCTTCAGCTACAGCAACAGCTGCGCCACCCTTTTTGCCCAACAAACGTTCACTAGACGATGATTTTTCTGAACTTAATCTTTCTTTGCTTGCATTTGATGTTCTAGAGTATCTTTCACTATAATTCTTCCTACTTCTGCTAGATTCTTTCGATGAAGATCGTTTGCTTTCTGATGATTCTCTGGGTGATATTTTCTTGCCTTTTTCATTTAAAGTTTCTCTTCTACTACTATTACTATTGCTGTTACTAGATCTACTGGTTGAGTGTTTGCGGTGTTCACTTCTTGTTTCTGTGGAAACGGTAGATCGTCGTTTGACATCTTTTGTGGTTGTATCTTTTCTTGATATTCTTGTTGTAGTTTCAATGTTTATAACAGTTTTTCCTGGTTGGGTTCTTTTATACCCTATAGGCTCTGTTGAAGATTCTCTAACGGTGCGTTTTTTATTGACTCTTTCGCTTTCTTTTATGTTTATTCTCATAAACTCTTCTATCTTTTCTTTGGATATATGTTTGGATCCCGAAGTAATATTCCGGAAACTTGTCCCTATAACTATCACTGTAAGGGTTTGTTTAAAAATTTTAATTTTGTTACCTTTATATGAACCTTTATGTCGTAGTTCGAGTAATCTAGAAAAATACTCAGCAGCAAACTCACATAAATCCTTGGGTTTCTTAAGCAAAACTTCTTTGCTTAAACCTTCCATTAACTCCTCCAAACCCATGGGTACACTAACTCGTTTAACAATCATATCACTGTCCGAATCCATGTTTTACTACAATGTAAAACGTTTATTTTATATTAAACTTGTGGTCTATTCGACATTTCTGCTGTGACTATTCACCCTTATAAATAAAATGGATCGAATTTAGTTTACGTGACCTACCACTTTATAAAGAGTTAAAAAAAACTTGTACTGTATAAATTATCGAAAATAATCTTTGACCAAGAACGCGCGTCGGTCTTTATTTTTCTTTCTATAAACCGCTTTGTTTGTATGGACTTGTTACTTCGTAACTGTTGGTTAAATCAATAACAAACATAAGGGTATTTTAAATTTTGCAAGTTTTATCGTATATTTACATTACCTACTTACCAATTGGTTGCCTTGTTATAGCATTTTTGGCATAAATGTTATTATTGTTATGTGGCAGATTTAAAAATCGATGTTTATTTTTACTTTATACAGGGTGTCACATAAAGGTTGGCAAAAATTAAACGGTGGATTCATTAGTAATAAATACTAGTTTTTTTCTTATGGGTTCTTAGGGTTAGGTAAACAAAATTAAATTTAATTGATGACGATTCAAACTTTCCAAAAAAATCTTTCTGATCTTGTCGAAATTACACTCACAGGCAAAATATTCGATCCACACAAATTTTCTATGAATTTTAATCGCAAATAACTTTTTTATTTGATGTCGGATTTAAACGAATATTAAAGAATATTGTAGATAAATTAATGGACAATCGCTCACTTTTTAAAAAATTACTAAAAAATAGACTTACGTTTATAATATACAGGTTTAAACAAAAAGATGTTTTTTACCATAAGTTTAAAACACTCTGTAGAGTGGCAAAACAGTATTTTGTTCTAAATTAAGTTTTATTTATCAAGTCACATCTATTCTTAACAGTTTTGTTTTTGGTTCACCGCGATATATTTATTTTTGTGGAAAATATGGATTTTTTTAAAAAAACATTGCAATTTCCAATATTTTTCTGTATGAAGAACTAAGGTTGCTATGGTCCATCCATAGCCTATGGAGGATGACAGTGACAGTTTTGTTGAATCATCCTATACTTGGACATGTCATACATGGCTTTCAAAAGCTATCAAATTGTTTTTGAGGTGTCTTCTTACTTTATAAAATGGATATGTCTCCGACTGATGTTGCCAGAGCCATTAATTTAATCCAGGATGGACGGTCATAGTATTACGTGGCAAGTTTTTAAACCTTACAAGAAGTAAAGTACAAAGGGCAACATCAGTCGGAGACATTTTTAAAAGTAAGAAGACACCTCAAAATTAACACATTAATTTACAAAAAACAATTTGATAGCTTTTGAAAGCTGTATATGACATGTCTAAGTATGGGATAATTCAACAAAACTGTCACTGTTAGTTCTTTATACAGGAAAAATATTAGAAATTGTTTTTTTAAAAATATCCATATTTTCCACAAAAATAAATATATCAAGGTGAACCAAAAACAAAACTCTTAAAAATAAATGTGACTTGATAATTAAAACTTAATTTAGAAAAATATACGGTTTTGCCACTCTACACTCTAAACTTATGGTAAAAAACATCTTTTTGTTTAAACCTGTATATTATAAACGTACCTGTATTTTTTAGTAATTTTTAAAATGTGAGCGATTCTCCATTAATGTATCTACAATATTCTTTAATATTTGTTTAAATCCGATATCAAATAAAAAAGTTATTTGCGATTGAAATTTATCGAAAATTTGTGTGGATCGATTATTTTGCCTGTGGGTCACTACAGACCCAAAAACAGCTTCATAAATTGGGAAAAGTATTATATATTATTTATGATTGCCCTGTTCTTTTCGAGCTCAATTTAGGAGAAGAATGGGTTAAGACAACCACAAGCTTGGATTTTAAAAATCTTAACAAGATAAGTAGGTACGTATACCTATAGGTAAACGAAATGTTAGCTATTAATTAATTAAATAAATCCATACCTATGTAGCTGGCTAATACATTTTTTCAATGCTTATTCTGCCATTTTTTAAGAATGGATCATGAGATAGATACTCGATATCGATAGATAGAAGATAACATAATATTATGTTATCTTTATTTACCTGTGTAAGCTGGGGTAAAACTTTTATTTACCCATTTAGGTTTAATTACGGAAAAACTGAAAAAATACGTAAATTTAAATAAACTTAATTTTTGATTGTAGATTACAAATCCGTGCTTGGTTTAGCTGTATCAGGTCAAAATTCAAAGATAATGGAAACACCCTGTATAAATTTAAACACCCTGTATAAATTATTTTTTTAAATTAAATTTGGTGGGACCCAAACATCAGTTTCAAATTTAAAAAATAACAAATTCTTGCAAAATTTGAAGTTAATTGATTAAAAGATACACGTGTCCCTAAGGGTTTTTCTTTGATAATTTAGGAAATTTGAAATGCTTTTTTGCTGATTTTTTTTTATTGAGTAGGTATAATTAAGGATATTATATTAAATGAAATAAAAAGCATAAAACTGTTGGCACAAGAGGTGAATTATATCATTTTAGAAATTATAATATACCAGTATACAGTGTGTCCCCGGATCGGATTTCCAAAAGGAAAAACTTTTTTTAGACCTGATACAGCTAAACCGAGCACGGATTTGGAATCTACGACCAAAAATTATGTTTACGTGTCCGAGCGTTTAGCTGTGATATTTCAAAAGTTAAAAATTTACCTACAGTGTAATCAGAGATAATAATAATAATAATCATAGAAAAAGAATGATTAGAAATGAAGGCTGTTTGGTTTATCATTTTTTAAAATCTAGGCAACCAAGATAACACCACAACATATCAAATTCAAAATTTATAGGTTAAAATTACCAAAACACATGTTTATAACCTTGTGGCTCGTTTAATAGCTAATAAAACAATAACAATGTTTTATATCATTGGTTTAGGACTGGGAGACTATAAGGACATCACGGTGAAGGGTTTAGAAATCGTGAAAAAATGCGAAAGAATTTATTTGGAAGCTTACACTTCAATCTTAACTTGTGGTGTTGAGGCCCTTGTAAGTAACTATACATTTTAATGTAAGTTTTATGCTATTGTGTGGTTTTAGGAAGATTTCTATGGTAAAAAAATTACGATAGCAGATAGGATACTAGTCGAGCAAGGTGTTGATGATATATTGAATGAGTCGGATAAAATTGACACTGCTTTATTGGTGGTCGGGGATCCTTTTGGAGCCACAACGCATACAGACATAATTTTACGTGCCATACAAAAAGGAATTAAATACCAGGTTGTTCATAATGCCTCAATTTTAAATGCTGTCGGTTGTTGTGGTTTGCAATTATACAACTTCGGAGAAACTATTTCCATTCCATATTGGAGTGAGAACTGGGAGCCAGATAGTTTTTATGATAAGGTTGTGTCGAATTTTAATAATAACATGCACACATTATGTTTACTAGGTTGGTACATTTTGTTTTATTTTTGTGTTAAGTTTTTCTCTTGATTTTGTTGATTTCAGATATAAAAGTTAAAGAACCAACTTTGGAGAGTTTAACAAAGAAAAAATTGGAGTTTATGCCCCCAAGGTTTATGTCAGTTAGTGAGGCAGCAGATCAATTAATCAAAATTGTACAAAGGAAAAGGAACAGTGGAACAACACCTGGTAACTATATTTTAATAGTTTAAAAATCATATATTTATTTTAATATTTAGTTTTGGTTGCAAAAGTTCATTTCATTTTCAAGTTTGTCAAAAATGGAATTAACTTAGCTAATAAAAATATAATATAATAATAATAATAGGTATATATAATTGGCTAGATAAAACAAACTAAACTAATACAAAATATAACTGTTGATTGTTTATAAATTTATCTACATTTTTATCCACCATCTTTTGTTTTTTCTATATATAATTGGCTAGATAAAACAAACTAAACTAATACAAAATATAACTGTTGATTGTTTATAAATTTATCTACATTTTTATCCACCATCTTTTGTTTTTTCTATGACCCCCATGTTGGAATTGGTTAAATAGAAAATTAACGATATATCTATTAAACAATATAAGTTATGGCTATCACAAAAACAAAAGTAGATGATGGTAGGGTAAACCACATAGTTATTGGACACATTTATTATAATATATGCTAGTTTTTTTAAGATTTTAGTTTTTTCTAAAATAAAATAAATATAAAAATAATAAATATATAAAAAGGATAGTTTGTTTGTTTAAACTTTATTTTTGTTTACTTAAAAATAAGAATATTTGAATTTTTAATAATAGTTTTATAAAAATATGCAAAAACTATAGTAATTGGACATTTTATATAGTACTTGGACACATGGACCATAGTTATTGGATATACAATTTTTATATAAACATAACAACTTTGCATCATATAACAAAAATTGTTAAATATTTTTTAAAGATAAATTGCTGTTTTAGGTAATTTTTTTTATTTAGTTTTTGTAAATATCATATAATTCATATATTTCTTTCTCGGATTCATATATTTCTTTCTCGGATTCCTCATCCCTTTTCTGGATTCTGAAGGTAACTAAAGGTTACTATCCTTTTTTTATGGTTACTAATTCCTTGGTCTGACTTCTGAAATAGTTTATTGCAAATATCATTAAGTCTGGTATCTCTAGTTTGTGAAGCATTTATGATGTTTAGGCTGGAACAGGATGATTTATATATATATCTAATATTTTTTCGGGTGGTATGTTAAAAGTATTTTCCGAATTTATTAATTTTGTTGCCATTAGTTTTTTATGTTTTCTATCATGCACTGTATTTAAATCACTGTTATTCTGCAAGATGCCCTGTGATGAAGAAATCACTATACAGGGTGTCCAAAATGTGATGGGATAGTATTGCTATCTCGGTAACGGCTATAGTTGGAATCAAGAGTTTAAAAGTTGCGTAATTACATGCCTTTTAATATGGCATAGAAGATTGCAAAAAAAATCAGCGGTTCTCAAAATATTAAAAAATATATAAAAATCGGTTAAAACTTATTATCGCTATAACTTTTTTATTTCTAGGAATTTTAAAATACTGAAAGGTTTACATTAAAACATATAAAATTAAATACATTTTGATCCAATTTGGGTATTTTTACGCCAACTAGATTTTGAGATACGGCTACTATCTTTTGTTTCTCCTATGGCCGCCATATGTAACGATATCTCAGAATCTAGTAGGCGTAAAAATACACAAAAAGGATCAAAACGTATGTAATTGTGTATGTTTTCATGTAAACCATTCAGTTTTTCAAATTTTCTATAAATAAAAAAATAATAGCGATAATAAGTTTTAACCAATTTTCAGTTTTTTTCAAATATTTTGAGAACCGCTGATTTTGTGTGCAATCTTCAGATGCCATGATAAAAGGCAACTTTTGAACCCTTGATGCCCTATTCCATCTGTAACCGTTTCCGAGAAAGCAATGCTATCCCATCACATTTTGGACACCCTGTATTACTTACTCTCCAAAAATGAATTAGTCAAAAATATCATAGCGAAAAAGCAGCCACTAATAATTCTCGTCAACAGCAATTTTTATCCAGGACATTTAGCAGTCAATTCCTATGAAATATTTGCTGAATCCGAAAATGCCGTCAAAAGTTATAAAAGTAGAACAGTTTTTGAAATGTAATCAATTTTACATATAATATGGAATGACTATATCTCAAATACTCCTTTTCTATAGTCTTTGACGGTCTTTTAGGATTCAGGGGACAATTTTACATAAGAATGGTCTGGTAAATGTCCAGAATATAAATAGAGTATGGCCCATAATAAAAATTTACAATTTTTACCAACCAGTAATTGGACACTGGCCATTTTACTGTTTGTCTTCAGAATTAAAATTAAAACGCATTAAAGTGACAATGTTTAAACCATGAGGAACACATTTATACCACACACTGATCTGTACACCTTTTAGAAATATTTTTTATTGTAATTTAAACACAGTCCTGCTCTTAACAAAAAAACAAAAATCTTACCACCAAAGTAACGAGCGAACTTTTTTGTTCTATATTGGACCCAAAATAAAGTATAGTATATAGTTCTATATTATTACCGACTGAGGTAGTTATAATTGTATAGTGTCATCTAATGATTTGACTTAAAAGTAACTATTTAAAAAACTCTTGTTTTTACAGTATTAATGTTAATTGTCCAATAACTATAAAGTGTCAGATAACTGTATACTTTACCCTAACTCAAAATATACTAGCAAAAAAATTGGATGAAAATGTAGATATGTAATTCCCTAGAATAACGAAATTATTACGATTTTGGATTTTATTAGGTTTCTAGTTTTATAAAATATTTTGAGAATTGCTGGCTTTTTTTCAATTGATAAATTTAATTTTAGTAGGCATCTTTTCTCTCATATTACCAACCTTGTAGAACTTCAAATAAAAAATACCCATAAAAGTATTATGCGTACGTGTATAGGTATTTAATAAACTATATATATTATATTTTTAAAAATTATGCGGTTTTAGTTGTTAATGAGGACAATCTATGCATTGGCTTGGCAAGGGTGGGATCAGACAATCAACAGTTGATTACATGCAGTCTTAAAGAGATGTGCTCCATTGATTTGGGAGGACCTTTACATTCTCTAATTATCGCAGGACCAACTTTACATCCTTTGGAAACTGATTATATTGAACAATTTAAAATAAAAAAATAAACCCAGTTTGATTGGTTATCTGTTTTCAATAAGTATGAACACCTTTTCCTGATTGGTTTAAATCACAGTGCAAGTCACTGATGCACAACAACGTGAATAATGAGTTTATTATTCCCGTTGTTTATTTATAATAAACAAAAATAATAAAAAATTAAATTAATAAAAACTTTATTAGAAACACTAAAAAAAATAATTGCAAAGCAATATGAGATGTATTACTTCCCGAACTAAAATCGGAATGATCTTTTAAAGCTAAAACCCCAAAAACTAAAGTCCCTTTGGGTAAATTTTCCCCACTCAAACTCACTGTATTTCTATCCACCGAATAATTATAATTTTCCACGGGATTCAAATTGGATCGTAACGTGATGGGCCTTATCAAATCAATTGAGGACCCATTATTTATGTTTATATCGCTTTTAAGGGTTACGCTGATTTTGTGGAACTGTATATTTTCGTTTATAATGTTTCCACAACTGTCTATTTCATCGGATTCGCAATGAAAAAAGGAACAAAACATTTGGCTTTGCCTTTTTCCACCCACTTCAATGTCTTTTCCGTCAAAAAGGATTACCCTAAAACGCAAAAAAAGATTATCAACAATTATAATAAATAAAATAAAAATATTTAAAAACATTAGTACTTAAAATTAAACATACTTTATGCCAAACAAGTTTTACTGTTTTTTATTAATTTAAAATATTTTGTTTAGTATTCAAGAAAAATTATTTCTGGCTTTAGATAATTTAATTTAAATAATTAATCTATAATGATCATAATCCAGAAATCGATTTTTGGACGCTTGAGAAAAATTAGACGCTTTCATTAAAAACAAAAATTACATTATAAAAAAAGAAGACATTTATTTACTTACTTTAAATAAAAATTAGATTTCGTGTTTTCAGTATAATTTACTTTGACAGAACATGTTAAATGATTAACTTTCAAGGACACTTTTGTATTTAAAGGAAGTATATCCGAGGCATATCCCACATTTTTTTCATAAAACATGTTTTTAAATTTATTGTTTATATTTAAGGGTTTGTTGAAAGTTGAATTCTAAAAACAATAAAAATTTGTTATTTGGTATTACAATAAAGAGGTTTCACTCTTATACTTACATATTTTTTTATACTATAATTCGTCGCTTTATATCCGGTATTTTTAAAATAGCTATATATAAAACTCGTGGCTAAATAAAATATTAAGATTTAGTAAAAATAATACAAATAGTTTATAAAAAATCTACATAAAATGAGAAGTGTCTTTTTGTGCTTCGCTCAAACTCTGAGCTCAGCTCAAAAAGACTCACTTCTCAGCCTAATGACATAAATAACTATTTATTACCCATTTCAAATGGAAGATAATTGTTTTTTCTGGTTATCGGTATTAAAAAATTGTCCACTTTTTTATTTTGTTTTAAAATTATTTCCGATGGGTTTTTAAATAAAACATCGTTGACCGTCATCAAAGCATATAGCTGTGAATTAATATTGAACCAGGAAAGATTATTACCAGGGGTCAAATTGGGCTCGTCGTTTAAATTTATTTTACGATATCTAAAAAAATAAAGTTTATTTTTTTTATTTATTATTGGGGTGCTTATATAAATCATTACTTGGAAATAATGTTCCCTTTATGGTTGTAAACGACATTGGTGTTGTAGTATTTATCATCGCTTTTTTCTAGAAGATTAATAACGAGTGTAATGTTATGTTCTATCGCCATGTCCGACAAATAATTAAGTACCTAAAATTAAAATGTTATGAAAAATTCATATATAATAGGATATAGGATTAAATAAGAGAGAGGTTAACATACGAGAGATAATGCATATAATCTAGAGTGTAATACTATACTTTATCTACTCCAATAAGTAGATAATTAAATGATTTTCAAAAATAATTAAATAAAATCTGACATCTGTCAAATGGTTAACCTCACTTTTCACCAATTTAAAATGTTATTATAGCCGCCTTCTCCCAATTTAAAACCCGATTGGTTCAAATTACAGTGAATATTGAAATCGGCCAATCACTGATGCCTAACAACGTGAATAATGAGTTCATTAATTATTCTCGTTGTTAGGCAGGGAATTTATAATGTTTATCAATATTTACGGAAAAAAAACAATATGCAATATGAGTAGATAAGTTTTTCACGTTATTTATTTAATTTTGACAATTGTTTCGTCACACTGTGACTTCTTCAGAATGTTGATCAGCACGTGTTTCTTGCAGAGGCACTTGAAAGCCTTAAAAGAGGCCTTAAAGTTCTAAGGACAACCATTTTACTCCTATTTTGAGACGTCACATTTATGGCATTTTAATGCGATTACTTTCTTCTCACCGCTGTAACTGCTTGTGTTTGATTTAAGAAGCGGCGAAGTAGAATTTAGAGCGTGCTCCATACCAAACGGTCTTAGACCTATGTAAACGGCTACCCGATACTGAAGAGCTCCAAATAGCGAAACAGGCCATCTATCGGTGCCGGTGAAGAGAACGTTTGAATTTAAACAATAGTGAAAATTATCGAAATTCCAAAAATAAGCGAATACGAGCAAATTATTAAAATTATTTTATCCAACACATGACACGTATGACTGTCATTATTAATGCCATTTTTGACAAGTAAACTATCAAATAACACACGTTCATATTTAAAGTAGTATTTTATTTATTTATTACTATTACAAGCAGAATTCACGTTGATATTGAAATTAAAGAAAAACGCTAACGGTTTATTCGAATTTGAAGTCATTGTAAAATTCGTTGGTTCATTGGAACCAGTCGCTTCCATATCGGTACAGCTGCTGATAGTGCTGGAAGACGCCGACGCATTAGAACCTTGTATTTTTTCTGCAATTTGTATTTTGTTATGCACCGATTATTCTAGGTATCCTTCTGCTACCGTAGAAGACTTCCATCCTCCGTGAGGCTTCAAAGTAGTCATGTTAGCCCCTGCATTGGCCAAAAGAGTCGCCGAAGATCTTCTCATGCAGTGTTCCTCCAATTTCAAAAACATTGCAATTCTTGAAGGTATCTTCGACATCGTAGGTATTTATTCCCACACATTGGCTGGTACACCTCCCATTTTTGTAAAATAACAAAAAGGCGACTAGAACTAGTTTTCTTTGGTCTCAAAGACATGTATTTTTTACAAAAATTGATCGGGTTGACTGGAAATACATCTTCAAGTATGGTGAAACTTTTTAATTTCTTGGTTTTAGTGTCTGGCAAAACTACGTAAAAATATTTCTCTTGAATATTTTCTATTTTCAAATTGACCAAATTATCGCATCTACAAGCACCGCTAATCCCCATTATCAAAGCCACTTTCATCAACAGGTACTCGTCGTCGGGAGCTTCGTTTAAAAACTTCTCTTTTTCAGATCGTTCTAATGTCTTGGACTTCTTTGGTTTGTATCCCTGTAATTTGCTTTTCATTAAGCTCGTTAGTTTGCCATATTTTTAAATATCGGTTTTTTTATAAAGGTGAATAGTCGAGCGAAGCATCGAGTATTTGGTCCATAGCGACGATGGGGCTAATTTTTGCATGTAAAAAATAAGCCAATAGAATATTTTCATCGATACCTTTTATCTTCCGTGAATTCATCCAACACTCAAACATTTTGAACTCCTTGTCGTAAGCATCTTGGGACTTTTCTGGCAAAATCTGCATCGCTTCTTCTTCCGCTTCCGTATCCTCAGGGACGTAATTTTCATTGGTTTCTTCCATTTTCTATACGTTTTTTTCTTCAAAAAAATCTTCCCTTTTCTGCAGGGAAAACTGACAAGTGTCAAAACTTATTTAAACATTTGTTAACAATGTATCATGACCAAAATGTAAAAAAGTCACTGTCAAGTCATTCTGAGATTTATAGGGTACTGAGACGCAAGTAGCTTTGATTTGATCACAAAGCTTATTAATTATTATTTCATAAAAAAACGATTTCTTCTACTTGTTGGATAAAACATTGTATGCCTCTCGTGTGTTATGTTTCCTAAGTCACTTGAAAATTTATAAATCTTTCTCGCGTGACTTATTTTCAACATAACACACTAGTACCATAAATAAATATTAATAAAATCAATTTAACAAATTCGTTTGTCCTATATAGAGCCATATGGCTGTTCTAAGGTGTATGAATCTTGGTTATATGGTAATTAAACCATAGTCTATAGACATATCAAAATAAGCAACGATCCAGTATGTAATTTTTTCATCAGTACCCTAGTAGTAGTTCTATATCCAAAACAGGAAATTCTAAAGAAGTCTTTTTATAGGTTTATACAGTATGACTATTTAAAATGCTTAATTGCGAAGTCAAAGAAAGGGTTCCTCAAGAGTTTTTTTTTAGAAGTCTTGATTGGTTCGATAGGTGGCGCATTCGAAGTCTTAAGAACTTAAAAACTTCTTTGTTGATGTTGTATTTGTATTTGACGTCCAAATCATAAAATAGAGCTTATGCAGACTTAATTAAGACGTACGCCATATTGCTGTCTGGGAACTAGGAAATAATATTTACATAAAATTGCGAAATAAACGTTGAAAAATATTTACTTACGTGATTTAATGAATATTTCAGAAATATTTACGGTACACGGTATAGAATTGTATTCGTCAGTCGAGCGTTTCAATACTCTCCACAGTATAGAGGTCGTAATTTGACTTTTGAACAAGTATTAACATGAAAATTATTTTATAAAATAATGCTACAATAACCTGCTGCACTGGTGTGTACTTTTTGTTCAACCAGATTTAAATATTGCTGTACTTACATAAAACTACCAGTGGAGATGTGCAGGGTCTACCAACAGACCTCATTACTAAATTATTAAAGTTTAATAGCATATCGATCATTTTTTCAACATAACCTCTGAAATTTTTAATACAAATATAGGTACTTTATATAATACATAAATATACTTTACTTCATATCCTATGTGCTTTACATACCTGAGTTGTTACGGTAAATAAAAATCAGACAAAGGAACCAAAGAAAGGAACTATTTTCAACAAAATCATATGCAGAAATGAGAATATTCAAGCTACTTGCATCCATCAAAAGATCAAAACTTCTTGCAATATAGAATTGAGTTTCTATAACTTGGTAGAGTAAGGAGAAGTCGAAACCGTTGCGATATTGCATTTCGCTGTTTTTGTATAATTCTCGGGGACATTAACGAAAATCATTTCCAGTAAAATTTGAAAAGCTTGAGTGTCTATGTCTCTGAGGAGAATATGAATCCGAAGTTGCTGCACCATTGGACTGAACCCTTTTTCAATAATTTCTAGACATAAATGACTGCACCATTCGACAGGGTCGAGTTTCTACCTTTCTGTTGAATATAGAAAATCAAAATAATGTATCTTGTAAGACACCATTGAGTTTGACTTTAACTATACAGGGTGTCCGGAAAAAGGAAGTCAATCCTTTAACCATATATTCTTTGAGTTAAAACAATAAGACTTTCATAATACCATTTTTCAATTTAGAGCTTCATGTTCGATATACAGGGCGACAAAGTTTGAAATTTAAAACTGATTTTTTTTTAATAATTCGAGTAATTGATAAGATATTAAGTTCAAATTCGGTACACTACTTCAACATAAATAGTTACATTTTTTGAGACCAACAAAACAAAAAACAATTGTCCAATAATCAAAATAAGGAGGGTCCAGGACTCACTGACTCCCCCTATTTTTAGTACGTGCGCCAATGACTTCCAAACGGTATTTTTTCAGGTAATCATTTATTGTTAAAAAAAAATTGTCTCTTATAAAATTTTGATAAAATGATTTGTTTTAGAGATAATATGGGTATGGGTCAGTCCATATCAAATCAACCAAAGGTTCTTCCCCCACTATCTCCGATTTTGATTATTTTTAGTAAATTTGTTTACCTCACTAAAAGACTCAAAAATCCCATATATGAATTTTTTTCAATGGGTGGTTTTTGTTTTATTGATTTTTGAAAATATAAAAATTCCGATAAATTTGGGTAGGTACTTACAAAAATAGCGATATCACGTAAACTATTAAAAGTAGAAAGGTGAGTAATGGCTTATTTTAAAGGCCTTTTTTATTACATGACCTAAACTTTTTCAAAAAAAAATTAAATTTCAAAAATTTGATATGGATTGACCCATACTTTACAAGAGACAAAAAATTTTCAACAATAAATGATTACCTGAAAAAATACCGTTTGGAAGTCATTGGCGCACGTACTAAAAAATAGGTCAGTGAGTACTGGACCCTCCTATTTTGATTATTTGACAATTGTTTTTTGTTTTGTTGGTCTCAAAAAATGTAACTATTTATGCTGAAGTAGTGTACCGAATTTAATAATAATAATAATAATAATAATAATAATCTTTATTGCACAAAAATATAAATAAAAACAATATTTTATACAAAGGCGAGAATTCAGCTGATGCTGTTCTTCCATTCTAAACCTACTTAATACTACAAAAAAATAACAAGGTAGATTGGTAAAAAATACATACAAAAAATATATTTAAATTTTACTACACTAAAATTGACTAGCTTGTTCCCTTAGCAAAGTGGATTGGAGTATTTTCTTAAAACTATTTACAGAGTATGTTGAGTTAAAAACATCGTGATATTTGTTCAGAATCTTTACTGCAAAATATTCAAAGCTTTTCTCAAATTTCGAGGTTCTATGACTAGGAATTGAATAATACTGATTATTTCTTACATTTAAGCTGTGACATTGGTTTCGTTTTATAAGTAATTCGTACAAATAAGATGGAGACTCTGTTTTGACTACTTTAAATACTAAAACACTATATTCACGGCGGTCCTCAAGGGTGAATAGGTTGACCAAAAATGTAGCCAAAAACTATTTACTACATCTAATTGTACTCCACTTGGACTCTCTAAAACCATTTTTAGGTAAATCGCAGCTGATCGAAAACTTGATTTTTTTTAGTTTTTAGAGAAAATCATGGATTTTTATTAGTTTTTTTTTTGTTATATCAAAAATATTTGTAATTTTGGTTACACTCGAATAAAAATCTCATCCTTTGATCTTTTCAATAATATTAGGTAACTACTTTTACAAAACATGAAACATTAATAACTAAACCTACAAATGACAAGAAGAAAAATCTACTACTGCTTTTCTCAAACTCAAACCATAGCTTGCATTGTCCAAACAATTAATTTTATATTTTTCCCAGGTAAGTTCTAAATAAACCAACATTTGAAGTGCCATTTCTTGATTCATTAATATCAGAAAAAATAAGGGGACAACAGACAACAGAATTGTGCTTCCTGCAATTGTGGGAAATTCCTTTACCAACTTTTTGCAACATTCACTACATGTTCTAAAATTTGCTTTTTTGTTCTTCCATTTAGGATTTTTGCGTGTTAGTTTGTGACCTTTAAAACTAGCAATGGTACATAGTCGACAGCTACATGGTGACATGTGTCTCGTTCTTGGATGTAGCTCAATTTTGTCAAAACCCGGTTCTTTTTTGGGAAGAGGTATTTTTAAGATATTCTGTCTCCTATCGTATCAAGACAAACGACAATTGCCACATACTGCATTGGGATATCTACTGTCATTTTTGTCAAATTTAAAGCAGTGTAGATTTATCAAATTGTACAGGCTATCATTTAATCTAAATTTTGATGGATTGCATTTTCCAAAAACTATCTTCCTGCCGCAGGCAACACAAACTTTCGATCGGTTTTCTTCATGATTATCTTAAAGTGGCGGCTGGTGGATTTTGGGCACACCCATATCACAATTTTTAGACATGGGACCCACATGTTTGGGGAAAAAAGTTAGTTTTTTAGTGGGCCCCCCAGCCTCCTGCCCGCCAAATTAAGATAATTTAAATTAAAATGGTGCAATTTATAATTTACTACAGTTTATCAACAAATTTACAAAATTTATTTAAAAAGTATTACAGATTTTATACCATTTCTATTTTTTTTAATTTAAATTATAATTAATAAAAATTTTAAAATGTTATAAAATCTGTAATACTCGGACTTTTTAAATAAAGTTTGAAATTTATTGATTATATTGTGAATTGTGAATTTTAAATTGCATATGGGTAGGTACCATGTGTAATAACTGAGATATTGGTGTACCCAAAATCCACCAGCCGTCACAGAGACTTTTTGCAGTATTACTTTGAACTTAAAACACTATTTTAAATAACACAACAAGCACAAACATCTAAATAAAACTTATTTTCTCTGTTCAATAACAATTGAAGGGTTTTCATAACAACATATTTTATTTTATTAGATTTCATGGCACCCTTTACCTACATTTTTATTAAATTTTTTGCAGTACGGATGAAAATTTGATACTTAACCATGATTTCAATTAATAAATACTACTAAATGTTATTCAGAAGATTAAATAATTTGATTTTCAATAAGATAATGATTAAAATTACACAAACTTTTGATATAAAAAAATGTAACAAAAACAAAACTACTAAAATTCCATGATTTTCTTTTAAAACTAAAAAAAAATCAACTTTTCGATCAGCTGCGATTTACCCAAAAATGGTTTTAGAGAGCCTAAGTGGAGTACAATTAGATGTAGTAAATATTTTTTGGCTACATTTTTGGTCAACCTATTCACCCTTGAGGACCGCCGTGTATTGTAATAAAAATAGATAGCTGCATTTTAAAATGTTGTTTTCAATATAATGACGAGTAATATGATCACGATAATTTGTGTTAAAAGAATATCGAAAACAGCTGTTTTGCAGCTTTTGCACACATTTTTGCCAGTTTTGATCAGCTATAGTAAAATAGACACAGCTACAATAGTTAAAAAGACTTAGAATTACACTACATGACAGTTTCCATTTGACATCACTACTCAAAAAATATTTAAAACTATATATTGACTTGAGTTTGGCATATGCCATTTTAAGTTTGTTTCTTATATGAGAGTCAAATTTTAAATTAGAGTCAAACATAACACCTAGATTTTTAACACAGTCTTTAACACTTATCACATTGTTATTTAGTAAAATATCACAGTTTTTTAACATCAATGCCTGGTTTCTTAAGGTTGGAGTACCGACACATATACCTATAGTTTTTGTGGGGTTAATTAACAGTCCATGATTTCTTGACCAAGTACTAATTTCTTTAAGATCTATGTTAATTTGCGAGATTGCAGCATTAATGTCCGCTGGGTAAAAAGTTTTATATAACTGCGTGTCATCCGCATACTGGTGCACTAAACAGTTTTTAATGGAATTGCACATATCGGAGGTGAAAATTGAAAATAATAAGGGACCCAGTATGCTACCTTGTGGGACGCCCATATGTATATCAGCAGTAGATGAACTAACATTGTTAACTTCAACAAATTGTTTTCGATTTGAAAGGTAGTTTGAGGCCCATTTGATAGCTGCTTAATATCTTATCAATTACTTGAATTATTAAAAAAAATCAGTATTAAATTTCAAACTTTGTCGCCCTGTATATCGAACATGAAGCTCTAAATTGAAAAATGGTGTTATTGTTTTAACTCAAAGAATATATGGTTAACGGATTGACCTCCTTTTCCCGGACACCCTGTATATAGTCGTGTAAGTATCTAAGGTAAGACATTCAGTGTATTCACCAAACGTCATCAAGTCTAAAACGTCACTCATATTAAAAAAATCATTCGTACAAAATCATAAATCCCGGGAACCCCGTCCATCCACCGCTCCCTCCAAACGCACATCGATGGACCAATCGGCCTCGGCTAGCGGAAAACGACCGCCGTTTCCCATCGGCGACACCTGCCGGCACACCGAGTGCCTGAAGAACTCGCTGAACCTGGGCGCCTGCTGCAAGCTGCGGGGCTGCAGCGGCAAGTGCAGCCGGGCGACCTGCTGCAAGAGGTCGGGCTCGACGAAGGGGTGCAAGAGTTGCATCTCGTGCGGCATCAAGTGCTGCCCGCTGCACTGCCAGAAGCACCACTGCTGTCAGCACAGCTGCGGCCAGAAGAGGTTGGAGTGCGCTGAACAGCCGAGTAGGAAGTGCGATACCCAACAGGATACAGGCATCAATTATTATTTTCCGAGGTTTTAAAATGTAATTTGTGAATTAAAAAGGTCCCCTGCAACTGAGAGTGTTATTATTTTGATGGAATATTTTTTATTGGGAAAACCTTTCAGGCTTACATCTTATTACAGTGTGATACGTATTATTACAATAATTTCATAAGGTTTTTTCGTAAAATTTAATATTAAGGTACACAGCAAACGGAAAAATATAGAACTGTATAGGATGACTCCGCGTTTGAATATTAAATCTTAAAGTTTTATCAGAACTGTATTAAATCGTGCTTTGTTTTTATATTTTTGGGCTCTATACCTATGCACGACTATATTTAAATTCAAACTCAATGGTGTCTTACAAGATACATTGTTTTGATTTTCTATATTCAACAGAGAGGTAGAAACTCGACCCTGTCGAATGGTGCAGTCATTTATGTCTCTAGAAATTATTAAAAAAGGGTTCAGTCCAATGGTGCAGCAACTTTGGATTCCTATTCTCTTCAGAGACATAGAAACTCAAGCTTTTCGAATTTTACTGGCAATGATTTTCATTAATGTCCCCGAGAATTATACAAAAACAGCGTAATGCAATATCGCAACGGTTTCGACTTCTCTTTACTCTACCAAGTTATATCAGTCTGGAGTCTCACTAATACTGTTCTAGTCAATATTTCTGAGAGTATAAAAAGAGGGTGTAATATTGCAAGAAGTTTTGATCTTTTGATAGATGCAAGTAGTTTAAATTTTCTCATTTCTGCATATGATTTTGTTGAAAATAGTTCCTTTCTTTGGTTCCTTTGTCTGATTTTTATTTACCGTAACAACTCAGGTATGTAAAGCACAGAGGATATGATGTTAAGTATATTTATGTATTATATAAAGTACCTATATTTGTATTAAAAATTTCAGAGGTTATGTTGAAAAAATGATCGATATGCTAAGTATTAAACTTTAATAATTTAGTAATGAGGTTTGTTGGTAGACCCTGCACTATCTCCACTGGTATATGTTAGTACAGCAATATTTAAATCTGGTTGATGAAAAAGTACACACCAGTGCAGGTTATTGTAGCATCTACCAACAAATGAATTAATGGCCCATTGGCAATTATTCCTTTAGGAAAAATATTCAACACAGCTTAATTAATTAATAAAATGAAAAAAATCACAATCATGTCGTATATAGTTTTTTTTAAGCATAAAATAATTTTTATATTAATACTAGTTCAAAAGTGAAATTACGACCTCTATACTGTGGAGAGTATTGAAACGCTTGACTGACGAATACAAATCTATACCGTGGGGAGATTTAGAAAACAATATTCAAACGTGGCGTCATCCTATACACTTCTATAATTTTCCGTTTGCTGTGTAGTAGGTATCTTCATTAGGGTGGAACAGGTAGAATTTTTTGTTTATATATATATTGATATATATCAAAGAGTAACAGTAAAATAGTTATTTGTTTTACAAGTGTTGAAAAGCGACTTTTTCATGCGAGTGTTTAAGTTGCCCACGAGGCCGTTAGGCCGAGTGTGCATTAACACTAGCTTGAAGAAAGCTTTTCTCACAAGTGAAACACAATGTTTTTTCTCCGACCCTTTTATTTTTTATTATATTCAAATACAAAACAAAATAACCTAAAAACGTGTTTGACAGCTGTTAAAATCTTTCATCTTATTCTTTTAATTTTTAAGGTATAAGTTACTTAAAATCAGTAAACTTACCTTTCAATTTAACCCTTTCAATACGACTTTTCGGAAATTAATTTAAAACTTTTTTTTTACTGTTAAAACTATATTTGTGTTAAAAATAGTTAATTGACTGAATGACAAATTTTTAACTTTGGTGGTATTTGAAAAAAAAAGGCCTGGGACAGATTTATCCCTGCAGTAATATGCCCTGGGATATATTTATCCCCACACTAAAGAAATTCTACTATTTTTGAAAATGTTTATTATCAAAAAACACTGATGGGATAAAACTATCCCCTGTCATATTACTGCAGGGATATTTTTGTCCCAATGTATATTTTGAGGAATGAGTAGTGAAGTACAATGCACATAGAGTATCACAAAAATTTAAGCAAAATTTACACAAAAACTGCACAAAATAGGTTATGTGACTGGTATTTTTCAATTTTAAGCGTGCAATGGCCGAAAATCTGCTGGTTATTGTTCACGTGGCGTTAAATAAATTAAGTTTTTATTACTGATATCCCAAGTCAAGACATAGAAAAACTAAATTGTCCCAACCCTGTTTTATTTAAAGGAACTTAATTAAGTAGAGAAATTTTTAAATTTTCTTTGGGACATATATATCCCCGCAGTATTGAAAGGGTTAAATAAAGTCACTAAAAACTAGAATTTCTTATACAAACACAATTAATTGTGTTCTTAATGATATTTAGACATACATATACAAATACAATACAAAATTTGAAACGAATGTCAAACGATGCTGTCAATTTCTTTTCACACAGACCTGTCACTTTTCACACAGAAATGTCACTTTACATTCGTGTTTTGCCTTGCCAATGAAAAGATTTATTTTCTAAGCAACGATGCCAATACGAAATGTGACTTTTACATAGTGGTCGTAGAAAAAAGATTTTCCTTTTTACTTTCTAAAGCATACATTTGGGTATTTTTTTAAAATTTTTTGAAAAGAACCTTTTCATTAGGTTAGTATTAATATTATTATTAGGATATTTATTTATTGATTAAATAAATTTAAAAGACTTTAGAGGTCACCAAAAACAACAGAAGGTGGCAAGAAACAGTGTGCAAACAATGTGAAGTATCCAAAGGAGTTCCCTTTAGAACATTGTCCAGTGATTATTCACACCTGTAAATTTTTGGTTTTCACATTGTTTCATGTTCCATTTCTCACCCTCTGCACATTGTTCTCAAATAATTTTGCACACTTTGCACATTTAATTTTCGCCAGGGAGTTTTAGTACAGTTCCTATTCTAAAAATAAATATTAAAAAGAGCGTGTAAAAAACATAAAGAAGATAGTCGATTTAAAACAGTAACGGTTTGCTATTTGAAGAGAATAGTTAAATTCTTTAATTGTTGAAGGAAGTGAATTTAACTCTTGAATAACCAAGTTTATTGTCTTAATGTAAAATCAGTTTGTCAATTAATTATCAATCAACACATTTTTACAATGAACGTTAGGTAGGGCCCATGATGTAAGTTATTGTGACATCGTCTTATTTTATTAATATTGATAATCATGTTATTTTGTATTGTATTTGGTATTTATGACTGTACAATAAAATTGCATTACCGTTGTCCTCTACTGTACCACTTGTAAACTGTATTTTTGGAGCAAAAAACGCCATATTTGTACAAAATACAAGGCCTACTATGTAAGTTTTTAAGAGTAAATTTTGAAGAAATCATAGTAGCGATTTTTTTAAACAAAATCTAAGCACGGCACTGGATTTATCACCCCTCGAAACGACCCTTTACTAAATTATATATATAATAATAAATACAAAAATTTATTCCGTCAAGTTATCGATGAAAAAAACATTGAAATAAAATTAAACTTATAGTAATGATACCATACTTTTCTACACCGTCCGAGCCTATTATTTATGTAGGTGAATAATCTTAGCAATATGATAATATAATTGATTATATTCATATTGATTACTTTGATTTTGTCTGGATTGTATATGTAACGGTTTTTTAACGGTTTTACCTTATTATTTTAAATAGGTGATACTTATCTACAAATAGAAATGTTTTTATTTATTTTATTAATGTACAGTAGAGGAACTGGTCCGAATATGGGCCCCCATTTTGTATTTTTTTAATAATTTGGTTATTCTTTTTTTAGATGATGTGGAAAGATGTTTACATACTATGTAGGGACGTAGTAATAAAATAACAATATTAATTTCTTTTAAAAATAACACATTTATTTATGGCAAAACAAAGAATGAAATGGTGCACATTTTTGACTTTGGGCTAGAGGGTATGGAATATGGGCCCTATTAAAAAGTTATATCTTTCATTAGGATATACACACAAACACAAAATAAACAAACGTCACAAAATAAAAAAAACAAATATCTCACAAAACTATCGGCAAAAATCCTTATCTGCCCCCAGAGCACTGCTCATGTGCCCACAGTTGACACATTAGACACTGAACCCAGAGTTCTCCCCTATTATCATAGAGGAAGTGTCTGTCACAGAATAAGCATATTGCATCGTTTGTGGGGGAGAATTGTCCTATTTAATCCATATCAAGGTCATCGTCGGTAGGCCCATATTCAATAAACTAAAGGGGCCCATATTGCACCAAATGCAACTTGTAATAAAATTATAGGTTTTGAACAAACATTGTTTTTTAAAATTTAAATCACTGCTACAATGCAATGTTGAACTTTCCTTCTATCACATGAAGCCTGAGCAGCTGCAAAGTAATATCAGGAAATATGAAAATTAGTCAAATTAAACTTACATCGAAAAGTTATGGCCCACAGAAAAACAATCAAACCGGCATATTCCAAAAAAAACAAGTGGAGTGATGGCGGTAATTGGTAAAACAGGTTTTAATAACCTGATGGTGTAAATTTATAAATTGCCTGGTAGATGGCGTTAATTGTTTCAAAGATAAGTGGGGGGCCCATATTAAGTGCTTGGCCCATATTCGGACCAGTTCCTCTAGCAATAATATTAACTCTTGTATTAATTGCCTTTATTAATAAATTTTTTCTTAATTTAATACTTTGTCTTTGCTTTTTAAAAATCTTTTCAATTGCTCAAGTACTTAAGTAATTACGTATCCAGAACCGTATTGACAACTAAAAGGGGTCCTAACTTAATTTCTGTAAACTAGACGATCACGTGTTTTTGGCAAACGGTAGTTTTTTGTGATTTTAATATTATTTCCCTAGCCCCGTTCACTTATTGGTTTTATATTACGAGCAGGAATTGCAATACAGACGGGTTTTTAATCCAGCTGGATCCAGCTATTTATAAATTTTTTAAAGAAAATTAAAAAAATGTTTAAAGATTTTTTTTGTAAAACTTTAAAAATTTTATTAAAAAAACTAAAATAGGTACCAATTTATAGATAAAATGTATAAGACAATGAAATAAAATTTTAATTCGACAACAATTAAATCATTTAATTTATTGATATTGATAATTAAAATTTTTCATTAATATTTTTTTAAATTAAAAAAAAAACAACTGATTAGCTATCTAAATTATAGTAATTACTATTAGTAAGATGTAAAACTAAATAAATAAATAATTAAATACATAATAAATCTTATTTTTTCAGGACTAAAAAACTTGTATGCAGAAAAATATTGCACTTTGTCGTGTATTTCAATTTTTAGTACATTAATCCTCTTTTAAATCTCATAATATGAATTATATCTACTGAAAAATTAAATATTTGTAGAACAATAAACTGATTTCTACTTTAAAAGTTTGAACAAAATTAATGTAAAGATTATAATCTTTACATTAATTTTGTTCTAATCTAATAATTATTAGATTATTGTCTGCGAGAATATTTTTATGGTGCCCAAAAATGAATTCCGCTGAATAACGAGCAATGATCTTTAGATGCATCAACTCGAGATATCTAGAATAAGGTATTAACTGCCACAAGTGTTAAGATCCAACCTTGCAATATATATTGGCAGTTGTCAACCAACTGGTTGCCATTTTCCCAGGGTTTCTCTTGGAAGGTCTGATGGAAATACGCCGCTTGACACTTTCTGAGATACTTCATATTATTTTTGATTTGTACTAAGATCTTTAAAGTCAACTTCTGGTAATTGTATTTCAATTCTTTCATGTTGTACAACCTCCATATCCTCACAGTGTTCAAGTTGCTTTCCTATTGGGCCGACATCCTCTATAGGACCTGTAGTAGTTCCATGTAATTGTTGAAATAAGTATATTAATGTGAGCTCGTTGGCATGATGTAAACAAATTAGCCATTGTAATTAGCCATTTTCTTAGCCGGGATTCAAGTATTAGTATCTTTGCGTCATGTGTTAACTGCAGTTTCGTCGCTTTAAATCAAACTCAAGCAGTTAAGCGGTTTCCATTTTGACATCTTAAAGAGTTAATAATATTATTTCAGTAAGAAGAAAAGAGAATACTGTAAGATATCATATAATGAAGTCTTATTTATGATACCCTTAGTAGCTTCTAATTTTGATTCCAATAAGGGGTCAGAAAAAATATACTTTAAGATGTTAAAAAATTGACTTTTTATTTATGAATTCATCAAGAGTTCTTAATCTTGAGCTCCTAAAAATGATTTCTCTAAGATGTCATATTGTGACCTCGGTAAGATGTTTTTCAACAGATTTCGTACAGAAATCTTTCTGAATTGGATGCTGTCTGGGATGTATCTTCTGACATATTTTCTTCTTCACAACTTTTTGCAAGACAATTTTTTTTCTTAGTCTTCGTCTCAATTCTGTAGACCATTGTCATCCTTCTTTCATTTCTCTGATCCATAAGAAATTCTCGTTCTTCTTTTGGATCTCGGATCGTTCTAATGCAATGACATGGGGTGAAATCCTTACATTTGCAGGCACTTATATAAAAAATTCTTTTCGCAGACTCCCGAAATTTTTTAAATTTAATTTCAAAGCAGTATTACCCTTTTTAGACTTGGTACACTTCTTTAAATTTCTTTATTTATTGTATTAGTGCTTAAGCATACGGTTGTAGGAAACAACTTGAATAGAGGTTTGTTGCCAAATTCTTTTTAAAGTTTCCACAATTACTGGTGAAATTTCTGCAGTAGGATCACGATTTGGAGTTCGGTTTTATTGCTCGTGGTGTTCGGTTCGCTCAATGAAATAGTATGAAACATAGACGACTTTTCGACCCAGGAGAGACAAAATTGGATTCCCGGTATAGAAACCCCATAGAACACCCTATATACTTTTTAATACTTGAATAGAAAAAAATAAAGCGATACGAAATGGACAAACTATTTTAAGAAAAAATTACCTGGTTAAAGTTAGATGAATTATTGGAAATTTCCAAAGCATATTCTTCCACGTTGTTTGTTATTCCTGTCAGTCCATATTCGGGAAAAACTGCTATCGTCGTATTTGTATACCTTAAATCCTGTGAAAAACATATTTTAAATTAAAGTTTATTACATTATACTGCAGTTTTCACTGGCAAAAACATATACATTACCTCTAGTATACCCCTATAAGCTTCAATATTTAATTCCATTGTTTCAATTGCATTTTTTCCCATTTTTGGGTCCATATCAATGTTTTTGACGTGGCACTAAGAATTTAAAGAAGTATGTCGATAATTAATGTTAGATCTAAATTATTATACTTACATATGCAATATGTAATATTAAGAATATAAAAAGATTCATTTAAAATAAATGTGTATGCTAGTTTGTGATATAAACATGTATCACTTTACAAATATCCTATATCCTATATTAATGTGCATATGATTATAATCTATTTTTAGATAAGATAATTTTGAGGGTGCAGCAGGAATTGGTGTACCTAAATATTAATACCTTGAATTAAATTTTGAAAATATGATATATTATATAATTATTATACGAGTATAATATATTATGTTTTGTGTACACCCATTTGTTGATAGTTAATTTGTATAGCTCCTTTAGCAAGCAAACCCTGTGCACTGCCCTAACCTTTTCTGTAATCACTTAGGTAAAGTTTTTGCCATTTTGCGGAAAACATTAGAATTTAAATTGATTGATTAGAATTGTAATACTTTTAAATAATTTAGTAAAAGTAAAAGTATAAATTGGAGTGATCTGTGATGTGATGTCTCAGGGCCGGTTTATCAATGTCCAGTTAAAGTTGCAGTTAGTTATCTGGCAGATAATTTCCAGGGATATCATTGTTCTCACAAGATCGATATGTCAGATAGACTAACTGGAACTCAGCTGTTTCATTGTGATAAATTAAAATAAACTTTGCTTACCTATACCTATTGTAAACATTGCTTCCGTGTTGTTATAAGATTTATAACAACACAGAGTTTATAAATACTTTTCTTTTGCAATAACCAAATACATCTCTGAATAATTCTGGATATTTATTTTAATCGCTATACGTACCTACCATTTTTCCGACTTAATAAGTTTTTAATAGAATGTTTTAAAAAACTTTTTTCTACTCCCACCTTTAAAACGTCTTTTATCGTACATGTTTCCATGACACTAAGTGACCTTTTAAATACACATTGACAAGTTGTGGCTTTATATATATATGACGCTTTAGTCACGGGCTGAAGTTAGCAACAGGTTTTTAGTCACGGGCTGAAGTTAGTTTTAAGTTAGTTGACAGTTGTCAAATGTCATAAAATCGTTAAAATAAATTGCCTTTCTTGTAAAATAATACTAAATGTGAAAATTATTTTATTATCTCAATACAAAAATACAAAAGTATTAAATAGTTTCTCAAAGCCAATATTTGAAAAGTTTATATGAACATTGTACTGACCTTTTAATTTCATCGGCAGTAAACTATAACTTAAATTCGGGCACGGACTCCACTGTAAAGTGCTCATAAAACATTTTCTTTACTTTCACTGTGAAAAACTGTCAATTTTCAAGAAATACATTTCGATTTATAACCTTAATAATCTTTGTTTATAAAATGTAAAAATTTGACATTTGATGGTGACACACAGATTCCCCTATTGCTTCATAGATGGCGCTCTATACAAATTTTTGATTTAAATCATTTTAAGATAATAATAAGTATTTGTCGTAGTATGCACCTCGTTTATAAACTTTTCTATACACTCATTAATTTAAGCACTTGCGCGCAAAATCGCTCGTGCCTAAATTAAATTCGTGTATAAAATGGCGTTTATCAAACTTGATACATAATATAGTATTATTTTTACTTATTAAAACTTTTTCAGAAAAAAAATTCACAAGGGTAATTACTAGGTACCTAGCGCAACCGCTAATTTTTTTCATATTTTGAATAGTTTTAATAAATAAACTCGAGTGGAGAATTTATTAAATTTTTTACTTCATAACTCAGAGCTAAATCCACCCTTGTATTCACCCAGCATGTATTCAATTTAAAGAAACTGTAATAAACGAAATACAGAATATTACACCAGGAATTTCAAAGGTGATATTTTTTCTTTTTTAGACCTCTGTTTTTTGTCAAGTAGTTAATAATAGAGCAGATTGTATTCGCGACTTTTGATAATTTTGATAATTAATGACCTACTTTTCTCCCAATGACAACATTTCTTCCTATTTATATAAAATATGCCTCCCCCTTTATATTATTTTTTCCCTAGCAACAGCTGTTAGCTTGTAAGGAATAAGACATTTTTCCCGCCACCATTCACGACGATACAGTGTTAATCACTGATTGTAAACGTCAGAATTAAGCGAGGGGTAAACCACTTTAAAATCTTAGAGATAACCATTCAATGTTAGTGGACGTTGTGTTTAGATTTTTTTCCTTATCAGTCGTTATCAATAAACTTGCTTAATCGGTGCTTAATCAGTGCTTAGCGACACGTTGTACTTGACTACCCTTGTTATTGTTATCCTTAGCCGTTAATTCGTAAGCAATTATTAATTTTAAAAAATCAGTGGTTTACCCCTCGGAATTAAGTAGGTAATTATAATTAAACGCCATATTTAAGTAATTATGACATTTTTGTAAAATCATTTTTAATATTAAAATTAGCATAACACAACAAAAAATTAAAATATTGACCTCGCGTGGAATCGCAATTATTCCCTAGATGAGTTGCTTCTCTCGCCTATCGGCTCGTTCGGAAACTTTTAAACTATAGAACGCGATGGTTTGGGTTGGATTTTTTACTGAGTTACTGAGCTAATTTTTTCTTTAAAAATTGCGTAATTGTCATCATTTATAAATGTTTTTTGTATAGTGTAGGTATAAATAAATAGGTTTTGTTAACTTAATGAAAAGATTTATTTAAAAAAATGCTTTCAACAATGATTGTATATTTGTGAAATTAAATAAAAACCAAAATATCAAACTAAATTAAAAATGATACAATGCAACAAAAACAGAGAACACAATTGAAACCAAACTAATTTGTACAGCGATGGCAGAAGATTTTGTTAATCTTTGAATGCCATATAAAACAACATTTTGTAAATCTGTGCCCTCTATTTCAGTCAAATTGTTACCATGCCTGTATATAACGTTTAAGGGCATGAGATTGGAGTCCAACGTGAGCGGGAATGTTTTGTAACTGGGTTGTACATCGTCAAAGCTCAATTTAACATATTTAAACATAACGTTTGATGTTGACCGTTCGACTTTTTTTGTTGTCGTGTTATACTTTAGTAGTGCACAAATTTCGGAGTTAAACTTTTCCTGGCCAATTTGGATTTTGGAGCGTATTAGGTAAATCCTGAAATAAACAATAATTTATTTATATTTTATTGTGATATATTTTTTAAAAATTAACAACCCAAGTTAAAGTGCTTATAATAGTTATTTATGTATCAGGGCAGTAAAGTCGTATTTTTTATATATAAAAATGTCTTTAATGCCGAGGTCAGGAACAACCAGTGGCGGCCCAAAATTTCTACTTAACTTATAAAAATTGTAATGATTTTTTTATAAAAAAAATGCCACTAATGCAAAATGATAGACCAAAAACTTCTATTTCTGAAACTGTTGAGTTTTGTATATAAGTTTATATACTTGCCTGTAGTTTTGCTTGATTTGTTCAAGATCATTGCTTTCAGCCATATCTAAATTACAACGAGTATTTTTTGAATCCACAGTAGTTGTAACATCAATATCGTGATATTTATCATCTTTTTTAAAGGTGTAGCTTTCAATATTTAAGTTTTCCAATGGGTCGGAATTTGGCGTACCTCTTAAAGACTAAAACATTTTTTTATTATTATCACAAGCAATACAGTTAAACCACAAAACACAATAATACTTTCCAGCCCAAATGTTCTCACCTAAAAAACTTGGCAAAATCATTTAACTATACAACCAAAGGGGAATCGGTGTAATTAAAATTTTGGGTGGAAACACTTGGGTTGAAATGCCTTTTTAAGAGGCATATAATATATTATTTTTTCTACTCCCACCTTTAAAACGCCCTTTATCGTATATGTTTCCATGACACTAAGTGACCTTTTAAATACACATTAACAAGTTGTGGCTTTACGGCTTTAGTCACGGGCTGAAGTTAGCAACAGGAATTTAGTCACGGACTGAAGTTAGTTTTAAGTTAGTTGTCAAATGTCATACAATCGTTAAAATAAAGTGCCTTTCTTATAAAATAATACTAAATGTAAAAACTAATTATCTCAATACAAAAATATTAAATAGTTTCTCATCGCCAATATTTGAAAAGTTTATATGAACATTGTACTGACCTTTTAATTTCGCCGGCAGTAAACTATAACTTAAATTCGGACACGGACTCTACTGTAAAGTCCTCATAAAATATTTCCTTTACTTTCACTGTGAAAAACTGTCAATTTTCAAGATACATTTCGATTTATAACCTTTATAATTGTGTTTATAAAATGTGACATTTGACAGTTTCCCCTGTTGTTTCATAGATGGCGCTCTATACAAATTTTTGATTTAAATCATTTTAAGATAATAATAAGTATTTGTCGTAGAAAAAGTATAGTATGCACCTCGTTTATAAACTTTTCTATACACTCATTAATTTAAGCACTCGCTCGCAAGCTCGCTCGTGCCTAAATTAAATTCGTGTATAAAATGGCGTTTATCAAACTATCTATTCCTATATTGACGAGCTGTGACTTCATAGCTTTTTAGTCACAGGCTGAAGTTGGCTGTATTATAAATTGAGAAACAGTGAGGTTGACAGTTGACAGATGTCAAATTTTGAACAAATAAAATTGGCTTTAAATTCTGTTTTGTGTTCGTCGTAGATAGATAAAGTATAGTATGCAACTCGTTTATAAAGTTCTATAGACACTCGTTTTAATTAAACACTCGCTCGTGCTTAATTAAACTCGTAACTAAAATGGCGTTTATAAAACTTGACACATAATATACTATTAAAACTGCTTGAACAAAATCGTATAGACTTTTTTACTTACTGGAAAACTAATTGGTTTTGTTAATTTTCCTTGCACATCTAAAATATTTCTCGATATTCCAGATTTTCCAGTTATACTACAACTCTTGGTAAGAGAGTTTTCATAATGGTACACTCCCGAACCGCTTATTCCAACTGACGGTGCATTTAGGTTGGCTGCAATGACTGGAATCTCGTTGGAAATGGCAAATCCAGCCTGAATACTGGTGGCTGAAACGCAAATTTTTATTAGAGTCAAATCAAATTAGATTTTTAACGACCGTAAAGGTTGGGGACAAAAAAGTCACACGGGACCATGTCTAAGGAATATGGAGGCTGGTGTTTCACGACGGTGTTTTCGATTAACAACTCATGAACAAGCAATGAAGTGAAGATAAAGCTATACATTGTCTAGCCACAAATCGGACAATACAAGCCGAGAAAAATGGAAATTCGCGTTACGTTTTCTCAGATAATTTAGAGGGTGTTAAACATTTTATGACGAAGGGATAAATTTAGGTGGCTTTTTTGTAAATATTTTACAACAAATAAAACCTCATTAAGACGTCATTATCAACCCTTGTGGAAATAAGAGTTTTGAAAGTCTTAAAAACTCTGAATAAGACTTCTTAAGTCGGGAAAAGTCAGAAGAAGACTTAAGTCGTAAAAAGTCTTAGTAAGTCAGAATAGCAAGAGTTGGGAGTCTTCTGGAAGAGTTAATAAGACTTTTATCAGAGAAATAGCGATTAAAATAAATAGGTATATGGAATTATTCAGAGATGTTGTATTTGGTTATTGTAAAGAGAAGTATTTATAAACATTGTTTTATGTTGCTATAAAGCTTATAACAACACAGAAGCAATGATTACAGTATAGGTACGCAAAGTTTATTTCAATGCATCACAATAAAACAGTTGAGACATACGTTTGGTTTATGTACATACAGATCACTTGTTGATTACATAAGGTGTAATAACTATAACAATTCTTCGCAACGCATATGCATGATGTGTTTATGTAATAAATATTTCCACAAGGAAAGTATCTGACCAGGGCCAAATTTGGCAAGCGTCTGCTACCTATAGTAGTTTTTGTTTTACTGACATATCTGAAAAGGTTTAGGAACTATAGTTAGAACTATAGTAGGCCCTATAGGGCCTAGCAAAATCTTTTGACCACCCTAAATAAATAACTAAATTATTATTATTTACCTATTTCAAAAGGAAACTGATTTTTCCAGCTCATGGAAACTATGTATCCAGCCAAATTGTTCGTGCCATTTAAAAAATTTGCTAGTGGAGAAAATAAATCTTCATTGATTAATACTCTAAACCTGTTGCCATTAATTTCGACCACGGTAGCATTAGATCCAGGAGTGAGAACTTTTTTTTCTTCGTCGTTTAAATTTATCTTCCGGTGTCTACAAAGTTACAGTTTAAATAATGTATTGCTTTGTTCCTACATACAGGGTGTTATCCTGTAAATTATTTTCGTTACAAATACAAAACTAAAAAAATTAAGAGCTTATATTTTTGACAAAATTTTTTTACAAAAATGATTCTAAAAAATCAAAGACATACGATTTTTTTCTTTGAATATATTAAAACTTAACACCCTGTACATATAGTTTTTTTTAATTGGACTTTGGGTATATACATATATATTATAATTATAGAATATATATATTCTTAATGTTTTTAATATTTTTACTATTTAATTAGTATTTTACTTCCTTAGTTTTATTGACGAAGCTGTACTGAATTTATACTTAGTTCTCTGCTAAGATTATTATTAATATTATTATTATTATAATTAATAGTTTAGTTTACGTTAAGGCTTGCTAATTAATATAATATTTTTCAACTATACCCAACTCCCAATAAAAAACAAGATTTTTATTTTTGTGCTTACTTGGCAATAATTTGCCCATTTTTATCGAAAATAACTTCGGTATTAAAAAAGTATGTTTTGTCATTAATCGTTTCAAATTCCATAAGATTTACCGCAAGAGCAATGGAGTGTTCCTTAGCCATATTACTTAGTCTTTCTATATTCTATAACACATTAAAATATATGTATTAATAAGATTCTACAAAACAATCAATTTGTTTAATAAGGGGAAACACCACTGTAACATCTAAATTTTACAATTAAATCCATTTTATTCCATGACGTAGACATTTTAAATTTCAGGCGTTTTAAATGTATGTAATATATTAATAAACTATTAATAACAAAATTTCCTATGAAAAACGCAAAATTAAAAAAGATTCGATGACCTTGAAGCGAGCGCGTGGCGCAACAGATGTGTCAAGAATTACGAATTAATACATCTCTTTTTAGCATGGGTTACGTTCAATATTCTTTAAAGTATTTAAATAGTTTAAAAATCGAGGTAAAGCACATACATAAACTTGTATACTAAAAAAACGCTGTATATGGTTTAATAAAAGATTTGATTGTTCGGAAATTTTATTTCGTAAATCTTGGCACGCCTATAATAATTATAACCACGTAGCGCCAACAAAAGAATTTTCATTTTAAGTAAAAATTAATAGTCAAACTTCTTTTTAAATTGATTTTATTTGTATCTTTTACCAGTTTTAATTGATAAGAGAGACGAATGCATTTTATATATTGTTTGTCCTTTACTCTTGCTTGTTGGCCATAGAAAATAACGGAATTTCCAACACTGTATACAGTTTTGCGTGTTTCTACGCATATTTTTGTCACATGTGGTGTTCCCCATTACAAAAAATACTTACATCTTTGTAATCGATTTTTTCAAGTGATAGTTTAGGAACATGTTGTGCATAGGAAGTATTCAGTGTTTTTCCGGTCAAACCATATTCGGGAAACACTACGATTTCTGCATTTCGTTGCTAAATGTGTAAAAATAAAAAATTACACACTGTATTTAATGTATATAAAAACAAACAAATTAATATTTATCACTCACCTTTAATAACTCGATTTCTGTTTTGTAGGCTGCAATGTTGTATTCGATAATATTTTCCACTGCAGATGTATTCGTAAAGGGATTGTATTCAATAACCCCGACAATATACTGGTATCCCTAAAAATAATACTCCTATATCCTAAATTCATTTTTGCTTCCAATAAAATCCATATTTAAAACTTCTATAAAATCAACAACTTCATCTGACTACAACCAGTGAGCAATGAAAAACCTATATTTGTGTCGGAAAAACAGACTATAGCAAGATTTTTAAAGACTTCCAGAAGACTCCCAAATCTTGCTATTAGTCTGACTTACTAAGACATATTCGTTTTTCCGACTTAATTCCTGATAGCAAAATTTGATTTTAAGAATCTTCTAAGAAGATATGACCACGAATAATGGAATATTCTTAGAACCTTCCCTTATTGCTAAGAATGTTCTTAGGGACTTTTAAAACATTCAATAGATACCCTTTTAATGATGCAATTAGATTTTTAAAAGCTTCCTAAAACCATCCTAAGAACATTTTAAGAATACATTTTTGGAATGTTCTTAGAAGGTTTCTTATGGAGGTTCTAGGAAGCTTTTGAGAATATTTCCAAATATGTCAGATACCCACGTTCTAATATGTTGTATTCTAGATTCGTAAAATTCTTCAGGAGACGACAAATACGCCTCACTGTCATAATATGACAGTGAAATGTATTTGTCGTCCCCTTAAAAAATTTTGCGACATATTAATATAAATATATATATTTATTTAAAAATATTAAATAAACAATTTGACCTCTAAACCATAAGTTGTATGACATTATTTCATAAAAAGTAAAATTGTGGGATAAGTCAGATTAGATTGAAGTTGAAGATAGTTAGGATTATTATACATAAAAACGTTAATTCAGAAATAAAAAATCTGTATACAAATTAATAAATATTTATTTTTAACATAAAATAAAATACCTATAGTAAAAGTATTTTTTTATCGATAATTGTTTTGACAAATAACTATAAATAAATATTTTGGATTGTGTTTTATATTTAAAAAATTAGTCCACTAGTAGACTAATTTTTAACACTAATACTTTGCACCTTTTAAGAACCTGCCTATAGGCCAGTAATAATATTCTTAGGATCATGCTATATGTCTTTTAAGCATGTTCTTTAGAAGAAATATAGCATGATCCTAAGAATCTTTTCACTGGAAGGTTTAAAAAACATTATAAGAATAAAGTTTTTAAGAGAAAGTAAGACTTTCAAAACTTTTATTTTTACTTAAGTAGAGAGAATGAATTTGGTCTCATAATTTAAGGGTAGTATTAAAAAAAATAACTTAAGTTTTGTTTTTTCGACAAGAGGTCCCTTTTTTCTTTCCTCACATATTGGGTAATACTGTAGTAAGCACCTTTTTGCTTAGTACAGCTATGTGACATGTCCCATTTTGATTATACATGACTCATATGTTCTTTAAATTAGTTTGTTTTAAGTTTAATGATACTTAAATTAGATATTTGTCGGCGCAAAGGTTGTTATCTATGCATGATTCATTCAGGCGTGGCAAATTATTCAGGCGTGGAAATTTAAACAATAAATTATATAAAAAAATATATAAATATGTATGTCAATAAATACTTACATGACATCTTGTTACTGTTAATAAGAAAACCAAGAAAATAACTATGTTGCACTTAAGTAAACTCATTTTTACCGTTAAAATTAATGCGATCAAGCCAATAAAAATAAATTGATATTTGATTCACTTAAAATAATAAATACCTTTCCGTATCTTATCTTATCTGTAAATAAAAGGGGGAGGTTGTATTTATATAAATAAAAAATATATTTTACTTCTATTTACTTTAACAATTTTATTTATTTAAATTCGTAGTCATGTTACATGACTCAAGTATAGTAAAATTTAACTAAAATATCTAATCACAGCAAAATAAAATAAAAAAGTAAACATATAACGTATATTTACAACTTTCTGAGATTTTTTTCTCAAAATTATTGATTACATCAATATAGAGATCAACTACAATTTAATATTTTATGTAATTATACTTTTTAATAAAAATTTCTTACCTAATTCAATTGTTTAAAAACGCACTTAATGTTTTTTATTAATATTTGTAGAAACAAATTGTATCATACAATTATGTTATTATTATTGTTTTTATGAATTTTTTTGGAAATATGTTTAAAACAAATCATTCTTTACCATTTAAAAGATAAGGTATATTTTTTGAAAACTTAAGATTTAGTTGGATCAAAACCTAAACCTACATAAAATGTTTAAACTTATTTTTGGCTTTAGCTATAGTTACTAGGTATATCTTAAATAACTGTTAAACCTAATACTATTTTTGGCTTAAAGTTTGAATCATGTTTAACCCTAATATCACCAAAAAATTTAAACTCTATTTAAGGCTCTATAATAAGTAGCATTTTTATCACTATTTTCAGTGTATTTTTAAACATTTCTCAAAAATAGAGCAACAAGTATTAATGTTGCCATACCCATAGCATATCTTATTCCAGCACCAGATCCGTCATCAGAAAATTCGTCACCAAGAATAATTCCGTAGCTTACAATATCGCTAATGGGTTCATTGGATTTTACGATATACTTTCCTTCTTCTTTATAGTACGTGTATTGATTATGTCCCAAAGGTTTTAAGTCGCTCTTTAAGGTTATCGGTAACGGTTTGCTTCCAGTTGACTCCAAAGTTATAGTTACATTTTTGAATGTAGACTTTGCTTCACTTAAATTAAGTTGTATTTGTTTATCATTTGAGGTCCTAACAAGACCACATACTTGCAGGAATTGGATTTTGCTATGTATTGTGAAATTTCCTTTAAATACTGCCAATCTGAAAATACATGTATTATAATTAATTTTATTTAATGTTTATTTATTTAAGTTTTACCTATAATTTTTTTGTATAAGCTTTTCATCATCGGATTCTATAACAACGGTACACTTTTCATATGAAGCTGTTTTATTGACAATTTTTATAAGATTGTATTTATTATCATCAATTTTGTATAAGCCTTCATTTGCTATATCGGTTTTTAGCTAAAAAATAGATTTGTTCTATTAAAAAATTGCACCAAGATTATTTTTAATTAAAAAATACATTTTTATTGAATATCAATTTTAATTTCATTTATTTATTTCACAGTTTATAATGTTTTAAAAAGAAAACAATCGAGTCGTGCAGAATGAACAGCAAATACATACTCTGTGTTAAAAAGGTATCAGAATATCATCTTTGGTTTCCGAACCTAAACGATTTAATAGCAAACCGTTTTAACCAATAAGATTGGGAATTTTGCCGTTGCCTCATATTTCGTAGTACGTTGTTTTTTAATAAAATTAGTTCAACTTTTATCTTTAGTTTCAAAACAGGAGGTCCAGGTTTTTGTTGCGTCATAATATGGATTGGGTCTATAGTTGATTTCTCTTCTATACAATGTATATGTATACTAAACAGGGTGTCCTATAACTCGCGCCACAAAAAAAAGGGAACGTGCCGAAACACATACTTGAAAATTTAAATTACAAAGGACAAAACACAAAGGATAAGCGAGATAAAAATAGAAAGGATGCATTGTTGAAATTATAATATGTCATATAATATGTAAATATATCCTGTTATTTATTATATAAAATTATTTTTTTTTCACTGTCCCCTTGAAAATTAATAATTAAATCAACCAAAGCCGGTTCTTTCTCCATAAAATAATTCTCAAACTTTGACATCGCTTCTGCCATTCTTCCTGGGAAAATGTGGAAAAAAAATCCTCACACAATTTATCTAATTGTAAAAAGTTAAAGTTTACATTTCTCTCAGCAACATACTAATTCGATAGGATTTAAATTTGGGTGATATGGAGGAAGCCTCAAAACGGTGAATCCTGCATTTCTCATAATAGTATCGATTTCGTATATTTTATACTTATTAGCGTTTACTAAAGAATATACTTCTGCTTTTAACATATCTTCTGAAAATGGAATATTTCGTTCTCTTAGCCATTTATTTATGTCATCTTTTCTGGTCGTTGAAGTTGGACAGCCTGCGCCTGAATTTTGATTTAAAATATATTATCAATAAAAGCGGCTACTCACTACTAGGCTCTTTAAAAATCATTTACCTCTTTTAAACATACCTAACTTTATAAGAAATTATTGTTTACCTTAAATACATATAATTCTATTCTAATTGTATAAATAAATCGAAAATTTACTATTTCTTACTCCTAAATAACTTTAACAATGTTTATATTTAGATCAGCCGTATCATGCATCTCTTTTCTTTCGAATACCTCTTTTAAGTTTTGCGCACATTGCAAGTTTTTAAAGTCTCTAGCTAGAGTTGTACATATATCCTGAATGGTCTAGTGGTTAGATTTACAAAAAAGATACTTATCAAAATGTTTATTGGTCTTAGTTTTATATTCATTTGTCTAACTATTAATATTCGTTTTTCGATATCAAAAGCCAAAAAAGTAGATTTTTTGAAAACGACGTAGGTATTTCAGAAAGTAAATGTATTTAATTAAAACTAAGTATAACAATAACAAGATAATTGAGGGCCATTTTTGTTTCTTAAAAATTATGCCCGAGCCAACATATTTAAAGGAAATTAGCAATTTTTTCCTGAATTTTTATTTTCAGCTTTCGAATATCTTGTGGTTTGTCAGACACCCATAAATTGTTAACGTCAATTTCATGCTGCAGCACCGTTTCAGCAAAATGTAGGAAAACAGGTTGGTTTTAATACAAAATTCGAAGAAAAGTAGTCCTAGATAAGCTGAAGGCCTGCCTTTGTTTTTCACTTGAACGCTCTACAGATGCATCAATGTTATCAAGAATTCTGACACTTTCGTTTGGTGCCTTATATTTAACATATTTAGCTGATCCAGTTTCCTTCACATTAACGAACCCACTCCTTTATGGAATGTGCAGATGGAACTCTTCCGTTACGAGCAATGTTGAAATTAATTCGAAATTTCCAATGTGCTGGGACCAAACAATCATTAATTTTAAAGTAAGATTTAATCAAAAAGGAACTTTGTTCTTTGGACCATGATTACTATAAAATGGCAGATAATTTTTAAAACAAATCTGCGGCAACCTATGCATAGTAACAAAATTTTTAAAACTTTCCGCTCCCATAGTTCATTGCAGATTATTCCAAAATGTAATTATTACAGATTAATATCCTATAAATTTAGCAATTATCTTATATTATATTATTATTATTTGTATATTTATAAAATCTACACGACTCAATTGACTTTGATCCAGAAAACATGTAGACTGTAAATAATTGTAAAAAATTGTCATATTTTTATATTTAAAATAGTTTAAATCTGCTTACAAATTAAAATTAAAGTAACTTACCTTTGGTTCATTGGTTAAACCCTTTTTATTATCAATTTCAACGATATCTTCTCTATGAGTTAAAGGCAATGTCTCATCAATATTGCTTGACCTTAAATTAGGAGATTTTACATTTACTTGGTAAACCTTGGAAAATCCTGCCATTAAACTCGTATCTAAAAATTATTATTTACAAGTATGTAAAACAATGTTGATAATACCTAGACAATCTTACAAAACAGTTAGTATGAGGAAAAACGTTTAGTCCAAAAATGGGACTCTGGGTCACATGTGACTGCAGTTGAAATAATGCAATTTATTTAATTTTTCCAAATCCAAAAGTTAATTTTTAGTTTTTACCAATAACAAAGTGGCATGACAAATATACAGAGTTTACCCAGTCACGTTCCAGCACAAGACGCATTGTAGCAGCGAGAGCTCTTAAAACGTAAAAGCCACAACCAACAAATAATTTCTCATAAAGTGCAAAAAAATTACAGTGTAACAACTACAGTGAGTATAGACTACCCTACGGTCAAGAATGAGTTAAGAGTTAAGTGACAAGTGAGCTTCTGGGCGCTTATCACCGGACAAACAAAAGTGCAAACTTATATAGTGTAACGGTCAATAAAGAGTGAAGTATTAAGTGATAAGAAAGAGTTAAGTGACAAGTTTCAGCTTCTGGGCGTTCCTACCACCTGTCATTGGACGCTTTTCACTAGACAAACAAAAGACGTCAAACAAGAGGGGAAAAGGCAATCCGCAAAAATTGATAAGTATCCTCAACCATATGCATGACCTATCACATAATTTGCAAAATTAAACAAGACAGATACCTTTAAAACCCTAAGAGAGGCACACTGCTTAAACTCTAGAAAAAAAACAATAATAATAATCAGTAACAATAGAAACATTAGAAGGACAATACTAACCAAACACCATAAAATAATAAAGAAAAAAGACAAAGAACAAAAAACAAACAAAACTTCCAATTCGAACCTATTGTGGTCATACACCAAAGCTGAGTAGGACAATAAATCTTTTAACAAGAAATGCGTATGGCACCCAGTAACTTAAAGAACGGCCCCAACAAAACAAAATTTAATTTTAACCCAAACGAGACCAATAATAAACAATTGACACCTAGAACACACTCAATAAATCAAGAAAACCCAAACATAGTAAAAACAGCACACTAGTCAAACAAAAGGATTTTGTAAACACATTGGATTATACTCTAAAAGTAAAACTGCCTAATCGCATCAATTGCACACCAACTGTTCAAGCACTGACTTCAAAGAAGATTCAGCTATACTGCCGGTTATTCACTTGCCGAAAATGGAATGTCTAGTTTCGGCTGTTTATTAATCTATTAATAGATTAATAAACATCCGATTGTAGATTATATATTTTTGTTACTGGTCAGCGTATTTTCGTGCTGGTAGTTTTATATTATATATAGTATTATATTATGTTATGATGTAACTAGTAAAGGGCGCCACCTGCCATGCATGACATTTATTTTAAGCTTTGTATATTGATATAAATATTTAAAAAAACAATTATTCAACGTCAAAAAGGTATACTTTATGATGTTTCTATTTTATTACATGGTTACTCATGTACACCATTAAAAATACTAAAATATTTACCTAGTAAAAATGGCAAAATGGGTGTTATTTCTGATGCGAAATATATAACATCGTACTGGCTTTTAGCTTTTAAAATTTCGTATCCCATAATAAGAGACATTTCTTTGTTATCAAGCAGAATGGTTCTATTTTCAGGATTAGGATTAGCAGATATAGCAGAGGTTTCAAGAAAATTTTCCTCTTTTCTAAACCTAAAAATACCAATTAGTACCATTAAAAAAATTATATATATATATATATATATATATATATATATATATATATATATTATATATTAAAAAATAACTTTTACATACTTTTTAAATAGCGTTCCATTTCTATCGATCACCAAAAATGTTGAATAATATGTTTGGTTGTTAATTTCCACTACGTTGAATATTATTTCTTTGGAATTTTTTTTTGCAGCACAGCCCATTACAGACAATACGTCCTTAAAAAAAATAAAACAATTTATTTATTAAAAATTAATTCGACGGGTAACCGGTGAAATGAACTACTCGTATGTTTTGTTTTTCGTTCACAGTTCTATTGTGAAATAAGGAATGTGTGAAAATGGTGTTAGAGAGTTGGCTCATTTTCCGATATACCCTTGTTATCAAAATACACACCATTGTTGGAGAAGAAACATTTGGACACAGATTGGCACGTTCGTCAGGTACTTGCGTTGCATAATCCTTCAGGTCAATAATCGAAATTAATTGGACAACAGCATTTGTTGTTAGAGCATATTCCGGATAAACTATTACATTCTAAAATAAATAAAAAAGTTAAACTACACTCAATAGTTTCTGTAAAAACTTACTCCTTTAAATGCCGCAATGTCGGATGCAAACCAGTCAGCATTTGTTTTTGCCACTTGTTTAGGTGATGGTTCCTCTTTTGTACCCCAAATATCCCGTCTAAGATTTAATTCACTCACAATATCTATATTGGCCTAAAATTTTTTGCAGGTCAGAATTTGGAAAATATGGAAATGTGTTTAGTACGCAGCAAACGGAAAAATATAGAACTGTTTAGGATGACTCCCCGTTTGAATATTAAATCTTAAAGTTTTACGACTATATTTAAAGTCAAACTCAATGGTGTCTTACAATATACATAATTTTGATTTTCTATATTCAACAGAGAGGTAGAAACTCGACCCTGTCGAATGGTGCAGTCATTTACGCCTCTAGAAATTATTGAAAAAGGGGTCAGTCCAATGGTGCAGCAACTTCCGATTCCTATTCTCTTCAGAGACAAAGAAACTCAAGCTTTTCGAATTTTACTGGCAATGATTTTCGTTAATGACCCCGAGAATTATACAAAACCAGCGCAATGCAATATCGCAACGGTTTCGACTTCTCATTACTCTACCAAGTTATAGAAACTGGAGTCTCTCTAATACTGTTCTAGTCAATATTTCTGAGAGTATAAAAAAAAGATGTAATTCAATATTGCAAGAAGTTTTGATCTTTTGATGGATGCAAGTACTTTGAATATTCTCATTTCTGCATATGATTTTTTTTTAAACCGTTCCTGTCTTTGGTTCCTTTGTCTGATTTTTATTTACCGTAACAACTCCGGTATGTAAAGCACAGAGGATATGATGTAAAGTATATTTATGTATTATATAAAGTACCTATATTTGTATTACAAATTACAGAGGTTATGTTGAAAAAATGATCGATATGCTATTAAACTTTAATAATTTAGGTTTGTTGGTAGACCCTGCACATATCCACTGGTAGTTTTGTTAGTTCAGCAATATTTAAATCTGGTTGATCAAAAAGTAGACACCAGTGCAGGTTATTGTAGCATCTACGAACAAATGAATTAATGGCCATTGGCAATTATTCTTTTAGGAAAAATATTCAACAATTAATGAAATAAAACAAAATCCCAATCATGTCGTATATATATTTTTTTTTCAAGCATAAAATAATTTTTATATTAATACATTAGTCAAATTACGACTTCTATAATGTGGAGAGTATTGAAACGCTCGACTGACGAATACAACTCTATACCAAAAGTTTATATACAAAAGTGCTCTTTTAGTTCCACCCTTACTTCTTAAGAAGTCCCATAAGCCAACTGAATGGCTTGTGCTGGTTAGGGGTAGGAACGGACCGCGGGCTTAAAGTCCCCTCCGAAGGACTATTACACAATAGGACAGCCATACCCCTGGTGGGATTCGAACCCACGACCTCCGGCTTGTAGTCAGCTGCACTAACCACTCGACCACCGTCGGCGAGGGTTTAGAAAACTGTATTCAAACGTGACGTCATCCAATACACTTATATTTTTCCGTTTGCTGTGTAATGATTCGCAAACTCTTGTGTTTAAATATAAGAGTTTGGAAATCATTACTTAACACAAACAATCATTCTTAAAATGCCAATGGCTTGCAAACTGTCCCCAATTTACTTGCTCCAAATTTAGCATGGGAAAAGTGCTCTTTGAACCTTACTTGGATGGATCGTTTAGTTGGTCCATCATATTTCTTGTCACAATCTTGACAGTTTATTTGGTAGATCCCCGACTTTTCAATTTTAGCAATCTTATCTTTATAATAATCTTATCTAAGTCTTAGAAAATGGCAGAAGAAGCATTTAAAAGGCAATAAGCGTTGTCCATAAAGTACTATTTCAGACACCCTTTATTTGTGACAATATCTAAAACTGTAATTATGAAAAGTTGTTCGGAATGAAAAACTAAGTTTTAATATGCAATTACATCCTTCTACTTAAATTTTTTTTACAATTTTTTCTTAAATTACCGATACCGAACATTTATCTTTTTTTATTAATTATCTTTTTTTATTAAAACGTGATAACCTTTCCGTTCAGAAAGTAATAAGCAAATTCTGATATTTTAACATTCAATGTCAAACATTTCTTGCTATCAACAAATCATTTGTTTGTCAGTGTATCCTAGATAACATGTAACTACAGTTACATTTGCATTGTTATTGTAAACAAAAAAGAAAAAATGATTTTCCCATGTAAATGGAAGTAATTGCATATTTGAACGTAGTTTTTAGTTCTGATCAACTTTTTTTAATAAAAATTTTCGATATTGTCAAATATAAAGGTAATTTACTCTTGAGTAAGATTCATATTTTTTGACAAAACGCGTATACGAAATTTTTATATCTGATGATTGTATTTTAGATTTTAGGACATGCAGAACTTTTTACGAAGAATAACTTTTTTCTTAAAATGAATAATAAAAAAGTTTCCCATATGTTGCCAACTTAACTTAAGTTACTTAAGTGACACACTGTATGTTAAGTATACTTTTAAAATTAATATTTAAAAACGGAAACTGGAAAATTTAATATAAAAAAACGATTAGTTTATAAAATAAACTTTATACTATGAAATCCACCAACCGTTAATAATTATGGGACATGTTACATTTTTTAGAAATTTGCGTACCTATAGGTAATATAGGTATTATAATACGCCTAATTATAGGTATTATAAATATTATAATATATAGGTATAATTAGGGTTGGACAGTTGAAATTTTCAAATGAAAATTTCAACTTTGAAAGTTTCAAACTTAGTTGGAAAAGTGAAATTTTTAAAAATTTCAAATGAAATTTTCAATCCGAAAATTTCAACATTGCCTGTGAAAGTTTCAGAAATTTCATTGAAAGTTTCGCAATTTACTGAAAATTTCGCATAAATTTCACATGCGTCCTCCCCTGGGACCTGTAATAATAATTTACAACAGATTCCGAATCGGCCAATAAGAACGAGTTATCAAGCGTCTGGGCGTTTTTGTTTAGTTCAGCTTGGATTTGAATACACTATAAGTAATTATTGTTACTTATATGCATAAATTAATTTAATTCAGTTGTCAATTTAATTTGTAAATTAAATCAGACAAAGTCATGATTAATTTAAACTTTTACTTTTGCTATAATTGCATCGGAAAACGGATAAAAAATGCCTTTGGTTCATAAAATTTTGATGAAGTTTCTTCAATTTTCGTAAAATTTCAATAAAATATTTAAAACAATGAAAGTGGCACAATCTCATTAGCTTACCAAAAAGTGCATACCTATCTCTTTAAGTAATTTTAAAAGGAAATCTCAAGAAGTTTGTGGTAAACATAGGGATTTACTATTTATATTATTGGTGCAGGGGCCCACAGAGGGGTAGGAGGAAAGAGAGGCAATTTGCCATGGTCCCCGAGTGGGCTTATTTCAATATTAATATATTACACTTAAACTGATTGAAATTTATTGAAAGTTTCAATAAATTTCATAAATTTCATGAAATTTCAGAAATTTGGGAAATTTTAATAAATTTCATAAATGTCATGAAAATTTCAAGTGAAATTTCAAGTACAAGCAAAAAGTGAAATTTTCCCAACCCTAGGTATAATACGCCTAAAACATAAATCCCAGCGCTTGTGCCATTCTTAAATATTCCTAATTAGGAATATTTAAAAATGGCATGGCATATTTAAAAATGCCACATGCGCTGGGCTATTTGACACCGAAATTAATTTTGCGGTTTGCGGTGGGAAAATAAATGGAATTTAATAAATATTTAATAATGTGATAAAACCACATTTATTATTTTTGAAATAAATGGCAACAGTGTACAAAACAATGGAATGTTATGTGGGAATTGAACGTTCTTTGCATACTTAAAGGCAAATATTTGCAATAATTAACAATGATAACTTGTTTTAGTCATAATAACTTTGTACATTTGCTGCTATTAAAATCTGGTACCTGTATAATGATTATACAGATTAATAAATAACAAATAAATAAATTATAAAAATCTTACCAATATACTTTGCCAGTAGCAACAAAATATAAGAATTAGCTGTACTCTGAAACAAAAAAGGCAATTTTTGTATCATGCATATAAACTAAACATTTTGCGGTTTCTATTAGTAGCTAGATAAGTAAAACTGTATGTACATATGTTTCTATTGTATGACTTAAAATATATATATAATAATAAAAATTAAATGCATAAACAAGTAAACAACCGGTAAAAACAGTACAGATAAAATAATCAATCTGAGCTCTACGCGTGATAAAACAAAACATTATTATCAATTACAATACGCTGTTCATTAAGCCAATATACATAGTTGAATAATAAAAACTGATTTACCTTAAATACATTTTGGGCGAGTTTTAAAACAATTTCACTTTGTTAAAAACAAATAACATAATAAAAATATTAGGTTAACTGAGTCGGAGATTATCTGGTTATGTTGAAGTAATCAATACATTGTTGCCAAGTGTACAACGATGAAAGTCCTAAACTCTGACGCATTGTGCTACGTCACAAAATGTCGCATTTTTTTTTTTAAATAATTTGCATTTTTATTTTTGTTTTTGGAAGTTGGGGAAGAAATTTCAATTGTAATATAATTATAAGTAACTTCATATATCTAAAACTAGATACCAATATTAGATACGAGTATAATTTATAATATTATGAACGTTTTAGAATAGTTCTGCCACCTAGCAGAAAGTGCATTAACTATTGTAGTGTGCTTCATATTTAAGCGAGATTTTCTATGGTAAGTTAAAATTTGTTACTTAATAGGAATTACCTAACAAATTTTAACTTTTTATTTTTAAAACATCATTAGAACTGGATCAAATTGTTAAACGAACCTACGAATTTGTAAATTTTTGGTCTTATAATTATGCACAGATACCTTTTACCCTTTTATTATTGACATTCAGTTATGAAACACTCTGTATGTGAAAACTAATGTTTTCTTGTTTGTTCTGTTCCCGTTCTGTTCCAAGACACCTTCATACAAAATCGTTAAATACTTTTAAAAATGGCGAATGCCCCGGGATGAAATTTTAAAAAATAATTTCCAAGCAGTTGTCTCTGCACATGTCACTATGAAAATTCATTCCTCCAGGTCAAGTGGTTTAGTCTGAGCGTTGATGAATCAGTAAGGACATGTAATTATACAGGGTGTCTATTTAAAAACGAGAATGCAATGGTCTATAAGTCTGGACCCAAAAACTATCAAAAATTTGATCCCTCAATGGAAAGTTTTAAATTGCTATTTAAGAACCCAGTATTTGTATAGCTTTAGCATTTATGAAAAGTTCTTTCGAATTATTTTCTTACGAAAAAAATTAGGCCTAATACATAACCCTTAAAAGTTTGTTAAAATAAGTATTTTTGAAATTTTTATCACAATCCACACAACAAGGTCTGTCTATCTCGTACTAAAAATACAAAAAATCACTGCAGTGATTTTTGCATGCAACACTGCACAGTTTAACGGCGGCCATTTTTGTTGTTTACAATTTTTGTGCTTTGGGTTTGTGCTCTGTTTAAACAGATTAATAATCGTTTTCAACGTTGTGTTTCTCATAGTAAGCCTTAAAAAAACCCTTAAAGTGCTAAGAACAATCATTTTACTCCTCTATTGTAAAAAATAAACTTTATTCTATCAGGGCTGTCATAAAACTGTCAAATGTCAATTTTAAGGTTAAATTATAACCCACAAATTAACCTTTAAATTGTCATTTGACAGCCCTGATAGAATAAGGTATATTTATTATAAAAGATGAGTAAAATGGTTGTCCTTAGCACTTAAAGGCCTTATTTGAGGCTTACAAGTGCCTCTGTAAGAAACACAACAATTATTAAACAGCACAAACCCAAAGCACAAGAATTGTAAACAACCAAAATGGCCGCCGTTAAACTCTGTGCAGTGTTGCAGTGATTTTTAGTATTTTTAGCATGAGATAGAACAGACCTTGTTGTATGGATTGTGATTTATATATCAATTTCAACAAAACTTATTTTAACCAACTTTAGGGATAAGGCCTGATTAACTTATCAATCATTATTTATCAACAGCTGTCAAAAAATAAATATTAATTACAAGGTATAGAAGATTTTTGCCTAGTCGATAGTGGATGGTTTAAAAAAAATCCAATTAAGCTAATTTACAAGAAACATAATACTGAACAATGCAAATAGGTATATTTTTGAGAAACAAAATTAATTTATTCATGGTTAAGTTAAAACACAAATATCAAGACGTATATTTCTTAAAATAAAAACATTAAAGGTACTTAAAATATTTGAATTTACTTTTAATTGTAGTCAGGTTGAATATTAAAGGGGCATTAACTTTATTGGTCAAACACCAATATTAAAACTTCCAGTAATCCGGTTTTCCTACGGGGCCACCTGAGATATAATAAAAACAAAATATATATAAGTGACCATCGGAAATAAAACAAATCATTTGTGAAAGTGGTCACTGACAACAAGTTTTGTTTATTGTTTTAGTTCTTATCAGCCACAATATTCAGGTAAGTCAAAACTATGCATATGTCTTTGGCTGAGAAAAAATAATCTATTCAATTTTAATTATTAACATTCATTTGCGAAAAATCGTGTAAGAATTTATTTACAGCTATAATATGTCCGTGAGTGAATTCATATTTAAATATTAATGTTTATTTAACAAGGTGTTCTTAATTCTAAATATTTTATAAAATTATTTTGTTGTGTTGTGTTTTTAAATTTTAGTATAAGATTTTTCAAAGTTTAATTATATATAAAAAAATACCAACTTTTTTTTTAAATATACACATATGTGTAAATATACATAAGTAATATCGTAGCCAATACCATTTAAAAATCTTTGCATTGTTTACATTGCAAACTTTACAATAACAAAATTATATAAATTTAATTTAATATAATCTAGCAATATTAATAATATTTACTATTCTAATCTAATCTATTTCCAAACTTATTTAAACCCTTTCTGATTGACAAAATTTTCAATAAGTTAAAAAGCGATCATATTTTATTTTTTAGAAATGTATAAACTTTGGCTACCACAAGTGTTTGTATTCTGCATTGTCATATCCGAAATTAGGTGAGTAGGTACCCCTTAGCACAAATAAATGAATTATTGTATTATTCCCTCTGGATTATTTAGGTACAAATGGATTTTATAAAAAATATCTTTCTTGGATATTCTGCTTAATTATTCTCAAAATTTCTTTGGCGGTTCATCGAATTAAAGCATTTTGCCGTAACTAATAAAAAATAACATTTTTTCAAAACTTTTTGGTGAAATATTATTGCATTGGTAAATTCTTATAGTAACATGAAAAATCGCGGGCACACCCCAAACACTGGTCTCCAACGTAATATAAAATATAAACAAATACGAATTTATTTAAATTTTATTTAACAATTTTTTCGCTACCACAGTAGCTTCTTCAGAAATGATGTTTTTTATCCAGTTACACACCAGTTACATTAGGGTGATTCATTTCCGCAAAAAACTTTTTTTTTCTCGGCGCTCAAGCAAAATATTAATCTACCTATAGAAAAAAAAATTTCACCAAGGTAGAGCTCTTAATATCAATTTTAAGTACTTGCAGTTTCAATTTAAAGTTTTCCCATTTAAAATGCATGTAAAAAAAATGTTTTTTTTTTCAAATTTCTAATGCTCGCCCGCTCTTTACAATATTGTGAATCGGTTTTATGGACCTTATAGGGAATTTCACGCTCTTCAAAATTGTCTTTGTGTTTTTTTGTGTAACTCGTAGTGGTTCGCCAGTAGGAGTCATCAAAGTTCAATTTTTTGAATAAACATTTTTTTTGCAATTTTTTTTAACAATTCGCAAAAAATAGTGAAAAAAAGAGCTGAATCGTAAAAAATAGTCTTTTAACAAACCGCCGACGGTGGTCTAGTAGGTTAGTGCATGCTGACTACAAGCCGGAGGTCGTGGGTTCGAATCCCACCAGGGGTATGGCTGTTTATTTGTGTTTGTCCTATTGTGTATTAGTCCTTCGGAGGGGACTTTAAGCCCGCGGTCCGTTCCTACCCCTAACCCGCACAAGCCATTCAGTTGGCTTATGGGACTTCTTAAGAAGTAAGGGTGGAACTAAAAGAGCACTTTTGTATATAAACTTTTACTTTTGTATTTGATGAATTTACGGCCATTTTTATATCTTAAAACGTACCTAAGTAATTGATAAATATTAACCAATTATGCTATTTAAATTAAACTTTCTTATTTACTATCGATATAATTCTCTACAACAATAACTTTTCCAGAGTTATTATGATTTTTGACTTATAATAAATATAAAAAAACACATTAATTTATAAAAAAACAACAAATACCTATACAATTGCAACTTAGATTCTGCAATTTTTCAACATTTCCGTAATATAGCAATAAATATAAATGAAGGTTATTCAATTTTTTTAACAAAATTCTTAAATTAACGAAAAAGTAAATTGTTTTTATTGTCAACTTCATTTGCTTCAATATTGTATAAGTAGAAATTGCTATTTGAATAATTGCACTAAATAATATATTGATGGCATATTCAGACATAGATAAAAAAATAATGATAATTATTTGATTGGGAAAGCAACTGTTACAATGTTATGATTGCTCTAGTTAATTAGTATGACGTTAGCGACTCTATTGTCTTTGTAAACGGGTTTGATGCTTTATGTTATACTTAACCCCAAAATGTATTGTTTGTTGTATTTAGTGATTAGTCCGAGAACAAAGTACGAAGTGACTAGGTGCACGTTAGAGTGCCTGCAATTTATTTTTTACGGGCACGCTAGTGACGTAATAGATAAAAAACGTCATCACTGCCGTGCCGCTTAATTTAAAATTGGCGGCACAACAATAATATAATAATAAATTGTACATGTATACATGTTAAGGGCACGTTAGTTACGTCATAAAATAAAATCTTAATTTGCTTTGTATAAAAGTCGAAATAATTTAATATTTATCAACTTGTTTATTTATGACTATTGAGATTTTTATTAAATTTGCAATATATTATCTAATAATGTAATCTGTTATAAGAAAAAATTGAACCTACACCTCGCCAAAGTTTTTTGTTTTGAATGCGTTCCACCAACTTCAAATACCGACAGACAGCTGTTTCGACCTTTATTGGGACCCAATAAAGGTCGAAACAGCTGTCTGTCGGTATTTGAAGTTGGTGGAAAGCATTCAAAACAAAAAACTTTGGCGAGGTGTAGGTTCAATTTTTTCTTATGACTATTACCAGTGATGGGTCAAGAAAGTTTTTTTTATGAATTGATGTGTTATGTTTATATTTATTTTTAGTCAGAAATCATAATAACTCTAAAAAAGTTATTGTTGTAGAGAATTATATCGATAGTAAATAAGAAAGTTTAATTTAAATAGCATAATTGGTTAATATTTATCAATTACTTACGTTTTAAGATATAAAAATGGCCGTAAATTCATCAAATATTTGTTAAAAGACTATTTTTTACGATTCAGCTCTTTTTTTTCACTATTTTTTTGCGAATTATTAAAAAAAATTGCAAAAAAAATGTTTATTCAAAAAATTGAACTTTGATGACTCCTACTGGCGAACCACTACGAGTTACACAAAAAAACACAAAGACAATTTTGAAGAGCGTGAAATTCCCTATAAGGTCCATAAAACCGATTTACAATATTGTAAAGAGCGGGCGAGCATTAGAAATTTAAAAAAAAAAACATTTTTTTTACATGCATTTTAAATGGGAAAACTTTAAATTGAAACTGCAAGTACTTAAAATTGATATTAAGAGCTCTACCTTGGTGAAATTTTTTTTTTCTATAGGTAGATTAATATTTTGCTTGAGCACCGAAAAAAAAAAATAACTTTGCGGAAATGAATCACCCTACTGTACATACATTAGTAAAATCACGTTACATATTTTTTCCTACATTTTCCCGCTCTTCAATGGTAAACAGAAATAAGTCTTGGCTCATAAATCAAAAGTATTTAAGAGGAATTGAACCTTCACCTCGCTAGAGTTTTTGTTTTGTTTTTGTTTCACAAACTTAAAATACCGATAGCTGTTTCGAAAGTTTCTAAGAAACTTTCTTGACCCATTACTGCTACCTATTATCAAGAGGAATTGAATCGAAGAAAGTTGAGTGTTTATCAAAAGTATTTATTATTTTCCGATTCAAATTTCGTATGTATATAATATATACTATATATATATATATAGAAGGTGAGTCATTTATCTTAAAACTTTAAAATATCTCAGTTTGTATGCATTTTACGAAAAAATGTTTAAAATAAAAATTAAATGATTCGAGGGGGAAAATCAATCAGTACTAAAATTGGTCCTCATCTCCTCCTTATAAGGGGAACAGGGGGTAACTTTAAAATTTCCAATGGAACACCCTATTTTTTATTGCAGATTCGGATCATTCGACTTAAAATAGGTAGATTTTGTCTAAAACATTTTTTTTTATTTGTAATAGATGGCGATGTAATGAAAAAAAAATCAAGTTTGTTTGATTTTTCTTCTGTATACGATTCTGCAAAAATTTTTCTATAAAAATATCACTTTTTTGGTAATAATTATCTTATTAAATTAAATCTGATTTTTTAAGTACCCAGGATTTTTAACTAATATTTAGGTTTCCTTTGTTTTAAGTTTTATACATTATTTCATTCGGTGATAATTAACAATTGCGCACCATGGTCACTTTTTACCTGCCAGCATAAAATCCTTTATTTTAAAGGTTTATTGTACTATTTTTAATAAAAATACCTCATTTAAGGTAAAAAAATATTATTTTTCCAATTAATTAATTTAATCCTAATTAAGGTATAAAAAATGGTATTTAGTTATAAATAATAATTATTATTGAGGTTTAAAGAAATTATTTATAGTTTAGCATCATTTAATCAATTTAGTTCGAAGATTAATTTGCAAACAAAAAGACCTCCTTTCGTTAAGCAGTTATTCATAATTTTTAACAGTGGAAGAAACATATAAATGATTTTGATTCATGGAGAAGCAGGCAGGAATCTTGATGATGCTGGTAATATCTACGCTCATCGTTTTCGGGAAAAAAGTCGATCACGTACTTCATTTCACCCTACAGTAAAGCAGTTTACTACAAACGGGAGTGTTAAACCGAAAAAAAGAGTTCGTCGAGCAACAGTCACAGGTGGAAATAATAAAATTAATGTATTAGCAGCAACGGCCGCTAATCCTCATGCAAGCACACGAGAATTATCTAGAGATTTGGGAATATCCCAGAGCTGTGTTAGCAGAATATTAAAACAAAATAAATTAAATTAAAATTAAAAAAATAAATAAATAAATACATTAAAAAAAATAAAACCAAGTATTTTAGTAAAAAATTATTGGAAAATCCTATACAGAAGAAAAATCGAACAAAATTGATTTTTTTTCATTACGGCTCCATTACAAAAATGAAAAAATGTTTTAGACAAAATCTACCCATTTATACTTGAATGATCCGAATATGCAATAAAAAATAGGGTGTTCCATTGGAAATTTTAAAGTTACCCCCTGTTCCCCTTATAAGGAGGAGAATATGAGGACCAATTTTAGTACTGATTGATTTACCCTCTCGACTCATTTAATTTTTATTTTAAACATTTTTTCATAAAATGTATACTAACTGAGATATTTCTAAGTTTCAAGTTAAATGACTCACCCTGTATATATAAATACGAGGGGTAAACCACTGATTTTTTAACAAGGGTAGTCATGCGCAACGCGTCGCTAAGCACTGATTAAGTAAGTTTTCCTTATTGATAACGACTGATAAGGAAAAAAATCACAACACAACGTCCACTAACATTGAACGTTGGTCTCTAAGATTTTAAAGTGGTTTACGCCTCGTATAAATATTAACTATTTGCAGGAGTTTGAACTCAGTATGGCATTGGAAGTGCGAAGAAGGCTTCTGCCAGAAAAAGATGATAACATCCGATAACCAAACAGCCCTAAGCTTACCGGCATGTCGGCTTTTCTGCAACAAACACGCAGGCCTATGGCCGAAACCTACCGGCGACCTCAAAATCGGCAACTTCTTGGTCAAAATCAACCTAAACAGCATAGATATCATCGGTGGAAGAGCTGACAGCCCAATGTTTGGACTCCGAACAGCAGCTGGCAAGAGATTCAGGCAGGCCATTGCGGAATTGATTCCGCCAAATGTATATGCCTCCGGCGGAAAAACATTGAACATAAATCTCGACGTTAAGGATGAAAGTCAGAACCGTCTAACGCTCGAAACCGATGAAAGTTATGCTTTAAAAGTGTCTGAAAGTAGTGATGGAAGAATGACTGTGCTGATTACAGCTCAAACCTATTTCGGTGCCAGACACGGTTTGGAAACTTTAAGCCAACTGATTATCTTCGACGATTTACGGGATGAATTGCAAATACCAAGGGACGTTTACATAGTGGACAAACCTGCTTATCCGTACAGAGGAATTTTACTTGACACCTCGAGGAATTTCGTTACAGTTAAAGCCATAAAGAAAACCATAAGAGCCATGGGTGCTTCCAAGTTAAACACCTTCCATTGGCATATCACCGACTCACACAGCTTTCCGTACGTCTCGAAATCAAGACCCGAGTTATCAAAGTATGGAGCGTACACGCCGAGCAAAATTTACACTCCAAAAGACGTGGAAGAAATTATTCAGTAAGACTTTATCATAATCGGAATAGTATGCTAAAGGAGTCACTTTTAGGTATGGTTTGGAACATGGTGTAAGAGTTCTCCCCGAATTTGATGCTCCAGCGCACGTTGGCGAAGGCTGGCAAAAATCTGGACTAGTAACATGTTTCAACTGGCAACCATGGCAGGATTATTGCGTTGAACCACCTTGCGGACAATTTGATCCAACCAAAACTGAACTATACAACGTTATTAGTGGTATGTAGGTATATGTTTTTGATAAAGGTCAAATACCATCCCTATTGTAAATGATCAATAGAATCCAATAAAAAATATGTAATTGGTTTAAAATGTGTTTTGGCGCTATGAATCACCAATTCATTCCAGTTGCATTCCTATTGGTAAGTTCCAATGAAGTCGGCGGCTTAAATTGGAATATACCAATCCAAGCTTATGCTTGTCTCTATTGTCTAAATCCAATAGAAATTCACCTGGAATGAATTGTCAATTCATAGCGCCAAACCCATTCAAACCGATTTGAACCAATTTATTTTTTTTAATTTGGATTAAAAATACCAGTTGATTTTTCATTCAAAAATAATTAAGATCCCAGAAGAATAACAGGGTAAAAAGCAGAATTCATTTTTCACAGAAGAGACAAAAAAATATTATAAGTAACTTTATTTCTTTATTATTTTTTTGTATTGATACATATAACTTACTAACACAAAAAAGTAATAAAAAATAATTAAAATAAAAAATAATTATTTTTTTGTCTTTCTTGCAAAGGATGTTTGTAGGCATGGTCGAAATCCATATTATTTATGTCAATTTTTTTTTTATTTTGTCCGCTGTAACCACCATTCTCACGCCATCGTCCCTAAACTTTACACATATAAACATTTTTTTCAAGGTATAAGTACACAGCACTATAAGTACACAACTACCACTAACCACAGAAACCCATAGATTATAATAGAAACCGACTAATAAAAAAACGACATTAAATAGCGTCCAAAGACTTGTTTGTTTCTTTATGATGGCGTCTCGACCATTCGAACAAGGACTGCGTACGATGGTTTTGCGCAGCTACACGAGAGCCCTCTTGCGATATTTTAAAGTATTGGGAATAATCAATTAGCAGATTCGTTTTTAGAATCTCACACTGGGAATGCCCAATTGAATTCAATTGGAAATTACCTATGGGTAGCTTTAACCAATCGAAACCACTAAAAAACAGTAGAATCATAATTAGACTTTTCCATATTTTAAAGTATTGGAAATAACCAATTAGCAGATTCCTTTCTAGAATCTCACACTGGGAATGCCCAATTGAATTCAATTGGAAATTACCTATGGGTAGCTTTAACCAATCGAAACCACTAAAAAACAGTAGAATCATAATTAGACTTTTCCATATTTTAAAGTATTGGAAATAACCAATTAGCAGATTCCTTTCTAGAATCTCACACTGGGAATGCCCAATTGAATTCAATTGGAAATTACCTATGGGTAGCTTTAACCAATCGAAACCACTAAAAAACAGTAGAATCATAATTAGACTTTTCCATATTTTAAAGTATTGGAAATAACCAATTAGCAGATTCCTTTCTAGAATCTCACACTGGGAATGCCCAATTGAATTCAATTGGAAATTACCTATTGGTAGCTTTAACCAATCGAAACCATTAAAAAACACTAGAATTTTAATCGGACTTTTCCATCATGGAAAAAACTAATAAAAACCAATTTCTGTTTTATAGCTCTCCCAATTAAACCCAGTAAGTCCAATTCAGACCTATTGATACCAAACAATACTTCAATTGGTTTCTATAAGGAATTAATCGGTCATTTACAACAAATATATATTTAAATTATTAATGAAGAACTTTTTTCGCCAAAATGATAAAAATATCACATTTTTAGATATCTATGGAGATATGTTCGACCAGTTCAAACCGGACATTTTCCACATGGGTGGAGATGAAGTGAACTTCAACTGTTGGAACAGCACCAAAAGCATTGTGGACTGGATGCAAAACGAGAAAAAGTGGGGCCGTTCCGAGGCCGATTTCATCAAACTATGGGACCACTTCCAAAGTCAGGCTTTGGAAAAGGTCTACGAGAAAGCCGGTAAACAAATTCCTGTTATAATGTGGACCAGCCACTTAACGCACAAAGAGTATGTTAAATTTTTGCCGAAGGATAAATATATCATCCAGATTTGGACCAAAGGGGACGACGAGCAAGTTTCAAATTTACTGGAAAATGGTTACAAGTTAATTTTGAGTAATTATGAGGCTTTGTACTTTGATTGCGGGTTTTCCGGATGGGTTACTGATGGAAATAATTGGTGCTCTCCTTATATTGGATGGCAGAAGGTATACGAGAATACACCTGGCAAAATTGCAAGTAAGTAGTATAGAAAATTGGATAACTCAAGTACTCTTAAAATACCACAAGCAACAAAAATATTTTTGCATATTTTTCAGAGGAAAGAAAACATCAAATCCTTGGCGAAGAAGCCACCCTATGGACCGAACAGGTGGACTCGACTTCAATCGACAGTAGGCTCTGGCCAAGGGCTGCCGCAATGGCCGAGGTGCTTTGGTCAGAGCCTACTACAACCTGGAGGGACGCCGAGCCCAGGCTTCTTGTCCACAGAGAAAGACTCGTCACTAAAGGCATAGACGCAGACGCCATGGAACCGGAATGGTGTCTTCATAACGAAGAGAATTGCCCGATTGGTGGACACTTCAACAAAGACAACGTTCCAAAGTAGTTTTAAGTTTTTTATTGTATTTAATAAAAATATTTTAACGTTAAGTTTGTTTTTATAGTTTTTATTTATTTATTTAAAATCAATTGTTCATGGGTATAATAAGTAAATTTCCTGACTTTCCTGTTTTATTGTACAAAATTATCATTGCATTGTTGATATTATATGTAAAATATTTGGTCAACTGGAATTCACTTCATTGTGACATTCTGTATAATGTATAATATACATACACACAATTCAATCTTATAAAAATTGTCTTACTTTTACCGATTTTGGATTGCCAAATTTTTAAAAAAAATTTATTTTTAGTATACAAATTCCCCAAAAAGGTACTGACGTACTTTTACTTACTTTTAAAACGCCACTACAAAATTTGGCTATATTCTTTTAAAAACAAAATAAAGAAAATTAGGTATAGTGCGAACTTAAAAACTTTTACTTTTTGAATCGGAAGGTTAGAAATCGAAAATTTTAGTATGTTAAACTAGACATTAAATACTTCTTTTTGACATTTGAACTGTTCAAAATAATTACATTTTTCCAATGGGATTACTATTATAGGAAGTGGGGTCATTTGATAGTACTATAGTATAATTAACTTATTTTTGAGATTCTATAAATTAAAAAGTAAAAAATTAAATTAAATAAAACAGTGAAAATCACAGTTCTGTGGTGAAAATAATCGAATGTTTGTAAATAGGTAGCAGATTGTTATTTAAATTTTGGGTAATCAGTCAGGAATAAATTCTGCAATAATTAGATTTTTAATAAGGGAATTTAAATTAGGCCTATAGGAATAGCTACAAAATTGTGAATATCAAAAAGTATTGTATACGAATAAATTAATTTGGTTAGTTATTTACTTGATACGTGTCAAATGCGAACGAGAAAATATGAAATATATAAACGTATATCGTCACCCTAATATAACAAGGTTGTATGTTAAAAAACCGAAAATTTTGAGTTTATGCTTCTACAAGGTTTTATGTAATCCACCCTTGACATACAACTTAAAAATAACTATAATAGAATATACATTCTATAGAATTATTTTTAAGTGGTATGTGAAGCGTAGGCCACGTATAATCCTGTAGAAACATACACTTAAATTTTTCGTTTTTTTTTTAACATACAACCTTGTTATATTAGGGTGTCGATATACTGAATACTCTGGTATATGCATATGGTATAAGCATATGGCGTCATTTTTGGGATACCCTGTATATTTTCTTAAAAGAAAATAAAAATCGCAATTTACAGGCAATAAGTACTTATATACGTACATATATGCTATCTTAAATAAAAAAATATATTTTTACTGAGTCGGAAAATGTAGCATTTCTTACCATACATGGTAGAAAAAAATGTTATACACACAGGGTTTATTGATATTTTTTTACAACAAAATTTGATATTATATTTACAAATAATATTTCAGCCTTATAGTAAAAATAAAATATATATAACCATTGTTGAAAAATAATTACATATGTATTTTAGCTGTAGGTATGAAAAAATATGGCTAGTGGTCTTAATCTAATACTTATCGTTTAGTGTAAAGCATATTGTATAAATTAATAATTTGAGAGAATTTTACATATTGCTTTGATTATTTTTGCGATAACCTAGGTTAATTAAGCTTAATTAAGATAACAAAAAGAAAACTAAAATTAAGACTGGAACAAGTTTTCTTAAAACAAAAACTGTTTGTATTAAATAGATAAAAATGCCGAATGCTTTAGAGAAGTTTATAAAATGAGATCTTTAAAAATACTGTATTTGAAAAAAGTATGAAAAGAATTTGTTTAAAAAGACTTATTTCAAATTATTAAAAACTTGAAAATATTGTATATATGAAGTTTTAGAACCACGCGGTATACATCCTTATCTGCTTACTATTGCTATTAGTTAAAATCGGTTATTATTGGAGCATGCTCGTTTAATTGTTTTCACCATTTTAATCAGAAGAAAAAATGACATCAATTTGCTAATTTAATTGCAGTTAAATTAGCAAATTCTTGGCATTTTTTCTTCTGAATAAAATGGTGAAAACAAAAAAAAACAATTACGAAATATTCAAAGGAGACACCCTGTATATTTTTAAATATTTGAAATTTAAATTGGAACAAAAAATTATTATTGCATAACTAGCCAAAACTTAAAAATATTATTTTTGTGATTAATTTAGAAACACGTTCAATTGCTTTTCTGTTTTCACCATTTTAATCAGAAAAAAATGCCACTAATTTGCTAACCAACTTTGTAGCTCCAATGACAGAGTTGGCAATAGTGAGCAGATAACTTTGTACACGGGTTGTACAGTACAGTATGGTAAAAAGGTATTTCAGTACAAAAATAATTAAAACAAATCCTACCAAGAGGCTTTTGATCCGTGTTTGATTTATTTATATTAATTTTGCTAAAAAATGTGTGGTAATGTTAATTAAATTTCTTGTAAAAAATACAGGATGTATGAAGGAATTAAAAAAAAGTTAAAATTAACGTATAAAATATATACAGTCTATTTTTTGAATGTTTTACATTGCGTCATCAATTTGTAAACCAAGCTCAGATATTACAATTTGCTGTTTTTTTTGTAGTAGGTATGTGAAATTGACTGGTCCAAATAAATCGACTATTTTTTTTGTAAAGTATATCGAAAATATTGTTTGGGGTGACAAAAAAAATTATGGTGAAAGTTTAAGTCCATAATATTTATATTAATAGGTCTATCATCGCAATTTTAGATTTTTTTTTCCTGAGCGAGTTTTTGTCTCAGAACTTGCAAACCATTGAGTTTAACAAAATTGACTTAAAAATATTTTTTGGAGCAAATTGAATGCTCTACAAAAAGGGTTTGATTGGAATTTCCCGTCAGATGAACCGTTTTCTTAGAATCATGCCTTAAAAATTGGTATAGTTTTACAATTTGATCTTTTAACTTTGGAATTTGGTAATTCATTTAAAAATCAGTACCCGGAAAAAACCGATGAATATTCTTATGGGAAATCAAATGCTTTACAAAAAAAACCTCATAACATTTTTGGCTAAATTCACTCAATCAAAGGTTATTCAAGTTTAAAGTTGAAGTCAAAACGAAATTCTTGTTTTTTCCGCTCCACATTTTTTTGGGCCAGTTAAAAACTTGAATTTTTTTATCTTTATGTTATTGATAAAATTACTGAAAATTAAAAAAAAATAACACATTAGAATTTTTTCGACATTTTCTTTAGAAAATATTATTTTCGTTTAAATAATAACAATCATGTTGTTTTTTAATTGGAAATTTTAAAATTAGCTTTATAATAAACATTTATAAAGAAAAAAATTAAATTATCATCCATAAAAAATAAATCTAGAGAGGAAAAAACAAGAATTTCGTTTTGACTTCAACTTTAAACTTGAATACCTTTTGATTGAGTAAATTTAGCCAAAAATGTTCAGAGGCTTTTTTTTTGTAAGGCATTTGATTTTCCATAAGAATATCGTTTTTTTTCTGGGTACTGATTTTTACATGAATTACAAAATTCCAAAGTTAAAAGATCAAAATGGAATGGATTAGTTGGATGGAAACAAATTTTATAGACTATAGTTCTTAACTGGTACCGCTATAGCGGTACCAGTTAAGAACTGTTTTGTTGGCTATAAAAAGTTATGTAAATAATATAAAGAAATAAATAAATAAATATATTTTTAAAACAAAAAAAAAATTGTAAAACTATACCAATTTTTAAGGCATGATTTAAAAAAAACGGTTCATCTGACGGAAAATTTCATTTTAACCTTTTTTGTAGAGCACTTAATTTTCTTAAAAAAATATTTCGGTGGCAATGTTGTTAAACTTAATGGTTTGCGAGTTCTGAGACAAAAACTTGCTTAGGAAAAAAATTTTAAATTGCGATGATAGACCTCTTAATATTAATATTATGGACTCAAACTTTCACAATAATTTTTTTCGTGACCCCAAACCATATTTTCTATATACTTAAAAAAAATAGTTGATTTTTTTGGCTCAGTCTAATGTGGAATACCTATACGCCGGACGTACGTCGAAAAACAGGGTTTTGACATTTTAAATTGATGACGCAATGTAAAACATACATATGTATGTATATTTACAGGGTGTCCCAAAACCGCCCGACCAAACGAAAGAGGTCGATTTCTTTAGAAAATCTACGACGAATTTTCCTTTGCCATTTTATTAAATTCGCAAAATTGCAGGACTTATTTAATCTTCATGGCCGCTAATGAGGTAGCATCACAAAATTGGCGCCCAAACGGATCAAGGTTAATTCCTCTTAAAATTTCAAGACGAATTCGCAAAATTGTAGGAGTTATTTAATTTTTAAGGCTACCAATGAAAGCGCAGTGTTTAAAATTCGATCCATAGGGCGCCCAGTCTTTTGCCAACACAAAAAATATAACAAATGCAAATTAAAAAAAAAGGTAAAGGAAATTTTCGATTAGATTTTCGCAAGGGACCGACCCTTTCTTTTGATGATTTTGGGACATACTGTATATTAGGGTCGCGCAAATTAGCTCGATTTTTTTAGGGCCGTCAAAAAATTTAAAAAAAAATTGTTTACCCGCTACGGTTATTTTGGAGAAAGCTCTTAAAACATGAAAAACGAACATATTTTCATAGAAGACCGAAATAAATGGACAGCAAAAAGGGGTGTATTTATGCAAATCCCTTTATTTAATTAATTTTAATTAAGGGAGGGTTAGATAAAAAAAACGCCAAATGAATTTATGTCGTCAAATATTCACCCCTCGTCTGCTGCAAATTTTTGGGACACCTTATGTAAATTGAATATACATTTGAATCGGGAAAAATTTATAGTTCAGAAAAATAAGAAGAAAAGTTTATATGTGGGTACTTCTTTAAAGCTTCGTTTTCGAGATTTGGTTGTAAATAAACCTGTGGCTAGTTTTTTAAATAACGAAAATGATAAAACTAGTTTAAAAACAAAGCAGGGACATAACCCTGTTGATAGGATTTATTCAAAAAGTAAAACAGAAAGAAATAATATGAAAACCGAAAAGAACTTATTTAAGTAGAAATACATTTCTAAATGCCAAAAAGTAGGAAAATACAATGAAAAAACAAAAGGGACGGGGATCAAAATTTTTGAAAACAGCTGGTGAGCTAAAGGGGTATCGCCAATACTTCAACAAAATAACTTTCCAAAACACAAGAAAACATTTATTTCTTCTTACATCAAATAAAAAACTTGCGGTTTATTTAATAATCCTTCAAAATTTAAACATAAAGGCAAAAACTAAATATTTTTAAACAATATTCGCAAAAAATTAACAAATTTATAATTTATCAATACGTTTATTACATTTTGTTAATATAACCAGTAATACATTAAACTAAATCAAAAAACCACTACACAATATTTTTTCATACACAGAATTATTTACAAAATTTCCAGGTACTGTGCATGACCTATGTTTAATTAAATATCTAAAAAATAGCCAATTGATTCTCCCAATGTGAAAAATTACCATCAATACATAATAGATTTATTTCTAAAGCATTTTTCTGCAAATAATTACATTTTAAAATGTGTATTAATGATGCGAGTATTTTAAAAATGCTTCAGAAAATTACAACTAACAATATAGGAATATTATAATCACTAAGCAAGTTAAACGAAACAAAAAGTCAAAGTTGCGTAAATAGAGTGTGCATTTAAATATTAATTTCCAATTTGTCTAATTTAAATCGCAAATGCTATGATTTAGTACTGAGTACTCATATTTACAATAAAATCAACGATCTTTTCTTGGCTAATCTTTGGATATTAAGAATTCTGGAGTTTTCATTACGAAAACTAATCTATTGTATCTTCTACTCTTCTATACTTACGTCAAAAGGTGATTAGATGCAAAAAGGCGAGTTATGGCTGTATGCAGAAAACTATTTAGTCCAAAGGATTTTTTTATTTCAGGGCATTTTATGTCGCAATATGGTGTGTAGTGAATAATCTCGTGCTGATTGGTTGATTTAACTTTATTCAATTTAATTCAAAAAGTAAAATCAAAATAATAAATTTACACCGCAATAGATTGCGACATACTGGCCAATGTATTTTTCACTCACAAATTTTCTTTAATTTTGTTGTAAAATGGCGATATCTTAAAATTTTAAACTACAAAAGTGATCTTATGAATAGAATCGCGTAAAAACGCTTTTTTAGGACGGTAAATATATTTTTACGATAAAATTGGGTCATGAAATTAATATAGAAAAAAAACGACTTTTTGGGTTTTGAAACTCATTTTGGCAAAAAATGATTATAAAATGTTTATGTACTTAATTAATTAATTGATTAAAAACTGTTATGTACATACTTACCTAACGTTGTTATATGAAAGTTTTATTGCCAAAATTAAAATGAAAACCGAACAAGTCGTTTTTTTAGTATTAATTTTGTAACAGAAGTATTTTAGGTAATTTTTTTATCATCACTTTTTCTATATCAATTTTATAGTAAACATGTGTTTTACCGTTCTAAAGCGTTTTAACGCGATTTTATTAATAATATCACGTTATTATTATTTTACAAACCTTTTTCCCAATTTTGGGAATTTGTGGAAAAGTTTTTAAGTTCTAGGTAACAAAAATATATTTTAGAAGTACAAAAGTGATGTTATGAATAGAATCGCGTAAAAATTTTTTTAGGAAAATGGAAACATTTTTACGATCAAATTGAAATTAAAAGAGTAATATAAAATTAATATTAAAAAAAAACGACTTTGTGGGCTTCAAAACCAATTTTTTAAATAAAACTTCTTGTAATCATCAAAATCCAAAAGTAAGTTTATAGACATTTTTGTAAAATAATAATTTTTTAACGAATTTCAGGTAATTTTTTTACCATTACTTTTTAATTTTAATTTTATAGTAAAAATGTGGTTTGTCCTAAAAATATTTTTAACGCGGTTATATTAATAAAATCAATTTAAAAATGCATTTTTGTTAGAACTAAAACAATAATTTTATGAATAGAAACGCTTTTTAGGACGATAAAATACATTTTTACGATAAAATTGAAATTAAAAAAGTATCGCGTTGTAAAATTAATATTTTTCAAAAAACTTATGTCTGCAATAAAATTTTGATTAAAAAATGTTTAGTAAATACATGTTGTAATCAAAATTTTAGCCCAAAACGTCGTTTAAAAACAATTATAACAGTATTTAGGATTTTTTAACCACAACCTTTTAAATTTTAATTTTATGGTAAAAAGTGTATTTTTGTCAGAACTTAGAGACTATTCTACAAACTCCCAAAATTTGAAAAGGTTTTTGTAAAATGGTTGATATATTCACACAAAAATAAATTTTTGAACCACCAAAATGATTTTATAAATAAAATCGCGTTAAAAATGCTTTTTAGGACGATAATGAATTTTTTTACCACAACCTTTTAAAATTTAATTTCATGGTAAAAATGTGTTTAATCGCCCTAAAAAGCGTTTTTAACGCAATTCTATTAATAAAGTCACTTTTGTGGTTCAAAAATGCATTTTTGTTTGAAGATGTAGACTTTTTTACAAATTCCCAAAATTAAAGAATATTTGTGGTCAAATCTAATAAATTGGTCAAAATTGGTCAAAATTAAAAGATGCGCACACAGCCATTAAACGCAAAAAAAACGCGTACAAATGAAATAATTTGTACTCGTTAGACAACCGCTCGAATTAAAACTCAGACTCCGATTTGCTTTATTACTCGTCTTAGTACCCTCCTCTAAAGTTCCCCCTAAAATTACCTTTGGGGCGATGCATTCCTCCTTGTCCACGTCCCCCCCTACCTGGAGACCTGCCCCTGAAATTGTCCCCCCCTCTGAAGTTGTTGCCGCCCCTGAAACTGTTAAAATTGCCGCCGCCCCTCCCTCGACCGCGAGGGGTGCCTTTGTTGTTGTTGTTGTTACCCATGAACCTGTTGTTATGTTGGCCGCCGCCCCTTCCCCTGAAACTGTTGTTGTTGAAGTTCTGCCACTGGTTCTCGTTCGCGCCGCCCCAATCCTGGTAGTCTTCTTCAGGTGGCGGCGGCATCATGGGGGGCGGCGGCGGCATGTAGTTGTTCATCGGCATGCGCGGCGGCGGAAACTGGTTCATCTGCATGTGCGGCGGGGGCGGCATCATCGGGGGCATCGGGGGCGGCGCGCGGTCCCAGCCGCCGCCGCCGAGGAAATCGTCGGACAGGTTGCTGAACTCGTTCAGGTCGTTGCTGAGGTCGTCCAAAAAGTTGTTGGCGTCGATGTCGTCCGGGAGGTCCGGGAGCGGCGGCGGCGGTTCGAGGGAGAAGTCCGGCAGCTGCGGGGGCGGTTCGAGGGATTTCCTGCGCTCGTTGTCGTCGTCGCTGAGATCCATGTCGGTGCACTCGACGTTGTCCGGCTTCTTCGGCGGTTTTTCGTCGGTTTTTTGCGGGGGCGGCGGCGGCGGCGGCAGCTTGAGGTTGATGTCCAACGGCAGGCGGTAGTCTTGGTCCAAGTTGGCGTCCGTCGGCTTGTTTCGGTAGTCCTGGCGTTTAATAGGGCCGTTAAAAAAACATTTGAAACATTAAAAAGAGTTGTTGATTGTTGGAAAGCCATATTATTAATATACAGGGTGTTATGTAATTAATGTTATATATTAAAATACTGAATACCTTTTGACATAAGGAATAAAGGAAAAATATTTAAAAAAACATTTTTCCAAAGATAAAGAAAAAATATGCATTAGAAGTTTTTTATATTTTTTGTGATACGCCACTGGTTACACACTTGTTTATCTCTGCACACCTGTATTTTGTGAGTACATAGATACCAACCAACAAAGTAGCTATGCGTTGCCAGATGTAAAAAATTGTTACTAAAAATTTTTCTTGCAAAAAATAAATAAAAACTCAATAAATACGAAAGTTTTATGCCCTTGAAGCTCTAATACCCTTCTGTATTTATTTACTGATCCAGCTATTAACTTAAGCAATGATTAGAAAATTTAGTACCTTTGAAATTTGAAATCCATAACCACAAAATTAATTTTTTCATCAGTTTTTTTCTCTGTTTACTCAGATGAAATTGGGACCAGTTCATAGGTTAAACTTTAAACATTTAATTTGTGTAAATAAATCCAAAAGCACTTCCCTTAGTTAAGATATTTACAATTTGAAAACATAACCTAAAATTTAAAAGAAATGCACTAGATTCTGTCATAAAAGTTGGCAGATTTTGTTTGAATTTACCTTCAGTACAAAAATGAAATAACCAACAATTAATTAAAACGCCAAATTGACAATTTGCATTGTTAATTTTGTCATTTTTGTAATTAAGCTAAATTTAAACAATGTTTGTCAACTTTTTTGAGAGATTTTGGAAACCAATGTTACCAACAATAACATAATAAATCCACCAGATTAACCTAAAGTTCCTAGTCGATCAGAGGCGTACTTTTTGGTAGGATAAAGGTTATTATAAATTATTTTTAGACTTTGGAATTTAGAAAAAAAAAGTTTCAGGTGCTTCTTTATGGACCCTAAGGAACAACCCATTTTAATATATAACATTAATTACATAACACCCTGTATGAATAAAAAACACTCTTTAAAGTTTCACTATTTTATTTATGTTAACAAATGTTTCGCTACACGGTAGCTTCTTCAGAACAACAACCTTAGTAAGTTTGTCAAAAACAACAAAATCTAGAGATGGAAAAATTTCCATTTGACAAAAATTCCCGGAAACTTCCCATCGGAAATTCCCGAAACTTTCTCGAAAGTTTAAAAAGAAAAAAAATTATTGTGGAAATGAGTTTTTTGCCAGGAGGATTGCAAAAATATATAACACATCTTTTTTCCAAATTTTATAAAGAAAAAATAAAAAAAAATTGTAAAAATGTATACAGGGTGTTATGTAATTAATGTTATATATTAAAATGGGTTGTTCCCTAGGGTCCATAAAGAAGCACCTGAAACTTTTTTTTTCTAAATTTCAAAGTCTAAAAATAATTTATAATAACCTTTATCCTACCAAAAAGAACGCCACTGATCGACTAGGAACTTTAGGTTAATCTGGTGGATTTATTATGTTATGGTTGGTAACAACAGTGTTTCGAAAATCTCTCAAAAAAGTTGACAAACATTGTTTAAATTTAGCTTAATTACAAAAATAACAAAATTAATAATGCAAATTGCCAATTTGGCGTTTTTATTAATTGTTGGTTATGTCATTTTTGTACTGAAGGTAAATTCAAACAAAATCTGACAACTTTTATGACAGAATCTAGTGCATTTCTTTTAAATTTTAGGTTATGTTTTCAAATTGTAAATATCTTAACTAAGGGAAGTGCTTTTGGATTTATTTACACAAATTAAATGTTTAAAGTTTAACCTGTGAACTGGTCCCAATTTCATCTGAGTAAACAGAAAAAAAACTGATAAAAAAAATAATTTTGTGGTTATGGATTTCAAATTTCAAAGGTACTAAATTTTCGAATCATTGCCTAAGCTAATAGCTGGATCAGTAAATAAATACAGAAGGGTATTAGAGCTTTAAGGGCATAAAACTTTTGTATTTATTGAGTTTTTATTTATTTTTTGCAAGAAAAATTTTTAGTAACAATTTTTTACATATGGCAACGCATAGCTACTTTGTTGGTTGGTATCTATGTACTCACAAAATACAAGTGAGCAGAGATAAACCAAGTGTGTAACCAGTGGCGTATCACAAAAAATATAAAAAACTTCTAATGCATATTTTTTCTTTATCTTTCGAAAAATGTATTTTAAATATTTTTCCTTTATTCCTTATGTCAAAAGGTATTCAGTATTTTAATATATAACATTAATTACATAACACCCTGTATGTTACGGCTAATGTGCAAACTTGGATAGTTTATAAACTAGCTGGATAGTTTATAAACTAGCCAAACTGTCAGCTATTTTAATTGAAAACATTTTTCAACTAAATTAGCGGCTAGTTTACAAAATAACCAAGGATCTTGGCTAATTTACTTGAAATTATTAGGGAAACTAAAATAGCTGGATAGTTTGTATACTATCCAATTCAGTTTGGCTAATATGAAAACCAAAATTTCTAGTAACACAAAATAGCCAGGCTTTAGCTAGTTTGTAAACTAACCAACCAATTCTCTGGCTAATTTCGTATAACGTCACAATTTTTACTTTAGGGGGATTTTATTAAAGTTATTTTTTTTACATTTTTTTTGCATATTTTCCCATTTTTTGCCCATTTTAGTGGGGTTTTTTGCTCAATGGGGAGGGGGGGGCCCAATGGGGCGGGGTCGGTTGGGTTGTGTTGTTGAGTTTGGGTTGGTTTGGGTTTTTTTCTCTCATTTTTGACCATTTGATCAATGGGGCGGGGGGGGGGGGGTCAATGGGGCGGGGTCGGTAGGGTTGTGTTGTTGAGTTTTTTAACAAGGAAGCGTTAAAATTTTGCCTATGATTCATTTTAAAAACGTTAAAATGCACAAAACAAATCCGGTTAAGCCGGCAAAACGAAAAACAATGCCTTAACCTCACTTTTTTAATAAATTAGCCAGATAATTACTTGGTTAGTTTACAAACTAGCTAAAGCTTGGCTATTTTGTGTTATTAGAAATTTTGGTTTTCATATTAGCCAAATTGAATTGGATAGAATACAAACTATCCAGCTATTTTAGTTTCCCTAATAATTTCAAGTAAATTAGCCAAGATCCTTGGTTATTTTGTAAACTAGCCGCTAATTTAGTTGAAAATAGATTTTCAATTAAAATAGCTGACAGTTTGGCTAGTTTATAAACTATCCAGCTAGTTTATAAACTATCCAAGTTTGCACATTAGCCGTAACATATACATAATGTATTGTATGCTGAAGCCTAAAAAATAAACTGTTAAGTATCAAAAATTCACTAAATATTACATACAAAAATATAAAAGAAAACACAGTAAGTAAAGTCCATTCAAATCCAAGCTGAACTAAATGTAAACACAATCGTCCGAATCGACCAATAAGAACTCACAATCCGAGTCACACCATCAGAATCGACCAATAAGAACGAGTTATCATGTGTCTGGGCGTTTTTGTTTAGTTCAGCTTGGATTTGAATACACTTTATATTATATAGGAATGTTGAAAAGTAAAAAATACTAAAAATAGTATTGCAGTTCTGACCAATAAAATATGAAAAAAAAACAACATTTTTGACTACCATTACTCATTACATAAAAAACAATTGCAAAAGCAAAAAACACAAACTAAGAATTTTTTAAACCAAACAAAAATAAAAGTGTTATTCCTGTAATTTAAACTTGTAAAAATTGTAACTAGGATCTGAATCTACAACAATGGCATTATTAACATTCGATGTCTTGTTTTTTGCACTATTTTGTAATAATTCCAAATATAAGATTTTTCTCTTGTACTCTTATACTGTTCCTATAAATAAACAACAAAAAAGTTGGAATGATTTTAACTTTGTATATTGTTTTTATTTGGTTTACCTTTTAAAAGGCTTTTATGCAAAAGGTTTTTTTCAAACGATTTATGAATTGTGATGATGAGATCTTCAACAAACTAATCATAGAACATAGCTAATAGTATACTTCTTCTTCTTCTTTAAATTAACAAAAATTAACTTCTTAATATTCAGTTTCTTGGCCTTAAATTCGGAAAATTTACATAAAAAAAAACTGTGAAAGTTTCCGGAAACTTTAAAACAAACTTTCAAAATGAAAATAAATCCCCGACTGAAAACTTTCCTTAAAATGGAAAATTTGCGATACCCAATCTCTACCAAAATCCTCAAAATACGAAAACATATAAATGCCAAACTGGTCGGAGCTTTGATACACGAATTAAAGAACACAAAAAATCTTACATAAACCTTAAACAGGACTCTTCATATGGTTACCATTTAATACAAGAGATCCACAAATTTGACGAGTCTTTGGAAATTAATAAACTAAAGAAATTATCGGATATTGTTCTTAATGAACAAATTGAAACCAACAACTCTCCTTTGCTAAATTTATTTTGTACTAAAAATATTATTTATTAGAGATGGGAATCTTAAAGTTTTCAAAATCTTATATTTGGAATTATTACAAAATAGAAAAAAAAAGACCATGCTCAATGCAGTACATTAAATGCTACTAATGCCATTGTTGTAGATTCAGTTCCTTAGTTTTTACAAGTTTAAATTACGGAAATAACACTTTTATATTTGTTTGTTTTGAAAAAAAATCCTAATTTGTGTTTTTTGCTTTTGCAATTGTTTTTTTATGGGTAATGGTAGTTAAAAAAGTTGATTTTATTTTGCCTGTAGTTTTTTTTCATATTTTATTGGTCAGAACTGCAATACTATTTTTAGTATGTTTTACTTCAATATTCCTGTATGGTTACTTTGTTCCTTTATATTTTTATGTAATATCCAGTGATTTACTAGTAGTGAATTTCTGACAGATACCACTTTATTTTTTAAGTTTCAGCATACAATGTATACATTCATATAAACAATTTTTTTCTTAATAAAATTTGCAATATATTTTCCGCAATCAAAATTTTTTTTTTGAAACTTTTGGAAAGTTTACGTGTTTTTTTTAAATGGGAATTTTCCCATCTCTACACAATATTTATTAATATAATATATATAATATTGTGTAAGTTTGATTAATGCAATTAGGTATATTGTTTATATAACACGTTTTTTCAAACACCTGCATTAGCTAATATAAATACCGCCACTTTGTACTTATTCTGAATAAGCTACCTTGTAGCGAAACAATTGTTAATTTAAAAAAAATATATAAATAAAATAGTAAAACTTTAAAACAGTGTTGTTTTTATTCATATATTAAAAAGAGTAGAGCGCAAACCTTGTCCGAATTGCTCCACGCCGGCGGGTCGCTGTTGTGGTTGGAATTTGAATCTGCCTGCGCCGGCGAACCGGTCAGACTTATCAAGTTGCGGTGGTCAACGTCTTTGCCTCCCAGACTGCTCAAGGAATCCTCTGAAATGATTTTTATATGCGTTAAATCGCTACGTCCCACGGTGGGTTGGAATGCTACTTTACTGGTCAAAACTAATTTGTGACCTTAGGAATTGACTTAAAGCCTTGTTTTCATTTCATTCAGAAATAAGTAGGCTTAATATTGTTATCGAGAAACATAATTTATGTTTATTATATTTTGTTTTATAAGGGGTTAAAATTAAAAAAATTAAAAAAATATATTACACTATGTAGAAAAATAATTATTTTGCTCTATTAATAAACGTAAAGCCTTGTTTTTTATTTGTTTTATTAATAAATAAATAGGCTTTGCTGCGAAAAAGACAAAAATAGTTTATGCCTATTTTTATATGGAGCAAAACTTAATGTTTTTATTATACTTTTTAGAAAAACAATTACTACCTTAATATATTTTTTATATACTCCTATTGCGTAATATTGGGTTTTTTTCGCTGAATAGTGATACACATTTTAAATTCCCTGTCTAACGTAAATAATGAAATTATTTGAACGTTGTTACGCCGATTTCAATATTCACTGAGATTTGATCCAATCTGATTTTAAATTGGGAAAAGGCGACTATAACAACATTTAAAATTGGTAAAAAGTGAGGGTAATTTTCATTTATAACAAAATTTATTATAACCTAACTTTTCCCCGATTTTAAAGATCATTGTAGTCGCCCCTCGTATATATAAACAAATCTGACATCTGTTAACCTTCCATTTTTCCCCATTTAAAACCTGATTGGTTCAAATAACAGTGAATATTGAAATCAGCCAATAGACCTATCCCATAAAACGGACTTTTGGATAGCGCGTGCGTGAAAAGACACGTCGTCTTTTTTTAATTACATAAAAGAGAAAGAGATACCACTCTTCTTCAGGCACGCGCTATCCAAAAGTCTGTTTTATGGGATAGGTCTATTACTGACACCTAACAACGTAAATAATGAGTTCATTATTCACGTTTTTAGGCCGGGCTGTTATATGGGTTACCATTATTTACGGAAAAAAACCCAAATATCAATAATATGCAATAGGAGTAGAAAAACTATTTTTACCTCGAGGTAGTAAAATGTAAAGGATTACAAATAGCTACATGATTTGTTTTAAGAAACTAATAATTTATTTAAAACAAAGGAAATGTTGATAACAAAAATTATTATTAAATGATTTTTATAGGTAATATTAACAAATTAACAAGAGATCATATATTTATTATAGTTAGTGAATTGGCCTGAATATCGAAAAGTTGTTCGGAATGAAAAACTATGTTTTAATATGCAATTACATCCTTCTACTATTTTTTTACAATTTTTCCTCAAATTACCGATACCGAACATTTATCTTTTTTATTTTTTACAGACATGATTACCTTTCCGTTCCGTTCAGAAAGTAATAAGCAAATTCTGATGCTTTGACATTCAATGTCAAACATTTGTTGCTACCAACAAATCATTTGTTTTTCACTGCATCCTAGATTACATGTAACTACAGTTGCATTTGCATTGTTATTGTAAACAAAAAAGAAAAAATATTTTTTCCATGTAAATGGAAGTAATTGCATATTTGAACGTAGTTTTTAGTTCTGATCAACTTTTTTTAATAAGAATTTTTGATATTGTCAAATATAAAGGTACTTTACTCTTGAGTAAGATTCATATTTTTTGACAAACCGCGAATACGACTGAAATTTTTTTATATCTGATGATTGTATTTTAGATTTTACAACATGCAGAACTTTTTATAAAGAATAACTTTTTTTCTTAAAATTAAAAAAATTCCCATATGTTACCAACTTAAGTAGACACACTCAAAGATAATAATATCTTTGGACACACTTATGTAGCTGTTTAACAATTTTAAATACAAAATTCTTAGCGCGCCGCCTTTTAAAAACCACTATAACTTTCGTAGGTGTCAAAAGATGTATCAATAACCAAATTGAGTACATTAGATGCACAACTCTGTATTTACAGGAATGTGATTTTAAGAAAAAGATGAAAAACCGCTCATTAGATTATTTTTGAAAAAAAAATGCTAAAATTGTATAGACGTGCTTATGCATCATTTTTATTCAAAAAAGAAAAAAAAATCCTTTTAAATTAGGTATTAGAGTAAATAATTGTAATCAAAAGATTTAAAAACATAGTTTTGCATCTTCCTCGTTCAAAGACCAAAAAATAAAAATTAATCAGGTGATTGTTATAACAATTAATCAGGTGATTGTTATGTCGTCACTTAGTGCGCATACTAGCGACGTGATTAGTCAACAGCAAATACCGAGTTTTGCATCCGACACACAGTGTTTCAATTCTGGAAAATATCGGCAAAACCTCAAAAATTGACATTTTTTTTAGGTAAATTTTGAGTTAGATAGGTAGTTAATACCTGTCTCCATCCTGTATTGAAAAAAAAATTATATAAAATACGTATATTTTGTCTTGCACATTAGTTTAAACTTGACGCTTTCAGTTGAAGGTACTTTACACGCGATCGCTGCGAAAAATTGTTTATTGTTTAAAAGTGAATAACTTGTGTTTGGTGTGTCCAAATGTTATACGGATGAAGGGTGATCTTCAAGGTATCTAAAATTCAGACATGTATTTGTTTTTCGTAGATTTTGCTTGTACAACAGGTTATTGAAACCGACAAGATCGGTCTGTTAAAATCGCAAACTTTGAATCGAGCTTTTAGAAAAATGGAGCTACAAAAATTGTAATGAATTTTAAGGCATCAGTTCAAGATCCGTTGAATAGCTTTAAGTTTTGTTTATCAAGCCAACAATAAACTATCTGCATCAAAACTCGTCCCCGGCTCTTTAAAACTACATGTTCTTGGGCGCTCAGGCACGGTTGTGGTAAAAAACCTCGCGATTTTAAGCCGAGCGCGTATCTGTGTTTTTGCTTTACAAAAAAGATTTTTTTTTATTTCTGGGTTGCGTTCATGACGTTTACTCGATTCACTCGGATTTAACTCAAAACGTTTATTACAACAGCGGTGTCTAGACTTTCACTTGCGTAAATCGTTCGTGACTACTAAGATATTTAACACCGATTTTACATATTTAACCCCCCTCTTGTAGGTGCGTTAAAACAACTCCGCATGCGCATTGTAGTGTGTTAATGTCAAATTTGAATTGTGTTGACAATTTTTTTAGCGAAGTAAGAAATCGTTGCTAAAATATTAAGTAAAAGAAATAATACAAATTTAAAATACTTAGTATTAAATCTGTTAAATTTTATAAATAAATTTTAAAAGTTTCTCGGGAGAAAACGATGAAAGATGCTTTCCATTGGCTTATGGCTTCTTCCGATCCGTATATTTCTAGCTTCAGAAAAATTGCTCCGAAAAAGAGCAAATCTTTGTCCCGCGAAGCAATAAAACTGTTGCTATCTTCTGATGGTTTCCCATGCTCTGCTAATGATACAACGAGCGAATCCAGTGACGGAGATTGTTTAATATATATGTAGGTATTAAATAATATCATATAAATGTAATTATAATAACCTAAATTAAGCTATTTTATAAAAAGATGTTTTATTACATTTTAAAAAGAACCTCTTACGGGTTTTTAATTAATTTGACAATATTTCATAAAAATGTCCGCCATTTGAGGTCCACCATTTTGAATTTTGGAATTCTGATTCCAGATTCATACTCAGCGACCACAAAAACCTCTGTATTGTGATTTTCAATTAATTCCGTCAATTTTTTTACAAATATGTCCGCCATTTTGGATCCAGCATTTTGACTTTTGGAATTATGATTCCAGATTCGTTATCAGCGACCCCAAAAACCCTGTGTGGTGATTTTAAATTAATTCCGTCAATTTTTTTACAAATATGTCCGCCATTTTGGATCTACCATTTTGAATTTTGGAATTATGATTCCAGATTCGTTATCAGCGACCCCAAAAACCCTGTGTGGTGATTTTCAATTTATTCCGTCAATTCTTTGACAAATATGTCCGCCATTTTGGATCTACCATTTTGAATTTTGGAATTCTGATTCCAGATTCATTATCAGCAACCACAAAAACCCATGTATGGTGATTTTCAATTAATTCCGTCAATTTTTTTACAAATATGTCCGCCATTTTGGATCTACCATTTTGAATTTTAGAATTCTACTTCTCCTTTCGAGAATTAAAACACTGTGCGACAGGAAGAAACAAATACCCAGTTTTGCATCTGCGATAAGTTTTTAAATGTATTTTATTCTACAAATACTAACTTATACATCTGGTTTACTTAGGTATGCTGTAGGCAGTGCATTAATGTACTATTGCGGCCGATAAAAAGTAATCGACTAATTTTCCCGTTGTAAATATGGTTGTCACCAGTGGCATTTCAAAAATAATTTTATAAAATTAAGTAAAGTCATTATTTAATTATGCCTTACCATACTTTAAGTGAAGCAGAGAAAGGCTATATTATCGCCAAAATTGGAGGATGGTCTCAACAACAAATAGCAGATGAAATATACTGTGGCAAAAGCACTATTCAAAAATTAAACAAAAAGTGGGTTCTGGGCGCCCAAGAAAGACAACTCCAGTAAATGACAATGAGTTGGTTGAATATGTGAGGCAAAACCCATTTTCTAACTCCATATAAGCCAAAGAGGAAACCAACTTCCCAGCATCTGTTGGGACGGCAAGAAAACGGTTGCGAGAAGAAGGTTTATTTAACTGCGTGAGTGCTAAAAAGCCTCGCTTGACGGATGTTAAAGAGGCAAGAGTGGAGTTTGCAAATAACTTTTTAAATCAAAATGCTGAATATTGGGAGCGAGTAGTCTTTTCAGATGAAAAAATATTTAAATCCTACTACAATGGGCAACTGCGAGTTTATCGTCCCAGAAACCATAAGTTTGATAAAGAATACCTCCACAAAACTGACAACAGCGGAAGATTTTCTGTCCACGTGTGGGCCTGGATATCATCTTCAGGGACATAATTCATATTGTAGGCCGATTAACTGGGAACCGATACGTGGAAATTTTAAACGATGTAATGCTCCCGTCAGTGCAAGAAATATTTGATAATGATTTTGTGTTTCAACACGTAACACTTTATGATTTATCTTTCCTGATCAAAAAAAAATATTTTTTTCATTTTAAGGATAACTCGCCAATTCACACTGCTCATGTGGTTCATAATGGGCTAGAAGAAAATAACATTACAACTCTTCCTTGGCCGTCAAGAAGCCCCGATTTAAACCCAATCGAAAATATTTGGGGATATCTCGTAAAAAAAATATATAAATATGAATTTAGACCAAGAAATAGAGAAGACCTTATTAATGCAATTCAAAATGAGTGGAACAATTTAGAAGAAAATTACGATATGCAAAATTTAATTAGTTCCATGCCTAGGAGATTACAAAATGTTATAGAGAAGAATGGTGGTTCTACCAAGTATTAATTTTTTTTTTTAAATGGAGTTTTTATAGCATTACAAATGCGAGGGCTGAAGGAAAAAATTGCCAGGGCCGGTTTTTCTGAGCCCATCCAACCCTGGTTGGCTCATCTTTTATAATTGTTATAGTCGTCGAATACTATTTCTTTTTAAGTTTAAATTTATTTATTTTGGTCGCCCAATAAATAATTTGTTCTTTTTGTTTGTATTACGAATAAACATGCTTTATATAATTTAAGTTTTTTTTATTAAAAAATAAAATGTCATACACCTATGATTTCTTGTCAAAATAATTTAATTGACATGACTGACGTAAAAAACCCTACTTACAATAGCCAATTTTTAAGAAAAACATGCAACTTGATAAAGAATCGATTACTTTTTATCGGCCACAATAGTACATAAATAGTATAAAATATATATTTTTAAAAATTTTCAAAAACCGAGTTTTGCATCTAATGTTCTCATATATAGCCTTATTTGTTATTATTTGGGCTACAATTCGGTGTAAACATTTTTTTGGACCAACTTGAACCGCATAACTTATCCCTAGTTAAGTGTAAAATTGTATGATTTTTTAAGGTATTATATTATTTAATATATCTTTAATTTAAACCATTTTTTTTTTAATTTTTGTTATGTATAAGAAGTAACAGCGCCTTAAAAACAAATAAAATTCCGTTCAAATCTAAAATCTGATTTTTTTCCGTATTACTTTTTTAAATAAAATATTTTTTCTTTCGGAATCTTACAAATTAAGGTTTTTTCTTTACATTGGTGTATTGCGCCCTCGACAACAACATTTTCACTCACCTAAATCGAGTATGCCGGGCAGCACCCTCTGATCCACGTCGAGAGCGCCGCTCTGCGCGTTGTCGTGGTACTCGATGGGGTTGCCGAAGCTCTCCTTTTCGAACATCGGCGGACTCTCGGGCGTCTCGATGTCCTTGGCCGTCGGCCAGCTGGGATCCGTGTCCCACGTTTCGATCTCCTGCTCGGGGTTGTATTCTTCAACGGAGGGCGGGTAGGGGTTGGCGCCCAGAGGCGGCTCGAAGTTGGCGCTCTGGTCGAACATGGAGCTGTTGAAGCTGCTGTCGCCTGGAAAGGAACAGTTTCCTTGGAGTTTGTTTGGAGTTTAGAGCTTTCAAAAAGAACTTGAACTTTTTACAGAAGATTTTTTTGATAGCTTGCAGTCTAGCCTAACTTTTCGTTTTCATGTTTTCTTTTCAAATCAGAAATAAAAGTTGTTTTTTTATTGTTACTTTAGACAATCAATTATTTTAAAACCATGATTAAAAACTGTGATTTTCGGACTTTTATGTGATATTCTATTTATTTATGATGTAACTAAGTATTATTAGCAAATACATATTACAAATATTCTCCAAATACCAAAACAAAACACAAAGTGCCTAAAGTACTTTTCATCTTCAGAAAAAAAGTGTAACTAAATCTAACTGCTAAATTTACCACATTTAGACTAATTATACCCTAAGGTTGCCTACAATATGTATATCAAGTTTGATAAACGCCATTTTAGTCACGATTCACGAATTTTAATTGGGAAAGAGCAAGCTTGCGGGCGAGTGTTTAATGAAATAAATGTCTAGAATGAGAATCTGTTTAAACCGAAATATTTTCCTTGAAAATATACTAACAAAAGTGACGAAAATGTTTTATTATTATTTTATTAAATCAAGTTCACTGCCGGCGAAATTAAAATGTCATATAAACTTTTCAAATATTGGTGTTGAGAAACTATTTATTACTTTTGCATTTTTGTATTATTTTACAAAAAAGGCACTTTATTTTAACGATTGTATGACATTGGACAACTGTCAACTAAGTTAAAAGTAACTAAATGACAAATTAATTGTCATAAATACATCCAAATTAAAATTTCATGGCTAGCTTGAATACATTTTTAATTTAGAAAACAAATATATAATGCTAAGTAACAAGAGTTTGATAAATAAAAAACAGTATGCTGTGACAGCAAATTTAGCGGTGCCAATGTAGTAAAAAAAATAAAACTTTGTATTTTAATTAACAAATTAATACTTTATTACAAGTTAAATTATCATTAAAAAATTTAAAAAAACAATAAGTAAAAATGTAAATTGTTAATTTGTTGTTATAATGGCAAAATTAAGGTTTAAAACTGTCATATTTTTATGCTTGAAATTTCAAATGACAATTTTAAAAAGTACTAAAAATTGTTTTTCAAGGTACTTACATAAAAATTATACTGTAATAATCATTTTTAACCCATCATGAGGCTTTTTGGTTGCTCAAGTTTAAAAACATTTTTTTTTAAAGAATCTATGGAAAATAACACTTGTGCATACAATCTTACTTACATGGGTTATTTTAAAAAATCGATCGTTTCCAAACTCAAAAAACAAAAAAAGATCATATTAATAGCTTAAAAATTGATTATTTGGTTTATTTTTTATGGAAATCTCATAAGAGATCTCGTGAGATACAAAATAAAAATGGCGTATGAAAACAAATGTAAATTTAAAAATTATTTTCTTGGAAATCTGTGCCGTAAAACTGGAATTATTTTTGAATGTGTCTAATGCCTCAAAAATTCATATAATAAATTTTAAAGAGTAAATTTAATCGCATAATGTAAAAACAAGATCAATGTTGTAAAAAATTGTTAAAAAACTTTTTTAAGAAAATTAAATAATCTTTAATGTGATTAAAAGTTAAATTAAAAAAAAACTAACCCATTTTTATTTTGCTCTTTAATTCTTAACATAAATAAATAGAATATCACAAAAAAAAGTTTGAAGAGTCTGAAAAAATCACACAATACTAATACTATGGTAATAGTAGTAGTTGAATATTTTAATAAAAAATGTGATATTAGATGCAAACTTCTTAATACTGCATAATTTATTGAATTTACCAAACAATACTAAACTAATTATTGTCACGTTTAAAATTCTCTTTTTGTATTTTTATTAAATTATTTGCAAATTTTCGTAAAATAAATGCCCGATTTTTTTACTAAAAAAATGAATAATTCTATTTTTCTGCTTGTTGCAATATGGCATAAGTTTGAATAAAATAAATAAAAAACGGTGAAAAACCCTGACAAAGAAAATAAAACGGAATATTAAATACGATATACAATAAAGTAGGATAAACACTTTTTAGTATTTTTATAATTTTCAATACCTTTTTACCATCCCAGCTAACACAACCGTAAGGGTTCTATAATGGCCCTTTGCCCTTTATAAACGTGCCTAAAGGCCCTACAAAGGCTAACTAATAGAACTGTACATACTATGTCGCGTTCACCTTTATTGTGCCTGTATCGGCGGTCAATAAAGACACTTAAAAGAACCATTCCATTTTTTGATATGGCGTGCTAAAGGTTCTGATATGGCAGATTAAAGGTACAAATGTGGCAAGCTAAAGTTTCTGATATGGGGTGTTAAGGATTCTATAGAGGTCATTTAAATAATTTTTAATGGACAAGTGAAGTATCTATTATAGTGGATTAAATGAGGTAGGTATTTATTAGATAAGGGTATTCCACGATAACTAGAAATTGTCACAATACAATTTCTGACGGTCGGGATAAAAATTTAAAATTAAATTAATTTTAAATAAACCACATTTAATCCACCATAATAAATACTTTACTTATCCATTACATTCAATACTATATAATCGTAAAATGTAATACTAAAACATTTATAAATTTACAAGAAAAAATGTCTACTAAATTATTTGGCGGTATTTTTCCTGTAATAAGAGTTAAAACTAAAAATGCTAAATACTCATTTAAATTTAACAACCATTAGGTATTATTATTATTTGTATGTGGACCACATAATGTGGTATAACACACTATTCAAACTATATACATTACATTACATTGGGCGTCATTTTTAAAATATGGCGTTAATCAAAGGATAATTAAAGATTCATGTAAGTTTTATATACAGAAAAATTTGGCACTTCAATGGTTTTTAAAGTCCCATTAACAATACTGAAGACCTTATCACGACAGCCTTTTATCAAAATTAATATTTTTATTAAAACATTTCTGCAAGGAAAGCTTTAGCTAAAAATGCCAAAGCCATGGAACTATGTAATGGGCCATTACATAATCAGACTTATGTGTTTGCTGGGATTCTAATTGTATTTTGTCTAATTTTGTTTTTGACATTTTAAATTCCGTTTTAACATTCTTAAATTTAATCTACATATAGGCGAAAAAAGTCTCATTCTCCACCACTAAAATATTATTTTGAATCCTAGTAAAAAACTGGTTCTTGATCATTATTAATTAATTATAATTATGACCAAAATAACAATAAATAAAGTAATATAAATGGTATAATATGGAATGTGCAGTCTGACTCACCATAAGTGGAATTAGAAGGTGTACCCTGGTACGCCTGCGCTGGATTGTAAGCCTGGTTCCCGTAGTCTGGTTTAGCGCTGAAAGGAGGCATGGGGGGCGGTAGAAGGGGAACGTGACTCGAGGGATAGTAGTTGGTATCTAGGGAGGGTATCGGCGCTTCGACCGGCAATGGGGGCTGCACTGGGCCCACATAATTGGTGGTAGTTGGCGTCACGGCCGTCGAAGATTCGCTCATTGGGTTTGAGAACATGTTCTGGGCAAAAAATGATATACACTCACACGCAAAAAAAGCCACCAGAAATTTTAAAGTTGATTTTCTCCTAGTGTTTATCTTTTTTTTAATTGTCGGTTGAAGTTTTTACTGCGTTTATTGAACAGCAATAACTATGTACAAGGCATAAAAAACGACTATTTTTCTTTCAAAAAACATTTAAAAATCGTCAGAGTATCTCTAGAAAACGACCCTGTGAAAATATGAACTCTTAATATTAATATTTAGAGGTGCGTTTTGTAATTTTCTATTTCCCATTTAAATAATATGGGATTTTTTTTACAAACACGAGCTACTTCATAAGTAAGACAAAATTCCCTCTTATAGGAAATTTAATGCTCTACAAAAAAGGTCTGATTGACATTTTGCGTAAGTCAAGTTGTTTCAAAGATATCGAGCTTCAACTTCAGACTGTTTAAAATTATGCTTTTGTTTTCTTAAATACAAAAAAAAATCATTTTTTTTTATCTGGACTGCGGCAACGTTGCAAATTTAGGGTTTTGGTTGGTGAATACAGTTGATTAAAACAAACTAAGCTAGTTATAAATCTAATTGTGGTTATGTATAAATTATTGTAGGTTACATTGTGCAGTTGTCAAGTTAAGTTGTCGAAATTCGTAGTTAAACATGTAATTAATTTGGCTTTGGTGGTGCTTGGATGAGTAAAATCATATAACAAAGGTAGTTAAATATAGGTTGCTTTACGGCCCAAAAGAGAAAGTATTTCTAGCGGATAATAATCTTCGCTTTGAAAAGAATTTATATTTATATTTATTTAAAAGATATTAATATAAAAGATATTAATATTTTTTGTGAACGTAAATGTTGTCCAATGGTAAATAATGTGAAAATAATGCGTGATGTAATATTTATAAAACCAAATTCGTTACTTTTTTACTCCAAAAATGTCCATAAGGCGATGTACTTTTTCTTCCATTGTGACATTTGGCATAATTTCATCAAAATGAAGTTTTGGCCTCAAAAGGGCTTTTACATTCGAATTCGTTGCTATTATTTTTGGCATAATTATCGTAAGTAAAATCATAAGAGCATTTAAATTTTCCGAAAAGAATCGAAAAAACACGTTGCTAAGTAATATTTTAATAAAAAGCATGAGTGCTGGTGGCAACAAAAATCCGAGTCGAAGAGGAGGATTTTTGCACCTGCACGAATGCATTTTGTTAAAAAATATTACTTAGCATTGTGTTTTTTCGATTTTTTTCACAGGAAAAATTAGATGCCCGAATGGTATTTGACAAGACTATTTCATGAGTAACAGTTAAAAATTAAAATATAAATTGCAATTTTTGGTGACAACAGCTGTCAAGTTTTGCCGCGGGTAAACTCGAAAAAACTGCTGACAGGTGCTGTCACACAGTTTTTTCACCTAGAAACCAGTTGTATTTCAAAATTGCGCGTTTGTGATTGGTGGAAATTAAGACGAGGGAAATAGTCGTAAGTAATATCATAAGGGCATTTAATTTTTCCGAAAAGAATCGAAAAAACACGTTGCTAAGTAATATTTTAACAAAAAGCATGAGTGCTGGTGGCAACAAAAATCCGAGTCGAAGAGGAGGATTTTTGCACCTGCACGAATGCATTTTGTTAAAAAATATTACTTAGCATTTTGTTTTTTCGATTTTTTTCACAGGAAAAATTAGATGCCCGAATGGTATTTGACAAGACTATTTCATGAGTAACAGTTAACAATTAAAATATAAATTGCAATTTTTGGTGACAACAGCTGTCAAGTTTTGCCGCGGGTAAACTCGAATAAACTGCTGACAGGTGCTGTCACACAGTTTTTTCACCTAGAAACCATTTGTAATTCAAAATTGCGCGTTTGTGATTGGTGGAAATTAAGACAAGGGAAATAGTCAATAATAAATATTATTGTCAATTCGACAGTGTCAAAGTATTTAATTATAATTTATAAATTCTTTAGCAGAAGTACCATTTTTAAATACTAAAAATACTATGTCAAATTGGCATAAGCCACCAACCTAACAAAAAAACTGTATGTATTAAAACTTGAGAATAAATATATGCATATATTTAATGAAATGCAGATCCAAAATTCTTAATAATTTGATGATAATGATAATTTTTATTGATTTTATCGAAAAATATTTACTTAAATAAATTTATAATAAACTTCTGCCATATTTTTTAGATACTGTGACGATTTTTCAATGTTCTTTGAAAAAAAAATAGTCGTTTTTTTAGACATACTACTGTGTATGCTAAAATAAAAATGTCTACCATGGCATCTTACAGAAGAGTCAACGTAAATTAAAAAAAAATCATCAAAATCATATGAGCAGTTCGCGAGGAAATCAACTTTAAATTTCTAGTGGCCTGTTTTTTGTCATTTAAATGTCAATTAATACATCACAAATACAAATAAAGAAGGAAAAAATTATTACAAAATTGTCAAATTTATTACACAAAATATTTTACCTGTAAATCAAAGGGCATATTTGACCCTATAAAACTGCTAAACCCATTAGAAGTAAACTCATCAGAACTTTCAGTTTTAGGTGGAGGCACCGGATTATAATACCCCGGATTAGCAAACTGCATGGCGGGATTAAAGTCGGGAATATCTAAAAAAAAAAACGAACTAAAAAAAATCTCACCATTCCACAATAATTACTGTTTTTAATTTTTGGTGTCTCCACCAACTCTATATCTGAATCGGGCGAAGGCGAGGGCGCATTTACGTCTGGAGACGGTATGGGACTGGAAAGGTTGCTTTTATGCTCCTCAAGTTTCCTCTGGAATGTTTTCACCCTCATCCCGAACATTTTATACGCATGCGCAACCAGCTTCACATCCTTCCTGTCGGCTTCAAGCTGTCCTTCCGACTGTTTTAACACCGATATTAAAGTTATCCTGTTTTTAATCTCAGACTTCAAGGCGTTAATGTAGTCCTCCATATTTTTGGCGTACACCTCAATCTCTTTTTCCACATCGTCCAGATGAGCCCTGTCTTTTAACGAGGAGTACAACTCAGGGGTGACCTGAATTTTCGGGTTGTGTTCTTTCAGCAGGTTCAACTTTGCGTCGGTATCAGTCTCCAGTTGCATGCAAGTTTTTATCTTCTTAATCACAAAACTTGGCTACAAAAAAATTGTAGTTAGAATTTATACACACATTTTTTTAAATGTACAATATTATTTACTTGAAATTCGTGGGGTTCATCAGCTTTAGGGGCGCTGGGAACGACGCTTATCAAACCGCATAAGTCGGATATGAATTCTTCATTGTAGACACCCCTCTGTTCCCAAATTTTAAATATCCTAAGGATTTTATGCTTAACTTTTTCATCCCTACAAAACAATAATTTGTTGCATTGGCATTTTTCATAATACTCTGTAAATCCATGTTTCCATTTTTAGTTAGATCAAAGAAAGTGGATTCTATATCTTATCAGAAACAAGGAAATTGTTATATCTAAATTTGAAATTTTTCGAGGTTTCCTATAAATGGTATTAGAGATGTCAAACATAAATAAATGAGCATTTTTAAATTTAAAAATAACAAAAAATAAGATATACACATTTTAGACATTTAAAAATGGGTTTTGTTTCAATTTAACAAAAGATGGATAAAGAACTGTATATACAGTATACAAAAAAGTTTATATACAAAAGTGCTCTTTTAGTTCCACCCTTACTTCTTGAGAAGTCCCATAAGCCAACTGAATGGCTTGTGCGGGTAGTATATATTCTAAAATGCTTTGTTCTTCTTATACCTACTGTTGGAGATGTAAAAAAACTTTTTTTTCAGATGTGAAAAAAACATGAAAAAAAAACTAGATATAAAACCGGTTTTTTTTTGTTTTTTTTCAAATCTGCTGCAATAAAGCATATTCTGTCAATAAATAACATCAATCTTAAAAAATTGAGTAATTTTCAAAATGAAATTTTGAGTAAAATGTATATTAATAATAAAGTGAAATGTAGAATATATTAATATGTAATTACATTTTTCATTATTGAAAATTTTTTACGATTTTTCGGATATCTGTATCTTTGTTAAAAATGGTCGTATTGGAGCCGTAAAAAAAGCAAATTTCTAGTTTTGAGATTTTTAGATAAAAAACGTGCAAAGCTTAATCCTAACGAATACCGTAATAAAAAAATTCGAAATTTTGTTGGATTTCTTTTTTGGTCCACGGAATGTTCTGACTTAACCACCAATGAATAAATGTTCTACAAGAATTGCTATTGTTTTTTTTGAAAAAAAAATTCCATACCCTACATGAATTTGAAAAATCATGAAAAAAAGTGCTTTTGGTAGCTTTTTGAAAAATCAAGCGCTGAATCAAAAATATTATAGGTAGTTACTTTTTTTAGGACCAAATTATTCGGTGGCGCGTGCAAAGCGTGAGTGTATTTACATTTACTAAATGTCACATAGTGGTTAATTTTAGTCCACAAACTGGACTGGAAACATAAAAAATTAGACAAATGGGACTAATCTTGAAAAAAAACCTAAAATATGAAAAAAAACCATGAAAAAAAATCTGAAAAAAAAAACAAAAAACGGACCGTTTTTTTTTAAGTTGCATCTCTACCTACTGTATCATAAAGGCATTGAATAGACAATATAACTTATAATACATAGTAAATTTAGTTATTTTTGTATTATTTTTAGGCAGAAAGTCTGTTAAGTGATTAAACTTTAATTTAATTTATCTTCAATTGGTCTAGAATTTAAACTTTCCTATGGCCTGGGCAAAATTATTTAGACCAACCAGGTTAGGTTATTTAAGCCGTAAAAATGCATTGTTTACTACTTTGGACCAATCAAAAAATTTTACTTCTGTCATATCAATTTAACCTCACTTTCTACTTTTAATATAAAATTATAATTGTATGTTTTATCAGATAAAATGTTGCATGTTATTTGGCCTTCAAACTTTGTGCCCAGCATGAAAAGTCACTTCTTGGCCTAATACCTAACACATTCAAATAGAACTACAAGCTAAAGAAATTACATATTTAAATAGAACTTTTTAATTAAACTACAAACTAAATAAGTAGACAGTTAGCTAGCTAGTTTAGGCAGATATAAAATTTAGTAGTTTGTTGTCGATAATATGTTAAACAATGCTCTTAGCAACAAACTCTTACCGAACCATGGTGGTGGCTTTCTGTATGGCTGTACCCCAGCTCTCGACAAACTCGTAGTTCTTTTTCTTGCTGTACTGCACAACATCGTTGGCCAAGTAAAACAACACAAGTCTTTGTTCGATTTTCACTCGTTTCAGCACATTAAGCCATGCAGTGACTATTTTCTTATGATGCACCCTATTCTGCAGACACCACTGGCAACAGCTGTTTATGCTATCCTGCGAATCTTTAAGAGAAGATAATTTCTTTTCAAACTGCAGCATATTAAAGTCGGTCTCTGTGGGGAGTGTTTTAGTCCCCATTTTTGCTTATAACCTATACTGCACCTCACTTCACATAATTTTCAACTATAATAAAATAAACCCACCAGTATGTCACTATTATTTAACCTATTTGATTCATTACTTTGTTGTTATAGGTGGTTTAGGATGTAATGAAAAAAATGTTGAATTGTTTGCAAACAAATAGCGCCACACCGCGAACTTTCTGCAAATATGATGCAAGACGATTTCAATTTGTGTTTTGTGTATTCCTCACTTATTATTAATTGTTAAAATAAGCGCATTTACAAGTTAGAATCTTATTTTAGTGGGATATTAATAGAAAAACATTTTCACAGATATTTAGGTTGTCAACCATTTTAAAATGTCATTACAGTCGATAAAGTAGATAATTTAGATAAATTAAAACCACGGTCTTATATACAGGTCTTGCAACTTTAAGCTTCGAGGTGGCTTCCTTAACGTGCCAAGCCGCTAGGTGGCGCTAAGATCGAAGGGGTAAAGTCAATTAAACTACTCCTTAGTTAAATGTGGAACTACTGCATAACCATAACCTAACTTTTTAAATTCTTTTTCTATGTTTTGTTTACATTTTCAAAAATGTAATATTTGTGAGTTTGTTTTGGATAATTTACGTTAACAAAATAGGACAACCAAGTCTATACTAGCCAAACTGTCAGCTATTTTAATTGAAAACGTATTTTTAACTAAATTAGCGGCTAGTTTGTAAACCAACCAAGGGTCTTGGCTAATTTACTTGAAATTATTTAGGAATAGCTGGATAATTTGTAAACTATCCAATTCAATTTGGCTAATATGAAAACCAAAATTTCTAGTAACACAACAAACTAACCAACCAATATTCTGGCTAATTTATTAATAACCGATTGTCTTGGCGGGGATGAGTTGATTGTTTATTTAAAATAATATATATTTCACCAACACGATGTGCTTAATTATATAATATTCATACAAAATGTGAAGGTGTCAATAATATGTTTTTTATTGCACATTGCCATGTTTTTAACCGCTCCTTATTTGTTAGCACTTTAAACATGGACCGCTTAATTTTAATGCCGGAACGATAGCTTTGCTGGTTACATTTTGGCACAACACAGGACTTCATGTCTATTAAAAAGCACAAATACAAATGTATAACAAGAACAAATATAACAAGAACAAATATAACAAGAAAAAATAGAACAATATAATATAAAAATAACGAATATCACAATAACAATAAGTAAAAACTCCCTGTAACAAAATACACAAGCTTGTTTATAAAAATGTAGGTTATGTTTCTTCTCAGAACATAAGTAGGTAGTTCATTTGACCTTTATCCCATAGACTTTAAGGACTTAGAGCCGGTTTTACAATCGTTAGATTAAGTTAGCCTATTTGGCGGAAAACTTTCATAGAAACCTTCTATCTAAGAAAATTATCCACCAGAGAGCTTATCTAACGATTGTAAAACCCAAAGATAAAGAAGGTAAAAACGACCTTTAAACATCTATGGTTCACCCTCAACTCGATGCGCCATCTGGTGGGTGTCTCATTAGAGAGGTCACTTTTCCTATTGAAATTGGGCGAAGTTGCAAGACCTGTATATAAGACCGTGATTAAAACAACCGTTGACAGATATCGCTTCAAATTTACATGTTTCTGTATTTAGTTTCATTTTCAATAAATAGATGTCCTGTCAAAAAAAATTGACAAATCCATTAACCTAAGATTTTATTAAAACTGCATGATTTCCATTAAAAAGTGATTATACTTGTAATTAAACACTTGATTATGATTTTAAACTAATTTAATTTGGATTTAATAAATCACTTAGCACAACCGGAATTGTTTAGAATGTCGGCTCCGGTGAAAGTAGAAAAACCTTGAATTTTTGCTTCGTGTCGGATTGAATTCAAAACAATTCTTTCGGCAAAAACACTGTGTTTTAAAGGTGTTTTAAACAATGGGACCCAACGTTTGGGTAAGTGATAGATTTATTTCATTGTTAGTTTATTTATTTGATACTAGAAAGTTTTCAAAGAAGTATTTGTTATGTTTGAAGAATTTTATAGATTCATTATTATTTATCTATTGATTTTCCATATGCTATTTTATTTAATTTATTACTATAATTATTAATCACTTAATCCCTTTGTTTTTGAGAAATTAATATTTTCGCGTATACGTATTAGGTACCTACTTATCTAAAAGATAAAAGTAAGCTATTTCATCATTTTAGTAATAAACTCATACATTTAAGTTTTGGCGTTTTGGCATGCAATTTATAAATATTAAATAGTGGTAAAAATGGTAACTAATAAATAAATAAAAGTTCTTTTATGACTATTTTTATTATATGTTTGTTATTTTATTATTTTAGTCTTCCTCTGAGGGGGATAATTATTTATTTGATCCAGAATTATTAAAAAACTTGGATTGGAATTCTATGAATTATGCTGTTTCTCCTTTCATTACAAATGAGGATCCAGGAGAGTCCTGGTTACTTATAAGACCATTAAAAATTGAGGATTATGACAAAGGTTATTTGCAATTGTTATCACAACTTACATCAGTAGGAAATGTTTCTAGAAGCGATTTTGAAAGTAAGTAGTCCTATATAAAGTGATATTTTTGCACATATGTACAATTTATGTATAAGTTATAATTTAACAAATATATTATAATAATACAACGTCTTCCTTCAAGGTAATGAAAGAGGTGAACTGCTTTAATCTATTTTTTTGGCAAATTAAAAATACCAGTTTTTAAAAGCCATCTTAATTTGTAAATAATGTTTTTATATGGTATAATATATTATAATAACTATTTCCAAATTAAATCAATTGAATGGAAAGTTATGGTCAATTAGTATTATGAAATATTTGAACTTTCATTATCTTTAATCTGTAGACCAGTACCTACATTTGTATATAGTAAGAAAATGTTAATCATATTTTTTTTCAAAGAGCAATATTGGAATATGAAAAAAGCTGGAGGATATTATGTAACAGTTATAGTAGATACAAGAAATAACCAAATTATTGGCGCCTCAACCTTAATTACAGAATTTAAATTTATTCACAACTGTAGCCTGAGGGCCCGGCTAGAAGATGTGGTTGTGAATAATACTTATAGAGGAAAACAACTTGGAAAACTGTAAGTTTAATTTTGATAATTATAGAGATGCGACTTGAAAAAAAAACGGTCCGTTTTTTTTTTGTTTTTTTTCATTGTTTTTTTTTCAAATGGTTTTTTTCACGTTTTTTTTTCAAGATTAGTCCCATTTGCCTAATTTTTTATGTTTTCATGGACTAAAATTAGCCACTAAATGACAATTATTAAATGTAAATACAGTCTCGCGTTATGCACTCGCCACAAACACCGATTTGACCAATAAGGGCCGCGCTAGTTTTGATTTCGTCCTAAAAAAAGTAACTAGGTACATATAATATTTTTGATTCAGCGCTTGATTTTTCAAAAAGCAACCAAAAGCACTTTTTTCATGATTTTTCAAATTTATGTAGAGTATGGGATTTTTTTTTTTCAAAAAACAATAGCAAATTCTTGTAGATTTCTTCATTGGTGGTCAGAACATTCCGTGGACCAAAAAAAAATAAAAAAAAATCGATTTTTTTTATTGCGGTATTCGTTACAATTGAGCGTTACACGTTTTTCATCTAAAAATCTCAAAACTATAAAGTTCAAGCTTCAAATTGCTTTTTTTACGGCTCCAATACGACCATTTTTAACAAATATACAGCTATCCGAAATTTTTTGTATTAGTGTAGAAGTTTTACATTGCTATTGCAATAGCACATTAAACCATGGTTTAATGTGAAAACTACCAAATAATAAGAAATCAGATATTTTAGTCTTGGTCAAAATTTTCAATAATGAAAAATGTAATATATTCTACATTTTACTCAAAATTTCATTTTGAAAAAAAACAAAAAAAACCGTTTTTTTTTTCATTTTTTTTTCACATCTGAAAAAAAAACCGTTTTTTTACATCTCTAGACAATTATTAGTTTTCTCTTTTTAATATTTTTCCAAACAAAAACTTTTAAACAGTTTATTTATTATTTTTATTTATGCATGTTAAAACTTTTTTTTCCAACCTGTATTATTTTTTAAATTTTTATGAATTAAAGGCATAATAATGTATATTTTTCGTAAATATTTTTCCAATAATAAACCTTATATCCCTGGATGGACCTAAATATAGTAAGAAATAAGAAAGTTTATAAGTATATATTAGACTGGGCCAAAAAAATCGACTATTTTTTTGTAGTATATCGAAAATATTGTTTGGGGTGACAAAAAAAATTATGGTGAAAGTTTGAGTCCATAATATTAATATGAGCGAGTTTTTATCTCAGAACTCCCAAATCATTGAGTTTAACAAAATTGACTTAAGAATATTTTTTGAAGAAAACTGAATGCTCTACAAAAAAGGTTTGATTGGAATTTCCCGTCAGATGAACCGTTTTGTTACAACCATGCCTTAAAAATTGGTATAGTTTTACAATTTGATCTTTTAACCTTGGAATTTTGTAATTCATGTAAAAATCAGTACCCTAAAAAAATACCACTTTTCAGCAAAATAATCAAAAAGGGGGCATTTTTACCGACTTTGAAGCGATGTATCTTCGTTAGTGTTCATTTGATTTGTACAAAATTTTTAGAGTATACTAACAAAAATACGGTCTTTACCAGCATATTTTTTATTTACTTGTAAAAGTTATTTTTCAAACGTTTTTTTAATATTAAAAAAATGGGCTTTAAAAATATTTTCTCAAAAAACCCTCAAACACGTAAACTGAAATATAAGTTGAAGTATTTTTATCCAAAATTTCTTAAAGATTAATAAAGGCGTTTTGGAGTTAGATTTTTTTACAGTGGTTGCTCTAATTATGGCCACTACTGTATGTATATATTATAACTTCCTTATTTTGCATTTTAGTAGAAAAAGTAATTTTTCATAAAAAGTGTGGTTTATTCTGTAAATTCCATAGCCATCTTAAAAATTTTGAAATAACATACAGGGCGGTTAAAAAACACGTATAATCAAGTCAAGAAAAAAGTATGTTTTTTTAATGTTTAAATCTTTGAAAAAAAATATGTTTTAGTTAGGTCCATTCAGGAAAACACTGTTTAAGCACATAATTTAATAAAAAATGTATTTTAATAATCGTATTTTCTCTTTAATTTAGGATTGTCTTAACAGTTAGCCTTCTAGCAAAAAAACTAGGATGTTACAAAATGTCTTTGGACTGCAAAGACAGCCTAATTCCGTTCTACAAGTCGATTGGTTATAAATGCGAACCAGGTAACGCTAACTCCATGATGGTCCGTTATGACGCGCCAAAAGCTGACAGTCCATCCTGACAATTAGCCGCCAATACCTCTGCAAAATCCAAATTGTAACTTCATTATTTTAATCGGTAATTTGTACCAAATAAAATTAATTTTTAATATTTATTGTTGTTATTATATTTTTTCAATGGTTTCCTTAATATGTACAAATTAAAAATTTATTTTTGAAAGCTTCCTGGATTACTAATTTTTCATCAATCATCTTTTTTCGAGTTTTTTATAATTTATGAAGCAAAAATTGTTTTTTGGTACAAATTACCAATGAAGTTCACACCCTTTGTGTATTGAATCAATACCATTACTATTAAATTATTCAAGTTCCGCTAAAAGAAACTAAGTGCAATATGCATTAAACTACTTGTTTGGTGATTTGTTGACGTCCAAGACTCAAAGGGTTTGTTGTGTTTTGGTCTTTTATTTCTGAAGACTAAAAATATTGTTTGGATTTTGTTGATGTATTGGCTGGTGTTTTGTGACGTTTCGGACCCGTCTACTTATTTTCTTTGAATTTATTTAGCAAATATACAAACATGTTTTACTTTGTTGTTTTATTTTTAACCTATTTTAATTTAGTTATTACTTTTATCTCCGTTATTTATGACCGGATTTTAAAAAATAAGTTTTTTGGTATTATTAGTTTATTTTCTACAATTTTTGTTTTAAACATTTTGAATTCAAAATGTTTAAAACAGGTTAACCTGAATCAGATATTTTATAAAAAACTTTTTTAGGTATTTTGTATCTAAGAAGGTAGGTATTAATCATAATTATGATGGACCAGCAAGTTAACTTTTATTAACACAATAAAACGCTTTTTTTCTATAATATATTTAATAGGTGTATCAAAAAACACATTTGACCAATTATTAATATTCAAATTGGGGATGCAACTAATACCGATTTATCGGTTGTTCCGATATTGATACGGACATGGATTATAAAAGATCTTCGAAGCTTCTAGGATACGGATTTCGATATATCGGCGATAAGTGTTGCCAGTAGTAGGAAAAATAAAGTACCAAATTCAACATTTAAAATTTACCAAATTTCCCTGAAATGTACCACTAATTTAAATGCAATAAACAAAAACATTTTTGTTTTTTCCCAAAATTAAATATAGCGCGGTGTTGTCCAGAGACCTTTGAATAAAAAACCTTTTTTATTCAAAGCCAGAGACAAAGAAGGTGATGCCAACAGACGAATATGAAAATAAAACGAATAAAGAACAAACCATTGATAGACGGGAAGCGGGATACTATAGGATCCCATGCAGCATTTTAAGTTTAAATAACTACAAATTTACTAAGTCAACTTTAAAGTATTTTTTACTGTTAACCAAAACGGTTTTAGCGGTATAGATACGAAAAATTACCAAATTTGGGGAATGGTGTATTTCGTTATTTTAGCTATACATATTAACCCTTTTGATCTACTAAGAGAATAACGCAATAAAAACAATATAAATACCACAAATTCACGTAAAAATAACGCTATAATTACTAACTGCTCTCTTTCTAAAATATTGACATTCGTTATTTCTTTGTTCTTTTAATTTATATTTAGGGGCAACCATATTATGCGGGCGCATAATCGCATATTTTTTCAAAAGTGCAGATATTATCAATTTTTGAACACATTGGTACAGAGACAAGCATTGGTATGTTATGAGTCCAGTATGCATCATTTCCAGTCCGCATAATTTCGCATAATTCGATGTCGGTCACCGCATATTGCATTTCCGCATAATATCACATATTGTCGCATAATTTACGCGTTTTCTGGTTTCAATTTGGCCAAAATGCACAGTACATTTCGAAAAAACCAAAACTAGTCTTAATGAGGTACCTGGGGAGAAACAGAAAAAAAATCTGCAAAGAATGAAAGATGTTTGCACCTCCTGCTGTGACTAACTGAAAAAAATGTTGCAGGAGGATACTGCGAAGGACTTCTTTGAGTCCTCTCGTTTTTTGTTTGACTCCTGTAAGTTGACTGATCCTCTTTTAGCTGAAAGTGTTATTGCAGCAAAAGAAAAAATAAGTCTATTGTCTTCCATCCCATCATCAAATTTTGTAGTGTTACACTCTATTTTGGCAGATGCAGTCAAAGAAAATTCTAAAGATAAATCTAAAAAAGGTGAGAAAGAGGATCTGGTGCTTTGTGCATTTATTTCTATGATTAGGGAATATGTAAATTTCGTGATACCCTGTGTGCAAGTGTTCCATGTTTCTGTTTCAAATGTGGACACTGAGAGAGGCTTTAGTGCCTATGGAGACATATTTTCCTCCAGGAGGACTACTCTCACAAAGTATAAAGTTGAGGCAATGATGTGCATGTATTTTGGCAGCACTTTAATTGTGATGGAGATGTAGTAGATAACTTATCTACTATCTAAGATAAGGATGAATCAATGCTTGACTTAAATGACAATGTGATGTGAGTGTGGTGAATAGTCTATTGTGACTGTAATGTAACATTACTAATGTTGTAATTGTTATCTTAGATAACTTATCTATGTTATGTATGTAACATAATTTATGTTTATGTTGACTTTTAAAGATTTGACTAGTCTGCTCTTTTACAAAATACTTTATGGAAAATAAAATACTACTTCTTTTAACTATCACTCACTTGTTTTATTAACGTGTTTGCAAACACAGGTCATGACCTGCAGTTCCCTATTCAGATTTTTTTTAAAATGAAAATTATGCATTCTTAACTCACTATTTCCTTCCAAATCTATAAAGTACACATACTTTTCGCTTATTTCTTGATTTCTGCCGAATAATTTCGCATAATTCCTTATTTTTGCCCGCATAATTGGCGCATATTTTTCCAATTTTGCCCGCATAAAATGGCACAATTCCTGCGCATAATTTGGAGTTTTCAAACGCATAATTTAGTTGCCCCGATATACAGGGTGTCCGGGAAAAGGAGGTCAATCCGTTAACCATATATTCCTTGAGTTAAAACAATAAGACTTTCATAATACCATTTTTCAATTTAGAGCTTCATGTTCGATATACAGGGCGAAAAAGTTTGAAATTTAAAACTGATTTTTTTTAATAATTCGAGTAATTGATAAGATATTAAGTTTAAATTCGGTACACTACTTCAACATAAATAGTTACATTTTTTGAGACCAACAAAATAAAAAACAATAGTCAAATAATCAAAATAGGGGGGTCCAGTACTCACTGACTCCCCCTATTTTTTAGTACGTGCGCCAATGACTTCCAAACGGTATTTTTTCAGGTAATCATTTAATGTTGAAAATTTTGTGTCTCTTATAAAATTTTGATAAAATGATTTGTTTTAGAGATAATTTGTAAAGTCTGGGTCAGTCCATATCAAATTTTCGAAATTTAATTTTTTTTTTGAAAAAATTTAGGTCATGTGATATATCATAAAAAAGGTCTCTAATAGGCCTTTAAAATAAGCCATCACTCACCTTTCTACTTTTAATAGTTTACGAGATATCGCTATTCTTGCAAGACTCAAATTTATCGGAATTTGTTGATTTTCAAAAATCAATAAAACAAAAACCACCTATCGAAAAAAATTCATATATGGGATTTTTGAGTTTTTTAGTGAGGTAAACAAATTTACCAAAAATTATCAAAATCGTGGGGGAAGAACCTTTGGTTGATTTGATATGGACTGACCCATACTTTACAAATTATCTCTAAAACAAATCATTTTATCAAAATTTTATAAGAGACAAATTTTTTTTAACAATAAATGATTACCTGAAAAAATACCGTTTGGAAGTCATTGGCGCACGTACTAAAAAATAGGGAGAGTCAGTGAGTACTGGACCCCCCTATTTTGATTATTTGACAATTGTTTTTTGTTTTGTTGGTCTCAAAAAATGTAACTATTTATGTTGAAGTAGTGTACCGAATTTGAACTTAATATCTTATCAATTACTCGAATTATTAAAAAAAATCAGTTTTAAATTTCAAACTTTGTCGCCCTGTATATCGAACATGAAGATCTAAATTGAAAAATGGTATTATGAAAGTCTTATTGTTTTAACTCAAGGAATATATGGTTAACGGATTGACCTCCTTTTCCCGGACACCCTGTATAAATAAATATATAAATTATATTTTACAAAATGGTACTTACAAAGTAATAAAGGCCACCCTAAAATAAAATTAAAAAATATAACTTAAATTGTTAAAACTAATAATATTTTACATTAAAACTCAAACGCACATTATTTTATTGATAAAAATAGGCAAGGTACATCCTAAAAACTATATGCCCTCTAAATATTTTTCGGTTTTAAGAAAAATTATGGCTTGGGTAAAAATTCAACAAAACTTAAAACCTACAAAATCTTTTAAAAATCATTCAGTTTTAATCATTTTTTAACAAGTAAAACTTTCCTTATTATATTTTAGAAATATAATATAAATGTTTAAATAAGTAATGGATGCCATCTTAAAAACTCATTATGGCGACCTGAAAAAATTCTCCTATAAAGTTTTATTTTTCACTTTAAGCTGATTTTTCCATGTTTAGTCAATATTAATAGCTATTACTAGTATTTATTACCACTAATAACCCTAAAAAATAAAGGGGTCTTAATATCGTAAAATTATGATTTATGAGTAACATTCACCATTAAGTAAAAATTCTGACGTTAAAATTACCGTTTAATTTTCCTTTAGGTGATTTTCTTTCGTAAAAATTACGTCCCTCATAATACTTTAAACTATTGAAACTTAAGGGTTTTATAGGTAAAAATGAAATAAATAAAACTTTAAACTTTAAAAAAGTTTTACTTCAAAGTAAATTTTTAAGGTTAATTTGACAAAATATTTACTTAAATTAAGCAATATTGCCTCAAAGCTCTACCCCTTTAATGAAAATGCTGCTTGGGATTTGACCGCAAATTAAGAGAAACAAAGCAGCAACTTTATTGGAAATAGGCAAAACATTAAAAATGTATATCTCCGATACGCGTTTCAATGCATCCGCAATTCTTCAGTAAATTGACTTCCTGCGTTCAATTTTCAAAAAAATATACACAAAAAAGTGCAGTTAACTATAGTTTAACTTTATTTCATATAGGTAAAATAACGGTTGTATTACAACCACAAATAAGTTGTTGGTTAATTTTATAAATAAAGTAATATTAAATCTCAAAAAATGTTAATATTCACCAAACAAATTTCAACAAAATAAACAAAGCAAAAGATTACAGTTTGAATATAAAATGTAAACAAATAATCTATTTGCTTGATAATTTATCTGACACTCAATGTATTAAGAATTAGCTGCCTTATTAACCTTACAAACATTCCTGCCTAAAAAATCTACATTTTTTTTTGGTTCCACATCGGAATCTGAACTGTTATCCTCGTCCCCGCTTGTGGAATCCTCATAATGCCCCAACCCAGGCAAAATAGCGACCGGTTTTAATGCAGATGGTGCATATACTTCAGGTTTGTCAGCTACAGCTTTTTTAGCATCGCCTTTTTCATTTACAACCTCAGTCTTGACTTGTTTGGCTTCGTTGGCTTCAGTTTCGTCACTCATTTTTCGTTTTTTAATGACAGCTCCCTTCAATAATTTTTGTTGGGAAGTTCTGTTGTTCAAAAGCACTTTGGGTTTATTAACTATAATTTCAGCTTGTAGTCTCTCATCAATGGATTTCTCCTGCAAAATTGCTACACGGTTTCTGTAGTCATTCAGTTCTTTTTCTTCTTCCAATTCTTTTTTACGGTCGGCTGCCAATTTGGTCCTGTCAACTAGATCAAGAAATTCTATTTCGTCGTCATCTAAGCCTTTTATCATATTCTCTACAATTTTTTGAATACATATTTATGTAACATATTTAGTGCAATAGGTACTTACTGAGCTTATGGGCTTCTTCATATTCCAAATCTTTCTTTTGCTTCTGTTCTTGCAATTTTTCAAATAAACTACGATTATCATAAGCTTCCTCTGGACGCTCTAAACAAAAGTTAAAAATATAACAAATAAATACTTAATTCATTTTAACACCATTGTTTTATTTACCCAAAGGATCTTCCGCTTTTCTTACACGTTCCCATTCTTCTTGTCTTCTTTTTCTTACGTCTACTGCTTCAGATTCAGTAATAAATCCTGAACTCATAATTGTTATTAAAGACTGTTTTTTGCATGTGTCAGATGTGACAGTTGAGTGACAGTATTGGCTGGGGGATTTTGCGTTTGTAAATTGGCGCGAAATTTAAAGTTTGGTGAAGAATTTTTTTTACTGAACCAAAAAATGGCTATTTTTTTTTCAAATTCCCACAAGTTTTTTAGTAAAATTTTGATTTTGAATGTACTTATAACTGTCTTAAGACGATAGTGTTACCTATAGCTATATCCTAGGATATACCCGGACAACATATGTGTGAATATTCGTGATATTCATACGAACATCATGTCGTGATTTTCACAAATTTTATTTATACTGATATCATACGGAAGTCACCGCGTGATAAATGAAAATCATACGAACGTCACGTCGTGATTTTCACAAATTTTATTCATACGGAGATCATCCGGATGTCACTGCGTGAGAAATGAAAATCATGTCGTGATTTTTTATGCCATCGCTGTTTCCCGGACAACATTCGTGATATTCATACGAACATCTTATTCATACTGATATCATACGGAAGTCACCGCGTAATAAATAAAAATCATACGAACGTCACGTGAGAAATGAAAATCATGTCGTGATTTTTTATGCCATAGCTGTTTGCGATTGACCAATGGCACAAAAAATCATGTCGTGATTTATGTTCACGTGATATGTGGATAAATAAAATAAAAAGATAAGGATAAATACAAAGAGCTATTTTTTCGTATTTTTCGTAACTTTTTTTATATGGGTAAAAAAATTAAAAAAACTTAATATTTTTGTGGGGTAGAAAAAATTTAAAAAAATTCAGCCAAACAAAAGGGAATTTCCCTAAAGTATATTCAGTGGATATCCAATGGACTAGTCATTCAGTGGATATAGGGATCTGGGATTTCATAGAAATATTACTAATAATAGTATTATTTTTATGGTTCGTATACACTTGGGTCGGCTTCGTCTGCCATATTTGTGTTGTGTGATTTAGAATTTTCGACATCTTGAAAAGGTGTACACCTTTAAAAAGAAAAATACACACGTGTGTATTTTTATCAACTCTTGATTTTTAAATGAAACGTCCTATATATTTTTACATATTTAGAATTGTGAGAAAATTCTGAGTCGGGCAGCATCCTCAAATTGACCTTTCGACGTTTAGTCATCAGAAAATGCATCATCATAAAGATCAATCTAGAGTGCTTTGAACTATTTGAGAAAAACGAATTTTGACAAGTCTAGACTGCTGGGAATAGCTTAATAACAACGTTCTAATTAGAACATTGTGTGAATCCATTAGAAGACAATAAGATAGTTCAAAGCACTCTAGATTGATCTTTATATATGATGATACATTTTCTGATGACGAAACGTCAAAACGTCAATTTGAGGATGCTGAATGACTCAGAATTTCCTCAGGATTCCAAATATGTAAAAATATATAGGGCATTCCATTTAAATATTGAAAGTTTGGTATAATTTCCGGCGAAACCGGAAGTTCAAAAAGTTCATTTTGTACTCTTATAAGTGGCATTTTATATCCTAATTAACAATGCAAAATTTCATGTGTCTATCTTTATAAATAAAAAAGTTACAGGGGTGCGCCTATTCTCAGATACACCCGGTATATATACGAGGTGTGTTCAGAAAATAACGGGAATTGTTAAATTTCGCGGGTTCGGAGGGTCTGGTTGTCATAAAATTTTCTTTATTATGTTGGTATACATGCCCCCGAAGTATGATAAAAGCTTTAGCTGTTTATATTGTTTACTTTGTCTGTGGCAGCCGCTAAGGTTAGACGTGTTTTATGAGCTCGGTGATTTTTCGTTCGTTAAAAGAAATGGATCAAAGAATTTGTATCCAATTTTGCTTAAAAAATGAAATAAAATCTGTGAAATGTTAACAAAGGCCTATAGTGAGTTTGCTATAAGTAAAACAAGAGTTTACAAGTGGTATAAGAGTTTCCAAGATGGCCGTGAAGACGTTGAAGATGACGAACGCCCCGAACGCACAAGCACATTAACAACCGATAAAAACATGGAAAAAGTGGAAGAAATGGTTATAAACCATCAGAGAAGTCGCTGATGATGTTGGTATATCGATTGGCTCATCCCATGAAATTTTTTCGAATTTTTTAAGTATGAAACGCGTGGTAGCAAAATTTGTTCTAAAATTGTTAAATTTTGAACAAAATTTTTGGCCAAAAACAATACTGTAATGATGCCCCAGCCTTCATATTCGCCAGACATGCCTCTGCCTGACTTTTTCCTATTCCCAAAAATAAAGAGAACCTTAAAGGGCCTTCGTTTTGCAAGCATAGATGACATTAAAAGCGCATCGCTGAAAGAACTAAAGGCTATCCCAAAGATCGAGTTTTAGAAGTGTTTCGAGTATTGGAAGAAGAGCTGGCACATGTGCATAATATCCAATGGGGACTATTTTGAAGGCGACAACATTAATGAAAATTCCCGATATTTTTTAAACACACCTCATATATATATATAATTACTAAATAATTACTTGTTGGATATGATTAAAAACACATGTATTTTTAATCATTGTTTAGGCTATATGTAAACTTAATCCCCGCGCATTCGCCATTTTTTAAATTGTTCCTGGTAAAATATATATTTGTATTTGAAATCCTCATTATCCTGTATTTTAAATAATTTTTAGTTGTTATAAAATACCCCACAAAACATTTTTAGTCAAATTATTAAATAAAAATGGACTATCAGTAAACCTTTACAAAAACCTATAATTAATTATTAAATTTCAGTCTAAACTTTTTGCAAAAAGTCCGCGGATTGGAACAACTGTTGCGAACACATCGGCGCTAATAAAATTATTGATTTTCCTCCTCGCGGCGAAAATCATTTGAATACAGCACTGGCATGCGCTGATGCTGCGAACTCCACAACATCCCGAAGTCTACAGCCGCCAAGATGGAGACCATGAAAATTTAATTTTCCCGACGAATCCATTATTAAAATGCTCAAACGGATCGCGAAAAACCGCAAATGAATTTGGAGTCACTGTAAGGCGATTAGAAGTGAAGTGCGGTGTTAAATTAGTGTTAAACTCGAATTACCTATTGATTTTTTCCCATCTTGGCGGTGTAGCTATGAATCGTTTGGGGCAGATTAAAATGCCGTCGGTGTCCGCTGCAATGAACGTGGCCAGCCAAATCAAGAGGCAAATAATCCCGGCGCGTAATCCAGAGGAAGCAGGCCGGGAACGGGTGCACTTCGCACAGCTCAACAGCCAGAATCACGCGGGCCATGGCGGCACGGACGAGCATCACGAGATGAGCAACATGAGGCAGTCCACGAACCCGTTTTTGAGCATGGATCAGCACCAGGGCAGCGTGCAGATGGAGGACAGCAGTTTTAACGAAGGCGGAGGGTATCAGACTCAGACGGCAACAGGGCCGAGTCGTATGTCATCTGTTGATTTTTCTGAGGGGTCTGATTTCGTCGAAGGCAAAAGCGAGGTTCCGATTAACGAGTATCAGGCCGCGTGGAATGTTACCAACGCTATTCAGGTAATGCATACTAAAAGAATATGTTGTTTATAGGGGTAGGTATGTGAAAAGTGTTTAAATCGAATATTTGATCTATTCGAGCTATTTGATTAATTCAAAATATTCAAATAATTCGAATAGTTCAAATTTTTACAAAAACCGTTAAAATAAATTACAAATGACAGGTGTCAAATATGACAGATGGAAATTATGACAGATGACAAAAATCACACATGTAAATGTAAAAAAATGACATATGACCAAAATGACAGATCCCAAGCAGCATTTTAAGTTTAAATAACTACAAATTTACTACTCTAAGTCAACTTTAAAGTATTTTATACGGTTAACCAAAACGGTTTTATAACTGTATAGATAATTTATATTTTACAAAATGGTACTTACAAAGTAATAAAGGCCACCCTAGAGTAAAATTAAAAAATATAACTTAAATTGTCAAAACTAATAATATTTTGCATTAAAACTCAAGCACACATTATTTTATTAATAAAAATAGGCACGATACATCTTAAAAATTATATGCCCTCTAAATATTTTACGGTTTTAAGAAAAATTATTGCTTACTTATGTAAAAATTCAAGAAAACTTAAAACCTACAAAATTTTATAAAATCTTTTAAAAATCATTTAGTTTTAACCATTTTTAATAACTAAAACTTTTCTTATTAGGTATATTTTAGAAAAATATTTATGAAAAAATATTTTATAAATGTTTAGATAAGTAATGGATGCCATTTTAAAAAACTCATTATGGCGACCTGAAAAAAAATTTTCCTTAAAGTTTTATTTTTTACTTTAGACATATTTTTCCTTGTTTAGTCAATATTAATAGTATTTATTACCACTAATAACCCTAAAAAATACCAGGCGAATAGGAATTATTTACGGTTATAAAGTTTTCTTAATATCGTAAAATTATGACTTATGAGTAACATTAACCATTAAGTAAAAATTCTGACGTTAAAATTATCGTTACATTTTCCTTTTGGTGAAATACACTTATAAGTAATTTTCTTTCGTAAAAATTACGTTCCTCATAATACTTTAAAGTGTTGAAACTTAAGGGTTATTAAAATAGGAAAAAATAACATAAATAAAACTTATAGGCTGAACGACCCCGGTCGGTGGCCTTTTGTATATTTTGTATTTTATTGTTCTATATGTACTCAATATGCAATAAAAACTTTATTTATTTATTTAAAACTTATTAAATAACTTTAAAAACTGTTTTACTTCAATGTAAATTTTTAAGGTTAATTTAACAAAATATTTACTTAAATTAAGTATATTGCCTCAAAGCTCTATAGCGTATACGCTTTTACTTAAAATTCTGCTTGGGATGACAACTGTATTCCATTTTAGTCTACTTTTCTAAAATATTTTAAACAAAATGTCCCTTTCGGTTTAACCGGAAGTGACGTAAATTTTGTTATTTCAAATAGAACACAACACTCCATATATTAATAAAAAAAAATAGATTTTTAAATCCTGTATAAAATTCTGAGTAACATTACTTTACCTAAAGTGAATAGTTTTCGAGTTAATAAATTTTTTTCTTTAAAATTTGACAAATGGGCGTCAGTCATAAATAGCCTAGGCTATTATATAGCTATATATAATAATTTTTTTGTTATTAGGTTTGTGGATATGGCGCTGGAATTTTCGGAATCTTAAAACATTGTTCATGATTCCATATCAATTCTTTAAAAACCTGAAAAATTGACGCCATTAAATTTTGAACAATGACAGATTACGTCGTAACCATAGATACCGTCAACTTACCCGTCACAAATTTTTTGATACAAAATAATATTTAAAATTTTAGAAATTGTTAAATATCTCTGAAATTAATAACTTTAGGTAGGTATAGGGTATAGTTACATCAATCGAAAGATTTTTTAATTAAATTTTTGATTAGGTAAAAACATATTGGGTGATACATTTAAAATAAAAAATTTATTAACGTTTTAAGTTACCTAATTTTCCCTGGGTTTTCTTACGTAATTTTTTGAAAAATGTTAAGGAATTGCCATACAATCTTTTAAACAATGTAATTTAAATATTTCAGAAACGGTTGAATTTAGGTATATGGTATGTTTTATGAAATATGCTTAGAATTTTACAAGGAATCGAAAAATAAATACATATATAGGGTGATCCATTGAAAAAAAATAAACTTTTTGTTTTTCCCTGTATACTGATCAATTTTCCAATTTTCTTTATACGTAGAAAAAAGTATTTTTGAGCACCGACATAACCACACTTTAAATTTTTTTGTGACCGTTAAAATAAAAAAGTTAAAGGGGGACGACATTATAGGGGATCACCCTGTACAGGACATGCTATAGTAATTTTATTCAAAATTAAAAAATGTAAAAATATATGGTGTTTTCTATTTGAAATAACAAAGTAGATGTAACTTTTGGTTAAACCGGAAGTGGCATTTTATTTAAAATATTTAAAAAAAATAGACTTAATTAAATGGATTTTAAAATTTCAAATCGATATATTTTTTCTATAGAATAAGTGTTACTATAGCGGATATCCTAGCAAATAATAAAAAAAACAAAATGTAAAAAACAAGGGGGAACCCCATAGAAGAAACGTATTTTGCAAAGTTTTTTGTTTTTGCTCTAGTTAGGCAGCAAACGCACAACTGTGTATACTGGGTTGTATACCTGCAGGCGTCATTCTTGCTGTTGCGTTTGAATTTTGGCGTGTCTATGTCGAATTTTTTTTAGTGTTGTAGTCTTAACAATATATAATAAAAAAACAAACGCCAACGCCATAGGCTTAAAAAATTAAATTAATTATTAAAACGTTTTAATACTTACTTAATATACATTTTGTACTTGGCCACAATAATAATAATAAAATGGAACTAAAGTTGTCTTTATAATTTAACTTTCTAGGTATTAACTTTTATGTCCTCAAGTTTATTTTATTTCTTGTTACTGCATTTATGTTGTAATTGCTTATTCATAGACCCTTTTTATAATGTTTTCCACTTTACATTTAAAAATGTACAATAAAACATGTCGTAAAATAGTAATAAATGTTTAAAAACATCGACAGTCAGCTAAAATCAATATTACTTGTAAGTTTTAGGTAAAAAGTTGTATTTAAAATAAGTATACTATAGTTTTGTGTAAGTTTACAAAATGGCGAATGCGCCGGGATTAAAATTAAGTGTTAAATATTAATAAATCTTTATAGTATCACAATATTTTCGACAAACCTACACCGTATATGACGTCACTTCCGTCTCGTGTCGTTTTTCCTATGTTTATTAATTACTATCTATCTTAAAACGTTCTCTTCCACTTAATCTTCAAATTTGAACCCTCTACTCAAGTAGAGAGCACACAATATTCATTTTTACATAGCCCAAATACCTACAACTTTGACTGCAAATACTTCAAGGAAGTATTGAGAAACTTGACCCATTAAGAAGTATTCAGTACCTTGAATTACCTTTACCGGATTTCTATCACAAAATATTCAATGACTAGGTAAAAACATCCACAAAGTATAAGAGCAGCAAAGTATTCGGACACATAAGCTGCGAATATAAAAGGACAAATCTTGAATAGAACCATATTCAGGTCCATTAAACTACGGCCAATATTTTTTTCATTTGCAGTGAATAATATAAATGGTGTTGCATTTGAAATAAGCACCTTTGAAAAGACACAGATTATAGCTTTAAATCATGAACATTCCATAACATATTTTTTTAATAACATTTGATATTATTTTTAGGGTATGTTCATAGTGTCCCTACCTTTTGCCGTTTTGAGAGGAGGCTACTGGGCCATCGCTGCAATGGTAGGCATAGCCTATATCTGCTGTTACACGGGTAAAATCCTTGTGGAATGCCTTTACGAGTTGGACGTGCAAACTGGCAAACAAGTCAGAGTAAGAGATTCTTATGTGGCCATCGCGAAAGAATGTTTCGGCAAAAAGTACGGAGCTAGAATCGTCAATGTGGCTCAGATAATCGAGCTGCTGATGACTTGCATCTTGTACGTCGTGGTTTGCGGCGACTTGATGATTGGTACGTTTCCTGAGGGGTCTATTGACACTAGATCGTGGATGATGCTGACTGGGATTTTGTTGCTTCCACTGGGTAAGATTCTCTGATTTAACTACAACATACATTATACACTCACAGGCAAAATAATCGATCCACACAAATTTTCGATGAATTTCAATCGCAAATAACTTTTTTATTTGATTTCGGATTTAAACAAATATTGAAGAATATTGTAGATACATTAATGGAGAATCGCTCAAATTTTAAAAATTACTAAAAAATACACGTACGTTTATAATATACAGGTTTAAACAAAAATATGTTTTTTACCATAAGTTTAAGACACTCTGTAGAGTGGCAAAACTGTATATTGTTCTAAATTAAGTTTTAATTATCAAGTCACATCTATTTTTAACAGTTTTGTTTTTGGTTCACCTCGATATATTTATATTTGTGGAAAATATGAATTTTTTTAAAAAACATTGCAATTTCCAATATTTTTCCTGTATGAAGAACTAAGGTGGCTATGGTCCATCCATAGACTATGGAGGATGACAGTGACAGTTTTGTTGAATCATCCCATACTTGGACATGTCATATACAGCTTTCAAAAGGTATCAAATTGTATTTTGTAAATTAATGTGTTAATTTTGAGGGGTCTTCTTACTTTTAAAAATGTCTCCGACTGATGTTGCCCTTTGTACTTTACTTCTTGTGACATTTAAAACACTTGCCACGTAATACTGTGACCGTCCATCCTGGATTAAATTAATGGCAACATCAGTCGGAGACATATCCATTTTTTAAAGTAAGAAGACACCTCACAATTTAAAAATTAATTTGCAAAAAACAATTTGATAGCTTTTGAAAGCCATGTATGACATGTCCAAGTATGGGATAATTCAACAAAACTTTCACTGTAATTCTCCATAGCCTATGAATGGACCATAGCAACCTTAGTTCTTCATACAGAAAAATATTGGAAATTGAAATGTTTTTTTTTTAAATCCATATTTTCCACAAAAATAAATATATCGAGGTGAACCAAAAACAAAACTGTTAAGAATAGATGTGACTTGATAAATAAAACTTAATTTAGAACAATATACGGTTTTGCCACTCTACAGAGTGTTTTGTTTAAACCTGTATATTATAAACTTACGTCTATTTTTTAGTATTTTTTTAAAATGTGAGCGATTCTCCATTAATGTATCTACAATATTCTTTAATATTTGTTTAAATCCGACATCAAATAAAAAAGTTATTTGCGATTGAAATTCATCGAAAATTTGTGTGGATCGATTATTTTGCACGTGAGTGTATAATATTTAACAACCCAAGTAGCACATCTGGTTAAATGACTTGCATTCTAAGTAAATTAACCAAAATCTAAGTTAAATAAAGTTTAAACTGTTTTTGCAATTTTTATTGCTACATGCATAAAAAATTAGTCTGAATACAGCTTTATATTTAAACCTAAAGGTTGTGAGTTTTGTGTGAAAATGAAGCCTAAAAGAAATAATTTTAAAAAATTTAGACTTTCTTCAACTTACTATTATAGTATAATAGAGTTAAGAAAGTTGTAAATAATTATTTATTTATAACTCTTAAAACAGTCCCCTCACTTTTAATTAATTTGGTAAGCTTCTATAGGTTTTATCAGTCAGATTTTTGTGATTTTTTTTTTAATAAAAATTATCGATTCTTGTGTTTTTTTAAATCATGATTTTTTTAAACTCTGATTAATATTAAATACAAGAATTTTAATTTTGTAGATTTGCGTTTAACTATTTCATCAATTAATTAACTTTATCATTTTTATTAATATTTATTATATTAATACTGATTTATCGACCGGGTGAATAAATGATGTAATCCTTAAAAATTAATTAAGTAATAAAAATTACGTGATAATTTCAGAAAAAATTAAATTCAAACTTAATTGAATAAAAAAAAAATTCGGAGCTAATAATATTAAAAAAATTTCTTATTTTTCCGACGGAGCAGGTTCTCAGTATAAAAATAAATATGGCCGAACTTTTTCGTGACATCTCACGGTAAAGGAGCATGTGATGGCTTATGAGGATGCTTATCGTGCTAGTCTACAACGCGACAATGATATGCACATTACTACTGCAGAGTCATTCCTTAAATGGGCCGAAAATTCATTTAAAAACAATTGTTTTTGGTTTTTGCTCTCAAGTGGAACATGATTTTCATTAACTAAAATACAAACTACGTTTTCAAGAATTTGTTACTATAAAAAATACCCGCCAGTTTCACTATTATAAAGCTTAAGACGATGTATCACTTCAGTGTAAGCGTTTTTCAAAGGATACAAAAATAAATACTAATACAATTTTTAAGAAAAAATAAAAAAGTAACGTGCTGCTGGGAAATGTATGCAATGAAAAAAAATATATAATTTGAAGAAGTCATTAAAATTTTCATTTGTTTTTTAAAGTTAATTAAAAATATGATAATAAATAAATAATTTCAAATTTTGAATTATTTTTTAAAATGTGAATAATAAACAATAAATCCTAAAAATTTCATTAAAATTTTTATTGTAAAAAATATTGTTGTTAATATGAAAATTTAAAAAAAACTGTTTTAGGGTTTCATTATTGATGGTGACTGCTTTGTATTAAAATATATTAATTTGAATTCCACGATTAAGTGGTAAATGGGGGGTCCAGGGCCGGATTAAGAGTTTTGAGGCCCTGGGGCCGACATTTGGTGGGGGCCCTCAATATTTCTAAAATTTTTGACACTTGGGAATTTAAAATTCATGGTAAATTTATAAGCTAGAGGAACTTTACGTGATTTTTTATTATCTTTGAATCATTTATTATTTAATAAACCATATAAATTTTAATAAAATCGGCCAAAGCGTTTTAAGCTAAAAATAAAAAACCTATTTTTTTTAAACGAAACTGTATCTTGATAATGAAGCATTTTCGGACACGTGTTTATAGGAACTTTTTTTCATATTTCGATGATAGGAATTTTCCCTGAGCTTTTGTCACAAGTCTGAATCACCCTGTATATTTTGAATAATACGAACATAACCTTATATACATTTTACCCAAGTCTGTGAAAATAAATTCGTATGCAAAACTATAAAAACGTAGATAGAAGAATAGAATTGTGAATGAAAGTGTTTTTATATACTTTATATTTTATACGTTTTGAATAATAGGAACATACTCAATTACTCAAGGAAAATATAAATTGATCTATGTTTTGTTTGTATATTTAATACGTAAAGCAAACTGAAAAAATAAAAGCACGAAACACCGGAAAATATTCCACAACACTCCAATGTACCAATAAAAATCTGGGATAAAAACTAACTTTAATATTTAATTATAAGAAATTCACTGTTTTCCTGTATTTACAAAAAGGAGCAACTGCTTAAAATTGTTATGAGTCACAATTTATGACTATAGACTTTATAAAAACGTCTACGCGCACCAAAACTTTGAGTGTGATAATTTACGTTCGGATTTGCAAGCGGACAAGCGATAAAAAATCCGCGAAAAATTAGAGTTAGATCTACGAAAAATTAATTGAAAATTACAGAATTCGCGGGGTATAACCGACCCAATTTTTTGTTTTTTCGCCCATTTTTTTCATATTCGGTTCATTAAAAAGCTATTATTGCATTGGTGGGGGCCCCGAAATGGTGGGGGCCCTGGGGCCGTGGCCCCGCTGGCCCCATGCTAAATCCGGCCCTGGGGGGGTCCACTTGAGGTGATCTTACTCATAAATGTTAGGTGCATTCAGTTCTCTACACAGGAAAATATTATTTTATAATACGCTTTCCTAAGTGTAGAAACTAGACAATTGATGATAGGTTAAATAGTTAGAGATAAATTTTGTAGTAGGAAGTTAAATTACGTTTTATTTTTAATTAAAATATTTATTTTTATTTCAGCCTTCTTAAAATCTCTAAAAAGCGTCAGCATCCTATCGTTCTGGTGCACAATGTCCCACATCTTCATAAACGCCATCATAATCGGATACTGCCTGCTGTACATCGGCGATTGGGGTTGGGGCAAGGTAAAATGGACGTTCGACACGGAAAATTTCCCCATCAGTCTCGGAGTCATCGTGTTCTCATACACCTCGCAGATATTCTTGCCGACTCTCGAGGGCAACATGGAGGACCCCTCAAAGTTCCAATGGATGCTGGACTGGTCTCACGTTTGGGCGGCCGTTTTTAAAGCCCTATTCGGTTGGATATGTTTTTTGACATACCAAAACGATACCCAGCAGGTTATTACCAATAATCTACCCTCTGAAGGTTTCAAGGGGCTGGTTAACGTTTGTTTGGTTGTGAAAGCCTTGTTGAGTTACCCGTTGCCGTTCTATGCGGCATGCGAGCTTTTGGAGAGAGCCTTCTTCCGAGGTAAGCCTAAAACACCTTTTCCGACTATATGGGCGCTTGACGGGGAGCTAAAAGTATGGGGGTTGGCTTGGAGGGTGGGTGTGGTTTTATTCACCATCCTCATGGCTTGCTTCATCCCCCATTTCTCCATACTTATGGGATTCATTGGTAGCTTCACTGGAACTGCCTTGAGTTTCATATGGCCTTGCTATTTCCATTTAAAACTAAAACGAGAGACCATGGATATGCGTGGGGTGGTTTTTGACTATTTTATTATATCCCTGGGATTCCTGTTTGGAATAAACGGGGTTTACCATTCAGGTAGCGCATTAGTTAAAGCTTTTGCCATTGGTCTTCCATTTTAAAAACCCGAAATCAAGACAATAAACCCTAAGTATAAGTATTGATTGTTTACAAGTTAATAGACAATATTTTTAAAGAAAATTGTCTGTATTTTGTGCAAAATTCGTATACTAGGGTGGAGTGAATTTTATTAAATTTATTAATTGATTTTTCCTATATTATTAATTGTTGACTAAAGGCGTAAAATGAATAAATATCGAAAAAATATTCCAATTTTTTAATATCTTGAGGTGGCGCATCTGTCTCGAAGTTTTGAAAATTCTAAAAAAATATTACTTTAATCAAAGTAATAAAAATAGCATTATTTATAAATAAAAAGTTTATTTTAGTAAAATTAACGTGAAACGTAAACATATTTAATAGTAAATCATATGCTTTAAGTAACTTCAGGAGTGTTTATTGGTAGAAATGAGATCTTCTTTTTCGCTAAAATACTGACATTTGGTATAAAAATTTGGTAATTATTTTCTGACTTTAATTCTTGTTCTGATGAAACCATCTCTTGCTTCCGATCCACAAACCGAGTCTGAAGATTCAGTATACTGGTTATAACCAGTTTTACACAGCGTTCCACTGCTTCGGTGTGACACGGAAATTTTTGGAAGTAGAGGAAATGGTCACCCGAAGAAATCATATCGGTAATTTCTGTCATCGTATTTCATAGTCATAGGTGGTTCAGTTACCTTTTCTGTCGCCCAGTGAATTAACTCGTAAAAATGTAATGCTTCAGTATTTAGTTGTGGAAGCTTTAATTCCCGTAATCTCGAACATTTTGATTCTTTTCTCGCCTTTAATATTTTCGGCAATGCTAGTTCTCTGATCGATAGATATATTGTAGGTAACATAGCTAGTAATAGGTTTTCGGGATAAATATTAGCTATAGCTTACAAAGATCCAGGCAAGCTAGCACATTCCCTATGGCTGACGTGGGCTAATAGGATTATTCGTTTATATGAGGGGACAGCAAATCCATCGGAAAACCTAAAAGAATTGGCTACTTTTATCATGAAAGTGTATGCCCCAACGTGGTTTTACATCAACACCAAGCCTACGTGCAAACATGGTCCCATTCACATATTTATTATGACTAAAAGAGCATTACATCTCCAGAAAAACTTGAAGGCCTTATAACTATAGTTATAAAGAATATTCAGCGAAATATTTATCCCGAAAACCTATTACTTGCTATGTTACCTACAATATATCTATCGATCAGAGAACTAGCATTGCCGAAAATATTAAAGGCGAGAAAAGAATCAAAATGTTCGAGATTACGGGAATTAAAGCTTCCACAACTAAATACTGAAGCATTACGTTTGTACCAGTTAATTCACTGGGCGACAGAAAAGGTGACTGAACCACCTATGACTATGAAATACGATGACAGAAATTACCGATATGATTTCTTCGGGTGACCATTTCCTATACTTCCAAAAATTTCAGTGTCACACCCAAGCAGTGGAACGCTGTGTAAAACTGGTTATAACCAGTATACTGAATCTTCAGTCTCGGTTTGTGGATCGGAAGCAAGAAATGGTTTCATCAGAACAAGAATTAAAGTCAGAAAATAATTACCAAATTTTGATACCAAATGTCAGTATTTTCGCGAAAAAGAAGATCTCATTTCTACCAATAAACACTCCTGAAGTTACTTAAAGCATATGATTTACTATTAAATATATTTACGTTTCACGTTAATTTTACTAAAATAAACTTTTTATTTATAAATAATGCTATTTTTATTACTTTGATTAAAGTAATATTTTTTTAGAATTTTCAAAACTTCGCGGCAGATGCGCCACCTCAAGATATTAAAAAATTGGAATATTTTTTCGATATTTATTCATTTTACGCCTTTAGTCAACAATTAATAATATAGGAAAAATCAATTAATAAATTTAAAAAAATTCACTCCACCCTATCGTATACCCACTGTAAAAAATATATGTACACAAAAAAGGTCAACGAAGTCTTCCAATTGTTGAAATTTTGCCTTTAACTTAATGTAATGATAATATGTAAATTATGTCTTCCAATTTAGGATATTAAGAAAATGTAGTTGTCTATTTTAGATGTAATTTAACAAATTTTAATCTAATTCAGTTAGAATTTGACTTTGAAAAGCAGAGAAAATTTAAAATGTTTAATAAAATATAAGTATAATATTTTTAACATATTTGTCGATTTTTTTTTAAATTTTCATTCTACCAAGTAATTATTATTATCACTAATATAGAGTAGAAATTTCCCACCTACTGGAATTTTGGCAACTGCCATAAATGGTATGGACTTGAATGCCAAAAAGTGGCAAAAATTCATATAAAAAAAACTTATTAAGATATCGTTATGAAATTTTAACACCATATTTTTGTGGTGTTAATCTTAATTCTGAACAAATTTTAATTTAATTGGATCAGTAGCGGCGACTTTATAACGGTTTAAAATCAAAAAACTAGTTAGTTAAAGTATTTTGTAAACTATTTATTGTTTCTTTATAAAATTTTAATACATGTTTTGTGTTAATAACATTGATTAAAAAAATAAATACATTATGACTTGATATTTATGATTGGATTATTAATATTTAGTTGTAATTTTTCTTTTAACGTCATAAATTGAAGGGTCGTTGAGAAATTTCTACTCTATAGCCAACAAAAAGGTAAACATAAAATAAATTAACAGAAATAGCTTGACAAATTGGTTAATTAACAATGAATATTTTATTAAGAGATGTAATCTTCTTTTACAAACAAATTAATTTTATATTTTCGTTTATGTTTAGGTTTAAAAATATACCTAGGTATATTTATTGTGATTTTTTATTAAATATTTTTAAGACAAAATTTGTAAAGCAATAACATTTTTATGGATACGTACAAATATTAGAAATAATACAAATTCTAATTTTTGAATTATTATACACCTATACGCATCTTTGGTGGATATTAAAACAACGGGGTATTTCTAGGATTTAAAAATAACAATATAACTACAACTTCAAACATTTTTATCTTTTTAATAAGAAATGGCAATCGGTAATTGGCATCGTTGGCGGCCATTAACAAATCAAATTTTGAATTTTAGGGCTGCATAAAATATTCATATGTACCTACTATGCACGGTGCATAATGCACCACACCCGAAAATCCCACTTTGACATTTGAATAAAAATAATTGAGGTTATCTATCTGTCAGTTTAAAGCTTCCAGATAAAAAAAAATAAACTGTATGTGTCTCTTAATTTAGAACAATAATACATTTATTGTATTATTTTCGGAAAATAAGACGAAATTAGAGTTGACTAGAAACTGACAGATAGATAACTACGATGCCAAGATTACCCAAATAATACGATCCTGAATTAAAGTTTTTTTTTTATAATAAAGCCAAATTTTCCGTTGAGAAAATCTAATAATTTTTGTAGTTTTCAAATGACATGTTATTTTTTGTTAATAATTGATACATAAATTATAAGTAAAAGTCAATGCAATGTGTAATCAAATGATTAATTAATTAAAATAAAACATTAAAAATGTACCCCCCTTAATTATAACTATAGTTTTAAATGTGTATTTTATATTGTAAGCAAAAACGATAACCAAGTAGTCCTAGATTTTTCTTTATTACCATTAATTTAATTAATTAATTTAATTGCCGTAATATAGGTTGTTCCAGGAACACTGTTCCCATTTATTTATCAAATATTGGTGGTTGAGAATTCACCCTATTTGAAATTGGATATTCAATATGGTGACAATAAATTTAATTATTTCGAAATTATTTCATACTAACTTGGTTATTACACTGTTAAACAGCCATTTTGCTGATTGTAATTAAATAATTACAAAAATATGCACCCACAAACCGGCCACAATTTTAATGTTGATTTTTTTAAATTGTTGGTTGACTCTTTAGTTACGATGCTATTTTAAACATTAAATGTATTGTACTCTGATTTTAATTTATGCATATACAGGGTGCAAAAGTAAAAAAAGTTTTTTCCCTGAAAATTTTGACACCCTTTGGGAGATTAGCAATAACACCTAATGTCATACTGTAGTCCTATCTTTTTTTTAAACGTTTTGTTTCTTCATTTACATTATTATCATTATTATTAACGACGAAACGATTTTAAAGTCAATGCCTTAGATAAAGTGTTTGTATTGAACACATAACATTGACTTCGACCATCTTTAGGTAATTCACAGATCACGGTATTTTTTTTATTTGACAACATATTTCAAAATATTCCAGCGTATGTCGATTTTACACGGTGCGTTTGCTTTAATAGTATATTATGTATAAAGTTTGATAAACGCCATTTTATACACTAATTTAAAAGCGAGCTTGCGAGCGAGTGCTTAAATTAATGAGTGTATAGAAAAGTTTATAAACGAGGTGCATATATACTATACTTTTTCTACGACAAATACTTATTATTATCTTAAAATGATTTAAATCAAAAATTTGTATTGAGCGCCATCTATGAAACAATACGGGAATCTGTGTGTCACCGTCAAATGTCAATTTATTTTATTTTATAAACACAGATTATAAAGGTTATAAATCGAAATGTATTTCTTGAAAATTGACAGTTTTTCACAGTGAAAGTAAAGAAAATGTTTTATGAGCACTTTACAGTGGAGTCCGTGTCCGAATTTAAGTTATAGTTTACTGCCGGCAAAATTAAAAGGTCAGTACAATGTTCATATAAACTTTTCAAATATTGGCGTTGAGAAACTATTTAATACTTTTGTATTTTTATATTGAGATAATAAAATAATTTTCACATTTAGTATTATTTTACAAGAAAGGCACTTTATTTTAACGATTGTATGACATTTGACAACTGTCAACTAACTTAAAACTAACTTCAGCCCGTGACTAAAGCGCCATAAAGCCACAACTTGTCAATGTGTATTTAAAAGGCCACTTAGTGTCATGGAAACATGTACGATAAAGGGCGTTTTAAAGGTGGGAGTAAAAAAATAGTTTAGCTTCGTTAATAACAGAGAAGATAGCGCATATAAAAAAATAAAATGTTTAGAAGAGATAGAACTACAGTATGACTTTAATTGAAATTCTGTCTAGAAATTAATTAGTCATAAATGACTAATTACTACAGTTATAAGTGGCTGCTTTTTTACTTATACCATGGTATACCATGGCATGGCATGGCATCCCCGATATAATATCCAATTCTAATGTAAAATTGTCTCCTGAATCCGAAAATACTGTCAAAACTTATAAAAGTAGAGCAGGTTTTGAGATATAGTCAATTCCATATTATATGGAAAATTGACTATATCTGAAAAACTGTTTTACTTTTATAACTTTTGACATTTTTGGATTATGCGGACAATTTTACATAAGAACTCGCTATTATTTTGGGGATACCACGCTATCCCATGGTATAACATGCTATCACATGGTATGCCATGGTATAATTGAAGTTCGCCATCATTGCTTATGCAGTTTTTTTTACTTTTTCACCATGTATATGCTAGAATAAAATCAAAATAAAAAATAATCAATATAAGATGAGCAGATCGCGAGAAAATCCACATTAAAATTGTTGTCAATTAGTGGTGGCCGGTTTTTTTGCCAGTGAGTGTATAAAAGTTGATTAAACAAAATAATGGTCTTTTTGTATTTAACGCAGCCAAATTGCCCTCTGTAATTATATTTTGTCGGCTGGTGTTTATAAATCAGGACACCCTGTATAAAAAACTACCTAGAAATGTAATTTTTTGTTAAAGATTTATTTAAACTAAAACCATATTAATAGGTACAAAGATTTTTTATTTATACATCTTAACTTAGGATACGTTATCGTTTATTTAAAATTCATTCTATATTATATATACTTATTATAAAAATGTAAACAATGTCTTCCAATTAGCCTATAATATTAACTGTCTTCCATATACATATATAAAAATACCTAATCTTGCTGTTTATAAATGTTATGTAATATAATTACTGAATGTGTAAAATAATTAAATTTTAAATCATGTGTTGCTATAATGTTAAGATACTGTTACCTATACATATTGCATTATTGAACATTTCATATCGTTTAATTTGCTGTATTGTATTTTAAAAATAATATTGGATGTATTTATATCAATAGCCTATTAGACATTTACATTCTTTATATATCTACTAAAAAGTAATTAAATTTTGCTATATTAAATAACATGATTTTATTTATAAAACGTAAAGCGAATATATCAAAATCAGGACATTGTAAGGAATATTATTTTAATTAATATGATACTGTGATATTTCATGTTTTATTTAATTAAAATATAAAAATACATCCAAAATAAAAAGCATATTTATTTGTTCGGTGTGCATTAGTAAAATCTTATATTTTAAAAACGAGTAGATATTTTATACATATCATTGTATTGTAAACATGATAGTATAAAAATTATTGTAAGATTGTTATGTGAATAACACATAGTTGTTGACGATTGTATAAAATGTGTAAAGTTAATAAAAATATAGTCACTTTAATTGCGTTTCTTAAATTAAGTACCCCATATACGGTCTAATTTAGTGAGTTTATTTACGAGATTCTTGATTAGCAACAAACTGTTTGGACAACATTATAATTTAAAGTTTTAATGTTTTGACACAAATTATCCAAAAAATTCTGTCAATCATGTTAATTTTGTATCTCTGTTGATTTGATGTTTATTTTGTTTCATTAACAACCAATTTTAGATGTTTATTCCTTTTATATTTTTTGTTTTGTTTTGTTCAATGTAGGTATCCTGGTTAGACTTGATTTTTGTAAATATCTTTTTATTTTTTTTTGCAATTACTACAATTATGTTTACATTTTCTATATATTTTAGAAAAACAATTTTTTTATTAATGTGGAATTTTTATATCTTAACGCTAGGACACTCGTAGAACTAATAGTTTTACGGCTGTTAAAAGGCATATAAGGGTTTTATCCAAATAAAAAAGTTTATTAAGTATTTTTAAATTAAAGTAACGATATAATAAAACAGAGTTTTAATAGCAGTTGATTAAAAGCAAGGTCGTTTTAAAACTATCTTGTACAATATTGCCCTATAAAAACAATTTAAAACCAAAAATAAAAGCTATTATAAAACAAAGTTGCTCTTGTTTGTCAGTCATAAAACAAAACTACTTTTAAAAGCATTTTAATTTGGCCTAGGTTTGACCAAGGTCCAAATAAATTAATTTTTAGGAGTTTTCACTCTGCAAGCCAAATTGTTTTAATTTTTTTTAAGTTTTTGAGATAGCTATAAAACCTTTTTTAAAACCATCTTAGTGTTATCGGGATTTATGGAAACCTTTTTAAAACCATTTTCATTATTTGCGAGATAATAAGAGAAATTTACAAAAATCTGTTTTAAACTGAAATTAGGGGATACAGTGAAGTGGGTTAAAGTTACGAAATATATCAGTAAGTATTGTACAAATTGATAGTGTGAATGATGTGTTATGTTATGTATATTTTATTTTTGTGTTAATTTATGTAGTTATAGTAAATTTAAAAGTAAACTACGTACACGTCATCAATAAAACAAAAAATTTACGCATTGGTACCAACACTAAATGACTAAATCGAAGTCTGTAATTGAATATTTGAATGCATTTTAAACATCTACAGTTGGCAACAATTAAGATGTTGTCATATTTACATTCAAATATTTCATATTTAAATGACACATAAAAAAGAATTTGACGTTTTAGAATTTCGAAGCTGTCAGTTGTGTTTTTGAATATTTCGTTTAATTCGTGTATTATTTCGTTTATTTTGTTTGTTGTTTGTGTTATTTTCTATCGTTTAAGTTTTCATTGCCGTTTTTGTGTTTGTTATATATCGTTTTTTTGTGTTTCCTATATTTAAAATGCCGAAGCATTTAAATAGTCGGAGTCAAGAGTTGGTCTCATCCTTAATACGCTATTTTGAGGCAGAACGGGATAATAATGGACCTTTGTTACCTTTAACAGCTGTTAAATAGGTAAATAGGATTATTATTAATTATATATAAGAATATTTAATAAAATATATGTTGGATACATAAAATAATAATAAATATACCAGAGACTGACTTTAGATGGCAAAATTTTTAGGTTTTATATCAGAAAATGTCTTTAAAAATGGCTAAAAACATACTTTTGGCGGTGCATCATATAGGTTATAAAAACTCAGACTTTTGACATTTTGGTATTATTCATGTAAACGCCATCTATCGCCCTGTAGTTGCACTACCACTTTCCCTTGATGCAAGGATTTTAGCATCACATTGACAACCGTGCCCGATCAGCTGATTGATGACGTGTACGTAGTTTACTTTTAAATTTACTATATGTGTTAATTTTTTTTTTAGGAAACGGATTATTAAAGAAACTTTTTTTATCAAAATTCTTTTCATTTAAGTTTCCAATTTCCAACAAATACTTTTGTTTCTGGTTCTACAAAAAGGTTTGTAAAAATAAGGTCCTTTTAAAAATTACAAGGATTATTATTACAGGATTTTGTTATTAAATATACAAAATGTTTGTTATAATTATAAACTACTTATTCAATTAGTAAAAAGATTAATAATAATAATAATAATAATAATAATAATATTTATTTATTTTAAAATAATTTGTACATTTAAAGTAAATTAAAAAAATATTGGAAATATTGTCACAGGAGAAAAGTATGGAGCCATTATGTTAAAAACTCATTGAGATCATATGGCTCCATTTCAACTAAATAATTGAAAACATTTGATTTTAAACTATTAAAATTTTGAACAGTCTTAAGACGAGTTGGTAATTTATTATAACAGACAATACATGAATAAAAACAACTTTTTTCATATATGGTTAATCTATGACTAGGATATATGTAACAGTGCGTTCTTGTGTTTCGACTAGATTTAAGTTGTTTAAACAAGTGCTTGTTTTTAAACATAAAAATCAGTAGTTCGTATATATACATATATAACCCAGTAACTGGCAATATTTTACTTGATTTAAACAAACCTCTACAGGACATGTCACTTTTTTTATTATTAATAATTCTAACTGTACGTTTCTGTGTGACAAAAATGTTTTTGATATTTTTACTTCTTCCCCAAAAAATAATCCCGTACCTTAGCAGAGATTGAAAGTTTGAGAAATACACTACCATTAGTGTTGACTTATCAAGATAATTTTTTTAAGCTGGTAGCGAGTATGCTACCCCATTCAATTTGCTACATAAAAAATCTGTGTGAACACACCAATCTAGATATTCATCTAAATGTAATCCAAGAAATTTAGTCGCAGATGTAAAATTTATTCTATTTTGGTTTATTTTTGCACTAGCTGGAGTGGTCAATTGATCTTGAACTTTTTTAAACAGAATACAATTTGTTTCATCAGCATTTATTTTCAGCCTATTCATAAAAAAATACCTTTCAGTAGCTTTCATCAAATTTCCAATTTCTGCCAGTACATCTGGGTAAGTTTGTCCCCTTACAAGCAAGTTTGTGTCATCTGCAAAGTTGACCATGACCTGATTTTCACTAGAGACCACATTCTCAATATCATTTATGTATATAAGAAACAAAAATGGCCCTATGGTGCTTCCTTGTGGGATCCCCAGACTTATGTGCTGTGTCTCAGAACCAAAACTTTTACCATCCTTGACCAATCTAACCCTTTGGCTTCTACCTGTCAAATAGGACTGTATCCACCTCAATGCACAGCCTCTTACTCCATATCTTTCCAACTTTTTATATAGTATGTCGTGCAGTGGCGTATTTAGGATTTAGCTCCGGGGGGGGGGTCCAAAAAAACTAACTAAATATGTACTATGCTATGCTTTAATACGTAAGTTTAACTCCGGGGGGGGGTCCAAAAAAACTAACTAAATATGTACTATGCTATGCTTTAATACGTAAGTAGTTGATTTTTGATTTTAATGATTTTATATTTAAATATAATTAATAAATAATAAAGTACGTTGACAGTCTTGAGATTTTTATTTTTTTTAAACTTTTTTTTGTAATAAAAATAATAAAATATGTGCGCCCGGGGGGGGTCCGGACCCGGCGGACCCCCCCCTAAATACGCCACTGATGTCGTGATTTAGACAATCATATGCCTTAGACAAATCAATAAATAATCCCAGTGATAGGTATTTGTCTTCAAAGTTGTCAAATATTTTTTGCAAGAAGCTGTGCACCGCTGTATCCACTGACCTACCCTTCAAGTAGCCGTGCTGATTTTGATTTTACAACTTGTTAGATGTAAAAAAATTTACCAATCTAGTACACATAACAGTCTCAAAAATTTTGGAAAAGGAAGATAGTAAGCTTATTGGTCTGTAATTGTTCATCAATTTAGGATCGCCTTTTTTGAATATTGGGCTAACAAAAGTAGTCTTCAGTTGGTTGTAAACTTAACATAGATATGTGGACCCAACATAAAATCTGGTTAATATTTGGTGAAAATTAACAAATATTTTTTTACTGTGTAGGTGTTCATTTTATATTTAACAAAAAAGCACATTTATATACTATAACTTTATTTTTTTAGACAATTATTATATTTTTATTTACAAAATTATATTAAACAATTTTTTTAAACCAATTGCACATACATTTTGTTCATTTTAAGCTTACATTCATTTCCTAGTTGTGCTTCCAGTAAAACAAAAAAGTTTTAATTAATACCAGAATTAAAAAAAATAACTTATGGAACTTTCATACAAAAGCTACTTAGGTTTAAATACTACTTAATACATTTACTAAAACCTTATTCTTACTTCATATTTTTATAAAGACTAGCACATTTGACAATACATTTATTATATTATCCTATATATTCATAATACAAAAGTACCCTATATTAACATTTGGCTTATGTAACAGTTTTTTCTAAAATCTATTTAAACTAGGTATTTTATAAAGCGCCTTTTGCTTTTCTATGATACAGTATATACAAAATACAAAATAACTTAACTCTTTTATAGATAACCTTTACATAGAAAGAATTGCAATAAATCAACTTTAACAAACTTTATATTCTATACATTTATAAAATAAAAATAAATAATGTGTTTTCCTAAGATATAAGACTTTAATATAAAAGTGCAGTGGTAGGTAGGACAATAAGGAAATTTGCCTAAACTACAATTTTTATTTATTTTTTTCGATTTATTTAAAAAAGCTTCTTTTGCTCACCCTGTTTAATATTATGTTTAAAAAATAATTAATCTCTTTATAAAACAAAAAATATTATTCCTTTACATTTATTCTAAAAGGAAATGGCCAGCAAATACCTGAAATAAAAACATTTATTAATACTATTTTACGTTTTAAAAATTAAATAAAAAATAACACTTTATGAAGGAATCGTACTGTAAACTAACCTTAATGGTATTATTAACATAATATGTGTTTTGGTTATAAGGTTAAGTTTTCTAACATTGTTTTCTATGATTTTTTGTAGTTATTGTCAATGTACTGTGTAAACCAAGTTTAAAATCATATTTATGTACATAAGTATGTCTCATTTGTATGTAAAAATACCTAATGATTTAAGTCATCCTCATGAATAATGCGCATAATATTGAGAGTAATACTTTATCTACTCCAATAAGTAGATAATTAAATGATTTTTAAAATTATATAAATAAAATCTTACACCTGTCAAATGGTTTACCTCACTTTTTACCATTATTATATTACTACCTATATATTATTATAGTAGCCTTCTCCCAATTTAAAACCCGATTGGTTTAAATCACAGTGAATATTGAAATCGTCCAATAATGAGTTCATTATTTATTTCTTAGGTAGGGAATTTATAATGGTTATTCTTATATACAGAAAAAAAATATTATGCCATGGGAGTGGATACAATTATTTTATAAATAAATGATTCTAGAATTCCAAACATGTTTTAGATTATATATTTTTGCGTGTAAAAATAATTAAATAAATGAGAAGTAGGAGAATTTGAAAGAAATAATAAAATTTCTCCATATACAAAAATATTAACATTTCTAGTTTTTAAAATAAATGCATAGGCAAAACTAAACAAGTAAAACGCAACCTAAATATTTAATGAAATTTTCGTTTAATAATACAATAATATTTTATATATTAGGTAAAAACACGCAATGCAGGTGCATAAATAAACTCGCTAATTAAACACGAAAAAAACTCACTAAAATAAAACATAGACTATTTTAAGGCATGTATCAGCATTCTTGGCCCACTCAAATTTACATGCATTGCAACACGTGACACAAATGAGAGTCATTTGCTTTAGGGTAAAAAAATAAAATAAAAAACCACTGCAAATCACATAGTTGAGTTGATTTGAATGTTACGTGAGGTCCTTAAAAAATATGTTTCATTTTTATTTAAAAATGTTGGGATTGTAATACTTTAAATTCAAGTAAATAATGTAAAATCTACATTGAGATTAGTCCATGGTGTAGCGGTGTTAATATGTTAATTGGTAAATACAGCAAAAATAAATCAAAACTATAGAGATACAAAATCTTTACCATTTATTTAAAGTCATTAATGAATGCTGAAATACAGGGTGTTATGTAATTAATGTTATATATTAAAATACTGAATACCTTTTGACATAAGGAATAAAGGAAAAATATTAAAAAAAACATTTTTCCATAGATAAAGAAAAAATATGCATTAGAAGTTATTTATATTTTTTGTGATACGCCACTGGCTACACACTTGTTTATCTCTGCACACCTGTATTTTGTGAGTACATTGATACCAACCAACAAAGTAGCTATGCGTTGCCAGATGTAAAAAATTGTTACTAAAAATTTTGGGTGACGTTCATAATATCGAAATTCACTTTATCGAATTCAAAATATCGAACACTTTTTATCGAAAATCAAAATATCGAAAATACAAAATGTCGAAAATCAAAATATCGAAAATTAAAATGTCGAAAATGATAATATCGAAATTTTATTTAATCGAATTTTCAATTTATCGAAAATAAAATATCGACGTTCATAATATCGAAATTCACTTTATCGAATTCAAAATATCGAACACTTTTTATCGAAAATCAAAATATCGAAAATACAAAATGTCGAAAATTAAAATGTCGAAAATACAAAATGTCGAAATATTTTCTTATTTTGAATTTGATATTTTGTTTAAATATTTCAATTAATCGACATATTATTTTAATCCGAAGTGTATATGTACAGAGACGCCTCTGATATAGAAATGTACTCAAACTCAACAACACAACCCAACCGACCCCGCCCCATTGGCCCCCCCCCCGCCCCATTGAGCAAAAAACCCAACTAAAATGGGCTAATTTATGTAATTAAAAAGTGTTTTATTTTTATCGTAACATGAATTTGCCCATTTTAGTTGGGTTTTTTGCTCAATGGGGCGGGGGGGGGGGCCAATGGGGCGGGGTCGGTTGGGTTGTGTTGTTGAGTTTGAGTACATTTCTATAAAACGCGCATCTCTAGGAGCCAGGGAGCCAAGATAATTCGGTGCATAACCGTAACTTTATCTACATAGGCGCCTCTGTACATATACACTTCGATTTTAATCATACATTTTAATTTTCGATATTTTTAAATCGATATTTTAATTTTCGAAATTTTAATTATTCGACATTTTCAAATCGACATTTTAATTTTCGATATTATCATTTTCGACATTTTAATTTTCGAAATTTTAATTATTCGACATTTTCAAATCGACATTTTAATTTTCGATATTATCATTTTCGACATTTTAATTTTCGATATTTTGATTTTCGACATTTTGTATTTTCGATATTTTGAGTTTCGATAAAAAGTGTTCGATATTTTGAATTCGATATAATGAATTTCGATATTGTGAACGTCACCCAAAATTTTTCTTGCAAAAAATAAATAAAAACTCAATAAATACAAAAGTTTTATGCCCTTAAAGCTCTAATACCCTTCTGTATTTATTTACTGATCCAGCTATTAGCTTAAGCAATGATTAGAAAATTTAGTATCTTTGAAATTTGAAATCCATAACCACAAAATTAATTTTTTCATCAGTTTTTTTCTCTGTTTACTCAGATGAAATTGGGACCAGTTCACAGGTTAAACTTTAAACATTTAATTTGTGTAAATAAATCCAAAAGCACTTCCCTTAGTTAAGATATTTACAATTTGAAAACATAACCTAAAATTTAAAAGAAATGCACTAGATTCTGTCATAAAAGTTGGCAGATTTTGTTTGAATTTACCTTCAGTACAAAAATGAAATAACCAACAATTAATAAAAACGCCAAATTGACAATTTGCATTGTTAATTTTGTCATTTTTGTAATTAAGCTAAATTTAAACAATGCTTGGCAACTTTTTTGAAAGATTTTGGAAACAGTTGTTACCAACCATAACATAATAAATCCACCAGATTAACCTAAAGTTCCTAGTCGATCAGTTGCGTACTTTTTGGTAGGATAAAGGTTATTATAAATTATTTTTAGACTTTGGAAGTTAGAAAAAAAAAGTTTCAGGTGCTTCTTTATGGACCCTAAGGAACAACCCATTTTAATATATAACATTAATTACATAACACCCTGTATATAAAAAATTACTGATTTCATTTTTATATATATTTACTTTTTAAAACAAAATATATATAATTTTTACTGATATAAATGTATTTTTAATAAATATATTTTTTTGCAAATATATTTAATTTTTTTATACTTATATATTACTTATACTTATACAAGTGCATTTTAGCATGAAAAAGTCATTAATGCAAACAACAATATTGAAACAAGTATCCAGATTTTTTTATATACCTAGCAAAAATGTTGATTTTAAAAAAATCTCTGATTACCATGTACCTGAAAACTACTATTTTGTTTTTGTTGCGCCATTATATTATTATAAAGTTAAGCATTTTTGCTATTTTTTTAAATCTTGTATTATATTAATATTTATAATTTTTTAAAAGAATATTTTATAAATGTATAAATTGTATTATTATAAAATATTACACACAGAAAATAGTATATTATGTATCAAGTTTGATAAACGCAATTTTAGTCACGAATTTAATTAAATATTTGTATAGAGCGACATCTTTAAAACAATAGAGTAACCATTCTAACTTGTGCTCTGTGTGGGATGTCAAATGTCAAATTTTTGCGTGTAAATAGAAATTTATCCCTGGACTAACTAAAATTTAAAATCCGATAGAAGCAGAAGCAGTAGCATTAGAAGCAGTTTTTTACAGTGAAAGTAAAGATAAGGTTTTATAGGAACTCCGCGGTGGAGTCTTTACCCGAAATAATAAAAAAATGTCATTTTTAGTATTATTTTACAAGAAGGGCACTTACTTAAAACTAACTTTAGCCCTTAGTGTCATGGAAACATGTACTATGCTCCACACCTCAAAGTCCCACCACGTGACCACGTACGGAACGCAGTCTTTTGAAATTTTGGCATTTAAGGCTTTTCAGGTTATGTATCTGTCAAAGTATAGTCAATGAAAGAAATAATATTTATAGTGTTACCGCTTACGTTAAAAGTTAATAAATCTTTATAGTATCACAATAACAATGGTTGGTTTAAGAATTTAGGAATATAAATACTGCATTTAATAAAATTCTAAAGTGTTTAGTTCCAAATAAGTGATATTTTTTTAAACAGCATTTATTAAAAAAAATCTAACTTCTCTATTATGAAATAAGAATATCTGTATCAAAGGTAGGTTAATGTATTAGAACAAAAAATATCTTCTAATTTTGTATTTTAAGGTTAGAAAAATCTATTTTGACCAAAATAAAAAAGTGGATTAATTGGAAGAATGTGTTAATATGGTCATAAATAAATATAGGTATACTAAATAATTGTTGAATATGGTTCAAATTAAATTGAAGCTTTTATACTTCTAATGACAAAACTCTCGGCATACCTACTTTAAATTAGATTATAAGAAAACGAACAATTTTTAGAGAAACTTGGAATGTGAAAATATTTAATACTCCCATGACATGTGATTTATTAAAATTTTTAAAGTTATAATGATTTTTCGATGTAGATCAAGTTCAGTCGAAGCTTTTTAACTATTTGTATTGACAAAACTTTATGTAGGTACACTTTAAGCTGGATAAGAAAAACTACCACATTTTTAAATACCATATTATACAGTCTTTTAAATAATCCAAAATACTTATTTATTTTGGTCAAAATAAATTTTTCTAACCTTAAAATTACAAAATTAGATGGTACTTTTGTTTTTTATTTTTTTTTTAATAAATGCTGTTTAGTTAAAATTATTTTATGGAGAAAACCAGATATTTGGACCAAATGCACAAAAATATTACTTATTTGGCACCATACACTTTAGAATTTCATTAAATGCAGTATTTATATTCTTAAATTCTTAAACCATCCATTGTTATTGTAATGTTATAAAGATTTATACATTTTTAACGCCTAAACATCATATTATTTCTTTCGTTGACTATACTTTGACAGATACATAACCTGAAAAGCCTTAAATGCCAAATTTTCAAAAGACTGCGTTCCGTACGTGGTCACGTGGTGGGACTTTGGGGTGTGGACTCCACACTGTGGAGCATAGTACATTTTAAAGGTGGAAGAAATAAATCAAATCTCTTTCAAAAAATCAACCGATAAAAAAGGTAAAATAAGAAAAATAATGAAGGCAGCAAAATCAAAAAATCGTTAAAAAACTTTAATATCTATTTGTGCATGCATTAAAGAAGTTAAATAAAACATATTAGGAGTTTCAAAATAAATCACAAGTTAATTACTCGTACTGGTAATGAAAGCAAAAAACACAGCAAAAATAAATAATAAATAAACATGTTTTGGAGAGAACCAAAATCTTTGTCATTTATCTTACGAGATCTCTGCCTTGTAATTAAAAGTGGCTCAAGTTGCTCGGCTTAGACGGCGCATGTTTTCGTGGTCTTCTGACTCGACTGCATTCTGGTGATGCCTTGTTGTTGATGAAATCGGTTGTTCGGCGTCGGGACCGACTTAAGCCTGGTTAAATAATGAAGCTGAGTTGCCGAACCCGAACTGTCGACCTGAACAAAACAAAACGATTAAATTGCAACGCGACAATTTCGGTTAATAATTATAATTGTACATAAGTAGGTGTAATTTTAGTATGTTAAACTAGACATTAAATAATACTTTTTGACATACACAAGTTTTTTTAAATTGGTCGTAGCTCAGGTTAAAAATTAATTTAAAAATCTGTACCTTCAGAATGTTAAAAAATTATGAAAAAACCTCGTTTGAAAAAAAAATTATGACCTTTTCGCAGTTTTTTAGTTTTTGCTCTTATTTTTGTAAAGTGGTCGGGACTCTGGTTAAAAATTAATTTAAAATCTGAAACTTTGGGAATACCTTCAGTAAAGTCAAAAAGTAAGAAAAAAAAATATAAAATTGTTGGTTAAAATTTAATTTAAAAATCTGAAACTTTGGGAATACCTCCAGAAGAGTAAAAAAATAAAAAAAACTCGCTTGATAAAAAAATTATGACTTTTTCCTACTTTTTTGTTTTTTTTTCTAATTTTTTTAAAAGTGGTCGGGGGCTCATTTCTAAAAATTGTGTTTTTGGAAAAAATTTAATTTAAGAAAATTATAAAAAATTATGAATTTTTCCCACTTTTTAAAGATTTTTTCTATTTTTTTAAAGTGGCTCAGGTTAAAAATTAATTTAAAAATCTGAAACTTTGGGAATGGCTACAGAAGTAACAAAAATATAAAAAAACCTCGTTAAAAAAAGTATTGATTAAAAAAAATATAGTTGGGGCCAGGGTTTTAAAGTGTCGAACAAAAGCCGGAAAAATTTGGGGAAAAACTGTTTTTTCAGATTTTTTCCCAGGCATTTGAAAAATGTGCTTTTTTGGGAAAAATTGAATATTTTTTGGAAAATATAGACTTTTGAAAAAAGTAGCAATCAACAGCTATACGAGTATATCCTTACAGGAAAAATAAAAATAAACATTGAATTAACTTTTTTTAGGATTTTTAATTTTTTTTTAATAGGTCGTAGCTCAGGTTAACAATTAATTTAAAAATCTGTACCATCAGAATGTTAAAAAATTATGAAAAAAAACTCGTTTGAAAAAAAAATTATGCCCTTTTCCTACCTTTTTAGTTTCTGCTCTAATTTTTTTTGTGGTCGGGGCTCTGGTTAAAAATTAATTCAAAATCCGAAACTTTGGGAATACCTCCAGAAGAGTAAAAAAATAAAAAAAACTTGTTTGATAAAAAAATTAGGTATGACTTTTTCCTACTTTTTTGTTTTTTTTTCTAATTTTTTTAAAAGTGGTCGGGGCTCATTTCTAAAAATTATGTTTTTGGAAAAAATTAAATTTAAGAAAATTATAAAAAATTATGACTTTTTCCCACTTTTTAAAGATTTTTTCTATTTTTTTAAAGTGGCTCAGGTTAAAAATTAATTTAAAAATCTGAAACTTTGGGAATGGCTACAGAAGTGACAAAAATATAAAAAAACCTCGGGGGTTTAAAGTGTCGAACAAAAGCCGGAAAAATTGGGGGAAAACTGTTTTTTCCGTTTTTTTCCTAGGCATTGGAAAAATTTGCTTTTTTAGGAAAAATTGAATATTTTTTGGAAAATATAGACTTTTGAAAAAAGTAGCAATAAACAGCTATACGAGTATATCCTTACAGGAAAAATAAAAATAAACATTGAATTAACTTTTTTTAGGATTTTAATTTTTTTTTAAATTGGTCGTAGCTCAGGTTAACAATTAATTTAAAAATCTGTACCATCAGAATGTTAAAAAATTATGAAAAAAACTCGTTTGAAAAAAAAATTATGACCTTTTCCCACTTTTTTAGTTTTTGCTCTTATTTTTTTAAAGTGGTCGGGGCTCTGGTTAAAAATTAATTCAAAATCTGAAACTTTGGGAATACCTTCAGTAAAGTCAAAAAGTAAGAAAAAACCTTGTTTGAAAAAAAATATAAAATTTTTTCCCTCTTTATAAGACATTTTTAAAGTGGTGGGGGCTCAGGTTAAAAATTAATTTAAAAATCTAAAACTTTGTAAGTACCTTCAGAAGAGTAAAAAAAATAAAAAAAAGTGACAAAAATATAAAAAAACCTTGATTAAAACAAATAATGATTAAAAAAAGTAGTTGGAGCTAGGGTTTTAAAGTGTCGAAAAAAAAACGAAAAAATTGGGGGAAAAACATGTTTTTTCCGTTTTTCTCGAAGCATTGGACAAATTGACTTCTTTAGGAAAAATTGATTTTTTTTGTAAACTATACACATTTGAAAAAAAGTAGCAATCAACAATTATATATCCTTATATATAATATCCTTACAGAAAAAATAAAAATAAACATTGAATTAAATTAAATTGATTTAAGAAAATTAACGTAAACGTTAAATATACTGTCGATTGGGTATTTTTTGCAAAAAGTCCATTCAAATTATCCAATTACAAAATAATGAATGATTTATAAAGTAAAAATTATAATTTTATAAATGGAAGTATTAAATAAAACGAAATTTATTTAATAGAGCACTGAATATGTTTTTTTGCGACCCGGTAAAATATTTTTACTATTTAAATAAAAGAAATAATTATTATAATCATAATATTATGATTATATTTATCATCGCAAATTCACATTTTTCTTGATAGTGTACGGATAGTATCCGTAAAAATTTGTAAATTTAAAAAAAATGACTTACATTTTTTTGTTTTACCCTTTGAATAAAATGAAAAAAGTGCATGTCAATTTTTCGAAATTTCTCAATTTTTCCGTTTTTTCCGCCGGTTCAACTTTTCCGGAAATTCTAAAACCCTAGTGTTGATGTGTTACATCAACAAGGTTTGCAAGCTGATTATAACCAACTACTTATTTTTCAGATTCTTTAGAAAATTTGCCACAGCTGTACGTATATACGAGGTATATACTGTACAGGGTGGTCCACGTAAGGTGACCCATATACTTATCTCAGAAACTACTGGAGTCACAAAAAATTTGTAAGGAACAAATATTCACGAAGTAAAAAATATTTTTAAAATATTATATTTTCATTTATACAGGGTGTTCGGTTTTCCTTGGGACGATACCAACTTTCTTATTTTCAATGGAACACCCTGTATTTTTTTGCATTTTTGGATTCTTCCCACTCTTTTAGGTATACTTTGTAAATATATTAAATAAGAAAATGTTAATACTTTTTGGGTAAAATTAAGATTTATTAAAATTTCTCTAAATGTAGACACTCGCTAAAAGTTAAAAATAACCAACTAAAAGTTATTATTTTTTATATTATGTAGTATCCATCTCTTTAATAATAAGTAAGCTATAAGTTAATTATTATATTTTTTGGAAAATATCATACAGGGTGTTTTCTATGTCCCGTTGAAAATAGCGATTTTAAAAGTTTAAAATCTTGTTTTTATTCAATGGAACACCCTATATATTTTTGCATAATTGGATAGAATAAGTAATTACCTTTCATTTTATATATATATATGTCCTATACCTAAACCTAACAGAAAAAAAAATATTCGCATTTTTCACAATTAGTAGCTTTTTTCCAATTACCTTAGTTAAATTTTCATTATTCAAAGAAAACACCCTGTATAATATTTTCCAAAAAATAAATTAATTAACTTATAGCTTACTTATTATTAAAGAAATGAATGCTACATAATATAAAAAATAATAACTTTTAGTTGGATATTTTTAACTTTTAGCTAGTGTCTACATTTAGAGAAATTTTAATAAATCTTAATTTTACTCAAAAAGTATTAACATTTTCTTATTTAATATATTTACAAAGTATACCTAAAAGAGTGTGTAGAATCCAAAAATGCAAAAAAATATAGGGTGTTCCTTTGAAAATAAGAAAGTTGGTATCGTCCCAAGGAAAACCGAACACCCTGTATAAATGAAAATATAATATTTTAAAAATATTTTTTACTTCGTGAATATTTGTTTCTTACAAATTTTTTGTGACTCCAGTAGTTTCTGAGATAAGTATATGGGTCACCTTACGTGGATCATCTAAAAAAAATATTCGCATTTTACAAAATTAGTAGCTTTGCGCGTATGGTAATTATTATAGTAATATATATTTATATATAAAAGGATTTTTATTTGTTGTTATTGAAATTTATTTATTTGAATAATGAAAATTTAACTAAGGTAATTGGAAAAAAGCTATCTACTAATTGTGAAAAATGCGAATATTTTTTTTTCTGTTAGGTTTAGGTATAGGACATATATATAAAATGAAAGGTAATTACTTATTCTATCCAATTATGCAAAAAAATATAGGGTGTTCCATTGAAGAAAAACAAGATTTTAAACTTTTAAAATCTCTATTTTCAACGGGACATAGAAAACACCCTGTATGATATTTTCCAAAAAATATAATAATTAACTTAAAGCTTACTTATTATTAAAGAGATGGATACTACATAATATAAAAAATAATAACTTTTAGTTGATTATTTTTAACTTTTAGCGAGTGTCTACATTTAGAGAAATTTTAATAAATCTTAATTTTACTCAAAAAGTATTAACATTTTCTTAATTAATATATTTACAAAGTATACCTAAAAGAGTGGGTAGAATTCAAAAATGCAAAAAAATACAGGGTGTTCCATTGAAAATAAGAAAGTTGGTATCGTCCCAAGGAAAACCGAACACCCTGTATAAATGAAAATATAATATTTTAAAAATATTTTTTACTTCGTGAATATTTGTTTCTTACAAATTTTTTGTGACTCCAGTAGTTTCTGAGATAAGTATATGGGTCACCTTACGTGGACCACCCTGTACTCCGATATTTATTGTGTTTAGTAATTAGCTTATATTTTTCACAAATATTAACGGATTTAAAAAATAAAAAATTTAAATAACGTATTTTTTTATATCTTAAAAAAAAGTTTTGCCAAAAAATAAATATCGGTTTTTTTCTCAAAAATTTATATTTTATTTTTTTGCATTGTTTTAAGATGAAAGTATATCCCAAGTCGATTTCCATATAGCCTAGAATGGGAGGAAATAAGCTATGTGTGGGCGTGTACGTATTTGACGTATTTGCTTGTGCTGAGTTTGGGAATATTTTTATTAATATTTGTTTGTTTGTTTGTTTTAGTTAATTAACCGAAATAAGCTTCGAGTAAACCAAAAAAATGGGAATGCATATACCAATACCGTTTATTCCAGTATTTTGAGGTTGCAGCTTTTTCGCCATCTTGGATTTAAGGGTGAAATCGTCATATTTTTGATTTTATCGAAAAATAACTACATATACCATTTTTGACAAGAATAATTAACCTTTTGACAGTAAGACGCCATTTTGATTTTTTTTAAGTATTATTTAATTTCTAGTTTAACATTCTAAAATGTGCAATTCATACCAGTTCCAAAAATATAAGGGGGAAGTTTTTACGTTGGCACTGTATATATTAGGGTGTCCCAAAAAAAAAGAATATTTTTTTTCTTCTCGTCTCTTGTGAAAATATGTTGGTTTGTCATGTTTTAAGAGCCCTGTCAAAAGATCAGCACCATTAAAAAATTTTTAGGGGTCGCTCAAGATTTTTAAAAATTACCAAAATCGTCAAAAATTGTATTTTTTTTTATTTTAATTTTTTTTCTCGTTCCGATATAATTTTTTAATTTAAAAATAATAATGATTCTGAAAATTTCAAATCGATATTTTAATTTCTAAAGGTCGCTCAAGATTTTTTTAACTTTCAAAGTAGAGTATTTTGAATGTTTTCGAGCGACCTCTGAATATAAATATCAACGAACTTTTAGCGACCTTTAGAAATCAAAATATTGATTTGAAATTTACAGAATTTTTATTATTTTCAACCTAAAAAATAATATCGAGACGAGAAAAAGAATTAAAATAAAACAAAAATTCAATTTTTGACGATTGAAAATTTTTAAAAATCTTGAGCGACCCCTACAAAATTTTTAATCGAGCTGATATTTTGAAAGGGCTCTAACAGCATGATAAACTAACATATTTTTACAAGAGACAAGAAAAAAAAATATATTCTTTTTTTTTGGGACACCCTAGTATATATATTTTCAATCGATTACTCTAACCGAAGATCATTGAAATAAATAATACCTATTTTCCTGGTTATTATATATAATATTATATATGTTGTCTATTTAAAAACGAGCAATGCTCTATAAGTATGAACTTAAAAAAGATATCTAGGATTTGTGGAGGGAATCCGTATAATCTTCACTAAGCAACCCCTACGGCTTTAGCCACCCCAACTTAATTTTTTTAAATGGCAACCCCTTCTTTGTGATACCTCATTGGAAAGCTCATGAGAATTGCTATTTAAATGTACTAAAAAATAGTTTTTAATAGTTTAATTTTTGGAAAAATACGCAAAATAATTTTCATAATTATTTATTGCAATTTCTTGTTAAACAATTTTGTTTTCCCAAAACATTATTAAAAAAACTGGAGAACGCAAAATACTTACATAAGTATAATAAACTAAAAAAGCATAAATAAAGAAATTGTTCAACACTTGAATTTTTAGCTTTTTACATTAAATGCTAAAAAGGACTAAAAGGACTTTCATTATTTTCTCAAATTCCCTTCGAACATTTTAAAATGTTTGTCGTGGAATAGCTCGGCATTCTTGAATTATTCGTTGTCAAAGGTCTTCAATAGAATGAGGCTGAAAACTTTTAAAATAAAACTATATTTTGTTGAGATATTTATTCCCATGAAATAAATGGAATTCAGCTGCCTGTGAAGCATGCATACATGTAATGCTCAGTGAACAATAATTTAAATACTGCGTTTTGAAATATACCTTCTCATATAATAAATTACCTACAATTTTTTTAATAAAAACAGTTCTGTGATTTGCGCCGTCCGCGTGGCCCACAAAATGTTTTAAAAAATAACAATAATTTTACTAAATTTTTTTACATATAAATAATAAGCAATTAAATTTTTTTGTTTTAATTTAAAACTTTAATGTTATTTATTGTATTTTTAATATTCATCATAAGTCATATATGTATATATATATATACATTAGGGTGGAGCGAAAAATATTTTTTTTGAATTTGATTACACATTATGCGCCAAAAGTTGCGCATTAGTATACAGTTTAATAATAATAAAAAAAATCTAAATATTTGATCATCTTCAGGGTCCGCATGTGAAACAAAAAATGGCAAATAATTTGGAAAATATGTTTTTTTTTAATAGGGTAAGCAACATATTTTTTTTCTTGACTTGCTTTACACATTACGTGCCAAAAGTTGCTCATTAATATACGTTTAAAATAAAGAATTACTAAATTTTCGATCATCTTCAGAGTCCGCATGAAAAAAAAGAATAGCAAGTTTTAAAAAACACTATATATTTTGTATGAGCTAAAAAACGAAAATGGTTTTTATCTGTAAACTAAAATAGGACTTTTGCAAGCTAATGAATATTCAAATTAAAATAATTAATAATTTTTTGAAGATTTAATATTATATAATAAAAACGCGAATATTTACAAATGTAATTGCCCTGCGGACCCTAGGGAAGAAATGTTATGATAAAATAAATCAAATCCATTTATTAATTTAAGAAAAGTCAAAAATTATCCTAAATAAATTAGTTTAATAGAATAAGTCAAAAAAAAAACTGACAAATCTTGTGTGTTTTACGATAAATCTGTACATTTCGCAAATGATTAATATCATCATATTAAAATTAACATCATTAGATAGACATAATCGTTTAAGTGCTACATTTAATAAATTTTTTTCTAGGAACAGTAAAATTTTAGATTGGTCACAGAAAAAGTTTTTCTTAAACCAATCAAACATTAAGATTGGCTTTATGTAACGTTAAGCTTAATTTTCTTAGGAAAGATACTCAGATCAACTCTTGGATTTTATTATTATATTCCAATTTGGATTAATTTTATCAAATATTATATAAATAAAACTAAATGGATTTAACTTTATTTTTACTAGTATAAGTAAGTACAGGGGGTTTTCTTATAAATGGGGCACCCCTATAAAATCTTTATTTAAAGAAATATCAAAAAAATTTAAAATCCAGCTTGCATGGTTTAAAAGGGTAATTTTTTTTTACAAAAATTTAAGAACAAAAAAGCATCGGTAAATTTAATAAAATAGCATTGACATTGTTTTTTTTTCAATGAAACACCATGTATATTTTGAAATAGTTTTTTCTTTGGAAAAACAATGTTATAGGTATCTATTTTACCGATGCTTTTTTGTTTTGTAATTTTTGTCAAAAAAATTACTTTTGTAGCCCTTGAAGCTGGATTTTTTAATATAATATAATATTATATATATAATATATTATATTATCTTCAAATAAAGATTTTAGAGGGGTGTCGTATACGAAAACACCCTCTACATTTGGAATAAAATCAATAAAATATTTGCTTAATATCTCTACATGCTAAATTAAAATAATCCTGTCTGGATTAAATTATTAAAAAAATTTACTGAATATTAGAAAAAGACCTATAAATTATGTACTAACATTAATCAAATATAAGACTAATTCTATCCAATTTTTGATACGACTATCCAATATTTGATTGAATTAATAAAAGTCCGCTAAAATCAAGCTATTATCTTGACCAAATCTGTAATATAAGGAGCAAATTTAGCAAACATGCCAATTTTTAGTTTTTAACGCGTCTTAGTTTACAGTTGCTCTTCGCGTGTAGTGAGTTGTAAACGATCGTGTAAGTACGTGTCCGGTTTTAGTTTGTTTAATCCATCGTTATTATTGAGAATATTAAAGGTAAGTAACAAATAAACCATTTTTTTATAGGTATGTTTCTCCCCTTATTTTTACAAAGCATTTTGACTGTCAAGTGGACGTCGATTTCTTTGGAATGCGAACGAAATAGGGACTGTTGTGCGCACCACATGAGATATCTCCGGCCATCATCTTTGATATATTTGCCGCCGTTAAATTAAATTTTAAATGTTGTTTTTTAAGTTTTAAATTAAACGCAAATATTTTAAAACTTATACATTATATTAGTCAATTAAACATAAAAAGCAATTGTTAAACCATTATTATTTTTTGTATTTTGTACCTACTTATAAATTATTATTATATTAAGTTCTTTTTTTATGAAAGTTTGTAAACTGAAATAAATAAGTATTTATAGACACAAAATTTAGTATACTTTACCTACCCCACTATCACAGATTATTACGAAAATCAATATTCCAGTCAATAATCAAATATTGAATAAAATAATTACCACATCAAACAAGTTTTATTTAATTATTAGATTAAAATATTAAAAAATTTGATAAATTTAATATATTTTTTACTAACTATTTTGCACAAATCAATCAAATGATCTGATAAACTTTATCCTAATTATTCTTAATTTTGCCAAATTTTTGATAACTACCACTTAAAAAATAAATTAAACTGACCTAAAAAGAGCTTAATTGAATCCAAAAATTGGTAAATTAAAGAAAATATTATTTAAATTCTAGAATATCGTAGACCAATTTAATTTAATTTTTACTATTATTATTCCAAATTTTGTTGTGATTTATAAAACTAATTTGCTGCTATTTATCACGGTTTGATACATTTAAGCATAGCAAGTAATTTAATCGAATGAATTATTGATATTAGTCTAATTTTTGATTGGCGCTATATTGATCAAAAATTTGATTGTAATACTACCTTAGCGGATTAATCTTATTCAAAATTTCTTTCCGAGCTCTAAATATTTTTTAATATTAAAAAAGCTTTCACATCTGTAATCGAGATTACAATATGCAACTTTTCCACACTAATGCTATTTTAATTTAAAAAAAAAATTTGGATTTTTTTCGCTTTGTTTTAAAGTATCTGAATTAAATAATGTATTAGTAAATATTGCAAATATAAATAAATAGGACAATCTTCTACAGGCTTTGCTTCAATTAAAAAAATTAATAAATGCGAATTAAAATTTTTACACAAAAAAACTTTTATTTCAATTGTTTGTTCAATTTATTATACCGAATAACAATGTTTTTTAAATAACAAACATCGAATTGAATTTTATATTTTTAGGTTTATAAATATTTAAATTTAACAAAAAACAAAAATAAATTAAAAAAGTAATAGAATTGAGTTAATAATTAAAAAAAAACTCTTTTATTAGAATATAAAAATGTATCTGTAAAATCACTCATAATTTCAAGTGAAATTTTAACATGTCTGAAAATACGTTTTTATCTTCTACTGTAATTTTTTTACTTTGTCACATAATATGTACAAAATTCAGTAGAAGATAAAAACGTATTTATATTATGTCCCTTTTTATTTATATAATATTATGTATTAAGTTTTATAAACGCCATTTTGGTCACGGATTTAATTTAGACACGAGCGAGCTTGCAAAATAAGATAAACTTTTTTTAAGACAAATTTTTAATATAAAAAAATTGATTTAAATAAAATATTTGTATAAAGCGAAGTCTATACAAAAAAAATAACCATCCCAATAAACATTTTTGACGAAATTTCCAAAATTTACATTGCCCTTCATTATTTTTATTAATCTTAACAATTATCAATACTTTAAAATTTTAAATAACTTTAAAATATGATTATGTTAAGAAAAAATTTTTCCTTTAAATTTTGTATCACTTTAATTGCAAAATATTATCACAAAATATTAAAATAAAAATTCATACACGGGAAATGTTAGCAAAAAGTGACAATTGTATTTATTGGAATTCCAGTTAGAATTTTTAACTTGGGAATATACTGACGTAAAGATCTCAAATTTTTTTGTGTAAATCAAAATTTATTGATTGAAAATCGATATAGAAGCAGTTTTTCACAATAAAAGAGAAGAGAATGTTTTATGGGCACTGTACGAAAAATTGTTAAAGTTTTATCAGTTAAATCTAGTTAACTGCACTACTACGGCGAAATCAAAAGGTCAATACAAACGTTCATATAATCTTTTCAAATATTGGAGTCAGGAAACTATTTAATACTTTTGGATTGAGATAAAAAATATTTTTTACATTTTGTATTATTTTACAAAAAAGGCACTTTAATTTAACAATTGTATAAAATTTCACAACTGCTAATTAACTTAAAACTAACTTGAGCCCTTGGCTAACTTTGGCCCGTGACTAAAGCGCCATAGAGCCACAAAAGTAATGGGCGTTTTATAGGTGAAAGTAAAAAAAAAATTATTATATTATATATAAAAATCAACTATAAGTCTAAAAAAGGTCAATAAATTTTAAGTTTAAAAAAGTTAAAATTAATTGAGCATTATAATCCTTTTAGAGTAAAATTTATTTTGGGCGAGCTCGTGATAAATGGAGAGGATGAATAGTTTATTCATTGTAGGTATTAAAAACCTAGTTGTGAGAGATTATCGTCTATAGCCAAGGATTACGATTTTTATTATACCTTTTATGATAAATGTATCAAAACTAAAATTTAATTTTATTCAAAGGGTTTATGGACGCAAAACTAGAGGTAACTAAGTCTTAACATAAATATTATTTTACACAAACAATTTTTTTTAACTCTGAAGTGGAAATATATTTGGATGTCTCTAACTCATTTTTAAGAGGAAAGGCTCTGTTTACAGTTTAAGCCTTTTATTTTTAAACAGGGATTTTCGAAAATGTCAAAACCATTCTTATCTTTTATAAATATTTTTTTTAAATCTAAAAAAAATATAGTGAAAAACATTTAAACATGATTTAAACCGTTTTATAATATTTTAAGTAGCACGAACGCCACTCAAATGTTGCTACGGATTTAGATTTAAAAGTTTTAAAACCTTTTTACTTTATGTTTGGATAAACCTCCATTCTAAAAATATTTTATGCAAGGGTTAGCAGGTAAGTAGGTAAACATTTGCTTTAATTTTAATTTTTTTTTATATTAAAATAAACAAAAAATTAATTAAAAATATTTGTATAATTAAAATTAAAATGCAAAATATCTTTCCAGTAAATTTACAAAAATGGCGGATGCGCCGGGATTATTATAATTTTTTAAATTACATTAAAGTAGACAGTTATCGGACACTTTATAGTTATACAAACAGTAAAATAGCCAGTGGTTGGACATAATATGTCCAATATTATGTCCAATAACATAATCTATTTGTATCCCGGACATTTACCAGCCAATTCTTATGTAAAATTGTCCCCTGAATCCGAAAAGACCGTCAAAAACTATAAAAGTTAAGCAGTTTTTGAGATATAGTTAATTACATATTATATGTAAAATTGATTATATTTTAAAAACTGTTCCACTTTTATAACTTTTGAAGACATTTTCGGATTTAGCGAATAATATTTCATAGGAATTGACTGCTTAATGTCCTGGATTTAAATTGTTGACGAGAATTATTAGTCTTTAATTCGTTTTTAGAAAGTAAGTAATTTAGTGATTTCTTCGTCACAGGACATCTTGCAGTATAACAGTCATTTAAATACAGTGCATGATAGAGAACATAAAAAATTAATGGCAACAAAATTAATAAATTAAAATACTTTTAACATACCACCCGAAAAAATATTAGATATACATAAATCATCCTGTTCCGGCCTAAACATTATAAATGCTTCACAAACTAGAGATACCACACTTAATGATATTTGCAACTAACTATTTCAGAAGTCATACCAAGGAATTAGTATTTACCTTCAGAATCCAGAAAAGGGATGAGGAATCCGAGAAAGAAATATATGAATTGTGATATTTACAAAAATGAAATAAAAAAATTACCTAAAACACCAATTTATCTTTAAAAAATATTTAACAATTTATGTTATTTGATGTAAACTTGTTATTAATTTATAACTGGATAAAAAACAAACACTGTTTTTGAGTTTCACGAATTTATTTAAATTTTATTTGACAATTGTTTCGCTAACACAGTAGCTTCTTCAGAAAATACTGTGTTAGCGAAACAATTGTCAAATAAAATTTAAATAAATTCATGAAACTCAAAAACAGTGCTTGTTTTTTATCCAGTTATATATTAGTGACATGGAGTGTCATCAAGTAAAGGTCGAAACAATAAAATATTTAAACTTGTTATGTTTATATAAAAATTGTATGTCCAATAACTATGGTTCATGTGTCCAATTACTATATAAAATGTCCAATTACTATACGTTTTTATAAAACTAATATTAAAAATTCAAATATTCTTATTTAAAAAAAAAAAAACGTAAATAAAGTTTAAACAAACAAACTATACTTTTTATATATTTATAAGAAAAAATTAAAATCTTTAAAACAACGGCATATATAAATTTTAAATGAATAATATTCCTTAATTGTCCCATAACTATGTGGTTTACCCTAAACATTTCGCGAGAAGTTTTTTAAAAACAAATAATTTAACAAAAAAGCTTGTTTTTATTTTGTTTTGTAGTTTATACTTAGTAAGTCTTAATCAATGCATTTCTGATATTAGTAATTTACCATTCAGAGTAGCGTTAATTTGCTCATCAAACCCATTAGTTTTATACCCATGTCAGAAATTTAGTCCGCCATCTTGGGCATCCGCCATAGTAAATTAGGTTACGTATTTTACTTGACAAACCCTTCTATTTGATACCCTTGTCAAGGCCTTAAGGAGGTGGTATTTAAATAGGTTATCTTTTAACGTCAAAAGTTATAATGGACGCCATAGTAAAAAATTGTGATTCCTTGGGTCATGTTTTGAAGTAAAGTTTATGTCATATTATTTATGAACATTATATATCAACCGCTTACATTATTTGCTGCAAGACTGTTTTTAATACGAAAGTAATTATATTTTAGTTAAAAAAATTACATGCAAAAATGAAAAATAATATTTAAACTACTTTCAGAGATATTAAATGTAGATAACAATTATTAAATTTCCCTAGTAAAATATTCTTAGAAATGACATCCCTCCATATAAGCAGGTCATTAAAAAACACCCTGCTTACTTTTCTCAATAAACAATATATTAATACTAATACAGGCAATACAGGTACTAATAATAATAATTTAATAATAACTTGGCAGAAGTTAATTAGCTTGAATAGATGTTATTAATGTTTTACGCTAATAAGGGATTAAAGTGAAGCAATTGAATTAATCCGACAATAATTAATTTTAAACTTAATATATATTCTCCACAGGTATACGGAAATCAAAATTAATTGAGACAACAGATATCTTGAATACACATAATTAACGTGGAGTGGAAATGAACATTAAGCGTTATTGATTCACATTAAAAGCATCTGTTAATTGTTTCTAGTTCTCTTGTTCAGGAATCGCATTAATTTCTAGAAACTGGAAGGGTTTCGTTATATTGGGGATACCTTAGTATACTTGTATATACTTAGTATACTGTAGGCCATTTTTATGAGGATGAAATATTGCAACACAAGCCAAAGAAAAGTGGAAATGACCATTTCTCAACAGTTAAACACTCTTCTTTTTCTAATTATATTATTTTTTTTTAAATAACAAAATTATTAATAGTTGCAAACTCCAAAATCATCGTATACTACCATAAAATCTGACATCTGTCATACGTTACTAACCTTATTTTTTTAGTATTCAATAAACCGTAGTATAATAGTCATAGTAATGATACATATTATTCGTCGGAAAAAGAACAATCTCGTCGACTGATACACTTTCTTAATTGAAATGTGTAGGAAAAGTACAAATGTTTTAATATGATTAGAAAACGTTTATTTTAGAAATAACTTTAAATAGGAATATGTTTCAAAAAGTGCTGTCATTTGTGCCAATACAAATTATTATGAATAAAACTACATCAACAAAACGTTTGTGAATTTTTTAAGACATATTTTGAAAATTTAGCAAAACGTATAGATTAAATAGTATCATCCTCATTATATTTTTTATTATTATTTATTTGATAACATGTTCTATACTTAAACTTATACTTTCACCCTCAACAAAAAAATCTTATAACTTTTTTATTATTAGGTTTGCTGATATTCGGTTGAATTTATTGGAATCCTGAAGCATTGTTTTAAAGATTTCATGTAATTTATTGTAATATTTCTAAAAATATACTTGACAAAAATCAATGCGAATGTAGCTAACTTAAAACAGCATTAACTTTTTTATTTTCAATGAAACGCCCTGTATATTTGTATGATAAAAACTTTAGCTGTTTTCATTGTTTACTTTGTCTGTGGCAGCCGCTAAGGTTAGACGTGTTTTATGAGCTCGGCGATTTTCGTTCGTTAAAAGAGATGGTCTTTGATCCATTTGTATCCAATTTTGCTTAAAAAATGAAATAAATTCTGTGAAATGTTAACAAAGGCCTATAGTGAGTCTGCTATAAGTAAAACAAGAGTTTACAAGTGGTATAAGAGTTTCCAAGATGGCCGTGAAGACGTTGAAGATGACGAACGCCCCGAACACACAAGCACATTAACAACCGATATAAACATGGAAAAAGTTGAAGAAATGGTTATAAACCATCAGAGAAGTCGCTGATGTTGGTATATCGATTGGCTCATCCCATGAAATTTTTGCAAATGTTTTGGGTATGAAACGCGTTACAGCAAAATTTGTTCCAAAATTGTTAAATTTTGAACAAAATTTTTGGCCATAAACAATACTGTAATGATGCCCCAGCCTCCATATTCGCCAGACATGCCTATGTCTGACTTTCCTATTCCCAAAAATAAAGAGAACCTTAAAGGGCCGTCGTTTTGCAAGCATAGATGACATTACAAGCGCATCGCTGAAAGAACTAAAGGCTATCCCAAAGATCGAGTTTTAGAAGTGTTTCGAGTATTGGAAGAAGAGCTGGCACATGTGCATAATATCCAATGGGGACTATTTTGAAGGCGACCATAAGTGAAGCAATTGAATTAATCCGACAATAATTAATTTTAAACTTAATATATATTCTCCACAGGTATACGGAAATCAAAATTAATTGAGACAACAGATATCTTGAATACACATAATTAACGTGGAGTGGAAATGAACATTAAGCGTTATTGATTCACATTAAAAGCATCTGTTAATTGTTTCTAGTTCTCTTGTTCAGGAATCGCATTAATTTCTAGAAACTGGAAGGGTTTCGTTATATTGGGGATACCTTAGTATACTTGTATATACTTAGTATACTGTAGGCCATTTTTATGAGGATGAAATATTGCAACACAAGCCAAAGAAAAGTGGAAATGACCATTTCTCAACAGTTAAACACTCTTCTTTTTCTAATTATATTATTTTTTTTTAAATAACAAAATTATTAATAGTTGCAAACTCCAAAATCATCGTATACTACCATAAAATCTGACATCTGTCATACGTTACTAACCTTATTTTTTTAGTATTCAATAAACCGTAGTATAATAGTCATAGTAATGATACATATTATTCGTCGGAAAAAGAACAATCTCGTCGACTGATACACTTTCTTAATTGAAATGTGTAGGAAAAGTACAAATGTTTTAATATGATTAGAAAACGTTTATTTTAGAAATAACTTTAAATAGGAATATGTTTCAAAAAGTGCTGTCATTTGTGCCAATACAAATTATTATGAATAAAACTACATCAACAAAACGTTTGTGAATTTTTTAAGACATATTTTGAAAATTTAGCAAAACGTATAGATTAAATAGTATCATCCTCATTATATTTTTTATTATTATTTATTTGATAACATGTTCTATACTTAAACTTATACTTTCACCCTCAACAAAAAAATCTTATAACTTTTTTATTATTAGGTTTGCTGATATTCGGTTGAATTTATTGGAATCCTGAAGCATTGTTTTAAAGATTTCATGTAATTTATTGTAATATTTCTAAAAATATACTTGACAAAAATCAATGCGAATGTAGCTAACTTAAAACAGCATTAACTTTTTTATTTTCAATGAAACGCCCTGTATATTTGTATGATAAAAACTTTAGCTGTTTTCATTGTTTACTTTGTCTGTGGCAGCCGCTAAGGTTAGACGTGTTTTATGAGCTCGGCGATTTTCGTTCGTTAAAAGAGATGGTCTTTGATCCATTTGTATCCAATTTTGCTTAAAAAATGAAATAAATTCTGTGAAATGTTAACAAAGGCCTATAGTGAGTCTGCTATAAGTAAAACAAGAGTTTACAAGTGGTATAAGAGTTTCCAAGATGGCCGTGAAGACGTTGAAGATGACGAACGCCCCGAACACACAAGCACATTAACAACCGATATAAACATGGAAAAAGTTGAAGAAATGGTTATAAACCATCAGAGAAGTCGCTGATGTTGGTATATCGATTGGCTCATCCCATGAAATTTTTGCAAATGTTTTGGGTATGAAACGCGTTACAGCAAAATTTGTTCCAAAATTGTTAAATTTTGAACAAAATTTTTGGCCATAAACAATACTGTAATGATGCCCCAGCCTCCATATTCGCCAGACATGCCTATGTCTGACTTTCCTATTCCCAAAAATAAAGAGAACCTTAAAGGGCCGTCGTTTTGCAAGCATAGATGACATTACAAGCGCATCGCTGAAAGAACTAAAGGCTATCCCAAAGATCGAGTTTTAGAAGTGTTTCGAGTATTGGAAGAAGAGCTGGCACATGTGCATAATATCCAATGGGGACTATTTTGAAGGCGACAACATTAATGCAGACGAATAAATAAATATTTGTTTCAAAAAACGAAAATTCCCGATATTTTCTGAACATATTATTTATTATTTCAAATTTTTAAATATTAATTTTTTTTCGATGTAAAGTAAATATATGTATGTGTATAAACGATTTGTTAGAATACCTTCATTAAAAGGTATATTATTATTTACTAATTAGGTTGGAAATTCATTAATTAAATAAAAATTGTTAATAAAATAGTTAAAATAAAGGAAAATCACTATTCAAATAAAGTTTTGATAAACTGGTTTATTCTTCATGGACAATACGACAAACTTATTGCTAGAACATGCAGACACTTTTTGTATGTTGTACCTTTAATTTGGTTATCCATTAAGAATAAATATTTTCATCAACTTCTTTTGAGTAGTTATTTTTTTTTATTTTAATAATAATAAACATCGGAAATATTTTGTTATTCATACCAAATTAATACACATCTGTGCATAAGCAACATTTTATTAGTTTTTCTTCATATTATTAGGGTAATTGTAAAATATCTTAGTTAATATTAACTTTAGGTATAGGGAATAGTTATATCAATGAAAAGGTATTAAAATTTCATATTTAATTATGTAAAAATATACAGGGCGTTCATTGAGAATAAAAAAGTTATTGATATTTTAAGTTAGCTACATTCACATTGTTTTTTGAAGCATCTTTTTAGAAATATTACAATAAATTATATGGAATCTTTAAAACAGTGCTTTAGGATTTCAATAAATCCAATTAAATATCAGCAAACCCAATATTAAAAAAGTTATAAGCTTTTTTTGTTAAGGGTGAAACTGACCAAATTTTACAAAAAAATTAATAACTCAAAAACTATTAAGTTTAGGTATAGGAATGATGGTAAGAATTTAAAAATGTAAAAAAATAGATCACCACCATTTAAAATAACAAAAATGATATCGCTTCCGTTAAAACCGGAAGAGGAATTTTGTTCAAAATAATTTTGAGAAATAGTTTAAATGATATTATAATTGCTATACAAATTTTAATTCGATATCTTTTGCCGTTCTCCATAAATGTCAACCATGATACACCATATGTATATATATATATATATATATATATATATATATATATATATATATACAATGTATTATACATATTTATATATATATAGGTAATTCTACAAAAGTTGGACAACTTGATGTCATCAGTCAATAGAGTAGGTATTTTAATATTTTTTTAAAATATTTTAGTACCTATATTACAAAATATCCAGATTTTTTTAACTTGCCACCCAATTTTAATGTATTTTTTCAAAAGCACGTTTGTAGAAAAATATAATAAATATTCAAAACATCAGTACCTTGGCGTGTCACAACTCCTGAATCAAATATTTGAATGATTTTATTTTAAAATATATTCAATTTATCTTAAATTTTTTTAATTTCATTACAAACTATAAACCATTAAATAATGTATTTTTCATATTTTATCATAGATTTAAATAATATCAATTTTTAAAAAATTAATAATCTTTGTAGTCACTTTTACCTGTCAGTTCTGTGTCCAATGTTAAAATTCAAAATTCCTGCGAAATATTGAAGTTTAAACGTCAAGTCCTCGTTTTAACTCAAGTTTTGGTAAAAAATTACCTACAGAGCCCGCCCTTTGCACGACAGTCATCTTGAAAACAATGCAAGTGGCGAAGTTGTGGTGAATGCACGTATAGTTCCAGTCAAAATTTCAGTACTGTGGTGAGTAGTTATTTTCTTACGTATTTATATTTCATTGTAATTTATATAAGGCTATATGTGATTTGTTGATAAGTAGCATTCACTAATAAAAAATATCAGTAAAATACTTAATTCCGAATTATAATCTCAAATTTCTGTCCCATTCATCAGTACCGTGTCGGACACGGCGTGTCCTCAGTTCCATGTTCGATGTTTCGGTTATCTTTTTTTCGCAAACTTCGATTTAAATTCTGCTTGCGCAGAACTTGTTTATTTAATGTCATTATAAACTCGTATAAATTTGGTGTGGGTCCTAATAATTGAGATATCGGTATATCCAAAATCCACCAGCCGCCACTGATGTGTGGTATTATTTGATTTTAAGATATTTAATGTATAATATGCTCAAAGTTGCAATAAATCTTATATTTTCCAATAAATTATGCATTTAATTAGTACACTGGTATACTAGTCACTTCCCTTGCATTCAAATTTAGAAAACACAGATATTTCACAAACTGTTTAAAAAAGTGACTGGCCCGGTCTGGAATAGTATATTTATTAAATTATCTATGTTCTCATAACAAAATACTGTTTGATTTTTTCCGAAAACTATATAAACAAAATGAGGTCAAAAGTTGCCCATATACATATCATATATGATAACAAATCGCAAAGTATTCAGGATCAATATTTAGTGCGTTATTTGTAAGATAGAGTCCCAAATGTTCGAAAGACTGGTTTAGAATTGCAAAAGTCCATGGACTTTTTAAATGTACTTAGTTAGAAATGGCCGGAGAGGCCATATTCCTGTAATCGTCTTCAAAACATAATGATTGAAAATTAATTTATTTATTAATTTCTATAAAAAATACTATTTTTGATATTCAGGGTGTCCCTAGGCAAGAGTGTAATCAAATGAGAACAAAAAAGCGACACCCAATACCGGGAGCTTTCGCCCAAGTTAAATGTAGGAACATTGAGACGATAAAACATTCTTGTCTTAAAACTTTTAAAAATATTTTGGCCGACTGTGTTTACTTAACTTTTAAAAAGGTATGTCATACTTCAGGACGCCAATGTTTTAAAGTAAAAATTAAACAACTAGTTCTGTACCCGAGCCAAAATCTCTGACAACCACTACAGAATTCCACTCTAGCGGTATTATCTTCCGACTGCAGGTGCTGCAATCGCATCAAAGGCATTAAAAATAATAGCTATTTAATATCTTTTTCATTTCCGCTGTTCTAATACGTTAAGGACCACCTTAAATTTCGTTACAACGCAGAACAAGTTTACAGTCGATCGGGAAAGCACTCGGAAAAAACTTGTACTGCCTCCTTAGCATTCCCCCATACTCCCCATAAATAATCATCATTTCGGTATGATAAATAATGATAGGAACAAAAATTGACAGCAATGTCACAATGAAGTAGATTCCAGTCGACCAAATATTTTACTTATTGGGATTGGCCACAATCCACACAATAAGGTCTGTTCTATCCACAGACCACCATTGATGGTCTGTGGTTCTATCTCATGCTAAAAATACTTAAAATCACTGCAACACTGAACAGAGTTTAACGGCGGCCATTTTTGTTGTTTACAATTCTTGTGCTTTGGGTTTGTGCTGTTTAATAATTGTTTTAATCTTGGGTTTCTTACAGAGGCACTTGTAAGCCTAAAATACGGTCTTTAAGTGCTTAGGACAACCATTTTACTCCTCTTTTATAATAAATATACCTTATTATATCAGGGCTGTCAAATGACAATTTGAAGGTTAATTTGTGTGTTATAATTTAACCTTAAAATTGACATTTGACAGTTTTATGACAGCCCTGATAGAATAAAGTTTATTTTTTACAATAGAGGAGTAAAATGGTTGTTCTTGGCACTTTAAGGCCTTTTTTTAAGGCTTACTATGAGAAACGTTTAAGACGATTAATAATCTGTATAAACAGAGCACAAACCCAAAGCAGAAAAATTGTAAAGAACAAAAATGGCCGCCGTTAAACTCTGTGCAGTGTTGCAGTAATTTTTTGTATTTTTAGTACGAGATAGAACAGACCTTGTTGTGTGGATTGTGGGATTGGCTATCGTTTTTTATTTTTATCTCGCTTATTGTTTGCGTGAAATAATTTTAATTTTCAAGTATGTGTTTCGCATAATTTTCGGCACGTTCCCTTTTTCTCTGTGTCGCGAGTTCTGGGTCACCCTGTATTAAAATCATCCAAAATATATGTTATAATATAAATTATTGTTATGCAAAAAGGAAACAAAAATGCAAATAAACATTTCCAAGCTTTTCATTGCAGATTATATTTTATAAAATGGATATAAGAATAAATGTAATAAAACTAAAAAAAATCCAAACAGACAAAATTGAAGTTGGCAAAACAAATTTTGCATAGAATATTTTCATAAAAATAAACTTTTATTTGATATTTAAATTTAATGACAGGTTCTAGTACACATTTTAAAAGGAATATAAAACTATAAAACTCACAATCACTTTGCATTAAAATTTAAAAGAGATTCTATAAACTTTTGAAAATAAAATTTAGTTTTTATTATAATAATTACCAAATAATATAAACATAAAATCAAATTTTAGATGGGTATTTTCTGGGTTTAATACAAACGTTTGTGCTAACGTTTTTACTGTTTTCGAATTATTATACTCTAAAATCGTAGATTTTAGTGGACAATAGTACATAATCTAACAGGCGGAGAAAGAGTTTATTTAAAGCCGCTATTACACATAAAATTTACTTTAAAAATCAAATGTATTTAGCAGCACGCGATCGTTAGGGAAAAAAATAGAATTTGAAAAAAATTTCATAACTTCTTTGAAAAAAAATTCATATCTTCATTGGCTAACAGTCCCTTGGTCAAAACGCATTTTGGACTGTCTACTTTTTAATAAAAAAATATACTTTTTAATAAAAAATACCTTTTTTGAAAAATTAAATTTTGAAAAGTTTCTGTACGTTTTTAATCGTATAAAAAAATATCACAATGAATTTAAAATTTTTTGTTACTTTTAATGGATAGTGTTAATCAGTACAAGCATTTTGCAAGTTCAATTGTCAAAATCGGTCAATTAAAAAAAGGCTTTTTCGGTCAACGGAAAAAATCGATTTTTACCGCAAAAAATAAATCGACAAAAATAAACAAACAAATTTTTTTTCGCAAAAAAATACGTGTCTCATTATTTCGACCAAAAACAACATATTTAAGTTTCATAGAAAACCTGCGCGTACCGGTCGTTTTGAAATGTATTTTCATTATTATACGGTGATGTATATATACATTATAATAATTTATTTATACAGGGTGAATCGGAAGGATCGCACTAAACTCTAGGACTGCATTCTACACATCAAAATAATAAAAAAAACTCAACTGTTCTTATCCGATTCTTATTTGTTTTCAAGTTATTGCGAAATTAAAAAAAATAATTTTAAAAAATGTTCTTTAAAAAACTATGGAAACAAAGTTTTTGTTTCCATAGTTATACATATTGTTTACATTTAAAAAGCCTAACTGTCAGCGTCAGTGATATTTTTGTAATTTTCCAGTTTAAATTTTTTTAAAATGCCAAAAGTTTATTCAAATTTAGAGTATGCTAATATGGTTTTTATTTATGGCTTTTGTAATGGCAATGCCACAGATGCTGTGGAAGAATATCGGCGACGTTTTCCACGTGAAAGGGCTCCTGACAAAAATTCTTTCAAGTTCTAAAATAACATCTGAAAAAGCTGATCGACAAACTTTAGAAGAAGTGGAAAATATTTTGGATCTAGTGGAAGAAGATGCAACGACCAGCACCAGAAGAATCGCTACTTAATTGTACATTTCACATAAACGGGTAATACACACACTTCACGAGCAAGGCTTATACCCATACCATTTACAAAGAGTACAGTTTCTACACCCGGAAGATTATGCTAAACGTGTGGAATTTTGTCGGTGGGTAACTAACAATCGTAGAGTTGTATCGTGTATACTTTTTACAGATGAAGCAACATTTACCCGTGACGGCATTAATAATACGCACAACTCTCACGTATGGTCTGACGAAAATCCCCATGCTATAGTCGAAACCAATTTTTAGCACAAGTTTTCAGTAAATGTGTGGTGTGCTATGATTGCTGGGTATTTAATTGGCCCTTTTATCATGAAGAATCGCCTCACAGGGGAACACTACCTTAATTTTTTAATAAATGAGTTGCCAGGATTACTAGAGAATGTCCCTTTAAACGTAAGAAGGCGAATGTACTATCAGCATGATGGAGCCCCTGCACATTTCGCTCGTGAGGTCAAGCAACACTTGGATGAAATGTTTCCAGAACGTTGGATTGGTCGCGGAGGTCCAATTAGTTGGCCTCCAAGAAGTCCAGATCTAACACCACTAGATTTTTGTTTATGGGGTTGGTTTAAAACAGAAGTTTATAAAGTTAAAGTGAATAATCGAGAGGCACTAATTCAACGAATAATTAATACTGACGCAGTTCTTAAAGAAAAACAAGAGTTAATAGGACAAGCAACAGGCGCTGTTCGCAGACGTAGCAGAGCATGTTTAGAACTCAATGGGGGTATTTTTGAACACCTTATAAAAAGTCATAACTATTAAACAAATGTTACCGTTTCATTTTATTTATTTTTTAATTACGCTATAACTTCAAAACAAATAAGAATCGAATATGAACATTTGAGTTTTTTTTAATTATTTTAATGTGTAGAATGCAGTCCTAGAGTTCGGTGCGATCCTTCCGATTCACCCTGTATAATGTATTATAATAATTTGACTTTTAAACTGGATACGAATATGAAGTCTTTCTATATAGGCTTATGAGTGTTATAATATAAAAACGCTTGAAAAAAATATATACTATTATTATAAACCTATTATATACATACATACATTATATACTATTATTTTTAATATTTTCTTTTTAATTAACATATTATCTAAATTTTTTATATAAAACAATTGTATTTAGCTGTCAATTAAATTTTGTAATCGAATTTTAATTCGGTTCTGATTATTCAATGAAGAGGAAATTTAATTACATGATAAAATTATACCAGTTAAGTATTTAAGAGTTACTTTTATTTATAATTTTTTAGTCGAAAATTTGTTTAAGAAAAAATATTTTATTTTTATCAAAGTCGTGTTCTAACCAGTATAAAATAACTTCAACTTTTTTACTCATCATTAACATAATATAAGCTGTAAACAGGGTTGCCAGATGTCCGGTTTTCTTTATGCCTGTCCGGTCAAGACAATATTGGTAAACCGGGCCTTAGTTAATCATCTGGCAACCCTGTAAAAGTCAAATAAAATCGATTTTATTGAAAATATGTTTTTAATTTGTTTTATTAGATAACACTTAATTGCATTTTGTGAGAAACAAAAACTCTTGAATTTATAAATTAAATCAATTCATAAAAACGTTGACGCAGAAGAAATTTGAAATTAAATGTTAATTTCTTATTTATTAAACTAAACTTAAAGCGTCAACTTTAGTTTGTAAAAAACTATAAGTTAAAAATGATTAAGAAAAGGAGTGGGAAAGTTTAAATACTAAGGATGCACTTTTTTTAAATATTTAAAATTTACTTTAAAATTTAAAGAAAATTTAATTTAAATTTATAATTTAATATAAAATTGTTTTCTACAACTAACACTTTTTAATTATTTATTTCATTTAATGTTGTAAACGCGTCATTTCTAATCATTAAAGACCAAGTCTTTTTAATAGGTCGATACAAATTCCTAGTGCGAAATGTGCTAAATAGTTTATAGATGCTTACTTAAAATGACTGATACTTAGAACTTTTTTAAACATATTTTTTCATTATAAAAAGTTCTATACCCTTAATATTATCTTTATTCTATAATTAGTAAGATTTTTAGTTTTTAAATATTTAAGGTCTTAATCTAGTAATAATAATGATTATTTCCCTCATTATAATATGAACCAATCAAAAGCCTTGAATTTTCGAATAAATTTCGTTTAAATAAGCGATTACTAGACCTTTTTAACAGCGATTAAATTTTAGCCTCCATATTGGATTTTTGTTTACGATTTTAATGGTGTTATTTACAAGTTTTAACAAACATTTTTTAAAAAACAATAAAAAATATGCTCAGTAAGTTTTTTATTTGATTTTTCTTTTTGGAAAATAGTTTCATGCAAAATAATTAAAAATAAAACCCCTCGACCGCTACGCGGTCTCGTGATTTTATTAAATTATTTTGCATTCAACATTTTCCAACAAAAACCAAACAAAAAACTACTGAGCCTAGTTTACCCGATTAAATTCATAGTTCTCGTGATATAATAAATGATTAAAAATGAAAAAAAGGAATAAATTTACAGCTTAAACCAAGTCAAATAAAACTTGGCAACGCTGTTTGTGGGCACCCTGTTTAATAGTACATTCTTGCTTTAGTTTTTTATTGTTTTACACAGGGATCATATATTATATGATCCCTGTGTAAAACAATAAAAAACTAAAGCAAGAATGTTTAAGCATTGTTTTCTTTTAGAGTTCGATCATTAATGTCAGTGATTCTGCATCGTACGAGACAATTATTGAACACCCACTTAATTATCGTTTGGTCTAAAGCTTTGTCCTCATATATTGTTTGCGTTATTCGAATACGCCATTGTCTGACATTGGCAGACTAGGTTTACAGTTTGTGGGTTTCTTTTGATAATCACTATAGTTGTTGTTAAGTTTACTTTATCATAGGTATTCCTTTAATTAGTGATAGTGTGTTTGTCTAAGTGTAATATAATTGAGTGGTTGTTTATTAAAAAAAAATAATTGGATGATTAATTGATTACATCAATTATGTCTTAAATGTTGTTTATTATTTTATTATAATTTTAAACATAAAATTCCTATAAAATTGTTCTTGATTAGCACACTAAGCCGATTAAAAAAAATAATATTTAAAGATTTATATGAATTTATTGTGAAATAAACCTTGATTTAAAGATGTTTTAAGTTCTTGCATTAATTTTAAAAGATATCCAGAGACTGTGCAAATTTACCTTTAATTTTTAAAGGTTTTATTTCCAAAGATTTTAAAAATATTTTAAAGGAAATACTTTTTGTAAGATTGAGAATATAGATGTTCAGAGATATCTAACATTTCTATAGATTTTTAAGGATTCCCAATAGCAATTACTTTACCTTGATTTCCAAAAGTCTTAAAAGATTTCCAGAAACTCTTAAATACCAAACATTTTAAAAGAATTGTTCAAGATTTTCAGCCTAAAAATATATTCAGAAATTTTCAAGGATTTTATGATTCCAAAAGAAAAGGTTGAAGTTGAAGAAAAAAAGCAATAGAGATTTCTTAAGATGAATCTTAAATTCTCTTAAATTAAATTCTATAGATTTTCAAGGATGTCTAGTAACTGTACCTTGATTACGAGAGATTTTTAAAGTACCTACACTCATTTCGGAATGTTCTTGGTGAGTCAACGCTCGAGCGATCGAGAGCGGTGTGGACCTCGCTGTAATATTCGGGAAGGTGCTTGAGTGAGGTGGGTCAAGTACGAACTGGATATATAAGGCAAAGCGGAGCATCGAATAGTCAGTCAAGCTTAAATACTCGCGACGAAATAAATTAAATATACGTGCAATTAAATAGACTCTTGTAAAGTAGTGATGTTTAAATAATTAGTAGTTAAGTAACTAGTTAGTTGAATAGTTTCTTAGTGCTTTAATTGTAATTAAGTAATAAAATAAATCGTTTAGTGCGTGTTTTATTTACACTGTCGAACCATAAAAAAGTTACAGTATTAAATCAATACTATTGTTATATGTTTATATAATAGTATATTATTATACGAAAGATAATGCGCATAATCTAGAGTGTAATACTCTACCTTATCTACTCCATTGAGTGGATAATTAAATGATTTTCAAAAATAAATAAATCTGACATTTGTCAAATGGTTAACCTCACTTTTTACCGATTTCAAACGTTATTATAGTCGCCTTCTCCCAATTTAAAACCCGATTGGTTTAAATCACAGTAAATATTGAAATCGGCCAATCACTAATGCCTAAAACGTGAATAATGAGTTCATTATTCCCGTTGTTAGGCAGCGAAATTATAATGTTTATCATTATTCACGGAAAACCCTAATATTTTGCAATAGGAGTAGATAACAAACTATATAGTTCAAGGTTATCAAGAAATATAAGGTAGTATAAAGTATACAATACTATTTTGATACAAAATTTAATAAATTATTCTATGCACATTAACACTTACTTATTAAAGATTTTTTTTTAATTTATTTATTTCAACGATAGAACTGTTCTGAGATTTACGAATGTAAGGTGCGAGAGAGTGGTTAATTAAATGAGTGGCTAGAAAAGTTTATAAACGAATAACTATCTAAAAATGATTTAAATAAAATATTTGTATAGAGCGATAACTATAAAACAACAGAGTAACCAACTTGGGAATTTGTATTATGTCAAATGTCAAATTTTATTTGTAAATAGAAATTTATTTTGAAAATGGACCCTTTAATCCAATATAAAAGCAGTTTTTTAAAGTGAAAGTAAAGAAAATGTTTTATTGGCATCCAACGGTGGAGTCTCCACCCGAAATTAAGTTAAATCTAGTTTACTGCCGGCAAACTTAAAACAACAGTACAATGTTCATATAAAATTTTCAAATATTGCCATTCAGAAACCATTTATTACTTTTTTATTTGTGTATTGAGATGTTAAAATATTTTTTAGGTTAAGTATTGTTTTAAAAGAAGGGCACTTTACTTTAACGATTGTATGTCATTTTTTCTACTCCCACCTTTAAAACGCCCTTTATCGTATATGTTTTCATAACACTAAGTGACCTTTTAAATACACATTGACAAGTTGTGGCTTTATGGCGCTTTAGTCACGGGCTGAAGTTAGCAACAGGTTTTTAGTCAGGGGCTGGTCAGTTTTAAGTTAGTTGACAGTTGTCAAATGTCATACAATCGTTAAAATAAAGTGCCTTTCTTGTAAAATAATACTAAACGTGAAAATTATTTTATTATCTCAATACAAAAATACAAAAGTATTAAATAGTTTCTCAACGCCAATATATAAAAAGTTTATATGAACATTGTACTGACCTTTTAATTTCGCCGGCAGTAAACTATAACTTAAATTCGGACACGGACTCCACTGTAAAGTGCTCATAAAACATTTTCTTTACTTTCACTGTGAAAAACTGTCAATTTTTAAGAAATACATTTCGATTTTTAACCTTTATAATCTGTGTTTATTAAATAAAAACACACGGTTTCCCCTATTGTTTCATAGATGGCGCTCTATACAAATTTTTGATTTAAATCATTGTAAGATAATAATAAGTATTTGTCCTAAAAAAAGTATAGTATGCAACTGGTTTATAAACTTTTCTATACACTCATTAATTTAAGCACTCGCTCGCAAGCTCGCCTAAATTAAATTCGTGTATAAAATGGCGTTTATCAAACTTGATACATAATATACTATTAACAACTATCAACTAACTTAAAACTAACTTCAGCCCGTGACTAAAAACATGTTGCCAATCTTAGCCTGTAACTAAAAGGCCATAAAGCCAAAACTTGTCAATGTGTATGTGTCATGGAAACATGACGATAATGGGAGTTTTAAATATGAAAGTAGAAAAACATATTATGCTTAAAAAATAGTTTATTATATTCATTTGCGTTACAAATTTCCAATACAAATTGAAATTTAAAAGCTGCTAAGGTTAGACATTCTAACTCAAAATCTACGATATTTGACTATAAAAAAATGTTAAGAGGACCATCAGTTTTTCAAAAGTAGTCCATTTAAGCTGTTTCCAACAAAATTAACCATTCTCATAAGCTTAAAGGCTTAATAACTTTTTTATACATAAATTTATCTCTACGTTTTTTTAATAAAATAAAAGAAAACAAAAGGAATGAAAACCCCGAAAAATTAATTATTCTTTTACAATTTTAATTGAAATAAAAAGGGCCTTTTGCAAACAACAACGCCTTTTTATTTATAATTTACATTGTTTAGTTAATTGGTTTAATTCAGCAAATGGAAATTTGGTATTTTTAAACACTGGTTGTTAAAAAAGGTTTTAAGACATTTTTATCTATTTTCCATTTAACTAATTGGTAATTTGATTCGTAATTTTTTTACAATACCTCGTTATTAATAATTAAAAAAGGTATTGTAAAAAACGGGAAAACCAGATTTCCAAATATAAATGTTTTTAAATGCAAATAACAAAATATTTCTTAGGGATTTTTAAAACTTTGTTAACGGTAATTTAAGGAAAATAAAACACTCTAAAAAATAAGTCCCTACACTGAAAAAAATAAGCTGCTGAAACAACAAAAAAAATATTAATTCAACTCTTTATGCACTTTAAATACAAGCAATGGTTTTTGCACGTTTACTTAACCATCTAAAAATGTCAAATTGTTTTGTTTAATTGAACAAAATATATTAGTCAAATGAACAAAATGAGAATATGTCGGAGTAATATTTCGAAAATGGTTGTGCTAACATTTTTAAGATGTAAATTTCTTGAAATGTCCAGGTAACCTTTTTAGCATATTCACTTAACACCAATAAAATGTTAAATTAAAATAATTTGCGCTAATGTTGGGTTAATTAAATTATGGAATTAATATAAAGAGAAATAATTAAACCTTCCCTCGTCAGAGTTTTTGTTTTGAGTGCGTTCCACCTACTTCAAATACCTACCGACATACAGCTGATTCGACCTATATTGGGATATTGGGAGTCTTATCAGTCACTGATAATCAGTGTCGGGCAATTTGGTGTAGTGGAAATTCCACTGTGGAACACACCGGAAACAAACGGCTACCTGAGCTTATATACTCCTATCGTAAGCCAACTGAGGCGAGATGTAAGAAGAACATCACATGATCAACAAGGTCTAATGATGTGGCGTGGGTTTTCGAAACGCCCTTCACGGCAATTTTATGAATGCAAAATTAACAAATTTTAAAGTAACATTAACAATTTGTTAAATGAACAAATTTAATGTTTTGAATTTAAATAGCTACTAAACGTTAATTTAATAGTTAGGTAATCCTAAAAATTTCAGTATTTGATTCAACCAATTCCAGCTAATAAATCAAAAAAGGATAAAAATTTTAATTCAAAAAATTAGTTTATGTTAAATCAATATTTTAACTGTCAAATGAACAAATAAACTCTGACTATTGCTTTGACACCAAAATATAGATTAATCCAATAGGTTTTTTGATGAAATAACATTTTCAAAAATGACATTTAGGCAAACGTTAACTCAACTACATTACTTTTTTCGGTGTAAGCGATGCCAAACACAATACTATTTCAATTAATATTAAAATTTACAAAAAATAAGAAATATGCATAAGCCTTACGTAAAACCGTGGTTTATAAATTGCATATTTTGCATTTTAATAATTATTAGATATAAAAGTGGATCTTACAATGAGATCGTGTTCTTAGAAATAATTAGCTAATTTCGTTTAACAACGTTTGCAGTCTTCCTAACAATTTAAATGATAATATTGTCTTTAACCCGTTATCGTCTTTAGCGTGCTTAAGTCAAGGATAAGATAATATTATTTACGTAGCGTTTAGTTGATTTTATTAGTTAAATAAAACAAACTCATAAGAGGAAAAAATACTCCATGTTTTAACTATCTAAGCCAGTAATTAAATAAGTGTTACACACTATACTTTTTCTAAAAATGATTTAAATTAAATTTTTGTATACAGCGACATCTTTAAAAAATAGCGTAAAATGTAAAATATGTAAATCGGAATTTTTCCCTTAAAAATTTAATGCTCACAATAAAATCTAGTTTACTGCCGGCGAAATCAAAAGGTCATAACTAGACATGGGATATTTAGGTACTAAAAACTGAAAAATAGGTAACTAAAAAGGTACTAAAAAAAAGCATTTTAGGTTAAAAAAACAGCATTTTAGCTAAAAAAAAAACATTAAAAGTTCAAGTTTCGTTTATAATTTTGTTTAGCCGCATACCCAAACACAGAACATACCCACAATAAACTAGTTCTATGCAATAAACTGTGTTTCACTGAGTGATACCAGAGATATTTTTTACATAATATAAGATTAACATTCAATCTTTTTACTAAAAATAATTGTATTTTTCTAAAACAACAATTTTCTCATTTTTATATTGCATATTTTTCACGTTTTAAAGTTAAAAACATTTTAAATTTATATTTTAAATAACCCCGATAACACATTTTTAATTGCTCCTCGTATATTTGAAATAGCCCTGGTAAAACATTTTCAATTATCCCTCGTATAGTAACCTAGAAGATGGCGGCGCCCATGATTAGGAAGTTTGCGCATATTGACACTCATTCTCCCTACCTCCATATCTTAAATGCAGAGATATGGAGGTGGGGAGAATGAGCTTCGACCATTGCGCATCCGATTTTTGCCCGACGCTCTGTAGGCTGCCATTTTCTAGTCGATGACGTTATTTCATAGATAATAAATCATATAGATACGCCACTGTCACATATTTGACGCTCCTTGTTACGCACACTCGGCCCGCTATGCCGCTAGTTGTACCCGCCTGACATTTATTGGTTTTAGGTTATGGTTTTAATTTAGGTTATCCTGTCAAATTTTGACAGTCAAAATAGTAAAAAATAAAAGGCCTGAAAGTTTATTTAAATTGTTTATTTGAAAAGCAAAAATAAATGTAGGTATTATATTTTAAATTATTCAAGGTATTTACTAAACTAAACCAATTAACAATATAATACTGTATTCAAGTGAATTTTATCTTATTAAAGAACACAAATCAGTATAAAGTAATAATATTATGTACCACATTTGTGTAAGTACCTACTTCATTGTTTTAATAAAATAGTTATAATTGAATAATACAATACAACCTTGTCATCATTGCGAAAAGTATGCATCATAACTTGACTGTTAGAGCAGCCCACAGCACAGCACAACACCATGTTAATGTTCAAATAATGTAGCAATATATGTATAAAAAATAGAGTACACAGATAACGATAAATCGCAATTTTAAACGTTTTTAAGCGTACAGAACAAACCAAATAAACACAATATGAATTTACAAAATTTATCAAACTGAAGTTTGTTGATTTCGTTACCAAGCAACCGTCAAGATTAACCGCCGCTCCTGCCACATGTGCCTCTAGTGTAAACTAAAACCAAAGTCGACTAGACAAAAATGTGGATTTTGTTTGTTTAAGGCGAGTGCACAGGGCATGCGTTATTTGTTTAGTAAACACCGAGTTTCGAGGTTATAATTTTTCACGTTCGTTTTAAGTATTAATACAAATTTGTATTTAACGGTTGTTCTATAGTGTTCTGTTGTTTTGTGCTTCATTATGGCTTGTTGTGCTGTAAAAGACTGTAAGAATAACAGAAAATTTCCAACCCCGGGTATAAGTTTTCATGTGTAAGTACATATTTACATTTTAAATTTTTAACAATAGTTACAATAATACCTATACTATTTAAAGGTTTCCCAAAGGAGAGCTTCAAAAAGTATGGCTTAATTTAATTGGAAAATCAGAAGAAAATTGGACTTGGAATAAAAATAAAGTTATTTGTTCAGAGCACTTTAAAAATGAAGATTTTGCTATGCGTTTTGGCAAAAGGTTTTTAAAATTAAATAGTGTGCCTTCTCTAAAACTGGAAAAATCAAAATCCAAACCATCTTGTCAGGTTATAAGCACTGCATTAACTTTGTATTCAGATTCTGAGGCATCAACAAGTAAAGTTAAAACTAAACTTCAAGAGTCTACGTCATCAACGGATGAAAGTATATTAAAGAAACAAATAAGGAGAAAACGAAAGATTGAAACTAGGTAATATAAATTAAATGCCTTTTATATTTTTAATAACCTTCAATTTGTAGAGGAGAAGCAAGCCAAAATACTTCTGCAGCTAGTACCAGTACTGACAGCAGTGCAAAACAAAAGAAAATTAAATTTGTCAAAACTATACACAACTATAGGTAGGCAATGCTTAGTGAAGTTAAAATATTTGTCTACTTCGATGCTTTTAAGAACTTCTTAAAAGCATTTATTTTAGGATTTTATTTATTTCTAAACGTTAAGATGATACCAAGTACTTGTTATCACAATAAGGGTCATTGTAACACTAGGTTTACAATATACTATTATTTAATTAATTTTGAATTACTTTTTTGTGGTTGTTTTATTTATTATTTTTTATTTTAGTATATCTCCTTCAAAAGTTAAGAAAATGAATACAGATTTAAAAAAACTTTATGGTGCAAATAAAGAAATAAAATCTTTAAAACATAAAATTTTAACCATGCAGGTGGTAATGGAGCATCTAAAAAAAAATCAAAGTGTATCTGAAAATGCTGCTGATCATTTAGAAAAAACATATGGTAGTGTTCCCCATCTATTAATGAATAGATATTTAAAAAATATTAAAAATGAAACCATAACACATGAGTCTTATCCTCCAGTATTAAGAGAATTTGCCGCAACCTTGCAATTTTATTCCAGTAAAGCATATGAAGAGGTTAGAAAAGAATTTGCAATGGCTTTGCCTCATCAGGCCACAGTTAGAAAATGGTATCAAAATGTTAACTGTGAACCAGGGTTTGTTTCAGCAGCATTTGATGCTCTGAAGCTAAGAGTGGAAGAATCTCAGTCCAACAATAAAGAAGTTTTTGGTTCTCTCCTATTAAATGAGATGTCAATTAAAAAAAGTTTGGAATTTGATGGAAAACAAATGTGGGGATATGTAAATGTTGGTGTCCCAACCGAAAATGACGAATTACAACCAGCAACTGAAGTATTAGTCATTATGGTTGTTTGTCATACTGGACATTGGAAGATACCCATTGGATATTTTTTTATTGTTTCACTTTCTGCAAAAGAAAAAGCAAATTTAATACGAGAAAGCCTAATTCGATTGCATGAAATAGGAGTAATAATAACTTCAGTCACATCTGATGGACCCAGTACAAATTTTGCCATGATGAAAGAATTAGGATGTATATTTGATAATGTTCATAATTTAAAAACTTGGTTTAATCACCCCTCTGCTAATTCCCAAAAAGTGTTTTGTATATTAGATGCATGTCATATGGTGAAACTTATGAGAAATAATTTTGCAAGTTTACAAATTATAAAAGATCCTAATGGAAATAATATTTGCTGGTCATACATAAAAAAATTATATGAACTTCAAGAAAATGAGGGCCTACATATAGCAAATAAACTTAAAAAGGCACATTTGGAATGGCATAGGCAAAAAATGAAGGTAGGTTTTTTTATTAAGTAAATCAGTAAATCATTAAATTTAATTTTAGGTTCACTTAGCAGCTCAAAAGCTAAGTAATAGTATTGCTGATGCCATAGATTTTCTTAATAAAAAAATGGGTATACAGGAATTTAAAGAAAGTGAAGCCACTACAAATTTTATAAGAAAAGTGAATTGTCTGTTTGATATTTTAAATTCCCGAAGTCCACAGGCTAAAGGATTTAAATCTCCTTTAAGAATTTCTAATGAAAATGTTTGGAGGCCTTTTTTAATGGAAACAGTCCAATATTTATCAAGATGTACAGATGTTGGGGGAAGACCTTTATGGCTTACCCCAAAAAAAACTCCCTTTATTGGTTTTTCCATTACATCTATGTCTGTTTGTGGAATTTTTGATGAATTTGTTAAGTCTGGCAAACTAAACTATTTTTTGACTTACAAGGTATCCCAAGACCATTTAGAAATATTCTTTTGTTCTGTAAGGTAAGTTAAATATAAATTTTTTGAAACTATATAATATTTTTAACCAATTTTTTTTAGAAGTAGAAATGGATGGAATAATAATCCTACTTGTCTACAGTTTAAAAATACTTTTAGAAGATTATTATTGCATACAAAAATTTCTCAGGGAGAAGGCAATTGTAAGGTTTTAGATGCTACCACTGTATTATCCATACCCAGTACTTCAGTAAAATCAACTGTGGAGGAAGTGGATTTCTCCATGTATAGGAAGTTCAGCTATGAACCTGCAGATTTTTTGTTGGATCATAATTATGACATATTAAGTGGTGTAGTTGAACTGAATACACTAACATCAAATGTTGTGACTTACATTAGTGGTTATGTAGTCAAAATGCTGGAGGAAAGTAATAAATGTGCAGAATGTATACTGGGATGCAGATCAACTATGGATGCCATTAATGATGAATCATATTCTTTAATTTCATTCAAGGATAAAGGTAAAGTAAATGCATACTTCAATACATGCTAATGCATACTTTATTTTTAGGAGGCTTGCATATTCCTTCATATGGATTGGTAAAAATCTGTCAAGGAGTAGAAATTGCCATAAAGAATATGCTACTATCAACAGATAACAAAATACCCAAGGAAAAAAATTTTATGGACATTTTTGTCATTGCTAATGCACAAAAATATTATACTGATATTTATAATCTTTTTCCTATTTTACACAATCATTTTTTGGAATCTGCACCTTGCGATGAAAATCATGGATTTCTTTTGGTTAAAAATATTGTTCGTTCATATGCAAAAATACGTCTTTATAATTTAGCCAAAAAACATACAGAAACGATTCAAGGAAATGCAGTTAGGAGACAGCTTAATAAATTAATATTGTTTAACCATCAGTAATATGTTAAAATTTACATAATAATTTGGTAATGTTTGTAAATTGTTTTTATACCACGTTGACCGTCATAAAACCTAAATCTTTGAGAAATTTAGTAATTCTCTAACTTAGTTTACTATGTCCATTGTTAATTTCGATTTAGGAAAAGTTTTTAATCCTCCAAATTGGTTTATAATCCCACCTGGAAATTTTTACAGCTTTACAATGTATGTTTAATCTTTATTGCATTATATTTGCCTCTATAAATACTCTATTAATCTCCCATTGTAAAGCTGGCAATACTCAGAACCTTTTCCTACCCTTGATCCTATTGCCACAACTACCCTTAGAGGAGACAACCATCATCTTGCATCTAAAGTCAAACATTTTTATATTTTCAGTTTTAAACAAATATACGATTCTATTTTAATAAGTATTGTGTATGACGATTGTTGTAATGTAAAATATGTGTTTGAATTGTAATGTATATACATATATGTATATAGAGGTGTCCCTCTATAAACTATCTTTTATATGTTTTTTGCGACGAATAAAGAATTATTTATTATTATTAAGTAACAACTTAACTTTTATTTCATACCAATCATACCAGGATTATTAAAATATATTATTTTATTAAAATTTAATTTGAATAATACTTAAACCTAAACAAATGAATAAAATAATTTTTAACAATCATTAAATTATTTTATTTTATTACAATTTAATTTGAAAAATACCCATACTTAAACAGATAAATAAAATAACAAATTTTAACAATTATTAAAATATATTTTGTTAAAATTTTATTTGAATAATTCCCAAACTTAAACAAATGAATAATAAAATTACAATTTTTTATTAAATATAGTTTTTTCTTTTATTTTTTACATAATATAAGATTAACATTCAATCTTTTTACTAAAAATAATTGTATTTTTCTAAAACAACAATTTTCTCATTTTTATATTGCATATTTTTCACGTTTTAAAGTTAAAAACATTTTAAATTTATATTTTAAATAACCCCGATAACACATTTTTAATTGCTCCTCGTATATTTGAAATAGCCCTGGTAAAACATTTTCAATTATCCCTCGTATAGTAACCTAGAAGATGGCGGCGCCCATGATTAGGAAGTTTGCGCATATTGACACTCATTCTCCCTACCTCCATATCTTAAATGATAATATTGTCTTTAACCCGTTATCGTCTTTAGCGTGCTTAAGTCAAGGATAAGATAATATTATTTACGTAGCGTTTAGTTGATTTTATTAGTTAAATAAAACAAACTCATAAGAGGAAAAAATACTCCATGTTTTAACTATCTAAGCCAGTAATTAAATAAGTGTTACACACTATACTTTTTCTAAAAATGATTTAAATTAAATTTTTGTATACAGCGACATCTTTAAAAAATAGCGTAAAATGTAAAATATGTAAATCGGAATTTTTCCCTTAAAAATTTAATGCTCACAATAAAATCTAGTTTACTGCCGGCGAAATCAAAAGGTCATAACTAGACATGGGATATTTAGGTACTAAAAACTGAAAAATAGGTAACTAAAAAGGTACTAAAAAAAAGCATTTTAGGTTAAAAAAACAGCATTTTAGCTAAAAAAAAACATTAAAAGTTCAAGTTTCGTTTATAATTTTGTTTAGCCGCATACCCAAACACAGAACATACCCACAATAAACTAGTTCTATGCAATAAACTGTGTTTCACTGAGTGATACTCACTACACAGAAGTTTTATGACAGAACATAAGCTCACTACAAAGAAGGTAACTGTAAAGAAAGTTACTGTTACAGTCTGACCATAAGAAAAAATTCTATACCGTTGAGTTGCACGCCCTGGATAAAATATTGGCGCAAAATTTAAAAAGAACACAAAAAAAATAAAATAAGTAAAAATACGTAAAAATAGATAACAAATAGGTGAAAATAAACTGACAAATTAAAAAATATGGAACAAAAGTAGAAAAAGTTAAAGTTAAAAAACTAGGTTACAAAAGTATAAAAAAGGTAGTTTAAAGCAAAAACCTCCAAAAAAGGTAAAAAAGGTGAAAACAAGTTATAGTAGAGGATCCCAAGTAAGGTCGACCTTCACCCATCTGCTTACCAGATGAAAATTATATTTTATCAAATAAAATATGTTTCTGAACATAAACCAATAGGGTTGCCATAAAAAATATGATCATGGCTAGCTATAATAAATAAAAAATTAAAAAAAAATAATTTATTTTTTAAATTTCACCGACTTGCTTGCCAAATGAACGAAATTCCAATGGAAAGCATAAAACATACAGAATATGTAACAGCTAGGTTGCCTACCTTTTTCTGGTCCCTATTACCTGGTTGCTTTGTACAGGGTGATCCCCTATAATGTCGCCCCCCTTTAACTTTTTTATTTTAAGTGTCCCAAAAAATTTAAAAGTTTGGTTATTTAGGTACTAAAAAATACTTTTTTTCTACGTATAAAGAAAATTGGAAAATTGATCAGTATACAGGGAAAAACAAAAAGTTTATTTTTTTTCAATGGATCACCGTATATATGAATTTATTTTTCGATTCCTTGTAAAATTCTGAGCATAATTTATATAACAAACCATATACCTAAATTCAACCGTTTCTGAAATATTTGCATTCGAAATGTCATCATTAAATGTTTTTTTAAACTGTTAAAAATCAAGACGCCTCAGTATACCAAAATTTTTATTGAAAATAAATTACTATAGTGACATTATGTCAATAAGTGTTGTTAAATAAGTAAAAATGGCGTACTCAGACAGAAAAAGACAAACTATTTCAACTTATTATCTTAAAAATAATTTAAATGTGACTAAAAACCTGTTGCTAACTTCATCCCGTAACTAAAACGCCATAAAGCCACATCTTGTCAAGGTGTATTTAAAAGATCACTTAGTATCATGAAAAACAGGTACGATAATGAGCGTTTTAAAGGAGGGAGTACAAAAATATGTTTTTCTACTCCCACCTTTAAAACGCCCTTTATCGTACATGTTTCCATGACACTAAGTGACCTTTTAAATACACATTGACAAGTTGTGGCTTTATGGCGCTTTAGTCACGGGCTGAAGTTAGCAACAGGATTTTAGTCACGGGCTGAAGTTAGTTTTAAGTTAGTTGACAGTTGTCAAATGTCATACAATCGTTAAAATAAAGTGCCTTTTTTGTAAAATAATATTAAATGTGAAAATTATTTTATTATCTCAATACAAACGTATTAAATAGTTTCTAATTTCACCGTCAGTAAACAATAACTTAAATTCGGGCACGGACTCCACTGTAAAGTGCTCATAAAACATTTTCTTTACTTTCACTGTGCAAAACTGTCAATTTTCAAGAAATACATTTCGATTTATAACCTTTATAATTGTGTTTATAAAATGTAAAAATTTGACATTTGACGGTGACACACAGATTCCCCTATTGTTTCATAGATGGCGCTCTATACAAATTTTTGATTTAAATCATTTTAAGATAATAATAAGTATTTGTCGTAGAAAAAGTATAGTATGCACCTCGTTTACAAACTTTTCTATACACTCATTAATTTAAGCACTCGCTCGCAAGCTCGTTCTTACCTAAATTAAATTCGTGTATAAAATGGCTTTTATCAAACTTGATACATAATATACTATTATTACAACATTAAAAACAGGAAAATTTAAACTATAAATAAAAAATTACATTTTATACACTGTTTTATTTGATAATAAACAGTCGTCCTTTACATTTGTATTTTTTGCCACAATTAACATAATTACCTACCCAATGTCAGTTTTCTTGTAAATGTAATTTTAATTAATATTAACAAACCTTAATTTTGCTTAAAGGATGGCGATATTTTTTCATTAGTGGATACATTTGGATCTTAAAAAACAGTAATGACTTAATTTGTTCCTTGATGTATTGTTGGATATAATTTTTTGTAATTTAAACAATTTAGTTTAACTGGCATATGGTTTTCTTTTATTGTTAAATAATGCATTCGTTATTTACACAAAAATATTGGTTCGAATTTAAAAATACAATGTTTTAATGCAATGCCTAAAAATATCAGTTCGTTACATTGAATTATATAAAAAAAGTACACACATGCAAAAGTAATTTTCAAATGCAAATTCTATATACATTTAAAAAATATTAAATTAATTAATTTAAATATTTTCCAATATAATCGTAGCTTTAAAATAGTTACTTGTTTTACAGGTGTTGACTTTTTCATGCAAGTGTTTAAGTTGCTATTATACAAACACAATTAATTGTGTTTTAAATGATATTTATAAATATCTTATATGTCTATAGACGAATGTCAAACGATGCTCTCAATTTCTTTTTACACAGAAATGTCACTTTACATTCGTATTTTGCCTTGTCAATGAAAAGATTCATTTTTTAAGCAACGATGCCATTACGAAATGTGACTTTTACATAGTGGTCGTAGAAAAAATCCATTCAATAGCACATCTTCAATTTAAATTTTTGTTAAAAAATATTAACAAATGAATATACTAAACTATTTTTAGAAAATTTAGGTGCGAAAAAAAAATTACTAAATACATGTTTATAGTGTTTTTTTAAAGGAAATTTGCATATAAGTGTCATTGACAGAAATGAACAGAATAGTTTTATAAGCCTCTTTGTATAATATTTGGCAGAAACAAAAGTGATCCTATAAGGGTTCCGTTTTTAATAGGAAGTACAGAACCCTTATAAAATAAAATGAAGAATCTTTTATAAAAAACAAATACCTTTAGGTATTGTATACAAATGGCACTTTAGCAGAAAGTTTTAAATGGGTAATTTCAACTTGATAAACTTGATATTGAAATCTTACATAATTTTTATTTTTAATATTAAAAGTTAATTAAAATAATTTAAAACAAACAAAATCTGAGAAATATTAATTTTTAATTCGTACCTATTTACTTTAAAAACTTAGTCAGTATAATACCATGGAATAAAAAACTAAATTTAGGATCATTTTAATAAAAACGACTTAACTTGCACCAAGAAGACTAAATAAAGGAGGAGCAACTCTTAACCACAAGACTTAGTCTTGTTGCCTTGCACATTTATCAAGGTCTTTTTTTAGAAAAATTATCCTGCATTTGAAGGTAGAGCCGCAAGAATAGTATTTTTCTACTCCTATTACGGAATTTGACCCTTCTAATATCACTTTTATCTATAAAATGACATATATTCCGTAAAGTGTTTTACCGTGAAGTGCCCATAAAACATTTTATTTACTTTGAATGTGAAAAACTATTGTTAGTCCATTTTCAAGAGATACATTTTGATTTACTTTATTTGACTTGCCGGTTATACAGATTCCCAAGTGGGTTACTCTATTGTTTTGTAGATGTCGCTCTATACAAATATTTAATTTAAAGTATTTTTAAATAATAATAAGTATTGGTCGTAGAAAAAGTACAGTATGCAACTCGTTTATAAACTTTTCTAGACACTAATTTAATTAAACACTCACAAGCTCGTTCGGGCCTAATTTAAATTTGTGACTAAAATGGCGTTTTTCAAAATTGATACATAATATACTATTTTACACCGTAAACTACTTTGGGATGTAGTGGTAATTTTGATAATTATCATAATTAATATTTATATTAATATAAATAAAATATTTAAAAGAACTAAAAACAAAATAAATATTACAACTTTGGAGCTCATCAATGGGGTGGAGCGAAATATGAATATTTTTAAAATTGAAAACGCCTGTATATAAAACTTATAGAATTTTTAACTTGTGTATGATAAAAAAAATATTTGGTGAAAAAAAAATATTTTTTTAATTCCTTCCACCGCGGTGCACCGACGAGGGCACAAAACGCTTAAAAATTTTTTTTGAGACAATATTTTTTTAAGAACATAAGTAACTTTTCCAAAATTGAGCAAATTTATTTTCAAAAAAAAAACTTGGGCCACCCGGTCAACTTTAAAAATAAAAATATTTTCATATTTAACGTTGTTTCAATGTTTTTTTTTGTAAATTGAAGTGCTTATGCTCAAAATATGCTTAAAATAAACAACTTGGCTAAAATATATATATATATATATTTATATTTCTACCGTTTTTTGCCCCTGCTCAAATTATAATTATAATTTTTGTGTTTGCCATGGCTCTGCGGCAGTGAAAGAAATTAATATATATATTGTAACGAACGGGACATGGGGGGCACACATTAATAATTAAAAAGAATATTAAAACCACAGAAAAACTACCTTTGGCCAAAACACGTGATCGTCTAGTTTAAAGAAATTAAGTTAGGACCCCTTTTTGTAGTGAATACGGTTCTGGATACGTAAGTACTTGAGCAATTGAAAAGATATTTAAAAGCAAAGAAAAAGTATTAAATTAAAATAAGTTTATTAATAAAAACAATTAATACAAGAGTTAATTATTGTTACTGTCCATTAATAATATAAATAAAAACATTTGTATTTGAAAAGTATGATTGATTTAAGTTAATAAGGTAAAACCTTAAAAACCCACATATACAATACAGACATGCATATATGTCGCACATCTCAACAATATAAATAATACAACAAAATCAAAGTAATCAATATGAATATAATCAATTATATTATCATATTGCTAAGATTATTCACCTACATAAATGGTAGGCTCGGACGGTGTAGAAAAGCAAATACACATTGAAACAATTATCAATGTACAGCAACAAACAACAATAATGTGAAACAAAGTATAATATAACTTAGGTCACAAGCAATAATAATAAATGGTATTTGTATAAATAAAATATATAAATAACAAGTGGTGTAGTGGTGGACAAGAGTTATGCAATAAAATTGATGTACAGCAATAAATGATAAATACAATCAGGTAGAATCAAGTAATAAAAACATGTCAGTGCAAATCAAATATAGCAAAATAAAATGATTATCAATAATAATAAAATAAGACAATGTCACAAAAACTCACATCATGGGCCCTACCTAGCATTTATTGTAAAGATGGGTGAATTGATACTTATCAGTCTCCGGGCTCGACCCCCTCGACCGATACCAACACCGTTAAACAATAAAAGAAAATTCTAACAAGTGTTTGGTGTGCCAAAATTGCAACAAAGCCTCAACATATTAAATAATGAATATCAATTTATCAAATAAATAAAATAAGATAAACTGTACAAAATAACGTATATAAATGTTAAATATAAATATATAGTAAAATGTAAAATTACATTACAATATAATATGTTAAAGTAAATGTAATATAATATAAATATAAGAATTATAAACATAAAATAATGATTATGATTTGGTTGTCCAATCATCAACATTAAGATAAAATTCAGCTTACTCTGTCTCTCACATAGCACAAGTTGAAATAATAATAATAAAATATAGTTTAAATTAAATATTAAATAATTAACCACTCATTATGATATTTGTGACCTCAGATTATAATAACTAAATATAGAAAAGACATACCTATTTAAATAAACAACACTTTCACAAAAACTGAAGTTATATAAAATCAATGTAAGATTTGTTAAATTCACTCCCTGATAAAGTTAAAGAATTTAATAGTAAAACGCAACTCTCCCTTCAAATAGCAAAACCAACTGTTACAAAATTAAAGAATTAAACTACTCCCTTCAAATAGCAACCCGTAACTGCCTAAAATATACTACCTCTCTCAGTTTTCTAACACGCTCTTTTTATGTTTATTTTTTAAAGACCAGCAACATGAACCAAAACTTGCTTATTTGGTCTTTCCGTAACGAACCCTTAAGTGGTCGTCCAGATGGGAGTCATAAATTAATATTGTATAATAAACAAATAAAGAATGTATGGAAGTGAAACTTATACCTAACACCTAATACAATTTTAAAAACAAATATTTAAAATTAGTCTCATATTTCGTAAAGCTTAAAAATAATAAATTAAGAAATGTTAAAAATTAACTGCCCTGTATATCGTACCATTACAATATATATATGTTTGTCACCAACATGTTTATTTTGAACACCAGTAACTTTTCCAAAATTGGACACTTTGATTTTATAAAAAAATAAGCGAAATTCGCGGACCCCGAGTCAGTGTCAAATATGAAAATATTTGTATTTTAAAATTGACCGGAAGCCCCCATTTATCTTATTTTTTTTAAATCAATATGCCCAATTTTGGAAAAGTTAATTATGCTTCTAAAATATCTTGGCTCAAAAAAAATATTTTTTAACCGTTTTCTGCTCTTGTCTGAATTTTATGATTTTTGTATATAGGATAGGGGCGGTGCACCGCGGTGGAAGGAATTAAAATAATATTTTTTTTCACCAAAATATTTTTGTCATACACAAGTTTTCTATACAGGCGTTTTCAATTTTAAAAATATTCATATTTCGCTCCACCCTACTCATCAACTCGATCCTGGCAAAAGCTTTGAAACGTGAGCCACTTTACCAAAGCAATGAACCTTATGCAATTAACGCCGTCTAATGACAGGAATATTCTTGAGTCAGAGGTCCGTTTCCACAGACATGAACGTTAAGTGTGTTCCGCCTATCTTTGATAGTCAAAGTTTGACTGGTCTGGAGCAGAACGTTAGCTAACACTTTCCCCACTCAGTATGTCATACAATCTTACTTTTGAACGAAAGATCTAAAATAGAACTGTAATAGAGACTTTATATTAATGCTTTCAACCCTCGGTGGTGTAGTAGTCAGCACTGCGGACTACAAGCAGAAAGGTGGGTGTTCGCAACAGGCTTAAAAGTTTCGTTTAGGTATATAAGCTCTTAATTTTAATGCCTTAATGCTCCGCTTCGCACTTTTTGATTTTTCATAAGAATAACATGGGAAAAAAAATTTCTCTACTTCAAAATCAAATAATAAAAAAATTTGGTGGCCTATCGAGTTATCAAATACTGAAATTTAAGGCAGCAAAGTTAAATATGTTTAATAAAATTGAAAAAAAAATTATTACGACATTATTTTAGTACAGTGTTCTTGTTTACATTTGTAAATGAAAAAAAATATTGGTTAACTACTCTAATATTCATTCAATTTTCTTAGTTTCTTCAAAAACTTTCTTGATCCATTACTGGTAATATTCATAAGACAGAATTGAACTCCCATCTCGACAAAGTTTTTTCTTTTGAGTGCGTTCCACCAAATTCAAATAAGCTCAGGTAGTCCTTTGTTTTGGGTGTGTTCCACTACACCAAGCTTCCCGACACTGATGAGACCCAATATAGGTCGAAACAGCTGTCTGTCGGTATTTGACGTTGGTGGAACGCGCTCAAAACAAAAAACTTTGACGAGGGTAGGTTCAATTTTGACTCTTTTAATGTCAAATTTATGTTCCGCATGAAATTTCATGCTTAATTTTTTGATAAAACTGAGTAGTTCCGCTTCAATACCGAAAAATCGGCAAAATTGATGGTGAGTTGAACTTTGATCTTTAATAGGTAACTTTTTAACCAATTGGTTTAGCAAAAAATTGAAGGAAACTTTTTTTGTAGAGCAAAAATATCACAACATATTTTCTGTATGACCTTTGGTTGGTGTGTACAAAAATCAGAAGGAACAAAAAAAAATTTCACAGGCTATTATTATACGAGAGATAATACGCATAATCTCTAGTGTAATACTTTACTCTATCAACTACAATTGGTAGATAATTGAATGATTTTCAAAAATAAATAAATAAAATCTGACATTTGTCAAATGCTTAACCTCACTTTTTACCAATTATGTTAGTCTCCTCCCAATTTAAAACCCGATTGGTTAAAAGCATAATGAGTTCATTATCCCTGCTGATAACAGCTATTTTAGGCACGAGCGAGCTTGCGAGCGTGTGTTTAAATAATTGAGTGCCTAGAAAAGTTCATGAACGAGTTGCATACTATACTTTTTCTACGACAAATACTTAATATTATCAAAAAGATAATTTATATAAATATTTGTATAAAGCTCATCTCTACGAAAATAAAGTAACCATCTCAATAAACATTTGTGAAGTAATTTTCACCATTAATTAATGTTAACATTGCCCGTTATTATTTTAATTAAACTTAAACAATTATTGATGATTATGTTAAGAAAATATTTTATCCTTTGATTTTTTGTATTACTATAATTGCAAAATTTTATCTCAAAGTATTAAAAATGTGTAGGTTGTATTTATTGAAATTCCCGTCGGAATTTCTGATTTGAGAATCTACCGGTGTTAAAATCTCAAATTTTCACTAGTAATACCACTAGAGGTCAAAAAATTTCCGGATTTAATTTGACCTCGTGTGGTATTCGGTAAGAAAATTCCACACCAAATTGTGTTTAAATAATTAAAATTTATTTTTTGATTTAACTTGACCTCGACTTGATTATTTAGTTACCATGGCAACTAAGTCAACCCCAACCTAAAAGTTATTTCAGTTTTGAAGCTGTCAAGCGGCACGACGTAAAAAAATGTGAAATTGTCTGCTGTAATGATCAATCATCGTGCAATGACTTATTTACCCGCATTATTAGAGGATTGTGGCTCCTACTTGAAGAAAGAAAATTTGTTTTGAATTGTTCACGAATATTTGCATCTTAACTATTCAAAACTCAAAGTGCTAAATGGAAAAAAAGGTGAATAGAATAGTGTCTAAATATTATATATATTTCATTAGACATAGACATTTAATTTATTTCAAGTCCTACATTTTCGCCATTAAGAAGAAAGGAGGTGTCCAACGAATATAGAAAACATCTAAACTTTGTAATGGAAATGTATCAAAATTATCATGTAAACAAATAAAAACCAGATTGTCAAAAAAATATTCTGTCATTATAAACGTCAAAAAAATTTCCAGTATAATTCGCTGTTGGGTACCCACGAGGAAAAAATTTCCACTAAAATTCAACCGTTGCCATGGTGATCTATCAAAAATACACGTTTTGATTGGTTAAAAATTACAGGTGTGGAATTTTCCTGTCTAAATCAAAATTTATCCCTTGCAAATAGACTAACAATTTATATGGAAGCAGTTTTTCACAGTAAAAGAGAAGATAATGTTTTATGGGCACTGTACGCAAATTTTTAAACGCTTTATCAGTTAAATCTAGTTAACTGCACTACTGCGGCAAAATTAACAAACATTTATATAATCTTTTCAAATATTGGCGTTAAGAAAGTATTTAATACTTTTGTATTTTTGTATTGGGGTCGTTTTCAAAAAACACTGTGCGTAAGTTTGAATTCCAATAACTTTGTTAAAAATTATCGGATCTTATTGATTTAAAAACCAAGTGAAAGCCTAACAAGCCCTTAGTAAACTCTTTCAGAAAATTTTTGTTTAGTAATTTCAGAATTTTTTTTTTTTAATTTTGAAACTTGTGAAACACACATTTTCGCATGTCCCATTAGCGTTTTATAAAACTTACATACAGGTTTTTTTTTAAATATTGAATAACCAGAACTTTGTGTTGCTTTATAGCAATCCATAACACCCTTAGTTAATACAGTAAACCATTTATATATAAAATAATTAATTTTAATCTACTTTTTCCCAGACATTTTTTCCGTTGTGTTACGTCCGTCGCGTTACCGATAGAATATTAAAAAAACATATATATGGCAACTTTTTTGGTTCTCACCTGATAAACAAATGATGCTCGGACGTACACATTACCCAGCTGAATTTATTTATTCAATCAGGAAGAAGATATCGGTTGAAATAGGTGCGGGTAACGCGAATGTAATAATTGTTTGTCCGCTAAGTTACTCAAAAAAATTATAAAAATAAGGTAAGAAAAAATACTATTTTTCATGTGTATGTTTATTTTAGGGCACTAAAGCTCATTGAGAGTAATAATTATTAATGACTGTAATGTCTTATTATTATTTTTAAATATGGTTTTACAAAATTTTGTCCACTGCGTTACCGAGTCCACTATGTTACCTTATGGTAACGCAATGGAATTTAGGGTAACGCAATAGAATTTTTCGACAACAAAGTGGATATTTACCTTCGCTTTTATTAAAAGTAGTTTATGATTAACCAATTTTAAATTATTTGTAATTTCAACTCATGATATAGATTACATCCAAGGAAAAATTCCACGCAATATAAAAGTACTAAAAGGGACCTTCACCAGCTTATAGTCAAAGAAAAAGGGTGTCTACAATTTAGAAATCTAAGTTGGTATTCTACAAGTGAGCACCACTACAAGGGATTTTGTTTATGCATTACTCTAAAATCGTACCACCCTATATAGTTTCTTTTTTACGTTATCTGATTAAGTCATTTGTGTACCCCTGTCCGTTGTGATACCAAATGTCTATTTCGTTACTTTTTTTAGTTTAAAAAAAATACTTAAAATGATTTTTATACACTTGGTATATTATAATACGTGTTTATAAATTAGAGTTTAATTCACTAATACAGTAAAAGAAAATATTAAAGGTATTGTTTGTTAACAACGAACATACATATTTAAAAAAAAGCATACAATTTTTAATAAAAAATAAAATAAAAAATTGGAGTCAAAAGTTTGTGAACTAAGTACATTTTATTTCAAATTATGTTTTTAAAACAACTTTTTGTATTGAATTAAATTTTGGATTTCAAATTGGTAATGGAGATATATAAAGCTAGCTAAACACATTTTTTCTGAAAAAAACGTAAAAAAAGTTAAAAAGTGCACTGCCTGTCTTAAATGTAAGTAAACAAAACTCTAAACATTTATAAAAATCCAACCAAAAGTCAATTTAAGCAAAAAAATATTTTGATCTTCATTTTCCTGAAAGCGGGTGTTTCTTGAAAATGACCCATTGAGATAATAAAATAATTTTCTAGTAGAAAAACCCACGGCAAAATGTACGTACATATCTCATTTTTTTCAATAAAAAATTGATAAAAAAAATCTCTCTGGACGATTTGAAATTACCACATTACCCACATATCAAAATTATATCTGGAAAAACTTTATTGTTTATTTCTTAAATTACTATAAAAACAAAGTTTTAATGGAATCACCCGCCCTCTAAAGTTAAAGTAGTTGTTTTCTTTCATATAATTCCGTCAAAAAGCATTTTAAAGATCAATAACTCACGTTCATTAAGGGCCTCTTTCTTCGAAAAGTTATCCTGCAATAGAAAATGTCCTTGATGGAGCTCCTGAACTTTTTCGATAGCGCGCAGTAGATGACGGGATTGAGGGCGGAATTCGCGTGTCCCAGCAACAAAAGATACTGCTGCAGGGATGCGCTATGCGAGCCGTGGTAGAGACCGGTGTCCATAAGAAGATTAATGATGTGATATGGTAACCAGCAGGCCGCGAAAACAAATGCCAGCAGTAACAGGATTATGGCCACCCGTTTGCGGCTTCTTACCACGCGATTTCTCTAAAATAAAATCATATTAATTATTAAATAATTTATTACTCATTTTCAGAAATATTCACAGTAAAAAATATTTGTTAAGTTTACAACCAACTGTAATCTGTTAATTAATTTAATAAGTGGTTTGTAATTACACACTCACAGGCAAAATAATCGATCCACACAAATTTTCGATAAATTTCAATCGCAAATAACTTTTTTATTTGATTTCGGATTTAAAAAAATATTAAAGAATATTGTAGATACATTAATGGAGAATCGCTCAGATTTAAAAAAAAATACTAAAAAATACACGTACGTTTATAATATACAGGTTTAAACAAAAATATGTTTTTTACCATAAGTTTAAGACACTCTGTAGAGTGGCAAAACCGTATATTGTTATAAATTATTTTTAACAGTTCCAATATTTTTCCTGTATGAAGAACTAAGGTTGCTATGGTCCATCCATAGCCTATATAGGATGAGTGACATTTTTGTTGAATCATCCCATACTTCGACATGTCATATACAGCTTTCAAAAGCTATCAAATTGTTTTTTGTAAATTAATGCGTTAATTTTGAGGTGTCTTCTTACTTTTAAAAATGCCTCCGACTGATGTTGCCCTTTGTACTTTACTTCTTGTGACGTTTAAAACACTTGCCACGTAATACTGTGACCGTCCATCCTGGATTAAATTAATGGCTCTGGCAACATCAGTCGGAGACATATCCATTTTTTAAAGTAAGAAGACACCTCAAAATTTAAACATTAATTTGCAAAAAACAATTTGATAGCTTTTGAAAGCCGTGTATGACATGTCCAAGTATGGGATGATTCAACAAAACTGTCACTGTCATTCTCCATAGCTCCATATGGATGGACCATACCAACCTTAGTTCTTCATACAGACAAATATTGGAAATTGCTGTTTTTTTTTTAAATCCATATTTTCCACAAAAATAAATATATCGAGGTGAACCAAAAACAAAACTGTTAAGAATAGATGTGACTTGATAAATAAAACTTAATTTAGAACAATATACGGTTTTGTCACTCTACAGAGTGTCTCAAACTTATGGTAAAAAACATCTTTTTGTTTAAACCTGTATATTATAAACGTAAGTCTATTTTTTAGTTATTTTTTAAAATGTGAGCGATTGTCCATTAATTTATCCACAATATTCTTTAATATTTTTTTAAATCCGACATCAAATAAAAAAGTTATTTGCGATTGAAATTCATAGGACATTTGTGTGGATCGATTATTTTGCCTGTGAGTGTACAAACATTTTGTAGATTTGTACAAACCTTTTTATAGACCCAGTAAATAAAGTATTTGTTTGAATTCAGAGCTGGGCCAAGTACAAGTAAAATGTACTTAAGTACCGAGTACAAAGTACTTTGTATAATTCCTGAATAAGTACAAAGTACCAAGTACTATACAAATTTCAAAGTACTTTAAGTACAGTACTGCAAGTACAGTACTCAGTACTTTATAATTGTATTTTAAGAGTACATGTCAACAAGACAAGACTCGCTGGTACCAAGACTTGGTATTAGTGAAGCTTTGGAAATACCAAAGTTTTGAAACGTAAACGTAAGTTAAGTTATAATTATGTGAAATAAATCATCTTAGAAATATACAAATTCTATTGTTCTTTTATTTTAATCAAATTCGCTTGAACAAATTGAGGTTGCCATTGTCACTGACAATTTATCTGGATGCCAAGCTTCGAAATCAAAATTTTGCGTACTATAATGAACCTCATTAAAGCACACAAAACATTTAAATGGCGTGTTATAATGAAGTCATTATAAACGCAAAATAGATAAATATATAATATAACCACTCAACCCAGATAGCAAAATGCATGCAGTGTAGGCAAGCGTGCGGATTGGTACATGCTCTGATCCAAACATTTGTGTTGACATATATTCAACAGTAATATCACAAGAGAGTGAAAATAAATTGAAAATAATTTGACAGATATTTCGAAAACTTGTTATCTATTGCCTTATGACAACAAGTTTGAGAAATATATGTAGAATTATTTTCTAATTTATTGATCTCTTGAGTGGTAGGTAGGTATTCAAAAGATTTTTTTTCTTTGACATTTATTATAGAATTTACTAATATAACTGATTAAGGGGTTTTAAATTTTTCTTTATTCGCATATTAATTAAATAAACAAATTTTGTTTGTTTATTTTTTCTTCCGATGTAGAGCTAAACCTTTAGCTGCTCATTTTATTTATTACTTTAGTATACTGACAGTCTGTAAATGACAGAATTTATTTTAAAGACAGATGCCATGGTGTTTTCGCGGAAATAATGCATGTGGCATTATTTTCACTATAATAATGTTTTGATTAGCTAAAATATACACACATGACTGAAACTAAAAGTTTCTATTGGTTTTTAGAAACGTCAAAAAATAATCTAAACTAAACAATGTTCAAATAATATGCTCGAAAATTATTGTCGTCAACATGCAAAATCAAAATTAAATGCTCATTTTCCGCTCTCAACTCTCGGCGACAGCAAATTATAATAGGCCTTTATCGGTGTACCCATATATATATATATATATATATATATATATATATATTGATAAATAGTACCAAGTGACTTCCAAAATAGATACTCACTAGACGTTGTGACTTCATATATGACGATGTGACTTCCGATTTCGGAAGTCACTACGAAAAATGCATTTTTTTAGCGCAATGTCATATAGAGGTCGAAAAAAGCGTTATTTCAAATTTTAGGTTGGAAGTCAGTGCGTGCCATATATACCTACAAAACTTTCCTTTAGTTCGGGTATATACCGCTGGCGCTGTTGTCGCTACAAATATTTAACAAACTGTACGATTTGACTTCCGCGTGGGCATGACAATATAACTATCTTTGTTGTGCCTGCAGTTCACGCTATACCTAACTCTCTCTTGTTAAATCGGCGTTGCCAAATCTTTATTCTCATTCCTTTAATTAGTAGAGTGATATTAATATCTCATAGCGCTGAGACGCTGCGAGACATTTAAGATCTGCCGCCTTTGGCTTTGAATCACTGCTTTTTTCCTTTATTCCAGGGACTAGGATTAAATCACTGATTTTGAATAGCTCTCAACTTACTCGCGATCGAAACCTATTTCGATCTGCGAAGTATCAGATGAGTTAAATTATACCGCTCTCGTAGTGATTCGATACATTAAGGATTCAATCCCAAAAGTATCAAAACATTTCTACTCTTTTAAAGATTAAATATTATTTTTTGTTGTTAAAAACAGAATTTTTAAGGGGAATAACTTTGTGAATGTAATTTTTTTTAGACCATGTGGGAAACTTTCTGTTGTCCAAGGCCGAAATTTTTTATTTTTAGAAATTCGTATTTTCGAATATATTTTTGCTTATCAAACAGATAATAGTTATTTAAAAAAAAACAATTTTTTTCGAGTTTCCTATAAAATACTATTAGTTTATCATGCTATAAAAGCTCTCTTCAAAAATAAGCTCAATTGATTAAAAAAAATATTGGTCGCTCAATAATTTTAAAAATTCCAAAAATGTTCAAAAATTTTGACTTAACTCTCTTAAAATGAATTAGTCAAAAATAACTAATTATAAGTCATATTTGACTAATTGTCATAGCGAAAAAGCAGTCACTAATAATTAGTCAAATTCTACTGAATGAAATAGTAAAAGTAGATTTAAATTTAAAAAAAGTTATGACCCAGCCGGGGATTGAACTCAGGTCTGTCACTTGTCAAGCTTGTCAAGCTGTTGTCATAACCCATTCGGCTATCAGCCGCTCTTATAAAAAGCAATTTTAGTTGTCAATAAATATTGTTCATAGTATTTTAAAGTTGAATATATTATTTGTGTTGCTGTTTTGTGCGAAACTTTTTGCATCTTTATTTGTTTTTATGGGCCATTTAACAATTAGTCAAACTTTATCTATTTTCGTAGTAAAAAATAACTATTTAAAAGTAAAAACGACTATTTTATTAGTAAAAAATGCTGGTACTAATTCAAATAGTAGAATTTTGACTATTTCATTTTAAGAGGGTATGAAATACTATTAGTTTATCATGCTATAAAAGCTATCTTCAAAAATGAGATCAATTGATTAAAAAAATTAATGGTTGCTCAATAATTTACAAAATTCTAAAAATAGTCTAAAATTTTGACTCAATTCGAACAATTTTTGGATCAAAATTCGAACATTTTTTTGCTTGCCACGGTAAATTTTTGTAATCAGTTTCTTAAAATTTCAACTCTGAAGCTACTATTAAACTACTTACACCCTAGATAATATCTATTACTAGTAGATATAGACATATACCTACTTCGGATTTCGAAAATAATATCTTTTTTACTAATTACTTTTCGCTACTGTCCAAAACAAAGCGACTGTATCGATTGTTTTTGAAAATTTTTGAAATTTGTGAGCGACCTTTAAAAATTCATTTGATTATTTTTGTAATTTTCAAAATTCGTAAGCCATCTAATTTTTGATAAGAGCTCTTATTTTTTTTTATAAAAATGGCAAATTAATATATATATATATATATATATATATATATATATATATATATATATATATATATATATATATAGGTAGGTATATATATATTTATTTATAAATTTTATTAAGTATTTTGATTGACCATACGAGCATACTCATAAACAACACGTATTGTGGGCCACAATTTGTGGCGCGGAAAACCTTTTACGTACTTAGCTGGATGCGCAGACAGGTCTCAACTTGTATAAAGTACTTGTAAAAATGTACTTATATTTTAGTCCCAAGTACTGAGTACTCTTAGCAGAATGTTACAAGTACAAGTACCAAGTACATATGCAAAGAAGTACTTAAGTATCAAGTACAAAGTACCCTAAAATGTACTCTAAGTACTTTTTCAAGTACTTGTACTTAAGTACCGCCCAGCTCTGTTTGAATTTAATTAAAAGAATTTTGATAAGAAATATTGCTTTATTAATCAATTTCCTAAACAAAAAAATTAACACATACCTACATAAATGAACACAAAAATAACTTACACATAATTAAATAACACAATTCTGAAATCATCAAATTATAAAGAAATTTGGTACAATATAATTAACAGTACTTCTACGACACTTACTAATGTATTTCGTAACTTTAACCCACTTCACTGTATCCCCTAATTTCAGTTTGAAAACTTCTCACTTCGCACACTCGTAAAATATATACGAGGTGTGTTCAGAAAATATCGGGAATTTTTGTTTTTTGAAACAAATATTTATTTATTCATCTACATTAATGTTGTCGCCTTCAAAATAGTCCCCATTGGATATTATGCACATGTGCCAGCTCTTCTTCCAATACTCGAAACACTTTTAAAACTCGACTTTTGGGATAGCCTTTAGTTCTTTCAGCGATGGGCTTTTAATGTCATCTATGCTTGCAAAACGACGGCCCTTTAAGGTTCTCTTTATTTTTGGGAATAGGAAAAAGTCAGACAGAGGCATGTCTGGCGAATATGGAGGGTGGGGCATCATTACAGTATTGTTTCTGGCCAAAAATTTTGTTCAAAATTTAACAATTTTAGAACAAATTTTGCTGCCACGCGTTTCATACCCAAAACATTCGAAAAAATTTTATGGGATGAGCCAATCGATATACCAACATCATCAGCGATTTCTCTGACGGTTTATAACCATTTCTTCCACTTTTTCCATGTTTTTATCGGTTGTTAATGTGCTTGTGCGTTCGGGGCGTACGTCATCTTCAACGTCTTCACGGCCATCTTGGAAACTCTTATACCACTTGTAAACTTTTGTTTTACTTATAGCAGACTCACTATAGGCCTTTGTTAACATTTCACAGAATTTGTTTAATTTTTTAAGCAAAATTGGATACAAATTCTTTGATCCATTTCTTTTAACGAACGAAAAATCGCCGAGCTCATAAAACACGTCTAACCTTAGCGGCTGCCACAGACAAAGTAAACAATTAAAACAGCTAAACTTTTATCATACTTCGGGGGCATGTATACCAACATAATAAAGAAAATTTTATGACAACCGGACCCTCCGAACCCCGAAATTTAACAATTCCCGTTATTTTCTGAACACACCTCGTATAAGGAATTCGAATAACAATAATACGTTTCTGGTAATATATTATAAACACTCTGGACAGTTGTTACAAACACGTTACGAATTAGAATAAAATAAGCAGAAACATAAGTTGCTGACGCTGAAGTCAGTTGAACTTGTTGATGCGTATTGTCTGTGGGAAATGTTTTGATTGACTGCCTGAAACAAAGACATTGCTGTCTTTGGCCTGAAATCACGTGTACTTTTTCAACAAAATAATTTGTTAAAAAATCCTTTAAATTAACAAAATGCTTAAACAATTGCTTTTTACCTACCTTTCCAAAACTTTCGGTAAAATATTTACAAACCCTGGTTTTCTACAAAAAATTATGTTATAATTTTACAAAATAAAATTAACAAACTAAAAACCAGGGGCGTACGCCAGCACGTGCTGGCTGAATCAATGCAGGCCTGGACTAGATGGTAGAGCAGTCCAGGCCCAAGCCAATTTCATATAAATTGTAAAAATACACCACAATTAAATACCTCTACTGATAAAACGTCCCGTATTAAGTCACAATATAAACCATTTTGCACCTTTCTCTCCACAGCAATCAACAGAAAAGCTTCCAAATTTACGTCACTTCACACCAATATTAAAGGAAAGTATTATCACAAATAAATCAAGACAAAAACTGCGAGAGGGGGCTTTTTTGGATGCTTTTGTAATTATGTTTCTGTTTCTCTATAAATCCGAGCTTATCCCCCCTTTCGATATTTATAAATTTACTAAAATTGCATTTTATAGAAGTGGCCCCGGATCAGTTTGGATTTTCAAAGAAACGGAAAAATAATTACGAAAGCATCCAAAATATCCCCACGGTTTAGGGTTTCCACCTTCTTGGTTAAGGGTTAGCATAAAATAAAACTTTTTGTTTGGTATAAAAATCTTTTTTCTATTTGCATACCATAACAAGTCCAGCAGACCACCATGGTAGCGCAGGCCACCGGGCATTCGCCCGGTGTCCCGGCGGCCCAGCACGCCCCTGCTACAAACTCATGTTAACAAATCTGATTTTTATAATTGTTACAGTGTATTGACTTGCCAAAAATGGATTTCCATAATTTTTTTGAAGAATCCAAAAATTGAATAATCTACAGGATGTGGCATTTGAAATAAGAAAGTTGGTATTGGCCACTGCTACGTAGCTACCTGACACCATTGTACAAAAAGTTTTTGTTGAAAAAAACATGCCTCCATTTGTGTATTATCGAATTTATTTCATTTGGCTGATACAATCTGTATCTGTAATTACCTAAAATATTTTTTATAAAAACAGGTTTGTGATTTGTCCTGTCCGCATGCTTGAAATAAATTTATAGCTTGACCTAAAACTTCATACTATTCACATTCAATGTGGATTGTGGGGTATATTAAATTTTGTTATATGGGGTTTATTTGCGTTTACATTAAAACTTTAAACAACGTTTTATTTTTAAATTAACAGCGGCAAATAAATCAAAGATGGTGGCCATTAATATCTGACGTGGTGCGCATAACAGTCCTGATCTTCGTTCGCATTTTATCGTTTATTGTTGTGTGGATTGTGATACTATTCATACTATAAGGTATTTAGTTAATAATTCAATTAGGATATTAAAAGCTATAAAAAATAAATCTTTATAAAAATTTTAAGCTGTTTACCTATTATAAAAATATAAAATAAAAAATTAATTCAGCATGTAGGTATAAATGGAAATATAATGAACGGTAAAAAAAGTCATCCATTTTAGTATGTCCCGTCCATATGTAATAAAAATAAGACTTATTGTTATTGGCAAAAGACAGCCCAGTACAATTTTGTTATGCAATTGCGGGAGACAGACCATTAGTCTACGGGCAATTTATTTGCATCTTCTGTACTAAATATGTCACAATCAGCCTCAATTTCTTTTAACCGTTATATTAATATTTTGTGGTGATGGATGACAATAAGAATAGTTACGCATTTTCTCAAAAAAATTCATATTAAATAAGACTGAAATCTTCTAGCGTTCCGTAATTTAAACTTTATTATTGTCATCACTCACTACTAAAGTGATTGGTTATTGCATGGTCTAAAAATAATTTGGACAAATCGGGTAAATTTGTTTACCCCCCAGTCTGTAGAAAACCCGACACAGGCCAATAAAAAAATTTGACTTCTGTCAGATCTACCTAGCCTTACTTTGTACCACATAATTATAAGGGGTCGTCCATATTGGGACATTCTCCCAATCATAATCATGTTTTTGTTTTTATTAATTTGTACATCATTAGAATTTTCTTCTTTTAATGCCTAGCTGTTTAATTTTTTACGTGAAAGAAAAATGATGACGTCATCATAAGAATTTGCCTCCCACTAGAGATGTAAAAAAACGTTTTTTTCAGATGTGAAAAAAAAACCTAGAAAAAAAACGGTTTTTTTTTAAATGGAGTAATTTTTTAAAATGAAATTTCGAGAAAAATTTATATTAATAATAAATTATTGAAAATTTTGACCGAGACTAAAAAATCTCATTTCTTATTATTAGTAGTTTCCACATAAGAAACCAATAGCAATGTAAAACTTTTACACTAATAGAAAAAAAATTCCAAATTTTTTGCGATTTTTCGGATAGCTGTATCTTTGTTAAAAATGGTCGTATTGGAGCCGTAAAAAAAGCAATTTGAAGCTTGAAGTTTCTAGTTTTGAGATTTTTAGATGAAAAACGTGCAACGCTCAATCCTAACGAAAACCGTAATAAAAAAATTCGAAATTTGTTTGGCTTTTTTTTTGGTCCACGGAATGTTCTGACCACCAATGAATGTTCTACAAGAATTTGCTATTGTTTTTTTGAAAAAAAATTTCCATACTCTACATGAATTTGAAAAATCATGAATAAAAAGTGCTTTTGGTAGCTTTTTGAAAAATCAAGCGCTGAATCAAAAATATTATAGGTAGTTACTTTTTTTAGGACCAAATCAAAACAAGCGCGGCCCTTATTGGTCAATTCGGTGGTGGTGGCGCGTGCAAAGCGCGAGACTGTATTTACATTTACTAAATGTCATTTAGAGGCTAATTTTAGTCCACGAACTGGACTGGAAACATACAAAATTAGGCAAATGGGACTAATCTTGAAAAAAAACCTAAAACATGAAAAAAAAAACATTTAAAAAAAAAACAATAAAAAAAAACCTGAAAAAAAACAAAAAAAACGGACCGAATTTTTTCAAGTCGCATCTCTGAGGTAATTTATGGATGACCCCCAAAACGGAAGAATATAATTATTTTTGATAAAATCAGTTCTCTTATATATTTTTACAAGAAATCACCTTGTCATTATAATTATAAAAAGCGTTTTATTCAATAAAATTTATTTTATTTCATATGCACAAATGTCTTTTTGTGACTTATCTATCTAATTGTATTATGTTGGCTTAGAGATGAAATAAATCTATCTATTTATCTATAGATAAATGGATAGATTTAAAATTCTTGATATATCAAGAATTTACTAATAAATACTAAAGTGTTATTATAGAAAGTAGGTAAACCTACTTAAATATTTCCTGGAATTTTAATTTTCCAAAGAAGTTTATTTGTGTTATCATAAAGGTAACTTTTAATTAAATTACCTGGAATTTTATTTTCCAAAGAAAATTCTTTTCTATGTATTTGTTATTACATAATATATTATATTATACAGGTCTTTCAATTAAAAACTAGCCACCCTTAATAACGTTTGAGTTATAGTAAATGTGTTCTTGAGAAAAAACAGGTCGATTTAGATATCGAGGGAAAAGTAAAAATCCAGTGTTAAACAAATTTTATGTTGCACCCTTTCACCTTGAGCTATCCCTACTAAAAAAATTTAAATGAATTTAAAGAAAATTCAATTTCTAATCAATTGAAGTTAAAAAAATATCCGATCACGTATCACGAAAACGTTTCAGGAGTTATCTTGAATTATCCATGTTATACTCTAAAGTAATAATTATTTTATTCAACACCCATTTCATTTCTTAACTTTAAACGGTGGTTGAAATAAAGTGGGGTTAAAGTAGCTTAACAGCTGTCAGATTTCAGATAAAATATCAAATAAAATTGGGTTTAAATTCCTTGCGGTAGTTGAATAAAATATTGTGTTCGACTATTGGTTGAAACAGGCGATTCTACTTCACTCACCCTTTCTCTCACTAGTCGCACAATAAACTAATAATACGTTATATCTCCTTAAGAAATTTCTTGAAGTTTTTTAGCGTTTAACTGGTTTATTTGTAAATAAGGAGTACGTATAAACAACTGTTACTGAAATAAAACTGTTAATGAAATAAAAAACCTATATAGTTCAAAATTAGCCTTTCGGACAAAGCAATATAAATTACTATTTTTATTGAAGTAACGTAGGACGACTTAGTGGTTGTAAAAAATAATGGCACAAAGAACGCTAGCTAGTAAAAGGATTATCCGTATTGCCTTAAGGCAATTTCGCAGTTTTACGCAATGCCTATGCCAGACTAAAGTTTGACAATTTTAATTTAATTAACGTTTAATGAAACAATATTAGTATTGCGTAATTATTTAAGGTATACCCGTTGAGTAATTTCTTTACACATATGGGTATTTCAAATTTGAAAAAAAAGTTATTGAAAACCCTATTTTCTACAAATTTGGTAAAAAATATTCACCCATAATATAACAAGTGGTATGATTATCATCGATGATATTTTCGAATTGAAACCGAGCTGCAGATTTCACGAGTCCGCAGGACGAGTTATATTTAGTGAGAAAATATAATGAATTTCAGGATTTAACGAATTGTCAGTTTGACATTTGAAATTAAAATGTGCTTTAAATATAAAAAGACTTTAATAAACCTTATTTATTCAAACTTACCTTAATTTTATTATCGTTTACACCAACCCATCGATCTTTTAGAGTTTATAATTAATTATTTTAATCATTTCACAAATACATTATTTAAATGTCAACAAATGTCAAATCAAAAAAAGTGTCAATATCCTTAGCAACGTGTAAACAAGGTGATAAAAAATATTGTCGCTGTGATAAAATGCGTAACTATGGAATACTGGCATTTTATTGGTTTTAATTATAATGAATTGTATTGTCAACTAAATAAATAAAAATTTAAGTTTTTCCTAAAGACTAAAATAAAAAAAATTAGAAAAACAGAACCTTAACCTCAAATTTATAAAAGTCGTATAACTGGCTCCATTGAATCATCCCTCCCGAGTCTTGTCCTTCGTTATTAATCCGTGTCCCGTCGGATTATTCCTTCCCACCTTTACTGACTTTAAAGAAGATTTTCCCTCCACGCGGGTTGTTCAAAATAAGCAGCTGGCTTCAATGAAGATTCAACTGTTTATTTTAAGTACTGACTTCAAAGAAGATTCAGCCATTCAATACGGTATAAATTTGTTACGGTGTTTTACCAACTGAATAAAATAAAAATATCTCATTTTTAACGTTAATTTTATCCGTGTAGACATAAAATTCTCTATAAATAATAAATGAAATGTAATGTAAAACAATAAAATTATGATATAATACAAAAAATTATTATTCCCTAAAATAGACTTTTAAATCTGGATAATTTTAACAAACAAAAAAGTTGGTCTCTTGTTTTCGCGTAATAAAACCTTTGAGAATACCAGTTTTTTCACATCTTACACAAATAATAATGGCGTAATAATTATTGAAAAGGCATTACCAAATATAACAATTCCTAAAATGTATTTTACTTACCTTTTGGTGCTATTCAAGTTATTAAAAAAAATTAAATCTTTCAACACCCTGTCTCTTAAAAACAAAAACTTGTAAAGCATTACTTTTACCGTTGCAATGCTTTTACTTAGAAATCCTTTAATTAATAAATCATTTATGTCTTCATTTACAAAAAGTGCTGAAGAAGGTTTAATCTATTACAACTCTGTTATTTCTAATTACATAGTACATAATGAATATAATTTATAACAATTACATACTTGTCTGTGTAGAATTTTGATTAGGTTAATTAAACTGTATTTAGTGTAACAAAAAACTTTATTAACTGTAAAGATGTTTTTATAAAAAGTAACTTAGTATATAAAACAAAAAGAAAAATGTGCAGCTTTATAAGAAAAATGCAGGCTTATATAAATAAATAATAAAGATAACCCTAAATATACATGTTAACAATAATACGTAAATTATTCAGATGTTGATTTAAAATGATCACCATCAATTGTGGAATAGGCATGGCCTTCATTTATCAAAAATTCGACGGCATTACTAAAAAATTTTAAATTAAATACACGAAATCTCACAAAAATTTAATCCAAAACTTACTTGACTTCTGTTTGTTGATTGGATGGGAAATTCTTTAATAATACATCCCTGTGCATACCAGCAGTACTTTGATCTGTTTGCAATAATCTCTGCACTTTAGCTTGAATAGCCGTAAGTCCACTTGAAATATTGTTATCATCCATAAAGCTCATTGAATTGGGCAATGCAGTGCCCGGATTTTGAATGTTTGGTTTTATTGTTCCCTAAATAATAGAAATAATATATTCAAATATAATTAAAACAATATGTAGCTTGTAGTTTTTACTGTTTACTATTATTAGTATTTAGTGATTTTGCTGACATGCATTATTATGCATATTATATTTATTCCAGTTTGGGTAAAATACACAGGTCTGTGGTAAAATATGATTTTTTAAAACAAAACGACAACAAAAACAGAAAGAGAAGAAACAACATATACGGTAAACGCAAAATGGTATTTTTAAAACAAAGCACTTCATAAGTGAAGGACCAAGTATCTCAAGTCATTTTTCAGTAATTGAAAATTTGAGAAATAAAATGTTTTAAGCCTAAGAAAAACGTAGTAGTAGAAGAAATCGAAAAAATTTTTTTTTTATACAGCACCATCTATTGAATCGAAAATAATGTTGCAGACATATCCTACGTATTTCTAGCCGTTAAATCTAAATCTGCAGGGCCGTTCTTAGCTGTTTTGCCGCCGCACAGTGTTTCAATTCTCGAAAATATCGGCAAAACCTTAAAAATTGAATTTTTTTTCAGGTAAATTTTGAGTTAGATGGGCATTGAAAACAAATTATATAAAATATGTATATTTTGTCTTGTACATCAGTTTAAACTTGACGCTTTCAGTTGAAGGTGCTTTACACGCGATCGCTGCGGAAAATTGTTTATTGTTTAAAAGTGAATAACTTGTGTTTGGTGTGTCCGATTGTTAGGCGGTTTGATGAAGGGTGATCTTCAAGGTATGTAAAATTCAGATATGCATTTGTTTTTCGTAGATTTTGCTTGTACAACGGGTTATTGTAACCGACAAGATCGGTCTGTTAAAATCGCAAACTTTGAATCGAGCTTTTAGAACATTGGAGCTACAAAAATTGTAATGAATTGTAAGGCATCAGTTTAATATCCGTTGAATAGCTTAGAGTTTTGTCTATCAAGCCATCAATAAATTATCTGCCCCAACTCGCCCCCGGCTCTTTAAAACTACATGTTACCTTCGCTTTACAAAATATAAGATTTTTTTATTTCTGGGTTGCGACATGACGTTTACTCGATTCACTCGGATTTAACTAAAAACGTTTATTACAACAGCGGTGTCTAGACTTTCACTTGCGTAAATCGTTCGTGACTACCAAGATATTTAACACCGATTTTACATATTTAACCCACCTCTTGTAGGTGCGTTAAAACAACTCCGCATGCGCATTGTAGTGTGTTAATGTCAAATTTAAATTGTGCTTATTTGTGTTGACAATTTTTTTAGCGAATTAAAAAATCGTTGCTAAAATATTAGGTAAAAGAAATAATAAAAATTTAAAATACTTATAGTATAGTATAAAAATCTGTTATATTTAAATTTTACAAATAAATTTTGAAATTTGTCGTTAAACTGCAGTGAATTAAATATTGCACCACTTTAATTTGATTTATCTTAATTTGGGGGGACCGGAGGCTAAAAACCTAACTTTTTTGCAAACTTTAAATCAAATCTACCATTTTGAATTTTGGAATTCTGATTCCAGATTCGTTATCAGCGACCCCAAAAACCCCTGTACGGTGATTTAAAATTTTTCCGTCAATTTTTTGACAAATATGTCCGCCATTTTGAATCTACCATTTTGAATTTTGGAATTCTGATTCCAGATTCGTTATCAGCGACCCCAAAAACCTCTTTGATATTTTGCCGAAAATTTCGAGAATTGAAACCTTTTGTGCGCCGGTGTGCGAAATAAGATTTGCCGCCCATTACAAACGGGGGTTTGCATTTTAATTCCTCCGAAGTTTTTGCAATAATTCACAAATGAAAATAAAAACAAACAATTTTTTTCATGTCCAAAATTTAAAAGTATTTTTTTTATTTTCCTGCTTTATACTGCAAAAAAATAGGAAATATTGGATTTTTAACATATTCAAATATTTAAAAAAATATATAATAAATTATATAATTTAAAAATAAACATTAAACAATTTTCAGTATATTTTCAGTTTATTCGAACAATTACAAAAAGGCAATTTAGCGTCAAAAATTGTTTTTCTGCAAGTTAAAAAATTGACAAAACTGTTTTTTCTACAAGATTTTGATTTGCACTTTTAACATAATTTAAAATTATTTTAAAAGATCAATCCAAAGGCAGGAAGGAAATAATCCCAAGGATATTGAAAAAAATCAAAAGGAGGATGGGATAAAGTAGTATTTTCATTTTGAGGAGAAAAAATACCCACTATAATTCTAAATATTAAAAAGAAAGGGTTTTTTCCATTTTTAGAATGTCTAGAAAACCTAATGTAATAAAGCAAATTTAGGTAGAATTTGGATTAACCATAAAACTGTTAAAAAATTATTTAAACAAAATATGGTCTGTTTAAAATAAAATAATCCTAAAAATATTGAAAAAAAATCAAGAGGAAAAAATACCCAATATAATCCTAAATATTAAAAATGAAGGGTTTTTTTCATTTTTAGAATGTTTAGAAAACCTACTTAATGTAATAAAGCAAATATAGGTAGAATTTGAATTAACCATAAAACTGTTGAAAAAATTATTTTAACAAACTATAGTCTGTTTAAAAAATTGTCTTGTACTAAACATTACTTTCTATAAACTGTTTTAAAAAGATTAAAAACAATTTTTAAGATTAAAAAATGCGTTTAAAATTTTTTTCTACAAAAAATAAATTAGTTACTTAATATTAAATATTAAGAATTTTAACACAATGTAAATTTTGATATGGACATTTTTTTGTGGTGCTTATTACTCAAGATATTTGAAAAAGCATGTAATACTAAAATATTTTGCAAATTTAAAAATAATATTTAGAACAAAGCAATAATAGCTAAATTTAAATTTTCAGTACACTTTGTATATGGATATTTTTAATACTTTATTAATTTATATAATTAACACACAATTCTTTAAAAAATGTTAATTTATTATTTAAAATATTAAAACCTATTTACATGTAGGTTATATTAAGAATTACCTAAATATAATAAAAAACTCACCGAATTCTGTGACATATGCTCAGCCTGCAATCTAGTTTGAATAACTTGCAACAAATGACTTGTTATTAGATTAGCATCATCAACCATAAACATTCGTAAAACCATTATGATTTTTTCGCCATCCTGGTTACGTAGCGAGCCAAATAACTGCAGATAACTTCCCTCTTTAACCGGCGGCAAGTTCGGAGTTGTATCATCGTCATTTTCTAACCACCAAATCGCTTTAATTGTGCCTGTGTGGTCCTCAATGTTGTATGTTGCTTTCGTTGATTGTACTTCATAACTCTTAATATACCAACAATGTGCAACTAAAACACATCAAATTTGTATTTTAATTTATTAAAAAATAATAGTATATATGTACTTACAATTTGTGTCGGCATACCGAACATTTTAAACTCATCTTCATGGCAATCCCTTATCTGCCGAATAACCACCGGCACTACACTTTGCAACCTTCTTGCACCCTAAATAAACACATTTTAGCAACTATTTGTAATATTTTATGAAATATTTACCGCTTTTTTATTCTGCGAAGGACTACCAAAATTATTTTCGGTGTTATTTAAAAAACCATTTCCACCAGTTTGATCTGCAAATTTTTGTAAAATAAACAATGTTTATTAATGTTCAACCTTCATTCTGATTGTTTTCCTTACCGAATTGACTGCTGTTCCACATTTTGAATGTAAACTTAAGAAAACTACGTTTTAAACACAAAACAGTGAGCTGCTATTAGACTTTATTTTTAAGGTTATGGCGCTAAAAACTGGCGGTAGTTTCGAGTACATAGTTGCCATATTTTATATATTTTTTAATAAACGCTTCAGTATTTGCAAATCTTAACATATGGTGTCAATATTATGTTACTTTAAATTTTAGAGTAAACAAACACTTAAGCTTTAAACAATCTATAATTAATTATTCGTTATCCATGCGTGAAACAAATATCGTATGGTGTAATATTGTGTTACAAAGATCAAAGCGACAACGTCGTCTAGGATCAACATGCTGATTGGTTTACTTTGATTTGGCGGTCATATACATCGTAAATTTTAAATGTAAATACCTTTGTTTTACGTGTAAATATATAATTAATTACACCGAAACATAATATGTAGAAACAAAACATATTTTTATTTTAAGTTACACATATCAGAGTGCGTAAAATGAATTGTGAATAGGTTTTTAATACCTACCTGTTGCGTACTGGACAGGCCCTCATTGTGATCGCAAGGTGGTGTAACATAGCACAAAGTTCTTCCCATCATTGAGTAAGCGAACATCATTATTACTCCTGGAACAAAGAAGGATAATTTTAAAATATTATGCATATTAACCCTTAACTACTAACGTTCCAATTTCATGACATTAGTACTAACGTGCCGTCTCAGAGACGTTTGTTGTTGAACAGGCTTTTTAGTAAAAAGTTTTTACATAATAGTTTTTAATTTTTAAACAACATAAATTTATTATAACCTCTCTACAACATATACCTACTGAATACCCTTCAACTGTAAAGGTTTGGTAAAAAAAGCCCATGTTGAAAAAAAACATTTATTCTTAAATCTTAAAAAATATATAATTTTTTAACACATTAACTTAGGATTATTTTTTTTTCATTATAATATTTAGTAGGTAATCGTAAAAAAAAAATTGTTCCAATAACTTAACATGGTAAATCATAATAAAACATAAAAATACAAAAAAACACCGACATGTAAAAAAATACAATCTGGTAAAACTACATAGACTGAGCACATTCGGTACATATTTTCTTGCTGCATTCTAAACAAATAGGATTTTGACAAGTATAACAAACATAAGCAGTTTGTCTTTTTTTCTTAGAGGGGCAAGTATAGCAAGTTTTTCTTTTTGCTAAACGTTAAATTCTCATTTCTGGTAAATTATCTTCTACCTTGAGTCCCAGAATATCGCAACCCTGTTAAAAATCACCCATAAAGACCAATAGAAAAGCTATTGGGATTTTCCAGCGGCAGCTCTATTGGTTTGAATTGGTCTCAATAGTGGTAGGTATATGTACCATGAATTACCAATTCAAACCAATAGCGACCGCTGGAAAATTCCAATACAGACCGATAGAGACTAATCGTATATTATTGGTAATTCCCAATAGATATATTATAGATATATTTTATTGGTAATTCCCAATAGAGCTATTTGGATTTTCCAGAGGTACCGCTATTGGTTTGAATTGGTCCCCACTATCCATTTTAGACGTCTTAAAGGTAAAAAATTACGTGTTTTTAATGGTTAAATAATTTCTTAAAAATAGTGCTGTTTAACATTTAATTTAAATTTTATAAATAGCTTCTGCTAAAAGTAAGTAGTGGGGGCCCACTGCTTTCTTTTCGCAGAGTGGGCCACAGGACGACCTGTGCCCCTTTAAAAATTCCAAAACGCCAAGCGTTTCCATGGCCAGTAATTTTGCCTTAGTAAGGAATCCTTACTTAGCAGCTCAAGGGCATTCCACCTTTATAGGCCTATGTATTGTGCTATAGCATATATACAGAGGCGAGAGGTATGCAAGGGTTGCCTACCTATTGGCGAATTTTGAAAATAAATAATAAAGTGGTATATACCAATAGGGTTCCTTGTACCTACACACCGATAAAATACCAATTCAGACCATTAGTTTATCTATTGGTATTTTCCAATAAGAAAATTGCCAATAGAAACAAGTGGTCATTTGTATTAAATTGCGCAGGCGCTGAACATTTAAGTGGTATTTACAAATTGAATTTCAATTGGGAATTTCCTGTACTTGTAACTTCTTATAAAAACCAATTCAGACCATTAGGTAATCTATTGGCTTGTCCAGTACGGAAATTACCAATAGAAACCAATGCTCATTCTGTTGAGAAACCAATAAAGACCAATTCATTCCATTCTGATTTTTTATTGGTTTCTATTGGTCTCTATGGGTGATTTTTAACAATAATTGTAATAATGGATCCTTGTTACTCAAAAATCTCATAATAGAAAAAAATATAAAGTTTGCATAATACATCAAAACATTATTTAGATGGTTTACTATTTTAGCTATCATTTAAAAGAAAATTAAATTTAATTTTAGATTTTTTTTCCTGAGCGAGTTTTTGTCTCAGAACTCCCAAACCATTGAGTATAACAAAATTGACTCAGGAATATTTTTTGAAGAAAATTGAATTAATTCTCTACAAAATGGGTTTCATTGTAATTTCCCGTCAGATGAACCGTTTTCTTACAATCATGCCTTAAAAATTGGTATAGTTTTACAATTTGATCTTTTAACTTTGGAATTTTGTAATTCATGTAAAAATCAGTACCCGAAAAAAAAAACCGATAAATATTCTTATGGGAAATCAAATGCTTTACAAAAAAAGACTCTTAACATTTTTGGCTAAATTCACTCCATCGAAAGTTATTCAAGGATAAAGTTGAAGTCAAAACAAAATTCTTGTTTTTTCCGCTCTAGATTTTTTTTTGGGTCAGTTAAAAACTTGGTTTCATTTATCGATGAAACTCTTTATGTTATTGATAAAATTACTGAAAATTAAAAAAAAAATAACACATTAGAATTTTTTTTCGCTTTAAGAAGCTATTATCTTTAGAAAATATTATTTTCACTGTTACCTATTTAATCGTTTAAATAATAACAATCATGTTGTTTCTTTATTGGAAATTGTTAATTAGTGATATAGGTAATACACATTTATAAAAAAAATCAAATTATCATACATAAAAAAATAAATCTACAGAGGAAAAAACAAGAATTTCGTTTTGACTTCAACTTTAACCTTGAATAACTTTCGATTGAGTGAATTTAGCCAAAAATGTTAAGAGGCTTTTTTTATTATATTAATATTAATTTATGTACTCAAACTTTCACAATAATTTTTTTTGTCACCCCAAACTAGATTTTCGATATACTTTTCAAAAAAAAAAAATTGATTTTTTTGGCCCAGTCTACTTTACATACCATTTTAAGTTTTAATAGTCTAATATTATTTTTTCAAGAGGCAGAACTTTTTATAGAGAGTATACTTTATAACTTTTTTCGTAAATTTAATAATAAAATGATTTTCCTTATGTAGACAACTTAGGGCGGACCACACTGTATAATACAATAATAACTACAATACTAACAAAAGTTTGTGCTTTGAAACATTATTTAATCTAATATGAATATGTTCGTAATAATTATTATAATTATTAAGGTATGTATATGACGCAATGTATTATCTTCTGTAGTCACCAAATGAATGAATGAATGAATGGAATTCCGGAATTTGTTGCTTCGAGTTTGTAGCTAAAAGGCAAAATACCGTGCAACATACCAATCGCATTACTCAAGCAATAGGTACTTTAAGTTGATTCCCAAAAACTTTATCACCGGTGGCTGCTTGTGAATTCTACAAAAGTTATTTTACTTTTTTTATGCGATGTGAAGGTGGACGATCTTTTTGTTTTAAGACCTCAAGGCTTTTATCATACATTAAAATCCCCATTTTAAAATACATAAATTTATTTAGCTATAGCTACATGTTCACAGCTTCGGAAGCTGAGCTTCCTTTTGTTGATTACGTAAAAATATCATTTTTAAAGTACCTATGTACCTAAAGTATTATGTAGACAAAAAATTATAACAATAATCAACTTACAATAATTGAAAGTGGTGAAGTATAGTGATGCCGCCGATACGAGAGATTCTCGCCTCTCGTCTCGTCTCGTCTCGTCTCGACGAGACGAGAGGGCGATTTTCTCTCGAGAAAAGGCTCGAGACGAGACGAGAGAATGCCCTCTCTCGCTCGAGAATTTCTCGTTTCTCTCGATCTCTCTCGTTCTCTCGATTATTCCGTTAATAAGTAAACAATTTTTTTTTTTACTTAAAATTATAATTTTGCACATAAATGACGATATTTATTTAGACCAATGAGAACATTATTTGCATTTCATAATAAACAAAATTTGTTCCTGGTTAACGTTGTATTATTTTATAACACAACTTAACGTTAACCAAGAAAGAATTACTTATAAAATAATAATAATTTTTAAAATTTACCCTGTATAAGCACATCTATGGCGCTTCTTATACTATTAAAAAAAAACCCGTATGCTTAATAAGCATTACTTATTCAATAAACTTATCAACAACATGTGGTTTTTGAGGGCCTGATTATAAATTTAATATCCATTTTTTTTTAAACAAAATGTAGTATTCAGATATTTATGGGGTCCCTGATTCAGAATTTGATATCCATTAAAAAAAACAAAATTGCGGATTCAAAATGACGGACATACGCAGTAGGTACGAGATGGTTGGATCTATGTGGAGTAGTTACATCATATATGCGCAGTAGTTTTCAGATGGATGGATCAAATGATTTGATCCATTGAAAAATATTGCGCCGATACAGGGTGTTTCTTTTAACTTGAGACAGCTCAATATCTCAACAAATACGCATTTCACGGAAAAATGTTTTAAATAAAAGGTTAATGTGACCAAAGGGGACATTATTAGGTGCTACTGCTAGCCACCCCCTACCCCTCCTTAAGGGTGAAACGGGGGGTAACTTTGGAGTCAAATGGGATAACCCTTTTTTTACAGATTTTGGTAGTATACATAAAAAAATGAATAACTTTTATTTAAAACTTTTTTCAATTTATTAACAGATGGCGCTGTAATTCAAAATTTAAGAAAAATGGGTTTTCTTTTAAAATGTATTATTTGAAACGTTTAAAAAACAAAAATTAAAATCAAATCAACAATAGTCGGCTCTGAAAACAATTTATAACCAATGTTCGAAATTTCATACTTCCATTTCGATACCAAGTGGAGCACCAGCGTCCCTGGTCGGTAAACGTTTGGTACGGTACCTTTGGCGAACGGCATTAAATGGTGAAAAGTATCGGAATTTTCTAGAAAACGATTTGCCAGATTTCATCCTGTAAGGTTACTTGAAAGAAAAAGTTTACGCTGCAATTCCTACAACTCCGGAGGACATGGTGGAGCCAGAATTCATTACCCGCATTAAAAAATGTGTGGACCCGCATTAAAAAATGTATGGAAATGATGACATTTTGAACATTTGTTATAAATTGTTTTCAGAGCCGACTATTGTTGATTTAATGTTAATTTTTGTTTTTCAAACGTTTAAAATAATACATTTTACAAGGAAACCCAATTTTCTTAAATTTTGAATTACAGCGCCATTTGTTGATAAATTGAAAAAAAGTTTCAAATAAAAGTTATTCATTTTTTATGTACTACCAAAATCTTTGAAAAAAATCGGGTCATTCCATTTGACTTTCTAAAGTTACCCCCCGTTTCACCCTTAAGGAGGGGTAGGGGGTGTCTAGCGGTAGCACCAAATAATGTCCCCTTTGGTCACATTAACCTTTTATTTAAGACATTTTTCTGTGAAATGCGTATTTCACGAGATATTGAGCTGTCTCAAGTTAAAAGAAACACCTATACTAGATGTAAGTTACTACTCCACATAGATCCAACCATTTGATTTAAATGCGCGACATTTTCGGCGTAAAAAGTCTTACTTTATTAGTCTGGTCTTGGCACACATTTTTTTTTATTTCTAGTTTAAATTTCTATATAAAAAATATAAACAAATTCGTATTTCATTCCAAATAATTTTTGTATTCATACTTAGGTACTTTTATCACGAGAGAAACGAGACGAGACGAGAGAAAGGCACTCTCGAGCGAGAAAAGAATATTCTCGACGAGACGAGAGACCCATTTTCTCTCGCTGCACGAGACGAGACGAGAGAAGGACTTTTCTCGTCTCGTCTCGTCTCGCGGCATCACTAGTGAAGTATTATGGAGGGGGATTTGTACGTAAAAAACTAGGTGTGCAATAAATTTTTAATTTGTTCTTTTGGTTACATAATTATGATTTCTTAGATTGTAAAATACAAACAATTAATAATTCATTATAGTGATGATAGAAAAATTGTTCAAACACTTGTTTTTTTTTAATCAATTCTGTACACACAGTGTAACACATTGCAATATATCAGTTGTCACCAATGAGCAGTCAAAATTAGTAACTATAGTGTCCTTATTTTTTTTTATTTTCGACTTAACAAATTTAAGATATAAGGTGAACTTAAAAGTCTTCGAATTCCATCCAAACATTTTAAGGAGTGATTCTTCAGCGCAAAATATGTAAAAAAAGTTTCTAAAAATATGACATCAAAAATGCTTAAGGGAGCTATTATCAGTATTTTGAAGATTTAAAAAATTGAGCATCCCAGCAAACAGAAAAAAAGCGTGAAAAACACGTGACATTTTGGTAATATTTCAACCAAAACACGTGGCATTTTGCTAATATTTCAACCAAAAGACGTGTTTTTTTACGTATATAATACGAGTTATCAACGTTGAAATGTCACATTTTTATGACGTATTTTGTGGACGTAATTAAAACGTTAGTTAGACGTAAAAAAACGTCTCCCTTAATGTCGTTAAGACAATTCTTAAAGATATCTTTAATACGTCTTTACGTCCATTTTAGGAGTCTTTAAGGTACAAAATTGACGTGTTTTGGTTGTTGAATAATTTCTCAAAAATAGTGCCGTTTAACATTAAATGTTAAATTTTATAAAAAGCTTTTGCTAAAAGTAAGTAGTAGGACCAGCTGTGTCCCTTCAAAACTTACAAGCAGAAGCGGTATGGTCAGTAATTTTGCCTTAGTAAGAAATTCTTACTTAGCAGCTTAAGGCATTCCACCTTTATAGGACTATCTATTGTGCTACAGAGGCGAGAGGTATGCATGGGTTGCCTACATATTGGCGAATTTTGAAACATTTTGATGACGTCGCATATTCGTCTGATTCTGGTATGAAATAAATGGTCAGATAATAGCGAGAAATATACGTCATTTTTACGTTTTATTTTGACGTTTATTTTTACGTCTTAAACGTCGTTCGTCATTTTCTGTTTGCTGGGTACTTAGGTACATATTTCGTCTAAATGTTACGTGTATCAAACGTAAGTACCTTCTTGATTTCGAGTGAAATAACTGTATGGGAAGTTTTTTTATGTTTATGTAATATTTTTAACAAATATAGAAATTTCATTTTTGTTAAAACATTCGTTTTTTCAAAACGTTTATTTCACGTCAATATTCCGTTACTTTAAAACTCGTTAAATAATAACCAAAATGGGACGTGAATAACACGAGTTGGTTACAGCTCTGTTTGCTGGGATATAGACAACAAGTGGTCATTTAATAATTTATTTATAGCAAATTGGTTTATCTGACTTGTTTGTTGATAAGAGTCTATTGTATGTTTTTTTTCATTAATAGTATCCCATAATTCTTACTACCTATCTACCTTTGTGTATTTTGTTAATCAATAATAAAAAAAACTCCTTAGGCAAACATTTACATACAAAAGTACCCCTAAGTAAATTTGTGTGAATAATACATAATACAAACAAAACAAAAAATGTTGCCATGTAGGTATGTAGGTTTATAGAACTTTTTGTACAGGCTGTAATTGCCATTAATTCCTACGCACAACGGATGGTTAGGATTTCATAGCCCATCTTATAAAAATAAAAAACTTTTCATGTTACAAGTGTTTTACAAAAGGCCTACTATAAACTAAAAACGTTATATGCTAATCGACATAATTTTACCCAAAACTTCAAGAAAGTTTTGTGTAACTCTGTTATACTTTCAAACTTTAATTATTGCGATTCTGTCTATGATACCTACCTACTTAAGTAAAGTTGACAAAAGAAGAATACAGAGAATGCAAAATGCATGTCTCCGCCTCATTTATGGAGTACGCAGAAGAGCACATATCTTACCATATCTAAGACAATCAGGCTGGCTTAACATTTCTAATCGAAAAAATTACATAAGCTTTGTTTTTATCATAAAATTTTTAAAAATAAGTCCCACCTTCGATTTCTGGAGCTAAATTTTTAATAAAAGCAAAGTTACTAACAAAGGCTACTAAATAAACAAAATATTTTAATATTAATTAGTACATGAATGTAGGTGAATAATGCAAAATCCTTCTACAAAAAAATTATTTTAAAAACTGTGTATTAAGTAATAAATGGAATCCATATCTAAATCCTTAAATAGAACTTTTTTTGGTAGATTGTCCTCTATAACAGCTTTTCTTTACCATTATTCAACAACCATCAGGTAATATTATTATTTTTTATGTGGTATAAAGGCCCAGTACAGGAAAAGCTTTGGCTAAAAATGCCATTATGTAATTTATTTATTAAACTGTACCTACATGTTTACAATTACTTGATTAAGGGATTAATCCCTTGCATCTCAAAATGTTAAACATTGAAGGTAAAGAAAATAGTTACCTACCAAAGTTTGTTTATACAATCAGTTATTAATTAGGTACTTAAGTTAAACCATGAGGTACACTTTACACCAAATAAAAGCAGATAACAACTGGCTAGATCTAGTTTTCAGATATTTATAATTATAATAAAATTAAATTAATTACATCCAGTGGCGTGCCAAGGCGTTCTAAGATTTGTGATAATATAGTATCTACGAGCATAATAAATATTCTTAAAAAAAAATTGTTTTATAAATCATATTTGCCAGAATACGCTGCAATATATCAAGCAATCCTAGATATAAAACAAACAATCCAATAATAACAAGTTATACAAAAATATAAATAACAAAATGTTTCACAATCTAGTATAACATGTCTAGGTGATAGATATACATATGCATATTTATATCTTAAAAATCTCAGTAACATTCAAACTAATCAGTGGCTGTATTAATATTTACAAATGAAAAATACAAAAAGCTGACTGACCTTAGTTTTAGCCATATCTATAGGTGTACCAGTGGCAGAGAAAACTAATTTTGAACCCCTTTGAATATATTTTAAGTTATATACAATTTGCATCATAATTCAAACAATTTAATTCCAAAATTTAACTTAATTTTTTGTAGAAAACCAAATATTTTAAGGTTTGTAAAGGTAATAAGCAATTTTGTAAGCATTTTGTTAATTTCAAAGGTAACATATTATTTTGTGATATTTAATAAAACTAAATGAGTTTGACCTACACTTTTGTTGTGTTTTGATCTTTCATAATTAAGTAGATATTACAGCTCAGGTTCCAGATTTTTAACCGCAATTAATTATTTTGTACAATGTTTTAAAAGTCTAAAACCTATCCTCCGTGACTGTTACTCTTTCTAGGTTAACCTATATGTTTTCAAATATCTGAGGTAGTAACAGCATACTAAAAATATCCGTTCACTAAGTAAATTAAAGCAATCGAATCAAATATAAAATATTATTTAAAATTAAAAGAAATAATTTTTATAACCATTTATGTATGTAGGTGTTACAAAATTTTTTTTTTTATCCTTCGTGAATCTGTTTTTGCTTTAAATTCTATGCAACGGATGGCGCTTTAATAATTTTAAATAAGCAAAAACCTCTGTTTACGACATTATAGATGCATGTGATTCCTGAAGGTCAGTTAGAATTATATTCAGATGAGAGTGTTGCTGTTTTATATAAAGTTTAAGTTCATTAATTTGCTATTTAAAAACCTATCCACCGTGAAGTGTAATATCTCAGTAAGTAGATTTTTTTATAAATACCTATTTTATGTATGTACATTGATCAATTTACCATTTTTTTTATACGTAGAAAAAAAGTATATTTTAGTACCTACATAACCACACTTTTAAATTTTTTGGGACACTTAAAATAAAAAAGTTAAAGGGGGGCGACATTATAGGGGATCACCCTGTACAATTGTATTTTTTAAAAATATTAAGATGTCAAAAGATACAATAACTTATATACAAAGGGATGTTTAAAAAAACATACGAAATCCTAACCTCCGTGAAGCTCTAATATTCAAAATGTATGATTTCTTAAAATTCTTGCATTAGTGCAGAACCATTTATGTTATGTTATTACTAGACCTGGTGGCTTCCCAAAAAAACCATTCTAGACTAACAGTGAAACAACCAAAAATAAAAAATAATCATTTTCACTTGGAGGACATCTCAATATATTCATCCACCTATATCTGTATTGTTTTTGCTCAAGATCAATTATTACAATAAATAATTAAGTAGGTACCAATCAGGGAAATATTACCCATACAATTGCCTTAGACGACACGAAGAAATAGGCGCCTTGCCCCCAACCAACTTAAAAAATAAAAAAATTGTTACTAAAAGATTTTTACCAAAAATAATTCCATAAACAATATAAAATTATGAGTAAGGTACACAGAAAAAAAGGTTTAGTTAGCCCAACTATTATTTGTTTCATTTAACTAAATATGTTGTTTCAATAGAGCCAACCAAACATTTAGTTATTTTAACAAGCGCATTTGGTTATATTTTACAACTATATATTTGGTTGAAACAAACATTTATATAGTTAAAGTGACCTTTACCTACCAGTCCAATGTACTAAATACATTTGGTTGAATTGACTAAATATAATTTGTTACCCTAACTGGGTTAACGGCTTGGTACAACTTACCCATATCGTTTGGGGCATTTAACAATAAAAATAAGATCTTGAAATGTTTGGAGTAGAAAATTTTTTTTAAGCCATTTTCTTATATTCTTAAAAAAACAGGAAGGTCCTTGACGCATTACTAGTATAATACCAGAGGTATTATTCCAGATAATTAAACCTTCACCTCGCTAGAGATAATGTTTTTAGTGCGTTCCACAAACCTAATAAAATACTTCAAGTATTGACAGCTGTTTCCACCTTGATCTTGATCTTTAGTATCGAACAACTTGTAGTGTCACACCAAAGCAAAGGACTACCTCACCTTATATACTCTTCATGTAAGTCAACAGAGGCGAGATTTAAGAACATCACGCGATCCACACCGCCTTTGCCGCGATCGGTACATACTATGCAACCAGGAATGCACGGCAAATTGTTTTAGTCATTTTAACAGAGTGCTTAAGGTTGAAGTAACTCTTATTTTACAAAAAACATATTTAGTAAACTGAACCATACAGCGGGTTGGTTTCACTAAAGTTTTCTGGGTTAATTTAACCAATTTAAAAAAATAAAATGACTATCTGGTTTAGTACCGTTAAACTAATCTTTGTTTATATTAACCTTCCCACGGTTGATTTAAATAAATATGGGTCAACTAAATTAATATAGTTAAATTAACCATTCCTTTTTTTCTGTGTATGGTAGAAATTTACTGGTTTTAATATTTTATAGCCAACAAAAGGCAAAAGCGTGCCGCTTTTTAAGCGCGTGCCAATTCGCTTCCCTTTTTATGCCTTGTTAATACATACATGTAATTTATTTCAGTAGTTTATAAGTTATTTATGAAATTTTAATATTAAAATAATTTTAATAAACCAGCAGTACCTACATAAAAATACAGGGAATTAAATCTTAACGTTTACACTTTTTATGAATATTATAATTGGATTTTATTGTTTTTTATGTGTTTTTTTTAATAAACCTATTTTTTTGATAAAAATTATTTTAATTCATAGGGAATAATTAGGTTAGTATGCCCTGGCGCCCTTAAGCTAATAGATTGGAGTGGGCCATAGAGTATAGTGGAGTTGGCCCCGTAAGTATAGTATGTATCTAGTAATAGGCGTCAATTTTGTAAGTGCCTAAGGCGATTAATTGTCTTAAGACGCTTAAAACTGTATTTTGTTTAACATATCTGTACTTACCAGGTACGACGAACATAAATATGAACCAAATGACTCCCAAAGTGGCTTTGGACAGCAGATGCCCTTCTGTTTTTTCGTAGCAAAGAGTGACGTAAATGGCATCGGAATTGTTTCCCACTGGGATATTGTCGTAGACGATCATCCAGATTTGCGGTAAAAAAAGTATGATGGAAAAAACCCACAGCAAGGCGATTACAACCAAAGTCGTTGTTTTATTAAAGCAGCGGTGAAAGAATCCAAACGGCCTGGTAATGGCCAGATATCTATCTATCGCCATGGCTGTGATTGTGAATATGCTTGATGCCACTGATATACCTGCAAAAAAATACAGATTAGGATTAGTTTTTAGTGGTGAAAAGTTTTAATTTTACATTATTTACCCTTTCCCTTAAATGATTTTATGCACTGTTCAAAATTTCATGACCATATTAACACCAAATTAACACCATACATGTTCTATATCGATACAAACCAAAATGGTGTTAAATATGGTTCGTTGGTCCAGTGTAAATTCAAATACTAAAATAGTGTAAATTTAACTTTCACTCAGTATTAAAATAAATTTTACCTGGTGTAAATTGAACTCCTTTTCAGTGTTAATTTAACACTTTTAAATATTATGTGTTTTTGGTCAAATTAAATCATACTACACAGAAAAAAAGGAAACAGAAAGTTCCTTGACGCATTACTAGTATATTACCAGTGGTAAATAAAATTGAACCTTCAACTCGCTAGAGATAATGTTTTAGTGCGTTCCACCAACTTAAAATACTTCAAGTATTGACAGCTGTTTCCACCTATTTAAGGTCTCTTTAGTATCGAACAACTTGTAGTGTCACACCAAAGCAAAGGACTACCTGAGCTTATATACTCTTCATGTAAGTTAACAGAGGCGAGATTTAACATCACGTGATCCACACCGCCTTTGCCGCGATCGGTACACACTATGCAACAAGGAATGCACGGCAAATTGTTTTAATCGTTTTAACAGAGTGCTTTAGGTTGAAGTAACTCATATTTTACAAACAACATATTTAGTGAACTGAACCATACAGCTGGTTGGTTTCACTAAAGTTTTCTGGGTTAATTTAACCAATTTAAAAAAATAAAATAACTATCTGGTTTAGTACCGTCAAACTAATCTTTGTTTATATTAACCTTCCCACAGTTGATTTAAATAAATACTTATGGGTCAACTAAATTAATATAGTTAAATGAACTATTCCGTTTTTTTTTGTGTAGGTGCAGTTCTCAAATATTTTTAGATAAACACCGTTTTGGTGTTTGCTGTATATGCAGGGGCGGCTAGTGCATAAGAGCTGCAGAGCTGCAGAACTCCCAAAATTTTCTTATTACTTGACTAATTTTTTAAATATTTAATATTTAAGTGCGACAGTGTATGAATATTTTAAACGCATGGCTGCATAAAAAGTTTTTATTATAAACATTCGCCGTACTTGGCCACTACAGTCATCCAAACGACCGGTAAAGGTCTCTAACGCTTAACGCTTACAATACAACAAAGCTGGGCCACTTTCGAGTTCTGGTTCCCATTTCAATACCGTAATTTTGCTCCGCGCCGCTCTTGGTCCTAGGTTAAGATAGTGAAATTTAAGCGAAACCGGAGCTGCACCAACATACAGTTCCTACTTCCCGGTCGTTTGTTTTTCGCTTCGCGTTCACGTTTGTTATTTTAACTAGAAGACTGTTAATTCGGTGTATTTTTGTGTTTGTTGTTGTATTCTTTTGTAAGAATGAATGTGGTGTATGATTTAATTATGATTTAATTAATTAACTGTAGGTACCATTTAATTAAATGCCCACTGCGCCACATTTTTTTAAACCCCACTGGCAGAACTCACAAATTTTACTGCCACGAGCCGCCACTGTGTATATGTATAACATTTTCAACCATAATTCATGTTGTTTATATTAACACCACTTGGTGTTGGATTTAAACACCATTTTAAGATTACGATTTACATCACAGATATTTTAAACAGTGGATAAAAATTTAACAAATTCTAACGGCATCACGAAATGACCTAACAAGCATTTTGTAAATTATACAAAACAGCAGAAAAACAAAAATGAGCGTTATTAATATCAAAACAATATTTTGTGTTGTGTACTATGAAAGATAGGTAGGGTAATTCTCCCATAATTTTAATATTTAGATCCAAAATTTTTTAAATATAAAATTTGTCAGTTTTTCTTTTTGGAATTATTTTTTGACTCTTAGACCTTGCCTTCGAATCAAAACCTAAATTTCGAAGCATAATTTTAATTTTTTTTTAAGTTACAAGTTTATCAAGTCATCAAAGCACTAGTACTTTTCCTGACTGTCCCTTACATTATTTATTAAAAAAATGGCAAAAATCTTTGATGTAGGCAGAAATTTGCTTTTTACTTAAATTTATGACTGTATGACATGTCATGTAAAATTATTGTTATTCTAACTTTTCAGAAAGTCAAACCCACATAAATTGGAAAGCAATTTAAATTAAGGGTCTATTTTTTGCTTGATTAGTAAAAATACTTCAAGGTAAATAAAACTATTCAATAATGGTACCTTTAACATGAAAAGTAATCTACTAAAGTACTGCAAAAGAAAACTCATGAGCATGAACGTCTAATATTTATTTCTTACGACTGAAGAGACTTTCTGGAAAATATATTTCCATGCTGTTGTATAAAGTAAATTAAGCAGAAAAACAGATAAACGAATAAATTGTTTTATATACATGATTTAAAATTGATGTAATTTGTTCTGTCGACTCATTACAGATTTTCTTTTCTTGCAAATTAGGAATAATTTGTTTAAACGAAAATAAAATATCCTGGAGATAAAAGTAATTTTGTATGCCTTATCATGTCCATTTTCTACTTTAAAAACTTTTTTTGTTTCTGGCAGAATTATTTTTTATGTAACTAATTTTTATTTTAATGTCTAGCCTTTAAGTTTTGACATTGAATAAGTTGGTGAGGAAGTGTAGTGTAATTTATCTTTTACGAAACTAATTGCAATACTTTTGTATTCTCCAGAACTGCAAGTTTAGCATTTTTATTTCGAAAGGCACTATTGCAAATGAATAACAACCAAATAGTTATTACTGCGCTTTGTAAAGTTTTCCATTTTAGGGATAGGTATTGTAATTTCTTTGAAATATTTTTTTTGATTGAGGTTTATTTTAAACAATAACAATGGTATACAAAAAACGCAACTGGGTCTAAAATACACGTTAATCCATGATGCATTTTATTGATGAAAAAGACTTTAGTCATTCGACTGTTTTAAGATGTGTGAAAGCCGAAAAAATGCATCTATATAAACTTCAACACGTAGAAGAATTGATTGACGGTGATTCTGATAGATCAAATTATGAATATGTTAAACAGGAATGTTATTTGTTTTGCAAATGTACTTTTTTCTTCTAAATGGCGAGGTTATTAGGTAGAATTGCAGATACTGGGCAGAATAAAACCCGTACCGGATGCGACAAAATCATACATGTCATATTATCTCCTCAAAAAATCAACGTTTGGGAGGGTATGGTTGGTAATCATTTGATGGGACCTATTTTCATTGAAAATCTTAATGGGGCAAGATATCTGGAATTGCTAAAAGATCAAGTTGTCCCAACTTTAGCAAATGTTTCAAAATCTATTGGAACCTAATCTTTTCAATAAAAGGATATGGCTTCAACCTCACCCCGCTATGCTCTTCATGTACGGAATTATTTAAATGGCACCTTTCAACACAGGTGGATCGGAAGAAGAGGTTTCATAGAATGGCTAGCAGAATAACCAGAGCTAACACCTCTAGACTTTTTTCTATGGGTAGATCTAAAACCAGGGTTTAGTTGTATTGAAAACTATGTTTACTAAACCCTACTTAATGGTGGAGGCAAAACTTTTAAAATTATATTAATAAGATTTGAAATACTAAAGTTTACTTGTCTAAGCTTTATTTTTTGTTTTTTACCAATTTTAGTTCGAATTTAATGTATTTTTAATGCCCTTACGTAATCGTCATTTTCAGTTTTTTAATATCTAAATACCTATTCATAAAACCACAAAATATAGGTGGATCATAAATATGACTGGTTTTAAATTTTGTGAGAATAATTTTACAAAAATGGTAATCCATGAATAGTGCTCAAACCGGAACGCTTATTTTGTGAAGTTTACTTGAATTTTTGCAGACATAAAAAAAACGAGCGTCAGGTAAAAAATTATTTGAGAAAAAAACGCGTTGCATAAGCAATTAAAAAGCGGAATAGATGAAATTTTATATATCTATTGTATTTTTTTAATAGGAACTGGATGACTATGCACAAAAAGTCAGTGACGTCATACTAAATCCAATATGGCGGCTTATCTATTACCTATCCCAATCAGCATTTTTGGTTCCAAAAACCATTGGAAAGTGGTGATAACTTTAAATTAGTTAAGTATACTAAACAGCTACTTTAATTTTTACTTAAAAGTAATTCTAACTTTTAAATAGCAATATTTTGTAACAGAACCTTAATTTTTTCCTTAAATGGTTACTATAAAGTAATAAACATTTAAGTAAAACTTGGTTGACCCCAAGAAGACTTTGAAACTTTAAAAAAGGTGTTATAAGTAAAAAAACTTTAAAGTAAAATTAATTAGCAGCAGTTACTTTCGGTTGCTACCTAAAGATTACCTACATTATAATTATTTTTACTTTGTAGTCCCTTTGCAAGTTAAAATCTCGAAACTGGAACATGAGTTAAAAACCACAAAGTTAATAACTTAAAAGTTATTATTTTAGTATTTGGAACTTTAACCCCTTCAGACCTGGTGTACATTCAGATGTACATTAGCTTTTTAGTAATTTATTTACTATCAATAGGCATTAAATTTCATTTAGAACCTAGTTTTCACCCCCAAGTACATTTGTTTTGGTAAACTAAAAAGTAGCGAAAACTACTTCAAAGGAAAATGCTTCTTATCGGCCATTTTTTACTGTACAGTACCACGTGGTTATGTACATAATACATTATTTTATCTACTCCTACATTGACGAGCTGTATGGCGTTTTATTGACGGGCTGAAGTTAACAACAGTGACTTTTCGACATTTTACGTCACGGGCTGAAGTTAGCTTTATTATAAATTGGGAAAAAGTGAGGTTAAATTCGGGTGACAGTTGACAGATGTCAAAATTTGAACAAATAAAATTGGCTTTAAATTCTGTTTTGTGTCCGTCATAGATAAAGTATAGTATGCAACTCGTTTATAAACTTCTCTAGACACTCGTTTTTATTAAACACTCGCTCGCAAGCTTCGCTCGTGCTTAATTAAACTCGTAACTAAAATGGCGTTCATAAAACTTGATACATAATATACTATTAATTGTTTGTAAATGGTTGTTTACTTTTTAATAAATAGTAATTTTGTTGATAAAAAGTTAATAATAAATATTAAGATTTTTTTATTTATAAACATTATTAAATAAATAATTTGTTTATACTTTATATATTTAATAAACAACGACATTGAAAAGCCAAGTCCGTAGTGGTTCCATTTGAAGAGGGATAGTATAATCTAATATAAGTTTGACAAAGACAGTTAATATAGAAGTAAAAACAAATAAATAAAAGTAATTATAACGCTCTAGCAACGATATTGAAACGTTCTAGTAACGTAGCAGCTACGTTCCAAATAGAAGCAGGGTTTATAGCTAGTGAAATTTTTTGCTACCTTTTTGGAACTCAATAATTGTTCCCCACTTTAGTCGTAACTTAGTATTGAAAGAGTACCTAATATAAAGAGACCGGCGACTGTCGCAAAACACTTTAAAGTTTCTTCAATAGTCCCATATACGTAACAAATACTTAAATTGTTGCTTGGGATTTCTATACAACCTCCTCCTTGACATGTCTACTAAATGAAAGGGCCTGGGGAGTAGACAAAGATAAATTCAGTTACGCCATACAAAATCCAATATGGCCACCCCAAGATGGCTGATTACCTATTTCTTTAAAACCTCCTTGACGGGTCTGACGAGTAGAGAACAAGCAAAAAGAATTTTCATTTTTTTTAAAACAAAATCCTGGCTACGCCCTTGATTATCATTATTATATTAGGTACATATATTGTATTAATAAAAATAATTATTATATTTTTATTAAAAACAAAATGTTTATACAAATGGATGAGCCATTTAGTGCTACGATATAATTGAAATTAATTCCAGTATCAAAATATGCACACAAACCATTTAAGGGTAAAGTTATTGTAAAATATTAAATTATCCAACCGAAAATTCGTTTTAATGTAAAGTAACACAAACAACGTACAATAATTGACGTGCCTGTTTATATTATTTCCACATATTGTGTAGTTCAATTAGATGATATTTTGTAGCTCGCCATATTCCCAAATAATATTTTAATGATGCATTGAAATCAACAAGTTTTGACACGCAGTGTTGCTTTAAGTGCCATTTTGAAAATTTATGTTTTTTGCGTTAAAATTATAACACAATAAAGAAGATAGATGAATCTACATGTTACAGAACATTGAATTTTAACAATTGTTTAAAACAAGATTGTTAACTCTATGAATGTGTATAATTTTTTTTAGCTTAATTATGATACATAGCTACATAATCAATGATTCTTGGTTAAAGTTAATTAACAAAATATAAAGAGCTAGGTAATTGAGAAAAATTATGGCCATTTTTATAAAATAAAAAGTGGGTTAAGTGACATATCTTTTGAAGGTCTTTTGATTTTTTTATTTAATTTTATTCTATAAATGATTATTTGCATTGTCATATTTAGTAAATTTTATGTACGAGGTGTGTTCAGAAAATATCGGGAATTTTCGTTTTTTGAAACAAATATTTATTTATTCGTCTACATTAATGTTGTCGCCTTCAAAATAGTCCCCATTGGATATTATAATATATGCACATGTGCCAGCTCTTCTTCCAATACTCGAAACACTTCTAAAACTCGATCTTTGGGATAGCCTTTAGTTCTTTCAGCGATGCGCTTTTATGTCATCTATGCTGGCAAAACGACGGCCCTTTAAGGTTCTCTTTATTTTTGGGAATAGGAAAAAGTCAGACAGAGGCATGTCTGGCGAATATGGAGGCTGGGGAATCATTACAGTATTGTTTTTGGCCAAAAATTTTATTGAAAATTTAACAATTTTAGAACAAATTTTGCTGCCACGCGCTTCATACCCAAAACATTTGAAAAAATTTCATGGGATGAGCCAATGAGCGACTTCTATGATGGTTTATAACCATTTCTTCCACTTTTTTCATGTTTTTATCGGTTGTTAATGTGCTTGTGCGTTCGTGGCGTTCGTCATCTTCAACGTCTTCACGGCCATCTTGGAAACTCTTATACCACTTTTAAACTCTTGTTTTACTTATAGCAGACTTACTATAGGCCTTTGTTAACATTTCACAGAATTTATTTCATTTTTTAAGCAAAATTGGATACAAATTCTTTGATCCATTTCTTTTAACAAACGAAAAATCGCCGAGCTCATAAAACACGTCTAACCTTAGCGGCTGCCACAGACAAAGTAAACAATGAAAACAGCTAAAGTTTTTATCATACTTCGGGGGCATGTATACCAACATAATAAAGAAAATTTTAGGACAACCGGACCCTCTAAACCCGCGAAATTTAACAATTCCCGTTATTTTCTGAACACACCTCGTAGATTTTACAAAACAATAAATAAAATGGAGGTTTGTATACATAATATGCCCCCATATTATTTATACATTTTCTACATTAAAATTAATCTGTTAAACAATGCAATCATCTAAATTAATGATAAGAAAAAACGTTTTATCATTTATCTTCACACAAAGATTTGTTTATGGTCAAAAATTAAATTTATGTTGCTGAAAAGCTGATAATGAAGTCGGTGTGCCAAAAGTTTAAATTAAAGATTAGTTTAAAAAGGCGTGATAAACGCGATAATTTTCGTTAAAAACCAACCGAAATTCTAAAAAAAATATTAATAAACAAACATTTAACGTTTGTACCGTTTAATAAACGCCATTTTAAACAGGAATTTAAATTAAGCACGAGCGAGTGTTTAATTTAATGAGTGCCTAGAAAAGTTTATAAGCGTGTTGCATACTTTACTTTTTCCACGATAAATACTTATTATTATCTTAAAATGATTTCAATTAAATATTTGAATAAAGCGACATCTATAAAACAATAGAGTAACCATTTTAACTGGCGAATCTGTATTACTGGCGTGTCGGTCAAAATGTCAAATTTTCATGTGTAAATCGAAATGTATCCCTTTCAAAATGGACTAACCACCGTTTAAATCCGATATAAAATCAGTTTTTGACATTTAGTATTATTTTTCAGGAAGGGCACTAACTTCAGCCCGTGACTAAAAACCTGTTGCTAACTTCAGCCCATGTATTAAGGTGGGAAAAGAAAAAATTATTTTTTTAATAAATAACAAGAGTTTTTTATAGAATATATGTATATAAATATAATTTAAAGATTTAACTTAAAAAAATATAGCTTGACATTAAACCATAATTAATGGTGAAATAAATTCGTTTGGAGTAAAACTTTTAAAGGTTTATTCTCAAACCTCTTAAATTAACTTTTCAGGAAACCTGAGCTTGAAATAGACGGCAGTAAGTAATTAATTTGATTAAAAAAATAAACTTATCCAGTATTTAAATGTCACCTAAAAGTTGGTAGAGTTGTTGACTTAACAGGATATAAATTGAACCGGGAAACAGTGGTTAAATTTTCGAATCTAATAGGAAAAAAGCATTGATTAAAGATTTTCAAAAATACTAGCGGAGGGCCTTTAACCTGTATTCCAAATTTTTAACGTTTGCCCTTTTGTTCGACTGAGAAAAATGTGATTTTGTTTGAAATCAACTAGAGTATTTAATATTTTCTATATTTTCGTGCACGAAATTTTATCACCTAAATGGTAGTTTTATCGCTGCAAAACTTAAAAAACACTCGTTTTCTGAAATCTGATTGGTCCATAAAGTAATGAGTGGAATAGTCGAGATTATATTTTTTATTCCTTGTTTTTAATAAAAACTATTAATAATACTAAAATGCAATCTATAACCTTTATAGCTTATTTAATCAATTACAAACTTCATATGTTATACAAACATAAAATTATTGTTTGTGTTCCCGGATTCATTTTGAGGTACTCAAAACTTATTAGTACGAATTTTATTTTCTGCAGTCTCCGTCTGCTTAAACTAAAATAAATGTTTACCAAATTAGAATTTAAAAGGGATCCAAGTCACTGAGTGATTCTAAGAATCGTTTTAGATAAAGTGGTTTTCTCGTTGATTTTACGGAAAAATTTCTACTAATATATTATAATAATAATGTTTTGTTGTGTGTGCTTGTGAGTAAATTGATAATTACCTCTTATAACTACTATTTTTTTGGTTCTTTTTCTCATTACACATCACATATCATATAGAAACATGCACTTGTAAATTTTGAAAATCCCAAAAACATAATCTAAATCACCGTGTGAGCAGTTAATTGACGAGAATATCGTGAAAACGTTTCTTCAATGAATCAGCGCTTCTGGGATGATGTACGAAATGTAACTACTCGTTTTTTTCAGTCAAATGTTTTCGTTAATTTTACACGGCGTAAATAAAAAATATTCTATTTCACCTTTAAAATTATCATTTTAACGAAAACAAAGCAAATTTCCCTAATATTAATAATTAATATTAGGGAAATTTGCTAATTAATTATTAATATTAATGTAGCCATTAATAATGATAATGTTTTTAAATACACATTGATAAGTTGTGGCTTTATGGCTCTTTAGTCACGGGCTGAAGTTAGCCAGAGGTTTTTAGTCACGGGATAAAGTTAGTTGACAGTTTTCATATTTCATACAATCGTTAAAATAAAGTGCATTTCTTGTAAAAAAATACTAAATCTGAAAATTATTTTATTATCTCAATACAAAATTGACCTTTTGATTTTGACGTATTAGTGCAGTTAACTAGATTTAACTGATAGAGCGTTAAAAATTTTGCGTATAGTGCCCATAAAACCATTATCTTAAGAGAATTCTCTTTTACTTTGAAAAACTGCTTCTATATCGATTGTTGGTTTATTTTCAAGTGATAAATTTTGATTTACATAGAAATATTTGAGATTTTAACGACGGTAGATTCCCAAGTTAGAAATTCTAACGGGAATTCCAATAGTCACTTTTTGCGCCTTTAACATTTAATTAATTTTTAATACTTTGTTATATTTTGCAATTATAGTAATAACCAAATCAAAGGATAAAATATTGTCTTAACATAATCATATTTTGAAGTTATTTTAATATTTAAAAGTATCAATAATTGTTAGGTGTTATTGAAATAATAACGGGCAATGTTAATGGTGAATATTACGTTAAAAATGTGTATGTGTGCTTTATACAAATATTTAATTTAAATCATTTTTTAGATATTAATTAATAATAAGTATTTGTCGTAGAAAAATTATAGTATGTAACTCGTTTATAAACTTTTCTAGGCACTCATTTAATTAAGCACTCGCTCGCAAGCTTGCTCGTGCCTTAATTAAATTCGTGACTAAAATGGCGTTTATCAAACTGTTAAAACGCAGGTCCCCTTCAGCAAATAAGCAAAGCCTTTGCAACAAAGTGACGTTTTTCACCTTTTTGAAAATAAATATTTTTAACTTTAATTTATTTTGAAATTAAACAAAAAATAAAATTTTTAATAAGAAGATTTTGTTGAAGTCCAGAATTATTTTTAGAATTTAATGTCCTTGTTTGTCGGATACCCTGTATAATATTTTAAATTTTATAAATTCAATATTTTAAATATTGAATTACACAATAAAGGTTAACATATTTTATTTATTTTATATTTGATTAAACATTTATATTTTTGATAAAAACTTTATAACCTATAACATTTTTTAATTTTTAATTTATAAAATAAAACGAATTTTACTACACTAAATTTTAAATTGTATTAACTAATTGAAATATTTTTGCCACATACAGAATTAGTTATTATTTATGGCATCATAATGAGAAATTAAGCTTTTATGTACAATACAATAATTTATGTACAATTATTATTATTATTAAATGGATTATAAATGTTGTTTAGTTTAGATTGAAACATTAAAAAATAAAATTCAAAAAATGTTTTTATCTCGTATCTCATATAAAAGTGACAATTTTACATAAGAATTGGCTGTTAAATTTTGGGATACCTTTGTATTCCATGGTTAACCATGGTACAAGTGAAAAAGCAGCCACTAATAACTATTAAATTAGTCATTTTTGACTAATTCATTGTTAGAGAGTATTTAATTCTAAAATAGCAAGCAATAATTATTATAATATAATTTATAATTACTTTATTAAAGGATAAATATTGTATTTTATACAATTACTAGGCAGAGGTAGATATTTTAGAGTTAAATAAGTACATTGTAACAGGCGTTCTAGGTGCGTACAAAAATTATTGAAAACCCTTAACTTAAGGGCCACAAAGAAAAAATGTTCTTTCAAAAAGTATTTCCTTTTCTATAAAGCTTTTTCAGTTCTTTTCACAGCCCGCAGAGATGTTAAATCTACTAATATTTATTTATGTAGACGATGTATTTTAAAATCCACATGAATTTTGTGTCATACCCAAAACTTTTTAGCTTTTGAACAAAAGTGATTTAGCATTATATTTCAAAACTTATATTACCATTGGCTTCAAATAAAATGCGGTGCATTTACCTGTTTATTTATAAAGAAAGTCTACGTCTATTATTCTCAACGATAAATGCAATTGGAATAGAAAAGAGAAACATTTAGACTAAAAATTGAATTTTAGTTTTATATTTATTACACTGCCATTAAAAAAGGAATGGAGATGAAATTTAAAACTTAATTATTGCCCACAGTGGATGAGAAATACCGACATGAATTCAGGTTTAAGTGTTAATTAACCTGATTTATCATCCTACAAAATCTTGTATTACTTAAAAAATATGAAACTTAGATATAAGAGTTTTAAAACATTTCCATATATTTTAATTATACATATTTTAACTTAAAGTAGCCTAAAAATTAATTTCTTTTAACGAACGAAAAATCGCCGAGCTCATAAAACACGTCTAACCTTAGCGGCTGCCACAGACAAAGTAAACAATGAAAACAGCTAAAGTTTTTATCATACTTCGGGGGCATGTATACCAACATAACCCGCGAAATTTAACAATTCCCGTTATTTTCTGAACACACCTCGTAAGCAACACAGCACAATTCGTACAAACGAAAATGGGCAAATCCTGAAGAAGCAATATTAATAGTGGAGTTCCACAAGGCTCAATTTTAGGCCCTTTACTGCTTTTAGATAAATCCATAATTAATTGCAAATACTAATTTTACGCAGATTCTAAATTTTAAAATATTCACTTTTTCCAAACGAAGTTGAAGCTGTAAGTTTGCTTATTAATGAGGATTTATAACAACGAACAAACGAATCCAAGCAGCACCAACTAAATGTTAATCCCCATTAATCTTGTTATTTGGAAAGAATAGAGAGGACTTAAAGGATCGTATGCAGATCACAGATGATGGTGACAATTTGGAATTTACTAAAATAGCAAAGAACTTGGGTATATTGATGGATTCAACAATTCGATTCAATGAACATATAAATAATTGTTTAAAAAAGCATATTGTAGTCTAAAACTACTTTATCTACATCAACAAGTTTTATCAAAATAACTTATACGAGGTGTGTTCAGAAAATAACGGGAATTGTTAAATTTTGCAGGATCAGAGGGTCCGGTTGTCATAAAATTTTCTTTATTATGTTGGTATACATGCCCCCGAAGTATGATAAAAACTTTAGCTGTTTTCATTGTTTACTTTGTCTGTGGCAGCCGCTAAGGTTAGAGGTGTTTTATGAGCTCGGTGATTTTTCGTTCGTTAAAAGAAATGGATCATAGAATTTGTATCCAATTTTGTTTAAAAAATGAAATAAATTCTGTGAAATGTTAACAAAGGCCTATAGTGAGTCTGCTATAAGTAAAACAAGAGTTTACAAGTGGTATAAGAGTTTCAAAGATGACCGTGAAGACGTTGAAGATGAAGAATGCCCCGAACGCACAAGCACATTAACAACCTATAAAAACCTGGAAAAAGTGGAAGAAATGGTTATAAACCATCAGAGAAGTCGCTGATGATGTTGGTATATCGATTGGCTCATCCCATGAAATTTTTTCGAATGTTTTTGGTATGAAACACGTGGCAGCAAAATTTGTTCTAAAATTGTTATATTTTGAATAAAATTTTTGGCCAAAAACAATCTGTCTGACTTTTTCCTAATCCCAAAAATAAAGAGAACCTTAAAGGGCCGTCGTTTTGCAAGCATAGATGACATTAAAAGCGCATCGCTGAAAGAACTAAAGGCTATCCCAAAGATTGAGTTTTAGAAGTGTTTCGAGTATTGGAAGAAGAGCTGGCACATGTGCATAATATCCAATGGGGACTATTTTGAAGGCGACCACATTAATGTACACGAATAAATAAATATTTGTTTCAAAAAACGAAAATTCCCGATATTTTCTGAACACACCTCGTATTAACTGATTCACTGGTCTTAAGTCACTTCAGCTACTGTGATATTGTATATGGTCACTGCTTAGATAAAGTTAATATTGATAGAATTCAAAAAGTGCAAAAATCTTGTTTAAACCTAAAACCTAAAAGGTACCTACATATACGAAATACGTAAATACGAACAAATATCATACAAACTAAAGAAAACGCGATTGTTAAGTATGAAAAATAGGCGAAAATATGCAGTTGTAACATTATTTTAAACAAAACACCAGTATATTTATATAATATGAGTCTTATTTGGTGAAGTAATTTTTAAAAAGAAATATATTATTTATTGATTAAAACCAAAAAAAAATAATTGTTTGACTACTTTGTAAAAAGCTTTTTCTTAAAAATAACTTCCCAAGTATTTTTAACAAATTTAAGATTTCGGATTTTTACATTTTCGCGTCACATTAAAAATTTAAACCGCCTTTTAAAAATATTTAATCCCACTTACATTGCAGATATCCAGATGCCTTGCACATGTATTCCCCGAAGTAATACATATCTGAATATGCCATATATGCTCCATTTGGCATACATACCAAAGTTACTAAAAGGTCTGCCACAGACAAATTCACTAGAAAGTAGTTGGTGACACTGAAACAAAACAAAAAATATTTTAGACAATACAATATTTTGCAATATTTTAACTAAAACAAATTTATTTCCTGCTGTCTGGAAAATGCGTTTTAACAGTTTTGTTTTGAGTTCAGTAAATATTTTTTTTCAAGCCTATAATTGGTGAGCATGCTTTATAGATTTTAAGTTTAGTATTGTTTACAAAATATTTTGATGAAAACATGAATTTTACGACACTGAGAAATTATATATTATCTCCGCATTTCGGTAAATACCCGAAAAAATTTAGTTTTGTTTTTCAACCAACTTAAGGCTACTGCAAAAGTTATATTAATATACTCTCAGGTTTCCTGTTTTAATTCGAGAATTTCTTGAGTTTTTTGTCTTCTAATTTTTCCAATGGTTCAAAAAAAACAAAAAAATGCTTGTTTCGATTTGTCGCTAGTTCAATAATACTCTGCATATAGGGGGCAGCAAAAGAACCTCTGAATGTCCCTATATTTAAATTTAAGGAGTGTGAAATTCAAAAATAGCGGACTAGATCCGGGCCTGGGCAAATAATATATTTATGTTATGTTTAATATCTATGAGCTACATTATTTCAGTTTTACTATTTTAATAAATTCTATACTCTCTTAAAATGAATTAAGTCAAAAATAACTAATTATAAGTCATATTTGACTAATTGTCATAGCGAAAAAGCAGTCACTAATAATTAATCAAATTCTAGTGAATGAAATAGTCAAATTAGTAGATTTAAATTTAATATATAATTTGTGTTGCTGTTTTGAGCTAAACTTTTAGCATCCTTGATTGTTTTTATGGGCCATTTAACCATGGAGCCTACGAGGTGTGTTCAGAAAATATCGGGAATTTTCGTTTTTTGAAATAAATATTTATTTATTCGTCTGTATTAATGTTGTCGCCTTCAAAATAGTCCCCATTGGATATTGTGCACATGTGCAAGCTCTTCTTTCAATACTCGAAACACTTCTAAAACTCGATCTTTGGGATAGCATTTAGTTCTTTCAGCGATGCGCTTTTAATGTCATCTATGCTTGCAAAACGAAGGCCCTTTAAGGTTCTCTTTATTTTTGGGAATAGGAAAAAGTCAGACAGAGGCATGTCTGGCGAATATAGAGGCTGGGGCATCATTACAGTATTATTTTTGACCAAAAATTTTGTTTAAAATTTAACAATTTTAGAACAAATTTTGCTGCCACGCGTTTCATACCCAAAACATTCGAAAAAATTTCATGGGATGAGCCAATCGATATAACAACATCATCAGCGACTTCTTTTATGGTTTATAACCATTTATTCTACTTTTTCCATGTTTTTATTGGTTGTTAATGTGCTTGTGCGTTCGGGGCGTTCGTCATCTTCAACGTCTTCACGGCCATCTTGGAAACTCTTATACCACTTGTAAACTCTTGTTTTACTTATAGCTGACTCACTATAGGCCTTTGTTAACATTTCACAGAATTTATTTCATTTTTTAAGCAAAATTGGGTACAAATTTCTTTGTTCCATTTCTTTTAACGAACGAAATTCGTCGATCTCATAAAACACGTCTAACCTTAGCGGCTGCCACAGACAAAGTAAACGATGAAAACAGCTAAAGTTTTTGTCATACTTCGGGGGCATGTATACCAACATAATAAAGAAAATTTTATGACAACCGTACCCTCCGAACCCGCGAAATTTAACAATTCCTGTTATTTTCTGAACACACCTCGTATTTCATTAGTACAAAATAACTATTTAAAAGTGAAAACGACTATTTTATTAGTTAAAAATGCTGGTACTAATTTAAATAGTGGAATTTTAAGAGAGTAGGTATTACACCTGAAATTGATTTTTGAATTGCGATTATATTTCTTTGATTTTCTATTATTGGAAAATATTAGAGTTATATGTATATAACGTAAACAAATAAACACTAAAAGTATACAGATCTATTTGTCATTTGTAAATAATATATATCAAAAGCCAATATCGACTTCATAAATCCATTAAACTGTTTTATAGGTTTATTAAGTTATTTATTAATATAATATAATTAAATTAGTAGCATGTGTTATAATGCTTTTAACTTATTAATTTATAAAAATTTAACCGCGGCGCATTTGCCATTTTTAGCGAAGAAAAGTAAATATGCTTTCCTATTTTCAGTCACAAACAGCAATTATTAATCTTCCTTGGGGCGTTTTTAGAAATAATTTAGGACAATTGGAATATTTTACCCAAGGGCATATAAATCCTAACTTTCCCTCGAGTCAAACACAGTAACTGGAGAAATAATATAATGTGGTTTAGAATACTATTGTGCTAAACCAAAAGGACTTACAGATCCCTTATACCAGTGGCAACTAGTGGATTTTGGGTATACCGATATCTCAATTATTTGATATGGGAGCCACACCAAATTTATATGAGTTTATAATTACATTAAATAAACAAGTTCTCCGCAAGCAGAATTTAAATTGAAGCCGGTACGGCCGAGCAAAAAATTATCTTTTTGGGGGGGCGGCCCCATGGCGCCCCCAATGAATATAATATAAATTTAATTGGTGCAATTTATTATTTACCATAGTTTATCGACAAATTTCAAATTTCATTTAAAAAATCCAAATTATACAGATTTTATACCATTTTAAATTTTTAATATTTCTTTTCAAAAAAGTTACCTTTTTTGCGCAGAACTTGTTTATTTAGTGTCAATATAAACTAGATTTGTTGTGGGTACCATATCTAATAATTGAGATATACAAAAAGTTTATATACAAAAATGCTCTTTTAGTTCCACCCTTACTTCCTAAGAAGTCCCAAAAGCCAACTGAATGGCTTGTGCGGATTAGGGGTAGGAACGGACCGTTGGCTTAAATCCACCAGCCGCCACTGCTTTATACACAAATAATGGGTAAAATGTGAAATCCTTCAATTTACTTAACAATATTAAATATAAATGATTGTATAAAGAAACACATTTTATTGCCTAGTTAGTTCTCCAGTTTCATTGTTTAACAAATGTATTAGTTATACGTTATACACTATCAAGTCATGAAAAGCATATGAAATTATATTAATTTAAATAATCGAGTAAATTTGATTCAAATACAAAAATTTTTAGTTTTATATTCATTTACCAACAGTTTTACAATGTTTTTAAACACTTTTAAAGTGTACCCTCTTTAAAATATATATACAAAAAGAAATTTATTTATTTTATTGCCTTTCTCAAAGTTCAAAAAGATAGTATGTACGAGGTGTGTTAAGAAAATATCGGGAATTTTTGTTTTTTGAAACCAATATTTACTTATTCGTGTACATTAATGTTGTCGCCTTCCAAATAGTCCCCATTGGATATTATGCACATGTGCAAGCTCTTCTTCCAATACTCGAAACACTTGGGATAGCCTTTAGTTCTTTCAGCGATGCGCTTTTAATGTCATCTATGCCTGCAAAACGACGGCCCTTTAAGGTTCTCTTTATTTTTGGGAATAGGAAAAAGTCAGACAGAGGCATGTCTGGCGAATATGGAGGCTGGGGCATCATTACAGTATTGTTTTTGGCCAAAATGTTTGTTCTAAATTTAACAATTTTAGAACAAATTTTGCTGCCAAGCGTTTCATACCAAAAACATTCAAAAAAATTTCATGGGATCAATATACCAACATCATCAGCGACTTCTCTGATGGTTTATAACCATTTCTTCCACTTTTTCCATGTTATCGGTTTTTAATGCGCTTGTGCGTTCGGGGCGTTCGTCATCTTCAACGTCTTCACGGCCATCTTGGAAAGTCTTATACCACTTGTAAACTCTTGTTTTATTTATAGCAGGCTCACTATAGGCCTTTGTTAACATTTCACAGAATTTATTTTATGTTTTAAGCAAGATTGGATACAAATTCTTTGATCCATTTCTTTTAACGAACGAAAAATCGCCGAGCTCATAAAACACGTCTAACCTTAGCGGCTGCCACAAGCAAAGTAAACAATGAAAACAGCTACAGTTTTTATTATACTTCGGGGGCATATATACCAACATAATAAAGAAAATTTTATGGAAACCGGACCCTTCGAACCCGCGAAATTTAACAATTTCCGTTATTTTCTGAACACACCTCGTATTATACAATTGTTATACACCTATAAATTTAATGTGACACACCAATGACGCCGAAACATATTTGAATCCCTTTGAATTATTATCGTTTTGAATGGTTCTACAACATTTTTTTTTTCTCAGTGTACATAACATATAAATTAATATATTGTCCTACACCCACGAATTTCCACAGCGAAAAATGGCCTATTAACATTTTTCCTCCGACGAACGGTTTTTAAATAAAAAAACTAAAAAGCACTTATTTCCATGTCGCTGTGCGGTTATGACTTGAATAAAGAAGTATCCAGTTGATCAGGAACATCGTATTTAAAATTGAAAAATAAAGTTTAACTTCAGATAATGATATTTATTTAGTCGATAGAATTAATTCAATTGGAACTAAAGTAAAATTACAGGCAAAATAAATTACCATTAAAAAACTGACAAGAACTATTATAATAGTTCTATAATTATATACCCCACTTCTTATTGGCCCACGTTTTTAAATTCTACATAAAATTTTGAGTAAAATTACTGTACCATGTCCTATACTATAGTATACTATAGTATACTATAGTCCAGGAAACAAAGATTATAGAAGGAAAACTCGATGGTATTCGGGTTTTATTTTTTTTATGTAGAGTCACGGGTGCTGATAATGAATCAAGAATATTCCCCAAAAATTTCTTTCCGCGTCCCCTAATTTCATCCCCAGAAAGGGCAGTTTTTTTGCTTTTTGGCTAACCGTGCATTTTTTCAGAATTTTACCTCTAATACTTGTGCAAAGTTGAGCGTTGATTTTTTGTTTTTTTTTTATTATAGCCCAATTTTAAAAGTAATCGATCCCAAACCTTACGGTAATCAAACATAACCGAATGGAGGATTTTTTAAGGTACTAGTCTTTTTTCAAAAGTTACTGCTTTTCAATGTACAGAGGGTTCTTTTTTCAAAACTTTAATTTTTGTGGGGCACTTGCAATGAAAATAATTTAAAAAAACTACTGATTCGTTAGTGTAAGTGTAAGTGTACCTAAATATCTAGGGTAGAACGAACTGGCTCATTAAAGCCGTTTGGGAAATAAAAAATGGATTTTTTGAAAAAAGAACCCCCTGTACATTGAAAAGCAGTAACTTTTGAAATCGGCGCTAAAATGAAAATAGGCAAAAAAAGTATTCGAGGAAGTATTTAATTTTGTATTATGCTCTTTATTTTATATACAATCTGGACCTACAAAAACATAAACAATTTCTTAAAACCATTTTTAGGATATGTGGGGGAAATTAGTATGACCACAAAAATTACCTTGATCAAGCCACCCAAACTCTTTTTTTTATAAATGACACCCTCTTTGTGATACCTTATAGCACATGAAAATTGCTATTTAACAGTAGTAAAAAAATACTTTTTAATAGTTCAATTTTTTAAAAATTCGCAAAACAATTTTTATAATTATTTATTCCAATTTCTCGTTATAAATATCAAATTGAACCATTTTGTTGTTCGTAAAAACATTAATAAAAAACTGGAAACACAAAATAATTCCAACAAAAGCATATTTTATATGTATTTAGGAACAACCATTAATCAATTCTAAAAATATTACAAAATGTTACTAAAATTAAATTATTTTACAATCTAAGATCTCGATTTGAATTATATTAACACACTAATGGTTTTTCTATGTTTATCTCGGTTATGTTCTGTCGTCTAACCGACAACGTATTTTTATATTTTGAGAATGATTTTTCAACATTGCATGTTACGCATGAAGAATATTTAAATTGGGTTATATTTTACTCCACAACGTCTGAAATCTGCTTATCAGACAATACATAATAAATATTTTTTAAAAGAGTTCATATTCTCGATTTCTTTTCAGTCAGTTTAACTTGAAATTTTTTTGCCAGCTTGTTTCTTTATAAGTAAATGTTAGTTACTAATTTTCTATCGTTAATAATTTGCATTGGAAAATACGTATACGTATACCATGGTAAAAAATATTTTTAAATATCGCGTTTTTTTGCTTTTAAAAACTGAAATTAAGATTTGTGATTTTATTTCAACATATTTGTATACATACATGTTAAAGCGAAAAGAGAGCAATATTAAATGATTTTTTACTCTGAGATTTTTTATAGCATACATATTTGCTTTGCAAATGTATAAACAAATACTTTATACGAGCAATTAGCTAAACAAAAGTTTGTCATATACCGGGTGTATCTGAGAATAGGCGTACCCCTGTAACTTTTTTATTTATAAAGATAGACACATGAAATTTTCCATGGTTAATAACTTATTAATAATAAGGATATAAAATTCCACTTATAAAAGTACAAAATTAATTTTTTGAATTTGATACAAACTTTTTATTTTTAAATGGAATGCCCTATATATTTTTACATATTTGGAATCCTGAGGAAATTCTGAGTAAGACAGCATCCTCAAATTGACCTTTTGACGTTTCGTCATCAGAAAATGTATCTTTATAAAGATACATCTAGAGTGCTTTGAACTATCTTATTTTCTTCTAATGGATTCACACAATGCCTGAAAAATGGAACTTGCCTTAGAAAGTTGTTATTCAGCTATTCCCAGCAGTCTAAACTTGTCAAAATTCGTTTTTTTTAAATAGTTCAAAGCATTCTAGGTTGATCTTTATGATGATAGATTTTCTGATGACGAAACGTCGAAAGGTCAATTTGAGGATGCTGTCTTACTCAGAATTTTCTCAAGATTCTAAATATGTAAAAATATATAGGCCGTTCCATTTAAAAATCGAAAGATGATATCATTTCCGGCGAAACCGGAAGTTCAAAAAAATTATTTTGTACTCTTATAAGTCGCATTTTATATCCTAATTAACCAAATTTCATGTGTCTATCTTTATAAATAAAAAAGTTACAGGGGTGCGCCTATTCTCAGATACACCCGGTATAGAGCTTTTTTAAGAAATTAATTAAAAAAAATAATATTCTCACTTGCCTACAATAGGGTTAGATATTTGTCTGGGTTATTTGTCATACACGTGAAAAAATATTAAAAAATTTAGTTATAATGAATTTAATAACAATAAATATTTGCCTATTGCCAGTTTTTTTAATATTTTTTTTTAATAATCATAAAATTTATATCTAAAATTTATTAAATTTTCTGATTATTTTTTTATATAAATATAGCGGTCTGCTAGCTAAATTTACAATTGAGTTCGCAGTTTCAATACAGCACAATTAAGTTTATTCTTATTCTAAAAGTCCAAGTAAAAACTAATTAGAAAAATGAAATTCGTAGTACTTTTCGCTGTTATTTGCATTGTAGCTTGCAATGCTATTAGTGCGGAAGCAAGTAAGTATTAGTTTATCTTTATTTTACAATATATACAGGGTGGTCCAGTTTGAGATACATTAATTTTAGGAGGTGATAGAGAATCAAAAATGAAGGGGACTTTTCTAATAAAATATTTTTCAAAAGTGCCTAATAAGGAAGCTATAGCCCTTCAAAGTGGGAAATAAATAATCGTTTTTTTAGCATAACTTTTGAAATGTTTAAACGATTTGGTTTAAATTTTAAGCAAAGTTTGATAAAATAAGTCTTGTTCGACCAGTGATAACGCGTTTTATCAAAATAATTCAGGGGCGTAGATGATGGGGGGAAGCTCCCCTTTTTCCCTCCCCATTTTTCAACCCCTTGCTATTTTTATAAATTGTTTATATTTTTGAATTCAACATTAAATTTGAACAAAAAAGTTACCCCTGGAAAATTGTGACTAAAGACTTTGTTTTCGAGATATTCGAGTTTGTAGTTTTTAAAACATGTCGAAAATGTAGAATTCATGTTTTTGAAATGTAATATTTTTGCCCATTGCATGCCATGTAAAGCAATTTGAAATATGTAGGTAGTCAAATATATTTTTCTTCTGCGATATTCTCTAACGGCCGCTGCGGCATTTCCATTGCAGAATCCATAAACAAAATGTATGTCTGCAGACTCGGCAATGCTGAAGAAATTTGGCATTCTTCGTAAAGATATTTGACAAAATCAATCGGACAAACAGAAAATAAGTTTACCAAATATGCCTAAATGACATTTAGTGGAACATTTCGAGGCTTAACGTTAAGCCGAATTTGAAAATATGAAACAAACCTTTAAAAATCTGAATTGATTCCGAGAAGTATTTTAAAAACGATACTTACGAAAGAAAAATAAATTATCTACCTACTCAAAGTTATCCCTACGCAATGTCAAAAATCTATTAAAATCCGAAAGAGTAAGGAGTGCCTTTTAAAACCTGCTATTTTTGTTTGCATCAAATAAATAACGAAATTTAGATAGGTATGTTAAAAAAATACTTTGAAAACATGAATTGTGCATTTTCGATAAAATTAAAACACGAATATCTCAAAAACAAAGTCTTCAGTCACAGTTTTCCAAGGGTAACTTTTTTGTTCAAATTTAATTTTGAATTCAAAAATATAAACAATTTATAAAAATAGCAAGGATTTGAAAAATGGGGAGGGAAAAAGGGGAGCTTCCCCCATCATCTACGCCCCTAAATTATTTTGATAAAAAGCGTTATCACTGGTCGAACAAGACTTATTTTATCAAACTTTGGTTAAAATTTAAACCAAATCGTTTAAACGGTTCAAAAGTTATGCTAAAAAAACTATTATTTATTTCCCACTTTGAAGAGCTATAGCTTCCTTATTAGGCACTTTTGAAAAATATTTTATTAGGAAAGTCCCCTTCATTTTTGATTCTCTATCACCTCCTAAAATTAATGCATCTCAAACTGGACCACCCTGTATATATATATATATATAGTAACTTTTTTGTGGATATAAAAAATGAAAGTAGTTGATTTTTGTATACCTTTTTTCTTTAAAATTTGTTTTACTGGGTAAATCTTTTAGTTTAATTCAAATTTTATTTTACCATTAAGGTAGTGTAATTTTTGAATATGCACGGTTACTATGGATATACAAGATTTGAAATTTTTCTAAGGCTCTTTAGATCAACAATTTTCAGAATATTAAGGGTTCTAAGGTTTTAGGCTTTAAAACCTTTTCTGTTTTGAATAACAAAATCGAAATTTTTTTAAAGGTCCGGTCAATTTTCAATAAGGCAAAAAATTATATATATTAAAACTTGATCGGCATATGAGACCCTATACCAACTTTTACACCTACGTTTGATTTGAAACTGTTATATAGAAGTTGAACCCTAATAAGTTAAAAAATTCTTGTCAGAAAAAACAATGTAATTTTTATATACTACCCCCAAAAATGTCCCATATGTTGGTGCGACATTATCGGGACCACCTGTATAATAAATTTAAAATGTAGCATTTCATAAAAAATAATACATTTTATTTTATAGCTTTCTTTGGCTCCAGTAGTGCTGTCTGTAAGTAAAAAAAAATAATATGCTCTAAAAATAGTTTTTTTTAATGTTATTTTGTTTTTTTAGGCGAACCTGTTCGTCCAGGTTTAATTGGAAAAGTTTGGAAAATACTTGTTACATTGGTAGACTTTGTAGTTACATTGTTCATTACCAGCATACCATTTGTTGGCTTCTTCTACTCAATAGGTAGACTTGTTTTATCCATTGTGGGAACTATATTGGCTTAAGGATAAGCATAATCATGCAAAGAATGCTTGAATAAATAATGTTCTTTTGAAAATTTGTCTATTATTTTTTATATTGAAACCCCAGGGCTATAACCCAAGCACTATTTTGTTATATTTACTTATAACTTATTTGTACAGTAAGCTGTAAAATAAGCGACCAAAAGAAAAGAGTAATAAAATCAAATTAAATACCACATAATAACGCAAAAAAACGATAAAATTATCCATGTCTGTTTCCTCTTTCAAAACTATCTATCTTTAATTTATATTTTAAAATGCATACCATTTACCGAAAAGTAAAATTAAGAAGTATACCAAATATATAAAAAACTAATTATTTTTAGCCTCATTTGTTTGCGATTCACCCCTGAAAAATCTTTATTTTGCGATTTTAACCGGATTTGTTTTGAAGTGTAATTTTGGGGCACCATATTTTTTCAAAATACAAGAAATTTTTTAAGAATTCATATTAAATAAATTAATAAATTTTATTGAATTTTTTAAAGTTGGAAAAATTAAGAATAAATGCACAATAATAACTATATTACTGTCAAGTTATACATAATAGTAGTAACATGGTAAAAATATTCTTATAAAAAACGCAATATTTAGAAACTTAAAACAACAATGAAAGAAAGATAGAGAATTCCAAAAATTCTACAATTCTACAAATTCTACAATCATATTTTCTTTATCAATCCATTACTTATTTCAATACACTGTTTTTTCATTGATAACTGGAAAGAATAAATTTTTGTAAATAATTATTATTGTTCATTTTTAATTTTGGCTACAAATACGTTTCTACTTAAAATTTTTCAATAAAATTTAGTACACTGTTTAAAATATCTGTGGTGTAAACTGTAATCTAAATCCAACACCAAGTGGTGTTAATATAAACACCATGAATTATGGTTGAAAATGTTATATACAGCCAACACCAAAACGGAGTTAATCTAAAAATATTTAAAAAGTGCACCTACACAGAAAAAAAGAAAAAGTTAATTTAGTTGACCCATAAGTATTTCTTAAATCAACTGTGGGAAGGTTAATATAAACAAAGATTAGTTTGACGTTACTTAACCAGATAGTTATTTTATTTTTTTTTAAATTGGTTAAATTAACCCAGAAAACTTTAGTGAAACCAACCCGCTGTATGGTTCAGTTTACTAAATATGTTGTTTGTAAAATACGAGTTACTTCAACCTAAAGCACTCTGTTAAAACGATTAAAACAATTTGCCGTGCATTCCCGGTTGCATAGTGTGTCCCGATCGCGGCAAAGGCGGTGTGGATCACGTGATGGTCCTAAATCTCGCCTCTGTTGACTTACATGAAGAGTATATAAGCTTAGGTAGTCCTTTGCTCCTCAAATAGGTGGAAACAGCAGCTAATACTAAGTATAATACTAAGTATTTTAAGTTGGTGGAACGCACTATAAACATTATCTCTAGCAAGGTGAAGGTTCAATTTTTTGGAATAATACCAATGGTAATATACTAGTTTTTTCCTTTTTTTCGTTGTAGTTTAATTTAAAACACAAAATATTTAACACTGAAAAGGAGTTAAATTTATTTTAATACTGTGTGAAAGTTAAATTTACACTATTTTAGTATTTAAATTTACACTGGACCAACGAACCATATTTAACCCCATTTTGGTTTCTATCGATATAGACCATGTATGGCGTTAATTTGGTGTTAAAATGGTCATGAAATTTTGAACAGTGTATAGGGTGAATCGAGTGCCGTGCATAGATTTTTTTTAAATCGCTAATATGAATTATTAAAAATTTACTATCAAAAACTGACAGCTTTGTAAAAAAACAGCGTTTTCTTGGTCCAGAAATGTACACTTCAAAACAAATACTATACTATTAGTATAGAGCAAATTAAAAATACTTGTTTGAAGACATATTGCATTGGTACAATTTAGGTGTCAGATCAAGGAAAAAGCTATGTATCTTTTTTTCTAGAGGAAAGTACCAAAATGATATCACATATGATTTATAAAAATTCCTATTCTTTTTGATATAAACATATTATGTAAGTTAATTTCGTTGCCCTGTTGAAAGTGGTCGAAAAAATAAATTCCCTGATTGTCATTTTTAAACTTCAAACTTTGATATTTTTGCAGATAAAATATTATAAAAAATTGGCTTTAACTTCCACTCTCAAGGACTTTCTTCTTTCTCCCACTAGTCGCACAATATACCATTAAAGGATTTATCTTTTATGAGAATAAAGTAAAATAAAAAAAATACAATCCCATAAAGTGTGGCTTTTTAGTAACCTCGTAAATTAGTTCTCTAATACACAGGGGAGGATCCTAAGTGAATTGTAACTTTGAGAAAGGTTTCAACCAAATGCTAATTTAATATCCCCTCAAGTCAACAAACAGTTTAAAGCAAATTGGCTGCATGCAACTAAGTAAAGCCAATTTTAAATATAATATAATAAACGAAAAAGCGCTGAAAACAAATTTTAAAATTATGCAGCGGATTGTCGTAATTTCTCATGGACAAAAGTCAATTTGTCAATTATTTCAAATTTTAATATAGTTCGTAATATACGAGCTGCATTTATATCAATTAAATATTGCTTATTTCTAAATAGTTTGGGATCTTTCAAATCTCCATTAGGCGCGCGGGCTATAGGAAATAGTAGCCAAATCCATTTTAAACAACAAAATATTATTGATTTAGACTAGGGTTTTTTATCGTATATACATAAATACCACTAATAGTAAAATTTTACCCATAAATTATTTTAAATTAATGCCACGAGCGAAATTTCCAAGAAAAAATTTTGAGTACCTAAATAAAAATCAAAAAGACAAGACAATTTCACGAATATTTTTTTTTAATTAGAATTAACTGCCGATTCCATTTCTGTATGATTTTTTTTGACCAAAACGACATTTTTATTTTAAAATTGGAAACGTACGTCAACATTGACTATTATTTTTCGTATAAAACGAGTGTTTTTTTCAGTTTTTCCACCAATCACAAACGCGCTATTTTGAATTACAAATGGTTTCTAGGTGAAAAAACCTGTCAGCAGTTTTTTCGAGTTTACCCGCGGTAAAACTTGACAGCTGCAGCTGTTGTCACCAAAAATTGCATTTATATTTTAATGTACCATAAATAATTAAGTTTGTAGTATTTTGTAATTAAATAAATTACCTATTTTTCAGTTTTCAAATTAATACCTACATATTTATTATGTATGCATGTAGTATATTTTGTAAGCTATGTGTATGCAGAATAACTGTCTTGTCAAATACCATTCGGGCATCTAATTTTTCCTGTGAAAAAAATCGAAAAAACACAAAATATTTTTTAACAAAGTGCATTCGTGCAGGTGCAAAAATCCTCGTCTTCGACTCGGAATGTTGTTGCCACCGATTTTTTTTCGGGAAAATTAGATGCCCTTATGATATTACTTACGAAAAAACCACTCGTTTATGGGGCAAAATTTGCCAAGTGTACCAGGTGAAAAAATGTTTGTCACCGATTTTGTTTAAACTTTACCTATTTGTTCTTCTTATAACGAAGAATCATAGCATAAAATTTTTTTGCTCTAGGATTGTTCATTCAAGAGTTTTGGATTATTGAAATTTATCGATTTTTTACTTTTTGTGAAATCGCTTTTTATTTAAAAATTCATAACTTCTGTTCATCTCTTTATTAAATATTTCAATTTAACCACCTTAAATGATTTTTTCCGTACTTTTTAATGGGCTATACCGTTTTTGCAAAAAAAATTGCATTTTTTTTTGAAATTTTTCAAAATTTTGCATTTTTTGAAACAATGTGTATTTTTTAATTTTTTTTTAAATAGCATAACATCGAAGTTTATTATGTTAACTTTGGCACCTATTCAGCTTATAGGCAAGCCGTTACGGTTATAACAATAAATTTTTTATTTAATATCATCGATCCTCATGCTTAAACAATTTGTGCAAAAAAATACAGTTAAAAAACTATATCGTGCGGCAGTGTAAATATTTAAAATACATCATTGACTACTAAAACATAATTTTACATTTTAAATTATCATTTTGTATTCGTTTACTCGCATCTACTAGGTATAAACGCATACGGCAGTGTAGTAGCTATTCGATGGCTAGACCCGCACGCATTCAAATATGAAAAACTTCCCTTCTACATGTCGGGCCCACTCTAAATTTTTTTTTATTCAAAGGTAACATAATAAACTTCGATTTTATGCTATTTCAAAAAAAATAAAAAAATACACATTGTTTCAAAAAATGCAAAATTTTGCAAAATTTAAAATTTTTTTTTTGCCAAAACGGTATAGCTTATTGAAAAGTACGTAAAAAATCATTTAAGGTGGTTAAATTGAAATATTTAATAAAGAGATGAACAGAAGTTATGAATTTTTAAATAAAAAGCGATTTCACCAAAAAGTAAAAAATCGATAAATTTCAATAATCCATAACTCTTGAATGAACAATTCTAGAGCAAAAAAATTGTATTATTCTTCGTTATAAGAACAACAAGTAAGTAAAGTTTAAACAAAATCGGTGACAAAAATTTTTTCACCTGGTACACTACGAGTTTCATAGCAACCGATTAGTTGCTATGCAAAAAATTATTGTCAATGTTAATGTTTCTTATTTTAAAAATAAAAATGTCAAAAAATATTCGTTTTGGTCAAAAAATCATACAGAAATTGACTCGGCAGTTAATTCTAATATAAAAAAATATACGTGAAATAGTCTTGATTTTTATTTACTCAAGATTTTTTCTTGGAAATTTCGCTCGTGGCATTAATTTAAATAATAGTAATATTGCCATCCATTTACAGATTTGGATTTTAAAGATGCAAGGGAAGAAAAAAATGCAAATAGAAAAGAGCAATTCCAGAAAAGCGAAAACAAAGCACTTGCCTTGACAAAGAAAATGTGAAAAAAATGGTACATGGCAAAAGAAATTTTACCATGTTGCAGCATTTGAACTTGCTTGAAGAGGTGAAGAAGGAGTCAAATTAACTACAGAATATGTTTATTTTAAATTTGAAAAAAATTTCAATGGAATTTTAACGATTAAATTAGAATATAATACAATTTTTTAAAAGACCAGACAAGGAGGTGAAAAGAAGCTTAGCGATAGTAACCACTAATAATTTTAATAATTGAAAGATGTGGACGGAACAAAAAAAATATTTCTTTTTTTATAAAAACAGTTTTCTGTTTTGTCATACGGTACGCGTATGCTTGAAATGGCCGTTTAGCCAAATCTGGTATTTCTACTGAACGCTTAATTAAAATAACTGGGCATGTTAGTGCAAAATCTATAAATCCTTGCTTACAATTGGATGAGAACCATTATTCAAATTTAATTTCCAATTTAAGAGATCCTACAAGCACAAATCAAATTTATGGAAACACTGCCAATAATCAAATTTCAGAAACCTAGTAACAATTGTGTTTTTCATGTTAAAACAATGAATATGTGGATTTGTTTTTTATTTATGTTGGTAAATACTTCAATAAACTTTATTTATAAAAATACGTCTTTTTCTTAATTTTATCCTAGGATAGTATTTATTCATATCTTCATATATTCCCATAATACACTCGGCATTAATTTTTAACCTAATATTTTTTTTAAAATTCGTCTCAAACCTTTTTGCCATTCAAACATTACTCTATTTTTTATGTCAAAAAGATTTTAGACTAAATTTTTACGTTTTACCGTGTTTTCTTCTGCTTGCATATCATCAAAACAATTTATTTGAAAGAGTTTTGGGTTAAAACGTTGAAAAAAACTAGTTTGACGTTTTTGCTTTACGATAAAACAAAACGTTTTCATAGCAACGTGGTATGTCCACTTATTATTTTTTGAATATATTATATATTCAATAATAGTTATTTACCTATGTATCAAGGCAGTAAAGTCGTATTTTTTATCACGAATGTGGAAATTATTTGCAGAGGCGAAAGCCGAGGCAAATAACCACGTGAGTGATAAAAAATGACTTTAATGCCGAGGTGCATATTAAACTTTATCCGAAATCACATTTAATAATACTAATAATTAATATAGATGATTAAATCAAATGTCATTTGATGCTCAAATCAAATGTCATTTGATTATCAAATCAAATGTCATTTGATGATCAAATCAAATGTTATTTGAATGTAGGAAGTGTCTACGTATACTGTTTATTGCGACGCGTCGCGACGGTTATTATATATTTGCCCGCCGCGGCGATTTTTTAATCTAATTAATAAAATTAACTTATTATTTTTATTAAACAACATTTTGTGAAAGGGTCCAACCGACCTCCGCGACGGTCCTTTTTTTTTAATATTACTTAGTTGCTGCTGAGTAGCAGTAAACACATCTTAAAATGTATAATTGGTTGTATAAAGTACTTGTATTAAATCGGGAGTAAAGTTCTACTTTACTGCCGATTTCTTTTACGTACTTTACTGCCGATTGTTGACTAGTTTACTGCCGATTTCGGATAAAATAATTTTTTATAAAAGTTTGCAGTTTTTATTTAAATTTAAATTTTGAATATTTTAAATTAATTTTATTTAAATTTAATAATAAAATAAATTTAAATTAGTGTTTACAATTAGAGTTGCCCCCCTAGGGGACAGAACAAATTAAAGTACAAAAATGTCGAACTTTTGAAAATTATTTATTATAATGACTGAAAAGTACTTTTAAAAACGAAAATTAAAAAAAATTCCAATAGGTACCTAGTCAGTTTTTATAAAAGTTATAAGCATTTGAAAAAAGCACCATTGTTTTTTAAATTTTCTGTTGGGTAAAAAAAATCTAAAGGTATCGGCTTTAAAACTGGTGGATTTTGGCGTAAAATGCCCTATATATTCTTTTACATTAATTTATCGAGATGCTTGAGGTGAGTAAAATTGCGACATATATGTATATACATATCTACAAGGGTTGTGCCCTTCACTTACGCGATATATAGGCAAGCCGTTCATACAGACAACTGAGAAGTATTTAGTACATACGTATCGTTGAATTTTATTCATAATTTTATTTTATGTAATTTTCGTAAGTTTTATTTGTTTTTCGGGGTCAAGTGTCACCCCCAAACGCCAAAATCAATTATTGCATACATTAGTTAGTCAGTATATAAATTAACGAAATTGAGGCATTGACTGTAACGTATACATAAATAATAAATAAAAAAAGCCAACTCAAACATTTCTTGAAATGTGCTTATGGAATCAAGAAACTTAAGTGAATTTAATAGTCGTTTTCCAGAAATATTTTCATGCCCATTTCTTGCTGAAGTGAACACTATAAATTGAAACAATTTTGTTTGTTGAACGATACAATTACTAAAAGTAGAAAGTAGGGTTAGATCGACCTGATAGAAGTAGAATTTTTTGATTGGTCCATAGTAGTAAATAATAAAGTTTTACGGCCTAGATCATAAATAACCTATTACGATTGTCTAAATCATTTTTAAGTGCCTAGGCCATAGACCGATTAAAGAGAATAGTACATTTTCTAACAGGTGGAGAAAGCGCTTATTTAAGTTCGCTGCCGAGGCATTAGTGACATAATATTATGTTATATTATAGGTTATGTACATACATGAATTTATTTTACAGTGACCTTTAAGTTAATATTTTCTTCGCTGACCCAGCCAAACTAGATGGAACCACTCTTTTCATATAATTTCAATGTATTTTCATTACTATACGGCGGTGTATAATAATTTGACTTTTAAACTGCGTACAAATATGAATTCTTTCTATATAGGCTTGTGAGTGTTATAATATGAAAATTGTTATACACTTGAAAAAAAAATATTTACATTATTTATATTATACCCAAGAGATATTCCAACAACGATATGTAAGGTAGGTTCTTTTGGAGCAAACATTTTTTTTTGAAAATTAAATTTACAAACTTAATTTGTTTAAAAAACCATTGAGGTACACAAAAATGAAGTGAAAGAAAGGGTAAACAAATATCTCATAAAGACTTGATTTTTTTATTAATGTTTATGAAATTATATTTATTTTATAGTCGTATTACGTTTTAAAGCGCGCTGTTACAAACATGCCTGACGGTCTGTCTATATGCTTTTAATTGAATAAATTCCATTATTATTCAATTGCAGCATTGATAAAATCTAAAAATTATCACCCATAATAAAATAGGTGGTATGATGAGCTGCAGATTTCACGAGTCCGCAGGACGAGTGAAATGTGCTGCTTTGGTTTTAATGAGTAAATATCATCGATTATTAATAGGGATGGGATATTTAGGTACTAAAAACTGAAAAAAAGGTAACTAAAACGTACTAAAAAAAAGCATTTTAGGTTAAAAAAACAGCATTTTAGGTAAAAAAACATTAAAAATTCACGTTTCGTTTATAATTTTGTTTAGCCGCATACCCAAATACAGAACATACCCACAATAAACTATTTCTATGCAATAAACTGAGTTTCCCTGAGTGACACTCACTACACAGAAGTTTTATGACAAAACATAAGCTCACTACAAAGAAGGTAACTGTAAAGAAAGTTACTGTTACAGTCTGTGACCATAAGAAAAAATTTTATACCGTTGAGTTGCACGCCCTGGATAAAATAATGGGGCAAAATTTAAAAAGAACACAAAAAAATAAAATAAGTAAAAATACGTAATAATAGATAACAAATAGGTGAAAATAAACTGACAAATTAAAAAATATGTAACAAAAGTATAAAAAGGTAGTTTAAAGCAAAAACTTCCAAAAAAGGTAAAAAAGGTGAAAACAAGTTAAAAAAATAGGTAACAAAAGTATAAAAAAGGTAGTTTAAAGCAAAAACCTCCAAAAAAGGTAAAAAAGGTAAAAACAAGTTAGGTTCATATAAAAGAAAATCTTTTAAAACACATTTTGGCATTATTGGTTTTTAAATAGTTACATCGGTTGAAAAAAGGTAAAATAACTAAAATCCCATCCCTAATTATTAATCATACCACGAGTTATATTTAGTGAGAAAATATAATGAATTTAAGGATCTAAAAAATTGTCAGTTTGACTTTTAAAATTAAAATGTGCTTTAAAATATAAAAATACTTTAATAAGGACGAGTGAAATGTGCTGCTTTGGTTTCAATGAGTAAATATCATCGATTATTAATCATACCACGAGTTATATTTAGTGAGAAAATATAATGAATGATCTAAAAAGTTGTCAGTTTGACTTTTAAAATTAAAATGTGCTTTAAAATATAAAAATACTTTAATAAGGACTAGTGAAATGTGCTGCTTTGGTTTCAATGAGTAAATATCATCGATTAATAATTATACCACGAGTTATATTTAGTGAGAAAATATAATGAATTTAAGGATCTAAAAAGTTGTCAGTTTGACTTTTAAAATTAAAATGTGCTTTAAAATTTAAAAATACTTTAATAAACCTTATTTATTCAAACTTACCTTAGTTTCATTATCGTTTACACCAAACCATCGATCTTTTAGAGTTTATAATTCATTATTTTAATGATATAACAAACACAGGATTTAAATGTAAACAAATGTTAAATTAAGAAAAGTGTCAAAATCCTTAGTAAAGTGTGATAAAAAATATTGTCGCTGTGATAAAATGCGTAACTATGGAATACTGTCATTTTATTGGTTCTAATATTAATGAATTGTATTGTCAAATAAATAGTTAAATGGTAATTCTAATAAATAAAGACATAAGTTATATGTAACAAATGACTAACACTTGCTAATTTGGTACTAGAAAATACACCATGCGTAAACATGTCCATTTTTAAGAGACTGTAACTTTTTTGTTTATTTTTTTTTTCAGATTTTAGAGTTTTTTTTTTTAAATAATATTATAATTTTTAAAATAGGTACAATACAGTATTTGACCGACTAAGGGCCGGTTTATCAATATCTGGTTTAGTTCCAGTTAGTCTATCTGACAGTTAAATTCCATATCGATCGTTGTGAGAACAATGGTATCCATGGAGATTATCTGCCAGATAACTAACTGCAACTTTAACTGGACATTGATAAACTGGCCCTAAGCAGAATAAAATATTATACTCTTAAAATGAAATAGTCAAAATTCTACTATTTGAATTAGTACCAGCATTTTATCCTAATAAAATAGTCGTTTTCACTTTTAAATAGTTATTTTTTACTACGTAAATTCGACTAATTTAATATTGGTCACCATCTGAGAGTAAAAAGTGATTTCTTTAATCGTTTGCGGCCAACAACAAAGTATTATTTGAATTAAATGCATATAGGCTCCATGGTTAACTGGCCCATAAAAACAAATAAAGATGCAAAAAGTTTAGCTCAAAACAGCAACACAAATAATATATTCAACTTTGAAATATTATGAACAATATTTATTGACAAATAAAATTGATTTTTATAAGATTGACCACCCAGTACACTGCAGTGTTCTGTGAGAGTGACTAATAGCCATAGATTAATATCCTCTAATAGCCACATTCGTTATGACAACAGCTTGACAAGCGACAGACCTTTCAATCCCCGGCTGGATCAAAACTTTATAAAATTTAAATCTACTAATTTTACTATTTCACTGCTCTTTCGCTATCACAATTGAGGCCTGTCAGAGCAAAGTCAACAATCTCCTGTCAGACTAAAACTGAGTAAATTGAGATAATTGATTTTGGTATTTTAAATTCTAGATTTGTAATTTTTTTTATATATTATATTGAAATATTGTTGTTGTTAGTCTAGTAGCAAACTACAGGGTCTCCAGGTTGCATTTATGTGAAATCTATAATTAAAAATTGGAGATTGCTCATTTTGTTGTAAACGTTTAAGGAGATTTAGAAAAATAAACAAAGAAATAATTGTATTTTTTTCCTTTAATGGTTATAAAATTAAATATACAATCAATGCGGGAAAATTTTGAACTGGACCACATAAATCTGGAGTTTCTTCTAAATCTGGGACCAGGTTGCCTCGTGAAAAACAGTTTTTATAGTACAACAACTCATCATCTTCTTCCCAGTTTGCCCCGTAATGTTTTACTTGCAATGTTTTGACATTATCAGCCTTTTCTTGCTTTACCTTTACGTCTTATTATGGTATAATAGCACAAAATAAACAAGATAACTTTTTTTATAATTCTTACAACAATAAAACGTATATATACCTATTTTATAGTATATTATGTATCAAGTTTTATAAACGCCATTTTAGTTACGAGTTTAATTAAGCACGAGCGAAGCTTGCGAGCGAGTGTTTAATAAAAACGAGTGTCTAGAGAAGTTTATAAACGAGTAAAGCCAATTTTATTTGTTAAAATTTTGACATCTGTCAACTGTCACCCGAATTTAACCTCACTTTTTCCCAATTTATAATAAAGCTAACTTCAGCCCGTGGCGTAAAATGTCGAAAAGCCCGTCAATAAAACGCCATAAAGTCACAGCTCGTCAATGTAGGAGTAGATAATAGTTATTTATGTATTAAGGGCATAATAAGGTTTTTATGGTCCGAGGCGCTATTTCGAGCCCAAGCGCGTTAGCGCGAGGGCTAGAAAAGCGTCGTAGGACCATAAAAACCAGTTATGCCAGCAATGCATACAAAACTTTATGCACGATTAATATATTATTATTTTTAATATATTATTGTTTTTAAAGACGTTTACGTCAAAGAATTTTTGTTATAATTTTCATATTATAATGTCAACTGACATCAGTCAGTTTTAAAGTTTAAAGATGAATGAAATTGAGGAAGCAGCTGAAAAGGCGAAAAATTGCGGCCTGCTGCCGAAAAAATCAAAATCTTTATACGAAAAAACTTACTTCGAATATATCAAATGGTGTAACATTGTTGTTTTTAATTTTTGACGTTTCATTATAGCCCGCCGGGTCATAATAACGCCCGCGGGCTATAAAAAGACGTTTACGCCAAAGAATTTTTGTTATAATTGTCATATTATAATGTCATCGTGCATAAAATATATTTTTAAGTGCAATTTACTGCAATAGAACTTAACAGTATGTACCAGTAAAAAACACAAAATTAAATCTCTAAAATACGTTATAACCTCAAATGTTAGGATATCAGGTGACACAAATTACTAATTTCTAATGGTGGAATTGGAGATTGTATACTTTGCTGCAAATCTATTAGTGAAGATTGTCGACTTTGCACTAAATGTCATTTTTAAAATAGGATTTTAGGCAGGATTTAGCTCCTTTCGCAGCACATAAACTTTATCATCTTATAGATAATTATCTCCGCGCGGAGACTGTACTTCAACTAATTATAATTAAACTGCGCACCAGTCAATGTGTCGCGACCAAAAATTTCGTCCTTTTTTAAATCGACAAAACTTTTTTGTTTCTTAAACGATTTTATTTTGGTTTGTGATGTCTGCTAGCCCCATTCTCTGGAAATTTATGCTATAGAAATGAAGCTCGCGGTTCTTCAAGTAAATTTCCTACAGGGTGATATGTAAAACGGTGAAAAATTTCAATAACTTCATCCAAGCCCCGTTTGTGAAAAAAATATTTTTTTCTCGTTTTTACTTTGAAATAATGAAGTATTATGTCTTATAGTCACGGCCAAATCTATATGGGTGCACGTCATCAATGAGATATAATGACGTCAGCATTACCAACTTTGAATTGTAAAGTTACTGCCGTTAAATTTGCTTTTTTAAGGCGTAATTCTGATGTGTTATTAAAAAGAAATCATTCATTTGCGTATTGTTTACCAAAAACTGTAACAATTTCCTTGTTTTAAAACGTTTTTTCACGAAATTATCAAAATAAAACTATTCACTTAGTAATTTTTGTGTGTGCCAGTTGGTAATAGCTTAAGGCTGGCGCGCACCGTTCAATATTATTGATGGGTCGCTGTCATTTTATATTTGACGTATTTTTGTAATTGTGACATTTCGTCCGAAAGCATCGTTTGTTGCAAATTATTATAAATAATATTATACATTATGTTTATAAGATTCTATCCCTGGATTGTGCAAACAATGATATAAGGCTTGTTGGCAACTAGCCGTTATTAGATTTCGAAGAGATTGCGCCCTTAATAATAAATTTGGGGAAATAATCAGACTTCAATTCTGACCTGGTTTGCTCTGATGACAAGGACGACTGGTAATTTATTATTTTTGTGTTTCTGATAATTTAGTATTTTTTTGTTATGTGCATATGTAATAAAAATGTAATAAACTCCGTTTGTTTTCTCTTTAAACACATTTAATAAAAATTTGCCTGTAACAAACTCCTAATTAGTTAGTGCAGAAGATTATAACAAGGACGTTATAATTCCATCTTAATAACAGCCCCCACCGCTATAAACAGTCAACAATACACGAGCGTTAGATTGTGTCTGGGCACGTATGAATAGACCTTAACGCTGACGTCATATGCCGTTGATGACGTGCACCCATACAGATTTGACCGTGACTATACCTTAAAACATTTTTCTTAGCAACAAAAATATGATTTTTTTTTTCAAAAGATTACATTTGATGCTTTTTTGTATGCAATACACTCAGCCTTTTTAAGATAAAAAAGATAAGATGGTGAAAGATTGTTCCTTGAATAATTCTGAACAAGCGACAAGCAACAAACTTCCATTAATTTCAGAGGAACCTAAGCAAAGACCACTTTTTCAAAATGAAATTTTGTTTGCTTTATAATTTTGACCACCTGATGTGATTTAGTTGTCAAATTTAAGTTTTAGATAAAACCAAAATCACCAAGAATCAAAATTCGAAAACAATTCCCGGCAGTTAAATGTCTCAATAACATGCCTTTGCCAATGCCATTATAATGGCATATATAAGTATACTTACTGCAATTTGTTTGAGTGGTTAGGATAATGTTACATAAATTACATGTATATTGCGCACTAGTGATAACTTATTACTGATAAGTACCTACCTAATTGGTAATAAAGTACAAAACCTGTTTGTTCATTTTTGAAAATTTTATGCGAAGATATAATCATAATAAAAACTACAACATTCAACAGAAAAATGTAACAAACAATAACAATAATAACTTTCTATATTTCGTTGGCCCTTCCCAAACCCGTAATAATTCGTTAACCCTCCTGGGCATTCCCTAGACCAAGTTCCTTACAAATTCCTGGGGTATGGCTTCCCATTCTTCCTGAATCGAATTTACCAATTCATTCAAATTTTCCATGCGTCCTTTTCTCTCTTTAATCTTTAGTTTCATCCTGATCCACACGTGCTTAATAGGATTCATATCCGAAGACAAAGGTGGCCAATTCATTTTCTCAATATCATGGTCCCTTAAATACTCATTTACGATATTAGCGCGATGCGGACGGGCATTGTCGTCCACCAACACCAAATTATTGGCATTTAATTTTCATCATTTGATTCTTGATTTGATTATTCAGTGACATGATAATAAAGATGCAAAACACAGTAAAAAACAGTACAATTCAGCAATCAGATTTTATTGAGACATTTAACAGGCAGGAATTGTTTTCGAATTTTGATTCTTGGTGATTTTGGTTTTATCTGAAACCTAAATTTGACAACTGAATCACAATCAGGTCAAAATTATGAAGAAAACATGTCACGAACGTAAATATCGGTTCAGGTTTAGTTTTCGAAAATTTTCACCAAAATGTTATTTTAAAAAAGTGGTATTTGATTAGGTTGCTCTAAAAATAATGGAAGTTTGTTGCTTGTCGCTTGTTCAGAATTATTCAAGGAACAATCTTTTACCATCTTATCTTTTTGTTCTTAAAAAGGCTGAGTGTATTGCCTACAAAAAAGCATCAAATGTACTCCATTGAAAAAAATCATATTTTTGTTGCTAAGATTCCAATTCGAAAAATTTGAAAAGCGTTTCAAAGTAAGACATAATACTTCATTATTTCAAAGTAAAAAAACGAGAAAAAAATATTTATTTTACAAACGAGGCTTGGATGAAGTTATTGAAATTTTTCACTGTTTTACATATGACCCTGTAGTAAATTTACTTGAAGAACCGTGAGCTTCATATCTATAGCATGAATTGCGAGATAATGGGGCTAGCAGACATTACAAACCAAAATAAAATCGTTCAAGAAACAAAAAAGTTATGTCGTTTTGAAAAAGGACGAAATTTTTGGTCGCGACACATTGAGTGGTGCGCAGTTTAGTTGAAGTACAGTCTCCGCCAAAAATCTAATTTTTGACCAAAAGTGGAGATTGTCGGTTTTGCAATGACAGGCCTCAATTAGTCAAATATGACTTATAATTAGTTATTTTTGAATAATTCATTTTAAGAGAGTGGTAAAATAGTATATTATTATACGAGAGATAATGCAGGATGAGGATGAGGTTTACGTCTCGAGTAGCTAGACGAGAGACCTAAATCATCCGAGTGAATATTGCGCATAATCTCGAGTGTGTAAGTAGATAATTAAATGATTTTCAAAATGAAATAAAATAAACCATCAAATGGTTAACCTCACTTTTTACCAATTTTAAATGTTATTATAGTCGCCTTCTTCTAATTTAAAACTCGATTGGTTCAAATCACAGTGAATACTGAAATCGGCCAATCACTGATGCCTAACAACGTGAATACTGAGTTTATTATTCACGTTGTTAGGCAGGAAATTTAGAATGCTTAACAATATTCACGAAAAAACACTAAAATTATGCAATAGTAGTAAATAAAGTATTGAAAAACTCTAAATGACTAAGCTAATATGCAACTTGTATATGGAACATGTCCAGCCAGATTTACTTATCATGTATTTGTACGTATTTAAAATAGGTACTTTTCTGATTTTTTTTGGTCAATAGTTTATGAGACTGATCGATTTGTAAATTAAAAAAAAAATGATGTTTTGTTTAGTTTTAAAAATATGTGGGTTCATAATATTAAACTAAAAAAACGTAAATAAACAATTTTTTCAACAATAATCAAAACAATTTATTTATTAGCTTTTATAAATGCTCAAAATTATACCCAATATTTTGTAAATAATAGTACAGTCTATTCTCAAATTCCCCTCGAACATTTTGAAATGCTTTTCGTGGAATAGCTCGGCATTCTTGATTTATTCGTTGTTGCGGATCTTCAATAGAATGAGGCAGATTTTAAATGACCTCATAAGAAAAAGTCTAATGGTGTCACATCTGGAAATCTGGGAGGCCATTCTATTGGTCCCCCTCTACCAATCTACTGTTCTGGATAATTTTAATTCAGCCAAGCCCTAACAGCAGCTACATAATGAGGTGTTGCCCCATCTTGTTAAAAATTTAATACATTTTCATCCGAAGCTACTCATCCTCTCCTTTTTGATTGTCTACTTCATTTATTATTGGTGCATGTATTGTATTGTAATAACATCTTACATTTCAAAATAAATTTGACCAAATTTTGGTCAATAAATAAGGGACCAATAATGCAATCTCCCAAAATTCCTCCCCAGACATTAAGTTTTTCAGTATACTGGCCCAGTATTACTGGGTATGATTTTCTGTGATGAAATGAGGATTTTCTTTGCCCCAATAAAGATAATTTTGTTTGTAAATATTTCCATTTGGATAAAAAGACACTCATCGATGACCAAATGTTTTTTAGTATTTCGATTTGATATATTATTTTATTGGTCATGATTTCACAAAATTCTAAACGCCTGTCTGCATCATCATCGCCAAGTTCTTGTTTAAAATATTATGCATATATGCATTTTGAATTGCTAGAATTTGTGATGTTTTAAGATCATCCTAACATACTCAGGGAAAACCCTGTTAATCTAGATGTCGAACGCAGTGATATTGTGTTGTACACCAAACTGACCAAGAACCTCAATATGCGTGGCTTCATTGAGTATCCTAGGTTGGTTCCTTTTTCAATTGCAAACATATCCCATTTGTTCAAATTTTGCAACCAGCTCTTGAACATATTTATGATGTACAGGGTGCCCCTGCAGTTCTTAGAGCACAACGACTTTGAGCATCATAATTAAAAATAATTTCAACACTATTTTGGAAAACAAAAAATGCTATTTAAAATATTAAAACTAATCAGCAAGAATAGCAGTTTTTTTGTAAGTTTTTATAAATCTGATACAAAAAACCCACATACACATTTCATTGAGGATTTAAATTGTACAATAATGCCAATATATTTCGCGACAAAAATTTTAAAATAATAAAAAACTATATAAAAATAGACTAGCATTTAATTTTAAAAGCTTGAAATTAAAGTGTTTTGATTATTCTTAAAGGAATTGTTTATTTATGTTTTTTAGTTTATTATACTTTAGTTAGAAATGTTTTACTAATGTTTTACGGCATCAAATGGTTCAATTTTATGTTTAATGATTTAATTTGATATTTATAACGAGAAATTGAAATAATAGTATATTATGTATCAAGTTTGATAAACACCATTTTATACACAAATTTAATTTAGGCACGAGCGAGCTTGCGAGCGAGTGCTTAAATTAATGAGTGTATAAAAAAGTTTATAAACGAGGTGCATACTATACTCTTTCTACGACAAATACTTATTATTATCTTAAAATGATTTAAATCAAAGATTTGTATAGAGCGCCTTCTATGAAACAATAGGGAAATCTGTGTGTCACCGTCAAATGTCAAATTTTTTTATTTTATAAACACAGATTATAAATCGAAATGTATTTCTTGAAAATTGACAGTTTTTCACAATGAAAGTAAAAAAAATGTTCTATGAGCCCTTTACAGTGGAGTCCGTGTCCGAATTTAAGTTATAGTTTACTGCCGCCAAATTAAAAGGTCAGTACAATTTTCATATAAACTTTTCAAATATTGGCGATGAGAAACTATTTAATACTTTTGTATTTTTGTATTGAGATAATAAAATAATTTTCACATTTAGTATTATTTTACAAGAAAGGCACTTAATTTTAACGATTGTATGACATTTGACAACTGTCAACTAACTTAAAACTAACTTCAACCCGTGACTAAAAACCTGTTGCTAACTTTTTAAAGGTGGGAGTAGAAAAATACTTTTTAAGAGCTTTCCTATAAGGTATCAGAAATTATTCATGTTTTTTTTTTAATTTAATAAAAATTACCTTTTTAGAAAATTAAGCAAATAAAAATAAAAAAATCCAAATAAACTTTTTCGAATTTGAAGGAGTTTTGTTATATTTTTAATGTTTGCAAAAGACGCTGATTTTCTATCATTGAGAAAAACAAAAAAAAATCGGTATTTGTTGTCACAAGCGCTGAATCACTATAGATCAGAAAGTCACCATAGAGCAGAAACACTGCACCCTCATTGGCGGCCTTAAAAATTAAATAACTCCTGAAATTTTGCGCATTCAGAACAATGGTAAAGGAAATTTCGTCTTAGATTTTCGCAATGTATCGACCTCTTTCTTTTGGTAATTTTGAGACCTTTACCCTGGTCCTAGCTGCGCCACTGATAACACGCCTGTAAAGGCCTTTCTCGTGCTTGCATGATTTCTGTGGCACGAGCTTACAGAGGAAAATCCTAATAAAATAAACTATTATAAAGATTTGTAGGACAATGCGCTGGCAATCCCACAACAATCGTTTTAGGCTTTTAACCTAATTATAAAAATACATTATAATCTAAGCAATTAAATACTTACTTTCTCATGTACTCATATTTAATCACCACCAAAATTACTAGAATATTCGTCACCAAAGCCCACAAGAACACTATAACGTATAAAACAATTAATGTATAGTTCGAAGACCCCAACACATCGTCCAATGTAGAATCACTGCCGTTCATAGTGAAGGAGAAAGGAAAATCCTGAAACAAATAAAAATTATTGATACAAATCTCCTCGTAAAAGTTTGATATTAGTTTTTTAATATGTAAATATAAAATTAAATGTTTGTCTTATATAAAGTAAAAAACGCACTTTCTTCTCAATAAAACTCCAATTTATAAATTAAGCAAATAAGCAACTGTTTGCTTTCATAAAATTTTATAAAACGCCGTTTCATAAAATCCCGGTAAGAGCCACTTACTTCGGTAAAACCTTTTAAAAGCTGTTTGTATGTTGCAAAGCTTTTATCTACTATCAGTTATCGTCACGGCAGTTTGATTAACGCTCGAAAAAAAATATCAAATAGCTATTGTTACACTAGTTAAACATTCTTTTAAGAGTATAAAACACTTTTGTGCAGAGTATAACATGAAAAAAAAGGTGACAACCAATGAAGAGTATATGATCTTGACATTAAAAACCAAAAGTTAGTAAGCTTAATTTTTTATAAAGTTATTATGGTTTAATGGTTAACTAGGAATCCAACAAAATACCCTGATCTTCAATTTCCAATGCTAAAAAACGAAGTACCAAATAGTTTATAATTATAATCTATATTGTATTTAGATCTGTAAAACTTAGTTTTGTATATAAACTTTTTTGTAAATATAAAAACAACTATGTTTTGAAAGTTTCACGTAATTTATTAAATGTTGACAATTGTTTTACTACACAGTAGCTTCTTCTGAATGTATTAAAACTAAAACTAGTGCAAAATTTATATAACAAAAATATTGGTTTTCTAAGTAATAATTCATGCTAAATCTACCTGTGTTAATATTCAAAAAAGCATTAAGAAATTCCTAATGGGAAATACCTACTCTATTTATTGTTAACAATTTTATTAAGGGGGCAATATTTTAAATGTGTGATTGTTTTATACAGGGTGTCCTGGAAAAGGAGGTCAATCAGTTAACCATATATTCTTTGAGTTAAAACAATAAGAGTTTCATAATACCATTTTTCAATTTAGAGCTTCATGTTAGATATACAGGGCGACAAAGTTTGAAATTTAAAACTGATTTTTTTTTAATAATTCAAGTAATTGATAAGATATTAAGTTCAAATTCGGTACACTACTTCAACATAAATAGTTACATTTTTTGAGACCAACAAAGCAAAAAACAATTGTCAAATAATCAAAATAGGGGGGTCTATGACTTATACTTCAGAACGCCAATGTTTTAAAATAACGATTAGGAAAGGGCTGGGAAAAAACTCGCGTTGTCTCCCTGGCGTTGCGCCCACACTAAATAAATAAATAATTATCATTTCAGTATAATCATCTAAGGAAAACATTATTTATAATAACTTAATTTATAACCTAATATAATATTAATGACAGGATTTTGACAGCAGTATCACAATGAATTGGATTCCAGTGGACCAAATATTTTACATATTTTTTATTATCAACAATGCAACCTAAGTATCCTAGCAATTTAAAGAATTTCCTATGGCCATCTATTGGGATTGGCTATCGTTTTTTATTCTTATCTCGCTTATCCTTTGCGTAAGACAATTTTAATTTTCAAATATGTGATTCACGTTACTTTCGGCACGTTCCGGTTTTCTATGTGGCGCGAGTTCTGGGACACCCTGTATAGAGCACCATCTATTAAACAACAGGGGAAACTGTCAAATGTCACATTTTTACATTTTATAAACACAGGTTATAAATCGAAATGTATATTGAAAATTGACAGTTTTTCACAGTGAAAGTCAGGGTGGAAGAAGGAGGTGATATCGCTTCTATCTCTAAAGTACAGAAGCAGCGTCCACATAAGTCAGTATTTCGTTCGTTGTTCGTTAGATGGCGAGTCAAATAAGAACCTAAGGTTTTACCAACGAAATCCATATATTCTATAACAACTTAACTTTTAACAACAAATTATAAGATAACCAAAACCCAAGGAGAGTCTTCTACCCTCCTTAACGAAAATTACATCTTTTCCAACAGCATTATTATAATAATTTGCAGAACGATTGGCAATAATGTAGTATTGCCAACTGTTCTACCAAAATTCACAGTCGCCACAAATGCACAAAAGTGACGTTGAAATGGTTTTATTTGAATTTTAATTAAGCTTAGTGGTCTATTCTTTGAAGTTAATCAATGTAATTTTACTAAAAATGGGAAAAGTTTGTTGTGCACCGGGATTAAAACAGGTTCCACTTCAATGCGCCATCTATACAGACTTTTAAAAAATACTGACTTATCTGGCCGCCTTCAACGACGGAGTTGAATCACCTCCTTCTTCCACCCTGGTGAAAGTAAAGGAAATGTTTTATGAGGACTTTACAGTAGAGTCCGTGCCCGAATTTAAGTTATAGTTTACTACCGGCGAAATTAAAAGGTTAGTACAATGTTCATATAAACTTTTCAAATATTGGCGTTGAGAAACTATTTAATATTTTTGTATTTTTGTATTGAGATAATAAAATAATTTTCACATTTAGTATTATTTTACAAGAAAGCCACTTTATTTTAACGATTGTATGACATTTGACAACTGTCAACTAACTTAAAACTAACTTCAGCCCGTGACTAAAAACCTGTTGCTAACTTCAGCCCGTGTCTAAAGCGCCGTAAAGCCACAACTTGTCAATGTGTATTTAAAAGGTCACTTAGTGTCATGGAAACATGTACGATAAAGGGCGTTTTAAAGGTGGGAGTAGAAAAAATAGTTTAAAATTTCAGTTGGTTTTTTTCTAAATTGTTTTAGGTCTTGAAAAATTATTTTTTAAAGATCACACAATCTTCCAAAAGTGTTGAGGATTTTGTGACATAACATTTTGAATATTTAACATGTAATCAGTATAGCATTCGTAGGTGACTCACTATAGGTAGTTTTGTGCGATTTAAAAAAAAATTGAGTCAGGCGGAAAAAAATTGAATTTTTTAATTTATCCAATATAACGATTTTAAAGAATACAAAAAGATATAGTTTCGTCCCATTTTTCGAGATAATAATAATAATAATAATAATAGTAATAATAATAATAATAATAATAATAATTATATGGTACTGGTAGATCTTATCAAAATTGGCCATTGGAAAAAAAATTATATAAGATGACTTTACATTTTTGTACTCTTAAATTTAAGCTTCGATAGCTTGATTTTTAAGATAAAAAATAAATTTTTTGATCGTCAGGGCGATTTTCCTTTTAATTAAATGAAGCACCTTCAATTAAATGTATTGCTAATAAAAAGTGGTTTATAATTAGATTTACTGCGTCACTTCTATAGCCTTACGTAAATATTTGTCATGTTCCTCGAAAACAAAAGTAAATAGTTTCATGTTTTATTAACCGCCATTGACATGTATCTTTCAAAGATATTTTAATGCTTTATTGATTAAACTTCAAGAAACCTATTTGTTATGCAAATGTCTTAAATTAATGTATGTAGTTGTAGTTGTAAACACAAAATATTTTTATTTACGAGGCTAATACTAAAATGCTGCACAATAATATTTGTGCACCATCTAGTTTATTTAAAAAATATGTATGGCTTGTAAAATATATAAAAATACCAAAATGTAACATAAATCCTCATCCAAATGAATAAGAAATTTGAGTAGATATTTTCTCTTTCGAAGAATCCCATTTGAAAAGAATCTTATTACCAATTACCAGGATGTAGATATTACTCATTTATCATATTCGACATTCGATTTTTGCATCTTCAGTGAAAAACTGACACTATCAATAATGTTTTTCATAAAAATTTTACGATTAAATTGATTCTGCGATGTAACACTTTTAGAATTTAAGGAGGGAAATCTGTGTTAATGACCAAAATTGTTACTGAACTTATTTGGTTCTTTGCTTTTGTCCACGTTAAACTAAACAAAATCCTATACAAGGAACGACAACAATGATAAAAATAATAAAGAAATAGAAGAAGTACAGAGTTTTGTTATTAAGGAAGTATAATTAGTTTGAAAGGTGAAAAGGAAAAGGCTATATCAAACTATATATATGTGAAAATAATTGTATTATCTTAATAGACAAAAACATACAAAAGTATTAAATAGTTTCTTAACGCCAATATTTATAAAGTTTATATGTACGTTTCTACTGACCTTTTCGCCGGCAGTAAACCAAATAAAGCATTAAAAATTCGCGTGGAGACTCCACCGTGGAGTGCCCCTAAATCATTCTCTTCACTTTCACTGAAAAAATGCTTCTATATACAGGGTGAGTCATTTAACTTGAAACTTTTAAATATCTTAGTATGAATTTTACGAAAAAATGTTTAAAATAAAAATTAAATGATTCAAGGAGGGAAATTAACCAGTACTTAAATTGGTCCTCATACTCTCCTCCTTATAGGGGGAAAAAGGGGGTAACTTTAAAATTTCCAATGAAACCCTATTTTTTATTGCAGATTCGGATCATTCGACAAAAAATAGGTAGATTTTGTTTAAAACATTTTTTCATTTTTGTAATAGATTTTAATAGATTTAAAGGATTATTTAATTGACAAGGTGTTTTAATCTTTTAATGAGCTTTTATCCAACGAGCAACTTTTCGCAAGCTTAAATCTCTTATACCTACCTAATATGTAAAAAAACTGTAAATTTGATGTATCCTTTTATGGTAAAATAAAAATAAGTTGAATTAACCTAATTTATAAGAAAGCGGAAATTTTTTGACCTAAAGAAAAATGCTGGACAATAATGTAAAAGACGGCAATAAAAGAGGCAGTAAAAGTCGTTTTATTTTATATGTTTAACATAAACTTGGTAGTTATTCCTGGGATATGCAAAGATTTTTTCTGTCCCTAATGTACCTCAGTAAAATCAACTTTCTTTTCTTTCAATTGTACGTCAAGGAATTTTCGTTCAAAATTTATGTCTACTAGTGATTTTCTGGATTTGACAGGTATAGGTTGGACATCTGGTTTTTATCTACTTACAAACGAAATTCGGTGGTAATATTATTATTTTCGTTTATCTATGTAAAACAGTTTTTTCTTAATACTTACTTGTTTTCTAATAAAACGCTAAACAGAATACAAAAATTTAATTTAAATAAAATTTCAGAAATTCTTGAATAAACTCTGAAATTAGGTTTTTATTTTCGTAATTATAAGGTATATTTGTTTATCTACACCTATTGCATAAATTTGTTTTTTTTTGCGAATATTGATAAACATTATAAATTTCCTGCCTAACAACTTGATTAATAAACTCATTATTCCGGTTGTTGGGCATCAGTGATTGGCCAATTTTAATATTCACTGTGATTTAAACCAATCGGGTTTTAATTTGTGAGAAGGCGACTATAATAATATTTAAAATTGGTAAAAGGTAAGGTTAACCATTTGACACATGTCAGATTTTATTTATTTAATTTTGAAAATCATTCAATTATTTACTTATTGGAGTAGATAAGTATAGTAGTACACTCGAGATTTTGCGCATTATTTACTCAAATGATTTAAGTCTCTCGTCTGGCGACTCAAGATGTAAACTTCATCCTCGTGAATAATAAATAGCCTGCATTATCTCTCTTATTTAATATTTACAATTGAAAAGTCAAAATCTCTAAAAAGTATCACAAAAAACATGTATGTCCATCTAAATTTAAGAAAAAAAAATGAGTCATCTATACAGTACTTATAAAAATAAAAACGAATTTTTTGTCATATAAAATCCTTTAAAAAATGGCGAATGCGCCGGGATTAAAACTTAATCTTGGAGTCTTAAAATTTACTCCCTTAGGGATGAAATTTAAAAAAATATTTTTATAGTGGTTATATATTAGGGTGGGCCGATTTTAATATTTTTCAAATATCAAATTGTGCAATGGTGGAAAAGTTGTGCATTTAAAAGGCCAGACAAATATTATAAGAGTTTTTTTTTTTTAATTTTAATTTCTTAAACTGCCGCAAGGCCTTGAAAGATCTTAATGTAATTTAGTATTAGTAAAATCAACCTTCTTTTCTTTCAATTGTACATCAAGGGATTTTCGTTCGAAAATTATGTCTACTAGTGATTTTCTGGATTTGACAGGTATAGGTTGGACATCTGGTTTTTATCTACTTACAAACGAAATTCGGTGGTAATATTATTATTTTCGTTTATCTATGTAAAACAGTTTTTTCTTAATACTTACTTGTTTTCTAATAAAACGCTAAACAGAATACAAAAATTTAATTTAAATAAAATTTCAGAAATTCTTGAATAAACTCTGAAATTAGGTTTTTATTTTCGTAATTATAAGGTATATTTGTTTATCTACACCTATTGCATAAATTTGTTTTTTTTTTGCGAATATTGATAAACATTATAAATTTCCTGCCTAACAACTTGATTAATAAACTCATTATTCCGGTTGTTGGGCATCAGTGATTGGCCAATTTTAATATTCACTGTGATTTAAACCAATCGGGTTTTAATTTGTGAGAAGGCGACTATAATAATATTTAAAATTGGTAAAAGGTAAGGTTAACCATTTGACACATGTCAGATTTTATTTATTTAATTTTGAAAATCATTCAATTATTTACTTATTGGAGTAGATAAGTATAGTAGTACACTCGAGATTTTGCGCATTATTTACTCAAATGATTTAAGTCTCTCGTCTGGCGACTCAAGATGTAAACTTCATCCTCGTGAATAATAAATAGCCTGCATTATCTCTCTTATTTAATATTTACAATTGAAAAGTCAAAATCTCTAAAAAGTATCACAAAAAACATGTATGTCCATCTAAATTTAAGAAAAAAAAATGAGTCATCTATACAGTACTTATAAAAATAAAAACGAATTTTTTGTCATATAAAATCCTTTAAAAAATGGCGAATGCGCCGGGATTAAAACTTAATCTTGGAGTCTTAAAATTTACTCCCTTAGGGATGAAATTTAAAAAAATATTTTTATAGTGGTTATATATTAGGGTGGGCCGATTTTAATATTTTTCAAATATCAAATTGTGCAATGGTGGAAAAGTTGTGCATTTAAAAGGCCAGACAAATATTATAAGAGTTTTTTTTTTTTAATTTTAATTTCTTAAACTGCCGCAAGGCCTTGAAAGATCTTAATGTAATTTAGTATTAGTAAAATCAACCTTCTTTTCTTTCAATTGTACATCAAGGGATTTTCGTTCGAAAATTATGTCTACTAGTGATTTTCTGGATTTGACAGGTATAGGTTGGACATCTGGTTTTTATCTACTTACAAACGAAATTCGGTGGTAATATTATTATTTTCGTTTATCTATGTTAAACAGTTTTTTCTTAATACTTACTTGTTTTCTAATAAAACGCTAAACAGAATACAAAAATTTAATTTAAATAAAATTTCAGAAATTCTTGAATAAACTCTGAAATTAGGTTTTTATTTTCGTAATTATAAGGTATATTTGTTTATCTACACCTATTGCATAAATTTGTTTTTTTTTTGCGAATATTGATAAACATTATAAATTTCCTGCCTAACAACTTGATTAATAAACTCATTATTCCGGTTGTTGGGCATCAGTGATTGGCCAATTTTAATATTCACTGTGATTTAAACCAATCGGGTTTTAATTTGTGAGAAGGCGACTATAATAATATTTAAAATTGGTAAAAGGTAAGGTTAACCATTTGACACATGTCAGATTTTATTTATTTAATTTTGAAAATCATTCAATTATTTACTTATTGGAGTAGATAAGTATAGTAGTACACTCGAGATTTTGCGCATTATTTACTCAAATGATTTAAGTCTCTCGTCTGGCGACTCAAGATGTAAACTTCATCCTCGTGAATAATAAATAGCCTGCATTATCTCTCTTATTTAATATTTACAATTGAAAAGTCAAAATCTCTAAAAAGTATCACAAAAAACATGTATGTCTATCTAAATTTAAGAAAAAAAAATGAGTCATCTATACAGTACTTATAAAAATAAAAACGAATTTTTTGTCATATAAAATCCTTTAAAAAATGGCGAATGCGCCGGGATTAAAACTTAATCTTGGAGTCTTAAAATTTACTCCCTTAGGGATGAAATTTAAAAAAATATTTTTATAGTGGTTATATATTAGGGTGGGCCGATTTTAATATTTTTCAAATATCAAATTGTGCAATGGTGGAAAAGTTGTGCATTTAAAAGGCCAGACAAATATTATAAGAGTTTTTTTTTTTAATTTTAATTTCTTAAACTGCCGCAAGGCCTTGAAAGATCTTAATGTAATTTAGTATCGTTATAAATACAAAATAAATTATCTGAGAGAAAATAGGGTTAAAAAAGTTTTGAATAATAAATATTTATTAAAAAAAAAACAAAAATAAAAATGAATTTATCATCAACACAAATTTAATTCAATTTATAATCCTGTTTTACCTGCCATTTTTCACAAACACCCAAAAATCACAAACAGATACTACTTGTAAAAATTTCTATTATTCAACTAATTGACGATGTCAAAATATTATAATTTATATAAACAGTAAAGCCAACTGTCAACTGACCTACGTCAAACACGAAAATCTTAAAAAATATTTATTCTCCATTTTACGCCGTCTCTCCAATAATTGCAATTATTGCAAAATTTAAAATTTACAGTTTGACTTCATACAGTTCAAAAAGAAAAAAATATATTAAAGGAAAATAGTTTACTTTCCTATTTCACAACTTTCCCGCTTATGAATAATTTTAAATTTTTAAAAATTACTTTTAAATTTTGCGTTGCGGCAGTTCAAAACATATAGATATCAAAAAATATTTTGCAAAAAATGTTTACTTTCCTATTTCACAACTTTTTCTTAAATGCAGAATTTAATATTTTTAAATTTTAGAAGTTAAATATAAAATCGGCCCACCCTATTAAATATATATCATTATACACTGAGAAAAAAATGGGACAAATAAACTGTGTAGCTAATACTTTTATTAATAGTGAATATATTGTTTATTATTTCTAAATAGTCGAAATAATAACGATAAATATACTTTAGTAAAACTTTATGTATAGGGAATAAAAATATATTTGGGAGCAATAAACTTTTTTCTCAGTGTAGGAATGCATTGACAAAATTGCAGCCTTTTAAGTCCAGCGGTTTGGTCTGAGCGGTGATGAATTAGTAAGGACCTTAGAGTGTTTTGTTACTCTAAGGTAAGGACATATGTATATGTGTACAATGTAGATTATATAAATTTACAATTAAAAATATATGTACTACCTTTAACGTCATAATGTGATTTTTTTTTTAATTTTATTAAACTTTGCTTTAGATTTTTAAAAGAAATATTAATAATACATAAATATACAGGGTGTATATTTTTTTAAATTCTGTATAAAATTCTGAGTAAAATTACTATACCATTTTCTATACCTAAAGTGAATAGTTTTCGAGTTATTAACTTTTTTTCGTTAAAATTTGACCAATGCGCGTCAATAATAAAATGCATATAACTTTTTGGCTATTAGGTTTGCGGATATGTCGGTAGAATTTTTGGAATCTTAAAACATTGTTTAAAAGATTCCAATTCTTTAACATTTTTTAACAAATTAACCGAGAAAACCCAGGGCAAATTAGGCTAACTTGAAAGATTAAAAACTTTTTTATTTCAAAAGTAACACCCGATTGATGTTACCATTCCCTATACCTAAAGTTAATAATTTTAGAAATATTTAACAATTTATAAAATTTTAAATATTATTTTGTATCAAGAAACCTGTGACGGGTGAGTTGACGGTATTTATGGTTACCACGTAATCTGTCATTGTTTAAAATTTAATGTCGTCAATTTTTTAGGATATTATAAACAATTTGTTGACTAATTAAGTGTTTTCTAAACAATACTACTAATAAAAAATAGTTGTCAGAGACTTAATAAAAAAATAGACATTTTTAAAATTTAAAAGTAATAAAGGGTGTATCAATAAGAGCGCAAGATTTGAATTTCGCCTCAGTTTGGCAACTATGATGTCACATGATTAATGACATGACAGATTGATAGAAGACAGATGGGAGTTAGTAAATATGGAGCATTACACGATAGAAAAACCCGTCCCGATTGTTAAACACTATTATCAAAATTATGAAAGTTTGCCACGATTCGTAAAGGGCGTCCAATATTTTTTTGAAATAATGTTTCCAATTCATCTACTTTGAAAAGAATAATCAAAAAATTCGAAAGCACTGCTTCGGTTAGTGATGTGAAACACACGACACGAGCTCGTAGAGGTCGTTCAGAACAAAATATCGCAGCAGTTCGTGAGAGTGTGGCCGAGAGTCCAGAGACGTCGATTCGCCATCGTGCACCAGAATTGGACATTAAAAAAGCCACTTTTCAGCGAATTTTTACTAAAGATTTGCATCTTCATTCCTACAAAGTCCAATTAACTCAACAACTCCACCCAAAACAGCGAAGAGAGTTCACAAATTGGATCCTTGAGCAGCAAGAAGTGAATGCCGATTTTGCGGACAAAATCATTTTCAGTGATGAGGCCCATTTTCACCAGTATTTAACACCCTTGGACTTTTGCCTGTGGGGTTATTTGAAGTCACAAGTTTATGCCAACAAGCCCGCCACCATCGAAGCCTTAAAAGCAGAAATTAGACGCTCTATCAACGAAATACCGCCACATGTATTCAATAATGTTATTGCAAATTTTGCCAAAAGAATACGCATGTGCCAGTTAAGCCGAGGTGGCCATTTACCAGATGTGTTATTTTATACATAATTTCCAAATATGTACTTTATAAATCAATAAATATTTCAATGCTTTAATACTTAAAACCATGTTTTATTAAACTTTGAAATCTTGCGCTCTTATTGATACATTATTTGCTAATTTTGAAAAGCTGTAGAATATTAACTAAATCAAGCACTAGCTCATAGGAGGCAATAAAATATCAAATTTATTTTATCGATGACTTTCTGCTAAAGTATCGCATGCAACATAACTCAAATTTCAGGAATTGAAAACATTGTTTGTTTTAAAGTCTGTTTTTAATTAAATTTGGCCTAAAGGTTTTATAACAAATAAATAGCTTATAATTATAGCTATTTACTTGTTATAAAAACTATAGGTTATATATGGTTTAAAACAGACTTTAAAACAAAACAAAATTTCAATTACCGAAATTTGAATTATATTGCTTGCCGATACTTTGGCAGAAAGTCATCGTTATGGAATATTTTAATAACAAAAAGAATGCGTCACTGAGAAATTTAATAAACCAAAAATATTTTACACAAGAATTTAGAAGTAAAAATTATTAATAAACAAATTAATAACAAACTATTTATTTTACGTATAGGACAAATAATAGTAGGTAATCGTTAATTGATAGATACTTTTCACGCCTTAATCATTAAAACAATTTAATTTTCCACCCATTTTATTTGTAATTCTAGCGAAAGTACTAACTGAAAAAGATTTGTAAAATAAATGTTGAAGATAAAATTATATAAAATAAATAACTTTAATAATTGTTTACATACCGTTGATTCATATATTTAAAAACACATTATAAATTTTTCAGTGAAATATTTATAGGAAGTTAGCACACGAAAATGCCAATTATATGATAATTTATAGTTTTATAAAACAAACCATAAATATCCTGTGTATAAAAATAGCATTGTCTAAATTGCACAATAAATTTCGTCAAATTAAACCAATTTTAAGAATAATATCGAACTATGTAAAGTTATATTCAAATCAAATACGATTAGGCAATCAACAAAAATAACCAATGGCTGCATATACGAGGTGTGTTCAGAAATTATCGGGAATTTTCGTTTTTTGAAAAAATTATTTATTTATTCGTCTACATTAATGTTGTCGCCTTCAAAATAGTCCCCATTGGATATTATGCACATGTGCCAGCTCTTCTTGCAATACTCGAAACACTTCTAAAACTCGATTTTTGGGATAGCCTTTAGTTCTTTCAGCGATGCGCTTTTAATGTCATCTATGCTTGCAAAACGACGGCCCTTTAAGGTTCTCTTTATTTTCGGGAATGGGAAAAAGTAAGACAGAGGCATGTCTGTCGAATATGGAGGCTGGGGCATTATTACAGTATTGTTTTTGGACAAAAATTTTGCTGCCACGCGTTTCATACCCAAAACATTCGAAAAAATTTCATGAGATGAGCCAATCGATATACAAACATCATCAGCGACTTCTCTGATGGTTTATAACCATTTCTTCCACTTTTTCCATGTTTTTATCGGTTGTTAATGTGGTTGGGCGTTCGGGGTGTTCGTCATCTTTAACGTCTTCACGGCCATCTTGGAAACTCTTATACCACTTGTAAACTCTTGTTTTACTTATAGCAGACTTACTATAGGCCTTTGTTAACATTTTACAGAATTTATTTCATTTTTTAAGCAAAATTGGATACAAATTTCTTTGATCCATTTCTTTTAACGAACGAAAATCGCCGAGCTCATAAAACACGTCCAACCTTAGCGGCTGCCACAGACAAAGTAAACGATGAAAATAGCTAAAGTTTTTATCATACTTCGGGGGCATGTATACCAACATAATAAAGAAAATTTTATGACAACCGGACCCTCCGGACCCGCGAAATTTAACAATTCCCGTTATTTTTTGAACACACCTCGTACACAAAACAATTTGTTTTAACAGTTCTGACAGTTTACAAAACATGTTTTTAAAAGGCAAATATATAAAAAATTATAATAAAAAAAATGAATGAAATTTAACGTAATTTCAATTTTTTTGGGTCAGCAAATCTTAACCATTTCTTCTGCATTTTAAATATTTCTACGCAGTACCTAATTTGTTAAAGGCTTAAGAAACGTGACAAACAAACTTTTTTACTTCTTGGAGTTTAGTTAATTTATTAATTAACCCATTACACATGGCTAAATAAATACAATATGTGTTTTGAGTTAAATAATAATGTGAATTTGGTGTTAACTTATCTAACAAAGGATTTGTAAGAAATATTCAAGTTTAATTAAGATGTTACCTAAAGTAACAAAAACTAATTAAAATTTGTTTGATTTATTGAATCTTTAGCATTAATTTATATTTAAATTCAGTTTAAATCTAAATCATCAGATGATATATTTTTTTTAAATTAACAATATATTTTTGTTTGTGTCTACTAATTAAAAAATAGATTCTATTTTTTAAATAGTAGACACAAACAAAAATATATAGTTAATTTAAAAAAATTATATCTACAAACAAATATCAATCAAACATTTAAAAGTGCTAATTTAAAAAAAAATGTGTATTTTTATAGTTTAACAAAATGTGGGAATTTTGTAAATGCAAAACTGACCCAATTTCAATTCGCGTGATAAATTTACATAAAACGTATAGGTATGTCCCTTTACTTTTTCTAATTAAAAATGGGCAAATCCATTGAATCATCATAATGGAGATTTTGAAATTCATTATGTCGTAGTATCCCAAATGAATAAAACTTTTCAAATAGGTATACATATTAACATAAATTAGATTTGCTTTTAGGAGTATTTTTTTTAATTTTTAAATAGCTTGTCAAAATCTTGGAAAACGTGACTGTTTTAGTTACTAATTAATTAATCACAGACCTTCAACATCACTCAATCCTTACGGAGTTTCAACCCTAAAATTTTAAATAATGAGAGGGGTCTCATTTTGAAGGTCTTTTGACCCTCATTATAACCACCAAGTTTAAAATTAATTGCTCTTATGATTAATTATTTATTAACTAAAGCCAACACATTTTCCAAGATTTTGATTGCTGTCATATCAAAGGGGATAGCAGCGACTTTACACCAAGAGGTAATAATAAAAATAACAAAATGAGGCATACCTCCCATTAAAAATTTTGGGGGTAACTATCACCCACGTTTAGGGATTAAAGTTGAGAGATTGAAAATATAGAAATCAAGCCCATTTAAATTTTCCCAAAACTGGTGGGTAATTTTCAATTTAAATTAACGATGCAACCGAAAATTTTTAAAAGCATTTAAAATCCAGGTAATTCTTTATTAGCATACAACATTAACCAAACATTATCAAATGGTTTTAAGAGCATTAAAATTTCATTTATTTGGAATTCAGGACATATTTCGTAAATGAGGATTTACATACGTATATTTTCCTTGAAACATGTAGGATTGTGCTGAATTATTTTGAAATGCAATTTTAAACAAACGCTTTGTTAAACGTACCTAATTTCATTATTTTAATGTGCCCCATACAATTAGTTTAAAACCATCTCTTGGAATAAAACATCTGCTTTTTAGTTAAAATTTATATTTAGTCAACAGTTTTCGACCACAGAAGTTTTACTAAAATGTATACATTTATAAATAAGAATGGAAAGCATATATAAATATAATATATTTACATATTATGTACTTTATATATATAGTTGGTGGTTAAGTTTAATTTATATTTTAATATTAAGCCACACATTTATCTACTACTACATTTACGAGCTGTAACTTTATGGCATTTTATCCACCGGCTGAAGTTAGAAACAATAGCTTGAAGGCTTTTTAGTCACGGGCTGAAGTTAGCTTTATTATAAATTGGAAAAAGTGAGATTAAATTCGGGTGGCAGTTGACAGATGTCAGATTTTTAACACATAAAATTGACTTTAATTTTTGTGTTCGTCGTAGATAAAGTATAGTATGCAACTCGTTTATAAACTTCTCTAGACCCTCGTTTTTATTAAACTTATTATTAATTCTCCACTCTGTATATTTATTTAATTTTGATTTCTTGCGAGTAGAAAAAATATTTCAATTTATTCGCGATTTTTATAACTAATACCAGTGGCGCCTTACCGCACAGGCACATGGGGCGAGTGCTTGGGGCCTCAAACTTAAATCCTCAAAGACTAAATACATTTTTAGAAAACACTTGTTTATATTTTGATTAGCGTTAATTAAGGTGTATTAAACTTTAGAACGGCTAAACATTAATATTTCTTTTCAATCATTAATATTGTAGCGCTCTGGATCTCGGAATGATGACTCATCGCCGGTGAATGAGCGCTCGAACGATCGAGAGCGGTGTGAAGCTCGCTGGAATGTTCGAGAAGGCGCTTGCGTGACTAGTGTCACGTAGGCACTGAATATATAAGAAACAGTGCAGCATGGAGAGTTAGTTAAGCTTTGGTACTCACGACGAAATAAAATAAATATAGTGCAAATAAATAGACTCTTGTACAGTAGTGATATATAAATAATTAGTAGTTAAGTGTTTAGTTAGTTTTATAGTTTCATAGTGTTTTAAGTGTAATTAATTTATAAAATAAATAATTTGTTCGGTAATAAACCAGTGCGTGTTTTATTCACACTACGAACAGTAAAAACGTTACAATAATATTAATAATAATATGCAACTATCACAGCCTAAGGCCAAACAGCAGAGTCTGCTGAGCTGACCCACTTTTTGTATTTTATAAAGGAATTTTCCAAATGTAAACAAATTTTGACGTCTACTCTCTTTAATAAGCATGGGGTTTTCGCAACGCGCCATCTTGTGGCGTTCGCTAGCATTGTGTGAATTCAAAAATTTACATTTAAAGCATATGAACTGCACATTATTAGTTTTTTTCAAAAGAGAAGAAAGCAGAAGTCTTACTCGACAAATTTTGTTCAATTCCACAGCTAAATTTCGCACGTTATTTGTATTTCGCGATGCAAGTAAAAACTAAAGAACTTTGGTTTAGGTTATTTTGTTGTTTAAAATGCAGTTGTAGGCGTTTCTTAGAGAACTCAAATATAAAAATTGTTGCTTTTAAGGTTATGTTTGTGCAAAAATTATTTTTTTAAAATGTCCAAACTTAAATATAAATTGTATTAGGTAAAGTTATCATTAGTTAATTCTGCACCAGTGGCGGCTGGTGGATTTTAAGTATACCAATATCTCAGTTATTAGACATGGGACCCACACCAAATTTATAATAGTTTATATTGACATTAAATAAACAAGTTCGGCGCAAACAGAATTTAAATTGAAGTTTGCGAAAAAAAGTTAGTTTTTCCTGTCGCCTACCCTGCCTCCAGGCCCCCCTATTTGAGATAATTCAAATTAAAGTGGTGCAATTTATTATCTACTATAATTTATCGACAAATTTAAAATTTTATTCAAAAAATCCAAATATTACAGATTTTATTCGATTTTAAATTTTTATTATTTATTTTATTATTAATTTGAATTATCTCAAATAGGGGGGCCTGGAGGCAGGGTAGGCGACAGGAAAAACTAACTTTTTTTCGCAAACTTCAATTTAAATTCTGTTTGCGCCGAACTTATTTATTTAATGTCAATATAAACTATTATAAATTTGGTGTGCGTCCCATGTCTAATAACTGAGATATTGGTATACTTAAAATCCACCAGCCGCCACTGTTCTGCACCAACAAATGTACTTACCGAATTGGATCCTTAGTTCTTGAATTTTATTTACAATTAAAAACACAATAATTTACCATGATCCCTTAGATAAAAAACACGCACTAACGGAACTATACCAGCATTTAAGCGTTGAGTTTCTTAATAAATGATATAAGGAATAATCAATCGAAATCGAGTACTAAAAAAGTTTTTTTCTTGCAACGTAAAACACAAATAACGTGCGCGGTTTAGTTCTGACTTCCTCTCTTTTGTGAAAAAAACTACCTATTTATTTAAAAATGATTTATAATCTGTGCTCTATATGTATTGCTGACAATTCTTAAATTCACGCAATGCTATCGAAGTCCACCAGATGGCGCGCGCTTTGCGATAACCCGACACTTCTTTAGCGTATACCAATACCAATTGATTTATAAATTTTGATTATATAAACGATGAGATATCGTCGCTATCGTTGCTATAGCGATGAAACGTGTTTTAAAGACGTTGCATCGCTAATAACGATAGCGACAACGCTCTTATAGTTTATGACAGCTCCAACATAATCGTGGCCTTAGATTATTATACAAGGTTATATTGATTTTATGGACCTTGTATAAATACGCTTTGATAAATAATTTTTAAGTGGTAAAATGCAACAAGTAAAGAAAAAGTGAATAATTAAAAATAATCTTAAATGACAATCTTTTTCCGTTTAACCCATTTAAAAATTTATATCAATAAATGTTTAAAGCATATGTGATGTGGGATAAGAACTTCGATTTTTATTGTTGTTGCTTTTTAAGAATAATTTATACACTACTACAACTTCAAACCCTTGTCTTCGGGCATTTTCGTTGGCCTTTTTGACCCGACCTAATAGCAGGTCTCTGCTTTGTTCTAGCGTCTCTGAAAAATGTATTGGTCGACAGGTTACTTTTTATTTTATTTCGCTTTATTAACTATATAAAATGCGTTTTTAAAAAAATGTCTGCAATAAATGAAGCCTGCCCAAACTTAAAAGGCAAAACAAAAGTTTTAATATAAATTTTCGGTAAAATTGCTTTAAATCATACGAAATTTCATTATTTTATCTCAAACCGTTTCGAAAATAATAATAAAAAAAATCTTTGGGGGCTCCTATTTAAGAGGCTGTAGGACCCCTAGGGGCCATTTGCGGACCTATGTTTACGTTATATGTAGAGTATAATAAATTACGCAAAATTTTACCATTGTATAAAATAAGTTGTTTCTTATATTTTACAATTTTACATATTTTATTATTTTTATTAATTGATCTTAATTAAATGTTATTTAGGCATAACATAATTAACATTAAATTTGTATTAAATATTTTAAATTTCATAAAATAAAGTTGTAATTTTTTATGATTTTTGTTACTTTACAAGCAAAAATTACCAAGTAGTCAATTTATATACCTACCTTTACCCATTTTTAACAGAATAAACTAATGGTGTTTGTTGTAGATAAAATGGATGGGTTAATCCCATGGCTTAATTACCTTGAGTGAGCGTCACATGTTAATCGGCGGCATCAAATAATGTTAAATCCGGTTTTCAAGTTGATCAAATATTTGCAAATAATAATACACTGTTTAGTTTCATTGTAGTAACACTATATTTACCTTGAGCTCTAAGATAGATTACGGTGGGCAATATAAGTTTATTAAATTTTACGGAGAAGCTTAAACTACTAGTACCCAAAAAATGTTGCTTTAACTTTAAAGTTTTAAATAAACAAAAATTTATCGCCGATTGTGTTATTATTTTACTTAAAATTCGCATGTTTCTGGTTATTCATATTTTAAATGTTCTCTACATTCTTAAATTTTTTTTATATTCTTACCTTGCTTTACAGAAAAGTTACATTTACAAGCTATGGCTTTATGGCTCTTTAGTCACGGACTGAAGTTAGCAACAGGTTTTTAGTCACGGGCTGAAGTTTGTTTTTAGTTAGTTGACAGTTGTCAAATGTCATACAATCTTTAAAATAAAGTGCCCTTCTTGTGAAATAATAATGTGGAAATTATTTTAGTATCTTAATGCAAAAATAAAAAGTATAAAATAGTTTTGATTATGCCGGCAGTAAACTAGATTTAACTTTCAGTTAAGCATTTAAAAATTCGGGGGAAAAATCAACCGTGAAGTGCCCATAAAACATTCTCTTCACTTCACATTGAAAAACTGCTTTTATACCATCATTTAAACGGTTGTTAGTGCATTTTCAAGGGATAAATTTCGATTTTCACATACAAATTTGACATTTTGACTGGGGCGCCGTTAAAACAGATTCCCAAGTTAGAAATTGTTTCGCGAGTTAATCTATTTTTTTATTGATGTCGCCATATACAAATATTTAATTTAATTCATTTTTAAATAATCATAATATGTATACTCGTATGTTGTAATTAAGCACTCTCCTTAATTAAATAAGTGTCCAGAAAAGTTATACTTACAAGATCTTAGTGGATGATATTTTTAGAGAAATTTGAATTTTCTTATTAATAAATAACAATTTTCTCCTACGAATAATAAAAAATTACGAAAATCATAATTTAAAAAAGATGTTTATTTCCCCTTTTATTGAAGTATTTGATTTTATTACACTAGTTTACAAAATCGAAAAAAAATTCTGCCCACCATATCCCATTATAATTTTTCCATGGATTTTAACTCACTAAACACGAAAATAACACTCAATTTTTTTATGGAAGCGTTTTCGGAGGTGTTTTGACGTTTTTGAGTACAGCTTAAAATCTAATTGATCAAATTGAAGGTATTTGAGCCCTCTAAAACTTTCTTTTACATACTTTTGATATCGGATAAGTATTTTGACGCTAGCGAATTTAATAACTTAAAAAATTCGTTTTTATGGCAAAAATTGAGGTCGAAAATTTACATATCGTCCTGGGAAAGGTTTAAATTTGACATACTCCGCAAACGTGAATTTTTTTGTTTCTCGTGTTGGCATAGTGACATTTTACTGATATTTTTTGATATTTCAACAAGGTATTTTTATCATGGTTTTATTTAGTTAATAAAAAGTGTAAAATGAGTAAAAGAAGTAGAGAGTTCGAGTGCGTAAATAATCCGCACAATCTGGGCGACGTAAGTGATGAGCACGGAGAACGTTTTCACCAGCAAATGAAGGCTATGTAGCGGCGGTATTACGGCTTCTTGGATGCAGCGATGATGGGTGATTAGTAATCACTGATTACATTTGGTCCCTCATACTAGAAACGGAATACGAAAGCAACAAAAAATAATGGAGGCAGAATTTTTTTAAACCTATGCTTATTACAACAAAATAAAACTTTAAATTTCTTCAATGTTCGCTATTTATTGTTTAATATTCAATATAATTCAATAAAATGAAGAAACGTCAATTGGATAATAACTAATTGGTGAAATACAGTTTGTGCAACAAGTTTCCAATTATAATTTTATTAATTATCTATTGCCTGCTTTAAACAAGCTTCGTTATGACTATATTATACACCAACGACGACTTGTATTAAAAAAATTATTTTATAAAGCCAATTAAATGAATAAACCAGATTAATTTGTAAGCCCTGGTCGTGCAATTTATCTTTAAAGTTGAGTAGTATTAGGCAATTTTGATCATAAACATATTTTTTTATTCTCTATTTCCGTTCGTGGTCCATTAAAACTTTCTTGAAATTTTTAGAGCGTTTATTGGTCTTTTTTTAAATATTTTGAATAAAATTTCACTTCCGGTTTGACCGGAAATAACTTTGTTATTTTAAATAGAACACGCAATATATTTTTAAATTCCACATAAAATTCTGGGTAATAGGATAATATCCTATACCTGGGTCGTTTTTAAAAAACACCTGCCTTCCGCTGTCCGTAAGTTGGAATTCCAATAACTTTGTTAAAAATTATCGGATCTTATTGATTTAACAACCAAGTGAAAGCCTAACAAGCGCTTAGTAAACTCTTTCAGAAAATGTTTGTTTATTTATTTCAGAATAATTTTTTTTTAATTTTGAAACTTGTGAAACACACATTTTCGCATGTCCCATTAGCGTTTTATAAAACTTACATACATGTTTTTTTTTTAAATATTGAATAACCAGAAATTTGTGTTGCTTTATAGTAATCCATAACATCCTTAGTTAATACAGTAAACAATTTATATATAAAATAATTAATTTTAATCTACTTTTTTTAAATTTGACTCATGTCCCAGACATTTTTTCCGTTGGGTTACGTCCGTCGCGTTACCGATAGAATATTAAAAAAAAACATATATATGGCAATTTTTTTGGCACTCACGTGATCAACAAATGATGTTTGGACGTACACATTACCCAGCTGAATTTATTTATTTAATCAGGAAGAAGATATCGGTTGAAACGGGTGCGGGTAACATTGAGAGTAATTAATGACTGTAATGTCTTATTATTATTTTTTAAATATGCAAATAACTATGGTTTCACAAAACTTTTTCCACTGCGTTACCGAGTCCATTATGTTACCTTATGGTAACGCAATGGAATTTAGGGTAACGCAATAGAATTTTTCGACAACAAAGTGGATATTTACCGTCGCTTTTATTAAAAGTAGTTTATGATAAACCAATTTAAAATTATTTGTGATTACAACTTATGATATAGATTACATCCAAGGGAAGATTCCACGCAATATACAAGTACTAAAAGGGACCTTCACCAGCTTATAGTCAAAGAAAAAGGGTGTCTACAATTTGGAAATCTAAGTTGTTATTCTTCAAGTAAGCACCACTACAAGGGATTTTGTTTATGCATTACTCTAAAATCTTTATAGTTTCTTTTTTACGTTATCTGATTAAGTCCTTTGTGTACACCAGTCCGTTGTGATACCAATGTCTATTTCGTTACTTTTTTTTTGTTATAAAAAATACTTAAAATGATTTTTATACACTATCACTTAGTAATACGTGTTTATAAATTAGAGTTTAACTCACTAAAAGAAAATATTAATGGTATTGTTTTTTAACAAAGAATCGGAATGGTGTCTTTTAAAAAGTAACTTAACGAACATACATATTTAAAAAAAAGCATACAATTTTTAATAAAAAATAAAATAAAAAATTGGAGTAAAAAGTTTGTGAACTAAGTACATTTTATTTCAAATTATTTTTATAACAACTTTTTTTATTGAATTAAATTTTGGGTTTCAAATTGGTAACACATTGGAGATATATAAAGCTAGCTAAACACATTTTTCTGAAAAAAACGTAAAAAAAAAATTAAAAAGTGCACTGCCTGTCTTTAATGTAAGTAAACAAAACTCTAAACATTTATATAAATACAACCAAAAGTCAATTTAAGCAACAAAAATATTTTGATCTTCATTTTCCTGAAAGCCGGTGTTTCTTTAGGTCTAAAGTGAATAGTTTTCGAGATATTAATTTTGTTCGTTAAAATTTGAGAAATGCGCGTCAATCAAAAATAACTTTTTCGTTATTATGTTTGCGGATGATGAGGGTGGAATTTTTGGAATCTTAAAACATTGTTAAAAAAAAGTTTTAGTTTTAGTTTTAGGCTATTTTTGATTGACGCGTATTTGTCAAATTTTAACGAAAAAAATTAATAATTCAAAAACTATCTATAGGATATAGCACAGTACTCAGAAATTTTATGTAAAATTTAAAAATGTAAGTGTTTTATTTGAAATAAAACGCGTTTAAAATTTCAAATTGATATCTTTTTCCATTCCCCAGAAACGTCTAAAGGACCACGAATGTGAAACACCCTATGTAATAAATTGTATAAACTGTATCTCTGGTTAAACCTAATGTAACCTTTAATTTATTTATCTGACAATGTACTTTACTTCACTTACCCAAAGGGTTTCAATAAAGTATAAGAGCTTATGCCCATATATTATTTTATAACCATACCTACAACATAAATTTTCAGTCTAGTCTAACATACATAATATTTTTAGTTTTCTGCTGAGACTAACATTTTTTTTAAATTATGCTTGGGTAGGAAACATATGTCTGAAAACCATGTGACGTTTTTTGGTTTGTAAATTTTTATAATTTTATAAACAGTTTTTGTTAAATTTTATTGAAATGAACTATATTTTTACCTTATTTACCAGTTCATTTAATAAGTCAATGGTGTCTCAAATAAAAAAATCTCTCCATTTTTGACAAATAAAATATGAATTTCATGTTTTTATTAAGCATTTCCCAATACCCCAATAGCTCAGCTAAAAAAACACTAAAACTATAAAAAAAAACAAGTTCTTTTAGTTTTAATCACAATCATAGTATAAATCGCAAATGGTTTTTAGAATGTAAATTATTTTGTCAGGGTGGTGCTCTAGCATATATACAATGTATATTATACTTATCTCGTATATATTAACTAAGGCCCAAGGAAATTAAAATACCAATAATTAATGGGTTAATTTGCATTAAGGGGTAATCTTAATAATTAAGCACATAGCCAAAAATAGACAAAATAATTAAATGACAATTTGGGGGAAGTAACTAAATATTGAACAACATTTTGTACACTGCGCGTCAAAATTAACGCATAATAAGTAAAATAATTCTAACTCTAAAACGACTTTACCAATCTTTATATCTTTTATCTCATTTTACGTTTTCTATGGATTTTCGAAAAAATATTTTTAAAGCCCTTTTGTTTAATAATAAAAAAACCTTAAAAAATAACTTTTAGGGATTTTTTTAAGTAAATAAAAAATATGATGTTAAAGGCCATATTTTTGTTAGTATACCCTGAAAATTTTGTACAAATCAAACGAACTATAACAAAGATACAGCGCTTTAAAGTCGGTAAAAATGACCTATTTTTTATTATTTTGCTGAAAAGTGGTCATTTTTGACGACTTTGAAGCTAGTAGCTAGTAGCAGTATTTTCATTACTGTTCGTTTGATTTGTACATTTTCAGTGTATACTGACAAAAATACGGTCTTTCACAGCATATTTTTTATTTACTTCAAAAAAAATTTCCCTTTAAAAGTTTTTTTTCGAGCGTTTTTTATTATTAAATAAAAAGGCTTTAAGGATATTTCCTCGAAAAACCCTTAAAAACGTAAACTGAGATATAATATATATTCAAAATTTTATAAAGATTGGTAAAGGCGTTTTAGAGTTGGATTTTTGTACTTCTTATGCCTTAATTTTGACGCGCAGTTTATTTTTACAAAAAAAAATACTTTTTTCTCATCCCATCTTTAAAACTCCCATTATCGTACATAACACTAAGATATATTTTAAATACGCATTACCAAGCTATGGCTTTATGGCGCTTTAGTCACGGTCTGAAATTAGAAACAGGTTTTTAGAAGTTAGCTTTACATTATTTGACAGTTGTCAAATGTCCTACAATCATTAAAAAAATTTGCCCCTCTTTCAGGTGTTGCCCATAAAAAATTATATTCATGAAGCAGTTTTCACAGAAAAAGTGCAAATTTACTGTGAAAATATCATATTTAAACGGTTGTTAGTCCATTTCAAGGGATAAATTTCGATTTACACATAAAAATTTAGACATTTGACTGCCGGTACAGGGTTCATACTATTAAATTCGTATAAAATTCCCTGACTTTTCCAGGTTTTCCAGAACTTCCTCAAGCTTTTTCCATAGACTGTGGAAGGTGTCAAAAATTGATATTGATATTTAGGCAAATAGGAAAAAAATAAAAAATAGAATTTATACTTTGCAGCTTTAATAAAAGACCATAAAAACAAAAATAAATACATATAGCATAATTCATATTATAATATAAGTAATTCAACAACAAAACTTTATTTAGATCTTTTAAAATTTAACTTAATAATTATAGCAAAACATTGAGCATATTTCTCGTAAATAAAAAAAAACAAAATACAAAAATAAGTCAAATAACTATTTTAAACTTTATCTCTCAATATTTGTAGACGTCTATTGATACTGTCCACTTCATGGTTGGTTCCTTCAGTTAATTTTTGTTTTTTGTTTGCCAGAACCTTGATTTCTGTCATTAAACAATTTTTCACAATTACGAAAAAGACTTGTAAATTTAATTTACAAGTCTTTTTCGTAATTATGAAAAATTGTTTACAAGTTGTAATGTTACTTTGACTTTTGTCAAAGACAAACTGACAGTTACAAGATTAGGTAGTTTACATTAAAATTACCTAAGAATTTTCTTTATAATTAATTATAATGTAGATTGTGTAGGTATTAGGTAAATATTATTTTCTTTTATATTATTATTATTATTATTTTAAGTATTACTATTATTTACAGATAATTCCCTGACTTTTCGTTTTTTCTTTAAATTACCTGACTTTTCCTGGTTTTCCCGGTCGCTACGAACCCTGCGGTAGTACAGATTTCCATTCTTACAGATGTCGCTCTATACAAATATTTAATTTAAATAATTTTTAGATAATAATAAGTATTTATCGTAGAAAAAGTATAGTATGCAACCAGCGAATTTTTACCTAAACGATTTTTATAGCTTTATTCATACTTTTCGGTTTACTAAATAAATAAGTAATATTTATATACTAAAAAATGTAATAATAAAAATCCAACTATTTATTTCATATTGGGAATTTTAGACCGGTTTAAATTTGTTTTCGTGTTTTACAATTAAGAACACTCGAGCATTTCGTTGCTGCATAGTGCAATAGTATATTTTGCGACTAGAGATTCTGATGGAATCTCCTCCTTTGACCAATATTTTATTCAACAAGCACAAAAAATTTAAAGCCAATTTTATTTGATAATTTATCTGACATCTGACAGCTGTCAAGCAATTTCACTTTTTTTCCAGTTTTAACTTAATACTTACTTCAGCCCATGGGTGAAATGCTAATTCGAGAAGTAAAATTTTATTTTTAAAACTGTTCAGGCCATACAAACCACAGTGTAGGTTTGAATGATAATTGTATTTTTTAAAATATTTTTATAATGGATGTTGATTCTGGGATTGGCATTTTAAATAGGTACTTGGAAATCGTAAATTCGCGAGGACGCGTGTGAAAATGTGGTAGATCCCGAGTGGAAAAAATAAATCGGATTTAATCGAATAAATAAGCCGCATAATTTTATGTATTTAAATTTGTATCCCAAATATTCAACAGTAAATTCATATATAAAATTGTCCTGCAAATTAAGAAATACTCAATTTGCCACAACAAAAAGTATTTGTACTTATTTAAAAATATCTTCGATACTAGTTGGCTAATAGCATTTTTTATGTACGAAATTAAAGGTAAATAATTTTTTTTCATTAATTAATTACAATTTTACCATAAGCTTATCGATTTAAATAAAATATTTTACCATGAGTTACACCCAAAATATTTTTATGTCGGTTTTTAAAAATAATCTTCTTAATAAAATTAGTTAAAAATGTAGGAGATGTAAGCATTTTAGTAAAAAGGCAAGAAATCAGGCACGATTGTTTTTTCTTGATTTTTTTATTACTCTTATAAATTAAAATATTAAGTGCAGTAACATGTACACAAGGAGGATATTTATCGGACTTATTTCAGTCGTATCTACGTAGTAGGAAATGCAATCTTGCAGCAAAATGTACAATCTTGGTATTGCAAGATTTAAGAGGTGTAATCTCTCAAGATCTCGGTATTTTGCGAGATCTCGCAGATTTAAGATTAATAAAAAAAGAAATAAGTATAATTATTTGTATTACAACTTTGTTAGGTTATATCGTAAGGGCAAAATAATGAAATAAAACATGAATTAAGTAATTTATTTAAGACTATTCCACTCATTACTTTATGGACCAATCAGTCAAAAAATATGCGATTTGGTCAAAAAAATCATACAGAAATTGAATCGGCAGTTAATTCTAACTTAAAAAAAAATATTCGTGAAATAGTGTTGCCGAATACCACTCGTGATAAAATTTTATTTACTCAAGATTTTTCCTTGGAAATTTCGCTCCTGGCATTAATTTAAAAATTAATGCCACTGCAAAATTTTCAAGAAAAAACATTCGTTTAAATATCAAAATTGTATCGGTAAAATTTTACCACTGGTGGTATATAATATTATATACGAATAATCATAAAGTTATTGAAGCAAAAACATAAACATGACTAAAATTATTTATTGAAAACACAAAACACACATGGAATGCGCTGCGTCCTAATCTCGCAAATCTTGCGAGATCTTGCAGAATTAGTGCGAGATCTTGGTATTTCGAGATCTTGGTATACCAAGATTGCATTTCCTACTAAGTAGTATTGGCTAGTCAAGGCATGAAACCTATTTTTTAGTTTCAACGTTTTACTACTTATTATAGCTAAAAATGGTAAATGTTTCGGATTTATTACTACCTGCTTTCCGACCACTTTAAATCGCTAAATAGTTAGTTGGGTTAGTTCAGCAAAGAGTACATTGCCAAAAATGGCGAATGTGCCGGGGTAATTTCCAAATGGTGATAGATAAACTATATTATTTAAAATAACCTTAATTTACCTCAGTTAAAAGGTAGGTTATTTTAGAAAATACACAAAGTAATATATGTATACTTAAAATTTAACAAAAATTGTTTAGAGTAGTTATTTTTTAGAAATATTTTGGTTTATTTTAACTTAACGGATAGTTTTTTATTTAGCTTTTCGGTTAATTGGTATTCCGCTATTTTAGTTGTCCATTCTAACGAAAAGATACGGGTTGTATTAATAAACAATTAATAAAACATAACACTGTTTTGGGTTATAACGTATTTTAAATTAATATTAAACGAAATGGAGAAAATATATTAGAAAATAATAATAATAATATTCTGTACTACTTCATAAGAAAAAAGATGACCCATTTTTTTTTGTCAGAACTACTAAAGCTTTAAGATAATAATTTCAGAGACCACATTTTATTTCAAAGATCTGTAAACATGTCGTAGGTATTTAGTACCATTTAGTTAAAATAAACTTAAACCATTTTCACACTTTATTTCAAGTTAAATAAAGAGTTCAAAAAGTAGTTAAAAAAGGGTAAAATGAACCCAAAATTACTAAATATTAACTTGAACCAATTTACTTTACAAAACATTCATTTAAAGTTTGTACAATATTACTTAAATGAATCAACCAGGCATAACGTTGTCCAGTTTTTGAACTTTCTCCCATCCCTCTAAAACTACTTCTACTAGTTGCTCTACGTTGCGGGGTTTTAACGGGCTAATATCCTTGTTTTAACATTTCTCAGTTGGATTAAGATCCGGTGAGCAGAAAGGCTACTCTAAAACAGTCACACTTTCCATTTATCAACAGTTGGCCATTTAAATTGGTATTTGGAGCATTAAAACTGGACAATTGAAGATTAGAAAAATGTCTTATTTTCGGATAAATCCAGAATTGGCCTACGATCAGACGACTGGTGATTTCGTATTTTAAGAGGTCGTGGGAGACAAGCTAGAATGAGCTGGACAATCGATCCCTCAAGGCTAAGGAGGAAGTGCAATGTTTTGGTGAAAACATTCCTTTGAATTTCATTAGAGAATCCCTAAGAGAGCCAAGGTATGTGGATTTAGTTATACAACCCGTAGTAAGGCTGCTTTTCGTGATTTATACAGTATAATGCATTACCAGCAGAGTTGACAAAAATTGTTTATAAATGGTTGTGACTGTTTTTGGAATGGCCTTCTTGAGAACTTGTGAAAAAAGGTTGAAAGAAGGATTATCGTCAAAATAGCCGTTTTAGAGAAGTGAGGAAATGTTTCCCAACAAGAAATTCATAACTTAATAGAAAGCATGCCTTGTCGAATTATTGCTTGCATTGATGCTAGAAGTGGCAATACTGATTATTTTATTAACAAAAACCTTATACTTTTTCTTAAATTCTAATTTACCGTAAAGTTTATTCTCAGAGAAATACACATTTTTGTTATTTGTACAATATAAAATTTGTTTTAATATTTTTTCAGGATAAGGTGGTTTTTATTTTCAATTAAATTTTTTTAAGTAAAATACTGTTTCTCGTAATTACTGGGTGATCCCATACAAGATTGGTTGTGTATATACTCAAAGATTATCTTTGTGTAAACTCTCTTAAAATGAATTAGTCAAAAATGACTAATTATGTCATATTTGACTAAATGTCATAGCAAAAAAGCGGTTAGATTCTACCAAATAAAATAGTATAATTAGTGGACTTAAACTTAACAAAGTTTTGATCCTGGGTCTCTTGATTGTAAAGCGGATGTCTAACCGAGGCTACACTGCTACTTTTATATAAATAAGTTATATATGTCTATAAATAATATTTTAAAGTTAAATATATTTTTTGTGTTGATGTTTTGAGCTAAAATTATTGCATCTTTGTGTGTTTTAATGGGCCATTTAGAATTAAAAATGATTAAAGAAATTAGTTACTTTTTACTCCTAGAAACAGCCAAAGACGGTGACTTATCTTAAATTAGTCAAACTTTAACAATTAAAGTAGTAAAAAATAACTATTTAAAAGTGAAAAGGACTATTTAATTAGTTAATTTTCAAAATTAAGAATATTATATATATTTTTTTTTTCGAAGCAAAAATACAGATTTTAAAATTAAAATTTTTAAAATATTTTTTAAGCGCTAAAATAAAGAGGTGGTCAGAAGAAGCAAAAAGTCAAATTATTAGACCTTAAAAAAATATATTTAAAAATTTTTAATTTTGTAAAATCTTCAATTGTAATTTTTTTGCGCACCTTGTATGACAAAATAGAAGTTTCTCATCGTGAATGGTATTTATATAACAAGCAGAAAAAATTATGAGGATTGACTTTTGTTCGAAAAATTTAAAATAATTTTTTTCATCCGTGGACACACTACATATATTAGGGTCGTTCTTAATAGGGTTGTCGTTGAATTTTTATGCTCCCAAAAGCTTAAACGCTTTCAAATTGATAAAAATTTCCTGAAAAATTGAGCTTTCTATGTCAAATGTATAAAGTCCTCTTTGTGATCTAAGTTTCTTATGAAAAAAACATGGGAAAAACTTTTTTGCTCATGTTTACGAATAGACCGAATATAATGGAAAATACATATTGTTGTAGAAAATTAAACGCCCTATTAAAAAGCTCTGATGCATACAAGTTTATATTTGTTATTACATTTTTTACTATGAGTTTTCAGCAAACCAAAATTTGTATTTTCTATTAAATTTAGAGGTAAAAGTAATTCTTAAAAAGTTAGAAAATTTAAAAAAATATCATTAAAATTATACTTGTTTACATATATACATGTAATAGTATCCTTAACTGTATTTAGCTGATCTAAGCAACATTAGTAAATAGAAAACTTTAAAACTTAGTAAGTAACCGTAATTCACGATGTTACGTGAAAGAAAAGTTCTTTTGGACTATAGATTATAGTTTAAATATTAATGGTTATTAATGTCTTACAGTGTATTTTATTGTGCAAACGTATTGTAAATATTTTAGTTTACTTTGAAACAGGTTATTTCACGGAAACATTCTACCTCACAATATTTATTTTGAAGTAATGTTTCAGAAAATCAAATAAACTTTTTTGTCTCTGGTGCGTAAAAGTGACACTTTAAGGCACTAAAAATAATAAAAAGAAATTTTTTATTTGAGGTAATTTATTTATTTGTGGTAAACAATAAAAATACAACTACTTACTAAACTGAACATTTGACATTTGATGTATGCAGGTTTTCTTCCTGATTAACTTGAATGGAAGTGAAATCGGTGGTAAAGGCCACTTCAGGGTCACTAATTTTGGATTTTATTTGACAGTCTACTTTTTTTTATACAGTTTCTTCATTTGCAAAAATGTTCCTTGAAATTACGTTCCATAGAATTTTCTCTGGAACTTTCCGAAACAGAACTCGAACTCCAACGACCATACCTCTTGGATACAGTGCCCAATATTTATTTCGCATTTGGTAGGCCAAGAAACTCAGGATTTTTTTTGGGACATATATGTATAGGTATACCTTCAATAGTATTTTTACCTACAGGAAGCCTGCAACACTTCATCGACAGATTCTTCACTTATAGTGAATAGTCGTGAAATATTCGTTCTAGTATTCAAAATGTTTACTTTAATAACACATGTTCAATCTTTAATATCTTTCAAATGCAAATGTAATTTCTTCTGTGCGACACGCTTCAAAAACCCCAGTATGTAACATAACCTTAGCCAATAAATAATATTCTTTGTGACTAGTTGTTGCTTAATATTCTGGATTTCTAGGACTGTACTTACTTTCCTTTATTTTTAGAAATGCAAACAGGTACATTTAGCGATATCTACGTTCTTGCTAAGATATTTTAAGGTTCATAATAGAGAACCTTCAACAAACAACCATAAACAACAAAATATTACTTTCTGGTTCTCCTTAAAGAGAATAGATTATAAACAGAAGATAATTTTTAAAATTAGGCCAAAACTACGTTTTTTAAAAAATTTACTTTACTTTTTCTCCACAAACCAAATATCAATTTTTTGTATATCAGATATATAGATTCTATAGGTTTCTTCATATATTTTTTATAATTTTTCGGGGTCTAACGTTGCTAATGCAGCTTCCGCAGCTTTTTTAGTAACACATTCACTAATATTTTTACCTCATTTTTATTAAAACCTTCGTATTTTGGCGCGTTTACTTTTGTTATTTTCTTAGAGTTCGATTTTGTCTGTCGTGTGTATCGCTCGATGAAAAAGTGTGAAAAATAGCTGACTTTGACCCAGGAGGGACAAAATTGGATTCCGGGAAAAGAAATATTTCTGTATCTTTGTACAATATCGCAAGCTTTGACCTTTTAGCGAGGTATTTTGTGATTTGTACTTGAGAATTAGTGGATGATTCAAGATAGGAAAATTCACATGTCTGTGGGTGGATGGCTTCGTGAAGCGCATGGACGTTAAAACTTGTTTCTGGTCAAAATGGTACATTGAAACCGAGACCATTAAGGCTTTTTGCCACCAAGAAAAATTATTTTTTATCGATTTATTGTCTACGCTCATATATCATTATTGTACTAGGAAAATTAATTAATTACTAATACAATAATGAATAACTTTTAAAGGATGAGTTGAGGCTAATAATATTGAAATTATATTATGTTAGAAGATAAAAATTGTTATAAGCTTGAAAAAAATATTTTTCTACGACCACTACGTAAAAGTCACATTTCATAATGGCATCGTTGCTTAGAAAATGAATCTTTTCATTTGCAAGGCAAAACACGAATGTAAAGTGATATTTCTGTGTGAAAAGTGACAGGTCTGAGTGAAAAGAAATTGACAGCATCGTTTGACATTCGTTTCAAAATTTGTATTGTATTTGTATATGTACTCTCTTAAAATGAATTAGTCAAAAATAACTAATTATAAGTCATATTTGACTAATTGTCATAGCGAAAAAGCAGTCACTAATAATTAGTCAAATTCCACTGAATGAAATAGTTAAATTAGTAAATTTAAATTTAAAAAAAGTTTTGACCCAGCCTGGGATTGAACTCACGTCTGTCACTTGAGAAGCTTGTTAACCTAACCTCATAACCAGTCGGCTGTCAGCCGCTCTTATAAAAATAAATTTTATTTGTCAATAAATATTGTTCATAATATTTTAAAGTTTAATATATTATTTGTGTTACTGTTTTGAGCTAAACTTTTTGCATCTTTATTTGTTTTATGGGTCATTTAACCATGGAGAGGTATATGCATTTAATTCAAATAATACTTTGTTGCTGGCCGTAAACGATTAAAGAAATTAGTTACTTTTAACTGTCAGAAATAGTCAAATATGGTGACTAATCTTAAATTAGTCAAACTTTAACTATTTACGTAGTAAAAAATAACTATTTACAAGTGAAAACGACTATTTTATTAGTAAAAAATGCTGGTACTAATTCAAATAGTAGAATTTTGACTATTTCATTTTTAGAGAGTATGTCTAAATATCATTTAGAACATAATTAATTGTGTTTGTATAATAAATTCTAATTTTTTGTGCCTTTATTTAAATTGAGAAAGTAAGTTTATTGATTTTAAGTAATTTTAACAGCTGTCAAACACGTTTTTAGGTTATTTTATAAATATTAAAAGGGTCGTACAAAAAACATTGTGTTTCACTTGTGAGAAAAGCTTTCTTCAAGCTCGTGTTAATGCACACTCGGCCTAACGGCCTCGTGAGCAACGTAAACACTCGCATGAAAAAGTCGCTTTTCAACATTTGTTAAACAAATAACTATAACAATTGTTCTTTAATAGGTTAATATATTAACCTATTAAAGCACAATTGTTTTATTCAAAAAATAATTTCTTAAAATGTATACCTACATTCAGTACAACTACTCTAACGAAGAATAATTTTTATTAATTATGATTTATGAAAAATATACAACATTTGAAAGCTTACGAAAAAAGCTTCTGATATAATAGTAGATAATTAAATAATTTTCAAAAATAAATAAATAAAATCTGACAATTAGTCAAATGTTACCTTCACTTTTTACCAGTTTTAAATGTTATTATAGTCGCCTTCTTCCAATTTAAAACCCGATTGGTTCAAATCACAGTGAATATTGAAATCGGCCAATCACTGAAGCCGAACAAAGTGAATAATGAGTTCATTATTCCCGTTGTATATTGTTGTAATGATTTTATGTTTATCATTATTTTAGGAGTAGAAAAATATTATAACATTTGAAAAAGAATTTAAGACAAAATGCACATCTTAATAATACAAATTACTTAAAGTATGATTGATGCATTCGTATTGTTTCCTCCACTTAAAATATTTTATATATTTTAAAAATAAAGTCATTTAACATTTGTTTTCTACACTTGTGGATACATTTTATAATAATTAAAAATTTGTATTGGTAGTATAAAAATCAAATAAAAACTAAAACAACTTTCTTTAATTTATAACTTTTAATATAAACTGGACAACCAGATACTTAGGTGCTTTATATTTGATTTATCGGGTCAAATGTCTACACTAATTGCAAAATGTGAGAACGATTAAAACATACAGGCCAAGGATATACAATAGATACTTGGTGTATTCAGCAGACATCTCAGTAAACACACAATAACAATAAAATTGAGACCTCGAACTTTATCTCTGGAAGTACTTTTCAAAGGATTAAGGATTAAGATTTTCAGTAAACATACTAATGGGGTTAGGATTTGGTTGGGAAAATGCTAATCATTCCAAACAAAAAATAAAATTACATTTTACCGGTGTATTTTTAAGAATGAAGTTTTCCAGATAAAGTTACTTTTCTTAATCCTTAAACTACATTCATACACATTACTTTTATTATACTTACATATGGTTACAATTAAAATTACGCAGTAAACGATTAAAGTTATTTTTTTAAGAAATGACAGAACGTTTTTGCAAAATCTTTGCTAGAATTAAGAGGTGCATTTCAAAACTCGGCTTATCCATATTAGTTGTTTTCGGGCAAAATGTCAAAAACCTTACACGTGATTGCTAACGCCTATCAGGCCAACACAATACGTTAAACGAAACAGGGTGAGTTTTAAGTTGACGCGTTCCTTTTAACAGTGTGTAGAAATCAGCTAGACAAATAAATATTTTAAGTAACTTTTTTATCAAAACTAGAAAATAAAAAAGTTATAGCCCATCAAAGTTTAATTAAATTTTAAGCCGGTCCTGGCTATTGTTAACGAAAAACATAACCATAAAAATATCAAAATAAACAATGCAAAATGTCATATTTGACAACAAACATAACCATTTAAATCAAATTGACATTTTGCAATAAAAAATGTAATTATTTACTTAAGTTGCAGCATTTGCATTTTGACGACACTCTCCATAAATTAGTAACATTTCCACTAATTCATTATTGCTATAATTATAAACCATTTTTAACAATAATTGAGGCACAAAAAACTGACATTTTTCATTGCTAAATGTCATTTTGATTTAAATGGTTATGTTTTTTGTCATAGATGACATTTTGCATTGTTTATTTTGTAATTTTTATTTTTATGGTTATGTTTTTTGTTAACAATAGCCAGGACCGGCTCAAAATTTAATTAAACTTGGAAGGCCTATAACTCTCTTATTTTTGAGTTTTGACAAAAAAGTTACTTAAAATATTTGTTTGTTTATCTGATTTCTACACGCTGTTAAAAGGAACGCGTCAACTTAAAACCCACTCATTAAAAAGGTATAGCTCCAATTTAAAATAATATAAAATTACATACGTATATGCCGAGTTCTGCATGATATAACCAATAGATAAGGCAAGTTTTGGAACGATAGTCAATTTGTAAATGAATTTTAAATGGAATAAGGTGAGTTTGTACATTTTAAATGTACAGACACCACTAACTAATTTTTATTAAAAAGTGGATAAGCTGAGTTTTGGAGTGAACCTCCTCAATTTATACAGAGTGCAAAAAAAAATGATTATTTTTTTTCAAATTTGACCTTACTTTTTGACCATCATGTATAAAATTTTATTACAAAATTATCAGAAACGTTATCTGTTTTTAAATTTAAAAAATGCTTTATAACTTTGACGTTTTTGAAGGCCTTCTATTAATCATAGAGGGCCAAGGAAATGACTAGGGTTTTAAGGTAACAAGTTACCTAGTGGTATTATTTCTTAAAATTAAAAATGCTGTATCCTCCTTTCTAAAAAGTTTTTATTCTATTAAAAAATATTTTGAAAATTTACTAAATTTTATCTTCTTTTTATCTTTATGCTGATATATGTTTTTTCAACAGTATGTAATTGTTAAAAATTTTATATGTATGTATATTGTAATTTTGACGTTTCCCTATACAATTTTGAAAATTTTCGTTTTTAGAAATAAATATTAGTATTGTTATTATTATTATTTTTATTATTATTAAAATTTCCGGAGAAATTGACACAAAAAACGAAAAAAATTGTGAAATTTTCAGAAAAATTGACTTTTGCATTTTTTTCATTTTATTCAAAGGGCAATACGAAAAAATGCAAAAGTCAATTTTTCTGAAAATTTAGAAATTTTTACGGATAATATCTATACTCTGATATCGAGAAAAAAGTGAATTTTTGACGCCGAATATAGGTAATCATAATATTATGATTATAATTATTCTTTTTATATTAATTCAATAAGAATATTCTACCGGGTCGAAAAAAAAAACTTATTCGGTGCTGTATTAACATAACTTTAGTTTTATTTGACACATCTATTTATAACATTATAATTGAGGAGCATCCGTGCAAAACCGGCTATATCCACTTTAATTAACAGTCTCGGTTTCCTGGCCTTTCGGATAAAAGAAAAAGCAAACTTGAGTTTTGTGGGCTTTGTGGTACTTGATTTATAAGACATACTTTCGTTTTCAAAAACTTTATATTAAGGCCAAAATTTCAAAAAATGTTTTTTATATAGCTGGTTTTGCTCGAAAACCGAATAAAAAACGAAGAAAATGTGAAAAAACCTTTATTATTCAAAAATATTAACAAAATAAATTTAGTGCAAACATGAATAAACAGAACAAATTTTAGTAGTAGTATCGGCATATCCAAGCCACCTATTATTATTTATTGGATATAGCCGGGTTTGCTTTAAAAACGTGGATTTGGCCGGTTTTGCTCCAAAATCTACCTTTTAAATGTGATTTTAACATGGATATAGTCGGATTTAAACAGAATTATCTTGGTTGTCGATAAAAATAAACCCAAAGATGTGAAAACAAAAAAAAAACAAAAACTGAATAAAATGGATTTAGCCGGTTTTGCACGGATGCTCCTCAATTTAACTTAACTTAACTATAAATTATTCATTATTTTGTATTCGGATATTTTCAATAGACTTTTTTTGCAAAAAAGTCCCAAAAGACAGTAAAAGTATATTTTTTGTAAATTAAAATAATGTAAAGTTGTTGAAAAAATTTACACATTTTCCAAAAAAATTCTATTTCTCCCAAAAAATACAATTTTTAAAAGGCCTGAAAAAAACAGAAAAAAAGTTTTTCCACAATTTTTTCTTTAAAACTTTAGAACCCCAGAAATGACATGACATTTTTTTGTTCTTTAAAAGATAGAGCTTTTTTAATTTTTTTAATCGGTCTATTTCAAATATATACCGAATTGTCGCTTGTGGCCAATCAAAATGAAACGGTTATAAACACATTAAATCAAATAATTTTAAATCCCCTGTATAAAACAGTACGACAAAATTTTATTTTTTTACCATAGATTTTGAAAATAGATAAAATGATACCCGTGTCTCGGCATTTTTCAGATCACGTCATTTTTTTTAAATGTGCCAATAAAATGTTATCCACGGTATTCGGCACATAATATAACAGATTCGATAAAGCTATTATATAGTATATTTTTAGGAAAAATTTATTCACTGAATAAAAGGACAACCATTAAGATTATTTATTTACTTTAAAATTATTTTAATTATATACAGGGTGTTGCACATTTACGAAATAAGGGTGTTTTACGTTTGTGGTCCATTGAGAGTTTCTAAGGATCCATTTGAAATTTATTATTGATTATAATCCAATTAAGTCTATTTTTCTAAAATATTTTAATTTGTTATTTTAAATGGAACACCCCATATATTTTTACATTTTTAAATTTTACCTAAAATTTTGAGTAAAATTACTGTACGTGTTGTACTGTGTAATATTTAATTTTCTAATAACAAGTGTTTAAACGTAAAAGTGATTGTGAAAAAAAACAACTTTATAAACCGCAATTTAAATTTTTATAATTAATTTGTTTTCAATGTGATGTTCTTAAATTGGTAAAAAATTAATTATTTTTAAAAACCTTTTTTCAAAATTAAATTTTGTTATTAAGAAAACTTGAAATTAAAAATAAATATATCGAAAACCAGAGCTAACATAAAAAACCCTAAACACGTGTTTATTTTTTGTAAAACAGCATCCATTTTTATGCTTCAAACCCAGATAAAAAAATTATAACCAAAAGAAGAAAGTTTAAAGTTTTCAAACTTTTTTAGCCAAAAAAAACAAATTAGGTACCTTTTTATAATTTAATTTCAGCCACAAATATGCACTTAATTATCCTGAACCAGTAACTTATCACATGGTTCTATCACTGAACAAAAAATCGCTTACAGTAGACGACGGAGCGCAAGAAACTCGCAATATCGCGACGCTCGGGCAGCGCAACGCTTTCTACGGTGGATACGACGCCGATTTCAAAGAGACGGGCGATGCGGTTATACTGAAACGTTTCTCGTTAAATTTGTCAGATAGCTGAAAACCTGTCGTGCGCTCTCGCCTTTTCACATTTTCGCATTTTCAGCGCTCTTTTGTCAACCTTACTCTATTTATCGTTTGATGTTTTCAGAAAATTATAAAAACAATTTGTTTAAGAGAATCGAATTGATTTTAGGTAAACTAATCCTGTGGTTGTATATTGCGCAACTAATATAAACTTAAGGCAAATAATTAATAACTTTGGTAAAGTTGCTTTTAGACTGATATTAATTTGACGTAAACGCATACACAGTAAAAAAATTTGCCCGTGTAAATTTTTTAGTGTAAAAAGGGTAAACATATTAGAGTTGATTTGTAAGTGTAAAAGTTACACTACAAAATACATTAGGTAGCATTAAGTGCTTATTAACTTTATTAAACACATTTAAAGAAAATGAACATTATTCATTGGTACATTCACATTATTTATTATTAAAATAAATAAAAAGGATAGAAAAACCTAATGCGAGTGTTAATTACCCCTTAATGTGTTAAATAGTGACAAAATGTACACTACAGTGCATGCCAATTTCTTTGTCTGCTTTGATGTTACTAAGATCTCTTTTTCTTTACACTACTAGTGCAAATTGTATCACAATTAAAGTTACATTACACCAATAGTGGCAAAATAGACTTAAAAAACTGGTAATAACCGAAATTCGTTTTAAAATGTTTGGTTGGTACCTATCTACCTACGCAGTGCATATCCGGAGATACCGCGTTGTGGAAGTGCGGCATTTTTATTCAGTTAAATTTTAATTATGGTAAATCCATAAGAAGACATTCTTATTTTTTGGTAAGTATTATACTTCCTTTTTCTTTAAGCCTTAATACTCAATAAATACCAATATGTTAAAAGGATGTCCATACCCGACCTATATTATGTATCAATAATTTACTGAAGTAGGTCGGGTACTTGTAACATTAATAATATAAATACATACACACTTAATTTACTTTTTATTTTCAAGCGTAATGGTTGTTATATTAACCTATGCCTACATTTTTATTAATATTATGGAAAATTTGTACACGTGTGGTAAATCCCCGACATACAGCCGCCTGACGCCTCTACAAATGGGAACACCCATTTTTTATAACAGAAAAATGGATTACTGAAGATAATTCATTGCTTACAAGTTAACAGTCAGTAAAACATTGCATTGATCTAAAACTTTTACGTTTTAAGGAACCATTTTGCCAGCCATACGACTCAAATATAAAATTATATTTTAAAAGGCACCGATTTTGATAATTGTCATAGATTTTTGTTCCAAATAAATGTTTCTCTTTATTCACTACCACCAATAAGTTTTACTCAAATAATAGTGTTAATTTACACTGAACAAAAGTGGGATTTTACCCAGGAAGTGCAGAAGTACACGATTTTAGGTAAATTAACACTTTTTAATACAGTGTAAAATTACTTTATCCTCACTGCTATAGTGTTAAATCATACTTGCTTACTTGGGGAAAATTATACTACAAATTAACTCTAATTGTAGTGTTATAAAACAACACTATTTACTGTGGACCTGTGTGAACTCTAATTAGTGTTGCTTAGAGTTGATTTTTTTTACTGTGTATTTACATATTAAAATATTTTTAACCAAAAAAATAAAACAAGAATACACAAAAAATCTTAACTTAACAAAATTATCTCATCAGGTACATAAAATATAAATTAAATTATTCCTGATTTAAAAGACAAATAGTTTTATGTCCTACTGTAATTGAATGAATTTTATTGAATATCATTTTATTATAAATGAGATAATTACACAATTAATTAAAAATATAAATATCAAAATTGTGGCAATATTTTTCGATGGTTAAAAACAATACAAGTTACCTATCGTTTGTCCTTTTTGTTATTTTTATATATATACGGGCACGAGCACGGCGTACAATTATATTATAAATATTATAAATCAATTTAATGGTCTACTTTTCTTAAAATTATGTGAAGTACCTAACACGTTTAAATAAATGTACTTATTAATAATAGTTCACTCAACACACACTGCATTTTTATCTGCATAAAATTATGTACTGCATGTATTTCATACACTTGTTTTGTGGTTCGTAACAAAGAACAGTTCTTTGGTTCACAATGTCGGCCTTGCGTTTGCTAGCACACCTAACAAAAAATATTTTTAACAATAGTTATTTATGTCATTAGGTTAAGAAGTAAGACTTTTTGTGCTAAGCTCAAGGTTTACAATTGAGCGAAGCACAAAAAGGCACTTCTTGGCCGAATGGCATACAACATTTAATCTTCAAAGCACTTTATATAGGTCAATTTAATTCAACATCAAAGCGGCCTAACCTCACTTTTTTAAAATCTCATTTATTTATTAGCTAAAGATTACATTAAATGTATTATTGCTTTTAGAAGCAGTAATAGTTTGACAATACCTAGCTACATGATTTAAGTAAAAATGAATTTTTGCTATTACATTGAATTCAATTAATTGTTTAATAAATAGGTAGGTATCTAATTTCAATTTGTTTGGATTTTTATTTAAAAAATAGGTAGTTTGGAATGTTTAAGCTGTGTTTAACATTTAATTTCACTGAAAACTTAAAGCAAATTAAAACATAAAGATAATTTAAATCGTAGAAAAAGAATCGTGCGTTTTCTTGGTTGCCTAACCTCACTTTTTGTTTTATTATTCATATTTAATTTTACAATAATTTAATGAAAAATATTAAACATAGTTAAGACTTTTTGTGCTAAGCTCAAGGTTTGAAGGCCGACGCGTAGCGGAGGCCTACAATTGAGCGAAGCACAAAAAGGCACTTCTTGGCCGAATGGCATACAACATTTTATCTTCAAAGCACTTTAGGTCAATTTAATTCAACATCAAAGCGGCCTAACCTCACTTTTTTAGAATCTCATTTATTTATTAGCTAAAGATTACATTAAATGTACAATAATTATTATTGCTTTTGGAAGCAGTAATAGTTTGACAATACCTAACAACATGATTTAAGTAGAAATGGAATTTTGCTATTACATTGAATTCAATTAATTGTTTAATAAATAGGTAGGTATCTAATTTCAATTTGTTTGGATTTTTATTTAAAAAATAGGTAGTTTGGAATGTTTAAGCTGTGTTTAACATTTAATTTTACTGAAAACTTAAAGCAAATAAAAACTTAAAGATAATTTAAATCGTAGAAAAAGAATCGTGCGTTTTCTTGGTTGCCCAACCTCACTTTTTGTTTTGTTATTCATATTTAATTTTACAATAATTTAATGAAAAATATTAAACATTTACAGTAAAACAAACAAATTAGTGCTTATTATAAATAAATTAAACCATTTTACTACGTTAATTTCTCAGAAAAGGATTAATTTGTCAAAACAATACCCCTAGCGAGAAAAAATCGAACTAATTACTTGCCTCATAAAATTTTTTATCGGCCTAGGCCATAACAAGGTATTTCTTTATCGAATGTTGACAACAATAAAGTTTAAATTATAGACCACGTGGAGATAAAAATTATTTATGTTTTTCTGTAAAATTTTCATTTTGGCGCGTACTTAGCTTTTCTGATTTGATGCCCTCGGTTTATTTTCTTTCCATGTTTTTGTTTAGTTTTCTTTTGTTGTTTTGTTTTTTTTATTGAATCTTTAAAAACACAACTAAAATTAAACAAAAACAAAAAGTTTATAAAAATACCTTAAAAGTTCTAAAATACCAGTTATAGAAAAGATAATTGCAAATTATAGCATTTAATTTCAAAAGTTTCGATAGACGGTCAGATTTATTCACTATAGAGAAGAAAGAGATTTGTCATTTCCTAAGGGTCCTTTTTCCATTTCCTTAAATTCTCGATAAGTTTAAAAACTCAACAGGATATTATAAAAAGTATTAGTATTTAAGGAGGCTCGGGCACGATATTAGTCGCTATGACAAAATGCTCAAAAAATTCTAGGTTGTAGTAAAGTCTACTTAAAAGACATTTACAAAGTTTTAGAAAGGTGCATTTTTGTTAACCGCACAGTTTTGCAATAACAAACGATAATTTTAAATTTTTCCAACCAAAATTATCACAATCTGTCATTTTTGTCTAGAAGATCCGGCAACACTGGATTACAAACAGGTAATTATCTTAGGATATTTGATTTGATTTATTATTATTCCGTTTTTAAAGTAAATTATTAAAAAAAAACACAATTGAAGGGGTAAGAAGCAAAGGTGAAAATAGGTTAATTGTAGAATTGGGTAGTTTAGAGTCCAATTTTTTTTTTAATTTTCTTATAACATGAAAATTCAACGAATTCTGCATGTTGATTAATGCAAACAACAATATTAAAACAAGTATCCAGATTTTTGTATGTAGCAAAAACTTTAAAAGTTAATAACTCCACTTCTCTTTTTTGCACTTGTACCCTCTTGCTTCTTTCTCCTTTAACTGTATTGTTTTTTATTATAAGTTATTCTTTTTTTTAAATAGTTAGACAATCCTGCTCTTATGGTTTCTGATCTTTGTTTTCTGCTCTTCTGGAGACTTTCACTGCATTTAACAAACTGTTTCCATTTTTTCTTTATAGTGGACTTATTTTAGGATTTAAAATAACACTGCATAAATAAATGTCACTGCAACTGTCAAAAGCAAAAAGCGTTACCATAGAAACCATCAACAACTCCAAATGTTGTCGCGTTTAAATCCTATTTTTTACGTTTTTTTAATTTAATTTAATTTACGTTCGTTTCGATCTGGCAAAAAGTTTTACATTCTTTTCTACCCTTTGAAAAACATTTTAATTAATTAATTAACTAATTAATTAATCAATAATCCTATTCAGTATAATCGTAGCTTAAGCCTATAAATTGAGTATATAATACCTTAAAATCGTTGAATTGCATTTATTTTATTATACAGGGTGTTATGTAATTAATGTTATATATTAAAATACTGAATACCTTTGGACATAAGGAATAAAGGAAAAATATTTTAAAAAGCATTTTTTCAAAGATAAAAAAAAAATATGCATTAGAAGTTTTTTATATTTTTTGTGATACGCCACTGGTTACACACTTGTTTATCTCTGCACACCTGTATTTTGTGAGTACATAGATACCAACCAACAAAGTAGCTATGCGTTGCCAGATGTAAAAAATTGTTACTAAAAATTTTTCTTGCAAAAAATAAATAAAAACTCAATAAATACAAAAGTTTTATGCCCTTAAAGCTCTAATACCTTTTTGTATTTATTTACTGATCCAGCTATTAGCTTAAGCAATAATTAGAAAATTTAGTATCTTTGAAATTTGAAATCCATAACCACAAAATTAATTTTTTCATCAGTTTTTTTCTCTGTTTACTCAGATGAAATTGGGACCAGTTCACAGGTTAAACTTTAAACATTTAATTTGTGTAAATAAATCCAAAAGCACTTCCCTTAGTTAAGATATTTACAAATTGAAAACATAACCTAAAATTTAAAGGAAATGCACTAGATTCTGTCATAAAAGTTAGCAGATTTTGTTTGAATTTACCTTCAGTACAAAAATGAAATAACCAACAATTAATAAAAACGCCAAATTGACAATTTGCATTGTTAATTTTGTCATTTTTGTAATTAAGCTAAATTTAAACAATGTTTGTCAACTTTTTTAAGAGATTTTGGAAAAACTGTTGTTACCAACCATAACATAATAAATAATTAACCTAAAGTTCCTAGTCGATCAGTGGCGTACTTTTTAGTATACCTATAGGATAAAGGTTATTATAAATTATTTTTTGACTTTGGAATTTAGAAAAAAAAAGTTTCAGGTGATTCTTTATGGACCCTAAGGAACAACCCATTTTAATATATAACATTAATTACATAACACCCTGTATAAATAAAGTTTGTGAAAAAAAATTTCATTTTTGAAAATTAGACAATTTTTTTTTTCAATTAAATAAAAGAAATAGAAAAAAAATCGGCCCACTCTGGGATTGGTGGGAATAATTGTAACATCAATTGAAGTTTTTTTTTTTGAGAAAAACAAATAAAAAATGGTAAACGATTTTATTAAAAAAGCGATAATTTCATAGAGTTGATCATGTTAAATTTTTTTTGCCTATTTTTTCGAAAAAACATTTAAAAACAAAAATTTCAAAAAAAAACCAAAAGGTCAATTTTTGAAAAAGTTATGGCCATTTAAAAAATTTATAACTTTTTGGGTCGAATAAAAAAATTTGAAAAAATTTGAAAAAAATGTTTTTCAAAGGTAGAAAATAATGGAAAACGTTTGCCAGATCGAAAGGGGTCGTGTTCAAAAGTGGTCGATTTGGCATGGAATATTTAAAATAACTTGGCATTTTCGGGACACCTTTCATAGAAAAATTTTAATATTTTTAATCAATTAGTTTAAATAACAAGGTTTTTAATTTCCATACTTTCCTACTGCGAAAATGTTAATTATACACTAATAAAAAAATATTTCATTTTATAACGAAAGTTCGTCTTAATTAACTCTTTGTAATAAAAGAAGGAAACCTTTAATGTCGATTTTTAAGAGGGTGTTTTTTAATTGCTGAAGTCGAAGTGAACCTAATTATAATTAATTTTTAAGTATTAATTAAAGGTGGTCTTGATAAAAGTCCCAAATAGTTATCTTTTCACCCCAATTTCCTGGAAATCGTATGGTGTATAAAGAAATTATTGTTAAAAATTAATTCATTTCAATTTTCAGTGAAATATCGGCATTTTCTGAAAAGTGAATTTGAAGAGGTCAGTGAAATTTTTTAGTCGGAAAACTAAATAATGAAGACCTAAAAAGAATTTGATATCGTTACCGTCATGTTTGTGTCAAAAATTGATAGGCAAAAGAAAAAAGTTTCACAACTTTCGTTAAATTAAGCCTAAATTTTGAAAATGAATACATTTGCGAAATTTGTATAATGGATTATCCTTCGCTTCGGGCAAAATGTTCTTCAGGCAAATTTATTTTATTGCGAACTCGTGTCCCTTAAAAACGCAGTCAAATAAATATCAATAAATCTGGGTTTTTATTTAAAAAAAAATTGCAATCAATCTTACGTATTCCTTTACGTTTTAAGATTCAAAAGTCAGCAAAATCATTAAAAAGTCCGCATTTTAATGAAAAGCAGCCCCCCCAAAATTAAAACCTTCGCTATACTTGCATTGTTGTTTTTGATTTAGGAAATTCCTTATACTGGGTGCACCAAGTATCCTTTTATGCATACCCATAGGTTTTTTTTATTTGAACAAATTAACGGTTATTTTTACTGTGTGGCTGAAATTTCAAGTTAATTTAGTAAATCCCCACAAAAAGAAATCAAGTGGAGATAAATCCGATAATCTCGCAGGCCATTTAAAAACGTTTCATTCAGAAACTGCCGTAGGTACAGGTAATGCATAATGGGGAGGATTTTCTTCAAGGTAACGTTGGTCAATTTCCATACATTCGATCAGTTCTGGGTTGACGGCATTATCCAAGAAGTTTAAGTAAGTAGCTCCATTTAAATTTCCCGGTAAGAAAAATGGTCGAATTATGTGATCACCAAAATTACCATACCAAACGTATAATTTCTGAGTATGTTGAGTATAAACCTCATGGAAGATCCTTGGATTCGTGTCGGACCAATAACGGTTATGACGATTGACAATGCCATTGAGAAAAAATGAACATTCGTCTAAGAATCAAACATTAAAAAGGTACTTGGGAGTATTTATAATTATTTCGAACATTATCGTTATATACACTGTTTAAAATATCTGTCGTGTAAAGAGTAATCTTAAAATGGTGTCAAAATCCAACACCAAGTGGTGTTAATATAAACACCATTAATTATGGTTAAAAATGTTATATACAGCAAACACCAAAACGGTGTTTATCTAAAAATATTTTAGAAGTGCACCTACACAGAAAAAAAGGAATAGTTCATTTAACTATATTAATTTAGTTGACCCATAAGTATTTATTTTTGTATTTTTTTATTTTTATCAACTGTGGGAAGGTTAATATAAATAAAGATTAGTTTGACGGTACTAAACCAGATAGTAATTTTTTTTTAATTGGTTAATTAACCCAGAAAACTTTAGTGAAACCAACCGGCTGTATGGTTCAGTTTAATAAATATGTTGTTTGTAAAATAAGAGTTACTTTAACCTACAGCACTCTGTTAAAATGATTAAAACAATTTTTCGTGCATTCCCGGTTGCATAGTGTGTACCGATCGCGGCAAAGGCGGTGTGGATCACGTGATGTTCTTAAATCTCGCCTCTGTTGACTTACATGAAGAGTATATAAGCTCAGATAGTCCTTTGCTTTGGTATGACACTACAAGTTGTTCGATACTAAAGAGACCTCAAATAGGTGGAAACAGCTGGCAATACTTGAAGTATTTTAAGTTGGTGAAACGCACTAAAACATTATCTCTAGAGAGTTGAAGGTTCAATTTTCTGTAATAATACCAGTGGTAATATACTAGTAATGCGTCAAGGAACTTCCTGTTTCCTTTTTTTTTCTGTGTAGTATGATTTAATTTGATCAAAACACATAATATTTAACACTGAAAAGGAGTTCAATTTACACCAGGTAAAATTTATTTTAATACTGTGTGAAAGTTAAGTTTACACTATTTTAGTATTTGAATTTACACCGGACCAACGAACCATATTTAACACCATTTTGGTTTGTATCGATATATGTATGTATATAGAGGGGTGTCAGAGTGGTGTCAAGAAAATAATTTAATACTAAACCAAAAAAAAACTGCAATTATCCAATTTAGAAACCCATACCACCCCCAACAAAATTCAAGCATTTGGGTGCATTCAAAAAATGAAAGCATTGCTGTAGTAACAAATACCAAATTTCTTGGTGTTAATATTGATCCTACATTACAGTGTACCCTCCATGAAGATTTTATAACTAAAAAGCTCAGTAGTGCTACTTACGCAATCAGAATACTCAGGGATAAAATTTCCTTAAACCTATTAAAAATGTTCTACTTCGCCTATGTTCAAAGCTATTTAAACTACGGACTGGTAATCTTGGGCTCTGGCAATATGCAAAGAATCCTTTTAGCTCAAAAAAACTTATACGCGTTCTAAACGGATCGGGCTATCAAGACCACACTGCACCTATATTCATTAAACTAAACATAATGACCATATACTCTCTGTACCTGTACAATATAGTTATGTTTGCAAAAATGCATCAAGAATACTTTTCTCCAAACTGTGCATACAACAGATCTAGAGCAACTAGATACGGACACTTGATCAGTATACCGATGCACAATACAACAACCTACGAAAAATCTACCCACTTTTGAGCTCTCAAGACCTAAAATAAATTACCAGCTGCCACAAAAAACCTCACACTCAAACTTTTTAAAAAAGAGGTAAAATATTTTTTTTACTCAGCACCTATTTTTCGGTGTGCAAGAATACTTCGATTTTGATTTTAATGTGTCATATGTTTGTATCATTATCATATGTTTGCATCACAATTACATGTTTGTATCATATTAAATGTAAAAACTATTATTTTGTAATTTATATACTACTATTTTATAATTGACATTATCCAACAAAATGTAAATTTTTTATATGGAAATAAACAGTATTATTATTATTATTATTTTTTTTTTTTAAATTAAGGTGCGTCGACTGCTAAGGTCATTGGCACCAATGTTCTGAGAGGAAAATCCTCATGGACACCCGAGCTAAAACGTTACATGGGTAGTGCCGGACTCCTACCGGCTAAAAAATATTATTATTATTATTATTATTATTATTATTATTATTATTAAAATTATTATTATTATTATTATTATTATTATTATTATTATTATTATTATTATTATTATTATTATTATTATTATTATGTAGGCCATGTATGGTGTTAATTTGGTTATGAAATTTTGAACAATGTAGGTGCCTTTTATTATGTTTTAGAATTATCCGTACGGTGGCCCGTGAAACTTCCGTTACATTAAAAGTTTTCTGGTACTTAATGTAGGGTCCAAAGTAACTTTACCAAGAACAGCTAATTCTACTGCCTTATTTATCAACGGATTTTCAATATCTCCTTTTTTATTTGCCATTGAAACAGTTTTCCGGAATTTTGCTACTAATTCTAGCATGTAACCATGATGTACGTGTCTATTTGCATGCCTTTCATTAAACAAAGTTGCTATTATTCTTGCACATTGATTATTTATAAAATACAATTTAATAATGTTCACTTTCTCCGCAATAGAATAAACCATTTTTATCGAATGAAAATAAAAACACAGAAATAACGAACTATCCACATCAACTACTTTACTGAAGATAAAGTCGACTGATATTTGTTAGTTTAAAAACAATTTTTTCAACGAATATTTTGCTTTAGGAAATTTGTAAATAAGCGGTTCAGTAAAATGTTTGGAATTATATTGCTCGGCGACGCGTAGCTCAAATTTAAAATACATAGCGCCATTTAAAAAAATGTAATGCCCTTTCAAATGATGTATCACAACATACCCCTTCCCATTAAAAAAAATAAGGGGCTAAATTTACAGTGATGAAATTAATGTGTAAATATGTCCCCCTGAAAACAAAAGTATACTGGTACGAAGATTTTTTTATTTTCACATACAAAGCCGTAAACCTTGCTGTACTGTTTTCGATGGGCCACCCTGTATTTGCCAGTCTCCCAAAGTCTATAACTTTTTACAAAAAGCTTTTATAATTTGTTCTTATAACCGTAAATTGCTTTCTAAAGAAAGGTTCCCTAATTTTTTTATGTAGGCGTATTGCGTGAGACATAAAAATTTGTTCAAAAAGTTCAAAGGACAACTCAACTTTAATTACCTATTTTTTACATTAAGATTATTAATTTGCATCCTTCCTTGCTTTAAGAAGTTATAATTATACCAATAAAAAATTGTTGTACTTAATAATAAAAGTTTATCTTAACTCCTTTTGCGAAAGAAAGAAAATTTTTAATGATGATTCTTAGAACGGTTCTTTTTGAAGCAATATAATGGATGGAAATAAAAAAAATTAAGACGTCAATTTTATTAAAAATTCAATACATTACATTTGCTCTCCGTTCACTCCGTATCCATGACTTTGAGCATCTTTGATTGCTCTTATTACTTAAAGTCAAGTAAACTTTGCCAGTCTCCGAAAACATACAGATTATAACTTTTTACGTAAAATTATCTGGAGAATGGTATTCCGAAATTTAAGAATTCAACAGAACCCCACATAAAGTAAGGAGGATTTTTTCTTCGAGTAGCCCCTGTTTCGGACTCCTATGGTCAATATTTATCCAAATTTTACACCAGCAGATGATTTATTGCACAAAAATTACCCAAGAAATAAAGCATCATTATTTTCGCACTATGCGTTTCTAAAATAATTAATAAAAACCTGATTTTAGCAACTTTTTCTTTTATTTTTACATGTAGAATCACTCGAAATATATTAATGTTATTTGCGGACACCCTGTATATAATTTTTTTTAATTTGTTTTTAAAAACATTTGCATTAAACCATTTTTTACACAGAAAAAAATTCTGAAGGGTCCATTCAGCACTAAAGATATTCTTTAATATTAAAAATTACTTTGCATCATTGTCGAAGGTGTATAATAATAGCAATAATAAAAGTTTTCATAACAGATAGTTTTTTTGTTATAAAACCTTGATAATATTGGAAACAATATTTTTCTTTGGTAAACTAAATTTAATCATAATCAAATTAAATTCCAGATGTATTGCGGACGTCCACTTTACTTCAATAATAAAACCAATCAAATAAGTACGACAGGATTTCTTTGTAGCTATTGTGAGTATTACCAAGTAAATTCGAAGCAAAAATATTCTTTTAATAACATTTTTTGTATAGGATACACAAATTTTATATTTAAAAAAACCTTCTTTATTAAAGAGTTTACCAATAGGCCTTATGTGGATATAATGAGGTTTGAAGAAAAATTGAAAATGTTTTTTTATAAGCATATTTTATGAAATTTATATTATAAACAAAACACATAAACTAGTTTACAAATAAATTATTATTTGTAAAAACTTCTTTCTAATAGGTCCTTTTTGGCCCCATTCATTTTAAAGAGATCTGCAAATACCCCCCTACTAAACAATCGGTGGGTTATTACGATTCTAGTTGTTAAAAAATGTATTCAAAACGTCATTTAAATAAACTGAGATTTAAATGTGGCGGGAATCAGGGACCTAAGCATTTTAAGGTTGGTAATGTAATTGACGTAGGATGCCGATTCACAGCGTAGAATGCCGATAGATAAAAGGAAGGGGGGGAAGGATACAATCAAGACGGGAAGGGAAGATCCAAAGTGTATGTATCTTGGGAAGGTCGGGCATTCTAAAAAAACGGGTGTAACAAACAACAGGTGAAAATTTGGTGAATGGAAAAGTGTTTTTAAATTACAGGTCTGTACATAACAAAATTATTATAGTATAAATAATCCCGAATAATTTGGTATAATTAGTTTACGCAAATGTCTTGTGAAAAGATAAATATTCGATCAGTTTACTTGGCGTCATCGATCTATCTATTCCGCCATGTTAGTTGCTGTTTAATAAACGACGCTTATATTAAAAAAAATGTAAATTTACGTTTGAACAATTTTGCATTACGTTATATTCTAAATTTAGCTAAATGTCAGGGTTGTACTTGATTTTTTTTAATTATTTTAATAAATAATTCTTAAAGGGGATTTACCATAAACGCTGCGTAAATTTAATGAACTTGATATAGACTTTCTTGAATATTGGATTGTAATCGCAGATTCACATTTATGTCCCGTAATTAGTTAAGTGATTTTTACCAGTCATATTAAATTATTTGGTGTTGTACCTATTTGGAGTGTGTAGCAACAGTGATTGTGCGATAGCGACATTTAATTTATGACCACTGGTTGTGGTCTCCTGACAAAAGTAACCCATTTTTACTTACTTTCCTGTAAATTTATCTTATTATAACGTCAGGGTTGTACTTGATTTTATCTAGCTAAATGTCAGGGTTGTAATTGATTTTATTTAATTATTTTAATAAATAATTCCTAAAGGGTATTTACCATAGACGCTTTCTTTTAGAGTTCTCTTTCAGAAAATAAGTTAAATGTCGTTTGGGTTAATAAATTACATTATTGTTTGTTATAAATTTTTAGTGTAGTGCTAATTTTGGTTGCATCAACCCATTCTTCAACTCTCTTTACTTCAGTTACAGGCTCTGCAAAGAGAACTATTTACTTTTCTTATCGTGTATAGATATTTGTTTAGTCTACAGTGTCCTTTTATGATTCCACAAGGTCAGAAAGGTTTTGACGATAGCTGTAGACTGGATTTGGCCAGCTTGTAGTTTTGGTCTGACAGCATAAACTGGCGTTAACCTATCCTTTTAGTTGTTTTTAATGTGGACTTTTAAGGTTGATTTTGTTAGAGGAAGGACACTTGTATTTATTGAACAATTTATCAAATTCGACGAAGAGATCTCTAATTATTAATAGTCCCTAAGGATGTACCCATTTTAGAGAAGCTAAAAGTCTTGGAAATAAACTCGAGAAATTAAAATTTAATGGAAGAAAACTTTTTGTAATTAACTTTTAATAAACTTAAACTGCACTTTATTGGCCAACGAAACAAAGAATTAAGTTGATGATAAAGTAAAGTATCCAAATATATTTCAAGTCATGCTTTTTTTTAAGTATTGTAAAGACTGCATGTATTTTAATAATTAAATTTTTATTGCGACGTTAATCAAAATATATCATCTTAAAAGTTTTATTTTGTGGTTTAATTTTTATTATTCAAGATAATTTATATTCCACTTCAAGTCTACATCGTTTTTATTAAAAAAACTTAGTAAACGGAATGCCACGAGTGGTATTATAATAGCAAACGTGTATATAATTAAAATCAAAATAATAAATAAAACTGTTTATAATTTAAAATTTTGTGGGCTATTTGAAGAATGAATACCAAACAATTGGAATGTTAAAATACCTATCCGATTAGTGTATTTACCTGAAAATTTCATTGGCATTTAAATGTTTTTTTAAATTTAATCCTGAAGTTGTTTACTCGAATTAGATTATAATTACAAACAAGTTTAAAACTTTATAAGATTAATAAAGAAATGAATATTAAAAACAGAAGCTGCAGAAAGATTAATTTTGGGGAAGTTTAAATTAATACATTTATTCCTATACAAAGGTACTTGTTACGAATTATTATTTTTGCTCTGGAGTTCTAAAAGTTAAGGAGATTCAGGCACGATATTATTTAAAATGCCAGTTTTCGTCTTTTTTGCTCTTCATGACTTTTGGGACATACTAGTTGTATATAGCTCAGATATTTCCATTTAAAAAACATCCATCCAAGCTTGTTTAAAAATTTAACACAGGCTTTTAAAACCAGACGACTAAATTGTCATCCAAAGTTAAGGTACATTACATAATTATAATAGAACAATGTCCTAATTTTGACTTTTTTAATCGTACAACGCTAGTTCCTTGGTGTATAATTACGTTTAATGATCCAGTTAATAAAACTGAAAGCACTTAGTGCCACGTGTATCTTCTTGCCTTTAAAATTGAGTTAAATACGTTCAGAAAGTGGCTATAACATACTCAAGGCGCCCGCAAAATTTAGCTGAACCAATAAAGGAAAGTGATTTTAGGAAAAAGTCTTTAAATGTAAATAAAAATAATTTTAAATGAAAATCCACAAAACAACTTAAAATAAAATATAAATAAACTCAAACATGAGCAATTTACATACGAGGTGTGTTAAGAAAATAACGGGAATTGTTAAATTTCGCGGGTTCGGAGGGTTCTGTTGTCATAAAATTTTCTTTATTATGTTGGTATACATGACCCCGAAGTATGATAAAAACTTTAGCTGTTTTCATTGTTTACTTTGTCTGTGGCAGCCGCTAAGGTTAGACGTGTTTTATGAGCTCGGCGATTTTTCATTCGTTAAAAGAAATGGATCAAAAAATTTGTATCCAATTTTGCTTAAAAAATTAATTAAATTCTGTGAAATGTTAACAAAGGCCTATAGTTAGTCTGCTACTCGTATAAGTAAAACAAGAGTTTACAAGTGGTATAAGAGTTTCCAAGATGGCCGTAAAGACGTTGAAGATGACGAACGCCCCGAACGTACATGCACATTAACAACCGATAAAAACATGGAAAAAGTGGGAGAAATGGTTATAAACCATCAGTTTAAGTCGCTGGTGATGTTGGTATATCGATTGTCTCATCCCATGAAATTTTTTCGAATGTTTTGGGTATGAAACGCGTGGCAGCAAAATTTGTTCTAAAATTGTTAAATTTTGAACAAAATTTTTGGCCAAAAACAATACTGTAATGATGCCCCAGCCTCCATATTCGCCAGACATGCCTCTGTCTGACTTTTTCCTATTCCCAAAAATAAAGAGAACCTTAAAGGGCCGTCGTTTTGCAAGCATAGATGACATTACAAGCGCATCGCTGAAAGAACTAAAGGCTATCCCAAAGATCGAGTTTTAGAAGTGTTTCGAGTATTGGAAGAAGAGCTGGCACATGTGCATAATATCCAATGGGAACTATTTTGAAGGCGACAACATAAATGTAGACGAATAAATAAATATTTGTTTCAAAAAACGAAAATTCCCAATATTTTCTGAACACACCTCGTACATAAAAATTATAATTAATTATAACATATAATGGGTCCATAAAAAATGGATACAATTTTTTTCTATACTTTATTATATCAGTTCCTTATACAGGGTCATGCAAAAGAATCCTTTATTAAATAAATAATCAATAAAAAACTTATTATCAAAAACTCAACAGTTTCGGAAATACAAGGTGTTAAATTTGTATATTAATTATAATTATAATAATTAATAATAATTATTAGTATAGAGGTTAATAAAGAAGTAACTACTCCAACAGGAGCCATTATTAGTATTCCGAAATATTTGACGTGTTGTTTGCCACTTTTTTGCCACTTTAAATGCCAATAACATTCCTATTTTAAATAAAACGGCGCTATTGATATCTTGAAGTATACCCTAAGGCTAAAATGAATATTTACGGATATATTACCAAAAATGTAAAAAAAGCTTATTCGACTCACAAGTGTGCTTGTGATGGTTTTAAATGTTCAATATATTTTTTTAAATTTCATATTGATTATTTCCCTCATTATAATATGAACCAATCAAAAGCCTTGAATTTTCGAATAAATTTCGTTTAAATAAGCGATTAAATCAGTAGAACTATTTAACAGCGATTAAATTTTAGCCTTCATATTGGATTTTTGTTTACGATTTTATGGTGTTATTTACAAGTTTTAACAAATACTTTTTAAAAAACAATAAAAAAAAAGTTATCTAGTTTACGAAATACCAATTATTATTATTACCTTAAATTATTGGAAATTTCTTTAAAAAAATATTTATAAATTTTGACACATACGTCAGATTTTATGAATTGTCAAATAGTTTCCTTTAATTCGAGAAATAATCTAGACATACATGTATCACTCAACTTATAAATTTAATATGTCAAACTATGCTCTCGTGATTTTATTAAATTATTTTGCATTTAACATTTTCCAAGAAAAACCAAACAAAAAACTACTGAGCCTAGTTTAACCGATTAAATTCATAGTTCTCGTAATATAATATATGATTATTTTTGTGATATTGTAGATGCATTGGGTAAAAAATCCAAGAATGGAATAAAGCTATACCTGCTAATTTATTTATATTCACAATGTACATGTATATTAAAATGTTTCAAAGATTTGTAAAGAAATTATTTTTTTACATTGCAAACCCAAACAAGAAAATGTTTATTCAAGTGTTTTAAATAATGGAATCTTAAAATAGCATGTTTAAAGAATAATAGTTTATATTGTGATAAACCAAGCATGTTTTATGTCTAATTTAAGTTAAAAATATTAGCCAGTGTTTACCAATAAAAAAAACCAATAAATTTAATTAAAGAGTTCTGTTCCATTAAAATTATGTTATAACTTTAAGTAAAGTAAAATGTAATTAAATTTAGAGTTTTATTAACATTTATTGTTTTTTAATGAGCTTTCTAAAATTGAGAAAAATGTGTATTTTTAGAGCTTTGCTTATTGTTTATTTGTAGAAGTTTAATGATGATAAAATTGCGAGATTTTATTTAATAGAATATTATGTATAAAGCCATTTTAGTCATGAATTTAATTTAGCGTTTTTACGAAAAATACTTAATTTCTAAAAAATGATTTAAATTAAATATTTGTATAAAGCGACATCTATACGAAAATAAAGTAACCATCCCAATAAACATTTAATTTATTCATTTTTACCGTTATTATTTTATTTAAATTTAAGACTTATTGATACTTTAAAATATTAAAATAAATTCAAAATATGATTATGTTAAGAAAATATTTTATCCTTTTATTTTTTTATTTCTATAATAATAATAATAATTATTGCAAAATATTACCACAAAGTATTAAAAATTCTTTCAAGGGAAATGTTAAAGTCGTATTTATTGGAATTCCCGTTAGAGTTTCTAACTTGAAAATCTACCGACGTTAAAATCTCAAATTTTTCTGTTTAAATCAAAATTTATCCCTTGAAAACAGACTAACAATCGATATAGAAGCAGTTTTTCACAGTAAAAGGCAATGTACGCAAAATTTTTAAAGCTTTATCAGTTAAATCTAGTTAACTGCACTACTAAGGCGAAATCAAAAGGTCAAACGTTTATATAATCTTTTTAAATATTGGCATTGAGATAATAAAATAATTATCACATTTGGTATTAGTTTACAAGAAAGGAACTTTATTTTAACGATTTTATGACATTTGACAACTGTCAACTAACTTAAAACTAACTTCAGCCCGTGACTAAAAACCTGTTGCTTAGTTTAGCCCGTGACTAAAGCACTATAAAACCACAACTTGTCAATGTGTCATTTGGACGGCTTTCTGCAGAATGGGACCAACCCACACCACGATGAAACTGAGAAAAAAGCTATCAAAGATTTTAATAATTTTAAAATTACCTGTTAATTTTATGCCGATTTTGGACTTACGGAAGTTTAAGGGATATAATTTAATAATTTCATCAGGTGGATTTTGTGATGTTATGTGTAAGGGTGACGAAAAAAATGGGCTTTTGTTGGTTGGTTCCTTTCTGCAATTTATGAAAACTACTATCTGATGTATGTATTTAAAGAAAAGCGAAAATTATTTATTTCCAAACAAAATACAACTGATATTACTATTATAATGGTAATAAGAATTAATTTTGATTCTATTTGAAATTCGTCCACATCATCTTCCAACCCCACCTCATCTTGTAAGCTACCAAAAAAATGCATCAAGACTTTATATTTTGCAGAAGCAGGAAATCTTTAAAGACTTTGGTAGTGGGTCTACCAGCCTGCTTTTTTACAAAAAAGATCCAACCCACTTGCAGATATTCTACAGATTCTAATTCTGGATTAGTAAACCACACTATTATTGAATGTTGGTTGGTTCAATGATTAATAGATTTCACTACACTTGCATTTGGCTATGACCTATTTTGCAGATAAATTATACATACTTAATTAGTTCATAGGCTAAAAATCTCGATTTTTTTGGTTTTGTGGGTTGGTTCCTTTCTGCAGAAAGGCGTCCATTTAGTGTCATGGAAACTTATACAATAATGGGCGTTTTAAAGGAAATAGATTTTTTTTTTTAAATATTTTTAGTTTTATACAATTGCTGAAATAACCATTTTTAATAAAATGTGGGTTGGTATTTCTGTATAAAAGAGTAAATGCACATAATCGTTATCTCAGATAAGATAATTTAAATCGTGTGTATCGTTCTCTCGTGTTAAATTTTTTGTTGTGTTGGTAAACATGTCGCAAAATGTTGTTTTGAATACTTTATCACCATCTCTCAGTAAATTGTAAAACTTTATATGGATCGAACTAAAAAATTTTAACAATTAACAACAATAAAAAAATGACAATTGTTCTATTAATTTTTTTAGTAATATTTTGTTATAATAATGGGATAAACCATGCTATATTTTACACCAGAAGAACGCTTTCATATCTTTTAAAACCCATTTTAAAATTCGGTCATCGCAAAACCCATAAAGGATTACGTGATACATAAAAGAGCTCGCTATTCTTAATGTAGTATATATAATTTGTGCCACATACCTTTACTCTGCAAGACGCAAAGCTACAAAAGACACAATAACATTCTCTTTTTGGTGTGGACTTTAGGGTGGCATAAAAGGTATCTTTTAATGGAGCTCACGATATTATTTAACGTAACCGGACAATATTCAGTGATTACTTATTTAACAATACAATTCTTTTATATTTGAAACAATGATAAGTTAGTATTTCATAGTTACGCATTTAATCACAGCGACAATACTTTGTTTACACGTTACTAAGGATTTTGACGCTTTTCTTGATTTGACATTTAAACCCAGTGTTTGTTATACGCTAAAGAAGCATCAAGTTTAAGAAGCGCGCGCGCCATCTGTCAACAATACATTTAAAGCATACGAACTGGACATCATTTTTAAATAAATAAGTAGTTTTTTTACAAAAAGACTCTTACACGACAAATTTTGTTCGCAAAGTTTCAATTGCACAACTAAATCGCGCATGTTATTTGTGTTTTGCGATTCAAGTAAAAACTGAAAAACTTTGATTTAGTTACGTTGGTGTGTGTATTTTATTTTAGTGATCATGAGAATTATTGGATTTTTAATTGTAAATAAAATTCAATAACTAAATCGTTGATTTTTCATGTTTTGCCAAAGTATCCAATTCGGTACGTATTGGTTGGTGCAGAATTAACTAATGATAACCTTACCTGATATAATTTACATTTAAGTTTGAAAATTTTTAAAAAATCTAACGAAAAAAATAGTTGCACAAACATAACCTTAAAATGAAACATTTTTATATTTGAGTCCTCTGAAAAACGCCGACAAGTGCACTAAAATAGTAAACGACATTATATATCTACGAATTTATGGCAACATAATATTATACATAATATAATACCCGTTTTAGGTATTTTACCGTTGAGTGGAAACTTTTCAATCAACGCTTTTAATAATGCATAATGTTTAAATTTGGACGACTTATTTGTTTTATAATTTTTACTGAATTGAAATGTTTACAATATTGACGTAAATCATTACTAAAATATGTATTTATGGTATCTTATAGGTACAATTTATATTTATAGGAACTCTCTGCAATTTATTTCTTTATTCGGATTTCCACTGTTTATTGGGAAGCCGATAAACACTCAACCCAGGATTTCCTTTTGAAAAACACCAACAACACAACAAATTCTTCCATGTTTTTTTCTCAATGTTTTAAACATTTTCCGGCCTTATTCTCAAAAACACTCGTTTGTAATGTATATGATTAAAATAATGAATTCTGATACTCTGAAAGATTGATGGGGTGGTGTTGCGATGTTGCGAAAAAGAAATTAAGACAATTTTGAATATAATATGTTAATTAAACTCCATTTATATTTTGAAGTACAAAATTTTAGCTTTTAACTAACAATTTATTTTATCTCAAAATATATTATATTTTCTTGCTAAATATAACTTGTTGTATGATTAATAATCGATGATATTTACTTAGTTGGTTTCAATTCGAAAATATTATTGATGGTAATCATACCACTTGTTATCAAAAAATCAATTTTTTGTTTTGGTTTTGGAACTTTGGCTCCCAGAGTCATTTATTTTTTCTAGTACAAGAAGCCCCAATTTGATTTTTTGTCATAAACGTTTTATCCAAATAGCAAATAATTTAATCTGAGAAGTACATGTATATTCAAATTGGTGATTATACCACATGTTAAGTCTGTCAAATAGATTTTATATGTTTTGGTATAATATCCGACTTTTTATTTGTCGAAAAAAAAAGTTTGATATACATACGAGTAGAAGTGCAGAAATAATAAATAAATCTATTATAAGTAAAACCAGGTGTAAACGTTGAAAATGACCTAAAAGTTCAGTGCCAGTGTGTTAAAAATTATTATTAAAAAAAGTATGGACAAACCTTTAAAATAACTTTTTTCTACTCCCACCTTTAAAACGACCATTTTCGTACATGTTTCCATGATACTAAGTTACCTTTTAAATACACATTGAGTTGTGGCTTTATGGCCTTTTAGTCATGGGCTGAAGTTAATTTTAAGTAAATTGACAGTTGTCAAATGTCATTCAATCGTTAAAATAAAGTCCCCATCTTGTAAAATAATACTTAGAGGCATATTCCCTTTCGATAAACATGCATGTTCATGAACAACTACATATGTTTCGTAACATATGTGCATATTCCCTTTCAATTATTTCGTCTCCATGTTTATAAACATCATCGGTGTTTAAATGGCTATTCCGTTTCCAAAATTGTTTGGTGGACAATGTCCACTGGACATAAATGATGATTGAAAAAGTATGTTTAAGAACGCTTGTCTCAGAGGTGCTGTTAGCCAATATTTGAGGTTTTTTTATATTGCATTAATCATAAATTGCGGCAATGTTTGGTACAGTATACAGTACAGTAACATTATCAAGCATAGTAATTATGAATTAATTACTTTTTCATAATAATTATTAATACCTAATTAATTATAATTATAATTATAAATGATAAATATTTATTTAAATAAGAATAGGATAAACCACATAAGGTTTCAAAACAAACAAATAAAAATATATTTTTTGGTAATTTTAAAAATATTTTTAAGATTTGCAAATTTGTTTTTGTAATTATTAAAATGTATTTGTTAATTATAATACCAGAATACAAATTTTCTTCTACTGAATTTTTTAATATAATTAATATTAATTTATAATAATAATAAATATTTATTTAGAAAAAACAGAAAATTAAAAAAATCTTAGTGAGAAGTGAGAATTTGGGGGGGGAGTCAAGAATTTGACAATATATGTTATAAGGGGGGCAGAGTGTCTAAGAACGACCTCTAAAAACTAAATACAGACTATATAGAATCAAGTAAGTAAGGCTGGAGACAAGGATGATAAATTATATTGTGATCAGAGAAAAAGAAACAAACTTTAATTGGGCGTGGTTTAAACCAAGCCATTCGTAATTACGAACCATAGTTGCCAGGTTGTTTTAAATCAGAAGAGAACGTTTATAATTATTTAATAAATAGTTCAATTTTGTTTGTTTGAAACTTTAAAAATAACAAAAAAATTAATAATATGTCAAAAATAATTTGATTTAGTTAATTTTCCTACTTTTAATATTAAAAAATAAGAAAAACAACCCTTTTAGGAAACAATAATAGCATATGGCAACAGCGCGGCATGCAGCCAGATACAAGGGCATGCAGTTTGTGTTTGTTCAGTAGCTCCGACGCTGTCGTAGGGAAATGTGTATAGTTTTTAAGAAATAAATTTTCGCCATTAACTGGAATTTAATGGATTTTAAACAAAACTTAGTTTTTATTTGCTGAAATGCATTAAAACAAAACAAACGAATTCGATAAAAATAAAACCTATAAATTCTCAAACAAAAATAATTCTAAAATAACGAATCCCTACCACAGTGGGCGGGGTTTGGCACTTGTTTTATTTAAGTGTATCTATTCGTTTTAATACACACTGTATATTGGTAGAATAAAAAATAACTTGGAAAAAATATATTTTATTAAAAAAATACAAAAAAATTTAATATCAAATACCTATGTAATATTAATTAAAAATATAGAGTATAACAAATAAAATACAACAAAATATGCATCTTAAAACTCTTCTAACATTTTTTCTTCAAATGGGAGCTAAAACTTTTTGGTTTAATTTTAAAATCTTTTAGGTTTTATCAATACCTTTTAAAACCCCTACTCCTTTGATACTCTGTTTTAGAAGGGTCCCTTCCACCTTACTTTAAAGGCTGGTCAATGAAGAGTTCCAACGATGGTATTACCTCTACCATACCCTCCCCCACTAACTTTTACAGTGCTTTCTCTATTAGGGCTATTAATTAATCCTTAATGTCATTAAGTTGTTTCACTGGCTCCCCGACATTGCCAGTCTCCATGTGAGAAATGCCATTTTCAATACATGGGCCTTTAAGTCACTAAAAGTGTGTAAAAATAAGTACCTAACGAATAATTATGTTAAGATATTTTATGATTACCTTTTTCCATTTAGGGATGGACTAAATGGCCCCGCCAGAAGATCCGTGCTTTGGCTAGTTCAGCATAAAACGTTTTTTTAGTATTTTTAGAATTTGTGTATTTTCTTAAGTTGTTAGGATACAAATACATGATTTTTTTTTGTTTTAAAGTAACTTATATCCTCTATATATTCTCAAAAAATAATATTTTTTCATAGATTAATAGTAATTTAAAAAAATTAATACATTAAAGGCAAAAATCCTCTATCTGGAAAACTTCTCATTGTTACAGCCTGTAACTTACAGGCAATAGAAGGAAATGTTACGACATTCAATTTTGGCATATATTTTTTTATATTTTTTAAAAATAAATGAGGGGGCATGGCAGGATGAAAATTTCGACATCGGTCAAATAAGAACCACCCTAATAAACATGTTACAAGGTTTTTTGGCAACGCCAATAATATATTTGGAGAAAGAATCAGACTTCAAGTCTTACCTGAGTCTCTGACGACAAAGACGACTGGTAATTTAGTATTTTTTTGTTTTGTAAATATGTAATAAACTCCATTTGTTTCCTTTTCAAACAACTTTAATTAAAATTTTACCATAATAAACTCCTAATTAGTTGGTGTAGAAGAATATAACATGATGTTCCATCTTAATATAATAAACAGTCAACAATACACTAGCGTTAGATTATGCCTGGGCACGTATGAATAGACCATAACGCTGACGTCATATGCTGTTGATGACGAGCAACCATGCAGATTTGGCCGCGACTATTCATAATATACTATAATCTCACAACAATGCCTCAATGATGAAATCATTGTAAACTTTTAGTCAAAAGCAACACAAAAATAAGGAATAAATAATAATTAAATTAATAAATAAATAAATTGCTGAAAACTTAATGCTATCCCAAAGATATACTGGCAGAAATGTGTAATATCTTAAAAAAACATTTTTCAGGAGATAACGTTGATTTTTAAACTAGTAATTAGTAAACTTGAATCTATACAAAACAAATATTTAATTATCCTGCTTTAATAAACAAAACAATTTTTTAACATTTAACATTTTTAGTAATAAAGTAATGAGCATTTTTTAAATCTTTTTTTATACAAAATTAGATTCTAAAGCAAATTTACCTTGAATAATGCATAATTTATCAATAATATTTACGATGTTATGAATTTAAATTGTTGAAAAATTAATAGGTAACTCTTGCACCTAATTTAATACATAATTGTTTATTTTAGTTATTTTTGCTTTAGGTATACTCGTAAATATTTTTAGTAAAACTATTAATTTATGCCAGGTAATTTTTGTTTGCTTTCCTAGAAAATTTAATGATTTTTAATTTTTAAATATTGATCATGAAATATTTATTACAATAGCCTACAAGGCTTTGAACTGGATCAACCAAATGATAAGTGATTTGGTGAGCTGAATTCGAATCTGTGGTTAGTCAGGTTTTTAAGAAATTTTTCAATAAATCAAATGTTTACCCAAACAAAATTTGTGAATTCCAGTAATTCCACTAATAATTTTTTGAAAAGGGAAAGAGTCAAGCCACGTCAAGTGTGACCAGAAAATTTCACGAAATCACCGATTTTAGAAATAATCACATTATTGTGTAGTAGGCATGACTCATATGTCACAGTAAAAAAATTGTTTTAAAATTCGTTTTTTTGTTAATGTTATTAAGGTTAACAATGTTGTCAAACTTTAGAGCAAATAAATTAAATTTTACACATTATTGTAGCAATGTTTCGACTATAGAATGATTATTTAATCAATATAAATTTGTTTAAATAAAAGAATTTTGAATACATTTATTATAAACAATTGAAATTCTGTATGTGTCTTCACGCTGAAAAAAAATTAATCTTGTGTCATAATAAACGTTCTCGTTTACTAAAATTTACTCAAAAACTTGTCTTTCACATGTCATTCCGGAGATATTAAATTTTTTGTCCCGCTGTGCGCTTGATCAGTACGCGGCGCGCTTTACTGCTAGCTCGTCAGCACACGGTGTGCCTGAACGAGGTTTAAGTGGCATACAAATTCCGCCAAAAACTGATTGCAGTTTCTGGTTCGGGACCCTTTGGTGACTTGAAAATGATATTTACCAAAATCCTAGCTGCTACTCTTTTCGAATTTTTTTAAAAATTTATGATTTTTTTAAATTTTTGAGATAAATCCTTTTTATGCATTATGCTTTTTACTATATAAAAAAGTCATATTTGGTAACCCTGTATTTTTTAAGTCTCGTTAACAATAAATAAATAATTAAAAAAATGAATTTTTTACAAATTTAAAAAAAAGCAGTTAGAATTTTGGTATATATCGTTTTTAAATCACCAAAGAGTGCCGATCCAAAAACTTAATTAAACAAAATTTTAAATATTTTCTAAGCGTTATTTTATTTAATTTAATTCAAAATCTATTTTTATTGTAAAAAGTTAATAAGAATGCCATTTTGTAACCTGATAAACGTAGAAATATCTAAAAAAAATTGGGGATAAATCTTTTTTGCGTGTTATGCCAAAACCATGAATTTGCGCTTTTGCTTTATTAAAAATAAGTGATTTTTGGCTAACCCTGTATACATCTAATGATATAAAGAGTATTAAGCCTCCTTAATAATATACTCCAATTTTATAAAAATCGGAGTACAAATGTGTACTCTGTAGAAGGTAGACTTTGATATAAACACAAATTAAAAAAAAAATCATGAATTTTCAAAAAAATTCGAAAAGAGGAGAAGCTAGGAGTTTTATTTAAGTCACCAAATAAATGGTCCCGAACAAGAAACTGCAATCAGTTTTTGGCGGTATTTTTATATGAACACAGCTTTCCGTTAAAACGTTAGAACGGACGAGCTAGCAGCGAAGCGCGCCGCGTACTGATCAAGCGCACAGCGGGACAAAAAATTTAATATCTCCGGAATGACATATCAAAGACAAATTTTTTAGTAGATCTTATTAAACGGAAACGGTTGCTGCATATTATGACACAAGATTAATTTTTTTTCAGCGTGAAGAAAACATAAAACATAAATGTATACAAAATTCTTTTATTTAAACAAATTTACCTTAATTAAATGATCATTCTATAGTCTAAACATTGCTACATAGTGTGTAAAATTTAATTCAATTATACAGAGTGGTCCCAGAGATTCTATTTTTTCAATTTTACCGTGCTCCAAAGTTTTACAAAATTATTAACTTTAATAACATTAACAAAAAACCGAATTTTAAAACAATTTTTTTACTGTGCGTCATGCCTACTACACAATAATGTGATTATTTTCAAAATCGGTGATTTCGTGAAATTTTCTGGTCCCACTTGACGTGGCTTGACTCAAAAGGATATTAAAAAATTAAAAAGGATTTTAAAGGGAAAAAGTAGTATTAGGTACTTTTAAATGCAGTTACGTGTTTTGTAAAAAAAAGTTTTAAATTTATTTTGTTTTTAGACGTTTTACTTTCAAAATTGTCGAATGCGCCGGGATACTATTAAAAAACGTATAACCTCAGCTAAATTTAAATAGCAATTCATTTAATTTAAATAAAAAGAATAATCTATAACAGTTTCCAGTTTTATTTCAAAATATATAACGTTTTTAGTTTTTGGTTTTTTAGTCACGGGCTGGAGTTAGCAATGTGTTTTATCGGAGTTCAAGTTTCAGCCAGCGCCAGTGAGTGGGCGACTGAAATCTTCAGAGACAAGGTCTACTATGAATCTGTTTACACCAGAAATAAAAGTACGGTATATATACAATGTATATTATACATATACTTTTTTTCAATAGCAAAATAATAAAAGAGGAAAAATAAATTTGATAATAATTGAAATGAATATTTTTTATAATAAACATGTAGAAAAATAAAAATGATGTTTTTAATTATTTATTAAAAAAAACTTAAACGCCAAATATTTTTAAAGCAATAACATGTTTATTTTTTACACATTAAAAATGCCTTTGACCATAAATATGAAACATAATGTTGAAAAAAAAACAGAGTAAAGATCTTGATTTTACGAAATAATAAAATATTACATTTTATAAACGACATTAATTTTATACCTATTTCTTGTTGGCTGGCAATGTAAATAAAACACATTATTATTTCCCCATTGCCTTTTATTTTTGTCAATTAATTTTATCGGGGTTATGTTTCAGCAGTAATTTCTATTGATATTATTGTTTTATTTGCCATAAAGTCCTCTGCAAACAAGCTTTATTTGAAGTTTCCAATTCGCCCGAAGTTAAAATACTTATTTATTTATTTACGTTATAATTTAACATTATAGAAAGCCATCGAATAAATCAGGACTTCTTAAGATTGCTTATACAAAATTTATGAAAGTAATATAATTTGAATAAAGTTGCCCTAAAAAACTCTTAAATTGACAAATCGCAATTTATTATTATCATTTTTAAAAGCACCCTGTATTTTTTTACTCCCGTAATATTTTTAGAACCGATGTATTTATTTACATTTATTTAGATGATAAAAATGATAGCCAAAGCCTTTTAAGCAGTGGTAATTTTTTTAATAATATTTAAATGTCACATTTTTTTAGTTTATGTTTGAAACACTTAAACACATCACAATCAGTTTTCTATTTGCGTTTAAATTTGAATTATTTAGTGTCAAAATTAGGGTGCTTCATTTTAGTGCGACATTTTTTTTTCAAAGTCCCACCTGAAAATCTTGTAACCGGTCAAAAAACAAAAATGTGCAATTTTTAAATATTTCCCTTTAAAAACCATTAAAAACAATGTTTTATTCTTTTCTCCTTCTGCTCGTACAGTAAGAATATTTTTTTCGAATTTCGGTTCTAAAATCTTAATACAGGATGAAATTATCTTCAAAAATGTCTATTTAAACAAGTCGTCAGTTGAATATGTTCTTCACAAATTGCCGTTCTACTCGAAAATCTTCTAAAATAGCAGTAAATCGTATTTGGAGACTAAACTATTGATTGTAGATAACAAACGTAAATGACAATTTTGTAGGGAATTTTGTGCCCTACAAATTTGTCAAGAAATATTTTTATCTACCACTTATAGTTTAGCTTTTCATCCTGTATAAAAATTTTGGAACCGAAATTTGAAAAAAATATTCTTACTGTACGAGCGGAAGGAGAAAAGAATAAAACATTGTTTTTTAATGGTTTTTAAAGGAAAATATTTAAAAATTGAGTAGCAACGGTTTAAAATAAAGATTAAGAGCTTTGTAATAGATCAAAATTTTTGTCGCTCTAAAATGAAGCATGTTATCGTATACAATATTTATTGTTGAATATATAAATTGCATTTTTTATACCCAATGGCGTCAGTACTAGTCGTGAGTCTAACGGAGGGTAAAAATAAAATAGAAGGTATATGTTTAACGAATTATTGATTTAGATAAAATATTACGAACGAATAATAATTATTATTTGAATTTACTTAGTAAGGTTTAATTCGTAATCTCTAACATTCAAAAACAAGTTTTGGAGAGCAACTGATCCATTTAAGTATCTAATAGGATTAGAAGCTTTAAACTGAATATTATTTTAATGAATCCAACGTAATTTTATTGCTTCAATATAACGTTTGGCGCATACCCAACTCCAAATTAAAGCAAATATTGTTCACAATAATAGTATATTAAAGAAGTAATGTCATAAGACGTCATTTTGTCGCACGCGGACAATTTATAAGACGAGCGACGAAGGTGTGAATTTTGGACGAGTGCGATAAAAGGTCTTATGAAATGAGTTCTTTATGCTATTTTATATATTTTGGAAAAATTCTATAAAAAAATTATTTTTTTTACCTTAAATTTAATTTGATCGAATTTTACTTTAGATAGTTGGTATCACAGTCATTGGTTTGACAGTTAATGTCAAAATCGATTCGCCATGCCGTCCTTAATTTACTTATTTACAATAAGCGGATGTTAATGTTAAAGAAAAAAAAGGATTTTCTTTGGTGCTAAACAAAATTTATTGACAGGAAAGTCTCGAAACTATTAAAAAAATCATAAAAATATTATAACCAATATGCAAAATATTATGTTTAAAGTATAGCCAACCTATAAAATAAAAATTTTGGGTGGGATAAAGTATTTCATTACAGTACCGAAAGCGGTGCTATAGTGAAGTCATTATGAACGCAAAATAAATAAACGCCATTTAGGTCAAGAATTTAATTTAGAGCTTTCGAGCGATTGCTTAATTAAATGAGTGTCTAGAAAAATTTCCAAACGAGTTGCATACTATACTTTTTCTACGACAAATAATTATTATTATGAAATTTTAATTTTGTTTTATCTATAAGGTTTACTTTAAATGTAATTTATATCTTAAAACGTGTGGAAAAATTTCTCTTTTTCTCAATCGATCTGCATTCGTGTATACATGAATACTTAAAAAACTTATTGGCCTGATAAATACCTTTTTACAACTTTTATTTTTACACGTGAATGGAATAAAGCTCCAATAAATCATACAATTTAAAGATACGCGGTTTTCTTAAATTTTAAGAAGAAAGCTCGTGTAGCAAACACATTAGTTCAAGCATGTGTCTAAAGCAGATAAAAATAATGTATGAGGTCTTAGCTTAGTCGCAATGACCTGCTTGCTTATCTTGTAAAGGATGCTTTGCACATAATGCTAATTTATTTTAATACCTAAAAATTAAAGCATAACTATTAAAAAATTAATTTTGATTTTTTTCATTTAATTAATTTCATTTGATGTAGTTAATGATTAAAAATAATAATAATGTTTTTTTATAGCTGTTGCGTGCTAAACAAACATTTATAAAATCAAGAAAATGACAAATTGGAAAAAATGTTAAGAGAATTAATTATAAATTTCTTATATTTTTTTAATCCAATAATTTTTATTATAATATACGGGTTCTAGTAGCAGAATTCAGCAGCGAATGTATAATTTGCACGAACAGATTTTTCCTGTTACTTTTTAAATTCAAAATTAAAATTTACCCTAGAATGCCAAGGCGGTTGCGATAAACTCACATGGGGTCAAGTCCAGGCTTTGAGGGGGGCAATTTATCTCTCCTCTTCAGGAAACTTGTGGCTTTATCTTGTTAAACCAGGTTTCTTGATCAAATCCTTTAAATTCTTTAAAGGTGTTAAAAAATCACGTATTAATTATATCGACATAACGCTCACCGTTATTGCCTTTAATATTTTATTTTGTAGTTCCTTTCACACTAGTTACGACAATTTTGTTTGTTGACAAAGCCTTAACTGTGAACATTTGTCGGATCATGATGGCAAAGGAGAAAAATGGGCAACATTTAGACAATATTATTAAAAAAAATGTTTTTTCTTTAACTTAATAAAGAATTTAAATGTGAGCAAACTGTGAGCTAAAAGTATTCCTAAAACTGAAAATAAGTCATTTTTTTTCGAAAGTGATCATGATATTTTTGGTTTCTCGAATAAATTGACCACAGAAAAAGTGCTCGAAAAAAATTTGCCACTTTTTAAGAGAAAAATTAGTACTAACTTATTGTTTACACCACGTCTGAAGAGTTAATAAGAGTTATTAAGTAGTTATTTATAATATAAGTATTAAAGGGACAATTTATTTTGTGAAAAGGGAAGTGTGACGATTACGACGTGTCCCATCTGTTCGAACAAAATAAAGTAACTATTTTTTCTATAAACGCCATTAAAGGTAGAGATTAATACTTTTCTTACGTTATTAAACTTATAAAATTTCATTTTAAAAACCAATTGTCCATGAAGTTTATTGTTGACAAGTAACTTCAAATATTGAAACATTTAAAGTGATCAAGAAAATAATTTCTCCGCTTGATGCGACAAATTTTTCTCAGAAGCGTAGAATGCGGAAGGTTAATTTTTTCCTATTGCACCTGTATGTACGAGGTGTGTCCAGAAAATAACGGGAATTGTTAAATTTCGCGGGTTCGGAGGGTCCGGTTGTCATAAATTTTTCTTTATTATGTTGGTATACATGCCCCTGAAGTATGATAAAAACTTAAGCTGTTTTCATCGTTTACTTTGTCTGTGGCAGCCGCTAAGGTTAGACGTGTTTTATGAGCTCGGCGATTTTCGTTCGTTAAAAGAAATGGATCAAAGAAATTTGTATCAAATTTTGCTTAAAAAATGAAATAAATTTTGTGAAATGTTTACAAAAGCCTAAAGTGAGTCTGCTATAAGTAAAACAAGAGTTTACAAGTGGTATAAGAGTTTCCAAGATGGCCGTGAAGACGTTGAAGATGACGAACGCCCCGAACGCCCAAGCACATTAACAACCGATAAAAACATGAAAAAAGTGAAAGAAATGGTTATAAACCATCAGAGAAGTCGCTGATGATGTTGGTATATCGATTGGCTCATCTTATGAAATTGTTTCAAATGTTTTGGTTATGAAACGCGTGGCAGCAAAATTTGTTCCATAATTGTTAAATTTTGAACAAAATTTTTGTCCAAAAACAATACTGTAATGATGCCCCAGACTCCATATTCGCCAGACATGCCTATGTCTGACTTTTTCCTATTCCCAAAAATAAAGAGAACCTTAAAGGGCCGTCGTTTTGCAAGCATAGATGACATTAAAAGCGCATCGCTGAAAGAAATAAAGGCTATCCCAAAGATCGAGTTTTAGAAGTGTTTCGAGTATTGGAAGAAGAGCTGGTACATGTGCATAATATCCAATTGAAGGCGACAACATTAATGAAGACGAATAAATTAATATATTTCCTGACATTTTCTGAACACACCTCGTATGTACTTTAAGCACCAGTACTAATGACATTTTATAAACTAACAACATACTTTAACTGACGTTTGTAGAAAAAACCTTTATTTAAATAAAATATTTGTTGACTTTATATCCCGGCACATTCGCCATTTTTGATAATATTAAATATAAATAAATCAAAAGTTATTAAAAAATATTGCATTTCCAGTAAACAACCATCCTATATAAGTAAATCGTTAAAACTATTCAAATAATAGATATTTATGTCATAAGGCTGAGAAGTGAGTATTGTTGTGCTGTTTGAAAGACCCTTCTCATCTGACATACAAGATTTTATCTTCCACGCAAAGTTTTATTGGTTAAAAGATATATAAAACTTACTTAACAATTATTAAAAGTATAAAGTGAGGTTAGATTGATTCGAGCCGTCAACGAATTTTTTTATTGGTCCTAACGGGTTTTTTACAGACTAGCATGTAAAAAACTTTACCTGATTGGTCTTAATTATTTTTACAGGAGATAATCGAATACATCGAACGTTTGAAGATAAACCAATTTAAATCTTTACAATCTTTACAATATTTAAATTATTTACTTCAAAATACTCATTTTCAGTTAAGATGTTTGTAGGTAAGGATAGCAGAAGAAAAAGAGGCAAGCGAAACAGGCTTGGCCTACAGAATACATTATATTCTCGCATTTCCAGTAAAATTTCGTCGTTACTTAAAATTTACCACCGCCCTCGGTGGTATAGTATATATATATATATATATATATATATATATATATATATATATATATATACGTTGCATACTATACTTATTCTACGACAATTACATACACGAGAATAAAGTAACCATCCCAATAAACATTTTTGACGTAATTTTCACCATTAGCATTAGCCGTTATTATTTTAATTAAACTTAACAATAATTATTATGGATACTTTAAAATATTAAAATAATTTCAAAATATGATTATGTTAAGAAAATATGTTATCCTTTGATTTTTTTTATCACTATAATTGCAAAATATTATCACAAAGTATTAAAAATTCTTACACGGAAAATGTTAAAGGTACCAAAAGTGACAGTTGTATTTATTCTTTAATTTAATTAAAATGTACATGTGGAAATCAAAATTTATCCCTTGAAAATAGACTAACAATCGATATAGAAGCAGTTTTCACAGTAAAAGAGAAGATAATGCCCTGCACGCTTTATCAGTTAAATCTAGTTAACTGCAGTTCTACGGCGAAATCAAAAATTCAGTACAAATATTTTCGTCAAGGAACTATTTAATACTTTTGAATTTTTGTGTTGAGATAATAAAATAATGTTTACATTTAGTAGGTATTTTACAAGAAATTCACTTTATTTTAACGATTGCATGACATTTGTTAACTGCCTTCTAACTTAAAACTAACTTCAGTGACTAAAGTCCTGTTGCTAGCTTCAGCCCGTGACTAAAGCGTCATAAGGCCACAACTTGTCAATGTGTATTATTTATTAGTTTTAAAGTTGGGGATAAAAAAATGATTTAAATGTAATTTAACAATATTTTTATTTTATTTATTTAATTAGTTTTACCTGACTGTCAAAAAGTTTTTTGGTAGGTTATAAGAAAGTTTTTGCTTATACAGGGTGTCCCAGAACTCGCGCCACAGAGAAAAAGGGAACGTACCGAAAGTAATTTGAAACACATATTTAAAAATTCAAATTGTCCTACGCAAAGGATAAGGGAGATAAGAATAAAAAACGATAGCCAATCTCAATAGATCACCACAGGGAATTCTTTAAATTGCTAGGATACTTAGGTTGCATTGTTGATAATAAAAAATGTGTAAAATATTTGGTCCACTGGAATTTAAATAATTGTAAAACTGCTGTCAATCTTTACTCCTGTCATTAATATTATATTAGGTTATAAATTAAGTTATTATTGACAATGCTGTCAATCTTTACTTTTGTCATTAATATTATATTAGGTAATAAATTAAGTTATTATACATAATGTTTTCCTTGATGATTATACCAAAATGATAACTATTTATGGGGAGCGTGGGCCCAAAAAAAGCTAAATAAAGTACAACTGGTTTGATTTTTTACTTTAAAACATTGGCGTTCTAAAGTATCAGTCATAGATTAATAACCTCATTTTTTGAAAGCTTTTGACAACTAATAACTAGTAAATACAGTTGTCCAAAAGATTTTTAAATGTTTTTAATACAACAATGTTCTATCGTCTCCTAGCAATTTTTAAAGCTCCTACGTTTAACCTAGGCGAGATCTCTCGGTATTGGCTGCCGCTTTTTTGCTCTCATTCGATTACACTATTACCTAGAAATTTTTTATTTTTAAATTTGGCATCTCCATTGCTATCGGCACGCCCCCTTTTTCTCTGTGGCGCGAGTTCTGGGACACCCTGTATAACCTTATACATCCAGTGGTAATGTTCTACCACTAAAACAACTTCATTTAAATTTTATTTTTAAATTTAAATATTATTTATTAGAACATAATTTTAAGATAAAAAAAAGGTTAGTTTCGTAAAATTAATCTTAATAAAACCTGCGGACATTGATGTTATATAAATTTAGACAACGCCATAAAGATGTAAGGCAATTACTGTCTTTTTCGAGCTTTTCGCTGTCTGAAAAGTTTGCTGATGATGGTGATATTTTTTAATACTAGACGTCAAGCCGAAACTTTTGATTAATGAATTATGTGTGCAAAATAAAAAGGTGCATTAAATTTACCATCAAAATATTATTGATGAAATGTTCTATTTGTAGCAGAATGTCAACTTTGTTTCGTTAAAACGACCCATAAATCATAATTACTTTTTGCTGTTTCGTAACGAAAACAGTAGTAAAAGATTACTTTTTTTTAATAAAGATTTTCACTGCATTAACTTTCTTTATTTAAGCTATTGCCTTACTAAGCAAGTTAAAATTAATCCTTCTGTAAAATTAAAATGTATGTATATAATGTAACGTTACAAAATTTGTTTCAAACGAATCATATTACACGGACTAATAGCAAACATGTTCTAATTAATTTTAATTATAAAAACAAAAGGTATATAGAAAATAAGCCTTTTTGATTTAAAACATAATGCAAAGGGAGAAATGGCTTTTATCCAACATAAAAATACAATTTATTGTCGGACTGAGATTATTTTTTTAAACATTAGCCCGCTGTTATTTAATAACATTAGCCCGACGCTGATTTCATGCAACAAATTTTCGAAATATTATTTATTTTTTTATTTACAATTTATACATGTCGTCGTTTTAAAGATTTTAGTTTTTTTTTTCTTATAAATATATAAAAAGGATAGTTTGTTTGTTTAAACTTTATTTACGTTTACTTAAAAATAAGAATATTTGAATTTTTAATAATAGTTTTATAAAAACATGCAAAAAAGTATAGTAATTGGACATTTTATATAGTAACATAAATTGTTAAATATTTTTTAAAGATAAATTGCTGTTTTAGGTAATTTTTTTATTTCATTTATTTCTTTCTCGGATTCCTCATTCCTTTTCTGGATTCTGAGGGTAACTACTAATTCCTTGGTCTGACTTCTGAAAAAGTTTGTTGCAAATATCATTAAGGTAGTCTCTAGTTTGTGAAGCATTTATAATATTTAGGCCGGAACAGGATGATTTATATATATCTAATATTTTTTCTGGTGGTATGTTAACACGTTCACTGTATTTCATAGTATTTTTCGAATTTGTTAATTTTGTTGCCATTAGTTTTTTCTCATAATGTGTGCTACAAATTATTATTTTTATTAATAAAAATAACTTTTATGATATTAAACTATTATTTTTAAGAACAATGCGTTTTAATAATATAAATTATCTATTTAAAAGGTTGTAAGCATATTTAATATTTAGGAAGCCCTTAGTCCGGCTGATTCCTAAGTTGGGAAACATTAAAATAAAATACCAAATAAGTTACTAAATTTGTAATTTGTTTTTTAAAATATTTCAATAATTATGTCACATATAAAACTTAACTAAATAGTATATTATGTATTAAGTTTGATAAACGCCATTTTATACACGAATTTAAATTAGGCACGAAAATTAATGAGTGTATAGAAATGTTTATAAACGAGGTGCATACTATACTTTTTTTACGACAAATACTTATTATTATCTAAAAATGATTTAAATCAAAAATTTGTATAGAGCGCCATCTATGAAACAATAGGGGACCCAGTAAACACAATTACGTAAATATGACGTCATGTCAAGTCACGCTTACGTAAGATATAGGTCACACTTGAGTCATACAAGAGTCATTATTTCACACTTCCTTACGTCAGACTCTGACGTAATAAATATGACATAAATATGACGTAAACATATTGATGTAACACTGACATCATACCATTACATAATATTTACGTAATAAATATGACATAAATATGACCTCAGAATGACGAAGCCCCCTTCCTTATTTTTCATCACTGTTTAAAGCAGGCCGCACATTATCGCGGAACGGAACGGAAATTTTGAAAAGCATATAACTAGTTAGAGTCCGCACACTACCGCGGATCGGAACAAACGCCACAAATAATAGGCTCAAAATTTCCGTTCCGTTCCAATCCATTCCGTTCCGCGATAATGTGCGGCCTGCTTAAGCAGACTCTGCTTAGCAGAGGACCACGGATATTCCATGACAAAACAATCCTGACTCCAAGAAAAAATTCCAGCAAAAAATCTAAATTTTATCGTGGTCCACAATTCCTAATTCGTGTATTTGCCGAGGTTCGTTCGGATCCTAAATCTCTAATTGCAATGCAGCCAGTGTCAACTTATATACTTAACGATTAGTGCCACATAAGCGAGATGTATTATGCAATGGGGGTTGCCCATGATAAGTAGATTTCAACTTTATTATAGTAGATGCCTACTTATTATAGGCAACCATTACTGCATATTGCAACTGTTAACAATTAATATATCAATGTTATTTGACAACTTTACCCTTATTTGTCTGAAACACAATAACCGGACCAAATTATAATATTATTATAAAATTTGTTTATCAATGAAGAATTCTTTAAAAGTTTACATATATTATTAAAAATCTCTTGGTTTCTTAATACTAAATATTCTCAGTGTACTTAAATAATTTCGTTTTTCAATTTCATTTCTTTTATTTATCATTTTTTAAATTTAAAAAATATACTAATACCCACAATATTGTGCAAATACATATCTATTATTATAGGTATTATATTTATATATAATTATACCATATTATATTATAATATTAAATTCTTTAAATTTGGTTGTATTATTTTTTTTTAGTTTTATTTTTTGAACCTCTGTATTTGGAAATTGAAATTTTAGTATGTTAAACAAGGCATTAAATATATAGGTACTACCAGAGACAAGGGTACTCTGGGTACTACTTTTTGACTTAAACCAATTTTGAAAAATTTCTTAAATGGCGTCGTACTGTAAAAAGGTCACATTTTTTTCAATGGGAAATGGAATCATTACCGAAAAGGTATTTATTGCAAGCTGATACTTTATCTAATTTATGAAGCTGATCAAAACCAACTCACAATGGATTTTAAACCAACTACTAATTTTTCAGATTCTTTACAGGGTATGTCAGAAGTAAGAACAAACAAAAATCGCTTTTTATGAGTAGCTATAGCTATAGCTAGGGACAATATTCAACATTTAAAAATTATTTTTATTTTAAAAATTTAAAATTTTAGTATTTTAATAGGTAACATTTTTTGACATGCATGGATTAAAAAAAACAAATGACGTCGTACTGCCAAGGTCACATTTAAAAAAATTTGAAGTGAGTGAAATATCATTTCAGGTCTTTTAAAGCGTAACTACTTATTTTTTCGATTGTACAGGGTGGAACAAAAAAATTCTACTTTCACCAAAAGCGCCATTTTCAAAAATTTTCAAAAAATAATAACAGTAACATACAATACAAAAATAACACGTTAACACGTAATAACACGTAAATCTTTTGTTGATAATTTTTTACAATTTAAAAAATAAGTAGGTACTTGCAAGTACTTGCAACCATGATTATGAGTAGGTACCTACATGATTTTTCACATAAAGCAGTAGGAACCGAAATCATAAAAATCTATATGATGTTTATTACATATTAAATTAAGATACATTATTTTTTTATTGATTTTAAACCATATTTTCATTTAATCGACCAAGTACTAAGTAGCCAAAAAATTCAAGGAACTTCGCGTTAGTTCTTTCATCATGCTAGATGCAAAAGTAATTTCAAAATATGAAATTTGCTGTATTTTAATGTTTGAATTAAACTGATTGGTAAGGAAAAGTATCCACTGATTTTATTGTTTAAAATAATCGGCGTCAATTTCAATTAATAGAATTTACTTACGTTATTTTACTCAATGATTGGAATTAACCATTTCAATCAATAAAAAATAAAAATTATGTTTGCCTATTTCACTCATTAAAAATAAAAGTCCATTCATTGAAATTAGTTTAATTCAAACATTAAAATACAGTGAATTTCATACTTTGAAATTACTTTTGCATCTAGTTCGTCTAAATAATATGTATGACAGATTTCTTATGTCAGTCTTACCTTACAAAGTGACCTTAAACTTATGTAATGGTATGACAGATTTCTTACGTCAGTCTTACGTAAGAAAGTGACCTAAAACGTATGTAATAGTATGACGTATTTCTTACGTCAGCCTTACGTAAGAAAGTGACCTTAAACTTAGGTAATATTATGACAGATTTATTACGTCAGTCTTACGTAAGACAGTGACCTAAAAGTTATGTAATATTATGACAGATTTCTTATGTCAGTCTTACGTAAGAAAAGTGACTTTAATATTACGTCACGATATGACTTTAATATTACATAAGATGTACGTAATATGTAAGTCATTTAATTACATCATATAAAAGTCACGTTTTGGGTCAGTATTATGTCACTATGACGTAAAAATTGAATTACCTAGATATGATCTACGTGTTACGTAAATTTTAGGTCATAAGTCACGGTTTGGTTCACTGGGGAATCTGTGAGTCACCGTCAAATGTCACATTTTTATATTATAAACACAGATTATAAAGGTTATAAATCGAAATGTATTTCAGTGAAAGTAAAGAAAATGTTTTATGAGGACTTTACGTGCCCGAATTTAAGTTATAGTTTACTGCCGGCGAAATTAAAAGGTCAGTACAATGTTCATATAAACTTTTCAAATATTGGTGTTGAGAAACTATTTAATACTTTTGTATTTTTGTATTGAGATAATAAAATAATTTTCACATTTAGTATTATTTTACAAGAAGGGCACTTTATTTTAACGATTGTACGACATTTGACAACTGTCAACTAACTTAAAACTAACTTCAGCCCGTGACTAAAAACCTGTTGCTAACTTCAGCCCGTGACTAAAGCGTCATAAAGCCACAACTTGTCAATGTGTATTTAAAAGGTCACTTAGTGTCATGGAAACATGTACGATAAAGGGCGTTTTAAAGGTGGGAGTAGAAAAAAGTATTTATTATAATGTTATTAACCATGCCAAAATCCAATAAATTATTTACGAATTTATAAATTCCCAAGTTAATTAGTTGTTTTTGGTAACTTCTCGCTATTTAGTGACATCATGTGCCAACCCCATTGTGTATACACTATAGTTATGTGTTGTTATGTTTTATCTGAAAAATATTATTTAAAATGCGGCTTTAAAAATAAATACAATAAAAAAATATTAAGCAATGTTCAGCAATTTTTTAAACATTGCAATTATATTACAGGTATTACCTAATATTTATATATTATACAGGGTGTCCTGGAACTCGCGCCACAGAGAAAAAGGGTATAGGTCCCTAAATAGAGATGTCACTAAAAAAGACGTCACGATGTTATAATGGTATATGTATAAATGGTATATTGGTAGGTATAATAGGCGTGTCAAGTTTTACGAATGAAGTATACCTATGCAAAAATAAAAATTCCGAACATAACCAAATTATTTGACAGTTATAATCTTTTTATAAGAAGAGCTGATTGAGCAAAATTATCATTTTTGGAATCAGCGCACCATGTATGTTGCTGTCGACCAGTGTTATTATTATAATTGTATGTTTTCATTTAAGAAATAAAATTGTTACTTAAAGATAAAACATTGTATGCTATTCGCCTGAGAAGTATTTTTTGTGCTTCGCCCAACTGTAGGCCTTTGCTACGCGGGGGCCTTTAAACTTTAAATGCTAGCATTCTGTCCTAAATGTCCTATAGAATTGGCTTGTCCTGAAATGTCATAAAATTGGCATTTTTTGTTTTGTTAATATTTAAAATTGCCCTATAAATAAGGTGACCAACTTTCCTGAAAGAAAAACCAGAACCCAAATCTGTATTTTTTATAAAATGTTTCCATGTATTTCTATTAACATAATATTATTACAAATTAAGAAATAGTATATTACACTACAAGGGCAGAAAGTGTGAGATTCCTGCACTGCTTCGCCACGGGCATCATGGCGCGCACACTTTCTGCCCGTGTAGTGTATACTATTTTTCTTGCTACCCGGCAGAAAATACGGGAAAAAATTAAATGTGTATAAAAAACTTGTGTCAAAATTAAAATTTGACGTTTAATTTAATTCTGACGTTTACATTCAAAATCAATCAAACTGTAGCGTTGTCATGGTAGCGGGAGGAAATGAAACTTTTCTTACTACCTCGGCCGAAAATACGTATAGCCTTGACTAATGCATAAAACGTAAACTTTCTGCCGTGGAATCGGGGACGAAACAACGTATTTTCTGCCGGGTAGCAAGAAATAGTATATTACACTTTCTGCCCGTGTAGTGTATACTATTTTTCTTACTACCTCGGCCGAAAATACAACCCGGCCAAAAATACGGGAAAAAATTAAATGTGTATTTATGTACCTATCTCCATTTGAAGAGCTTGATAAATAAATACCAGTAGGCCGTGAATTCAGCGGTGCCAATACAGTAAAAATAAAACTTTGTATTTTAATTAACAAATTACCTACTACTTTATAACAAATAAAAGTACCATTAAACACTTAAAACAACATAAAAAGTAAAAAAGTAAAAACATAAATTGTTTATTTGTTGTTATAATTGCAAAATTATGGTTTAAAACTGTCATATTTTTGTGTTTCTCATGTTGGCAGTACGAAATTTGAATGTTAAGCACACGACTAAAAAATTTTTACTCCCGCTATTAGAGTGTGCGCGTATAGCTTGACCAATGCAAGAAACGTAAACTTTCTGCCGTGAAATCGGGGACGAAACAACGTATTTTGAGTCGAGGTAGTAAGAAATAGTATATTACACTACAAGGGCAGAAAGTGTGAGATTCCTGCACTGCGCGCCATGATGCCCGAGGCGAAGCCGAGGGCATCATGGCGCGCAGTTCAGGACTCTCACACTTTCTGCCCGTGTAGTGTATACTATTTTTCTTACTACCCTGCAGAAAATACGGGAAAAAATTAAATGTATATAAAAAAAATTGTGTCAAAATTAAAATCTGACGTTTAATTTAATTCTGACGTTTACATTCAAAATCAATCAAACTGGTATCATGGTAATTCAGCGGTGCCAATACAGTAAAAATAAAAGGTTGTATTTTAATTAACAAATTACTACTTTATAACAAATAAAAGTACCATTAAACACTTAAAACTACATAAAAAGTAAAAACATAAATTGTTTATTTGTTGTTATAATTGCAAAATTATGGTTTAAAACTGTCATATTTTTGTGTTTCTCATGTTGGCAGTACGAAATTTAAATGTTAAGCACGCGACTAAAAAATTTTTACTCCCGCTATTAGAGTGTGCGCGTATAGCTTGACCAATGCAAGAAACGTAAACTTTCTGCCGTGAAATCGGGGACGAAACAACGTATTTTGAGTCGAGGTAGTAAGAAAACTATATTTTTCTTGGGAGTGAATTTGTTTTATTAGTACTTCATTTTTTTAAGCATGTTTGATCGAAATTAGTTTTAACAATTAATAATGATTTTAGTGTTTTAATATCCAATTGTGATTTGTCTTTTGTCCAAAAGTTGTTCATATTGGAAAAAACTTTCTCTACAGGACTATTTGTTCAAGATAAACACAACAATATGGGTAATTCTTTTGCATTTCTGCAAGATGCATTTAGAGTTTGAAATATAAAAAAAATAGATATTACAATATTTAACCACAATAAAACGCGCAGACGTCAGGGACATGCGCAATACTAAAATAGTTCCGAACTATTAGTTCGTTTGGGGAGAGCCAAGTGTGGGAGTAGGGCGAGCAGGGTGCACGATTGGGCGAAAAATCTGGCAAAGTGGAAAATATAATTTTATGTTTATGGCTTAATTAGTATTGTAGGTATATGTAGGTATGAAAACAGAAAAAAACAGAAAATCTTTTGAAAAACAGAACTTTTACTTTACTTAATTTACAACCAGAACATGGTTTTCAAAAACAGTATAGTTCTGGTTAAATCAGAACGGTTGGTCACCTTACCTATAAACCACCTGTCACATGATTTCGTCATGATAAAAACACCAAAACATCAGTTTGTGATCTGGGTTGCCTACGCTATGGTTGTGTGATCAAAATTAGCGAATTGTGTGATCAAATTGACTCATATCCAAACAAAATTAACAATTAAAAAACTATTTAATACATTAAAGAACACAATTATTAAATTTGACTTACAGAGTGCCTTTACAGCAGTACCTACAACTAAAAGCGCTAAAAAAAGTTACAGCTCTGTCTATCACATCACCTACATAGATTTTAGGACATTTGAGAGCCCTGTATATTATATATAGTTCATTCTTAAAACTTGACAAGCCTACAATAAAAAAACAAAAGAATGACGGGATAATTTAAAAACAAAACCAAACAAAAAAATATTTATTAAAGTGTAATTCTCATTGAGAATTTCTCAATAAGATATCTACAACCCATATTACGTTCTCCTTTTAAGTACAAACACCCTGTATACCACATTTTCTATCGCAACCCCACAAACAAATACTCTGGTTCAATCACCATTTCAACAAATTATGGCAAATTACAATAAAATCGAAGGTCATATAGATATTTTTTCATACATAGTTGATGTTTTAAAACGTATTTTTTTAACTGTTAAAGATTTTTGTTTGGCAGAAATAATGTTATTTTAAATATATTAGATATCTATTTGTAATTTTTGTATTACCTAGCTACATGTATTCTGTAATTGGGCGTTGAGCCTGTAGAATATTTACTAAATAAATATAAATAAATAAATACTTACGTTCCAAATTACAAATTATATTTAAAATTTATGGTTGAAAAAATAAAACAAAAAGTAAATTTAAAACATTTATTTGGTAAAGAAATTAAGGTATTATTCTATAAATTTCAAGAAAACTTTTTTATTTGTTTATAACCGGTTTCCGTTCTCCGAGTTCAGATTGAACTTGGTCACTAGGAGTCATATCTTTTAAAGCCTAAAACAGATATAAAACTGACATGTTAAGTATAAAAAAATAAAATTTATTTACATTTTTTAGACTAATTTAATATGCAGGCTTAAATCTAATTAAAAGTCTTTATAAACCATCTTAAAACAAAATTAACGAACATAATATATTTAAGTAAGTAGGTATTAATTACAAGGACCTGCAGTTAAAAATTTTGTAAATAGAGTTCATGTATATTTTTTTTGTGGAAGGACTGGACAATATGATTTGTTTATCTATATCGCCTTATTAAAAATACTAAAATTCTATTAGAATATGTTGTTAATCCTTCAAAATAATCAAATAAAAAGATTTACATTTTTTTAACCCAATAATTAGGTATACCTAAAAATAAACCTTTTAGGTAAAACTTACTGAATTTATAAAAAAACTGTTAATTTAACTACCATTAAGAGTACAACTTTTAACTTTTGGCCCGAGTTCAATAAACATGTTTTTAAATTCACAGCCTTTATTCTAAGATTTGGCTAACCCATATGACTGCACCAACCCATCAATAACTGTTGATATTGTGGAACTTTTAATAGCAATATGAGTATTCGCTATTAACGGTATGTTGATGAAGTAGTCGTCACATAAAATTTCCCGTATGTTAGAATAAATTTCATTGAAGCTGCGAAACTTTTCGTTTAAAACGTTCGGAATCTCATTGTAATTCGTCTCGTTCGGAACACTAATTTGAACGGCGACATCTTTTGCTGGAAACTGAACGATTTTGTTGAAGTAATATTCGAAGGTTAACCGTATTTCTTCTTCCGTGTAGTTGGTTTTTATGATGACTACAGCTTCTTGGCCGCAATAAGAGGGATAAATGCCTTTCTTCACGCACTTCAGGTATAAATTGTGCGTTTCTTTCGATTTCGTAATGCGTTTTTCGATGACAATCAGGAAAAACGCTTTAAGGATGTTCTTCTCCATGTGGGGTTCAAAAATGTTGATGTCCTCCATTATTTGCTTGAGGACGGGCACAACTTTGTTGTCCAGGATATTTTTCATCATGGGATTAAAATTGCTCAAAATTTCATCTTCAACAGGTGCCCCTTGGAAGATACGCTTGTACAACTCGACGGTGGAGATCGCGTTATATTTGTATCCGTATTTAAAAAAATCTTTCAGCAAGATATTTTTCGTGTTCAGATCGTGGTGGCAGTTTTGAAAGGGCCAGTCGTGTTGATATTCGAGTATCTTCAATTTGGGCGATTGCAGGATTTCGAAGGTAAAGTCAAATCGGTTTGCTTTACTGAACAGCTTGGCTAGGAACAGGTATCGACCCATAATCGTGTAATTGAAGTGCTGAGTGAATATTTTGCAGGTAATTAAAGCGTCCCAGTCGTAGAATTGCAGGAGTAACGTCACGCATTCTTTCAAGCATTGCTTTTGCTCCAAAGCGACTATTATGTTCATGGCGACCACTTCCAGGATCGCTTTCAGCAACTTATCCGTCATCCACGAGGGGTTTATCGATCGTATCGATTCCAACAGTTTGGAGAAATAGTGAAAAGACCTTTCCCCCGACGATTTCAAGGCTGCGATGGTCTGCGTGACGAAATTCTGCTGGGTGTAGGAGGTTTTGTAGGCGTCGAAAACCCGCAAGAAATTTAAACCGTCGTGGTGCTTTATGGATCTGTCCAGCTGCATTATGTCGGCGTCGTGCAGATCGACGCAACCCTTCGCGGGAGAAAGCGGAAGCGAATTGTGCAACGACACGTTCAACTTAAAGTTCGCTTCCAGCACGAGATGACCGAATTTCGGGATCGGCATGGGCTCGGGGGATGGCACTGGAGCTGGTTCAATATTCGCTGATGGCTGCTGATTATTTGACGGTGAAGGCTGCTGATAATTCAAAGGTGAAGGCTGCTGATAATTCAATGGCGAAGGTGTATGCGGAACATTTGGTGATACGGACGAAAAAGGGAAAAAAAGAGTTTGTGGTGGCTGTGGCGGAGGCGGCAATTGCGGTGGGGGTTGTTCGCCAATCAGCTTCCTCCTCAACTCCTCCACGAACATTTCCGTCCTCTCGAAATCGTTGCTGCCCTGCGTTTCTTGCGGAACGTGGAACGGTTCCACGTACCCGACCTGGCTGACGCTTTCCAAATTATCCAGGTCCACGTCGCTAAGACGGTCCAGGTTTTCCGTGTTATCCGTAGTGGACGGATAATACAAATTGTCTTCGGTTCTGTACGAGCACAAACTGCCGCTTTCCTCGGCGTTGTTGTCCTTATCTTCGAATATGTGGCCTGGCAAGATATCCACCCCATTGGTGGAACACCGCATGTACAAACCGAAAGGGTGAGACAAATTTTTCGGTATTTTACCGAAATCAATGCATTTTTTCTGAATCAAGTCTCCCAGAAAGTTGCAAAGTCTCTTGTTGTTGGCCTGCGTAGTATTTAAACTTTTATCCATCAGTCTTATAACCACTCTATTTTCTATTTCCGTGGTTTTGCCGGCAATCAGCTTTGGCAAAATATCACACAGCTCGTCCAAATTATCGTGCTTACTTATAGCGTTAATCATCAAGTTTCTGAGTGCTTCATGATGCGCAAAATTAATCTTGTTTATGATGCAAAACAAGTTTTCTTTAAAATTTTTTGATTGTTGCAGCTGTGTAAGAACAAAATCAACAGCGGTCTCTTTATCGATTGTTTTAGCAAACTCAGGCACATCCAGCAACATATCTCCGACCATACTGTACATTTTTCTCCACATAAACGCACCCGCCATAATCTTGAAAATGTGCTGGTAAAAAAAACGGTGCTCCCGCGCCCACTTGAATGCCTTCACCAAATCCTCATTGGAAGCCCGCTTGATATTGTTAATGAATTTGCCGTTGTTCATGTTGTGCGGTAAGGCGCAAAATTTCTTTTTGCAGTTACTGTACAGAAAAAAATAATAGCAGATGTTTCGGAACAACGGAGGAATTTCACCGAACGAGATTTTTTTGTTTGCGGGTTTTTCCAGGGTTTGTTCAGCATTTGGCACTGATGATGCACTGGGTGAGGACTCATCAGATCTACTGAGAGGTTCTTCCTTAACCTCAAAATCTTCGTCATCAACAAGGGAAGAACAGGCCAGTGAAATTGTGTCATCGATTTCTATTACTTCATCACTTTGCAACACGGGGGGAGACACAAGTTGAGGTTGTATGCTTGCCGTTTTAACTGGCCTAGTGGGGGGCCGTTTTAGAGGTATTTTAAAGATAGACTCATTCGGTGAATCCACAGGTGAATCATTTAATTCATCATTTATTTGGAATTCGTGAAACGGTTTAACTGCATTGAAAATGAAATCATCAGATGTGATTCTTGGCATAACTGAGGAGAGGTCAAAAAATTGTGTCCACTTTTTCTTATCGTATACACTATCAGACACAGGGCTGTTAATGGTACTTTCACATACAGTGTCATTTTCTTCTTCTTCTTCTTCATTTTGTGGTGTATTTTTTCGAAGTGCCATTAAACTGCTAACATTAAACTTAAAATTCACAATATTATTGTTTATTTGTGTGGATTCGGGTTTATTGAGGCCATTTAGCGGGACCGGATTTTTAGCCACATAGTTTGATGATGTTGAAGCTTCAGACACCACCAGAGATTCACAATCGTCACTTTCACTATCTATCAACGATGAGCATGGAGTATAGTTTTCATTGCCATTAGAGTTTGTACCGTTCAAGATAAAGTCGTCCTCGGGGATGTATTGGTCATCGTTACCGTTTATATTACTGATAAAATTGTTCGTGTTTGATTTACTAACCGTATACATTGGAAATGAGGGTTCCAAGGAGTTATTTATTCTAGGACTTTTAGACACATTTACGTGTTCAACTACGCTTTCATTTTCCACTTCACTTTCACTGCTTTTGTCGTGTTCTTCATCCTGAAGACCGTATTCGTAGTCCAGGGTTTCAGTATCCTCAATATCTTCAGCCAGACTTGGAATGTCATTATTTGCCGTATTATTAGATGGATTAAGATTAAATAACCTTTTACAAGTCAAATTACGTTTGTTATTTAGTTTTCGCTTTCTATTCGTCATTTTGTTGTTTATAAAATTTAATGCTAACAATGCATAGTTCAATTTTTGAGGTTATATTTTTTATTTTCCTCTTCTTCTTCTTCTTTTGGGGTTTATACAGGGTGCCCCAAGTTTTAATAGCAGGACTTCATGAAGAATACTTTTTAATACTACATATATGTTAATATTATTACTAAATTTACTTCTATACAAAAGTTGATAATAACCAAGATACAGGGTGTCTAAGTTAAAAGTTCGTTTTGGATTTTGTTAAATAACTTTCGAAAAATTAAATGTTTTTGCACAAAAAATGATTTTTGGTGGTTTTTCAGGTCGTTAAAAATAAATTCCTTAAAAAAAATAATGTAGGATGTAGAGGGCGCTTTCTGCGACACTTTCATACGTTTAAATGGTCACATCTTTTTTGCGCCTTGGTGTATTTAAGTTTTTGATAAAAATATTACTTTTTTTGTTTCTAACGTAAAAAAAGTAGGCTTTTTAAATGTCGGTAAGGGTAACAGTTTTCAAAATAATTGAATTTAAATTGTTCAGTGATTTGAAAATGTAACATTTTTTTAAAAGTAGGTAGGTAGTTACTGTCGAACAATTTTTTTTTTAATTTTTAAACGCACATATCTTACAAACGGTTCAGTTTTTTATAATTTATAAGTTTTTTCTTAAGTTCTTTTTCGATTTGATAAAATAACTATGAAATAACAAACGTTTTGCACAAAATAAAATTACAATAAACTTCCAGTGAAAACCTATCCCAGACTTTGTTTAAAACTAGTTTAAAAGCTTTATTAACTACAAGACAAAGAGACACTATTTAATTTTTCTTAAGAACTTTATCTAAAAATTTAATTATCAAGTTAATTATATTTAAAGTTATAACGTTATAACTAGCATTTATATTCATTTTATTTATATATAATATTGTATTTAATTTTAACATAATATAATGTTATGTTATCTGTTATTAATAATAATAATAACTTATTATCATAACTGATATTTAGGATCTATTTTTTTCAATAAAAAAAGGGGCACCAAAAAATCAGTTCTAACCAAAGTACACAACTTTCTTAAAATAAAATAGTTTTAAAACCACTATAATAGATAGATATTGCAAATTTTGTTTGCATTTTAGGGGCCGTTCAAGTATTACGTAAGCAGATTTACTACAATTGTTAACCCCCCCCTCCCCCTTGTCAGCAAAAGTAATCAAAGCTCTTACCCCCCTCCAATGCTTACGTAAACATTGGTCTTTTTGTTTTCAAGCATAGACAATGTGTGGGTTGCCATATGTGTAAAAAAGTAAATAACTACTGCTGACGTAATCACCATCTAGACCCCCCACCCCCCATGTCATCAAAAATAAGCAAAGCAATAATATCAATATTTTATGAAAAGATTTTTTATTAAAAACAATGTTGGTATGTATTTTTACTTAGGTACTGAAAAATATTTATTTATGTAGGTACCAATTTTTGAAAAACGAAAAATAATTACAATTTAATATCACTTAACTAACTTTAGTTTCTGATAACTTGTTAGGTACAACTGGGGTTTTAAAGTGTAGAAAAAAAAATCCGGAAAAATTGTTTTTCCCTAGCCTTGGAAAAATTGTATTTTTTGGAAAAAATTGATTTTTTTGGATATATACACATTGGAAAAAAGTAGAAATCAACAATTATACATTAGGTATTTTAATTTAAAAAAAAATATCCTTACAGAAAAAAGTAAATAAAACTAAACATTGAATTAAATATTAGGATAATTAGGATTCATTTTTTTTCAATAAAAAAAGGGGGCACCAAAAAATCAGTTCTAACCAAAAATAAAAGTTTTAAAACTACTATAATAGGTATTGCAAATTTTGTTGATTTTTTTCAAGTTTTCTTAGCTTTTGAGTGTATAGGTCAAGAACTAACAAGAACACTTATTTTTAAATTTTAAAAAGAATATTAATATAAATGTTGATTTGAATAAGTTAACATATGAAAATAAAAAATAATATCATTAGTTTATAAAAAGATTTTTTATTAAAAACAATGTTAGTATTTATTTTTACTTAATGAAAAATACTTATTTATGTAGGTACCAATTTTTGAAAAACAAAAATAATTAAAAATAAAATTACAATTTAATATCATTTAACTCACTTTAGTTTCTGATAACTTGTTAGGTACAACTGGGGTTTTAAAGTGTAGAAAAAAAATCCGTTTTTTCCTTTGCCTTGGAAAAATTAAATTTTTTGGAAAAAAATTTTTTTTTAATACATTGGAAAAAAGTAGCAATCAACAATTTAACATTTTAATTTAAAAAAAATAAACAAATACTGAATGATTAATAAAGTTAAATTACAAAATTATAATTTTATAAATCGAAGTGTCAAAAAAAACTAAAGTTATGTATTAACAGGAACAAATATGTTTTTTTAAGCGGCCCGGTAGAATTTTCTTACTGAATTAAAATAAAAGGAATAGGTAATTATTATAATCATAATATTATGACTATATCCAGCATTCACTTTTTTCTCGATATCGGTGTACGGATAGTATCAGTAAAAATTTGTAAATTTACAGAAAAATTGACTTTTGCATTTTTTGAATAAAATGAAAAAAATGCAAGTCAAAACAGTTTTTTTTCGGTTGGCACAATTTTTCAGGGAATTTGAATACCCTAGGTATAACCAACATTTTTTATTTATAAAGTTTTCAAAATTTAAAACAATTGTTTTCAGTGTAAATTAATTTTAGCAATTTTCTTGTTTTGTTAGTTTTTGAGCGTTCTGTATTCGATTTTTATAAACATGACCGTGTGCATTTTTCTTTTCCAAATATTTACTACATTTTAAATAAGTTAAATTAGTTTTAAACATGACATTTTTTTAATAGAGCTTCTTTGAGGGCCCACATTGTTTAGCCTTAACCCGGCCCTGCTTTGACACCCTGTGGTTATTATCAACTTTTATATAGAAATTTAGTTATATCGCATTATTTTAGTCGAAGGATGTATACCTTGTATATTAAAATATTAGGAATTTATTCATTCCATAAATATTATTTAAAATTTAAAATGCATTAATTTTATATTAACTTAAAATTTATGTAAATATAACATTATCCCTATTAATAATGTTAATTTAATATATTAAATTATTAATATTATTTAATGTTTAAGATAAGAATGTAAATTTTACAGCTGGATAAAATTTCCATAAAATATAGTAAAGAAGGAAAATTGGAAATGGAAGAGTATCTGGGTAAAAATATTATACCCCACATTTCAAATGTTTATTATTTGTATATAAAAACGTGTTAACACAATTATTATTTTTTTATGCTTATTAAATAGTAATAATTTTGCGCGAAAATTTAGGATATCTTTGAAATTACCTCCTCGACCTGTTCCTTGGCAAACATGTGGAAAAAGTTATCCGGGGTCATTGTCATGACTTCCACGTTGGAAGAGTTCAATTTCTCCTCCATGACCTGCTTGAGGATGGTCAAAGCGGACGTGGTAGCCTCCGCCAAGGTCATGCTGCGATGGTAAACCTCCTGAAGGCTCTGCTGCGCTCCCTCCGAACCGGAACCAATCGCTTTCGCGTCGAATTGAACGAAAGTGCCCGAAGGGTCCATGTGGTATAGCTGGGGACCCTTTTCGTCAATTCCGGCGAACAAAATGGCAACTCCAAAGGGTCTGGACATGGCCGCCCCGTCGTCGTCGGAATCGCCGAACTGAATGGCCAAATTCGAAACCGCTTGGGCACAAGATTCAACGCTCATGTTTTCGTTGTAAACAAACCAATGGTTTTGGCATTCTATTCTTGCCCTACAAATAATATGAAATAAATAAATATTTTTAGGCATTTTTTTTAATTTTAAAACCCAATGCATTTTATTTTAAAACGTTAATATAGTTATTTTTGGGGTAAAGAAGTAAACAATCTATTTGGTGCCACTTAAGTTAGATTGTAATCTTCTAAACTACCTATTGAAAATGATTAATGCAGTATCTGCATTTGAAGAGTTTCCATATAATGTCTTCAAAATTAAATAAATGATTTTGTGAGGCATCAGGCACATTCACAAATAATATTATATTTTTTTAAAGCCAGGATTCCAAGAAAATAATTTTTTAAGTTACATTTGTTTTTATACGCCATTTTTTTTTATTTTGTATCTCACGAGCTCGCTCATGAGATTTCTATAAAACAGGGTTCGAAAAAATCTTGATTTAAAAAAATCAAAAATCGATGATTTTTATTAAAAAATGAACAAAAAGTGATTTTTTTCATTTTTTTTTAAATTATAAGCTTTTTTTAATAAATTGTAGTAATAAAAATATCGAATATAATAATATAATAATATTATATTGGTTGTGATATTGACACTACTTTATAAATAAATAAACCACAACTGTCATATATTTTTTTGTATATTCCTTTATTATTTTATCTACTCCCCCATTAATAAGCTGTGACTTTATGGCGTTTTAGTCACGGGCTGAAGTTAGCAACAATGGCTTTTGGGCATTTTAGTCACGGGCTGAAGTTAGCTTTATTATAAATTGGGAAAAAGCGAGGTTCAATCCGTTGACAGTAACTGTCAACGGATTAGAACTGTTGATTCAACTGTTGACGGATGTCAAATTTTTAAGAATAAAAATGTGCTTTAAATTCTTCTTTGTGTTCGTCGTAGATAAAGTATAGTATGCAACTCGTTTTATAAACTTCTCCAGACACTCGTTTTTATTAAACACTCGCTCGCAAGCTTCGCTCGTGCCTAATAAAACTCGTAACTAAAATGGCGTTAATAAAACTTGATACATAATATACTATTATTTAACAAAATAAGCAGTTATAAGCATATGAATTTATTTAAATAATGTTAAGATATTATTGTGCTTTAGTTTTAGATCTTTTCAGTGTTTTTTTAGATTTTTTTCATTGACTAAATTAAATCAGGCGAACCCTGACATGAAATAAACTAAATCAATTTTTAGGAATTTAACACGATCATAATTTGTTTCACTAGTTTAAAAACGATTTTTTAAAGTAATGTATGGAAAGTAATGTATGTGTGGATAATAACATTTCTAAACATGTGTTATTTTCCATAGATTCTTTCAAAAATTCGATTTTTAACGGGGGATCATGTTAAAAGTATATTAATTAAGAAAATCTAAAAAAAAAATATTTTTTGATTTTTCAAATTTTTATTTCAAATTGTATGCTGCCAACATGAAAAATACAGATATGACAGTTTTTTACCTTAATTTTGCCATTATAACAACAAATTATTATATATTATATTGTTACTTTTGTTGTTTTTAATGATACTTTAATTTGTAATAAGGTATTAATTTGTTTATCAAAATACAACGTTTTATTTTTACTACATTTATAATCTAAAAAATGTTTTTAATACTATTTTACTCAAAAAAAAAAAATTGGTACTACACATTTATTAGTTCATAATTTTTTTTGACAAAAGTAAGAACAGACAAATTAATTATTTTGCCACTTTTTGTTTTGTTTTTCCAATATAAAAAATGTGACAAATAAATTTTAGTTTATAGTTTTCCAGCCACTGAGACAACAAAAGAAATTTTGCCCAAAATTAAAAACAAATGAAAATGTCCGTTATTTACCAAGTTGTTTTTTATTTGGGTATCATCTTAATTATTTGATTACAGTTTAACAATTTTAAGAGAAAAAAAATATTTTTTTGATACCGTTTAATTTTTAAATATTTTATATATGTACATATATAAATATAAATATATTTTAAACTTTGTCCTCCAATATCATTTAAATGGATAGTATTATGAAAAAAACCTAAGACCTTTTTTGTAGGGCGTACAATTTCTTACATTTATTGTTGCATGTCTATTAATTGGCAAGTTATTAATACTTTCTTATGTCATTAAAATTTGATTTAGGTAGGTAGACTTCAACAACTTTTTTTTAATTCCTTACTTTTGAAATGGAAAAATATTATTTTTCATCAGTAGAATTTCATTTGATTTTACACTTTTCCCAAAGTATAAATTGTTTTTCATAATATAAAAGGTATAGGAATTCAAAGATTAATGTTAAATTATTATAATTTGTTCTTTATTTTTTTATATAAATTGATGGAATTAGAATAAAAGGGGTATAAGTGTGGCTGCCCTGTTGAGCAAAAATGCCATATCTACTATATTAACTTAATATTATTAAGTAATAAAGGACCAAAACATAATTTTTTACTGTTTTTTACAATATTTTTTCTGAAAATACAAATTATATTTTGTCCTTATACAGCAGCTGTACTTATACCAAATTTTTTTAAGGCCCTCAATATAAAGTAGAACTTACATAATATAGGTAATACCTATATCTTCTTTATTTATTTATTATCTTCTTTAGTTTTGTATAAGGGCAATTCCATGATAACTCACGGGACATTCAGATGACAGAAATAAAATTTAACTTGGTATACCAGAATACCTATATTTATTAGGAATGTATAAAATGTTTAAACTTTAAAGGATAGGCCAATGTATATTTTTAACATTTTTGAATAAGTTCACCAATTGATCTCTAGACAAAATGCAGACAAAACGTGTGATAACTCATGGGACACGAAAAACTTTCTTTAAAAAATTGGTTAAATGAAGCAACCTTTTTCTCTGAATCCTAAACTGTTTGAAACATAATCTTATTTTAAAAATATACTTTGCCTATAGTGTATTAAAAAAACATTCAACTTAACTGCTTTGATTGTGTGAGGTTTTAAAAAAATTGGTTTATATGATAACTCATGGGACATAACATATTTTTAGTGCAGAATTCAAAAGCAGTTAAGACTTTTTAACTATTTAAAATTTTATGGAATATTGGGTTAAAGAAATAAAGTAATAATTTTCTAGGCACAAGTAGACATGTATGCTCCTAGTTTAATAACATTTGGAACATTTCGATTGATATAAATTTGAAGAAAATTACGCTATTACGCATGGAATTGCCCATAACTATGTCAATAAATTATTCATCATTCAAAGAGGAAAGCAAAATATTTTAAATTTCTCAAAAAAGTTTATTCTTGATAAAATATCAAAAAAATTCAGGTCAAAATTTTCAGAATAATGTGTTGCATATTCTGGTGGATTGAAATCAAGCAGATTTTTTTTATCAAGAATAAAATTTTCTTAGAAATGTAAAATAAGTTTTTGTTTTTCCTTTTTAACCCCATAGGTGGACATACAGTATTGTAAAAAACAGAAAGACCTAGGTCAATAGCCTATTGCAGAATCAATAGTGTTGTGTAATAGTGATGTGTAAAAAAGGAATTGCTGGAATTAAATGCCAATTACAATCACACAGAGAATATTGACGAAAGTTACGGCAGATTAATCTCTTGTTTTGACAAAAATACAACCTATAAAAAGTTAAAGAATAGGTTTGGACCAAAATCTAAAGTATGGTTTAACATGGAAGTTCTAAATGCAATCAAACTAAGAGACTATTTTTTTGAAAGGCAAAAAAAATTTCCCAATAACAATTTCCTAAAAAAAATGCATACAGATGCTAAAAAAAAAGTAAGAGACAAAGTTCAAAAAGCAAAGCGTGCATTTTATGAAGAAAAATTCACAAAAAGCCAAAATAATGTTAGAAACACATGGAAATTAATCAGTTCAATTGTCCGGAATTGCAAGAAAAGTAAAGAAGCAATTTCAAGGGTAAAAAATGGTAACAAAGTTATAACTGACAAAAAGAAAATTGGAGATCACATAAATAACTTTTTTATAAAAATTAGTGAAGAGCTGGCATGTTCTATACCGGACGAACCTCTACTTATAAACCAAGAAAGCAAGAGCACAATAAAAATGGTATTTAATGAGGTTACCCCTGAAGAAATTGGAAAAATCATTGTGAAACTGGACTCATCAAAAGCTGCAGGTCATGATAAAATTGATATAAAAACTGTCAAAGAGTGTGGTGAAGCAATAAAGCATATTCTTTGTAAAATAATTAATAAATCACTCAAGACCGGCGCAGTTCCAAAAGGAATGAAAATCTCACGAGTAACTCCACTTTTTAAGTCAGGCGATAAGGATCAGGCAAACAACTATAGACCAATAAGTGTAATATCAGTCTTTGCTAAGATTCTGGAACGAGTGGTTAATGGTAGGCTTGCGGGTCACTTGGAAGCGTTGAACTTTTTGTCTCCGTGTCAATATGGCTTTCGCGGGTCAAGTGACACGAGCTCGGCCGCAGTTGACATGATCAATGAAATACAATTAAATCTGGATAAAGGCCTAAAATGCGCGCTCGTGTCGCTTGACCAGCGAAAGGCATTTGACACTGTAAATTTTGGTATTTTGCTTCGGAAGTTGGAGCTAATTGGTGTAACGGACTCTTGCTTGCGGTGGTTTGAAAACTATCTTTCGGATAGAATGCAGTATGTTGTTGTGGACTCAGTAGAAAGCTCTAGACAATCTATTAAATGTGGTGTGCCCCAGGGTTCAATTTTGGGGCCGACACTTTTTTTGGTTTACGTAAATTCCATGTCAAACTTAAAACTTAATGGAAATTTAAGGTTGTATGCTGATGATGCGACCATAGTATACTATGGCCGCACCATCGAGCAAGTGAACGAGTCCATGGCTTCTGATTTGATAATTTTAAAAAAATGGGTTAATTCCCATAAATTGTCCCTGAACATGGAGAAGTCATCTTATATGTATATTCATAAAAACCAGAGAGAACGATGTGTTAATGATGCTTTCGAGCTGAAGCGGGTTACGGATACAAAGTTCCTGGGCCTAAAAATCGATGACAGGCTTTCCTGGAAAGATCATGTCAGTCATGTGTGTGGAAAGGTGGCCGGTCCGATTGGTGTGCTTAGGAGAATGTATACTGTCCCCCGCAAATACTTGAGGTCGATTTACTTCTCCTTGATACACTCACACCTACAATACTTGAATCTTATTTGGTCAAATGCATCTAACTGTACTCTTAAGCCACTTAAATTACTCCAAAATAAAGCCATAAAAAATTTATATTCTTTAGATAAAAGATATCCAACAGCTGACCTCTATAACTTGTTTAGAATTAGATCTATAAAAAGTATTAATGAATATCAAACAAGTATGTTTATAAATCAAGTCCTTAATTCTAAAAGACACTCATGTCTTAAGTTCACTTATAGAAATAATGTTCACGATCACTCGACAAGAGCCAATGCAGAGGTGAATCTACCTCAAGTAAATTCCCAAATGGGAATGAACTCGATTTCCTACAGGGGAGTCCATTTATATAATAGGCTGCCTAACAGCATTAAAAATTTTAAAGGTCACAAATTTAAAAAAAACATAAATGATTATATTCAATATTACAGGGAGGACTAAAAAAGACTGAAGAAAAAAAAAAAAAAAACTTAAGTTGAGGTTAAAGCTTGCTTTATTTATTTTAAGTATATCTGTGATATTTAATAATGACTGTATTAGTGATAAATGTATATGTAAATATATATGTATAAATGTGTATAGTGTATTTAAGTAACTATAAGAATTGTGTATGACGATTGTTAATGTAAATATGTACTGAATTATAATGTGTATACAGAGGTGTCCCTCTATAAAATATCCTTTATATGTTTTTTTGGGACGAATAAAGAATTATTTATTTATTATTATTATTTTATTATTTATTATTAATAATAGATAAAACAATATAGAAAAGGCAAATCTAGAATTTTTTCACCTTCTATAAATGCAAATGTCAAAATTTTATAATAAATATTATGCTTCATCAAGGATAACTCAAGTATTTATATGAAACGACAAAATAGTTAAAAAAATTAAAAAATGATACCTACCTATCAATCATGGTTCTAGAATCAGCCATAAGCCCAGAAACAGCACATCCAATGTGTTTATCAACTTCAACAATTTTTTCAATAGTGGTGGGTTCCATGAGTGGCGAAGTTATTCTTTTTTCTACTGCTAAAACAACACCTTCCGATGTGGATATACCAATGGCTGTAGAACCCAATTTTATAGCTTCTATGGCATATTCAACTTGGAATAATCTTCCTTCAGGTGAAAAGGTGTTAACACCTCTATCATATTCACTTCTAGTCAGGAACATCTAAAATATATATAAAACAAAACCTTATAGGTTAGATGACAATGCAATATGCAAAAACAAAAATAATTGAAAATAAAATCGATATAGTATTAAATAATTATACGAAAGTTACATCTCAACATAAAATTAAGTAAAACAGAAATAAACCAACCTTTTATAGAATACTTTTTAACAAATTCGTTTAAAACTTCAAAACGCCGAAGTCACTATTGAAATGAAGTCAGCAATTTACAAATGTCAACTGTCAAAAATAGCATTTCCATTTTAAAAATTAAAATTAAATTTTAATTAATAAATGTTACCTTCAAATTTTAAGTTTATTTATCAAATATTAATTCATTAAAATAAACTGTAGGTAATACAAAATTTTTAAATTATGGTTACGATACATATGCGAAGAAGAAGAATAACCTAAAATAAATAATTTGAAAAATGTGTAAAAATTTGGATTATGATACTTTAAACCGCTACATTAAACAACAAGAATGGAAAAATCTCGCAGAAAATTTAAAAAATGGTCTTGCTTTAGAACTAAGCAGTACAGGAGAACCTAAAAAGTAATTAAATACAATCCAATTTCAAAATATTTCAAATTTATTTTCAGATTTCATCTACAAGTGGTTGATTTTTTACAAATACTACTCAACATGTGTTTGGAAGATAAAAATATGATAGAAAATGTTTTAGTGGAAGTTTTGAGAGGTTTACGCAACTGTGTTACTGATTCAAACATACAAGAATCTCTATTAACTGAGGATTTTATAATTAAATTAAGAAGAGTGTATTTAGAAGTTAAGGATGATCAAAATTATAAATTATGTACCAAGATAATGATGCAGCTTTTAATTAATCTTTCTGTTAAAAACCCTAATGGTGCTAAACTAATTTATAATGAATTTAGCGATATATCAGAATGCCTTGAAAAAGAGTGTAACGTATATGAAGTATCAGCCTTATTGCATTATATGTCTTTGCATGTACCATTAAAGAATTTGGATGCAAATTTAGTGAATAAAATTGTGGATTTATATCACAAAGTTGAAAAATGTGAATTTCTTCATTTTTTGTTGGAGACCATTTGTCAGTATGGCTATTTCTGGAGCTTTTATAATGCATTGGAATATGATTGTAAATTAACAATATTAGGAATTATAAAAGAAAAACAAACGAAAGAAAACAAAATATTTTTTGTGAAAGAAGGACTTGATGTAATGATGAAAATTTTTATTGATTCATCACAAACAGTTTTTACTTCTGGTGATAATAAAAAAGCTTTAGAAATTTCTTTGGTGCTTCAAATATTATCACAAGTTACTGGTAATTCTCAAAATTTCTTGGAAATACTGCAAAGTAATTCAGATTTATTAATACAAGCTGCTATTTTGCTTATTAATATTCACAGACTGGGAAAATCATCTGATAATTGCTTTACACAAGTTCCAAAACATTCTGAAGTATCTGAAGATTTTAAAGAAAACCCTGCATATGGTTTTAAAGGCGATCTTGTTAGGTTTATTGGTAATTTAAATTGGACATGTAAGAAAATGCAAGACTTGGTAAATTTTGGTTTATATTTTCTATTCTTTTAATAATTTTACCATTTTAGACCAGGGAAGCTGAACTTATTCCTGTTATTTTAGAATGCTGCAATATTGATGAAAAAAACCCATGTAAGTTTAAATCTTTAGGCACTATATAAATATTACTTAATTGTATATTTTTAGTTATTATGCAATGGGCAATATTTGCAATCAGAAATATTTGTAAGAATAACTTGGAAAATCAAAAATTCATTGCAGCTATGAAAAAACAGGGGACTGTTGATGGTAATACATTAAATAAAGTGGGTTTAACATTAAATAATGATGGTGATAAAAGTATTGGAATTGTTAATCTTGATGACATAAGAAATAATTGAAAAAAATAAGAAAATCTACAGGTAATTAAAAATTTGTGACCACTGTGATATGTTAAAGGATGCAATTGTTTTTAAAGAATTTCATTATTTTTTATAAATCTTAAATTTTAAGTTTTATTTAAATATTTATTTAAGATTTAAAATTTTAATTATTTTATACAATTGATTTTTTATAATTTTAAATTATTAATTTACAATAAAAATATTGTTTTTTTACTTTTTGTCAATTATTTTCTAAGACTATTAAATTACTATCCTTTTTATCCATATCCTTAAACATATCCTTAATAAATAGTTAAATAGTAATGTTAGTTGCCTATACTCTGACATTGGCACCAATAATATTTATAAATTTTAAATTTACCATATGTATACCAGCACATTAATGTGAGACAATTGTCTTTGCATTAACCATTATTTTTTGTTTCTGTTAAGGGGATTTTTACTTATTTTTGCCTAAATATTAATTAATCTCCTATAATTAAATGTTTTACAAAAACTTAAAGATTAGCTAATCTAGGAAAATCCCATTAAAATTTTAATCTTAATTTTGATAATTTTAATAATTTCTGTATTATTTAAGCGCCATTTTAAAATTTTTACGAACTTTGGGTCAGAATTTGTGGAATCAAGACGATAAAAATAATTTTTTTGGTCAAAATGTTAAAAACTGCTGTATTTGACCATACAAATTAATCAACCAAACATTTTTTTTAATTTTATTTTTTAGCAAAGTTTTTGGTAACTTTTCAAACAAAATTTAGTTATTCTTGAACCGATAAATAGATTTTGATGAAATTTCGGCATATCAAATTGACCATGGAAAATTTTCCCAAAATTTACAAAAAATTCTTTTGCTTATTAATTTATTAAATTTTTATAAACAATATTTTGCTTTAAAAAATTATTCATTATGTTGGGCAAATAAATCGTGAATGTATATGATTATTTTTTCTTCAGAAATTACCGAAAAAAACATTTATTTTTTAACCATTTGATTTTTGTTTTTTAAGAATAAGAATAAGAATAAGAATAAGTTTATTTAAAAATAAAATCGTCATCACAGAACAGTCCCTAAGCTCTATGAGCTTGTGTGGACTATTTTCAAAATTTACATTTATATTTATATTTCATTTACATATAATGCTACTTTTCACTAATTATAATTTGTAATCTCACAATTTCTTTAACATTAATTTACCTTAGTGATATAAAATTAACAATGATTACCTTTAGTGGTCACATTATAATATAATACATTATATTGTATACAACAATGGGGTACCAGAAACCACATAAAACATAAAATAAAATTATAAAATAAAATAATAAAATAAAGCAGAGCCAGGTACAGAGTAAAATAAGATAGAAGGCAAAACAAGGTCAGGTACAGTGTCAGTACAATTACAATTCTAGCAATGCAATCCTCGAGCAGATATTGGCAAAATTTGTCTGTGTCCATTGTTTAATGTTTTTAGAAAATCTTAAGTAATTGCAGTGTTTTAGTTCAAAAGGCAGTAGATTAAATAGTTTTGGGCCTAGATAACAGAAATGTCTCTGTGTTGAAGTAAAGTGAAATCTGGGTATCTCAATATTTACACCCACTGATCTAGTGTTATGGCAGATGTTGACTTTACACTTAGGGGACTTATGCATATACTTTAATGTTGAGATTATATATAACTCCTTAATTCTTAAAATTTTGCTTTCTTGAAATATTTCAACAGTTGGAGTCATTCTAGGTTTACCAAGTAGTACTTTAATAACATATTTTTGAGTAATATTGAGGGGTTCAAGCAGAGTTTTACATGCAGATCCCCAGGCTATAATACCATAATTTAGGATTGACTGTACAATTGCGTTATATATCATTATTAACATTTTTGTTTTCAAAATATTTCTTAATGCGTAAAATTTATATATCGTTCTTTGAATTTTACATATGCTGCTCTTAATGTGCTCATCCCACCTTAGCATGTTGTCCATACAGAGGCCCAGATATTTCGTAACATTTTTTTGAGAGATAACGCGTTCGCACTGACAGTTTGTTAATTGACTTTTAAGACAGCATAGGCTATGGATTTTTAAGGTGGTTTTTGGTGCCGGGTTTACGGAGCATTTCGTGAAGGCTAGGTAATGGGTCTTTGAGTAGTTCAACGTGAGCAGGTTGCTGTCAAGCCAGAGCCTAAGTTTACTAAGGGCTAACTCCAACCTTTTTAGCACCTCTTCCCATTTTGTCCCATTGATCAATACCACAGAGTCATCAGCGTAGCAGATAACCGCTATATCATCCTCAAGGGCTGTCATAAAGTCATTAAAGTATATTAAGAATAATATCGGGCCAAGGACCGTCCCCTGTGGCACACCGAACTCTATCACTCTCCTATGGCTGTATAACCCGTTTATTTTTACCATATGTGTTCTATTAGTAAGATAGGATTTCAATAAGTTTAGAGGTGTACCTCTTATACCCATATTATCAAGTTTAGTAAGGAGAATTCGGTGTGACACAGTGTCGAAGGCCTTGGCCAGATCAAGAAAAGCAGCAACCACCTTACGTCCACCATTCAAAGAATCATTTACAAATTTAAGCACCTTGCAAATAGAGTCATCCGTTCCCTTACCTTCCCTAAACCCATACTGTCGCTCGGACAACAGCCCGCCTTTATTGATAAAGTCCATCAATCTTATATTAATACACTTTTCTACAATTTTGCTTATGGTACTGGTAAGTGCGATGGGTCTGTAGTTTTCTTTGTTAGATTTATCTCCGGCCTTAAAAACAGGAATTACTACGGCTGCCTTAAATATTTCTGGATATGCGCCAGTTGAGAATATGAGATTTATTAAATATTTGAGGGGACTAAGTAGAGTTTTATAGTGTTGTTTGATTAGATTTGTAGATATTCCATCTTCCCCGCAGGCGCTATTCAGTTTAAGACTGTTTATTTGTATAATAAGTTCATTCTCTGTTATATTTCTAAGATACATAGAGTTAAGGTTGTTGGATTTACTTTTAAATCTGTAATTGTTTTTCTTTATATTGTTTGCAAGATTTTTTCCTACCTCAGTATAGTAGTCAACAAAAAGGTTAGCAATATTGCCACTATCTAAGACTTCAACGCCTCCCTCAACCAGTTTGTCAATTTTGTCAAATTTATTTCGTTTTTCGTTAGTTACTTCTTTGATTAGCTCCCAAGATTTTTTTATATTGTTGCCACATTGTGTGAGCTTAACTCTGTAGAAGTCATTTTTAGCTTTGTTTATTATGTTAGTCAGTTTATTACGATAATTTTTAAAGTTAAGATTAGCGAGAATGTCATTTGGGTTCTTAGAAGCCGCTTTTTTTAGTTGATCCCTTTTTAATATGGAGTGTATTATTCCTTGGGAGATCCAAGGTTTTCTTTTTATATATTTATTGTTTTTATGATGAAGTATCTCTGTAGATTCTTTTATACAAATTTTAATCTTACTAACTAACATTTCTGCCACACTGTCAACATCCCTCTCTGAGTAAAGATCATTCCAATTAGTGTTTTTAAGATTGTAAGATAGTTTATGTAAACAAAGTTTGTTATATGGTTTATTTTCTTTAGTACAGGCAGAACTTACACCCAGAGAGAAGCTAGCCAGTATGGGAAAGTGATCCGTTAGACCCGAGGTGATCACCGCGGAGTTCACCCCTATTTCTTTTGAGTTTGGTAGATTTCTGGTTCTGCTAAAGATGTGATCAATGCACGTGCGAGATTGACCATCTGTTCTTGTATATTTATTTATTCTAGCTATGAAGCCAAATTTCGCCATTGTATTTAAGTAATCCAGTGAATCAGCTGAATCAGAAAGCAGATCAATATTTATATCCCCAGTGAACACCTGAATCCCAGACCAACCCACCTCATCACGTAGCATTTTTGGTGAATAAATGTTTTTTTAAGTAAAATATCCATCAACATTATCATTTTATGGTAAAAGATATTTTTTTCCCGCTTGAAATTTTCCTTGGAGTTTTGTTTTGAAGTGACATTTTTAAAAAATTTAAGATCCAGAACACAAACAAAAAGTAATTGTAATAAATTTTTGTAAATTTCGAAACAACTTTCCAAAGTCACATTAATTACCTTTGATATGCTAAAATTTCATTAAAACCGATTAATTGCTTGAAAAATAAAAAAGGTTTTGTTGAAGATTTTAACAATAACTTTTTTCAAATGGAACAGTTTTTTCAACATTTCAACAAACAATAGTGTAAACATAAAAACAGCATAGCTGTAATAAATAAAATAAATCATTGTAAGAACCTACCGTTATTTTGAAATATACATATTTCAGTTATAAGTAGGTATAATGTTTGCAATAATCAAACCTAATATAGTTAGAATTACTTTACTAACCCACAAAAACCACAAATATCGTATTACACTAGGTATATGGGGGGATAAAAGTCTTTATTCAATAGCACGATTTTCTTTTCAGTAAGGGGGCATGTCATATGAGTCATTTGTACGAAAAAAGAAAAAAAGGCAAAAGGTGACCCTCGATTTTAATCATCGTAACCTCAGGTGAACTAATTTGTTACAAATCTGTTTTTATTAGTTTGATACTGTCCTTTACAATACGTAACACGATGCGGCAGATGCTAGTTTTTCAATACGTCTCAATTTTCAGGAATTGAATAGATTGGGGATTATAAAGCCAACATTTTAGTTTTTTCTTTATAAAATCTTTAAAAGTAGGGAATGTTGAAACATTTTTGTTAGGTACCTAACTAGTTAATGAAGTGCATCTAAATTAAAATATAGGTAAATTTAAAATAATAATAAAACATTTTTGCTTTTATTTATTTTTAAAACTCTTGTCTACCAAAATTTATCTTCTTCCTACATCCATTCTTACGTTTTAAAAAAAGTGTTATATTTAAAATTGTCTGAAAATTGCCTTTTTGTTCGACCCAACAAAGAAAAAATAAAAGCGCATTAAAGAAGTTGGACCGCTCTTATTCGCATACTAATAAGTTTTAAATCCCGCTCTATTTTTGTAACATTTAAAATTTTGATAACAAATCTTTTTAGAATGTTTTTAAAGGAATTCGTAGTTTGGTTACCATGGGACACCCTGTACCATATATATATGGTAATTGGCGCTCGTTAAGTTTTTTTCTTAAAATTTGCGTTTTTAATAAATTATAACAATACATAGTTCTACAGGGTGTTTTAAAAATAGCACACTAACACCACGTGTTGAAACGCTTTAAAAATTGAATTTTATTTTTATTATTTTAAGTAGCTTTATTTTAAATAAATTAATAATAAAATTAATTAACTTTGTATTAATAATCTTAATTTTGTACAAATTTTAATTCAATTGGATAATATGATTTAAATATAAAAATCTTGTAAAAGTAGATAAAAAATTACATTATTATAATAAAATAACTATTATTCAATGTATCTTCATACAATTTTTTAACACGTTTTGTGTGTTAATACTATAGTATATTTTCGTCGCTATTATTTTTTTACAAAATTAAGGTTATTATAATAACCTTAATTTTGTAAAAAAATAATAGCGACGAAAATATACTGGTTTAACCTACAGGTATATCACAAACAACACGTATTGTTTAGATTTAATACCCTGGGATCTTAGATATTTGGAATCAAACGTTTATTTTAAATATTACTTAACAATAAAGTTTTGAATTTTGACTAAAACTGTCAACCATGTCAACCTCAGGTTTCTTATTTAAACTGTTTCTATATGCAGGGTCTTTTAACATGAACCTGAGAACATGAGAAATATCTCAGTAAATAGGCATTTTACGAAAAATGTTTAAAATGATTCCAATGAAACACCCTATTTTTTATTGCAGATTCAGATCATTCGACTAAAAATAGGTCGATTTTTTCATATTTGTAATAGATGGCGCTGTAATAAAAATATTATTTTTGTTCGATTTCTATTTTGTAGGGTTACCATTCTGCAATAATTTTTCCATAAAAATATAAAAGTTATGTTTTACTTTTTCTTTGAAAATAATTATCTTAAATTAAATCTGATTTTTTCACTAATATCTAAGTTTCCTAAAGTTACAGTTTCATACATTATTTCATTTAATCAAGATTAATCAGTTTTACATGTAAAACTCGTGTTATTTTTTTTTATTCTTGTTTGTGTTTGTTATTTTTTGTTATCCTCCTGTTGAGACTAAAAAGAGTCCAGCTCCAAGGTGCAGTTCTTGTCCTTGGGAATTCTTTTTATGCCACTTAGGCTAACACCTATGTGTGCAGTGGCTAATGCAGCACGCTCTTGGACTTTTTTAAAATGACGAATAGGGCCGTTTTGTGCAGCTTCTCGCTGCATAAAGAAAGTGACATTAGCTATCACCTCTCTAGCTTGACCTGGCAAAACTTTACACTTTAATTTTGATTTAAAATCCATTATCAATAAAAAGCGGCTACTCACTACTATGCTCTTTAAATTGTGAATTTACCATCATTTGTTAATACTAACAATAAAAACCTAAATACCTAACCCTAACGCAATTTTTTCAAAAGGAGTATAACCTATTTTTATTTGCATTAATGTTACCTCTACCTTAACTTTATAAGAAATTCATACCTTAACTTTATAAGAAATTCTTGTTTACCTTAAATATATATAATTGTATTTTAATTGTATAAATAAATCGAAAATTTACTATTTTTTACTCTTAAATAACTTTAATAATGTTGATATTTAAACCTTTATTAGTCCTCTGTGCGGCCGAGATCGGCCGTATCATGCATCTCTTTTCTTCCGAATGCGTTCTCTCTTTAAAGTTTTGCGCACACTGCAAGTTTTTAAAGTCTCTAGCTAGATTTGTCGAGTTGTACTTGATCGCAATTTTAATGGCCGCTGGATTGGTAGAGCTGGTCCGGTTAGTTGGCCTCCTGGATCACCTGATCTTCCTTCGCTGGATTTCTTTATGTGGGGATATTACTATTTCCCGCTTTTTTAAGTAAAATTGTTACGTTTTTGTTACATAAATGCATTATAATTGTTATGTTGTTGTTATATAACTTTTTAATGGATTACAATGTTACATTGTCGTTATGAAAGTGAAACATAACTGTAACGTAACATTAACCAAAATGTTATGCAACAATCGTAATATGTAACATTACATAACCTGATGAAAAATAGGTAACAATGTTACGTTGCCGTTACTTTTTCGCAATCCAAGTTATGTTACATAACATGGCCTTTACGGTTATGTAACATTGTTACGTTGCAATGTTATTATGCTCGACATGAGAAAGTCCCGTCAGTTTAACGCTAAAGCGTACCAAATACATAATATCGTATTCTGACTTTCCCATAATCAGGCAGACTGTTTGAGGTACAATGACAAATGGACGTGGTGCGCTGTCTTAACTTCGTTTATATACCTAGCCGAGGTGGTAACACGAGCGAGATGTAAATGATGTGTATAAGTATAAGTTTGTTACGTAACATAAATGTAACTGTTACGTAACAAACTTATTACTAAAGATGGGATATTTAGGTACTAAAAACTGAAAAATAGGGAACTAAAAAGGTACTAAAAAAGCATTTTAGGTAAAAAAAAACAGCATTTTAGGTTAAAATAAAACATTAAAAGTTCAAGTTTCGTTTATTTTTATAAAATAAGTAACATAAAATATTTTTTTTATAAACTGACCAATAGTTAATTAAAGCTGTAAGGAACTGAAAATATTATATTTACCAAATTTACTACTAGAGTAACAAACAGATAGCTAAAATGTATATAAATTAAAGAAAGATGTTTTAAAATACCCTCAAAGCAGGGCCATATTAACCATTAGGCAGTATAGGCAATTGCCTTAGGCGCCAAGAAGAAATAGGCGCCTTGTCCCCAACCAACTTAAAAAATTTAAAAAATGGTTTTACAAATATGAAACAAATAAACAATATACAATTATGAGTAGGTACGGTAGAGTACCAAATAATCATTTTTAAAAAATGCGGCTTCCTTTGTAATAACGCGGTGTCAAGCCGACAAAGGCGTGCCGCTCTTTAAGCGTGTGCCGCACTGAAGCGCGTTCCGAAAGAAATTCGCTTCTGTTTTTATGCCCTACACAAATTTATTTCAGATGAAATTAATCAGTAGTTAGGTAGTTATGTTAGATAGCTGTTTGTCTTCGATAGTGTAAATTTGCTATATGTTTTAAGGTAGGTACCTACCTATTTATGAAATGTTAATATTAAACATTTAGTAAACCTACATCTTACAAAGAAATTTAGGGAATTAAAGTTGTTTTACATTTTTTTAAATACTTACTATTTTAGTACATCTTTAATAAAACTTTAGGACCCTAAAAAGTTTTTAGTAAAAACTAAAATTATACTTGCAAAATATGCATTTTTAAATTTTATATCTCTGCAGCAGAGACTCTGCTAAATTATTATTAGGGTAGGTACTGAACCTACCCTAATAATAATTTTATTATAATTAAATGCATTTGTTCGAATTTACCTTTTTTCTCAGTGTTGGAGGTGATATAATACGTAACTATATTTATTTGCCTAGGGCCCCTTAAGTGTAGTATGTAATAATAGGCGCCAAATTTTTAAGTGCCTAAGGCGCTCAATTGCCTTAAGCCGGCCCTGCCTCAAAGTCCTTACAATTTTACAGCAAACTCTACAAAATAAGTTTTTTCCGTCAATAGAAAATATCTTATTTTTCCCCTCTATCCAACTGCTGAGTTTATTTAGAGAATTTTCTTTGGTTTTGGGCATTTTTTATAATTTTGTTTAGCCGCATACCCAAACACAGAACATACCCACAATAAACTATTTCTATGCAATAAACTGTGTTTCACTAAGTGACACTCACTACACAGTTCTATGACAGAACATAAGCTCAGTAAAAAGAAGGTAACTGCAAAGAAAGTTACAGTCTGTGACCATAAGAAAAAAATCTTTACAGTTGAGTTGCACGCCCTGTATAAAATATTGGCGCAAAATTTAAAAAGAACACAAAAAAATAAAATAAGTAAAAATACGTAAAAATAGGTAACAAATAGGTGAAAATAAACTGACAAATTAAAAAATATGTAACAAAAGTATAAAAAGGTAGTTTAAAGCAAAAACCTCAAAAAAAGGTGAAAACAAGTTAGGTTCATATAAAAGAAAATCTTTTAAAACATATTTTGGCATTATTGGTTTTCAAATAGTTACATCGGTTGAAAAAAGGTAAAATAACTAAAATCCCATCCCTACTTTGTTATATTACAATAGTTTCACAATGTTACGTTGCTGTTATATGGCTTATTGGTAATTTTGTTACATTACAATAGTATTGCAATGTTGCGTTACTGTTATATTGCCTATTGATTAACTTGGAAGGGTAACAATGTTACCATTATTTTAGGTAACTGTTGCGTTGCATTTTAGTAACATTGTTACATTGCAATGTTACTCCTATGTTACAAAACGGCAATATTGTGTTACGTTAAATGTTGACCGAGTACTTACTTGTGTAGACTCGTTTAAAATCCGAATTAATAAGTGCATTGAAGTCGAAGGCCACCATTTAGAGCGCCTACTTTAATAAAAATTCAAAAATACTAATTTATTTCCCCCCTCAAATCATTTAATTTTTATTTTAAACATTTTTTCGTATAATGCCTATTTACTGAGATATTTTAAAGTTTTAAGTAAAAATACTCACCCTGTATAACAACCATTTTTGTTATTTTCACAAAATATTGTTGTATTTTTTAAAAATTACTCTGTATATTCTAAAAACTAATAAAAACAGTAAAATGTGTAAAATAAATAGTGTTTCCAGAGGTAAATAGTAACCCATTTCCTTGGTTAATGGTATAACTATAATTTCATTTACGTTGTTGGTAAATATTAATATTAACCGCTCGTTCAAATATTGTGATTTAATTCCAATATTTGCTCAACGCGGGGGCCTTATTTGCATGCTTATAACTACCAACGCCACTGCCACTTATCTCCAAACTCATTTTTGATAACGTCAGTAAGAACAGCAAAAAATCCCGGTCTAGGTAACATCTGCATCTTGCGAGATTGGACCCGCGGCTTTCGCCCGTTCCGTAGGGGTTGTGTGTAGGCTTCTTTTGCCATGAGCTTGCGTATAGCAACCGCTCCGAGTGATATCAAGCGGGCTTCGGGCGTGCACAAAAGACCGCGAGTCAGGTGTAATTTTGAAAGGTAGTTGGCCACAGTGCGTGTTACGGTTCTAATTTGACGGTTAATCACGTGTTGGCGCGTACGACGCATGCTACCATCATGTTTTTGTTTTGGTCATAACTAAGCCTGCTGTTCGAGAAGGAATAATGGATTTCAGGCTTTTGTGGATGTGGTAAGGATTAATATTAATTATACAGGGTTTCCCATAATTAACGTGCAATACTTAACCAGCAAATTCTACAAAAATAAAAAGTTCCTACATACATAGGTCGAGAAATGCTTCATAAGGGAGCTACAGCCCCCGAAACATAAACCCCTGATGATGGTTTTTATTTAATATCTCCAAAACCGTTCAAAATAGAAAAATGAAATATTAAGAATTAATCAAATTGCATAAAATTTTACTTGTCTTAAATAATTTTTCCCAAACATGGCTCTAGTTGTGATTTCATTATGAATTTTTATGCCATGTAAGGTAATTTTTAAATGGATTGTAAGCGAAGTTCAACAAGAGGACCTTTTTTGTATGTAAATCTCCAAAATAATAAAAGTAATCTGACATCAAATCCTTACTCGAGTAAGGGTAAAACCACCCTAGATCCCTATCTATCTGACCCACACTCATGAAAAATTTAAAATTGTTATTATTACATCTTATTGGCCATACAAATTTTGTGATCCAATCCCAAAATTTCACGTTTTTTTGTACGTAGAATAATCTCCTTTTAAATTATTGATTGTTAGTTATGGGACACCCTGTATACGTTTCAAGTATTTAGTATTAAATATTTTAGGAAAAGCTTTAAGTTTTATTTAATAATAGTATATTATAGAACTAATGTCATAAGACGTCATTTTGTCGCACGCGGACAATTTATAATTGTAATGGACGAGTGCGACAAAAGGTCTTTTGACATGAGTTCTTTATGCTATTTTATCTATTTTGCAAAAATTCTATATAAAAAAATTAATTTTATACCTTAAATTTAATTTGTTGGTATCACAGTCATTGGTTTGACAGTTAATGTCAAAATCGATTCGCCATGCCGTCCTTAATTTACTTATTTACATGCGGCTGTTAATGTTAAAGAAGAAAACAAGTATTTTCTTTGGTGTTAAACAAAATTTAATAAATAAATAATAAATAATTATTGCCAGAAAAGTCTCGTAAGTACTAAAAAAATCATAAAAATATTATAACCAATATGCAAAATATTATGCTGTTTAAAGTATAGCCAACCTATAAAATTTTGGGTGGGATAAAGTATCTCATTACAACACCGAAAGCGGTGTTATAATGAAGTCATTATGAACGCAAAATATTGCAAAATGCATAATATTGTTTTTTTGTGAATAATGATAAACATTATATATTTCCTGCTTAACAACGGGAATAATGAAATTATTATTTAAGTTGTAGGCATTAGTGATTGGTCGATTTAAATATTCACTGTGATTTGAACCAATCGGGTTTTAAATTGGGAAAAGGCGACTATAATAACATTGAGATGTTAGATTTTATTTAAATATTTTTGAAAATCATTATATATCTACTCATTGGAGTAGATAAAGAATAGTATTACACTCGAGATTATGCGCGACTCGAGACGAAAACCTAATCTCCGTGAATAATAGCCTGCATTATTTCTCGTATAATAATATACTATTATTTTGCTGGAAATAAACAAGCGAAAGTGAATAAAACTTTCAAGTCCCAGTCCCTTAAATTTTAAATAATCCAATTGAGGAATAAAAGTTGCAAAGAGGTCAGTTTTTTCGAAAAATTTGATATCGCTATAAAAAATGCTATAGAAAAACTATACCATGGACTACATAGATACTATCAAAAGGGCTCAGCTCATGAAATATTTGGCCCTTTGTTACTTTTGGCTACTTAATTATTATCCTATTATATTTTAAGAGGTACGCATGGGCGCCGGAAGGAATTCGTCTAGGGGGGGGCCCTTAAAGTTTTTTACAATTTTGATAGATGTTATTTATAATCAAGTTGTACTGTAGAAGTTCACATTAAACTTAAGTCAAATAAAATATCATCTTTATACAGGGTGTCCCAAAAGTCAACGAGATCCTTTGGAGGACTGATAGACCAACTCATGACAAAGCAGAAAATCAAAATATGACCTTAGTAAAAAATCGTTAGTTTTTGACATTTTATGAATTTTGTAAAACTTGACACCTTAGATTAGTTTTTCGAGTACCACAGCTACAAAATCTGCTATTAATTTAATTTTGAATTGTAATTAATAGCAGTCCTATTCAGGGTTTTTGTGACGAGTTTTACAAAATTCATAAAAATGCCAATATCTTAAAAACTAATGATTTTTTACCAAGGTCATGTTTTGATATTCTGATTTTCATAAGCTGACCTATGCTGACTCATGAGTCCTTCAAAGGATATCGTTGACTTTTGGGACACCCTGTATGTATAATTGTAAATTTTACACAATATATTAGCACCATCTGTTTATCAATTTACTAGGCTTATGAAGAAATCTATTCTAGTCGACTTTTTCAACATATATAGTTCGTATATAGAAATATGTCAGCCAAGAACGTGTCTTACTCAGGGATGGGCAACATCCGGCAAAAAGGATTTAAATCTAAATCCATAAATCCACACCATAAACCATAAACTGGATCTAAATCCTCAATCATAAATCCATTACGTTATCTGGATTTAAATCATAAATCCTAAATCCACTTGCAAAAAAGGATTTAAATCCTGAATCCATAAATAAATCCTCTATTTTTTTAATATTTATTTCATTAATTTTCCAAGAACAGTTTCCGGATTATTTCAATTTTTAAGTTTTATTTAAGCTAAATTGATATGAACCTTATTGCACGTATATAAGATTCCATCGAAGATCTTTGGAATATGAACATAATGATCTGTGGCTTCTGGTTTCTTCGCCATAGGATTATGAACGGAATCAGTAAACTGTGCTTCTGATTTCTTTGAACATCCAGCCATTTCATTCATTTTACAACTGTAACAACACTAGTGTTCATTAAGACGGCACAAATCTTAAATTATCTAAGATAACAAATCTAATTTATCTAAAAAATAATGAACAAATGATAACGATCAGCACTTACCGTCAAATTATGAAGTACCCGAATTTCTGGGTATGAATTTCCAGGGGGGGGGCCCGGGCCCCCCCCTGCCCCTATGTAGCGGCGCCCATGGGTACACGTGATTCTACAGCCTAAAATAAAAAAGTTCCTAAGAACATGGGATCAAATTTTACAATAATTGTACCAGCCATTAAAACGTTTTAAATAATAGAGAGAAAACATCACTATAGTGACAAAATAAGTTAAAAATTGGCATTGGTTATAACCAATGCCAATTTTTAACTTATTTTGTTTTAAGCTTAGAATTCGACATATGAAATTTCATTTTATCCTATAAGTATCATTTTAGGGTGTAACTTAAAGGTTGGGAATAGTAAAATGATATATTTCATAGAAAAAAGATAATAGGCTTCTCTATATGAAGTTAGTCTCTACGGGTTAAAAAAAAAGTTTTTGTCCCACAATCACGAGAAATTGAGCATAAAATAATAAATAAAGTAAGCTTGTATACTAGTTGAATAATTAAAATATTGTTTCACTATTGAAATAAAATTAAGTTAGAAAAGAAAGACCATTGTAAAAAATAAATTACAGCTATTTTTTACATACTTACCTACATACAACATTTTTTTTACTTTCACCTTTAAAACGCCCATTATCGTACATGTTTCAATGACACTAAGTAACCTTTTAAATACACATTGAAAAGTTGTGGCTTTATGATGTTTTAGTGACGGGCTGAACTTAGCAACAGGCTAAAGTTAGTTGACAGTTGTCAAATGTCATTCGTCTGACAATATTTACAATATTTAAAATAAAGTTTCCTTCTAGTAATATAATATTAAATGTAAAAATTATTTTATTACCTCAATTCAAAAATAAAAAAAGTAGGTACCTAAGTTTCTCAACAAGAATATTTGAAAAGTTTATATAAACATTGTACTGACTGATTTCGCCTGCAGTAAACTATATTTAACTTCATTTTGGGTGAAGACTCCACATTTTCTCTACTTTCACATATAGAATTAAACAGTCCATTTTCAAGGGATACATTTCGATTTATACATAAAAATTTAACATTTGAGATTCCCAAGTTGGTTACTCTATTGTTTTATAGATGTCGCTCCATCAAAATATTTATGTAATTTAAATAATTTTTAAATAATAGTAAGTGTTTGTCGTAAAAAAGTATAGTATGCAGTTTATTAAATTCTTGTCTAAAATGGCGTTTATCAAACTTGTGTGTATTACATATTAAATTAAATAAGCAATTAATATAAAGGTAAATAATCTTAAAAAAAAACTAGAAAACCTAACCTTAAAACCTCAAAACACATCTGTCAATAATACAATTAAGGTTAGTTCACACTACGATTCGTTTATTAAGTGTTTTATTATTCTTGCTTTGCTCGACCATAATCGACCATGTTTATTTGTTGTTTAATATACTATTGTTTAATAAATTTTGAAAATTAAAAGATAAGAAAGCAAAATCTTAACAATTGCTTTATTTAGTATAACTATAAAGTAAAACACGACTTATCTTTTAGTATTATAAAGTTATTAAACTAACACTAACTAAAATTACCTAAAACTGTACAAACTCAAATCTTTTAAAACTTTTTTAAAACTCCCAAAAACTGTATTATAAATAGGGAGTTTATAGCTGTATATAGAATATTGTAGATCATACTGATTTTGCAAACTTTTTTATTTTCTTTAACGATCACATAGATTTATTTACTTCTTTTAATAGGTGCCTTAAAAATGTGAATTTTTACCTTACTTTTTTTTTAATTTATTTATTATTTTCTGATATAATTTTTATGGTTCGTTTTTCGTGGATATTTTTTTAATCACCCAAAATTACACTTACCTTTAGGTTAATTATTCTTATATGATTAATTAACAAAACGTTTTTTATACTCGGTCAAACAACGTAGTAATTAAATTAACGCAGGAAAAACATTTTTTCAAACAAAGAGTGCAAGATGAGATGTTGAGATTACTTTAATAAATTACATTTTATCTTTAACGATAACAGTTCCGGGCTTGGTGCCATAAAAATGTACACATTTCAGGGTACCTATACTAATTAGATTATGAAAGAAACCTTTGAGATAACGAGCAAATTTTTAATTATGATATGACAACAAAAATGTTATGCTTAGTTATTTTTTATTAAAATCAAATAATAGTATATTATGTATCAAGTTTGATAAACGCCGTTTTAGTCACGAATTTTAATTAGGCACGAGCAAGTGTTTAATAAAATGAGTGTCTAGAAAAGTTTATAAACGAGTTTCATACTTTACTTTCTCTACGACAAAAACTTATTATTATTATTTATTGATTTAAAAAAATAGTAAAAATTTCCACTTTGGAATCTGTATTACCGGCGCGCCAAATTTATCCCTTAAAAATGAACTAACAAGCGTATATATACGGTTGTTAGGTATTGCCGTTGAGAAACTTTATTTTTGTATTACATAAGATAATAAAATAATTTCCAAATTATTATTTCACAGAAAGGGCTTTTTATTTTAACGACTGTATGACATTTGACAACTGTCAAATAACTTAAAATTAACTTCAGCCCGTGACTAATTTGCCATAAAGCCATAACCTGTCAATGTGTATTTAAAAGATCACTTAGTGTCATTAAAACAACGATAATGGTCGTATTTAAGGTGGGAGTAGTAAAATATAATAAAGTTATTATTATTACGAAAAGACACCTGTTTATTTTTTATATGATTTAACTGTTTTAATTGTTATTTATTTTGTCAATAAATTTTCTTGAAAAATATTCTTGCTAATGTATTCTGCAATAAGGTAAACTTAAAAAAATCTGGTTATTTATTTTATGTCTGCACGTTTCATAAATCTATTTTCATTAGCTAAGATTTTATACACTGCACGACTTAAACGTTGCTTAAAAATAAGTATGATTTTACTCCCACTATATGCTAGAAGCGCCACCACTCGGCCGTTATCGTCGTAACAAAAGTACAACTTTAATAATCAGCTGTTAAAGGCTTATGTTACATACGAATTTTTTTGAGAATAAAGCCGGAAAATGTTGTGTTGTTGGGTGTATTTCGAGAAAAAATTCTGGGTTGAGTTTTTACCGGTTTTCCAATAAACAGTGTCAATGAATGAAGAAATAAATTTCATACAGTCCCTGTAAATATAAATTGTATCTATTAGATGCAATAAATACTCATTTAAGTAATGATTAACGTGAAAAGTGTAAACATTTCAATTCAGTAAAAATCGTCAAACAAATAAGTCGTCTAAATTAAAACAGCATTTAGCATTATTAAAAGCGTTGTTTAAGAAAGTCCCCACTCAAAGGTAAAATACCATTATATGTATTATGTATTATATATAATATTATGTTGCCATGAATTCATAGCTATATTTTGTTGTTTAAAATGCAGTTGTCGGCGTTTTTTACAGAACTCAAATGTAAAAATTTTCGATTTTAAGGTTATGTTTGTGCAACAATAATTTTTTACTAATTTCTTAAAAATGTCCAAATTTAAATATAAATTATATTAGGTAAAGTTATCTTTAGTTAATTCTGGACCAACAAATGTACTTACCGAATTGGATCCTTTGGCAAAACATGACACTTTATTTAAAGGCTAATGGCTCCAAAACAGCTAATTAAAAAAACCTTATTTATTAAAATCTTGCGTTCAGTTTGTAGTGTAAATTCACTATCAATATTTTCTACCCTTTAAATCATAAAAGTCTTTAATCTTTTTGAGTTATTAAAATTAACTGGAGACAGAATTAATTACCCACTTGTATGCAGTAAATTTAATGTATAGTACGTTTCAAATTTATAACCTGTTATTAATAATATAGGCTACTATTTTACAGGTATTTTATTAATAAGTCAATTTATAGTCTTTAAAAGTAAATAAATTTTGCGATTTTTAATATTAACAGGTTTTTTTTAATTTTTTATGTTGTAATACATTTTCCTTTAATAGTTTTATTTGTGAAATAAAAGATTTTTTAAAATTTTACAGAGCACAAATTTTGCTTTAAAAATTATAAATAATAAAATTTAATTTAGCACGAGCGAGTGCTTATTTAAATGAGTGTCTAGAAAAAAAAGTTGCATACTATACTACTTGTATAGAGCGACATCTATACAGAAATAGAGTAACCGTAAGAATAGGAATCTGTATTACCGGCAGGCAGGAAATGTCAAATTTTTCTGTTCAAAGCAAAATGTCCCTTGAAAATGGACTAACAATCGTTTAAATCCAATATTGAAGCAATTTTTTACAGAGAAAGTTAAGAGATTGTTTTATGAGCACTCCAAATGTGTATAAAAATGTCTGTAAAATAAGTTAACATTCAGATGGTGCTCCTGCAGTCCCAAGATGGCCGTAAAGGTGACCTGAACATGGATTCATGGTTAAGGGCGGTGCTTTCCCGTGACGTAATCTTTTCTTTCCAATAGCCGTGCTCCTTTTACCACAAGTATAGGGAGTCGACTATCCTGTCTCAATGTATCCTTGGAGATATTTCTTCTTCTCTCCACCCTCAACTGTTAAAATATTTAAAACTCGGGTAAACATAATACCAATAATTACTGATTATTACTATTAATTAAAATACCTTTTCTACTCCCACATTTAAAACGCCCTTTATCGTACATGTTTCCATGACACTAAGTGACCTTTTAAATACACATTGACAAGTTGTGGCTTTACGGCGCTTTAGTCTCGGGCTGAAGTTAGCAACCGGTTTTTAGTCACGGGCTGAAGTTAGTTTTAATTTAGTTGACAGTTGTCAAATGTCATACAATCGTTAAAATAAAGTGCCTTTCTTGTAAAATAATACTAAATGTTAAAATTATTTTATTATTTCAATACAAAAATACAAAAATATTAAATAGTTTCTCAACGCCTACATACAACGCATACATATTTGTTAAGTCCTCATAAAACATTTCCTTTACTTTCACTGTAAAAAACTGTCAATTTTCAATATACATTTCGATTTATAACCTTTATAATTGTGTTTATAAAATGTAAAAATGTGCCATTTGACAGTTTCCCCTGTTGTTTCATAGATGACGCTCTATACAAATTTTTGATTTAAATCATTTTAAGATAATAATAAGTATTTGTCGTAGAAAAACTATAGTATGCACCTCGTTTATAAACTTTTCTATACACTCATTAATTTAAGAACTCGCTCGCAAGCTTGCTCGTGCCTAAATTAAATTTGTGTATAAAATGGAGTTTATCAAACTTGATACATAATATACTATTATTGACAGGCTAATTAAAAAATCTAACATTTTTTTTACTTCCGAAACTAAAAAATTGGTTCTTAACCTCGTCTAGAAAGTGCACAGTTTTCCATTTTTTCTTTGGTCCCTTGTAAAAAAGACCATATTTCATTATTAATCAATCGTTTAATTAAATATTTTTACAAATTGAATGTTCTACTAAAAAGGACTGCTGTGTTTAAGGGATTACTCTAACCATTTAAAAGATATTCAACATTAAAGTTTAAAGAATTTATTAAAAAAAAATAACTAAAAAAACATAATTTTTTACTTGCAACGTCAAACACAAATAACGTGCGCGGTTAGGCTGTGCAATTGCAACTTTGCGAACAAAATTTATCGAGTAAGACTTTCTCTTTTGTAAAAAAAACTACTTATTTATTTAAAAATGATGTGCAGTTCGTATGCTATAAATGTATTTTAAATGTCAAATATGTTACATACAAAAGATATCCTGCTTATTATTATTGTAAAATTGTAAAAACATCGGTTAAACTAATAGTAATTTTTTTTAAATTGAAAAACAATATTATATAGTTAAAGTTTAATTAAAAATTGTGAGAATTTATATTCTTCATTGTCTCTTTTAAAATAAAAAACCACGTTGCGTTTATTCATACATTTTGTGGAGAAATTAGCCCAATTATTCCAGTATATTCTACATCTTTATTATACAAAGGGATGGTTATTATTTTTACGAAGTTATACTTTGCGAGTAAATCGATGTGAATGTAATTTTTAACTTTAATTATATTAATATAATAATACAAATAGGTAGTTTCTGTAGGCAGTATTATTTTGCCTAGATCCGTTATTGCAAAACACGTAATGTTCCAACACTATAATCAAGAGTTGTAGAAATTATTGTTATCGAGCGAAACACTTAATCCCATAAACATATCTCGACATAAATATTAGATCACCCGAAGTGTTTTTCGCAGGAAATATATTAGACGCGCGGCCATTGTGAAAGCTAAAAAATCGTTTTTAATTCGATCCATTCAACACTATGACAAGAGAGTAACTATTATGCGGGTAATTTATAGATTAATTTAATAAGCAAATGCTTTCCGAGAATTTTCTGCAATATGGATTGGCTTGAATAACGTTATCGAGTGAAAATTAAAAAAAATAAACATGGAAAATTAAGGTGTATGCAAATTTAATGACCACCCATAAATTAGGTTAATTATGACAGAAAGTTCAGTAGATTAATTACTACAAGACATTTTGAAGGTTTTGTTGAGTTGAGCTTGAGTTTTGTATTTTTCTTTTACAATAATACCTACTGGCTTACAGCCAAAATGTAAATCGGATGCCCCTATTTTTTCTTATGTATTTTGACTGTTAAACTCAAAAATCACAATATTTTTTTGATGGAAAGACAACATTTTAATTTTTAGCTAAATCCAGAACATCCTATGACTTATTGACCATGACTATTTTTAAATAGTATTTTATTATTTTAAAATTTTTGTCGTGTTTATAAAAACTTACAAAAAAGACTATTCATGCTGATTAGTTTTAATATTTTAAATAGTATTGCTTGTTTTCCAAAATGGTTTCCACAGCAGCTAAACGTGAAATTATTTTTATTTATGGTACACAAAATCGTTGTGCTCTACGAACTGCGTCATAAATATGTCCAAGAGCTGGTTGCAAAATTTGAACAATCAATATGTTTGCAATCAAAAAAGAAACCAACCTAGGTTGTGAAATCAATATGGGCCTCGTTGAGAATCCTAGAATTCTCAATGAAGCCACCCATATTAAGGTTTTTGGTTAGTTTGGTGTAGATTCCACAATATCACTCCATTCGGCATCTAGATTGCCCTGAGTCTGTTAGAAAGGGGTTATGAAGGTGTTTAAAACATCACCAATTCCATTAATTCAAAATACATTTTTCACAAGAACTTGGTGATGCGATGCAGAATTTTGTAAAATCATGATCAATAAAATAAAAAATCAGATCCAAATACTAAAAAACATGTGCTTGTACTTTCTAAATGGAAATGTTATCAAACAAAATTGTCGTTATTGGGGCAATAAAAATTTTTCTCATCAGAAAAAATCAACCCAGTATCCTGAAAAATCTAATGTCTGGGCAGGAATTTTGGGAGACTTATTTATTTACCAAAATTTGAATGATGATGAACTAGAAAATCAAAGAGGAGAGGATGATGAACTAGATTTGGATAAAAATGTATTACATTTTCAACAAGATGGGGCACCACCTCGTTATGTAGTAGCTGTTAGCTTTGCTGGATCAGAATGATCCAGAACAATGGATTTTTAGAAGAGGACCAATTGAATAACCTTTCATTTCTCCAGATCTGACACTATTAGAATTTTTCTTATGGGGTCACTTAAAATCTGTGGTTTACAAAACTCATTCTATTGTAGATCTACGACAACAAATAATTCAAGAATGCCGAGGTATTCCATGAAAAACATTTCAAAATGTTTGAAGGGAATTTGAGAATAGACTGTCCTATTGCTTACAAAATAATTGGAGACATTTTGAGCATTTAATTTAAAAAGCTTAAAATTAAAGTGTTTTGATTATTGCTAAACAATTTGTTAATTTATGCTTTTTTTAATTTATTAAACTTTTGTTAAAATTATTTTGTGTTCTCCAGTTTTTTACTACTATTTTTACGACAACAAAATAGTTTAATTTGATATTTATAAGGATAAATTGGAATAAATAATTATAAAAATTATTTTGCGTGTTTTTAAATAGCAATTTTCAAGAGCTTCAAGAAGGTAATTTTTGTGATTCTCCATTGTATTAAAAAAAAATGAATTAGTCAAAAATGACTAGTTAATTAGTGGCGTCTTTTTCACTTATACCATGGAATCCCCAACATTTAACAGCCACAAAATTGTCCCCTGAATCCAAAAATACCGTAAATTCCATATTATATGGAAAATTGACTATATCTCAAAAACTGTTCTACTTTTTTAACTTTTGATATTTTCGGATTGACTGCTAAATGTTCGGGATACAAATTGCTATTGACGAAAATTATTAGTGGCTGCTTTTTCGCTATGTCATTTTTGACTAATTCATTTTTAGAGCGTATATTTGTATGGATCTTTATACATATTGCAATCCACTTCAAATCGATTACTTTTAAAAACGAGCCAAAAACGTTTTAATTTTTTTGCATTTATTAAATGGTGCATGTGTTCATAACTTTTTTAAAAACTTATAGCATTGAGTAAAGTGTGTACTCAATACAAGTATACAAATCAAGAAGTTTATTTTTTTAGAAAAAAAATACAAAAAATATTCCGAGTCATTTTGTATTAAATAATATTTGATTTATTCTACGTTTAATGTTGTTAATCCCTTAGTCTTTTTTCTTTCCATTTTTATATTCATATATTTTTGCAATCCAACTTTGTTTTTATAATAAAATAAATTTAAAAAATATAAAGTTGAGCCGCAGTTTTTTTTTAGTTGAAAAATTAATGTTTTTTTTTCTAAAAAAATAATAAAAACTTGTTTTTAATTAGTTTTAAAAAGTTATGAGCATTTAAAAAAGAAACCATTAAAAAAAATTCACAGAATCGTTTTTAGTGGGGTAACTGAAATTTCATCTTATTCAAACTGATTTTACTTAACCTTTTTAAACTTTAATGATAAAATACAAATCCGTGAAATAGGCTATTCTTTATAAAAACGCTAATACCTTTTTAAATTTAATTTTATGTTTAGACATAGGTTTTTTAAAATAGAAAGAAATTCCTTGAAAGCACTTAAGAGGCAAAGAAAAATTCTATTAATTATTTCAATCTAATCTTAATCGTTAAGATGAATCATAAAATTTTATTGCTGAGAGTCATTAAAAATACTTTCTTCATTAATTACTCTCGAAAAATGGCTTGGCTCTATTAACTTCTTCAATGTTAAAAATCACATTACCCCGTTTTTCAAGAAGCTTCTTGAATTCATTCTTGTGCCTTCTTTGATTTAGTTCCGGTATTTCAGAAACGTGTACGTCAATGGAAATCTATTGATTTGTAGCATAAACTTCCTTAGTAAGGTAAAGCTAAGTTATTATAATTTAAATATAATGTTATATGTAAATTAATTTTGTACATGAATTTGTTATGTATCCTTTCATCTAGTGTCTTGTTTGCATAAAATAGCTTTAATAACAATTTGCTGATAAAATCAAAAATAATTTATATATTACACATTTGCCAAAGAAAACAGCAATAAATAATTAAAATAAATGCTTTTCGTGTATTGTTATTTGTTTGTTTAAAAAGATGCAAATACAAACTGAAAATAAATCATATAACCTTGTGTTAAATTGACATCGCAAATTAATTTAATAAATTATTACAGGATAATTAAAAAATAAATCACAAGCGTTAAATGTGTGACGCTTAATCTGATTATATTTTAATGCATAAATAAAATATTGCATCAAGATTCAATCGAGCAATTATTTTTCCTTTAAGAAATAAGCTACTTGCTTGTATTAATTAAATTATATTCAGATTAATTGTATTTTAATAAATAAGGAAAAGTGCTTTCGATGATAAAGTCCGATAGTGGTAATAAATTATTGCCAATTAATAAAATGTTAGTTTTATACATTTATTTTATCTCAGTTATAAAACCATAATATGACATTGCTGTATAAGTTTCAATCGGTAACAGTTTTATTAATAATAATTATTGTGTTAAAATGTGACCATAACAAAAAGAGACATGAAAAGGAAAATCCTCATTATTTATATATTATTTGGTGCTTAGTGCTAAGTATTATCACGATAAATATTAATTTAGTAGGTAATTTTCCAATTTTTCATTTGTATACCTATAACACGATATTTTATAATAAAAAGGTGAAAAAATAATAAAGCATTTCACGCATTTAAAATTCAAATATAATTTTGAGATATTAACACCCTCAAGTTCTGAATAAAATTGATATATTGTATATAAGCTATTTTTTAGATAATTTTTTTCTTACATGAAAACGTCGTAGTTGAATGGCATTGCAAGTGAATAATTATTTATTTACCTCGTGTCATTTCATTTCCTTGACAACCTTGTAAATTAGTAAGGAGTAGAAGTGACTCTTTTTGTGGTGAGTACAGATTGACAGCCGAAGCGTAGCTGAGGCAGGCAACTGTACGAAGCACAAAAAGAGCTTCTACTCCAAATAACATATACTATTTTTTTAGCATAATTTGTGGGTTATAAAATAACCTTAAATTAACCTTCAGATTCACATTTGACAGCCATGATAGAATAAGGTTTATTTTTTACAACAGAGGAGTAAAATGATTGTTCTTACCACTTTGAAGTCTCTTTTAAGGCTTGCAAGTCTCTCTGTAAGAAACACAACGTTTAAAACGATTATTAATCTATACAAACCCAAAGCACAAAAATTGTAAACAACAAAAATGGCCGCCATCGTATGATGTGCAGTGATTTTTAGTATTTTTACTACGAGATCGAACAGAACTTGTTGTATGGATTGTGGGTCCCGCCAAATTTAATTTAAAAAAAAATTTATACATGGTGTTTACATTTATACAGGGTATTTCCAATATCTTTGAATTTTGACCTGATACAGCTAAACCAAGCACGGATTTGTAATCTACGACCAAAAATTAAGTTTACATGTCCGAGCGTTTAGCTGTGATATTTTCACCTCCCTACATTTTCATTCAATTAAAATTTAATAAATAATACTAAATATTCCGTGCGATTATAATTAATATAATTAATACATGGGTCGTTTTCAAAAAACACCCGCCTTCCGCTGTCCGTAAGTTTGAATTCCAATAACTTTGTTAAAAATTATCGGAACTTATTGATTTAAAAACCAAGTGAAAGCCTAACAAGCCCTTAAACTTAACTTAACTTAAACTCTTTCAGAAAATGTTTGTTTAGTTATTTCAGAATAATTTTTTTTTAATTTTGAAACTTGTGAAACACACATTTTCGCATTGTGTTGCTTTATAGCAATCCATAACATCCTTAGTTAATAAAGTAAACAATTTATATATAAATTAATTAATTTTAATATACTAATTTTAAATTTGACTCATGTCTCAGACATTTTTTCCGTTGCGTTACGTCCGTCGCGTTACCGATAAAATATTTAAAAAAACATACTATGGCAACTTTTTTGGCACTCACGTAATTAACAAATAATGTTCGGACGTACACATTATCCAGCTGAATTTATTTATTCAATCAGGAAGAAGATATCGTTTGAAACAGGTGCGGGTAACGCGAATGTAATAATTGTTTGTCCGCTAAGTTACTCAAAAAAATAATAAAAATAAGGTAAGAAAAAATACTATTTTTCATGTTTATGTTTATTTTAGGGCACTAAAGCTCAATGAGAGTAATTAATGACTGTAATGTTTTATTATTATTTTTTAAATATGGTTTCACAAAACTTTGTCCACTGCGTTACCGAGTCAATTACGTTACCTTATGGTAACGTAATGGAATTTAGGGTAACGCAATAGAATTTTTCGACAACAAAGTGGATATTTACCGTCGCTTTTATTAAAAGTAGTTTATGATAAACCAATTTAAAATTATTTGTGATTACAACTCATGATATAGATTACATCCAAGGGAAAATTCCACGCAATACTAAAAGACACCAGCTTATAGTCAAAGAAAAAGGGTCTATAATTTAGAAATCTAAGTTGTTATTCTGCAAGTGAGCACCACTACAAGGGATTTTGTTTATACATCACTCTAAAATCGTACCAACCTATATAGTTTCTTTTTTACGTTATCTGAAGTCCTTTGTGTACCCCAGTCCGTTGTAATACCAATGTCTATTTCGTTACTTTTTTTAGTTTTTGTTAAAAAAAAAATCCTTAAAATGATTTTACTATCACTTGGTAATACCTGTTTATAAATTAGAGTTTAACTCACTAATACAGTGGCTAAAAGAAAATATTAATGGTATTTTTTTTACAAAGAATCGGAATGGTGTCTTTTAAAAAGTAACTTAACTAACATAAATATTTAAAAAAGGCATACAATTTTTAATAAAAAATAAAATTGGAGTCAAAAGTTTGTGAACTAAGTACATTTTATTTCAAATTATAAACAACTTTTTTATTGAATTAAATTTTGGATTTTAAATTGGTAACACAGTGGAGTCATGTAAAGCTAGCTAAATACATTTTTCTGAAAAAAACGTAAAAAAAAATAAATTAAAAGTGCACTGTCTGTCTTAAATGTAAGTAAACAAAACTCTAAACATTTATAAAAATCCAACCAAAAGTCAATTTAAGCAAAAAAAAATTTTGATCTTCATTTTTCTGAAAGCGGGTGTTTCTTGAAAATGACCCACATCGTGATTGCTTTGTATGCAATGCTAAATTAATTTTATTATTTGACGTCTATTACGTCATTATGGATCTACTTCTATCCCTAGGCTTTTTTGAGTTTTTTGTCTGCCGCTAATGAAAAAGACGCACTTCAACTATCTCTATACATAATATATTATATATGCATATTAAGTTGAATATCTTGGCCGCTTGAAAAAAAAAATTATTTTTTAATACCAGTTGTCAAAAAATCTTTTAAAATGAATCGTTTTGGTGTCGTTTCCGACAAAAAAATTAAAGCATTTTCTAATGCGATGAATTACAAACTCAATATCACAGCAAGATTTAGCAAATATTTTGCTTGATTCGAAATACAATATGAAAAAAAATAATGGAAATGATTATAAGGAATACTTTATCAAAACTATGTAGAACTCAACGGCAAAAATGCTTCAAGAGAAATAATATCAAGATTTTAATATTAAAATTAATCTTTTGTCCGATATTGTATTCAAAGAAGCCCGTGATGCTAGAAAGGCAAATAGAAAGGAGTTACAAAGATTTCCGAAAAGCAGAAAAAGAAGTTCAAGTGCTCTCACAAAAGAGGAAATTATAAAAATGGCCAAGTTATGGAACCAGAAGGTTTACAAAACAGATTCTTCCATATTGTTTCTTACGAAATAGCATGGAGAGGTGGAGAAGCGGCAGCATGCATGTTGTATTATTTTAGTGACAGTAAATGGATTTAAAAAAAGAGTAAGAACCAAGCATTTGTCTAGTAAGACTATTTAAAATTCTTCTGGAAAAAATATCTAAACACATAACATCAGATCGTTCCATTTTGGAATAAACAAAATTCTAAAGGTTAGTACAAAAACATAATTTCAAAATAAACGCAAATCTCAGCAACTGCAATTGGACTTCAAAGATCAAAATAACAAACCATTCAAACCGAGCCAGTACTATATCCGAATTAGCTAAAGTGGGAGGAAGCGACAAACAACTCATTAAATTAACTGGTCATTCTAATAGCAAATTTTAACATATTTACCACGGTTTGTAATTATTTTAACAAAGTAAAATATTTTACCGAAAGTTTTGTAAAGGTAGTATACAATTTTAAATGCATTTTGTTAATCTCAAAGGTAACAGATTATTTTGTTAATGTTTAACAAATTATTTCGTTGAAAAAGTACACGTGATTTCAGGCAGTAATCAAAACAATTCCCACTGATAATACGCATCAACAAGTTCAACTGACTTCAGCGTCTGCAACTTATTTTTCTGCTTACTTTATTCTAATTCGTAACGTGTTCGTTACAACTGTTCATAGTGTTTATAATATATTACCAGAAATCTGTTGATATTGTTATTCGTATTTCTTATACCTATATATACATTTAACGAGTGTGCGAAGTATCCGAAAAAAGATTCCATCACTGGTTTTCAAACTGAAATTAGGGAATACAGTGAAGTGGGTTAAAGTTACGAAATACATCACTTGTTGTAGTATGTTAGAACTATAGTACTATAGAACTATAGTACTGATAATTATATTGTACGAAATTTCTTTATAATTTGATGATTTGAGATTGTGTTCATTTATGTATACACATATGTGTTAATTTTTTTTTAACCCTAGATCACTCGCGTCCTGGTCTTTTTGACCGACCTCTTGGATTTTTCTACATAGTATTCGAAACGCGCATGTCTGGATTTTATGGCTCCGTGACAATTCCTAAAAACCTTCAATACGTCGCACCCCGTTTCAAACTATTAAAGAATATTTTAATTTTAAATAATAAACTTTTTTCTTTTTCTTTTTGTTTTATTAAAAAATAATATTTTTTCACGCTTTAAAAGTTTTGTATTGTTATTATATTATTATAATAAACAATAAAAAAATATCATAACTCTTTATATTTTTTTAAACTGCAAAAATCGTGAATCGGTTGAAAAGACCGGGGCGCGAGTGATAACGTTGGCTTAGGTGCGCGAGTGATCTAGGGTTAAGAAAATTGATTAATAAAGCAACATTTCTTATTGACATTGACTTCTTCACCCGTTTCTTTAAATTTCGTGAACAGAGAAAATTACTTGAAACTATTTTTAATTACCTAAAGATACCCTTATTAGCTCCTAACAAAACAAAAAATGGAAAAATTATATACTGTTTCTATTAATACTGGCCAAAGCTTAAACCTTAAATACATGTAATAATATTGATAAAATAACAATTGTTTGCCAGTCTAAATTAAAAAAAATACGAACTGGGCATGCCGTCCCCATATTAACCTTAAACTAAAAGTTTGTGTTGGAGACCCCATCTTTAGATAAGACAACGAACCTTTTTGTTTGACCACCAACATTTATTTTATAAATTCAACTTTATCAGGGGTGACTTTCTTTAAGATAAAAACCTAATAGCTAAGGCATGTATTTTGTATAAATTTATATGTTACAATCCAAATATATTAGGCAAAACATTAATCGGAACTTTAAGTACAAAACTGGTATCCCTGCGCAACCCAAAGTTTCATAAATAACGTTTTTTATTTTTTTATTTATGTAGTAGCCATAATGTCACCGGTCATATTTTTCATTCACCTACAGGATTTAAGGTGTAATTAATTATGCTTAATTACAAGCGAAAACGTCTTATATTACAAGTCGGTAAATATGCGACCTATAACCTTAAGAGAGACTTAAGTATATCATGTCTGTTCCTTCGAATTTTTTTGTATTTTTTATGGCATTGTAATAAATATTGAACACATGGTAGTAGTTTTGCTACAAAATGCTATATATGGAGCATTTTTAACAAAGTAAGTATTTTATACTTTTTTTATTGTTCAGTTCCTTTTTAATTTTTATTACTTTTGAAGTATTACAAATTTCATAATTTTTTAGTTTTTATTTATTTAAATTATTTATTAGAATTTTTAATACTATTTTTTGATTATGGTAGTTCTCCCTAAAAATTATTATGATTGTTTTTACTTTTTTTATTATTAACAAATTTAAACTCTTTTTTTTTTTAAACTCAATTGGAATTTTTTTAAATTTTTTATATGTAGGTAGATAAATAATTATAAATTAAACAAATTTTTTGCTAGTCTGCTCCTTTGTGCTCGAATAAAAAAATATTTAATTATTTAAAAGGTCGTTTTCATATATTTTGCCAAACTATGTTAATGGTTTACCATTTGATTTCCGTTTTAACATGCTAAATTGGTTCGAAAGTTTTTGAAGCCTTGTTTAATGAACAGCAATGAAATTATACTACTTAAGAATACTTTTTATGTATATTTATTAATGGGGGATATTTATGATTGCTTTCTATTTTTTTGTTATATTATATTTTGTTTATAATTTATATCTATAGTCAGTTAAGCTGGCATTTCATGGTTAAAAGTAAGAATGAGTTGTAACAATGAATGTTACAAGTCAAATTTCGCCATTTAAGATTGTGTATTTATTTTCTCAATAAAGACCATTATTATTATTATTATTATATTGATTTTGTCAATTTTAACTAATCTGAGTTTTTAATATTTTTTTTTGTTTAATATTAATTTATTTAAAAAAATAAAATTTTTGTTTATTAATAGTAATCGTAATCCTGAAATTTGGATTTAGAAAATTCTGTAACAATGTTTTAACCGTTATCCGAGAGGAGCTTGAAAGTTACCTAGATCACACCATACAAAAAAATAATGACAGCTATAGAAAGTATAATATTTTCCAAGATCGCTGTCAAAATTTGAGTCATATTCATAGCTTTATTCTTGTTTTATACGCTAAAGAAGCATCGGAATATATTTAAAGCATACGAATTGTGTTTTTAAAAATTGTTTGTGTTGTGATCTATTTATAGATCACAACACAAACAATTTTTTATTGGCGACACATTTTGAATCCAATTCAATAACTATAACAACTATATCTAAAGTCAAATACATAGTTTAATTGCGACGTAATTTATAACCTTAAAATATTCGTACATTGTGATGCTAAGAAGCCAACATTAAGAATAAACACGGAAGAGTTTCAATACTCGATAAAATGTTCAAATGTCGCACCCGTTACCTTTTGAGAAAATTTTAGAAAAAAAAGTATACAATATTTGTGCATTTAAAATACGTGCTTGTTTAAGGTTACTATTCAAGTTTTACATAAAAAATTATTACTATATGCTTTCATCCAAAATTTTACAGTATCAACTTTAGAAGCCAACTTGGTCGCATTTGCCGATTTTCTAGGTTTTCTATACAAGTTTTTATTGACATTTTGTTTGAGTAAAATACATAATTTTTAATACTATTTCTTTATAATAACGTATCTTGATATACAATATGAACAAACACTTTATTATCATGAAAAAACGCAGTTTTAGTGTCGCACCCGTTACAATGGAAATACCCTATACCGAAGTTGCAACTTTATGATTTGCCAAAAGATCAAATTCGGTACGTACAAACATAACCTTAAAATCAAATATTTTTATGTTTGAGTCCTCTAAAAAACGCCGACAACTGCATTTTGGAATAGTAAAAGACAGAAATATCTAGAAGTTCATGCCATGGCAAAATAATATTATATATATACAAAACATGACATGACATGACATAATACCTGTTTTTGGTCTTTTACCGTTGAGCGAGGAGTTTCTTTACTAAATCATAATTCTGTTTGCTTTTAGACGAGTAATTTATTTTATGATTTTACTGAATTTAAATGTTTCATAACTTTTGATGACATTTTCGGATTCAGCGGACAATTTTACATAGGAATTGACTGTTAAAATTACGGGATACAAATTGATGTAGACTGTCTTGTTCTTAGTCATTTACCTTTACCTTTACCTTACTAATCAGAATCATTAAACGTTCGAAATCTGCTTGGCTAGCGCCTCGGCAGCGAACAGAGATGGCAAATAATGTAACTTCCAGTTGATATAATAACCCTAAAAATAGATTGAAATACCTGATAACTTCAGAAGTCGATTTTGGAAAAAAATGTTTTTTGATTTTGATCTATATATGGGTCGTTTTCAAAAAACACCCGCCTTCCGCTGTCCGTAAGTTTGAATTCCAACAACTTTGTTAAAAATTATCGGATCTTATTGATTTAACAACCAAGTGAAAGGCTAACAAGCCCTTAGTAAACTCTTTCAAAAAATTTTTGTTTAGTTATTTCAGAATAATTTTTTTTTAATTTTGAAACTTGTAAAACACACATTTTCGCATGTCCCATTAGCGTTTTATAAAACTTACATACATGTTTTTTTTTTAAATATTGAATAACCAGAACTTTGTGTTACTTTATAGCAATCCATAACATTAATACAGTAAACAATTTATATATAAAATAATTAATTTTAATCTACTTTTTTTAAATTTGACTCATGTCCCAGACATTTTTTCCGTTGCGTTACGTCCGTCGCGTTACCGATAGAATATTAAAAAAACATATATGGCAACTTTTTTGGTACTCACGTGATCAACAAATGATGTTCGGACGTACACATTATCCAGCTGAATTTATTTATTCAATCAGGAAGAAGATATCGGTTGAAACAGGTGCGGGCAACGCGAATGTAATAATTGTTTGTCCGCTGTTACTCAAAAAAATAATAAAAATAAGGTAAGAAAAAATACTATTTTTTATGTTTTGTTTATTTTAGGTCACTAAAGCTCATTGAGAGTAATTAATGACTGTAATGTCTTATTATTATTTTTTAAATATGGTTTTACAAAACTTTGTCCACTGCGTTACCGAGTCCACTATGTTACCTATGTAACGCAATGGAATTTAGGGTAACGCAATGGAATTTAGGGTAACGCAATAGAATTTTTCGACAACAAAGTGGATATTTACCGTCGCTTTTATTAAAAGTAGTTTATGATTAACCAATTTAAAATTATTTGTAATTACAACTCATGATATAGATTACATCCAAGGAAAAATTCCACGCAATACTACTAAAGTACTAAAAGGGACCTTCACCAGCTTATAGTCAAAGAAAAAGGGTGTCTACAATTTAGAAATCTAAGTTGTTATTCTGCAAGTGACCACCACCACAAGGGATTTTGTTTATGCATTACTCTAAAATCGTACCACCCTATATAGTTTCTTTTTTACGTTATCTGATTAAGTCCTTTGTGTACCCCAGTCCGTTGTGATACCAATGTCTATTTCGTTACTTTTTTTAGTTTTTGTTAAAAATAATACTTAAAATGATCACTTGGTAATACGTGTTTATAAATTAGAGTTTAATTCACTAATACAGTGAAAGAAAATAATAATGGTATTGTTTTACAATTTTTAATAAACAATAAAATAAAAAAATTGGAGTCAAAAGTTTGTGAACTAAGTACATTTTATTTCAAATTATTTAAAAATTAAAAAGTGCCCTGCCTGTCTTAAATGTAAGTAAACAAAACTGTAAAAATTTATAAAAATCCAACCAAAAGTCAATTTAAGCAAAAAAAAATTGATCTTCATTTTCCTGAAAGAGGGTGTTTCTTGAAAATGACCCATATATACAAAAAGTAAAGAAAATAAGGAGAGAGTTAAAAGTTTTACTTAACTTTTAAATAGTAAACATTTTTATTATTAAAATAATAATAATAATGTTTCTTTTAAAATTTTTAATAATAATGTTTAAATAGGTAAAACTTAACGTAAATTGATTGCTTCTTAATTATAATACCACCAAGCAAATTGATTTATTTACCTGCTATACAATACAATAGCGACAGTAAAAATAAGAACATTCCATTTACAATAAAATTCTTATATAATTGCTGTATATTTAATCAAACAAACACGTACCCGCCTCCGGTTTCCATTACCCAATAATTATCGTTTGTAATGTGTTTGCAAAGGTTCGGAAGCCTTACAAAATTAAATTATATCGACTCGATATTATCGAGTACGTTATGAATTATTATGCCTGTACACCACCAACTAATTGTAGGTTACAATTCGGCGAATAAAGCAACGTCTGTAGTTCCGCTGCTTTGTTCCTTTTATGGGATGCAAAGCACGGACAAACGGATTCATTTCTATAATTGTTGGCAATTTAAATCGGCTCAAATTTTTTCATTGTTGGATTTTTTTATCATCGTCATTTTTTATTTGTTTTATTTTTAAGAAGATTTTGGCAATATTGGTTGTTAACCTTATTTCTCGTATGAGAAATATGCATATTTTTATGCGCAATATTGCGTTAAAAAGGCTATAGGTAAACAATCTAAAAAATACTGCAGTATTTTATAATAACACTGTGATACAAAATTAAGGTTTGCGAAAGGGAATGGAATAAAGCAAATGAAAGTTAATAGTTTCCAGAAAACACTAGGGTTTTTTTATATCACGTCTCAGTTATTTTTTGTACGCTTTTAAAGATGGTAAATTTTTTGACACCCCATAGTAGGAAAAAATTAAGTAAAACTATGTTAATTTTTCAAAATAATTTTGACAATTTGATCGAGGAATTTATTTCATCATCATACAATTTTTGTTACTTTTTACGTATTTTTATTAGTAAAATGGTATTTTTACCATTTTTGAAGGTAAGAAATCCATTTTTGTCATCCGTTTGTTGTAAAATATACCCTAGATGATAATATACCCTAGATTATAATATTATTACAGAGCAATTTTTAATATTTTTGATATATTAGTATAAAAAAATTGTTTTTTAAGGACTTCTTAAACAAAACATTATTAAATTCGTTATTTTATTTATATTTAAAAACTATCACTGCTTTAACCGACAGTAACACTATAGTTGAAGTACCAGAAGTTCCAGCTACTGGATCTACATCCATTGCTTCATCTTGTTCTGGTAATTCATCATCACTTTTTTCTTCATCGGTGGTTCGTTTTAACCACCAACATAAATAAGCTAGCATAGCGTCGAGATGTTTGCCTTTATATCTGGATTCTGCTTAAAAATTAAAATTAAAACACACATAACACTGTAATTGATCATGTTCATCTAAAAATTTACAAAAATGCAATATATAATCAATATCATCAAAAATACGAATAGAGAATCCATATTTTAATAAAAAAATAAAAAAATACCTGGATTATTCCACAACATTGGAACACCGAATTTCATTGACTTCTTTTTCTTTTTTGACCATTTAATTAAATTGTTATTACAAGTTCTGCAAACTTTTCTAGGCACCTAATCAACATTTTCAATTATATATATATATATATAATTGAAAATGTTGATTAGGTGCCTAGAAAATATATATATATATATATATATATATATATATATATATATATATTCCGTAATATTGTAGGTACAATTGTTTTACATTCTCATATTTTGGAACTAAGTTTTGTTTTCCATTATATTGTCCACAAATATAACAAAACTATTTTAAATGCTTCAAACATTCATTCATTTTTAACTTTAATAAGTTTAATTAATAATATTAATTAAGAAAAACGCTTTATGTTGCCGTTACTGATTTACTGTGTATTTTTAAGTAAACAAATCAATTTTACCTTTAAACAACGTCGTTTTTGCTACAAAAACTACAATTTTTTGTAGTAATAGTTGTATTGTTTTTAGGGATAAATAAATTTACGTATTTAAAAATAATAACATGTTTTTTGGTTAAAAAATTAAATAGAATATTTTTTTTTATAAATTTTCTTTGGTTTGGAATATCATCAAGCGTATATATTTACAGCAAAAATTGATTTCTCAGCCTTAAAAATAATAAAATTTTAATTTTACCAATAAAAATACTTAAAAATAGCAACAATTGTGTGACTGTAGAAAAATTAACAAACAAAATGGATTCCTTGACTTCCTTGAATTATAATTATAATTATAGAATAATTTAAAAAAAAAATTGTTTTACTTCATTTTACTCACAAAAATCTACCAACTTTAAATGCATATAATAAACAACTGAGATGTGATCTAAAAAAATCCTAGTTGTAGAAGCTATTACCTTTCATTTGCATTTGGTTTCATCCCATTCCCTTTTGCATATAATTATATATTATAATTATTACAAAATATGTTATCAAATACTACACTAATATCTGTAGTCTACAACAATGTTTTTCCGCAGAATCAAAAATACCGTCAAAGTTATAAAAGTAGGCCAGTTTTTAAGGTAAAGTATGTTATCTGTGTAAGTATTTTGTGATTATAACAAACATTTTGTAGATTTAAAAACAAAATCCTACATCAATAATTCAACCATAATTCAAATTTTCAAAGGACCTTATTTTTACAAATATTTTTGTAGACCCAGTAACAAAAGTATTTTTTGGAAATTGGAAATTTAATTGAAAAGAATTTTGATGAGAAATGTTGGTTTATTAATAAAACAAAAAAATTAACACAAAAATAACATACACACAATTAAATATCCCCCATTCTGAAATCATCAAATTATAAAGAAATTTGATACAATATAATTATCAGTATTACTACAACACTTAATAATGATGTATTTCGTAACTTTAACCCACTTCACTGTATTCCCTAATTTCAGTTTGAAAATCAGTGATGGAATCTTTTTTCGGATACTTCGCACTTCGCACACTCGTTAAATAGGTATAAGGAATCGGAATAACAACAATAACAGATTTTTGATAATATATTATAAACACTTTGGACAGTTGTTACGAATTAGAATAAAGTAAGCAGAAACATAAGTTGCAGACGCTGAAGTCAGTTGAACTTGTTGATGCGTATTGTCAGTGGGATGATTTGATTCACTGCCTGAAATTACTTGTACATTTTCAACGAAATAATTTGTTAAACATTAACAAAATAATCTGTAACCTTTGAAATTAACAAAATGCTTACAAAATTGGATATAACATTTACAAAACTTTCGGTCAAATATTTTCCTTTTACAAACTACAACTCGTGTTAACAAATCTGATTTTCATAATAGTTTATACTCTCAAAAACTGTTCTAACATTTGACGACATTTTCGGATTCAACACACAATTTTACATAGGAATTGACTGCCGTTATAGAATTTAAAAAAAATACCTTGAAATGCTCTGTGGACTCATCAATGCAGTACATTAAACGTATGGTGATGCCGAATTTGAGGAAATTTAACATTTAAAATGGTTAGATGACGACTGTAACGATATGGAAAATGAAAGTATGATTTGAATGAACCAACTGCATCAGAAATTAGCAGAGAAGGAGCAGAAAATATTTAAGAAATGCTTTCTAAGAAACAAACATTTTTTCGGTTACCCGATACAAATGTATGCATGTATCTGATCAGAGGACAAAAACACCTCACATTAGTCTAGCCAAGACCCCACCTCACCTAGTATGTCACAAATTCGCCACCTGGGTTAAAATTTTTCGAAAACCTGTTGATATGGACCAATGCTGAGGTGGAATTTGGATTTGGAACTCACCAACCATTGCATGTTAATGAATCATTTGATGATTAAAAATTGAATGAAAAAAATCAGTGGTAAATTTTATCAGTGCGGAATTTTTCAGCCAAAATCTTAACTTAAAAAAATGTTTTTGGCGTTCAATTATGCCTGGTAACCTTGTTTTCTATTGCTTTAGCTTAATGTATTCAATTACACGAGATGCAAGACGAGATTGTGTTCTACATGGTTGTCGGACAGATTTTGGGAAATTGACTAGAACCACGCGTGGGTAGACTTGTTATTTCGGATTTTTTAGCTACCAAATATGTTATACCACTTACTTAACAACAACGAGGAAGAATTTATAATAGGACTAATTTTATGAAGCATAAAAATTAATGAAAGAGGAAATATTAAAATTAATTTTATTATTATTTAAGAAAATGATTATTTTAGTATTATAGTATTAGTTATTATTATTTCTGCTTTTTTTTAAATATGCTCCTTTTAAATTCCTTTTTATTTTTTATTTATGTATAATATACCTATTAATCAAATTTTTCCTGAAAAACTAACATAATAGTCATTTTTTACAACAAAAAATAAATTGTAAAGCTAAAATGCGTTTTTATGATTGGTTTAAACATAAAGAAAAAAACTATACAATATATGCTAAAAAATCATGTCTAGTAGCGCCACCACGTAACTGTTATCGTAACAAAACTACCACTTTTATTAATCAGCTGTCAAATGCGTAAATAATATTTACTAAATATAAATTATATTAGGTAGTTATCATTAGTTAATTCTGCACCAACAAATATAGTAAGAACGCAATAATTTACCATGATCACTAAGATAAAATACATACACTAACGTAATTATATATACATATAAGCGTTGAGTCTTCTTAATCAATTATATAAGTAATAAGTATTATTTGAATTAAATGCATATAGGCTTCATGGTTAAATGGCCTATAAAAACAAACAAAGATGCAAAAAGTTTAGCTCAAAACAGCAACACAAATAATATATTCAACTTTAAAATATTATGAAAAATATTTATTGACGAATAAAATTGATTTTTATAAGAGAGGCTGATAGCCAAGTGGGTTATGACAACAGCTTGACAAGCTTGACAAGTGACAGACCTGAGTTCAATCCCCGGGTGGGCCAATTTTTTTTTTTAAATTTAAATATACTAATTTGATTATTTCATTCAGTAGAATTTGACTAATTATTAGTGACTGCTTTTTCGCTATGACAATTGGTTAAATATGACTTATAATTGTTGTTTAGTTTTTAATATTAGTGGCATTAAGCGCATTTTGTATGTATCTAACTTCTTTGTAATAACTTGTTCAGTGTTTAGAATAAATGAATAAATAAATAAAAAATAAATAAAAAAATTAGTTATTTTTGGCTAATTCATTTTAAGAGAATAGTTAAATAAAATATTGTATGCGACACTCGAGGAATAACTTATTGCATAATATCTTATGAAACGGTTGGTATACTAATTTTCAATTGTTATTTTATCAAAAAGTACTAACAATTAGTATTAAAAAGTTTTTCCTAATTAACAATCTTATTAAAGATAGTGTTTTAAAATTGGGTTATAGTATAGTAAAGTAAGCAGAAACATAAGTTGCAGATGCTAAGTCAGGTGAACTTGTTGATGCGTTTTGTTAGTGGGAAATATTTTGTTTTATTTGTCAAAATAGTTGTCAGTTAAAATTTATTGTATTCTAATACAAATTAATATTTTGGAAAAGGCAATGAAAGAAAAATAAAGAAAGGTACTTAAAAAAAAAAACTTAAGTGAGAAAATGAATGGAATGGAATGGTAATTGGATGGAAACAAATGTTATACTCTCTAAAAATGAATTAGTCAAAAATGACTAATTTAATAGTTATTAGTGGCTGGTTCTATGGTTAACCATGGAATACCATGGTATCCCAAAATTTAACAGCCAATTCTTATGTAAAATTATCCCCTGAATCTGATAATGTCAAAAGTTAAAAAAGTAGAACAGGTTTTGAGATATAGTAAATTTTCCGTTTAATATGGAATTGACTATATCTTAAAAACCGATCCATAATTTTTGACAGTATTTTCGGATTCAGGGGACAATTGGCTGTTTAATTTTGGGATACCATGGTATTCCATGGTTAACCATGGTACAAGTGAAAAAGCAGCCACTAATAACTATTTTGACTAATTCATTTTTAGAGAGTAGACTAGCGGTCGCAGTTAAGAACTTTTTTGTTGACTATAAAAAGTTATGTGAAATATAAATAAAAATAAAATAAATAAATAAATAAATCAAGTGTACTTTTTCTACGAAATAATTTGTTAAACATTAACAAAATAATTTTTAACCTTTAAAATTAACAAAATGCTTTACAACACTTCGGTAAAATATTTTCCTTTGTTAAAATAATTATAAAACCTGGTTTTATACAAAAAAGTATGTTAAAATTTTACAAAATTAAATTAACAAACTACAAACTCATTTTAACAAATCTGCTTTTTAAAACTATATATGGGTGATTCTACAAAAGTTGGACAACTTGATGTCATCAGTCAATATAGTAGGTATTTTAATATTTTTTGTAAATATTTTAGTATATTACAAAAGAATTTTTTAACTTGTCCACCCAATTCTAATGTATTTTTTCAAAAGCACGTTTATAGAAAATCATAATAAATATTCAAAACATCAGTACCTTGGCGTGTCACAACTCCTGAATCAAATATTTGAGAATATTTTATCATAGATTCGAATAATATCAATTTAAAAAAAAAATGATAATCTTCGTACTCACTTTTACCCACTTTTAAAATTTAAAATTCCTGCGAAATATTGAAGTTTAAACGTCAAGTCCTCGTTTAATCTCAAGTGTTGGTAAAAATTACCTACAGAGCCCGTCCTTTGCACGACAGTCATCTTGAAAACAATGCAAGCGGCGAAGTTGTGGTGAATACACGTATAGTTCCAGTCAAAATTTCAGTACTGTGTGAGTCCCATATATAATAATTGAGATATCGGTATAACCAAAATCCACCAGCCGCCACTGATGTGTGGTATTATTTGATTTTAAGATATTGTATAATATGCTCAAAGTTGCAAATCTTATATTTTCCAATAAATTATTATTATTATTATTTAATTAGTACCCTGGTAAACTACGTCACTTCCCTTGCATTCAAATTAAGAAAACACAAATATTTCGAAAACTGTTTGAAAAAGTGACTGGCCCGGTCTGGAATAGTATATTTATTATATTATCTATGTTCTCATAACAAAATACTGTTTAATTTTGCATATATATATATATACATATATATATATATATATATATATTAGGGTGGCCCAAAAAAAAAAGAATATTTTTGTTTTCCCGTTTCTTGTGAAAATATGTTAGTTTATCATGTTGTAAGAGCCCTGTCAAAATATCAGATCAATTAAAAAATTTTTAGGGGTCGCTCAGGATTCGAAAATATTCAAAATCTTGAGCGTCTTGAGCGACCTTTAGAAATCAAAATATCGATTTGAAATTTTCAGAATCTTTATTATTTTTAGATTAAAAAATAATATCGGAATGAGAAAAAAAATTAAAATAAAAAAAAAATTCAATTTTTAACGATTTTGGAATTTTTTAAAAATCTTGAGCGACCCCTAAAAATTTTTTAATCCTGCTGATTTTTTGACAGGGCTCTTAAAACATGATAAACCAACTTATTTTCACAAGAGATAAGAAAAAAATATATTCTTTTTTTTTGGGCCACCCTAATATATATATATATACAGTGCTTGCAAATGCAAGTCCGACCGCACTGGAAAGGACGGCTGTTCAATACCCGCGTGAAAAGAACAAGGATAGAACGCCAAATAGAATTTGATTGGCCAGAGCCCCGGATGCGTGCGAATTGTAAGCGAGGTCAACTCTGGGCCAGAGTCTCTGGCTGCATTTAGACTAAATGATTTAGTGTTAAGCAAACTGCGTTGGAGTGGAGATGCACATTTTAATTTTCTTTTTAAATATTTTATACCCGAATCCTAAAAATAAAATGTTTTGATTTTTTTCCTTGAGAACTAGGGCAAAAACAAAAATAGTATTCTTAATAAAAAAGATTTCTCAAATAAAAATAACTAAAAATAAAAATAAAACTCTAAATAAAAATATAGACCAGTGCAGAAGCCTTTAAAAATGGTAAAAAGAGAAAAAAAATAACAGTAGGATGAAACCCATTGGAAAAGGAGGGGAATATAATTAAAATTAAAGGAAAAATAAATTACGGGCGATCTGAGTTCGGGAAGTGAGGGGGGGGGGTTTAAGGGTAAAAAATGGTTTATCTCGATTTCCGGCAAAACTACAAGTCCTATGGAAAAAAGTTAAATGTCAAAGTTGTAGGTAATAAAAAGATCTACAACTTCTGTATTTACAATTTTTTCACATAACCTCAAAATTTATGTGAAAAAATCAAAAAACCAAGTTTTTGGTTTTTTATTTTTATCTTTTTCAAAAAAAAATTTTTTTCCATGAAATTTGGTGAAAACTTACCTTTTTATGTCCCAAATACACTGTAATTTATTATTTCGCCTTATTTTGACTTAATATCAAAAAAGCACCCTAATTTTCAATCGAAAATTCTCGCGTGAAAATATCAGCTTTTTTCAAAAAGTCGTTGTGCTTTTTGTTCGATGAACTCTCTACTTTCTGATAGTGTAAAAAAATATACATTACTATGGTAAATGTTCTCAGAAAATACAAAAAATATTATAATGAATAACGTAATCAGAATGAAGTATCTAAATTCAATAGTATGATTTACATGTATTTTTATATTTTATGAGATTTTCTGACATAAATGTTATTAGAATTTAATAAATAAACTTTTTAACTAAAAAAAATCACATTTTTTTGATGAAATTGTACATAATGATTAAAATAAATTTTCGAATTCGAGTTTTTTTCGTTATTCATTATAATATTTTTTGCATTTTCTGAGAACATTTACCATAGTAATGTATATTTTTTTACACCATCAGAAAGTAGAGATTTCAACAAACAAAAAGCACACCGACTTTTTGAAAAAAGCTGATATTTTGACGCGAGAATTTTCGATTGAAAATTAGGGTGCTTTTTTGATATTAAGTCAAAATAAGGCGAAATAATAAATATTTCAAATCAAATAAATTACAGTGTATTTGGGACATAAAGAGGTAAGTTTTCACCAAATTTCGTGGAAAAAATTTTTTTTTTTAAAAAGATAAAAATAAAAAACCAAAAACTTGGTTTTTTGAATTTTTCCCATAAATTTGGAGGTTATGTAAAAAAATTGTAATTACAAAAGTTGTAGATCCTTTTATTACCTACAACTTTGCCATTTAACTTTTTTCCATAGGACTTGTAGTTTTACCGGAAATCGAGATAAACCATTTTTTACCCTTAAAACCCCCCCTCCCACTTCCCAAAGTCAGATCGCCCGTAATTTATTTTTCCTTTTATTTTTATTATATTCTTCTCCTTTTCCAATGGGTTTCATCCTACTTTTATTTTTTTTGGTTTCAAAAATTATCGACCCTGGTCTAATAAAACTCTAAAAATAAATAAACTGAAAAATTAAATTAAATGTTCGAACAAGCAATTATTAACGATTCGTCGAATTGTTTCTCTGTTTGGTCTGGCCTCGAACATTCCCGCAAATAATCTTTGAATTTCTCGTTCAGAATTACCAGCAAAATGCCAGATTAAAATCTGAACTTTTTGTTCCAACGTGTACCTACATTTTTTAATTAAATAATCTTTTTTACTAAAATTACTACCTCTTGGCAAGAGGCTCTTGCTGGCACCACTGCAGTTCTCGTTCTAATATCCTCGTGTCAAGCACGCTGCGAGGTGCGCGATGGGTATGCGTTGTCGTAGCCTGTCGGCTGGCCAATCAAATTCTATTTGGCGTTCTATCCTTGTTCTTTTCACGCGGGTATTGAACAGCCGTCCTTTCCTGTGTGGTCGGACTTGGATTTGCAAGCACTATATATAACTATACTAATCTGAAAATGTATTAATTATTGATTTTATATTATAAAAGTCCTATTTGTATATTTTTTACTAAAGTTTCATACAAGTTTCCTGCATATTTTATATGATTTACGTGCCTATTAAATTAATACACTATTGATTAAAAACAAATTAACGGACTATTAAACGGTTTATTAATGTTCAAACACAAAAAATAATAACAACATAAAATACTTAAGTTGTTGAACCCCCAATCGTGTACATAGGTAAATCCAAACCATTGTTTTACTAATAATTTATCTATAACGCATCTAAGTGGCGTGTCAGCAGAAAAATCGCCAGTTAATCGCGCCGAAACCGACAATGATACGGTTTACTACATTTAATAGTGTATAGGTTGTAATTATCACCTATATTATTTGTAAACTATAAGAGGCGGGTGGGGAATTTAAAATGCTGATTGGTCCGTATCTCTCAGGTATACCAAAGCAGGTGAGACATCAACTCTGGCTCCGGCATCACTAACCAACTCTCAAACGGCTCGTACACGAAACGACACGCGAATCATCATCGTAGGAGCCACTTTTTCCGAAACCGAGCCGCGAAATTTGACGTTTAGAAATCCGATTTTTATGACCTGAAATTTTCGTGACTTGTGACTCGTTAACTTGTGGGATTATCTTTGTGATTCGATTGATTTGATGATTGTGATATTTTGTGATGTTTTGTGATCCCGTTGGTCAAATGAAACCGCTGAAGTTTCAGCAGTATGCTTATCCCTAGACGGTTTCAGCGAACAAGCGTTGCGCTGTCCGTGCTACTCATTTTTTTCTTATTAGACATCAGGTAAAAAATAAATAGTTATGTTTTTATATTATGATTATAATAAAAATTATTTTATTAAAGTAAATCCTTTATTACAATTGGAATTTAGAATTTATATTGGTATAAATCCATTAAAAAAAATCTACTCTCTAAAAATGAATTAGGTAGTCAAAAATAACTAATTTAATAGTTATTAGTGGCTGATTTTTCACTTGTACCATGGTTAACCAATGAAAAACCTTGGTATCCCAAAATTTAACAGCCAATTCTTATATAAAATTGTGTCCTGAATCCGAAAACACTGTCAAAAATTATGAAAGTGGAACAGTTTTTGAGATATAGTCAATTCCATATTAAATGGAAAATTGACCATATCTCAAAAATCGTTCTACTTTTTTAACTTTTGACGACATTTTCGGAGTCAGGGGACAATTTTACATAAGAATTGACTATTAAATTTTGGTATACCATGGTATTCCATGGTTAACCATGGGTACAAGTGACTATTAAATTAGTCAATTTTGACTAATTCTTTTTAAGAGAATATGATTTAATATCGATTTAAATTTAAGTTTAAGAACAAAATGGCTTATTGTACTTACAAATTAAAACCAAAAATGTACGATTTCTAAAACAAAACGGTTTAATTGAATTTAACGTTGGTTTTGTAATAGTATACTATAATACGAGAGGAAGATGAGTTTTGCGACTCGAGTCGCTAGACGAGAGATGCAAATCATTCATTCAAATGATTTTTAAATCTGACATCTGTCAGATTGTTAACCTCACTTTTTACCAATTTTAAATATTATTATATTCGCCTTCTTTCAATTTAAAACCTGATTGGTTAAAATAACAGTGAATATTGAATTCGGCCAATCACTGATGCCTAACAACGTGAATAATGAGTTTATTATTCACGTTGTTATGCGCGGCGGTTATAATGGTTATCAATATTATATATTATAATATAATATATTATATAGAAAAAACCCAATATTATGCAATAGGAGTAAATAAAAAAAATTATACCTATACCCTAATTTTAAACAGTCAATTTTTATTAAAATTTATTTATGAAAACGTAATACACATTTTGTGCAACAAGTGACGAAAATAGGTACTAACACTTTTTTAGGCGAGATAACAGTCAGTAATGTTTGGTAATGTTAGCGATCTTAAAGAAATGATTTCAACGAGTTAAACACCATACTTTTTCTATGACAATTTGACAAACTTGAAAAAAATATTCTAACCAAATACTATCTTTATTTTTAATTAAAAGCATAACTATACAGTGTGTTCCAAAATCTCCGGACCAAACGAAATGGGTCCTGGAAAAATGTGCGACAAAATGTCATTAACCATTTTTTCGAATTCGAAAAATTACAGGAGTTATTTTATTTTTAAGGCCGCCAATGCGAGCGTTTTTTGCAAACACTAAAAATATAACAGAACCTCGTTGGAGGCTTTAAAAATTAGATAACTCCTGCAATTTTGCGTATTCCAAAAAAAATTTAAAGAAAATTTTGACTTTTGCCATGAATCAAATCCTTTTGTTTGGTTTAGTGATTTTGGGACACCAAGTTGATTTTATTTAAATTACTTATTATTTAAATAATTATTAATTGTTATATTTAAATAACACTGTGCAACATTTTCGGAAAAAATTAAGATGATGGGGTTCTGGAAGTATTTTCGGTTTCTACAATCAAAATCATGAATTATAGCGTTTACAGAATGTTTAGATTGATTCTGTTTTAGTAATTCTGGATCCCAAAATATCGTAAAATATTAAATAATTAGTATCAAAACTTTTCAAACAGACCTAGGATATGTTTTGAATATCTATATAGCTCTTTAAATAAAAATATACCCATACATAGAAAGGGTTTTAAAGAGTCGTTTTTTTCCAGGCCTTGTAAAAATTGTCTTTTTTAGGAAAAAATAAATATTTTTAATATTATTTTAATTTACAAAAAAATCCTTATCCGATAGTAATGTTGCTATCCTCAAGAATATTCTTTCCGAATTAAAATAAAAGGAATAATTATTATAATCATAATATTAGGTATAAAAATATAATCAGCGTCGGAAATTTTTTTCTCGATATCAGTTTACTAAAATTTGTAAATTTTCCAAAAAAAATTCTTTTGCATTTTTTTTTGTATAAACCTTAACAAAAAATAAAAAATGCCATAGTGAATTTTTCTAAACCTTTCCTAATTTTTTCGTTTTTTTTCGAAAAAAAAACCGGTTTTTTTCCACTGGCTCAATTTTTCCAAAAATTTTGAAACCCTAGAAGGATACTTGGTGCCCCTTATACTAATACTAAGTGAATTCTTAAGAAAAAATGTTAAGCACATATTTTAAAAGGTAAATGAATTATTTTTGTTACTAATACGTGAATTTACAACAATATATATTTTATAAAGCAAAATTTAATTTAAATAAAAACACTTAATTAAAAACAAATTTAAACACTCACAATTAGGTAAATTAAATTTTTACCGTTATTGTCATATTAAAAAAAATAACAAATATTTAAACAGTATTGGCGTAATAAACTGTCATAAAATTTAAAAAATACACACAATTTCCGTACCAACAAAGGTGCACGTTATTTTAAAACCACACACTCTCGCTCAAAACCAATTCGAAACTTAGTTTGCTCATTAATATTTAACGTAAAAATATTAAACACTAAACACGATATTTTATTAAGCATGTTGTCAATATACATATTTATATATTTGAGTTTTATGCGAGTTTAAAATTAATACGGTCGAAAAGTCGCTTAATGATGTTTTGAATATTAAATTAGTATAAATGTTGATAACACAGTAGGAATATCGTGTTATATTTCAATTAATTTGAACCGTGTCCCATGTTTTGTTTTTAACGCTTAATTGGATTTTGACGCATGGATTAAAGGATTTTGGTTTTCTGATGTGGCAGCTCTGATGGGTAATACATTTTCCATGTCTAATTTAATTTTTATTCATTTACCCACAAATATATACAGGGTGTTCTATAACTAAAAACACCCCAAACACAATTTACTTTTTATGTCATTTAGTAATTCGACCTTTGACGACCTTTATCTTGGTTATTATAAGGAATCTGTGGTTTTGCTGTGTTACATTAATTATGTTCCAATAATTATGAGATACCTTATTTCAAAATTTAAAAAAATTCATTTTTTAAATGCGCATTACAATTTTAGTAAAGATTTTAAAATAATAGAATTCGGTCGAACATGTAATATATAATATTGATATTTAGAGGTGCCTATTTTATTTTTTCCATTTTCCATTTAAATAACCCAAAAATAATCTAAAAAATAAAACTGAAAGCCTATTTTTCAGCCTTATGATAATACCATAAACTATTGCCTAACCTTTATTCTTGAAACATTTAAAATATGAATCATGAATTTTATGGGAAAACCTTAATAAACTTACCTAATTGCAGTTTGTAATTTACGATGATTTTTATTAATTTTTCTGTAAAACACAATAAAGCAAAACTTTAGTAATTTTAGTAAGAAATTTATGCATTTTTTAATTTAAAAAATTGATGTATTTCTTAGCTTCTGGCAATTCTGGAAATTATAAATGAACGTACTTGTCGTAATTATACGTTTTGCATTTCTAGAAATGCAAAGTGTATAATTTACTTTTTAGCATTTAACTGTCCACAAATTATTTTAAATACTAGTTTTGTAAATACCAGTTCCTATAAGCCAATAATGACTGGTGCAAAAACTAGGTAATTATGTTAATGCACAAAATAAAGAAGGGACTCAATATTTTAATAATTTTGTAATTAAAAAAATTACGTTTCAGAATAAATTAATCCATAAGCTTTAATTCAATTAGAAGTACTAGATTTTAAACTAAAGATATAAAAAATCCTTCTACATTGTATAAGGATAAGAAAAAGTAAGAAATCCTTAGATTCCATTGGGTCGTCCAATAAATAAGTTTGTTTTTCCTTTCTATGTTTTTAAGGCGCTCCCACACAAGATTTAATGGCGTTAAAACAATTAATAAACATTTTTTGCAATCGACGCAATCGAAAATTAATTAATCTTAACTTATCTGTGAATTGTTTAATACCTCAAGTAAATCACACTATTGACAATAAGTTCTAACCCAAGGTGGAGTAAAAATGTCATTACTTTATGTTTTTCATGCCAAGTTTATCATTACCTACAAGATATAAATTTTATCTTAATTTGTCTACTCTCTAAAAATGAATTAGTCAAAAATGACTAGTTTAATAGTTATTAGTGGATCTGAAAATACCGTCAAAAGTTAAAAAAGAAGAACAGTTTTTGAGATATAGTCAATTTTCAATTTAACATGGAATTGACTCTATCTCAAAACCTGCTCCACTTTCATAATTTTTGACGGTATTTTAGGATTCAGGAGACAATTCTACATAAGAATTGGCAGTTAAATTTTAGGGTACCATGGTAAACGATGGTACAAGTGAAAAAGCAGCCACTAATAACTATTTAATTAGTCATTTTTGACTAATTCATTTTTAGAGAGTAAATCATCATTGACATAAAAAAATTGTAATGTTTTAAATTCTTTTTGGGGCTTTAGGATATACCTACACCAATTTTTAACAATTTAAAATACACAAGAATAGATTATTTACCACAAAGTTACATTTTGACTAAATATAATTATTATTAGAATTATTGATCAAATGGTTAAAGAATTATCTACCTATAGGCAAAAAGTCCAAGAATAATTTTTCCTATAAGACATTTACAGTGCATTTTTTTTAAATTTCTTTAAAATGTTTTAATAAAATATAAACATTTAGGAATATCTTTCCAAAACTTGTTTAAGCAAGATGAGACACTGGAAACTTGAGGTAATTTCTTTGATCTATTTCAATTTAAGGAGGTCGGGCACGATATAATTTGCTATGAGAAAATGTTTAGGTTGTAGTAAAGTCTACTATAAATACATTTACAAATTTACAAATTCTTATGTAAAATTGTCCCCTGAATCCGAAAATGTCGTCAAAAGTTAAAAAAAGTAGAAAAGTTTTTGAGATATAGTCAATTTTGTATTTAATATGGAATTGACTGTATCTCAAAACCTGCTCCACTTTCATAATTTTTGACGGTATTTTCGGATTTAGGGGACAATTTTACATAAGAATTGGCTGTTAAATTTTGTGATACCATGGTATTTCATGGTTAACCATGGTACAAGTGAAAAAGCATCCACTAATAACTATTAAATTAGTCATATTTACTAATTCATTTTTAGAGAGTAGTTCTGTACTTATACCCAATTTCTTTATAATTTGATGATTTAAGAATGGCGTGTTATATAATTGTGTGTACCTGTTTAAAATATCTGTGGTGTAAAGAGTAATCTTAAAATAGTGTCAAAATCCAACACCAAGTGGTGTTAATATAAACACCATGAATTATGATTGAAAATGTTATATACAGCAAACACCAAAACGGTGTTTATCTAAAAATATTTGAGAAGTGCACCTACACAGAAAAAAGGAATAGTTCATTTAACTATATTAATTTAGTTGACCCATAAGTATTTATTTTTGTATTTTTTTATTTTTATCAACTATGGGAAGGTTAATATAAACAAAGATTAGTTTGACGGTACTAAAGCAGATAGTTATTTTATTTTTTTTTAAATTGGTTAAATTAACCCAGAAATCTTTAGTGAAACCAACCCGCTGTATGGTTCGGTTTACTTAATATGTTGTTTGTAAAATAAGAGTTACTTCAACCTAAAGCACTCTGTTAAAACGATTAAAACAATTTGCCGTGCATTCCCGGTTGCATAGTGTGTACCGATGGCGGCAAAGGCAGTGTGAATCACGTGATGTTCTTAAATCTCGCCTCTGTTGACTTACATGAAGAGTATATAAGCTCAGGTAGTCCTTTGCCTTGGTGTGACACTACAAGTTGTTCGATACTAAAGATACCTTAAATAGGTGGAAACAGCTGTCAATATTTGAAGTATTTTTAGTTGGTGGAACGCACTAAAAACATTATCTCTAGCGAGTTGAAGGTTCAATTTTCTGGAATAATACCACTGGTAATATACTAGTAATGCGTCAAGGAACTTCCTGTTTCCTTTTTTTTTCTGTGTAGCATGATTTAATTTGACCAAAAACACATAATATTTAACACTGAAAAGGAGTTCAATTTACACCAGGTAAAATTTATTTTAATACTGTGTGAAAGTTAAATTTACACTATTTTAGTATTTGAATTTACACCGGACCAACGAACCATATTTAACACCATTTTGGTTTGTATCGATATAGACCGTGTATGGTGTTAATTTGGTGTTAAAATGGTCATGAAATTTTGAACAGTGTATATTATTTTTGTGTTCATTTATGTAGGTATGTGTCACAGACCTATGTAGGTCTGTGGTATGTGTTAATTATTTTGTTTAGGAAATTGATTAATAAAGCACCCACTAAACATTATATTTCTTAATTTCTGAAGTGTTAAAAACTAAATGCTTACATATTTCAAAGTTTTACAAAAATTGCCTTTAATTTCTTTATTTCCCATTATCAAGCATACAGTTTTGCCAAAGTAATTTATTCAGTGCTACGAAAGCAAAATAAGTTTTTTTAGACATATGTCACACAGGTTAACCTTACTTTTTACAACATTGAAAAAATAAGAATTCATGTTTCAGAAAAAATATTCTGCACCATAGAAACAATGTTGTTTCACATGCGCGCAAATCTATCTTTGGTGGTCTCGTCATAAAATTCTCATTTCTCGGCCCCAAAGTCTTAGAAACACAAAAACAATTTTAAATCCATATAGTTATTTATGTTCATCAAATACGTATAAGCAATTCTCTGAAGTCACACTCAAGTGTGTATCCTCAATTACCATGATTTACAGCAAAATATAATTTATAATGTGGAAAGATAACAATGGCAGTTGCTGGTTTGCGGATCGTAAGAACTACCATAACTTAAATTATTAGCAATTGTTGCCGCGTTTTATTGCTTAAGAAAATGTTTCGAGCATAATTTTCGGGATTAGCAGTGTTTTGTCATATTGCAACAAATATGTAATAAAGTGTATACCTAATGTTTTACAAATGGCATATCTAACGTTAAATATGACTTTGGTAAGGCGTTTATTATGTTTTATATTAAATGGCTTTAGATGTTGTGCAATATCAGATCTTGAAGAAAATTTCTGCAATACGACATCTTAAGTTTCATTCATAAAATATGTTACACCTTTTGATACCCTTATAGTAGTGCTATTTATGAGTGAATATATTGAGATGTCCTTCTTGAAAATAATTATTTTTTATTTTTGGTTGTTTCACTTTTAGTCTAGAATGGGGTTTTTGGGAAGCCACCAGGTCTAGTAATAACATAACATAAGTGGTTCTGCACTAATGCAAGAATTTTAAGAAATCATACATTTTGAATATTAGAGCTTCACGGAGGTTAGGTTTTCGTATGTTTTTTTTAAACATCCCTTTGTATGTTTAAAATAAGTTATTGTATCTTTTGACACCTTAATATGTTTTAAAAATAAAATTATACATACATAAAATATTTATAAAAAAAATCTACTTACTGAGATATTACATTTCACGGTGGATAGGTTTTTAAATAACAAATTAATGAACTTAAACTTTTGAATTATAAAACAGCAACACTCTCATCGGCATATAAATTCTAACTGTCCTTCAGGAATCACAAGCATCTATAATGTCGTAAACAGAGGTTTTTGCTTATTTAAAATGATTAAAGCGCAATTCGTTGCATAAAATTTAAATCAAACACAGATTAATGGAGGATAGAATCAATTTTTGTTACACCTACATAAATGGTTATAAAATTTTACCTTTAATTTTTAATAATATTTTATCTTTGATTCGATTGCTTTGGATGTGTTTAATTTACTTGTGAACTGATATTTTTAGTATGTTTTTACTACCTCAGATATTTGAAAACATATAGGTTAACCTAGAAAGAGTAACAGTCACGGAGGATAGGTTTTAGACTTTTAAAACATTGTAAAAAATAATTAATTGCGGTTAAAAATCTGGAATCTGAGCTGTAATATCTACTTAATTATGAAAGATCAAAACACAATAAAAGTGTAGGTCAAACTCATTTAGTTTTATTAAATATCACGGTGTAACACCATCGGGGGACATTTTGTGAGATTTACCCATTTATATAATAATTCTACAACCACCATTCCAAAAATAACCAAATGATACGGAAATTCAGTAGCGTGAGTTTTATGGATACATTCTTCATTAACTTCCGGTCAAAGTTTTATAAAGATAGGAAGTAAAAACTTCAAGTTTGACGGGTTTAAATGGTTTATAATTCACAGTCCCGAACAATTTTTTACAAAATCTCGATTATGTAATTTAATCATGTAACACGATAGTATTGAAGTAGTTATTGAGGAGTATATTTAAAATTATGTTGTAATAAACATGTGTTGACTTTACAGGTAGATAAGAAAATTTATTACCGACATTTTAAGTTAGCCTTGTTTCATAGACCACGACTTGATGATGATGATGATCTTTTTGTTTTTCACGTTTGCCTTACATCATGCATTTTAGTTTTTATATACCGAACGTTTCAAGAATGGTTTAATTTCTTTAAAGTTATTTGCCTACTTAACTTGTTGTGGCTTTATAGCGTTTTAGTCACTAAAGTTAATTTTAAGTTCGTTGACAGTTGTCAAATGTCATACAATCGTTAAAATAAATTAATAAATAAACTGTTTTTAGTTCATTTTTAAGGGAAATATTTCGATTCCCAAGTTGGTTACTACATTGTTTTACATATGTCGCTCCATACAAATATTTAATTTAAATCATTTTAGACACTAATTTAATTAATCACTCTCTCGCAAGCTTGCTCGTGCCTAAATTAAATTCATGTCTAAAATAACGTGTATCAAACTATATTATAATAAACTGTATAAGGGTGATTCTACAAAAGTTGGGCAACTCTTGACCTCATTTTGTTTATATAGTTTTCGGAGAAAATTAAACAGTATTTTTTTATGAGAACATAGATAATATAATAAATATACTGTTCCAGACCGGGCCAGTCACTTTTTCAAACAGTTTCTGAAATATCTGTGTTTTCTAAATTTGAATGGGTACTAATTAAATACATAATTTATTGGAAAATATAAGATTTATTGCAACTTTAAGCATATTATACATTAAATATCTTAAAATCAAATAATACCACACATCAGTGGCGGGTGGTGGATTTTGGGTATACCGATATCTCAATTATTAGATATGGGACCCACACCAAATTTATATGAGTTTATAATGACATTAAATAAACAAGTTCTGCGCAAGCAGAATTTAAATTGAAGTTTGCGAAAAAAAGATAACTGAAACATCGAACATGGAACTGACGACACGGTACTTGATGAATGGGATACAAATTTGAGATTATAATTCGGAATTAAGTATTTTACTGATATTTACTACTTATCAATAAATCACATATAGCCTTATATAAATTACAATGAAATATATATACGTAAGAAAATAACTACTCACCACAGTACTGAAATTTTGACTGGAACTATACGTGCATTCTCCACAACTTCGCCGCTTGCATTGTTTTCAAGATGACTGTCGTGCAAAGGGCGGGCTCTGTAGGTAATTTTTTACCAACACTTAAGTTAAAATGATGACGTTTAAACTTCAATATTTCGCAGGAATTTTAACATGGACACAGAACTGACGGGTAAAAGTGAGTAAAAAGATTATCAATTTTTTTTAAATTGCGATTATTCGAATCTATGCTAAAATATGAAAAATACATTATTTAATGTTTTATAGTTTCTAGTGAAATTAAAAAATTTAAGATAAATTGAATATATTTTAAAATAAAATCACTCAAATATTTGATTCAGGAGTTGTGACATGCCAAGGAACTGATGTTTTGAATATTTATTATGTTTTATAAACGTGCTTTTAAAAAAATACATTAAAATTGGGTGGACAAGTTAAAAAAACCTGAATCTTTTGTAATATACTAAAATATTTACAAAAAAATATTAAAATACATACTCTATTGACTGATGACATCAAGTTGTCCAATTTTTGTAGAATCCCCCATATAATATTTACGTCGAACAAATTAATTTTTAATTTAGATTTAAATTTGTAACAAAGAATTCGAACGCTGGAAGCGTTTTGTAAAACTATGAGAACCGCTTAGAGATATAAATCTCGACCTTATTATATTGGTCAACTAATTATGGTATCATGTGGATGATGATTTAATTTCATTTGCATACTAATGTAGTTTAATAAGCTCTAAAATCAATTAACTTTAATTTATTGACTCGAAATGAAAAATCGAAAATTGATATTAAGAAATTAAAACGTAACGAATACAATTTTATTATCTGGTAAAAGGGGCATTAAAAATATTTACGGGTATCGTTAATGCTTAGATTTATTTGCCTATTTAAATATTAAAATTTAATAATTAATAATTTATACAATACATAAAGTTTATAATTGAGAATTGCATTTATGTAAGAAACATTAAACATTTTTACGATTTTTATTAATAGTCAAACGGTGCATGTTTTTATTGATATTTCTAACTGTAATTAAGTAATTAACGTACAACTTAAGTGCTTGATTACATGATACAAATAAGGCAGCTTTAAATTAATCTTGTAAAGTAAAGTTTTTTTATAAGCCCTTACAACCCTGTGTATACACACACAACCTAGGGCGACTATGTTTAAAAAAATCTTTGACACTTGCTGTTAAAAGTTTTAAGGAGGAACATCCCTATTTTTAAGTTACAACCGTGAAAAATTTTGCACAGTTAAGCCTAGTTCTAGCAGAAAAGTAATTTAATTTAAGATGTAGTTTAATTTAATTTAAAAGTTAAAAACCCAAGAATCCTTTGTAACGTTCATACAGTGATGTAATTTAAGACTTAATTTAATAGTTGGCCAACTTTTATCTTTTAAATTAAATTACGTTATTTTAAGGTTATTTCGTACTAACCTAACCTATTTTCGAAAAATCTAACCTATTTTGTGTAAACGGTTTTAATAATAATAAAAATATTTAGATTGTAATTACCAAAGTAAGGCATATATCTAATACTTTAAGTTTTAGATACATGAAGTAAGCACCCTCTTTAAAATATTGATTTTAATTTCAAACACTATTAAATAACGTTAAATTACTTTTAAAGATAAATTAAATTATATTACGTTATTTCTCTGTTAGAACCCAGATTTACTATTATTAGCTTCTTTATGTCACAAAAAAATTTCACGTCGATTCAAGTAAAAAAAATATTTGTTAATTTTAACCAAATATTAACAAGATTTTATGTTAATGCAGGTCCACATAACTTTATGTCAATTTTACAACTAACTGTGATCTGTTAACTAATTGAATAAGTATACTTATACATTATAATGTGTAATTATAACAATCATTTTGTAGATTTTATAACAAAATCCTTTGTTAATATTTCAACCATAATTTTTGTAATTTTTAAAAAGGACCTTATTTTTACAAACCTTTTTGTAGACCCACACTGTTAAAAATGTTTGTAAAATAACTAAACCAAGCAGTTGCATAGTAAAATTACAAAATGCTGTATTTTATTGTAATTTTAATACGCATTTGTTGTAATATTACATTTTACATATAAAAGCATTTTAATCATGTACATTTTTTTGTAAAATTACAATTGTTTTGCAAAACAAAGGATAAGTAAAATTACAAATCAGTGTATACCAATACAAAATTATAATACAATTTGAGTAATCTTCCAAGACATGTTGGGAAATCTACTAAGATAAGTTGTAATTTTACAATCTATATGTATAAATCTTACACGCATTGTAATTTTACTAAACAGTTTGACAGTTTCTTATAAAAAGCATCTCAGATTTACAAACGTTGTTTGTAATTTGATTTGCTATAAAGTTATGTAAAATACACAGTATGTACCGATTGCGGCAATCACGTGATGTTCTTGCATCTCGCCTCGGTTGACTTAGGTGGACAGTATATAAGCTTATTCGTTTTTGGTGTGTTCCAATACACCAAATTGACCGACATTGATAAGAACCAAAATAGGTCTATCTATCTAGCTGTCTGTCGGTATTTAAAGTTGGTGGAACGCACTTAAAACAAAAACTCTGGCGAGTGAAGGTTCATTTTTTTTAATCTTTACAGTAATGGGTAAAGAAAGATTCTTGAAAAAACTAAGAAAATTGCAGGATTTTTTTCCTAGTATAATAACAATATCATCCTTCGTAAATTACTAAATATTTTTAGTGTAATTTGTTGTACAAAATAACAGTATTTGTATTGTTATATTGCGAAATGAATTTTTTTTAGTTTAGTAAAATTGTAAAATATATTTTGTAATTTTCTTAAACTAAGTTAAAATGAATTGTATAGTATAATTACAATACACCATTTTAAAATTACTTAACATATTTAGTATTTTTTTAGCAAAATTACAATACCTGTATAGTAATGTTAGTTAAAAAATTTTAATATGCTTAGTGAATTTCCACAAACTTTTTGTAATTTTCCCAAATTGAGTTGTAATGAATCGTGTACAAATTTACAAAACTGAGTTTTATTATTACTATATTGTAGTGCGTAAAAACTTCCTAAACATGTTTAGTAAAATTACAATTGAAATTTTTAACAAAAGTATTTGTTGGAAATTGGGAACTTAAATGAAAAGGATTTTGATAAGAAATGTTGCTTTATTAATCAATTTCGTTAACAAAAAAAAATAACACATACCTACATAAATGAACACAATTATACTAATCACATCATTCTGAAATCATGAAATTATAAAGAAATTTGGTACAATATAATTATCAGTACTACTACATCACTGATGTATTTCGTTACTTTAACCCACTTCACTGTATCCCCTAATTTCAGTTTTAAAACCAGTGATGGCATCTTTTTTCGGATACTTTGCACTTGCGTATTGTCAGTGGGAAATGTTTTGATTGACTGCCTGAAATCACGTGTCTTTTTTCTTGATATTTTTACACATCCTTATGGATCTCCACTGGAGATTCCCCAGCCATCTAAGCTTTTCCAAAATTGGACTTTCTAAGCTTAACAAAAGCAGGGCAATTATGAATGATATGCATCACGTTTCTTCTTGCCAGTTATAGATTGTTCACTCTTCCTATTGTAAGCAGGTGTATTTAAAGTCTCGTCATAATTTCGACAAGATCAGAAATATTTTTACGGAAATGTTGGATATTCTGTGTTGAGTGAACAATAGTACTTTAAAATTTTTCATTTTAAATGTTGTCTGCCTCTTGACTGCCAAACGCCCACTAACCACAAATAAAAAACATAAATGCTCAAGATTATGTTTCCTTAAAAGTGTTAATCCGACAAGCGAGTAAACAGTTTACTTGGTATAATAAAAATCCTATAAATCAAAAAAGATGCGAACTAACGTTTTTATTCATCGGTAATCCAAACATTATTCCGTTTGTTAGCCTCACGAAGATAAATGTTAATACGGGGCATTTTGTTAATGTCACTTTTACTTATTTATTAGTTTTTCAAACACAATAAGACATCGTCAATGACACATTTCAAATATTTATACGAGTATATAAGAGTTTCGTTTGTATGTCAGTTCTGTTTGAATGATTTATTATTTTGTTAATTAAAATATTGCAAAATTGATTGCTTGATGGTATTTACAAACATTTTGACTGTAAAAATAAATACTGATCTGGATTACCCACGGTTATAAACGGGCTGCTTGCAGGCAGGCGATTAAATTGGCAGGAATTCGACCTTGCAGGAGCCATATAATTTTTGGAAGTTGATACGCCGGCTCTTAATTATATCTGCGCTGATCAACGCCATAATTTAGCAAAATTGCCGGTTAATACATCGTGGTTTTATAGTTTTGCTTTTTTAACCGAAACCCATTAACGTTTTTTCATCCTTTGTGGTGATGAAATCCTTTATGTTTCGCTGATTTATGATATGCAAATATTTTGGGATTATTTGCAGTGGCTTCAGGCCACGAATTTGGAAACTTGATGAATAATATTGTGATTTAAGTTTGACTAATTATTAGATGTTTATCTAAACATAAACGTTCACATTCCAAAATGATAAGTCAGTTCCTTTAGAAAAGGTAACATTTTAATTAATGTCGGTCATCCTGGTTAATATCTTCTACCTACTGTTTTAGTCATTCTAATTTATTCCACAAATATTAAAAAAACAACTTATTTTATAAACTAACTACAAAGTTATAAATGCTTAGGTATTCCGAGATTTCTTAGAGAAGAATATCAATAATTTATGGCATTGCTTTTAAATTTCCTCGGCGGTTCTAAAAAGACATGAGCGTACGTATAAATAAGTATTGAAGAACCAGTTGTGTGCTGTTGAGTTCAGTTTACGTTGGCTTTTTGTAAGATACGAATTCATTTTGACATTTCTGAATATATTTCTACCGTAAATGCTGGTGAAAGAAATGTAGAGTTGGACACTGTCTTCATATAAAAATGTCATACAATATACTAAACTTTGTTGTGCCAGCATGCTGCAGCAGTGGTGTAACCTAAGGGGACAAAGGAAATGGCTTTCAGACAAATTTATTAAATACCAATAAAAACAATATCAATGCTTTAATGTTAACATATGAAGGGGTAAGAAGCAAAAGAGTACAAGTGCTAATAAGACAAATGGAGTTATTAACTTTTAAAGTTTTTGCTATATACAAAAATCTGGATAATTGTTTCAATATTGTTGTTTGCATTAATCAACCTGCAGAGCTCGTACAATTTTCACGTTAAGAGAAAATAAAAACAAATTGGACTCTAAACTACCTGATTCTGCACTTTTGCTTCTTCATATACAGGGTGACCTGAAATCAAACTGACAAACGGATAAATTCCAGGAATGATTTTAGATCGATTTTTTTTTATCTAGAAGGATCATAATCCTATAATTGTATGTAAAATTACAGTCTACAGAATAGGGTTGTTGGTTATAGATACATCAAATATTATTATATTATATCGTGTGCGCGCACTAATCCTTTTATTTCAGCGGCTCAGAATTGGAAATTGGAAATTAAAACAAAACATTTGAAAAAATCTAAAAAAAAATCAAAATGGCGATAATTGAAATGGTCTTCTTTAACGACCACTATGTAAAAGTCACATTTCGTATAGGATTGTTGTTAAGAAAATGAATTTTTTCATTTAACACCTATCCTTGACAAAACTTGAATAAAACTTGGCAGGTCTATGTGAAAAAATATTGAAAGGTACGTCAAACATTGAAAAGTAAGAATAAAACCGTTTGATAACTGTCAGATGTCAGATATCAGGTAAAATTTCAAATAAAATTGGTTTTAAATTCTGAAAAAACATTACTTTGTGTTCGTTGTAAAAAATTGTTATTTGTTTTACAAGTATTGAAAAGCTAATTTTTCATGGGAGTGTTTAAGTTGCCCACGAGGCCGTCAGGCCGAGTGTGCATTAACACGGGGTACAATTCTCAAGATATTAAAATTTCATTTTAGAAATTTGGAATTCTTCTCTTTTAAACCTAACCTTAGCTTACACTTTTGGACATTTATACAGTGTGACCCATTTGTTTGCGTTTCACCCCTGTAAAATCTTTATTTATTGTGCGATTTTAACCGGATTTGTTTTAAAGTGTATACCTATCTTGATAAACTGTATTTTTGGAGCAAAGAATGCCATGTACAAAATACAAAGCCTACTATGTCAGTTTTTAAGAGTGGATTTTTAAGAATTTATATTATCGATTTTTTTAAACAAAATCTAAGCACGGCACTGGATTCAACACCCCTTAAAACGACCCTTTACTAAATTTTATCGAAAGTAGAAAAATGCACAACAATAACTACAAAAATTTATTCTGTTAGTTATCCATGAAATAAAATTAAAAATTAATTAATAAAATTAAAGTAATAGCACCATGTTACTATTAGTTTAATTTTATGTCAAATAAAAAATAAATTTTTGTAGTTATTATTGTGCATTTTTTTTCTTAAAATTTTTCAATAAAATTTAGGTCGGTTTGATATGAATTCTTAAAAATTTACTCTTAAAAACTGACATAGTAGTCCTTATATTTTGTAAAAATATGGCGTTTTTTTGCTTTAAAAATACAGTTTATCAAGATCTACACTTTAAAACAAATCCGGTTAAAATCGCACAATAAATAAAGATTTTACAGGGGTGAGTCGCAAACAAATGGGTCACACTGTACATTAAAAAATAACAAATGGTGTCGAACTTCCTAAAGGTCGCATTTTAAAAATGCAAAGTGGAAGGTGAAACAAAAAAACACTTTTACCAAAATACGCACTTTTAAAAATTTGATGATTTTTTCTTTAAATTTTGAAAATTACGTAGTTTGGTAAAAGTGTCAATTTTTGTTTGTTTTATATGTCTATAGACATATTAAAGACAAACATTATTGCCCATTATTGTATATGTGTTTTGCTTGAATATACATAAAAAATGTCGGTTTAAATAAAATGCAATGGTGGTTTGTTCTGAATTTGGTTTTAAAAGTTATAGGTATGTTATGGTGACAAGAAAGAGCCTGGAATAGCCGTTATGGCAAAAAATCTATAATATTAATAAAAACAAAAATATTGCTTTTAATTAGTATTTTTTAAATAAACAAATATGAGGTATTTTATTCAGAATGATACTATTTGAAATTAAATTATGCATGAAACTGTTCACATTCCAACTATCTGATTAAGCAAGCGTCCACTCTCTTTCTGTATAAGGGTTGAAGTTAAGAAATGAACAATTAGGGAATTTATTATTTCTCCCACCCCCAGTAAGGCCACATATTTCTTGCAGTTGTTGAATACAACAACCGATATTTTTTCGTATATTACGGAACGCCACTGTCAAAGTGAATCTTTTATAATTTCAACTTCTTTCAATATTTTTTGTTCAGGAAATAAACAAAATAAATGCATGCTAATGATATGCAATGATTATTAGGAACACCATAAAAATATTTACATAAATTTAAAGGATATAGTAACATTTATATGCATTAACTTATTTACAAAACGCGTTTTTAAAGGAAATAATAGCAATCAATTGGAATTAAGTTGTAAATGAAACTTATTTTTGGGTTGTAATGGTAATTTTGATGAGATTTTACCAAAAATACACTATCTCATAAATTTAAATTTGAAAATTATGCATGTTTTGTAATATGTAGGTAATAAAGTTAATTAATTAGACCTTAACAGTTTATAAAAAATAAGATAAAACTATGCTTGCCTACCATTATAACAATTAAGTTCTGTCATATGTTTAAAAACACATAAATTACCAATGAAAACCACTTTTATATTTTAATAAACGACAATAAATTATAATAATTGCAATTTGAATTAATTATAATGGTATAAATTCATAATGGCGCATTCGCCATTTAAAAAACTTTCTTTATTATATTGTTAACGTCTTTTTTTATATAGGTACGGACATTTCATGAATAAACCTTAACAACCACATAAAAGATATCATTGAAATCTCGAAAATCTTTATTGAGGATGACAGGAGGTGTAACAAAACTGTAAAGGGATTAAAAAGGAAATGTTCATCACTGTTTTTATTGATGTTCTTTTTTAAACGGACATATGTAATTTACTTTGTCTTTTTTGAAACTATTTAAATCGACGTTAACTTTACTTTAAGTTTAGTTTAAAAGGGTTGGAAAGATTTGGATTTAAGATTAAATAATTTCATAGATTCGTCATGTATACTAAAAATAGTAATAATAAATAAATTTAGAAAGAATAAATGGCAATAAATTTATCAATTAACAACGTGTGTTTATATTTTTTAACCAATTAATAAACAATATTATTTATTAAAAGTCCATAAAATTATACAACACAAAATATAAAATATTTCACTAATGGAATTTTAATTATCAAATTATTAAAATAAATAAATAAAATAAATGTTATTTTTAGAATTTTATTGCCTGTCAGTTTCTTTTTATAAGCAAAATATTTAGTTTGGCTCGTATCTATGTCAAAGTTATTTAAATATTAACATGTTAACAATCAATTTTATTTTATCCTATCGGGAAATTTAGTTTTGTTTTAAAATCGGTTAATACCTTATAACAGTACCAAAAACACCCCGAATGAAAACAATACTTTATTGGTCGATAGTACTGTTTTTGTACTTGACATTTTACATCGTTTTGTACATATTTATTCACAAATATTAAAATTTTTAATTCGATGTAAAAAAATAAAAAATATATTTGAAAAAATATAAAAAATCTGACTTGATTCTTGCCCTCTGGCATTTCCTGACAATTTTACTATCATGATTATAATTATCCTAGACATAATTTTCATCTAAAATGATAATAGTATATTATGTATCAAGTTTGATAAACGCCATTTTATATATGAATTTAATTTAATTTAATTAATGAGTGTATATAAAAGTTTATAAACGAGGTGCATACTATACTTTTTCTACGAAAAATACTTATTATTATCTTAAAATAATTTAAATCAAAAATATTTATAGAGCGCTATCTATGAAACAATAGGGGAATCTGTGTGCACCGTCAAATGTCTCATTTTTACATTTTATAAACAAAGATTATAAAGGTCATAAATCGAAATGTATTTCTTGAAAATTGACAGTTTTTCACAGTGAAAGTAAAGAAAATGTTTTATGAGGACTTTACAGTGGAGTCCGTGCCCGAATTTAAGTAATAGTTTACTGCCGGCGAAATTAAAAGGTCAGTACAATGTTCATATAAACTTTTCAAATATTGGCGTTGAGAAACTATTTAATACTTTTGAATTTTTGTATTGAGATAATAAAATAATTTTCACATTTAGTATTATTTTACAAGAAGAGAACTTTATTTTAACGATTGTATGACATTTGAGAACTGTCAACTAACTTAAAACTAACTTCAGACCGTGACTAAAAACCTGTTGCTAACTTCAGCCCTTGACTAAAGCACCATAAAGCCACAACTTGGCAATGTGTATTTACAAGGTCAGTTAGTGTCATGGAAACAGGTACGATAAAGGGCGTTTTAAAGGTGGGAGTAGAAAAAATCATTTAACAACTCTTCTGTTTGTTTTTCTTTATCATTGTTATCTTAAAAAACGATAAAACGCTTGTCCACTACACTTTTTGTTCACAATTTTTTCTTCCTAAAACTTGATAAAAACAAAAGATGGTGATGATAACTCAAAATAAAGGAGCAAAGAAATTATATAAAAATGTAAATTAATGTGTAATGTGTTAACATGTAAAACTTGCTTTTTTTAAATTCCCAGGAATAACGAAGATATAACGATTTTTGGTTTTCACAGATATTTAGTTTTTTTACATTTTTAAAATTATGTCCTTTTGCATTTTATCCAATTAAAAGAATATAAAAAACATTTTATTGATAATAAATCATAAACATCTGTATGGCTTTTACGTTGATGTAACTTCTAAAGAATTTTATTGGTTAAAAATCTGTTACACCAATAAATACAATATTATTAATAGGATTTATAAAATCAGCAAAAAACATCTTAATTCATTTTACTGATAATTATCCGCTGTGGTCTTGTTGATAATTAATGTAAAATAGGCTTAAAACAATTAATTACGGCCCATTAAACTGGCACTGTATACGAGGTGTGTTCAGAACAGAACGGGAATTGTTAAATTTCGCGGGTTCGGAGGGTCCGGTTGTCATAAAATTTTCTTTATTATGTTGGTATACATGCCCCCGAAGTATGATAAAAACTTTAGCTGTTTTCATTGTTTACTTTGTCGGTGGCAGCCTCTAAGGTTAGACGTGTTTTATGAGCTCGGCGATTTTTCGTTCGTTAAAAGAAATGGATCAAAGAATTTGTGTCCAATAATTTTGCTTAAAAAATGAAATAAATTCTGTGAAATGTTAACAAAGGCCTATAGTGAGTCTGCTATAAGTAAAACAAGAGTTTACAAGTGGTATAAGAGTTTCCAAGATGGCCGTGAAGACGTTAAAGATGACGAATGCCCCGAACGCACAAGCACATTAACAACCGATAAAAACATGGAAAAAGTGGAAGAAATGGTTATAAACCATCAGAGAAGTCGCTGATGATGTTGGTATATCGATTGGCTCATCCCATGAAATTTTTTCGAATGTTTTGGGTATGAAACGCGTGGCAGCAAACTTTTTGGCCAAAAACAATACTGTAATGATGCCCCAGTCTCCATATTCGCCAGACATGCCTCTGTCTGACTTTTTCCTATTCCCAAAAATACAGAGAACCTTAAAGGGCCGTCGTTTTGCAAGCATAGATGACATTAAAAGCGCATCGCTGAAAGAACAAAGATCGAGTTTTAGAAGTGTTTCGAGTATTGGAAGAAGAACTGGCACATGTGCATAATATCCAATGGAGACTATTTTGAAGGCGACAACATTAATGTAGACGAATAAATAAATATTTGTTTCAAAAAACGAAAATTCCCGATATTTTCTGAACACACCTCGTATAGTATTCTTTACTGGTCAAATACGTGCATAAATTACGTCCGAAAAATTATCATGCTAGCGGGAGGTGCTCCCAAAAAATATTCGAAAGAGGTTTTGTAGTTTAGTAATATTTATGATATTAAAACTCCAATTATATGAGAATTTTATTAGTTAATAATATTAACTAAGTAACAATCTACCACCTTTATTTTTTTTATTGAAAAAGTACCTACATTCCAAAATTCATTAATTTAAAAGTGAAATTTTATGAAAATTATAAGAAAATTGTAAATCATAAAATATGACTTTCAAACAAGCATTTCCCTATTTTTATTTACATTATTCATTAGATTATTGAAAAATAAAATAAAATATTTATCTTAAATTTACTAAAAAAATATTTATGAAAGTTTAGATAGAATTACCATCATTGATTGGTAGTATTTAATTTAAATTATATATTAATAAATCATTAATTATAATCCAGATCAATTAGCGCTTAGATAATTTACCCTGTACCTAACCTTACATAATAATTAATTCGCAATCTGAATAAATAATATATTATGTTCTTTTTCCATTACATAGTAGTTTAATGTGACATTTAGATCGGTTATTACAGAGACTAGCTAGCGCCTTGCACAGCTACCCGCTAACTCTGAATTACTTTATCTAATGTAATATAAGCTCGTGTGAAATTCCTGTCTTTTGCTCATTTGCAATGGACTCGAGGCTAACTTAATTGAAATAAATCTGTCGCAATAATGAGCAAACGGCTTATTAAAACTACACCTGAAGAAATTCTTTATATGGTAGAATATTAGAACTTGATTCTAACAAATTCAAGTTTATAAATTTTGCAATAAGTAAAATCAAATTACAAATATACAAAGAATAAAAGTTATTTACAAAAATATTTTGAAATATTTACCAGATTCATTAATTAATCTTAATATTTATCAATTTTTTATATAAAAGTATTATATCAAGTATATCAATAATTCCAACAAATTGCATTTTTAAGCATTCTCCAAACAAAACAACCCTTTACAGCCCTGTTCATTTTGTCCTATACACATAAACTATCAAAACGCGTCCTTTTATAAGCCAGTGTTGCCATATCACACAGTACAATAAAATCACCGGAAAAGAACTGGGACCTAAATTCTGAAATTGAAGAAGTAACCCCAGTAGCACAAAGATATTGGCCCAATATTAGTAATTATATTGGGCCAATATATCTTTCGTCAGATTTTTTCTATCATGGTCCAATATTGAAAACCAACATTGGCCCGAAGTTGTTTGACATTATATAACCGATATTGGAAATCCGCATTGGCCCGAAATTGTTTTACATTATATTCTAGGAAAATTATAGTACTTTCGTGTCGACAAACGTTTGTTTTCAGGAAATCTTTATAGTAGGTACTTGGGGGGAAAGGGGGGGCGGATGACAATGCCCACCCAAATGATAAGGGGGGTTACTTGATATAAAATGTACCCTCCAAATTCTTTGAAAAAATCTACCAATAAGACAAGTCGCGCACCGTCTATGTTATTCTTAATTACGATGAAATGCTAAAATCGTTTGTATCGTGTGCTAATATGATCAGCTTGAGCTTTATTGACGTAATAACGAATTTATAAAATATTGGGCAAAGACGCGCCCCATACAACACCAATATTTTGTGCTACTGGGGAAGTTAAATTAGAGGTGGAGTTTACAATTTGAAAGCAGCTTTGACATCTTTAAATAAAATTATTGGAATTAGCGAAACAAAGCAAATTTTAATTAAAAGGACATAATGGGATTTTTTTTAAATAAAGTTTAACTTTTAAAATGTCTTGTGTTTTACTATAAAAAATAAATATAATAATAAATATATAATAAATATCCAATATATCCTACCGGACTTTTGTGTTTCCGTTATAGAAACCAAGTCATATCTCAACAGGCTAAATGATCTGGGATTCTTATAGCTGGGTCCTTTAAATGCAGTAAAAATTAAAAAAAAACTCTTCGAATTCTGAGATCTGATCAGGATTCAGTGCGACGAAAATATTCTAAAAATATAGTTTTTTCTTAGTCTGTATACTTAAGTATAATGAATAAGGTAAATTGTCTATTATAATCCAATGGCGGCTCATGACCATTCATGAAGGTGAGGCCCATGAACCGCTATATGGCGGCGCAATTTTTTTTGAAATTTTCAAGGTCTCGCGTTTTTGGAGCACCTTAGAATCTAAATAATAAAAATAAATTATTTAAAAATATGTTCTTTCACGAGAAGAATTTTCAAAATTTAGAATAATACAAAAAGTGCGGGACGAGGCGAGATTTTTATTTATTCCTTCAGCAGGTTTTCATATTACCCAGGAGGTACTGCTCATTTTACCTATCTTACAATAATTATTTTTAGATAAATAAAGGCACAACCGCACAACAACAAAATTTTTATTTTATTCCGGTGATTAGTAACATTAATCGTTGTATTAATTTTAGAATAAAATCTAAAATTCTGATTTTTGCAGACTTATACTTGAAATGTGAGCGCTTTTAAAAGCAATTCAGAAATTTTAAAAATTTATAAAGATTTTGAAAAAAAAAATTGTAATATAGAATTATAAAAATCGTGCATTAAAAATATTACCCTGCGGCGAGCTATGTGAATTATTGAAAATTTTCTTTACATATATATCGAGTCAAATGTAGTCAAAACATTGACAAAGTTTAAAAAAAAAATTAAGTCGCTAACTTCAAGGGTTGTAAAAATATGAATTTTTATCCAAATGCGCGCTACAATACTGGAAACAAATTTTCGAACGCAAAAACGAAAAATCCAACAATACTTGATTCAACTACCTAAACTCAGTATAGCATATGCCCCGCCCACTGACGGCGCAAGCAGATTATGCAAGACAGAGTAAGCACGTCGACACGGTTTCGAATATCCGAGCACTGTGTGGTACAACTTGTACCGTACAAGCCCAACTTTGTGGGCCTCAATGTCTACAAAAATTCGCGTATTATCCCCGCCTTGCGGGGGTGCCGGCGGCACCGTGCAGCGGTGGGGAGCATGATGTTGTATCGGCAATGTGTGACGTATATGAAGCGCAAATTTCGGGGCTTACTATTTCCCTATTATGCGGTCGGGCAATGATTTAAGCGTTTAGAATTAAAGTTGGAAGGGGTGCGCGCTAAATTTAAAGGAAATATTTTAAACTTTGATGGTTATTCAATGTTTTGATACTTTTAATGACTGGAAATTAGTTTAAAAACGTTTTATATTTAAATAAGTAATGAATCTAACATTTCAAATTATATTATAATTTTAACATGTGAGGCCCGGCCTCAGTTGCTTTATACAACGAGCCGCCACTGTTATAATCATATTTAATACCTAATCAATTTCTTATTACAATTTTTACATAAATTTTTCCCCTTAAAGGATTTTAAAATGTACTTAAATACCTATAATTATGTAAATAAACATAACATAAAATATCCCTAATAAACATATATGCAACATATTTCATTCTACTTACTAACAAGCTCTTAGTAATAATCCTATTTGTCATTGATGAATTTTTACGAATACAAATGATCTGTAAATTATTGTAATTAATACGTAATTAATGTAGTATTTAATCACTGGTAGAGCATAAATCAAAACAAGGTTTTGAAAATGACCTTTTACTTACTTCAATTTCTTTGAAAAAACCGCAAGAAATTGTATATTATGTGGTTTGAGGTTGGTTTTATTGGTATTTATTTCCTGTATATTTTTTAAGAGGGTATTGTATTATAAATAATGAAAAAAACATTTAATTTTTTCTATAATAGTTTAATAGAATAATGGTGATGATACCAAATTACCTATCTATGGTTCACATTGTTATGTATTGCAAATCATGGTGCTTAATAGCCTTTGATCGTGTCAATAAAAATACCAACAATTGATTATGGAAAAAGGAATTGCACAAAAAGAAACATTGTTGTAATTTACCAGAAGTTACAATTCATATTTCTTCCTTTTTTACATCATTAATTTTTATTGCCCTAATAAAGTTTGTGTCGGTTTTAATACTACCTGTGATGAAAACTCTCAACCCCAGTGTGAAGCAGTTTCTATCTGACATCTCAATCACTGATGACACCTGTTGATTTATATGTTTTGAAAAATTAAGATATTTTAATTTGCAAATAAATTTTAAAAAATATTATCTTCTTTTAATATCATCCACTTAGTCAATTATGGTTTCCTTAAACTATGTACACTGTTTAAAATATCTGTGGTGTAAAGAGTAATCTTAAAATGGTGTCAAAATTCAACACCAAGTGGTGTTAATATAAACACTATGAATTATGGTTAAAAATGTTATATACATCAAACACCAAACGGTGTTTATCTAAAAATATTTGAGAAGTACACAGAAAAAAAGGAATAGTTCATTTAAGAAATTATTTAAATCAACTGTGTGAAGGTTAATATAAACAAAGATTAATTTGACGGTACTAAACCAGATAGTTATTTTATTTTTTTTAAATTGGTTAAATTAACCCAGAAAACTTTAGTGAAACTAACCCGCTGTATGTTTCAGTTTACTAAATATGTTGTTTGTAAAATAAGAGTTACTTCAACCAAAAGCAATCTGTTAAAACGATTAAAACAATTTGCCGTGCATTCCTGGTTGCATAGTGTGTACCGATCGCGGCAAAGGCGGTGTGGATCACGTGATGTTCTTAAATCTCGCCTCTGTTGACTTACATGAAGAGTATATATGCTCAGGTAGTCCTTTGATTTGGTGTGACACTACAAGTTGTTCGATACTAAAGAGACCTTAAATAGGTGGAAACAGCTGCCAATACTTGAAGTATATTAAGTTAAGTGGAACGCACTGAAAACATTATCTCTAGCGAGTTGAAGGTTCAATTTTCTGGAATAATACCACTGGTAATATACCAGTAATGCGTCAAGGAACTTCCTGTTTTTTTTTTAGCATGATTTAATTTGACCAAAAACTCATAATATTTAACACTGAAAAGGAGTTCAATTAACACCAGGTAAAATTTATTTTAATACTGTGTGAAAGTTAAATTTACACTATTTTAGTATTTGAATTTACACCGGACCAACGAACCATATTTAACACCATTTTGGTTTGTATCGATATAGACTATGTATGGTGTTAAAATGGTCATGAAATTTTGAACAGTGTAGGTTTTAAATTATTAAAACATTTCATTTAAACCTTGTATTATTTAAGCAATGTTATACTTTATAATTGGCAATTATTTATTTTATACGCTTCATCAAGTTACTACAATATTTAAAGATCAATTGATTTATGATATGCCCTACAAAAAACGTTTCTAAACTTCACTTGTATATTTATCCCCATTTTCTTGCACAATTTTTGATTAAAAAAGATGATACTTTCATAAATAATATTTTAAAGTATTTTTCCACAAAAATTGAGATATTTTGTTCTTATTTGAGAATGTCGAATTAACTAAAGTAAAAGGTACAAACTCAATTTCTATAAACCTAAATTTCCATTTAACCCACTCACATTGATACCTGATATATTCCAATTAGGAGAAATAAAAACTTTAGCATTGCCCATCATTATATCATAAACCTACTTACCACATTATTGCTTAAGTTTTAGTGCACCCTGTGCGGTAATTTACAACTTTATAAAGTTCCTTGCAATTAGTCTTGTATTTAAATACCTCTTTTACGATTCCATTATAATTAATTACGAGGCATTTTATACTTTATTATAAATTAAGGAATAATAAGGAAATTATTAGAGGAAATATTAATCGAATGACATTTGTAAACAACCTAGTTAACAAATTGCGTAAAGCATCATTAAATAGAATATAAATTTTATCACCATAAAATCAATAGGAATTTAGATAGCATCTTTTCGCGAGAACTTTTTCGTCTTTGGGTTTACATTTAACAATTATAATCCTCCCACGTAAATTAATTATCTTCATTGGAATTTGCCGATTTTTAAATTGGATAAGACCACCAACCGAGATATACTAATATGTTAACATAAAACAAATAATGATGAAACAGGTTTCGTTAATTTGATTTTTCATTATAAATTTATTTAAATAAAACGAAAAAGCAGGTGCCACCGCCATTTGCAAATAATGATGACACTCGGCAAAAACGGTAATAAAATAAAAAATAACATGGAAGAATATTTTAAAATAATTGATCATTGTTTAAGTTGTATTTATGAAAATAAATTATTAAGGATGGTCCATTGCATTGGGAGGATGTATACTCGTATAAGTGATTATGTATAACCAGTAATTTGTATTAGATATCGCCCTCTTATGTCGGAACTAGGAATCATGATAAATTGCTTCTTTCCTGTGAATAATAAATTTAATATGGCTTGCAGAGAATATTTTATAACATTTATATCAATACCTGTTTTGTTTTATAATGAGTTTTAATATATTTTTCTACTCCTACCTTTAAAACGTGATCTTTTAAATACACATTGACAAGATGTAGCCACAGGTTTTTAGTCACGGGCTGAAGTTAGTTGACAGTTTTCAAATGTCAAACAATCGTGAAAATAAAGTACCCTTCTTGTAAAGTAATAATGGGGAAATTATTTTATTATTTTAATACAAAAATAAAAAGTATAAAATAGTTTCTTAACATCAATACCTATTTGAAAAGTTTATATGGGTGATTCTGCAAAAGTTGGACAACTTGATGTCATCAGTCAATAGAGTAGGTATTTTAATATTTTTTGTATCTAAATATTTTAGTATATTATAAAAGATCCAGGTTTTTTTAATTTGTCCACCCAATTTTAATGTATTTTTTCAAAAGCACGTTTTTACAACAACATAATAAATATTCAAAACATCAGGACCTTGGCGTGTCACAACTCCTGAATCAAATATTTGAGTGGTTTTATTTTAAAATATATTCAATTTATCTTAAATTTTTTAATTTCACTACAAACTATAAAACATTAGGTAATGTAGGTATTTTTCATATTTTATCATAAATTCGAATAATAGCAATTTTAAAAAAATTGATAATCTTTGTACTCACTTTTACCCGTCAGTTCTGTGTCCAATGTTAAAATTCAAAATTCCTGTGGAATATTAAATGTCAAGTCCTCGTTTTAACTCAATTGTTGGTAAAAAATTATCTACAGAGCCCGCCTATTTTGCACGACAGTCATCTTGAAAACAATGCAAGTGGCGAAGTTGTGGTGAATGCACGTATAGTTCTAGTACTGTGGTGAGTAGTTATTTTCTTACGTATATATATATATATATTTCATTGTAATATATATAAGGCTATATGTAATTTGTTGATAAGTATAGCATCCACTAATAAAAAATATCAGTAAAATACTTAATTCCGAATTATAATTTCAAATTTGTATTCCATTTATCAGTACCGGGTCGTCAGTTCTATGTTCGATGTTTCGGTTATCTTTTTTTCGCAAACTTCATTCTGCTTGCCCAGAAGTTGTTTATTTAATGTCATTATAAACTCATATAAATTTGGTGTGGGTCCCATATCTAATAATTGAGATATCGGTATACCCAAAATCCACCAGCCACCACTGATGTGTGGTATTATTTGATTTTAAGATATTTAATATATAATATGCTCAAAGTTAAAATAAATCTTATATTTTCCAATAAATTATGTATTTAATTAGTACCCTGGTATACTTATAACTTCCCTTGCATTCCCGGTCTGGACAGTATATTTATTATATTATCTATGTTTTCATAACAAAATACTGTTTAATTTTCTCCGAAAACTATATAAACAAAATGAGGTCAAAAGTTGCCCAACTTTTGTAGAATCACCCATATGCATGTTTGTACTGAGCAGCTCAGTCTGAGCTTTTTATTTTGCCAGTAGTAAACTAGATTTAACTGAAAGCATTAAAAATTTCGGGTGGACACTCCACCTTGAAGTGCCCATAACTTTCAATGCTTCATCATCATCAGTCCATTTTCAAGGGATAAATTTCGATGTACAGATACAAATGTGAAATTTTGACTGGCGCGCGTTTATCAAACTTGATACATAATATTAAGAGACATTTGTTTAAATAAAACAATTTCAAGGGTGTTTCTTTATATCCTTGTAAAAATAAAGTAGAATTTATTTTTTTACAATAAAAATACTTCCTATAAACTGGTTTACGGAAGCGCTTCGTTTTGATAATGCGTGTATTTTTAACTTGCTTAAAGTCAAAACGAAGCGAGGTGTAAAAACATCTGAAAAAATATCGTAACAAATCAAAACAGTGGATTAAAAATAATAGCTGAAATTACTTAACTTTATAATTTAAAAAGTAGGTTTTTATATTTAACTTAAATATTTTCTATTTAGTTTTTATGCAACTGTAGATTAAATCTTACATTTTGATTTAAAATATTACAAAAATCGTAACCTAGAAAAATACCTTTTTTGTCTAGAGTCTAGACATAGAACTATTTATTGTAATTTTGCAAGCAAAAAGCATAATCCGCACATAAATAATCCCTCAGCCAAACTCACAAATCCATAAAAACATCAAAATTGTCATCGTAAAAATAAATCATTTTAGACCGACCGCACACGTCCCTACAAAACCGGGGTAATTATAAATGGTTCAGATCGAAAAACGCAAAAAAATAAATAAAACATCGAAGAAACAATGTCGTTGCAATGGGGCATGGCATAACAAATGTTGTAGTCAAAGTAAAATGTCCCGTTGACAGATGAAGCTGGGTGGTCTATCCAGGCACCATAGCTCACCCTACGCGCACCATAGTCCACCCATCGTCCAGCGGCGTTGTCATATTTTGCTTCAGAGATGCTTATTTATCGCTGACCCACAAATTTATATTTTTATACCTATAGCTATTTAAGTACCTAACTTATTGCAAAATGAAAGTGTAAAAATAAATAGTATATTATGTATCAAATTTGATAAACGCCATTTTATACACGAATTTAATTTAGGCACGAGCGAGCTTGCGAGCGAGTGCTTAAGTTAATAATAATAGAAAAGTTTACAAACGGGGTGCATACTATATTTTTTCTACGACAAATACTTATTATTATCTTAAAATGATTTAAATCAAAAATTTGTATAGAGCGCCATCTATGAAACAACAGGGGAAACTGTCTAATGTCACATTTTTACATTTTATAAACACTAAAGGTTATAAATCGAAATGTATCTTGAAAATTGACAGTTTTTCACAGTGAAAGTAAAGGAAATGTTTTATGAGGACTTTACAGTAGAGTCCGTGCCCGAATTTAAGTTATAGTTTACTGCCGGCGAAATTAAAAGGTCAGTACAATGTTCATATAAACTTTTCAAATATTGGCGTTGAGAAACTATTTCATATTTTTGTATTTTTGTATTGAGATAATAAAATAATTTTCACATTTAGTATTATTTTACAAGAAATGCACTTTATTTTAACGATTGTATGACATTTGACAACTTTCAACTAACTTAAAACTAACTTCAGCCCGTGACTAAAAACATGTTGCTAATTTCAGCCCGTGACTAAAGCGCCGTAAAGCCACAACTTGTAAATGTGTATTTAAAAGGTCACTTAGTGTCATGGAAACATGTACGATAAAGGGCGTTTTAAAGGTGGGAGTAGAAAAAATATTTTATTACAGTTGTAGTTTACCAGTTTTTATAAAAAAATAAGTCCACTATTATAGTGGTAACTGTAACTATAATAAAATATTGTTATTTTAAGTTATTTTATTACAGTTGTAGTTTACCAGTTTTTGTAAAAAATAAGTCCACTATTATAGTGGTAACTGTAACTATAATAAAATATTGTTATTTTAAGATATTTTAAAATTTTTAACACTTTCATTTTGCAACAACATACTCTAAAAATGAATTAGTCAAAAAATTAATAGTTATTAGTAGCTGTTTTTTCACTTGTATCATGGGTAACCATGGAATACCATGGTATTCCAAAATTTAACAGCCAATTCTTATGTAAAATTGTCCACTGAATCCTAAAATGTCGTCAAAAGTTAAAAAATTAGAACAGTTTTTGAGATATAGTCAATTTTCCAATTAATATGGAATTGACTATATCTGAAAACCTGCTACATTTTCATAATTTTTGACGGTATTTTCTAATTTAGGGGACAATTTTACATAAGAATTGGCTGTTAATTTTGAGATACCATAGTATTTCATGGTTAACAATAGTACAAGTGAAAAAGCAGCCACTAATAACTATTAAATTAGTCATTTTTGATTAATTCATTTTTAGAGAATATACATTATAATTTTTAAATTAACATATGGTTAAGTCTTCCTGTTTCAATAAACATTTTTGTTTTTATAGTGATTGCTATAAATGCTATATAACCCCTTATTATAAAACCTAAATTTCTTAATTTGGTTACAGATATATTTATATCACTTTTATATATCCCTTAAAGAGCTAACTTAGGGAGCTTATAACGGTTATTGTTAGCTGTGTTCGATAAAACTACAAAACCCAAGTTTTATAACTAATTTATTTTGGCAACCATTATAAAACTTCTGAAAGAACTGTTTTTTTACATTTTTATTATTTCTCTTTCCCTCAGGCGTATCAAACCTAGTGACTCTTATATTGCTTATGGGGATTTTATATCATCTAAGGTATTGGTTAAGCTTTATAGTTGTATTTAGTTTACTACACTATGATATATACTACTATATAATTTTGAAACTCACCCACTCAAACTGAGTGTTCCCAAGTTTGTCATTTTTGCCATAGATCTGTAGTTTTAATGGTTCCTACGCAACAATCAATTTATTCCTCTAAACGTTATACTTAATGTTATTCCCTTTTAAAATATTCATGTGAATGCATGGTACTATGACTATTTTTTTTTAATTACTGTAGATATTTTGCACATAAATAACTAAATGGCGTGTATAACCTTGTTATACTCTTATATAGTTTGACTGCCTTTATATAACCCTTATATAACTTATCGTTACCATAAGTAGTAAAAATTGTTTATTTGGGTATGGGCCAAGGATCAGTATTTTATAACATTTTTTTTCATAACAAAGTTTCTATAGAGGCGATAACTCCACATAATATTTAAAAAAATATATTATGTTTAATTTAAAAAATAGGTTAAAAAAAATTGATTTTACTTTTTATGAAATATTTTTTTAACAAAAACTTCTGAAAAGTTTTATTGTTCATAAAAAAGTGAATATTTTTTTATAAAATTTATAGGAAAAAAATTGTTAAAAAATTCTGGTCCTTGGTCCACTTCTAACTCGAGATATGACCCAAATTGTAAAGCTACTACCTTCGAAAAAAAACAACTCGGAAATTTGGCATACATTTTTGTGATTTTCGAGTTTAGCAGGCCAAAATACATTAAAAAATAGTGGCACGGAATGTAAATTTTTTTAAATAATTTGTAAAACAGTAAACAAGCTACACTAATGCTTTTATTGCGATCTTCAAGGTCGCATTAAAACTATACAATAAAACTTTGAATAAAACTAAGTGATCTTCAAGACAGTCTTAGGACCATTATAAAGCAGCCTTTAGCCAAAAAGGGTCCACCATAAAAGGGTCTTCAAGAATGAATTTTAAAACTATATTTAAATTATTTAGTTCTTAAAAAGTTCTTTAGGGCAACTTTAAAATTATGTATTAAAACTTATATGCATTTAAAATATCGGCAGACTAAGGGACCTTAAGAATGAATATAATAAATCCTAAAAGTGTTTTTATTTTGTTTACTTAAGTGGGACAACTTTTGTGTAAAATAGTTAAAAAAGCAAATTAGTTTTGAAATAGCCAATGTCGAGAGTACTATAAAACCAGTATAAGATAAATTGGGCATTAAGAGCAAATATTTTTTTTATTTTAATTTAAAGAGTACATTAAATTATTTACATAAGAATAAGTGGCCTTTAAGAAGTTTTAGTTTAACTTAAGGTAACTTTACATGGGGGTAATTAAAAATTCTTAATATTGGCTTGGAATATCGCAAACTTTGTTTTTTTATTATAACAAAATATTAATTAAATAAAAAAAATTTAGTTTTTCGGTATTTGTTTAACAATTACATTTTACAATCGCTATAGTATACTTTAAGTATGGTCCATTAAACGTCATAAATAATATGTAAGTATATATTCTTACAATATCATAAAACAACAAAGATGATGCCTCTTAAAATATTAAAACCCTGACTGCAGTCATGATTTATTTTCATTTGTTTGCCTCTGCAGTCGCAGTGGCATGTGAGAGAATATCTTCTCTGTGTGAGAAAATCACTGGTGTTGTTAATCCATCGTTTTTATTATGTTGTTGCTCCTGCTGCTCGCCATTTGTTGCCATGCAAATCGCAGCATTATTTTGTTTTAAAGACATTTACTTTGGATTATCTTCGCAAAGCTTTTAACAATATAAACAAGATTACGACTCGTTTTTAAGTGGGCAGATTATTGCAAAACCTTGACCAATTAAATGGATGATACCTTTGAGACAATAAATCATTTCGAGAATTTATTGTTGTCTAAATTGAAACACTTTTCTCATCATTATTCAACTGAGGAGTGTCCCTAATAAGATATATAATTAGAAATATATTGTTGATACGGCGTTTATTTGTAAACAATTTTAAAATGATGCAAAAGGTTTATTTAATTAACTATATCTATAAAATTTAAATTTCTTTAATTAAATGATTTGGATTATCATAAATCATACAAAATATCAATCCCACACGTTTGTTAATCCAGTTATTTTATGTTTTATTTAAACTTTTAGAATGTAGGTAAAATAAAAAAAGTGTATGGGATTTTAATTTGTTTTTGGTTATTTTGTAGTCATTTGGTAGATATTTAATTATTTAATTAAGTTTATAAAACCGAAATTCCCAAATATCGATGTTTTAATAACATATTTACTTTAAATATTTTACAAAAAATAATTAAATAAATTATTTTTTCTACTCTACCCCCACGGTCTGAAGTTAGCAACAGGTTTTTAGTCACAGTCTGAAGTTAGCTTTAAGTTAATTGACAGTTGTTAAATGTCATTCTTGTGAAATAATAATGTGGAATTTATTTTATTATCTTAATAACAAAATAAAAAGTATAAAATAGTTTCTCAACGCCAATACCTGTTTGAAAAGTTTATATGCAAGTTTGTAGTGACATTTCGATTTTGCCAACAGGAAACTAAATTTAACTAAAAGCATTAAAAATTTCAGCTGGAGACCCCACCGTGAAGTTCACATAGAACATTCTCTTCATTTTCACTGTGAAAAACTGCTTCTATATCATCATTTAAACGTTTGTTAGTCCATTTTCAAGGGATAAATTTGACATTTAGTTACTTTTTTTATAGATGTTGCTCTATAAAAAATTTAGTTTAAATAATTTATAGGTAATAATAAGGATTTCTCGTAGAAGAAGTATAGTATGCAACTCGTTTATAAACTTTTATAGATACTCATTTAATTAAATTGAATTCTTAACTAAAATGGCGTTTATCAAACTTGATACATAATATATCTACTATTAATAATTATGAAAGTATTAAATTTAAAATTTATTAGAATTTAATAGTCAATATAAAAATTAATTAACAATTATTAAATTAAAAAACAATGCTGGGATTGGTAGTCTATTTTTAAAGCATTGTGTTTTAATTTAATTTCATGAAATCGGGTAGGTAATTTTTTTAAAGAAATTAAGTAATTTTGTTTACCTAACAAGGCTCTTATAGGCAAACTTTTTTTTTAAGTAAATTTTTTTATTTGATGAGCTACAAGGTCGGTTATAATAGAAAAGTTGATAATAATTTTTTTTTAAATTATTTGAAAAAAACTAAAAACCTGTCAAAACCAAAAAATAATTTTTTAATGTGATAATTTGTCCTTATTTTATCCAATTTACGTGGGATCCATTTTTTAACAAAATATATTCAAATAATATATTATTTTTTTTATTTCAAAGTTCGATAAAAAACTAAAAACCTGTCAAAACCAAAAAATAATTTTTTAATGTGATAATTTGTCCTTATTTTATCCAATTTACGTGGGATCCATTTTTTAACAAAATATATTCAAATAATATATTATTTTTTTTATTTCAAAGTTCGATAAAGATCATATTTAAATAGTAAAATAGTTCTTTTTTATAAATAATTTATAAAAAAATCTACATTAAATTTTGAAACACATTTGCGAATTTCATTTTGCATTTTTCCTGCAAATCAAAAAGGATATTATCCGGGTGGACCGTTTAAGAAATTTTTACTTTTTTATATCAGGATGCGAAAAATAAAAATTTGTGTTTATTATTGGATTTTTAGAAAAAAATGCAAAATTTTATTTCTTTCGATCGGCCTTTGTGTTGGAGATACCGAGGTTCAAACTTTAAACAACAAATATATAATAAAATAAAATAAAAAAAAGAACTGTAAAATTTAGCAAAATCTTGTTCATTTTGAATTTTATGTGCAGTATTTAAAATTATTTACTCTGCATTTATAATTGCAAAAAAAAGTATTTAGCATTATTTGCTAAGAAACAAATCTTAACAAGAATTTTAATGTTTCTCCTCCTATAATGAGCCATAAAGTATCTAGTAAGTTTTATCTAACCATGTTAAATTCCAGAATAATTCCAAATCTAAGAATTTCATTTTTATATGATGGTTTTGTGTTCTGATTTTTTATTTAAGTAATTTTTTGCAAATTTAGTTATTTATGGAATAAAAAAATACTAACATAAAATAATTTTAATTATATGAACACAATTTTTCCATTCACATACCAACCTACAAATAAATTAAACACCTGAATTGCCATTCGCCATTTGAAAATAAAAACATAAATAATTCCTGGATGAATTATTTATGTGTAAATAAAATAAAATTGTATAATTATAAGGAATCCATGCTGTTTGAAATAATAAGTTTTTCGCATTTTACTTTGCAACACCCATTTGCTGATCTTTTGCATTTGATTCGTCGCTTGGTAACGCAATTATAATTGGTAATATTCCAATAATTATCATTTCAGATGTGGTAATTATACTGGATAGCGTAATTGTTTGTTTAATAAATATTTAATTGGCACCAGTGTAAAATTCATTTTAATTCCTAATTATATAAACGATTATACGACGTGGGACATTTATAAGTAGTTACGTACACAAGACATAATCACATCCTATCAAACCCCTTTTTTGCATTAATTACTGCCTTGTAGTTATCATTGCTTCAAAAAGACCATTTCCTTTACAAATAACCAAAAATGATTTATTAGATTATTAATGCACCGTTTTCTCTAACTGATCAGTTAAATAAACTGACAAGTTAAAAGGTAACAGGAGATTAGTGTCCAAAATCTTGCACCGTGATTTTTTTACTATGGTTTAAAATTTAACTGGTGATGTAGGGAATTTGACTAAAAAACGAAAAAGATTGGTGCTAGTAACTAACTTCACACTTATGTGGCGTAAATAAATTTTGACGTTAAGAGTTCGATTCTTTAAAATCTGTGGTTCGATTCTTTATCAACTGTGGTTCGATTCTATTTCATGTACGATCGATTCAGTTGATGGTAAGAGAGAACAATATGGATACAGAACCTGAAAAAAAGGGGGCGCTCCCCAAATTTTTCAGAAAATGAAAAAAATCATTTAATTAATCTTGTGGATACAAGGGTATCATTGAAAACAAAGAAATGACTTATTCGGATTTAAAAATTTTAGAAGAAAAAGAAAAACTTAATATCTGTATTATAATAATAAACAAGAAGTGACTATTAATTTTATTTTAATTTTAAGTATAAATTAAATAAAACATCAAAAATATTATTCACATTAAATTTTATAAATTCGCAAAATAATCTTGTATTAATTGATTTTGAAACATAATTTGATCTTGTGGATGAGTAACAACAGGGTACTCCAGTTCATGGCATTAATTAATATCATCAGGCAATGGCGGCTCTGGGTTATTCATGTCTCTCGCAATATTATGTAGTACAGCTGCAGCTGGAAGAATGGACAAAACTGTATCTAGTTTTAATCTTAAGCCATATGCCAACACTGGAAACCTTCTTTTCCAAATTCCAAATACTCTTTCTATTATATTTCTGGTTCTTAGTAGTGACTCGTTATAGAGTTGCTGACCTCTATACCTATAACTATAGTTATTGGATTTGCCCAAGATGTCAATAAATAATATCTTTGAAAAAAAAATCTTTTGAGGTTAAAAATTGTTAACGGTAGATTAAAGTAATTTAAACCACCGAAATTGGGGGTTTATTTTAACAGTAGTTTAGAGGTATTTAAACAAAGATTAATTTACGGTGCAAGCCAGTTATAAAAAATAAACCTGTGTTAAAAATTAAACCCCTGTTAAACTTACGGTGCAAGTGGCCATAATTAAAAAGAAACGATTTTTTCAGTCTGTTCAGGGCCTAAAAGTGAAATGATATATCTTGTTCTTTTGACATTGCTTTTGGAAAAACAATTAAAATAAACGTTCGAGCTTCCACCATTTAAGCAACTAAAAATTAAATTTGTTTTGCAAATAATTCAACTAAATGGCACATAAGTAAAATTTCACTAACCCATTCTTATGAGACGTTTACTTTTAAGAAGTCGTTGCGGTTAAATGGTTGACAATTACGTCCTGTGAGTCTGTCGCTATCTAAATGAAATCAGTAGTTGGTGCGTCAAAAGATGCTGTAATAAACCAAAATGATACAAGAACAGGCAGCAGCCAGTGCATCGGCCACTGGGATGGTAGCCTGGGTAATAAAGAAGCTTTTCCTTCCCACTCGTTCTCACTTGACATCAGATAATTAAATCAGTGAGTCAGGAGATTAAAGCTTTAAAACATCTAATCCATCCATCGCAATGTACCTTCAACGACATTTGCAACCATAAAGTTTTATAAAGAAATGTTTTTTATCACCTTTATTTCTTAAAATATGATCAAGGGTATCATAAGGTGAATCCCTTGATTTATGGGTGAATATTTTAAAACTGAGATTTTCGGGACCATTTTCGTTAACACATAAAAAAATTGCAAATCTTATTAATTTTGCTCTTTTAGGACTTTTCCACTCATGAACATAGACATGAAGACTAAAAACGGAAATTGCAGGGTTTGATATAATACCTACTCCTAATAATATGATAGGCTTGGTGCCTTAACAAGTTAATGCATTTTGACAGGTGGATCATCAATATGGTGTATTGTGGATTTTGTAGATAGCTAAAATTAACAGCAGTCTGCTCTATAAAAATGAATTGGTCAAAAATTGTCACATCGAAAAAGCAGCCACTAATAATTCTCGTCAACAGCAATTTGTATTCCGGACAGTTATGAAAGTAGATCTGCCGTGCTTAATGAAAACGCCGTAACCAACAATTTTGCGATTTTTGGTTTACGGCATTTTCTACTAGAAAAATTCATCCTGCGTCTATCCCCGGTACTCAAAAAATCGTATCTATATATATATACGGTTTTTTGAGTACCGGGGATAGACGCAGGATGAATTGTTCTAGTAGAAAATTCCGTAAACCAAAAATCGCAAAATTGTTGGTTACGGCGTTTTCATTAAGCACGGCAGAGATATACCTAGTCAATTTTTCATAAAATCTGGAATTGACTATATATCAAAAGCTGATACTTTTGTAATTTTTTACGGTACTTTCGGATTCAGCGAACAATTATACATAAGAATTGGCTGTTTATTCTCCGGAATACAAATTTTTGTGAAGTAAAGTTTTTAGGGGCTGCTTTTTTACTTTAAAAACTAGTCATTTTGAACTAATTTATTTTTAGAGAGTGGTGACAAAGAAAACATTTTTTTAATGTAATAACGATAATAAACAATCGAGTTAATTGGGGAATGTAGTATAGGAGGTACCTACTGTACCGGCTGTACCAAATAAATATAATAATACGCTTACCTTCGGTATGGAGTCAGACAATGCTCATGTCTGTAATTGCGGCTTTCATCTTGTATTTATCACCAAAATTATGTCAAAATTCTCTGGCGGAAAAAGCGTTTTGACGTTTCGACAGATCCTACGAATTCGCAAGATTTGAATCTAGGGGGCGCATGCACATTAATGCATTTGCTTATACATACGCCATTTATGTTTATTTCGTTTGTATCGTAGTGTTTGTTTTGTTGAGTTTAATTCGAACTGTTTAAATAAGTGTTTGAATTTTTGTTTATAATGGACAAAGAGTTTTTTGAGGTATTTTACCTTTATAGTCACTTTAAGTAACTTTACTATTTTAGTAACAATGTCCCTAAAATAGTTCTATCAATATGAAAAATAGTTGCGAAATGCGAATATTCGTATTTCTCATTTCGAATCTATATGAAACCGATTTTAATGTGTTTTATCAAGTGAAATTTTCCGTTTAACAGGAATCTGGTATAGTTTCGAATATATAGTAATGTAGTTCATTAAAAAAAGGATTTTTTGCTCCTTTTCTCTTATTTATCCTATAACTCATTAGGAAGCAAAGTGCACCTGTGTTCTGTAGCTTAAGGCATAATAGTGGTAGAATAGCTAGTTCTACGCATCCTTTCCACCAATTATATCCATTTTTGCCTATCCTTTCCATATTCATTGCTTCTGTCCATGTGAAACCTTGTTTTTGAAGTTCTTCATTAAATGTTTTTTTTTTGTTTGTTAGTGTGTTCATTTTCACCTACTATTTCTCAACGTTTTTCACACTATTTCTTCTTTTTCATTGTCATGTTCATGTTTTCTTTTTGTCTAAATTTTAGACTTACCAAATGTGCATGAATTTAATTCGTCGCCAGAGACTTCTGATCTTCTGATATTTCCATAACCCAATCCATAATTATCTTTCAGTTTTATTTCTTCAGAAAGTTTTCCATTATGTTCTATCTTTGCTATATACTCTTCATAAAGCATATTGTGTTTAGGTTTCTTAAAATATCTAAAATACATTGTATATACATTTTATATATAACCTCAGAAGTCTTAGAAATTGTTGTTACATAAGAAACATAGAAAGTGCTGTTACATAAGGAAAAAAAGGTTTTAATGTATGACTTTTTTTAAATAAAAAATGCTCCTGATAACGTAGTTAATTAAATATCAATATAATTTAAATCTTCTTCTCCTTATATGGGTTTAATGATCGGGTAATAAGACCCATGCTATACATTTTTAAACAATGCTAGTATCTAGTTTTATGTGTATTAGCATATTCAATCTTCGGAATTAGTATAATTTATAGCCTTATTGGGGTTTTAAGTGGATACCGATTGAATTTCTTTGGTTTGCTTCTGGTCGAACTAATCAGTTTCCAGAAGAATGAACATAAATATCAAATTAGTCGTTAAAATAACTACGTAGTAAAATTGAATTTGTGGAAGCATATAGGTGGATAGGTGCTTTAGATAGCAGAGGTAACCCAAAAATGTATTAATTAATTGATAAAGGTATACATAAGGGGGTTAATGTTATTGATAAAGATAAAAATTAATTATGTATATTAGTATTGGAATTTTATGTATGTTACAAAACTGATATCCAGACCTTTTGTGTAGTGAAACTAAGTTTAAGATCAAAATTCTTAGGATCATTATGGAAATGTATATTTTGTATAACTTACTTCAAACCCTTTTGAAATCAGTTTTAAAATATTCTTTGCAAAATATTAGATTCAGTAGTGCTACCCATTTTTTACTTTAAACTCAGTAGACCACCTTTTACTTGAAAGATAAAAAAACTTGTAAATGTAAATGTGTTAAATATTTAGAGTGAATTGAAGACCCAAGCCCATTAAATTTGGCTGCAATTGAGATGTTTGCATTTAAATTATTTGACAGATTTTATCTAAACTACCCTTTTAAAGTGGCGATACATTAAGGTGTAGTAGTTGGCACCTGCTCGTTCCGTAATTATTTCCTTTTTGATACGATCTCGTTTTTTCCTTTCAGGATAGTTTTTTGTGTGATCAACCTGGGGGCAGAGGTGTTCTGCAACAGATTGCCAGGTTTAACGCAGAAACAAAGAGAAATGTGCAAGACGTCGCCGGACGCCATGGTTGCCGTTGGCGACGGCATCCGATTGGCTACGGAGGAGTGCAAATATCAGTTCAGGCATCATCGGTGGAATTGTACGGGGATCGAGAATCCTTCTTCCTTTGGACACGTGGTTGTCGTGGGTAAGTCCTACTTATTGTTTTTTAAGAGTTTATACCAATTTAAAAATCATAAAATGACCAAAATGTTATGTTTTCTTAATTTTTAATCACCCTGTACATTTGATTAATTTTTATTTATGGGAATCCAATTTTTTAAACAAGTAGGATTTTTTAGGAAAAATTATTTTTTTCGCAAACTGCGTAATAACAAAGTTTTTTCTATTGGCAACCAGATCCCTGCTCTCTTAGAATGAAATAGTCAAAATATGAAAAAAGTTTAGCTCAAAACAGCAACACAAATAATATATTCAACTTTAAAATATTATGAACAATATTGATTGACAAATAAAATTGATTTTTATAATAGCGACTGATAGCCACATGGGTTATGACAACAGCTTGACAAGCTTGACGAGTCACAGACCTGAGTTCCATCCCCGGGTGGGTCAATACTTTTTTTAAATTTAAATTTACTAATTTGACTATTTCATTCAGTATTAGACTGTGCCAAAAAAATCGACTATTTTTTTTTGTAAAGTATATCGAAAACATTGTTTGGGGTGACAAAAAAAAATATGGTAAAAGTTTGAGTCCATAATACTAATATTAAGAGGTCTATCATCGCAATTTTAGATTTTTTTTCCTGAGCGAGTTTTTGTCTCAGAACTACCAAACCATTGAGTTTAACAAATTTGACTTAAAAATATTTTTTAAAGAAAATTGAATGCTTTACAAAAAAGGTTTAATTGAAATTTCCCGTCAGATGAACCGTTTTCACTCAATCAAAAGTTATTCAAGGTTAAAATTTCGTTTTGACTTCAAATTTAACCTTGAATAACTTTTGAATGAGGGAATTTAGCCGAAAATGATAAAAGACTTTTTTTGTAGAGAATTTGATTTCCCATAAGAATATTTATCGGTTTTTTTCCGGTTACTGATTTGTACATGAATTACAAAATTCCAATTTAAAAGATCAAAATGTAAAACTATACCAATTTTTAAGGCATGATTTTAAGAAAAAGGTTCATCTGACAGAAAATTTCACTTAAACCTTTTTTGTAGAGAATTTAATTTTCTTAAAAAAATATTTTTGAGTCAATTTTGTTAAACTCAATGGTTTGGGAGTTCTGAGACAAAAACTTGCTGAGGAAAAAAAAATTAAAATTGCGATGATAGACCTCTTAATATTAATATTATGGACTCAAACTTTCACAATAACTCACAATAACACACCCCAAACCATATTTTCGATATACTTTTCAAAAAAAAAATAGTTGAATTTTTTGGCCCAGTCTATTCAGTATAGTATAGTAAATTGGTTCAAATTACAGTAAATATTGAAATCGGCCAACAACAGGTAAAATGAGTTCATTATTCCTGTTTTTAGATGGAGCGGGGCGGTTATAATGGTTATCATATCAATATTATGCAAATGGAGTAGAAACTAAATATGCAATAATTTTATTGAAGAACTATAATAGTATATTAAAGAACTAATGAGACGTAATTTTGTCGTACGCGGACAATTTATAAAACGAGCGACGAAGGGGTGAGTTTTGTAAAGGACGAGTGCGACAAAAGGTCTTATGACATGAGTTCTTTATGCTATTTTATTTTTCAAAAATTCTATAAACAAAATTAATTTTTTTACCTTACATTTAATTTGGTCGAATTTTACTTTAGATAGTTGGTATCACAGTCATTGGTTTGTCAAAATCAATTCGCCATGCCGCCCTTAATTTACTTATTTACAATAAGCGGCTGTTAATGTTAAAGAAGAAAAAAAGGATTTTCTCTGGTGTTAAACAAAATTTATTGCCGTAAGTACTAGAAAAAATAAAAATATTATAACCAATATGCAAAATATAACGCCTTGACTAGAAGTACACCGGGAGTACGGGCATTAAAAGTACATCAGGTTTGTGCGCATGCGTGTTTCCATAACAGCTGATGGTAAAATTTCGGATTTATTAGTTGACATTAAATTGGTACACTAAGGCCCAGTTGTATAACAGTTGGTAAAGAGCTGGTTAACTCTTGATATTAATTATGTAATTATTAAGCTAACTTTCAAGTTGTATAACATTGATTCAAATTTAATTAAGTGTTTGAAATACAATTAACAACAAAATTAATGAAATGTCAGTATGAATTACCCAAACCAACCCAAACTCAACAACCCAACCCAACCGACCCCGCCCCATTGGGCCCCCCGCCCCATTGAGCGCGAAATTGAGCGACCATTTAATATTATACAATTGACAAATATGCTAAATAAGGTACTTCTAGTCACTTTGAAAATATAATGCTGTTTAGAGTATAGCCAACCTATAAAATCAAAATTTTGGGTGGAATAAAGTATCTCAGTACAGCACCGAAAGCGGTGTTATAATGAAGTCATTATGAACCGAAAATAAATAAAGTTTATATTTAATATCTTTAAACCGCTGATTCTATTATTTTAAAATGGTATATTATGCAACGACCATTTAATGATGGCTATTAGGACATGAGCATGAAAATTATGACATGAGTCAAAGGCGAATAATAATAATAATAATATAATGTTTATTTCATAAAAAGCAAAGGTACAATATGGTTCAGACTCTACAAGAAATTCAAAAACTTTACATTTAAAAGTATTACAGGAACTTAGGACCTTTATACTATTAGGTAAATGATTGAATAATTTAATCCACATATAAACACATTTTTTTCTGTGGCTATAAGTCTGTGAATAGGATACATATAATCAAATGAACGAGTATGATAACAATTAACTTTTTTATATTTTTGGAACAAACTGATGTTCTTGAAAAAAAACATTAAACATTGAAAGATATAAACACCACTAACACTTAGAACTTTAATTGTCTAAATTTACCCCTACATGAGCTCATGTTCTAGGTTCTTGAAGATAAACCCAATATTTTTCTTACTGTCCTTTTCTGAATGACAGACACATTTTTAATATCGCCGCTACTAATAATACCAAAACTTAAGATTGAGTTAAAATTTGCATGATATAACATCTTTAGTGTGTCGAGGTTAAGGTATTGATATAACACTCTAAAACTATACAAAACTTTGTTTAACTTGTAACAGATATGTTGAACATGTTTTTTCCAGTCTAAATTCTCATCTATATAGATACCTAAAAACTTTGTATCTTTTACTAAGGACACAAGTTCATTGTTTATCGCAGTTTGTTCAGGTACATTTACTTTAGTATTGTTTGTTCTAAAAATAACAAAATTAGATTTGTCTGAATTTAATACCAGTTTATTTTTGTTAAACCATTGTACAAGACCGCGCAACACCACCCCTGCGCTATCCATCAGACCCTCAAAGGTTTTGCTCTCTGTAATGACATTGCTGTCATCAGAATAGTTTATTAAAAAATCTGAATTCTTCACCAAGCAGTCCCCTAAATCATTTATATTAGTCTAAGATCCCAAGTAAGGTCGACCTTCACCCATCTGCTTACCAGATGAAAATTATATTTTATCAAATAAAATACGTTTCTGAACATAAACCAATAGGGTTGCCATAAAAAATATGATCAAGGCTAGCTATACTTAATAAATAAAAAATTAAAAAAAAATAATTAATTTTTTAAATTTCACCGACTTGCTTGCCAAATGAACGAAATTCCAATGGAAAGCATACAACATACAGAATATGTAACAGCTAGGTTGCCTACCTTTTTCTGGTCCCTATTACCTGGTTGCTTTGTACAGGGTGATCCCCTATAATGTCGCCCCCCTTTAACTTTTTTATTTTAAGTGTCCCAAAAAAATTAAAAGTTTGGTTATGTAGGTACTAAAAAATACTTTTTTTCTACGTATAAAGAAAATTGGAAAATTGATCAGTATACAGGGAAAACAAAAAGTTTATTTTTTTCAATGGATCACCCTATATATGAATTTATTTTTCGATTCCTTGTAAAATTCTAAGCATATTTCATATATCATACCATATACCTAAATTCAACCGTTTCTGAAATATTTAAATTATTTTTAAGATAATAAGTTGAAATAGTTTGTTTTTCTCTGTCTGAGTACGCCATTTTTACTTATTTAACAACACTTATTGACATAATGTCACTATAGTAATTTATTTTCAATAAAAATTTTGGTATACTGAGGCTTCTTGATTTCTAACAGTTTAAAAAAACATTTAATGATGACATTTCGAATGCGAATATTTCAGAAACGGTTGAATTTAGGTATATGGTTTGTTATATAAATTATGCTCAGAATTTTACAAGGAATCGAAAAATAAATTCATATATACGGTGATCCATTGAAAAAAAATAAACTTTTTGTTTTTCCCTGTATACTGATCAATTTTCCAATTTTCTTTATACGTAGAAAAAAAGTATTTTTTAGTACCTACATAACCAAACTTTTAAATTTTTTGGGACACTTAAAATAAAAAAGTTAAAGGGGGGCGACATTATAGGGGATCACCCTATACAAAGCAACCAGGTAATAGGGACCAGAAAAAGGTAGGTAACCTAGCTGTTACATATTCTGTATGTTGTATGCTTTCCATTGGAATTTCGTTCATTTGGCAAGCAAGTCGGTGAAATTTAAAAAATTAATTTTTTTTTTAATTTTTTATTTGCTATAGCTAGCCTTGATCATATTTTTTATGGCAACCCTATTGGTTTATGTTCAGAAACATATTTTATTTGATAAAATATAATTTTCATCTGGTAAGCAGATGGGTGAAGGTCGACCTTACTTGGGATCCTCTACTATATATATAATGAATAACAGAGATCCAGCAATGCTGCCTTGTGGTATACCTGTCTTAAAATATTGACTTGAGGAACTAAACACTTGTGAATCCCTTTCAGGAACAACCTTTTAACATCTTCCAGAGAGGTAAAATCGAAACCACTGCAAACCCTTACACCATAGTTGTACAATTTGCTTATTAATATGTCGTGATCTAAGGTGTCATAAACTTTAGACAAGTCTAGAAAAATCCCTAATGAAAGCATTTTATTTTTAAAATTTCCAACTATTTTTTGAAGAAAATCGAACACTGCAGTCTCAATCGATGTACCCCTCAGAAAACCATGCTGGGCCCGGCTTAACAAATGAGTGTAAGTGTCCTAATAGTCCAGTAAATGGAAGTGGAATACATTATTTTTTTACGACTATCATGATACATTAAAATTAATACTTTAATTCTGAAATGTTCCGTACCTTTTGGCTGATTTAACGATTTTGCGGCTTGGGCGGCCTTTTACAATTTATGGCGGGGTTAAATTTTTAATTTTAATTAAAAAAAATTTTTTGTAACTTTTTAAAATTGCCGTGTATCGCATTTCTACTGGTTAAAAATTTGTATCGTGAAGAATAATAGTATCATTATATTACAGGTATGTGAGTATGGGAGTAGAATAAATTCTAATATTCTCTTCTTCTATTGTTACACATGCGCTTCAGAGTCAAAACCAAGACGCCGCGCGTTAGTGGAGGAATCCACAGGTGTCTGGATGGCTCCTACGCTGAACGTGTAAAACCAATGTAAACACAAAGTGACACGAAACATTATGAGCATTTGCCAACTCGGTGACTTAATGTCCGGTTTTAGACGATTTATTTCGGCACTTATCATTTTTTACATGTTTCTTGTCTCATATAAAATTATAGTTGCAGATTGTTATCTCGCGGTAATTTATCGTCGGACGTGTTAAATATTTACCTGAAGAGAAAAATCAGCCAATGAGTAATTGGAAACGATTTTGGGACACTTGGTCTCGAATTTCAGGCAGTTTTTTTGTAAATAAATTTTGTATTATATTATACAAATTTGTTCATTTGAATTGGTAGTTGACTACCAACTAAAATTACTGATGATGTTGTCAGAAGCCCACTCAATTTTTAAATATAAATAATAAAGCATTTAAAACATCATGTAATGTACTTGTTCTACAAATGCTAATGCTTCCAAGAAACATTCGACATAGTAAATTATACTGTATATCTTTATACTGCTTTATATGCTTTGTATTTTTTTGCGCACACTCGCATTTTTACCGAATAATAAAGACATTAGAGGAAAAAGGGTGGGTGGTTGTAAACTAGCAATAAATCCGTTAATTGTTCCTTGTGGGTATAGTAACTCTACACCAAGTTTGTTAGTAACATCAATCTGACGCCTTTGTAATGCGCAAGGCTCAACTAATTAATCGCAATGCTATACAGCGAAACTTAAATGTGGAATATCCTACTCACACTGAGGCAATAAAAAAATATGGTAACAAAAGAATTCCCAAGTCAGCTAAATCATTTAAAAACGAAATTTATTACGAAAAATCCACTTATCTCGTCATTATGGACCACAACAATACAAGCGCGTTCTATCGTAGAAATGAATATATTAACTTCTTTACGGCCGGTATTAATATTCAAATACATTCACGGGGTATTAAAGCTGTTTAAGGTAAAGTATATAAGCTTTTTATACGTCTAAATGTATTAAAATTAACGTGGCTGACATTCTTGATTCCGAGGAATACGTTTCTAAATTACGATCACTTAAACGGCGTAACGAATTAATGAATCTTATGAGTTAAATCGTGACTTAAAAGGCAGATCATTTGAAAGGAAAATGGAAATTATTGGGTTTTTATTATAATAGAATGTATATGCTATCTTTAAATATAGTATATTATGTATCAAGTTTGATAAACGCCATTTTAGTCAGGAATTTAATTTAGGCACGAGCGAGCTTGCGGGCGATTGATTAATTAAATGCGTGACTAGAAAACTTAATAAACTAGTTGCATACTATAGTTTTTCTACGACAAATACAAAAAAATTATGTAAACTAATATTTGTATAAAGCGATATCTATACAAAAATAAAGTAACCATCCCAATTAATATTTTTGACGTAATTTTTACCATTAACATTGCCCGTTATTATTTTAATTAAACTTAACAATTATTGATACTTTAAAATATTAAAATAACTTCAAAATATGATTATGTTAAGAAAATATTTTAACCTTTAATTTTTTTATTATCTAGTTTAATTGCAAAATATTATTACAAAGTATTAAAATTTCTTACATGGGAAATGTTAAAGGTACAAAAAGTAACTTTGGAATCTACCGGCGTTAAAATCTCAAATTTGTCTGTGTAAATTAAAATTTATTCCTTGAAAATTTACTAACAATCTATATAGAAGCTGTTTTTTACAGTAAAAGAAAAGAGAATGTTTTATGGGCACTGTACGCAAAATTTTTAACGCTTTATCAGTTAAATCTAGTTTATATAATATTTTCAAATATTAGCGTAAAGAAACTATTTAATTAAATATTAATACTTTTGTATTGAGATAATAAAATAATTTTTTCTACTCCTATTACAGAATTTGACCGTTCTAATATCACTTTTATCTATGGAATTACATATATTCCGTAAACGTATAAACTGTTACAGAATGAAATATTCTATCATCGAATGACAGAATAAACACTCGTGGAGACTTCAATTATTTTTATAGGATATTTTTTGGAAATGTAGAAAAAGTATAGTCTGAAACACGTTTGGAATTGCATATTCCGCTCTCGTGAACTCTTCACTTGAGCGGAATATGCTATATTCCAAACTTGTTACAGAATATACTATTCACATTTAGTATTATTTTACAAGAAAGGAACTTTATTTTAACGATTGTATGATATTTGACAACTGTCAACTAACTTAAAACTAACTTTAGCCCGTGACAAAAAACCTGTTGCTAACTTCAGCCCGTGACTAAAGCGCGATACAGCCACAACTTTTCAATGTGTATTTAAAAGGTCACTTAGCAGTGGCGGCTGGTGGATTTTTCATATGCCATATGAGTCATTCCAAATAAAAACACCAAATGGGGTGCGCTGCGTGATTTTTTATTTTGATGAAAGAATTTGAGGATGATCTTTTAGGTGTCAAATATGAAAATCCGTTGCCGTTTTAATTTTTTGTTGCTTTACTTTTATTTGGCACCCCTTAAAAGTCTGACATAGTGTCAATTTCTTACTCTCTTATAGTGGGCCAGAACTTTTTTTCTGTGACAAATATTGAAATAATTTTAATTTTGTTATACTGTCCAGTAAGTGTGTTTTCGATATAAATTATTTTTATCCAATTAGTTAATCTCATAAAAGAATGGTAAACCACTAAAGATTCATGATAATTTGCCAATTTTTGTGATTTTTGTCTGGCTCCTCTGCCTATTCTACTGAATTTAGAAGGTTCATTATTTTCAGGTATAAAGTACTTATACAATAGAAAACGTAACTATTATTTTAAGTTTCTAGACTATCAATTTCTTTATTAAAAAAATTATTGAAAATTGATAATTCTCAAAATTAGCCAATTTTGCCCTCAGAAATCATTATGTTGAGGAAAAAATAAAAATCTGAAACTTTCAGGAAATGTAGTCCCCACCTTCATCTTTTCAGTCCAGTTAGTCTTATTTTGTTATTTTTATTCCTTTAAAAGATATATTAATTTTTTTAATGGCCGTTTAGTAGCGATATTGTTAGTTTTATTTATAATTTAAAATTTAGATGGCTTTCATGTTTGGTGGAGAAGTGTCAGAACTGTCAAAAATATTTCATAAATATTATTTGTGCGTATTTCTTTGGTAAATTTTGTATATAACATAATATGTAATATTATGTTATATATAAAACTTTTTAAAATCACCAAAGGAATACCACAAATAATAATTATGAAATATTTTTGGGAGTTCTGATATTTTTGATAGTTATGTTATATTTTATGTATTGAAAAATATATATATATATATTTATTATATATATTAGGGTGTGCCAAAAAAACTCGATATTTTTTTTTTCTTGCTCTCCACCCAAAATATCGTAGAATATGTCCGAATAAATATCCTGTTAAAAGCGGAGCTCATAATTTCAATTTTAAGAGGTCCCTCATCGAATCTGAAGTTTTGCCGCTTAAATAACACAGAAAACTGACTTTTTTACCTTATTTATTCTTGCAACCTAGGAAGAAATTTTTTTTTCATAAAATCCATGAATAATTCTTACAAAGCATTAAATTTGGACAAAAAATTCTTATTAAGCCGAATTTCTATTTTCATTATTTGATTTTTTACAGAGCTTTAAATTTAAGTTAATAATACAAAAATGATGAATTTATACGCCTGTAACTTTTAGAATATTGACGATACAAAAAATTCGCCAAAAACTTTTTTGTGGTCCATCAGACAAGCTAAAAAATTTCCATTTGACTTTTTCGTCTAACTTCAATAGTTTAGCTGAAAAAGGCAAAAAACGTAAAATTTTAAATTTAAAGCTCTGTAAAAAATCAAATAATGAAAATAGAAATTCGGCTTAATAAGATTTTTTCGTCCAAATTTAATGCTTTGTAAGATTTGGTCATGGATTTTATGAAAAAAAAATTTCTTCCTAGGTTGCAAGAATAAATAAGGTAAAAAAGTCAGTTTTCTGTGTTATTTAAGCGGCAAAACTTCAGATTCGATGAGGGACCTCTTAAAATTGAAATTATGAGCTCCGCTTTTAACAGAATATTTGTTCGGACATATTCTACGATATTTTGGGTGGAGAGCAAGAAAAAAGAAATATCGAGTTTTTTTGGCACACCCTAATATATATATATATATGTATATGATTATATATTATAATGAAGTATTTAATTGGCTAATTGGTGTTTAAAGAAGAAGAATGTAAAAAATTTATTTAAGATCCTTATGGTTTATATCGTTAAGTATAATAAGTGAAATTAATAAAGAGTTAATTTAAACGTATAAAAAATGCGTTAAGCAGTTTTTTGTCGGTTTCTTTCACAATTTAAACCAAGTTAGTCTTGTTCTACTATTTTGATCCCTTTAGTAAGGCACTAAATAGTTAAAAGTTAAATGTATATATTTTAAATGTTAGTGTTGGAAAAAATTTACACAATCTGTAAATACTTCTTTAAATTTTAGTTTTTAGGTAACTGGATAAAATAAAACATGTTATAATAAAGGGGTTTATTTAGAATATTTTTTGGTTTTTCTTTATTTTTAACAATTTAAAACTTCTCAGAACTTAAATATTTTTTATTAGAAAGAGGTACAAAATTATGATATGTTCTTGCATTTTTAATTGCAATTAAATTCATGAATCTCGAACACTCCGTCATTTATTACACTTGCAAACTTGCAAACTTTTTGAAATCACATTTTAAATACACACAAATAAAATTTATGAAATATTTTTGACAGCTCTGACATTTCTCTACCAAACATGAATTGACAAAGTCAAAGCCATCTAAATTTTAAATTATAAATAAAACTAACAATATCGCTACTAAACGGGCATTAAAAAAATTAATATATCTTTTAAAGGAACAAAAATAACAAAACAAGACTAACTGGACTGAAAAGATGAAGGTGGGGACTACATTTCCTGAAAGTTTCAGATTTTTATTTTTTCCTCAACATAATGATTTCTGAGTGCAAAATTGGCTAATTTTGAGAATTATCAATTTTCAATAAATTTTTTAATAAAGAAATTGATAGTCTAGAAACTTAAAATAATAGTTACGTTTTCTATTGTATAAGTACTTTATACCTGAAAAAAATGAACCTTCTAAATTTAGTAGAATAGGCACAGGAACCAGACAAAAATCACAAAAATTGGCAAATTATCATGAATCTTTAGTGGTTTGCCATTCTTTTATGAGATTATCTAATTGGATAATAATAATTTATATCGAAAACACACTTACTGAACAGTAAAACAAAATTAAAATTATTTCAATATTTGTCACAGAAAAAAAGTTCTGGCCCACTATAAGAGAGTAAGAAATTGACACTATTTCAGACTTCTAACGGGTGCCAAATAAAAGTAAAGCAACAAAAAATTAAAACGGCAACGGATTTTTATATTTGACACCTAAAAGATCATCCTTAAATTTTTTCATTACAATAAAAAATCATGCAGCGCACTTTTAAATTCATTTTTGGTGTTTTCATTTGGATTGACTCATATCTCAGTTATTAGACATGGGACCCCCCACCAAATTTATATCAGTTTATAATGAGACTAGATTAACAAGATCTGCGCACGCAGAATTTAAATAGAAGTTTGCGAAAAAATAATAAAGATAATACAAATTTTAGAGGCGCAATTTATAATTTATCATAGTTTATTGACGAACTTCAAAATTTATTTAAAAAATCCAAGTATTACAGATTTTATTTTATTTTTTATTATTTTAGGAAAAGACCAATTGTCACTAACAATTCTAGTCAACAGCAATTTGTATCTCGGACATTTAACAGTCAATATACCTCAGAGCCAAAGTAGGGCAAGTCCAAAAACCCGATTTCTAGCAGTTTAGATATCTAAAACCTGGAAAATAATAATGCAAAAAAGTAATGCGGCGTTTCAAATCTATCCTTCAAAAGTCAGATTTTCGGACTTGCCCTACTTTGGCTCTGGGGGACAGATATGTAATATTGTCCGTTGAATCCAAAAATGTCGTCAAAATTTATAAAAGTATACTGATTATGTCTCAAAAAGTGTTCTATAGAAAACTTTTTGAGATATAATCAATTTTTCATATAAAATGGAATTGACTATATCTTAAAAACTGCTCTACTTTTATAACTTTTATAAATATTAATATATTAATATTTTTTAAAATTAAATATTTAAAGCTCTTTTTTATATCTATTTTGATTATTTTCAATGAAGCAATTTTCTTATACACAAAAATTAGATTATTTGCTTTATTAGAAAAAAATCAAAAATCAATGTTTAAAATATTAAATTTTAAAAATGTAATATATAATGGTTATTTGTGTACAAAGGCCAAAAAGTGACTTTTTCTGAACGAGTCTGATTTTAATGATAGAAGACAAGGACAAAATAACTCATTTTGGCAGTGGTACACACAACATTTTTTAGGCGAGCCTAATTATAATCATTTTATTTATGATTTATTATTATCAATCCGATTTTGAGTACCAAAAATGCACTTTCTTGTTAAGGTCGACTAAAAAATATATTTTTTTAAGTTCGTCAATAATTTACGTCTGTGTTACAATATATATGCATATAGTGCCTTTTGTATTAAAATAAAAAATAATCAAAAATTGTGTGTTTCTTAATCAAATGTAATAAAATGACAAAGTAAATTTAGTTTTCGCAAGATAGTACCTTATGCTATGCTTATGTATTAACTATAAAAGCAAGTCCCTTTACACAGAAAAAAAGAAAACAGGAAGTTCCTTGACGCATTACTAGTATATTACAAGTGGTATTATTTCAGAAAATTGAACCTTCAACTCGCTGGAGATAATGTTTTTAGTGTGTTCCACCAACTTAAAATACTTCAAGTATTGACAGCTGTTTCCACCTATTTAAGGTCTCTTTAGTATCGAACAACTTGTAGTGTCACACCAAAGCGAAGGACTACCTTATATACTCTTCATGTAAGTCAACAGAGGCGACAGAGGCGAGATTTAAGAACATCACGTGATCCACACCGCCTTTGCCGCGATCGGTACACACTATGCAACCAGGAATGCACGACAAATTGTTTTAATCGTTTTAACAGAGTGCTTTAGGTTAAAGTAACTCTTATTTTACAAACAACATATTTAGTAAACTGAACCATACAGCGGGTTGGTTTCAGTAAAGTTTTCTGGGTTAATTTAACCAATTTAAAAAAATAAAATAACTATCTGGTTTAGTACCGTCAAACTAATCTTTGTTTATATTAACCTTCCCACAGTTGATTTAAATAAATACTTATGGGTCAACTGAATTAATATAGTTAAATAAACTATTCCTTTTTTTTAGGTAGGTGCACTTCTCAAATATTTTTAGATAAACACCGTTTTGGTGTTTGCTGTATATAACTTTTTCATCCATAATTCATGGTGTTTATATTAACACCACTTGGTGTTGGCTTTTGACACCATTTTAAGATCACTCTTTACACCACAGATATTTTAAACAGTGTACAATACGTTGACCATTAGGCTATTTTGCTTAAGGTTTGCCAATCAGTAGTTTAATTCCAGTTAGTTAGTTATCTGACCAATATCGGTTGCCAAGTGTACTCAACTCATTTGGCAATAAGCGTGTTATCTAGTTTTTCTAAAAAAAATCTTAAATTGTGTTTTTTCCATTGGGTTCACCAATCCTTAATTTACTTTTTCTACTACCACCTTTAAAACGCCCATTATCGTACCTGTTTCCATGACACTAAGTGACACTGAAGTGGACCTGAATTAACATAAAATCTGGTTATTATTTGGTTAAAATTAACAAATATTTTTTAATGTGTATACGGTATCAGTAGGTCCTGAGGTTCTGGTGGTGTATCGCTCTTTTGTTTCTGGTATTTTTTAAATCTTTTTCCCTTTGCTTCGAATGTACATGAAGCCTACAAGGTTTGTAAGGTTATTATATCATCATCAGAGCTATCGGGTAACTTGTAAAATGCATTAAAAACACTTATATTCACTATACCATTTTAATATTTTGCTTATTTATGATACGATATACTGTAGTTACTAGAAAACCCAATTCTCCTTTGAAGAAAGTCACAAACAAAATGCTCGAAAGGGCAGTTGACTCGTGTATGAATGTACTTTTACGAAATGGTTAAAACATGCAATGCATTTAAAAATAAATTAATAAACAATCGTAAAATCGTTAACAAAGCGGCCAGACATCATTACTAAAATGTAGCACATCCGTCATCATGTTTCTCATGTGCAGGTAATTATATGCACGAACATAGAGTTCAAACGGGACATCGCGAAGCTTGCGTTAACGCGCAGCATTACACGCTTAAAACTATGTATTAATAAATAATTGCAATTTATATTTTGAATGTGCTTACAGACGGAGCTTTCTTCTTCTATACGCTCGAATACTTCCTTGGCTAGGTATATCGAAGTTTATGGCAATAACTATAAACATGTTATAGACGATGGTTTTGAACGTTGCAATGTTATACCTTATCAGAACGGTTCGATGCATGTGTACCTACGTAAAAGTAACGTAATTTATAGAGGGTAAAAAATCTAAACTAAATTCTTAGTTCAAGGAAAATTATCTGTCATTTAATGTTGTTACATAAAAAAAAAATATATGAAGTGTTCCATCGACAAAAATAATGATTTAAATTTTAATTTCCCAAATTTCTGTCTAAAAATGAAATAGTCAAAAATGACTAATTTAATAGTTATTAGTGGCTGCTTTTTCACTTGTACCATGGTTAACCATGAAATACCATGGTATCCCAAAATTTAATAGCCAATTCTTAAGTAAATTGTCCCCTGAATTCGAAAATACCGTCAAAAATTACGAAAGTGGAGCAGTTTTTGAGATATAGTCAATTCCATATTAAATGGAAAATTTACTATACTTCCCTGCTTTTTATAAAATTGTAGTGTATGCTAATTTTCCACAAATTTCTTGTTTAGCAGTTACTGCCTTTCTCCATAGTTGGGCAGTATATGTATCTCAAGAACTGTTCTACCTTTTCAACTTTTGACGATATTTTCGGATTCAGGGGACAATTTTACATAAGAATTGTCTGTTAAATTTTGGAATAAGTTTATTACCAACTTGTAGTTTGGTAATAAATGATACTTTTAGCAACCGTCCTCATATGAAGAAAACTGGTTTAAAATATTTACAAAGTATATATTTAAAAAGTGTGTAGAATCAAAAAATTCAAAAAATACACCCTGTAAAATAAAAATAATATGTTAAAAACATTTTTGACTGCATGAATTTTTGTTCTTCACAAATTTTTTACTCCAGTAGTTTCTAAAATAAGTATATAGGTCAATTTACGTGATTCACCTTATACCATTTTGTTAAAAGTTTTCCTCACTTTTGCTCCAATTAAAAAATTAAACTTTGAATACAAAACTTACACAATGTCATTTTCTATCATTAAAAAATATATTTTTTTAAAGGTTTTTGACATGCTGAATTCTAATTTAACCTCATTAGTGATGAGTAATTACTGATAAGTTACAAAGAATAAAATATGCTTTTTTGTAAGCGTATGACAATTTTCATATTATAATACACATTTGTACGCAGCTCAAATTATACACCGCCGTACAACATTGAAATTACAAAGCAAGAGTGGTTACATCTATCGCGTTTAGCATAAAATCAGCCAAGAAAATGTAAAATTACAGGTCATTGTAGAATGAATTCATGTACATAACCTATAATATAACATATTTCAAACGTCAAACCTGAAAAAATTTTACAAACTCGATAATTTTAATGTAAGTTAAAGCCCCAATTGGAACTCACCAAGGCCCAAAAGAAATGGAATTATTTGTAAATGGGGGTAAAGGTGGGTACAATGTGCCTACGATTTCTTGAAAACTATTCCTCCAACTAGTGTGAAGTCCGAAAGATATCGTTCATTAGTTTGTTTGTTCCTTTATTTTAAATTGGTTTTAAATTTAAAAATATTTTTTCAGGACTGGTCCCGAATGTCCTGGGATTGGAAAAAGGGCTCGGGAATAGAATATATTTGATTTTTTATTATTATCCTTCTTGGAGAAATCATTAATTGAAATGTATGGGTATGGTGTTCGTATCGATTACAAATTTTAAATATCGATTTCATGAAGAGAAAAGGTATTGAAAAAAATAGAAGGAGAACTTTTCGTATAATGAATTTTGTAATGTAACAAAACGCGTTTTCTTTTACTTTTGTCTTAGAATTTTTTATATACTTTAATTTCAATAATGGGTTGTTGGTTAGAAGAAATATGTTAAATACAAATAATAAAGGTTTCATTAAAATTTTAAACGTTTTGGAATAATTAAAAAAAAATTAAATATTTTGAAAATTTTAGAAATTTTCATAATTTACAAAAATTATGAAAGTAGGAAAACGATAAAATGTTCTAAAACATTTATTAAATACATATTTATACCAACTATGAGGCGCCGCGTTTGCGTCAAAATAGAAGTGTAGAAAATAAATATATCACTCACAAAATTTAGAATTTAACGGAAAATGTATAGAAAACACAAAATATGTATATAAAATATAACAAAACATATAAAATACCTATAACAAAACAAATAAAATCCAACAAAACATATAATAAACATGTAACAAAACAAATAAAATCAAACAAAACATATAAAACAACGAAAAAAATAAAATTCAATATGTTTCGTTGGATTTTATTTGTTTTGTTATATTTTATATGTTTTGTTAAATTTTATATGTTTTGTTATATTTTATTTACCTATTTTGTATTTTATATACATTTTCCGTTAGTCTATATTTTGTGAAAGATATTATATTTATTTTCTACACTTCTATTTTGACGCAAACGGCGCCTCATAACCAACAGAGGTTTTAATAAAATTTTTAAAAATTTAATGATTTTTTTTTCTTGAAAATTTTAAAAAATTTCAAAATTTTAGAAAATTTCAAAATTTTAGAAAAATTCAAAATTTTAGAAAATTTCAAAATTTTAGAAAACTTTAAAATTTTAGAAAATTTCAAAATTCTAAATGTTTTTAGAAACTTTGTAAAATTATGGGAAATTTTAAAATGTTAAATACATTTTGGCTAATTTTAAAATTTTTCAGAAGCAAATTTGTTGTACGATTTTGTAAATTTATACTATTGTTTTAAGTTTTTTTACTTTATGCGTGTAAGGGCAGTTTTCAATTATCCAATTTTGTTTGAATTTGGGAAATTTGCAATTATCCGAAACATTAATTTTAATATGCAGTTTTTAATTGTCCAATTTTGTCTATAAAACAATAGAGTAACCATTCTTACTTCAAGTTAGTAACTTGGGAATCTGTATTAAATTTTGGACTAACTACCGGTTAAATCCGATATAGAAGCAGTTTTTCAAAGTGAAAGTTAGGATAATGTTTTATGGGCACTCCACGGTTCCAAATTTTTAATGGTTAATCAGTTAAATCTATTTGCTTTTGTATTTTTGTACTGAGATAATAAAATATGTTTTACATTTATTATAATTTTAGAAGATGGGCATTTTATTTTAACGATTGTATGACATTGTCAAAAGGTCACTTAGTGTCATGGAAAGTTTCGTTCCAAATAACTAAAAATGCTTTAAATTTCACTCATTTAGATTATTTATTTATAACTACAGAATATATAAATTTTCTGCCAAACAATTCAAAGGCAAGAACTAAGCTTTCATATAAAATGTTTTGAGTGCAATACAGTTAACGGTCACAAACCACTGCCCTGCATGGTCTTAATAATACCAAACACAAAATAAAATGTAGAATGTTTATTGGAATAGATTTATGAGTATAGTATCGACTGGTTTAAGTCATGGATTATCTTGTTATCCCTTTTAATCCTGACAAGTAATAAAGTGTAGCATTAAAGTGCATAAACAAGCCTTGAGTCAGCGGTAGGGAACAAACCACCAAGGTTTTATTTTGTACCATTTTTAAATTTCAGTTTTGCAAGGGCTTTCCTTAGATCATCAGCATTTAAATTAATTTATGAAATTTTCTAAAGGAGTACACGACTAAAGGTGAGCCTAATTAAACTGTGTAAGAATAATTTATTGATCATTAATTTAAGTAATAAATAAGCTTATGCACATATCGCAAGAAGTGTGCAGTTTTTCCATTGTGTTATCTAAATCGACGTTCTGCATATTTCTCGGGAAATAAATAAGCGCAGGTTTGACGGCAAATTAAGATAAGCTTTAAATATTAGTTGTCAACCAATCTGTTAGGCAAACAAATCAAGAAAATAAATTGCCGATGCTTAAATAACTTGTTACTGGTTAATTATTTTCTGCATGATGATGGCATTTCTAGTCAATTATTTTTTTTGTATCTGGAAAAATTAACATCTTTATTTATAATTCAAAGAAGGAAAATTCCCAATATTTTTTTAATTAGAAAAAATTATAATATAAATAAACATAATAAGGTATACAATAGTACAGAAGTAAATCAAAATTTTGCACGTCTAAACTTATAAAGAATGCCAAGGGAGAAAATAAAACAAGCGTAAAAATTTTCCTACTTACAAAATCCTCACAGCGTGTCACTTCATTTTTTTTTAATTATTATTTGGAAAATGTATTTTTTTAATTTTTAGTAAAATCGTTTGTTTTTGTTTTGGGGGCTATATTTAATCATTTTTATGATTTTTTATTAAAATTTCTTGATTAAAATCATGATTTAAATCGTTAATTTTAATCAACTAATTAAATTAAAATCTCAACCTTATAAATTTCTGTTAAAACAAAGCTATAAGTACTTCTTAATAATGTTGCTCCTGATTGGTTGTTTTTTACAATTTTTGCTATTATTTTTTATCCAGTAGTTTTTAAGATACCTAAGTATATCCTTGTAAACCACGTAAGGTGACCCATTTAATATATTATATGGGTCAACTTACGTCGTTCACCCTGTACATTTACGTATATTATATAATGTAAAATTAATAAATTATTATAATGGGAATCATTAAAAACAGTTTTTGTGTACCTGCATCTGCGTCCACGTGCTCAGCTCATTGTGCTGTTCCAAGTGCTCGTATCATGATGTATAATTATTACAAAAACTTACCCTTAACAATTGCCAACTATTAGAGCCAGTAGATGTCTCAAGTTGTGACAAGTTGTGACTCACAACTAGGGTTGGGACAGTTGAAATTCTCAAATTAAAATTTCAACTTTGAAAGTTTCAAACTTGAAATATTTCATTTAGTAAAATTTTTAAAAATTTCAAATGAAATTTTCAATCAGCATAAATTTCACATGCGGCCTCCCCTGGGACCTTTAATAATAATTTACAACAGATTCCGAATCCAATAAGAACGAGTTATCAAGCGTCTCTGCGTTTTTGTGAGTTTGGCTTGGATTTGAATACACTATAAGTAATTATTGTTACTTATATGCATAAATTAATTTAAATAATTTAATTCAGTTACCAATTTAATTTGTAAATTAAATCAGACTTTAAATTATTTTTAAAAGTCATGATTAATTTAAACTTTTACTTTTGCTATAATTGCATCGGAAAACGGATAAAAAATGCCTTTGGCTCATAAAATTTTGATGAAGTTTCTTCAATTTTCGTAAAATTTCAGTTAAATATTTAAAAATAATAAATATTTATATATATAAAACAATGAAAGTGGCACAATCTCATTAGCTTACCAAAAAGTGCTATATCTCTTTTAGTTTTAGTAATTTTTAAAATATTTTAAAAGGAAATCTCAAGAAATTTGTGGTAAACATAGGTATTTACTATTTATATTATTGGTGCAGGGGCCCACAGAGGGGTAGGAGGTAAGAGAGGCAATTTGCCATGGTCCCCGAGTGGGCTTATTTCAATATTAATATATTACACTTAAAGAGATAATAAATATTATGAAAATTCAGAAATTTAGGAAATTTTAATAAATTTCATAAATGTCATGAAAATTTCGAGTGAAATTTCAAGTACAAGCAAAAAGTGAAACTATCCCAACCCTACTCACAATAAATTAATTTTCTTCACAGTTTAAGACTGAGCCACTTTCTAGGAAATGTAAAAATGCTTTATCTACGCCAGTGAGATAAGAACTTCTTATCCCACTCATTTTGAGTGAGATAAGAAGTTCATTAACGCACGCGTTTTTCTCTGCTTTTAACCAATCAAATAAAAAAGTCAAAATGTCAAAATAACCCTAAATTAAGTCTTAGACAAAAATAATTACCGTTTATTTTTTCATTTAGAGGCGTAGATAAAAATTTGTACAATATACGTGTGATAACGCTTTATTAACGTACGCATGCGAAATTTGCCCAACGAGTGCGTATCTTACATCTTATCCCACTTATATCGTAAATAACTATTAATATGGTTTTTTAACAAGACGAATAATGAAATTTTTACCTAAACCAAAATCATAAATTTCAACCTAAAATTTTTCGAAAAGAAGAAATAATATCTGGATATGGACATTAAAAAAACTTAAAAAGATTTCAAGTTTTATTCATATCTTGTGATGAAATATAACCTCAAATATAAAAAAACAATATTTTTTCACTTTTAGGTTAGAATTTTTAGAAAACTTGATGTGGGATCAATTCTAATTCCAAGGTCGAATTCAGATTGGTAACGTCAAAAACCTTCGAAAAAATAAAGTGTGGTTTCTGTAGACCTGTGCAATTAAATACCTATAGATCCTTTCCTGTTAATTATTTAGGCTACCAAAGTAGATTTCTATTAATAACACGTTTTCAATAATGTAACCATAAATTAACAACTTTAACATTTGACCCATGGAATTAAATACCACCGAAACAAGTTGTAACAACACACTGGTAAACTTTAAAGGATAATAAAAAACGTTAATTAACGAACTCCGAGATTTATTACTTTTATACCCATAAATAATGGTAGCTGCGAATGGTTAATTCACCCACTCACACATTAATAATATAAGTAAAATGTAATTAATTAATACGACTCTCTAATTTACGACTCCGTATTTCCACAACTGCATCATAATAATGAATTATTAAGTAGGTACCTATGTTCGTTTTGTGGGATTTGCACATTTTCAAAAAAAAATCTGTGTTTAGATTGTACCTAATTTGTAAATGATACTTAATTTCTAGTTATGAAAATATGTGATATACTTATCGTAACATTTAAATATTTAAGTAGATTTCTAATACAAATTTTATCATAGTGCGATGGTGGTGTAATGGTCAGCATAGTTGCCTTCCAAGCAGTTGATCCGGGTTCGATTCCCGGCCATCGCATAAATTTTTTTATTTAGTTTTTTGTTTTTTTTTATTTTTCTCCACACCAGAGCCAAGCTGTATAAAGCCCACATTTTTTTAAATCACCCTACAAATTGTTTGCCCATATTTTTCGGCTCTTTTCAATGGTAAACAGAATTTTGATTCACCATAAAACTAAATAAGCCTGGACAATTATGTTTACCATTGGGTCCAAAATATATAAGCAAACAATGTGTATAGGCAAAAGATTAAAAATACAGTGACTGACAAAAGTATGGAATAAATTCATTAAAAAATTCGTCTAAATATATACATATTTATACCTTTTGGACTAATAGTTTCGGAGATATTAATTATTAAAATTGGAAAATTTATAGTTTTTAATAATGTTTTTTAGTTTTTATTAAAAGACTTTTTAATAGAGTTTTGACAGTCAGTTCTTGACAAGGCATGACGCGTATTGCAGCGAGAGCTCTTAAAAACGTAAAAGTTTAAAGTTTAAAACCTACAAATGTTTTAAAAGTGCAAACCGATTATAGTGAAACAAACAATTTTCATAAAGTGCAAACTAAAATAGTGTAACGGTTTCAGCTTCTGCTCCTATAGGTATACCACCTGTCATTGGACGCTTTTCACTAGACAAACGTATCCTCACGCATATGCATGACCTAACACATAATTTGCAAATTAAACATGACAGATATCTTTAAAACCCTAAGAAAGGCACACTGCTTAAACTCTAGGAAAAAAAACAATAAACATCAGTAACAATACAAACATTAGAAAGACAATACTAACCAAACACCATAAAATAATAAAGAAAAAAGACAAATAAAAAAACAAAACTTCCCAATCGAAATATCGCAGTGATACACCAAAGCTGTGTAGGACAATAAATCTGGCAACATCAAATGCTTAACGAATGAAACCCAAACGAGACCAATAATAAACATTTGACACACAGAATAAATTACTTTTCTTGTCCATATAAAAATTGTATTGAAATAACTTGAGCTACCCCAAAATATAATTCCATAGACAAGATGTGCCTGTACTACTCCAAAGTATATTTAATCTTTCGTATAGGTTCAAAATGCAAACCAATGCAAACCACATTACATAATTAATTCTGTATTTCTTACTAATATCAGGGATTCTAAAATGGCAATTAATCTTTTTAAAGAGGATTAACTTGTACGCCGCATAAATCAAAACGAATGTTTTATAATGTTCGCTTATTTAAATAATCCCATGAAGATTATATATAATATAATAAGCTGTAGCTAAAATATTATCATTTATCACTGAAACCATATTAATGAACTTATTAACAAATATCTACATTCTGTTTTTTTTTATTTTTATTCATTCTATCTTAATCCTAAATAAGGTATACACAAAGCTGTATTAAGTATTCAAAGGGGTAGTTTTGAAAAAAAAATTCCTCATATTTAGAAAGCTTATAAGCAATAAATGACTACTTTGACTTTAAACATAAATAAAATATTAGTTTTATATGCTTGCATTTTCCTAATTTAAATTTAAATGCGTCTTTAAAAAGAAGTGATTACACATAAAATCGTTAAGTAGCCATAATGTCATATCTTTAAGGTATAAAATCGATAAAAGATTAACATCTTACAGGTGGGTGTGTTTGCAAATAAAAAATTAACTGTTTTCGTTTAATTATGCTAATTAATTCGGCTTTAAAAAGCGATAAACAAATTAACATGCAATTTGGTCCAATCAAAAATTAATTAGTTTATTTAGATTTGCTTCGGAAATTGGTCACGGTATTGTTATGGTAGGTTCACCCACACTCTCGAACTTTTTTATCTGTAGAAGTTTGATGATATTTGAGCGCACATTGGTAACATTTTTTTTATAGAGTTTTAATAAGCAATAATTAGTTTGTTGTGTAATTATTTCATATAATGTTACTATTAACAAAAAAATACAATATAAGGAAAAACAAGTGGTTCTCCTTTTTACTATCCTCGAAGTAAAAATATTAAATCACATGGTTCCATTCTACTATTTTCTTTTTTAGACATATTTTGATTTAGTTAAACTTTTGATATAACTTTTTGGTAAATTAGTAATATAATAATAATAATAATAATAATAATTTATTTGCAGTAACTGTAAAAATATACATCAATGATTTACAATAAAACACAATTGCACATTTCTGCAAAAAGGACTGAAAGGCAGTAATTACTGATACAAGTTTCAGCCCAGAAACAATTATTTATAGTATTCTTTAAGTCTTCTCAATAATATACTCTAATTTTATAAAAATCGGTGTACAAATGTGTACTCTGTCAAAGGTAGACTTTGAAATAATTTTTTTTTTTAAATCATGATGTTTCAAAAAAATTCGAAAAGAGGAGCAGCTAGGATTTTGGTAAGTATCATTTTTTTATCACCAAAAGGTCTCGAACAAGAAACTGAAATCAGTTTTTGGCGGCATTTTTATGTGACTTAAACTTCGTTCAGGCACACCGTGATGGGGATACTTTTAATTTTAAGCAAATAAAAATGTGTGAAATCACATTAAAAAAGTATGCGACGGTCATGTTAAAAATTTGTTTTTTATTTAAAACCCTTCTAAGTTTTATTTTTATGCACATAAAGCACTTTCTTCATATTTGACCAAGTTACCTAAAAGAAAAAAGTCAGTTGAACTAAATCCAAACATTTTTTTTTTCAAAATTAAATAAAAAAACCACCCATACGCTTGAAAAAACATTTTATCAAAAATGACTTTTATTCGAAAAATAAAAATTAAAATAAACTCGATCCTGAAAAAAACAAAGAAAACCCAATTACATAATTTTCGTCGTTATTTTTGTATTTAGACTTCGTTTTTAATTACAAACAACATGTTAACAGTTTCATATAAAATTTTCATAAAATTTAAAAATAAAGGTTAATACTTAAAAAAAATATTTTCCCTTCAATCGATTTCATGTTTTTCTAATTTTTGTAGAAAAATTACTTAAAAAAAAATAAAAAAATTCTTTTTGTAAAGTCAATCCGGCGACATACTGTATATATGAAAACTTTTTAAAACCGTTTAATCTTTTCCAGATTTTTAGTTCATTTTAAACTCTGTCTTGCATCCGACGCATAATTCAATTCATTGATGGCAGAGAAAATGATATTTAAATGACGCGATAATGGACCGAAGATTAGAATAATGATTCCGATAAAGTCAATTAAAAAGTGAGCACGTGGGCACATTTCGGAATATTGCCGGTCTAGCGTTGGCGTAAACGGCCGCCAGAGGGCACATGAAAACAATATCACCGAGACATGGATTAAATCGCGTATCTCTTGGGAAAATCTTTTTTAATCGTCTCAAACATTCGTAGGCATTTTGTAAAACGATCCTTGCTTCCGTGACCATTGTGGTTCGGGATATGGCATAATAAACATAAACAAATTTTTCTGTAATTTTATGTCTAAGTTTAAACTCACTAATAAGGTTTCATTTATAATAACAGAAAACAAGAAGCAGTAAAACCTTAACATATTTTGAATTTTAATATGTTTAAGCATAACAAAGAAATTTTCTGAGACAAAATCTAAATAGTTAAACAGACTTTGAGAGGTAGGTATTAGGTTTGAAATTATAATGTCGTAAAGTATCCTGCTTGATAAACCTATTTGAGTCATTCCAAATAAAAACACCAAATGGGGTGCGCTGCGTGATTTTTTATTTTGATGAAAAAATTTGAGGATGATCTTTTAGGTGTCAAATATGAAAATCCGTTGCCGTTTTAATTTTTTGTTGCTTTACTTTTATTTGGCACCCCTTAGAAGTCTGAAATAGTGTCAATTTCTTACTCTCTTATAGTGGGCCAGAACTTTTTGTCTGTGACAAATATTGAAATAATTTTAATTTTGTTTTACTGTCCAGTAAGTGTGTTTTCGATATAAATTATTATTATCCAATTAGTTAATCTCATAAAAGAATGGTAAACCACTAAAGATTCATGATAATTTGCCAATTTTTGTGATTTTTGTCTGGCTCCTGTGCCTATTCTACTGAATATAGAAGGTTCATTTTTTTCAGGTATAAAGTACTTATACAATAGAAAACGTAACTATTATTTTAAGTTTCTAGACTATCAATTTCTTTATTAAAAAAATTATTGAAAATTGATAATTCTCAAAATTAGCCAATTTTGCCCTCAGAAATCATTATGTTGAGGAAAAAATAAAAATCTGAAACTTTCAGGAAATGTAGTCCCCACCTTCATCTTTTCAGTCCAGTTGGTCTTGTTTTGTTATTTTTATCCATGTAAAAGATATAATAATTTTTTTAATGCCAGTTAAGAAGCGATATTGTTAGTTTTATTTATAATCTAAAATTTAGATGGCTTTGACTTTGTCAATTCATGTTTGGTGGAGAAATGTCAGAACTGCGAAAAATATTTCATAAATATTATTTGTGCGTATTTCTTTGGTAAATTTTGTATATAACATAATATGTCATATGTTATATACAAAACTTTTTAAAGTCACCAAAGGAATACCACAAATAATAATTATGAAATATTTTTGATAGTTCAGCCATTCCAAGCTACTCGAAAATTTTTGTAGCGTCCGTTACAATAAAAAATTGTAATTAAATGCTACCGTAATTAAATGAAATACCTTTACAATAGTTAATATTGCAAACATGTTTATTATGCTTGTAATAATTAGGCTTAAACTTATAAGCATAATAACTACGGTAGTTTTACTCACAATTTTTGATTGTAACGGACGCTACAAAAATTTCCGAGTAGCGTGGAATGGTTGAACTAACAAAAATATTTCATAATTATTATTTGTGGTATTTCTTTGGTGACTTTAAAAAGTTTTGTATATAACATAATATGACATATTATGTTTTATACAAAATTTACCAAAGAAATACGCACAAATAATATTTATGAAATATTTTTCGCATTCTGACATTTCTCCATCAAACATCAATTGACAAAGTCAAAGCCATCTAAATTTTAAATTATAAATAAAACTAACAATATCGCTTCTTAACTGGCATTAAAAAAATTATTATATCTTTTACATGGATAAAAATAACAAAACAAGACTAACTGGACTGAAAAGATGAAGGTGGGGACTACATTTCCTGAAAGTTTCAGATTTTTATTTTTTCCTCAACATAATGATTTCTGAGGGCAAAATTGGCTAATTTTGAGAATTATCAATTTTCAATAATTTTTTTAATAAAGAAATTGATAGTCTAGAAACTTAAAATAATAGTTACGTTTTCTATTGTATAAGTACTTTATACCTGAAAAAAATGAACCTTCTAAATTCAGTAGAATAGGCACAGGAGCCAGACAAAAATCACAAAAATTGGCAAATTATCATGAATCTTTAGTGGTTTACCATTCTTTTATGAGATTAACTAATTGGATAATAATAATTTATATCGAAAACACACTTACTGGACAGTAAAACAAAATTAAAATTATTTCAATATTTGTCACAGAAAAAAAGTTCTGGCCCACTATAAGAGAGTAAGAAATTGACACTATTTCAGACTTCTAAGGGGTGCCAAATAAAAGTAAAGCAACAAAAAATTAAAACGGCAATGGATTTTCATATTTGACACCTAAAAGATCATTCTCAAATTTTTTCATTACAATAAAAAATTATGCAGCGCACTTTTAAATTCATTTTTGGTGTTTTCATTTGGATTGACTCATTTTCTAGATTTGTGGACAAACACAGTTAAAAATAAAATGACAAATTAGCATTACATTTACAATATCAATAGTGCCAATTTTTTTTGTTGAGAACTTAACCTTAAATTCTTGCTGAAATTACATTTTTAACTTTTTCATAAGTGTCTTTAACTTTATAATAAGTGTCTTTCATTTGATTGTAAAGAAGTATATATACTATCTAGTATACTAGATTGTATGTCACCATCGCCAAAAGTGTGTTCAAAATTTTAGGAAAAAAACTATTTTCTACATTTGTGGACGAACACAGTAAAGAATAAAATGACAAATTTGCATTACATTTACATTATCAATAGTGGCAATTTTTTTTGTTGAGAAATTAACTTTAAATTCTTGCTGAAATTACATTTTTAACTTTATAATAAGTGTTGGTTGTTAATTTGAATTTAAATTTTGTTATATTTACTAAATTTTAAACTTAATTCAATGTAAAATTTGTGACATAATTTGTATATTCAAAAATAATGAATGTAAAACACACTTTAAAAAAGTGGTAGTTTTACATATTTAAAAAGTCATTTGTGCGTTTTTTTTTGGTTTTGTTACTTTTATAATTATTAGATATAGGACCCACACCAAATTTACATGAGTTTATAATGACATTATAAACAAGTTCTGCAGAATTTAAATTAAAGTTTGCGAAAAAAAGATAACCGGAACATCGAACATGGAACTGACGACACGGTAATGATGAATGGGATACAAATTTGAGGTTATAATTCGGAATTAAGTATTTTACTGATATTTTTTATTAGTGGATGCTACTTATCAACAAATCACATATAGCCTTATATAAATTACAATAAAATATACCTATACGTAAAAAAATAACTACTCACCAAAGTACTACTAAAATTTTGACTGGAACTATACGTGCATTCACCACAACTTCGACGCTTGCATTGTTTTCAAGATAACTGTCGTGCAAAGGGCGGGCTCTGTAGGTAATTTTTTACCAACACTTGAGTTAAAACGAGGACTTGACGTTCAACTTTAATATTTCGTAGGAATTTTAACAATGGACACAGAACTGACGGGTAAAAGTGAGTACATAGATTATCAATTTTTTAAAAATTGCCATTATTCGAAACCATGATAAAATGTGAAAAATACATTATTTATTGTTGTATAGTTTGTAGTGAAATTAAATAATTTAAGATAAATTGAACATATTTTAAAATAAAATCACTTAAATATTTGATTCAGGAGTTGTCGCCAAGGTACTGATGTTTTGAATATTTATTATGTTATTCTACAAACGTGCTTTTAAAAAAATACATTAAAATTGGGTGGACAAGTTAAAAAAAACCTGTATCTTTTGTAATATACTAAAATATTTACAAAAAATATTAAAATATGTATTGAGTCAATACTATTGACTGATGATATCAAGTTGTCCAACTTTTGTAGAATCACCCATATAACATATATCAACTTTTGTTTTAAAATACAGTTAGGTCTATTTTTAGTTATGTTTCTTTTATGAATGCATTTGTATCATCTAAAGGGTGATCCAACTTGAGCTTGGCAATGAGAAAATAAAATAAAACTCGAAATATTTTAAAAGCTGAGAAATTTTCTATTAAATAATAACGTTAAATATCATACAATTAGGTATGAAAGATAACATCGGCCATATGGCCGCCACGGCTCAAATGACAAAACCGAATGCGCTGGTCAAAATTTTCAACGACTCTGCGACACAACGCAGGCTCTATGGCAGCTATTTCCCGTCGTATTTCTTGTTTCAGTTCCGGAATTGTATTGGGCATGTTAACGTAAACTTTATTCTTCAAATATCCCCAGAGAAAGAAATCTAAGGGGGTTAGATCGCAAGATCTAGGCGGCCAATTAATATCGCCGTTTCTCGAAATAACCCGGCCTGGAAAGCGGGTCTGTAACAAATCGATTGTTTCCCGGGTTGTATGACAGGTCGCTCCATCCTGTTGGAACCAGACCTCTTCAATATCCACTCCTTCCAACTCTTGCCAAAGAAAATCAGTAATCATGCTCCGATAACGCACGGCATTGACTGTTACAGCATTTTCTTCATGGTTTTCAAAAAAGTACAGACCAATTACTCCTTCAGCCCACAGACCACACCAAACTGTAACTTTTTTGGGGAAAATTTGTTTCTCAACAACTTCTCTTGGGTTTTGTAACCCCCAAACTCGACAGTTTTGTTTATTAACAAACCCATTGAGGTTAAAATGAGCCTCATCACTGAAGATTATTTTTCTCGAAAAATCGACTTCGTGTTGAAGCATCCACTTACAAAACATACGTCGCTGGAGATGGTCTCTGGGCTTTAATTCTTGGGTTATTTGGACCTTATAAGGATGAAGATTCAAATCCTTCGCCAAAATTCTTTGCGTTGAGGTGTACCGAAGGCCTAACTGCTGTGATCGGCGACGAATCGAAGTTTTTGGTTCTTGGGCAACACTTTCACGAATGTTGGCAACATTTTCTTCTGAACGGACAGGACGAACACGCTGGGGAGTTTTGATGTTGAGTACTGACCCATTTCGCTCAAATTTCTGCACGACATTCGTAATTGCTTGCCTAGAAGGTCGATTTTGTATTCCAAAATATTCGCGCAAAGCACGGAAAGTACGCACATTTGAACGCCCATTTTCATAGTAAGTTTGGATAATTTTAACGCGTTGTTCAGTCGTATACTGCTGCATAATCAAATTTGTATGTCTTTCTAGACCACAAATATTACTTTGATAATGACAAATACTTTGACGTTTTGATTTTCATGGCCATCTAAATTGCCAAGCTCAAAGTGGATCACCCTTTATTATTATAATTATTGTCCTGTAATAGGATTAATTTCTGTTGGGCAAATAAAGAATATTATTGTTATTATTATATTAAAACATTTTAAGCAAGTAGTTATAAACTTTTGAGTGGATTTTTTCCAATCACTCCCAATTTTGCAATGCTGTCATAAGAAATCTCAAGAATCTGATCTGATAGCGGAAATGGGTCACGAATTGACGAATATTTTTAAACCTGTGTAATGATTGTCAATGCAGACTGACTAACTACAAAATTGGTAAAAAACAATTAAAAAGTAAAAGTGAATTTCTCGTAACTTTCAGTTTTACAGCCACATATATCAATCGAGAGTAATCTTCAGCGATCATACTTGGAAGTGAAATATAAATTCCTTAATTGCTAAATTTCCGAGAACAAAAATGCATGGTTGTTGCGGTAAGGTCATTGGTATTCCAGTCAGAGAGGCAGAACCTCCTCAAAAATCCCGACTGTCTCTCCTATTGTTCGCCAATAAGGCATATCGATGCATCAGCAATAAATTTTAACTGGCTAATTAAGCAACGACATGCGTAATGTTGCAATCTGTCATTCATTCACAATTTTCTCTTAACTCTTTCTTCGGCCGCAAAGCGTGGGAGCTTTGCTCCTACCTTTTAAACGTTTTATTTTCAGTGGTTTTGAGGTTTGTCTTTAGTTTTAATTAGCAAACATATAATTCGATGATTTTTTAGTTTTAAATAAAACTGAACTAAACTCGGTTTTATTTTATAGTAAGAAACCTTATTTCTAATGTATAACAAGATAAAAAACAAACATTGTTTTTTGAGTTTCACGAATTAATTTTAATTAAATTTTGACAATTGTTTTGCTTCAGAAATGATTTTAAACTTTATCTAATAACAAAATTATATAACACAACACAATTATGGCAGGTAATGGGCTGTTTTATGAAAATATAACTACAGTATGACAATTTTACCTGGCAAAATAGTTTTTGGGGTATCTCCTATCTTATATAGAATATACGAGGTGTGTTCAGAAAATAACGAGAATTTATAAATTTCGCGGGTTCGGAGGGTCCCGTTGTCATAAAATTTTCTTTTTTATGTTGGTATACATGCCCCCGAAGTATGATAAAAACTTTAGCTGTTTTCATCGTTTACCTTGTCTGTGGCAGCCGCTAAGGCGTTTTTTATGAGCTCGGCGATTTTCGATCGTTAAAAGAAATGGATCAAAGAAATTTGTATCCAATTTTGCTTATAAATGAAATTCTGTAAAATGTTAACAAAGGCCTATAGTGAGTCTGCTATAAGTAAAACAAGAGTTTACAAGTGGTATAAGAGTTTCCAAGATGGCCGTGAAGATGTTGAAGATGACGAACGCCCCGAACACCCAAGCACATTAACAACCGATAAAAACATGGAAAAAGTGAAAAAATGGTTATAAACCATCAGAGAAGTCGCTGATGATGTTGGTATATCGATTGGCTCATCCCATGAAACTTTTTCGAATGTTTTGGGTATGAAACGCGTGGCAGCAAAATTTGTTCTAAAATTGTTAAATTTTGGACAACATTTTTGGCCAAAACCAATACTGTAATGATGCCCCAGCATCCATATTCGCCAGACATGCCTCTGTCTGATTTTTTCCTATTCCCAAAAATAAAGAGAACCTTAAAGGGCCGTCGTTTTGCAAGCATAGATGACATTAAAAGCCCATCGCTGAAAGAACTAAAGGCTATCCCAAAGATCCAGTTTTAAAAGTGTTTTGAGTATTGGAAGAAGAGCTGGCACATGTGCATAATATCCAATGGGGACTATTTTGAAGGCATTAATGTAGACGAATAAATAAATATTTGTTTCAAAAAACGAATATTTCCGATTTTTTACCACTATAGATTCTAAAGCAATGTATAATCGTCAAACTACTTGTTTCCAACATATATTTAATATAAGATAAATACAAATCTGTTGTTTTATTTAAAAAAATTAAAAACTAAGACCAGAAATATTTTTTTTTTACTTAAAAAAAATTAAAATTGTTATTTTCTTTAAGTATAATTTTTGTATTATGTATAGAAACATAAAATATTTGAAGAAAAAAAAATGATTTACAACAAAATAGAGAATTAAAAATCTGTTTAGGTTAAAATAGAATGGCTGTGTAAAAAATTTAAATGAAGTGATTTCGTAAAACAGTAATCTTTTAAATCTGTTAAAATTTTTTATGTGAGAAAAATCGTGTTGAACTGTGTAATTGAATTGACCAAGTAAATATCGAAACAATAAAATAAAAAAAATTAACGTTATTTCATTATGAACAACTTACAAATATTAACTTCTGAAAAAGCATATTGATATTTATTCTAAAACAAGTACCAAGGTAGTAGATACAAAGAAGCGTCTCTGAAAATTTGTTTGGAAGTGAAGTACTTTGTCTTGTTAAAATGTAGTATCACAAAAGAAATTTACGGGCGTGGAAGCGTGCTAGCACGTCCACTATGAAGAATAGAAACGAACGAGCTTATCCCCGTGCGCCTTGCATTATAACTCCGACCAATTATACCCGTTATAGATGCTCCGTTTGTGCTGCAACGCTTGCAAATTCGCATCTCCGCCATAAATTAGTCTCATTACCCGTGCTATTTATTACGGATGTCGTCCCCGCGTAGTGGGCTTGTTTCATACATAAATTTCCATGCCTACCTGCAATTCCCCGTTCCGTTTGCATTGCGGAAAGATCTGCTGCTCTTGGTCTTGTGTGCGCATTTGTAGGTATGTGTGTGCAATTGATCCGAGTGTTGCTACATCGATTCCCTTAATGTCAATTTATATTTATTTTATTGCTACGATGAAAACTACAAGTAGGCAAAGAAATAAAATATAAATATTTTAGGGTTTAAATAGTACATGGTACTAAAAAGCTCTATAGGATCTTTTTTAGCTTTAGCTTTATTGTTGGTAATAGTAAAAAGTCTTCTTCCCAATCAACTTTGCAGAATTTCAAAATTTCCAATAACCTAGAAGTTAGGTTCTTAACTTTACCTCTTCTAAATCTTTAATTATCGAGCTAAGTTTTTTGCCATTTTTCTGGGATTTTAGTGGTCACCTAAAGCTTTTTCGTCAACTCAGATGTATGATAAAAAACAAAATTGCGAATTTTGCCCGAGTTTATTTACTGCAAAAAATCTTTTAACATTAATTCTATTTTGTTTACGCAGTAAAAAAATATTTGTTAACTTTTACCAAATTTTAACCAGATTTTGTGTTAATCCAGGTCAGCATAACTTTTGTTAAGTTTACAATCAACTGAAATCTGTTACGTAAGTAATTAAATAAGCAGTTTTTAATTATAAGAAACATTTTGTAGATTTAATAAGAAAATCCTATCTCAATAATAATATAATAATAATATATACCAATATATTTTTACTTCAATCATATTGTTATTTTTTTCTTTTACCTATTTCTTTTTAAATTTACATTTATATATTTATATAGTTAAACAAATGACAAGCGCAATTATTCTGTTATAATCTAATGTGTTTACAAATCAAATAGTCTGATTAGTATGCTGTTTTTACTATGTTTGGGTTTTCATGATTTATTGGGTGTTAGTTTATATTTTAAGTGTCAAATGTCAAATTATTATTGGTCTCGTTTGGGTTAAAATTAACTTTGTTTTGTTGGGGCCGTTCTTTCTAATGTTTCTATTGTTACTGATGTTTATTGTTTTTTTTCTAGAGTTTAAGCAGTTTGCCCTTCTTAGGGTTTTAAAGGTTTCTGTCGTGTTTAATTTTGCAAATTATGTGTTAGATCATGCATATGCTTGAGGATACTTATCAATTTTTGCGGATGGCCTCTTGTTTGACCTCTTTTGTTTGTCTAGTGAAAAGCGTCCAATGACAGGGGGTAGGACCACCCAGAAGCTGAAACTTGTCACTTAACTCTTTCTTATCACTTAACACTTCACTCAGTGAGGGGTGGAATGACCGCCCAGAAGCTCACTTGTCACTTAACTCTTTCCTATTACTTAACTCATTCTTTACCGTAGGGTAGTATATACTACAGTAGTTGTTTCACAATAATTGGTTTGCACTTTATTTCTTGGTTTCAACTTTTAAGTTTTAAGAGCTCTCTCTGCTACAATGGGCCTTGCCTTGTCAAGTGCTGGAACCTGACTGGAAAATTATTTTGAACAACAATTTTGGTTATCCTATTTTTGTATAGATGGCGCTTTATACAAAAACTTATTTGATAATTAAATATTTTTTTAAATAATTTATGTTGTAGAAATAGTTATTTATGTAAGGCAGTAAAGTCGTATTTTTTATCACGAATGTGGAAATTATTTGCAGAGGCTAAAGCCGAGGCAAATAACCACGTTAGTGATAAAAAATGACTTTAATGCCGGGGTGCATATTAAATTTTATCCGAAATCACATTTAATAAACTAATATTAAAGATCAAATCAAATGTCATTTGATGATCAAATCAAATGTCATTTAATGATCAAATCAAAAGTAATAAGTATACCGTTTGTTGCGACGGTTATGATATATTTGCCCGCCGCGGCGATTTTTTCATCTAATTAATAAAATTAACCTATTAATTTTTATTAACAACATTTAATGAAAGGGTCCAGTTGACCTCTGCGACGGTGCTTTTTTTAAAATATTATTTAGTTGTTGCTGAGTAGCAGTACACACATCTTAAAATGTATAATTGGTTGCATACATTTTTATTAAACATTCGCTCGCAAGGTTCGCTCTTGCCTAATTAAAATTCTTGACTAAAATGGCGTTTATCAAGGGTTTTACTTAATTCAATTTTTTTACTTTCTTATTTCAAAACTTTTTATATACCTATATTTTACTTTATTTTTTGACTCAGCGTGCGCCTTCAACATTTACGATCCCCCGGTAGAAAATAGTCTTTAAGCGGAGCATTTAATTCGAACGCAATTGTAACTGTTACATTTGGAATGAGATTCGTAGATAAAATCAAACTGCTACAACGTTTATCTGTCATGATAGGTTATAAATAAGTTTTCTTATAAGTTAGAATTAGATTATAATCTCACAATCGGCGATTTATCATTCAGCTTCGCGTTAATAATATTCCGGTGGGATATTTATTGAGCGCATATTTCTCCTTGTGCAACCGCAAAGTTGCGCGTTCTGCTGTGACAAATAAATAACTGGAGAGAAAATATTGAGAATTTACTTTATTACCACAACGATACACATAACTAGTTTTAAAGAAAGTATTATTGACTGAATAACACATTTGTGGTAATTCAGATTTATCCTGATAAAACTTGAATAGTTCACATTAAAAAAATATTTGTTAATTTTTACCAAATATTCTATAAATAGTTACCTTAAGTCAAATCATTAGATGACGCTGTATACAAATATATCTATCTCAGTCGGTAATAATTTAAAACTACTTTATTTTGGGTCTAATATAGAACAAAAAAGTTCGCACGTTACTTTGGTGGTAAGATTTTTGTTTTTTTTGTTAAGAGCAGGGCTGTGTTTAAATTACAATAAAAAATATTTCTAAAAAGTGTACTGATAAGTGTGTGGTATAAATGTGTTCCTCATGGTTTAAACATTGCCACTTCAATGCGTTTTAATTCTAATTCTGAAAATAAACAGTAAAATGGCCAGTGTCCAATTACTGGTTGGTAAAAAATGTAAATTTTTATTATTGGACATATGTCCAATTTCATACTCCATTTGTATTACAGGCCAATTCTTACGTAAAATTGTCCTCTGAATCCGAAAAGACCGTCAAAATCTGTAAAAGTTAAGCAATTTTTGAGATATAGTCAATTCCATATTATATGTTAAATTGATTATATTTCAAAAACTGTTCTACATTTGTAAATTTTGACGAAATTTTCGTATTCAGCGAATAATATTTCATGGGAATTGACTGCTAAATGTCCTGTTGCTGTTGACAATAATTATTTCGCTATGACATTTTTGACTAAATCATTTTTAGAAAGTAAGTAATATAGTCATTTCTTCGTCACAGGACATCTTGTAAAATAACAGTGATTTAAATACAGTGCATGATAAAGAACATAAAAAACTAATGGCAACAAAATTAATAAATTCGGAAAATACTTTTAAGATACCACCCGAAAAAATATTAAATATATAAAAATCATCCTGTTCCGGCCTAAACATTATAAATGCTTCACAAACTAGAGATAGATACCACACTTAATGATATTTGCAACAAACTATTTCAGAAGTCAGACCAAGGAATTAGTACTTCAGAATTCAGAAAAGGGATGAGGAATTCGAAAAAGAAATATATGAATTATATGATATTTACAAAAACGAAATAAAAAAAATTACCTAAAACAGCTATTTATCTTTAAAAAATATGTAACAATTTATGTTATTTGATGTAAAGTTGTTATGTTTATATAAAAATTGTATGTCCAATAACTATGGTCCATCTGTCCAATTACTATATAAAATGTCCAATTACCTACTTTACTTTTTTGCAAGTTTTTATAAAACTATTATTAAAAATTCAAATATTCTTATTTTTAAGTAAACGTAAATAAACAAACTATCCTTTTTATATATTTATAAGAAAAAAACTAAAATCTTTAAAACAACGGCATATATAAATTTTTTCTACTCCTATTACCGAATTTAACCCTTCCAATATCACTTTTATCTATGGAATGACATATATTCCCTAAAGTGTTACAGAATGAAATATTCTATCATCTGATGACAGAATAAAAACTTGTGGCGACATCTCTGTTTTTAATATCTAACAAATTTTAGACCGATCCAACCTCACTTTCTTCCAATTAAATTATTTTTCTATGGTATTTTTTGGAAACGTACAAAAAGTATAGTTTGAAACACGTTTGGAATTGCATATTCCGCTCTCGTGAAACCGTCAAACTCGCCTTCGGCTCGTGTGACAAACTCTTCACTCGAGCGGAATATGCTGTATTCCAAACTTGTTACAGAATATACTATTAAATAAATAATATTTCTTAAGTGTCCAATAACTATGTGGTTTACCCTACACTATAATTTTCAGTACTACTCCAACACTTATTGATGTATTTCGGAACTTTAACCCACTTCACTGTATCCCCTAATTTCAGTTTGAAAAATAATTATAATCCTTGGTTTTCTACAAAAACTTATGTTAAATTTTTATAACAGTTTTAAAGCAAAAGAACTAATTCCGTAAGGAATAGGAATAACGTTTTTGCTCTCCTGGTGAAGACTCACTGGTTGAAGTTAAGAAATGAAATTGGTGTTGAATTAAAAATTATATATAAATAAATCTACATTGCGGCAAAAATCAAAACACATCTGAAAATGACCAACTATGAATTACATTAGCATGATCAATAACCATAGAGGATCAAAATGATTTGATGTCATGTAAAGTATCAGGTATTAAATCTGAAATTAACATATCGCATTAATTACCAGACACACACACACACATACGCAAGAGAGATAAGAGAGATCGAGACAGTGGGCCGCGGTTGCAACAATTAACAGTTGGACACACTGCGGTAATTGCCGGCGTAACAGCTTCATTAGACAATTTAAATGCTTTTGTAAACGACTAATGCCTTGCAATGGTGCGATTCCTGTCTACCATGGTGATGATGATGCATCAACAGCTCGTGATCAAAAGCTATTTTCGTCGTTTGTCTTAAAGACCAAATGCGGAGTATAATTTGTTTTAATTTTTGATAAAATTCTATTTTTTAAGTTTATTATAATATGTATCAAGTTTTATAAACGCCATTTTAGTAACGAGTTTTATTAGGCACGAGCAAAGCTCAAAATTCGACACAAAAACGAAATAAAAAAATTACCTAAAACAGCTATAAATTCGACACCAAAGGGATTGATTATGAACTGGGGACATAAAAATAATTTAGATATATGTCAGATCTATCTAACCTCACTTATTCCATAAAATGTTGTATGTCATTCGGCCTTTTTGTGCTTCGCTCAATAAAGACTATGAGCACAGCATAAAAAGAAACACCTAGGTGCTCTTGGCATTATGAAATAATTTAAATTACAACTAATACAATTGTTTCCTCCAGAAGTATATCGCTTTTTTTTTGACTAAAATGAAGAATAACGTGAATTTTCGAAAAATTGCCATATAATCGTAGTTAGCCCAGATATATACAAAATCTCATAAACGTCCCGACTCGAGACTCCCGAGGGATAACCTAACTGTTATTAGGAAGGGGTATAACGACTATCAAGCTCAACTGCCCTGTGAATGGGGATTTGAAATTTTGGAGAAAAAAACATCCCTTTTTTTAACACCCTGTAGTATAATGCTATGTGCACAATATCGTATTCTCAAAATTAGACGTAAGTCAAAGAATCCACAATTGCTGATTTTTTGGACTAAACTGGGAAATAACGACAATTTTCGAAAAATTGGCATATAGTCGTAGTAAGCCGCGATATTCTCAAAATCTCGAAAGCGTTCCGAGGGATTACCTTACTTATAATAGGGAGGGGTATTACGACTATCAAACGGAAAAAATACATCTCTTCGTTTAACACTCTGTAGTATAATGCAAAAAATCGTATTCCAAAAATGAGACATAAGAGTCAAAGAATCAGTTATTCAGAACTTTCAAAGATTTTCAAAATCGATTCAGTAATTTTCCAATAACGATCTTTCAAATATTTTCCAAAAAACTAGGTGCGTCGATTTTTATGACGAGCAGTATATTTCTTTCTCGGATTCCTCATGCCTTTTCTGGATTCTGAAGGTAACTACTAATTTCTTGGTCTTAATTCTGAAATAGTTTGTTGCAAATATCATTAAGTATGGTATTTCTGGTTTGTGAAGCATTTATAATGTTTAGGCCGGAACAGGATGATTCTAATATTTTTTGGGTTGGTATGTTAAAAGTATTTTCCGAATTTATTAATTTTGTTGCCATTAGTTTTTTATATTCTCTATTATGCACTGTATTTAAATCACTGTTATTCTGCAAGATGTCCTGTGACGAAGAAATCACTATATTACTTACTCTCTAAAAATAAATTAGTCAAAAATGTCATAGCGAAAAAGCAGGTCAATTCCTATGAAATATTATCCGCTGAATCCTCAAATGTTGTCAAAAGTTATAAAAGTAGAACAGTTTTTGAAATATAATCAATTTTACATATAATATGGTATTGACTATATCTCAAAAACTGTTAAAGTTTTTGACGGTCTTTTCGGAATCAGGGGACAATTTTACATAAGAATTGGCTGGTAAATGTCCGGGATACAAATAGAGTATGATATTGGACATATGTCCAATAATTAAAATTTACTTTTTTTTACCAACCAATAATTGGACACTGCCCATTTTACTGTTTGTTTTCAGAATTAAAATTAAAACGCATTAAAGTGACAATGTTTAAACCATGAGGAACACATTTATATCACACTTCGATCTGTACACTTTTTAGATATATTTTTATTTATAATTTAAACACAGCCCTGCTCTTAACAAAAAAACAAAGTAACGTGCGAACTTTTTTGTCATATATTGGACCCAAAATAAAGTAGTTCTATATTATTACCGACTGAGATAGTTATAATTGTATAAAGCGTCATCTAATGATTTGAGTTTAAGGTAACTTGTCCAATAACTATAAAGTGTCCGATAACTGTCTACTTTACCCCACAGACACAGGTCTGTGACTTTACCCTATGTTTGTGTTCATTTATGTAGGTACCTATGTGTTATTTTTTTTGTTTAGGAAATTGTTTCATAAAGCAACATTTCTTATCAAAATTATTTTCATTTACAATTTCCAACAAATATTTTTGCTACTGGGTCTTCCAAAAAGGTTTGTAAAAATAAGATCCTTTTTAAAAATTATGACAATTATGAGAATTATTGATGTAGGATTGTAAATCTGCAAAATGTTACTTATTCACTTAACAGATTACAGTTGGTTGTAAACTTAACATAAAGTTAAGTGGACCTAAATTAACATAAAATCTGGTTGATATTTCGTTAAAATTAACAAATATTTTTTACTGTTATTTAATATCCTTAACGGTTTTAAAAGAAACAAAGAAAGTCTCCTATGAGGATGGTTGTTTTTATAAATCAATAATTAAATTATCATCATAAAAAATAAAGGAACGATAACTTAAAGCAAAATATATAAATAAACAAACCACGTCATTAATTAAAATTAATTATATTAGGTCTACTCTATATTTAATGTAATGTAATCTGTCCGGCATTCGACTATAATTTTAACTTTTTCCTTTTTATTCAACTTAAGAACTTACTTAAGGCTCTCTATAACCGTGTTTACATAAACAGTTGTGCATTCTTAGCTAATGTGCGTCGGATTTAAATTACAGATCACCATTTTATTGCTCGAAGTTATCTTATCGGCAGATAATTTTCCAAAGATGCATGTTGTTATAAACGATGAGCACTTTATAAAAGCGTACATAGCGCATTTAAATATGCTAAACCACTGCAGGCATTTACGAGCTAAAATATTCCCATTACTATTTAAACTGCTCCTTGTTGCTGCTTGCTTTCCTTTTCATCTTTTTCGTCTTTCTGCACTTCGTAACTTATACCTCTGGATACCAGGGAAGTACAAAATTACACACTAATAGTAAAGATTCATCCATGTCCTACTTTAAACTTTTAACACTTTTTTTTCAACTTAAATACTGGGTGATTCCATATAAGTTTGGTTGTGTGCCTTTTTTATCTCTGGTTGTATGTAATACTCGACCTTTTATTAAAATTATTGAGGAGGAATTAGTGGATCTTTTTTTCAAAATGATCAAAGAGATGTCTTTACCATTAATGAAAATTTTTTTTAGAAACAGCATTTAGTATGAGGAACTCTTGTTTTCAACATGATGGGCATTATTGTACACCTCTATTGAATGACCCTTTATTTTTGAATTTTTTTTTGCTCTACTTTTTTACCTTTCCTCGTATGTACGCTTAATATTATCAGCATTATTATATGCCGGAAAATGTCTTAAAGAAACTTTATAACAATTTAAATCATATAAAAAAACATTTTAACAGCGGATTAGTTTTTGATTAATTTTAAAACTAAACTAAGTGTAATTCAGCCTAATGCATTCCCCTATCAGTTAATTACTTAACAAATGTTGAATTAATGAATTTTAGACACATCCATATCAATTATGTGCTCATTAGTCAACGTCTATGCTGTCAGTGTTGTTTTAATTTCAGAAGCTAATGCCCAAATGATACGCTAGAAATACTTGCATTAGTTTTATATTACATTTTGATAGGTTCAAGGGCAACACCACTGTGATCTGCAAAAAAGGTATTTTGGATTATTTTACTAAGTCTAGTTTTTGACTAAAAAAACCGTTAATAAAAAATGTAGATGACAATTTCATAAGAAATTTAATTTTTTGGTGCTTATAGTTAAGAAGCTAGAAAGATATTAAACTATGATAAATACAATATTAATATGTTAACCAATCAAAACGTCGGATTTCAGAAATTTTGACCAATAAGATTATTTAAAAGTGATAAAAATGCATCATAAGAGGTGGATAAAGGTTGATAAAAGCACTGTTGGTAGGTAACCTTCTTTATCTCTGGTAACCACATAAATAAACAGAAGTGACATTTTGTTTAGTGTCAGTTTGTTCTACTAAAAAATAAATTTCAAGCACAAAATATATACAAAAAAATCCATATGGAGCCAATTTATGTTTTCTCCAGCGGATGGTATAAAAATGTTCCTATAGGAAGAAATACACTTGGTAAATGACCGCCAAGAACATTGGATTGGATTTTAAAAACAAAAAAATTACAAATCACTTTAGCCAAATCTGGCGTTTCTACTTAACGCTCAATTAAAATAACTGGGCATGTTAATATCAAATCTATAAATCCTTACTTACAATCAGATGATAGCCATCGTTAAAATTAAATTTTCAATTAAATAGATCCTACAAGCACAAATCACTGTCAATAATCAAATTTCAGAATCCAAGAGTAACAGCACTATTTATAAAAATTCTGTTTTTCATGTTAATACAATGAATATGTAAACTTGTTTCTTATTTATGTTAGTAAATGTTCAATAAATTTTGTTTGCAAAAATATGCTTTTTCTTAACTTATTTACTCATGTATTTATCTTCCCATAATACACTCGAGATCAATTTTTAACCTAATAATTTTTTTAAAACATTAACATTAAAAAATTACTCTCGAATTAAGCGATATTAGAAAAATTGCTTCACTTCGTGTCGCGATTTTTCCATGCCCTTAATTCTCGACTAGTTTTTATGGCAAAAAGATTTTTTGACCAAAAAAAATTATCCGGTTAAAAATTGACCTCTTTTGCATTAACCACCTATAAATTGATTTAGAATCTGGCTTTCTTAAAAAATCTCAACTTATAACAAGAAACATAAGTGTCGCTCCTGTAGCTTGGAAATACAATAAGAACGTCTGAGTTATTAAAATTTACCTACACAGAGAAAAGTAATCTCTTGATTTTACTGTCTTGATTCAAATAAATTATTTATTTCGATATGATACAAGAAGATATTTATTTAGTGGAAAACTTGGGTTTATTTGACTTTTTAAACTGATGGTTTGTTTAATACAAGTAAATATTTAGTTGACTTTTTATCTCAGGTTTAGTAGAATCTTACTTAAAGAAACAAAACATTTACTTGAAGTAAGTAATTCATTTTTTTGAATTAAATGTAAAGCTTTCTTAAAGAAACAAAATATTTACTTACATGAAGAAAACAATTTATTTCAGACAAATAATTAGTACCTTTTAATATTATAATTTCACGAAATATATAGTGATTGAACCAAACAAATGTTTGCTTGTTTTAATACTATGATTTATTTATTTTAATGTTGTTAATTACTTGATATTTGGTCGGGAAAATTAAATTAAAAAACGTTTATTCCAATATTTTTTATTTGAACAAAACAAGTGTACACTTGTTTTGTTGTAAATACGTACCTATTTACAATAAACATTAAAAACACACAATATAAAATTAACAATAAACAAAACATATAATATATGAGCGGACAAAAATAGGAACAAAAAATACTTCAGTCACTGAAGTTCAGTGTAAATATTAGTGCACGGCATTAATAAAATACACCAAGTCTGTGGGTAAAAATCATAAGAGGATAAGTCAAAACAAGCAATTTTTCAGCAGAACCTTAAACGTGTTCGCATTAATTCAGGAAATATATTTATGGGACATTTGAACATTTTCAAAAACTTAATTTATTATTATCAGATAGGTATCTTTGTTTAAAACACCTACCTAGGTAGGTACCTATAGTTTAAAAACAAATATCTATAGTTTGCCAACCAAAATTACTTGCACTTGTCAAATACAAAAAGAAACGGTTTATTTTTAGTTTATGGCCTGTAAGTAAAATGTGCAATTATATTTAAAAGTAACAAGTCAAGTCTGAGACATGCATGATCCAAAATAAAATGGGTACCCATATTATGATATAACTTTGTAGTTTCCAAACTACCTAGGTACACAAAATTTTAATTAACTAAATCACTTTTACTTACCAACAAAACTAAAATGCAAATGGGTTATATTATAGTCTTTGAAGAATTCTTCCATACTATTAATCATAAGCACTTAAACACAAAACTATAACCGTTGATTAAACACCTCCTTCTCTTAAGTTAAGAGTCTTAACGCTTTGCCAAGGACGCTCTGCGAGTTTGTTTGCAAATGCTGCCGGCAGCCGGACAAGCGTCTTTGTCTTTGGAGTCAAATGCTCTAATTGGCTCCGCGAGTCACGTGGACATAAAAGCAAATAAATATGTATTTGCTTCAAGTAAATATATTTTTGAAACAAACAAATCACGTGTTTACGTTAATTATATGACAAACATTGTATCAATTCTATTATTTTGTTAAAATAAGATATTATATGCTTGTATTAACATTTGATAAAACTAAATCCATGGATGCATACAACCTATATCCAAACAATTTAATTAATTGCTCTAAATAAATATTTCTTTACAATTAATCACAACAATAAGTTGTTTTCAAGAAACTCATGATTTACAACCAAATAATAGTATTTTCTTATTGTAAACAAGAAGTTACTACGAATAAGACAATTTTACTTCATACAAGAAAAACTGTTTCAAATAAATGCATTTTCTTAAATCAAGAAATTACTTTTCTCTGTGTATAAGTGATCTTTTAAATACATATTGAAAATAGCTCCATCGACAAAGTTTTTTCCACTTCTCTATCTCTTTCTGCTTTTTATTCACATACTAGTTGCCCTTAAAGTGTCACATCATATTTGGACTCTAAGCTAATCATGGTTTGAAATTCATGTCCCAGATATCCATCAACATATGTTAGTAATGGGGTAAATATTGCATGGCGTCCTTCAGAAACTGGAATGTATTTCGCGGTTTTAGATCTTTTAAGTACAGATTCAGGAGTCATGAAGGCAGCATATGTATCAATGACACGCATATCAAATAACGACCTGTAGTTCCCAAACCCTCGGCATGCTAGATCAGCAAGCAGAAGTGGTTCATCATTCCATAACCATACCATCCTCAAATAATTTCCCCATGCATCCTTTATCAATACACCTTTCTTTCAACTAAGGGAATGTTTTACAGAAAAGGTCACATTTATTACAAACTGATACATGAATACGCGTAGTGATTGATTTAATATGCCATAACGCATTGTGGACTGCAAAATAAAATGGAATTTTTTAACCCGTCACAGTGGTGTTTCCCCTTAATCATTTGCTTAGCATTTTACTTATAATATATTCAAATGCATATTCATAAAGTTATAAGGTTAATCGATAATTGTACTATGTGTTAAGTTAAATGTTTTATTGTCGATAATACACATGATTTGCATTTTATTATTTATTCGTGATAATTTATTGCCTGTAAACGGCATGAAATACTATAAAATATTAAAATGCATTTGTATTCGTATAAATATATTTGTGTACATACAAAGGGTGTCAAATTATAAATTACTTAATTGCGAACATTAATTATAAGAATAATTAACAATAATTAAAATTTATTGCACCTGTCTAGGTGTCATTTATAATCTGCACATTGTTTACTTAAGTCATCAATATAAAATATTATTTAAAATTAAATAAATAATGTTTATACAGAAAAATAGGCAGTTAATTATAATATGTGATCGTATTGGATATGAATACATGTAACAATTTCTAGAACATTAATAAAAATCGGAACAAAACTTTTGTTACAGAATTTGTTTTTATCAAGCTGTTGTAACTGACAGGCAGTATCAAATTTATTGTCACGCTAAAAGATTGCACTCAGGTGTTTCTAACAAGTTGCTGGAAATTCACAGATAATAAAATTCGAATCTTCTTCAAGGCAACAAAAACCCCATAAAAACTCTACAAAGAAACATAAAAGCCGATCCTATTTATAAATTCTTATCATTTATTTAGTATGGCGGAATAAGTACCAAGGCAATTAAAGTAGTCCGGTTGTTTTAAAAAGTATGGTTAAATATCATTGATTTAAGCACTAAATGATAATTTAAAGTCAATGGAATGAACAGGTCCAGGTTACATGTTAAATCCAAAATGTCATCCAACAAGGATGTGGTGGTTATTTGAAATTCTATTATCATTTGTTGTCTAAATTCAAACAGCATTATGAATTATTAAAAGCGTTGATTAAAAAAGTCTTCACTTAACGGTAAAATACCAAAAACCGGTATTATATTATGTATTTTATATAAGTATTATATTATGTTGCCATGAATTCGTAGATATGTTTTGTCTATTACCATTTCAAAATGCAGTTGTCGGCGTAAACATAAATTATATTTGCTATATTTGCGTATTTACAGTATGTCCCCGGATGGGGTTGCCTAGAGGAGAAACTTTCTTATTTTTCATTTTACGTTAAAAATGGATTCTTCATAATAGTTTTTGCTTGATACAAAACGGTTGAATCAGTTACCGTTTTAAATTTCCTTTCTGTTCCAGAGAAACATAAAAATGATCATTCTCATAAACTATTGAAATTGAAAATGGTGAATTTCGTTTCTTTATTTAGAACTGCTTTTTGATAGTTAAAAGTAGAGTAAAAGCTAAACAGGGCTTTATTGTCATTATGAGAACTACACCAGCGTATTACACCATCAAGAACTGGTTTGGTGAATTTTGTCAAGGTCATACATCAAAAAATTATTATAGACATTCTGGACAGCGAAATTAGGCCACATCATCACAGAAACCATCCAAAAAGTCTGCAAAATCCTATTAGAAGATCAAAGAGTAAATGTTTAAGATTGCTGTATCAGCTTTAACGATTTTGCATAGACCTTTACCTATAAAAACGTCCTTATTTGGCAAAGACAAAAATCATGTTTCATCAATTAAAAAAATAAAGGAATTAGGCTTGCAATTGCTACTGTATCCTCCGTATTCTCCAGATTTGGCCCCTGTGATTTTTTCCTTTATCTATTCTGATAAATAAGAACCAAAAGATTGCATTTTCATATATACCCATTCAATATACTATAATGTATAATAATTTCATACTTAAGTTAATCGCTCATTTGACTGATTTTATGACAGTCTCACTTTAGGCAATGACATGCGTAATGTCGCTTTTCTCTTAATACCATCCTACGCGAAACCTCCTATAAGGTTCTGTTTGTGCTTACTTAGTAATACTTACACTATATTTTTCTGACTTAAGTCTTAATTAACAACCGATATCTCTTTAAATCTTTTGAATGATAGCCATGGCGTTACGACTATTTAATTCTGTAATTAATCTCGTAAATACCGGCTCAGGAGCAACAGCTTTCACTAAACGAAATTAATCAATTTGTAAAGGTTTTTATATGCTCAAATTATCTTAACAAAACACGTTTCTGTCAGAAAAATACCCGGAATTTCATGAAAACACTTTTTCTTTTTTAAAATTCCATACACCATAAAAGAGAAAATAAAAATAATAATAATAAAATAGTGGAAGGGGAGAGCAGTATCTGTATAGATACTGAATTAGATATACTGCTTTATTTTTAGATGGTGTGGCAAGCTTTGTGAAGAAAACACCTTTTTTCACTTTAGGGTTAAAATTTCTCAAAAATTAGATTCAGGAAAAAAACGAACACAATCACCTTTAAAAATATATTCTGGTTTCTATTTAAAAATATTATAAATGCTATAACTTTTTGAGATGGGTTATGTACACAGTAAAAAAAAAATTGTTAATTTTTAACCAAATATTAACCACATTTTATGTTAATCCATGTCCACATAACTTTATGTTAAGTTTACAACCAACTATATAAATCTTTTAACTCATTGAATGAAGTAGTTTGTAATTATAACAAACATTTTTTAATAACAAAATACTATGTCAATAATTCAATCATAATAATTATGACATAATTATTGTTATCTACAAACCTTTTTGTAGACCCAGTAACAAAAGTATCCGTTGGAAATTGGGAACATAAATGAAAAGAATTTTGATAAGAAATGTTGATTTATTAATCAATTTCCTAAACAAATTAACACATACAATGAAAAAAATAAGCTGTTGAAACAACAACAAAAATTCTAATTCAACTCTTTATGCACAAAAACAAGCAATGGTGTTTGCACTTTTACTTAACCATCTAAAAATGTTAAATTGTATTGTTTAATTGAACAACAAATATTAGTCAAATGAACAAAATGAAAATATTTGTTCTAATCTACTAATCTGGTTAATTAAATATTCTTGAAATGTCCAGGTAACCTTTTTAGCATATTCACTTAACACCAATAAAATGTTAAATTAAAATAATTTGTACTAATGTTGGGATAACATTCTAAAAATGTAAAAGTAACATTCTTTAAAGGTTGGTATTCAAAACAAAATTATGGAATTAGAATAAAGAGAAAGAATTGAACCTTCCCTTGCAAGAGTTTTTGTTTTGAGTGCGTTCCACCTACTTCAAATACCTACCGACAGACAGCTGATTCGACCTATATTGGGGGTCTTATTAGTGTCGGGCAATTTGGTGTATACATGTAGTGTAAGTTCCACTGTGGAAGACACCCAAAACAAACGGCTACCTGAGCTTATATACTCCTATCGTAAGCCAACTGAGGCGAGATGTAAGAACATCACGTGATCAACACCGTCTAATGACGTGGTGTGGGTGTTCGAAGCGCCCTTCACGGCAATTTTATGAATGCAAAATTAACAAATTTTAAAGTAACATTTACAATTTGTTAAATGAACAAATTTAATGTTTTGGATTTAAAGAGCAACTAAACGTTAATTTAATAGTTTTTTTTAGGTAATCCTAAAAATTTCAGTATTTGATTTAACCAATTCCAACTATAAAATCAAAATAGGATAAACATTTTAATTCAAAAATTAGTTTATGTAAAATCAATATTTTAACTGTCAAATAAACAATTAAACTTTGACAAACTCTGACTATTGCTTTGACACCAAAATATAGATTAATCCAATAGGTTTTTTGATGAAACATAATTTTCAAAAATGACATTTAGGCAAACGTTAACTCAACTACATTATTTTTTTCGGTGTACCTACATAAATGAACATAAAAATAACATAAACACAATTAAATAACACACCATTCTGAAATCATCAAATTATAAAGAAATTTGGTTCAATATAATTATCAGTACTGCTACAACACTATACACTATACATATCGTTACTTTAACCTACCCCAGTGTATCCCCTAATTTTAGTTTGAAAACCAGTGATCTTTTTTCGGATACTTCACACTTCGCACACTCGTTAAGGAATAAGAAACAGTTGTCACAAACACGTTTTAAATTGTAATAAAATAAGCAAAAACATAAGTTGCAGACACTGAAGGCAGTTGAACCTGTTGATACGTACGCGTACTTTCATTGGGAAATGTTTTGATTGACTGCCGGAAATCACGTGTATTTTTTTAACGAAATAATTTCTTAAACATTAACAGAATAATCTGTAACCTTTTAAACTAACAAAATGCTTACAAAATACTACCTTTACAAAACTTTTGGTAAAATATTTTTCTTTGTTAAAATAATTACAAACCATGCTACTCATGTTAAGAAATGTGATTTTTATCACAGTGTATACATCAAAAATATGAAAAATAGTTTAATAGGACAATTCACAATATTGAAGAAACCGTGCCTAAAATTAAATGAAATACGTCCAAGGTTGTCTTAAAATGTTTTCAGTAAACTTTCTTACACACTTTTTAATTGAATCTTTTTTGGTATTCATTATCTCCTATAAAAATCGAAATAAATAAGCCGATATACCGACAATTTAACACTACCCACAGTGGTGTAACCTCACGTTGGTCAGCAACACGCAGTTCGTCGATTAATATGGGATTGCGTGACCGAAAGAACCTATATTTACCCATCTTGATAATTCTCAACGTTTCAGTTATCAATATACTGCAAGCTCCTGCCAGGAACATTGATAGGAAACAGCGAAATATGCCACGGATAAAGCACAACAATAAGTTGATGTATTAATATTAAATGTTGTGGTTGGTTTAACCAAACAATTCCAAAGCTGATTATAAAAAAAGTTAATCTATAACACTATCTAACAAAATTTGATTGTTGTTTTGTATAATTGGATTTTTTTGTTAAATTATGCCAAAAAAACTATTTTAATTTAATTTAAAAAATTTAGTGATAAGATTTTATTTTTTTTAAGGGGTATTTATACAATATAATCAAACCCAGTTTAATCTAAAACAAAAAAAAATATTGACAAGAAATGGCAAGAAATTCAACTCAGAATTATTATTTTAACAAAACATACAATCTACAAAAATATTTTCTTAAGGGGGGGGTAAGGTCAAATCATATGAAAAAAGCCATGTTTTCGTGATTTTTTTTCTGACGACGCAGTTAAAATTTCTTTACTCAACCAATGGTACATTGAAGTATGACATTCGAAGAATGTTTCAACAAATTTGTACAAAGAAATATTAAAAAATACGGCAATGGCAGCAATTGTTCGGACGTGTCTCGAAAAAAAAGTTGAAATGCGGTGCCCCTCATAACTTGGTGCTGTATCATCTGAAATCAAAAAATCAAAGTTCATTCGTTAGATAATAGTTTTCCCCAGGTAACGCTGTCGAGTTTTTTCTTTTTTTCCAATTTTTTTCATTTTTTTCGAACACTTTGAAGTGAAAAACACAATTTTGTGGGAAAAAATCGGCTAATTTGTTATTGTGAAATCAAAATTATGAACAAAAAACAAAAAAACTCGACAGCGTTACCTCGTAAATGATGTACAGAAATAGTGTTTAAAATTTCAAAAGGATCGGTGCAGTAGTTTTGGAGTTATCAGGGGCACCGACTTTGAAAACGTGAGTTGTGGGAAAAACGCTTTAAAGTTTTAAACACTATTTCTGTACATCATTTACGAGGTAACGCTGTCGAGTTTTTTCGTTTTTTGTTCATAATTTTGATTTCGCAATAACAAATTAGCCGATTTTTTCCCACAAAATTGTGTTTTTCACTTCAAAGTGTTCGAAAAAATGAAAAAAATTGGAAAAAAAGAAAAAACTCGACAGCGTTACCTGGGGAAAACTATTATCTAACGAATGAACTTTGATTTTTTGATTTCAGATGATCCAGCACCAAGTTATGAGGGGCACCGCAATTCAACTTTTTTTCGAGACACGTCCGAACAATTGCTGCCATTGCCGTATTTTTTAATATTTCTTTGTACAAATTTGTTGAAACATTCTTCGAATGTCATACTTCAATGTACCATTGGTTGAGTAAAGAAATTTTAACTGCGTCGTCAGAAAAAAAATCACGAAAACATGTCTTTTTTCATATGATTTGACCTTACCCCCCCCCCCTTAAGAAAGATTTTAAATCTTGGCTCAAAAATGAATTTTTTTACGACTTTTTCTGTTATATGATGCATTTTCTTCCCGAAGTAGATTCCAAACATAGCCACCCATCATTGTCGCATCCCACCTTCCTTGTTATCCCTTTTCCATTGCCCGAATATCTTGAGGGAATCTTTCTCCATGTTCTTCGCTGACATCTCCCAGGTTTTCACGGAAAAAGTCAAGATGAGAATGCGGCATCCCATTTCTTTAAAACTACCTAATAAAACTTTGACAAGGTCAGTATAATTTTGTCTTTTGTGGATACCAAGGAAACCTTTCATTGTCCACAAAGAAAGTTTAATGGCTAAAATCTTACGTGAGGGATAGGGGGGTCTACCAAATCTCACCAAGGGGGAGGGAGGGGTCTAAATTACACTGTGCAACACCAAAAATCAAACCGCACCGGACTATTTTTTTCTGAAAATATACCTATCCAATAGCAAATCCCTCGCTGGGTTTGTAAAAGTTAGCTCGATTTATTTTTTTATGGCCGTTTGTATTTTCTATCTTCATATACCCCAATTTAGACTTATTAATCGATTTTTTTCGCATATATTCGAATTATATTGTCAAGATTTTTTGTAGAAATATAGTTACTGAACAAATAAACCCATTTTATGAACAACCTATATCCCAAAACCCAAATTTTGGGACCAAATATTTGAAAAATTATTTTTTTTCAATTTTTCGATAATATTTTAAATTTCTTGCTACTTCTTCTGGCAAAAATGTTGTAAAGTATACTAAAAGAAGTAATTTATAAAATACGCACACAAAACTGAAATTTAAGTTTACTTATTTGCTGGAAAACAATTTTTTTAAACAAGATTTTCCAAAATATTCATCTTTTCATACTCAACACCAAATTTTTTGCCGAAATCTTTGGAAAATCTGTAGGAAAAAATTGAATAGATAAAATAGAATTATAGAAAAGTACAGAGAGTTTGATTTTTTATTTTGTATTAATTTTATTATTAAAAAACTTTTTTATATCAAAACATTGAGTAATCTGATTCATTGCTGGAGAATTCCATCCTTCCACTTTTTTTCCTTTATTTTTTTGTTCTTTATTTTAATTTTTTGATTCATCACTGGAGAATTTCATCCCTTCATTTAATATATTTTTTATATTCATTTCATTTCAGGCGTTTTAAATGGTCCTGATATTCGGAAATTGGTAAAGTATAAAGACTTTGACATCATCATTGGACTTTTAGGTAAACATCGTTCTCCCAATTATGAAGGATGCGACGAATGTTGGATGTTTTTTCCAAAATTGGAGTCAATATGTCGCTAAAAATTCATTTCCCTCATCGCCATTTGGACTACTTCAGTCGACAGTTATCGACACAATCATCAAACTGCGATGCCATTTGAGTTCAGATAAAGAGGAAAACGAGCTCCAGATGCCATACTAGCCGAAACATTTTGGTGAAGTAAACATATTTTTGACTACGATCAGGAAGAAAATGAAAATGAAGAACAAGAAAATAAAGGAGAAGAAGTGAAAGGGATGACTCAATGTTTTGATATAAAAAAGTTTTTTAATAATAAAATTAATACAAAATAAAAAATCAAACTCTCTATACTTTTCTACAATTCTATTTTATCTATTCAATTTTTTCCTACAGATTTTTCGGCAAATATTTGGTGTTGAGTGTAAAAAGATGAATATTTTAGAAAATCTTGTTTAAACATTATTTTCCAGTAAATAAGCAAACTTAAAGTTAAATTACTTCTTTTAGTATACTTTACAACATTTTTGCCAGAAGAAGTAGCAAGAAATTTTAAATATTATCAAAAAAATTTTCGAAAAAAATTGGGTTTTTGGGATAAAGGTTGTTCACAAAATGGGTTTATTTGTGCAGTATCTACATTTCTACAAAAAATCTTGACGATATAAGTCGAATATATGCGAAAAAAATCGATTTATAGGTCTAAATTGGGGTATATAAAGCTCGAAAATACAAACGGCCATAAAAAAAAAATTCGAGCTAACTTTTACAAACCCAGCGAGGGTTTTGCTATTGGATAGGTATATTTTCAGAAAAAAATGGTCCGGTGCGGTTTGATTTCGATGACCCGAAAATTGTCGCACAGTGTTATCAGAAAAATGCCTCACGTAATTATTGGATGTGCCCCTAATGACACTCAAAGTCATCAACACGATCTGACGGCTCTCGTTGAAAATTTGACAGTTTGAAAAAACAAATGTATGTTACGTAATCGGGGGCATGGCCTACTACGATTTGTATAATAAAATCCAGATAAACAAATATCGTGTTACATAGTGTAATCTAATACAAATTTATTCAAAACTTTTTGTATTCGCTTTTAGAAATCCTTTTCTGGACCACCATATCCAAAACACCTAGTTTTAGGTTTTCTCTATTGAGTCATTCCAAATAAAGACACCAAATGGGGTGCGCTGCTTGGTTTTTTATTTTGATAAAAAAAATTGAGGATGATCTTTTAGGTATCAAATATGAAAATCCGTTGCCGTTTTAATTTTTGGATTCTTTACTTTTAATCGGCACCCTTTAGAAATCTGAAATCGTGTCAATTTCTTACTCTCTTATAGTGGGCCAGAACTTTTTTTCTGTGACAAATATTGAAATGATTTTAATTTTGTTTTACTGTTCAGTAAGTGTGTTTTCGATATAAATTATTATTATTCAATTATAACTATAGTTACTCTTATAAAAGAATGGTAAACCACTAAAGATTCATGATAATTTGCCAATTTTTGTGATTTTTGTCTGGCTCCTGTGCCTTTTCTACTAAATCTAGAAAGTTATTTTTTTCAGGTATTAAGTACTTATACAATAGAAAATGTAACTATTATTTTAAGTTTATAGACTATTATTTTCTTTATTAAAAAAATTATTAAAACTTGATAATCTTAAAATTAGTCAATTTGCCCTCAGAAATCATTATGTTGAGGAAAAAATGAAAATCTGAAACTTTCAGGAAATGTAGTCCCCACCTTTATCTTTTCAGTCCAGTTAGTCTTGTTTTGTTATTTTTATTCTTTTAAAAGATATATTAATTTTTTTAATGCCCGTTTAGTAGCGATATTGTTAGTTTTATTTTTAATTCAAAATTTAGATGGCTTTCATGTTTGGTGGAGAAGTGTCAGAACTGTCAAAAATATTTCATAAATATTACTTGTGCGTACTTCTTTGGTACATTTTGTATATAACATAATATGTCACATTATGTTATATACAAAACTTTTTAAAATCACAAAAGGAATACCACAAATAATAATTATGACATACTAAAAAATACGTTAAGCAGTTTTTTGTCGGTTTCTTTCATAATTTAAACCAAGTTAGTCTTGTTCTATTATTTTGATCCCTTTAGTAAGAAGGCACTGAATAGTTAAAAGTTATATGTATGTATTTTAAATGTTAGTGTTGGAAAAAAAAATTACACAATCTGTAAATAATTATTTAAATTTTAGTTTTTAGGTAACTGGTTAAAATAAAACATGTAAACATAAAGGGGTTTATTTAGAATATTTTTTTGGTTTTTGCTTATTTTTAACAATTTAAAACTTCTCAGAACTTGAATATTTTCTATGAGAAAGATATTAATTATGATATGTTCTTGCATTTTTAATTGCAATTAAATTAATGAATCTCGACCACTCTGTCATTTATTACACTTGCAAACTTGCAAACTTTTTGAAATAACAATTTAAATACGCACAAATAATATTTATGAAATATTTTTGACAGTTCTGACATTTCTCTACCAAACATGAATTGACTACCTAAGTCAAAGCCATCTAAATTTTAAATTATAAATAAAACTAACATATCCCTTCTTAACTGCATTAAAAAAAATTATTATATCTTTTACATGGATAAAAATAACAAAACAAGACTAACTAGACTGAAAAGATGAAGGTGGGGACTACATTTCCTGAAAGTTTCATATTTTTATTTTTTCCTCAACATAATGATTTCTGAGGGCAAAATTGGCTAATTTTGAAAATTATCAAGTTTAAATATTTTTTTTAATAAAGAAAATAATAGTCTAGAAACTTAAAATCAATTGTATAAGTACTTGATACCTGAAAGCAACTTTCTAGATTTAGTAGAATAGGCACAGAAGCCAGACAAAAATCACAAAAATTGGCAAATTATTACAAATCTTTAGTGGTTTACCATTCTTTTATGAGATGATTTAACCTTGATGAAATTGTTAATATGCACATAAAACTTATGGTTAATCGTCTGATACGTATCGTATAATCGAGAGGTGTGAATGAAAGTCAATAAATAATAAAATAAAAAGGAGGGCAAGGCGTATATGAAAAATGCGCGTCGGTACAGTCGGTACATAAAAAGGAGTAGAGAATAATTAAATAGTGTATTAGCATCCCTTTTTCGGCCCACAGGCCGCGCATACATGTTGAAGATCCATACGAGCGGCACGATGACATAAGATACTCGACCACGTGATTCATAAGTTTAATTTGCAAGCAGCTCATTGGCGTAGCTACAAAGAAAACCAAATTTAAAAATAATCGATGATTTTAATATATCAGTTTGGTTATGATACAAAAAAAAGTTCAAAACAGTAATTTAAAAAAAAATACTTTTCTGATTAAATTTGTAAAACATTGTTAAAAAGAATTCTGTTTAAGCTTTCATACACAGTAAACAAATATTTGTTAATTTTAACCAAATAATAACCAGATTTTATGTTAATACAGGTCCACATAACTTTATTTTAAGTTTACAACCAACTGTAATCTGTTAACTAATTGAATGAGTACTTTGTAATTATAACAAACATTTTGTAAGTTTAATAACAAAATCCTACATCGATAATTCAACCATAATTCTTGTAATTTTCAAAAAGGACCTTATTTTTAGAAACCATTTTGTAGACCCTGTAACAAAAGTATTTGTTGGAAATTGGGAACTTAAATGAAAAGAAATTTGATAAGAAATGTTGCTTTACCAATCAATTTATAATAAATGAACACAAAAAATAAGATACACACAATTAAATAACACCATTCTGAAATCATCAAATTATAAAAGAATTTGTACAATATAATTATATCCCCTAATTTCAGTTTGAGAACCAGTGAACTTGTTGATGCGTATTGTCAGTGAGAAATGTTTTGATTGACTGCCTGAAATCACATAAACTTTTTCAACGAAATAATTTGTTAAACATTAACAAAATAATCTGTAACCTTTGAAATTAACAAAATGCTTACAAAACTGCATATTATCTTAACAAAACTTTCGGTAAAATATTTTCCTTTGTTAAAATAATAACAAAAAAATATGTTAAAATTTTACAAAATAAAATTAACAAACTACAAACTCATGATAACAAATCTGATTTTTATAACAGTGTTATTAATTAAATGTTCAAGCGTTTTATAAAATTGCTATTTCTACGACCACTATGTAAAACGCCAAAATTTGGACAACCCACATACTATGATGGCGCACGTAATATTGCCACAATTAGGGATATTCAACTTGTAAAGCTCTAGTGTCATTAAAAACTCGCCGTTATGCGGCCCGTGTTTAAATTTTTCCACTTAAGTGTAATATGCTATTTACAACCCTTGTTACGTAGACCGAAGTAAGCTTTAAATTAAAATTGAGAAAAAGTGAGGTTAAAACCGCTTGACAGTTTTAAGATGTAAAATAAAATTGGCTTTTAATTCTAAAAAAACATAACTGTGTCGTTTTAAAAAAATCTTCGAGCACTCGTTTATTAAAAACTTGCTATGCAAGCTATAGCGTATACGCTTTGACTTAAATGGCCGTTATTCTTCTTCTTCTTTCAACTTCCTTATTAACCAGGTTAATCGTATTAACGTCCTATGATTTTAGCAAAATTAATCCATTATTGAGAAATATATATATTTCTATATCAAATACCAAATTTAAGCCTGACAGGTAAAAGAGTACCATATATTTCACAATTTTTCATCAAGCAGTCTCACACTGCGAGGAACAAACCGAAAGTCACAAATGGCGTTTATAAAACTTGTTACGTAATAATATATTTACTATAAAGGAATGTAAAGTCAGGGGAAAATCGAAAAAAGAATATCTTGATATGAATCGATGGAAAACTAAATCAATCTAAGATCATTAAACAAACCATCCAAAATGCAAAAAGTGCATGGTTACCTATATATAAAAAGTGTATTTTTAAATTTATCATAATCTGCAATTTGAAACATGTAAATCAAATTTTAATTAGGCGCGAGCTTGCTTGCTACAGAGCGTTAAATTTAATGAGTGCCTAGAAAAGTTTATGCATACTATACTTTTTTACTACAAATACTTATGATAACCTAAAAATTATTTAAATTAAATATCTGTATAGAGCGACATCTATAAAAAAACTCCTGTAGGTATTTTTAACTTGGGAATCTGTATTACCGGTGCACCGATCAAAATGTCAAATTTTAAGGCAGACATCGAAATTTATACCTTAAATCTGATATGGAAGCAGTTTTACACAGTCAAAGTGAAGAGACATTTGGACATTTCACGGTGGAGTCTCCACCCGAAATTTTTAATGCTTTATTAGTTAAATTTAGTTTACTGCCTGCGAAATCAAAAGGTCAATACAAACTTGCATATAAACTTTTCAAGTTATTAGCGTTAAGAATCTATTTAATACTTTTTTATTTTAGTGTTAAGATAATAAAATAATTTCGTCATTATTATTTCAATTATTTTAACTATTGTAGTACATTTGACAACTGTTAACTAACTTAAAACTAACTTCAGTTACTATTATTAATATTACTATTATTTTAAACCTATTATTATTATTATTATTATTATTTTAAAATGTTAAAAAAAAATTCGAATGTAAAAATATTGTAAGCATTTAGTGCTTTGGTCATCTAATAAATGTGATATCTGCAAAATACATTTGCTACAAAATTAAAAGTTTAGTAGTTTAGTATTAATAAATCATATTCTTCTAATTGGCTAAAAAAGTACCTAACATGGCTACTATCAATATCAACTTTTTCATAATCCTTATCGCTAATCCAATTGACAGGGAAAAAAGCAGTAAATTAAAAGAGGATTAAGGTGCACGTCTATGAACATGATGCAGTTTAAGGAAGAGTATCAACACGTGGGCTTTGAAGTTGATATGTGGATGGTGTTAATCAAAATAATTAAATAGCGGCTTTAACATGTGATTATCGCCTTAAGACTGCCGGCTGTATGGAAATTATAAAGTAATAATATATTTTAAAATATATCGTGATTTAATTATTTCATTTATGGCGATGTTTTGCACAACGTCAAAATGATTTAAGTCCATGTCGGGGCAAAAGAAACTCTCGATATTTGATATACATTTTATTGGAATAAACTTGGTTACAGAAAGAGATATCCTGAAAGTAACATAATACTAACACCTTCACACTTTCGCAATGTCTTATTTAAACTCATAAAAAAACTTATTTTACAATATCAATTACCTACACAATGTAAACTATTGGTCATAGTATATTTGGACTAGAAATGTCACACATTAAATCCAGTACTGTCAGATCCGGTGATCTAGCGGTTCATGTCAGTCACAAATTTTAATTATCGATCGAACTTTTGTAAAAAAAAAACTACGACAAATAGTATTAGGTATAAAATTAATTTATTATCAATTAATTTAAATATTTGTATAAAGAAAGAACTATACAAAAATATTGTAACATGTAAATCTGTTTTATCTATTTTGCGTTCATAATGACTTCATTATAACACCGCTTTCGGTGCTGTAATGAGATACTTTATCCCACCCAAAATTTTGATTTTATACTTTAAACAGCATACTATTTTGCATATTGTTTATAATATTTTTATAATTTTTCTAGTACTTACGACATTTTTCTGGCAATAAATTTTGTTTAAAACCAAAGAAAATACTTTTTTTCTTCTTTAATATTAACAGCCGCTTATTGCAAATAAGTAAATTAAGGACGCCATGGCGAATCGATTTTGACATTATCTGTCAAACCAATGACTGTGATACCAACTATTTAAAGTAAAATTCAACCAAATTAGATTTAAGGTATAAAATTATTTTTAAATAGAATTTTTTTAAAATAGATAAAATAGCATAAAGAACTCATGTCATAAGACCTTTTATCGCACTTGTCCATTACAAAACTCGCTCCTTCGCTGCTCGTTTTATAAATTGTCCGCGTGCGACAAAATGAAGTCTTATGGCCATGTTAGTTGTCAAATTCTATAAAAATCAAAATTTATCTCTTGAAATGGACTAACAACCGTTTAAATCCGATATGGAAGCAGTTTTTTACAAAGAAAATGAAGAGGATGTTTACCCTATTGAAATAATAAAATAATTTTCACATGACAAATATATGACGTTTGATAACTGTCAACTATAAATTTAAGCCAACCTCAGCCCGTGACTAAACATGTTGCTAACTTCAGCCCGTGACTAAAACGCCATAAAGTCACAGCTTGTCAATTTGTATTTAAAAGATGGGCGTTTTAAAGGTTGAAGTAGAAAAAAGAAGATATTCCCGATTAATTCAAACTATGCAAAACGGCTAAAATTTGTAAATTTTACCCTTGATTATTTAATTCTACCATAATGTTAAAAATTGTTTAAAAATATTATCTAGATTGAAGTTAGGTTTAATCTACATTAATTGGAGTTAAGCGAATCCACAAATGATAAACAAAGATCCTTTGTATTTGTGAAGAGTCACTGTTTGATATGGATGGCATAGAGGCATAATAGATTTTTATTTTTTTTAATGAAGAATTAAAAAGCGTTAACGTGAATAGAAAATGTTGATGATAATGTAAAGTTTTTACTGTTCGTAGTGTGAATTAAAACAAGCAATTGTTTATTAACGAACTAAATGATTTATTTTATAACTTTCTTCTTCTTCTTTGTTGTCCAAAGGCCTTAATGGTCTCGGTTTCAATGTACCACTTTGACCAGAAGCAAGTTTTAACGTCCATGCGTTTCATGAAGCCATCCACCCATAGACACGTAAATTTTTTAATCTTGGTTCATCCACTCAATGTATTGTACAAATCACAAAATACCTCGCTAGAAGGTCAAAGCTTGCGATATTGTCCAAAAATACAGGTATATTTCTAGACCCGGAATCCCATTTTGTCCCTCCTGGGTCAAAGTCAGCTATGTTTCATACTTTTCATCGAGCACTGTCCCAGAGATGACGAAAGACAAAATTAAACTCGATTTTATAACTTAATTACACTTAAAACACTAAGAAACTATAAAACTAACTAAACACTTAACTACTAATTATTTATATATCACTACTGTTCAAGAGTCTATTTATTTGCACGTATAATTATTTATTTCGTCGCGAGTACCAAAACTTGGTTTACTGCTCCATGCTGCGCTGTTCCTTATATATTCAGTGCCTACGTGACACCAGTCACGCAAGCGCCTTCCCGAATATTCCAGCGAGCTCCGGACCGCTCTCGATTGCTCGAGCGCTGACTCACCGGCGATGAGTCTAAACAGTTTTATTTTTAACAATATGCAAATGGTGCACATTATTATCGCTTTACTTTACAGTCATTCAAAACTGCTTAATCTCATTCCCGGATCCTGTAATGTCCTCTAGTAAATAAGGGTGAAAATGTTTATGTTCGATTTAATCTGCAAATAAATGTGGTTATTGCAATTCCTTACAATTAAATTACCTTTTAGCATAATTCATGTCACAGTAGGGAACATTTCAAGTTTACTGCCATCAATTATCCATTATTATGTTTTGAAATGTGCTTTATTTATTAATAATTCCAATTAACAACAATCTTTATTGCAATAAATAAAAATAAAGCATACATGTTATAGTAGCCAAAGACATTTGTATATTTTATTAATATTTACATTCCTAATGATGAACAAGTCATTTTTTAATTGCCATTTATAGAGAGTAATTAAACAGATGTACAACCATAAATTTACAAGCGTAGCTCGATTTTTATAGTGCTTATATACGGCACTGGTTTATTGAGATTTTATATATTAAAAGTCATAAAACATGATTTTTATGCCCTTTATGTTAGCCAAAAGGATGCGTTCACAGAAAATTTATGTTATATAATACGACATTTATATTGCCACTAATGATTATGTTACGCGTTGCGGTCATCTTTGGCATTTATTATACTTTTTATCGTGAAAAGTGGCGTTTTTACAAGCTTTTAATTTGATGTAACTGTTTTACGAAATAAAGGAGAATGGATTGTGTTAGGTTTACACACATTTCAAAGATATATTTATTTTAACGAGGCCTGAAAATGTTAAGCGGAAGAAACACATTCTGAATTTAGTGCGTTGGAACAACGAAAAGCACTTCTGTAATTGCTTCCCAGGTTCAAGTGAAGGTTTATAAAACTGCACAAAAATCAGTTTTATCCTTACCATGTCAAATTTGACGTGGTAAGGATAAAACTGAACCCTTTAAAGGGTTGAAGTTTTTAAGTTAGAATATTTTCCACGTAGTCAATTTTTGCGAATGGCTTTTAGAGCAAAATGCCAACAGTAATAACTTTATAGGATGCATTTTAGTGATGGATGAAGCCATGTTTACCCGCAATGAAATTAATAATTTTCGCAATTGTTTGGGCAACAGAGAATTCTAGAGCTGTACTAATTTTTAAGAACTTTTTTTGCAAGATATTCTTTTGCTGGAGGATGTACCTGAAAATGTAAAACGCAACATGTGGTTATTGCACAGTGGGGCGACGCATAGTGGTGGAAAAGAGTCCAAAAACCTCTAAATGGTTCAAACTGGCAGCGATTTTCATGAAAATTTATGTAAATGGGGATCCTAAACTTGGTGGAAAAGTTATTATTAGATCATTAAAATTTTCGTATGTACGTAATATTTTTAATCCAATATGATTTCATCAATATTTTTAATTAATTTCTTGGACATTTATAGTAAATAATTAATGGAATGACCGTTTTAGTCTTTATCATGCAAAAATTATTAATAATAATAATAATAATAATAATAATAATAATAATAATAATAATAATAATAATAATAATAATAATAATAATAATAATAATAATAATAATAATAATAATAATAATAATAATAATAATAATAATAATAATAATAATGTCTTTATTGATTGTAAAAAACTTATTACAAACAAAAGGCGAAGTTCAGTACCCTACACTAGGTAGTTCACTGCTCTTCCACTTAACTAGAACTAACCCAAGTGAAAAAAACTAAAGGTATTTCAAATGATACATTTCATTTATAGCCAGAAGGAAAAGTAAATTAAAAGGTGGTTATTAACTTATTATGTAAATAAGTCATAAAAGTAATTCTAAAGCTTCAGGACTATAAGGAAGTATTTTTTTCTTATATTGTGGTGTTAGACTTGTGATGAATGAACCTGAACCAACCAAAATACCATAAAAAACGTCAATAAAACGTTTGAAAAATTTATAATCTTTGTTCCTACACTCTTGAGCTTCCCCTGAGAGTGAGCCTATAGGAAGAGCGGCACATTCAATAATCTCTGCTCCTTGGAAAAGAATTTTGTAAATTGATGCAGGAAGATAATACCACGAGTATAATGTTGTAGCCAGAATAGCAGTTTCAGAACAATATTCCTTGAACTTGATGTTTTTAATTGGTGAGAGGAAGCAAATTACCTCCAGAATCACTCCAAGTCATCTATCAAGTTATCTATTTTTGTAATATTAGCCACTCCTAAAAAGTACCTCAGCTTGTCATATGGAATCACTAACTCTACCATATTAAAACACTTGTCGCAAGGTTACTAACATCAATAGAATAAGCACAAAATGAAAATATTTTATGAAAAATGGAAGGATTCAAAAATCCAATGTTTATATTAAGGTTGATTGATATTATTATTTGAGCTAGTACGAGCCAGTGAAAACGTTTATTCAATATAAATTCAAATTTGGAATATGCCCTATTTATCTGACTAACCTCAAATGTTTAAAGATTTATTTACAGCCAAAAAGTTCACTTTTCACTTTTATTTTTATTTTATTTAGAATAATTAATTTTGGAATTACCCAATTGTATTTCACATCTTTTTCTTTGTTTGTTTAAGGATCAAGGGAAGCGGCTTTCACCTACGCCATCTCAAGCGCCGGTGTAGCGTACGCGGTGACAGCATCTTGTGCCAGGGGTAACATCTCGGCGTGCGGGTGCGCCCCAGGTCCCAAGATGCGGGAGCCAGGGCCTTCTGGATGGAAATGGGGTGGATGCAGTGTCGACATAAACTACGGAATTCGTTTCGCAAGGAAGTTTATGGACGCCAGGGAGTTCGAAGGAGACGAGAGGAGTCTGATGAATTTACATAATAATAAGGCAGGAAGAAAGGTATTATCATTGAAAAATTGCAATAATGTTTAATTATATATATATATTTAAGTTTTATCTAACCTATCAGGTAAACAAAATTATATATTAATATAATAATATTAATAATAATAATAATAATAACAATAATAATAACATTGTAGGTAAATTTTTAACTTTTGAATAGATCCATAAAAACGCGTAAGCCTATTTTTTTGGTGTAGAGTTCAGTAGTGTAATCAGTTTTTCAAAGTTAGCTCGTTTTCTTAAGATATTTAATATTTTAGTTTGTAACTTTTTTAAAAATACCAAAAAGACACAACAAACGCCGGGACATGTAAACCTAATTTTTGGGTGTAGAATTCAGTGGTGCAATCCGTTTTTTAAAGTTAGCTCGTTTTCTCAAGATATTAAATATTTAAGTTTTTTGTTTTACCATTTTGCTACATTTTTAAAGAAAAATATACCATAACCGGTTTTAAAATGTCGGTATTTATTTTAAATTCATAAATTTTCGTCTCTTAAATTAATAACTTTCGTGTATTATTCATATTTTTGTAATTAAATTTGTTTTAGTAAATTTTATTGTGTGGTATTAGTAGGAAATATTTGAATTTAATAAAATTTGAGAATTTCATTAACTTTGCTATTATTTATTTATTTTTTTACACAAATTTTACTAATATACTAAAAAGTACAGCCTGTATAAATGTTGTTTTTAGTATTTACAATTCGAATTGAAAGAATTCTTTGTTACAATGTTTTTGTGTTTAATTAAGTACCTATACATATATGATATATAGCTTAAAATAACAATTTTAAAAATTTTAAATCAACCATTCCTCAAAATGAATTTCGAAGAAAGTACTGCTCATCGTAAAAAATTAAATTGTTTTTGTTTTGTGTGCGGGAAATTTACACCAAAAGCGCATAGGCGACATTTGGTTCAAGATGCGCTAAAGTGTTACAGTTACTATTTTGCAATATGACTGGCTGAGCATTTAAGAAATGTCGACTATGCACCTGAATTTACGTGTATCACTTGCTTTGCTCTTAACAAGTGGTGGAAGAAAAAACAACGATCTTGCAATCCCTATGGCTTGGTCATGACTTTAACAATTGTTATGCCTGTGCCAATGAATATATATATATAGCAAAATAACAAAATAATAATTAAAAAAATATTTAAACACAAAATTTTAAATATCTTGAGAAAACAACCTAATTTTAAAAAAATGGTTACACCACTGAATCTTACACTCAAAAATTAGGTTTACATTTCCCGACGATTTATTGTGTCTTTTTGGTATTTCTTAAAATAGGTATACACAAATAATAAACCAAAAAGTTACAAAAACTCAAATATAAAGTATCTTAAGAAAACGAGCTAACTTTAAAAAACTGATTACATGTAATCAGTGGTGCACCACTGGATTCTACGCCCAAAAATTAGGTTTACGTCTACCGGCGATTTTAGGTGTCTTTTTGATGTTACTACTGTGTAATAATAATAATAATAATAATAATAATCATGTTAACATGTACAAATACATTTACATAGGCTAGAAGAAAGAAATGACAAACTAAAGCTTTAAAGAAAGAAAATATAACACAAAATAACATTCATTTTTAAAAATTATATGCAATAAAGTGCAACTCCGCCATAAATTTGGTTAGACCTACAAAATTTATAAAGTGAAACATAATCATAGAAAACAAGACTATTAAAATCACTGTTTTTCATCCAGAGTTCATTTATAGAAATAAGTTGGAGGATTTATCCTCCAAAAATGCTTCCTATTGAATGGATTTATTTTTCAAATATTGAATATTAATATGAAAGATTTAACTTCACTCCAATTTAATTGTTTTTCGGCACAATTTGATTCACCTAAAAATATAAGTTAGAGCCAAAGCAAGTTTATACTTTTTGATTGTTTTTTATGACGTGTTTTCTAAAACTTCCAGTTTGTTATTTCTTGTATTAATTTGAATTTTATTATCTGAACTATTCGACGAATTTTCGACGCCTGGCAAAAACAACTCGCCAACCATGAATAATTCCAATACGAAAACTTATGTATCCCATACAAGACGAATAACAAATAACAAATGTAGTGTAGTCGGCCGGGTTCCCATGGCCTTCTTCTCGATTTTTTTTCGCGTATTCCGCGCTCCCTTAATTGACAGAAGCTGAATGATGGACCGGCCAGGCCTTCTCTGATTGTAAAGTCCACTCATTGAAACCTATTTAAATGCACCCATCCGCGGACACACAATGGACAGGAATTTTAGTGCCACGGCTACTAAATAGACGACGTTTTTGCGATCCGAAAGATATCGGCGGCTAAATGCACCGCTCCTGAGCGCATTCAATTTTTTAAGGCTTTGCTATTCCAATTTTGAATAGCAGATTTTAAACACACACAAGTTTCCAAGTGAAGGGGTCAATGCAAGAAGTGCCTTAGTCACAAATAGGTGATTCTGAGATATTGCGGTTTGAAGGTTTATTTTTGATTATGAAATATTACACAAAATATTATGATGAAAATGTGTGTTGTATTGTATTTTTTGTGAAAAGTGGATTGGACTTCCATTATTAAAAAAGAAAAAGGTTTATTATATTATAACGCCTTAAAAAATTATATAAATTGTGAACAAAACTTAAGATTAAGACATAACTTAGGACATAACTTAAAGCAAAACTAAGAATATAATTAGAAGGCTGGCTATTCATAAACAGCGTCGGCCTCTTGTAACTGATCAATTTCTTTGTCAATGACATCATTTTGCTGGATTATACATTTTCAGCAAAAAAAAGGTAACTAATATGTTTTAAGGTTCCACAATCTATTTTATTTTACTTTACTCACCTGCCATAGTTATGTTTTTAATCACATACACAAATTTTTAAGATTTACACAGTTTAATAGGTAATTTTGCATCTGTCAAAATGATGACTTAGGTACTATGCTCCACACCTCAAAGTCCCACCACGTGACCACGTACGGAACGCAGTCTTTTGAAAAGTTGGCATTTAAGGCTTTTCAGGTTATGTATCTGTCAAAGTATAGTCAATGAAAGAAATAATATTTATAGTGTTACCGCTTATGTTTAAGCATTAAAAGTTAATAAATCTTTATAGTATCACAATAACAATGGTTGGTTCAAGAATTTAGGAATATAAATACTGCATTTAATGAAATTCCAAAGTGTAAGGTGCAATATAAGAGATATTTTTGTGCATTGGGTCTAAATTTCTCCATAAAATAGTTTTAACTAAACAGCATTTATTAAAAAAAATCTAACTTCTCTATTATGAAATAAGAATATCTGTATCAAAGGTAGGTTAATGTATTAGAACAAAAAATATCATCTAATTTTGTATTTTAAGGTTAGAAAAATCTATTTTGACAAAAATAAATAAGTGGATTATTTAGAAAAATGTGTTAATATGGTCATTAATAAATATAGGTATACTAAATAATTGTTGAATATGGTTGAAATTAAATTGAAGCTTTTATACTTCTAATGACAAAACTTGTGCGTACCTCTCGGCATACCTACTTTAAGTTATATAAGAAAACAAACAATTTTTAGAGAAACTTGCAATATTAAAAATATTTAATACTCCCATGACATGTGATTTATTAAATTTTTTAATGTTATAATGATTTTTCGATGTAGATCAAGTTCAGTCAAAGCTTTTTAACTATTTGTATTGACAAAACTTTATGTAGGTACACTTTAAGCTGGATAAGAAAAACTACCACATTTTTAAATACCATATTATACAGTCTTTTATATAATCCAAAATACTTATTTATTTTGGTCAAAATAAATTTTTCTAACCTTAAAATTACAAAATTAGATGATATTTTTGTTATAATATATTAACCTACCTTTAAAACAGATATTCTTATTCCATAATAGAGAAGCTAGATTTTTTTTATAAATGCTGTTTAGTTAAAATTATTTTATGGAGAAAACCAGATATTTGGACCAAAATCACAAAAATATTACTTATTTGGCACCATACACTATAGAATTTCATTAAATGCAGTATTTATATTTTTAATTTCTTAAACCATCCATTGTTATTGTAATGTTATAAAGATTTATACATTTTTAACGCCTAAACATAATAATATTTCATTCGTTGACCATACTTTGACAGATACATAACCTGAAAAGCCAAATTTTCAAAAGACTGCGTTTCGTACGTGGCATTGAAAACCAGGTAAACTCCCATTAAAGTAAATGCAAACTAAGGCACTTAGACACATATTTCTGCCACTCTGCAAATACCAACTGAAAGCTTGAGTGAAACACTCTTAGATAGCGCAACAATGTCAATTTTATTGTAAATGTGACTTAGGCACTTCTGGCAATGACCCCTTCAAGTACTTTCACAATATACCATTTCTTACATACTATTTTTTAAATTTTGGTGATTTTGTTTAAATGTAAGGTATTTTTTAGGCTGTGAAACTGAACCTGTTTACCGAATGCAAGTGTCACGGCGTCTCGGGCAGCTGCACCATGAAAACCTGCTGGAAAACCCTCCCGAACTTTCGGCAGGTGGGCGACAGCCTGATGAAAAAGTACTACAAGGCGAAACCGGTGGCCGCCACTTCGGCTCAACCTGGGCCCAGGGGACTGGACGCGCAGCGCAAGCCCAAGAAGGTTAATCTGGTGCTGAAGAAGGGCCGGATACCGGTGAAGAAGATGCCCAAAAAGTCAGAGCTGGTGTTTTTGCAGATGTCGCCGAATTATTGCGAGAGGGATTTGGCCAGCGGTTCGTTGGGCACGGTGGGAAGGGCTTGTAATAGAACGTCAAAAGGTATGTTAATATATATGATATAAATTATATTTTCAATAAAGCTTTTGCTTTGCAAATTATTAAAAATATATACTTGGGTCATTTTCAAGAAACACCCGCTTTTAGGAAAATGAAGATCAAAATTTTTTTTTGCTTAAATTGACTTTTGGTTGGATTTTTATAAATGTTTAGAGTTTTGTTTACTTACATTTAAGACAGGCAGTGCACTTTTTATTTTTTTTTACGTTTTTTTTAGAAAAATGTGTTTAGCTAGCTTTAAATCTCCACTGTGTTACCAATTTGAAATCCAAAATTTAATTCAATAAAAAAAGTTGTTATAGAAATAATTTGAAATAAAATGTAGGTACTTAGTTCACAAACTTTTGACTCAATTTTTTTATTTTATTTTTTATTAAAAATAGTATGCTTTTTTTAAATATGTTCGTTAAGTTACTTTTTAAAAGAAACCATTCCGATTCTTTGTTAAAAAAACAATACCATTAATATTTTTATTTAATATTTCTTTTAGTCACTGAATTAGTGAGTTAAACTCTAATTTATAAACAGGTATTACCAAGTGATAGTGTATAAAAATCATTTTAAGTATTTTTTTAACAAAAAAAGTAACGAAATAGACATTGGTATCACAACGAACTGGGGTACACATTGTGTACTACACAAAGGACTTAATAAGATAACGTAAACAAGAAACTATAAGGGGTGGTACGATTTTAGAGTAATGCATAAACAAAATCCCTTGTAGTGGTGCTCACTTGCAGAATAACAACTTAGATTTCTAAATTATAGACACCCTTTTTCTTTGACTATAAGCTGATGAAGGTCTCTTTTAGTACTTGTATTTTGCGTGGAATTTTCCCTTGGATGTAATCTATATCATGAGTTGTAATCACAAATAATTTTTAATTGGTTTATCATAAACTACTTTTAATAAAAGCGACGGTAAATATCCACTTTGTGGTCGAAAAATTCTATAGCGTTACCCTAAATTTCATTGCGTTACCATAAGGTAACATAATGGACTGGTAACGCAGTGGAAAAAGTTTTGTGAAACCATATTTAAAAAATAATAATAAGATATTACAGTCATTAATTACTCTCAATGAGCTTTAGTGTCCTAAAATAAACATAAACATGACAAATAGTATTTTTTCTTACCTTATTTTTATTATTTTTTTGAGTAACTTAGCGGACAAACAATTATTACATTCGCGTTACCCGCACCAGTTTCAACCGATATCTTCTTCCTGAGTGAATAAATAAATTCAGCTGGGTAATGTGTACGTCCGAACATCATTTGTTGATCACGTGAGTGCCAAAAAAGTTGCCATATATATGTTTTTTTAATATTCTATCGGTAACGCGACGGACGTAACGCAACGGAAAAAATGTCTGGGACATGAGTCAAATTTAAAAAAAGTATATTAAAATTAATTATTTTATATATAAATTGTTTACTGTATTAACTAAGGATGTTATGGATTGCTATAAAGCAACACAAAGTTCTGGTTCTTTCAATATGCAAAGATACACTTATTAAAAAACTTTTTATCTTCTCCTGTAAAGTTTTCCATTTTGGCGTCCTCGATATATTAAATTTGTTGTAGGTATGAATGGTTGCAACATGATGTGCTGTGGCAGAGGATATAATACTCATCAGTTTACCAAAACCGAACAATGCAGATGCAAATTTCACTGGTGTTGTGAGGTTACTTGTGATACGTGCAGTGAAAAAACTGAAGAGTATACTTGCAAATAACCAAGAGCTCAATGATTGGAATCTTTTTTTATTCCACAAAAGTCTCGAATTAGTACTTTTATCATATCAAATTGTATTTTACTCATTTAACCCTACTGATAAAAAAATTATCGTCCATGTATATAGTTTTAATATAAAATATTTCATATTTAAGAATGTGTTAAAATAACTAAATTGCATTAAGTTACCAAATCCAACATTCCTTTGTATTATTGGTGTTAAACACATTGTAAATAGGTTTTAACGAAAAAAAAAATAAGGTTTTAATCCTTTTTTTTTTGTTAAAGTACGTGTTTTGTGTAATTTTTGTACAAATATTTAGCGCTTAGCTCCCAGACAATATAATTGAAATATTGACAACTAATTAAGTACCTATTTATGTGTAGCTTTTTCCAATTTAGATAAGTATTTATTTCAGTAATTTTATAACTAGTAGATGTAATCTATCTGTATATTGGCAAATAAAATATTTCTACTCATTAGCAATTCGTTTTATTTTACCCTTAAAAAATAAAATTCTCAATACATTTTGTAAATTTTTTTTATTAAAAAGTTTTACACAATTTTTTATACAGGTTGTTTTGCTTTTCATGGATTTTTTCATAAAATTCATTCGTTCATTCCTGGCTTCGGCTAGTGGTGTTACAAATAGAGGGGTTATACTAAGAATAAGAACAATATCCTAAATCGTTCTATTTTTTAATAATAAGTTAACAAAAAGTAATATAAACAATATTAAAAATAAATTAACTTTAATTTGGTTTTGTACAAAAATATTAAGAAGTAGGTAGGTAAATAAAAAATAAAAATAACATATTGCTCAAGAAAATTGTGAAATAGCTGCAGATTATGTCTTCTCAAGAATTTTCAACAGCATGCCTTAGTTCATTTCGGTTTGCTGGCCTAAAGTCCCGTTGATATAGTTTTTCAACTATAAAACCACACACGTTTTCAATGGGGTTTAAGTCAGGACTTCCAGCTGGCCTATGCGGTTGTTGTTTACCCGCTCTGTAACCTCGCGAGCTGTGTGAACTGGTGCATGGTCCTGTAATATAATATTTATTAGAATCATTTTTGTATACCATACAGTTTTCTAACATGTTGGAATATAAAATTTTCTGGAAAGACATGTCTAACTGAAGGTAGCATAACGTTGTCCGAAATCGTCGTATCAATTTGCCAACCTATTCCCGCACCATGGACTCTTATCCACGGCCAAACATTTATGGAAAAGCGTCCACTATTTGAGGTTCTTAATGTGTAGTTCTCCTCAAATCTTGCGTCTCTTGGATGATATACACGCAGCCTTCCATTATTGCAAGATTGGATCGTTTTTTCATCAGATCATTATTTCATAATTTATATGGTCATTGGCGAACTGGAATCTCCTGCGCTTATTTTCGTCAGTTAAAAAACCTTATGAGCAGCAGCACAGTTTTTTAAGCCAGCTTGTTTTAATATTTTTTAAGCTGTTCGAAGAGATCCTGGAAATTTTGTATCTACTTCTTCTTGTATTGAAAGGATTTTGCCTTATATATGCGACAAGAGCATTGTCTTCATTTTTGTTGGAGATATTACCTACACCTTGCTTGATAGATCTTCTCATCATTTTTGTTCTTGCCAACGTTTCTTGATATAAAATATACAGCTTTTACTGACATTTAAATCTGCAGCGACTTTACTTAAAGACCAATTTTCTTCTTATTTGGCTATTGACTATTTGACTTTTAACATGTTTTCTTTACAGATTTCAAAAAATCAAACCGCAGTTTTTATAAGGGGGACCAAGGTAATTTTTTTCTAAAAAACATGAAATCGAAAGTTGCCCAATTAATTTTTTAACATGATTTCTTTACTAATTCGACCACGCTGATTTCAAAAGATCATACCGCAGTTACGATAATTTCTTTATAAGGGGGACCAAGGCAAATTTTTTTGGAAAACACGAAATCGACAGTTGCCCAACAAATTTTTTAATATGTTTTTTTTACTAATTCGACCACGCTGATTTCAAAAAATTAAACCTCAGTTTCGTAACTCTGCGCTTTTGAGAGTTTCACCCGAAAACCGCGATATTTTCTTTATAAGGGGGACCAAGGCAAAATTTTTGTGAATTTAGGTGAATGGCCCAAATGAGAAAAAAATGAATAGGTGAGAATAAGAACAGTACAAGTCCAAAATTTGACATTTTCATCTGAAATATACATTTTGTTTTAAATTCGAAGCAGCATCGAAGAAGTAGAAGAACATTTGTAAAATCGGCTTGTTAAAGTGTTTGTCAGAGCTAACTATGAATCATTGAAAATAAGAACAGTACAAGTCCTGGAACTATACCTACTGGTCTTATTCCCAATAAATGTTGTTGATTATGGACATTATATACCTACTAAAAGTTTAGGTGGTCATGCTCATGAAAGCTGTGAGTTGGTATTTTAGGCTGCTTAAGTGTAAATTACAACAATATCTGATAGTAGCGAAAATGACACAAGACGTAGAAAAAATCCAGAACGATGAAAAAGTAATAATAGAAAGTTTGCAGCGTGGTGAGTTTTATATGTCTACATCTGTAAAAGTCGTCGAAGAAAAAAGAACTGAACCACCATGTAATGAAAAGAAAATAAATTATATAAAAAATATAATGTAAGTACTATGCTCCACACCTCAAAGTCCCACCACGTGACCACGTACGGAACGCAGTCTTTTGACAATTTGGCATTTAAGGCTTTTCAGGTTATGTATCTGTCAAAGTATAGTCAATGAAAGAAATAAAATTTATAGTGTTTAAGCGTTAAAAGTTAATAAACCTTTATAGTATCACAATAACAATGGTTGGTTTAAGAATTTAGGAATATAAATACTGCATTTAATGAAATTCCAAAGTGTAAGGTGCAATATAAGTGATATTTTTGTGCATTGGGTCTATATTTCTCCATAAAATAGTTTTAACTAAACAGCATTTATTAAAAAAAATCTAACTTCTCTATTATGAAATAAGAATATCTGTATCAAAGGTAGGTTAATGTATTAGAACAAAAAATATCATGTAATTTTGTATTTTAAGGTTAGAAAAATCTATTTTGACCAAAATAAATAAGTGGATTATTGGGAAGAGTGTGTTAATATGGTCATAAATATATATAGGTATACTAAATATGGTTCAAATTAAATTGAAGCTTTTATACTTCTAATGACAAAACTTGTGCATACCTCTCGGCATACCTACTTTAAGTTAGATTATAAGAAGACAAACAATTTTTAGAGAAACTTGCAATGTGAAAATATTTAATACTCCCATGACATGTGATTTATTAATTTTTTTTTAAGTTATAATAATTTTTCGATTTAGATCAAGTTCAGTCAAAGCTTTTTAACTATTTGTATTGACAAAACTTTATGTAGGTAGGTACACTTTAAGCTGGATAAGAAAAACTACCACATTTTTAAATACCATATTATACAGTCTTTTAAATAATCCAAAATATTTATTTATTTTGGTCAAAATAAATTATTCTAACCTTAAAATTACAGAATTAGATGATATTTTTGTTATAATATATTAACCTACCTTTAAAACAGATATTCTTATTCCATAATAGAGAAGCTAGATTTTTTAAATAAATGCTGTTTAGTTAAAATTATTTTATGGAGAAAACCAGATATTTGGACCAAATGCACAAAAATATTACTTATTTGGCACCATACAATTTAGAATTTCATTAAATGCAGTATTTATATTCTTAAATTCTTAAACCATCCATTGTTTTTGTAATGTTTAAAGATTTATACATTTTTAACGCCTAAACATAATATTATCGTTGACTATACTTTGACAGATACATAACCTGAAAAGTCTTAAATGCCAAATTTTCAAAAGACTGCGTTCCGTACGTGGTCACGTGGTGGGACTTTGAGGTGTGGAGCATAGTACATCAAGGGAGAAGATCTAGAGTTTTACCACCATGTAACATCCTGGCCAAATACTAATACGGATGATGATTAGGGTTGGGAAAATTTTACTTTTTCCTTGTACTTCAAATTTCACTTGAAATTTCATGTCATTTATGAAATTTATTAAAACTTCCAAAATTTCTGAAATTTCATGAAATTTATTGAAACTTTCAATAAATTTCAATTACTTTAAGTGTAAATTATACTGTATAATATATTAATATTGAAATAAGCTCACTCGGGGACCATGGCAAATTGCCTCTCTTACCTCCTACCCCTCTGTGGGCCCCTGCACCAATAATATATAATATATATATAGTAAATACCTATTGGTAACTGAATTAAATTAATTTATGCATTTAAGTAACAATAATTACTTAAATTAATTATAGTGTATTCAAATCCAAGCCGAACTAAACAAAAACGCCCAGACGCTTGATAACTCGTTCTTATTGGTCGATTCGGAATCTGTTGTAAATTATAATTAAAGGTCCCAGGGGAGGCCGCATGTGAAATTTATGCGAAATATTCAGTAAATTGCAAAACTTTTAATGAAATTTCTGAAACTTTCACAGGCAATGTTGAAATTTTCGGATTGAAAATTTCATTTGAAATTTTTAATAATTTCACTTTTCCAACTAAATGAAATATTTCAAGTTTGAAACTTTCAAAGTTGAAATTTTCATTTGAAAATTTTAACTGTCCCAACCCTAATGATGATGCCCGTATACAAAACTGATTATTTAATATTTTTGTTCAAAAAATTGCTTTTTAACCAATAAAAATGCTTCTTGTGCTTTTAAAAAAAAGCACTAAAGATTATTATAAGAATTCTGTTTCAGAATTTTATTGAGATTAAGAACAGTACAAGTCCAAGTTTATTTTTTGTGTATAATAAAGCATGCGAGTGGTAAAATTTTTTTTTTTAGATTAATGGACGTCTAAACTCATGCACCACAGCTTGCCTATACCTTTAAAACTGAAAAAATCCTAATAAATAAAATAAACAGTTTATTTTGTTTCCTAAAAATTCATATTCTCATCGATACAATTAATATCTTTTTCGTGTTTAGCGCACCCAAATTACCTTAAAAAAATGTAAGAGAAAGTTTTCATATTTTTGCTGTAAATCAGTGTTATTTAATTAACAAAAACCTATTATTTCTTCTTAAATTCTAATTTTCCGTAAAATATTTTCTTAGAGAATTTAACATTTTTTGTTATTTGTTGGATAAAAAATTTGTTTAAATATTTTTTTTCTTTTTTTTGTACTAAAATTGATTGAGATATGGTGCTCTTTATTTTCAACTCAATTTTTTTTTAGGTAAAAAAATTGTTTATCGTAATTACTAGGTGATTCCGTATAAGATTGGTTGTATGTGAAGGTTACCGGGACATCGCGCCATCTCTCTGTGAATAGCCGCACCCTTGCGCCTGAAATCCGCGACTTGACGAATCCTTTCAGCGCAGCTGCACACAATTTAGTTCAAGGCCGCATAGAGCCTGAAAGGTTGGTATCCGCACTGTGTGACCCATTTCCATTTAATACGTTCCCGCACGGCGCTTCTGCGCGACCTTAAGGATGAAAATCGCACGCCCCCCCTAACTAATCTATTAGTTTGTAAGAGATTCCTAGCAAGTAAAGAGTTGAAGTAAAAGTGGGATGTTAATTTTCTGTACGGACGGATTGGGGTGCTGATTTTTCGAGTAAATCGGAGGTTTTTTAATGTGGACAGTGTAGGAGTCGCGTGTAGGTGCGCGCGTCGGTTTACGCTACACCCGTTCATTGATTAAAAAGGTGCTGGAAGAGCGGTGTTGTGCGTTGGAGGAGAGTGCAGAGAGTCGGTGGCACGAGAGAGAGTAGAGACAATTCAGTGTCCCGTGTGTGACATGACATGAGATGTCCCGTGACGCGTACGTTGGGGGCACCCGGTCCCCAAGGGGTGTGAGGCTGCCCACTGTGGACCGGTCCCCCAGTCGAGCTTACCCAGGCGGCAGTCCGTTGGGCAGGAAGCCGCTGAGGCAAACGAGATCGGGCAACAATTCGCCGGATCACTCGTACGGTTATCATCATTCTTCCTCGTATTACCGGGACGAGGACCTGGGCAGCCCGATGCTGGAGGAACGCGGAAGGCCCATGACGGTGGGCCCAGGACATCACCGTTCCAGGAGCGCCACCAGGTAAAATGGGCCCCCTTCTACTTCTACCCACTTCTACCCACTTACACACCACACAATATCGACGACTCTCCCTAACAAACACAGAAATCTGCACACCATAATAATCCCACTCGAAATTTTGTAACCTATTGATCTGCTAAATTTATCACTTCAAAACCACCGAAAGATTAACCACCAAACCACAGAACATAACAATATAGCATAATCTTCCAACATTTTAATTTAGAGTTGTGGCATAGAAGGTTGTTAAATGTTTAACAATATAGGCTATTTAACGCGTAACAATCTATTATTAACAATTTATGAATTTTTACTGATTCCTTAAAATATCATAATAAGATTAAAAGACCTACATTTTAAATTTAAACCACCACAAATATTTACATTTTTATAGTAGAGATAAATTGAGTTCTCAAAGGATTGTGCAATTTTATAACCATAGATGCATATTTAATGCGCAACAATGCTTATTCGGGAATTTTTATCGATCATTCCTTTAAAACGAGATCATACATTTTCTTGATACGAAATATAGATAAGGATATTTTGGGCCCTCTTGAAGATTTATTGGTTATTGTATCCACTTTAACATACGCGCGAAATGCATATTTGGCTTCAAAGAAGGAACCGAAAAACAATATTGATCTATGTTATTTTTGCTTTATCAACATTGTTGGTATATAAAAGGAAAAAGCTCGTGGAGGGCTGGCAAATATCATGATATTTATATAAATATCCAAATATCTGATATATATCGATATAAATTCGATATATATTAAAATTTGGATATTTATTTCTTTTTTTTATTATAACCATTTTCTGCTTAAAGAATTAAAGATATATGTTTAAAATTCAAAATTACTTAATTTAATATAATTTTAAAATTTTATTTTATAAACATGTAAGTTTATGAATATAAACACATCATATATTTTTGCTTAAAACAAAAAAAATTGAAAAACTACAACAGCCAACAGAAAATAAAATAAAAAACAATAAAAGGGGTAAAAAAGGCTGGCTAGAAACAACTTGTTTTAAACAAGTAAGTTTAGGACGAAATCAGTTTGGCTAATGGTATATCCAGATCCGAATCTTCATTTTCATTTGTAGAGGAATTTTCTAAATTTTCTGTTGCTCTAGCCGAATTCAATCAAGATCAGGTTTCTTTAAATGGACTCTGTTGCGCAAATATTTAAACAAAAATACTAGTTTTCCATACATTTATACTTATAGTCCTGGAGCATAAAGCAATAAAATATTCTCCGTGGGATTTGTTATGAAGGGATGATGGGACTATATGGGATAGCTTTTTTATACCTTTTTGAGTTGTGTGGTACCGGGTGTTTACCTTGAAAATATGTCTGGTGGTGTTTATGGCATTTCTAATCAAAAATGTCCACCATTTTCGACATTCATTTATAAAATGCCAAATAATTAATTTTATTGTGCCCTTTGAAATAAATTACATTTGACATTTTTTGATTGTCATATGACCGTGTATCGAAACAATTTGTATAATTTTATGGGCCGTCAAATTTGATGGCCCATCAATTTTTTTAGCCTCTATCAACAGTGACTTTTTTGAAATAAAACTGTTTTAGCAAATTTAAGTAGTTTCAAGGTGATTTTGGTGCGCTAAACACAAAAAACTTTTCTTATTTGGCCCATTCACCTAGATGACGGTATATTTTTGTTTTTTAATTTAAGATTTAAGAGCTTATGGCAAATCCGATATACCTATGCCAAATCCGATACATGGTTTGAAAGGTGATAAATTTCGCATCCAACCGTAAAAACATCGTTTTAATCGAATCAAAAATAGATGAGTTACAGCTCATTAAAGTTCAAATTTCTTGAAAAATGGCTCCAAATCCATCAATGCAAAATATAAAAATATAACAATATGTCAGTTTTAAAAGCCAATATTTTCCATATTTACCATTTGAAATAAAAAAAATGTTTTAAATCATTTTTTTTTCCTTTTTTATGGTTATTTTAAGAGATTCTATAATTTTTTTTTAATAGGACCACTAATTACAAAATTATGCGACATTTTATAAACGCATACCTGAAATAACAGTTAGGTATCGGATTAATGACGTCATAAAAAATTGACACATTTTTAAACAAAACACCCGATAATACACTACTGCCTTGTGCATAAAAAACTGATTTCAGATAGTTTCATCTTCCCTTCACAAAAAATCCCACGGGATGCACTATGCTCCAAAACTATTACTGATGAATAGAATTTAAAAAAAAAATATTGATAAATATCAGGATAAATATCGTTGCATAAATATCATGGTATTTATTACTAATATATATCCTGCCAACCTTGTCGAGGACATATCCTGACCTCATCTCGACGACCAATTCTGAATTCAGAAAAAATTCCTGTGCCAGACCCGCCAGAAGAAAATCTTTAGCGTAGAAAGCATATTAATGAATCTAATGCATCCAGCGTCAACGAACTTAAAAAAGCAAATAAGGTAGATGATTACTTTTAGGGAACTACTTTGAAACCTGAACTTTTACATGGAAGCGACCTCATAAGAAACCTGGCCTCTCAAAAATTTCTGCAGAATTATTTACATCAAGGAAAAATAACATTTACCTACTTGCTTCATGGAGGTTCTTAAACTTATGCTGCCCGTTTCTTCTAAAGACTATAATCTTGTTTTCTTTATTAAAAAAACAGCAGTAAATTTTGATTTTTTCTAAAACACAATTTTTTTTAGAAATCTTGTGTGCGGTTTGCACTCTTTGGGATTATTTGCCATTAACTAGGACAATTTTTATAATAATAATAATAATAATTTTATATGCAACGGTTAACAACAAACATTAGATACTACCAATTACATTTTTATCCAGTACAGTAAAAAAAATATAAAATTAGTTAACTTAAAGAGAACACAAAAAAATTAAAACATTTGCAAATAATGATTGAAGAGCAACATTAAATTTCCTAATCCTAATTCAACCCAACCCAACATAACTTAACCTAACCTAACTTAACCTAGACCACTAACCTAACCTATCCTACATCACTTTACATGACCCTATATTTTTTAGATAAATTAATATAAAAAGCCTGCTCTATATTTTCACAAAACTATAAACGCAACAATAACAAACACAACAAAACGCATCAATCACAAATGGCTAAGCAATAACATTGATTTGCACCTCCTTTTAAATTGTACTTCATTTAGAAGCTTTAATTCCTTGGGTAACTCAATGTATATATTGTAGCTAAATGATCTTTCAGTGATTAAATATCTTTTGTGATTTTCATAAAAATATAACCAATATTTTTGATCTTACAACTTTTTTTATGAAATTTAATAATTATTGTATAGGGCAAAAATAGATTTTTTTGCAATATCTTTAAAACAAGACCCAAGAAAATAAAATAGATGTTATTTTTGGATTCAACGGGCCCAAAATACCCTTGAAAACTTACTCACAACTCTGCGCCAAATATTTGTTTTCTTCTGTATACCAATGTTATTATTATTCTACATTAAAATATGAAATATGTATAAACTATGTATTTAATAAATTAAACAAAAATGGGACATAATAAAAATTTCCTATTTATTTATTAAAATTAATTTTTAAGATAATTATTATAGTTAAATAGAATTTTTTATTTTTAATCAATTATAATTATTACTCTATCATCATTACAATTGATTTTAAATTAACATTTTTAAAAATTTATAAATTTATGAACACAAGCAATGTTCTAGCTTTGTACTATTTTTTTTTTGAATATCGCTACGTACTCATGGACAGTAGACGGTGGCTAATTACATCTCACCGCTGTCGCTGTACTTGTTTGCATATATAAGGCCATGGTAGCGTGTTTCCAGCGTGCTTACAGACCACGACCATACTGATGATGTATAATAAGACGAAACAGACTTACCTGAACTCGAAGAATTCACCGTTATTTTTTCAAATGAGAAGTGGTTTATTGTGATACATCTTTTGAAAAGGCCTTAAATTTTCTTTAAAATAGCGCTTCGTTTTTTAAATTTGAGCTACGCGTTGGCGAACAATGGAATTCCGAACATTTTACTCGAACGCTTGTTTAAAAATTTCGTAAAGCGAAAAATTCGTTGTTTTTAAACCAAGAAATAACAGTCCGAAAATCGATTTTATCATCAGTAAAGTTGTTAATGTGAATAGTTCGTTATTTCTGTGCTTTTATTTTCTTTCGATTCGATAAAAAATAATAATCATAATTATAAACAATCAATACGTATATGCTATATATAGCATATATATATATATGACTATATAAACAGTTAATATATTATTAAAACATAATATAAATAAATTTATAATAAACTTCTACCATATTTTTTAGGAAAGTAAATATTTTTCCCTATAAATCAATAAAAATTATCATTTGTCAAATTATTAAGAATTTTGGATCTGCATTCCATTAAATATACGCATATATTTATTTTCAAGTTAATAATTTTGGGGTTTTAATACATATAAATTGATTTTTTTTATTTAAGAACAAAAGCATAATTTTAAATAGTCTGAAGTTTGAGGCTCGATATCTTTGAAACGGTTTGACTTACGCAAAATGTCAATCAAACCTTTTTTGAAGAGCATTAAATTTCCTGTAAGGGGTAATTTTGTCTTACTTATGAACTAGCTCGTTATCAAGTTAAAAAATTCAAAAGTTTGAAAAAAAATGTTCCCATGTTATTTAAATGGGAAATAGAAAATTACAAAACGCCACCTCTAAATATTAAAATTAAGAGCTCATATTTTCACAGGGTCGTTTTCTAGAGATATTCTGACGATTTTTCAATGTTCTTTGAAAAATGATAGTCGGTTTTTTAGACACTCTAGTAAATATGTCCAAAGTTTTTATTTTATTTTTACATACAAAGCCGTAAAAGTTTCTGGACTGTTTTTGATTGGCCACTCTGTATAAAAATACTAATAATAATTGTATTGTTTGATAAACCTGATAAAAAATATTAAAAGTTGCAAATTTATACAAATTCAAATTATACACACAATACTTAAATCTATAAATTTTCTGTAGACAAACTAGAAATCTATGTAGGTAGTAAATAGTAGTAAGGAAGTCTCGTGTCTTGGCAATGGTAACACAATACATTTGTTCCTGATTATAGGTTTGTTTGCACACAAATCGTAAACAGAACATAAAGTCTGACCAATACTGTTTTTGTTTATATTGTACAACACGGCTTTTCTTCCTTACATTTTAGTTAAATGAGTTTTACTGATAGGATAAATTTTGTGTTTGTTCGCACAAAAACCAATTAAATGCAGGATTTTAGCTCTAATTAAATAAATTATTTTTGAGGCATGGTTTTTATATCAAATTTTGTAAACATATTGTAAAGTAAACTCCATATTGAGACTATGGACAATCAAAGACAGAAAATTCATTTTGACATTGTTTTTTTATTTTAAAATAGAATATTTCGTCGAGTTACTGTAAGAATAAGATGACTCTATTTTTCAAGTTTTTGAAATACCTATAATTGTTTCTGTTAAACCGATTAATGTCGAGCGCAACAAAAATGGTACAACTCCATTTTTAGTAAATAGACCCAATGAAAATAACTTACAAATTGAATTTACTCAAAAAAGTGTTTTGGGAGTCTGGTTTTTGCAATAAATCAACATTTCTATTAATTTTTATTAATAGGTTTAAATTGGACACTTGTGATTTTTATTTCGGCAATGAATAGCGCATTAAATTTCTTGTATTTTATATTTTATGACAAAAGTCGTAAAAGCACAACTTTAGTGATACCATGCGATAGGTTCCCTGGAAAAATCAATAAAGATTGTCATAGATAATTCAAAGTTAAATTGAATACATGTCGGATTTATTATTAGCTAAATTTTAATTATCATTGTCAGCAACTAATTATCATGTTTTATCTATAAATTGTTTGCACCAATTAGGATTAGGAACCTTAATTGTTAATGCATATATCCATTGTGTCAACTTAATTTTGAAATATACTACGATATGAAAACAAAATGTTTATACAGGGTGTTCTACGCGAGAGGAATGATTATAATAAGACTGCTATATAAAATTTGATGTTTTTATTTTTTTATGGTAGTTACGTTTTTGTGCTAATTTTTTTCCTATCACGTACTGTTTTTTCTGCACATTGGTTCTGGGTAACAGAGAACCTCTGTTATCAGTATCGGTACGGGAGGATAACTTTTTTATTTTCTTACAAGGAAAATTGTAATTTAAAGATTTTGCCATTTGTAAAAAGCTAAATTATCAACACTTAACATACATTAATAGTATATTATTAGACGAGAGATAATGCGATAATATGTTTGAGGTATTCTAGTAGGCATACAGATTCAGTTGCTTTGACATTTAGTATGCTTATATGTATGGGTATCTTTTTTATTTGAAGATCTACAAGGTCGGTTAAATTACTCTCTATAAATGAATGAGTCAAAATTGACTAATTACTACATTTATTAGTGACTGCTTTACACTTATACCATGGTTAACCATGTGATACCATGGTATCCCAACATTTAACAGCCAATTCTTATGTAAAATGGTCCCCTGAATCCGAAAATACCGTCAAAAATTATGAAAGTAAAGCAATTTTTGAGATATAGTCAATTCCATATTACATGAAATATTGACTATATCTAAAAAACTGTTCTACTTTTCCAACTTTTGATGACATTTTCGGATTCAGGGGACAATTTTACATGGAAATTGACTGCTAAATGTTCGGGATACAAATTGCTTTTGACGAGAATTATTAGCGGCTGCTTTTTCGCCATGACAATTAGTCATTTTGACTAATTCATTTTTAGAAAGTAGAGAAAAGTTGCATAATTATGTCAATTAAAATTGCCTTTAAAAACTGAGGAAAAATTAGTGGTTCTTGATAATTTGAAAAAAAACTTGTCAAAATCTTAATTCCTGTAAATTTAAAAAAGTAAGTTTTACTACATACACATTTATCCATATTTTAATCCAATTTGTAATTTTTCAACTAGATTTTGAGATATCACCACCATAATTTGTTTTTCCTATGGCCGCCATATTGGAATTTTACTGAATTATAATACGGGGTGTCCGCTTTTCACTGAGAATGCGTATTTCGCATTTGAAAGCTAGCAAAGCTTAAAAATGTTGTGAATTAAGAAAGGGAAAAAGATTGCAACTTTTTCCTAATTAATTAAACCTTCAACTTTGTATATCTAAAGATAAGAGAGCGCAAATAAATCCCCCTTGTTTAAGGACTGGATTGATAAATTTGACATTTTTGACGTAAAAAAATGTGCTTAAAATGCTATCAAAACGTCAAATTTTTTCAATAGGAAGTGACACAAGGTTTTTGCAAGATGATCATAACCACTTATTTTTTAGATTCTGTGCAGGGTTTAGATTTATCCCCATTTTTTTTTAGGTATTTCTACGTTTATTAGGTAACAAAATGGTATTCTTATTAACCTTTTATAAAAAAATTGATTTTTAATAAAAATAAATAAAATAACGCTTAGAGAATATTTAAAATGTTGTTTAATTTAGGCTTTTTAGTAGTTTCCATTTTGAACTAAAAACTGGTTGAAGTTTTTTGATCGGCACTCTTTGGAGATTTAAAAACGATATTTACCAAAATTCTGCTTGCTTTTTTTAAACTTGTTAAAAAATCTTTTAATTTTTGTTTATCGCAAAGTCTACCTTTGCCAGAGTACACATTTGTACACCGATTTTTATAATATTGGAGACTTGGAAAATACTTTTTCATACTGAGCACATCATTAGAGGTTAGCCAAAAATCATTTTTTTATATAGTAAAAAGCATAATGCACAAAAAAGATTTATCTCCAAAAAATGTTATTTTATTTAATTTTATTCAAAATTAATTTCTCTTATAAAGTCTTAATAAGAATCCCATTTTGTAGCCTGATAAAAATAAAATTATTTTAAAAAACATGGGTGGGTATAGGTATATCTTTTTTGCGTATTATGCCAAAATCATGATGTTAGGCTTTTGCTTTATTAAAAGAAGCGATTTTTGTCTAACCCTGTATGTATTAAATGATGTGCACAGTATAAAAAAGTATTCTCAAAATCTTCTTAACAATATACTCCAATATTATAAAAATCGGTTTAAAAATGTGTACTCTGTCAAAGGTAGACTTTAAAATAAACAAAAATTTAAAAAAAAAAAAATCATGAATTTTCAAAAAATTTAGAAAAAAGGAGCAGCTAGGATTTTGGTAAATATCATTTTTAAGTCACCGAAGGGTCCCGAACAAGAAACTGCAATCAGTTTTTGGCGGCATTTTTATGTGACATCGTTCAGGCACACCGTGTGCAATACAAATTCTAGCTAAAGTATTTTTGGATTAAATCATTTAAATTATACTTTTAAAAACCCACAATCCATCGTTAAACCGACAAATTTAAGCTGCGCAAGTCCGTCAGTAAAACTTTAATGCCCATTTGCATAGTAAATTATATGGATATTTAAAGGCAATTGCAATTGCTTCAATACATGTATTGAAGCTAATTAAGGGCAAAATTAGACCATAAAAAGTAAATTAGATCGCGTTTAATATTTAAGCAAATCACTTAAAGTATTGAACCTAAAATTGTTATCGATTACACTAATGTTTCGCTAAAATCGAAATTTATTACATCTTAGTTTTACAAAGGATGGAATAAAAAAAATATAAAAGTTTATTTGTTATAAAAAATGAATATTTTTTAAGATGTTATATAACAATATTGTTTTCAAATATTGTTTTCAAATATTGTCTTTTTAGCAGAGCTTTTCTGTTTTGAATTCATCGGATTTACGTAAATTTTTAAGTTGATTTTGCCATCTGTAAATACAATCGCAAGAAAAAATCTAACCGATGCTGCAAATGATGTTGCTACAAAGAGTCGTACTTATTTTGACCTAGATTGATTTTCATTAAATTTAAGTTGATCGAGAATAAGTGGAATTCGAGGATTGAATGAATTTTCATATCTATTGATTCCAATTTAGAACTGAATCAAGTTTGAATTCAACACGGCCTTTTTTCTTTAAAAACAACGTATAAATTACATTATAAAATTCCTATTGATTTCATCGCAAAGTATTCTTACATATCTATTTCATAAAGAAAATTTAAAAGTGATTTTTTATATGCTCCATGGAATTTTGTTTCCAAGTTACATTTTAATTTTTGGAATCCATAATATGGATATCACATGGAGATATGGAAATAACATTTTTGCTATTTTTTTATTTGCTAATGCCTCTTTAATGCCTATTTTGCCATTTTTTGAGACTGGATCACGACAATCTCAATTAAGTTCTTGTTGCCTTTGTGAATAAACTTGTATGTACAAAAAATTTATTTTCATAGAAACTGAAAGAGATACAAAGAAAAAACTAAATAGACAAACAATATGTACGTCACTGAGTAACATTCAAATTTTTTTAAAATTTTATTAAGGCAACAAGTTACAACATTTTAGCATTAGCATAATCAAAAACAATTTTTTTTTAAATTTTTTTAACATCATGTAACTTGGAAACGAAAACACGTAGAGACTTAATATAAAAAACTATCCAATTATTTTTAAGGAATTCATTGTTAAATTTCCTTTAAAAATTTCCGGTACCTACAGAAAAGCTTATTTGGAATTTGTTTTACTCAAATTAAGTATCACGCAGTGATAATTCAAATGTTTTTTCCCAAAATAAATTTCATAATAATACAATAGATTATAACAGATAACCTAAATTCTTTATAAATAACCAACCTAATAAATACTCGTATGGTGTTCATGTGAAAACTAACCAGGAAGTTGTCTGGTCCTGACACGATGGCCAGAAATAAAAGCTCAATTGCTACTAACCAATTAGTGGTCGAAGTACCAAAGTATTGGATATTAATAGCTTATAAATTCCTTAAAATGTTGGTCTTTGCTAAATTATGTATTTATGTATTTTACATATATAGTTTTATTTAAAATATATTATTTATAAGAATATATTATTATTTGTTATAGAAAATATAATATTAAAACTGGGCTCGATGTTGAATTTTTTATTATTATTTGCGAATATGAATTTTAAAAATATACATAATAATAAAAATGTACAGTTTCAATTTACAAAACATGCAATATTTTTATTTTATAGTTTTTAACAATATTCCAGTATTTACAAATAACTAAAAATCCTTAGTATTCTTTGTTTTAACATTATACGTATTATATTTAAATGGGTTTTTAAATATTAACCAGATTCTATGTTATTCCAGGTCCACATAACTTTATGTTAAGTTTACAATCAACTGTAATCTGTTAACTAATTGAATTAGTAGTTTGTATTTATAACAAACATTTTGTGGATTTAATAACAAAATCTATGTCCATAATTATTGTAACTTTTAAAAAGGTCGTTTTTTACAAACCTTTTTGTTGACCCAGTAACAAAAGTATTTGCTGGAAATTGGGAACTTAAATGAAAAGAATTTTGATAAGAATATCTTGCTTTATTAATCAATTTCATAACAAAAAAAATAACACATATATGTTATTTTTGTGTTCATTTATGTAGGTATACCTACATAAATAAACACAAAAATAACACACCATTCTAAAATCATCAAATTATAAAAAAAATTGGTACAATATAATTATCAGTACTACTACAACACATACACTGTTCAAAATTGCATGACCATTTTAACACAAAATTAACACCATACATGGTCTATATCGATAAAACCAAAATGGTGTTAAATATGATTCGTTGGTCCGGTGTAAATTCAAATACTAAAATAGTGTAAATTTAACTTTCACACAGTATTAAAATAAATTTTACCTGGTGTAAATTGAACTCCTTTTCAGTGTTAAATATTATGTGTTTGTTGTTAAATTAAATCATACTACACAGAATTAAGGAAAAAAAAAGAAACAGGAAGTTCCTTGACGCATTACTAGTATATTAGCAGTGGTATTATTCCAGAAAATGGAACCTTCAACTCGCCTTCAAGTATTGACAGCTGTTTTCACCTATTTAAGGTCTCTTTAGTATCGAACAACTTGTAGTGTCACACCAAAGCAAAGGACTACCTGAGCTTATATATTCTTCATGTAGTCAACAGAAGCGAGATTTAAGAACATCACGTGATCTACGCCGCCTTTGCCGCGATCGGTACACACTATGCAACAGGGAATGCACGGCAAATTGTTTTAATCGTTTTAACAGAGTGCTTTAGGTTGGAGTAACTCTTATATTACAAACAACATATTTAGTAAAGTGAACCATACAGCGGGTTGGTTTCACTAAAGTTTTATGGGTTAATTTAACCAATTAAAAAAAAATAACTATCTGGTTTAGTACCGTCAGACTAATCTTTATTTATATTAACCTTCCCACAGTTGATAAAAATAAAAAAATACAAAAATAAATACTTATGGGTCAACTAAATTAATATAGTTAAATGAACTATTCCTTTTTTTCGGTGTAGGTGCACTTCTCAAATATTTTTAGATAAACACCGTTTTGGTGTTTGCTGTATATAATTTCAATCATAATTCATGGTGTTTATACTAACACCACTTGGTGTTGGATTTTGACACCATTTTAAGATTACTCTTTACACCACAGATATTTTAAACAGTGTTCAGATGTATTTCGTAAATTTAACCAACTTCACTGTATCCCCTAATTTTAGTTTGAAAACCAGTGATGGCATCTTTTTTCGGATACTTCGCACAAACTCGTTAAATAGGTTGCAGACGCTGAAGTCAGTTCAACTTGTTGATGCGTATTGTCAGTGGCAAATATTTTGATTGAATGCCTGAAATCACATGTACTTTTTCAACGAAATAATTTGTTAAACATTAACAAAATAATCTGTAACCTTTAAAATTAACAAAATGCTTACAAAATTGCATATTATCTAAACGGGTCATTTTCAAGAAACACCGGCTTTCAGGAAAATGAAGATTAAAATATTTTTTTGCTTAAATTGACTTTTGGTTGGATTTTTATAAATGTTTAGAGTTTTGTTTACTTACATTTAAGACAGGCAACCAATTTGAAATCCAAAATTTAATTCAATAAAAAAGTTGTAATAAAAATAATTTGAAATAAAATGTTCTTAGTTCACAAACTTTTGACTCCAATTTTTTATTTTATTTTTTAATAAAAATTTTATGCTTTTTTTTAAATATGTATGTTCGTTAAGTTACTTTTTAAAAGAAACCATTCCGATTCTTTGTTAAAAAAACAATACCATTAATATTTTCTTTTATAAAAGTCACTGTATTAGTGAATTAAACTCTAATTTATAAACAATTATTACCAAGTGATAGTGTATAAAAATTATTTTAAGTATTTTTTTAACAAAAACTAAAAAAAAAATAGAAATTGGTATCACAACGGACAGGGGTACACAAAGAACTTAATCAGATAACGTAAAAAAGAAACTATATAGGGTGGTACGATTTTAGAGTAATGCATAAACAAAATCCCTTGCAGAATAACAACTTAGATTTCTAAATTGTAGACACCCTTTTTCTTTGACTATAAGCTGGTGAAGGTCCCTTTTAGTACTTTTATATTGCGTGGAATTTTTCCTTGGATGTAATCTATATCATGAGTTGTAATTACAAATAATTTTAAATTGGTTAATCATAAACTACTTTTAATAAAAGCGACGGTAAATATCCACTTTATTGTCGAAAAATTCTATTGCGTTACCCTAAATTCCATTGCTTTACCATAAGGTAACATAGTGGACTCGGTAAAGCAGTGGACAAAGTTTTGTAAAACCATATTTAAAAAATATTAATAAGACATTATAGTCATTAATTACTTTCAATGAGCTTTAGTGCCCTAAAATAAACATAAACATGAAAAATAGTTTTTTTTCTTACCTTATTTTTATTATTTTTTTGAGTAACTTAGCGGACAAACAATTATTACATTCGCGTTACCCGCACCTGTTTCAACCGATATCTTCTTCCTGATTGAATAAATAAATTCAGATGGGTAATGTTTTTTTTAATATTCTATCGGTAACGCGACGGACGTAACGCAACGGAAAAAATGTCTGAGACATGAGGCAAATTTAAAAAAAGTAGATTAAAATTAATTATTTTATATATAAATTGTTTACTGCATTAACTAAGGATGTTATGGATTGCTATAAAGCAACACAAAGTTCTGGTTATTCAATATTAAAAAAACATGTATGTAAGTTTTATAAAACGCTAATGGGACATGCAAAAATGTGTGTTTCACAAGTTTCAAAATTAAAAAAAAAAATTATTCTGAAATAACTAAACAAAAATTTTCTGAAAGAGTCCGAGATCCGATAATTTTTAACAAAGTTATTGGAATTCAAACTTACGGACAGCGGAAGGCGGGTGTTTTTTGAAAACGACCCAAATACAAACTTATGTTAACATTAACAAATTTGATTTTTATAACAGTGTATTTCTAAAATCTCCTTTCTTTACACTATTCTTACATGATAGATCTATGTTTGCTTGGACATAACATTATTTTAAACATTTGGTGGAAAATTATTAAATTAAATATAGGGGAAGGTGGGGGAATTCTGCGCATCTAAGCAAAATAGTATCTTTGTTAAGTTTAAATGTGAAATTTTGCAACTAATACCAGCAATAGTCTACTATGTTTACTATGTGTATATAATGCGCAATTTATAAAAAAAAATTGTTTAGTATGCAAAAACTACATTTTTTTAAATAATGCATTTGCGCAAAATTACCCACCTATCAGGGTAATTTTGCGCATCATGGGGGGAAAATTTGCGCTGTATAGAGAAAGATTTGTAGGTATCTAAATAAACCGTTTATTTCTATAATATTATTATAATAAAACATAAAAATAAAACAAAACTATTTTCTCTATGAAACAAACAAAACAAACAAGATCAAAAATAAATAACTAAAAATAAAATTTTTGTTCTTAGAAATAAGAGGGTCTACATGCAGCAGTTGTCACATATGTAGTTTTAGGGGTTGTTTTTTACGCTACACTCCGCGTGTGCCCAAATGGAACTGTTTATGATGAACAATCTAGGCTCCTGTACCAAAAACTCATATTGGTCAAATTTTGCAGCGCAAAATTACCCCAATTTGTCAGCGTAAAATTACCCCCATTGCAAGAAAAATATTGTGATACTAAAAAACATTCCAAAAGTTAACCTGAACAATTTAAACATACACCAGATTACGAGGAAAGATCATATAAAGTTGTGTTATAAACATTTAAGCGATTGGACAGAAATTTAAACTTAACTCGTAGCGGAAACGACATGGATTTCTTAGATCAACGTACATGTATCACAGTTAGCTAGTGACCATGGTCACTAGCTAAAAGCTACAAGCTTAATTGCGGTACACTTTAGTCCCCGTATACTCAAAGCAACGTTTCCAAGTTTGCAACATTCAAAAAATGTATTATTTACTTCATATCTGGAAGAATTGTTTATGCGTAAAATTACCCACCGCGCAAAATTCCCCCACCTTCTCCTAATATTGTATTTTTATTTTGCAGACCAACAAACCCCATGTCGGTCCGCTACCAGTCGCTGGACCGCGGCCCCACGGTGGACCACGAGCGCGAGTTCCTTCCGATCCGCGACCGCCGCGACCGCTCCCTCGACCGCGGCCTCTACTTCGACGACGAGCCGTACGGCTCGCGATCGGCGCGCCAGTCGCCCACCTCGCACCAGCCCTTCCTGGGCGAGCTGCAGCACCAGAACAGCGACCTGCAGCGCGAGCTGGGCAACCTGAAGAAGGAGCTGGAGCTGACCAACCAGAAGCTCGGCTCCTCCATGCACTCCATCAAGACCTTCTGGAGTCCGGAGCTGAAGAAGGAGCGCGCGTTGAGGAAGGAGGAGTCGGCCAAGTACAGTTTGATTAATGATCAGTTGAAGTTGCTTAGCAGTGAAAATCAGGTAAATATTATTTTTAACCAAATTTTCTAAACCTGTTTATATGAACAAAGCTTAAAGATTACTTACTTTATCAGTTAAGTAAGCAAGCATTATGGGTATAATAGACCCAAATTAACCTTTTATATTTTAAATTTTAATATGTTTCAAATAATTTAATATTTGACCCTAAACAGAGGTCTTTTTTGTAAGTTTTTATAAAGTCGTTATAAACAATCCACTAAAACATACACATTCCATTAAGGATTTAAATTGTTTAATTTCGACACAAAAATTTCAAAAGTTTTGGGTATTTTTCAGGAATTAAACTATTAAAAAGTATTTTATGCGAAATCGGCAGTAAAGTAAAAGAAATCGGCAGTAAAGTAGAACTTTACTGCCGATTTAATACGAGTATTGTATGCAACCCATTATACATTTTAAGATGTGTCTACTGCTACTCAGCAGCAAATAAATAATATTTAAAAAAGCACCGTCGCGGAGGTCGATTGGACCCTTTCATAAAATGTTGTTTAATAAAAATAATAAGTTAATTTTATTAATTAGATTAAAAAATCGCCGCGACTGGCAAATATATAATAACCGTCGTAACAAACAGTATACGTAGACACTTCCTACATTCAAATGACATTTGATTTGATCATCAAATGACATTTGATTTAATCATCAAATGACATTTGATTTAATCATCAAATGACAATCATCAATATTAATTACACTATGTAACAAAATTTGATTTTTGTTTTGTTTATTGGATATTTTTTTAAAAATTATCAATATTTGTGTACCAAAAAACTATTCTAAATTAATTTAAAAAATGTAGTGATAAGTTTTTATTTTCTTAAGGGGTATTTATATAATATAATCAAACCCAGTTTTATCAAAAACAAAAGAAAATGTTGACAAGAAATGGCAAGAAATTCAACTCGGAATTAGTATTTTAACAAAACATACAATCTAGAAAAATATTTTCTTAACATAGATTTTAAATCTTGGCTCAAAAATGAATTTTAATACGACTTTTTCTTTTATATGATGCATTTTCTTCCCCAAGTAGATTCCAAACATAGTCAACCCACGGTTCGCCAAAAAATTAAAATTGCCGAAAAAATTGTCCAAACTTATTTTTTGTTCTAAACAATTTTTTAATCATTTTTATGATAATAAAAAATTAAATCAAAATTTTTCAACGATTATTTTTTATTTTATTGACAAAATATTGAATTTAACAATAAATCCTAAGAAAATCCTAATTTTATTTTAAATATGACTACTGTTATAGAAAGTAACAGCTTCTAATAATTTCTTTGAAAAATTATGGTTATTTTCATGCACTTTGAACCTATTCCATACTATAGTGAAATCAGAATGAACTGATTCGCTGGCCTGTTCACTATAAAATCCCAAACCTTTGTTTGTTCTTTGACAAAATTCCTTAACGTGAAAAAATACGGTATGTATTTTAGGAGTTGGCTTAAAACCCAATTTATTGAATGATAATTTAAAATTATCCAGTTTCTCTTTATAATCAGGACACAAATTCACTTTAAAAGCGCTTTTTGTAACTTCTTTAAAATCTTCAAAGCAAGTAACATTTAACCAAATTCAAAGGTAAATTATTCTCTAGATATTCCAAATTATTCAATAATTTTTTACAGGAATTTCCTGTCAAGGACCCTCCATGCATTCCTTCTCTTTCAACGTGACAAAAATTTATCCATTGATTGCAAATGTCTGGAACAAGTTTTAAAAGACTGGAATATAAGGTATTTACGGTGCCTAAAAAACAAAAATTGTGAGGGATAGAAAAACATTTTAAACTGCACCTAGTAACCTATTAAAGTATAAAAAAGTAAATAAATAAGCGGGACAAATAGTAATTACCCAAGAGTAAGTGCAATTCAGGTGGGGGTATCACCAAGATCACAGGTTCTCCTAATTTTTTAGGTATAGGTTCATGAATGCAATTAAAAAAATGCTTTGCTTTCTTCAGGCTGCTTCCACTTGCCGTCCATCTCAAATATTGGTTTCGGATGTTCTCGAACGTGCGCAAATCTCCCTCGTTTAGGTTTTGTGCATTGGATTGACACCATGTACAGGGAGCTGTGAGACATCAGGCCCATCAAAATATTTGCCAATTTTAAATCTGTTGAAATACTGTAACTTCCTAGTTCATCAATTTTTAGCAGTTTCCAAATATATAAAACATTAAAATAGTTTTCTTTGATGTTTTTAACAATGGCCAAAATAAAAAGTTTTTTTACTCCAGAGTCTTTAAGGTCCCCACGGTTAGTAGTTTTTTTTGTCTGAATATTCAGACATACTTTAAAAAAGCCACCTCCTCCATCGAGGCCAATTTTTAAGAGTTCAACATTTTTTTGTGTTAAGTTTCTTTTCTGAACAATAAAATCCAAAAACGCCAAAATGTCTTTACAAAAAATAATGTCTCTCTGAACAGATTCGTGCTTGTTTTCTTGACCATTTTCTAATTCTGCCGTCATCTTGTCAAATAATGTATCTAATACATGCCTCTTTTCTTGTAATTTTGTCTTTACATAGCTCTCAGTTATTTTTTTATTAGTTTTTGATTTTAATTTCTGTAAACAAGACGCTAATTTAATTGTATTGTTTGTACTTAGGTTTAAAGTTCTTTGCATTTTTGAGATATCTTCTATAGTTACAGCATTGTTTTGAACAGTTGGGACTTTTTTATTTGATGCAATAATGTTCAATTTTCCCTTATTTCCAGTTTCCAATTGAACACATGAGTTGGGAACACTATTTTCAACTTTTTCCTTAATGATAGTTGAAACAAATTTTTCTTTAAATTTTGGAGAATTTGATAAACTAGCAACTTGTGCAAAATTTTGTGTTCGTAAGCTCTTGCGGCAATCATGAGATTTTCCTTTTTTTACAGTAACAAAGCAATTTTACAGATTTGAATATTTGTATTTTTTTTCCTGGAAAACAGTTTGTTTATTAACCTTCCGGCGGGCGCACATCTTTTGTGCACGAGTTCGGGCGCAGTGATCTGACAGATTCAATTTTCAGATAGGCTTAGTAAAGTGCTTTTTTATATTTTTTATCAAATAAATAATTAACACTACTTTTTATAATACTATATACTAACTTATTAAATACTATACATAAATAAAATGCGCAAATAAAATCAAATATAACTAATTTTTTGCACTTTATTTAGAAAGCCATCTTCGTTTTTGAGGTGGTTGTTCTTCTTCTTGCTGAACTATCATATTATAAATTTAAGTAAAAATGCATACAAAAAGTTATAAATCAATACTTTCGTTCATAAAAAGTTAAAATTTTGTAAATATTACATGTAATACTGCAGTATAACGCAATCGGGCGCACTGTATCTAGAAGATCAAAATGCCTGCCGTCACCTTACAAGGCGATCAAACACAAACTGCAGTAGACATATCGGTAGAAGTCCTAAAAATATGAAGCTACTGAAGGGTGGGTAGTTATGCCTATAAAAACAGTGCGTCCGTGTGCAATATTTTAACTGGTGTATCTCTTAGATCGGTTGCGCCCGCCGGAAGGTTAAAGGCCGCCCAACTCGTTTTTTAAGTGAATATCTGGCTGTGCTGTTTAAATTTGTTTTTGCAATGGAGCACAGGGTACAAAAACAATTAATTATTAGGTTGGAACGAGTACGGGGATAGGTGTTAATCTTTGAATAATCAAAAAGCTTTACTTTTCTCTTAAAATTACCTTTGGCGTATTCTTCAACGGTGAGACGACATGTAGAACACAAGCTAATAGGGTAATCCACTTCGTTTACTGAGTACTGTTTTATAAAATGTATCTTTATTGTTTCTTCTTGCTTCAATGACATTTTTCGCATTTTTTTTGTACGATTAAAACATAACGCACATATTGCAGCCCTGTTTTCGTTGTGGAATCGCATTTTAAAAAAATATTTGCAAAACTTGTTTTGGACAATAATGACAAACAATGACAGATCATGACACAGTTGTTTACATAGCAACTATGTAGGTATATACTGTTTAAACCAATACCTAGGACCAATAGATTCAGAGAAATTCTAATGTTACGTATCAAAAATACATTTTTGATGATAAAAAGGAAACCAATCGTCAGAAAATTTTAATTTCATTTTTAATTATCATAAAAATGTCTAAAAAATTGTTTAAAACAAAAAATAAGTTTGGACAATTTTTTCGGCAATTTTCATTTTTTGGCGAACCGTGAACCATCATTGTCGCATCCCACCTTCCTTGTTATCACTTTTCCATTGCCCGAATTTCTTGATGGAATCTTTCTTCATGTTCTTCGCTGACATCTCCCAGATTTTCACGGAAAAGGTCAAGATGCGAATGCAAATACTGTGTACTTTCAACGACATACAGCATTCCATTTATTTTAAACTTCCTAATAAAACTTTGACAAGGTCAGTATAATTTTCTCTTTTGTGGTTACCAAGGAAACTTTTCATTTAAAATGTCACGTTAACTTTTGAGTTTAAAAAATATGTATTATAATCCAAATTTTGTTTAAAACAAAATATTCATTTTTTTACATGTTGTCCACAAAGAAAGTTTAATGGCCAAAATCTTACGTGGGGGATAGTGGGGGGGTCTACCACATTTCAACAAATCTCACCAAGGGGGAGGGAGGGGTCTAAATTATCAGAAAAATGCCTCACGTAATTAAAGGATGTCCCCTAATGACACTCAAAGCCATCAACACAATCTGACGGCTGTCGTTGAAAATTTGACAGTTTGAAAAAACAAAAGTATGTTACGTAATCGGGGGCATGGCCTACTACGATTTGTGTTATAAAATCCAGATAAACAAATATCATGTTACATAGTGTTATTAGTATTATTAAATGTGATTTCGGATAAAATTTAATATACATCTCGGCATTAAAGTCATTTTTTATCATTCACGTGGTTATTATACAAGGTGCCCCTAAACTTATTGGCATAAATTTAGGAAAAGATTGAGCAAGTCAAAATAAGACGAAAACCCAAATAAATATTTTTCCTAATTATGTATGTTTCCAAGATACAGGGTGATAAAGTGTTACTTAAACTATCATATCAATTTTTTTAATATAACCTCTACTATGGTAGTCTTGGAAAGGAGATATTTAGCGAACAGTCACTTACTACCAAAACACATATTCACACATAATTATAATTGTTTGAGAGAACATATTTCTTTATTTTATTTATTGAAAAAACTAAAAAGAGTATTCCATGAGCCTTGGGACTTTTTGCCCTGACCGTCACATTAAAAAAATTGATTGTAGTTTTTTCAATTAAAAAATATAATTGTTTTAGTCCTTTAATGCGATATAACAATTATTGTAATCTCGAATATCTCGGAAACGGTTTATTTTATCGAAGTTTGAGAGGTACCTTTTTAATAGTAGCCGAACTGTGTAATCTAAAAATTGCATCAAATGGTATAAAAACCTAATCTCAAAGTTTGTATGGGACAATAAGCTTAAGCAACCCCTGTTTCTACGACACTGTGTTCACTTGAACCATTGCAATTATGTGTGAATATGTGTTTTGGTAGTAAGTGACTGTTCGCAAAATATCACCTTTTCAAATCTACCATTGTAGAAGTTATATTAAAAAAACTAATATGATAGGTAACACTTTATCACCCTGTATCTTTTAAACATACGTAATTAGGAAAAATATTTATTTAGATTTTCGTCTTATTTTGACTTGCTTAATCTGCTCCTAAATTTATGCCACTAAGTTTAGGGACACCGTGTATAATTTCCACATTCGTGATAAAAAATACGACTTTACTGCCTTGATACAAATAACTATTTTAGTACTGTTAAATAGTTTTATTTTATAATTTTAAAAGCTTTCCAATGAGGTATCAAAAAGAGGGTGTTGCCATTTAAAAAATGTCATTTTTGTGGTAATACTGATTCGCCCACATATTCTAAAAACGGTTTTCAGAAATAATTGATATCTTTTTTAGGTATAGACTTATACTGCCGTAGTAAGCTAAACCCCCGTATTCGCAATATTAAATATTAACAATGATTATCATTAAATATTAACAATGATAATCATATTTCGTCCTTTATTACTTAATATGGTGCATATATCCGTATACGGAGGTTTGGCTTAGCAGGCAGTAAAGAGCATGCTCGTTCTTAAATAGACACCCGGTATAGTTACTATGAATGAAATAGTAGTACCTTGTTTATGTATTTAACAAATACATCAGTTAAATTAGTCTTTTGTATTTATAGAGAGGGCTAAATTTAACCTGGAATCAAACAATTGGTATCTCGTTCGACGAATTAATTAACTCTAATATGACTATACAAATATTTAACGTGTCTATTAAAATGTAATTTATAATCCTGTGACATTTCGTTATTTAATTCCAAAGATTAGATTTCTAAGGGTTTGTGTTTAATTTATATAAAGTCAAAATAATAATAACTAATAGGTACTATGCTCCACTCCCAAAATATTTGAATACAAATAATTGAGGTTATCTATCTGTCAGTTTAATGCTGATTTCGCAATATTTTCTGAAAATAATACAATAAGTTTAGGTATTTATTTTGTATAAGGGTCATAATTTAGAACATAAAAATACATATTATTGTATTATTTTCAGAAAATAAGACGAGGTTAGCGTTATATCGGAAGATAGATAACCACAATTATGTGGATTCAAAAATCAAAGTGGGACTTTTGGGTATGGAGCGTGTACGTTTCTAGTGTAAAGCAATACCCGAAATATTTATTGAGTAATTTAAATGTGGAATGTTTTTATTTATTTAACCTTGCAGTTTTATTAAGTTAAGATTAAACCCATCAAAAGCTTAATTGCAATTTCAATTGCATTTTAATAATTTAATGGGTTTAACTTTAACTATTGCCTAAGACATATTTAATATTTCTGCTAATCGAACTAAATAAAATAATCAAAAAGTTGTAATTTTGTTGGGAACTTAAAAAAAGTCATTCAATGTTTTTAAATCACATGATCATAGCGTCCAAGTTAAAAGCAATTTATTGCAATTATTGACTTAATTATTATCGATAAGTGAAGCTGGGCTTTTCTTATTGGTCTTCTTTATGTTTATTGTTATCGACTGCAACTACTATTTTAAAATATGGTACCACTTAAATTAAGTGACTTAATTATTACAATATAATACAATGTAAAATATAACAAACATACCTAATAGGTATTACCTATAGCCTATAGAACTTAAATATAAACTTTACTTGGGATAATAAATTTGATCCCCAATTTATCGTTATTAAATTGAGCTTTAATCCGGGATCGTCATAAAATTATACTAAAATAGGAGAAGCATAATGCGGCAATTTAATTAAACTTTAACCCGCACATCCTGTATATCTCAACTTCGTAACTAATGGGACAATTGAATGACCTGATTATTTAAAACGACGCGTCGTGAACTTTTTTAATTATTAAATTTGTCATTATTTTAACATTTAATGAGTGTGATAAACTTTTCCAGAAAGCATAATTATTTTAGAATGATGAATCCCAACAAGAACTTAAATTAAGGATTAAAATAATTAAATCAGCTTCCGGTCCAAACAAACCCCAATAAACATTTTTATTTTATAGTGGTTGCCATTATTAATATTATATCACCCAAATCATAAAACTTAAGTTTATATTTACCCCTTAAAGATCTTATTAAAGGAGGATCATTAGGTGTGTTCAGTAACACTTTAATACCCAAGTTTTATAACAAGGTAACATAAATATTTTGGAAACCACTATATAACTTCTTAAATAACTGTAACCAGTTTATTTCTTCTTTTAATATTTTTCTCTATCTAAGACACATGTAAAAATTTTATTTCTTTGTTCAATATCTTCATAAATGTCATCTTATAAATTAAGGGACTTGGCGAAAAAATTAGTGGTATATAATTTTATCGTCATTTTTATCATCAAGAGTTAAATATCTTTTTTTGCATTCATTACAAACAAATTGTTAAAGTTTTTAGTTTTATTGATCAATTAATTTTTTTTTAACAAAATTTGATTTACATTAGTTTTATATAAAAAAACAATAATGGCGGAAGGATTAAGCCCTCTTATATTGCTTATGGTAATTTTATATAACCCAAGGTCTTAGTTAAGTTTTATAATAGTATATATTTTACTTAAAATGTTATTTTATAATTTTAAAACTCTTATATACATTTTAGTAATTGTAGTTACTACAAGTGATGGTATAAAACTATGCTTACATTTTTTAATTACTTAAGTTTTTTTTTCATTTAGCACATGAATAATTAATAAATTACAATTTTTTATTACAAAAAATTAAAGACTTATAGTTTTATAAAACAGGTAACCCCAAACTTTATAAAACCTTTTATATAAATTTATTGGGAAATGTTACTTTTGATTATATAAACAATTATATAACCTTATTATATAACTAGAGTTTACAGAAACCTTACATGACCATTACAAAAGTCGAAAACTAAAGGGCGATTTTATAAAACTTTGTTATCCTCTTATATAATTTGACTACCTTATATTACCTGTATATGACTTATCGTTACCATAACCCACACGGAACAATTACATCCAATGGATATCCAATGGATTTCTTGTATGGATATCCAGGATATACATAGGATATCCGGGATATCCAATGGATAACCATTGGATATATAAATGTCCGACCCTCCTGGACATAGTGTGGATATCCAATGGATATAGTATTGTATGCAATATGGTTGTAATCTGTATTCAATATGGAGATTGTATGGATATCCAATGGATAGGGTATTTAATGCAATATGGTTGTCATCTGTATTGGATATGGTAAATCAATGGATATTTACTTTTCAATAAATAACATTGGGTTTTAAAATAAAAGTCTTATTCTTTAATTTAAATATTTATTTTTATGAAAACATAAAAAAGAACAGAAAACTACATATAACTAAAGAAGTGAAGTCTCTGGCCTGCCATCACTCCTCCAGCTGTCATTTGCCTTTTTATCAGCCTAATCATTTAGGGCCTATTTCACCTGTCTCCCCAAAATTTGACCAATCCATCAGCCCATTTGTTACCCTCGAGCCTATGTAGGTATAGCTTGCAAATAAAGGTACGGTATATAAATGCATGCATGTATTCACCTTTAATGTTTTACCTTCAATGCTAACCGAAAGTTTATAAATTGCACTTAAATATACCTATTTAATTTAAAATTGTATTAGTTTTAGACCAATACAATTTAAAATGATAACTATGATTAGAAAATTAATAAAATATTCACTTACCACTAGAGACCTCAAACAAATAACCACAAAAACAATAACTTGGCAATAAACTTTATGAAAAACATATAACAAATAGCAATGATGGCGAATGAACCTTTACAATCTGTGGAATGAAGCAAATAAACATGAAAACCCTTTGCATGTACCTAACAATCATGGCATCATATTTAACGGACGCTACCATAGAAAAAGGACGCTTCTTTATCTTCTGTGTTCCGCGGCAGTGTTGTCAGACGTTTAAATAATTTCAGAAAGCTCATCAAAATGGCGGTTATATTATTAAATCTTTAATACTTAATTAATTAGTATGCCTAGTATACCTATTTAACATAAATGTTGTGAGTTATTATTTTAAATTTTTTTAATTTATTTATTAAAACTTAATAAAGTACGGAAATATATTTCGTTTAGTTTAAATTAAAAATTTCGTAGCTCTTGGCAAAAAATCAATTTACCGTAAAGTCGTTTTTTTGACATATGCCAGTTCTCAATTAAACCATCACAAAATCCCACATGTATACATACAAGTATATATACAAGATATCCATATCAGTTATCCACTGGATATCCAGTGGATATCCAGTGGATATACATTAGATGTACAGTGGATATACTTTAGACATACATTAGTTATCCATTGGATATATATTAGAGATACTTTGTTGAAATTGGTTTAATAACGATTTAAATCATATTTATTAATCATTACATAAATTTATCCTACAAGGGGCTATTTTAAAAAAGAAAAAAATATTTTTAATGTTTTTGTTTTTTTTTGAACATCCAGTATGGATATCCATTGGATATCCAATGGATATCGTAAAAGGCATGGATGTTATATGGACATTGGGATAGCCATTGGATATCCATTGGATAGCGTGTTCTGTGTGGGAAGTAATACAAATTGTTTACTCGGACTGTCAATTTCTAGAGCAAAATTTATATTTAATATACAACTAAAACAGAGTCGTGGTCATTTAGTTTAAATAAATTTATTTTATCAGGGTATTTTTTTAATTTTGCTTAAACTTAAAATAATTGGGATTTATTTTAAAGCAAGTCGGATGTCGGAATAAATTGAATTATTTTGATATGTACTTAATCTCCTCATGCTGCAATATGGGTGGTATTTTATGCTTTTAATGTATCTTATACCATTGATGATGATAAGGGCAAAAGGGTTTTTACTTACTCCTTGGTTTCAAATACACAAAGGCATATTGTATACGTATAGAACACACATGTTTGACTCTCAGAGGTCGTTAGTTTTAAAATTGTTTTCTGGCTCTAGACTACACATACAACAGCTTCAAAGATAAAAGTTTTAACTGCCATTTTAGTAATAAAAGTTTGAAAAGTGATTATTATGCTTAGCATCAAAAGTGCACTTTTGAAGAAAGTTTAAGAGGTTGATTGTTAAAATATTTTTATGTTTTTAATAACTAATCTTATAAAATGAATAAAATTACATAAAAAAGCCTAGATTTCTTTCTAAAAACTGCATGAATCGTAGGTTTATATGAATTAAATATTTACAAACCGAACACCTTTTGACCGACACATCTCAGATTTGGCTGAAACTTTTTTTACGTATTCTATGTCGAAAAATAAGAGATACGTGTCCGAGGAATTTTTTTTCTCTCGCATATTTTCGATAATACAAGCTATCGAAAATTTGAGAATAACGAGTTTTTTGGCTTGGAGACTCATTTTCAAAAATTTATAACTCTGGTTCTATTTGAGATACAAACTTACTGTTTTTTTCATTTTAAAGCTAAAGGACTGAATTTTGATAAAACAATATTTTTAATAAATATTATTAAAAAATTCATATTGTTATTAACAATTTCATTGTTTAATTCAATTTTTAACAATGGCCCCCACCTCGTATTAAGTTTTTTGTATTTTTATCGTATTCTCCGTCAAATTTTACATAAAAAACATGTTTTCAAAATATGGTACCTTTATTATTACTATTGTTAAAATATTAATTCATATTGCGCGACACATAAAAAACCGGGTTTTTGTTAATAAAAAGAAAACTATAGCTTGGATAAAAAAAGTCAAATATAAAAGTTGTAAATAATAAAAAGATCTACAATTTTTATTTTAACTATTTTTCGACATAACCTCACTTTTCAAATAAATTGAAAAAAATGTTAAATCACCTCTTTTAAAATATTGTTCTATAATTTATAATTAATTTATGTTTTTTTTTTCATGGCATTGATTGCTAATAAATTTAAAAGGGGTGATTTTTAACATTTTTTTCAATTTATTTGAAAAGTGAGGTTATGTCGAAAAATAGTGAAAACAAAAATTGTAGACCTATTTATTATCTACAACTTTTATATTTAACTTTTTTTGATCCTAGCTATAGTTTTCTTTTTATTAATAAAAAACCGTTTTTGTATGTGTCGCGCAATACACTGAAAAAACAAATCTGTTCTATCAACCAATAAATTTTTTGTTGAAATTGTTTTTGTTGGTCCTAATAAAAAATTTGTTAACCCAAGTAAAGTGTTTAATACATTAGTATTTGCAACAAAAATGAATTTGTTGGAAAGAATTAGTTTACTCTACTGACAATATGCGTCGCCGCTAATAGGTATCGTTAGTAAACATAACAAATATGTTTTTGTTGTCAATTTTCGCCCAAAATTGACATGATGTGACATTGAAATTTATTTTATAAAGTTGACCGACTTGGTGCCATGGTTAAAGTTAAGTCTTGGTGTCATAGTGATTGAATAATAAAAAAATAATTTGTCACTGTCAAAAAATTTTTGTGCAAATGCTAGAGGAAGCAGGTTCGAGTTAATTAATTTTTGTGCATTGGGCGTTATGGATGAAGAAGTAAACCAAATATTAACCTAGTGGGGATTTTCTTCATTAGAAAATACTTTTAAAGGTACCAAAATAATTTTTGTTAAAAAAAATCAAACAATATTAAACTATACCTACACAATATTGTTAATGCAACTCTTTTTATTAATTAGTATTACATACTGAAAGAGGTGCTTTAACAATATTGTGTAGGCATAGGTTAATATTGTTTAAGTTCTTTTAACAAAAATTATTTTTTGGTTTTTAAAAGAACTACCAAATGTTATAACAACAAAGCAACAATGTTGTAGTTACTCATTACCATAGCTTTTCCAACAAATAGATTTATAATGAAAACAAATGCAAAAAGTTATAGAAACAAATAAATTATTACCTAAAACAAATGTAAACTGTTTTAACAACAAAATATTATTGTATGAGATATCAATAATATTAGTTACTTTAAACAAGACGCCATAGTTTTGTCAACAAAAAATATTAGTTACAGTAACATATTATGTCTCAACAAAAAAAATTTGTTGTTGTAACAAAGATTATAGTTGAGGCTATAGCTACAAATAAAATTTGTTGGCGCAACTTTTTTTTAGTTGCTTAAACAAATTATTTTTTTCAGTGTATGAATTAATGTTTTAACAATAGTAATAATAAAGGTACCATATTTTGAAAACATGTTTTTTATGTAAAATTTGACGGAGAATACGATAAAAACTTAATTTGAGGTGGGGCCATTGTTAAAAATTGATTTAAACAATGAAATTGTTAATAACAATATGAATTTTTTAATAATTTTTATTAAAAATATTTTGTTATCAAAATTCAGTCCTTTAGCTTTAAAATGAAAAAAAAAAGATGTTTGTAGCTCAAAAAGAACCGGAGTCCAAGCCAAAAAGCTTGTTTTTCTCAAATTTTTGATCACTTGTATTATCGAAAATATGCGAAAGAAAAAAAATTCATCGGACACGTGTTTCTTATTTTTCGATATAGAATCCGTAAAAAAAGTTTCAGCCAAATCGGAGATGTGTCGGTCAATTTTTATCAAAATCCGTACGGTTTGTAAAAGAATTACACATATTGAGGATATTTTTCTGCATAAAATAATGGTCGATAAATATTTTACTGCCTAATTCATTCGGGAAATTCGAGTAAACAGAACCATAACATAAAATAACCAACTTAGCTGCTGCGATTGACGAGACTCTCGTTAACATTTGCGGCGCCTGAAATGACAGCAGTAACGTTGCTTTTTCAGCTGAACTTGAAATAATTTTTAGAGGTTATATTCGCCAGTAAGTAAACGTGCAACAAATGAATCAGTTGGCTGGATCCCAAGTCCGAGGGAAATCTGAAATCTTTTGAATAATTACCTCAGACATAACAAGTTTTTGATAAACAACATGTGTTTTTAATTGAATAATTTAGTTAATTAAAGTTTTAAGATTTTATTTATGCGAGCTGTCAAATATTAAAGGTGTTAATAAATGTATTAAAATTGTTAAAAAATCATTGTGTTTATTTATAAAGTAGTAAGTGTAAGTATTATAATACTAGGTTTGAAACTTTCGCAAGATTGAGTTTCATGTTTTACTAAAAATAAATTAAACCAAATTAATCGCTTCCAGAAAATCTCTTGCGTTTTAGTTTTAAGCAAAATCACGCAATATTTCATGCTTTAGTTACACTAAAAAGTGTGTATTTACTATTTATGGTAACTTAGTTTTGATAAGAAATATTTATATTTAAACTAATGAATAATAACAATATTTAATTTTAACTCTTTTACTTATACCAAGGAAAATGCTACCCAGTAAGCACAAGTTAGCAGGCCCCCAAAAGAATACGTTTGGTCGAATTGGCTGCATTTATTCCTGGATCTAGCACTAATCGAAAATGGGAACGTTTTTATTTTATATTAAACTAAACTTAAATAAATAAAATATGTATTAATTCTTAAACAACAGAAAAATTAATAAAAAAATCTTGTTTTTTACCAAGACTTAAAATCTGATTTGAGTTTAAACCCAAAAGTTGTGAAATCCCTTGATTGTTTAGTAATCATTGCTATAGCATATAAAAAGTTCTTTTAGTGTATATAAATTAAGTATAAAATCAAAAACTGCTTTTAAAGAAGACACAGAGTGCGCAGCACAAAATCACAAAACAAACTGAAAAGTTAATAGGGAATTGCCTTTTTATATTCTTTGATTACAGTATCTATATCTCTTTCCAATAGTTAAAATGAGTTTTGAGATTCATACCATTTCATGCATATTGTTAATTGTTCAATAGATTGAAATTTTTATTTTACAAACAATATTTAATTTAAGCAATTTCAAACATGTTTAAAAAAATAATTTTTCTACTCCCACCTTTAAAACGCCCTTTATCGTACACGTTTCCATGACAAGTGACCTTTTAAATACACATTGACAAGTTGTGGCTTTACGGCGCTTTAGTCACGGGCTGAAGTTAGCAACAGGTTTTTAGTCACGGGCTGAAGTTAGTTTTAAGTTAGTTGACAGTTGTCAAATGTCATACAATCGTTAAATAAAGTGCCTTTCTTGTAAAACAAAAATATTAAATAGTTTCTCAACGCCAATATTTGAAAAGTTTATATAAACATTGTACTGACCTTTTAATTTTGCCGGCAGTAAACTATAACTTAAATTCGGGCACGGACTCTACTGTAAAGTCGTCATAAAACATTTCCTTTACTTTCACTGTGAAAAACTGTCAATTTTCAAGATACATTTCGATTTATAACCTTTATAATTGTGTTTATAAAATGTAAAAATGTGACATTTGACAGTTCCCCTGTTGTTTCATATATTGCGCTCTATACAATTTTTTGATTTAAATCATTTAATAAGTATTTATCGTAAAAAAAGTATGCACCTCGTTTATAATTTTTTCTATACACTCATTAATTTAAAATTAAATTCGTGTATAAAATGGCGTTTATCAAACTTCATACATAATATACAATTTTTAAATTGTATTATTTTACAATTTAATTTAATATATAAATTTGTCTCCTTACGAAAATAATTGGTTTTTAAAATTAATCTTAATTTAAGTGAACTGTTAAAATATAACTCCAATTTATTTAAATAAATTAAACTTTTATTAGTTTTGAAAACTACCCCAAAAATGAACACCTGTAAACAAAATGTTTAGACCTGACCATCTGGTATTAACAGTAAGGAACCTAAATCCCCCGTTAAAGAATTACCACCCCCATATAAACAGATTTTTAAGAACCTTTTCTTTGCTTCACCGGCACAGAAATGCTGTGACAGCATCAGTCTTTTGCGAACCACCACCCCATTTAAAAGATTTACGTTCTTACTAAGTTTCACAGTGATTGTTCAAAGTTTGGTAGTAAAACCGGAATACAAAAATGTCTATTGTAGTAAGTAACTAGATACACACAAAATTTAAATTCAGCAAAATAATGTCTAGGTTATATTTTTAATTATTTTATATAAAAATTTAAATATATATTGCACTAAATATTAAAATAGATTTAGTAATAAACACTTTTAAAATATCCACATGTAGATTTGAATTAAGATGCATTAGAGTGGAAATTTACCAAGTACTCTACTTAATTAATTAATATCAGGTAACGTTGTAAAAATTATTTTTTTATTAAAACTGTGCGATTGAACATTTACACACCGTTTAATTAAAAAATCCTTATCTCGTAAACTATTTAAAAAAATTCATGAAAATTTTAGAGGATGTTAATAAATAAATGTAATGAGTTATCGTAATTTTTGTTGTTGCTGCTAATTTATATTATTTTATCTCCTCGAGGTCTATAATTTAAACATTATTGTTGTCAACATTCGATAAAGAAATACCTTGTTATGGCCTAGGCCGATAAAAATTTTTATGAGGCAAGTAATTAGTTCGATTTTTTCTCGCTAGGGGTATTGTTTTGACGAATTAATCCTTTTTTAAGAAATTAACGTACTAAACTGGTTTATTTATTTATAATAAGCACTAATGTGTTTGTTTTACTGTTAATTAACATTAATGTTTAATAGTTTTCATTAAATTATTGTAAAATTAAATATGAATAATAAAACAAAAAGTGAGGTTAGGCAACCAAGAAAACGCACGATTCTTTTTCTACGATTTAAATTATCCTTAAGTTTTAATTTGCTTTAAGTTTTCAGTGAAATTCATTTCAAACTACCTATTTAAAAAAAAATCCAAACAAATTGAAATTAGATACCTACCTATTTATTAAACAATTAATTGAATTCAATGTAATAGCAAAAATCCATTTCTACTTAAATCATGTTGCTCGGTATTGTCAAACTATTACTGCTTCTAAAAGCAATAATAATTATTGTACATTTAATGTAATCTTTAGCTAATAAATAAATAAGATTCTAAAAAAGTGAGGTTAGGCCGCTTTGATGTTGAATTAAATTGACCTATATAAAGTGCTTTGAAGATAAAATATTGTATGCCATTCGGCCAAGAAGTGCCTTTTTGTACTTCGCTCAATTGTAGGCCTCCGCTACGCGTCGGCCTTCAAACCTTGAGCTTAGCACAAAAAGCCTTACTTCTTAACCTAATGACATAAATAACTATTTTTAAAAACAAATGCCGATCTTGCCTTTTTGTGCTCGCACTTAGTGCTGAAGATAAAGGCAAAAAAGTTTCATTTAAAAATAAGCCAATAAAGATATATCTAATAAATATTATTATACAATTTTAATAAAATATTTTTTATTAATCTTGATCCTGTATAAATTTTAATTAAATTGGATCAGTGGCAGCGATCTTATAAGGGTTTTAATAATTAAAATCTCTTATAGTAAAAAATTATTTTTTTTTATATAATTTATTATATTTATAATCTAACTTTTGTTCAAACTTTTATTTACTTAAATCTGTAGCGGCGATTTTTATACTGGTTTAAATATAAAAATCTTGTAAAATTATAAACAAATTACTTTATTTTGTAAACGATTTAATGTAAACATATAAAATTTTAACACATGTTTTGTTGTTTTTAAACCTATAGAGATGAATCACAAACAACACTTTATTAATTAAATTTAATACCCTGTGATTTTACTTATTTATTAATTTTTCAATCAGAGGATCCAGAAATATTTAAGCGCACAATGTTAATAAAAAAATATTTTTTATTAAAAATTGTTATAATGTGAATGGGGATAGGTGTTTTTGACACTTTTTAAAATTTTTTGTAAAAATTATTAAAAATATTGTTGTGCAATTTATACATATATTCTTTAGTAAAATATAAACTATAAATTGTAAATTTTTTAAAACTGAAAACTAGTAGTAAATAACGAAGTAAATATATCCGTTGAATAATTCTGGGTTTCAAATGTTAAATTTGCAAGCTGTTGAGCATGTCCGTGATCTTAGTCATTCTATTTTTGTATCCTCTGCTATTTCAATTATAAACACAGACTTTAATTAAGGTTATTCCGTAGTACGGTATCCGTACATAAACAAACTTTTTTGACGTTGATACTATTTTATTTTTTTTGTATTAAAATACACAGCACAAAGTCGTAAAAGCATTTTTTTAATTAATAAGTTATTATTGATATTTTTACAGTTGTTTAAAATCTTTTGTCTATTCCTAAATTGACGAGCTGTGACTGTATGCCGTTTTAGTCACGGGCTGAAGCAATATTGGCTTTTGGGCATTTTAGTCACGGGCTGAAGTTAGCTTTATTATAAATTAGAGAAAAGTGAGGTTAATTCCGTTGACATTTGACAGATCTCAAATTTTTAACAAATAAACTTGGCTATAAATTCTTCTTTGTGTTCGTCGTAGATAAAGTATAGTATGCAACTTGTTTTATACACTTATCTAGACACTTGTTTTTATTAAACCCTCGCTTGCAAGCTTCGCTCGAGCTTAATAAAACTCGTAAATAAAATGGCGTTTATAAAACTTGATACATATAAACTATTTAGAGGAACGCTGACATTCTTATAATATTTAATATTTTAATAATGAGAATTGTTCAAATAGTATACGTAATAGGTTATTTACTGACTTAACTCGGTGTTCCATTGACATAAAAAACAAACATTTTTTAACTTTTAAAATCTCCATTTTTTAAGAGGTGCTTGTTACTTATGATACAGTTTTAGTTAAAAAAGTTACACCCTTAAAAACTCTTAGAAACAATAATCTAACACTAATGTTCACTAAGAAATAGTATAATTCATAAATAATTTAACAATTATTATAAATTTTAAGTTCTGTTCATACATTTTACAAATATTTAAACATTATATAAATAAATTAGTGTAAAAATGTATATAAAATATTTACGGACTAATGCACCGCAAAAGGTGTAAAGATTCAATAACGAAATTGTCGTAAAGGTGTAGCGACTGACCAACGGCAATTATTATTTGCAAACGTCAGTCTAAAATGTTATCATTAAAGATGGGATATTTAGGTACTAAAAAAAGCATTTTAGGTTAAAAAACAGCATTTTAGGTAAAAAAAAAAACATTAAAAGTTCAAGTTTATTTTTATAAAATAAGTTACATAAAATAGTTTTTTTATAAACTGACCAATAATTAAAGCTATAAGGAACTGAAAATATAACAGGGAATACCTGATATGTACCAAATTTACTACTAGAGTAACAAACAGATAGCTAAAATGTATATAAATTAATGTTTTAACATAACCTCAAAGTCCTTACAAGTTTACAGCAAACTCTACAAAATAAGTTTTTTCCGTCAATAGAAAATATCTTATTCTTCCCCTCTATCCAACTGCTGAGTTTATTTAGAGGATTTTCTTTGGTTTTGGGCATTTTTTATAATTTTGTTTAGCCGCATACCCAAACACAGAACATACCCACAAGTTGTGGGCCACAATAAACTATTTCTATGCAATAAACTGTGTTTCACTGAGTGACACTCACTACACAGAAGTTCTATGACAGAACATAAGCTCACTACAAAGAAAGTTACTGCTACAGTCAGAGATATGGATATATCTCTGGCTACAGTCTGTGACCATAAGAAAAATTTCTATACCGTTGAGTTGCACGCCCTGGATAAAATATTGGCGCAAAATTTAAAAAGAACACAAAAAATAAAATAAGTAAAAATAGGTAACAAAAAGGTGAAAATAAACTAACAAATTAAAAAATAGATACCAAAAGTATAAAAAGGTAGTTTAAAGCAAAAACCTCCAAAAAGGTAAAAAAAGGTGAAAAAAATTTAAAAAAATAGCTAACAAAATTATAAAAAAGGTAGTTTAAAGCAAAAACCTCCAAAAAAGGTAAAAAAGGTGAAAACAAGTTAGGTTCATATAAAAGAAAATCTTTTGGCATTATTGGTTTTCAAATAGTTACATCGGTTAAAAAAAGGTAAAATAACTAAAATCCCATCCCTAGTTATCATTTACCCATTTTTGAAAAAAAAACGAATTTAGTTTTTCTGAAATAAACCGTTTTTTACATCTTTCTCTCTTTCACAAACAATTTTTTATGGCGAGTGTTAACAACCACAGACCTAGAAATCTGGAAAGTTTAAGTCAGCGATAAGAAAGAAGATCAAAGAAAATGTTAATGGTTTACTATTCGATCTTTGATAGAAAGTGGATATTTTTTTATGGTTAAATTAAAAATTATCATGAGTGATAAAAACGATCTACTATTTTACTTATTATTGGAGAAAATTAACGAAGAGAAGGAAACAATGTTGATGCAACTAAACGATGACGAAAAAAAAGCTCCATCCCATGTTTAAGAAAAGAACTAAAGAGGTATTTTTTTACATCCTGAAAAATCGACATTTATTAAAAGACTACCCTTCGCTGCGGGTGCGTCTATACTTTGAGTACTGACGCAAGCACTGGCCCCGTTCTGCGTCAGACGCACGAAATGAAGCACGACAGACGCACGAAAGAAAACGCTTACGTTTAAATGTCGCAGACTTGCGTCAGACGTTAAGCCTCAGCCGCATCCCCAGTAGCACAAAATATTGGTCTTATATGGGGCGCGTCTATGCCCAATATTTTATCTGGGGCCAATATTGGATTTATTTAGCCGATGTTAGCCCTATATTGGCATAAAATGATAATTTAATATATCTTGCCAATGTTTATTCAAGGTTGGTCCTATATTGGCATATATAGGCCAATATATCATTAACTATAGTCAACGATGCTTTCGGATTTTTAAAAGTGATATGTAACGACATACGTTTGTTTCCAAGATATGTCTATACTAGTGGCGCAGGAACGGTTTTTAGTTGGGATTTGGAGCAACCCACTACCATCCTTATTGTTTAGCACCAAATGGGTGAAAATAATAAAGGCAATTCTTGCATATTACCGTAAGAATAACAGTGGTAATATGCGATTTCTTGTCTTTATTAGCAATAAAATTCGTTATTACGTTAATAAAGCTCAAGCTGATCATTTTAGCACACGATACAAACGATTTAAGAATTTCATCGTAATTAAGAATAACATAGACGGTACAAAACTTGCCTTATTGGTAAATTTTTTCAAAGAATTTGGAGGGTACATTTTATATCAAGTACCTAATATAAACATTTCCTGAAAACAAACGTTAGTCGACACGATCGTGACATATCACTTTTAGAAATCCTACTACGTAGTAAGTACTAGGTGGCAATCTTTTTTTTCTTTTAATTTATCCCTCAACTTTCCTAGAATATAATGTAAAACAACTTTGTATCAATGCGGATTTTCAATATCGGTTATATAATGCCAAACAACTTCGTGTCAATGTTGGGTTTCAATATTGGACCATGCTAAAAGAAATCTGACGAAAGATATATTGGCCCAATATTATTAAGAATATTGGGCCAATATCTTTGTGCTAATGGGGTTGCGTCCGCCGTTTTATAGGAAACTTACCTTAAGCCTTAATTAAGTTTTATTAATAAACATGTCAAGTTTCTTTTCATTTCTTTCAAATGTTTATAAAGGAAAAAGTTCAATTGTTAGAAAATTATTATTAAACCTTCTAAGGAAAATTTCACATTCTTGACACAAAAAAACCGTGCCACGTTATTAAATAAAAATACAGTCTACAAATCCAATTAGAAAATTCCATTTTACGCAAGGCTTTCACTCTAAAATTTAATGTGTTATTTCCGTTTTAGCAAATTATATAATAAATTCAAAGGCGTTATGAAGAGCACTGAAATTTAATATAAAATTTTTGCTGAAACATTAAAACGATATTTTACCTACGCAGTGCCGTAATGAATGAACAGGGAATAAGAGAGCAGTGTTTATTTAATCTGTATTGTATTTCTGGTTCAAAATTTGACTTTATAATTCACATTATTATTTAGGCTGTAATTTTGCTCGCCAAGGTAATTTTTTATAAATACTAATAGTATTATTAATTGTGACGTTTATTTATTTTTATATCAAATTAACCCATACATCATATCTTTTAAACTAGGTCTTAATATAATATTTAAAGGTTAATAACGAATGCAATTAATTAAGAAATGCGTTAATACAGGAATATGGAATATTATTATACGAGAGATAATGCAGGCTAATATTCACGAGGATGAGGTTTACGTCTCGTCGCTAGACGAGAGACCTAAATCATCCGCATAATCTCGAGTGTAATACTATACTTTATCTACTCCAATAAGTAGATAATTAAATGATTTTCAAAATTAAATAAATAAAATCTTACAACTGTCAAATGGTTAACCTTACTTTTTACCAATTTTAAATGTTATTATAGTCGCCTTCATCCAATTTAAAACTCGATTGGTTCAAATCACAGTGAATACTGAAATCGGCCAATCACTGATGCCTAACAACGTGAATACTGAGTTTATTATTCACGTTGTTAGGAACGAAATTTATAATGCTTAGCAAAATTCACGAAAAAAACACCAAAATTATGCAATAGGAGTGGATAAAGATTATTTAATCATCCCTTTATTTTTAATTAAACACAAAAAATATTGCTAAAATAATTTAAAATAAAAATATAAGCAACAACTTTCTGCACGCTTGTAAAAAAAATGTTCAAAATTGAAACTGATAAAAAAGTGGCGAGATTCCTTTGCTTGTAGAAAAAATATTGTTTCTAACACATGCGCAAAGTAATTTAATAAAATATAACTTTGCGCACTTGTTAGGAAAATAACTATTTAAGTAAGTTGCTTATAAACATTCATATTTAAATATAGCTAAATTTAGCTTAAACTTTAATAAACTTTCATTTTAAGTGTACAAAAAATTTAAAATAGCGAGCAAAAGAAATTAATATTTTAAGTAATTTTTGAATTTTCAAAATTCGCGAGCGGTCCCTTAAAGATTTTTAATAATTAATAATTAATTTAATAATAATTAAAAAGCTGATGTTTTGAGAGTCCTCCTAAAACAAGATTAACTATAGTATGTAATTTTTTTAACAGGCGGAGATGCCAGTCGAGGTTGCAGATCTAAGCGAGGTAGTTAATATGCTTTATCCGCCGTGTTGTATACTGGGTGCACCAAGAATCCATCTGTGTATTATACTACAAGTATTTAAATACTTTTTTTAGTATAATACTTCTATGGGTACTTTTTATTTGAAAAGCTACATGTCGGTTAAATTAGGGATAAGTTGCGTAATTAATAATAATAATTATAATAATAATATTATTATTATTATTATTACAAGCCTATTTAAATGAAATTTATATATTGAAGAAAAGCCATCTGTTCTTAAAATATTAAAAAAACCTTTTTAATCCCAAAAATCGTTTTAACCTATTTCTGGAAATTTTGAAAAAGTTTCACATACACACACATCTACATCATTTTTATTAAATTTGTTCAATATGGGGGCCATATGTAGGAAAACAAAATATGATGGAATAATAGGTTTTAAGTTTTTCAATTTTCAAATACCATTTTTATAGACTTAAAATTAAGCAAGTTTCCTTTAATTTATTTGACCTTGTAGCTCTCTCAATAAAAAACACGCCCATATGACAGTGTGACCCATTTGGTTAGGACCCCTGTAAAGTCTTTATTTATTGTGCGATTTTAACCGGATCTTGTAAACTATTTTTGGAGCAAAAGACGCCACATTAGTATAAAATACAAGGCCTACTATGTCAGTTTTTAACAGTAAATTTTTAAGAATTCATATTAGCGATTTTTTTAAACAAAATCTAAGCTGTGGATTTACCACCCCTCAAAACGACCCTATACAAAATTTTATTGAAAAATTTGAAGTAGAAAAATGCATAATAATAACTACAAAAATTTATTTTGTCAAGTTATCCATGAAAAAACATTGAAATAAAATTAAACTAATAGTAACATGGTACTATTACTATAAGTTTAATTTTATTTCAATGTTTTTTCATAAATTCTTAAAAATTTACTCTTAAAAATCTGACATAGAAGGCCTTGTATTTTATACTTATATGGCGTGTTTTACTGCAAAAATACTATAATAGTATATCAACAACTACACTTTAAAGTTTTTACAGGGGTGAGTCGTTAACAAATGGGTTACACTGTAGGGGGATATTTGGTGTACCCTGTATATTATTTTTTTCAACGTTTATTAATATACCTACTAACTTATAAGTTAGTATAAACTTTAAAATTTGAATGTATACATTCAAATTCTAAAGTTTGCGACATTTTGTAATAAGCTTAAAGTTTGAAATTATACATAGCTTATGTGCACTAAATTATTCTACAATGATCTGTAATTATTAGTTACCTACACTGATTTCGAGTCCAATGCGATAGATGAAACCACTCTTCAATGTATTTTCATTACTGCCTGCCGGCTCTGACCAATCAAATTCTGTTTGGCGTTCTATCCTTTCACGCGGGTATTAAACAACCGTCCTTCCCTGCCCGGTCGGACTTGTATTTGCAAGCACTGTATCTATAGGATGAAAAAAAAACATATTATCAATAATAATTTTTTTGCACCACCCTACTTTATTATTACTATATATACATTAGGGTGTGCCAAAAAACCTCGATATTTTTTTTTCTTGCTCTCAGCCCAAAATATCGTAGAATATGTCCGAACAAATATTCTGTTAAAAGCGGAGCTCATAATTTCAATTTTAAGAGGTCCTCCATCGAATCTGAAGTTTTCCCGCTTAAATAACACAGAAAACTGACTTTTTTACCTTATTTATTCTTGCAACCTAGGAAGAAATTTTTTTTTCATAAAAACCATGACCAAATCTTACAAAGCATTAAATTTGGAAGAAAAAATCTTATTAAGCCGAATTTCTATTTTCATTATTTGATTTTTTACAGAGCTTTAAATTTAAAATTTTACGTTTTTTGTCCTTTTCAGCTAAACTATTTAAGTTAGACGAAAAAGTCAAATGGGAATTTTTTAGCTTGTCTGATGGACCACAAAAAAGTTTTAGGCGAATTTTTTGTATCGTCAATATTCTTAAAGTTACAGGCCTATAAAGTCATCATTTTTGTATTATTAAGTTTAAATTTAAAGCTCTGTAAAAAATCAAATATTGAAAATAGAAATTCAGCTTAATAAGATTTTTTTGTCCAAATTTAATGCTTTGTAAAAATTAGTCATGGATTTTATGAAAAAAAAATTTCTTCCTAGGTTGCAAGAATAAATAAGGTAAAAAAGTCAGTTTTCTGTGTTATTTAAGCGGGAAAACTTCAGATTCGATGGAGGACCTCTTAAAATTGAAATTATGAGCTCCGCTTTTAACAGAATATTTGTTCGGACATATTCTACGATATTTTGGGCTGAGAGCAAGAAAAAAAAAATATCGAGGTTTTTTGGCACACCCTAATATACATATAATTCATACATGTCCTGATTCATTAACGCTCAGACCCAACCGCTGGACCTAAGGGCTGAAATTTTGACAGTGCTTTTCTATAATAACATGGATAACCTCTAATAAAGGATTTTTTTAAATTCTATCCCTAGGGGTGTAAATAACGTCACTCCAAAATTCACGTATAATTAATCCCGGCGCATTCGCCATTTTTGAAAGTTTTTAACGGCTGAACGGATTTTGATAAATTGTTATGAAGGAACCAGGACTCAGCTAGTTTAAAAATATTGTAATTGCAATACCAAATTTATTTTTATATATAAATTATTGTTAAATTTCATTCGGTCTAATTGTGAATAGACCAACATTTTATCTTCCACAAAATCTCCTAAAAGTGTTTATGTAACAGTGATCGTTAAAAGTACATCATTTAAAACCTTAATCTAGAATTTCGAAAACGTCAAGCACACAAGCCCTCAGAAAGAAGGTTAATCCTTCGTAAAGCGTTTAAGTGATGAAATCCACTTTCAGTGCCATAGCCGTTCACCTAAGTATTCTGCCATTATTAACACATAACTACAACTCAACTTCAAAGTTTTATAATGTATGAGCTTTGCAAAATGCCAAACCGACAATTCTATGACTTTTTATGGATAACAAAAAATAGGTTTTTTGACAGGTCACTATGGCAACACATGTATTTTTTTACCTTGGGTGCATGGGCGCCGCTACATAGGGGCAGGGGGGGGGCCGGCCCCCCCCCTGGAAATTCATACCCAGAAATTCCGGTACTCCATAATTTGACGTTAAGTGCTGATCGTTATCATTTGTTCATTATATTTTAATTTAACATAATTTGTATCTATACGCTATAGCGTATAGTTACATAATTTGTATAGGGTGTTTCATTTAAAACGAAAATTTTTTTTTCTTGCTGACACATGAAAATTTTGTTTTTTAGGTTGAAAAAAAATTCCCTGAAAATTTGAGCCCTTAACTTTTATTCTAAGTACTTCCTTTTTAATTTTGTAATTTTTCCATATAAAAAGCATGTATTTTTAATCATTTTTACTTTAAATTTCTATATTTTGGCTGGGTTTTGAATTATAATTTTTATCACCATAATTTTTTGAAAGGCCCTGCATCAATTTTGTTTTTGATTTATTTACGTTGATTGTAGTAGCTCTAAAAGTCGTTTTTTCACTTTTTCTCACATATTTTTTAGAAAATCGAGCGAATGACTGGTTTTACCAAAAAAGTTCAAAAAAAAAAGTTGTAGGAAATTTAATTTTTGACAAAAAAGGTTTTTACGTTCATATCACTAAAGTGCTTTGTTTAAGAGATATAAGCAATTCAATAACCAAAAACAAAGAAAAAATAGGTTTTATTGAAATTTATGTAATTTGATTAAACGACTATATATTCCTTATATCTCTTAAACAAAGCACTTAGTGATATGAACGTAAAAACCTTTTTTGTCAAAAATTAAATTTTCTACAACTTTTTTATTTAAACTTTTTCGGTAAAACCAGTCATTCGCTCGATTTTCTCAAAAATATGTGAAAAGAGTGAAAAAACGACTTTTGGAGCTACTATATATAGTATACAATCAACGTAAATAAATCAAAAACAAAATTGATGCAGGGCCTTTCAAAAACCGTGAATGCTATGCAGAAAATTATGGTGATAAAAATTATAATTCAAAACCCGGCCAAAATATAGAAATTTAAAGTAAAAATGATTAAAAATGCATGCTTTTTATATGGAAAAACTACAAAATTAAAAAGGAAGTACTTAGAATAAAAATTAAGGGCTCAAATTTTCAGGGAATTTTTTTTTCAACCTAAAAAACAAAATTTACATGTGTCAGCAAGAAAAAAAAATGTTCGTTTTAAATGAAACACCCTAGCGTATACTTAAGACGGCTGTACTAGAGATTCCTCGGCGATACAATTTTTTTATATTTATATATTTACCAAAAAACTGTGATGTATTTTTTGCAATATGTACCAATATAAATAAATAGGTAAATATACATATAAAGATGATATTTTATTTGGCTTAAGTTTAATGTGAACTTCTACAGTACAACTTGATTATAAATAACATCTATCAAACTTGTAAAAAACTTTAAGGGCCCCCCCCTAGACGAATTCCTTCCGGCGCCCATGCTTGAGTAGTTTTAATTTTGTATTTAATTTTATTACATTTCAATTACATAGTAAAGATTTTTTCTGTATTCTTCTGCCACATCCTTTCTTCTTAAAGGCGAAACAGCTGGACTTGAAATCGAATCATATCTATGCTAGATAATATATATATTATATTTAGACCCCCTTTTATTTACCATTTTTCCATATAGTACTTCTTAATTTTAACTAATTTAAAAGCAAATATTCCTAACTAAAGCAATTTTCTACCACTTGTAGTAACTCAAAGTTTATTTAAAATTAAAGAATGTTTAGTCCTAAAATGGCATTTCCGTGCAACTACAATAAGTAGAAATTATGTTGGTGTCTTGTTAAAGAAAAAAAATAGGCATTGATAAAATATAATTTTACATATAATTTTTATTTTAAACACAATTTGGTGTGGAATTTTCTTACCGAATACCGATGCTACTTTGAATTTTTCTTTATAGAGTATTATTCTTTAATAAGAAATATTTTAAAATAAATTTTAATGAAATCTCTATATTTTACAATTTTTTTTATGGTTTACAAGGTAACGTTAATATTACCATATAATTAAATTGGATGATACTTAAATAGCACAATTGGCTTGCCTTAGTGGTTAAAGAAAATAACTTTTTTTAAAGTGGAGAAAACATAAAAATTAATTTAATTAGTAGTACTCCTATTGCATAATTTTGTTTTTCGTGAATAATGATAAATAATGATAACTTAATAAATTGCCTGCCTAACAACGGAAATAATGAACTCATCGGGAAATGGGTTGGAGTTATATTCCAACACAGTGGAGTTAAAAAAAAGAGTTCCTCAGGGCTCAATTCTTGGCCCACTTTTATTTATTTTGTATGTAAATGATTTGCCCCAATGCCACGACAATATTTTTATGTTTGCAGATGATACTACTTCAATTTTTAAATCCTCTACTAAAGTGATCTACTTAGTATTATACATTTGTTTATTCCAATTTAAAATTTGGCATAATTTTTTGGGGTAATTCATCCCATACAAAAAATCTATTAATTTTTCAGAAAAAAATTATTAGAATTATTTTTAAGTTGGAATTTAATGAATCATGCAAGCAAACGTTTGTAAAAAATAACCTACTAACACTACCAGATCTTTATATTTTTGAAACTTTATTTTTTTTCAAGAAAAACAGTTGTATGTTTAACAATACTAGTAGACAGCATTCCTACTTCACTAGAAATAAAGATTTAGTGTTAATTAATCAAACAAGGACCCACACCGTTTACAGGAGTATTTAAAACTTTGCTTTATCTTTATGTAATAAATTGCCAAAAACAATAAAAACCTTAGTTTTCGGGAATTTAAACCTTGTAAACAGATGTGATTACTGCGTTGATGATTTTTTTAACTAAATTTTTTTATTGTATTTGTTTATTTATACCAAATTTTCTTAGATTTGTTTGTTAGTACTTTGTTAAACTTGAATATTTATATATACTTTTTGGACGTGTTCAACATTGTAAACATTGCAAACTTTCTGAACTAATAAGTCTATTCTATTCTATTCTATCCACGTTATTAGGCATCAGTGATTGGCCGATTTCAATAATTTCTGTGATTTGAACCAATCACGTTTTAAATTGGAAGAAGGCGATCTTAACCAAAGATAATCTTTGATCTTAACATTTAAAACTAGTAAAAAGTGAGGTTAACCATTTGACAAATGTCAGATTTTATTTAATTATTTTTGAAAATCATTTAATTTTCTACTTATTGGAATAGATAAAGAATAGTATAACACTCGAGATTATGCGAATTATTCACTCGGCAGATTTAAGTCTCTCGTCTAGCGACTCAAGACGCAAACCTTATTCTCGTGATGCATATTATAATAAGGTAACAACTGAAATCCAAATCCTAGACCAAAAATTAATACTAAAAAAACATTAGCTCCAGCTATAAGTGTACTACCTATAAAAAATCACATTTTGCCACCTAATATGGCTGCTAGGCGATTTTAAGCTGTTTATGATTCATAAAATGGTCCTTTTTGACATTTTATTCTTCGTTTTCCATACGAAAATCTAGATTTTTGAACAATTTATCCAAAAATGAAATTTATTCCAAAGATTTTTTTTTGCTACGATGTATTATAAGTAGGATCTTCATTGTAAGTTAACTTTACAGAAAAAAAAATCTATAACCTTCCAAAGGATGTTGATGCGATGAATAAGAATCTGATATTAGAATTTTTTCATCACTAAAGGTTTCTAAGAAATTTTAAACATAAAGAAAAAAACGCGTTTTTTAAGAAAAAATAAAAAAATAATAGCGTTTTTCCACTAGGGTTAAAATTGATGGAAATCCTGATGTAATGAAGGAATGAGGTCAATTTTAGATTCAGCACGTCAAAAACCTTCGAAAAAATACATTATTGTTTCTGTTTAGAAATTTTGTAAACATATGTCCCGAATATCATGTTTGTTTTAATGCAAGAATACAATGTTTAAAATATCTATGGTGTAAAGAGTAATCTTAAAATGGTGTCAAAATTCAACACCAAGTGGTGTAAATATAAACACCATGAATTATGGTTTAAAATATTATATACAGCAAACACCAAAATATTTGAGAAGTGCACCTACACAGAAAAAAAGGAATAGTTCATTCCTTTCATATTAGTTTAGTTGACCCATACGTATTTATTTAAATCAACTGTTGGAAGAATAATATAAACAAAGATTAGTTTGACGGTACTAACCAGAGGGTTATTTTTTTTTAAATTGGTTAAATTAACCCAGAAAACTTTAGTGAAACCAACCCGCTGTATGGTTCAGTTTACTAAATATGTTGTTTGTAAAATAAGAGTAACTTCAACCTAAAGCACTCTGTTAAAACGATTAAAACAATTTGCCGTGCATTCCTGGTTGCATAGTGTGTACCGATCGCGGAAAGGCGGTGTGGATTACGTGAGAGTATATAAGCTCAGGTAGTCCTTTGCTTTGGTGTGACACTACAAGTTGTTCGTTACTAAAGATACCTTAAATAGGTGGAAAGAGCTGTCAATACTTGAAGTATTTTAAGTTGGTGGAACGCACTAAAAACATTATCTCTAGCGAGTTGAAGGTTCAATTTTCTGGAATAATACCACTGGTAACATACTAGTAATGCGTCAAGGAACTTCCTGTTTCCTTTTTTTTCCTTTTTTTCTGTGTAGTATAATTTAATTTGACAAAAAACACATAATATTTAACACTGAAAAGGAGTTCAATTTACACCAGGTAAAATTTATTTTAATACTGTGTGAAAGTTAAATTTACACTATTTTAGTATTTGAATTTACACTGGACCAACTAACCATATTTAACACCATTTTGGTTTGTATCGATAGTCTATATCGATGTAGGGTGTTAATTTGGTGTTAAATTTTGAACAGTGTAAGATAATAAATTTCTAAAGCAACTGCCTCCCCAAACACATTCAAATGAACTTATAATGGAATAGCACATGAAATCTAATTAACAAATAAAGGAAATGAACCGATCGGATACGCAAACAGAGAATAAATAGAGAAAACGAATGGAAAAAATTTAAATGAATCAGTGCGGTGTTCTCTGGCAATCTAGCGAACGAATTGTGGTAGGAATTCATCAGCCCTCAGGAGTGTAATAAACGATCAATATGGCGGGTCGTCGACCGTACAAGCTCCTCGCTCTCTCGGCCTCCGCACTGTTTTTCCTTGGAAAACTGTCACATCATACGACGGCGTACACATCAACGTTACGTAACTAATTTGTGTCAGTGCAGCTAAAGATTTTTTGCTCATGAAATCGTCGAGGATGTCCTGAATTATTTACTTTATAGCATGTCTATCTTGCGTGTTTTATTGAACATTTTCGTTTTGTTAAACTTCACATAAAACAAAATCACAAATCGTTAAAAGAGCTGATAATGAGACCGTCGAAAAAAGGTAGCAAGAAACCTGTTTTTAGCTATAATCTATAGTTTTGGAGACGTTAGGGCAAAGCAACGGGACTATTAAGTCCTAAGAAAAGGATACGGAGCTCAGAGTTGTAATAGTGCACTATCAACATTTTCGATGTAATTTTTTTTATAATTTCACTAATAATTTATTATAATCAATAATAAACAGAAAAATGTATTGGTCATTTTGCATTCTGGTATGATTTATATTTAATAAACATTGAAGGAAATCAAAGTTCAAAAACCATTCGTTAATGTACTCTGCTAGAAATTTGACATTTAAGGCTTTTCAGGTTATGTATCTGTCAAAGTATAGTCAATGAAAAAAATAATATTTATAGTGTTGCCGCTTATGTTTAAGCGTTAAAAGTTAATAAATCTTAAATCTAGTATTACAATAAAAATGGTTGGTTTAAGAATTTAGGAATATAAATACTGCATTTAATGAAATTCTAAAGTGTTTGCTGCCAAATAAGTGATATTTTTGTGCAATGGGTCTTCATAAAATAGTTTTAACTAAACCGCATTTATTAAAAAAAAATCTAACTTCTCTATTATGGAATAAGAATATCTGTATCAAAGGTAGGTTAATGTATTAGAACAAAAATATATCATCTAATTTTGTATTTTAAGGTTAGAAAAATCTATTTTGACCAATATAAATAAGTGGATTATTTGGAATTAATATGGTCATAAATAAATATAGGTATACTAAATAATTGTTGAATATGGTTCATATTAAATTGAAGCTTTTATACTTCTAACGACAAAAAACTTGTGCACACCTCTCGGCATACCTACTTTAAGATATATTATAAGAAAACAACCAATTTTTAGACAAACTTGCAATGTGGAAATATTTAATACTTTCATGACATGTGATTTAATAAAAATTTAGATCAAATTCAGTCGAAGCTTTATAACTATTTGTATTGACAAAACTTTATGTGGGTACATTTTAAGCTGGATTAGAAAAACTACCACATTTTTAAATACCATATTATAAAATCTTTCAAATAATCCAAAATACTTATTTATTTTGGCCAAAATAAATTTTTATAACCTTAAAATTACAAATTAGATGGTATTTTTGTTATAATATATTAACCTACCTTTAATACAGATATACTGATTCCATAATAGAGAAGCTAGATTTTTTAATAAATGCTGTGTATATGTATATTACTGATTTGGCATCATACACTTAATACACTTCATTAAATGCAGTATTTATATTCCTAAATTCTTAAATTGTAATGTTATAAAGATTTATATATTTTTAACGCCTTAACATAATATTATTTTTTTCGTTGACTATACTTTGACAGATACATAACATGCCAAGTTTTCAAAAGATTGCGTTCCGTACGTAGTTACGTGGTAGGACTTTGAGGTGTGGAGCATAGTACCTACTTAATTTATAAGTTATCATTTGAATTTTGTTTAACAGATGTCACTATTATTGATAATTGTTCCTTAATAATAATAAAAAAATACAATTTCAACAAATCGACTTTTGATCTTATTCATCCATTAATTTTTTTTTAATCACAATCTACAGTATCGGATTTAAGTAAAAGGGTCCAGTGTGAATAAGCTTTCTATATGGGCCCTTACACCCACCAAAAAAATAAGATTATTTTATCTATAATCGTTGCAGCAGTCGCACTTTAAAAATATACTGATAAAATAGGTACTATAAAAGTGATGTTTGATTAAAAGCAGATGTTATTGTATATTCTCAAAGGTTTGTTTATAATATTAAATTTTCCTAAAGAAAGTAAAATTTGCAAAGCTAAGGGGCCAAGTCTGTAAGCAAAAGTCTGTATGATTTCAACAGAAGTTTCTTGGTTAACTACTTTAAGTAGTTAAATATAAAAATAAACATATCCATCAATGAGCTCATCCTGTTGAATGTCTTTGAGAGCTTTCCAATGTTTAATTTGTATTCAAAGATAATGTGGGCCCTGCCACTGCTTCTGATATCCAAAATAATTTGTCAATGTGCTGGTAAGATTTGTTTATTGGCTTTGCAATTAATTTATCTAAGTTCTTCTATGCTGCTGTCTTTAACAAAAATACTGTGATATTGATGAAATTTACCATTTTTGTTTGTCTACGTCCTTTTTGTTTTTTTTTCACCAAATCAAAAGAACCTTCACATTGACGCTCAAAAGAAATCTTCTAATCTACTCCAAAAAATTTGTTGAAACGAAAAGTTGAATCCTTCCAAACTGTTAATTATTTGTATTATTTTTGGACAGAACCCAGATACAAATGTTAGTTGAACTCGTTTTTACGATCTTTTATTTCAAAAGCACCAGATAACTGGTGCTTCATATTCATTATAAAAAATAATAAAGTAACTTTTGTCCAAAGAGGTCCTTAAGGCAGGTGGCCCAGTGGGTAAATGCTCAAATGCCCATCTGACAATCTATATTAATATCTCTAACCCAGAGCCAAACTCTATTTAGTCCACCATTTTTAAATCACGGTTTTTGCCTTCATCACAAAACTAAGTAAGTAATGACCTATTCCTTAATTGGAAAGAGAAAAGGAAACACCTAGTCAAAAATATGTAACGTGATTTAAAAAAGTTAGGCTCTGGTGTACAGATTTGTAAAGTCGCCGCGAAAAATGTTTTCCGTTGCGTCATCAATTTGTGAAACAAGCACAGACATTATAATTTGCTTTTTTCTTTTTATTCCGGAATTAGTCGCGACGCGTCAACGTACAATCATATTCGATTTTTTTTATGACGTAAGGAAAAATGTAACATGACAGATGTCACGTCATGCCTTTATAATATGCTTGTGTAATCATGTTTATGCGAAATCGGCAGTAAAAGAAATCTGCAGTAAGGTAGAACTTTACTTCCGATTTAATACGAGTATTGTATGCAACCCATTATACATTTTAAGATGTGTCTACTGCTCCTCAGCAGCAACTAAATATTATTTAAAAAAAGCACCGTCGCGGAGGTTGATTGGACCCTTTCATAAAATGTTGTTTAATAAAAATAATAAGTTAATTTTATTAATTAGATTAAAAAATCGCCACGGCAGGCAAATATATAATAATCGTCCTAACAAACAGTATACGTAGACACTTCCTACATTCAAATGACATTTGATTTGATTATAAAATGACATTTGATTTAATCATCAATATTAATTATTGGTAATATTAAATGTGATTTCGGATAAAATTTAATATGCACCTCGGCATTAAAGTCAGTTTTTATCACTCACGTAGTTATTTGCCTCGGCTATCGCCTCGGCAAATAATTTCCACATTCGTGATAAAAAATACGACTTTACTGCCTTGATACATAAATAACTATTATGCAAATATGTCAGTATTGCATCCGTCAGGAACAAACTTTTTTTGCTACTAATGGCGTCATCTCTTGGATTTTGAAGAAAACCAATGATATTTTTAACTTATATCCAACATATGAAATATAAAAAAATTAAATAATAAATGTTATTCCACGGTGGTTTAGCGTTTAAGCGTTCAATTTATTATTTTTATGATATATTTGTACAAGCATGAATAAATGCATTTTATTTTCTTATTATGCATCTACAATTTGTAAATGTCATTTGGGGAATTTGTTTCTTAAAATAATAAAACTAGATTTTTATGTTAATAAACTCATTCTGATATATCTTTCATAAATTTACTTTAATTTAAAAAAAAGTTAACTCTAAATATAGATTTATCAATTGCCTCATTAAAAACCTCTTATAATTAACGCCCTTAAAATTTGAAAGATAATGAAGGGGATATTCCAAATCAATGAGTAAAGCCTTTTAATCGGGAAATTATAAAGTATCTTGGCAAGCTAAAAGTAGGTATATGATTTAACCTTTTGATTTTCCATTTTATCACGTTTGGTTTTTTTCCTTTTCGTGATAGAACACGAATAGAAAATTTAAAATAAACATTACACAAAGCTTTGAAAAAGGATTTTTTTAATTTTTCCTTGATGATATTTGTGTTTCAAACAAAACCTATTAACCAAGTATTAACAGAAGCCAATTAAGAAAATTAGGAACAGAACTGTCTTACAATATCCAGTAAATAAAATAAAAAAGTAAATAAACTTATTTTTACACTTTTCATTGAAACATTGGTTAAAGCTTACGTTTTAAAGTCACTTTTGTGATTTATATAAAACCAATTAACAAAGAATAAACAATCCAGAAGGAAGATTAAAGTATCCGAAACAATAAATGAAACTCTGTCGTTATTAGCGGTAAATGAGAGTTTATTTTGCGAAATGAAATCCAGTCAATTCGTAAGTTTCGAAGCTCCAAATCGTAATTACTTTGTCAGTCGAAAGAAACATGAAATCGTTCAGGTAACCTGCACCTTTGAGCTTTAATCGATCGTTACCAGCCAGCAAAAAAGTGGAACAAGTTTTTACTTCAACGATTTTGTTGTCCGGTCAGGAATTAAGCTGCTGAGTTTTAGGAAAAGTGGTTGCTGACCCAAGGAAATTAGCTACGGTTAATAACATTCCTAGAACGACCATCTAACGGATCCTTGAATCTCATAAATTTCGTATTTACAAGATTCATTTAGTCCATGAATTTAATGAGGACGTTTTTGACCAGTGACTGAAGTTTTACGAAACTATGGCTGGACAAATAGCTTATAACGACAATTCTTGCTTTTCAACATCTGTGTTTCAGACCATTCAATGTTCCATTAAGTTGAAGCACCTCCACATTATGCACTATTCCTGGACAATGGATTGGCCGGCTAGATTTACAGATTTGAGTTTAAAATATTAGAAGGCGTTTTGAATAAAATTTGTATTTTTGGAAGTTGTTGGCAGAGATTTTGAGCACTTTGTTCTACTTACTATTCTTATTCTCAAGTTTCGTATCTATAATTTTTATTATAGAAATAAATAACATATGCTTAAACTTTGTTGAATCAAACTTGCAATGTTTCCCCTTATGACACAATCTATTTTGAAATTTAGTACAATTTTGGCATGTAAATAGACCTTAAAATAATACGCTGTTTTTAGCAAGATAAGGTTGCTTTGGCAAAGATAATGAAGCATTCTTATTTTGGCGTGGTTTATCACCCAGACAAAATTACTAAAAAATTTCTCACTTCTGAGGCCTACAAAAAAGCAGTGTTTACAAATATAAACAGCGATTGGTTTAGTTACAATAACATAAGGAATGAACTTACTACTTTATTAAGAATAGAAAAACAAAAGTATTTACATAATATTATCAACACAAAAGAAAAAACTGAAATTTGGAAAAAACTAATAATTGTATTGAATTTAATAAAATAAAAATAAAACATAATTTTGAAATTTCAACAAATTTTAATATATTCTTTATAAAGATAGTATAAATAAAATTATTAATAATATAAATCAGTTTTATAACTGGGATTATTATTTGAAAACATAGAAGCGCATACTAAACTGAACAAATATAAAACTTTTAATATACAAGAGCTTAATAAGGTCGTTATTGGAATGCGAAATGAAAATGGATCTGAAGATGTTAAATGGATGAAAGATATTAAAGGACTCCATTGAAGAAGTTGCAAATAGATATTTGGATGTGATCAACACCTCTTTAGAAAAAGGAGTATTTCCCGATATTTGGAAGAATTCAATAATTGTGCCAGTGCCAAAGATTAATAACACAATTTTAAGTGAAGAATATAGACCTATAAATGTTTTACCACCTTATGAGAAAATTATTGAAACTATAGTTAAAAATCAACTTGTGCAATATTTTCAGGTTTTCGAGAAAAACATTCATGTGAATCGGTAATTTTGTGTATATGTGATAACTGGTTAAAAACTATAGATAACAATAATATTATTATTGAAGTTTTCCTTGATTTTAAAAGAGCCTTTGTAACTGTAAATAGGTTATTATTAATAAAAAAGTTGGAAAAATTAGGTATAGGGGATAAGGCTTTAAGTTGGATGATTTCTTACCTTACAGAAAGATATCAAAAAGTCAAATTTAATAATACGTTTTTTAGTCAATTACCAACCTGTCATGGAGTCCCACAAGGAACAGTATTAGGTCCTTTACTTTTTATATTGTATATAAATGACAAAATATATTAAACATTGCCAAGTTAAACTTTTTACTGATGATACAATGATTTATATATATAGTACAAATATTAAGGAAATATGTGATAAACTAAATTGTGATCTTGATATATTTTATTTTTATTTTTAAATGGCTCTAAATATAACTTAACTAAAGTTAGTGATTTAACCATAAAAATTGACTTTGATGTTTTGGATAGGGTAAATAAAATTAACAACTAAATTTTTATGATCATGCTAATTATATTAGAAATAAAATATCAAAAAACTCTATTTTTTAAGAATAATGTTTATATTTAAAAACCTAGGTTTTTAAATTTTCAAAATCATATGCTGTTATACATTAATTTCACCATATTTTGATTACTGTTCTACAATTTTTTATAGATTGCCCGAAAATCAAATCCAAAAATTTCAAGTTTTACAAAAAAAATATATGAGGTTAATTTTAAAATGTAATAAATATACACCTAATGTTAGAAGTGTTAAATCCATTAAGTATTAAACAGATAATATATTTTAGGATAATGGACTATATATATAAAAATAAAAAACGGAAAAGTGCCAAAATATATATGGGACAAGTTACAATATTTTAATTCCATACATGCTTATCATACTAGAAATACAAATGATTTTTATAAAGAAACTAGAAGTGCTTAATGTATGAACAATGTTTTTTAAAATGGCCTTATTATGTTTAATAATTTACCAACAGAAACTAAAAATTGTGATAATTATAATAACTTTAAGAAATTACTATTAACATATATTGAACAAAACGTGTATAAGTAATGAATTTATTTATGTAAGAAACTCTAATAACTTTAGCTAAATAAACGTTTATTTATTTATTTATTATAACTTCTAAGTATAGGGTTTCAAATACGGTTGAACTTAATTTAGCGAATAAATTACTGCATCGTTATATTATATTTTCTGTATAAGTTAAGTAAATCTCAGTATGGTATATTGTGTGGTTCTCAGTATATACACGGTATCATACATTTTATAACCACCTACACAATCTAAAATATACCTAGGGGAGCTTTAACAAGATCTGGGTTAACCACAACATATACTCCTAGTATATATTTTACATGTTAAACTACTGATTTTGTTTGATAAAACTTTACATGGGAAAACTTATTCATGCACAATTATAATCTGATAATTGGTTTTTGAATTATCTCCACTCTTTAGGGGACCCCTATGAAAGTAAATTTACAACATTTGCCTTTTGGACAGGTAAATTTGGTACACAACACGAGCACCAAACAAGTCGAACTTTTCATACATAATGAAATTGGGGTATCGATTTTATTGCCCTAAAAATATTCTTTCAGGATTTCCAATGTGTTTACTTTGACATTTTATAGTTCTTTGGGTTTGAATGTATTCTATATAAAGGAATCAATAGATAATTTGTACAATGCATAGTAAAATGAATGTAACGTTTAGGATACAAGCGACAAATTGTGATTCAGATAGAAATTATGTATCCAAAAATAAATTGTTGAATTAAAAAAAGATGAACAACATGCATAAATACATTTAAAAATAGTTTTACGTTATTGCTAAACCAGGTTTAAAATATGGTAATTCGGGTTAAATTTGTCTGCATTGAAAATGATAAAATCAATGACATGAATAATAATTAGAATAAAAACAGTTTTTTGCATATCTGTCTCATCCATATGCAGTAAAGTTTTTATCAGCAAAAAGGAAAACTCTCTTTTACTCAAAAGAACTTAAAGCTTAAAATTAAGTGAGAAGGATAACATTAGCATACCAATAAATGCAGTTTAAATTTTTGGTGATTTCCTTTAAAATTAACATTGTTTATTTTTTTAGAAACAAGCCATGCTAGTTCGGCAACTTGAAGAAGAACTTCGAATGAGGATGAGAGGGCCTAGTATAGAAATGCAACAGCAGATGGAGGCACTGTATCAAGAAAACGAACATCTCACCAGAGAAATTGCTATACTAAGAGATACTATAAAGGTACAAATACTTATATTTTATTTGTATTATTTTATTATAATACTATAACATTATTATGATATAATATTTTAAACCACTTTTTATAATTACTGAAGGTTTTTCGCATTAATTAATACAAAAAATTGTTATGCATTTAAATTAAAATTAAAATTTGATACTTTTAAAATAATAATAATATAATGAGTTAATACAACTTTAGTTCTACGTACATAAATAATTTAATAAAAGCTGAAATATTAAAATGTATTCAAATTTATGCTAAATATAAACCAAATATAAAAATTAAAAATATATTTTTTAAATTTTAACACGTTTTTATTCCTATGATATAGAATAGTGTATTCAATCATTAACAAATTAACAATTTAATAAAAATAATGTTAAATTTGTAATACCCCCAAAATAACTAATTCAATACGAGCAGGTAGTAAATTCTAAATATAGACATATTATTAAATAAATCCCTAAAAGGCAGATGTTGACTATTTCCGAATGCTTTCGAACTGGAAAAATGGACATTGCTATTTTCCGTAACTGTACATCATATGTTTTTTCTAGTTCCACCTTTAAAACTCCTAATACTGTACATGTTTCCATGAGACTCATTGACCTTTTAAATACGCATTGACAAGTTATGGCTTTATGGCGTTTTAGTTCTCAGTTGTCATAGAAACGTTAAAATAAAGTGTCCATCTTGTGAAATAATACTAAATGTAAAATTATTTTATTATCTCAATACTCAATACAAAAGTATTAACTCATTTCTCAACGCCAATATTTGAAAAGTTTATATAAGGGTCATTTTCAAGAAACACCCACCTTCAGGAAAACGAAGATCAATTTTTTTTTTTGCTTAAATTGACTTTTGGTTGGAGTTTTATAAATGTTTAAAGTTTTGTTTACTTACATTTAAGACAGGCAGTGCACTTTTTAATTTTTTTTACGTTTTTTTTCAGAAAAATGTGTTTAGCTAGCTTTATATGTATCCACTGTGTTACCAATTTGAAATCCAATTCAATAAAAAAATCCAATTCAATAAAAAAAGTTGTTATAAAAATAATTTGAAATAAAATGTACTTAGTTCACAAACTTTTGACTCCAATTTTATTTTTTATTAAAAATTGTATGCCTTTTTTAAATATTTATGTTAGTTAATTTACTTTTTAAAAGACACCATTCCGATTCTTTGTTAAAAGTTAAACTCTAATTCATAAACAGGTATTACCAAGTGATAGTAAAACCATTTTAAGAATTTTTTTTAACAAAAACTAAAAAAAGTAACGAAATAGACATTGGTATCACAACGAATGGGGTACACAAAGGACTTAATCAGATAACGTAAAAAAGAAACTATATAGGGTGGTACGATTTTAGAGTAATGCATAAACAAAATCCCTTATAGTGGTGCTCACTTGCAGAATAACAACTTAGATTTCTAAATTATAGATACCCTTTTTCTTTGACTATAAGCTGGTGTCTTTTAGTACTTGTATATTGCGTGTAATTTTCCCTTGGATGTATCTATATCATGGGTTGTAATCACAAATAATTTTAAATTGGTTTATCATAAACTTCTTTTAATAAAAGCGACGGTAAATATCCACTTTGTTGTCGAAAAATTCTATTGCGTTACCCTTAATTCCATTGCGTTACCATAAGGTAATGTAATGGACTCGGTAACGCAGTGGACAAAGTTTTGTGAAACCATATTTAAAAAATAATAATAAAACATTACAGTCATTAATTACTCTCAATGAGCTTTAGTGCCCTAAAATAAACATAAAAATGTCTGGGACATGAGTCAAATTTAAAAAAAGTAGATTAAAATTAATTAATTTATATAAGGATGTTATGGATTGCTATAAAGCAACTCAAAGTTCTGGTTATTCAATATTAAAAAAAAACATGTATGTATGTAAGTTTTATAAAACGCTAATGGGACATGCGAAAATAAGTGTTTCACAAGTTTCAAAATTAAAAAAAAATTATTCTGAAATAACTAAACAAACATTTTCTGAAAGAGTTTACTAAGGGCTTGTTAGGCTTTCACTTGGTTTTTAAATCAATAAGATCCGATAATTTTTAACAAAGTTATTGGAATTCAAACTTACGGACAGCGGAAGGCGGGTGTTTTTTGAAAACGTCCCATAAACATTGTACTGAACTTTTAATTTCGCTGGCAGTAAACTAGATTTAACTTGATTTCGGGTGGAGACTTCGCCGTGGAGGCCCATAAAACATTTTCTTCACTTTCACTGTAAAAAACTGTTGTTAGTCCATTTTCAAGGAATACATTTCGATTTACAAATTTGGCATTTTTACCAGCGCGCCGTTAATACAAATTCCCATTCTTACGGTTACTCTATTTTTGTATAGGATGACTTTTTTGTTTGAACCACAGAAATGGTTGAATTGAAAAAAATGCTCAAGTCAGTACTAACCTTAAAATCAATACTGCATATAAAACATTTCTTTTCACACTATATATTTTTTCCTTATTTTGTATAAAAATAATAAAACCTCGAGGCCGAAAAACCGCATGGTTCATTAAACAAGTCCGTAATTTCTTTCTAGGAGCTCGAGCTCCGCATTGAGACACAAAAGCAAACGCTGCAGGCGCGCGACGAAAGCATCAAGAAGCTGCTGGAGATGTTGCAAAACAAAGGAATGGGTAAGTGTACCTCCTAACTGACCCCCTTACGCTTCAGCCTTGCACATTCTCTATCTGTTTTTCCACACTCTTTTACTCTTATACTTGTACAAAATAACAAACAATTTTTTAAATGGTAATAGTTTTATGACCACGGCCACGTCGAGAGAAGAGTCTTTTACAGTTACAGTGCGATTTTTTTGTTAAATAAATTTTCATACCTAGGATAGTGAGTCCAAGAGAAAGACACTTAATTGATCTGGATAAATAAATAAAGTGTAAATGTTCCACATAGAAAGTAGTTTAAGAATCATCCTTTAATAGGCTTTATTTATTCGATAATCCAATATTCTTAATGATCAAGGTGCCTAATCATTAGAACAAGTATTAAATAAACCAATAAATAGACTTTTTATTTAGTAAATGACACAGGTTTACAGATTTTTGGACCTAATAAACTTAATGTATTCAGTTTTGACAGTAGGGTTACTGTTTGGAAACATTATGAGAAAAAGGTGAAAAATTGATCCTGCGTGTGCTTTAAAATCAACCAACTCATCCTCAAAGGATCTTTCCAAGTCTTCGGAATAAAATTCACACAATTTTTTTGCTTTCGCACGAAGGTCTTTTAAATTGAAAGTTCAACAAGCGCATAAAATGTCTCCAAAATGATTCTGTATTCTCTCCAATTATCTCTGCCAATTCTCCTTTTTCATTTTCATCGAAATAAGGTTTTTTTTAACTTTAACTTAACGATTTTTATATTGTTTGTTAACCAATTTTTTGAGGGCTTTTTGTCGAAATCATCTACCCAGATAGCACACAAAGTCTTGAACGTCTGAAGATCCAAAAAAAGTCTTTTGATAGACGTCTTCAAGATATCTTCATTTAATGTTCTAAAGATATCTTATGAATGCCGTTTTCTTGTAGATTGGTTATTTTTCCTACAATTAATAATATCTATTTGTTATAAAAACATTATAAACAAACATGTTTTTCAAAAATTAAGTATTAAGACAAAATAATCTTAAAATAACCCAGCGAAAGTTTTTAAATTAAATTACCCGCACATTTCCCATAATACAATGATATCAAAGCGGCACCATCTTAAAAGTCACGCCATGTGATATTTATGCTGTTCTTTTCTATTTCACCAAGCGCTGATTATTCTGAATTCCTAAATAATTCGTAACTAAATAACTCGTAACAATTTAAACTTTTATTTATTTTTAATAGAAGTATACATTATTTTTAGAAGTTTAAAAGCATTATTAGCTACATTTTAATTACTTAATACCTTAAAAACGTTTTGGCGATTTAGCAATGCATAACCAAGAATAGGTAGAAATAGGTAGTCTTTAACTTCTTAAAGACGTCTTAACGACGTTTAGCAACGACTTAATAATGCCGTTAAAAGGACATATTAAAGACGCTGTGTTTTAGATATCTTAAAGACGTCTTAAACTGAACGTCTTAGAGATGTCATAAACGTCCGATTTCGACATCTTTAAGATATATTTAAGATGTCTGTGCTATCTGGGTAATCTATCCTGAATTCCTTTTTGCAATGCAGAAATTACTTCTGGATGAAAATTATCAAGAGAACTTATATACCGCATCATTTCTGGTTGACGATAAAGTTTTTATAGTTAAAGCTGTTTTTCTCTCTGAGACACATGACTGAAGAATTCATCATCGTTTGTAAGATGCAGTGAGAAAACCATTTGCAAGGAAAAAATTCAAATTGCAATATGGGTTATTATACTTTTTAGCCCCATATACCTCTAAAAAATAAATATTTAGTAGTTAGTTTCGCTTAAAAGATAACCTTCAAAAACACACGCTGCCTGTTTGCAACGCGCAAAATAACAGTAGTGATACCATTGCCAGGCCTCGGCGCCATCTCGTGCCACAGTTATAAACTACATAGGTTACAGAGTCCATGTAATGCTAAATTCCAGTGTATTTTATAACGTAGGCGGTTTGTGAAGAAGTAGACATTAAATATAAGATTTGGTCACGCTTAAAAAATTATTCACAGACATTTTATCAAATTTTTTATTAGTACTGAGGAGCTACTTATTTATTATTTCATTTTCGTTTTAGAATTTTGTTTCATACCTACATACCGACAACTGACAAATGGCAGAAAGCCCTAATAGTATAATGGCCCATATAGACAATTATTTTTAAATTTGTACTTTTTAAAATCTATAAAAGTGGCTCCAGTATTTAGAACCTACTTGGTCATATTTTTGTTTAAAATGTAAAAAACATGAGTTGGTTTATTTAATACAGTTTCTGGTAATTACCCATTTGAAGTAGGGTCCAACAAATTTATATTAAGTGACTTTCTTCAGGGATAAAGTAAATCCATCCAGGTGTCTACAAATTAAACAACTAGTCTAATATGTGGACACTAAATTCCAATTACATATATGTGTGTGTATCTAATAATAAATAACAATTGACTAACAGAGGCACATGCGTATCGCATTTAATCAAGCTAGATGATAGATGTGTGCATTATTTACGTTACGATAGATATAAGTGTTGGGGGATTGTGCACGGGGCAAAAGGACTAATACAGGGGGTGTTGGATATGTTCTAGGTAAAGAGGAAGAACGTCAGATGTTTCAGCAAATGCAGGCGATGGCCCAAAAGCAGGTGCTTATTAATTTCTTGTTAATCATTTAACAAGAATCATAAGATCAACAATTTTACAATTTTAGCAAAGTACTAATTTTACTGGTGGAGGTTTACTCTTTTTGTTTTGTAAAAAATTGTAAAGTTTGTGTTTGACCTTTCATATAGTAAGTAATGGAGTAAATTTGTAACTGTACAGTTTGTCATTGAAGAATGTTTACAAATTTTGATTAAAGTACACCTCAAAAGTAGGATATTAAAATAATTTTTTTTGTATAAATAAATTAAAATTATTATTAAAAATATAAAATAATCGTATAACTAAAACAAAAAATAAAGTTATTATAATTTTAAGATAAAGATAAAATGAAAGTTTTTTTATACGAGTGTGGATCAATAAGTACCCGTGTTTGCAGACAGATGGCATTGCTAAATCAACTATGCACTTATACTGCTTATTCGCTATATTTTGTATACACGACCTTGTTTCCTTTTTTGAGGGGAAATTTGTCGATTTGCCGTATCATTTTACCTAATGCGCATAGTCAGTTCATAAGTGGGGAATTTAAAATATATGATACCATAGACATATTAATACGTCCACATATGATACGAATTTTCCATTAGATAAAATTTAGGTTATATCAAATTTTTCTAAATTATTTGCTTACAGGTTATGCTTACATAAATTTCTGTGGTTTGTCTTTATAAAAAGCAAAAAGTGGCGTAATGTGCATATTATGAAAAAGCCACTAAAAATCTCGTAAACATAATGGAAAACATCAATGCCAAATCAATTGGTATAAAACAGAAACCAAACAAAATGGTTAATTATAAAAAAACATCTGCATATTAAAATGTCTATGATATACAATTTACTAAAAAGTATTTATGGTACTTTACAAATAATGCAATCACCTGTGTGATTCTCACTTCCCCTACTTTAACCCCACGAAAATAAAAAAGTCTCAGTTAAAAATGATTTGTATATGTGTGGAAGTGTGGAACTTGGTATTAATATCGTGCCTACAATCTTTCAAACGATGCCATACAAATTGTCTGCTACTTTGCGCACTTTGGTTATCAAGAATCATTTCGTGGATCTTTTAAACGATTTCCCCTTCTGCACTGTACCCCTTATGAAATTCTGATATACCCTCACATTTGAGTTCGTTGAAACAATATCTCATGTTTTTTATAGATGGTGACGGGTTGTCATAAACACCATCCGACTTAAAATGTTTTCTCATCCAAAAATAAAAAGCAATGTATGTCAAATCAAAACTAAACCGCCGACCGTGAAGTAGTGGTCAGCGCTGTTTACAAGCCGAGAGGTCTAATCCCACATTGGCATGGTTCTTTATTTGTGTTTGTCCCATTGTGTATTTAAGTCAAATGGTCCTAGTAAGGGTAAAACTAAAAAAACTAAAAAATTGAAAATCTTGTATGGCGTGGTTTGAAAGACGATAGTACACGATGGTAATGAAGACCAATCAGCAACGACATCTATTTACCAACACGGCTACTTATTGGGCCACCCTCCTATAGTGTTTTTATAATTGACTATTAATTAATTTTAATCCTACTACTTTAAATTTATTATAAGGTTTTTCTTTAGTACCTATTTTTTGTTTATGTCCTTCAAATAATTTCTATAAGAAAGCAGGTATGCTCAAAATATCCCAAATCACATTTTATGCTTCATAAATGTTTATATCACCTTGTGAAAAATCCAGAGAACATAAAAAACTAAGGCATTTAAAACAAATTAATAAATTTGGACCAAAATGGTTCCGCACCATTTTTTAAAATTTAGTAAAGAAATTTGAAAAACCACTTTCCACTTTCAAGAAGACCAAACATTTTTTTTAATGTTACCTTTCGCGAATTTTGACGAATTGAGGGACAACAAATAAAAACAAGTTGTTCTATTTTATTTAAATTTGGGCTTCGGTTGGGCCTGGGTATAATATACCCAAATTTAAACAAAATTGGACAACTTTAATTTGTTTGTTGCCCTCTTAAATTAACGACTATTTTGTATTTAGCTTTAACAATATTTTATAAAAACATATTCTTTGACCAACTGTACCATCCTCATATTGCCTGTTATCAGTGAAGACAATTTATTAATAATATTATTAAGAGATATTAAAGATCTTTAATTTTGTAAACAAAAATATTGAATGCCTAAAATATGTCAAGAAATAAGAAAAGGGCTTAGACAAAAAACAGTTATAAAACACTATAATCAGTTGAATATTTAAGCTTTGTTTTCAATATCCTAGCCCCTTTTCTTCTTTTAAAGAGCATAATAATTTAGGTTGTATGTATAATAAATTTTTACTTGTCATTGATAATTTGCAATTTGTAGATAAATTCTCCATCATTTTCATTTTGTATGGTCGTGTTTCATATTCATCGGGCACATGATCAAGAGATACCCATTGAGCATGCGTTTATGTTTCCATTGGCTGTATTTTAGAAAATTTCAAATTTAACCAATCATTACTAACGTTACAGATAATTATTGGCTAACAAAATTATACGGAGAACATTAAGAAAGAAAACTATAGAATTCGACATACTAAACTACATGAAAAAGCTTTTAAGGGGATCAGTACACGAAAGGGATTAACAAGGGATTCTATACTTTTCTTTGGCAAAGTAGCCTGGTGAAATTAAATAAAAATTGCCGGTGGATCTTGTCCGTGTGCCGGTGAAAATGTGTGGTGGTAAAAACAGTTGATTGAGAGGCAAGCGGTCGGCTGTTTGCAGCTAGGTTGCATTCAGCTTCTTTACAAAATAAAACTTACTTAGAAACCTACACGAGAACACATTACAGAGGTGTCTGCCAATTTTTCGAAGAAGATAAATAAATACATTTAATGTTTATTTTATACGAGACGTTATGAGATTTTTGTTAAAAGTAATTCCCATACTTGTCACCTTGTTTTTATTCTGTAACAAGTCCTTTTTCTACGTTTCTATAATATACCATAGAGAAATAATTTAATTGAGACTAAGTGAGGTTGGATCGGTCTAAAAGTTGTTACATAATAAACACAGAGATGGCGCCACCAGTGCCTATTCCGTCATCCGATGATAGAATGAATTCATTCTGTAACACTTAAAGGAATATATGTAATTCCACATTAAAAAGTTTTATTAGAACGGTCATATTCCGTAATAGGAGGAATTTTTAATTTCATTTAATTGTGTTTTTTCTTTAAACATTTGAATACAATTTACAAAGCCAATTTAACCTTATATCTTTTATAAGTGTTTTAAAATTTACTTTAAATTAATAATAAGGATTTTTACCTGTGAAAGGTTATCCCATGCTCTTTATTCTCATCATTATAATCCAACAAAGAACAAACCACCATTGTATTTTAACATAAACAAACTTTTCGCTTTAAGGGCATCACAATGAAATTTTGGTTCAGTTTATTAACACTTCATTTCAATGCACTTCTTTAAATTCATGAGATCTACAGGGTGTCTTAAAAATGACGCACTAACGGTACCTATACCACAGTGTAGGGGAATCCCCCCTATAAAATAGCCAAACATTTTTCTAACAAAAAGTTTTTGAGTAATTAATTTTTTTCAGTGTAAAAAGAGAACAAATGTGACATCCAAAAAAGGTTGTTACGGAAACAAATTAAGAGGCCTATTCCCTTTCGTTGACCATGCATGTTCATGAAATACAAATGTTTTGTATGTGCCTATTTACTCTCACTTATTTCTTCTATTATATAGACGCATGCGCTCAAAGAATTTCTTAAACATGTTTATAAACATCATCGATGTCTAATTTGCTATTCCGTTTCCAAAATTCGCTGTTTGTTGAACCTGAGCCTGAGAGGTGCTGTTAGGCAATATTTGAGGTGTTTTTTATCTTGCATTGATGTTTGGTACAGTATACTGTACCAAATAATGATATATTATTATCAAGCATAGTGATTGTCTTAAATTAATTAGTAATCATAAATTAAATACTCTTTCATAATTAATACCTAAATAATTATAATTATAAATGATAAATAATTATTTATAAATGAGAATAGGACAAATCACATAAGGGGCCACACCAAACTAATAAAAATACAAGGGGGGCAGAGACCCCAAAATTGACCTCTAAAAACTATTTAAACTGGTAGAATAAAAAATAACTTAAAAAAATATATTTTATTAAAAAAATATAACAAATATAAAAAGTTAGTCAAATAAAAGTAAAAGAACTAATAAAATACAAAAAATATGCATCCAAAAACTAATCTTAAATTTTTTCTTCGAATGAGAGCTTAAACTTTTTTGTTTAATTTTAAAATCGCTACACCAGAGAACACTCTACACCCTCGCTACTCATCAGTTTGAGTTGGACTTTCTCTTGGCCTATTTTCTCCTTTCTGTTGTAGAAGGAGCCCTTCCACACAGCCTGTGTTGACCTTAAATTTATCCTCAATGTCATTAAGTTGTTTCACTGGCTTCCCGACATTGCCAGTCTCCATGTAAGAAATGCCTAGTTTACTTGCCCTTTTTATTACATGAGCCTTCAGTCACTAAGAGTCTGTGTAAAAATAAGTTACAAAGAATTATTTTAAGATATTTTAAGATTACCCTTTTCCATTTAAGGATGGACTTAATGGCCATACCAGATGATCTGTTATTTTGCTAGTTTAGCATAATAAGTACATAAGTATTTTTAGAATTTGTGGATTTTCTTAAGTTGTTTTTAACTTTATTTAATGTATTAAATATCAACAATGATTTTTAAAATAATTATTTAATTAATTAATTAATTAATTTTAGTTTACGATCTGCGACTTTTAGGTTATAAACCTAAGAAACTCTCTGTCCTAGAAGCATTTATCGCTGTTCAGAAAGATTTAAGGTCAAGCCTTTAAACATATGAGAAACGGAATACCTTTAAAAATAGGTGATGTTTGGGTTGTTGTTGGGTGAACATACATGTTAAGAAATCGATGTTTATGAACAGCAAGAAAGGGAATAGGCATTAGGGTGGAACGAAAATGACGAACAAAATTTTTTTTTAGAATATCGTTTGGTAATAGTGGGAAAAAGTTGCCTAATAGGATGGTTTATTTTGACCCAAACAATGAACGCTATCAAAAAATATCTTCCGCTGCCCCAGACAGTATGAAATATGTTGAAATAATATCATGGTTTGTGTGATGCAACTCTTCGCATATTATGTTCTTAAAATCGGTAATGAGCTATTTTAATAACTCACCGCGTGGAGGTAGTTGCATATTGAGCTCCAACCGTCCCATCCCACCCTTAAGGATATTTTACTTTTTGGTAGTATATTGTCTTGGTATCGAATTTCGGCATTATTTTACGGGATTCTAATCTGGCGCGAATAAATCCATCTCTGTCATTCTGACCACAGACTGCCGAAGACGCCTCTGTTACTAGTTTAACGTTTAATGACAAGGAAACTTTGGAAATTCTAGAATGCTTCCATCTTCTTTTATGCATTCATGAATTACCATATATTTTAGTTCATTATTTGAGTATTCAAAAGTTAGTGGCGGTTCCGTTACATTGCAATTTTCCCAGGAAATTAAGTCTATGTAGGTTTCGGCTTCAAAATTTAAAGGTGGTATTTTAAATTGTCTGATTTTTTTAGGCAATCTTGGTTTTGCCCTTGCTTTTAGAATCCTCCTTAAAGCCAGCTCTTTTATATGTTTTTGCTCGGCACATAACATCGTTAAAAGAATATTTTAAATTGCCGGGATCGTTTTATTAGTTCAAGTAGGTTCTGAGAACCGTCCTTGCAAGATGGGTTACATTTAATTTTAAACCAAACTGGAGTATAAACTTTTACAACATATTCCACCAATATTTTAAGACTCTGATGGAGACTCTGTTTCAATATACAAACGAAGCAACCTATTAGCTGTTGTCAACCATCGAGAATGAGATACTTTACCAGGATCTCTTCGAGCTAAACTGTCACTGACATTACCACTAACAACAGCACGGCATATTTATAACAATTATTTTTGGTCTGTACTTAACTCTGTCTCATCAACATCAACGGGCAAGTCTGATTCAATTGGAATAAAATTTATAACTTGAAGCTTATCACATTCTGATAATTTTTTACCAATGGGTCCTGAAAATTTACATGGTCCAGTTGAAGTTCGTTTCCGTGCAATTGACAAATAAGCCATCACAGTATTCCTCTAGCAGTCTTAAAACTCCACCCTTATGTCCCGTATTTACCGCTGTTCCATCACATCCAATATCCAAAATCTTTGTTTTATCAATGTTATGTTTTTCTAAATAGCTGACAATACATAATTTTATATTTGCAGCAGATCCAGATAAGGGTGTTGCGTGTCCCATATATTCAGACCCTGCTTCTTTAACTAAAACATAATGTTCTTCTGTCTTAGTTTTGCGATGCGACCTGTTTCCTTTAACTTCCAAAACTAAAGTTTTGACTTTTCGACCATCGAAGAATAGTCCATTTAGGGATGACAATTTTTTTTTCTTTCTCTAGAATATTTTTGCGAAGTTTTTGTCTTTGTCTTCGAAATTTAACTCTATCTACTACATTTGTTCTATTTGTTTGTGAGACCAAGCCAACATCTTCAAGTACAGAACTTGCAATTATTGCTGCAGCTCTGTCGGAAACTCCCGTTCTTTCACAAGCTAAGGCAAGTGAAGGCAATGAAACTCTCATTTGCCTTATTATATTCCTTTGAGAAGTTAAAGCTTCGCACTTTTCAGGTACTCACATTTAAAAAAAAAACGAAATTTCGTTCCACCCTAATAGGCATGTAAACCACACATTTACAGAGAGCTGTAATTGGCATTTTCTGATATTTGTGTTACAAACTTTAAAAATGATCATTAATAAATTTGTTTAATTTCTATCCTTGAAATGTGTTTTAGAAAATGTTTGTCTATCCTTTTTTATAAATTAATAATCTTAAAACATCAGAAAAATGTTGGAAATTTTGTATTCTTACTACAGAGTGGTATAGCGTTTGCGCCATTTTCTGGGAGTAAATTACTGTAAACACAATTATTAATTTTCTTTGAAAAGTTGAAGGCGATAATTTTTTTGTATGTTGTGATCTCGTGTTAAAAAATCTGCAGAAAGTAAATACAAAAAGTAATGAGTAAAGAGTAAATGCAATAAAATGATAAATAGATGAATATAAATAAGATGATAGAGTACGGTGTATGTTAGCTGGAGGGTGACCGAGTGTTCCGTGTCTCTGTGCAGGAGCTGCAGGCGGCCAACGAGACGTTGCGCACGCTGCAGACGCAATTGGAGCTGGTGCCCTCGCCCTCCAGCAGCACGGTCAAGGTGCTCCTGGATACGAAAGACGCTAGAATAGCGACTCTCGAGCGGGAAGTGAACCTGCTGGAGAGCGAGGTCGAACGGCTGGGCGGGGGCACCCACCCCCCTCCCCCGGCTCCAACGGATCTCCAGATGGCGGCCTATGCTTCGCCCGCCCTGCTCCCCGCTTTCAAGCGACAAGTAAGTTTTCTGTTGAACGATGTGCAGATCGGAAAGGATGGAAACGTAATTGGTAGACTGTAACTAGCTGTAAAGACTCTCCGGCCGCTTGGCGCTGAGTTGTTGTTCAGTTTTACCACCTCACTGTTTCTCGGCACGCATGTGTCCCGCATGGATAGTGCATGCCTCCGCTCGTGTGTGCAGCTCGACGAGTTCCGCATCGAGATCCAACGCCGCGACCAGGAAATCCTCGCCATGGGCGCCAAGATGAAGACCCTCGAGGAGCAGCACCAGGACTACCAGAGGCACATCGCCGTTCTCAAGGAGTCTCTTTGCGCCAAAGAGGAGCACTACAACATGCTGCAGGCCGACGTCGAGGAGATGCGACAGCGACTCGACGAGAAGAACCGCCACATCGAGAAGAAGACCCAGCAGACGCAGCAGGAGCGGGCCCGCACCGCGGCCGAGGTCGCGGAAATGAGAGAGCACATGGACATTAAAGATAGAAAGATTAACGTTCTACAAAGAAAGGTACACCTACACACGCTCATATCTTTCTTTCGGTGTTTCTCTCTCTCTTAAATGTTCTATTTATGTATACACAATCATTTCTCGCTTCTCACCCCATTTTTATTTGTGAAAATGTTCTCATATAACCAATTTAAGATAACCTGTGTTAATAGAACGTTATACAACCCAGAAACTTCCTAAGAAAAACTAAATTTAAAATACAAATACCTGAACGTTTAACTAGGGATTAACACATTGAGGGCCGGTTTATCAATGTCCAACTAAAAGTGGCGGTTAAGTATCTTACAGTTACCTTTATCTGACAGTTATCCGAATAGAAGTGTTTTTCTTCACCTCGTACGGTTCCAGTTTCTTATCTGCCAGTTTAGCAATACGGCAATTGGGCAACACTGTCAAGATACATTTTAATTGGTTAAATTTAAATTCATGGCATGCGCATAAAACACATAACCTTAAACGACTCTTATTTTGTGTAAATTATTATGTTTCTTTATTATTTTATAGGTGTAGATATAGGTATGTTTTTAAATAAAAATACGTACATAAATATCTTTTATACAATTTATTATCTTTTATTCTTTCTTCCACACATTAATTTAAAAATATCGCATTTTTAAAGTAAATTTATCAAAAAAAATCTATCGGTTCAAATTGTTCTCTTGATTCATGGACAAACACGAAGAACTTGTACGTACATATCCGTAAAAGTTTCTATTTTCTCCTCTATTTTTCAGCGGATATCTAAAAAAACCGTCATAATTTTGAAAATGTTCTTCCCGTTCTAAAACTGTATAAGTCTTCTCTCGTGTCAACAATTTGTTCATCGTCGTTACTTTTAAAAAAATCTTTAATATTTATTTCAAAAACAACACTACACAAACAAAAATATAACCTATAAACCGCGATAACTGGTAGTTAATTCACTATGTGACACTTGCAGCTTCCAGTTAAATTTACTTCCAGTTATCTTAATTTAAGTTCTTAATACACGTTAGTTGCATATTGATAAACAGTTTAGCTACCACTTTAATTTTTTTTACCAGTTAAGACACTTATCTGGACATTGATAAACCGGCCCTGAAGAAATTAAAATTATTTAATGTAAACTGATGAACCACTTTCATTTTAACATTTCGCAACAATCTAAATATTAATGTTTTATTCTTGATTATCCGCTTACCTTTCTGGTTTGTTAAGCAGAATCGTTACAATCCCTTGGTTAAACCTAATAATTTTAATTTTGCCTGCCTCTTTTGTTTTAAAATTATATAAACCAATTTTACTAACCACAATTTTCCAGTAGTACATAATGTACAGGGTGGTCCACGTAAGGTGACCCATATACTTATCTCAGAAACTACTGGAGTCACAAAAAATTTGTAAGGAACAAATATTCACGAAGTAAAAAATATTTTTAAAATATTATATTTTCATTTATACAGGGTGTTCGGTTTTCTTTGGGACGATACCAACTTTCTTATTTTCAATGGAACACCCTGTATTTTTTTGCATTTTTGGATTCTTCCCACTCTTTTAGGTATACTTTGTAAATATATTAAATAAGAAAATGTTAATACTTTTTGAGTAAAATTAAGATTTATTAAAATTTCTCTAAATATAGACACTCGCTAAAAGTTAAAAATAACCAACTAAAAGTTATTATTTTTTATATTATGTAGTATCCATCTCTTTAATAATAAGTAAGCTATAAGTTAATTATTATATTTTTAGGAAAATATCATACAGGGTGTTTTCTATGTCCCGTTGAAAATAGCGATTTTAAAAGTTTAAAATCTTGTTTTTCTTCAATGGAACACCCTATATATTTTTGCATAATTGGATAGAATAAGTAATTACCTTTCATTTTTTATATATATGTCCTATACCTAAACCTAACAGAAAAAAAAATATTCGCATTTTTCACAATTAGTAGATTTTTTCCAATTACCTTAGTTAAATTTTCATTATTCAAAGAAAACACCCTGTATAATATTTTCCAAAAAATAAATTAATTAACTTATAGCTTACTTATTATTAAAGAGATGAATGCTACATAATATAAAAAATAATAACTTTTAGTTGGTTATTTTTAACTTTTAGCGAATGTCTACATTTAGAGAAATTTTAATAAATCCTCATTTTACTCAAAAAGTATTAACATTTTCTTAATTAATATATTTACAAAGTATACCTAAAAGAGTGTGTAGAATCCAAAAATGCAAAAAAATATAGGGTGTTTCATTGAAAATAAGAAAGTTGGTATCCTCCCAAGGAAAACCGAACACCCTGTATAAATGAAAATATAATATTTTAAAAATATTTTTTACTTCGTGAATATTTGTTTCTTACAAATTTTTTGTGACTCCAGTAGTTTCTGAGATAAGTATATGGGTCACCTTACGTGGATCACCTAAAAAAAATATTCGCATTTTACAAAATTAGTAGCTTTGCGCGTATGGTAATTATTATAGTAATATATATTTATATATAAAAGCATTTTTATTTGTTGTTATTGAAATTTATTTATTTGAATAATGAAAATTTAACTAAGGTAATTAGAAAAAAGCTACTAATTGTGAAAAATGCGAATATTTTTTTTTCTGTTAGGTTTAGGTATAGGACATATATATATAAAATGAAAGGTAATTACTTATTCTATCCAATTATGCAAAAATATATAGGGTGTTCCATTGAAGAAAAACAAGATTTTAAACTTTTAAAATCGCTATTTTCAACGGGACATAGAAAACACCCTGTATGATATTTTCCAAAAAATATAATAATTAACTTATAGCTTACTTATTATTAAAGAGATGGATACTACATAATATAAAAAATAATAACTTTTAGTTGATTATTTTTAACTTTTAGCGAGTGTCTACATTTAGAGAAATTTTAATAAATCTTAATTTTACTCAAAAAGTATTAACATTTTCTTAATTAATATATTTACAAAGTATACCTAAAAGAGTGGGTAGAATCCAAAAATGCAAAAAAATACAGGGTGTTCCATTGAAAATAAGAAAGTTGGTATCGTCCCAAGGAAAACCGAACACCCTGTATAAATGAAAATATAATATTTTAAAAATATTTTTTACTTCGTGAATATTTGTTTCTTACAAATTTTTTGTGACTCCAGTAGTTCCTGAGATAAGTATATGGGTCACCTTACGTGGACCACCCTGTACGTTGACATAATGTTTATTTATATTTTTAAAACTGCCTTACCTTTCTTCAATTGGACATTTTGTATTCTTTTTGTCCTGTCAGAATACACAGAGAAAAAGGGAACATGCCGAAAGTTATGCAAAACACATACTTGAAAATTAAAATTATCTAACACAAAAAATAAGCGAGATAAGAATTAAAAACGATAGCCAATCCCAATACATGGCCATAGGGAATTCTTTAAATTGCTAGGATGCATTGTTGATATTATAATATGTAAAATATTTGTTCGACTGGAATCCACTTCATTGTGATACTGCGGTCAGTTTTTGTTCCTGTCATTATTTATCATTTTAAATTATGTTTTACTCCTCTGATTATGCCGAAATGTAAATGGGCGCAACGCTAGTTGTTCTGCATTGTAACGAAATTAAAGGTGCCCCTTAACGTATTAGAACATCGGAAAATAAATAAGCTATTTTCAATGCCTTTGATGCAAATAGTAGGAAGAGCATAAGGGAAGTTGCACGCGAATTTCCCGTTCGCATTTTAGCGTGTTATGAAGGACGTTCATTTTACGCAAGTAATCAAGTATCAACTGAGGAAGATATTCCGGATAGAGTGGAATTCTGTAGTGGTTGCTAGAGATTTTGGCTTTGGGGTACAGAACTAGTTGTTTAATTTTTGCTTTAAAACATTGGCGTTCTGAAGTATGAAATTATTTTTAAACACAGTCGGACAAAAGACAACAATGTTCTATCGTCTCCTAGCAATTTTTAAGCTCCTACGTTTAACCTAGACAAGAGCTCTCGGTATTGGTTGCTGCTTTTTTGCCCACTTTGATTACCTAGCATTATTACTCAGCACGCCCCGCCCCCTTTTTCTCTGTGGTGCGAGTTCTGGGACACTCTGTATGTAACTGTTACAATGAATCATACAATGGATTTTCCATATTTTCAATTTAAATCGATATGAGAACATTTCTATTCGTGTATAATATAAGGAATTATAAGTTAATTTTTGTGTTTAATTTTGTAGGTAAGTAATATTATACTTTACAACTAACAAGATCTACTAACAATATTCCTTAGATTATTCAGTCGATTGTTTATAATTTGTTGGGCTTATATGTTCTAGTTCTTTACCCCTGTAAGTATAAATTATCCCTTTTGGTGTTAGACAAAGTTTAGGCGATATGTTGCAATCATTTTCGTATGAATAAACAGGTCGAAAATCTGGAGGACCTTCTCAAGGAGAAGGACAATCAAGTGGACATGGCACGAGCGCGGCTGAACGCGATGCAAGCGCACCACTGCTCCTCCGAAGGTGCCTTATCCTCGCTGGAGGATGCCATTGGCGACAAAGAGAAACAAGTGAACCAGCTGCGCGAGCAACGCGATCGAGCCGAGCAGGAAAAGCACGAAGAAAGAGAGTTGCACGAGAGGGAGTTGGCGGAGTACAAGATGAAGATCCACGCGTTAAACAGCGAAGTCGAGAAACTCTCCGCTAGATTAGATAGGGCGCAGAACGACAGAGACCGTTTGGAGGCCAAGTTGGAGAGCTCGCAGTCCGAGCTGGGAAAATCGAAGGCTGAGTTGGATAAGTGTAGTATAGAGGTGGGCAGGAGTGGTGCCGATTGGGAGCAAGCCAGGCAGAGACTGGCTAGATTGGAGTTGGAGAATGAGAGGTTGAAGGGCGATTTGGAGAGGAAAGAAACCAGAGAAACCACCTCAACAACCTTCGGTAGAACCACTTACAGCAGTTCGCACGATTTGGATCGGTACGATAAGGAGAGAGCAGATAAAACTTCCTCGGATTTAAGAAGGTGCCAGGCCGAGTTAAGGGTAAGTAATCATTTTATTGAACATAGAGAATATAGAATAGGTTTTTAAAGTTGTTGAATATTTTGAGTAGCTTTAGACTGTGGAGTCTAACAGTTTTAGTAGTTTGGCTAAATAGATAATAGAAATCATTCGCGAAAAAGTACTACTAAAAACGAACTCTTCCTCTATACTAAGACGTGCCGTTTCTTAAAATATTCAAAAAGAAAGTATGCAAAATTTATGACAAATTATTAATACACTCACAGGCAAAATATTTGATCCACACAAATTTTCGATGAATTTCAATCGCAAATAACTTTTTTATTTGTTTTCGGATTTAAACAGTTAGAATATTGTAGATACATTAATGGAGAATCGCTCACATTTTAAAAATTACTAAAAAATATACGTACTTTTATAATATACAGGTTTAAACAAAAATATGTTTTTTACCATAAGTTTAAGACACTCTGTAGAGTGGCAAAACCGTATATTGTTCTAAATTAAGTTTTAATTATCAAGTCACATCTATTTTTAACAGTTTTGTTTTTGGTTCACCTTGATATATTTATTTTTGTGGAAAATATGGATATTTTTTTAAAACATTGCAATTTCCAATATTTTTCCTGTATGAAGAACTTAGATTGCTATGGTCCATCCATAGCCTATGGAGGATGAAAGTGACAGTTTTGTTGAATTATCCCATACTTGGATATGTCATATACAGCTTTCAAAAGCTATCAAATTGTTTTTTGTAAATTAATGTGTTAATTTTTATGTGTCTTTATACTTTTAAAAATGTCTCCGACTGATGTTGCCCTTTGTACTTTACTTCTTGTGACGTTTAAAACACTTGCCACGTAATACTGTGACCGTCCTTCCTGGATTAAATTAATGGCTCTGGCAACATCAGTCGGAGACATATCCATTTTTTTAAGTAAGAAGACACCTCAAAATTTAAACATTAATTTGCAAAAAACAATTTGATAGCTTTTGAAAGCCGTGTATGACATGTCATACACAAAACTGTCACTGTCATTCTTCATAGCCTATGGATGGACCATAGCAACCTTAGTTCTTCATACAGGAAAATATTGGAAATAAAACTTAATTTAGAACAATATACGGTTTTGCCACTCTACAGAGTGTCTTAAACTTATGGTAAAAAACATATATTGTGAGCGATTGTTCATTAATTTATCTACAATATTCTTTAATATTCATTTCAATCCGACATCAAATAAAAAAGTTATTTGCGATTGAAATTCATCGAAAATTTGTGTGGATCGATTATTTTGCCTGTGAGTGTATTTAAAGTCAAATGAAAGTTAATTTTGTTGATGCTTTGCGTTAGGTGACCCAGGCAGACAGCGAACGTGCTCGTTCGGAAGCGACAGCGTTGCAGGAAAAACTGGAAAAATCCCAGGGGGAAGTGTATCGCCTCAAGGCCCGCTTAGAGAATTCGCATCAAGAACAAGACAGCCTTCGGGAGGAGCTGGAACGTCATCAGTCCAGCACGGCGAAGCTGCATTCCGACAAAGATCGGGCATACAGCGAGCTGGAGAAGGCGCGAGAGGAACTCGAGCGTACAGCGGCGTCCTTGGGAAAGGCACAATTGCATCAGGACAAACTACAGAACGCTCTCGACAAGGCACAGACCGAGGTCGACAAACTCCAAGAAAAGCTAGACAAGTCAGCTGGAGAGACCAGAAGGGTAAGTCCACCATAAACACAATTTACGAAAATTTATTTCTTAGACTTTTAATTTAATAAACTTTTATATTCGATTCCAAGATATTTGATATAGGTACCCATACAGCACAAGATTTCCATTGGACGTCAAATGGACTTACATTGGACGTTTGGATGTAAAGGGTGGGCCATCTATAAGTTGAATTTTAAACTACGTGCTATTAATGAAGCTTTCAACTTAAGCTCCATGAATTGTTGACAGTGGTTTAGTTTTAAGCTTCCGATTACAAAATATGAACCGAATAAATTTGGATCAACGTTTCGAAATACTCAAAACTTACTTTGAATGTGACTGTGATCGCAGAGACAGCAAGAAAATTGCGTTTGGAAGAAATGAGGCGCCGTCAAACCAAAGTATTACAAATTTGATCAAAAAATTGCGCAGAAATGGAATGCTGGTGGACATAAAACATGTTTCGCATGCTCGTCCTAGACGTACACCTGAAGCAATCGCTGCTGTGGCCGAAAATGTACGCATGAACGCGTCAACATCAACTCGGTGCAGATGTCAACAACTCGGCCTTTCCCGTACCACTCTGAGGATGATTCTGCACAAAGACCTCGGTATGTTTGCGTACAAAGTCCAGCTTGTTCAGGAGTTAAAGCAAGTTGACCATCCACAACGTTTTCGCTTTGCTGAGTGGGCTTTAAGCCAGTTGAACGATGACCCTAATTTTGCAAGAAAAATCATCTTTTCGGATAAGGCGCATTTTTACCTCGGAGGTTATGTCAACAAGCAAAACTGTAGGATTTGGGCCACGGAAAATCCACACGTCGCCGTAACAAAGCCTATTCACCATTTAAAACAAAACATTCAAGCTCAAATTGCCTAAATAGAGCAGCAAACTTTTGACAAAGTGCTCGAAAATTGGTGTTCCAGGATGGGCTACTGCCGAGCCAGCTGAGGTGGCCACTTAAATAAAATCATTTTCCATACTTAATCGGAAGAAACATTGTATCAAATAAAGCAAAATTCGTTGAAAAAAAATCAGTTTTTCTTGTTCTCATTGCTATTTTATAATTCAACATAAACATGGCCCACCCTTTACAATGGTCGTCCATTTGACGTACAATGGACATCTTGTGCTGTATGGGTATATATGTGCTGCATTTGCATACAGATTTCATACATACGAGCCCTGTCTTAGTGAAGTTGGCCCAACCAACAAAAATAGATTTTTGAAGATATTTAGAATATTATACGGTAATTAATTAAAATTAACACATTGTTTTAATTAAATAAATAACGTTTATTAAATTTTCTACCGTTAAATTGTATTTTTAAGTACCTAATAAAAAAGTATTTAAAATTCTCTTATATTGTCCGTAAACCAAAAATTAAGAAAAAAAAATATTTTAAATAAATACATTTTAATTGGAAACTACCACTGCGTAACATCTCCTTTATGGCTTATTAGGTACTGCCTGTATACGTCTCGGCATGGTGTCAACCAATTTTTGACAATCATCCGGCGTAAAATTATTCCAAATTTCTTGCAGGAGAGCACGCAACTCTAAGACGGTTCTTGCGGGCTGTTCTCTGAGCTTCTTTTTCATAATATGCCACAAAGTTTCTATAGGCGAAAGATCTGGACTACTAGATGTCCATTTTAAAAGTGAAATATTATTTTCTATCATCCAAGCTTTCACTTTTTTAGCCGTATGACACGCTGCACCATCTTGTTGGAAGATGCATTCAATATCATTTAAACGCATTTCTTCAATTTGCGGTTTTAAGTTATTTTTTAGGACGTAAATATATTTATCAGCATTCATAATGCCCTCTACAAAGTGTAATTTACCGATCCCTTTAGCTGACATAGATCCCCAAATCATCACAGAGGCCGGAAACTTTACTTTTTTCTTAAGACAGTCATTGTGAAAGACTTCTGCTTTAGTTCTAATGACTCGGCTTCGATTATCACCAACGCAAACTTCAAATCTAGCTTCGTCACTCCATATAATTAAATCCCATTGATTTTGACACCAAGTCCTGTGCTCTTTTGCCCAGAGAAGTCTATATAGTAAAATTAAAAATAAATAAAAATCGTATACATTATAAGCAAACCTTGTAAGTTTTAAACCCAAGTTTTTGAGCAGCTCTATGACAGGTTGCTCTTGAAAAACATTTACTCGTTGCCTGATTCCACAAAACTTTTAATTCACCGTAATTAGCCCAACGATTTTGAACGATAATTCTTCTTAAAGCCCTTAAATTTTTATCAGAATAGTGAGGACGACTTCCATTTTTTGGTTTCTGCGCCACAGATCCTGTAGTTTTGTGCAGTTTAATAATATTTCGCACTGCATATCATAACAAATTAATAGTTTCAGCGATTTGTGCAGCGGATTTTGTTTTTAAATGCAAGTGAATTATCACTTTTCTTATTTCTTCAGAAACAGCTTTTTAGCACAGCCGACTTGCATTAAAAAATCTGACCATCCAAGTTAATGCATTTTTGTCGATTTTTTTGTATTGTAACCAAACATCCAACTTAAAACTAAATAATATACATACACATATTTTTAAAAAAAATTTACAACATGAAGATTGACCAAGAATTACATATGATAAAAAATTGTTGGCTTTTCATCGCATAAAATAACAAATTTTATTTTTTAAGTGGTTGGGCCAACTTCACTGAGACAGGGCTCGTAATATTTTTACTCCTTTTATAAGGTTGTACACGTAATAAACTGTTTTTAAAATTTTAAATACCTTTATAAGTGTACTAGGATTTATTAACACTTACCAAAAAGGTTTTATTAATAGAAGATTATTAAATACATTTTAATGTAACCATGTAATGGTTAAAGAATAACTCAAAAAGCATTTGAGATGCTTCCAGCGTTCCAGCGCGCAGCGGGAGAAAGTAAAGAATATGCGAGCGAGCTGTTTAACACAATGTTACGGAGAATGTTAAATGCTTTTTTACGTGCAAAATGTTTAACGAAAGTTATTTATAACTTCAGATAATTAAAGAACGGTTTCATTAATCTACATAACGATCAAAATCCAGAAATCCATTTTTTGACGTTTAGTTTTATTTTTACTTTTGTTTTACAATAGGGTTTTAAATGTTTTAATTTTTTATAAATGTATAAATTGTAAAACAAATTAAATAAACAAATTTTTTATAAGAATTTGCAAGGGTTAAAACTTTTTAATAAAAAATATTCTGTTTTTGAGAGTATTTAAAAAAATGACAATACTAGAACTTAAGGAAGAAATTATCTTTTATAATAGTTATTTATGTCATAAGAATGAGAAGTGAGTATTTTGTGCTGAGCTCAAAGTTTGAGTGAAGCATAAAAAGACACATCTCAGCAGAATGGCATATAACATTTTATTTATTACAGAAATGTCAGCAGTTATCGATTTTTTTAATTGGTTCTAACGGATTTTTTACAGACTAGGATTTTTGTACCAACTATTATTTTAGATATTTAAAATTAATTATTGAAGTAGGCACATACGGAATATTTTTTAAATATATGAGTATGAGTGAGTATGAGTATAAGAACGTATGGCAGGCCCCATCGGCAATGCCTTACACTAATCTCCCAGGGTTATTTCACCCCCTTTCGGTTCTCCTACGTATCCCGCCACTGCACAGCGTTACCTGTGTTTGGTGGATCAGAATTTTCACCCCGGCAGGTAAATCTTCCATAGGAGGTCGTGGATGACAGTGTCGATGCTTAACACAATTTTGTCACCGGGCCGGGCCATACCCCCGATTTAGGCTAGTGGAGTGTGGGACCAGGAGGGAAAACATTTTGGTTTTTGCGGGACATTGAATTGACCCAAAACTAAGTACAATTAGTAATAACCCCATTCAATTGGGGCTCATGAATGGGGCTTGGATGGTTAGTACGTAGGTAGAACCTATCTTAGCTGGTCTTTTAGTAATTCATGTTCGTCCGTGTTCAAATCGGTTCCAAGCTTACTGACTATCTATAACGTTCGGTTACCTAATTTATAGTCCAATTAAGTGTGCCTTGTATTTACTGATGTTAATTTCTTTAGGACGAGTTTCTTTTGCCTAGTGTTTGTCTGAACTTGATTAATTTATTAATTTTTATGCTAACGTTATTTATGAATTCCTTGCCTTGCTGTTTTTGTGGGAAATGTTGGCGAATAATTAATTTTTACCTGGTGAACTTTTTGTTATTTAATTTCGCATTACATTTTAGTATTTGGATATTATTTAGATCATGCAATTTTGTTAATTTTACTTATCCGGCTTATTCAGACTTGGACTTGAGCATGATAGACAGATGTGGTAAAGTTATTCCTTAACTTCGCGAATTCAACCAACTATTAGTACTCGTTATTTCCTTGTAGGTTATTCAGAAATACCTCCCTCACACCCGTTTCACAGTTTGAGCACTCTAGGATTTGAACCAGGTGAAGATGCCAAACACAAATTGCACCTTTTTTGCACTTGGTTCTGGTAGATTACGTGTAGAATATTGATTGTTTTTACATATTAATTTGAGAAAATTCCTCATTCTTTAGTTTTTAGGGTGGTTTAATACAATTATTATAATAAAATGTTTTAATTTTTAAAGTTTTCTTGTTTTACTGATTAGATTAGATGTTTCTATGACACCAAGTAATCTTTTACATAAAGATTGACAAGCTGTGACTTATGGCGTTTTAGTTACGGGCTGAAGTTTGCAGCACTGACATTTTGAAAGCCGGCAAAACAGATTTTGGTTACTATATTTTTATATCGATGTCGCTCTATACAAATATTTAAATTGATTAGTAATAAATTATTGTTTACAATAATATTTGTCGTAGTATAGTACGCAACTCGTTCATAAATTTTACTAAACACTGTTCAGTTTCAACATCAAAAATAAATAAAAAATAATTTTCAAATAAACATTAAAAGCAAAGCAATACTGAGGACTTTTTTACAAATTTAACTCATGACATTGATTTTTACAAGCAAACCTAAGCACTTATTAAATGAAAACAATATTTATGACATTATGGTGTGTTTTATATCACAGGAAAGACCACTGGGGAAAATCAGTTGCACGCGATATGCGTAAAAAGTAACGTGTTTAATATTTGTATGAAGAAAAGTCACAGCAATAAATAGGAAGAGTTTAATTTAAGTTATATAAAGCACATTTATTGGTTTTAGAGTTTAGATATAATATAAATTATTTATTCATCTTATTATTTTATTTACCATATATGGTATATATATATAAATATGCATAATATACTATTTTATATTATGATTCGGTTTTAAAAACACTTGCATTATTTTTAATAATACTTTAAAATATGGTTTAAAATTTAATAAACCTAATTTATATATAAATTAAGTTTATTAAACTTAATGTTGCCATATTTTTATGAATTATTAAAAATAATGCAATTCTTTTTAAAACCGAATCATAAAATTATTCTTAGTTTTTGACCCCCGTCATTTAAAACAGTATTTCAAGTGGTTGGCCGAACCAAAATTGTAGATATATCTACAATTCAAATAGTGATTAATACAAACCTTGGCAAAATTTAAAATGATAATTATTGATTGTATTAACAATTATTTATTTTAACAGATCCAGTTGGAGAGAGAAAAGGTAGGATACGATTTAGAGAATACCCAATCGCAATTGGACAAGGCTCTCGCCCAATCTGCTCGTCTACAGAAAGAAAAAGAGACCTCCCTCCAAGAAGCCGATCGCATTAGAGATAAATACGAGAAAAGTCAGGTAAATATCTAAACAATAATTGTGCGATAAAATAATTTGATTTTTTTTGGCCTTTATTTTTGGCAACAAACTTTAATGCTTAAAAGAAGAAGTTCAGAGTAAGCCATATCATGTTTTTTTATTGTTAAAACAACTATATGTGTCTGCCTTATTGGTAAGGGGAAACCGCTATCCTTGCCTGTCTCAGACACATATAGCTAGATTTGGTAAATCCTGTTTTATAAATTTGTAGGAATATTAATATTTAAATGGTAAAATATTAAATACTGTTTAAAGTTGAATTAATAAAGCTTCTTAGATAGAGTCATCCTAACAAGAAGTAGATATCATCTAGTACTTAAAAGCCTTAATTTTATTTTATATTTAATTACAAAATCATTAGACCTTAACCCATGTACCAAATAATCCGATAGCTCAACTTCAACATGGCTGCTAACGTGTATAATGATCATATCAAAATTGTAATCTGACCCTTGTGGAAATTTTTCTCTGAGAAAGTCTTACTTTCTCTGAAAAAGTCTGAATAATACTTATTAAGTCGGAAAAAGTCAGAATAAGACTTATTAAGTCGGAAAAAGTCTGAATAAGTCTTATTAAGTCAGACTAATAGCAAGATTTGGGAGTCTTCTAGAAGAGTTAATAAGACTTTTTAAGACTTAATAAGACTTTTAGTAGAGAAATGGTAGGTACCTATGGCGATAAAAATAAATATCCGAAATAATTCATAGAGGTTGAATTTGGTTATCGTAAAATAAAACACATAGAAAGGTATTTATTAACATTTTTGCTGTTGTTATAAGCCAAGTTTATTGCATAATTACCTATATAATAACATAGGTAAGATATAATAATTATAACAATTATAATTTTATACATACGATGCGCTTGAGATGCTTTCATTGTTTCCACCATAGAAAAAGGAGTTAATATCATGTCTATAGACATGATATTTTCGAAAGACTCATAAGACAAATATGGTTGATCTTCGTGTTTCATTCATCTTTGTATCATGGTTGATCTTCGTGTTTACGTACAGTGTTGCCATAAAAGTTCCTGACCATAAATTACAAAATACTAAAATAATAATAAAAATGTAACAGGATAGAATAAAATAATTGTGCATACTTAGTAAATATACAATATTATTTACTGAAAATTTCTTTTGTTATTATTTTGATAGAAATTTGCAAATCACCCGCAAATATTACGAAAATACCCGATTTTCGAGTAAAATACTTGCAAACGGCAACACTGTGTCCCACTGACAGGTCAGCTGTGCTCTAATTGGGCAGCTAGCTGAGCTGGTCTCTCGATATTACGTCTAGAAGATTTGTTTGTAACAATGTTTAGATAGGTAAATATTTGCGTGTATCAAAAGAAACTATTAAAATAAAACGTACAGTGGCAACTCCTTTTTCTATGGTGGAAACAATGAAAGCATGCATGTCAAGCGCATCGTATGTATAAAATTATAATTGTTACATCTTACCTATGTTATTATATAGGTAATTATGCAATAAACTTGGCTTATAACAACAGCAAAAATGTTAATAAATACTTTTCTATGTGTTTTATTTTACGATAACCAAATACAACCTCTATGAATTATTTCAGATATTTATTTTTATCTCCGTAGGTACCTACCATTTCTCTACTAAAAGTCTTATTAAGTCTTAAAAAGTCTTATTAACTCTTTCAGAAGACTCCCAAATCTTGCTATTAGTCTAACTTAATAAGACTTATTCAGACTTTTTCCGACTTAATAAGTCTTATTCTGACTTTTTCCGACTTATTAAGTATTATTCAGACTTTTTCAGAGAAAGTAAGACTTTCTCAGAGAAAAATTTCCACAAGGCTATGGGAAAAAAGTTTATAGGCCTTAAACAATATAAGATAAATCCATACATAATTAATTAGTTCTTTAAACCATAATAATCTTTTAGAACTCCATGTTACGCGTGCAAAAAGAACGGGACAGCTTCCAGGACGAGTGCCAAAAACTCAAGGAACGCGTCGAAGGTCAACTCAGCCAGATTGCGAAGGTACAGCGCGAAAGAGCGGACATCGAAACCGAACTCGACGTTCTTAAGGAGCGGTGGGAGAAGGCACACATGCAACAACAAAAAATACAGCTCGAACGGGATGACGCTCTCACCGAAATCGACATCCTCAAAGATAAACTGGAGAAAGCAATCTACGCTTCGCAGAAGGCCATCGACGACAGAGAGAACGTGCACAAGGAGTTCGAGAAACTGTTAGAAAAATACGATAGGTAATATTGTGTATAAAATGTGAATTGTCACTAATATTTCATTTATAGATCTCAAAATGATGTATACAGGCTTCAAAACAAACTGGACACAGTGGTGGCTGACAAGGATCGCTTCGAACTGGAAGTTGAAAAACAACAACTCCTCTCGACAAAACTGCGCGAAGATCAACGAAAAATCCAGGACGAGCTGTCGAGACTTCAAGAGATGTACGAACGCGCCCAAATGCAACTGGGAAGATCGAAAGAGCTGGAAGAGAAATCGAAAGAGGAGTTTGAACGCATGGCGATCGACTCGGAGATGATTCGCGAACGCTATGAGAAAGCGCAAGTTGAAATTCGCAGAGTCCAATCCGAGAAAGAAAAGCTTCAAGCAGAGAACGAGAGACTGCAGTATGATTTGGAGAGATCGTATGGTCAGGCGACAAAGGCACAAGCAGGCTACGAGAAGAGTCAGGAGGAAATCGCCCGTTTGCAAGTAGAAGTAGAAAAAGCACACGAGAAGCACGATAAGCTACAAAATGAGTTTAGAAAAGTTGTAGGTGAATATGACGCCCTTAGGGAAACCGCTACTAAAACGAGGTCGGTAGATAGATACTCGAGGCAGTACGATAGAGATGACCGAACTAAAGAAGACAACGATAGGTTGAGAGCTGAAGTGGATAGATTACGTGAACGCCTCGATAAGACTTTAACCGACTTGGATCGATCGAGGAAAGACCTCGCAGCTGTCGAAGGCACACGTAATAAATTTACTTACGAGCAAGAAAAGGAAAGAAGTCTTGAGATGGATCGATTGAAAGACGATCTGCAAAGGACGTTGAACAGCAACCAACAACTGGAGACTAAGCTACACGAAGTTAGCATACAATTAGATTTGGCGAGAGGCGAAGTCGCTAAAGTATCGGGTGGACAGGACAAACAACGCCACGAGCTCGAACGCGCCGTTATAGAATGTGAAAAACTGAGAGATAGACATGAGAAACTCAGGGTGGCGACTGAAAAACTCGAGAAAGATAACGAAAAACTCCGCATGGAGTTGGCACAAGCCGATAGAAGACAGACTTTAGCGGCCGACAAAGTTAGGAACGATGAACGTCTGGAATTCGAAAGATTAAAGGAAAAATTAGAGAAAGCATTACAGGCCAGGGACGCTACCGAAATGGAGGCGGGCCGTTTAGCACAGGAGTTGGAAAAATCGCAGATACACTTGGCCAAGGCTTTGGAAACCAATGAAGCCACCAAAATTGAGTTCCAACGTATGGCCAACGAATTGGCTAGAATGCACGAAACCATCGAGCGAGATAAACTCGACTGGAACACTTTGGAACAAGAAAGGGATGTTCTCAGGGCCGAACTGCAACACGTTAGAAGCGGCATGGATACGCAAAGAAAAACCATTGATCACAGAACACAGGAAACCTTGGTTAAATTGCAACAAGAATTGGCACAAGCTTCAAGGGAACGCGACAAGTTGGCCAACATGTTGGACAAACAAGGTAGGCAAGGCGATTCGATTGAGAAGCAGATAATTAAGTACGAAGCTGATATCAAACAGTTGACCATAGAGAGAGATCAGTTGGTTAACCAACTTGAAAAGTCACAAGATATGCTGATGAACTTCCAACAAGAGTTGAATGCCAGCGAGACAGAGTTAGAAAAACAAAAAGGCGAGGTGACAAGATTGAAGAATGAACAAAAAAGAATGTCGCAGGATATCGAACGAGGTACCAAAGATATGCTTGAGAACAGGGACAAGGAAATTACCAAGCTTCAACAGCAACTGCAAGCCATCCAAAAGGAGAGGGATGCCCATCGTCAAAGAGCGGATAAAGCGGAGAAACTGCTGCACGAATCTGGAGGTAGAAGCGATTCAGAGTTGGAACAATGGCGTAAAGTCGTCGAACAAGAAACCAACCGAGCAGATCAGGCGGAAAAAACCGCTAACGATCTTATGAAGAGGATTCAAGTCATGGAGAAACAACTGCAACAGCAATTACAGCAGATGGCGCAGTACCAAAAAGAACGAGGTATCCAACAGCAGCAGCAGCAGCAGCAACAACCGCAAGATGACAAAGAGGTGGCTAGGTTGAGAAAAGAGCTTGAAAAGGCACAGAATGACGTTAAAAATAGCGCTACTGAAAAGGAGAGGTTACAAGCTCAGTTGGAAATGTTGGTGCAAGAACTCGAAAGAAACCAAGTAAGAATATACAGGGTATCACCTCATAAGTTGTCATCCTTTAAGATGATGATAGTAGGTACACGACAAAAAAATCATTTAAATTTTGGGCCGCCATTGATTGACCTTATGCACAGTGAGATATAATCTACATGCATTAAAAATTTTCATTTGTATTATCATTGATTATTTTCTTGATAATTGTTGTTTGTTTTGCATACTCAGCTATTGTTGAGTAGGTACTTTGAATAAAACAATACTTACTTTTTAGGTATTTTGAGGTGTCCGTGGTTTTCCCGATTTTAAATTTCACCTTTTACGTCTATTATTGCTCATGTAGCTATTTCTTTAAGTGTTCCTCAAAATCATAAAAAAAATTTAACTATCCCGCCGTTATTATCCACAAAAGTTGATAGCAGCGTAGAAAATTATGATGTGACGCTCTTGCTATCATATCCGGATGATTTTGGTTCGCGGAGTTGTTCTAATGTGTCAACTTCGCTTTGGTACACTAAATTGTTAATGTAGCCCCAGAAAAACCACATTTTGAAGTTTAAAAGTTTTCTTAATATTACATAATACACTGTGCGAATACCTTTTTCTTTTTTGCTTGGGTGAATATTATCTTTGTTTTTAGAGGTAAAAACAATGATGATATCCAGTGAGTTCCTGGTTTTATAAAAAAAAATCATATTTTTTTATTAAAAAACAGTGAATCTAATTCAAAAATGATAGATGAAAAACTTTCTTGTTTTGGAGTGTACTATCATTCCTTTAAAGGATGACAATTTATTAGGGGACACCCTTATAAATATTTTAAATATTTAATAATGTTTTTTTTAATTTTAGCTTTTATTATTATTATTTAATAAATTTATGTTGTTTAGGTTATTTTTATTTTAACACTTTATGTCCTACTAAAACCTTTATCCCTCATCGTATTATAATACTATAAAATCAATTATAATTTGCACAACTACTCTAATATTATTTCTTTTTGAAGCTGGAACTATTGGAGGCCTCAAAGAAGGCTGGTGCCCCTCAGAAACAGGAAGATTTAGGTCCTCAGAGGAAACAGTTGGAAGACGAAAAGCGAAGAGTGGATGACCAGAAGAGGCAATTGGATGAACAAAGAAAAGCCATAGAAAATAAAGCAAGACAAGTGGAAGAAAAGGAAAAGGCATTGAAGGAAGTAGAAAAACAGTTGATGAAGCAGAAGGATCAAATGGACCAATTACAAGCCTCACTTCAAAAGGTTAATGAATAAAAAATTGCGAGGACGAATTAAATATGTTGATTTTTTTAGGCGGGAGGTGGTGCTGCTGCAGCAGGGGAACTTAACAAAAAATTGGCAGAAGCACAGAAAAACGTGGAGAAAGCAGAGGAAGAGGCTAAACGTTCAGCAGCTGAAATGGAAAGACTGTTGCAGCTGGTGCAAATGAGCCAAGAAGAGCAAAATGCGAAAGAAAAGCAAATAATGGAGTTATCACAGTATGTTTTTATTAAAATTATTTTAAATTAAATTTAAATGTTGTATTTTTAGGGCTTTAAAAAATGCACAGGCAAAATTGAAAAACCAGCTGCAAGCCAATGCACAACTGGAGGAACAAAGAAAAAAAGAAGAGGTGATATATAATAATGTAAATACTTGATGACTAACAAACTAACAATATTTTTCCTTTCCTCCTGCTAACATGGAAACGTACGTATCAATTAATTAGGCTGGTCCTGCTGGCTTCCTAAAGAGCTTTTTCTAAATGTTTCCTATACTCTTAATATCGACATAATTTTGCCTCATTCCTATATCCACTTCACCCTTTTTGTTTCCACGCTTATATTAACGTATTTTGTAAAAAAGTATTATTTTCGTTTTACGCTTAAATTTAGGTAACCAAAGATGATTTAGTGATTTACGATTTACAAAATAACAACTCGCAAGAATTTCTAAGAAACGAACTTAAAACTAAAGAAGAGTACATTTTGGAGTTGGAATCTACGTTAGATTCCTACGAAGATTTGATTAAAGACAACAAAAACGAACTAAGTATACTCGAGACGAAACTGGACAACAAAAATGATATTATCGCGGGATTTGAAAATGGAAAAAGTAATAGTGTGATAGAACAATTCGATAACGTACCATTTAGTATAGAGAAAAGTAATGAAATTATGCAAATGACCAAAGAAAAAGATAGTAGAATAGCTGAACTAGAAGATGCATTGAGAGAAACTATAACAATATCCACTGAAAGAGAAATGGTACTTCAACAAGAGGAATTGAGACGAAAACACATAATGGAAAAGGTATGTTGTTTTTAGATAAACTTGTTGTAGAGATTAACATTTTTAATATTAATTTTAAGGTTGGTAAATTGGAACAAAGACTGTTGTCACTACAAGCAGCTCAAGCTACAAGATGTCATTCTTGTAGGCCATATGTAAATAAAATGACAAGTTTGGAAAGCAAACTATCATCCCTTATATCTGAAAGAAAGCACAATTTACAAGAGTTAATATATATGAAGTAAGTGGATTTTACCCATCTTGAAATTTTGTAAGGTATTTATTTGTATTAGAAGGTCTAAAGTGTATTGATTTTTCTAGAAGAGAAGCTTTAGAGTCAGCAATCAGCGAAAAAGACGCTCATTTAGCGTTATTGGAAATGTCAGGAATTCGGACTGCTCGACAGGCTGAACAAGCTGAAACCCTAAAATCTGATAAAAAAAGACTGGTAGAAAGACTTAAACAAGAAGTAAGTAAAATTATGCTAGGGTGAGGGTCCTGGTTTCTTTTTTTGTGGTATGACATTTAAGAAATTTTCTGCAAATTATTCAATTCCGAAATCACGTTGCTTGAATGAAACTGGCTTCATAACTAATAAAAAAATAAATAGATACTTTCAGTAAATAAAGTGACTGAAGCCCTTGGCACCTGTATTAAATGCTTCTAATGTCATTTCCATTTCTTTATCTTTTCCATACTTTTTCCGTCTACTCATCTGTCATAAAAAATTATTACTACACTTTGTTGACCTTATTGAACCTTAGTTTCTTAAGGGCTTAATTTATGATACTCTTCCAGGTTCAATCAGAAGATATTTATTTTGTAATATAATTATTTTTTCCTACTTTTCTCACTTAAATATCTTTCATGAAGCATTTGACAACAAAATAAATTACTTCCAGCTTGCAAGGGGCAAATTAATAATGCCCGTTGCAGAATTGAATATATTTTTTTAACCTTGTTTCTACATATAAATGATACATTTAAAAAAAAAAATTATATTGAGAGAATTAAGTTTCAACCAATGTCAAGCAGTTAATATTATTGGCTTCCTTATATCCCAAAAAAGAAACTACTGGATATTCTTTCTTAAGTAACTTTTAAATTAAACTCACCAAGGTATATTTTTTTAGGTAGAATTAAGTTTATCCCTGATAGAAGATGACGAAAATCCCATAAGCTTCTTGCCAGACGGCGATGACCACTTGTCAGAAACAGTGTAACCAACTTTATCTAAAAAACTTCTAAAAATAGGATCTCAGCAATAAAATTGTTTATAGTGTAAGAACTCGGAATTCGGATTATACCATCGCACTGCCCGTTAGGCAATTGTAGTAGATCGCGTTAAGTTATATAGTATTAATTAATTTATTATTATTGTTACCCGTACGAGTTTAGACATGACAATAATCGTAAGGAATGAGGCAGTATTGTGAAAACATCAAAAAATTAATTAAATTTTATTACGTGGCGTTGTGAGAAACACATCTTGTGATATTTATGTGTAATCGATTCACAATATCAAAAGATTGATGTTTCGAATTAAAAAAAAATTAGGTATAACGTTATTAAAAATATCCAGTTACAACCACAATACCATGATTAATGTTAACTAATTGTGAGGATTGTTTTTAATTGTGTTACACTTTAATAATTGGCTATAATATATACTTTGTTTGTAGTAAACTGTAATATATCTAAAAAGGCTGCAACGGGTATTTTTATTCTTAAATACTTTGATATAGTTTTTGGATTACATAGGAATTGTAAATAACTTAAGAAATCATCAGGACAGTCAATTTAAAAAGGGCATGTAAAAAGCAACTTAGTTATTTAACAATAATTTAAACATTCCAGTGATAGATACTTAAGAGGGGGTAATCCAAGGACTATATAAAAGTAAATTAGCTAATTGTTTTGTAAAAAGCTAAATACTTTAAGTACAAAAATTAACTTTTGTCATTGCAAATACGTATACATTTTGTCATCATTAATAATAAAGTTAAATGCCTTTAAATATTCATTATCATATCGTAATTTAGGCCGAGCAACACTGCCATCTCGTGCCATTATCATGAAATAAAATAATGAAGTCGATGTATTGTCCAACCAGCTTTTTCTCCTTCAAAACTTAATATCCATGTCCATATTGTAACTTAGGTAGACAATTCTAAAATTAAAAGATATATTAGAAAATAAAACAACATATCTTATAGTTTTGAAAGTGGTTTACTGTGACAACATTATTCGTGTTAATAGTGTAAGCTGATTACCACGAATTTTGAAACTTTCTCACTAGAGCTAGTACTAGAACTAGATGGGTAGATCAACCGACCAAGTGCATTCGCACAATGAAATACGTTGGATTTTTAACAAAATTAAAAAGAAAGAGTTTTTGACTTTTGATTTCGATGAATTTTTTATCTTATATGTAATACCCAAATTCAAACGTTTCCGTAAAAAAATATGAATGAAATGCTCATAACTTTTTTAAAAACTGAGTATTCGAGATATTTTTTTTTAATTTGTTGTCTTTAAACGTCATATTCTATGAAAAATTCGACATATTTATATTTTTTTCGTTAAAAAAACTTAATTTATTCTGCATTTAATTCCCCAAATCCCATTGTGGGCTAATTAAATGTATATGTATTAACTTTTATGATTATTATATTGTTTTAAAATAAACTTTTATTCTGCTTTTTATGCCTTAAATCATATTGTGGGACAACTTCTATTAAATATAACTTTATAAAGTTCATTCATTTCTTAAAAAAGGTTAAAAAAAATAATTATTAACTTTACAGAGGATAGAATTCGGGTTTCTTTTTATGTTTATATATTGATTTCAATTTATTTATTATAAAACAATGTTAAATAGCGAAAAAATAAAAACTTATCGTTCAATAAAAATAAGTATAAAGTAAAGAGATTATTGCCACTAAAAGCAGAATAAATCATACTCTCTAAAAATGAATTAGTAAAAAATGTAACAGTTATTAGTGGCTGCTTTTTCACTTGTACCATGGTTAACCATGGAATACCATGGTATCCCAAAATTTAACAGCCAACAATTTTCCCCTGATTCCGAAAATATCGTCAAAAGTTAAAAAAGTACAACAGTTTTTAAGATATTTTCAATTTTCCATTTAATATGGAATTGACTATATCTCAAAAATTGCTCCACTTTCATAATTTTTGACGGTATTTTCGGATTCAGGGGACAATTTTACATAAGAAGTGGCTGTTAAAGTTTGGCATACCATGATATTTCATGGTTAACCATGGTACAAGTGAAAAAGCAGCCACTAATAACTATTAAATTAGTGTCATTTTTAGAGAGTAGATTTTTTAAAAAGAAAGAATAAAAAATGACAAACTGTTAATAATGTTTTTTCTAAAAAACTGAAAATTTTTAGTATTGTGCTTGTATTTTTTTCTGAAAAGTAAGTTTAAATACAAACTCAATATAAAAATTAAAAACATTTAGATTAGTCAGTTTTTGAAAAAGTTATAAGCATTTAAAACATATTTTTTGTCGGTGGGGTAGAAAAAAATAAAAAAATTCAGGAAAACGTTTTTAGTGGGATAGTATAAAATATATTGCCCTAAATTCATCTACGGTTTTGTACATTGCAATATACATAGTATACAGGGTGTTCCTAAATAATGTGCTAATAGGAAAAAGGTGATTCTAGAAGTGATTTTAAAAAGTAAATATTTGGTGTGCACCAAAAATTAAAATCAACTTTTAGAATCACATACTCTGTATAATGGATAACCAAATTAAAAAAAATCAAAACCCTAAAACTCTTAGTAGCTGTTCAATAACATTGAATCAAAAGGCAATTAAATGTTAAACTTCGAACGAAAAACAATTTATTCATTGTACTAAAATCTTCCGTGTAATATGCTTAAAAAGTTGCGCTGGTTGGATAAAAATGCGGGTAATTTCCCACCGTAACACGGATTTACCCGCATAGGGATATCGTGCTAGATTTAAGGTTCTTGTAGATTTCTTCTACTGTCCTAAATAGTTCTACTGTCTTAGTCGAGAATCTTGAAACTAGCGCTCCCTATTTTGTTATGCGATTTAATCTTTAATAAAAATAGATTACATCCATCAGTGTTTTAAGTATGTTATGGCAAATATTAAAATAAGCACAATAAGGTAATGTAATAACAGTTACGATGTATAGGTAGGTTAGTCACGGTTTTCATTTTTTTACTTAGATTTTTTGTTTGGGAGGTTTTGATGTAAATATTTTTGTCATAAGTTTAATAATTTTTAACTGGAATGATTGTAGTTCAAATATTTGCTTTAAAATTTACCTGTTTTCGTTATGATTATTTAAACAAAAAAAATGATGGGTTTGACTTTTGGTCATAATGTTAATGAAAAAAATCATGAACTGATTAATGCATTTAATTAATAATTGTAAGTTTCCAGTTGTCATCGAAACCTCACCCTATGTGTCACCTTACATATCTCATCCTAATATTATATCAAATTGCTTTTTATATATTAATGATAAATTATGAAAATATGGACTAGGAAAGATTCAAAATGTTAGAAAATACAATAAATGTTATTTACTCGTTAAGTAAGTCAGACACCGTCTGCAGTTAAATTTTTAGAGTCGCAAGGATTAATTAACCAAATGTTTAAACCATTCTAATATCTATATGTCATCTATATAAAGGTTAATAAATGATTGAGACTTGAAGTGTATAGGAAATTAGTCTACGTAGTTCTTTCTGTTGATAACTAATTTGATTTATGTTACGCTGTTGTAAAAACTTATTAAGACCGATGTATGAAAGTGTGAAAAGAAAGAGATTCAAAAAAGTTTTGTTTTATTTCAAAACACAAACACCTTTATGCCCCTTTGTTTGTAGAACAGAAAAACTTAATCCTAATTTACATTTTTTATTCAAAGATTTAAACATATTCAAAAGTTTAAATGTAAATTGAGTTTTTACTTGTCTGCAAAGATTTCAGTTACATAATGTCAACGAGGTCTTTTTTATTTCATTTTTATGTATTTTTTGTTTAATTAAAGCAGTTTTTAAAATATCTTGTATTAGAATTAGTAAAATTAGTATATTGTGCGACTAGTGAAAAAGGGGGGATTTCTCGAGCTTTTTATCAATAGTTGCACACAATATTTAATTCAACTACCGCAAGGAATTTAAAGCCAATTTTATTTATATTATCTGACATGAGTTGTGGATAAAATGTTGTATGCCGTGCGGCTTAGCTTGGCAAATCTAGCTAGAGATGTAGGAATGTACACGCCCATCGATGCGCAGATGCCAGCTCTTAAAATCGTCATTTGCATTGAGTTTGCCTTAGGCTAAAGAAGGCTCCGCACAGTTGATTAAAATGAAAGTAAATCAAATATAAAAAAAATTATTAATATTATTCTGTCAATTGGGTCGTTTTCAAAAAACACCCGCCTTCCGCTGTCCGTAAGTTTGAATTCCAATAACTTTGTTAAAAATTATCGGATCTTATTGATTTAACAACCAAGTGAAAGCCTAACAAGCCCTTAGTAAACTCTTTCAGAAAACGTTTGTTTAGATATTTCAGAATTATTTTTTTTTAATTTTGAAACTTGTGAAACACACATTTTCGCATGTCCCATTAGCGTTTTATAAAACTTACAATGTAAGTTTTATAAAAGCAACACAAAGTTCTGGTTATTTATTATTTAAAAAAAACATGTATGTAAGTCTTACATACATGTTTTTTTTAAATAATAAATAACCAGAACTTTGTGTTGCTTTATAGCAATCCATAACATCCTTAGTTAATACAGTAAACAATTTATATATAACATAATTTATTTTAATCTGCTTCTTTAAATTTGACTCATGTCCCAGACATTTTTTCTGTTGTGTTACGTCCGTCACGTTACCGATAGAATATTAAAAAAAAACATGTATATGGCAACTTTTTTGGCACTCACGTGACCAACAAATAATGTTCGGACGTACACATTACCCAGCTGAATTTATTTATTCAATCAGGAAGAAGATATCGGTTGAAACAGGTGCGGGTAACGCGAATGTAATAATTGTTTGTCCGTTAAGTTATTAAAAAAATTAATAAAAATAAGGTAAGAAAAAATACTATTTTTCATGTTTATGTTTATTTTAGGACACTAAAGCTCATTGAGAGTAATTAATAACTGTAATGTCTTATTAATATTTTTTAAATATGGTTTCACAAAACTTTTTCCACTGCGTTACCGAGTCCATTATGTTACCTTATGGTAACGCAATGGAATTTAGAGTAACGCAATAGAATTTTTCGACAACAAAGTGGATATTAAACCGTCGCTTTTATTAAAAGTAGTTTATGATAAACCAATTTAAAATTATTTGTGATTACAACTCATGATATAGATTACATCCAAGGAAAAATTCCACGCAATATACAAGTACTAAAAGGGACGAAAGACCTTCACCAGCTTATATTAAAAAAAAATGGTGTCTTCAAATTAGAAATCTAAGTTGTTATTCTGCAAGTGAGCACGACTACAAGGGATTTTGTTTATGCATTACTCTAAAATCGTACCACCCTATATAGTTTCTTTTTTAAGTTATCTGATTAAGACCCCAGTCCGTTGTGATATCAATGTCTATTTCGTTACTTTTTTTAGTTTTTGTTAAAAAAAATACTTAAAATGATTTTTATACACTATTACTTGGTAAAACGTGTTAATAAATTAGAGTTTAACTCACTAATGCAGTGACTAAAAGAAAATATTAATGGTATTGTTTTTTTAACAAAGAATCGGAATGGTTTCTTTTAAAAGTAACTCAACGAACATAAATATTTAAAAAAAGCATACAATTTTTAATAAAAAATAAAATAAAAAATTGCAGTCAAAAGTTTGTGAACTAAGTACAGTTTATTTCAAATTATTTTTATAACAACTTTTTTTATTGAATTAAATTTTGGATTTCAAAAAGTGCAGTGCCTGTCTTAAATGTAAGTAAACAAAACTCTACACATTTATAAAAATCCAACCAAAAGTCAATTTAAGCAAAAAAAAAATTTGATCTTCATTTCCCTGAAAGCGGGTGTTTCTTAAAATGTCAAAATAATTGTTTTAAAGTAGCAATTTTTTAAATAGCGATTAAGATAAAAATGTTTAATGTTCATTATCCTTTTTAATTAAATTATAATTTATATTATCGGAATTAAAATTTAATGAGAAAATATAAAAAATGTCAAAACGTCAGGGTATGCAATGCATTTGCACTTTCATTGTATGCACGCCACTGTATATTTCCACACGCTGCGGGTAGATTTTTTTTTAATTAAACAAAATATACAACAAAATATCAAAATCCAAGGTTTTGTTGGATTAAAACTAAAATAATTACTTTTAATTCAAATACCTATTTATTTTATCTGATTCACCTTTACCAATTTTTTATTTGGATAGCGTGGTAAATGTTGTCCATAAGGATAATATCTCTTTGGTCATGAGCATGTAAAGAAGCCCTAAAACGACGTTCTTTTCACACATATTGAAAGAAAATAAAAGTCTTTATCCTTCATCTCTATCCTCATCGTTTATTTAATGAAATATATCAGTGCTGGGAGTAAATTGGTTTGTCGGTACTAATATCTTTAATAGGAGTTTTTACCGTTCGGAGACCAATATCCTTGCCAGAGCGGACTGAAAGAAAACGTCGGAAACAGGAAATGGAAGCCGCAAGATAAAATAGTGAAAAAGGGACGGACCCGAAAAGAGAAAAGTACACTTAAACTACTGAAAAGGACGAATGATAAATTAGTTTTCACTTAATTGCCAAGAAATTAGTAAGAAATCAGGGAGCATTGTCCATGTACTTGAGGGTAATCGAAATTTAAGTTTATTACTTCTTGAAGAAAATGGCATTGAATGCAGAAATGTAAAACTGTATTTTGTACAGAAAAAAATATGTATTTGTATTAAACCTTCCTTGAAAATAAACATTTTTCAAAAATGGCGAATGCGCCGGGATTATTATGTTTTAAAATTTTCCGGTTTATTCTCAAAAACACTCGTTTGTATCATAAGCGTTTGACAGCTGATTATTAAAAGTTATACTTTTGTTACGATTATAATTATCCTCTTATATATGCCTGCAAGACAATTATCGCTTGATTACAGCGATAACTGTCTACTAGGAATCGATAATTCCATTGTATCTACGTATCCATGGCAATTAATAAAAATAACGTCAGTTTTTATTTTAATGTGACAGTTATTTAAAATGTCACGTTTTGGTAAAGAATCATTTAAATCAATTACACTATGTAACATGATATTTGTTTATCTGGATTTTATTACACAAATCGTAGTAGGCCATGCCCCCAATTACGTAACATACATTTGTTTTTTCAAACTGTCAAATTTTCAACGACAGCCGTCAGATCTTGTTGATGGCTTTGAGTGTCATTAGGGGACATCCATTAATTATGTGAGGCATTTTTCTGATAATTTAGACCCCTCCCTCCCCCTTGGTAAGATTTGGTGAGATGTGGTAGACCCCCCCTATCCCTCACGTAAGATTTTGGCCATTAATCTTTCTTTGTGGACAACATGTAAAAAAAATGAATAATTTTTTTTAACAAAATTGGATTATAATACATATTTTTTAAACTCAAAAGAGATTTTAAATGAAAGGTTTCCTGGGTAACCACAAAAGAGAAAATTATACTGACCTTGTCAAAGTTTTATTAGGAAGTTTTAAAAAAATGGGATGCCGCATGTCGTTGAAAGTACCTACACTATTTGCATTCGCATCTTGACTTTTTCCATGAAAATCTGGGAGATGTCATCGAAGAACATGAAGAAAGATTCCATCAAGATATTCGGGCAATGGAAAAGTGATAACAAGGAAGGTGGGATGCGACAATGATGTTTGGAATCGACTTCGGGAAGAAAATCATATAAAAGAAAAAGTCGTATTAAAATTCATTTTTAGCCAAGATTTAAAATCTATGTTAAGAAAATATTTTTCTAGATTGTATGTTTTGTTAAAATATTAATTCTGAGTTGAATTTCTTGCCATTTCTTGTTAATATTTTTTTTGTTTTTGATAAAACTGGGTTTGATTATATTATATAAATACCCCTTAAAAAAATAAAAACTTATCACTAAATTTTTAAAATTAAGTTAGAATAGTTTTTTGGCATACAAATATTGATAAACAAAACAAAATCAAATTTTGTTACATAGTGTTATATAATATTGTTAAATGAAGTTTTGTGTTAAAATTAAAGTACCTATTTGAAAATGTTATTCTTTGAGTTTTAATTAGTTTATTCGTGTAATTATCTAAACAAATTACATTTGTGCATAAAAATAATCAGATAATTTTGCCTTCAAGCATATTGCCTTTTAAAAAATGCATTCGGTCATTTTCATATTTTGAGGAAAAATATGAAAAGGAACTCGTGCATTTTTTAGGCAATATGCTTTTAAGCAAAATTATCGATAATTTTTAAGCACTTGTGTAATTAAACCCGATAACAACCGAGTGGTGGCGCTACTAGCGATACTTCTTTAGCGTATTTGAAAAAAAATTGTAGACCACTTACCTCGACCGAGCATGGTTATGTTTAACGTTAGTTTTTACACTAAGAATTATTTATTTTTTATAGAATAGTTAAAAAGTATTCTATAGATACCTTTAATGACACCTTCTATTCAATAAAATTTAGTAAATTAAGTCTTGTTGAAATACTGTAGTGCCCCACTTTAATTAAGGCAAACGCTATTTTAAAAGGTGTCATTTCAATACACAGAACATTTTCCTAGTCAATATTAGGTAGAAGGACCTCCTCAAAATTTTGCAATCGACTTTAGACCAGTTTTTTCGGATAATCGGCCACTGTGTATATTAAAATGCACCGATTGGTTTACTAAATCCACTCTTTTTTAAAGAGTAGTTTTAGAGTTTCGGATAGTCTAATATGTACAATGTTCTACAGACTACCTTTTAAACAAAATTTAAGCAATAAAATGTGCAGTAAGATACTAAACTAAAATATAAAAAATACAGAACTCTGCAATACCTATACTTTCTAAATCTCTACAAAGCTCCAAGCAATAATCACCAGTTTCATTTAGCCAACAAAGGAATGAAGAAACCAAATTCGGACTGTATTACATACCTCAGTAAATAAGGGTTGCTTCCTTGTTGCATAACACCATTCAAATGATCCTGTGGATTGTTTTCTTTTTTATTTCTATGTTGCCGTGGCAATAAGATGAAAATAATGACATAACAGAGTAGAAAGAACAGAAAGTGGATGGAAATGGTATTTAATAAAACCGACAAAGTTGTGTTTTCATTTTATTTATTCAAACTACCTAAGGGCACAATCGTAATAAGTATAGACAGGGTTTTATGTTATTTTTTATGTAAGAAATTACTTAACCTTACTTTTTCCAAATTTAACTTAAAGCTAACTTCAGCCCGTGAAAAAAAATGCTATTTCGTCCACTAGTGGGCGAAGTAATATTTCGCCCACCGGTTAAAGGTAAGAAATGAAATTAAAGTTGAATAAAATAAATAAATTTATTAGTTTTTTTCCAAAATACTTGTATATTTAGTATAATTTTGTGTTGATATCAGCATAAAAAAGATTAAGTTTAAACCCGTCGCCATTCAAGAAGAAAAGGTTTAATTTTTGTTTTTACTTTTTTGCATTTTTCTTTTAATTGCGTAAAAGTCCGGGCGCCCTTATAATATGTTTCTTTTTTTGCTGATATTTACATAAAATTTATGATGCAGGAATTTGTGAAGCTTCGCTGGTTTTTTGTTGAATTGTTTCTTGTAAAATGTAGAAAAGCATTATTGGATAATGTAAATATGTAACTTTAGCCTTGTTGTTTAGTTGTTTTATAAAATGGAATTTGTATATTGTACATATTTTTTATAATAACTTAATTTGGCAATTAAAAAAAGCTTTATCTAAGGGTGCAACATTTAATCCAATACCAATACTAATTAAACTGCTCGACAAAATAAAAATTTTTGTTTGACACAGGGAAGCCACCAAATTTTCTAATTAAAAACTAGCCACCCTTAATAACTTTTAAGTTATTGTAAATATGATTTTAATCAGAAACAGGTTGATTTAGATATCGAGGGGAAAGTACAAACCAAGTGTTAAACTAAACAAACTTTATGTTGCACCCTCTTACCTCCAGCTACCCTTACTAAAATGTTTTAAATGGCACTCTATACCTTGCGAAACATCATTTAAAAGGAAATGCAATTTCTGATCCATTGAAGTTAAAATCCTATCACGAATTCGCGAGTATTGATATATAAAACTACCTAAATATTAAAAAATTGCTGTATACTTTAACAGAAAGAACAGAATTAATTTTTATTTACGGATTTGATTTCTGTGCTCGTAGAACCGCATGAGGCATCATGGTTTTTACACAGAGAAAAAGCTTTTATATTGTGAATGGGTTACCCATTGAGCCAATGGTATATACTGTATTTGCAATACCTGAATAACAGCTAAATGAATGATTGTCTTACTTTTATTTGTGCAAACCTTCTTAAAATTAGTTCAAACATAAGAAGTCATTGAATTAAATTGTTATTTAACTGAAGCCACAATGAATCTTAATGAAAAACTATCATAGGCATAAAGTTATGGTTTCTAATGAATGGATACATTAAATGCAATCAAAGCTCTATATCCTTTAAATATGTATATTCTTGTGCCAATATTAGTTGTATAATACATTAATAGGAACTTTAAATAAAATGTATTCTGGAAACTGCTTCTGGTAGTCTTGTGTACACAGGTTTTCTGTAGGAAGTATTAGGAACCCACTAGAAGTGTTGGTGATATTAAGCTCTAAGAAAGTTGCTGACCCATCACTAGCAACAGCTACTGTACTGGATGTGCAGGATCTGTCTGCCATGGCATATGGTTATCCTAAAACGAAATAGGAATTTCATCTTATGTATTTAGAGGTGAATCCTAAAGATTGCTGAAAATCCTAAAGCAATATATACTTTCAGGACGCCCTGCAAGGATATCATGATGGTACTAAAAGACTATGGGAAGTTTTTTTCATAATTAAATAAAAACTTCGTCCTTTTAAGCAAAATAGCTATTTTAAGGCACACTGAAAGAAATATATACTAAAGTTAAATAAAAAAATAATTAGGGCAAATATATTTTATGTTTCATATCTGGACTACCACATACATTGCTAAAACAAATATATTCGTTTGGTTAGCAGCCTATTGCTGCCCTAGCAATATAAATGTGTTTCTAGCAATATTTTTTTGCTGTAATTCACTTATAGTTTACATTTTATAGTAAGGGTAAGTTTATTTTTATTTAGATCTAACATATCTTCTTTACAATAAATGTATTACAAAATTTAACATACATTCATAATAAACAGTAGTATAAATGTGTAAAGCACTAGTATAAAATTTTTAGTATAAATTTGTATTTACTTTTAGCAACAAATTTCTTTCAGTGCATGACACTGAATATCAACATAAACTGTGTCCATGGTATATACCTATATGAGTACACATTTACCTTTTTGTTATTATTTAGATATAATTAAGTAATTAAATTACTTGATAATGCATGGCGGACATACAATTAAAAAACATATACAACTTACCTTGAAAAGTCGGGATTAGGAAGTACAACCCCCAAGAAATTAGCTAATATTACAAACAACCAAACACTATAGTGATAACCCATACACTTACATCATTCGGCGTCAACAGAAATACCGATTAATCACATTTAACTATAGGCACGACGGCGATTGCAGGTTGCCGATGCGTGGTGTGGCAGGGAATGCCCAGGCGCGTTTGTATGAATTTTAGCAATCATTAAATTGAATATAGGCGGCATTGAAAAAATGGGAATGATAATTAGGCAAATAACAAGTATTTTTCAAGACAGTGAAAACATTGGTATTCACTGTAACACAGTAATAACTTACTTTACCTTAGTTTCCATTGGAATAAAAATCATAAACATTAAAAGAAACAAAGACTATTCTTATTTCATTTGTTTTTAATTTTTGGTTGAAGCATTAAACTTTTAATATAAATCAATTTTATAATTAATTAAATATTGTTAATTTTACCTTGATCAGATAAACTTTAAATGCAATCATTTCTAAAATTTTCAAGGTACACATTTCCATTAGGTTTAAATCCAAAGAGCCATTCACTCTATATCAAGTAATTTTAACTTGATAATATTTTGTTATGGGCTGAATATAATATTTGTAATAACATCAGTCCCTTACCCTCAATTGCTCCAAATATATTTGATTGAATAAACTTTAACTTTTATTGGAGAAATGAAAAACAATCAATTATAGGATTTTTATTGACTATATCAAGCTGTTTTTCTCTAAAATCATTGGAGGTATCCAGGCAAAAATGTGGACCATCAATACGTCAGTAAACTGGTTGAAAAATTTAGGAAAACTGGTTCAGTGTACAACTGAAAACACAAAATATCGTGTACTGGATGAAGCTGCACAAATTGGTTGTTGGTTCGGTTCACAAGGTTCTTAAAAGAATCCAGTTTTGTAAGGAAACGTATTAGAACAGCGGAAAATATAGCAGCTACTTTCAATGCCTTTGATGTAAATAGTAGGAAGAGTATAAGGGAAGTTGAACGCGAATTTACCGTGGTTGCTAGAGATTTTGGTTCTGTGGTATAGAACTAGTTGTTTAATTTTTACTTTAAACATTGGCGTCCTAAAGTATGACCTTTATTTTTTATAATTTAGTAAACACAGTTGGACAAAGGAGTTTTAAATGTTCTATCGTCGCAATTTTTAAAGCTCCTACGTTTAACATAGGTATTGGTACCGCTTTTTTGCTTTCATTTGATTACACTATTACCTAGAAATTTTTTATTTTTAAATTTGTCATCACCACTTTTATCTGTGGCGCGAGTTCTGGGACACCCTGTAGAGAGTTTGCACATCCATGCAGCTTGAAGCTTTGTTGAGATTTAGAAAGTATGTTTGCGGAGTTCTGTGTTATTTTTAATATATTAATTTAGTACCTTTCCGAATTTACATGCCCCCATTACTTTAATTTATGTATCTATTTTTTATTTTGACGGTTGGTTTTCTGTTGCGTTACATTTTATTTTTAAAAATTCAAATATTCTGGAATATTTTCACGACGTTTAACATTGATAATGACCTTTATAATCATGATAAAATGACCTCGTAACTTTCTCAATTTCCACCAAAGTTGATTAATTTAAATTAAAAAAGTTCAAGACAATCGAAATCCGTCTGGATAATTTTCCAGTGTTTGCCCGTTTACACGTATCCGGTTTCTTCTATTTATCTGTCAATCTATTTAAAACTAACTTTAGTTTTGTTCCTAAGAAAAAGAGTGTTTTATACGTGACGCGAACGTTTTGCACGTAGGTTTCACTGTACGTATATAGCAGCGGAAAGACTTACAGCAGTACCGGCTTAACTTAATTTTTGGCCAAAGAAATTTTCATTTTGGGTTTCCATTTCAATTTTTTTATTAAAATTATAGCTCATTATCCTCGTATTTTCCCAAAAGTACGAAAACACCCAAATTACAAAAACATAAGTAGTTCAGCAGGGTTCTTGCTACCTGCTTTACGACCATTTAAATTTAAATTGCTCGTTGAAAATTTATATCATAATATTTTATCTTGTCAAGATTTAAAACATATATTTCTAATGGATTAAGTGGAAGAGCAGCGAATGCTGAACTTCGCCCTTTGATCATATATGATTAATTTAGCTTAAAATCAGTAAAATTACAGGTCACTGTAGAATAAATTTATGCCCATAACTTATGATGGCAAACGTCAACTTTATGTCACAAACTCATGAACATAACTTTATGTTAAGTTTACTGTTAATTATTTGAATAAGTGGTTTATAATTATAACAAACATTTTGTAGATTTAATAACAAAATCCTACTTGTAATTTTACAAACCTTTTTGTAGACCCAGTAACAAAAGTATTTGTTTGAAATTGGGAACCTAAATAAAAATATTTTTGATTAGAAATGTTGCTTTATTATTCCATTTCCCAAACAAAAAAATAAGACATACCAATATAAATGAACACAAAAATAATATAGGTATACACAATTAAATAACAAACCATTCTGAAATCATCAAATTATAAAGAAATTTGGTAAAATATAATTATCAGTAGGTACTACTACAACACTTAGTGATGTATTTAGTACATTTAACCCGATTTACTGTATACCCTAATTTCAGTTTGAAAACCAGTGAAGGAATTTTTTTTCGGTTACTTCGCACACTCTTTAAATAGGTATAAGGAATCAGAATAACAATAATAACAGATTTCTGGTAATATTTTATAAACACTTTGGGCAGTTGTTACGAACCCGTTACGAATTAGAATAAAGTAAGCAGAAACATAAGTTGCAGACGCTGAAGTCAGTTGAACTTGTTGAAGCGTATTGTCAGTGGGAAATGTTTTGATTGACTGCCTGAAACCAAGTGTACTTTTTCAACGAAATAATTTGTTAAACATTAACAAAATATATTTTAAATATTTATTTTTATTTGTTAAAATAATTACAAACCCTGATTTTCTACAAAAATTTTATCAAAATTTTACAAAATTAAATTAACAAACTTCAAAGTCATATCAACAAATCTAATTTTTATAAAAGTGAAGAAACTCTTAAAAAAATAGTATTTACAACACGGCAGAAAGAGCATATTAACTGCCTCGCTTAGATCTGCAGCGAACACTGAGATCGGCTATAATATAAGTGCTTTTTTCGCCTGTTAGATAATGAACTATACTTATTTAAAAATCCAGAGTCAATTTTTTAGATTATTATTTAGTTTTTTTACGAAACTAAAAACTGAAAAAATGTTAGACCAAGCGAGATTTTTATAACCATGTAGATAAAATTAAGAACCCCTTTAAAATGTATAAATATTGCCATACATAAAGTACAAACTACTGTACAGTACAGTATATATGTTTGTTTTGGAACTTTACGATTCAAGCTATTGAGTAGTGCTGCATTGGACTCTGACAGGCATAAACTAAAACTATCAGTTCTCTTTTAAAACTTTACGATTCAAACTATTTGTTTCTGTACATTTTCAAATTTATTTTATTTTTTTACAATAAATAGAACAAATATTATGACATAATAGAACATTACCTAACAGGCGGAAAAAGCGCTTATTTAAAGCCGAGCTCAGTGTTCACTGCCGAGGCCTTAGCCAAGGCTGCATATCTAAGCGCGGCACTTAATATGCTTTCTCGTCTATACTTTTTTTTCAAGCGTTTAATTATTTTGTGGGTGTAACGTTTGATATATAATATATTATAATAATAATAATATTTTTATTATTGCTCTAAAAAAATACAAATTTTTGCACAAGTCATATAGAGTTTAAAGATAATAAGTGAATTACAAATATAATAAGCATATAACAGGAATTAATAAATAAAAGATATATTAACAGACAAGAAACCTGTAAACAATTAAAATAAAATAAATAAATAAATAATAATAAATTACGTTAGATTACTAAAATTAATTGATAAAAATTTATCTATGGAATAAAAGAATTTTGTAATTAAATATTGCCTTAACTTAAATTTAAATTGTTGGAAATCTATGTTTCTATAGTGATCTGTAAGTATACATTTTTTTATATAGACTTATGGGTATTATAATATAAAAAATTTTATATGGATATTATTTGGCATGAGTTTTAAACTCCTTTACCGCAAATTTTTATAACTTAAATTTTATTTATGAGATAATAATTAGTGGTATTAGATTTTATTGCGATCATAGAATTTATAATAATAGTATATTATGTACCGAGTTTGATAATCATCATTTTACTTACGAATTTTAATAAGGCACGAGTGAGCTTGCGAACGAATGTCTAGAAAAGTTTATAAACGAGTTGCATACTATACTTTTTCTTCGACAAATACTTAATATTATCTAAAAATGATTTAAATTAAATATTTCTATAAAGCGTCATCTATACGAAAACAAAGTAATCATCCCAAAACGGTTTTGTCACCATTCACATTACCCGTTATTAATTTTAATTAAACTTAACAATTATTTATACTTCAAAATATTTTATCCTCTCATTTTATTTTTTACTATAATTGCAAAATATTATCGAGTAAGTATTCCTACACGTAAAATGTTAAAGGTTCAAAAAGTGACAGTTGTATTTATTGGAATTCGCGTTAGAATTTCTAACTTGGGAATCTACCGGAGTTAAAATGTCTAAATTTTCTGGGTAAATCAAAATTTATCCCTTAAAAATACACGATATAGAAGTAGTTTTTCACAGTAAAAGTAAAGGGAATAATTTATGTAATGCAGTGCGCACGCAAACTTTTTAATGATTTCTCAATTAAATCTGGTTTACTGCACAACTACAGCAAAATCAAAAGGTATAGGTGTCAAGAAACTACTTTTGTTTTTTGTATTGAGATAATAAAATAATTTTCACATTTAGTATTATTTTCCAAATAAGGGCACTTTATATGACATTTATCTGCTAATTAACTTAAAGCTAACTTTAGCCCGTGACTAAAAACATTTTGCTAACATCAGCCCGTGACTAAAACGCCATAAAGCCACAGCTTGTCATTTTGTGTTATAAAGGTGGGAGTGGGAAGGTATCAAATAAAAGGGTTTTTAAGATTTTTAAAATTCCCTAAACATTCAAATTTTTTAAAAATTTTAAACTTTCCAAAATCTTCCAAAATTTTCAAAATAACGAACAGTAACTTATCAGTAATTAGTCAGTAACTTTTTGTAGATGGTTAATTTTTTATTTATAGGGGGAAGGCTTAGTTAACTTACCATTAGTTGACAATCCCTGAAACATACAACAGCTCTTCATCTTCCATAATCTGAAATCTGAAATCTCAAAGAATCTATAAAAAATTACCCTGCACCAATTTATTCGGAAGCACTGCGCACCACTTTGTTAATACAAAATGAAAAATTGAAACATAAATAACCCTTGTTTACAGCCATTTTGCCCAACATATCTTAATATGATTTTCTTGTGTAGTTTGGTTCACTAAACGCGAAAATCACACTTACATTTTTTTTCATGGAAGCGTTTTCGAGATATGAATTTACAAATGTTTTTTTTTAATTTTCTGAGGTGTTTAGACGTTTCAGAGTAAACTTCGAGTTATAATTAATCGATTTGACCAAACAAGCACTTAAATCAAAGATAATTGAGCCCTCTTCAACTTTCTCTTGTATAGTTTTGGTTTCGGCTCAGTAGTTCGAAGTTATGAAGTTGAAAAAGTACTTTTTTTACAAAAAACGAGGTCCAAAATTTACATATCTTTCTGGAAAGATAAAAATCGAAAAGATAATTCCAGTTTGATTTTTTTTACGTATAGATTAGGAAAAAACTAAAAAATTCATAACTTCGCCATTTATCCATGGATTTTTATAAACAGCAGCTTATTTTTTTCCTTTAAGTATAATCTATACGCAAAATAAATCAAACTAGAATTATCTTTTTCTACGACTACTATGTAAAAGTCACTTTTCATGATGGCATCGTTGCTTAGAAAATAAATCTTTTCATTGGCAAGGCAAAACACGAATGTAAAGTTACAGTTTTTTGTGAAAAGTGACAGGTATGTATGAAAATAAATTGACAGCAAAATTTGTATTGTATTTGTATAATATATATATATATATATATATATATATATATATATATATATTATATACATATTATGTATATTTAAATATTATTTAGAACACAATTAATTGTGTTTCTATAATAAATTCTAATTTTTAGTGCCTTTATTTAAATTAAGAGGGTAAGTTTATTGATTTTAAGTAACTTATACCTTAAAAGTTAAAAGAATAAGATGAAGGTAATTTTAACAGCTATCAAACACGTTTTTAGGTTATTTTGTTTTGTATTTGAATATAATAAAAAATAAAAGGGTCGTAGAAAAAACATTGTGTTTTACTTGTAAGAAAAGCTTTCTTCAAGCTCGTGTTAATGCACACTCGGCCTGACGGCCTTGTGAGCAACTTAAACACTCGAATAAAAAAGTCGCTTTTCAACACTTGTAAAACGAATAACTATTTCGATTTCTCTTTCCCAAAAAGATATGTAAATTTTGGACCTCGATTTTTGTAAAAAAGGACTTTTTCAACTTCATAAAATCGCCAGTATAAAACTATTGAGCCGATACAACGATAAAACGTCAAAACACCTCAGAAAATTAAAAAAAGATTTTTTTTCGATTTTTTAAACTAGTGTATTTATTGGAAGTTTTGTTATGACGGAAATAATTGGGAGGATCCCTCATCATTATTTTATGACTAAGAACTTATCGGTTCTTCTGAAGCCGGCACTGGACAAAAGGGGTATAAGTGTATTTTTACGGGCCATTACAGTAATCATTAAATCCGCGTTACATGACCCGGAACATCGTTTCCCTCGATGAGTTGCGTGAATTCCGTGATCGGCACCCAACAGGATGTCGGCAAGCATCCCTGTTTAATCAGCGCCGTGTCTTCGGTTCGAACACGTTTCAGACTTCTGCTGTGTCGATAATTTCGTTCGGTAAATAAAAAAAGAACCTTGTTGTGCATTACTCCCGATACAAAGCCTCCTATTGGGAAAGACAAAGGAAAATTGAGAATACGTAGATTTGCCCGAAAACCTGACCAAAAGTCAGTAAAGCTTTGAATTGACTTGCCTGCATAATAAAAATATAATAATAATACTTCATTTTCATGGACTATTATATATTTTGTTGCATCAGTGCCTGGGCACAATTCCGCGCGCGATAAAACCCAATTTAAATATATAAACATTTATACCAATATTTATCATAAAGGAAATATTGTATACTTATTCTAATGCTCGATAGTCGTATAAAAGAAAAACTTTGGGTTGAAAAATATTCATAAATTAATAGTAGTCGTGAATTGAGAGTAACATACATATTTAATCAGGAAATTTTGATTTGACCCTGGATTAACCCATGGTCTCATTAATTATATTTGAAGTAGTCTTTGAAATCAAAATATTACTATTTTTGTTTTCTTCGTGGAGCTAATTTTAATGGACAATCATTTTCAAAGTGTGCAATATTAATGTTAAAAAAATTAAATTTTCTTCCAATAAAAAAGTTCTATATATGGGTCATTCCATATCAAATCAATCAATCACCAAATTTTAAAAATTGTATTTTTTGATTCAGTTAAATTGATTGAGAAATCGATAATAAGAAACATTGTAAGTATACGAATATATTTAAAAGAAGAAATATAAAAACTAAAAATAATATAAAAATGTATAACAAAGATCCAGAAAATATTATTATTATTATAAAAAATTAAAAGAATAAGCGCAGAATTATTTATCAAGCATTGGAAAATTATTTTTTTCCAATATTAAACGTGAATTTATGGTTGTAACGTTTTTAACTGTTCGTAGTGTAAATTTAAACACGCACTGGTTTATTAACGAACTAAACTATTTATTGTATAACTTAATTACACTTTAAACACTAAGAAACTATAAAACCAACTAAACATTTAACTACTAATTATTTATATATCACTACTGTACTACAGTCTATTTATTTGCACGTATATTTATTTATTTTGTCGCGACTACCAAAGCTTGACTGACTGCTCCAGGCTCCGATGTTCCTTATATATTCCTTGCCTACGTAACCACGTCACGCAAGCACTTTTTCGAATATTCCAGCGAGCTCTCGATCGCTGACTCACCGGCGATGAGTCATCATTCCGAGATCCAGAGCCGTACTCGCTACAATGTTTTGATAAAAAACTTTAATGAAACTTGAATTTATGGTTATAAAATACTAAAAAGTGGCTTTAAAAATCGAATATATTTTAATCCCACTTTCATTATGGGCCTAAAAAATTTGTTTTACAGTCTAGTATAACATATATTTAAAAAATAAAAAAAACAAATGTAGCTCTTCAAAATAAGTCAAAATTTAAGTTAAAAGTTAAAAACAGTGAAAAAAAATTTTGGTTTTTATATATTTTTTTCAAAAACTACATTTCAAAACGAAGAAAATAGCCACAGGTCAAATGAGGTTACGATAATTTAAGCAGGAGTTACGAATTTCTGAAAATTAACGTATCGTTTTTTTGCGATTTTTAAAAATTCATATCTTCGAGGCTTTTGAAAATTAAGGGCTCAAAATTTAGGGTTAGGCGTCTTTTGATATTCATTTATTTTTTATATATATTTGATGGCTTTTGCAACCATTTCTATACACACATTAATAGGTAGAGATATTTTAATGCATATATCTCATTTTTATCAAAACGGATATAAGGGGTTTTGATACTAGAGGATTCATATATATATATATATATATATAAGCTTGACAACCTAATACGCTAAAGAAGCATCGCTAGTAGCGCCACCACGTGGCCGTTAACATTATTAACAATTTTTTTAATAATTAGCTGTCAAACACTTATGTTACAAACGAGTGTTTTTGAGAAAAAGGCAGAATAAGGCAAAATATATCGAAAAAAAAAAAACAGTTTTTTGAAATGAAATCCTGGGTTAAGTTTTTACCGGTTTCCCAATAAAGAGTGAAAATCCGAATAAAGAAATAAATTGCATACAGTGTTGAAAAGTCGTCACTTAACGGTGAAATACTAAAAAAGGGTATTACATTATTTAATATATATAATTTTAAAATGCAATTGTCGGCATTTTTTGTTATAATTCTTAAAAATGTCCAAACTTAAATTTAAATTATATTAGGTAATGTTATCATTAGTTAATTCTGCACCAACAAATATACGTACCGAAGTGGATCATTTGGGAAAACATGAAATTGCAACGATTTAGTTTTTGAATTACAATTATAATTAAAAACACAATAATTTACAATAATCACTTAGATAAAATACACACACTACCGTAACTATATAAGCATATAAGCGTTGAGTTTCTCAATTAATGATATAAGGAATAATAAATTAAAATCGAGTACCTAAATTTGTTCAGTTTTTACCTGCAACGTGAATTAGCTGTGCAATTGAAACTTTGCGAACAAAATTTGTCGAGTAAGACTTTTAATTTTGTGAAAAAACTACTTATTTATTTAAAAATAATGTGCAGTTGGTATGCTTTAAAGGTATTGTTTAAAATTCCCACAATGCTATCTAGCATTATACATTCATGATACATTCAAATTACAAAATTTCGTTTATATTTAACCCTATATGATTTCGTCAAATAATTATTTTGAAATCTCAATTTGGACACAATAGCCATAATGAAATTCTTTAAGTAGTAATGTCATTTAAATTATAGCGTCTTTAAAAAGTCAAAAAAGCATTGTTTAAAACGTTATTCAAGTTTGGATTACTGTATACACTCACAGCAGCCTCATTTATTTTATCAATTCGGTTTACAAAATTAAGACCAAACATTTGGAAAATAAAATGTCATTACCTAAAATAATTAAACTCCTTTCTTGACTAAATGCAGTAGTCGCTAGCTACTGTATAAGAGAATAGTTATATATTTAGGTCCTAATTACCTTTTTGAAATTAGATTTAAAAAATTTAAATGTATTTATCACCCAACAGAAATGGTTTACCAATTACAGGACAATTTTAATTATATAAATAAATACTAATGTAAATATAATATTTCACACTTAGTTAACTTTAAAATTATTCATGGCCTACGTTGTAAGCATGATAAAGAATATTAACCTAAAAGCCTAAATCGCCTTGGTACTTAATATAGTATACCAAAGAAGAGAGCAGTACTCCAATTTGGAGCGAACCAATGAATAATACAAAACTTTTAATGCACCCTCACACAATTCATTAACTAATTTTTATTATTATTAAAACCAATCATTTTAAAAGCATATTTTACAATACTAGAGATATTTTTTTAAATGATAATTAGGTATCAAAATGTTTTTGGTACTTGTACATTTTGAAATGAAGTCGTTATTAATTTTGTACTCAAGAACAATTTTATTTATATGTATACAATTTCAAATCATCAGCAAAATTGAAATGTGAAGACGATATAAAATTGTAAATGTCATTGATAAAAAGGATAAATAGAAATGGACCCACGTTAGAACCCTGAGGTCCTCCAGAGCCTTGACTAAAACTTTCGATAGACCACAAATAATTGAAGATTATAAAGTGGAATAGGTCTAAAAGCTTACTACTATAAAATTGTATGATCAATCCTTTTAAAGACCTTTAAGAATTCTATAGACAATACATCTACCTGTCATCAAAATTTACTCAATTAAAACAATGTTATGGGGGTACACTGTTTAAAATATCTGTGGTGTAAAAAGTAATCTTAAAATGGTGTCAAAATCCAACACCAAGTGGTGTTAATATAACACCATAAATTATGGTTGAAAATGTTATATACAGCAAACACCAAAACGGTTTTAATCTTAAAATATTTGAGAAGTCCACCTACACAGAAAAAAATAATCACGTGATGTTCTTAAATCTCGCCTCTGTTGACTTACATGAAGAATATATAAGCTCAGTTAGTCCTTTGCTTTGGTGTGACACTACAAGTTATTCGATACTAAAGACCTTAAATAGGTGGAAACAAATGTCAATACTTGAAGTAAGTATTTTAAGTTAGTGGAACGCACTAAAAACATTATCTCTAGCGAGTTAAAGGTTCCATTTTCTGGAATCCTACCACTGGTAATATACTAGTAATGCGTCAAGAAACTTCCGGTTTCCTTTTTTTTCCTTTTTTCTGTGTAGTATGATTTAATTTGACCACAAACACATAATATTTAACACTGAAAAGGAGTTCAATTTACACCAGGTAAAATTTATTTTAATACTGTGTGAAAGTTAAATTAACACCATTTTAGTATTTGAATTTACACCGGATCAATGAACCATATTTAACACCATTTTTGTTTGTATCGATATAGACCATGTATAGTGTTAATTTGGTGTTAAAATGGTCATGAAATTTTGAACAGTGTAATATAGTTTTTAACGCTGTTATAGATTTGACTGTAGACCTATAACACAAATACCTTCTAAAAATTCCTCATAATGGCTATGGAGGCAATGGTGCAAAATTACGGATATTTAAAAAAAAATTAAATTTGGAGTAATGGGGGTATGATGGTTTAATAACAATCTATGCGATTAATTTTAAGATTTGATAAAAAAATACATATCAACACAATCAATTTTTGGGCTTTTGTGTAAAGTCACTTTTATTTATAAATATCAATATTTTTAGGCAATGTAATAAATGGGTAGTGTATTATTTATGGTGTTAACTCGCGATCACATATTCATGACAAAGGGCAATAAGCCATAAAATTTATATCGTAATTCGTGTCCGAAATTTGCGCGGATTAATTTAAATTCAGTGCCGGGTGCAGGGCAAAGTAAATGCCAACGCATTCATACCTCACAATTATTTCTCATTATCATTTTATCAAAATGAAATTGTCCATTATCATGTAATTTCGTCCTATAGGGGTGCCGCTTTAATATATTCGATATCTGCGCCACCAAATATAATTTCAATTAATTTCATTTTAAACCTGAATACGTATCAATATGACTTGATTGGATATTAAACTTCGATAATAAAGGGTGTTTAATTAGGACTGCTAATAATAGGAATAATTTTCAAATCGTGTTATAATTGGTGGATTAGGTTTGACAAATCATTATAATTAGATTAACACTAGAAAAACCGTATCCTTTAAAACCAATTTTGAAAATCGTTTTGCAAGTCAGGATATGTATAGAAGATTACCTTATTTTTATAGCAAACTGGCTATTTCTCGTACAAATTGAACGGTGCAATGTTAAATGTTAAAGTGTATTTCTCAGCGGAGACATCATCGGTTCTTATTAACCAATCTTATATGGAATCACCCAGTAATTACGAGAAACAGTATTTTACTTTAAAAAAGTACCTCATCCTAACCAATTTTATTACAAAAAATATCAAAACATGTAAATTTCTCTGAGAGTAAAAAACAGTAAATTAAATATTAAATTAAATAATCAGTGTTGCCACCTCTAGCATCAATGTAAGCATTAATTCGACAAGACATGCTTTCTATTAAGTTATGAATTTCTTCTCGGGAAACATTTCCCCACCCCCTCTAAAACTGCTTTTATTAGTTTATCTGCATTGCCAGGGCTATTTTGAGGAGCTATAATCCTTATTTTAACCTTATTCCATAAGTTCTCAATTCGATTAAGATTCGGTGAAGAAGAAGGCCACTCTAAAACAGTCACACCTTCCATTTCCAAACAATCTTCAATTGCCAGTTTTTATGATCCTAATACCAATTTAAATGGCTAACTCCATTTTGCACTAATTTTTTGTAACCCTTAACTGTGTTTTGCGATTTTTTTATTTATACTGGATAATGTACCACCGCTGATAAGTAGCATAAACACTTAATTGCAGTCTTTTGCGACCTATCCAAGGCTTTTGATTGTGTCCATCATGAAATACTATTAAAGAAGTTGCTGTGCTATAATTTCTTAGACAGTGCAGTTGCTCTTTTAACCTCCTACTTATCAAATAGAACCCAACAAGTCAGGGTAGATGGAGTTAAATCCGAAGGTATGATCAACTATGGTGTACCACAAGGATTAGTTCTAGGGCCCATTTTATTTTTAATATATATATAAACGATCTGCCCAACCTAAATTCCTTAGGCGCGGGCTCTGTAGGTATTTTTTACCAAGAGTTAAAACGAGGACTTGACGTTTAAACTTTAATATTTCGCAAGAATTTTGAATTTTTACATTGGACACAGAACTGACGGGTAAAAGTGGGTACAAAAATTATCAATTTTTTTTTAAATTGCTATTATTCGAATCTATGATAAAATATGAAAAACACATTATTTAATGTTTTATGGTTTGTAGTGAAATTGAAAAATTTAAGATAAATTGAATATATTTCAAAATGAAATCACTCAAATATTTGATTTAGCAGTTGTGACACGCCAAGGTGTTTTGAATATTTATTATGTTTTTATACAAACGTGCTTTTAAAAAAATTCATTAAAATTGGGTGGAGAAGTTTAAAAGACCTGTATCTTTTGTAATATATTAAAATATTTACAAAAAATATTAAAATACCTACTCTATTGACTGATGACATCAAGTTGTCCAACTTTTGTAGAATCACCCATATTACATATTTTGTTATTGTGTAAGAAACCCAAATTGCTTTTATTGATCCGTAGTAGTTGAGATAATGCAGGTAATTTTATTCGTAATCATGTTTACAGGCTTTCTGCCTCTCGCTTTACTCATTAAGATTAATTATTTGATACATTTTCTGAGCTTATGTTAATCTAGATTGGTTAAAAGCGCTTTTACTACAGTGATGCTGCTTTTAAGATGTTTGTTTTACAATTATTTTAAAAGTAGCAAGTTTGCTTCAGTCTCTTTTTGTTGCCATTTTGTCGGAAATTTATAAAAATTTGATTTTATCCGTACGAAATATTTTAGTTAATTATATTTGGTATTTTATTTAAAACTTATATTTTCCAAAATTGCATATTTTCTGCTGTTGAATTATATGGCAGGTCTAAAGTGTTACGAGAATACTTGTGGCCATATATCTCTCAGCAGGATCTTTCCTACGCCTAACCTTTATTAAAATGAAAAACTTCAACATGGGACATTATTAACCTGAACCCAATATCTGAGAAATTATGGGGTCTGACATATTTATTGATGTTATTTTATAAAACTATAGTAACAAAAAGCAGCATTCAAATAACTCTACGGAACATTAATTATATTTTATTCATGCCAGGTCACTCATAATAATTATAATTGTCCGAATATTAATTCTTAGCAGTCGCGGTTTGTAACTGACTTCTTATTTCGCCGGCAGTAAACTAGATTTAACTTTAAAAAATTTCGGGTTGAGACACCACCGTGGAGTGCTCATAAAACATTTTATTCAGCAACATTGTATGCAGCAACAGCATCACAGCAGATACGACCTGAAGATGGTACATGAGATTGTACGGAAACGTCGTCAGACATACGGTTCTTTTAAGAACCAAAAACTGACAACACGGAGCAGATCCCGAAAAACCATTAATACATATATAGTTTTATATATATATACAGTGTGTCCACGAATGGACTTAACTATACTTGTAAAAATATTTATTTTAAATTTTTCGAGAAAAAGTCATTTTTCATCATTTCTTTTGCTTGTTATATAAATACGATTCGCGTTGAGAAACATCCATTTAGTTGTACAGGGTGAACAAAAATAATGATTTTCAAAATAAAAAAATTTTAAGTATTTTTTTTTAAGCGCTATTATAAAAAGTGTGTATAAAGAAATCAAAAAGTCAAATTAAGTTTTTTCATATGAGTTTTTGATACTAAGGTATTTGATATTAAAATTTAGATATTAGTTTTCACCTTTTAACAAATAATTGTAGATATTGTAAACATGTCAGTTGAAACCAACAATCTTGCAGTCAATTTCTACAAAATAATAGGACCACCCAAGTTAGGACCTGAATTGATTTTATATTTAATAACAAATATCTTAGTAACAACAACTCACATAAAAAAACTTTATTTGGCTTTTTGGTTTCTCCTTTCAAGCTCTTTATTTTACACCTTAAAAAAATATTCAACAATTTTTAATTTATTATAATTGTATTTTTTGCGCACCCTGTATAACGAAATAGACGTATCTCATCGTGAATGGTATTTATACAAGCAGAAAAAATTATGAAGTGACTTTACTTCGAAAAATTGAAAATAAATATTTTTACAAGTATAGTTAAGTCATTCCGTGGACACACTGAATATATTAAAAAAAAACTAAAATAGCTTTAATACAACATATATAATTTAAATTATTAAAAAAAACAATTTAACAAAATATTATTGCATTTTTTTTGTTGTTTTTGTCTTATTTGCTATTAAACTAGGAAACAATGTTTTTGTTGTCATTTTCTATTGTTGAATTATGTCATCTACAATAATTACTTTTTAAAAACTAAACATTACTGCGCATATTTTGAATATAAACCTACTTAAAATATATAAAAATATTGCTGAGTTGAGTTGACACGGTTGCTATGGAAAATAAATTAAAATTCAAAAGTTTTGAGAAGGCTTGCAGTTTGTCAACAGAAAACAACATTAGAAACCTGTGAAGTTAGTAATTTAAAACTTTCATAACGATTAAATATTACAGTGAGGGTGTAAGGGCACTAAAAAGTTCAGAACAATGCTATAGGCAATATGTTTAATAACTTTGTGAAACTAAATAAGGATTCTACAAAAATAATAGTTGGGTCAAAAAAGTAATTTTATTCAATTTTAAATAAAATCTCCAGACCAAAAACTGACATTTAATTAAAAATATATTACATTTACGTTCAGCAAATTCAATGAAGTCAGTTATAATTTTTTGATTATAAATCCATAAACCAAGTCAAACATGGAAAATAAAAAGTCCCGTTTCTGGACAAATTCAAGGATTAAGTTGGCATTATTCCAGAAAAGAAGCAAAGCTATAGCAGTAAATGAGATAACAACTTTCTAATGGGTTTCATAACATTTTTCCTAAAATTTGATCTATTTAAATATGAATTTTTATTTAAAAAATATGAAATACGATGTTGGCATTAACACATCATTAAATTTGTCAAGTTCTGCTTAATTTAATACTTAATATTTAATTATTCCTGGTGAACTGATAAATTGCCTTTTACTTACTTTATTTTCCAATGACGTTTCGAAAATATTAACAAAGATGATAATATAAAGTTTTTATTTTTGTTACTATTAGAAAATTGTTTATTTCGTTCCCTCAGCAATAGTTTTTAGACATGTGATATACAGCATAGTAAGAACACAGCGTTGCTAACGGCGTCAGTTGAAAATATTTTATATTGAAATTCATAAATTCCTTTGAATAAAAAAGTAAAATGGTAAAAAGTAAGGCGACAAAAGTTTTCTAACCATTATATACACGGGTAATATATTTAAATAATAATATTCCGAAATTAAAATTTATCGAGGCAAAAGCTCATACGCTCGAGGCCCATTTCGAAACTCTGGAGATTCGCCCAGGGAGACTTGTTCTTTGACGTTAGCCGGCAAGTTTTAAATAAATTTTCCACTATATCTACGACTTTTTCGATATAAATATACTTTTTAGTCTGGCGGCATTCCGATGATTTACATTGCTCATTTGTATTGGGCATATGTGACTGTCATTTTCTAATGGAACTTTCATTTAAATGTACATAGGACATATTTTATCCATAAAATTTTAAAATACGATCGTTACGTGAATTTAACGCTTACAATTTTTCTATATTTGCGATATTTTTTCACCATCAATAATGTTTATGAGAGTAAAATATATTTTTCACTTCCACCTCTTAAACATGTTTGCCTATACACTAAGTCATCTTTTAAATACACATTGACAAGCTGTGACTTTATAACGTTATAGTCACTTCCTTGGAAGTGGTCAAATATCAATATATCCTATTTAAAATGAGACTAAAAAACAAGAGGTCTGATCAAAACCAAACATGTCCAAACAACTAATCACAGCTCTCCATAAAGTCACGTGTCATCAAGATGGCACACTCAAAACAGTTACTGTCAAATGTAACAATTTTTAAAGGATTTAATGTAAAACAAATAAAATTTGGAAATTTAAAGTGATTAAAATGGTTTTTACGAGTTTAAAATTCAGGAAATATTTATACAGGGTGTCGAAGAGCTAGCCACACAGAGAAAAAGGGAACGCGCCAAAAGTTATGCGAAACACATACTTAAAAATTAAAATTATCTAACGCAAGGGATAAGCAAGATAAAAATAAAAACGATAGCCAATCCCAATAAATGGCCAAAGGGAGTTCTTTAAATTGCCAGGAGACTTAAGATGCATTGTTGATATTATAACAAAGTTCAACACGATTTTCCTCCCCAAAAATTTTTTTAACAGATTTTAAAAATAAAGGTCAAAAAACGCACCCGTATATTTTGGAAACAAATCTTGATCTTTTAGTTTCACGATTATAGTATATTGCTTTAGAATCTATAGTGGTATTAAAACCTAAAAAACAGCACTTTATATACAGGGTGTTTCACATTCGGGGTCCATTGGAAGTTTTTAGGGAACGGAAAAAAATATCGATTTGAAAGTTAAAAGCTTTTATAATAAAAAAAAATAATTTTTTTTTTAAATATTTTGAACAAAATGCCAGTTCTGGTTTAGTAAAATTACTATATCATTTTCTATAGTTTAGGTATATATACCTAAAGTAAATAGTTTTCGAGTTCTCTATACCTAAAGTTAATAATTTAAGTGATATTTAACAATTACATCAACCAAAATAATTTTTAGTTTTCTAAAAAAGTTAGTAACGGGTTTTCTTGGATAATTTGTTAAAAAATATTAAAGAATTGATATGGAATCTTTTACAATGTTTTAAGATTCCAAAAATTCCACCCCCATTTCGGCAAACCTAATGGCAAAAAAGTTATAGGCTATTTTTGATTGACGCGTATTTGTCAAATTTTAACAAAAAAAATAATAACTCGAAAACTATTTACTTTATGTATGTATAGGACCCGGTACAGTAATTTTACTCGGAATTTTATGTAGAATTTAATAATGTAAAAATATATGGGGTGTTTTATTTAAAATAAAAAAGATGGTGTCACTTCCGGTCAAAATATTAAAAAAAATAGAATTAATTAAATAATAAAAGCTTCCAAAATTTCAAATCGATATCTTTTGCCGTTCCTTAGAAACTTTTAATGGACCACGAACGTAACATACTCGTAATTCGTAAATGTGCAACACCCTGTATATAATTAAAATAATTTTAAAATAAATAAATAATTTTATTGGTTGGTCATTTATTTAGTGAATAAATTTGTCTGGCTGTTCTATTATGTGCCGAATCCCGTGGATAACATTTTTTTGAATCTCACTTAAAAAAAATAAATTACGTGATCTGAAAAAACTCCGAGATACGGGTATCATTTTTTAAGTCCATTTTCAAAATCTATAGGAACTTTTTATGGGAGGGAGAAAAATCAAATTTTGTCGTTCTGTGTAATATATAAAATATTTGGTCGACTGGAGTGCACTTCATTGTGACACTGCTGTCGATTTTGATTCCTGTCATTATTTATCAGTTTAAGTTGTTTTCCTCTTCTGATTATGCCGAAATGATTATTATTTTTGGGAAGTTATTCTGCGTTGTAACGAAATTGAAGGTAATCCTTAAGGTATTAAAATAAATAAGCTATTTTCAATGCCTTTGATGCAAATAGTAGGAAGAGCATAAGGGAAGTTGCAAGCGAAATTTCTGTTCACAGTTCAGCGTGTTATGATCTCCTAGAAATTTTTAAAGCTCCAACGAGAGCTAGGTATTGGCTGCCGCTTTTTTTCTCTCATTTTTTTCTCTGTGGCGCGAGTTCTAGGACATCCTGTATATTTGAAAATTTTGTTAACTTTTAACATAAAATAATAAGTCATAATATAAAAAAATATCCTATGGTATTATACAATCATAAAATGTTTAAGATATTAAACCTAAACAGATAAATCTAATATCACAAAAATACACGAAATAATACATTAATTCCTAAAATAAAATTTCTCTTTTTTTATTGCTGAGCGGCGCTGCAAAATAAATTACATTTTTTAAGCCACGGATTTACCTACAATTCCGTTTGTTATTTATATCTGAGTTCACACAATGAGTTGGAAGACCTTTTCCGTACGAACGGAAATATCTGAATAGAGTATTTTTGGCGGACTTTCATGGATGGGTCAATGGGCCTGGCCATCCGACATATTACCGGTTTGAAACGGTGCCTACGGTGACTACTTTTACATATTTATCAAAAAAGGCGAACCAAATCCTGGCATCCGAGGCTTTCTCTGCGTTTGTCCATGTAAATATTAAATTGATTTCATGAGAAGACGTATTACCAAATGAAATATTGATAAGTCCGATTCGGATTTCGGCTTTGACAATGCACATATTTCAATGTTTTATGCGATGGCTTTGCATTTTGGGCCAAACAACCAAGCTGATTTATTATTTTAATAAATAATTTCTATTTTGTATTATCCTCCATCAAGACCGTGCACAAGGGGGAGTTATGGGTTAACCCGTCCAATTGAAAATTTTAAAATAAAAAAAATATTATACCACTCAAAATTTACCTAAAGAAAATCGTAACTGTTAAAAAAAAAAACAATAACCACTAAAATTCACAGCGACCTTCAGAGACAATTTTTTTAAATAAAATTCTTATACTGTCAGATTTCTTAAAATGGGTTTGTAATTTGTTTGTTTTATTTTGTAAAATTTTAACATATTTTTTGTAAAAAACCAGGGTTTATAATTATTTTAACAAAGTAAAATACAGGGTGAGTTTTAAGTTGACGCTTTCCTTTTAACAGCGTTCCCTAGTAAATATTTTAAGTAACTTTTTTATCCAAACTCAAAAATAAGCGAGTTATAGCCCTTCAAAGTTTAATTAAATTTTGAGCCGTTAGCAATGAAAAATGTCATTATTTACTTAAGTTTTTGGGCCTCAATTATTGTTAAAAATGTGTCATTTTGGTTTAAATGGTTATGTTTGTTGTCATAGATGACATTTTGCATTGTTTATTTTGTTATTTTTATTTTTATGGTTATGTTTTTTGTTAACAATAGCCAGGACCGGCTCAAAATTTAATTAAATTTTAAAGGACTATAACAATCTCATTTTTGAGTTTTGATAAAAAAGATACTTGAAATATTTATTTGTCTATCTGATTTCTACACGCTGTTAAAAGAAACGCATCAACTTAAAACTCACCCTGTATTTTACCGAAAGTTTTTCAAAGGTAATATGCAATTTTGTAAGCATTTTGTTAATTTATTAATTAATTATTGTTGAATTATTGATATAGAATTTTGTCATTAAATATACAATATGTTTGTTATAATTACAAACTACTTATTCAATTATTTAACAGATTACAGTTGGTTGTAAACTTAACATTATGTGGAACTTGATTAAAATAAACTTTGTTTAATATTTGGTTAAAATCAACAAATAATTTTTTACTATGTAGGCAATTTAGTAAATTTAATAACGAACATTTTAGACAAGATTTTTTTTAATCTCCGTTAATTTGTGCATTTATGACAAAAATTGCAAAATTGTCAAAAATTATATTTTGGTTTGTAATCACTGTTAAGGGATGCTGAACAAATAAATTCTATAAATATACTCGACAAATTTTGTTCAATTGCACAGCTAAATCGCGCACGTTATTTGTGTTTTACGTTGCATGATTTCGATTGATTATTCCTTATATCATTGATTAAGAAACTCAACGCTTAAATGCTTATATAGTTAAGTTAGTGTGTGTATTTTATTAAAGGGATCATGGTGAATTATTGTGTTTTTAATTGTAAATAAAATTAAAGAACTAAATCGTTGCATTTTCATGTTTTGCCAAAGGATCCAATTCGGTAAGTACATTTGTTTGGGCAGAATTAACCAATGATAACTTTACCTAATATAATTTATATTTAAGTTTGGACATTTTTAAGAAATTAGTAAAAAAATAATTTTTGCAGAAACATTAGCTTAATATAAACCATTTTTATGTTTGAGTTCTCTAAAACACGCCGACAACTGCATTTTAAACAACAAAATAAATACCTACGAATTCATGGCAACATAATATTATATATAATTAGGGATGGGATTTTAGTTATTTTACTTTTTTCAACAGATGTAACTATTTGAAAACCAATAATGCCAAAATGTGTTTTAAAAGATTTTCTTTTATATGAACCTAACTTGTTTTCACCTTTTTTTACCTTTTTTGGAGGTTTTTGCTGTAAACTACCTTTTTTATACTTTTGTTACCTATTTTTTTAACTTGGTTTCACCTTTTTTACCTTTTTTGGAGGTTTTTGCTTTAAACTACCTTTTTATACTTTTGTTACATATTTTTTAATTTGTCAGTTTATTTTCACCTATTTGTTACCTATTATTACGTATTTTTACTTATTTTATTTTTTGTGTTTTTTTAAATTTTGCGCCAATATTTTATCCAGGGCGTGCAACTCAACGGTATAGAATTTTTTCTTATGGTCACAGACTGTAACAGTAACTTTCTTTACAGTTACCTTCTTTGTAGTGAGCTTATGTTCTGTCATAGAAGTTCTGTGTAGTGTGTCACTCAGTGAAACACAGTTTATTGCATAGAAATAGTTTATTGTGGATATGTTCTGTGTTTGGGTATGCGGCTAAACAAAATTATAAACGAAACGTGAACTTTTAATGTTTTTTTACCTAAAATGCTGTTTTTTTAACCTAAAATGCTTTTTTTAATACCATTTTAGTTACCTATTTTTTAGTTTTTAGTACATAAATATCCCATCTTTATATATAATACATAATAAAATGGTATTTTACCGTTGAGTGGAGACTTTCTTAATCAACGCTTTTAATAATGCTAAATGCTGTTTAAATTTAGACGACTTATTTGTTTGACGATTTTTACTAAATTGAAATGTTTACACTTTTCACGTTAATCACTACTAAAATGTGTATTTATTGTATCTAATAGGTACAATTTATATTTACAGAGACTGTATGCAATTTATTTCTTCATTCAGATTAACACTGTTTATTGAAAAACCGGTAAAAACTCAACCCAGGATTTCCTCTCGAAATACACCCAACAACACAACAAATCGAACCACGGGTTTTTTCCCGATATTTTCCGGCTTTGTTATCAAAAATACTAGTTTGTAACATAAGCGTTTGACAGCTGATTATTAAAAGTTGTACTTTTGTTACGTGGTGGTGCTACTAACGATGTTTCTTAGAGTATAATTTAGTATTTATATGATTAATAATATTTGATAAAGTTTAAATAAAACCTGTCATTTCATATATTTTGAGTATAAAAAGTAATAAATTACAACCCCTTGAGAACGTTTAATTTACACAATAATCTCAATACAACCAAATACTAAAAATTGTTTGAAACAGCCTATGTCATTTTTTTAAATTTTAAATCTCAAAAGAACGTTTAAAAAGTATTAATCTTGGATAAAACATTTTCTTATAACGTTTACATTATTGTCGTTCTTCCAATTTAACTTTTGTAGTAATATTAAATCCCTAACCGGGGCCAATATAAAACCAAGCGACCCATTGGTATTCCTTGCGGGCCGTTATTCTAAACTTTGGGTCTATAACGACTAATATAAAAAGAAACTGAATGTTTTATGTTTGTGTTTTGTTCGTGGAAAATTTGCCGACTATTGCGGCTAATAAAGATTTCTAATCGCATGAAATTGTTAAGATAAAATACTTGCTGATATCCGGATGGTTTATTTTGTAAATTATATGGAAATAAGTGGGAATTGTAAAATGCCCTACTGTACGATTCGCTACAGGACCAGTTGGGCTTGAGGAAAAATCTCAAACATTATAAAATAGTTATTTATGTCATTAGGTTAAAAAGTAAGGCTTTCTGTGCTAAGCTCAAGGTTTGAAGGCCGACGCGTAGCGGAGGCCTACAATTGAGCGAAGCACAAAAAGGCACTTCTTGGCCGAATGGCGTACAACATTTTATCTTCAAAGCACTTTATATAGGTCAATTTAATTCAACATTAAAGCAGCTTAACCTCACTTTTTTAGAATCTCATATATTTATTAGCTAAAGATTACATTAAATGTACAATAATTATAATTATTATTGCTATTAGAAGCAGTAATAGTTTGACAATACCTATCAACATGATTTAAGTAGAAATGGATTTTTGCTATTACATTAAATTCAATTAATTGTTTAATAAATAGGTAGGTATCTAATTTCAATTTGTTTGGATTTTCATTTAAAAAATAGGTAGTTTGGAATGTTGAAGCTGTGTTTAACATTTAATTTCACTGAAAACTTAAAGCAAATTAAAACTTAAAGATAATTTAAATCGTAGAAAAAGAATCGTGCGTTTTCTTGGTTATTTAACCTCAGTTTTTGTTTTATTATTCATATTTAATTTTACAATAATTTAATGAAAAATATTAAACATTAACAGTAAAACAAACAAATTAGTGCTTATTATAAATAAATTAAACCAGTTTAGTACGTTAATTTCTTAGAAAAGGATAAATTTGTCAAAACAATACCCCTAGCGAGAAAAAATCGAACTAATTACTTGCCTCATAAAATTTTTTATCGGCCTAGGCCATAACAAGGTATTTCTTTATCGAATGTTGACAACAATAAAGTTTAAATTATAGACCGCGTGGAGACAAATAATATTATTGGGGAGCATGCTGTTAACTTGTTTTCTTAAATTTACCATTAAATTTAAGACTATAAATTAAATTTACTGTATTTAATCCTAATCTTTTGTCTTTTTTTATCAATAACATATTTTGCTGATTTTTTTAATAATATCCTTGGACTGAAAAATGTTTGAAATAATCCTATCCCGGCGCATTCGCCATTTTTTTGAACTTTTTAATATCCGTTTTTTTTTATTTTATAAAACATGAATAACATTTTTACTTCATACAATATATGTATATTTTTAATATTAAGGAAATTAAAAAAAGTAACTTGGGATTTAAATTTACTTAATTTATTCAATACAACCGACCTGCAAATCTTAAAATTGTAGTTTATAAATTAGGTTTAGCAAACGTAAACCCAAAACGCACAAATTGCGAATGATTAATGCGCTAATTTGTCATTCGCATTATTCTTATTGTCTTGTTATTTCCTGGTACACTTTTCATCATCTTTAAAATTTAAGGACAGGGCCAAGCGCAAGATGTTCTCATGGGGGTTATCATTAAATTGTTAAACATACACATTTAATATACAGCCCGTTCAGAATAAAACCGAATATATCTATATATATATATATGGGGCGAGGCCTCGCCTCCCTCCAAGGCGCGTCACAGTACCTTGTGTGATAAACGACATGACGAAAGGTTAAGCAAGTAAGGACTTAAAAAATTAAATGATAATAATGCAAAAAATCTCATTAGCGATGCAGTCTATTTGCTTAGCTACTGTGTCGCGCGTTGGAGGGAGGTGAGGCCACGCCCCATATATATATAGATATATTCGGTTTTAGTCTGAACGGGCTGTAATAGCACAGTATTATAAAAAAAATTGCATCAGAGCTGAGATATTTTTTTTCGTGATCAAAAACTTTTTCTGTTTTTTTTTTATAAAATTTAAAAAATCTCTTGGTTTTTTTATAATATAAACTAAATTATTAACACCAATACACGAAATATGAAAAATTCTAACAATTTCTTCAAGAATAGAAAATTGCGCAAAGTTTAAGCTCCAAGGCTGTGGTCGATAAGGCCAAGAAGAAAATCTAACGAAAACCTTATTTTCGTCTTCTAACGTCGAAAATCAATACGAGGTAATCCCAATTATCTCCGAAATGTGGAAGAAAATTTAACAACGAACATTTAGATATATTTATAAATTGTTTTATCATTACAGATATTTTCGCATTTTCAACAAAAATTGCAAAATTGTCAAATTTTACGTATTATAACGTCGTTTTAAGTTTTTCTCTCTTGTTATTATTAGTAGTAATATATTATTATACGAGAGATAATGCGCATACTCTCTAATAATTGTAATACCGTGCTTTATCTACTTCAATAACTAGACAATTAAATGATTTTCAAAAATATATAAATAAAATCTGACATCTGTCAAATGGTTAACCTTGTTTTTACCATTTTTTAATATTAATATTGTTGCCTTCTCCCAATTTAAAAACCGATTGGTTCAAATCACAGTAAATATTGATGCCAAACAAAAGTCGTCTAAATTTAAACAGCATTTAGCATTATTTAAAGTGTTGATTAAGAAAGTCTCCACTCAACGGTAAAATACCATTATACATTATATATAATATTACATTGCCATGAATTCGTATATTTTGTTGTTTAAAAAGTAGTTGTCTGCGCTTTTTAGAGAAATATAAAAATGGTTGATTTTAAGGTTATTTTTGTGCAAAAATAATTTTTTACCAATTTCTTAAAATTTTTAAAACTTAAATATAAATTATATTAGGTAAAGTTATCATTAGTTAATTCTGCACTAACAAATGTACTTACCTACCCAATTGGATCCTTTGACAAAACATGAAAATGCAACGATTTTATTCTTGAATTTTATTTACAATTAAAAACACAATAATTCACCATGATCCCTTAGATAAAATGCACACACAGTTACGTTACTGTATAAGCATTTAAGCGTTGGGTTTCTTAATCAATGATATAAGGAATAATCAATCGAAATCGAGTACTAAAAAGTTTTTTTCTTGCAACGTAAAACACAAATAACGTGCGCGGTTTAGTTGTGCAATTGAACAAAATTTGTCGAGTAAGACTTCTGCCTTCCTCTCTTTTGTAAAAAAACTACCCATTTATTTAAAAATGATGTATAATCTGTGCTTTAAATGTATTGTTGACAATTCTTAAATTCACGTAATGCTATCGAAGTCCACCAGATGGCGCGCGCGTTGCGAAAACCCGATACTTCTTTAGCGTATACAATATATATGTATTTTTTTGCTAAAAATAAAAATCTTTACAAACAAAATATATAAATTATATTATTTACGGAAAATAAGAGGAAATTGGCATTAAGCTGACAGATACATATCCTCAGTTATATATTCCAATAAATTAATATTTAACCTTAATTTTGTTATGTCTGCGACTTCATTAAAATTAATTAAATCTTGGGATACGTCGGATTAATAATAAAGCCTTAAAAGCACTTTAGTTTAGACTCAATTTAATTTAAAAGCAACCTTTTATTCTATAAAAACACAATACAAAATTATTACGGAATTATTAAACAAATGTTGACATTTTGTATGGAAAACAGGATGTAGGGAGAAATATAATGCGAACGTAAAGGATTCCCCATAATAAAATTTAAAGTAAACATTTTATCTGTAAGGGCATTGAACAATAAACTTAATGATGCCGTCATTGGCCAACATTTCGGCTGTTTATTGGCACTATAAACAGAATTGGGACGGGATCTCGACTCTCATGATATTTCTGATTGCACCCGAACAATTTATTACGACCTGAATATTACTTATAGAGATAAAACATTTTTTTTTTTAATTTTGAGTTCCATTCTTTCATGCAGTTATTATAATTTATTTCCTTGTTTTTACTGTTTTAATATTAGGATCGGTCCGGAGGAAAAGGAATATTGTTAATAAATAAAAATATTTAAAAAACAAGTATTTAAACTAGAAATTTATATTTTAACAAATTCTTCTTTAAAAATAAGATAGTTGGGCTAAAATTCTTTTCATTGCCTAATTTGAGCAGTGATTAATTTTTTTGTAATTAAAATTTAAATTAATATTTTTTTATTATTTATTGTCGATAGAGAGTGATAAAAGTTTAATTTATAATATACTTACATTTGCAAGATGTTTTTAATGATATCACCATATTTATGTCAATTTATAAATGAAGCGGTAGAAAAAAGTAACAACTGCGTTACCAGTCTTACTTAAAAACTTAAACTTTTTTAAAATAAAAATATAGAAAAAACATATATAAATACAAACAAGCGATAGAAGCTTCGACTTATGATGAACGACAGGTACATTTTTTACTAAACAGAAGCCTAAATATTACTATAAATGCTAGTATAAACGTGGGACAAAAAAGTAACGCAGTAGTAATGTTATACAGTAGTATTTAGTATAAAAATATTAAAAAATAAAATAAAAATACATTACACATAATGCAACATAAAATAACTCAAATAACATCAACTTAACAAGTAGTAATTTTATATGTATTATTTCATTAAATGTAAAATACATCCGAAGAGACCGATTTTAGTCATCAAAAAGAATTTTGACCCAATTACAATAATGGTTTAATATTGTCAAATTTACTTTGTTATAATTAAAATTTATTCAAATTTAAAAATCTCTGCTTTCGCAGGCAAGCTGTTGTAATGGGTCGCTTGAGCTATGACGTCACACAGTGGTAATCTATCATCTGCTCAATACTTTCGCTTATGTAACAAAATTCTGGTGTTTGAAACAAAAGTTAACGCAAATCTTCCTAAGTTGTATCTTTTATGGCCACGAAAGAGCCTTTAAAATAATACGTATTGCATTCTTCATGCAATACACACACATATATGTATTTCGACATATGAAAAAAATTGTAACACCCGAAACGTTACTTTTACTAAATATTATTACACTAATCAATCTGTAAGGTATAATAATAAAACAATTACATGATTTTTCGTTTCGGGTGTTACAGTGGCAAAGTAAAAAGAAAACACACTTATACGCTAAATAAGTATCGCTAGTAGCGCCACCACTCGGCTGTTATCATCGTAACAAAAGTATAACTTTTAATAATCAGCTGTCAAACGCCTATGTTACAAACGAGTGTTTATAAGAATAAAGCCGGGAAATGTTAAAAAATATCAAACACAAAACCGTGGCTCGATTTGTTGGGTTGTTGGGTGTTTTCGAGAGGAAATCTTGGGTTGAGTTTTTAGCGGTTTTCCAATAAACAATGTTAATGTGAATGAAAAAATAAATTGCATTCAGTCTCTGTAAATATAAATTGTACCTATTAGATGCAATAAATACACATTTTATTAGTGATTAACGTGAAAAGTGTAAAAGTTTCAATTTAGTAAAAATCGTGAAAAAATTAATTCGTCTAAATTTAAGCAACATTTAGCATTATTAAAAGCGTTTATTAAGAAAGTCTCCACTCAACGGTAAAATACCATTATATTATGTATTATTAGTATATATTATGTTGCCATGAATTCGTAGGTATATTTTGTTGTTTAAAATGCAGTTGTCGGCGTTTTTTAGAGAACTTAAATATAAAAATGGTTGTGCAATGTTTGTGCAAAAATTATTTTTTACTAATTTCTTAAAAATGTCCAAACTTAAATATAAATTATATGAATTGGATCCTTTGACAAAACATGAAAATGCAACGATTTAGTTCTTGAATTTTATTTACAATTAAAAACACAATAATGCACCATGATCCCTTTGATAAAATACACACACTAACGTAACTATATAAGCATTTAAGCGTTAAGTTTCTTAATCAATGATATAAGGAATAATCAATCGAAACCGAGTAAAAAAAAAGTTTTTTAATTTTTTCCTTGCAGCGTAAAGTACAAATAATGTGCGCAATTTAGCTGTGTAATTGAACAAAATTTGTGAAAAAACTACCTGTATTGTTGACAATTCTTAAATTCACACAATGCTTTTGAAGTCCACCAGATAGCGCGCGCGTAGCGAAATCCCGATACTTCTTTAGCTTATAATAATATTTAAAATTGGTTAACCATTTGAAAGATGTCAGATTGTATTTGTTTTTATTATATCATTTAATAGTTGTTGAAGTAGATAAAGCATAGTATTACACTCGTGAATAATAGCCTGCATTATCTTTCGTTTAATTATATACTATTTATTAATTATTATTATTATTGGTATTGTCTAATTACGTAATTAATTTTGGAGCTGAAATACTAATGCAATATTACAAAAAACAAAATGAATTAAAAAACTTACAGCAGTTGTGAGTGGTGGTGATGAGTTTGTAGATGCTTGAAAAGGGAATAAAAACCTTGATTGGAAGCTGGTCGAATATAAAGTTTAATTATCATGGACTGAAGCCTGATTGATTAATAGTGTCTGTCAGGGAAGATTTTACACGTTTTATTATACTTACAAATGTGCACTTTAAATGCTTTTTGCAAAATTGCTAACAATGAGGTTTCGTTAATAGATTTTTTAAATAAATTGGATGCTTATTGTATTATGTGATTTATAATAATGTATATTGGATTAGAAATAAACAAGATAAATTATCTAAAACTGTTCCATTTATGAAATTGAAGCAATTATAAAATATATATAAACATAATTATATAAGTTATTGCATTAATTTATTTTTGTTTACAATTGCATAAACGAAACAGTTTTAGATTTCCAATCTTTAACTTATAAAATTAAATTTCATGTAAAATAGCAAAATGTAATAAAACTTTAGGAAGTAAACAAAGTTGCAAAGTACTACCTAATTAATTTTTTATGCTCACAGTGTTTGAGCGTGTTAAAATCTTTTAATGTTATTTATGCAATTTAAATAAACTTTTAATACTCCTTTTTATACATTTCTAAATACATAGAAACAACATAAAGCGTGCTAGTTTGGTGAAATCATTTCACTGAAATGTTATAAATAAGGTGCATATTAAAAATAATCAGTCTTCATGTTTTTACAGTTTTTTTTATGTAAATTAACCATGAAATATATTTTTAAAACTTCGAGCAACAAAGATAAAAAATAATTTTAATTTTGTTATATAATTGAAATATAATTTATAGACCACAGGAATTCCAGGAAATTGCGAAAAAAATGACTTTTATTTTTAATATAAATATAAAGTAAACAAGTGCTTTGAGTCTAGTGAATATTTTTATACTTAAGCAAGGCCTTTGATTGTATTTTAAACAAAATTCTGATCAGAAAACTACTACTACAATTTCCACCCCTCTAGTGTAAAATTAAGTTCATATTTATCTTGGCGACAGCAAATAGTAATATACAATGTATCTGTCTAAACCCTTACAAGTAGATCATGGTGTACCTCATGGTTCGATCTTGGGTCCCCTGTTATTTCTGATATTTTTTAATGATATTCCATACCCTTTATTATTACCAGATAACATCACATTATTTGCAGATGATACTTCATTTGCAGTAAGAGATAAACAATTGTAAACCAGATTAGTTGTATTAGAAAAAATTGAACCTACACCTCGCCAAAGTTTTTTGTTTTGAATGCGTTCCACCAACTTCAAATACCGACAGACAGCTGTTTCGACCTTTATTGGGTCTCATCAGTGTCGGGCAACTTGGTGTAGTGGAACACAATCAAAACAATTTACTCCCTAAGCTTATATGCTCGGTTGTTAAGTCAACAGAGGCGAGATGTAAGAACATGAGGTGATCCACACCGTCAAACGACGTGGCCTTTGCCGCAATCGGTACATACTATGCAACCGGGACTGCACACAGCAATTGTATCACAGATACTAATATATATAGTTGTATTACACAATCGATGGCATTGCAATAGTTTAACACCAATAAATTAAGTCTAAACATCTGAAACCCGGTTAATATGGTATTCACTTTAAAATATATCACAAATGAAGTATCATCTGCAAATAATGTGATGTTATCTGGTAATGATAAAGGGTATGGAATATCATTAAAAAATATCAATATAAATCTGGCATACAAAATTTTTGGACTTACACATTGATTCAAAATTATTATGGCATAGTCAAGGCAAAGCAATTGCTAAAAAATTGACAACAAATATATAGCGTTTAAGTAATATTTCGTAATACAATATATTGTATTACGAAACATTACTTAAACGCTATAAAAACCATACCTTAGAACAACCTATTATGCACTTGTGGAGTCAATACTTAGATATGGCATTTTAGTATGGAGAGCATCGAGCTCTAAATCTCGAATATTCTCTCCAGAGGCGTGCAGTTAGAATCTTCAATCATACTCGAGCTCTTCTATCGTTTTCATTTTTAGTTTGTTTCATTGTTTGTTTGCTTGTTTGTTGGATAAAAGTAGATTGAGTCTTAGTCTTCATTTTTATATTTTATTATTAAATTTTATTTATTATTAAATGTTGAATTTAAGTTTACTGTTACATGATTATTCATGTATTATTTATTAGAGTTCAGGCTTAATGTACTGTTAGAAAAAGGAGTAAATAAATTATTAGGCTCGCGATCGTTTCAATTGAGGGTTCGCAATTGTCTATTATGCAGCATAATTTATGCCTCATTTGTCGGCAAACTTTATTAGCTTAATAATTACCATAAATTAACAGGTAATCAAAATGACACAAATACACAGACAATGGCTGCGTCTACGCAGTAAGATGAAACCAGACCGACCGACACTTAATAAATTTACAGGAAAGTAATTCAAAATGGGCTTTTATATCAGGAGACCACGGAAAGTGGTATAAATTAAATCTCGCTAAAATAATTAAATAAAATCAAATACAACCCTGACATTTAGCTAGATAAAATCCAGTACAACCCTGACCTTTTAATTAGATAAAATCATGTACAAAATGTTTATTATTTAGAATCTAACGTTATGCGAGATTGTTCAAAAGTAAATTTACATCATTTCGATTTTAAGCGTGGCGGAATAGATAGATCGATGACGCCTAGTCAATTGATCGAATATTTATATTTACACAAGGCATTTGTGTAAACTAATTATACCAAATTGTTCGAGAATATTTATACTACAATAATTTACTTATTAAAATGTACAAACCCACAAATTTAAACACTTTTACATTTACACCTCTTGTTCGTTGCACAGGTTCTTCTCGAATGCTCTCCGTTCTTCCCTTCCCGTCTGGAATGCCGTATTCTTCACCCTTCTTTTTCTCGCCTAGGAACAGGAGTGCCCATATTTTTCAAAATTCTACCCCAAGCGTTCGACACTCTACGTCAATTACATTTCCCTGCTTCCCGCTAGATTTAAATGTTAGTTTATTTAAATGCCTTTTTGGGGAATTAAGCATTTTTAAGGTTGGTAATGGAATTGACGTAGGATGCCGAGCGCTTGGCGTAGAATGCCGAAAGATAAAAGGAAGGAAGAACGGCCAGAAAAACAGGTGTAACAAACAACATGTTAATTTAATTTGTTTGTTTTATTATACCGGGTGTATCTGAGAATAGGCGCACCCCTGTAACTTTTTTATTTATAAAGATAGACACATGAAATTTTGCATGGTTAATTAGGATATAAAATGCCACTTATAAGAGTACAAAATTAATTTTTTGAACTTCCGGTTTCCCCGGAAATGATACCAATTTTTAAATGGAATGCCCTATATATTTTTACATATTTGAAATCCTAAGGAAATTATGAGTCAGACAGCATCCTCAAATTAACCTTTTGACGTTTCGTCATCAGAAAATATATCATAATAAAGATCAATCTAGAGTGCTTTTAACTATCTTATTTTCTTCTAATGGATTCACACAATGCCTGAAAATGGAACTTGCCTTAGAAAGTTGTTATTCAGCTATTCCCAGTAGTCTAAATTCGTTTTTCTCAAATAGTTCAAAGCACTCTAAATTGATCTTTATGATGATGCATTTTCTGATGACGAAACATCGAAAGGTCAATTTGAAGATGCTGTCCGACTCAGAATTTTCTCAGGATTCTAAATATGTAAAAATATATAGGGCGTTCCATTTAAAAATCGAAAGTTGGTATCAGTTCCGGCGAAACCGGAAGTTCAAAAAATTCATTTTGTACTCTTATGTGGAATTTTATATCCTTATTAACTATGCTAAATTTCATGTGTGTATATTTATAAATAAAAAAGTTACAGGGGTGCGCCTATTCTCAGATACACCCGGTATATTATATTATATTATAAACGTTAATATAAACCATGAAACGGAATTTTTTTCGTTGGATTCAAAAATTGTTATTACCTTTTTAATGTAATGTCGATTTTTGTCTGTTTTTTAGCGATTTCCGTAATGTAAAAGACGCGTTTTTACTCATTTTTATTACCATGGTTGCTATATTAATCAATTTGTTAAACAAAAAAATTAACACATATTTATATAAATGATCACAAAAATAACATACAAAATTTGTCGGGTTACTGCAAAAACAAGATAACTCCATTAATTAATTTTTTGACTTAGGTACATTTTTTAACTTAAAATTGTTTCTGCAAGTACAACTCAACTACGAGCATAACCGAGTCGGTTAAACCGATTAATGTCGAGGGCAACAAAAATGGTATAACTCCATTTTTACTAAAAAGACCATATGAAAATAAGTTTTAAATTCAAATTACTCAAAACAGTGTTTTGGGAGTTATCTGGTTTTTGCAGTAATATCAGTACTACTACAACACTAACTGATGTATTTCGTAACTTTAACCCACTTCACTGTATCCCCTAATTTCAGTTTGAAAACTCGTTAAATAGGCATACGGAATCCAAACCACAATAATAACAAATTTCTGGTAACATATTATAAACACGTTACGAATTAGTATAAATTAAGCAGAAACATAAGTTGCAGACGCTGAAGTCAGTTGAACTTGTTAATGCGTATTGTCAGTGAAAAATGTTTTGATTGACTGCCTGAAATCACCTGTACTTTTTTAACGAAATAGTTTGTTAAAAATTAACAAAATAATCTGTAACCTTTGAAATTAAAAAAAATGCTTACAATATTTTCGTTTGTTAAAATAATTACAAACCCAGATTTTCTAAAAAAAAATTTTACAAAATAAAATTAACAAACTAAAAACTGATGTTAACAAATGTGATTTTTATAACCGTGTATGCTCATTTTACAAATTTTGACTTAATTAAAGTAAGGATAAACTTTTAAAGCGCATAATTTGTAGTAGCATTTATAATGACAATTAAAGTTGGCAATGTAATTAACAATTAAAATATATGGCCTGTTCTGAACTGAACATACAACATACATTTCGCATCATGTCCTATATCAACCTAGTCAATTAAATTATATATATTATCCGGCTTTTGGGTTTCTAACGCGCAAATATTAAATGCAAATATTTCAGTTCAACAACTGTAAACGCTTATGCGATAGTTTCGGAAGCTGCACGATACAGCCGGCAAAACAAATAAAATATATAGAAAGGTAACTGCAGAAACCGGCATTCGTCGTATGTATCAGGTTTTGTGTGCAATTCCCGCATTATTCGAGGCCAGAACGCAGAAGTTTCCTGGCCAATTAAAAATTATTCTTTTGTTCGAAAAAGTAGCGAAATATTGCGAATTTTTAAATTCCAATTCGAGGTATGAAACTTTATCTAAATATAAACCATTTTTATTTCACCAAGTTTTTTTAATGGTTTCAGTTAAAAACTGAATTGGTCTCGAAAAAATATTATAAATATTAAAATTATTATTTACCTTATATATTTTATGACATACTAGTTCATTATTGTGTTTTTATTGCTTAGTTGCCAACTACAGAATAGTGTCATGGCTGGGTTAAGGCAAAGGGGTGGCTAGGGTTAAAAATGTAATGTTAAGTATTTTTATTAATAATAATAATAAGATCAGTGTTAAGTTAGTTTTATAGAAAGCAAACAAAAAATACCATATTCATATAGCTATAACTAATGGATATAATACATATGCATAATATGTATAAGCTTATATTTATGTTGTTTTTTGTTCGCTTTTTATTAACATAAGCATCTGAACTTACCTCATGCACGCACTATGAAAATATAACTAATCAAATAATAACACACCTGTTATTATTAAACTAAACATCAACAATAAAATCATAAAAATTTGTTGCTTTTAGGCTAAAGCCTGAGTTATAGATTGACTTCCTTCCTTCCTTCCTCCCTAGAAAGGAGTGGTTGTAAACACCGTAATAGGTTTATATTCACCTTAACGTAGCATTGTATTTTGCCGACCTCATATGGGTTTATAGTAAACACATCTTAAAGTATATCATATTTATTTGTTAATAAAAGTTAGTTCAGTAACAGTTAAAACATTAGTTAGTAACTATTAATAAAAAAAACGCTATGTTAGAAAAGTATTCTTATAGTAATTGGTCTTCACTTAATAGTTAATCCACAGGCGCTTTATATTAGAAAAACCTATTTATAGTAAATGAACTTAAGATAATACTTCATTCACAAGAGCTTTGTATTAAAAAGGCAATAGGTGTTTATTATAATGCGAGAAATAATAATAAATATTTTAATTAATTGCAATTATCAATTCATATTTTAACTATTAGAAATGTATGATTATTAGTATAGCATGTATTTATAACAGTGCGATTGTATAAGGTAATAAATAAAAGTGTGTAATTATAAGAAAATTTATTTTTGAAAAAAGTTTAAAAATATTTAAAGTGTAATAGAACAAAAAAAAAGAAAGTGGCGTCTGGGGGGTTTTGGGTATACCGATACTTAGTTATAAGACATGGGACCCACACCAACTAAGATATCGGAATAGACAAAATCCACCAGCCGCCATTGAAAAATGAATACATTCAGAGTAAGCTTATACCTATGAGTACATAAAAATAATAATAATTAAAGTAATATTTTTAGAAAAAAGAATGTAGTGATATTTTGTTACCGAAAGCTCAATAAAGATGAGTGGTACCTTCTGATTTCAAATCAGTGATTTGTAGTTAGAACTATAATAGTTCTAAAAGAATTTAATTTTTATTTTTTAATGCTTTATATTTCCCGTTTTATATCTATTTACAGGGCTCCCTATATACCTATATATCCGTAGGTATATACCGAGCCCAGTATATAAAAATAAGAAATCCTTTTAGAACTGACTAAAAATCCGAAGTTACCACTCATCTATAATGAGCTTCAGGTAACAAAATATGATTTCATTATTTTTCATAAAAATATTACTTTTAGTATTTTTTTACCAAGAAAACATAACTGCCGTTTCTGTGCAATGCCACTGGAGTGATATTCTTTACAGTAGTACACTTAGTTCAGAGTTCCTTAGTTAGTAGTTAGTTAGTTAGTTAAGTTTATACACTTGGTTAAGAGTTCCTGACAATCTGCCTTGGAATTTCCCATAATTTGCACACAAAAAAACGTTTCCACTTAATGATGCAACTATTACTATTCTATGATGGAAATCGACTAAATCTCTTAAGAGTCTTAACTGAACTAGTCGAAACTCGCATAGCCTATGCGGCATAGGTACTTTTTTATCCCCACTCCAGTGGTTTATTGGGTATAAATGAATCTTATTAGTAAATAGTAATAAGTTATTACATATAACACCATGCTATAGCAATAAATAATATATAATAATAAGTATTAAGAAATCTGTTTGGATAATAATAATAAAAACGTCTACGAGTCATCTTTTCGTAGATTTATTATTACCCGATGAGTTAACTATTACCTCATAGTGTAATATTCTGTAGATATTGTAAGATTACTGATATTAAAACAGTGTAATACATTTAAACCATGACAGCTAACTATTATTCATATAACTTCTTAAATAACCGCCAAATTATTACCTAATACTCTTTTTTTGTTAATAACCAAGACATCAACCAGCAAAACACCTTGGTGTGTTTAAAATCTATTCTATATTATTTATTAAAAAATTAGAGATATCTTATCTTGAGGCAATAATTAAGTTCTAGGAATTCATCATGTTTTACCAATTAAACAAAAAGTTTATTTATTATATTTCAAAATTTAAAAATTATAACTTTATGGTACTTATAAAGAAATGTGTTCGTAACTTATATTTTGTAATAATAAATGAATGTTTTCTCTCTGTGTAACAAATTTCTGGTAACATATTATAAACACGTTACGAATTAGTATAAATTAAGCAGAAACATAAGTTGTAGACGCTGAAGTCAGTTGAACTTGTTAATGCGTATTGTCAGTGAAAAATGTTTTGATTGACTGCCTGAAATCACCTGTACTTTTTTAACGAAATAGTTTGTTAAAAATTAACAAAATAATCTGTAACCTTTGAAATTAAAAAAAATGCTTACAATATTTTCGTTTGTTAAAATAATTACAAACCCAGATTTTCTAAAAAAAAATTTTACAAAATAAAATTAACAAACTAAAAACTGATGTTAACAAATGTGATTTTTATAACCGTGTATGCTCATTTTACAAATTTTGACTTAATTAAAGTAAGGATAAACTTTTAAAGCGCATAATTTGTAGTAGCATTTATAATGACAATTAAAGTTGGCAATGTAATTAACAATTAAAATATATGGCCTGTTCTGAACTGAACATACAACATACATTTCGCATCATGTCCTATATCAACCTAGTCAATTAAATTATATATATTATCCGGCTTTTGGGTTTCTAACGCGCAAATATTAAATGCAAATATTTCAGTTCAACAACTGTAAACGCTTATGCGATAGTTTCGGAAGCTGCACGATACAGCCGGCAAAACAAATAAAATATATAGAAAGGTAACTGCAGAAACCGGCATTCGTCGTATGTATCAGGTTTTGTGTGCAATTCCCGCATTATTCGAGGCCAGAACGCAGAAGTTTCCTGGCCAATTAAAAATTATTCTTTTGTTCGAAAAAGTAGCGAAATATTGCGAATTTTTAAATTCCAATTCGAGGTATGAAACTTTATCTAAATATAAACCATTTTTATTTCACCAAGTTTTTTTAATGGTTTCAGTTAAAAACTGAATTGGTCTCGAAAAAATATTATAAATATTAAAATTATTATTTACCTTATATATTTTATGACATACTAGTTCATTATTGTGTTTTTATTGCTTAGTTGCCAACTACAGAATAGTGTCATGGCTGGGTTAAGGCAAAGGGGTGGCTAGGGTTAAAAATGTAATGTTAAGTATTTTTATTAATAATAATAATAAGATCAGTGTTAAGTTAGTTTTATAGAAAGCAAACAAAAAATACCATATTCATATAGCTATAACTAATGGATATAATACATATGCATAATATGTATAAGCTTATATTTATGTTGTTTTTTGTTCGCTTTTTATTAACATAAGCATCTGAACTTACCTCATGCACGCACTATGAAAATATAACTAATCAAATAATAACACACCTGTTATTATTAAACTAAACATCAACAATAAAATCATAAAAATTTGTTGCTTTTAGGCTAAAGCCTGAGTTATAGATTGACTTCCTTCCTTCCTCCCTTAAGGGAGTGCCATTTATAGATTCCCGTATTTGAATCTATAAACAGCACAACAGTTTTTGTATTGTTCATCTTTTACGTAAGGAATTCCTTACGTAAAAGATGAACAATACAAAAACTGTTGTGCTGTTTATAGATTCAAATACGGGAATCTATAAATGGCACTACGATTTTCGTATTTCGTATTTTACGGGAGAAAAGAAGGAAGAAAGGCAATCTATAAATCAGGCTCAAAAGTTTTAGCTTTAAATCAGGTAAACAGTTTTCAATAAATGACCTATCTAAAACATTGAATAAAAAGTTTATTTATATTCAATGACCCAACTTACTGAAAATAGATGAAGCTAAGAGTTACCTTTTTTCTAAATCTGTTGCCTTTTTAAAGACGGTTGTTACCTTCAATAAAACCAGCCTGGCAAGACTTTAATAAACATATTTTATTTAAACTTGCGTTTAAGAATTCAACCTATCCCTTGTCGTTGATTTTAATCATGTGACTTCAAAATTTTTAAGAGTTAAACACTAATCTGGTTAGTGTTGCAAAAATCCTAATGTAAAAAATAATGCATTCGTCATTTTTTTTAATGGAAATGTAATTCAAATCCATTTCCCATTAAAAAAAAATGTTAAACATTTTCAATTCTAATTAAACAATTCAATGAGTAGTTTAACAATACATTACTTATTAAAAAGTTTGCAATAAGTAATGGAACATCTTACATTTCTCATTAAAAAAAATGTGTAATGGGTAATGACCCATTAAATTTTTTTTCGTCAGCATAAAAAAATCAAATTTTGGCAACAACTTTTTTTGTCGATATGAAAAAAATTCAAATTTTGACTATTATTCAAAATTCAAAAATTTTCCAAAATTATTAAAATTTTCAAAAAAAATTCAAATGATTAAAATGTTCAAAAAAATCAAATAAAAAAATTTAAATTTTCAAAAAAATAAAAAAAAAGTCAAATTGAAAAAAAATTCAAATTTTCATAAAATTTCAAATTATGACAAAAATTCAAAAAAGTTAAGTCAAATTTAATTAAAAAATCTCTATTCGACTATTCTTCACGAGTTGCACATATTATTTTGTTCCACAATCAAATCAAAATTAATACTTTTGTAAAAATGATTTGACAGATCTGTCAGATCTATAAGTGTTTAGGTTTTTAAGGTTAAGTTTTTTAACATTGTTTTATAATATAATATAATATATTATGTTTAGTGGGATTACCTATTTGCCTTTAAAATTTAATTTTAAGTATGTAAACAATGCTTAAAATCAAATTAATGTAAGAATGTATCAACTGTGTATGAAAAATAGCTGTAATTTAATGTTTATAATAATTGTCGACCTTTTTTAATGTCTTTTTCTATAATTGATAAAACAAACTGGAACTGGGTTCTATTTAATCTAAAAAACTCCAGAAAACATTGAGGAGATCTGCAAATACCCCCCCTAATAAACAATCCGTGGGTTATTACGATCCTAATTGTTTAAAATAAATGCATTCAAAAAGCCATGTAAATAAAACTAACATTTAAATTTAGCGCAACGGAAATACAAGTGACATATAAAAGGTAGCGTGTCATTGGTTAGAAAGACTCTCCTGATTAAGTGGGGAAAGGTGGGGGGAAAGAATGCAAGTAGTCAGATGGGCAGGGAAGATAGGGGAGAACATTCATTCGAGGCTCGAATTTCGAGCATTGGAGCAGAGCCGAGCAGCGACAAGGGTTATAAAATTTGTGTGCAGAAAAGTGTTGGAATTTGTAGGTTTGTACATTTTAAATATCTAAATTATTGTAGTATAAATATTCCCGAGCATTTTGGTATAATTGGTTTACACAAACACCTTGTGTAAAGATAAATATTCGATCAATTGACTTGGCGTCATCGTTCGATCTATTTAGCTGTAATGGCTGCCGTTTAAAACAAACCACGCTGTAAAATATACGTTTAAAACTAGGTATTTCGTATTATAATTTATATTCTAAGTTATAAACAATTGGTACGTGTATTTTATCTAATAAAAGGCAGGGATTTTTTAACGAGTAATTATCAAATCAAAAGAGCAAGAATTTACGGGGATTTTATCCAATTAAAATAGGCAGGACCGTATTCGATTTTAATAAGCTAAATGACAGGACAGTACTTAAGATTATTTAACTAATTTTAATAAATATTTCAAAAGGGGATTTTCTATAAACGCTGTGTAAATTAAGTGTATTTAATATCGATTTTCTTGAATACGGGATTTATAAAATTGTACTCGTAGATTCACATTTATGTCCCGTAACTAGTAATTTTGTCAGTCATATTTAATTATTTGGTATTACATTTGGAGTGAGTAGCAACAGTAATTGTGTGATAACGACATTTAATTTATCCACTGCCCGTGGAGTCCATGATGCAACAAGCCCATCTTGAATTACTATCCTGTAAATTTTACCAGGGGCCGGTCGGTTGGATTTATCTGGTTGGGTCACGGTTACATTGTTTTTGATATTTGTGTCATTTTGATTACCTATAGGTAATAGTTGCCATGGAATGGTATATTTTTACCATAAAATGATATATTGTTTTATGGTATTTGTTAATCTATTAAAGTTTGCCGACAAATGAGGCATAATAGACAATGGCGGACCTGCAGTTGAAACTCTAATAAATATTACATGAAAATTTGTGTAACAGTAAACTTAAATTCAACAGTAAATAATAAATATAAAAACTTTATTTGGATGATGGAGGCCTATTGCAGACGGAATGCTTGATGAATAAAGTTAAATTTAAAATACAAAAATAGAGACTAAGACTCAATCTACTTTCACCAAACAAATAAACAAACAAATCAGCAAAAAGCGAAGATAAAAAAAATAAAAATTAAAAACGAGAGCTAAGCTCTAGTATGATGTATTATTTATCTAATGTTATTTATATATTTATTTATATTTGGGTTGTAGTCGCAGTAAGGAGATATTGTGTGGTTTTTAACGGTTGTAGGAGGTCCTTTTCTTTCAGAGTTCACTAAGTTAAATGTCGTTTGGGTTGCGGTTGTTTTTGTTACTCTGTCCAAATAAATATCATTATTGTTTGTAATAAATTGTAAATATTTTATACGTGTAACTCACTCCCATAATCCCTCATTTTGGAAGGTTTTATGAGCGATACAAATAAAAAATAAACGGGAGCCTTCCGGGTTTCTGACCTGAGTTCAAACGTAACTTATTGCCTTTTATTTACTGTAATTTTATTATTTCCCTTTTATATACTTTCCTCATGAATACAACACCTCACAAGTACCTTGGGTTACTAAATTAATGAGCTTTATTACCGTAAGTATTTATTTTATTTATTTGTTGTAATTTAATATAATATTTGCCGTGGTGTTATATTTCATTTATCACTTGGGGTGTAACTTTTTACAGATTCTTTGCTGGGGGGGGGTGTGTACGCTTACAACATTTTCCATCTTCTTGTAAATAAGATTGAATTAATAATTTATTTTGTCGGCTGCGTATTGAAATTCCTCAGTTTCTTCTTCCTCCCCTTCCAAAATAACAAAAAGCTTCAAATCTACACCCATTTCTAACCAACCATACCCAAATTAACTCATTTATAAGCAACTACAGACTGAAATGTAGAGAAAAACCGTCAAAATCTGTCGCTTCAGTTAAAACACTTATCATCGACTGCTGAAAGCCACTGCAAGAAGTTACTGCTGGCAGTCGCGACTAGCAGTCGCAGAGAAAACATACCTTTAAAGTTCAATTTTTTATCTTTGATTCTGATATTGCTTCGCGTTGTTTTCATGTTTTATAATGAAACACATGAATTTTTTATACGCCCTTTTGGCGTTAGTAATTCAAATTTTTTTTTACAGATCTTAAAGTTTTGAACGATTTTAAGTTCAATGGTTCTGAAACATTTTTTATCCGCCCTTTTGGCACAAAACCCAATCTAACTGCTGTAGTACGCCCTTTTGGCATTTAAAACGCGATATCTTTAGAATAAATATTTCAGTAGGTTCCATAACTACAACCTATTTTCTTTACAAATATTATGATATTGTAGCGAGTACCCCTCTGGATCTCGGAATGATGACTCATCGCAGATGAGTCAGCGCTCAAACAATCGAGAGCGGTCCGGAGCTCGCTGGAATATTCGAGAAGGCACGTAGGCACTGAATATATAAGTAACAGCGCAGCCTGGGGCAGGCAGTCAAGCTTTGGTACTCGTAACGAAATAAATAAATATACGTAAAAATAAATAGACTCTAGTGCAGTAGTGATTTATAAATAATTAGTAGTTAAGTGTTTAGTTAGTTTTATAGTGTTTTAAGTGTAATTAAGTTATAAAATAAATCCTTTAGTTCGTTAATAAACCAGTGCGTGTTTTAAATCATACTACGAACAGTAAAAACATTACAATATCCAATGCAAATCGTGCGAAAATAAAACAAAAAATAATTTCCGTACCTGTTAAAAATGAGCAATAAAATACTCATTTTTTCCCCATTAAAAAAATGAGTAATGAAATAAATCCATTAAAAATTGAAAATGAGAAATGTACAAGTAATTCTCCATTAAACGAAAAAAAATGAGTAATGTAAATTAATTTCATTACTCATTATGATAAAAATGAGCAATGAAATATGATTGCATTAAAAAAATGCGTTTTTTGCAACTCTGATCTTGCTCTAATTTTATTAAATACTTTTTTGTAATTACCATAACCACATTCCACATATTCAATGACAAATGTCAGTGTCAATTAATTTTCAAGAAAATATATTTAATTATAATGAACCACCGTATAATTTTTATAGTAATAATAAATACTACTGGTCGTCTAACGTGGACCATAGTTTTAGACTGAGCCACTTTCTCAATTGAAAACGTATAGGAAACATACACATTCTTTATTATGATTAAAAAACAATAGGTATTGTCGCTGTGATAAAAACTATTGAATACTGGCATTTCTTTGGTTGTAATATTACTCAATTTTATTTAAAAAAAAATCCAAAATTAGCAACCATTACCATTTACAGTACTGTACAAAATTTGATCAAATTCTTCCATCTAGTTTTTAAGATACTTAATTAAAAACATGCACGTATGCGATACAGTCAAAAATAACGCGGCAACGTCGCATTTAGCTGTGATCCAAATTGACAATTTCGTGAAATAGTTGTAACTGACTGTTGTTTACAAAGCAAAAAATACCTATTCGTTCACTGACGTAATCGTGGGAATGTTTTTCTCTTGAACCGATGCATTTTCATCTGTTTTCAAACTCTCGAAAATAATCCTTTTATTTCCTGATTTTCCATAATGTAATCCATTATAACTTTGAACGAGGCTTTTCTTATAAGCACTTTCACTCACTAATTATCCTTTTCACCTGTATCGACTTTTATTGGGAATATTTTTAATCCTATGACATTAGATTTGTAACAAATGTCAAAACAAATAACATTTGGTGAAACACGCAAAGTTGCTGTAGTGTTTTTCATTAATTAAATGGCCCTTAGTAATAAAACGATGAAATTTATAGGAAAGATAGAATCTAAATTTAATCATTTAATACAGAATCGTGACAAACCAAGTTTATAAATGCATTTAAACTAATCTGCAGAAACGGTTCGTGCGCAACATAATTGAAGCTTTGAAACGAAAAAACGCGCAAATATTTGATTTACCGACCTCAATGAAACATTGTTTTCCCCTGGAATACATAATCCGACGCCTATTTCATTTCTTCCAGAGATTAGAGCAGAACGTTTACTGAATCGCAAATAGCAAAGTTGGCGGGCGTGGGCAGGGGAAAGCTGACGTTATAATGTTCATAATTCATATCGTGATAACTTTCCCGGATGATGTATGACTGGAGACCTTGTGCAGTTTACATTATATTTATCAAAAAACCTTGTCATCTCGAATTTAAGCACACAACACAAAGATGCCACGGCAATCCAGGCCGTGATATGTTTGAATTATAATGATGGATAGTTAAACCAAATTACTTTTGGGACCGATTTGCATATAACGATTTTTAACCAGACCAATCTATTCTGAATCTTTTTTATATATTATTTTCTTTTTGTCCGTTTATGTATTAATTATAAATTTTTTTTAATTTTGTTGTCAATATACAATACTTTTTCTGTTATTTTGTTGTGTTCAAAAACTCTGTAGGTGAAAAACAGGGTTTGATGAAACGGTGTTAAAATAAACTACGGAATTTACATCAGATTTGTCCACTATGGTCGAAATTTTGGAATATTGTTCTCCGGTAAGAGCAGGTCGCGTTTTTTTGCCTTTTAACAATTTCTCAGGTCCTCGGTTTTTAAGTTTACACTGGTTTTGGGTAAAAATTTCAACAAGCCATACACAGTAAAAAAAATCAACTCTAAGCAACACTAATTAGAGTTCACACAGGTCCACACTAAATAGTGTTCTTTTATAACACTACAATTAGAGTTAATTTGTAGTGTAATTTTCCCCAAGTAAGCAAGTATGATTTAACACTATAGCACTGAGGATAAGGTAATTTTACACTGTATTAAAAAGTGTTAATTTTCCTAAAATAGTGTACTTCTACACTTCCTGGGTAAAATTTCACTTTAGTTCAGTGTAAATTAACACTCCTTTGGAAAAGTTCTAATTTTAAAAAGGTACTTTTACTCTTTTAGTGCAAACTATTTGAATAAAACCTATTGGTGGTAGTAAATAAAACGAAAAGGTAAATATAAAGAAACATTTATTTGGAACAAAAATCTATGAAAATTATTAAAATCGGTGCCTTTTAAAATATAATTTTATATTTGAGTCGTATGCCTGGCTTAACAAAATGGTTCCTTAAAACGTAAAAGTTTTAAATCAATGTTTTAGTGGCTGTCAACTTGTAAGCAAAGAATTATCTTGAGAATTCATCAGTAATCCATTTTTCTGTTATAAAAAATAGGTGATCCCATTGGTAGAGAGGTGTCAGGCGGCTGTATGTCGGGGATTTACCACACGTGTACAAATTTTCCATAATATTAATAAAAATGTAGGTATAGGTTAATATAACAACCATTATGCTTGAAAATAAAAAGTAAATCAAGTGTGTATGTATTTATATTATTAATGTTATAAGTACCCGACCTACTGCCGTAAATTATTGATATATAATATAGGTCGGGTATGGACATCCTTTTAACATATTGGTATTTATTGAGTATTAAGGCTTAAAGAAAAAGGAAGTATAATATTACTTTACCGTAATTAAAATCTAACTGAACAAAAATGCCACACTTCCACAACGCTGTATCTCCGGATATGCACTGCGCAGGTAGATAGGTACCAATTAAACATTTTAAAATGCATTTCGGTTATTACAATTTTTTTCAGTCTATTTTGCCAATATTGGTGTAATTTAACTTTAATTGTGATACAATGTGCACTAGTATACTAGTGTAAAGTGTAAAGTGTAAAGAAAAAAGAGCTCTTAGTAACATCAAAACAGACAAAGAAATTGGCATGCACTGTAGTGTACATTTTGTCCCTATTTAACACATTAAGTGGTAATAAACACTCGCATTAATTTTTTCTACCCTTTTTAGTTATTTACGATATAAGTGGGATAAGAGCTTTATTAACGTACGCATGCGAAATTTGCCCAACGAGTGCGTAGCACGAGTTGGGCAATCGCAAAAGTACGTTAATAAAGCGTTATCACACGTATATTGTACAAATTTTTATCTACGCCTCTAAATGAAAAAAAAAACGGTAATTATTTTTGTCTAAGACTTAATTTAGGGTTATTTTGACATTTTGACATTTTGACTTTTTTATTTGATTGGTTAAAAGCAGAGAAAAACGCGTGCGTTAATGAACTTCTTCTCACTCAAAATGAGTGGAATAAGAAGTTCTTATCTCACTGGCGTAGAGAAAATTTAATTATTTTAATAATAAATAGTGTGAATGTACCAATGAATAATGTTCATATTCTTTAAATGTGTTTAATTAAGTTAATAAGCATTAAATGCTACCTAGTATATTTTGTAGTGTAACTTTTACACCTACAAATCAACTCTAATATTTTTACCCCTATAAAAAAAAAATTTTTTTTTTTTACTGTGTATCATTTAATTCGATAATAATACAGAGCATTTTCAGGCTATTCTAAAATCGCAAATCTGGACTTAAATTTCGTGTCCAAAAGTTTTTATTTACAAAATCACCCCGTGTACTTTTTCTTCAAACTCTGTTTTTACATTTGCAAGCTACATAAAAAAGCTACAATCCTGGTAAATAATTTTTTTTACAGGGAAAAAAATAAAACTGAAGGTATTTTCAGGGTTTCAATTTTGCTAGTCGAGTTATGAAGAGTTGTCAGTTGATATTGAATGGTGCAAAAATTAATCAACTAATTTATTTTGTGTTCTGTTATTATTAATCTGTTTGTTTTACTGTTTCTACATTTTCACTGTAAATTTACAATTTTATATAACCAGTGAATTCAAATCGGGGTAGCACACAGTCAAAGCAGTTACATTTTTTAAATATAGAACATCACATAATTTTGTTGTTGTAATTCTGATTAAAAAAACGCAGCTCGACTTCTTGATTGTACTATATTCATGACAGAAATCATTTAATTTTAAATTTTCATTTGAATGTGTAGTTTAAAATGATACACAGTAAAAGAATATTTGTTAATTTTAACCAAATATTAACCATATAATATATATCCAAATAAGTAGTTTGTAATTATAACAATCATTTTGTAGATTTAATACCAAAATTCTGTCAAATTATTCAATCAAAATTCTTGTAATTTTCAAAAAGGACCTTATTTTTACAAACCTTTTTATAGACCCAGTTACAATAGTATTTGTTGGAATTTGGAAACTTATATAAAAAGAATTTTGACTACAAACCTTTTTGTAGACCCAGTTACAATAGTATTTGTTGGAATTTGGAAACTTATATAAAAAGAATTTTGATAAGAAATGTTGCTTTATTAATCAATTTCCTAAACAAAAGACTATAACATCTACACAAATTAATAACACACCATTCTGAAATCATTAAATTATAAAGAAATTTGGTACAATATAATTATTAGTAGTACTACAATAGTTACTGATGTATTTCGTAACTTTAACCCACTTTACTGTATCTCCTTATTTCAGTTTGAAAACCAGTGATGGCATCTTTTTCGGATACTTTGCATTTCCGAATAACAATAATAACAGATTTTTGGTAATATATTATAAACACTCTGGACATTTATTACAAACACATTACGAATTAAGCAGAAACAAAAGTTGCACACATTGAAGTCAGTTGAACTTGTTGATGCGTATTGTCAGTGGGAAATGTTTTGATTGACTGCCCGAAATCACGTGCAGGAAATAAATAATTTACCACGACGAGGTAGACTATGCAAGAATTAAGGCAGAAGGTGATCAAATAAAGGAGAATCCTCAAATAAATTGCAAAGCCATAAACCATCTTTGATTTAAACCAACGCCACTCAAAATAAATTTTTATTTATTATTTTTGGTGTGTTTCACTTTCCACTATGTTTGTCATAAAGTTCGTCTTCTTAATTGACACTTATAAACTTGTCGAATTGACTATTTAAACAAAGAAACCACAAAAACATGCATGCTACACATGTGTAGCAAAAAAGGTTCAGCATTTATTTGTCTTCCTGTCAAAATTACTAAAGAAATGTTCCACATGTACAGTTGACGACATCCAAACGTAAACGATTATTGGTTGTTATGGATATAACTTTTTACTATACGTTCTTGATAGGGTTCAAGTCAGGACTTCTTGCTGGCCATGGCAAAACATTTAAGTTAATATCTTAAATATCTCATAATATTTTAGCCTTATGAATTAAAAATGAATTTTAATAGTTAAGTTTGTGCCATACTACATCTTGAAATTAAAATTGTCAGGAAAACTTCTCTTCCTGATGGTGACAAAACATTTTCTAAAATGTTTATGTAACAAATATGGCGGACAACAAAACTCCTCCTTAGCAATTGAATATATAGCATCAAAAGACATCATTTGTGACACGTTCTGAGAATTTGTTTATCGAAATAATTGACAGTGCTATACATTTTTAAAGCCTATGCCGTGTGAACTTCAATTGCTTCTTCTGTTAAACTTGATTTTGTATACTAGGTCCCTTTTTTCGAATCGAAGATATTAATAAATAAAAATTAAGACAAAAATATATAATAAAAAATAATATAAATTATGTTTTAATAAAATTCAGTAAAAAATAAAAAACCCATCCATCTGATTTAAAATTAATTCAATGTTTTACTTTGACGGTCCACGTGTAACTAAGCTTGCAGATTAGGACTTCTATGTGTAAAATACAACAAAGGTGGATACGTTGATAAACTACCTTGACGCGGTACGTCCATTATTCTTGCTTTTTGCGAGAATTTGTTCACAACACACCAAATATTCGCTTTTATGGCACCAGGTGTCCTAAATCTACGCGTAAACAAGCCTCTAATGACTTCATACGATAATCCTCTTAAAGGGTGCGTTAGTAGGTTATTAATTAAGTTTTGCTTTTAATAAAATTTAAGATTTAATTATATTAAAAAAATTCATAATGCGGATTACGGATTACGATTGCTTATATTTAATTAGATGTGGAAATAGGATTTATTCTTTAAAAGTGTTATAGGGTATTTCACTAATTGCACTGTTCAAAATTTCGTGACCATTTTAACACCAAATTAACACCAAACATGGTCTATATCGATACAAACCAAAATGGTGTTAAATAAGGTTCGTTGGCCGGTGTAAATTCAAATACTAAAATGGTGTTAATTTAACTTTCATACAGTATTAAAATAAATTTTACTTGGTGTTAATTGAACTCCTTTTCAGTGTTAAATATAATGTGTTTGTGGACAAATTAAATCATACTACACAGAAAAAAGGAAAAAAAAAGGAAACAGGAAGTTCCTTGACGCATTACTAGTATATTACCAGTGGTATTATTCCAGAAAATGGAACCTTTAACTCGCTAGAGATGTTTTTAGTGCGTTGCACTAAATTAAAATACTTCAAGTATTGACAGCTGTTTCCACCTATTTAAGGTCTCTTTAGTATCGAACAACTTGTAGTGTCACACCAAAGCAAAGGATTACCTAAGTTTATATATTCTCCATGTAAGTCAACAGAGGCGAGATTTAAGAACATCACCGCCTTTGCCGCGATCGGTACACATTTTCAACCATAATTCGTGGTGTTATATTAACACCGCTTGGTGTTGGATTTTGACACCATTTTTAGATTACCTTTTACACCACAGATATTTTAAACAGTGTGTAAACCCATATTGCATATACTACCAATTCATGAATGATTTTGAAGACAAAGTTTTATCGTGTTTAATTTTTTTTATGATGAAGATTCTAAAAACATTACCCGAACATAAAAACGTGTATAAATAATTGGTAGCTCCTTAACCAGTTAATCACATAAAAGAAGCCACTGTTCTTGATTGTAGTAGTATCACACTGATTCAGACATGACGTTAAAAGCACATACGGAGAAATTTTTATGTTCCCACATTGGAAAACATTTAATAGTCCCAAATTTACATATCTAATATTTCAGAATTACTTTCCAGTAACAATCCCTAGCGTCACTGTGGAATGTCCCAATAGCGCTTTTAGTTCAATGTAATTTTATGAATTTGAAAAATGATCATACTCGTAAAGAAATTTCTTTGGCATGTCTGTTCTGTTTTATGCACCTATAAAATCGGTCTCTAATATTATGTACTTTATGTACAGGGTGTTTAAAAAATAGCAGGGCATTAAAAAAAGTGTTGGAAAATGTATATGATAAAGCGTTTCTTCAGGGTGCACTAGGCATCCTTGTATGGATATTTTTTAGACTTGTAATTACGCAACTTTTCCCTAATTTAACCAACCTTGTAGCTCTTCAAATTAAAAAGATACCCATACATAGAAAAGTACTTGGTGTACCTTGTATAAAGGTTTTTTAACAGTTTTTAACGTTTAAAATGCAGTTGTCGGCGTTTTTTAGAGGACTCAAATATAAAAATATTATTTTTAGGTCATGTTTGTACCACAATTATTTTTTGTTAGATTTCTTAAAAATGCCCAAACTTAAATATAAATTATATTAGGTAAAGTTATCATTTTTTAATTCTGCACCAACAAATATACGTACCGAATTGGATCCTTTGAAAAAACATGAAAATGCGACGATTTAGTTCTTTAGCGTATACAATAATTTATTAATATTAATATTTTAATTAATATTTCCTATTAAATGTAAGACTTACTTAGGATAAAGTTAATTATTTTCTTGTTGTGATTTAATGCAATATTTAATGTATTTTATGCTCATCTGTGCAGCGCCTGTTGATGTTGAATAAATATTATTATTATTATTATTATTATTATTATTATTATTATTATTATTATTATTATTATTATTATTATTATTATTATTATTATTATTATTATTATTATTATTATTATATCGAGAAACACATTGACAAGTGTCAAGTAGGCATGATAAATAACGGGTGACATAAAATGAAAAAATGTAAAAAAAGTCACGTTGAAACAAATTGCCTATATTATTTTTAATTTTTCAATGAATGAATTTTCCATCTGTCAACTTGACACCTGCCAAAGTGTTGCTCGATATTATAAGAAAATAATATTTTTTTTTCAAAACCTTGTATCTTGAAAACAATTAAAAATCGGATAATAACATTTTTTCATTGTTTTTATGGGTACAGTATTCCCTTAACGTTTTTCACTATACTCTAAAATGAAATAGTCAAAATTCTACTCTTTGAATTAGTACCAGCATATTTTACAAATAAAATAGTCGTTTTCACTTTTAAATAGTTATTTTTTACTACTTAAAAAGTTAAAGTTTGACTAATTTAAGATAATTAGACGAGGGAGCTTGCTAGCAAGTGTTTAATAAAATGAGTGTCTAGAAATGTTTATAAACGAGTTGCATCCTATACATTAAAAATATTATTAGGTATAGCCAATAATTTATTAGAAATTAATTTAAATATTTGTAGAGCGACATTTATACAAAAAAAGGAGTAACCTATGAATCTGTTTCACTGACTTTTAAAATGGCGAATTCAGTTGTCAAATTTTTCTATAAAGATCGAAATTTATCTCTTTAAATGAACTAAACGTTTAAATCCAATATAAAATCAGTTTTTAACGGTAAAAGTAAAGATAATGTTTAATAGGCACTAGTTTACTGCCGCACAGTGTTTCAATTTTCGAAATTTTCGGCAAAATATCAAGGAGTAGTATATGGAGAATTCCAAAATTCATATTTAAATAAATATTTGTCAAAAAATTAACGGATTAAATTGAAAATCACCATACATCAGAATTCCAAAATTCAAAATGGTCGACCTCAAATGGTGGACATTTTTATCAAAAAATTGTCGAAATTAATTAAAAACCCGTAAGAGGTTCTTTTTAAAATGTAAATAAAACATCTTTTTATAAAATAGCTTAATTTCGTTTATTATAATTACATTTATATAATATTATTTAATACCTACATATATATTAACATATTTTATACTAAGTATTATAAATTTTTATTATTTCTTTTACTTAATATTTTAGCAACGATTTCTTAATTCGCTAAAAAAATTGCCAACACAAATAACCACAATTCAAATTTGACATTAACACACATGCGGAGTTGTTTTAACGCACTTACAAGAGGTGGGTTAAATATGTAAAATCGGTGTTAAATATCTTAGAAGTCACGAACGATTTACGCAAGTGAAAGTCTAGACACCGCTGTTCTAATAAACGTTTTGAGTTAAATCCGAGTGAATCCAGCAAACGACATGAACGCAACCCAGAAATAAAAAAATCTTATATTTTGTAAAGCAAAAACACAGATACGTGCGCGACATAGGCTTAAAATCGCGAGGTTTTTTACCACAACCGTGCCTGAGCGCCCAAGAACATGTAGTTTTAAAGAGCCGCGGGCGAGTTGGGCAGATAATTTATTGATGGCTTGACAGAAAAAACTCTAAGCTATTCCACGGATCTTGAATTGATGCCTTACATTTCATTACAATTTTTGTAGCTCCATTGTTCTTAAAGCTTGATTCAAAGTTTGCGATTTTTAACAGACCGATCTTGTCGGTTACAATATCCCGTTGTACAAGCAAAATCTACGAAAAACAAATACATATCTAAATTTTACATACCTTGAAGATCACCCTTCTTCAAACCGCATAACAATCGGACACACCAAACACAAGTTATTCACTTTTAAACAATAAACAATTTTCCGCAGCGATCGCGTGTGAAATACCTTCAACTGAAAGCGTCAAGTTTAAACTGAAGTACAAGACAAAATATACGTATATTATAAAAAAATTTTCAATACAGGATGGAGACATGAAAATGTCAATTTTTTGAGGTTTTGCCGATATTTTCGAGTATTGAAACACTGTGTGCCGGCGAAATCAAAAGGTCAGTACAAACGTGCATATAAACCTTTTAAAGATTGACGTGAAGATACTTGAGATAATAAAATAATTTTTAACCTTTACATAAACAATAAGGGCATCTTAAAAGATCATAAAACATATTTTAAAGGTGGGAGTATACTCTATAGAAAAACTTATTTAATGATTTATTTTAACTTTGTAACTTTTATATAAGTATATAAGTAAGTTTTAAAAACCTTGTATATATATAGTTTAAATTTTTAACTTTAATTTTCGTTATTAAAAAACTTACCATATGATTTTTTGTACAACCATTAGTAACTGACTAGTATAATATAACTATAGTTATACATAAATCGCATAGAATAGAGAGTTGCATTGAAATAATGCCCACTTACATAACAATGCATCAGTGTAGAGCTTCTTAAATAGGGAGTTGATGCACTCGGGCTACGTAGAAACTGTTTGCTTAACACTTTGCACGATATCTGCACATGTATAATGGCTTACAAGTATGCCATTTGTAACAATGCCTTTAACATTACAGTCGTAAATGCACGGAGTTATTTAATATTACATGTTTTATCAACATTTTTTGAAACACGTTTTCCTAAATTTAGGTTTTTCGAAAAAATAGTTCATAATTATCTTATTGAATGATTAAAAGGCATCATTGATGTTTTCCATGCTCAACACATAAATTTAGATATAGACTTTTATCCATTAATTACGTTAGATTTTGCGTTTAAAAAAGTATTAAAAATTATGATTTTTTTCGACTTTTTTAAGATTTTTTCTAACTTTTTTTTTTAAAGTGGTTAAAAATTAATTTATAAATCTGAAACTTTGGAAGTACCTTTAGAAGGGTTAAAAAGTAAGAAAAAGTCTTTTTTAAAATAAAAACTATGTTTTTGTCTTACCTTTTAAGGTCAGGGCTCAGGTTAAAAATTAATTAAAAAATCTGAAATTTTAAGATAAACAAGTAAAAACAAAACCTTGTTAAAAAAATATGTTTTTTTTCTTACGTTTTAAAGAATTTTTTCTACTTCCACCTTTAAAACGCCCTTTATCGTACATGTTTTCATGACACTAAGTGACCTTTTAAATACACATTGACAAGTTGTGGCTTTATGGCGCTTTAGTCACGGGCTGAAGTTAACAACAGCTTTTTAGTCACGGGCTGAAGTTAGTTTTAAGTTAGTTGACGGTTTTCAAATGTCATACAATCGTTAAAATAAAGTGCCTTTCTTGTAAAATTATAATAATAATAATAATAATAATAAAATAAATGTGAAAATTATTTTGTTATCTCAATACAAAAATACAAAAGTATTAAATAGTTTCTCAACGCCAATATTTAAAAAGTTTATATGAACATTGTACTGACCTTTTAATTTCGCCGGCAGTAAACTATAACTTAAATTCGGGCACGGACTCCACTGTAAAGTGCTCATAAAACATTTTCTTTACTTTCACTGCGAAAAACTGTCAATTTTCAAGAAATACATTTCGAGTTATAACCTTTATAATCTGTGTTTATAAAATATAAAAATTTTACATTTGATGGTGACACACAGATTCCTCTATTGTTTCATAGATGGCGCTCTATACAAATTTTTGATTTAAATCATTTTAAGATAATAATAAGTATTTATGCCTAAATTAAATTCGTATATAAAATGGCGTTTATCAAACTTGATACATAATATACTATTTCTGATTATGTAAAAAAAAAATTAATTTAAAAGTATGAAACTTACCTTTTAAAAAGTCAAAGAGTAAGAAAAAACCCAATTTTTAGAGATTTTTTTATTTTTGGTGGTCGGGGCTCAGGTTAAAAATTAAATTAAAAATCTTTTAAATTAATTAATTAATTTTTTTAATCTTTGGGAGTACCTTTCAAAAGGTAAAAAAGTAAGAAAAAACCTTGTTTGAAAATTATGTTTTTTTCTTACCTTTTAAGAAATTTTTTTGATTATTTTTTTAAAAAGTGGTCGAGGCTCAGGTTAAAAATTAATTTAAAAATCTGAAACTTTGGTAGTACCCTCAAAAGGGTAGAAAATCTGAAACTTTGAGGATACCTTTTAAGTGGTCGACGCTAAGGTTAAAAATTAATTTAAAAATCTGAAACTTTGAGAGTACCTTCAGAAGGGTAAAAAAGTAAGAAAAAACCTTGTTTGAAAAAAAATGTTTTTTACTTACCTTTTAAGGAATTTTTCTGATTTTTTTAAAAAGTGTTCAGGGCTATGCTGAAAAATTAATTAAAAAATCTGAAACATTTATACACAGAGTGCCCCAAGATTAGTTAGGTTGACCAAAAATGTCACAAGAAACGGAAAGTGGAGTGTTATTCTTTAATGTTTAGGCAACTTGCAACAGCAAAAATTAAAATCTGGTCTGATCCTTATTTTGAAATATTTTATTTTTTCTAAAAGACACCGTGTAATATTAAGGTTTAAGGCATTTCAACTTTAAAATGCACTTTAGATTAAGTTTAAACAACAAAATAAAACTTTAGAAACAATTATGTAAAATCACGTACGTTTCAAATATATCCATACAAAATACATGGCCGCGAGTAAAAAATAATGACTGCGATATAACGGCCGCCATGTTCGATTGAACGTGGACCAAAATCTTGTCTTGGCTTGATGTCCTTGATTCTTGGAAAAGGACGGAAAAGTAGGATAACGAGACTTTATAATTGCCTAGTTTATATATGTCATGTTTTGACATTTCTAAAACTAAAGTCCAATACGTTTCATCAACCTATCTTTTTATCTAACCCGCTTTTTCTATTTTAATCACTGACATTTTTTTGGTCCAAGTCAAGATTCACGAGGCCACCGTCATTTCTAAAAACGCTTTGCTTGTACAGATATATTTAAGACGTACGTTTGTAAAATGCATATAAAAATCAAGTCGCCTATGGTGTCATATTTTTGCAAAAACAATTGCTTCTTTTTGAGACATCGCTTCTGTCAAATAGCGCTATTGCTAGCAGCGTGCTTGTCAAAAATGTTTTGGTGTCCTTACATGTATACAATTATTATTAAAAATATAAATAATAATTTAGTATTAAAAATAATGGCAAAACCTACTGACAAGTGCAATCATAATGAAAATCGCAAAAAAGTCTGTGGATGTTGTGCCAGCAAAATAATTTTTGGAAATAAGCCCGTCAGCCAGTTCTGTTTAACAAGTAAGTTAAAAAGCTTAATTAAAGTGTGGATAAATAAGGATTTTGATTTAAAAAACGAAAAGTGCCCAAATTCTATTTGTGGATCTTGCAGATTAACTTTGTTGGAAAGAGATAAAAATAATTTTACAAGACCTTTGCCATGTCCATTTAATTTTGCTTCTGTTAAATTACAAAAAGAGACAAGCCAAAACACACTCACATGTGAGTGCCAAATATGTCTGTGTGCTAGGAAAAAAACCCACATTTCAGTCACAAAAGGAAGGGGTCGTTCAAGACATTTTGAAGAAAATAACTTCCCAGTTCGTTAAACAGAAAAAAGATCGGTTTCTACATGAAAATTTTGTTTTAAAAGGTTGAGCAAAGGTATAAGGCACATTTGCAACTACACTCAGGCACGTAAAAATATAAAAAAAAAATCAATAGAAACATTGCCAATAAAAAAAACACGAACAAGTGTTTAGTTCTACAATTAAGCGTTTGCGGTCTAAGCAAACAGGTATCAACATTTCAAACCAGAACTCTTCTCAAAATAATTTTGAAATAAAACTATCAACTGGAGGTAAACAGGCTAAAATAATAATTAATCCTGTCAATAAAAAAAGTTGAGTTTTGCAAGAAAGACTGAATCAATATCAAATTCACAGTGGTTCAAGTTCAAATCAAATGAGAATTTTTACCAACTTTTTGAGGTCCAATGCCGGAAAAAAATCAGTGCCTAAAAACTACAGAAATAGCGTTAAAGAAAAATCATAAATTTTGCAGTCTATTTACCAAAGCGAAACTTATGAATTTGAGATTGACCATGGCAGAAAAGAAAAAAGACCGGCAATTTGGGCAGATGCAGAAGAGCTGGTGAATATGGTTATTAAAATTAATATTGGTTTGGTTTTGTGCGTCTTAGCCGAGCGTAAATGTGTTCTAATTATTTTAATTTACAGTCCTCTAAAAAAACGGTACCTACTGAATTTATTTTTAAATATTTTTACAATAATTCTAATAACTTTATTTACTTACCTTTAAGTTATACAATAAAAACAGATATGGAAAAAAATAAAATGGATGCCCATATTTAACACATAACAAGGTAAAAAAAAGTAAAAGGAAGAAATACAAAAAACTAAAAAATTTTAATAAAAGGATCAGCTCTGATTTTGTTTCATATAGTTTTAAATAACAAATATAACCAAGAATCAAACCTCACTCTCAGTTTTCTGTGACATTTTTGTTTAACTTAAATTTCATTGGGGCACACTGTGTATAGTAGGGTTAAAAAGTGAGAAAAAATCTTTTTGAAATAAATAAGTTTTTTTTTACCTTTTAAGAAACTTTTTTTAAAGTGGTCGATGCTAAGGTTAAAAATTAATTTAAAAATCTGAAACTTCAGTACCTTCAAAAGAGTCAAAAAGTAAGAAAAACCCTCGTGTCAAAATAAAAACATTAAAAAATATGATTTTTTCCCCTTTTTAAGGATTTTTTCAAATTTTGTTTTTAAAAAAGTGGTTGGGGCTTAGTTGTAAGATTAATTTAAAAATTTGAAACTTTGGCAGTACCTTCAGAACCGTAAAAATGCAAGAAAAAACTTTGTTTGAAAAAAATATGTTTTTTTCTTACCTTTTTTCTGATTATTTTTAAAGTGGTCGGGACTTTGTTAAAAATTTATTTAAAATTCTAAAACTTTGAGAGTACCTTTAGAAGGGTGAAAAAACAAGAAAAAACCTGACTTAAAAAAAATATATGTTTTTCCTATCGAACTTGTAAAGAATAAAGTAAATCATATTTTAAAATATTAAATTTTTATTAAATGTATCAATGTGAGATATTCTTCTCTAGTATTTCATAAGATCGTATAAAGTTTACGATGAAAAATATAATGCAAATTTGTCAAATAGCATCTAAGTAGGTTTATATTTCACGAAATTCTTAAATTCAATAAACTTATAACATTCAACTGGAAGTAAAACCACACAGGAAGTGGTCTTAAAATTTGAAATAGAATCCCAAAAAGCACTACCACGGCTCCTATTAAGCGAAACGTGAGCAACTAGATATTAAACAAATGGAGAAGTAAAATGAGACAAACCATCAATACCTACTTGAGATGTTTTGATATAAATAAATTCTTTGATCTCAAAAATTCAGTTTTGGTAATAAAAAGAAAATGTTGCAGTGCAAGTACATTTAAGTACTTACTTAAAAAAACAAGTAAATACAAATTTTTTAGGTAACCTTTAAAAATTGTATAAATGCATAAGAGTTTATTACGGAGCATTTTTAATTTTAAAACCTTAAAAATTCTACTTACTAAATTTTCTAAAAAATACTTTGGAGACCTAATTAAATATACATATACAAACATTGTGGTTGACGGTTTTGGAATAGTAAGTGAAGTGAAAGTATAATGTAACTTACTTAAAATACTTTGTGCTATTAATAAACTTTTTACTTCCTAATGTTCAATGACCATGCCAAAAAGCATTACGTTATTTTATACATTTTAGTCCTAAAATATATAATATAATAATATATAATAATAAGAATTTTTCAAATATGGGTTCTCTAAAAATTAAATAAATGGATATAAAAGAAACGCACTCAATAAAACATTAATAGATTAGTTCAAAATTTCTTAAAATCCTTTATTTTGCACTTATACAAAGCCACTTGATATACCCCCCCCGCGGTACTGTGGCAGAATGTCAAATTAAACGTTATGCAAAACTGGTTTTTAAAAATAATATACGAAAAGAAAAGAGAATTTTAAACTTTATAACTTTTTAATATAAGCAATATATAAGATATTCGGCAATTATTTTGTGTCAGGTCACTAATTTGTTTCTATAAAAATAAATAAGTAACAAAGCTTAACATCACTACGACACTAGAAATAAAACAAAAACATTTCTTAACCAAAACGTTCTAAAACCATGATGAAAGGAACTATTTATTTTAAAATAAGTATAATTAACTTAAAAAAATTAGGAAAAAAATAACATTGTAACCAAACAAAAATTTTCAATAAATAGCATGGATAAAATTGTTTTTCTTCTAAATTAAAATACGTGAGTACTAAAATTTACTTTTAGCCACATGTACCTTGGTGGATTAAGCAGTTTATTAACTTAGTGAATTAATAAAAAATGGAAGAAATTGGAGATATTTATTATTTTTTTTTTATTATTATATTTTTTTTCTTCATTAAATATGTATCATAATTCTTTTTCTATTATCAAATTAAAGTTATATTAGACATTGTTAGAGATTATTTGCAAATGCATATAGTTAATAAACTTAATATTATTATTATTATGTTGAAATTAGAATGACGTCAAGTATTCTGCTTCAGGCTTTCTCCGCATTGTTGTATATACTATTTTATCTACTTCTATTGCATAATTTTGGTGTTTCTTCCGTAAATATTGTGAAGCATTTTAAATTTCCTGCCTAACAACGTGAATAATAAACTCAGTATTTACGTAGTTAGACAACAGTGATTGGCAGATTTCACTATTCACTGTGATTTGAACCAATCGGGTTTTAAATTGGAAGAAGGCAACTATAATATCATTTAAAATTGGTAAAAAGTAAGGTTAACCATTTGACAGATGTCAGATTTTATTTATTTAATTTTGAAAATCATTTAATTATCTACTTATTGGAGTAGATAAAGTATAGTATTACACTCGAGATTATGCGTAATATTCACTCGGATGATTTAGGTCTTCCGTCTGGCGACTCGAGACGTAAACCTCATCTTCGTGAATATTAGCCTGCATTATCTCTCGTATAATAATATACTATTTTCCAAGCATTTAATAATTCTCTATTTACTTTCAATAAAATGATCGATATCGTGACATTTTGTCGGGTTTAGCGTTTGACATATGTTATATTATAGGTTATGTACATGAATACATGAATTTATTCTAGAACCACTCTTTACCTATTTAATTTAAATTTATTTTCATTGTAGCACGGCGGTGTATACTTGTGACCTCATTTTGTTTTCGGAGAAAATTAAACTGTATTTTGTTATGAGAACATAGATAATATAATAAATATACTGTTCCAGACCGGGCCAGTTACTTTTTCAAACAGTTTCTGAAATATCTGTGTTTTCTAAATTTGAATGCAAGGAAAGTGACGAGTATACCAGGGTACTAATTAAATACATAATTTATTGGAAAATATAACATGTATTGCAACTTTGAGCATTTTATACATTAAATATCTTAAAACTGGAACTGAGGACACGGATACAAATTTGAGATTATAATTCGGAATTAAGAATTTTACTGAAATTTTATCAACAAATCACATATAGCCTTATATAAATTACAATGAAATATATATATACGTAAGAAAATAACTACTCACCACAGTACTGAAATTTTGACTGGAACTATACGTGCATTCACCACAACTTCGCCGCTTGCATTATTTTCAAGATAACTGTCGTGCAAAGGGCGGGCTCTGTAGGTAATTTTTTAACACTTGAGTTAAAACAAGGACTTGACGTTTAAACTTCAATATTTCGCAGGAATTTTGAATTTTAACATTGGACACAGAACTGACGGGTAAAAGTGAGTATACAAAGATTATCATTTTTTTAAAAATTGCCATTATTCGAATCCATTATAAAATATGGAAAATACATTATTTAATGTTTTCTAGTTTGTAGTGAAATTGAAAAATTTAAGATAAATTGAATATATTTTAAAATAAAATCACTCAAATATTTGATTCAGGAGTTGTGACACGCCAAGGTACTGATTTTTTAAATATTTATTATGTTTTTCTACAAACGTGCTTTTCAAAAAATACCTTATAAGTGGGTGGACAAGTTAAAAAATCCTGGATCTTTTGTATACTAAATATAATAATATAATATACTAAAATATTTACAAAAAATATTAAAATACCTACTCTATTGACTGATAACATCAAGTTGTCCAACTTTTGTAGAATCACCTAGTATATATTATATATGTATGTCCATATATATTATAATAACACTCCACATACGAGTATATTATAAAAACACTTTCAAAATCCAGTATTCACCCTGTATATTAGTAATAAATGAATACATTGTAAGAAAGTAATAAATCATATTCAAAAATATTAAAAAACTAAATAAACAGAAACATTATAAAAAGTATTTCCATAATTTTTCACTAAATTATAGTTGGGCTTGTTTAAAAGTTTTAGGGCATAAAGGATAATTATAATTATATTTTAATAAACCCCCTTAAAAGTTATCAAATGGAAATGTAAAAAATACTTTTAGTAGGAAATAAAAATTGAAAATTCTATGTAAACTACTTAATAATATTAAGTATACCTATTAGGTATACCTACTTTTAATTTAGTACTAAAATTATGTACCAAAACCTAAAACATTTAAAAATATATAATCAGTAATTTTAAAATAAAGTAAGTAAAAAGAGTGTAATTTGTTATCATGTGGACTGAACCAAATTTTTATTTTTACATAATGTTTCTTTACATAAACATGAACTTAAATAGTAAAAATATTGAAATTATTTTGTACTAAGCGCATTAAATCGTATTTTTCTACTCCCACCTTTAAAACGCCCTTTATCGTACTTGTTTTCATGACACTAATTGATCTTTTAAACACACATTGACAAGTTGTGGCTTTATTGCGCTTTAGTCACGGGCTGAAGTTAGTTGACAGTTTTCAAATGTCATAAAATCGTTAAAATAAAGTGCCCTTCTTGTAAAATAATACTAAATGTGAAAATTATTTTATTATCTTAATACAAAAGTATTAAATAGTTCCTCAACGCCAATACTTGAAAAGTTTATATGAACATTGTACTGACCTTTTAATTTCGCCGGCAATAAACTATAACTTAAATTTGGGCACCGACTCCACTGTAAAGTGCTCATAAAACATTTTCTTTACTTTCCCTGTGAAAAACTGTCAATTTTCAAGAACTACATTTCGATTTATAACCTTTATAATTGTTTTTATAAAATATAAAAATTTGACATTTGACGGCGACACACAGATTCCCCTATTGTTTCATAGATGGCGCTCTATTCAAATTTTTAATTTATTTGATACATAATATACTATTAATTTATATTCGGAATTTTATTGTTTATAAGAATATAATATACATTTATAAGGAGTTATTTAACATTGTTTAAATATTTACCAGTTTAGTATGTATGTACAGGGTGATCCCCTATAATGTCGCCCTCCTTTAACTTTTTTATTTTAAGTGTCCGAAAAAATTTTAAACTGTGGTTATGTAGGTACTAAAAAATACTTTTTTTCTCCGTATAAAGAAAATTGGAAAATTGATCAGTTTATTTTTTTTTAATGGATCACCCTGTATATGTATTTATTTTTTAATTCCTTGTAAAATTCTAAGCATATTTCATATAACATACCACATACCTAAATTCAACCGTTTCTGAAATATTTAAATTATTTTTAAGATAATAAGTTGAAATAGTTTGTCTTTCTCTGTCTAAGTAGGCCATTTTTACTTATTTAACAAGACATATTGACACAATGTCACTATAATAATATATTTTCAATAAAAATTTTGGTATACTGAGGCTTCTTGATTTCTAACAGTTTAAAAAAACATTTAATGATAACATTTCGAATGCGAATATTTCAGAAACAGTTGAATTTAGGATACGGTTTGTTATATGAATTATGCTCAGAATTTTACAAGGAATCGAAAAATAAATTCATATATAGGGTGATCCATTGAAAAAAAAATAAACTTTTTGTTTTTCCCTGTATATTGATGAATTTTTAATTTTTTTAATACGTAGAAAAAAAGTATTTTTTAGTACCTACATAACCACACTTTTAAATTTTTTGGGACACTTAAAATAAAAAAGTTAAAGGGGGGCGACATTATAGGGGTTCACCCTGTACATAAAATACTGCAGTATGATTATTAGTATTTATTAATAATCTGATTATCCATAGTTTGTATCAAAAAACAAGAATAAATTAAGGTAGGTATACAATTTATTAGTTAACCTATTATTAGATTTGTTGGTTAAAGCAAATTTGTAATACGCTTCTAGTTGGGTAATTATTAGCAAAAGTTTACCGATTTAAAATCACATTTTACAACGTGTTAGTTACCAGTTTAATTTGACATAGGCCTGGAACAGATAATATAGTTAATATTGTTCTGTATGGTGTGCAGGAGTCGCCGAGAGTTGAGATAAACTTAATTAACACGAATTCCTAAATTGCCAGTGAACGTAGTTCCCAATTTTAAATTAGTTAATAAAATTAGATATCGGGCAAAATTTTACAATCAAAATTATAAATTTGCGTTCTCATTTTCAGATTTAAATAATTGTTAAAAGGCCTTTTTATTAAATTATAGTAAATTAATTAAAGTTAATTTTTTAATTTATAAATTTGTTAAAAATGTTAGTGGAGAGTAATTTTTAAGAATAAAGATCTAAACATAAGGAGGTTCGGATACGACATTAGTTAATATGAGAAAATGTTTAAAAAATTTTAAGTTGTAGTACTCTTTAAAAATGACTAATTTTATAATTATTAACTTTTTCACTTGTAACATGAAATACATGGTATTCCAAAATTTAACAGCCAATTCTTATGTAAAATTGTCCCCTAAATCCGAAAATACCGTCAAAAATTATGAAACTGGAGCAGTTTTTGAGATATATTCAATTCCAATTAAATTGAAAATTGACTATATCTCAAATACTTTTTTAACTTTTGACGACATTTTCGGATTCAGGGGACAATTTTACATAAGAATTGGCTGTTAACCATGGTACAAGTAAAAAAGCAGCCACTAATAACTATTAAATTAGTCATTTTTGACTAATTCATTTTTAGAGAGTAGGGTCTACTTAAAATATATTTACAAAGTGTTAGAAAGATTGACCATCTGGTTTCCGAGTAAAAAATTATTAAAGTTGCTAAGACTACAGGGACTTTTATCGTTTATTATTGCTAAACTGTGTTGAACATGTTAACAAAAATGTTTATGCCACAAATATCCCCACAAAAAAAAATCAAGTGGCGTTAAATCGGGAGAACGAGCCGGCCATTCGGTAGGACCACGCCTTCCAATTCACCGATTTGGGTAACTGTTATCAAGCCATTGTCTAACATCCCTAAAATAATGTGGGGGCGCTCTATCCTGCTGAAATATGACTTCTCTGTCAAATTTATCAGGATAGGTATTGATTATTTCCTCAATCATTGGTTGAATTTGGGTTTGAAGCATGTTAAGATACAGAATACCTGTCCAATTTTGTTCCAAAAAGATGGGGCCTACGATGTGGTTTCCCAGTATTCCCGCCCAAACATTAACTTTTTGCGGATACTGGGTGTGACCTTCTCGAAAAAAATGTGGATTAACATCTGACCAGTAGCGTACATTTTGTCTATTAACAGTACCATTTAGAAAAAAAGTAGATTCATCACTAAAGCAAATTGAACTTATGTAGCGTGGATTTTTTGCTATGCGCTCACACATAAGCATAAGTTCAAAAAATTGCATTCGGTGATCAGGTCATCTTCAGTTAGTTGGTGGAGTATTTGAAGCTTGTAGGGATAAAATTTGTTTGAGATACAACACAAGTCTCTGCAACTGCGGCCGTCGATTGTTGTGGAATATTGACAACCGAACCAACTATTTGCACCTGTTTCTCTTCGGAAATTGATTTCCTTCCCGATCCTTTCTGCTACCCACACTTCCACTTGTTTGAAATTTTGCCACCAAATCCCGTAGATATTTCCTGCAAATTGGGTTTTCTGGGTACCTTTCATTAAACACCCTTTCTGTTTCGTGCAAATTTCGCCCCATTTCACCATAAATAAAAATAGCCTCCGTTTTATCTTCTAATAGGCGATGTCGAACCATTTTACATTCAAATATTAATTTAAATTGCATGAACAACTAACAATTTATTACTAAAGATATTAATTATTTTGATTTTGTATCTTCTTAAAAACAGGATATTGATATTTAAAACAAAAAAGTTGACAAAAAACGCATAATTATTGCACTGGTTTGCAATAATTCGCACTCTGCTTAATAAATAAGCTATGGTTAAACGGATTTTAAAAACAAAAAAAGTGTTAAATAGAGAATTAAAATACCTTTTAAATGAGGTATCACAAGCACCCCCCTTTCCATTTGAATTTTTCAAGTTGATACTGCCCTCTTGGCACTTGTTAGGCAAAAAATTTCATACTGACGTAAAAAAGTAGTAAACACAATATTGTTTACCCTGGTTTTTGTCCGACATCGATATCTTTTTTGGTTCAAAAGTTAACAGGGGGGGGATTTTAACGCGCTCACTGTATATTGTGCCTTTTGTATTAAAATTAAAAAAAGTTATAAATTCGGATAAAAAATTGTTTATTTTTTTTATTCGTTATTTTTAAAACCGCTACAATACCAAAAAATCATGTTTTAAATATTTTAATTGTAATATTTAATTCAAATTTCTTAATATTGCATAATTTATTGATTGTAGCAGAAAATATTAAAAAACCTATTGTTAATTTTTTGTTGAAATTCTCTATTTGTATTTTTATTAGATTAAATCGTGAAATAAATGCGCAAATTTTTGATGTCGAAATATTCCAAAATTTTAATTTGGATTAATAATATCAAACATTAAAATATAGTTTAAGGTACTTAATAAACACAAAACCAATTGCATATGTTTCCAATGAAATTTAATTTAACAGCACCATTAAAATCAATAAAAATACAACACTTTTGGACCTAAAATTGACAAAAACTTGGAATTATCACGTTAAAACATAACATTCAAATAGATTTTTTTTAATATGTGAATTTTAAAAAAATAAAACTTTATATTAGGTATTTTTAGTCTTTACTTGGTATGGTAAATTTTTTTTGGGTCAGAATACAACAGAACTTTGAAATTTTGTGACCATAAGAAATTATACATAAAACAAAGGCCTGCAAAGTGTTTTATATTATTTCTTAAAAAAATTGGGTAGTTACGCAGCGAAACCACAATGCATTTCCAAGGTGGTTGCCATGTTTTATTACGACATCGACTTTTGACCAGTTTTTTTCGGAAAATCAGCCAATGTGCACTTCTAAGATAATAAGATAACAGAGTAAAACCAAATATAGGAAAACGTTTTGGGCGTGGCCTCGCCTACCTCCAACGCGCGACACAGTAGCTAAGCAAATAGCCTGCATCGCTAATGAGATTTTTTGAATTATTTTCATTTAATTTTTACGTCTTACCTGCTCGACCTTTCGTCATGTCGTTTATCACACAAGCTACTGTGACGCGCGTTGGAGGGAGGCGAGGCCACGTCCAAAACGTTTCCTTATATTCGGTTTTACTCTGAACGGGCTGTATATTTCTGGTGGTTGTTATAGAAATGTTGTAATCTTTTTATTTTAATTTTTTTATTCATTTTAACCATAACAACTTAAAATTATGTTAATTATTACTTTTAATAATAATTATTAATTTAATAAATATAAATGTTTGACTAATTACACTTACTTACTTAATTTAACAAATAAAACGAAACTTACTTATTTCTTCTTGAACGGTAAAAATAAAATCAACACAAAAATCGTAAGAAAATTCGGTTGTACTGTTTTATTTATGAATGCACATTCAATGCATATATTTCTGAAATAGGAGACGTCAGCCGTTTTATTATACGGGAATTTTCTGGTCACAGTCGCTGTAAAAAAGTTATAACCGTAATGATGCCCATATATCGAATTTGATGGCACACAGCACTGTTACCGAAAGCGAATAGGAAAAATATTATACAGCCAATATGAACATCCCCAGGCACTTCACACAACCACATCGATCCCCTAATATCTAAAACTGCCAAAGTTATTTTCTTCAATATGGGAACCATTACTATAAAACATAATGGACTTTTCTCCAAATTTGATAATTTTACCAAATTGAACACTATTGTTGCTGTAGACTCTTACCAAAAACAAATTTTAAAAAGATATTCTTATTTCCAAGCTCACTCAAGGCAACTACACTGCTCCAAGAAATTAACGCACCACGTATTATTTTGTTAATAAAATTTTCTATCAAAGTAAATAGTACAATGTTTATATTAATTTTAAAACACCCTCGTATATAACTATTAAAAAGTGTGTAAACGTTTTTATAAGATGTTTAGTTTTTTTGTTGTCGAATGTACCAATTCTGGTAAATTACTACAACAGGTTAAAATATCGCCGCGCCTCGCAGTTTTGTTAGACTTCATTTACCATCTCTATTTACTTTTTAATTTTTACTTATTGTCAAGATGCAACGGCAATCGAGAAATTTAACTCCCGATGAGTGTGCCCAAGTGGTTGTTTTAGTGCAAGAAGGTTGGAGTTACCGCAGAATAGCTGAAAGGTTTGGTGTATCCCATACATCCATTTCTCGTATGTTTCAACGGTACATGGAGACTGGTGGCCATACTAGTAGACAAGGTCAGGGTAGAAATCGTGCTACGACTCCTGCTCAAGATCGTTTTTTAAGACTTTTAACTTTGAGACAATGGTTTGTGACTACAAGAATGTTGCAGTCTCAGTTGGAAAACGTAGAAGGGGTTCGAATAAGTATTGAAACCATTTGACAACGACTTAGGGAAGATAATTTGCAACCCCGAATTCCTGCACGAGGCCCGCTCTTAACCGTGGATCATCGCAGAGCACGTCAACTGGGTAGAAGCGGATTGGGAACAATTTCTGTTTACAGATGAGTCTAGATTTTGTCTATACACATGTGATAGACGCGTTCGTGTGTTTCGACGGTCAAATGAAAGATATGCCCAATGTAACTTCCTTAATACGACCTTATTTGGTGGGGGCTCAATTATGGTGTGGGGAGGTATTTCTTTAACAGCACGTACTGACTTAGTGGTGATAAATAATGGCAACCTTAATGCTGAGCGTTACATTTTGAACATTCTGGAAGAACATGTTGTGCCATATGCCCCTTTTATAGGTCCAAATTGTTTACTAATGCAGGATAATGCACGACCACACACTGCCCAGGTAGTCCGAAATTATCTTGCTGCCGTTGGGATTAATGCTATGGCCTGGCCTGCTCGCAGTCCAGACCTTAACCCTATAGAACACATCTGGGACATTCTTGGGAGACGTTTAAGGGACCATCCAAACCGTCCGAATAACTTAGAGGATATAAAGCGCCTTCTACTGGAAATTTGGGAGAATTTGGACCAAAATGAAATTCGAACCCTGGTTTTGAGTATAAACAGAAGATGTGAGGCTGTCATTCGTAGTAGAGGTGGAAATATCCAATATTAAGTACAAATTTTTTATTTTTATAAAAATCGTATTCTGTTAATTTTTAATTTTTTGAAAAAAACATTATTTTTAGGGATTTTTTTCTGACATTATAAATAAAAACCTATTTTTAAATAAATATACAGATAGTGTGTACCTTTATCTTTACCATTTTCAAAACATATTAAAAATAATAAATTATTTTTGGTGTGGTACGTTAATTTCTTGGAGCAGTGTATTTTATATTCTATTTAGTTTTTTTATTTTTTTTATTTTTTAATATTTGTTTTTCAAACAAAATTTTTAAATTTTAAGTCTTGTATAAAAGCAGTATTAAAACGTATTTATTATAATAAATTGAAATCTTTAATATTTTAATAATTTTAGATTCCAAATTATGAATAAAATAAAATTATTTTTCTACTCCCACCACAGGAGTTGAAGTAGTACACTACGTTTTGTTGTTACTTGTGACGTCACAACCAATTTTTTCCATATAAATTCAATTTCATTTTTTACTTATGTTTTAATTTTTTATAATGTTTAGGTGACATAATATAAAGTAAGAACAGGAAGTAAATTTAAAACTACCTGAATATTTTTTAATTTCGTATGGCGTTAATTTGTCAACGTCAGGCATGTAAGTAAATAATCCGTTTTAGGGAACAAGATACCGTGTTTACTCTGTATCAATCCATTTAACAATTACTCGAGATGGACCAATCTGTTTGTACTACTTTGACATAGGAGAATCGAATTTGCGCGCCGCTTGAGTGCAAAACACACCATGTCACCGGTATATTAAATGACCTTACCCCAAAATAATGCGGTCCTAGCGAAAATGGAACGCTAATGCTCTAGTTTGCTAATGAGATAACCGGAGTAAGGAGACGACACTACATACACACGACTACCTGCCTTGCTATTATTAAACAAACAAGACATATTTGGTTAGGATTGCTAGGCACGTTCTTTTAAATCCCGGTAAATAATTATATTAATTACACTGAGAGGTTGTTAACTATTGAATTTAGTAAGGTAAACTGTAACCTATGAAAATTACAAATACTTACTAAATTGCATAGTACCTATACAAAACTTTTGTTCAAATAATTACAAAGTTTTTATAAAAGTAAAAAACTCATGTTAAAAATCTGATTTTTATAAAAGTGTAGGTGGTGTTTTAAAATTTCCGGAAAAATTGAGCCGGCAGAAAAATACATATTCATAAAATTATTTCCCTTTAAAACCTTTTTTTATCAAAATAAGATCGTTTCTATTCCGAAATTGGACAATTATTAAAATTCAAAGTGAACATGAACAATTTTTGATCGATTTCAATGAAACCTACAAAATTGTGTAGCTTCATCTATATACTTTTTGTGTTAAAATTTAAACGCAATTAAATGCGAATTTTTAAAATGGAAATCAAAACAACTGTGCCTTTTAAAATTTATATTTACGGTCATTACTGGCGCTTAAGCGCGCTTCTACGTCTTCCTAAACAAATTCTGTAAGCAGCAATGAATTAAATTATGAGTTTCAAATAAAAAAATAATGACACTGTTAGAAAAAAAAACGTTCTTGCTTGAGTAACTACTAAATAAATAAATGTAAAAATAGTAATCATGATTTTTTTCAATGAAAATTTTATACTTTTTCTACGTTTCCAAAAAACAACATGGAAAAATAATTTAATTGGAAGGAAGTGAGGTTGGTCTAAATTTGTTAGATATTAAACATAGAGATGTCGCCATCAGTGTTTATTTCGTCATCAGATGATAAAATAATTCATTCTACTTGTTTACCTTTAGTAAGCCACAACTTGTCAATGTGTATTTAAAAGGTCACTTGTGTCATAAAAACATTTAAGATAATGGAAGTAAAAAAAATATTTTAAATTCACTAGCTATATTTATAACCAATTTATTGCATATAAAAGGATGGTGTTTTTATATTAACTATATTAACATTCAATTTAAACCCCTAGATTAAAATCTAGAAACCCACACAAGTTAAAATAACCAGATAAAAAACAAATTGCTTTCACAAAACCAATCTTAAATTGTGTATTTTTATAAATAGCTATAGCTACATACATAGAAATAATGTAAAGATATCGATATTAAAAGGGTGTTTAAAAAAAGCTATACATATTGCTTCATATTATTAAATTGTATAATTTAATTTGGTACCCTTCGTACAAAATAGTTTAATGATGGCGTGAAAAAAAACATTAATGAAATTATTCCAATAATGTTCGTTATAAATTATTTTTACTTTGCCTTATTATGAAAGTTACGATTCTTGAGTTATTTTGGGGTTGGTAGTAGTATTTGTTGTAAAGGTGGGTAGGCTCGCGTTATGCGTGCTGACAAGTAGGCTTAATTACCCTTTTATTATCCCCGGTTATTGCCTCTGGATTATGCCTGTTTAGCACTATCCTAGCTAGTTTGACATGACTCTACTAGCCCGGGGGACCTACAGTAAACGCTACATTAATTTTAGCCCTAAGGTATACCTTATAGCATATATGCTTTAACAAATCAATAAAAAATAATATTACACGTCGAATGGTTTGTAAAAAAGTTATTGGCATTAAAGTGGAAAAAAAATAAACGGAAATACCAAACACCCTGTCTAACATTTTGGAATATTATCAACTTTCTTAAAATGAATTAGTAAAAAATAACTAATTATAAGTCATATTTGACTAATTGTCATAGCGAAAAAGCAGTCACTAATAATTAGTCAAATTCTACTAAATGAAATAGTCAAATTAGTAGATTTAAATTTAAAAAAAGTTTTGACCCAGCCGGGGATTGAACTCAGGTCTGTCACTTGTCAAGCTTGTCAAGCTGTTATCATAACCCCTCGGCTATCAGCCTCTCTTATAAAAATAAATTTTATTTGTCAATAAATATTGTTCATAATAATTTAAATTTGAATATATTATTTGTGTTGCTGTTTTGAGCTAAACTTTTTGCATCTTTATTAGTTTTTGTGGGTTATTTAACCATGAAGCTTAGGTATATGCATTTAATTCAAATAATACTTTGTTGTTGGCCGCAAACGATTAAAGAAATTAGTTACTTTTAACTCTCAGAAATAGTCAAAGATGGTGACTTATCTTAAATTAGTCAAACTTTAACTAAACTGCGCATCACTTAATGTGTCGCGACCAAAAATTTCGTCCTTTTTCAAAACGACATAACTTTTTTGTTTCTTGAACGATTTTATTTTGGTTTGTGATGTCTGCTAGCCCCATTCTCTGGCAATTCATGCTATAGATATGAAGCTCACGGTTCTTTAAGTAAATTTACTACAGGGTGATATGTAAAACAGTGAAAAATTTCAATAACTTCATCCAAGCCCCGTTTGTAAAATAAATATTTTTTTCTCGTTTTTACTTTGAATTAATGAAGTATTATGTCTTGCCTTGAAACGTTTTTCAAATTTTTCGAATTGGAATCTTAGCAACAAAAATATGATTTTTTTTTTCATTTGAGTACATTTGATGCTTTTTTGTAGGCCTATAGGCAATACACTTTTTAGGAACAAAAAGATAAGATGGTGAAAGATTGTTACTTGAATAATTCTGAACAAGCGACAAGCAACAAACTTCCATTATTTTCAGAGAAACCTAAGCAAAGACCACTTTTTCAAAATGACATTTTGGTGATAATTTTCGAAAACTAAACCTGAACCGAGATTTACGTTCGTGACATGTTTTCTTCATAATTTTGACCTGATTGTCAAGTTGTCAAATTTAGGTTTCAGATAAAACCAAAATCACCAAGAATCAAAATTCGAAAACAATTCCTGGATGTTAAATGTCTCAATAAAATCTGATTGCTGGATTTTACTGTTCTTTTACTGTGTTTTGCATTTTAAGTATGTTATTATCATGTCACTGAATGATCAAATCAAGGATCAAATTATGAAAATTAAATGCCAATAATTTGATGTTGGTGGACGACAATGCCCGTCCGCATCGCGCTAATATCGTAAATGAGTATTTAAGGGACCATAATATTGAGAGAATGAATTGGCCACCTTTATCTCCGGATATGAATCCTATTGAGCATGTGTGTAGCAGGATGACACTAAAGATGAAAGAGAGGAAAGGACGCATGGAAAATTTGGATGAATTGGTAAATTCGATTCAGGAACTTGGTCTAGGGAATGCCCAGGAAGGTTAACAAATTATTACCGGTTAGGGGAGGGCCAACAAAATATTGAAAGTTAATATTGTTATTGTTTGTTACATTTTTCTGTTGAATGTTGTAGTTTATTATGATTTTATCTTCGCATAAAATTTTCAAAAATGAACAAACAAATTTTGTATTTAACTTTATTACCAATTAGGTAGGTACTTATCAGTAATAATTTATTACTAGTGCGCAATATAAATATAATTTATGTAACATTATCCTAACCACTCAAACAAAAATGAATCCCATGAAATGGCATTGACAAAGGCATGTTATTGAGACATTTAACAGCCGGGAATTGTTTTCGAATTTTGATTCTTGGTGATTTTGGTTTTATCTAAAACATAAATTTGACAACTGAATCACATCAGGAGGTCAAAATTATAAAGCAAACATGTCACGAACGTAAATATTGGTTCAGGTTTTAGACCAGTGCAGAAGCCTTTAAAAATGGTAAAAAGAGAAAAAAAATAACAGTAGGATGAAACCCATTGGAAAAGGAGGGGAATATAATAAAAATTAAAGGAAAAATAAATTACGGGCGATCTGAGTTCGGGAAGTGGGAGGGGGGGGGGTTTTAAGGGTAAGAAATGGTTTATCTCGATTTCCGGCAAAACTACAAGTCCTATAGAAAAAAGTTAAAAGTCAAAGTTGTAGGTAATAAAAAGATCTACATCTTTTGTATTTACAATTTTTTCACATAACCTCAAAATTTATGTGAAAAATTCAAAAAACCAAGTTTTTGGTTTTTTATTTTTATTTTTTCAAAAAAAAAAAATTTTTTCCACGAAATTTGGTGAAAACTTACCTTTTTATGTCCCAAATACACTGTACTTTATTTGATTTGAAATATTTATTATTTCGCCTTATTTTGACTTAATATCAAAAAAGCACCCTAATTTTCAATCGAAAATTCTCGCGTCAAAATATCAGCTTTTTTCAAAAAGTCGGTGTGCTTTTTTTTCGATGAACTCTCTACTTTCTGATGGTGTAAAAAAAAATATACATTACTATGGTAAATGTTCTCAGAAAATACAAAACATATTATAATGAATAACGTAATCAGAATGAAGTATCTAAATTCAATAGTATGATTTACATGTATTTTTATATTTTATGAGATTTTCTGACATAAATGTTTTTAGAATCTAATAAATAAACTTTTTAACTAAAAAAAATTGCAACAATCACATTTTTTTGATGAAATTGTACATAATGATTAAAATAAATTTTCGAATTCGAGTTTTTTTCGTTATTCATTATAATATTTTTTGCATTTTCTGAGAACATTTACCATAGTAATGTATATTTTTTTTACACCATCAGAAAGTAGAGATTTCAACGAACAAAAAGCACGCCGACTTTTTGAAAAAAGCTGATATTTTGACGCGAGAATTTTCGATTGAAAATTAGGGTGCTTTTTTGATATTAAGTCAAAATAAGGCGAAATAATAAATATTTCAAATCAAATAAATTACAGTGTATTTGGGACATAAAAAGGTAAGTTTTCACCAAATTTCGTGAAAAAAAATTTTTTTTTGAAAAAGATAAAAATAAAAAACCAAAAACTTGGTTTTTTTCAATTTTTCACATAAATTTTGAGGTTATGTAAAAAAATTGTAATTACAAAAGTTGTAGATCCTTTTATTACCTACAACTTTGCCATTTAACTTTTTTCCATAGGACTTGTAGTTTTGCCGGAAATCGAGATAAACCATTTTTTACCCTTAAACCCCCCCCTCCCAACTTCCCGAAGTCAGATCGCCCGTAATTTATTTTTCCTTTTATTTTTAGTATATTCTTCTCCTTTTCCAATGGGTTTCATCCTACTGTTATTTTTTTTGCTTTCAAAAATTATCGACCCTGGTCTATTTAGTTTTCGCAAATTTTTGATTTGTTGTGTTGTTGGGTGTTTTTCGATAGGAAATCCTGGGTTGAGTTTTTACCGGTTTCCCAATAAACAGTGTAAATCCGAATGAAGAAATAAATTCATACAGTCCCTGTTAATATAAATATTTCCTATTAGATACTGTAAAAGGGTTTTATTTCCCGGGGGAAAACTTTCCTTTTTAAGCTTGGCGTCACTTACCGTGCTGACTTTCTAATAAAATCTCGGGCGCCAACTTCAACGGGTTTAAAGTGGTTGAAGTTCCACTATGTGCGAGGGTAGCTTTTAGGGTCAACAGTGGAGATAAAATTCCAGGGTTCCGGGGAATTTAAGAATAAATGATGTGGTTCGGTTATTGAAAATAAATCCTCGTATGTACAAAACAATAAATAAAATGGAAAATGAATTTACAAAGAATAATATGAAAATAAAAGGGAAGTCTCTGAAACAAACAAACAAACAGAAAATTAGTTACAACAACTTACGTTATCTTTAGCGGTCGGACGGTCGGGTGGCGGTCGGTCGGTCGGTAGAAGTACTCGCCGCACTGATGAGAAGTGATAAGTGATGCCTTCGAAGGCGCTGCGCCCGCTTATATGCCCTCTGGTCTCCCTCCTAGGGCCGGCTGCGCGAGTTTCCAGCATGGTGTCAGGTTCGACCAATCCCGGCGTTGTGGCAAATCTTTTGACATGACGGTGCTCTCGGTTGCTGCTCCGAATAAAAAACGCTAAAAGGAATTTCGTCGAAAGGCACAAGTAAACAATCTCGCTATTTTTTTGCTGTGCGCTTTGACTATCATACGGGTCATTCCTGTGGAGCCCTACATATGGGCTATTCCGGGGTCATTTATGACTTACGTTAAATAAATCATTTAAATCGGGGTTCTGTAACACAGGGTAGGGATAGGGAAAAAGTAACTTCGTTACAATACAACAACCCATTTTAATACTGATTTACGGAAAAATTCAAACATGCATTAATAAAAGCTGTACATATAAATATATATATTTAAATATATATATACAGGGAGATCCACAAAAAATTTACCCCCCCCCCCTGGAACTTTTGAACTAAAATGTTTCATAAACATTCTTAAAGCCCGTCAATTTCTACGACAGGGGGACTTTAAGTAGAATTCAAAAATACAATAATACTTACAGGGTTTGATCGGAAAAAATAAAGTCACTAGTTGAACTGGAAGTGCATTGAAATTTTAAGATTAATATCTTTTAGTTCTCTATAACTTCCTATGAATGAGTTAGGTAATCACCCTGTATATAATATTAAACAATAAAGACCCAGTACTGCTTAAGTTAAAAAAATGAGGCATATTTTTAATATAAATACTATAACATAGGCAGAGAGGCAGACAAGGCAAAAAAATCTCAATAAACAGATTCAGGATATAATTGAAAATGTTAGATACAAGAAATTTTACCCATCGTTGAACACACAGCTATTTCCGTATTGCCAAAGATGATGCAATTAGTTTCATCCTTACTTAAAATAGGATGACAACGCGGCAATCGAGGAGTACGCCTTTATAATTGATCCTTCAGCTGTATGATGACTTGTTAATAAACCCTGAATTTTCGCTTGAAATATTCCTGCAATTTGTTTCAGTTTAGTTTTGTTCGTCTACTCTACAACTACTCTGACACATAAAAAAGATGACTTGCAAAAAATATTTTAAAGTTATAAGACAAAGCTACGTTGATTTAATTTTGTTTAATAAAACATACACACACTTTGCACCAATATCTAGGAGAAATTAATTATCATAAAAGAAAACAAGATCCGAAATTTACTTTTAATTTTACTTATAAGTAGATATTCGATACATACAGGGTGAGTCATTAAACTTGTGATATTTTTATAGAAAAATTATTGCAGAATCGTATGAGAAGAAAAATCGAATAAAATTGATTTTTTTCATTACAGCACCATCTATTACAAATTTGAAAAAATGTTTTAGACAAAATCTACCTATTTTTAGTCGAATGTTTCCCCTATAAGGAGGAGAGTATGAGGACCAATTTTAGTACTGATTGATTTCCCCTCTCGAATCATTTAATTTTTATTTTAAACATTTTTTCGTAAAATGCATACTAACTGAAATATTTCAAAGTTTCAAGTTAAATGACTCACCCTGTATACATTTAATAATACAATACATATAATACCATAATGCCGATCGGACCCTCCGAACCCGCGAAATTTAACAATTCCCGTTATTTTCTAAACAAATTTCGTATACATCAAAACACGTAGGTATAAAGTACAGGCTCCAAGAGGGACAAAACATTTTTTTGAATTTTAGACCATGTTTTAAGCATCCAAAATGAGTGTTATGTCACCCAAGTAAAACTTATTAGCAGACAGCCTGTATACATTTAATAATACAATACATATAATAGCATAATGCCGATCGTCAATCTGCTGATCATTACATATTAAGAAACTTTTCGTGGTATCTGGGAAATTCAATTTTTATTAATTATTTTATAAATTTAATGGGTTTACCTTTCTTTTAGTAAGGAAGAGAGGAGAAAAGTTATTAAAATGTAAAAAAGTGTCAAAAAAATGGCATCGGTTATTTCGAAAGGGAAACGTCAAATTTACATTTAGAATCAAAACAATAGATAAAAGGGTCGGTAGCGTGCTGTTTAATTTATCTTCGCCATTATTTAATTCCTTTTTACGAAAAAACATGAGGGATTATCCCTGTGCTTAAATTTTGGGGGAATTCTAGCTGTGCACACCATGGTAGATTCACGCCTCACAGAGAGGTATATTAAACTAAAACGTGGCCAAAAATATTAAGGCATTTTTTCCATATCAAAAGGGTAAAAAATTACTAAAGGTGTGAAAGTGATAGTAGGTATTTTTTGATAAAAATAAAAAAATAAGTGTATGAAAAAATAATATCTAAATATACTAGTAATACAATAAAAATATTAAAATTAAACATACATTAAACTACCAATTAATTATTTATTGAAAATGATTTTTTATGATAAAGGAATTTTTTATTAAGATTGAATAAAAGTGTTTGTTTTGAAAGGTACATTTTTCCATGATGTGAAAACTTTTGACTGTTTTTGTTTGCGAGGTGTTGCATATATTTAAATATACTAATTTTTGTTTAAAAAGACGAGAAAAATTAAGTATAAGTATTATTTAGGTAGATGAATATAGTACTCTATATGAATTAATAAATAGTTATTTATGTCATTAGGTTAAGAAGTAAGGCTTTTTGTGCTAAGCTTAAGGTTTGAAGGCCGACGCGTAGCGGAGGCCTACAATTGAGCGAAGCACAAAAAGGCACTTCTTGGCCGATTGCCATACAACATTATATCTTCAAAGCACTTTATATAGGTCAATTTAATTTAACATCAAAGCGGCCTAACCTCACTTTTTTAGAATCTCATTTATTTATTAGCTAAAGATTACATTAAATGTACAATAATTATTATTGCTTTTAGAAGCAGTAATAGTTTGAAAATACCCAGCAACATGATTTAAGTAGAAATGGTTTTTTGCTATTGCATTGAATTCAATTAATTGTTTAATAAATAGGTAGGTATCTAATTTCAATTTGTTTGAATTTTTATTTAAAAAATAGGTAGTTTGAATGTTTAAGCTGTGTTAAACATTTAATTTAACTGAAAACTTAATGCAAATTTAAACTTAAAGATAATTTAAATCGTAGAAAAAGAATCGTGCGTTTTCTTGGTTGCCTAACCTCACTTTTTGTTTTATTATTCATATTTAATTTTACAATAATTTAATGAAAAATATTAAACATTAATAGTAAAACAAACAAATTAGTGCTTATTATAAATAAATTAAACCAGTTTAGTACGTTAATTTCTTCGAAAAGGATTAATTTGTCAAAGCGAGAAAAAATCGAACTAATTAATTGCCTCATACAAATTTTTATCGGCCTAGAAAGGTTTATAAACGAGTTGCATACAATACTTTTTCTACGACAAATACTTAATATTATCTAAAAATAATTTAAATTATATATTTATATAGAGCGACATCTACAAAACAATAGTACCAACTTGGGAATCTGTATTAAATTTTAAATTTTTAGGTATACATCGACAATATTTATCCCTTAAAAATGCACCGTTTAATCTGATATGGGAGCAGTTTTTCAAAGTGAAAGTAAATAAAAAATTTTATTGGCACTCCGCGGTGGAGTCTCCACCCGAAATTAAGTTAAATTGAGTTTACTGCCAGGGAAATTAAAAGGTCAGTACAATGTTTATAAAACTCTTCAAATATTGGAATAGAAAAACTATTTAATATATTAAAGTATACTTTCGACTTTTGTGTTGAGATAATAAAACAATTTTTATAATTATAATTATTTTTAAAAAAGGGCACGTTATTTTAACGATTGTATGACATTTAACAATTCGTCACCTGAGAATTATAGTGTTCTATCTGCATTTTCTTTTTTTTATTCAGGTTAGTCTTGTTTTAAGTATTAAAGATGCATATTGTTCTATCTATATATAATTGGGGTAGAAATTGTACAGTTTAAGCCTTTACAATTTCTACCCCAATTATATATAGATAGATCAATATCATCTTTAAGACTTAAAACAAGACTAACCTGAATAAAAAAAAGAAAATGTAGATAGAACACTATAATTCTCAGGTGACGAATTGTCAACTAACTTAAAACTAACTTATCAATGTGTCATGTACGATAATGGGCGTTTTAAATGTGGTAGTAGAAAAAATAACAAACGTCACAATACTACTAGGTACCAATTTATTTATTTATTTTTAATTATAAAAATTAAATCCAACACTTTAAACGTAATTCTTTGCTTAAAACTAATAAAATTCATTACTACATTATTTTGATGCGTTGACCTTTTATTTTAATTAAAATAAAAAAGGACAGTAAAAAAGAATTCAATGTGAGCAAAAAATATTGACTTATACTATACAATGTTCACAAATAAACTAAATTATTTAGGTACCTACCTATGCTATTTAAAATGTAAATTTTTTCGATATGAAATGTTACATTTGCGAATAATCCAATTTTGTTTATTTTTTTAATAAATTTCTCTATTTATTGTTCCAAATGCAAGACAACATCCAAAATACGACAATAACCACTTGCCCTCTATTCAAATCATAAAACCAATAATTAGAAATATTTAAAATAACAGTTTTTTATAAATATGTTTACTTATAAAATCTAATTGATACTTATTTATCAGATAATTTTTATCACAATATTTAACTAATTGTTTCTTAAAAAATATTTAAAAAACCTTTTCAAAATGTTTATGGGTTTTTAAATTTTTGTTGAAAATTTCATACAATTTTAAACTAAAAAAAACTATATAAAAGTTGTTAACTATGTCAAGGAATTGATTTCCTGCTGCGTCATAAGCATCTTTTAAAAGCAAGGTGGTTACTTTATCTACATCCTCAGTTTAAAAAAAAAATATTATGTATTTTGCTTAAATCTGACATAAAAATATTAAAATTTTCACAAAATTGCATCTTACTACTAAAATCATTATTGTTTTACTTAGAATCATCAATGCTCGGAAAACTTAACCAACTAATAAAAGAAATAAGAAACATAATTTAAAAATACAGAAGGTTATTTAAATTTTGCAAAACCTTTTTTTTTTAATGTATACATAATTCGAAAATGTTAAATAAAAAAACCCAGTAACTTCTTTATTTATCCGCAAAATAAACAAAACATATTATTATTTTCCTAACGTACGTATGTCATAAAATATACTATTACCTAAATTTTTTATGATTGTATGAAGTAAAAATTATCTAAATGTTAAAAAAGAATATAAGTAAAGTAGGTGGTGGGGTGTAAATCACCCCAATTAAACTTATGTAACCTAATATTGCAGCTAATGTATGCACTCTGTCTGCTAATAAGTTTTACTTGGGTGACATAACACTCATTTTGGATGCTTAAAACATGGTCTAAAATTTAAAAAAATGTTTTGTCCCTCTTGGAGCCTATACTTTATACCTACGTGTTTTGATGTATACGAAATGTGTTTACTTTGTCTGTGGCAGCCGCTAAGGTTAGACGTGTTTTATGAGCTCGGCGATTTTCGTTTGTTAAAAGAAATGGATCAAAGAAATTTGTATCCAATTTTGCTTAAAAAATTAAATAAATTCTGTGAAATGTTAACAAAGGCCTATAGTGAGTCTGCTATAAGTAAAACAAGAGTTTACAAGTTGTATAAGAGTTTCCAAGATGGCCGTGAATACGTTGAAGATGACGAACACCCCGAACGCCCAAGCACATTAACAACCGATAAAAACATGGAAAGAGATGGAAGAAATGGTTATAAACCATCAGAGAAGTCGCTGATCATGTTGGTATATCGATTGGCTCATCCCATGAAATTTGTTCGAATGTTTTGGGTATGAAACGCGAAAATTTGTTCCAAAATTGTTAAATTTTGAACAAAATTTTTGTTCAAAAACAATACTGTTATGATGCTTCAGCCTCCATATTCACCAGACATGCCTCTGTCTGACTTTTTCCTATTCCCAAAAATAAAGAGAACCTTAAAGGGCCGTCGTTTTGCAAGCATAGATGACATTAAAAGCGCATCGCTGAAAGAACTAAAGGCTATCCCAAAGATCGAGTTTTAGAAGTGTTTCGAGTTATGGAAGAGGAGCTGGCACATGTGCATATTATCCAATGGGGACTATTTTGAAAGCGACAACATTAATGTATCGAAAATTCCCGATATTTTCTGAACACACCTCGTATTTTATCTGGTATAAGTAAAAGTTTTAATTTAAATAACCCAAATAATATGGCTGATTACTTTTGATCAGCTTACATAAAAGTAGCGGCTTACACTGAAAAAAAACTAAATAAGCAGCTTAGCGTTGACTGGACGAGCAGAAAAACAAGAAAAACCTCGGCTTACGTAAAATAAATCATAGATATCTTTCGGCGACACATAAAACTGTAAGAAAGATTAAGTCATCCAACCTGAAAGAAGTAAATAAAACGACTATCAATATTAAGGAGGAGGATTTTTCTCCTCGAGGAACAACGCCGGTGATTTACGTGGTTTAGTGACCCGGGAGAGCGTTAGGAATTTTAATGTTATAAGTTGGCTGACAAGTGCATTAAAGTCAAAGATGCTAAACTAATATTGGACATTACAGAGAATAAAGTGTACTTTTTACGCCATTAACTCAACAATAAACTTAAGTGTTAGTCATTTTTAATTTTAGAAACCGTACACAAGATTAAAAAAACTTATAATTGCTTTTTCAGTTTATAACTAGAGATGGGATTTTAGGTTGCCAAATTTATAAAAATAAGTACCTAAATAGGTAAAGTTTTTTCTTGTTTTGGGTGAGAAAATTAGGTACGTACTTTACGAAAAAAAGTATTGGAAAGAAACTTTTAGGTGGTAAAAAAATGTAATTTAATATTGTATAAAATAATTTTGTATTGTATTGTATTGAACAAGATTTTTATGATTTCAAAATTTTTAAAATAACTGACGAAAATATTATTGTATTTGCATACAATTGCTAAAAATAACAAATTCACATTCATTATGATAGAAATGTTTTAAAAAATAATTTCTCTTAAAAAAGCACAATTTTGAAAATACATGAGATTTTCAAATAAAACATGATGACATGAGATTGATTTGAAAAACTTAGGATTTCATGCAAAAGCATGAGACCTGGCAACATTGCACATAAATGTCACATTCGCGTCGCTGTTCACGATTCCCAGTACCAACCACTCCCAACCATGGGTAGGTTGGGAGTGGTTTTTAGCAATCCTGTACAACAAAAATAACCATGGTAAGAGTTATGTCATCCAAATACGACAACCCCAATGGTGTATCAATGCACCACAGGTTAATAAAAGAAGAGATTGTACTTACCGTTATATCCCTTTATTTTGTATAATTATTTATTTATAAATTTAATTTAAAATTTATCTAAATAAATATTTTTAATTTTAATTTCTTATCCCACCAAAATCCATAAATATCTTTCTTCTTATAATTTCTTATTTTATTATCTTTCTTCTTATATCATTCTTCTTGTATTTCTTCTTGTATAATTTTCTTTTATATTATCTGTATGCTGTTTATGTATGTTTTATATTGGTTATTTTATTTCTATTTTATGATGTATATTAAAATATATAAATTTTATGATTATGATTCTTTTTAATTTTTATATATTTTTTATTATTATGTTATGTTATGTTATTTTTGTTAAAGTTATCATGGTTAACTATTTTTAATATATAAGTATCAAAGATATTATCGATAGTCTTAAGTTGAGACTCTCAACTAACAATGATACAAAATAAAGGTTATGTAACCAAAGTCACACCCACAACTTAAACCAACCCATGGCGCAATATTTGGCGCCAACACCCAATACAAAAAAGCATGTTTTTGATTATAAAATTTAAAAATTTCTGTTAAAAATAAGAACTTAGATGAAATGTTATTAGAAAATTTAGGTAAAATAGGTAAATTAAAATCAGGCTCAAATGAAATCATTTTATTCATAATGGATTTTATTCTATTGCACCTAAAGTTATGATTAGCGTAGACAAATAGGTAATAAGTTATAATAACACTAAAATCTCATCTCTATTTATACATAACACAATATAAAAAATCATATTTACGATGGGGTATTTATTTTTTTAAGTTTTGTGGTTTAAAAAGTCTTCTTTTTTATAAATTCAATTATTTCATTACAATTGCTACAAAAACATCAGATGTCTAATATTAAACCCAGCAAAATCCATTTGTGTATTAGAAGTATTTCCTTAAAAAAAAGTACCTACTCAATTATTTCAACTAAACTGGTATATTTTCTCGAAAATTTTGTTAATTAAATGTGATGAATTTTTTTACTTTGGTCGAGTTGGACCTTACTTATGGCCTTGATCTCCTGACTTAACCCCCTGGATTATTTCCTATGGGGCCATTTAGTTTACACTACTCATTTTTATCAATATGGAAGATTTGAAAAATGGGATAATTGCTGGGTTTAACTATGAAACTAATCTGGTGTTTTTAAAAGAGTTCGGCAGTCAATGGGGAAAAGTTTGGATTCTTGTCTTTTAGCTGAAGGAAGTCATTTTCAAAAGTTTTTCTAGATTAAAAAGCTTTACATGTATTTTTTGTTAATAAAATGTTGTTTAGGTAGTAAAGTCCTTCTTTTGTAAGTTATGTCTACTTCTACCCATTATTTAAATTTTGTGTCCTTTTTATATTTAAAAACTAAACCTAAATATCCCTATTATATAAAGAAATAATAAAAATTTAAAATGGTATAAAATCTTTATAATTTGTATTTTTTGAATGAAATTTGAAATTTATCGATAAATTATGGTAAATAATAAATAGCACCAATTAAATTTATATTATATTATCTTTTTTATGTATCTTTTTTTCGCAAACTTCAAATTAAATTCTGCTTGCGCAGAACTTGTTTATTTAATGTCATTATATAAACTCATATAAATTTGGTGTGGGTCCCATACCTAATAATTGAGATATCGTTATACCCCAAATCCACCCAAAATTTAACAGCCAATTCTTATGTAAAATTGTCCCCTGAATCCGAAAATCAAAAGTTAAAAAAGTAGAACAGTTTTTGAGATATAGTCAATTTTTCACTTAATATGGAATTGACTATATCTCAAAAACTGCTCCACTTTCATAATTTTTGACGGTATTTTTAGACAATTTTACATAGGAATTGTATTAAATTTTGGGATACCATGGTATTCCATGGTTAACTATGGTACAAGTGAAAAAGCAGCCACTAATAACTATTAAATTAGTCATTTTTGGCAAATTCATTTTAAATGAGTATACTCATTAAAAATGAATTTGTCAAATACCTATAGGTATGCATTGTATTATTTTTAGAAAATAGTAAAAAATAGGCCTTCAACTGAAATAAATACCCTCAATTATTTGTATTCAAATGTCAAGGTGGGACTTTTGTGGGTGAAGCTTAGTACATTTTTACAATTTTGCCTAAAAAATACTTTTTCAAGCATTTTCTCTCATGAATGACAGTAAGAATTAATTATTTTTTAATATGGGATTTATTTATATCCAATTAGATACAAGACAGAAAGAAGAATGCAGTATTAAAAACAATTTAAATTTCTATTATTCAGTTGTGTGTTTGTTAAAATAAATCTCTTTAAAAAAAGAAATAGGGTATTTATTTTTTTGCGGTCTGAATACCGACCTGATTTAAAGTTTGTGATATCTTCTCAAGTCAGGATTGATTTACAACAACCGTGTAACAAGGGTCCAGACGATTTTAAATAAACGGTAAGTAAAGCTAATAAAAAGTTTTCGCAAAAAAAGTGTTTTGTATGCTTTTCTTAGAAACTTTTTAATAAAAACTTTTTTTAACCTAAGCTAATATTATTAAATGTGATCAATAAGTAAAAAGTAAAATAAACTTATATAGGTAATCACTTTGCGCAGTTTTGTTTCCAGAAAAAAGGAAAAACTTAGGTACTTGTTTTAAAAAAAATTCTAAATTATTTGAAGGTAAAGTATAAATGATATAAAATTCTTGTTTTTATCCAAATATAAAATTTATTTCTGCAAGTAGGGTTGTCTTTCATTAAATACCCTCTCTCAGGGCCGGATTAAGGGGGGCTAAGGGGGCTGCAGCCCCGGTCCTCCACATTATAGGGGCCTCCAAAACTAGTTATACTAATCCTACATACAATTTTGTCATTTTGTACTAATTCTGTATGACTATGCAAGTTACATTATGTAACAAAAAATCGATTTTTTTGTTTATTTACAATTTGTTACTGTTTATGATCAATTGATCAATTGACTGCCTGAATAGTTGATCTGAGCTATTAGGATGTCAATATTTATTAGTTAATTTTATGCACTGGTAAATCTTTAACAATATATTTTATTAAACTATACTGCATTATATTAAAATAAGACAATCTAATGCAAAACAGTAATAATACATAAAAAAGTTATTTTTATAGCCCTGTATATCTGCATCCATACTTGTGTGAAAGGAGGAATTTTTTGCTTATTAACCTGTTTTTTTAATAAAAAGGGGACTTTGTATACCTTGTTTGATAAACAAAACAAATTCATTAAATAATATTTAAAAATGTATTAAACTATGAATATTTGAAATATGGAAAAATATTTACTTAAAGTGACAACAATCAAAATATTTTGTTTGCCTAGTTTTATGTATAAAATTTTGTTTAATAAAAGAAAAAACGGTAAAAGATAGCTGATGCTCCAATTTAAATCAGTTACTCATACTCAAGTTGAGTATGAGTAACTCAAGTATAATGGAGTAAGTGATACTTGAATAAATTAGTGATTATATTAGTAAAAGCCTAAATATAGGCAATACTATTAACAGTGATGCAAATTTAATGTATCATTCTTAATCTAATTGCCTACTATCACGATAGCACAAAATTTTTGGTATTGGTTTTATTGTCGATGCTAAACAAAATTCCTACTTCCAAGAAAATAAGGGCCTCAAAATATCAAATAGCCCCGATCCCCTATGTTGCTTAATCCGGCCCTGCCCTCTTTGCTTGGTGCAAATTACGTACAACTTCAGCATAAATAAAAATTCCTTTTGTTTTTTTTTCAACAGGCGAGCGCGAACCGTTTTTCAACTAAATAAAAAGTAAAATTGCAGGCACAACGGTGTTACACTAAAGAGTACAATTATTTTATAAACCGCATTAAAACTACACGGCTTTTTTCAAAAAAACAAAAATAAAAAAAGTGTCAAAAAATTAATTGATACAGATTTGCGATCATTGGTACCGCCGGATTTACCTAGTGCGGCCAGAAAATGTATTAGTTTCAAAAACTCAAATGCTCAATTTCTTATCAACCGTTAATCGGATTTAAAAATTTAAATAGCATCGAATTTAGAATTAAAATATCTTTAAAATGGGGTATCACAAGACCCTCTTTACCATTTGAAATTTTTAAGTGGATACTGCCCTCTTGGCACTCTTTATATAGGCACCTATAAATTTGACGTCAAAAAGTAGTATGCTTAATATCCTTGACAATGGTCTCTGTCCGTTGTCGATACCTTTTTTCGTTCAAAAGATAACATGATAACGTGTGCACTAGGGTGCTTCAAAAAATAAAATTTAGTTTTTTTTCGCTTTTACCCTCTCAAATGTTTCTATTTAATATAAAAAAATCCTTACCAAATATGGGCGTCTCAGCTCAACTCTAAGAGGTCGCTGTTTTTATTTTAGTTTCCCATTTAATTAACATGGGAAAAAATAATTTTATGTTTGGAATTTTATACCTCTGTATCAAAGTAACTTATGGCAATGATCATTGCAGTTTCTTATATAAAATGTAACGCTCTACAAAAAAGCTTTCTTATTATTTTTCGATGAATTGATTTATTCTAGAGTTATTCGAAGTCAAAGTTTGATAACATCAAATTTTCTGTTTTTTTTTTAATTTTATGGTAGCAGACAGGAAAGGAAAGGGGGCAAAACAAGGCAGCGGGGGGGGGCTTAAAATGGGGTACCCAAAAAATGAGCATATGAGAAGTTTTCCAAAATTGTACCATCGTTTTTCTCGCTCTACAGGCTCAGAATAATTATTTTCGATTAAAAGCGTGAACTTGTGAGTCAATTTTCAAATAATTTAGAAACCGAAAAAAACAATCTAAAAAAATTTTTTTTTACGAAATTTTTGGGTACCCCCATTTTGCTCCCCCCGCTGCATTGTTTTGCCCCCTTTCACCTTCCGTCTGCTAATTGTACCAAAAAATTAAAAAAACCAAAAAATTTGATGTTAATCAAACTTTGACCTCGAATAACTCTAGAAAAAATCAATTTATCGAAAAATAATAAGAGACCTTTTTTGTAGAGCGTTTTATATAAGAAACTGCAATGATCATTGCCATAAGTTACTTTGATAGAGAGGTATAAAATTCCAAACATAAAATTATTTTTCCCATGTTAATTAAATGGGAAACTAAAATATAAACAGCGACCTCTTAGAGTTGAGCTGGAACGCCCATATTTGGTGAGGATTTCTTTTTTATTAAATAGAATCATTTGAAAGAGTAGGGGCGAAAAAAAAATTAAATTTTATGTTTTGAAGCCCCCTAATGTCTACGAGTATACTTATAAAACATATATACATACCATTCTTTTCCATTCTAAAAGATGTATATCAAATTGCTTATTGCATAGGTAAACATATTACAGCGAAGCAAAGAGCATTTTCTCTGTATGATTTTTATCTTGAATTCTGAAAGACGTTTACCTCAAGTACAGTTAGAATTTCAGTTCGCATATATCCTTCCAGGGGCGCCACCTAAAACTCACAGCAAATGTGTATTGAATAAACTTCCGAAATAATAATCGTAAAGTCCATTATTGAATCCGCTTTGTGCGACGAGGTGACGAAGCAAAAGATACCCGGAGAATTAGGAGGCTAAAAGGGTGGCTTAATATTCCTGCTATGGAGTTGTCTGCAAAATCGAATTACGAACGAATTTAATTAAAGAAAAAGTGCATGGTGTTTAGTGGTTAACCAAATTTCGCACAAAGTGGATTAATAAAATATCCGAATTGAAAATTAGCTTTTAATTTAATTACTTCATTAGATATCTGCAAACTAAAACAATGGTTGTTTATTTTAATGATTAATAATACTAATTAAATAACAAGATTTTAAAAAATAACAATATATTTTGACTTAAATTACACACAACTTATCAAAGAAAACAAGAACGGGGGTTTAATGGTGGGGACCGATCGATAATCCAAGAATCTTCTAGAGCCAGTTGGGTCATCATACTTATTTATTATTTAAGTCACATAAAAATGCCGCCAAAAACTGATTGCAGTTTCTTGTTGTGGACCCTTTGGTGACTTAAAAATGATATTTACCAAAATCCTAGCTGCTCCTCTTTCCGAATTTTTTTAAAAATTCATGATTTTTGTTTATTTCAAAGTCTACCTTTGACAGAGTACACATTTGTACACCGATTTTTATAAAATTAGAGTATATTATTAAAAAGACTAAGACAATCCTTTTTAATACTGTTCACTAAAAAAAAAAATTATTCCCAAAATCTCCTTAAAAATATACTCCAATATTATAAAAATCGGTGTACAAATGTGTACTCTGTAAAAGGTAGACTTTAAGATAAACAAAAATTAAAAAAAAAATAATGAATTTTCAAAAATATCGAAAAGAGGAGCAGCTAGGATTTTGGTAAATATTATTTTTAAGTCACCAAAGGGTCCCAAACAAGAAACTGCAATCAGTTTTTGGCGGCATTTTTATGTGACCTAAACTTCGTTCAGGCACACCGTGTGAAATCGTAACCAAGCTAATTAAAAAACTAAAAATCGAATACTGTTATCTTGAAATTCAAGTTTTAATCTCTTAAAAGTGGAGTAAAAACAAATTTTTTTAAAGTAATAATTAATATACAGGTTGCCGCAAATGGCGCAATAACGAATTTCAGTTTTAATATTTTTAATTAACTACATTAAAATAAAAAACAACATAATAATATAAGAAAGCTACAGCAAAGTTTTGACAGTTGACAGTTTTAGAACAATCATCTCTTAACCCCTCATATTTTTCAGGTACACAGTGTTACCAAGTTTATAGTAGAGTATATAATATATATAGAGTATTTCAACCTGCTATAGATACAATTTTTAAAGTTGCAACTTTAAAAATTGTATATATTCTTTTAAGTTTGTGAAGTTAATATTAGGTACAGTGTATCTGGTATCTTTAAAAAAAATATGAAAAAAAATCATTCTTATTACGTGTAATAATATTTATTTTTCAAAATTGCAAAAATTCATATCCTAAAAATAAACAAGATTAATTGTTCCAAAAATTTAAATATTAAGAGTAATTTTCCAAAATTTTTTCTTTATAATAATAACTACTTACTAATAATATTTACTATTTTCTTTGGAAAATGTAAAAGTATTTTCTGCTATTTCTTTATCCTGTTCAGTTAAAAGGAACTTTCTTTGACAATATACCAATATTATATCTCGTATAACAATCTAAAAGTTTTCGTATGATGTTTTTTTTGTAAAATCAAAATATTCAACTTTAAGTATAATTTACTTTGCTGAGTACGGGGATGTCATTGACAAGGAATAACTTTGTAACTAAAGTCAATCAATATGAGCTTGGGGCAATTTGTCATTTGCAGACTACTTTTATGTAATCTATATGGTATATTACTTCGTACGTAGTGTTTTAAAGTTTTAAAAGTTAGGGATTAATTCTGAACTTAGTATTAGTAAATCTTGTTTAAATTTATAAGATACTGTTGATTCATAAAAACTAAGTCAATAAGATTTTTTTTTATAAATCATTAGGGTAAATAAAATTGTGTTAAATGTGTAAATAATTAGGTTTTGGCAACGTTTTAGGAAATTTTCCCAAACCTTGAAAATGGCAAGACTTGATTATATAATTGCGGTGGTCATTGCCACGTTCTTGCTACATGCTTAAGTGATACGTTTAAAAATTTTTATATTCTTTTCCATAACCACATATTATTTTAATTCCAGTTAATATTTGCAAGTTGTATACTTACATTATAATAATTTTAGTAGTCAGTGTCAGTTTAATGTAGAGTTACAGGGAAAGCAAAAATAATAAGATAATAATAATAATTGACGGATATAAAGTAAAGAGTAGTAAAGTTTCGCTTAGGTTTTGGCCACTATACCTCCACGTTATAAAAACGTAATCATAACGTGGTATAAACGTTTATGTATACAATTCAAGAACGTTGTTGGAACGTAACTGACACTAAAAAAGTGTTCCCCATTTTAGCCACTTCCAAGTAATAAAACCGATTTTACCACGTTGCAGAGATTTTTATATACTAAAAATGCTACTTGGGTATTGGTAAACTAACCTAAACCCAATAAAATCATGTCGATAATGCTCTAAACTTTAGAGTCTAAGGGGTGATGTATTTTTGGTTCGCAGACCACGCCCCCTTGTAAGGTAATATGTGGAGGAGTGGGGCCAGTTTCAAGCAAGTACATACCTATTTAATAATGTAAAAAAACTAATGGTATCACTAAAATTATCCAAGTTATAAAAAAATTGGTGTCACATAAAAATGCCGCCAAAAACTAATTGCAGTTTCTTGTTCGGGACCCTTTGGTGACTTAAAAATTATATTTACCAAAATCCTAGCTGCTCCTCTTTTCGACATTTTTTTGAAAATTCATGATTTTTTTTTTAATTTTTGTTTATTTCAAAGTCTACCTTTGACAGAGTTCACATTTGTACACCGATTTTTATAAAATTAGAGTATATTATTGAGGAGACTTAATACTTGATACTTTTTAATACTGTTCACAGCATTTGATATATATATATATATAGGGTGAGCCAAATAAAATAAAGCAAAAGCGTTAATTTATGATTTTGGCATAACCCGCAAAAAAGATTTATCCCCATTTTTTTTTAATTATTTTTTGTTTATCAGGTTACAAAATTTTATAAAAAATAGATTTTTAATAAAATTAAATAAAATAACTCTTAGAGAATATTTAAAATCTTGTTCAATTTAGGATTTTTAGTAGTTTTCAATTTTGAACGAAAAACTGATTAAAGTTTTTTGATCGGCACTCTTTGGAGATTTAAAAATGATATTTAGCAAAATTCTAACTGCTTTTTTTAAATTTTTCAAAAAATCATTTTTTTACCTTTGCCAGAGTACACATTTGTACACCGTAACTTTAAAATTATATTTACCAAAATCCTAGCTGCACCTCTTTTCGAAATTTTTTGAAAATTCTTAATTTTTTTTTGTTTATCTTATCTTTGACAGAGTACACATTTGTACACCGATTTTTATAATATTGGATTATATTGTTAACGAGACTTGGAGAATACTGTTTTCATACTAAGCACATCATTAGATTTATACAGGGTTAGCCAAAAATCACTTTTTTATTTAGTAAAAAGCATAATGCACAAAAAAAATATATCTCCAAAAAATGTTATTTTATTTAATTTTATTCAAAATCAATTTTTCTTATAAAGTCCTAATAAGAATCCCATTTTTTCGTTTTATGCCAAAATCATGAATTTACGCTTTTGCTTTATTAAAAGAAGCGATTTTTGGCTAACCCTGTATATATTAAATGATGAGCACAGTATAAAAAATATTCTCCAAATCTTCTTAACAATATACTCCAAAATTATAAAAATCGGTGTACTCTGTCAAAGGTAGACTTTAAGAAAAATTTAAATTTAAAAAAAATCATGACTTTTCAAAAAAATTTCAAAAAGAGGAGCAGTTAAGATTTTGATAAATATAATTTTTAAGTCACCAAAGGGTCCCGAACAAGAAACTGCAATCAGTTTTTGGCGGCATTTTTATGTGACTTAAACTTCGTTTAGGCACACCGTGTTTAACTTACTTTATTAGGAAAAAATATTTACCCGGTATAATATTAAACATTAAAAAACATTAATTAATGTATTTCTACGTTATAAATATTCATAAAAAGTTTGGATAATATTTAGAAAATATTGGAAAAAAACGTATAGTTTTAACAATATCTACATTAAAGAGGAAGCAAAATTCAAGGAAAGTTTATTTGACATACCATCTAGCACCCGGTAGAATTCTAATAAAATAAGAAATACAGAACACCCTGTGTTTTATTTTTACCATATTATTAATATTTTTATCAGAGATGTTAAATATATTTTAGTAAAGTATAGCTAAATATAAAAGTAAAAATTATTTCTCCCACAAAAGAAATCACAAAAAGAATATTCTTTTAAAATCTATCGAAACAGAAATAAAAAAGACATTAAAAGCATTTAAAAGCATCATTACCCAACATTTTTCCAAAGTGAACTATACAACCGAAAATATAGTAGCGGAGTCCGCGTAAAATGTCACTTGGTTATTTAAAAGCTAATGGTCCAGAAACACAGTATTGGATGCATTGAACGCGGCAGCACCAGCAGCAACATAAAGGGAAAAAGACAGAGAAGCCAGAGTGGGGCTAATGCAAAGTCGCTTTTAATTCTTTCAGTGTCCGATAACAAAGAATCGGTCCATTGACTTTATTGCAGGCTACGAGTTCGTAGCCTTATTGATGTCTTCTTGCGCAAACCAGAACTGTAGTCGTTATTTAAATTACATGAACAAAATTCATTGTAGACAAAAAATAATCAAAAACAAAATAATTTCTAACACGATACAAAACAATGGGCATTACGTGTAGGTACACTCTTTTAATATGTCTAAGAAAAAACGAGCTTAATACTTTATATTTAAAAAAAGTAAATTCCCAAAGCCTTTTTTCCCTAATTGCAATTAATTTTCATAATACAATCCCGATCATAATGTAATATGGAAAACAATACGTTTTTCTCGAAGGCCCTTATACTTAATTAAATTTACATTTATGTCTAGCCGTTAAAAAACATATTGAAATCGCTGGTCTTATTTACAATTTGCTTGATTAATACGAATTAATTAAATATTTAGTCTAAAACATCACCCATTAATTTTATTTGATTATGTTTGTAATTGCCCAGAAGTAATCCCGGCGCATTCACCATTTTTTCAACTATTTATAATAATTAGTTTCTGGTAAATATTTGCAAAAATGGCGGATGCGTCGGGATTAATTTAAGGCAAATAAAGGAATAATAATCAATTTAAATTAATGTGTGAAATATTTTATTTTAACATAATATTTTTATTGCCATTGATAATCTAGGTAAAATTAAAAATATTATATACAATATGGTTAAAATCTTTACAAAAAAATACAATTTTAAGTGATTATGTTTCCAAGTTTTAAAACAAATATTAAGAAAGGTATAATGTATTATTATTGGTAAAATTTTAATTTATAAATAAATCAGTTTAATAAATATTGTAATAGTGTAATATGTTCTAAATCATAAAAAAAAATTTTTAACGTTTAATAATTTATTTATAAGAGAGTAGTTTATTTAAAGTTTTTAAGAAAATAGCAAAAATAAATAAAATAAAGTCAACATTATTTTTATTCAAAATAGTGAATGGTGCCTGCATCAACATCAAACTTGTTTAAGTTAGTCATTTATTTCACAAGTTAAAACTTGTGTTCAAGTTGCTTTAAACACGATGTGTGTAGTCATGTTTTTTGGGTTTTTAGATTTATTTAATAGTTAAGAAATTGTTTCAGAATGAATCTATATAAAATGTAGATAAATATGTATTTTTACTTTTTTTCAAAATTTGAAATAACAAACATTTTTTGTTTTTGTAGGGTTTTTAGTTTTTATTAAACATTTTATGAACCGCTGGCCTTTTTTTTAATTCATAAATTTTAGGCTTGTAATTATGCAATTTTATCATAATTACCGACCTTGTAGTTCTTCAAATTAAAATATACCCATAGAAGTATATCGAAGAAGGGTACTGTCTTTAAAAGAATTAGTCAAAAATTACTAGTTATCATAGTGAAAAAGCAGCCACTAATAAGTGTATTCCTTAGAAATGTATATCCCGAACATTTAACAGTTAATTTCCATGTAAAAATACCGTCAAAAGTAACAGAAGTTTTTGAGATTTAGTCAATTACATATTATTTTTAAAAATGACTATATCTGAAAAACTGTTCTACTTTTTAAACTTTTAACAACAGTTTTGGATTTAGCGGACCGTTTTATATAGGAGTTCACTGCTAAAAGTTCAATATACAAATTCCTGTTGATTAATGGTGGCTGCTTTTTCACTATGAAAATTGGTAATTTTGTAATTTATTTTAAGAGGGTACCTATAATAATAGTATATTACACTACAAGGGTAGAAAGTGTGAGATACCTGCACTGCGCGCCATGATGCCCGAGGCGAAGCCGAGGGCATCATGGCGCGCAGTTCAGGGCTCTCACACTTTCTGCCCGTGTAGTGTATACTATTTTTCTTACTACCTCGGCCGAAAATACAACCCGGCCGAAAATACGGGGAAAAATTAAATGTGTATTTATGTACCTATCTCCATTTGAAGAGCTTGATAAATAAATAACAGTAGGCCGTGAATTCAGCGGTACCAATACAGTAAAAATAAAAGGTTGTATTTTAATTAACAAATTACTACTTTATAACAAATAAAAGTACCATTAAACACTTATAACAACATAAAAAGTAAAAAAGTAAAAACATAAATTGTTTATTTGTTGTTATAATTGCAAAATTATGGTTTAAAACTCCTATTTTTGTGTTTCTCATGTTGGCAGAACGAAATTTGAATGTTAAGCACACGACTAAAAAATTTTTACTCCGACTATTAGAGTGTGCGCGTATAGCTTGACCAATGCATAAAACGTTAACTTTCTGCCGTGGAATCGGGGACGAAACAACGTATTTTGAGTCGAGGTAGTAAGAAAAATACTTTGTTTTTCCAAAAAACTATTTTATAGTTTAAAAAGAAATACCTTTAATATGTTGAGGTAATAATTCAAACAATAATAAGTTACATAGATTAAATTGTATTTACACTTGATTAGGTACATATCACAGTTGGCAATCACATAGGGGTTTTAATGTAATATTTGGTTATTGTTTATTTCCTTTTAAGTTCTATATACAAACAAAAACCTTGGTATTTAATAGATTTTTGCCCATCTGTGATTTTACCTTAGGTCAACTTAGATGGAAACTGCTTCTTGTTGAGTATTCATGGACATCACTTCTATTAGAGAATTTTATACAGAAGTGTCTAGACCCATTTATAACTTGATTGATAAACAAGTTTGATTGATGTTCGAAATACTCTTTAAGCATCTAACCTCATACTCATTGTCCATTTTATTTGTTGGACATCGTTTATTTCAAAAATTAACCTGCTAATACACGGTGCTGTTCTGAGAGGTGATTTTTGGACTTTCTGTGAAACCTATTTTTTTTTATATTCTTGTTAATTAGGTCATAACTAAAATTTTAAGAGCAAAATAAAAAAAAATTGACGGTTTGAATTGTTTTAATTGGCTGTTTATTAAAAATATTATGCACTCTTTCAATTATCCAATTAAAACTAGCGATTTAATTTAAATATTTAATATTTGCATAACTAAAAAAAAGGTTTTTACATTTTTTTTTATATATTTTACTGTTTTGTTGCAATAAACGTTCAAACTTTTAATCTAACCTTTGACGTATACATTTATGTTCCCTTAATTTATATATCCTTAAAGGTTGCCAGGAAACTTAGATCTATTAAAAATTTATTTGACGTTTGATTTGTCATTTTCAGTATACGTATACTATAATTTTTGTTTAGTTTTTTAAAGTGTTTTTTATAAACAAAAATGAAAAATTGTAGTAAAAGTTACGAAGAAATTCATGAAATTTAACTAAGGACCGGTTTATTCATCTTTAGTAAAGTTTATCGGGCCGATAACTAGTATCCAAAGAAATTATTCGTCAAATAAATTAAAAATGAATAAATCGGCCCTAAATAAAATGTGGCACCCTTACAATTATTGTTTAATAAATGTATACTATACATTTAACCTTAATTTAAAACTTTAAACGTGTATTACAACAAAACTAAAAGATATAAAAAATGTATAGACCTTTTTAAGGAAATTAACTAATCTTTAATCTGATTTAAAAAGTTATGATAATATTTAAATAAAATCGCAAGTTTTAATTGGAGAATTGAAAATGTGCATACATATTTTTAATAAACATCCAATTAAAACAAAATTAACCGTCAAATTTTTTTTATTTTGCTCTTAAAATTTTAGTTATGACCTAATTAACAAGAATATAAAAAAAAATAGGTTTCACAGAAAGTCCAAAAATCACCTCTCAGAACAGCACCGTGAATATTATGTGGGGTATTGATTGTTAAAAGTAAGGAATTCTAAATATTTAGGTTTGATATTTAATTTTATATAAACGTGTCATAATTAGGTGAACAAATTATTACTTTTTTAATTAGGATTACATAAGTTTGGGTATGATTAATAAACACTATGCATTTATACTTTATAGTATATTATGTATCAAGTTTTATAAACGCCATTTTAGTTACGAGTTTTATTAGGCACGAGCGAAGCTTGCGAGCGAGTAGTTAATAGTGTTTAGTGTTTTGCATACTATACTTTATCTTAGACGAACACAACAAAAAATTTAAATCCAATTTTATTTGACATTTGTCAACTTTAAACGGATTTAACCCCACTTTTTCCTAATTTATAATAAAGCTAACTTTAGCCCTTGACTAAAATGCAAAAAATCCACCATTGCTTACTTCGCGCCGTGACTACATTTTAGACACAAATTTAGCTTAAATTAATGAGTGTCTAGAAAAGTTTATAAACAAGGTGCATACTACACTTTTTCTACGACAAATACTTATAATTATCTTAAAATGATTTAAATCATATATTTGTATAGAGCGCCGTCTATGAAACAATAGGTGAATTTGTGTTACCGTCAAAATGTAAAATTCTTATGTCTTATAAACACTGATTATAAAGGTTATAAATTAAAATGTATTCCTGGAAAATGGATTAACAACATTTTTTCACAGTGAAAGTAAAGAAAATGTTTTATGAGCACTTCACAGTGAAGTCCGAGCCCGAATTTAAGTTAAGTACAATGTTTATATAAACTTTTCAAAAATTGGCGTTGAGACACTATTTATTACTTTTGTATTTTATTAAGATAATAAAATAATTTTCATATTTTGTATTATTTTACAAAAAAGGCACTTTATTTTAACGATTGACATTTGACAAATGTTAACTAAATTAATACTTCAGCTCGTAACTAAAACCCCATAAAGCCACAATTTATCAATGGGTATTTAGAAAGTCAATTATTGTCATGGAAACATGTACGATAATGGGCATTTTAAAGGTGGGAGTAGAAAAAATAATTTATTGATTTATTGATAATAGTTTAATCCTGTTAAATAAATTAAAGATTTAATTGTGATTAATATTAAATTTACTACCTAGTAGCACGTTGTTTTTTTAATAGTTTAAATTAACGAAAAACTTTCAATCATTAAAATGTTCTGTAATATTGTTAAATAGGATTCTCTTATGAAATAATTAGGACGATATTTGCAAAAACCAAATTTTGATTCAATAACAGTATATTAAAGAACTAATATCATAAGAAGTCATTTTGTCGCACAAGGACAATTTAAATTTGTAAAATTTATTGCCAGAAAATTCTCGTAGGTACTAGAAAAATCATAAAAATTTTATAACCAACATGCAAAATATTATGCTGTTTATATATGTAGTATAGCCAACATATAAAATCAAAATTTTGGGTGGGATAAAGTATCTCATTACAGCACCGAAAGCGTTGTTATAATGAAGTCATTATAAACGCAAAATAGATAAAAATGTTTTAATTTGAGAAATATGTATATACACTTAAACCATAAAAAATCTATATTTATGCTATAACAACCCAATTGTGAATCCGTGACGCCATGCAGATGTAAAAAAATGTATAAATAAAGAGATATATAGAGTTAAAAGAGATTAACGACAAGGTAAAGTACGGGCAATATTAGACGGTGGACGGTCGGTTTATGGGAGCCCTTTCTGCAAAGTATAAAGTATTACTGCAAATAGTAAAAGTATATAATGTTACATCTAGATTGAAAACGTGTACAAGAGACGGATGAAGTAAAGAAAAAGCGATGTAATCCAAAAAGCAAGCGACGACCTGCAATTTTCTAGTTCGACCTGACCAAGTGAGCATTAACGTACACTGACAGGGGTACACTTAATTTATCTCGAGATGTAATTTAAACGAAAAACATTAAATGTTAAACAAACTTACCAATAAGTAAAAAAAAGTAATAGGAAACTTTTTCTTTTACCTTCAAATTTATATCATCGCATTAAATCAACCGTGTAGACTTCATAATTAAATTACGACTCCCCATAGTATAGAGAAAAAGAGGGTAGACGATGAACAGGATAAGGTGAAATAATATTTTGGTAACCCGTTCTTACGTAAATATTATATCTATAATGAAGTTAGTCCGCATTGTAATCTAATTGAAAGTTTATACGAACAATTAAATATAAATTTAAGCCTTTTAGATTTAGAATACCTATATATATATATATATATTAGGGTGGTCCTTTATAAGGTTATTTTCAAATTCCTTTGCTCCCAGGGGCTTAAATACTTCCAAATTGATAAAAAAAAATTCCCTGAAAATTTGAGCTCTTAATATAAACTCTAAGATAGTGCGCATTCCAATCTAAGTTTCCTATGGAAATAACATGGGAAAAATTACTTTTGTTGTTTATAATTTTATAACTTGGGAACGAATAAATTAAAAATTATAAATCATACATATTTTTATAGAAAATTTAACGCTCTACAAAAAAGGTCTCCTATAATTTTTCCATTAGTCTATTGGTTTAAAAGTTATTCAACGCCAAAGTTTAATTTTCATATTATTATTAATATCATCAAGGCTTTTTTATGAGGCGCCGTTTGTGTCAAAATTAAAAGTGCTAAATAAACTTATTTTGTTTTATAAATAATTAATTATATGCTTTACCAAATAATTTTTTTATAAAATTATAAAAATTTTTTTTTTTAATTTTATAAAATAATTTTTTTATAAAAATTTTTTTTTATAAAATAATTTTTTTTAAAAATTATTTTTCTATAAAATAATTCTTTTTTATAAAATTAAACTTATTTTGTTTTATAAATAATTAATTATATGCTTTACCAAATAATTTTTTTATAAAATTATAAAAAAAAAATTTTTTAATTTTATAAAATAATTTTTTTATAAAAAATTTTTTTTATAAAATAATTTTTTTTAAAAATTATTTTTCTATAAAATAATTCTCTTTTATAAAATTATTTTTTTTAATTTTTAGTTTTGTTTTAAGAGAATTGATTTATTTATTTTAATTTGTTTTCAAGAGAATTATTTTATTTATTTATTTTAGTTTTTAACAAGTGCTTTCTTATAAAAAACGTTTAAACATAAAGAATTCTTGTTAAAAACTAAAAATCAAAATAAATGTAGATAAAAAAATTAATGAATTCATGAATAAAAATAATAAATTATTATTTTTAATCGTTTCGCCAAATTGCGTCAAACAAAAGCCCAATCCGTCATAAAATTGTATCTGGGGAGGGGCGTTCGGGTTTACTCGGGTTTACTCGAGTGTCTACAAACAAATAGAGATGGCTGCAGTAAAAATTAATTTATAAAGGCGCCCGTCGTCTTTTTTAAATAATTTTTTATTCGAATTGAAAATTATTTTATAAAAAATATTTTTAAAAAAAATTATTTTATAAAAAAATTATTTATTTATTTACAAAAAAAAATTATAAAAAAATTATTTAAAAAAAAATTATTTTATAAAATTTTTTACAAAAAAAAAAATTATAAAAAAATAATTTTATAAAAAAATTATTTGGTAAAGCATATAATTAATTATTTATACCTAAAACAAAATAAGTTTATTTAGCACTTTTAATTTTGACACAAACGGCGCCTCATAAAAAAGCCTTGATAATATTAATAATAATATGAAAATTAAACTTTGACGTTGAATAACTTTTAAACAAATAGACTAATGGAAAAATTATAAGAGACCTTTTTTGTAGAGCGTTAAATTCTCTATAAAAATATGTATGATTTATAATTTTTAATTTGTTCGTTCCCAAGTTATAAAATTATAAACAACAAAAATAATTTTTCCTATGTTATTTCCATAGGAAACTTAGATTGGAATGCGCACTATCTTAGAGTTAATATTAAGAGCTCAAATTTTCAGGGATTTTTTTTTTATTACCACCCTAATATATATATACGAGGTCTGTTCAGAAAATAACGGAAATTGTTAAATTTCGCGGGTTCGGAGGGTCTGGTTGTCATAAAATTTTCTTTATTATGTTGGTATACATGCCCCCGAAGTATGATAAAAACTTTAGCTGTTTTCATTGTTTACTTTGTCTGTGTCAGCCGCTAAGGTTAGATGTGTTTTATGAGCTCGGCGATTTTTCGTTCGTTAAAAGAAATGGATCAAAGAATTTGTATCAAATTATACTTAAAAAATTAAATAAATTCTGTGAAATGTAAACAAAGGCCTATATTAAGTCTGCTATAAGTAAAACAAGAGTTTACAAGTGGTATAAGACTTTCCAAGATGGCCGTGAAGACATTGAAGATGACGAACGCCCCGAACCCACAAGCACATTAACAACCGATAAAAAGATGGAAAAAGTGAAAGAAATGGTTATAAACCATCAAAGAAGTCGCTGATGATGTTGGTATATCGATTGGCTCATCCCATGAAATTTTTTCGAATGTTTTGGGTATGAAACGCGTGGCAGCAAAATTTGTTCTAAAATTGTTAAATTTTGAACAACATTTTTGGCCAAAAACAATACTGTAATGATGCCCCAGCCTCCATATTCGCCAGACATGCCTCTGTCTGACTTTTTCCTATTCCCAAAAATAAAGAGAACCTTAAAGGGCCGTCGTTTTGCAAGCATAGATGACATTAAAAGCGCATCGCTGAAAGAACTAAAGGCTATCCCAAAGATCGAGTTTTAGAAGTGTTTCGAGTATTGGAAGAAGAGCTGGCACCTGTGCATAATATCCAATGGGGACTATTTTGAAGGCGACAACAATAATAAATAAATATTTGTTTCAAAAAACGAAATTTCCTGATATTTTCTGAACACACCTCGTATATATACAATGTGACCCATTTGTTTGCGACTCATCCCTGTAAAATCTTTATTTATTGTGTGATTTTAACCGGATTTGTTTTATTTTAAAAAGTGTATCTTTACAAACTGTATTTTTGAAGCAATAAAGTCATATTTTTACAAAATACAAGGCCTACAATGTCAGTAAATTTTTAAAAATTCATATTTTTGTTAAACAAAATCTAAGCACGGCACTGGATTCACCACCCCTTAAATTTTATTGAAAAATTTAAAGTAGAAAAATGCACAATATTTATTACAAAAATTTATTTTGTCAAGTTATCCATGAAAAAAACATTGAAATGAAATTAAACTAATAGTAACATGGTACTAATACTATAAGTTTAATTTTATTTCAATGTTTTTTTCATGGATAACTTGACAGAATGAATTTTTGTTAACTTTATTATTGTGCATTGTTTTACTTAAAAATTTTCACAATGTTATTGGGTTTGACCAAAACCCAAAATCAATTTTCCAAAATTGATCGATTTGGTTAGGCTTTTTACATTTTTTTAAATTTGTCCCATACAATTAGGTTTAAGGTATAAGGAATACGAATTAAGGAAAAAAGAATAAGGAATAAAGTACCTATTGATGATATTGAAAAATGTCAAATTATAAGTTTTAGCCGGAAAAAATAGAATATCGAATTTGATTATACCCTTAGAAACCAAAATATAAAAAAGCAGAGGTCAGAGACTTAGGTATTCATTTTGATCAGAGGTTCTTGTTCGATAAATTCTTGAAATTTTTCTACTTTAAAACTCAAGGTACCTATCCTGAGCGAGGATTTATTAATGAGGTACTGCTGGATATGTTTAAGGAGAGTAGATGGGTTGTCTATTCCATAAGGTTTGTGAGCCGGTCCAGAATAAAATTGATTGTATGTGTCTTTTATCTATGTTAAATTTCTTAATACCAAGACAATCAACTAGGACAAGTCAAACATATTATCTGCCACAATGCAAGACAAACATTATGCTAAGGTCTCCTTTATATATTGTATGTGACAATTTTAATTTGGTTAATATCTATTTTTTTCGTTTTTTTATTGATTTTATTTTATTTTATTGCTAGGTACTTGAATTAATTATTTATTTATTTTTGTTTTATTGAATGAAATTGTATGACTATTTGTTGTATATTTTCCTGTAATTACTATTATTATTATTATTATAGTTGTTTTAGTACATAAAGTAAAAATGTTTTATAACCCAACATTTAAGTGTATTTTCAACATTTGTTTTCTGTTTTTGTTCATAATTTCTTAAATCCATTTAATCGTTTGAAAAATGCTGTAGAGTACGTATGGGGGGCGAATTTTAAATTTATAACATCATTTCAAGGACTTAATACTAAAATGCGCTGTGAATGTTTTTTTAACAGGTAAAACTGTCAAAAAACTGGCTATGTTTATGTTTTTAAAAAGATTTCATTTATTTTTTTTTAAACACAAATATTTCAATATAAAGTAAAACAAGGATTTTTATCTTTCAAAATGTACGATTTCTCTTATACTTATAATCCCATATGACTTCCTCTCACTTAATGAAAATTAATTCTTCTAATATTCAATTGTAAAGTGCACATTAAAAAAATATTTGTTAATTTTAACCAAATATTAACCAGACTTACAACCAACTGTTATCTGTTAACTAATTAAATTTGTAATTTAATGATAAAATCCTATCAATAATTCTTGTATTTTTTAAAAACGACCTTATTTTTACAAACCTTTTTGTAGATCCAGTAACAAAAGTATTTTTTGGAAATTGGGAACTTAAATAAAAATAATTTTGATAAGAAGTGTTGCTTTATTTATCAATTTCCTAAACAAAAAAATTAATACATACCTACTTAAATGAACCATACAATTAAATAACACACCATTCTAAATTCATCAAATTATAAAGAAATTCGGTACAATATAATTATCAGTACTACTACAACACTTACTGATGTATTTCGTAACTTTAACTCACTTCACTATGTCCCCTAATTTCAGTTTGAAAACCAGTGATGGCATCTTTTTTTGGATACTTCGCACTTTGCACAAACGTTAAATAGGTATAAGGAATCCGAATAACAATAATATAATATATTATAAACACTCTGGACAGTTGTTACGAACACGTTATGAATTAGAATAAAGTAAGCAGAAACATAAGTTGCAAAGCTGAAGTCAGTTGAACTTGTTGATGCGTATTGTCATTGGGAAATGTTTTGATTGGCTCCCTGAAATCACGTGTACTTTTTCAACAAAAGAATTTGTTAAACATAAACAAAATAATCTCTAACCTTTGAATTTAACGTAATGCTTGAAATAATTTCCTTTGTTGAAATAATTACAACCCCTGGTTTTCTACAAAAAATTATGTTAAAATTTCACAAAATAAAATTAACAAACTACAAACTCATGTTAACAAATTGGATTTTTATAACAGTGTATAATCTCCTATGACTTTCTCTCATTTAATGAAGATTAATTATTACAATATTTTCTTGTTATATTCATTAATATTTTGTGAAACACACCCTGAGCATAAAAATATGATTTTCCATCAAATAATAACAATTATTTCTGCATACATCCATTAAAGGGAATGTATTCTCGTACAAAATTGTTAAATACAACTTTTATAAACGATATTCAACACTCCAAATAAAATGTTAAAAAGCTAATATTTGCCGTATATTTTGCTGACTCCACATTATTATTAAAAATATAACTAATGAACAAGAACGTACCCTATTATTTAAACAATATTTGTCATCAAACAACAAAACTAGCTTCAAAAACCGCTGCAATTAATAATGCATCAATCAATATGTGGACTGTATTAAAATGTTGGTGACTAAGGTTCGGGCGACGCATAATAAATGAATTATGCATTTCGCGTCGCGTTCATAACAGCACAACTTAACAGGCCCATTGTACCCGCCACGTATGAACTTTGCATTGGATCCAACTTATTAAATCCCTATTTCATGCAGAGACCATTTTTATTTGCAAACTTTTGCACAACTACTCTCCCCTCTCAAAAAAACTAATCGAGAGTTTGGACCGCTTAATTACGGGATTAACGCTAAAGCTGTTGTATTGTTCGAGGGCTTTGTATTTATGAATTAATACAGCAAACATTAATAGGATAAAGTTAATGTAGAGCGTGCAGCCTTAGGATTAAATATATCTATGAAAATATTTATTAATGTAACATGGACCTTAAACGGACCATATATGGAATAAAAAATAAATAAAACGAAATGAAATGAACTACTCACGTATGTATTGTTTTTTTTTAAACATTATATTGTCAACTTTAATAGTATATTATTGTTTGATATAACGCCATTTTATTCACGAATATAATTTAGTTAAATGAGTGCCTAGAAAAGCTAATACTAAACTTTTTCTACTACAAATATCTAAATAATATCTAAAAAATTTAAAAGATTTAAATTAAATATTGGTATAAAGCAACATCTATACGAATGAATATAAAGTAATCAACTTAATAAACATTTTTGACTTAATTTTCTCCATTAACATTTCCCGTTAGTATTTTAATTAAACTTAATAATTAAAAATACTTTAAAATATTAAAATAACTTCAAAATATGATTATGTTAAAAAAATATTTTATCATTTGATTTTTTTTATTGCAAAATAATATCACAAAGTATTAAAAATTCTTACACGGGAAATGTTAAAGGTACAAAGAGTTGTATTTATTGGTATTCTTGTAAGAATTTTTAACTTGGGAATCTACCTGCATTAAAATCTCAAATGTTTCTAAATAAATCAAAAATTTTCCCTTGAAAATAGACTAACAATCAATATAGAAGCAGTTTTTACACTAAAAGAGAAGATAATGTTTTATGGGCACATGCAAAATTTATAAAATCCACTTAACTGCACTACTACAGCGGAACCAAAAGGTCAGTACAAACGTTCATATAATATTTTCAAATGGCGTCAAGAAACTATTTAATACTTTTGTATTTTTTTATTAAGATAAAAAATAATTTTCACATTTAATATTATTTTACAAGAAAGTCACTTTATTTTAACGATTGTATGACATTTGACAACTGTCTAATAACTTAAAACTAACTTCAGCCCGTGACTAAAGCGATATAAAGCCACAACTTGTCAAAGTATATTTGAAAAGTCACTTAGTGTCATGGAAACAGGTACGATAATGGGCGTTTTAAAGGTGGAAGTAGAAAAAAGTTTTATTATCTATATATAGCAGCGCCACCTGACTTTTGTCACAGTAGTATAGTCACTTTTCCTATTAAAATTCGGCCAAGTTGCAAGAGCTGTATATAAGACCGTGGCTTGAACAATATGCTAACTGTGACTAATTAACTAAATGACATATCGTATTGTCATTTTTGTACAAAAAATCCCCATTTGTTTGGGTATAGTGATAATAAGAAATTATTATCGGTACCAGTTAAGAACTGTTTTGTTGGCTATAAAAAGTTATGTAAATAATTTAAATAAATAAATAAATAAATAAATAAATAAATAAATAAATTAAATGCAAGTGATAATGTTGCTTGTTATTATACGAAAGTATAAAATAAGCAGTAGCCTTCGGGCTTTTTAGTCACGGGCTGACGTTTGCTTTAAATAGGTCAAATTTAGTACAATCGTCAAAAAAGTACCTTTCTTCTAAAATAATACTAAAATGTACAATCAATCAATTTAGTGATCGAGGTGAATTATTGTATTTTTAATTGTAAACATTTATTTATATTATTTAACAATTATAAAAAATGTAACTCAATAACTAATCTGAAGTTGCATTTTCATGTTTTGCCAAAGGTTCCAATTTGGTAAGTGTATTTTAAAGTGCAGAAATCAATAATGATAACTTTACTTTATATAATTTATACTTAAATTTGGACATTTTTAAAGAAATACAACACAAGATAAAGTTATAAACATAACCTTAAAATCAAACATGTTTATATTTAGGCCCCTTATTAAAAAACGTCGACAACTGCTTTTTAAAATAATAAAAGACAGAATATATCCACGAATTTATGGCGACATAATATTATATATATTACATAATAGAATACCTGTTTTTGGGCTTTTGCCGTTGAGTAAAGATTTTATAATGATATTATTTTTACTAAATTTAAATATTTTCAATTTTCACGTATATAATTAAGAAAATGTGTATGCAATTTGTATCTTCATTCGGATTTCCACTGTTTATTTGGAAACCGATAAAAACTTAATCTCGTATTTCCTCTTAAAAAAATCGTTAAAGGTTTTTTTTTCTCAATATTTTTAATACTTTTCAGACAAACACTAGTTTGTTATAAATGCGTTTGACAGTTGCTTATTAAAAGCTACAGTTTAGTAGTAAATTTAAAAGGAAACGACGTACACGTCATCGATGACGTCATAATTTTGCGCACTGGTACCAACATTAAATGTATGAAACAAAGTCTGTAATTGAATATTTTAGTGAATTTTAGTTTAGCAATTTTAGTTGGCAGCAATTGCAATGTTGTCATGTTTAGTTTAAAATTTTGCTTAATAAAATGACGCATAGAAAAAGAAATTGACGTTTAAGAATTTTGAAGCTGTCAGTAGTGTTTTTGAATATGTATATATTTTGTTTGTTGTTTGTGTTATTTTATATCGTTTAAGTTCATCATCACTAATTTTATAATAATGTAACGATAATTTTTCTTGATTAATATAATATAATTTTACTTACCTTATTAATTAGAAGGGTTTAATTTTATTAATCATTGTAAACAAAAAAATATAAAAATAAAACAAACATTTTGTTATTTTATACATTTATTTTATTTCAATCAAACCAAAAATAAATATTATAGTGTATTTTAAAAGTTCCCTAAAAAATTTAAAAACAATTTTCGTCTAATAGTTATACATAAAAATTGGATTAATGAATATTTTGAATATAAAATTTAAACAATATTGCCAATATCAACAGTAAATGTTTATTAAATGTTTGTTGTTTTTGTGATTGAAATCTAAAATTATATTGTCAACGTTATTTGTATTCGGATTTAACACTGTGCTGAATTAAAAATACTTAATCTGGACATTTTAAAAACCAATTTAAATGTTTTTTAACATACATCGTTATTTTTATTAATGGAATAGCGCTAAATGTTTTTTAAAAGCACAGTTTTTTTATTATTAATGTAATAACAATAAATAAAAACATTTAAAATTCTTCTAACTATAAAATATATTTTTATTTACAAAATTTATATTATAAAACGACTCTTTAAAGAACGTACAGGTGTGATATGAGCAAGGAATAATCCCGAAAAAGAAGACTTATATCACATAAAATCACATACTTTTAAATAAGGTAAAAAACTATAGACATAAACACGAATAGAACTTTATCTATACTTAAATATCTAGACGAATTTGGCCAATAGAGATGCTGATTTTTAACCAGCTGATTTTCATCGGTGACTTTAATAGTACGTATGGACGATACCGTGTAATTTATACCGGGTACTGTGGAAACACACTGTATTTCTAATTTTGTAGTCGGCTGTTTATCGGTCGCCATTTTTTTGTCGAGGGGTATATTCATTTGCACTATACTATTTCGCAGCTTAATCTGTCTATTGACCTCGAATTCTTCGGTTTTGGAGGGAAGCTCTTTCAAATATTTTGATTGTACCTATATTAGGAAAATGTTAGTATTAGTTAAAAAAAAGTAGGTAGAAATTATACAGGGAGTTTGTAAAAGGTCTTTATAAAACCTACTATACAATGTCGGAAATTTCTCAATTTCCTATATGCAATGAGTAACAGAGAGACGAATGTATTGTGGATCCGATAAACACTTTTGCATATACAACCAAAAAAGTATTTACAAAATTTCCAAGGGAAAGAAAAGGTGCAAAATGCCCTATGTTTGTCATAGTACACTGAGAAGGAAATATAAAATAGGTATAAAACAATTTGTTTAGTTTGCCAGTGTAAAAATAATTAGCTAAAATTGATGTAGTTAGACCTGTTCTTCATATAAAGGATTTAATTTTGGCAAATAAGTGGTGTATAAGATGAAAGGAAACACCCAAGGGTCTTTATAAACCTTTATCCTTAAGGATCGTTTTAGTCTTAATGGGAAAGCATAAATAGCTACCTATAATATTTTATTTATTTATTATTTATTTAATAGATTTTATTTTGTACGTTTGGTTCTTACCGGATTTCCGTTAATATTCCATGTTACTTTTGGTTGAGGATCGCCAATATCTGAAGTGCATGTGGCCAGAATAATTTCGCCGAAAAAGTAGTTGTCTGATAAGTTTTCCATGGCCGGAGGAATTTCTGGAAGGGCTGTAATAAATAAAAATAAATTTGCATAAAATATAAAACACATTCTTATTAAATAATACGAATTTTATCACAAAAATTTTAGTTGCATTATTTATTATACAAGATCATTCTTAGCTTTTGTTTCTTTGGTTCTTAATCAAAGATATATTTTTTACATTAAGTTTTAATGATGAAACAATCCTCTGTTATATTAAGTCTATTTAATTATCCCCTTTTATGTAGCCAGGGGACTGTTCCATTGTCCCAAATACGTATAAGTGTAAGTATAACGTAAATTTTCTGTATTTGATCATTTTTATTATTAAAATAAAACCTAAAATTCTTTGAATCCGGGAGATTTTACTATAGTCCATTCCGTTAAAGAATGAAGTATATGTGGCTGATAGAATATTATGTTACAACAAATATGTAAAAATCATATCAACCATAAAAAAGTAATGTACTATACTAGTATTAGTTAATTAAGACTTTAAGACACAGAAAAAATATATGTATTATATTATTTTTAGAAAACAAGAGAATATTAACATTAAATTAAGAAACATACCCTTAATTATTTAAATGCTTTTCTTACTGAAATGTCAGTGGGATTTTTATGTGGAATATAGTATATACATAGTATTTTAGGTTTTAACAAATTCTTATGATTTTTTAATATAAATATTTAGTTATTAACAAATAGGTAGACCAAAAATGTAAGAAAAATTATATGGTAAATAAATCCATTTTTATTTGAGTGTAAGCATACATCTATGGATTTAAAAAATTGCATTTTTTAATATAATATATACATACCTACCATATGTCTGCTTATTACGAACCCGGTATAGCGAACTTTAGTTTTAAACAAACCAACTCGAATAGTATCTACGAACCAAAGTTTTATATACTAAAAGTTGGTAAATTTTTTCGCAAGTAACAAACATCGCTTAAAGCAAATCATTGTTCCTTTACGGTTCGCTATAACCGGATACTACTGTAACATTATTTGTTAAGGAATGTTTAATTTAATTAGGTAATTAAGGGAAATTAATTAATATAATATTTATTCATCGATTTATATTTTAACATATAACTAAATTGGGGTTAAGGTATGGTATCGTTTTTATCACGTTTACCATTTTCAACTTGGTCATAGAATTTAAATTTTAAAACATTCCATTATTTGTTGAAATACCAGTTTCTTCAGATATTGATCTTACACTGACACTTTTTAATTTTCCTTATCTGTTGTTCAGTAACAAATTATTAACATTGGTCAATGGGTTAAATAAAACCAAAAAATCACAGATCAAACAATAAATTTACAAAATAAAAAAAAAACATCTCGCCTCTGTTGGCTTACCAACCGAGCATATAAGCTCAGAGAGTCCTTTGTTTTGAGTGTGTTCCACTACACCAAATTGCCCGACACTGATGAGACCCAATATAGGTCGAAACAGCTGTCTGTAGGTATTTGAAGTTGGTGGAACGCACTCAAAACAAAAACTTTGTCGAGGTGTAGGTTCAATTTTTTCTTATGAATATTACCAGTAATGGGTCAAGAAAGTTTCTTTAAGAAACTAAGAAAATTGAATGTTAACAAAATAAAAACTTTCTATGATAACAACTGATGCTATTGCCACCATTTATAACAATGATACCAATGTACTGTAATCAAACCATCTGAAAAGAAATATTCTTTATATAATTAAAATATTTTTGACAAATTGACAACAAAAGCTAATATAATATTAATATTTTAATAATATAAGAAGTCTTGCTGGTTTGTTGCATATTATTATGTCAGTTTGTAAATTTGCTTTTTAGAAATAATGGCAACGCATCCAACGTATTAGACAATTTTTAGCATTGTGATTGGTCAAAAATAAATCCTATTCTTCGTGCTTAAAAATGTATAAAAAAATAATTTCACAAAAAAATTAAAATCAGTACAATTAATAGTCAAATATTATATATTACAATATTTCTTAACAAGTTTTTTGCAAATATAGTGAGAATGATCCATTAGTAATACATTGCACAAGTATATAAGAATGAGGATTTGCACTATAAAAATAATAAAATCATAATCTATACTATACTTTTATGAAAAACATAAAAGTATGTAGCTTTAAAAGTTTAATGTAATTATTTACTGCGACATATAAAGATTTGTTCATTATAATCTTTATAAACTTGATCTCTAACTTAATAAAAATGTGAAATGTAATAATAGAAGTGGATTAACGTACGCTTATGCAAAGTAAACTTGGTTGAAATATAAGTTAAAATTAATCTTCAACTCGATATTTTGTTTTATTCCAACAAACACGATTCAAAACTTAACCGAGTTAACAATATGTAAAACGCAAATATTGTCCTATGAAACTACGATAAAATTAATAATGTACTTTGTTTAATCCAGTTTAAACCGCTATAGCACACAAATGTTACCACTGGTAAAATTGTCTTTAAATTATGTATACCCATATACATATTTAAATGATAATTACAGCCCAATTAAATAATCCAGTACCTATCAATAAACACTGCAATTAGCATTTTATGCACGCCCATTTGTTTTCCGTAAAAAGGAAACCATTTATTTCAATCGCTGATAATAATTTATAATGCATAAGCCAACTGTAAAAATATTTATTATGTTAAATTTGTTTACCAATTGAATATTTCGTTTTGTATAATACACAATATAATAATATGAAATACCAAATATCAATAATTTTGTTAAAAAATAAAACATGCAAATACTTTAAAAATGTAATTATTTTGTTTAAGCTGTTTTCCATCGTAATATATACATGTTTACAAATAAAATTTGATAAACAGAAATTTTAATTGCATATTATATTAATTAATGAATGAATACAAAACATCAAATTAGTGCTCAAATATTAATTATTATATTGCAGTGGCGGATTCCGGGGAATCAAATTAAATAAATAAAAAATGCCCATTAATTTAGTTATTAGATACTACTCACATATTTAATAAATATACAAAATATCAATACAATGCCTACAAGTGGTTCAAAAATAAAAGTTTTAAATATTTTTATTTTATGAGTAGTACACTTTTTTTTTAAATCGCCCCTAGTAAAGTTTCATTATTTTATTCCGTACGAGTTTGTTATTAAAAATGGTTTTCCTACGTTTCTCAAACAATTTTTGATAACGCTACAGCGTTTTGAAAAAGGCAAATTCGAAACGCTTTTATAACCATGACGACATCATGTTGTAACATAATGTGTCAATACTTACGAATGAATCCAATATGTGTTTCTAGGTAAAGTATTTATGATCGGAATTTTTATTTATTAAATCTTGACAGGCCTGTTATACCTATCAATATTATATTTATAATACCAATAATTTATATTTATTTATTATTAATTTTAAAAGTTTTTTTAAGAAAACATTCATAAAAATATGATTTGCTTCAACGATATTTATTTATTTTATTGACTCATCTTTATAATAGAAGTAGTTTCACACTGATTTTCAACATCACGCCTCAAACCCATTAAGCATACATAGATTAGGAGAATCAATAATATAAAAACTAAAAACAAAAACTACGACATAAGAGATGCTTTTTATGGCTTAGGAAACTGTATTCGGTAATTTGCGACTAAGCGAAGAATATACTGCATTTGTTTTTCGCCCTTGGTCACTAACCAATGGTCAATGAATGGATGTATTTTTAAATAAGATTGGTTTCCCGTTCGGAAGTATCATTAACAATTTTCATCCATGGCCAATTCTGAGGTGGTACTTTCAAGAATTCTTTACTTTTTTTTAAATTTACTAATTAATGATCAAAGGGCTTTCAGCATAAGTTGTTCTACCACTTAACCCTGCACAAACACAAATAAACAGCCATACCTATGTGGGATTCGAACCCACCACCACTTGAATTGTAGTTCGCAGCACTGACTACTGCACCACGGAAGGCGGTGGTTAAATTTCCTTTTAATGATAATAACATTTAAGAAAAAGCATGTTCTTTTAGTATACTATATAATATTCAGTCTATTGTAAGATCATTTTCTCTAGTATAATTAATGCGATGTGGACGCTTTAGGGTTTTTACCATTATTTATTTAGTTTTTGTAGACGTCTAAAATGCAAAGTCTGCTAAGTCTGCATATCTTTTTTCAAACAGAGCGGAAGAAACCAGAAATGCTAGGATATCTTTTTAGGACGCCTAAAAGCTAAATTTAATTATAGGGAGCTCTATTTCCAAGTGAAGCATCATTCCAATATTTCACACAAAGCAAATAAAGATAAATATTTGAAATTAGTTGTCTCTTAAATTTTTAAGCGGATTTCGGAAAAGGTATATCTTTAGGGCTTTTAACTTTCATCAAGCATTATGTTTGAGCCAGGAGGGCAATTTATTCACCAATAAACATAGATCAAGCTCAAAACTTTCTTATAATCGTCTCTTGTTTGCTTTTTTGTCTAGTCGGTAATTATTTTCTCAAACAATTAAATGAAGGATTCTGAAACATGCCAATATCAGCTGCAGTTTGATCAATAGTTGGTTACGATTTCTGAAAGCGGTTAAATGGTTCAGCTTCTGGACCATCAGTAGCTCCATGACATCAATCGAGACAAGTTCATGTTCAAGAAATTGTTCAAGGCTCGAGTGTGACAACCAGTATTATTTGCTGTTGTATCAAATACAATGCCTTTAATGAACGATTCAAAATTCAACTTTTCTTAGCTACATCAAGGCATTCTTGAGCCTGAGCCTTTTCTGTTCCTCTATTGCTTTTTGGAATACCTTCCTAGAAGTTCTTTATGACATTTCCGGTAATAAATACAGGGTGTTATGTAATTAATGTTATATATTAAAATGGGTTGTTCCTTAGGGTCCATAAGGAAGCACCTGAAACTTTTTTTTCTAAATTCCAAAGTCTAAAAATAATTTATAATAACCTTTAAGCTAATGTGGTTGCCTAATTTAATTTATTATGTTATGGTTGGTAACAACAGTGTTTCCAAAATCTGTCAAAAAAGTTGACAAACATTGTTTAAATTTAGCTTAGTTAAAAAAATTACAAAATTAACAATGCAAATTTTCAATTTGGCGTTTTTATTAATTGTTGGTTATGTCATTTTTGTACTGAAGGTAAATTCAAATTTTAGGTTATGTGCTCAAATTGTAAATATCTTAACTAAGGGCTTTTGGATTTATTTACACAAATTAAATGTTTAATGTTTAACCTGTGAACTGGTCCCAATTTTATCTGAGTAAACAGAAAGAAAAAAACTGATGAAAAAATTAATTTTGTGGTTATGGATTTTTAAAAATAGGTACTAAATTTTCTAATCATTGCTTAAGCTAATAGCTGGATGAGTAAATAAATACAGAAAAGTATTAGAGCTTTAGGGGCATAAAACTTATTTCGTATTTATTGAGTTTTTATTTATTTTTTGCAAGAACAATTTTTAGTAACAATTTTTTACATCTGGCAACGCGCAGCTACTTTGGTTGGTATCTATGTACTCACAGAACACAAGTGTGCAGAGATAAACCAAGTGGGTAACCAGTGGCGTATCACAAAAAATATAAAAAACTTCTAATGCATATTTTTTCTTTATCTTTGGAAAAATTAGGTTAATTTATTAGTTTTATTTAAACTATTTTAAAAACAGGGTGTGACATAGTATGAACAAAAATAAAATGATGCATTCCCAAGTAAAACATATCGTTTTCGTTTTTAAGTTTCAGGCTGTTAAAATGGTTTTTGTTTAATAACTATCGAATCCTAAAAGATAAGGAAATTAAATCTTAGAAGTTTCTTTATTTGTAATGCATGTATTATTCTACAGTCTAGACAGTATAGGCATTACCATATAAAAAAAATTGTTTTCCAATGTTCTAGTATTTAGAATTTTATAAAAATTAACATTCTGTAACTAAACTAAAACCTGTTAAAATATTAATTATTAAAAGCAGAACGTTAGGTTAGGTAGATTTAACAGAAGTCTATTTTTTTAATTGTTTCAAAGTGCTAAATAAGAAATTTTTACCTCCTAGGCTGTAAAAAAAAACAAAACTGATTGGTGTAAATTATTTTTAAGGGCTCATCCTATAATCTCTTTGGTAACGAGTGTTGACAACAATAACATTTAAATTATAGACCGAATGAAGAAAATAGTATATTGTAGAACAAGACAGTAAAGTCACATTTTTACAGGCTTAAAGAAGAAATGTCCAGGCAAGCTTTAGAATTTATAAATAATAATAATATAATAGTATATTATGTATAAAGTTTGATAAACGCCATTTTATACACGAATTTAATTTAAAGTGTGCTTAAATTAATCAGTGTATAGAAAAGTTTATAAACTATACTTTTTCTACGACATATACTTATCTTATCTTAAAATTTGTATAAAGCGCCATCTATGAAACAATAGGGGAATTCGTGTTTTACCGTCAAATGTCACATTTTTGTATTTTATAAACACAGATTATAAAGGTTATAAATCGAAATGTATTTCTTGAAAATTGACAGTTTTTCACAGTGAAAGTAAAGAAAATGTTTTATGAGGACTTTACAGTGGAGTCCGTGCCCGAATTTAAGTTATAGTTTACTGCCGGCGAATTTAAAAGGTCAGTACAATGTTCATATAAACTTTTCAAATATTGGCGTTGAGAAACTATTTAATACTTTTGTATTGAGATAATAAAATAATTTTCACATTTAGTATTATTTTACAAGAAAGGCACAGTATTTTAACGATTGTTTGACATTTGACAACTGTCAACTAACTTAAAACTAACTGACTAAAAACCTGTTGCTAACTTTAGCCCGTGACTAAAGCGCCATAAAGCCACAACTTGTCGATGTGTATTTAAAAGGTCACTTAGTGTCATGGAAAGATGTACGATAAAGAGCGTTTTAAAGGTGGGAATAGAAAAATTAATTTAAAAATAGGTATGTTGTTTTTATAATACATAGGTAGTTTATCTAAATTTAGAAATATAAATTTGTATTTAACTAAAAAAATATTCAAAAATAGTATTTACTATAGTGTCTATAATAGCCCATGCATCACTGTGATTTGTAATAAAGATATACCTATAGTGGCACGACTGAATTATTGCATAAGATAACGTGTATTTATTTCATTTGAATAATCAGCATAGCTGGGATTACTAGCGTCAAGACGAGATATTTACTCAGTCGGGTTATTCTGTTACTAAACCGCATTTCAGCAGGCCCAGCCAGCCTGATGTCGTTAATTTAAGCTGTGAAATTTTTCGGCATCTAGTTTAGAGAGCTGAATAATTTACAGTATATGTTTGTACATGCAGAATTGGATTTTTTTAGGTTTTAATCAAAGGGAAAGGGAAAGAAATTTGTATTAAAGGACAAGGTTATTACTTGGGGCTTGCGATATATCATTTGAAAGGGATTTCGATTCTCTATTCGATGCTATATAAATTTTTAAGATTTGTTTTACGGTTGCTAAGTAATTGAGCATTTGAGTTTTTCAAACTTGTTCTGTAAATCCGGCACTGGCGGTACAAATTATCGCAAATATAGGTATATCACCAATACAATGGCAATATTTTATTTGTTAAAAATTTTTTTATTTATGCTATTAGGTTTAACGTAATCTTGCACAGAGCAGAGAGGGTATTTAATGAAAGAGAGCCAGACAACCCTGTTTGCAGAAAATATCTACGGGAGAGTGACTAAATTTCAAACAACTAAAAGTGTGAGTAGGCAGAAAGGATAGGGTAGAAAATCAATCTCAGAAGACAAACAAATAGAAATACTCGGTTCAATAATCCACAACAATCGACGTTGGCAGTTGCAGAGGATTGTAAAATAGCAAAATCAACTGTTAAATAATAATAATAATAATAAAAATTAAAATAATAATAATAATGTCTTTATTGATTGTAAAAAACATATTACAAACAAAAGGCAAAGTTCAGTACCCCACACTAGGTAGTTCACTGCAGTGAACTATAGGGTTAAGTGGAAGAGCATGCTCTTCCACTTAACCCTATAGTATTACAAATAAAACATAATATTTATATATATACATATAAATATATGCATATACATTAGGGTGTGCCAAAAAAACTCGATATTTTTTTTTTCTTGCTCTCCACCCAAAATATCGTAGAGTATGTCTGTTAAAAGCGGAGCTCATAATTTCAATTTTAAGAGGTCCTCCATCGAATCTGAAGTTTTGCCACACAGTAAACTGACTTTTTTACCTTATTTATTCTTGCAACCTAGGAAGAAATTTTTTTTTCATAAAATCCATAACCAAATCTTACAAAGCATTAAATTTGGACGAAAAAATCTTATTAAGCCGAATTTCTATTTTCATTATTTGATTTTTTACAGAGCTTTAAATTTAAAGTTAATAATACAAAAATGATGACTTTATACGCCTTTAACTTTTAGAATAGAGTTTTTTTGGCACACCCTAATATACATACCCATACATACACATAAGAAAAATATAAGGATCTTATAAATTTCGTACTTAAATATAACAATTTAAAATAATCGATAAGAATGAGTAAACGAATTTTTGCCCTAAATAGAGTAATTGACTTGGTTTTATTATTTGCGGGAACCATGTTATATACCTAACTTAAAAATATTGTAGAAAAACGATATTTTAAACATAGCAGTAGAATACTGAGGAGGTGTTATCGTATTTTTATGTCGTATATTAAGACTATGAACATTCGTTCAAAATCTTGTTGTACAAATAAGATGGCGATTTAAAAACTATAATTTTATGATATAAAAGTAAAGCATTTAGAGTGCGTCCAGGATATTTTCCTTAATTTATTCTTTATATCGTGATTACTTCGCAAACTGCAAACCAATCGCACTCAACAATTTTGTATTTTTTGAATTCTCCGAGAATCGAATTTAGTATATAATAACAGGGACCATACACAATGTCAGCATAGCTAAAAACTAAAAGCACCAATGAGTCACAAAGTATTTTTCTCAGCTTTTTATTTAAACATAAATTAGTTTTAAATTTTGAAAAGCTCGACTAATCATGCCAGAAATATGCTGACTAAACCTAAGGGTGGAATCAAAAACCACACCAAGGTTTTTTGTATAATTACTGACAGTAAGTGATTTCAAAAGAATTTTTATATCCGAATCAATCCATTTTTTTTGCCACAAATAAGTACTTTTGACTTTTCTGCATTAAGAGTCAGACAATGACTAGTCGAAGCTTTCAATATATTCGCCAAATCATTATTTATTAGAGCCTCATAATATTATTTAAAACATTACAAATTTCATCCCTATAAATATTACATAAATATTATGTACATCAATTTATTGCAGATGACACGGATCGGAAAGTAAAATTTTGTAAATTTATGTGTGAGTGCATAATACAAAATCCCCTGTACTTGCAATAAATTGATGAATGCACTTTTTATCTCAATGATACTGTAAATCAGCAAAATGTACGTTACTGGTCAAATGTTAATCCACATATTTTTCGTAAAGGTCATACCCAGTACCCACTAAAAGTCATTGTATGGGCGGGACAACTGGGAAACCATATTGTAGGACCCATCTTTTTGGAAATTTAACAGGCATCTTGTACTTAAACATGCTTCAAACACAAATTTATCCATTAACTAAAGATATAGTTTAAGCTAATCCTGACAAATTTGACATGAAGTTAATATTCCAACAAGATAAAAATTTATCAAAATAGGTGAAATAAATTGAAGATCTAAAATAACAGATTAGACGTAAATGTACGAATACTACACAAGAAACGTTTGCAAATGTGAGAACTGAAATTATAAACAGACTATTTTTGTGTCAAAATATCCAAGGGGAGCATTTCGAACATCGAATTTGATGAATTATTGGAAATGTATTGTTCTGCAACAAATTTGATTTAATAATTAATTGAAGAAATTTTAGATTTTAGATATGCGTTAAATATAAAATCTAAATACCTTTTAAATGAGGTATCACAAGACCCCCTTCCTATTTGAAAGTTTTAAGTTGTAACTGTCCTCTTGGCACCTATTAATTTGACATCAAAAAGTAATATCCTTTAATATACACGCTAAAGAAGTATCGGATTTTCGCAACGCGCCATCTGGTGGACTTCGAATGCATTGCGTGAATTTAAGAATTGTCAACAATAAATTTAAAGCACCGATTATACATCATTTTTAAATAAATTGGTAGTTTTTTTTACAAAAGAGAGGAAGACAGAAGTCTTCTACTCAACAAATTTTGTTCAATTGCACAGCTAAATCGCATGATATTTGTGTTTTACGTTGCAAGTAAAAAATTAAAAAAAAATTTGTAGTACTCGATTTCGATATTATTAAGAAACTCAACGCTTAAATACTTATATAGTTACGTTAGTGTGTGTATTTTATCAAAGGGATCATGGTGAATTATTGTGTTTTTAATTGTAAATTAAATTCAAGAACTAAATCGTTGCATTTTCATGTTTTGCCAAAGGATCCAATTCGGTAAGTAAATTTGTTGGTGCAGAATTAACTAATGATAACTTTACCTAATATAATTTATATTTAACTTTGGACATTTTTAAGAAATTAATAAAAAATAACATTTGCACAAACATAACCTTAAAATCAACCATTTTTATATTTGAGTTCTCTCCAAAAACTGCATTTTACAATAAAATATACCTTTGAATTCATGGCAACATAATATTATATATAATACATAATATAATGGTATTTTACCGTTGAGTGAAGACTTTAAAGAATTTTTAATCAACGCTTTTAATAATGCTAAATGCTGTTTAAATTTAGACGACTTATTTGTTTGACGATTTTTACTGAATTGAAATTTTTACACTTTTCACGTTAATCACTACTAAAATGTGTATTTATTGTATCTAATAGGTACAATTTAGATTTACAGAAACTGTATGCAATTTATTTCTTCATTCAGATTAACACTGTTTATTGGAAAACCGGTAAAAACTCCCAGGATTTCCTCTCGAAATACACCCAACAACACAACAAAAGTTCTACTTTTGTTACGATGATAACAGCCAAGTGGTGGCGCTACTAGCGATACTTCTCTAACTTACAAGGGTGTGTGTTATTGTTTACTGTTTTTGTTTTAAATCAAAACCTCTACTTTGAAGACAAAACTAAGCCTATACGAGTTTTGTTAAGATTTGAACGAAACTCTAATAAGGGTCAACCAAATTTTAAGATCGGTGATTTGACATAAATTGAGACTTATATTTTATAATTTTCGTATTATTTATTTATATAAATATATATAAATAAATTTATATTAAATTAAATAAAATTAACATTTTCTTTTTATTAAATTGGCGAAACTTTTAAAACTTTTCTTTTTAAAAGTAAAAATAAATATTTAACTTTTATGAAAACAAACAAAATATAAATTTAATTCCAAATTAAGAAAGATTAAATTGTTGGTATATTTTCCCAAAACCTCTTTGCTTTATAATTTTTTTATTATCAATATATTTATGACGCGCTTCGAAAAATTAATTTTTAGATTATGATAGTTATGGATTAATTAATTTAATTAAATAAAATTAGAAATAATTTTACTTGAATATTTGGCAACGCGCACAACATTCTTTGTTTGCGCTGCGGTCACCTGTTGTTTCCTTTCTCCTCTAAAATTAGCGCTTGGAAGCTTTGTTCCATTTACTCGGTGCGCATTTTGAAAGTAAAAATTTATTCATCAAATTTATTAACCTTTAAGAAATTAATAGTATATTGTGCGACTATTGGGGAGAGATGAGATTCCTAGATCGTGGAGTTTGCCGCACGAGCGTAGTAAGTGAGGTAACAACGAGTGGAATCTCTTCTGACCAATAGTCATACACAATATTTTATTCAACAACCACAAAGAATTTAAAGCCAATTTTTTTCATGTTTTATCTGACATCTGACAGTTATCACTTTGAAGCTAACTTTAGTTTTTTTTTAAATACTTAGTGGAGCAAGACCTTTAATGAGGTATCACTTGTCCTATCATCCCTATTAAAACTCCTATTTCATTTTAGTTAGGCCACCCTGTATATAAAAATTAACAATTAGCATGTAACAATGTAACTTTGAAAAGAAAAAGAAAATAAAAATTGTTATATGCCTATTTAAAATTACATTAAGAATAATTACATTTTTTTAAATAATAAGAAACAATAATATAGTAAATTTAAAGGGAAACGACGTACACGTCATCGATGAGGTCATAATTACCAACACTAAGTGTATTTAACGAAGTCTAATTGAATATTTTAAAGCATTAAAAGCTAAAAATGACTTTGGACATTTTGGTATTCTAAGGTCCCAAATCTAGGGACCCTGTGGTATTATTCATGTAAACGCCATCTATCACTACCACTTTCACTTGATGCAATGATTTTAGCATCCCATTGACAACAGTGCTGATTGATGACGTGTACGTCGTTTCGTTTTAAATTTAATCTATACAAATAAGTAAATATTTGTTAATTTAAAAAAAATAAGACCAATAAATATAAAATTCAATAAACTTCAAGAGGCTTAAGAGTGTATATCAAACAAAAAACATCATATGGGATATAAAATAGTACAGTCATCCACTTAAATTGATTAACCTTTAACCTTAAATGTAAAACGCACCTGCTACCGTGATGTTGTAGGTTTGCGATGCCAATCTGAAGGCGGGAGCTTCGCTCGACACCTCGCATCTATAAGCTCCGGAACTTTCCGGCCTCCGGAGCTCTGTCAGAACCAGAACGCACGAGTTTTTTACGCACTTTGAGCTTCTTACTTCTACTTTGACACCGGGAACTGGATACTGGACGTATTTACTCGGCCCCGAAGGAGAATATCTGCAAGAGACAAATTTATCTTAAAGAATAAAAAAACAAAATTTCGTATAAAAATAATGAGGTATTTTAAGTTTTATATAAATGTTGGCTTGAAATAAAAAATTATTCACGAATTTCGTACAAATAAAATAGAAATATGGAATGGAATATTCGGGAATGCACGTAGGCACTGAATATATAAGAAACAGCGCAGCATGGACCAGGCAGTCAAGCTTTGGTACTCGCGACGAAATAAATAAATATACGTGCAAATAAATAGATTCTTGTACAGTAGTAATATATAAATAATTAGTAGTTAAGTGTTTAGTCAGTTTTATAGTTTCTTAGTGTTTTAAGTGTAATTAATAGGTCAATTCTGGGTTCTCTCGTAAAATTTCTGTAAATTCGTAAATATATAGCTTACGATGATCTGTAACTATAATGCTTATAGAATCGTAAAAGTGGCAAGTCTGGGATGTTATCTGTAAATGTCTTATTTAAAGTAGTATAAACGAACTACTGCAACTTTACGCCTATTTACTTACGATCAAACATAACCTATATTTTTATATGTATTCTTTGGTTTATTTACAGTTCATCGGTTTATCATTTATGTACCAGCATATAATATAATACAAAAAGTAAGAAATTTAAACTGGTTGAGGAATAAAATGATGTAAGGATGCAATGGATGGAGATTGTGCATTGAGCCAAACATGGCAGGAACTTAATAATTTTGAACAAGGAGCAGAAAATAAAAAAAAACATTTTGAGCGTAAAAACTATTTAGAAAATTATATAAAGCTGAAAGAAGAACAATTAGGATTTGAAATGAAAAAAATGAATTTTTTAAATCCAAATTTTGATATACCTATGACCTATTAGTTTTTGACTAATTAGAATATTTATTTATTTTGTTGTTTATTTCTTTTTTACTGAGTAGGCTGTGGTTTATTATTTTTAACAATATTATTTTATTTTATTTTCATACCTATAAAGTTTTTGTATTAGTATAATTGTTTTATAAAGTCAAAATTAAAATTATTTCTAATGAGGCTGCTTGTCCCAATTGATAAATATTACCATTATCATATCCACATTAACATTATTAAAAATATTCATGTTTTTAATCTTAAAAATAGCTTGACATAACCTAACAAAATCAAACTGTAACTAGCAACGATTGGGAAACACCCGATCGTAAATATTTACGATTCTATAAGATTTTCTGTAAGCTACAGGAAGCGCAGAATTGCAAATTGTCTATAAGCTTATAGAAAGTTACAGATTTGCTTATAGATGCTTACAGATGTGCACAGAATTGACCTATAAGTTATAAAATAAATCGTTTAGTTCGTTAATAAACCAGTGCGTGTTTTTATTCAAACTACGAACAGTTAAAAACGTTACAATATAGTAAATTTAAAAAAAAATGTTTGTACTTTAAAACTTTTTTAATTAAAAATATTTAACAAATACATTCAGTTTATTTTGTAATAATTGCATATTTTTTGTCGTAAAAGCTACTTTAAATTACAATGTTGTTGATACAATGTAGTTTTGTTATTTAAACAACGAATTGGCAAATTTTGAGTGTTTTTATTTCCAAAAACTTTATTAATCTATATAAAATGGTTTCAGAATTTTAGAATAATTTTATTTTGTTTACCGTAAAGTGTATTTCTTATTCGCTTATTTGTGTAAAAATATTGTTATTATAACAAAACCTTAATTAAATGCTTTAATTTATTACAGCGTACAATTTTTGTAAAGGCTCTTCAATCCCAGCTTGAAAATATAAATACCTTTCACGTGGCAATTATTTTTTAACGTATCATAAAATAGAAGAAACAGGAAAAAGAAAGCAGCATAAATCTGTGTTAAAGTAAAAAGTGCCGTAGTTTTCGCAAATGGGTTAGTATAAGTGTATGGTGGCATTTCAAGAACCTTTGCAAAGTTTGTTTGAATGGACGCTGGCGAGCATGTGCGAAATAAAAAGCCTTCTAGCGACTTCATAATAGACATACGCTTTTTCTATTTGCTTCTATTTGCTAACATTAAAAGAAAAGTGCACGTCTTAAAGCTCGGATTAAATTACTTCGCTAATGCAAACGCAAAATAATTCAATCATAAAAAAACATACAAGGAGTGTTCAGAAAATTTCGCGAATTTTCGTTTTTTGAAAAAAATATTTATTTATTCGTCTACATTAATGTTGTCGCCTTCAAAATAGTCCCCATTGGATATTATGCACATGTGCCAGCTCTTCTTCCAATACTCGAAACACTTCTAAAACTCGATCTTTGGAATAGCCTTTAGTTCTTTCAGCGATGCGCTTTTAATGTCATCTATGCTTGCAAAACGACGGCCCTTTAAGGTTCTCTTTATTTTTGGGAATAGGAAAAAGTAAGACAGAGGCATGTCTGGCGAATATGGAGGCTGGGGCATCATTACAGTATTGTTTTTGGCCAAAAATTTTGTTCAAAATTTAACAGTTTTAGAACAAATTTTGCTGCCAGGCGTTTCATACCCAAAACATTCGATAAACTTTCATGGGATGAGCCAATCGATATACCAACATCATCAGCGACTTCTCTGATGGTTTTTAACCATTTATTCCACTTTTTTCATGTTTTTATCGGTTGTTAATGTGCTTGTGCGTTCGGGGCGTTCGTCATCTTCAATGTCTTCACGGCCATCTTGGAAACTCTTATACCACTTGTAAACTCTTGTTTTACTTATAGCAGACTCACTATAGGGCTTTGTTAACATTTCACAGAATTTATTTCATTTTTTAAGCAAAACTGGATACAAATTCTTTGATCCATTTCTTTTAACGGACAAAAATCGCCGAGCTCATAAAACACGTCTAACCTTAGCGGCTGCCACAGACAAAGTAAACGATGAAAACAGCTAAAGTTTTTATCATACTTCGGGGGCATGTATACCAACATAATAAAGAAAATTTTATGACCACCGGACCCTCCGAACCCGCGAAATTTAACAATTCCCGTTATTTTCTGAACACACCTCGTAGAAGCAGTTTTTAACAGTAAAAGTAAATAAAATGTTTTATGGGCACTGCAAGCAAAATTTTTAATGTTTTATCAGTTAAATCTAGTTTAATGCACTACTACGGCAAAATCAAAAGGTCAGTAAAAACGTTCACATAATCTTTTTAAATTTTGGCATCAAGAAACTATTTAAAAAAATTTTGAAAACATGACAATGGGCGTTTTAAAGGTGGGAGTGGAAAAAATGCATTATTTACTACTTAGGATAAATAAAAAAATAATTCTGTCCGACCTAACTGACCACACTTTTTACTTTTTATTATTATTATTAGAACAATTTTACATTTTATGAATCGTTTAACAAATAGAATTGTGCCTCGAAGATAATATTTTGTATGTTATTCGCCCAAGTTTCAAGCCCAATTGAGCTAAGCTAGCGAACCCTCTTGGGAGATCGATTTCTGTAAGCCTATATCGATATTAGGTATCAAAATTATGGTTATAAATTCACTGTAGCACAAATGTATTTTACGTTAAACTTATATTCTTATTTTATACAAAAATAAGACTTTCAAATTAGTTCAACTAAAATTAACATATCACAACTAAATTTTAACCAAAGATTACTTAAATAAAACACAATTTATAAGAAATTGTTTTATTTATTTTATTTCTACGAAAATAAAATATTCTAAATGTGGAACTTAAAACTAGTTTATCTCCAAGTTTCTCGCTAGAATGAATTTTGTTTTTGGTGTTTAAATAATTGTTTGTTTTAGCTTAAAGTAACATTTACAAAACTTGACATAAAAGTTTTATTATAACAAATAGTTTTTACCTGTAAAATTCGTGATCATCCTTATACCATTTAACTGCATATAAATCTTCTCCTCCCATGTCAAATTTGCAGAAAATGTGTAAATTTTTTCGTGGATCTTGGATTACAGGTGCAGTCATGTTAGTAATACTAAGAGTACTTGACTTATGAACTGAAACAAGAAGAATAATTATTAAGTAATAAACAAAATGTTTTAAAGAAATAAAAAATTTGAAAAAAAAGTAAATAAGATTTTATGAAAACCACTTTTACATACAACCTTTTCTTTTTGGCCAAATTTTGCAGAAACATTAAGCATATAGTTAAATTACGTTACAATAATAATAATAATGTTAAATATTTTTTATCCAAACAAGTCGTGAGGGACATCGCTGAAACATTAATGTGATCAAATTAACCCTACATAAAAAACTGCTCGAGCTTCCATTTATTATTTAAGGGCTAAAAAAAGTTTCACCAATTAAAGTGGAAGTTTTTACTTAATTTAGAGTTTCACGTTACATCTTGTATTTTTTGTATTATCTAATTGAATTTGTTCATGCATTTTTTCGATTTAATTTAAATTATTAAAGTGGGTATTTGAAATGTTATCCAGATAAGATCAAAATGCAAAATTATATTAAATACATTTTTTTGGTATAATGGAAAATAAAAACCATATTTCAAGAACCTTAGACAATAAAAGAGTGGAAGCGTAATCAGATCATTGAAAATGTTGGAAAGATGTGCTGTGAACAGTTTTATGCGTAAATTAATTATAATAATTTTATCATAATATTATAAAATTAGTATAATCAATTTACGCATAAAACTTATATTATATTAGGTACAAGAACTATGAATTTAATCGGTTAAACTGGGCTCAGTAGTTTTTTGTTTGGGTTTTCTTGGAAAATGTTGAATGCAAAATAATTACATAAAATCACGAGACCGCATAGCATGAAACTATTTTCAAAAAAGAAAAATTAAATAAAAAACTTACTGAACATAGTTTGACAGATTAATTTTATAGGTGATGCACGTCTAGATTATTTCTCGAGTTAAAGGAAACTATTCACAGATTATAAACTATTTGACAATTAATAAAATCTGAGGTAAATGTCAAAATATATGAACAATTTTTTAAACAAAAATTCCTTTAATTTAAAGGTAAGTAATAATTAATAATTGATGTTTCGTAAACTAGATAACTTATTTTTTATTGTTTCTTAAAAAAATATATGTTAAAACTTGTAAATAACACCATAAAATCGTTAACATAAATCCAATATGGATCCATGGAGGCTAGCATCTAATTGTTCCGAAAAAAATCGAAAAAATAGGTTGTTAAGTAATATTTTAACAAGAAGCATAAGTGATGGTGGCAACAAAAATACGAGTCGAAGACGAGGATTTTTGCACCTGCACTAATGCATCTTGTTAAAAAATATTACTTAGCATTGTGTTTTTTCGATTTTTTTCACAGGAAAAATTAGATGCCCGAATGGTATTTGACAAGACTATTTCATGAGTAACAGTTAACAATTAAAACATAAATTGCAATTTTTGGTGACAACTGCTGTCAAGTTTTGCCGCGGGTAAACTCGAAAAAACTGCTGACAGGTGTTGTCACACAGTTTTTTCACCTAGAAACCATTTGTAATTCAAAATTGCGCGTTTGTGATTGGTGGAAATTAAAACGAGGGAAATAGTCGCTGCTAAACAGTTATAGTGATTTAATCGCTTATCTAAACAAAATTTATTCGAAAATTCAAGGCTTTTAAATGGTTTATTTTCATTTGTGGTGTAGTGGTATACATAGAGGATAAGGTGTAAATATGTATATTTCTACCCTATTTTTTTGCTAAATTAAATTTTTTTAAATGCGACAGACTTTTTATTAATTTAGGTAAAGATTTTTATTCTTAATTGGTTAAGTTCACTTCTACTAAAATTTTAAGTTTGATTTCTCAGTTTTAAAAACAAAATAGTATTCCATATTTACACCTTCTCCTCTACTGGATGCCGAAGCTCTGTAGGGCCAAGTTAAATAATTTTAATTTAGGTTCCCATTTATATTTCCATTCTACACCGGTCGCTATCATTTGCAGTAAACAAGCGATGAGTCATTACAGACATTCCGAACTTAAGACAGTGTGACATGGTCCTCTGCTCCATGGAGTTTGCAAACTTGCATTGTGACGTCCTATAGAAGTAGCAGTCTACGGTATTCATTTCGATTGTTCTTCTAGGGTTGTGGCAGCAAACAATGCCACTAAATCTAAAAACAAATTCCATCTTACTTCTAATTATTCTCCAGTCTAAACCGTCACGTCTACAAGCAAGCCCCGGTATCTACAGGTTCATAAAGTCCCTTATTTTTAAGGCATTCCATACGTCACAGTAGTTTGGCTTCATTGCCAAATAAAAGATAAAGATGCTTCTATTGTCTGTCTGTGAACTCTGGATGTGTAAACAAACTCGCCTGTGAATTTCAGGTCAAAAGGTAGACGAAGTTCACGTCCCATAAATATTCAATTTTCTTCAAGAAACTTTTTTGACCCTCCACTGGTAATATTCATAAGAAAGAATTGAACCTTCACCTCGCCAGGTTTTGTTTTGAGTGCGTTTCACCAACCGACAAACAGATGTTTTGACCTACATAGGGTCTTATCAGTGTCGGGCAACTTGGTGTAGTGGAACACACCCAAAACAAAACACTGAGTTTATATACTACTCAAGTGGGCTAACAGAGGCGAGATGTAAGAACATCACGTTTAAATCAGTGATAGGCAGTTATTTTCAGTTATTATTTAGAAATTTACAGTAGTTAACTACTGCAAATAATAATATTAATTTATATTATTATTTGGAAATTCTCAGTTGCTAGTTAAAATTTTTTAGATTTCCGTATTTTTTAACATGTCCTTTTAGCGCGTCTGTATTTTGTAGGATTAATATTAATTTTTTCCATTTTTTTTGTTTCATTACAAATGAAGCGGAATTTAATAGAGGCTACGATTTCTGATACAAAATGTTTTTGCCTTTTTCTGTTTCAAATGCAGATATTGATTTACTTTGGATGAAACAGTTAAGAACTTAAGTTTAAACAATTATTTTGAAAACATTTTAATTTTATTTATAGTTTAGGGATTATCTTTTAGAAATATAAAATTTTCCAAGCAAGTTGAGATGAACTTATGAGTGGATTTATAGATTATTTGCTTTAAAAATATAAAATAAACATATAACGAAAGATTATTATTTACCAAGTGGTAGAACTTCTTCAAATACTTTAAAAATGTTATATAAAAATAACTTTAAAGTAATCTAGAGCCCCTTAAAAATCTGTCTGAAAATGTATTTTCCAAAACGAAGGAGAAAAAAAATAAAATTTTGTATGAGGACATATTATTTTATACCAAACTTACCGTAACCAAAATAAAGTTGGAAAAATGTAACCTTAACATTTTTATGTATTGATTTTTGATAAAATAAATACAATGTATAAAATTTGTTCCTGTAATTGGGCCATGTGCCTGGATATAAATAAATATAAAATAAATAAATAAAAATTTCCATTTAAAATAGGATGTGATTTGAACCAATCTGGTTTTAAATTAGGGAAGGCGACTATAATAATATTTGAAATCGGTAAAAAGTGAGCTTAACCATTTGTCAGATGTTGGATTTTTTTTAATTATTTTTAAAAATATATTTAATTATCTACTTATTGGAGTTGATAAAGTATAGTATTACACTCGAGGTAATGAGCAATATCTACTACATAATCGTGAATAATACCCTGCATTATCTCCAGTATAATAATATACTAATTTTATCTTATTTTTAATATTTATTATTCACGCCTGCAGGGTAAATTTGCACTGTTTGGTTAATAATTGATTTTGCCCAATAATGTTTGTGCGTAACAGGATATTTGACATAATCCTTAAAAGTATTTTTTGCTGAAAAGTGATTTTTTTAATGTATCGTATTTCAAGCGAGCATGACTGTCACGATTTGGAATTAGAAAAAAATAGGAAACAAAATGAGAAGAAAAACAGCGTGAAGGATAAAAAGAGACTTCGATATTAGATTACACACTGACATAAGTTATAAATTGTTGCCGTAAAATGTTTCAACTTTTCAAAGATTGTTACGTACTGGCCATCTGGGAGTTACGTTTTCTTATCAAGAAATAGGCGAGTTTTGTCGATAAATTATTTTTAAATCGCTTGCAGAATCGCTCGAACTATAAAACTCTCGTTTGTATTACATCGTCCAGTTTGTAATCAATTATTTGTTAAAATTAGCCTTGACTTCATCAATTTGTCTTGTGAACTTTTAGCTACTTTCTTTTAGCACAACTTTTATAGACTTTAAAATAAATTGGACTTTCAAAGTGTTAAAAAACTTTTATTAAAAAATAAAAACTTTATAAAAGCCACAATTTAAATTATTCATCATCGTAAAACTCATAAGCGACCTAAATTTTAATCGATCTGCATTTTTAAACTACAATTTTTAAACATTTTTAAAAGGTTAATTTTATAAGGAAATATTATAAATAGTTAACTTACTATTACTAGAAAGCTAAATAGACTACTAAAAATTATTTTTTAATTAATAGTGTATTATGTATAAAGTTTGTTAAACGCCATTTTAATTAGGTACGAGCGAAGCTTACGAGCGAGTATTATAGATGGGTATTATAAAATAAATAAAAGTTTATAAACAAGTTGCATACTATACTTTTTCTTCGACTAATATAATTAAAAAAAAATATTACTAATTAATTTAAATATTTGTATAGAGTGACATATATATAAAAATAGAATTAACGAAATTGTTAATAGGAATATATTTTACCGGCTCTAAAAATATCTGTTAAAATCGAAATTTCTCCCTTAAAAATTGACTAAAAACCGTTTAAATCCTTTATAGAAGAAGTTTTTCTGACAGTGAAAGTGAAGAGAATGTTTTTTGGGTATTCCACCCGAAATTTGTAACGCTTTATCGGCAAATACTAGTTTACTGCCGGTCAGTACAAAAGTGAATACAAACTTTTCAAAAAATGGCGCCAAAAACTATTTAATAATTCTGTATTTTTGTCTTGAGGTAATACATTAATTTTCAAATTTAATATTATTTCACAAGGAGGCCACTTTGTTTTGAGAATTGTATGACATTTGACAACTATTAACTTACTTAAAGCTAACAGCTTGTCAATGTGAATTTAAAAGATCACTTAGTGTCATAGAAACATGTCCGATAATGGAAGTTTTAAAGGTCTACAAAAATATTTTATTTTAGTTTTAATTGTCAGTTACTATTAGTTATAAGCATAGGTCGGAGCAAAGCTTTACAAATTAATTAGTGTTTTTAAAAATAAGGTACTAAACAGGCATTATGTTTCTATTTTAGGTAAGCATTTAGGAGGAAGGCAAAGAAGGCTAAAATGAACTAACCGCCCTCGGTGGTGCAGTAGTCAACGCTGCAGACTACAAGCCGAGAGGTCGTGGGTTCGAATCCCACCAGGGGTATGGCTGTTTATTTGTGTTTGTCGGTGTGTTCCTATAATTGGGCCTGTGCCTCTTAGAAGCACATTAAAACTTAAAAAAAAAATTTAAAAAAATTGTCCAAAACACATTTTGCACTAAGAATTTTTAACGGCCTATAATCCGCCCTTCATAAACCACTAATTTAATTTTTTAAAACATAAATGAAACCTACATTTACAATTCAATCAACAATATTTCATTAAATATTAAATAACAATATTTAATTTTATTTAATAACAGTAATGTATAAAATCATTGTTATATAAGGCAATTCATTGGTTTACTAAATTGTTAATAAATATAGGAAGCAGAGTATTTAGGAGTTTGTCCATTAAAACAATGCCCTTTGCGTTGCATTGTTTTAATGGACCAAAATTAATAATTTAAAATGAAATAGATCAAATAATTTAAATATAGGGCTTTATTATATTATATTTTTTCTAAGATAGAAAGGCTTTAGAAAAGGACTTCTAATATGTCTAAAAAAGGTTTATGTAGGTATAATTGTTTACTTTTTTAATTAAATTTTATCAAATTATTTAATACATTTTGAGCACATTCTAAAAGTAGTTTTCCCTTAAACCCAAGTTCTGTATACGCAATTAAAATGAATTTGTATAAAAAAAAAATTTCAAGTTGTTTGGTTGCTTTCCTTTATTTGTGCCAATTTTATTAAAATATGTTGCATCAACTATGACAACAAGATGAATTAAGTTAAAAAGTTAAAGAAATGTTTTGTGATATACATAAAAGATATCAAAATCGGACAAAACCCATTGTTAAGGATATTAAGTATACTACTTTTTGACGTTTAATTGATAGGTGTCTATTTAAGGAGTGCCAAGAGGCAATTATACCTCATTTGAAAGGTATTTCCTCGGGTATTTCGATACAATTTAAATTTTTAAATTCTAAAGCAATTTTTATTTATGCTAAATTTGCACCAAGCAGAGAGGGTATTTAATGAAAGGTGTCCAGGCAAACCCATTTGCAGAAAATATCTACGGGAGTAGGTAACTAAATTTAAAAGGACTGTAAGTGTGAGTAGGCAGAAAGGATCGGGTGGAAAATCAATCTCAGAAGACAAACAAATAGAAATACTCGGTTTCGTCGTCAATAATCCACAACAATCGACGGTGGCAGTTTGGGAATTTTGATATAGCAAAATCAACTGTTAGAAAATATTTTAAATATAACAAATTTCATTCCTATAAATTAAAAACGAGGGGTAAACCACTTTAAAATCGGCGAGACCAACATTCAACGATATGTGGACGTTGTGTTCTGATTTTTTCCGAAGCAGTCGTTATCAATAAGAAAAAAATCTTATAAATAAGAAATTTCTCTTAGCAACGCGTTGCGAATGAATACCCTTGGGATTGTTATCCCAAATTCATATATTTAAATGCGTATACTAAATGGAAAGGTACTATATTTAAATTAATAATATTTTAATTTAGTAATTTATTTTAACTGAATCTTTGATTTATTAAAAAGATATTTTATATATTTTTTTACAAGTATATCTTAAAGCTGTTATACTTTTTTAAGACTATTGCCAATAATTATGTTGAACATATGAAAACATTCATTTTAAACAGAGCAATATTCATAAAGTAACGTATTCAATTACTTAAAAGTTTATGATATATTAAATTAAAATATATAATATGTTTATTTACTTTAACATCAAATATATGAAATTCTTCAACAAAATAATTAGCTTTACTTGCTTTCAAATATTGCAAAGTCTTGTTTTAAGACGATCATTCTTTTGAATGGGGAATATACGAAATATTTATTGCAAACAATTTATTTAATCGCGCATATAGGAACTATATGGATGTTACTGGTCAGATGTTTACATGTTTTTCGTAAAGGTGATACCCAGTACCCACAAACATTCAATGTATAAGCGAGACATCTGGAAAACCATATTGTATAGGACCCATCTTTTTGGAAGGAAATTCAACATACTTAAACATGCTTCAAACATAAATTCATTCAATGATTCAAGATATAGTTCAAGCTAATCATGACATGAAAGTAATATTTCAACAAGATGGACCGCCCGCACATGGATGTTAGACCTAATGGCCGGCTCGGTATCCTGATTTAACACCACTTGAACCAGAATTAATTGGTGATCCAAAACAACGGAATAGATGTGAATGTGCGATGTACTATGCTCCACACCTCAAAGTCCCACCACGTGACCACGTACAGAACGCAGTCTTTTAAAAATTTGGCATTTAAGGCTTTTTAGGTTATGTATCTGTCAAAGTATAGTCAACGAAAGAAATAATATTATGTTTAGGCGTTAAATATGTATAAATCTTTATAACATTACAATAACAATGGATGCTTTAAGAATTTAAGAATATAAATACTATTTAATGAAATTCTAAAGTGTATGGTGCCAAATAAGTATTATTTTTGTGCATTTGGTCCAAATATCTGGTTTTCTTCATTATAAAATTTTGACTAAACTGCATTTATTAAAAAAAATCTAGCTTTTCCATTATGGAATAAGAATATCTGTATTAAAGGTAGGTTAATATATTATAACAAAAATATCATCTAATTTGGTAATTTTAAGGTTAGAAAAATTTATTTTGACCAAAATAAATAAGTATTTTGAATTATTTAAAAGACAGTATAATATGGTATTTAAAAATGTGGTAGTTTTTCTTATCTAGCTTAAAGTGTACCTTCTTTGGTACCTACATAAAGTTTTGTCAATACAAATAGTTAAAAAGCTTTGACTGAATTTGATCTACATCGAAGAATCATTATAACTTTAATATTTTAATAAATCACATGTCATGGGAGTATTAAATATTTTCACATTGCAAGTTTCTCTAAAAATTTATTGTTTTCTTATAATCCAACTTAAAGTAGGTATGCAGAGAGGTATGCACAAGTTTTGTCGTTAGAAGTATAAAAGCTTCAATTTAATTTGAACCATATTCAACAATTATTTAGTATACCTATATTTATTTATGACCATATTAACACACTCTTCCAAATAATCCACTGATTTATTTTGGTCAAAATAGATTTTTCTAACCTTAAAATACAAAATTATATGATATTTTTTGTTCTAATATTTTAACCTACCTTTGATACAGATATTCTTATTTCATAATAGAAAAGTTAGATTTTTTTTAATAAATCCTGTTTAGTTAAAACTATTTTATGGAGAAATGTAGACCCAATGCACAAAAATATCACTTATATTGCACCTTACAATTTCATTAAATGCAGTATTTATATTCCTAAATTCCTAAACCAACCATTGTTATTGTGATACTTTAAGATTTATAAAATTTTAACGCTTAAATATAAGCGGTAACACTATAAATATTATTTCTTTTATTGACTATACTTTGACGGATACATAACCTGAAAAGCCTTAAATGCCAAATTTTCAAAAGACTGCGTTCCGTACGTGGTCACGTGGTGGGACTTTGACGTGTGGAGCATAGTATACGGAAAAAATACATTTCTATATCCAAAAATATTTCTATACTTATAATGTTATATTTAACCCAATTATAATTTACTTGGAAAAAGAATACTTTATTATTCATTAGCATGAGTATTTGCTTAATGTTAATTTTTAACTCTTTCAATATTTATTTTAAGTATTTTTATTTTATCAAAGAATAAAAAATATGATTGTTCTTAAATTAAGTGCAAATATTTTCTTTGGAAATCCATATAATTTATCAATTAAAAACTCAAATAAGATTTCAATTAAATATATTAACTATTGCAATACCACTAAATTATACTTGTATAATTATTATAACATTAGATTACTTTGAGACAAGTACCATTTGAATGAACAAAAAGCAATTCGTCTTTGCCAAAATAACAATATTTTTGAGAGTATAATTATTTTTATTAAATAAAATGCAAACGTGAGTCAACCTAAGGTACCATTTTGCTGGGTGATACGTGACCACAACGTGTATTTTTTAATTTTGTGTGCTAAAGACGACATGGATCTTTCATTAAAAGACGGTTTTAGGCTGATTTAGCTGAAGTCTTGTTGCAAACGGTCTGGGGCCATTTTTTGCTAATTCTTACTCAACGCTAGAACGCTTATTTCGAATCGAAAATGTGATGCAGTTCCTACTGCAGTAACTACTGTCTTGATAGAGTTACCACTTTGTTATTTTTACTAAAATAAATATATGAATGTATTTCTATAAATATTTCGTTTTTTGTACAAACCTACCTTATTACACATTTAAAGTGTAAATACTGATTAAAGCGCCCATCTTTCATTATATTTAAATAAAAAATAAATAACATTTTATTTAAAATAAATATTACCCATAGTTATACTTAAAGGGAACGACCCACTACTTAAAGCAAGTAAAACCCTAAATTTAAATCAAATTAAATGTAAACTATTTTCAGTAAAAGTATTGTTTACATTAAAGCTACAATATTTTTGAAACAAAAATAAAAAATACTTTAGAGTAGTATTAGTAGTTTTTAAATAAGATGCTTAATCTTAAAACAATTTTTTTTAATCTTAATATAAGTGTAACTTACTTAAATTCTTAAGAATGGGCTATATTAGAATCAAATATTATGTTTTCTTGTGGAATAGTGAAACGAGTATATTTTTGGGCAAACGCTACTATTCTTTAATATAGTGCAGATTTTTTCCGTGTAAGACCTTACATTAGAAACAGACTATTTTTAGACTATTTTTGTCTCAAAATGTCTAAGGGGAGCATTTTGAACATCTAATTTGAGGAATAATTGTAAATTTATTGTACTTTATAAATGCAAACCTTGTACTTGGTAAATAAAATAAAATTGATTTAAACGTTTAATATCGTAATAACCATTGAACAGATTTTAGATATGCTTTTAATAAAGAATCGAAATTCCTTTCAAATGAAGTATCACAAGCGCCCCCTTTTCTTTTGAAATTTTTAAGTTGACACTGCCCTCTTGGCACTCTTTATATAGACATCTATTAATTTAATTGATTGTCAATGTACACTTCTCTAAAATTTTATTTGAAGAGATAAACAAAATTAAAAATCAAACCTTTTGACAGAAAAAAAATTGTTATATTTCTGGCCACTAGGATTTTTGCATTCAAATAAGACTGTATGTTTAAAAATATAAGGGATGTTTTATTTGTTTCTAACAAAAAAAATACTTTTTAAAGAGTTGCAATCATGTCAATAGAAATTTTTACTGTTTCATTTCTAAAAACAATACATTACGGTGGTCCTTACTTTATGGTATGGTTTGGTATTTTTTATTTTTTAAATACTAAACCATTTTAAAATGGCAAACATTTCTTATTTACATTGTTTTATTACAATTGTTTATCAGAGAGATAAGATGGGATATTTAGGTACTAAACACTGAAAAATAGGTAACTAAAAAGGTACTAAAAAAGCATTTTAGGTAAAAAAAAACATTAAACGTTCACGTTTCGTTTATAATTTTGTTTAGCCGCATACCCAAACACAGAACATACCCTCAATAAACTATTTCTATGCAATAAACTGTGTTTCACTGAGTGACACTCACTACACAGAAGTTCTATGACAGAACATAAACTCACTACAAAGAAGGTAACTGTAAAGAAAGTTACTGTTACAGTCTGTGACCATAAGAAAAAATTCTATACCGTTGAGTAGCACGCCCTGGATAAAATATTGGCGCAAAATTTAAAAAGAACACAAAAAAATAAAATAAGTAAAAATACGTAATAATAGGTAAAAAATAGGTGAAAATAAACTGACAAATTAAAAAATATGTAACAAAAGTATAAAAAGGTAGTTTAAAGCAAAAACCTCCAAAAAAGGTAGAAAAGGTGAAAACAAGTTAAAAAAATAGGTAACAAAAGTATAAAAAAGGTAGTATAAAGCAAAAACCTCCAAAAAGGTAAAAAAGGTGAAAACAAAAAAATCTTTTAAAGCACATTTTGGCATTATTGGTTTTCAAATAGTTACATCGGTTGAAAAAAGGTAAAATAACTAAAATCCCAACCCTATTTATCACTTGTGAACTGTATGAAGCTTTTTAAACAAAGAATGATAAAAAGCATAGGTAAACATTATTTAAAAGTGGATAAAACATTATAATTTTGACGGCAAACCAATGATAATATTAAATAATTTTCAATTTAAATTATCTTTATAAAGAAATTTAGAAAAAAAACCCTGCAGTATATAATAAAATAACACAAATATAAGGGCACAAAAGTAAATGGGGTGTCGAGTATAAAATACAAAAGAAAAACCGATATGCCTACCCAGTGAAAACACTTATAAAAAAATGTAGCTTTAAATTTTTTATTAAAGAATAAAAAAGGAAGCATCAAACTGTGTGTAAACAAAAACGAAAATATGTAATGAAAAAATGTTTACCTATAAACAGCAATCCGATAATGTAAACTACGACACCACGTGGAAACATTTTGCCCGACACCGAAGGATTGTTTGTCATTAAACTTGATCACCTAATTCAACGCAAAACTTTGCATGTTTAAGAGTTTCGATTATTAAAAAACGCACGTTTTTTATATTAGTCAAGAGTTCCAGAAGTTTTAATTCACATTTTAATTTTATGACGGTTCAGTTTTCCGGAGCGCGATAGTGGGCGTACCTGTGCATTGTTTGGTAGCGTGCCGATGTCTGGATGCGATGTAAACCGTATTCTAGGCTGAAGCTGAAGCTGAAGCTGAACTGACTCCTCCGGTCCTTTCGGACGGGCTGCGCCTCCACGGTTGCGTAAGGCCACCCCTGATGTACGACGTATAAAAGGACGAGGATGTGCCGAAGCCTTCTAAGATGATAATTCTTTCTACGCTGCTGCGACCGAATGTTATACTTAGTTTATGGGGGATTCTATATAACATTTGGTCAAATTTACGCGATTTTTAAGTTTAAAGTTTATTATGAATATTTTTGAGCTCAAAGTATTGTTGTTGAGTTTTATGTTGAATTAACATGTTTATGCATAAAATAAAAGTTAAGGCCCAGTTTGAAGTAAAATTATGTAAAATCTAAATTTTACCTTATTTAGTTAGTTAAAATAAATTAGTCAAAAATAACTTATTATAAGTCATATTTGACTAATTGTCATAGCGAAAAAGCTGTCACTAATAATTAGTCAAATTCTACTGAATGAAATAGTAAAATTAGTAGATTTAAATTTTAAAAAGTTTTGACCCAGCCGGGGATTAAACTCAGGTCTGTCACTTGTCAAGCTTGTCAAGCTGTTGTCATAACTAATGTGGCTATCAGTCAAAATTTTATTACAATAAATATTGTACATAATATTTTAAAAATGATTATTTCCCTCATTATAATATGAACCAATCAAAAGCCTTGAATTTTAGAATAAATTTCGTTTAAATAAACGATTAAATCACTAGAACTATTTAACAGCGATTAAATTTTAGCCTCCAAATTGGATTTTTGTTTACGATTTTATGGTGTTATTTACAAGTTTTAACAAACATTTTTTAAAAAAACAATAAAAAATAAGTTATCTAGTTTACGAAATATCAATTATTACTTATTACATACCTTAAATTAATGGAATTTTCTTTAAAAAATATTTATAAATTTTGACACATACGTCAGATTTTATGAATTGTCAAATAGTTTCCTTTAATTCGAGAAATAATCTAGACGTATATCACTCAACCTATAAATTTAATCTGTCAAACTATGCTCAGTAAGTTTTTTATTTGATTTTTCTTTTTGGAAAATATTTTTATGCAAAATAATTAAAAATAAAACCCCTCGACCGCTACGTGGTCTCGTGATTTTATTAAACTATTTTGCATTCAACATTTTCCAACAAAAACCAAACAAAAAACTACTGAGCCTAGTTTAACCGAATAAATTCATAGTTCTCGTGATATAATAAATGAAAAAATTATTTGTGTTGCTGTTTTGAGCTAAACTTTTTGCATCTTTGTTTGTTTTTATGGGTCATTTAACCATGGAGCCTATATCCATTTAACTCACATAATACTTTGTTGTTGGCCGCACACGATTAAGGAAATTATTTTTTGTACTACCTTACTAGAAAACTTAATTTTCCACCCCCGAGCGAGGGAGGAAAATGCCACTTTTCCTCCCCGGGAGGAAATAGTATATTACACTACAAGGGCAGAAAGTGTGAGATTCCTGCATGTGTATATCGAAACATATTGATGCCTGCCCAAATTTTGAGGTTATATTTTCCTCCCATGGTATGTAAATAGCTATACTTTTAACTCTCATATAGTCAAAGATGGTGACTAATCTTAAATTAGTCAAACTTTAACTATTTACGTAGTAAAAAATTTAAAATTGAAAACGACTATTTTATTAGTAAAAAATGCTGGTTCTAATTCAAAAAGTAGAATTTTGACTATTTCGAGTATATTTGGACTATATCTGCTATTGTTCTTATTTAAGTCTTTTTGCTTAGGTCTTTCTTTCCAGCATAGTACAAATTAATACTTGTATTTGCTGTATTAGCTACAGTATTGTGGGAATTAATGTGAACACGGATAGATTTACGTTAAATATTATTTATTGAAAAAAAATACAAAGAGTATTAGTTTATAAATATTTTAGTATTATTTAATAGGGAATATGCCCCCCCTTTTGGCCTTTATTAAAGCTTTAACTCGTTTTGGCATAGAATTAATCAATGTTTTGCAATTTTCCTTTATTTTGTCATCTCAAAACCATACCTGAATGACAGCCTCAATCATCCTAGTTTTTGTTGTAGAATTCATTTTCAGTAACCTAGCCTTGCATATATAGCCTACAAATTCTCAATAGGATTAATGTCCGGTGAGTTTACAGGTCAGTCTAGAACGGTTACCGTTTTAAAAAATAAATAACTCTATTATTTGGATCTAACAATCCAAAAAAAGAATAGACACCACACATTTAATTTTTTTTATAAACCCAGCTACACAGATGTTGTTATTTATAAAGTTCTTCTCACCCATTTTCACACAAAATTGGTCTATGGTCCATGGACTCTTAAAAGTTTCACCATCAGAAATAGATTATAATTACGAATTAAATTTAATTAAACAAATAGCAGTTAACAACGGCAATGATGCATAATTAATTTACAAAATATTAAATCACAAAAAACCAAAAATAGCTATAAATACCCTTTTAACAATATCCAAAAACCCCATAAATACATATAACAAGTACATATCTAGGTACTTTAATGAGACGTATCTAATTTCTTTAATAAAATAAAGAATAATGTTCCATTTAAAACTAACAACAACCTTAGTAAAAATAGCAAAGACAAAACAACAAAACCTCAAAATCCTGGCGTTTACCAACTAACTTGCAGAGACTGTCCGAAAACATATGTAGGCCAAATTGGAAGAAACCTTATTACACGAATTAAAAAACACAAGAAATATTATATAAACCTTAAACGAGAACCGTAAATTTGACGATAACTTTAGAATCTTACACTTAGCCAATAAAGGCACCAAATCTTAGGGAGTTTTTCTAAATTAATAATCTAAAGAAAAAATCGGAACCAAATTGAAACGAACAACTCTCCTTTGCTTAATTTGTTTTAGGAAAGTACCAAAATTGTTTAATTAAGTTTAATTAATGCCCTCAGGTATAATGTTTATATATTTTTATAAATACCTGCATTAGCTAATATAAATACCGCAACTTAATAAAAAATTACATTAATCTGAAGAAGCTACTGTGTAGCAAAACAATTGTTAATTTAAAAAAAACATAAATAAAATAGTAAAACACTTCCATTTACATTTTATTATTTGAATAAGGATAAACATAAACATAAGACAATATTTAGAACAAGAAGAACTTAGGGAAGACATTGAGAAACAACAGTTGTGATGGTACGGATATACAGTTAGGTTTGAAGAAAATGCACTTGTAAAAAAAGTGGTGGAATCTGGTAAGATTTGCAAAATAAAAAGGGGAGACCAACAAAACCAGTGGCGGCCCGTCAGGATAGGCAGGTAGGGCAGTTCATCCCCATATATAAATTAAATATTTTATATAAACCAAGTAAACAAAATATTAGCAATAATAAAATATTAGCAATAATAAAATATTGGTAATAATAATTATATATGCAAGAAGGAGGCTACTTAAAAAAACTGATTTTTAAGGGTTCACATTTAGACCCATATCCTGCCATTTCCAACGGAAAAAATCGTATTATGGATTATTTTGAATAAAAACTTTTATTTAACATTATACTATGTCACTATATCACATGCACATGACAACTTTAAGAAAACATCGATGTTATTCTAACCTTGTTCATGTTCGTTGGAGGACTAATTAAATGTAAAATGGATGGAGGATGTTTCGTTAAAAAACATTGTTGTCCATTAAGTTCAAGGTTAAATACGTTGACCAATTTTATTTATTATATTCCTACGAAAACCTTTAAAGCAAGTGTCTTTGAGGATGACACTTCATTTCTAGTCAAATCCAAGAGTAACAAACACATCGATCAAGTTGCAACGGAGACACTGTACTGCCAAGAACCAAGCTTTGAATGGAGAGTAGCAATTTAGTTTTAAATGAGTATAAAACACAAACGATGAAGTTCATCACTGAAAATGACATTAATGTGGTAAAATTCTTGGGTGTTTATCTAAACCACAGGCTTCTTTGGGACAGGCATATTGATGTATTTTGTTATAAATTTTCCATTGCTATACATATATTGTAAAAGAATAAAATTTTATGCCACACTTCTCCAGTCATGTGTCTTATTGTATTATATTTTGGTGTTTGTGTAATAAAGCTAATTGTATTTTTATTTTTCAAAATAAAGCTTTAAGCTGGGCTTTAAGGGTCATGCATGAATGTTGTAGAATCGTTTTGCAAAGAAATGAACTGATACTTACCCTATCCAGTGTTTATATATTCTCTAAAATTTGTTAGAAATTATCTCACTGAATTGTACATTCACACTCAGAACCCTACATTTAGCTATTTGCTTATACTCAGATGTGGTTTAAAAATCATCCAGCAAAGTGTAGATTACTGGGGAATCAAATGTTATGTTGAATGATAATTACTTGTAGACAAGGTGTCGTATTCAGTACAAGAAGTTTAAGATTTTATTTTAAATTGTGTTTTAGTATGACGCTAACTTAGTGTAATGTATTGTTAATACATCATTTTTTTAATTATTAGATAACCTCAATTATTTTTATTTAAATATGAAGGTGGGACTGGTCTTTTCTTGTTATCTTACCTAAAATAAAACTTAATTATTATGTTCCTGTTACGTTAATTTACCTGCATAGACTGTGGAAAACGCATTTACAAATGTTTAATTACGAGAAAACGGAAAAGTATACGATGAAAACACAAGGGGGAGTTTTTTTTTAATGAAAAGCAAATTTAAAAAATATTATTTTACAGTGGTACACCATTTTTTTTTATAAAATTCTAGGGCAATAAAGCAATTGCCGAGATTTTGTTTACTTATGTTTTTCTTTGAAACCTCATTGGTATTAAACAATAATATATTCTGCAAGCAGCCACAGTGGCTGAGCCACTAATGACTATACAGTCATTAGTGGCTGCTTATTCACTTAAACAATGGTTAACCATGGGATATCTCAAAAACTGTTTTACTTTCATAACTTTTGACGAATTTTTGGAATTAGTGGACAATTTTACATGAAAATTAACTGCTAAATGTTTGGGATACACATTGCTCTTGACGAAAATTTTTAGTGGCTGCGTTTTCGCTATGACAATTAGTCATTTTAAACTAATTCATTTTTAGAGAGCACCCTTTATAATATACAGTTGATATTAACCTTTATTGTATACTAGGCTGGGCCGAAACTGGCCGAAAAAAACTTTTTTACGAATTTTAAAACACCTAGCCATGTTAGGACGTGAATCTGTTAACATGGTATTCTAAAAATTTACCCACAGTGTAATTTATTATATATAATACATAATATAATACCCGTTTTTGTTTTTTTACCGTTGTGGAGACTTTTTCAATCAACGCGTTTAATAATGCATAACTCTTTTTTAATTTAGGAGACATATTTTTTTGGATTATTACTTCATTTAAATGTTTACAATTTTTACGTTAATAATGAATAAAATGTATATTTATTATATCTAATATTTATTGGAAAACCGGTAAAAACTTTAACCCAGGATTTCCTCAAAAAAAAAACCCAAAAAACAACAAACCGTTCCACGTTTTTTTCTCAACATTTTCCGGCCCTATTCTTAAAAACACTCGTTTGTAAAATATACCTTTGACAGCTGATTATTATTAAAAGTTGTAGTTTTGTTACGATGATAACGGCCACGTGGTGGCGCTACTAGTGATGCTTCTTTAGCGTATAATATTTACATTTTAGAATTATTTACTTTTAATTTGACGATTGTATGACATAAAACTGCCAAATAATTTAAAGGTAACTTTAACCTGTGACTAAAAGCCCGAAAGCCACTGATGCTAACTTCAGCCCGTGACTAAAACCCTAAGTCACAACTTGTAAAATGTGTGTTTGAAAGAACAGTTAGTGTCATAGAAACATGTACAATAATTGACGTTTCAGATGTGAAAGTAAATATTATTTTATTTAAAAAAGTACGCAAAAGCTTAGGGTAGTAAAATTCAAATTCAAATTCCTCTCGCCTAAGTTGACCATTTGCCGAGATCTGACGAAATCAAGCAAATAACCGCCAACTAGGCCAGTATTAGACACAATTGTTTTTGTCTATTGCAATAGACCAACTCGCAGTGTTCTGTGGACCAACTTAGTTATCAATTTCCGCACTCGTCATTTATGATAATTTATTAGTGGCTTATATTTTGATTTTTATTTCTAAGCATGCAAAGAGTGCACTCTTTCATTGCATTGAAACCTATTGAAATTACTCAGTCCTTAAAAATATTCGAAATAAAAGACCCAATTATATTTTAAAGTACCTACCCGATTTTATAGTATAAAATGTATATATAACACACTATTTTATCTGCCGTATATTTCTCTAACTATTCAAAAATTCCATCCTTTTCCACTGAATAATAATTATAGAAAATAACATATATTATATTATATTATTATATTATATATATATTTTTTTTTTCATTAAGGTGCGTCGACTGCTGTGGTCATTGGCACCATAACCGGAGAGGAAAATCCTCATGGACACCCTAACATTACGCTGGGTAGTGCCGGACTCTTACCGGCTAAAAACCTCTCCTGACTAGATTTTACGAAAAGATCAATAAATAAACAGGTAAGCATGATACAATAATAAAATAAATGACTTACACTAAAATGGGACTTGGTATCACAGATGTTACTTTAAATTTTATTTAAAAATCCAATTTCACTAAGAAAGTTAAGAACTTGTTCAATATGAATTGAATTATATTCAAGCATTTCTTTTAGTTGGACGTTGAATATACTATGGTTTATTCTTTTATGATGTAAAGAGGGACATTCGACAAGAATGTGTCTCACCGTAAGTACTTCACCACAGCCTTCACAGGTAGGTACCTCAGCCCCTTCCAGGAGGTAACATTTGGTAAGATTGGTGTTACCCAACCTTAACCTTGTTATAACAACTAGTCGCTTACAAGGTATACATTATGCATACCTAAAATATTTGCCTTTAAGACCTGCATACTTAAGGCTATGTACATACAATAGATAAAAAATTGGTCCCAATACAGAGCCTTGTGGAACACCTATATTTGTGCTGGTCCAATTACTACAAACTTCGTTTACAAATACACATTGAGATCTATTTGATAAATAAGTCTTTATAAGTTTTGCCATAACTCCACGAAATCCCATTTATATGTTTTATTACATATATAAAAATTGTATAATTGTTTTCATTGTTTTGTGTGTTAATTGCGTTTATGTTCTTTAGTATGATAAGTATATACCTTAATTTCTTTTAATAAACTTTTAATAAATACAAATTCTTTGTTGTATTTTACACGTTCTCTTTGCCATTAAAAAACGCAATATAATGTAAATTAAAAATTAGATACTCTAAATATATTTATGTTTTCTATAATAATGCATTAAGAAAACCAGGGTTTGTAATTATAGTAACAAAGAAAAATATTTTATCGAAAGTTTTGTAAAGGTTATATGCAATTTTGTAAGCATTTTGTTAACTTTAAAGGTTACAAATTAGTTACTTTTTACTCTAAGAAACAGTACAGATGGTGACTTATCTTAAATAAGTCAAACTTTAACTATTTAAGTAGTTAAAAATAATTATTTAAAAGTGAAAACGACTATTTTATTAGTAATCTCTTAATTTAAGAAAATGCATTTATTTGAAACAGGTTTTCTTGTATGAAGTAAAATTTTCTTATTCGTAGTAACTTGTTGTTTACAATAAGAAAATACTATTATTTGGTTGTAAATCGTAAGTTTCTTGAAAACAGCTTATTGTTGTGATTAATTGTAAAGAAATATTTATTTAGAGCAATTAATTAAATTGTTTGGATGCAGGTTTTGTTTCTTTAAGTAAGCTTCTACTAAACCTGAAATAAAAAGTCAACTAGATATTTACTTGTTTTAACCAAATTTCAGTTTAAAAAGTCAAATAAACCAAAGTTTTCCACTAAATAAATATCTTCTGTAGATAACGAAATAAATAATTTATTTGAGCCAAGCCAAATATAGTAAAATCAAGAGATTACTTTTCTCTGTGTAGTACTATTTCATTGATTTATTAAGGACCTACCCTTATATAGGAACCAGGAATTTAAAATTAATATTTAATTTATAATTTCATATATTGAGATTTCTCGCATGGCAATTGAAATTTTAGCGTGAGTTATATTTTCTTTTAATTAAAATTTAAAGGAGGGCGAATTCAATTTTGAAGCAGATAAAGGAAGTAAAAAAAGGGGGAAAACTGGATGGCAAACACAAACTATCGATAAAACAAATCTCCAAAGCAAATAAATTATGGCGGCATTAAATTTCGAAAAACAAAAAACGCAATAAATAAAATGAAAGAAGAGGACCTAACGTACCGTGGACGGAAAAGCTCACTTACGCGCTCCGGAAAATAGACAAAAGAAAATCACAATGAGTCTTTCTAAAGTAGATCGGAGCGCAATCAATTACAGCCGATATAGTCCGCTGAAAAGACTAAAAAAATCGTTTGATTTTAATTAAAACAAAGGCAACTAATCTGAGCAAAATCAAATGGGATTCTCCTCCCTTTCGTTCCAATAATACGTCGGCTCGCTTAATGCAACTTGTGACTTGACTAGCAAGTAGGCGAAAGTGCCATAAGGCTACTTTAAAATATGTTTAAGTAGGAAACAAAACTAAAAAATACTTAGTCAAATTAATCAGGTTATCTACTCTCTAAAATTGAATAATTTAAAAATGACTTGTTACTACTGTTATAAGTGGCTGCTTTTTCATGTAAAAGAAATAGAAATAGTTTATTGTCATCAAAAATAAAATTACATGACTAGTCAAATAACATGTGAATAAAAAATTTAGAGTAATACAATAAAATAAAAATAAAATATCACAAAATGGCAACAGAGTGTATATACAATATAAAAACAATAAATACAACACATTTAAAATATTTAAGGTAGTATAAAAAACACAGTGTATATTAGGGTGTTTCATTTAAAACGAAAATTTTTTTTTCTTGCTGACACATGAAAATTTTGTTTTTTAGGTTGAAAAAAAAAATCCCTAAAAATTTGAGCCCTTAACTTTTAAAAGAGCATGTATTTTTAATCATTTTTACTTTAAATTTCTATATTTTGGCTGGGTTTTGAATTATAATTTTTATCACCATAATTTACTGCATAGTATTCACGGTTTTTGAAAGGCCCTGCATCAATTTTGTTTTTGATTTATTTACGTTGATTGTAGTAGCTCCAAAAGTCGTTTTTTTCACTTTTTTTCACATATTTTTGAGAAAATCGAGCGAATGACTGGTTTTACCAAAAAAGTTCAAATAAAAAAGATGTAGGAAATCTAATTTTTAACAAAAAAGATTCTTACGTTCATATCACTAAAGTGCTTTGTTTAAGAGATATAAGCAATTCAATAACCAAAAACAAAAAAAAAATAGGTTTTATTGAAATTTATGTAATTTGATTTAACAACTATATATTGCTTATATCTCTTAAACAAAGCACTTTAGTGATATGAACGTAAAAACCATTTTTGTAAAAAATTAAATTTTCCACAACTTTTTTATTTGAACTTTTTTGGTAAACCCAGTCATTCGCTCGATTTTCTCAAAAATATGTGAAAAGAGTGAAAAAACGACTTTTGGAGCTACTACAATCAACGTAAATAAATCAAAAACAAAATTGATGCAGAGCCTTTCAAAAACCGTGAATACTATGCAGAAAATTATGGTGATAAAAATTATAATTCAAAACCAGGCCAAAATATAGAAATTTTAAGTAAAAATGATTAAAAATACATGCTTTTTATATGGAAAAACTACAAAATTAAAAAGGAAGTACTTAGAATCAAAATTAAGGGGTCAAATTTTCAGGGAATTTTTTTTTCAACCTAAAAAACGAAATTTTCATGTGTCAGCAAGAAAAAAAAAATTCGTTTTAAATGAAACACCCTACACGGTGCTGTTCTGAGAGGGGATTTTTGGACTTTCTGTGAAACCTAATTTTTTTTTATATTCTTGTTAATTAGGTCATAACTAAAATTTTAAGAACAAAATAAAAAAAATTTGACGGTTTGAATTGTTTTAATTGGCTGTTTATTAAAAATATTATGCACTCTTTCAATTATCCAATTAAAACTAGCGATTTAATTTAAATATTATTATAACTTTTTAAATCAGATTAAAGATTAGTTAATTTCCTAAAAAAAGGTCTATACATTTTTTATATCTTTTACTGTTTTGTTGTAATACACGTTTAAAGTTTTAATTTAAGATTAAATATATAGTATACATTTATTAAACAATAATTCTAAGGGTGCCACATTTTATTTAGGGCCGATTTATTCATTTTTGATTTATTTGACGAATAATTTCTTTGGATACTAGATATTGCCAAGACATGAAAGTTATCGGCCCGATAAACTTTACTAAAGATGAATAAATGAAATAAATTTCATGAATTTCTTCGTAACTTTTACTACAATTTTTCATTTTTGTTTATAAAAAACACTTTAAAAAACTAAACAAAAATTATAGAATACGTATAGAGTCATTCCACGCGTAACGGATACTACAGTTGCCGTGTTTTTATTTACAAAATAATATTGTTCTATTATATTACCAATGTCAAATTTTTATAAATAGTTCTAAACTAAAGCTGTTTAACAAGGTTTTTATTTGGCAAAATTAGGTATCGTGATTGACTGTTTAATTCCTTAAAAATTAATAATTTAAAGCGTAACGGGCGGGACTATTGCAAAGTCCCGACCGTTACGCTTTAAATTATTAGTTTTTAAGGAATTAAAGAGTCAACCACGATACCTAATTTTGCCAAATAAAAACCTTGTTAAACAGCTTTAGTTTAGAACTATTTATAAAAATTTGACATTGGTAATATAATAGAACAATATTATTTTGTAAATAAAAACACGGCAACTGTAGTATCCGTTACGCGTGGAATGGCTCTATACTGAAAATGACAATTAAAAAATCAAATAAATTTTTAATAGATCTAAGTTTCATGGCAACCTTTAAGGATATTTTAATTAAGGGAACATAAATGTATACGTCAAAGGTTAAATTAAAAGTTTGAACGTTTATTGCAACAAAACAGTAAAATATATAAAAAAATTGTAAAAACCTTTTTTTGGTTATGCAAATATTAAATATTTAAATTAAATCGCTAGTTTTAATTGGATAATTGAAAGAGTGCATAATATTTTTAATAAACAACCAATTAAAACAATTCAAACCGTCAAATTTTTTTTATTTTGCTCTTAAAATTTTAGTTATGACCTAATTAACAAGAATATAAAAAAAAATTAGGTTTCACAGAAAGTCCAAAAATCACCTCTCAGAACAGCACCGTGCCTAGTGTATATACAATCTAAAAACAACAAATACAATACATTTAAAATTTAAAATATTTAGTACTTATAAAAAACACTTTGTTTATCGTTTTGCTTAAAATCGCAACAAGCACTGTTCTTATAATAGCGTCGAGATATCACACTCCAGGAACTCATCAACAGTGTAAAAGGCACCAGTAGTAAGTATGTGTCTTATGGTTCTAACAAATTTAACTCTTGATAGTATTTTAACCTTTTTAGGGATTTTATTATAAAATTTCACTCCCCATTAGTCCACGAATTGTTGTGTGGTTTTCTTAAGATGCAAAGGGATTAGCAATTCTTCTCTGTTTATTGTGGCAAAATTATGACTTTTTCCGTTTGTGTTAAATGTGTTTAAATTGGAATATACATATTTAAGGCTTTCAAAAATATAGACAGAAGTAAATGTAAGTATTTTCTCTTGTTTCATCGTGGCTCAAGTTGAATAATATTCTTATTGCTCTTTTTTGTAGAATAAAAACTTATACCATAGTTATCCATTATATCCCCAACCTTTAACATACAATTATTATGTTAAATTGTCCGCTGAATCTGAAAATACCGTCAAAAATTAAAGTAAAGCAGTTTTTGAGAAATATTGAATTCCATGGAAAATTAACTACATCTCAAAAACTGTTCTACTTTTATAACTTTTGACGACATTTTCGGATTCAGGGGGGAAATTGTACATATAAATTGACTGCTAAATGTTCGGGATACAAAGTATTATTGACGAGAATCATTAGTGGCTATAGCCAGTAGGTAAAGGGTGAAACCATGAAAAAGTTGTATTCTTACCTTACATTATTATAAAAAAAACAGGTCCGTACCGTATTTTTTACCGGGCCCCAGGGCTTCAAAAGAAGGGCAAAAATTAAATTAAAAAAAAGTAACATTTTAGTAATTTTGTGACCTTTCTTATGTCGAATATTATTCTCTATAAATTTTAAATTATTTGACTGGCTATGAAAATTGTAAAAGTAATTATAATGTCATTTTGTTGTGCAGCCCTAAAGCCCTAAATTTGATATTTTTACAGTAACTTATATATTTCTAATTATCAAATTTACCCAGAACTCACCACAAGGGGGTATATGCACCGGGATCTCCATCCACTCTCCCACCCTTAGTAAATTAAGGGTACTCACTGGTATTAGAAATATTGGCCTTTGTTGCCAAATATCCGCAAGTCTGAATGAGCTTCAAGTTTTGCTGTTATATACCCATCCCTTGATGTCTCACCACACACCTTTTAAGAAGCCTCAGTAACGAGGTTTATACACCGCTCCACAGATTTTGTATGGGAAGGAAACTTAACAAAATCGTTTTATCAATTATAATATTTTGTACATCACTATCACTAAATTTCATAGTATTGGGAGACTCAGTTATGACACAAGATTGCCAGTATATAAGGTAATACCATCACTAAAATTAATTTTAGGTACTTTAAAGATTCTTTTTAGTATTTTAGCATTTAGCATCTTTCAGGCATTTAGCATCATCAGGTCTAAAAAAGTGTTTCCTATTGGAAATCCGATGCGGGAACACACTGTATACTGGTATATTATAATTTGTAAAATATTATATTTTACCTTTTGTGCCAATATTCCTATGCTTTTTATTTTATTTAATGTAATATCCCCTATTATACTCTTAAAAAAAATGAGCAAAAAAATATTTTGAATTTCCCAAATTATCTAAAAAAAAACCCTTAGGGACACGTGTTACTTTTGATCAATTAACTTAAAATTTTGCAAGAATTTGTTTTTTTTTAATTTGGAACTGATGTGAGGGTCCAGCCAAATTGATTTTTTTTAAATTTGTACAGGGTGTTTCAAATATCTTTACGTGTCCGAGCGTTTAGCTGTGATATTTTCATCTCCCTACAGGGTTATGTTACCATGAATTCGTAGATATATTTTTTCATTTACAATTTTAAAATGCAGTAACTGCAACTGTTGTCGGTGGTTTTTTAGAGTACTCAAAAAAATGTTTTTGATTTTAAGGTTATGTTTGTAAAAATGTTTATATTTAAATTATATGAAGTAAAGTAACATTAGTTAATTCTGCACCAACAAATATACGTACCGAATTGAATCCTTTGGCAAAACATGAAAATGCAACGATTTAGTTCTTGAATTACGTTTACAAATAAAAACAATAATTCAACATGATCCCTTAGATAAAATAGACATAGACATATTGTAACTACATAATCAATGATATAAGGAATAATAAATCGAAATCGAGTCCTAAACCAAAGTTTTGCTGTTTTCACTAACAACGCGAAACACAAATAATGTGTAATTTAAACTTTGCGAACAAAATTTCTCGAGTAAGACTTGTGCCTTCCTCTCTTTTTGGAAAAAACTACCTATTAATAGGTAGTTTTTTCCAAAAAGAGATAAATTTATTTAGAAATGATGTGCAGTTTGTATGCTTTAAATGTATTGTTGACTTTTACTGTGAAAAACTGCTTATATAGGATTTAAACATTATTTTTATAATATTATTAGTCGTAGAAAAAGTATAGTATGCAACTCGTTTATAAACTTTTCTAGGCACTCATTTTTATTAAATCACTCGCTCGCAAGCTTCGCTCGTGCCTAATTAAAATTCGTGACTAAAATGGTGTTTAACAACCTAATATACTATTTAATAAAAGCACGCTTCGCTACTGTTTAAAAAAATATATATATTTATATATTAGGGTGGCCCAAAAAAAGAATATTTTTTTCTCGTCTCTTGTGAAAATATGTTGGTTTGTCATGTTTTAAGAGCCCTATTAAAAGATCAGCTCCATTAAAAAAATTTTAGGGGTCGCTCAAGATTTTTAAAAATTTCCAAAATCGTCAAAAATTGGATTTTTTTATTTTAGTTTTTTTTTGTTCCGATATTATTTTTTAATTTAAAATTAATAATTATTCTAAAAGTTTTAACCCTTATGTGCACGGAAAGGTACAGGTGTACCTTTTTAATTTTTGTTATGCAGTAACTTATTTAATTTAATTTAAAAATGGTACATGTTTTATGACATCTTAAAATAAGGAAAGATAATGCCTTTTATGTAAAAATTATAACATTTACCTTACGTAGAAATTTTTTATTTTAATCCCAAACTTATTATCTCATTTAAGCACGGATAGGTACATTCGTACCTATATGTGTTTAAGTTGAAAATTAATAGGGGGGGGGGAATAAAAACAACAATAAATTCACAAATATATATATATATATATATATATATATACAGTTCAGAAGTGAAACATTTTGTGATGGTTTGAGCATGTTCATCACATATTGGGATTTTGCAAACGCTGCAACATTTTCTGGTTTTTCTTTGCTTTTTATTTTTGTTTCGGCAAATATAGCATGATCCCACTACTGGTTTAGGGCCTTTAGATTCTTGAGGTTTATTTTCCGTAGCAAATAATGACCCTGGTGGTACCAGTGGATGCCCCATCATCGATTATAGTGAATTTTTGGTAGAAAATATGTTTACAACATTTGGCATTTGCGAGCGTTTCTCAATATTACCCATTGCGAGGCTGAATCCTAAATCTTGATAAAAAGTTCTTCGGCTATGTGATGACGACATAATTCCCTTTGGCCCTCCATGTCTTCAAACACTTTATAAAACCGAATCAATACTAAAATATTTCAATGCGTTGAATTTAAACCAAAATAAACAATTCCACAAAACGGCCTACGCAGAACAAAACAATTTTTTTATATATTTTTTTTTATTTCAAAGCTTTTAATTCTTTAGAGAGATATACTAACCAAAACACAAAACATTAAACAATTCCAAAAACTTGCTTTCGCAAAACAAAAACATGTTTTCTAGTATAAGGTACAATTGTACCTATCTGTGCGGTATCAGAATATTTATTCTCTATGCACATAAGGTATGCACATCGATATTTTGATTTCTAAAGGTCGCTTAAGATTTTTTTAACTTTAAAAGTAGAGTATTTTGAATGTTTTCAAGCGAACTCTGAATATAAATATCAACGAACTTTTAGCGACCTTTAGAAATCAACATATTGATTTGAAATTTACAGAATTTTTATTATTTTCAACCACAAGAATAATATCGAGACGAGAAAAAAAAAATAAAACAAAAATTCAATTTCTGACAATTTTGGAAATTTTTAAAAATCTTGAGCGAACCCTAAAAAAATTTTAATTGAGCTGATATTTTGACAGGGCTCTTACAGTATGATAAACTAACATATTTTTACAAGAGACGAGAAAAAATATATTCCTTTATTTTGGGCCACCCTAAAAAATATATAATACTAATAATTAAAATAAATATAAAATTAACCTTCTTGAAATCATAAACTTTTCTTTATATTTAAACGGTTAAAACAAATAAAAATTTTACACTTTTATAACAGGCAATAAAAATAAAATGCTGCCAGAAGCAATTCAAAAACTAAAAGTGTTTCTAAATTCTCCAAATCAGAGAGACATAAACCTATATTTATAAAAGTTAAGCTGGAAATCCACAACCCGATTTGAACAAGCGCTATTTTTTCGGGCTTTTAGATTCCCTTTGCCACTAGTTTTCCTGTAGTAAATATTCGGTTGAGAGAATTATCAGCTAAGAAAAGATCATTCTATTGTAGTAAATTTGTTTTAATATTTAATTTTGTTTTAATATTTTAGTATTTTTAATATAAATATTAAACAAAAGTATACTAACAAAGTAATAAGTTAAATAAATTTAAAACCTTCTTATATTAAAAGCAGCTTTGTTAAAAGTTTTATAAATAGTAACAGTAAGGATATATTTATTAGGCTTAAATTGAATTTGCTTTTTTGTTCTAGCGAATGAAAATACTTCCATTCAATAATTGAGTTAATTCGTGACAGCACAATAATTTTAGGTACAATATTGGGCAATAAAAAAGAATTCAAAATTTAATTATCTTTTGCTGTCTGATGCTAACTTCATTTTGTACTGGGGTCTCAGCGGACGTTTCTGGAATCCAAAATGTATATTTATCAGATTAACTGACATTATGAGGTTCATATTTCAAAAATTTTAGAGCATGATATATTGAGCTAGCCCCACGCGTTTAGATGATATTTATCAAAAAATTAGGTGTCAACCTACATTTAAACACATCAAATCAAATTAAACCGCTTTACCCATTTAAATTCATAAGTTTTAGGGGAAATTTATGCAGTTCGTCTAGACAAGTTTATGCTGCGTTATTATGATTTCAGAAATTGGATTACTATACGAGGAGTACGTATATGTATGAGGAATGTGGGTATTAATCCTTGATGTCAACAGATTAACATTATCGCTTTGAGGATTGTTTTCATAAACAATAAAAATTGATTTGGGAACACATTTATAATTAACACACCTGGTATTATTTGTATGTTTTGATCATTGTAATTTTTACCGGGGTTAATATAGTACAAAATATATACAATAAATTGCTGGATCTTGTTTTTTTTAAATAACTTAAATATGATTTAAACATTTCTATAGAGCTAATAATGTTTTACTGCCATGCGATTGTTACCAGCCAGCTATCTGCTTGCAAAAAGATATCATAGGTAATAAAAAAGAAATGAAATTTGAGCATTATTATTATGAATTTAAAAGTGTAGATTTTAACTCTAAATTATCATTTGAGCATAATAAACTGAAATTTAATATTTTCTAGTCAAAATGTCAATATTTGTGTAAATTCGTATTATGAAATTTTGTAATATTCATAAAAATTGTATCTACCTATGAAAAAAACTATTAATTACAAATTTCCAATATGCTTTACACAAGAGTTTAAAAATCTAATAATGCACAAAAAATTGCCAATATTAACTATAATCCTAGATTTTTTTGACTTACACAGTACAACACGATTTTTCTCCAAAGAAAAATTTTAACAGATTTAATAAATTAAGGTTGAAAAACATACCCTTGTCTCACCGTTTCACGAAATCACGTCATTTAATTTTTTTACACAGCCATTCTTATTATTTTAATCTAAACAGATTTTTAATTCTCTATTTTTTTATAAATCATTTTTTTTTTCAAATATTTTAGGTTTTTACAAAATACAAAAATTATACTTAAAGAAAATAACAATTTTATTTTTTTAAGTAAAAAAATATTTCTGGTTTTAATTTTTGATTTTGTTTTTAGTAAAACAAGATTTGTATTTATCTTATATTTAATATATTTATATTTTAATATATGTCGGAAACAAATCTTGATCTTTTAGTTTGACGATTATTCATTGCTTTCGAATCCATAGTAGTATCACAACCTAAAAACACCACTCATATTATTGGTCCATTGAAAGTTTCTGGAGAACGTACAAATATATTTTTACATTTTTAAATTCTACATAAAATTCTGAGTAAAATTACTATACCATGTCCTATAGTGAATAGTTTTCTTGAAACGTTAATAACTTTTTTATTTTAAATGTAACACCCGGTATGTTAAGAAATTGACATGAAATCTTTTAAACAATGTTTTAAGATTCCAAAAATTCCACCCCCATTTCTGCAAACCTAATAGCAAGAAAGTTATAGGCTATTTTTGATTGACGCGCATTTGTCTTATTTTAAAGGAAAAAACTCCAAAACTATTTACTCTAGGTATAGGACATGGTACAGTAATTTTACTCAAAATTTTATGTCGAGACACGGGTATCACTTTTTTAAGTCTATTTTCAAAATCTATAGAAATTTTTCATGGGAGGGAAAAAAATCAAATTTTGTCGTATAGTTCTGTCTATGTTAATAAATGTGATATTAATGTACCTGATTTTAATTATTGTAACTCTATAAATTTAAGTAGCTGTGATATTAGTAAACACGATGTTTTTAATGAATTGTGGCGTTTAAATGTAAATAAAGGTGCGGGACCTGATGGTGTTTCCCTTTACTTTTAAAAAAATTGTACATTTTCCCTGACTTAACCCCCAACTAAGCTTTATAACTTATCAATTGACAATGGCGTGTTTCCAGATTTGTGGAAAGAAGGTAACATTGTTCCTTTGTTTAAAAATGGGGAAAGAAGCAATGTGAAAAAATATCGTTCTATATCTAAAATTTCAGAAATATTCAAAGTTATGGGTTTAGCAAAGGTAAGTCTACGTCCACACTTCTTCAAGGCATATGACACAGTTACCCATCAAATCTTGCTAGCAAAAATTAAGGGTTTGGGCATATCAGAAAACTTTTATTATTGGTTGGAGAATTACTTAAGTCTAAGAATACAAACAATTTTCATACAAAATCAATAAAATTCTAAAAAAAATTGAGGTTACTTTTGGCGTGCTACATATTTCCCCTGTCTTATTTATCTTATTTATTAATGATATGGGCCGTGGTGTTAAGTTTCGTAAGAATTTGTTATAACAAATATATTTGCTGACGATTTTAAATTATATAAAGAGGTAAAATATTTAAAATATTGTTATATTCATTTAATCATATTCAACTGTTAATAAATGTAACTTAGTAATGGTAGTGGTAATGTTAGAATAGAAACAAGAATCCTTTGATATATTCGTACTCATTAGAGTGAGTGTCGAATGATCAGAATTTGATAAAAATTTACAAATAAATTCTTTATGATGCTTCACATCATCCTGTTTAATTTAATAAAAATTCTTAGTTGGGAGCCGAGTAAATACATTTTAAAGTTGAGTAAAAATAAACTGGTTCTAATGGCAGCACGTGGATTGTTACTCTTTTCTCCTCCGAAATAATTATTGGTAATGATAGGATTGCAATGAAAAATGAGTATATCGTAGAGCGTAATTTCAAAACATGATACGCGAAGTTTCAAAATGATCATGTCGGTAGGAAAAAAGTTCTATTGGATTAAATCGGTGAATTCAAGAAATTTGACGCTTGCACTGGAGATTCATGGCAACGTCGCACAGTGGGAGGAATTTCAAAAATCGCGGACAAAATTAGGGACACATTATTTTAAGCCATTTTAAGGTTTATGCGGTGGTAAATTTATGCTAAAATATTAATATTAATAAAATGTTTTAATTATGTACACAAATTCACAAATTGGTTTTAAACAATTTGAAAAAATTCGGTAATGTCGATCCTCCATTTTCCAAAAACATAAATTAATAAACAAATATATTACGCAATATTACCTAAGCTAAAAATAGAAAAATAAACAAAAAAAAACAATAAGAATTAAGGAATATTCGAGCTAAATCACTTATATACATTTTTTTCGATACATCTTTTCTTTGTAAATTTCGCATCTTTTGCTTTATTTATATCGACTACTAGAGTGACTTGGTCCAAAAAACCCTATATCGATGTTAAAATAACATTTAAAAGTTGACTTTAAAGCAAAACCGGTTAAATCCACGTTTTTCACCTACTCCCTAAAAATGAATTAGTCAAAAATGACTAATTTAATAGTTATTATTGGCTGCTTTTTTACTTGTACCATAGTTAACCATGGAATATAATGGTATCCCAAAATTTAACATCCAATTCTTATGTAAAATTGTCCCCCGAATCCGAAAATGCCATAAAAAATTATGAAAGTGGAGCAGTTTTTGAAATATAGTCAATTCCATATTAAATGAAAAATTGACTATATCTCAAAAGCTGTTTTACTTTTTTAACTTTTGACGATATTTTCGGATTCAGGGGACAATATAAGATTTATCAATAATATCCAGGTTTTCGGTTAGATACTTTAAAAGTTTGTTGTGTTTTTCTTTGTTACTAATATTTTTAATAAGTTCATACTCCTTATTAGTCGTTTATGGCATTTCTACATAAAAAGAAGCAAGTTATTCAAATAAACATGTAATATTTATATTAATATTTATATTATAACTTACCAAATATTATTATAAAGCGTTAATAAACACAAAAACACGATGAGATTGTATGTATGATTGACTTTTACTGGAAACTGACGTTTTAGAACTAGCAAAAGGCAACTATGATTACTTATAAATATTCGACTAATATGATAAATTCATGGACATATTTCATATTCTGCTGACCAAACAGGCAAAAAAAGGCAGCTTAATTATTTTGACTTTAAAAAAAGAAAATTTGATGAACGTTCTGGTACCAAATACTTTGCCTTACACCAAGGCACACCTAACGAAATATCTTGTGGTTTGTAAAAGATTTATCTACTTTTAAAGGCGATGGTAAAAGGTTTATAAAAACCGTATTTATGGTAAAATTTGCAATTTTAGACTTTTATATGAAAGAACAAGGATAAGGAATGTAGTAAAATATACCATCATTTCCTTTCATTAATTACGCAAAACAAAAATGGGCTTAAAAAACTTACATACAATTTGCTCTAAAAAACCGACACGAACAATGTGACTTTTTAAGCAAGTTTAAGCGGGCATTTTATCATAAAAAAATATATTTCTTTTAAAATCATAATCTCTGTGCTTTCTTTTTTTATAACTCGTAATTTAAAATTTACTATGTTGATTTTTACAAAATAGGGTTTTGTCCGCGATTTTTGAAATTCCTCCCAGTGTGCGTCGCTGACGTCAGATAGGAACGCTCCCGCCCGGTGCTACATAGGTGTGAGTGAGAAAGTATGTAGCAAGCGTAAGCGTGAAAGAGACAGCGAATACGACGTTGCCAAGCGTTGCGACTGTTATTGGCGAAATTTTTAAAAGCGGTGTTATGGATTTTTATTCATTCACCTACACTATAACAACGCCTCATGAACTGACAATGCAATAATAAAAAAAAATCGCCTATAAATGGAATTTTTACCCATATGAATTTTGGTTGCAAGTAGTTGAAAACGGATTTTAAATCTAATGCTGTAGGATAGGACACAGTTCTACTACGATCGAAACACTAAAACTCATGCCCGGATAACCTTAAATAATATTTTTTTAAAAAACGTTGATGTCATAAAAGATTTAGTTGATGTTGACGTTGATGTCATAAAAGATTTAGTTGTTGATATTAAGGTGACATTTGGCTAACATTGTAAATAAGGCTTTAAGAATGCTGGTTAAAAGGAGTATGAAAAATTTTTAATGTTCAATGTTTTAAAACTGTTTATATGTCCTATGTACCTAAAATTTTAGAATATTGTTGTTTAATTTGCTCCCCTTTTTATGTTTATTATTGTGTAAAAATTGAAAAAGTTTAACTCGGATATTGTGGATTTAAATTAAAAATTGAAAATAAATATGTGTAACTTAGAATTGGTAAGAAATACAATACAATTAATAGTTATTTATGTCATTAGGTTAAGAAGTAAGGCTTTTTGTGCTAAGCTCAAGGTTTGAAGGCCGACGAGTAGCGGAGGCCTACAATTAAGCGAAGCACAAAAAGGCACTTCTTGGCCGAATGGCATACAACATTTTATCTTCAAAGCACTTTATATAGGTCAATTTAATTCAACATCAAAGCGGCCTAACCTCACTTTTTTAGATCTTATTTATTTATTAGCTAAAGATTACATTAAATGTAGATACAATAATTATTATTGCTTTTAGAAGCAGTAATAGTTTGACAATACCTAGCAACATGATTTAAGTAGAAATGGATTTTTGCTATTACATTGAATTTAATTAATTGTTTAATAAATAGGTAGGTATCTAATTTCAATTTGTTTGGATTTTTATTTAAAAAAAGCTAGTTTGAAATGTTTAAGCTGTGTTTAAAATTTAATTTTACTGAAAACTTAAAGCAAATAAAAACTTAAAGATAATTTAAATCGTATAAAAAGAATCGTGCGTTTTCTTGGTTACCTAACCTCATTTTTTGTTTTATTATTCATATTTAATTTTACAATTATTTAATGAAAAATATTAAACATTAACAGTAAAACAAACAAATTAGTGCTTATTATAAATAAATTAAACCAGTTTAGTACGTTAATTTCTTAGAAAAGGATTAATTTGTTAAAACAATACCCCTAGCGAGAAAAAATCGAACTTATTACTTGCCTCATAAAAATTTTTATCGGCCTAGGCCATAACAAGGTATATCTTTATCGAATGTTGACAACAATAAAGTTTAAATTATAGACCGCGTGGAGATAAATTTATTAAGTCGTAGAAGGACAGAACATGGAATTATTTTTCTGTTTAAATTACTATATAAATAATTTTATTAATTGCTTTGACTTATTAGTGCAGATTAATTTTAATGTTCCGATGAGATTGACGCAAAATAATTTTTATTTCACATAAAAAGCATAGATCCGAATATGCTAAATTCATGCCAATAAACAAATTGTGCTTTGATTCAAACAAACTTTAATTTAATTTAATTGCTTATTGGAAATATTTAAACAACAATGTAATCAAAAAATGATTAACAATTGCCAATCTAAATGTAGTTATTTAGTGAATTTTTTGTTAATAAAGTTTATTATTATTATTGCCTCAAGAGGGCTTTGGTCCCAAAACCCAATTAATTAAAAGGTAACGCAAATACAATATTGATATTTTCCAACAATTTCCTATTCATTGTTGTAACGGAAATTGTTGTTTTATTCATAACTATTCCAACAAAAATTACATTTTCCTTACTACGGAGACTTACTTCTGCTTTTACATTTTCGAGCGCGAAACGTAAACAGTTGGCTTAAGAAGGGGGCAGATAATCCCGGATTTAGAAGAAGTTATGAATGTTAGATAATAGCATTTCCCGAAACAGATTAAAACGGATAAATTTTAAGTGAAAAACATAAGGTTCTTGCTCGCAAGATTTACTCAACTTTGCCAGGCTCCGTATTCACTCGCACATATGGAACTGTATTTTGACAATGTGTTGACTTTGTTTGTATACTTACGTATTATGTATCCGTTCACGGTATGTTCCCTTCGGGCTGTGTTTATTATTTATGGCTTTATGGTTTTTGTAATTTCCAAAGTAGCTACCTATTTACTTCAAAAATTTAGCTCTATCCACTTATCCCAAGTTTATTTGGTTTTAAATATACCAGTGGTTCCAAACATTTTTTCTTAATTTTTTTAATAAAGAATTTTTAAAAATTGTTTGTAAATTAATTATTCTTTTTAGCCCCATCTACCTCTAAAAAATAAATATTTTACATTTTCATATCTATTGTGTCTATTATAACATATTTAGGAAAACTAAAGGTAATTCTAATGTTACTCTCAGCAGTAGAGTCTCTTATTTTTAAGTTTTAATTTCGTAGTGATAGCAGTGCAGTGTGACAAAATAGATATGTGACGAATGAGACATTTTTCACCATAAAAAAATCTATTTTTCAAGTGATACATTAAATTCATATTGGTTTACTTTACATAAATAAGCTTGTTTGTAACGCGCAAAATAACAATAGCGATAACATTTCTTGCAGCGGCGCCATCTCGTGCCACAGTTATAAAATACATGGGTTACAGAGTTATTTTATATATGATGCTAAACTCCAGTGTATTTTATACACAGTAAAAAAATTTGCCCGTGTAAATTTTTTAGTGTAGGGGTAAAAATATTAGAGTTAATTTGTATGTGTAAAAGTTACACTATAAAATACACTAGATAGCATTTAGTGCTTATTAACTTTATTAAACACTATTAAAGAATATAAACATTATTCATTGGTACATTCACACTATTTATTATTAAAATAAATCAAAAGGGTAGAAAAACTTAATGCGAGTGTTTATTACCCCTTAATGTGTTAAATAGTGACAAAATGTACACTACTAGTGCACATTGTATCACAATTAAAGTTAAATTACACCAATAGTGGCAAAATAGGCTGAAAAAACTGGTAATAACCGAAATGTGTTTTAAAATGTTTGGTTGGTACCTATCTACCTACGCAGTGCATATCCGCGTTGTGAAAGTGTGGCATTTTTGTTCAGTTAGATTTTAATTACGGTGAATCCATAAGGGGACATTCCTATTTTTTGGTAAGTATTATACTTCCTTTTTCTTTAAGCCTTAATACTCAATAAACACGTTAAAATGTTAAAATAATATGTTAAAAGGATGTCCATACCCGACCTATATTATATATCAATAATTTTCGGCAGTAGCTCTGGTACTTGTCTCGGGTACTTGTAACATTAATAATATAAATACATACACACTTGATTTACTTTTTATTTTCAAACGTAATGGTTGTTATATTAACCTATACCTACATTTTTATTATTATTATGAAAAATTTGTACACGTGTGGTAAATCCCCGACATACAGCCGCCGGACGCCTCTCTACCAATGGGATCACCCATTTTTTAAAACAGAAAAATGGATTAATAATGAATTCTCAAGATAATTCATTGCTTACAAGTTGACAGTCAGTAAAACATTGCATTGATCTAAAACTTTTACGTTTTAAGGAACCATTTTGCTTAAGCCAGCCATACGACTCAAATATAAAATTATATTTTAAAAGGCACCGATTTGATAATTGTCATAGATTTTTGTTCTAAACAAATGTTTCTCTTTATTTACCTTTTCGTTTTATTCACTACCACCAATAGTTTTACTCAAATAATAGTGTTAATTTACACTAGAAATTGCACTAAAAGAGTAAAAGAACCTTTCTAAAATTAGAACTTTTCCAAAGTAGTGTTAATTTACACTGAACAAAAGTGGGATTTTACCCAGGAAGTGTAGAAGTACACGATTTTAGGTAAATTAACACTTTTTAATACAGTGTAAAATTACTTTATCCTCAGTGCTATAGTGTTAAATCATACTTGCTTACTTGGGGAAAATTACACTACAAATTAACAAAGCTGTGTTTATTTATAGGGTTTGTGACGAAGTAGACATTAAATATAATATATTATATATTATATTATAATAGGACAAGGTTTGGTCACGCTTAAAAAAATATTCACAGACATTTTATCACATTCTTTATTAGTACTGAGGAGTTACTTATTTGTTATTTCATTTTGGTTTTAGATTTCTGTTTTATACAAAATCTATGAAATACAATATACAAGTTTTCACTATTGCAAATGATGGGGACATGGGGTTATAGAGTGTGATGCTAACTTTCAACCTTAATTAAGACATTAAAAATATTTTTATATTTAATTGAAAACATACGTATTAATTTTTGTTATTTTAAGTTATTATTTATGAATCTAGTTCTATAGCTGTCTCAAATTATTATTTTTTTATTAAAAAATGCTAGGAACAACTGACAAATGACAGAGAGCCTTAATAGCATAATGACCCACATACTTTGTATAAATACTTGTCATGTTATTTTTTCTTAAGGAAAAGATGTATCAACTTAATCAAATTTATGTCTAGACGTTTTCATTGTACAAATAAAATAAATGTATATTCGTTGTTGCTTTACGCCGAATTGAACAAGAAAAGAAATGCGGCGTTTATATCGGCAAAAAATTGAGCGAAGCCACAAAATAAGTCGCCTAAATAAAATGGTTATGGGACATCATCACATAAATATCGTTGTTTAGATTCACCATGAAAAACGTAACGTATTACTTAGGGCAACTTTAAGGGTTGAATTAAGAAGCTATTTTTAATTTTATAGAAACACTTTTATATTTAAATATTATATTTTGTAATTATTATGTTGGTTCAAAAAAAAAGTTTTTAATATCTACAAGCTTTTTTTAAATTTATTATATCTAAATGAGTGTTACACAAAACTTTTTGAAATCGTGAATCTCACGAAATGTCCCCCGAAAATAAACATTTTTTACCTGTATTTTTTTTCTTTGTAGGTAGTGTAACGAAGTTACTTTTTCCCTATCCCTACCCTGTGTTACAGAATCCCGATTTAAATGATTTATTTCACATAAGTCATAAACGACCCCGGAATAGCCCATATGTAGCGCCCCACCGGAATGACCCGTAGGACAGTCAAAGCGCACAGCAAAAAATAGCCGGATTGTTTACTTCTGCCTTTCGACGAAGCGTTTTTATGCCAAGCAGCAACCGAGAGCACCGTCATGTCAAAAGATTTGCCACAACGCCGGGATTGGTCAATCTTGACATCATGCTGGAGGCTCGCGCAGCCGGCCCTAGGAGGGAGACCAGAGGGCATATAAGCGGGCGCAGCGCCTTCGAAGGGATCACTTATCACTTCCCATCAGTGCGGCAAGTACTACGACCGACTGACCGACCGCCACCCGACCGTCCGACTGCTGAAGATAAAGTAAGTTGTAGTAACTAATTTTCTGTTTGTTTGTTTCAGAGACTTCCCTTTTATTTTCATATTATAGTGATGCAGATATTCGGATGATTTAGATATTCGGATTATCCGGAATCGGAATATGTCAATATTCGGATTAATCATCCTATTCCGAATTCACATTTTTTAATTCCGAGTAAGCCAATAGCAGTGACACTCGCGGCATTTCAACAAAGAGGGCGCTAATACCTTTAAACTCGAAACCGATTTGATTTAATTAACTAATTTTAAATTAAAACTGTCATTTTATTATAAATATATCAAAAATTAAGTAAATAATATTAGGCAATACATATATTTCATATCTAATATAATTTTAAACGGTGTTCCGTATTGGTAATTAACATTAAACTATTTAGTTTTCATTTTTTTAACGTATGAGTCGTCATCGAGTTCGGTTGGTAAAAACTAGAGGGCTACGGTATAAACAATAAATTTTGATACCGAATGCAATTCATCCGAATTTCGGATTCCGAAACCGGATTTTTCATAGGAGGATACGAAATTATTCCGAATCCGATTCCTATTCCATGAAATATTTCATTATTCGGATGCATCCGAATATCTCGAAACTCGGATTAAACGAATATTTTAATTCGAAATACGACATCACTATCATATTATTCTTTGTAAATTCTTTTTCCATTTTATTTATTGTTTTGTACATACGAGGATTTATTTTTAATATATGTATTAACCGAAACACATCATTTATTCTTAAATTCCCCGGAACCCTGGAATTTTATCTCCACTGTTGACCCTAAAAGCTACCCTCGCACATAGTGGAACTTCAACCACTTTAAACCCGTTGAAGTTGGCGCTCGAGATTTTATTAGAAAGTCAGCACGGTAAGTGACGCCAAGCTTAAAAAGGAAAGTTTTCCCCAGGGAAATAAAACCCTTTTACAAATTGGCGCCCAAGAGCAGGGACTTTTTAATACCGTTTTTGAGAAAATTTTTGGCCTGAAAGGCCGGTAAGAAAATTTTCGGTACCGAAGAGCCGTGTGACCCCTCGTTTGGTAGTAAACCAGGGTCGCTGAAACCGTTTTTGAGAAAATTTTTGGCCTAAAGGGCCGGTGGAAAATTTTCGGTTCCGAATAGCAGTGCGACCCCTCGTTTGGTAGTAAACCAGGGTCGCTGAAACCGTTTTTGAGAAAATTTTTGGCCTAAAGGGCCGGTGGAAAATTTTCGGTTCCGAATAGCAGTGCGACCCCTCGTTTGGTAGTAAACCAGGGTCGCTGAAACCGTTTTTGAGAAAATTTTTGGCCTGAAAGGCCGGTAAGAAAATTTTCGGTACCGAAGAGCCGTGTGACCCCTCGTTTGGTACTAACACAGGGTCACTAAAACCGTTTTTGAGAAAATTTTTGGCCGGAAAGGCCGGTAAGAAAATTTTCGGTTCCGAATACCAATGCGACCCCTCGTTTGGCAGTAAACCAGGGTCGCTGAAACCGTTTTTGAGAAAATTTTTGGCCGGAAAGGCCGGTAAGAAAATTTTCTGTTCCGAATAACAGTGCGACCCCTCGTTTGGTGGTAAACCAGGGTCGCTGAAGCCGTTTTTGAGAAAATTTTTGGCCTAAAGGGCCGGTGGAAAATTTTCGGTTCCGAATAGCAGTGCGACCCATCGTTTGGTAGTAAACCAGGGTCGCTGAAGCCGTTTTTAAGAAAATTTTTGGCCTAAAGGGCCGGTGGAAAATTTTCGGTTCCGAATAGCAGTGCGACCCCTCGTTTGGTGGTAAACCAGGGTCGCTGAAGCCGTTTTTGAGAAAATTTTTGGCCTAAAGGGCCGGTGGAAAATTTTCGGTTCCGAATAGCAGTGCGACCCCTCGTTTGGTGGTAAACCAGGGTCGCTGAAGCCGTTTTTGAGAAAATTTTTGGCCTAAAGGGCCGGTGGAAAATTTTCGTTCCGAATAGCAGTGCGACCCATCGTTTGGTAGTAAACCAGGGTCGCTGAAGCCGTTTTTGAGAAAATTTTTGGCCTAAAGGGCCGGTGGAAAAATTTTCGGTTCCGAATTGCAGTTCGACCCCCCGTTTGGTAGTAAACCAGGGTCACTGAAGCCGGTTGTGGCAAGATTTTTGCGCTTAGAGCGGTTTTGCTTAAGTTTTGGCCGGTAGTAGCCCAGAAACACCGCCCCAATGGGAAAAGGAGCCAAACGCCAGTCCCGTCAGGCTGATCCAGAATCTCTGGAAGTCGAGAACGTAATTTCTGACCCTGTACCTGATACCGACGCTCGCGTTGGTTGGGTTTACCTTTTAAAATCTGCCGAACTGGAGGCAGAATTAAGTAAGTTCGATTTAGATACGACCGGTACCCGAGTCGACAAACGAAAACGACTAATACAATTTCTCCGGACAGGAAAAAGTAATTCCTTGAGAACAGTCGATCAAAATGAATCGTTTAACTTGCTAGCCCATTCCTCCCCGGCAAAGGTTGTGACCCCTGCCCCAGTGTATACGTCAGCCCCGATAAATGCGTCCTCGACGGTGACATGGACAGCCCCGACTTTGGCAACCCCTCTCGCGATATCCCCGCGGCCAGTAACAACGCCGACCATAACCAAAGATATTGCCCACCTTGCAATATCCCCGCAGATGGCTGCAACGCCCAACACCGCCACATATATAGCCCGCCAGGTTTCCCCGTCACCGACACCAATGTCCAATGAACCCGGAAGTACAGCTACCCCGTCAACAGTAGCGTGTATAAGGGTGGATAAGTGGAAAATCTCCTTTAACGGGAGAGGAGACCCCGTAGCGTTCCTGGAACGCATCGAGGAAATTTGCGAGGCCCAGCATATCTCGTTAAACCGCCTGTTATCCCCACTGCCCCAGATCCTAGAAGGAGAGGCGGCATTGTGGTTTCGAAATAACAAAAGGTTCTGGAACCAGTGGAACGATTTTGTTACCGACTTTAAGATACATTATTTGCCGACAAATTACCTGACCGACTTGGAAGCTGAAATCAGCCGCCGGCTGCACCAGCTGCAAGAACCGATAACCGCATACATTACCGATATGCAAACCCTTATACGCCGCCACGGCGCGATTTCCGCAGAGCAAGAGCTCCAGTGGTTATACAGAAACCTAGCTCCCGAATTTAGACAACAGGTGCGTCGGTCTGACTGCCTAGATCTCCCGTCGTTTACCAAAGCGGTAAAGGAATGCGACACGTTGCGCAAAGAACTGAACCGTTCCTCCCGCAATCAGTTCCAAGGCGCCCTGCCAGTAAACATCCCGAAACAGCTGCCCGCGCAGGCTATGACGTTAAGCCAGCAGCCCCGACCCCCCGTCGCCACATCCGCCACCCCGGCGACCGCCCAGTCGCGGCCAGCTACGGCAGGATCGGCAAATTTAATTTGCTGGAGGTGCGGTGAGTCCGGACACACCCGGCAAAGATGCACAAACGAAAGGAAAATATTTTGTTCCCGGTGCCGTAAGGCAGACGTGTATTCCAGAGACTGCCCGTGTCCGGGAAACCCGAACAGGACTGTGTAATGCCGAGGCAAACACAGTACCGCAAGTCCGCCGCCTCGACCCTGAATGCACCGATAAAAGCACCTTCCCTGGCGGGAAGAGCACCCGTCTGCCTGCCAACTGCTACTCAAGGATTACGTCAGCTACCAAAGGTCACGAAAGTGACAGTAGCTGATCCAACACTATCCCCGTCTACAAGCTTTGTCAGTTCTGTGGAAATAATAACCATAGATCAGCGGCCACATATACCGATTGAGTTTAATAATCAACGGTATTTAGCCCTAATCGACACGGGCGCTGCCTACTCCTATATGGGGGACCGAATAGCTGAACAGTGTGCTGTTCTAGGCTACCCGCAACAAAATGTCAATGCCATATACGTAGTAATGGCCAATGGACAACAAGTCCCTATACCGGGAACTTATCCAATGACATTTTCAATAGGCGCCCGCACCGTGTCTGGAACTTTTGGGCACCTGCCCAAATTATCCTCCGATCTACTGATTGGTATGGATTTCCTGACAAAGTTTAGAGTAGCCTTTGATTTGGCCCAATGTAGGCTGACGATGTGTTTTCCGGCCCAGGTTGGAGTAATAACCCCGTGCAAATCAGGCACCGATACCGCCGTCCGTAAGGATGAATTGGCAAATACCGAACCGAACCGGAACGAACCGAACCGAACCGAGCTGCAGCGAACCGAACCGAACCGAGCTGCAGCGAACCGAACCGATCCGAATCGTTCCGAACCGAAGGTAGATGCCGAATACGAAATTTCCGAACAAGAAGAAGCTCAGCTTCACGATTTTCTAACCGCCGAACTACCCGCCTTTGAGAATATAAAAGGAACCACATCTCTAGTAAGTCATGAGATACGACTGACAAACCCCGAACCGATAAAACAGCGTTATCGGCCGCAAAACCCCCGAATGCAAGAGATTATTAACTCAGAGGTCGATAAAATGCTGGCCGAAGGCATAATCGAACCGTCCCGGAGTCCATGGAGCTCGCCAGTGGTTATTGTCCGGAAAAAGGATGGAAAACCCCGTTTTTGTATTGATTTCCAAAAAGTTAATGCAGTAACCCGAAAGGATGCATATCCACTACCGTTTATAAACGCCATCCTGGATAAGTTGCGAGCCGCCCGATATATTTCGAGTCTCGACCTTAAACAAGGTTATTGGCAAATCCCGCTCACTCCCGACAGTAAGCCGATAACCGCCTTTACTGTGCCGGGGCGGGGGCTGTTCCAATTTCGAGTAATGCCGTTTGGCCTACACTCGGCTCCCGCTACCTTTCAGAGGCTGATGGACCGCATAATAGGCCCTGAACTTGATCCGTTCTGCTTCGCCTACCTGGATGACATAATCATCCTGGGCAGGACCTTTCAGGAGCACTTACAAAACCTGAAGGAGGTTTTTAGCCGTCTCCGAGCCGCCGGTCTCCGAGTAAATCCCGACAAATGTCAATTTGGCCGGAAATCACTTAAGTATTTGGGGCACCTGATTACCTCGAATGGTATTCAAACCGACCCTGATAAAGTGAATTCGATCCGGGAACTACCGGCCCCGAAAAATATCCGAAGCTTGCGACGATTTTTAGGCATGGCCTCATGGTATCGTCGCTTTGTCCCGTCCTTTTCCCAGACCGCCGCACCGCTAAACCGCCTGTTGAAAAAGGGACACCGTTGGGCCTGGGAGGCGGAACAAGACAAAGCTTTTGAGCTTCTAAAAAGCAGTCTAACCTCCGCTCCCGTTCTGGCCTGCCCCGATTTTTCAAAACCGTTTGTTTTACAAACCGATGCCTCCGACGAGGGGCTAGGAGTTGCACTGACCCAGAACTCCGCCGATGGAGATCATGTGATTGCCTATGCAAGTCGCACTTTAGCCCCGGCTGAAAAAGCATATTCCGTGACCGAGAAAGAATGTCTTGCCATAGTCTGGGGCATCGAAAAAATGCGCCCTTATTTGGAAGGCTATTATTTTACCGTGATTACCGACCATCAAAGTCTGCAGTGGTTGCACTCCATAAAGAGTCCTGCTGGACGTCTAGCCCGATGGAGCTTGTTTCTCCAGCAGTACGACTTCCAGATAAAATACCGTAAAGGCATACTTAACCGTATCGCCGATGCTCTGTCTAGAGACCCCCTGCCGAACGAAATCCCGATCGTGGCCGTTGTGACCATGCCGAATAACGAAACCTGTTCGTGGTATACCCGAAAGCGATTGGAGGTACAACAAAACCCCAATGCATTCCCCGATTACTGTGTCCGTGAGAACCGATTATACCGCCATTTCTGGGTCTCAGGAGATCTGACTGAACCCGGAATGGCCGACCCGTGGAAACTATGTATTCCAAAAGAAACGCGTGTCAGCGTTCTCCAGGAGAATCACGACGCCCCAACCGCCGGACATATGGGAATCGCGAAAACGATCACCCGAATTGCCAACCGATATTACTGGCCGGGTATGTTTCGCGATATCGTCGCATATGTCCGAAAATGTTCGTCGTGCCAGAGATACAAAATTTCCCAGCAGCAAGCACCCGGCAAAATGCAACCGTCCGTAAATCGGAACCCGTGGGACACCGTCTGTATAGACTTGGTAGGCCCGCTCCCGAGATCTTCCAAGGGACATTCGTACCTCTTAGTAATGCAGGATAGATTTACTAAGTGGGTGGAATGTCAGCCACTCCGAAATGCCACAGCACGTGCCGTAACCCAAGCCTTATACGAGAAAGTAATAACAAGGTTTGGGTGCCCCCGAACCATAATATCCGATAATGGAACCCAGTTCGCCGGTAAAGTATTTGAGGAACTATTGACCGGACTAGGCGTCCGTCACCGGTTCACTCCACCGTATACCCCGCAAGCAAACCCAGTAGAAAGAGCGAACAAAACGATCAAAACCATGATAGCCCAGTTCTGCGAGTCCGGCCAGAAAAAGTGGGACCATAACCTGCCTGATTTAGTGTTTGCCCTGAACTCCTCCCGACAAGAGTCCACCGGGTTTTCTCCGGCGTTTCTAAACTTTGGTAGAGAACTTGAAGTCCCCAAGGCTACGTACCGAAAACCCGATGGTGGAGACACAAACGAACCCGAACCCGAAAGCGCAAATACTAACGCCGACTTAAGGTTACATGCCGACCACCTGGCCCGCATGCAAGAAATCTTTGAACTTGTCCGAGTAAATCTAGCCCGAGCATTTACTACCCAGAGTAAGCATTATAACTTACGACGCCGAGAATGGAGGTGCCATGTTGGCGATAAAGTAATGAGACGGGAGGTCCATTTATCCTCCGCCGACAAAGGATTTGCCGCAAAACTTGCCCCGAAATACTCCGGCCCCTACACGGTAACTAAAGTCATTTCGCCCGTCGTGTATGAGCTCAAAGGAGAAACAGGACGAAAGTTAAACCGAATACATATCAAAGACCTGAAACCCGTGCCCAGAAATTAACACTATTTCAATTTGAAATAGTCCCAGAACACACGCCCCGAAACAAACCCAGCAATAGCGTGTGAACACCCCGTTTGATATCCGACAGGATATCGCCGTGACGTCAGGTCAAAAGAAAAAGAAATAAAATTTCTTTTTTTTTTTTCCCGAAGTAAGGGGGGGATGTAACGAAGTTACTTTTTCCCTATCCCTACCCTGTGTTACAGAATCCCGATTTAAATGATTTATTTCACATAAGTCATAAACGACCCCGGAATAGCCCATATGTAGCGCCCCACCGGAATGACCCGTAGGACAGTCAAAGCGCACAGCAAAAAATAGCCGGATTGTTTACTTCTGCCTTTCGACGAAGCGTTTTTATGCCAAGCAGCAACCGAGAGCACCGTCATGTCAAAAGATTTGCCACAACGCCGGGATTGGTCAATCTTGACATCATGCTGGAGGCTCGCGCAGCCGGCCCTAGGAGGGAGACCAGAGGGCATATAAGCGGGCGCAGCGCCTTCGAAGGGATCACTTATCACTTCCCATCAGTGCGGCAAGTACTACGACCGACTGACCGACCGCCACCCGACCGTCCGACTGCTGAAGATAAAGTAAGTTGTAGTAACTAATTTTCTGTTTATTTGTTTGTTTCAGAGACTTCCCTTTTATTTTCATATTATTCTTTGTAAATTCTTTTTCCATTTTATTTATTGTTTTGTACATACGAGGATTTATTTTTAATATATGTATTAACCGAAACACATCATTTATTCTTAAATTCCCCGGAACCCTGGAATTTTATCTCCACTGTTGACCCTAAAAGCTACCCTCGCACATAGTGGAACTTCAACCACTTTAAACCCGTTGAAGTTGGCGCTCGAGATTTTATTAGAAAGTCAGCACGGTAAGTGACGCCAAGCTTAAAAAGGAAAGTTTTCCCCAGGGAAATAAAACCCTTTTACAGTAGATGGGATTTTAGGTCGCAAATTTTGAAAATTTCATTTCAATAGGAATTAATGGGAAATAGGTAAAATCAGGTCCATTTCTTTTAAAAATTTAAATTTAGGTAAAATAAAATTAGGGTCAAATAAATTTTTTTTTTTCAAAACGGATTTTATTCCATTGAACCTAAAGTGATGAGTAGCGTAGACAAATAGGCATTAAAACTAAAATCCTATTTCTTGTTATAATTTAGTATTTTTTCTGATAGAATTAATAACAATAAATTAATTTTTGATCATAATTATGAACATAGGAATACTCTAAAGAATATTTTAAGATAAGTGGAGCATTACATTGTTTTCTTTCTAAATGTTCGTATATTTTATAAATATTTAAAATTTAAAAATAAGCTTGTTAAAAGTGGTTTCAAAAAGTTAAAATCAAAAATAATATTATCTACTATTTCGATTGAAATAAACCAACTAAACTAGAGCACGTTTAAATTCAAATAAAAAAAGAAGTGTTTAATAGTGTTAAGATGCGGTAATAATAGTCACTAAAAGTTGGATCATAATAGTTAGCAGTGGTTTTATTGGTAATTACAAAAAAAGTTTATTCGTGCCAAATTATTAAACCTTCTAAAGATTACGACTCTGGCAGTCCTTGCGTAATTTTATTTCTCATGCTAAAATCTCCATAAAAATTCAGATAACATTAAATTAATTGCTATACCATAGGTAGAACCTTAATCCATATAAAAAGATTTGATATTTAACTTTATATAAAATAATAGAATTTGTAGAGAGTTTTTTATATCCCCTAAGGCCGTATTTTTGTCCTAAATTTATATGCAAAATATAGAAGTCACCCCCCAAATCCTAGGTAGTTAGTTCCAAATCCATACAAAAATATACCTACCCTACCAATAAATAAAAGGGATTTTTTCTAAAAAATATAAAATTAATTCAAAATTTTTGAAAAAATATAGTTATACTTTATAAAACCTAACATTTCTATAAATTAATTTTTTAGAAGAAAATTGTATTTTTACAAAAGTTAATTGATTGTAATTAATAATAATAATAATAATAATAATAATAACAATTTTATTAATCCAATTGACATAGATAATATTGATATGTATAGGACAAGTCACAGAAATACAATACACGAACTACAATTAAATATACTCGGAAATACCTACAAATTTATTCTAAAAACTTATTCAGTTCATAAGGACATTCCTCAATTAAAAAGTTTTTTAGTTTCCTTTTAAAAACATTATAATTTTTTGTTTCCTTGATATAATTGGGCAAATTTTGATGCCAGAAAAATAGGGTGACTTTTTAAACAAAGAAGTTGTGTGTCTCGGTAGTACCGAGTCGGTACACATAATCTTGAGCCACTTCTTGTGGATTATGAGTGAAAATTACTATTAGTTTGGAATTTTCCTAAGTTATTGAAAACAAACTTCATAATACTATACAGCCCGTTCAGAGTAAAACCGAATATAGGGAAACGTTTTGGGCGTGGCCTCGCCTCCCTCCAACGCGCGTCACAGTAGCTTGTGTGATAAACGACATGACGAAAGGTCGAGCAGGTAAGACGACCTTAAAAATTAAAGGATAATAATGCAAAAAATCTCATTAGCGATGCAGGCTATTTGCTTAGCTACTGTGTCGCGCGTTGGAGGGAGGCGAGGCCACGCCCCATACGTTTCCTTATATTCGGTTTTACTCTAAACGGGCTGTATATAAATTCCATACAATGTTAGTAATTTTTTATTTATAAAAGTATCTCTACAGGAAGCCCTACCAGGTAGGTTAAACATTACTCGGATTGCGCGCTTTTGCATAATAAATACTCTATTTGCTGATGTTCCTCTTCCCCAAAAAATTATATTAAGATATATGCGAGTAAAAAAGTCCATAATAGGCATTTAAGAGTGATGTATAAGATAGACTGTTGTTTAGTGTCATTAAGGCAAAGTTTGAAGCGCTTAGTTTTTGGCAAAGGTTATCTATAATTATACGCTAAAGAAGCATCGGGTTTTAGCAACGCGCGCGCCACCTGTTGGCGATCAAAAGCACTATTGGACTACAAAGTTTGTCGACAATACATTTAAAGCATACGAACTGCACATCATTTTTAAATAAATAAGTAGTTTTTTCACAAAAGAGAGGAAGACAGAAGTCGACAAATTTTGTTCGCAAAGTTTCAATTGCACAGCGCACGTTATTTATGTTTTGCGTTGCAAGTAAAAACTGAAAAGCGTTGTTTGGTTTAGTACTTTATTTCGATTTATTATTCTTTACATAGATACGTTTGTGTGTGCCTAAGTGAGCATAGTGAATTTTAATTGTAAATGTAATTCAAGAACTAATAGAAAGTTGTATTTTCATGTTTTGCCACAATTTATATCAACAGGCCCCACCAGCTTCTTTAGCGTATATTCCTGCTTATGAGTTTTGTCAATAAATTATAATTATTAATTAAACAACTCTGTGATAAAACTTGTAGACTATATTGGGAATACTTTTTGATTCTCAGTTAAATTTTGAATATCATGTTTCTATGCTTTTAAAAAATGCCTATTTTAAATTTAAATCTATTTACTCTTTTAAATCTTAAATGCAGTGATTTTAAGTCCTCTTAACTATTGTAGTCCTGTTTATTTTAGTTTTTTTAAATTTAGGGACCAAGTTTTTAATACAAAAACTTCAAAACTGCTGCCTTAGACACTCCTTTAACACCATATTATGTTACGTATGGGATACTTAAAACAGAATATATTTTTTACTGTCAATATGCCAATTTAATCTTTAATGTTAATAAAACTTCTAAACCAGAGTATCTTTGGTCTCTTTTAGAAAAAAAAAGTAAACTGTCATAATTTAAATTTAAGAATTAATGGTTGCTATTCAATTCCTTATCATAAAACAGCTAAATTTGAACAATGCTGCTTCAATTGCTAATAAACATGCAATTTTTTTTAATAAAAACCACTCTAATGCTTCCTTTAAAAGTAATTTTAAGTGTTATTTATAACAACTTGCAAGTACCTGACATTGTAAATTTTATGTAACATATTTTTTGTATGTATTTTCTATGGTTTAAGCAGTAGACCCATTGAATTTTTCTATATCTTTCACAATTAAGTTTAATATTATTATTATTATCAAATTAAACAAAAATACGTGTGGCTTTAATGACATACTATTAACAGTTGTCTTTGACAAATAATTTCTATAAATGAATAACTTTGAGGTATGTCTTTATTGTTGATGGTAAAAATATAATAATGATATTAGAAATATAATATTATTGATCATATTTTACGTTAAATATAGTGACAGCTAAATCCTATGATAAATTTTTATATAAAAATATAATTAAGATATATTGTAAATATAATAATATTTTATATTAAACGGCTTTAACCTATTACCCTGAAAGCAAAATTTGATTTTAAGAATCTTCTAAGAACATATGACCCGGAATAATGGAATATTCTTAGAACCTTTCCTTATTGCTAAGAATTTTCTTAGGGACTTTTAAAACATTCAATAGATACCCTTTTAATTATGCAATTAGATTCTTAAAAGCTTCTTAAAACCTTCCTAAAAATCATCCTAAGAACATTTTAAGAATACGTTTTTGGAATGTTCTTAGAAGGTTTCTTATGGAGCTTCTAGGAAGCTTTTGAGAATATTTCCAAATATGTCAGATACCCACGTTCTAATATGTTGTATTCTACATTCGTAAAATTCTTTAGGAGACGATAAATACTCCTCACTGTCATAATATGACAGTGAAATGTATTTGTCGTCCCCTTAAACAAATTTGCGACATATTAAAATATATTTATTTAAAAATATTAAATAAACAATTTGACCTCTAAACCATAAGTTGTATGACTTTATTTCATAAAAAGTAAAATTGGAAAATTTTGTGGGATAAGTCGGATTAGATTGAAGTTGAAGATAGTTAGGATTATTATACATAAAAATGTTAATTCAAAAATAAAAAGTCGGTATACAAATTAATAAATATTTATTTTTAACATAAAATAAAATACCTATAGTAAAAGTATTTTTGTTATCAAATATTGTTTTAATTTGACAAATAACTATTTAAAATATATTGGATTGTGTTGTTTACTTAGTATTTAATACTAATTACTAATTATGTACTTAAGTATATTGATATTTTACTATTATATAGGTAACTGAACTAAATATGCTTACCAGGAATATTCCTAAATAAACTTTCTATAGCAATTACTTTATTAACATTCTTAGCATAATATGCTATATTTCTTTTAAAACATGCTTAAAAGACATATAGCATGATCCTAAGAATATTCTTACTGGCAACTAAAACTTTGCACCTTCTAAGAACCTGCCTATAGGCCAGTAAGAATATTCTTAGGATCATGATGTATGTCTTTTAAGCATGTTCTAGAAGAAATATAGCATAATCCTAAGAATATTCTCACTGTAAGGTTTAAAAAACATTCTTAGAATAAAGTGTGCTATCAGGGTACTTAATTTGTATTAAATATTAAGTTAAAAGTGTAAAATTAATAAATGATATAATACTACTTAATCAACCGTATCATAATTTCAATCATATGACGATTATAATATTTTTATAATACTTATTAAGATACAGTTTTTTAATTTATGTAATAATTTAATTTACTTTCTATTATTCAAATTTTAATATACGTTTTTTAACATACATTTTTTTCCGTGAGCTAACTTTTTTTATTGACATATATCAAAACAACAAACTGAACTAAAATTACTTAAAAACTTAATTATTTCGCCGCATCGGCGAGGAGATCAACAACAATAATAAGAAGTAGTGTAGTGTAGAGGAATATTCAATGTTGGTTCTTAAGTAGTGTATTAGGAGTTTAGACAGCGGCATTAATTGAATGTCATGAGATAACCGAGTTTGCGAAGATAATAAACAGGCTCTGGGAACGCTGAACTAAACAAAGGACGTTTAGCGAAAGGAAGTGCATTTTCGGAGCAGCGGTAAGCGTTCTTCGGCAAGTTCGTTGCACACTAACAAGCTCTTAGCGGACCAGAACCGTAACATTATATTTTTGACGTTCAACAAAAATAACCTTATTACAGTCGAGTGTTGCCGGAAACTGAACACGCCACCAACTTTTGCTGACTTAGCAGCAATAAAAACAATAACCGAAATTAATATTCAAATTTTGTTAAAATAATATTTATTATTACCGTACCGTAAAGGTTGATGACAAATGTTATTTTCTTATTATTTTTTTACCTTTGTTTGTACTATAGTATACAGGGTGTCTCACCAGCGATGGTACCTTAGACGTTTACGGAGCACGGCTGAGGATATCAATTTGAAATTTTTATAGCAATTATTGTACAAATTAATCTGCCTTTTAAAATTATTTTAAATAAAATTCCTCTTACGGTTTAACCGGAAGCGACATCAACTTTGTTATTTCCAATGGAACACCCTGTAATTTTTTTTATTTTTAAATTCCTCATGAAATTCTTAATGAAAATGCTGTACCATTCCCTATACCTAAACTTAATAGTTTTCCAGTTAATATTTTTTTTCGTAAAATTTTGACAGTTGCACCTTTAATTAAACAAAGTTTTAAGAATTTAATTATTAGATATAAATTATAAAAAACGTGATGGAAAAAATAACAACCAAAATACTATTTTAATAAATGTTTAAAATGGCGACCATTGACTTGCAAACATTTTAAAATGCGGTGCCTGGGAGATTCCGTTGTGGCCCTCCTATTTGCATGAAAACCTCATTGGAATAGTTGTTTTTATCCATTTTACTTAATTTTTGAACGCTTTTGGAAATTTTGAACACCACTTGGTTAAGAAATGTATCAACTGTCAATCAATGACATAACTAATTTGTTGTGACATTTCATCGGTATCTAAGATAAATATGTCAAAATATTGGATTTTTACAGAAATTTGCTTGTATTTCCGAAACCTTACTATTTAGGTATAGGGAATGGTTATACCAATCGAAATGTAATTTATTTTCCTATTTGATTACATGCATAAGTTATTAATGTTTGAAGTTAACCAAATTTACCACGATTTTTCTCTGGTTTTTGATCATAAATATGAAAATTTCAGACATGAAATCTTTAAAACAATGTTTTAAGATTCCAGAAATCCTTACAGCATACCAGCAAACTGAATATCAAAAAAGTTATAAGCAATTTTTAATGAAGGTGCAACTGTCAAAATTTAACGAAAAAAATTATTAACTCGAAAACTATTAAGTTTAGGTATAGGGAATGGTACAGCAATTTCATTAAGAATTTCATGAGGAATTTAAAAATAAAAAAATTTACAGGGTGTTCCATTGGAAATAACAAAGTTGATGTCGCTTCCGGTTAAACCGGAAGAGGAATTTTATTCAAAATAATTTTAAAAGGGAGATTAAATTGTACCATAAATGCTATAAAAATTTCAAATTGATATCCTTAGCCGTTCTCCGTAAACGTCTAAGGTTCCATCGCTGGTGAGACACCCTGTATACTCAAAAAGTTAACATCAGGTATTCATTAATTTGGGCTTGTAAAATAATACTAAATGTCAAAATTTTATTATCTCAATACAAAAATAAAAAGTATTAAATAGTTTCTCCACGCCAATATTTGAAAAGTTTATATAAACACTGTACTGACCTTTTAATTTCGCCGTCAGTGAACTAGATTTAACTTAATTTCGGGTGGCCATAAAAACATTTTTTACACTTGCACTATGAAAAACTGTGGTTAGTCCCTTTTCAAGGAATACTTTTCGACTTACACATAAAAATTTGACATTTTCACCGGAGATCTATATATTTGTAGATCTATATATCTATATAAAAATATTAAATTAAGTAATTTTTAGATAATAAAAACTATTTGTCAAGGATGTAACTCGTTTATAAACTTTTCTAGACACTCATTTAATTAAACAATCGCTCGCAAGCTCATTCGTAATCTTATTCAAGTTATTGACATTTTGGTCTTTTACCGTTGAGTGAAAAGTTTCTCAATCAACGCTTTTAATAATTAATATTGCATGTTTTATGCTTTTTTCTAAATTTAAATGTTAAAAATTTTTAAGTAAATAAGTTTTAACTTAATTTCGGGTGGAGACTCCACCGTGGAGTGGCCATAAAACATTTTCTTCACGTTGACTGTAAAAAAATGTTGTTAGTAGATTTTCAATAAATACTTTTTGATTTACACATACAAATTTGACAGTTTATTCATGCAATAATACAGATTTCCAAAAATGGTTAATCTTTTATAGATATTTACACAAATATTTAATTCAAATCATTTTTACATAATAAAAATATTTAATAATACCAGAAGGTATAGATAAGTACATAACATAATTTAAAAATTAATAATACAATTTAAAAGAGAAAGACAAATAATAAATAAATAAATGTGTTTCATTCACTACTAAACACAACATTACAAAAATTATTGATGAAGATCATCATTAAAATATTCCTTCATTGAGCAATAAGATTTATCTATTAAAATTGATTTTAATTTGATTTTAACTTTTTTAATAGAGAGTTCTCTAAATTGTTCTGCTAGCTTGTTAAAAACCTATAGTATTTGAAACATTATTTTGAAGATAAGTAAAATTTAGTTTATTAACTTAATAATTTGATCTTAATCTCGTTTCATAACAATTCCTTTTTTATAAAATTCAAACAAATCTATATTCTTTTTCACAAACAGAACCGACTCAAAAATAAAAAGACTATAAATAGTTAAAAGCTTATAATTGTTAAAGTAAGGTCTACATGATTTGTATATATGCATTAAATGCCATTATTGATGTATCTATACTTATTGTTTGGTATAAAATTTTCAATAAATAGCAGTACTTCGACATACAATTCGCCAATTTATCTATAAGACTTTTTAAATCAAGTCTAGTATTGATTTCCACGCCTAAAAATCAAACACTATCAGTATACTAATAGTAAATACTAATAGTAAACTATAGTTTTTAATGTAAGATTAGAGCTATTTAATTTATTTATGTTTCTTTAAAAATTAATTTTTTATTTTTGTTTAAATTTTGATTTAAACCAATTATCTAAAATTTCTATTGATGAACGAATATGGATATGCATATGCATTTTCAATTGCGTCTAAACTAAATATTAGAGACGTGTCATCGGCATATTGTATTATATTTTCCTTAATAATATATATATTGTATTATATTTTCCTTAATAATATACGGAAGTTCGTTCTTATAAATAATGTAAAGGATGGGCCCTAGTATGGAACCTTGTGGCACTCCTTTCTCAATTAAAATTTTTTCAGACTTCTATTTAATGATTGGGACCGATTCTCCAAATAAAATTTAAACAGATTTAAAAATACTCCACTAATCCCGTATAGTTAATTTTTCTTAATAATAATTATTATATTATATAATTATATATATAATAGGGTGTGCCAAAAAACCTCGATATTTTTTTTTTCTTGCTCTCAGCCCAAAATATCGTAGAATATGTCCGAACAAATATTCTGTTAAAAGCGGAGCTCATAATTTCAATTTTAAGAGGTCCTCCATCGAATCTGAAGTTTTGCCGCTTAAATAACACAGAAAACTGACTTTTTTACCTTATTTATTCTTGCAACCTAGGAAGAAATTTTTTTTTCATAAAAACCATGACCAAATCTTACAAAGCATTAAATTTGGAAGAAAAAATCTTATTAAGCCGAATTTCTATTTTCATTATTTGATTTTTTACAGAGCTTTAAATTTAAAATTTTACGTTTTTTGCCCTTTTCAGCTAAACTATTTAAGTTAGACGAAAAAGTCAAATGGCAATTTTTTAGCTTGTCTGATGGACCACAAAAAAGTTTTAGGCGAATTTTTTGTATCGTAAATATTCTTAAAGTTACAGGCGTATAAAGTCATCATTTTTGTATTATTAAGTTTAAATTTAAAGCTCTGTAAAAAATCAAATATTGAAAATAGAAATTCAGCTTAATAAGATTTTTTTGTCCAAATTTAATGCTTTGTAAGAATTAGTCATGGATTTTATGAAAAAAAAAATTCTTTCTAGGTTGCAAGAATAAATAAGGTAAAAAAGTCAGTTTTCTGTGTTATTTAAGCGGGAAAACTTCAGATTCGATGGAGGACCTCTTAAAATTAAAATTATGAGCTCCGCTTTTAACAGAATATTTGTTCGGACATATTCTACGATATTTTGGGCTGAGAGCAAGAAAAAAAAAATATCGAGGTTTTTTGGCACACCCTATTATATAATTATAATTGATGATCGATATAATGATGATATATAATTATAATTGATGATCGACACTATCGAAAGCTTTAGACAGATTAATAAATAATAAGAAGGTATTTTTATATAAGTTTTGTGATTTAACTATATTACAAAGTGCTTGAAAAATTGCTCGAATTATAGATTTATTTTTCCTAAAACCATTTTGAGAATCATTTAGGATTAGATCACTTTCTAATTCTATCGTAAACTACCCTCTCAACTATTTTGCCTATAATACTTAATTACTTAATTATATGACATAAAGAAAAAGATAGTTCGACAGAATTTTGTTTCAAAATTTTTAGATTTGTTTCTTCTCCTGTAGAATTTGTATTTTTAAGTGTATTTATTATTTCGATAATTTCGTTTGGATGGGTTGGATATAAATATAAGGTTTTATTTATGGGTATAATGACTTTTATATTTTCGCTATTTTGATTTGCAATTATTATAATATAATTGCAAATCAAAATAGCGAAAATCTATAGGACATGCATCTCTCAAAAATAAATTAATTTCATTTAATTTCTCTTTACAAAGTTTATTATCGCATAGGCTTTTTACAACATTGTTATCTTTGTTTTTATTACTAGAATGTTTATTTATTTCCAGGCCGCCTTTGTTTTATTCTTTGAATTTAAAATGTAGTTATTATTAAATAGTTTTTGGGCTTCTAAGACAACTTTTTTAAGTATATTTGAGTAAAGTAAGTAATATTTTTTCTCAATTAAATTGTTAGTCATAGTCAGGTATATATTTTTATCTACTTCTACAAGTTAACAACATTGGCTTTTGGGCATTTTAGTCACGGGCTGAAGTTGGCTGAATTGCGAAAAAGTGAGGTTAAATTCGTTAAATGTCAAATATTTATGAATTTAAATTGGCTTTAAATTCTTATTTCTGTTAGTATAGTATGCAACTCGTTTAATAAACTTCTCTAGACACTCGTTTTTATTAAACACTTGCTCGCAAGCTTCGGTCGTGCCTAATTAAACTCGTAATTAAAATGGCGTTTATAAAACTTGATACATAATATACTATTATAACTTGTGTATTTTTAAACCGTTTTAGATTTTACATTATAACTAATATTATATCTTATATATTATCCAACTGACGTTTTCTATACCTGTACATGTTTACAGAAAATAAATATTTTATTATTATTAATATTATTTTCTTGTCTTTGTTTTATGCTCTTCTCTTTAGACTTTCTCTGCATTTAACAAACTGCATGTTTTCTGTTTTACAATTACAATTAATTTTTACATTTTTTATATTACTGCATAAAGAACTGTCACTCCCACTATCAAAAGGGAAAAGCGTTACTATAGAAATCAACTATTAACAACTCGGAATGTTGCCGAGTTTAAATTCGATTTTTTTACGTTTTTTAATTTACGTTCTTGTTTATGTCCTTCGTATTAAATAAAAAAATTGGATGTTTTTAAAAAAGTATTTGTAGCGATATAAAAAATACTATTTATAAAATACAAATTCCTAGCCGGTAGAACATCAAACAAACACAATAACTTATACAAAAATAACGTTCAAAAGTACCATTTCAGATGGCGTGACTGGTAATGGCTAGAAGCAAGATTCCGTAACACAAGGCAATTTTATGTCCAGTCCAGTTGACAGCTGAATGAAAGAAACTGTCGGAAACAGGAAATGGAATTCGCAAGATAAAATCGTAAAAAGAGAACCGAGAGTCTGCGACGATCATAGCGCAGTTCGACTGGCATAAAAGAACTTTGTGATATACGAGAACATTAATTGCAAACAAATTATCAGAAAATGGAAAAATCTTCTATTGATATTTTTTTAATTTTAACAATGTTATTTGTTTAATGTTATGTTATGTGCAGGTGTTTAGCACCGCTTTTTTAATTTTTCATCATAATCTCTAGAAGTCCAAAAGTCGGTTTTGTAAAAAGTATTCATCTTATACAGTGGACCAACGAAAACTAAAAAATGTTTGTAGAGGTCATATTTTGAAAAAAATATTTTCTAATTTTAAACAAATATTAACCAGATTTTATGTTAATCCAGGTCCACATAACTTTATGGTAGTATTTGGTATTGTTTTAATTTTTTTTCTTAGGGTATATTGTTACATTATTGGGGTTATTTTATATTATTGTTACTAGTCTTAAGTCTCATCCTGTAAATGGTATTTAACTGTTGGATGTAAATTAAATTAAATAAAAATAAAATAAATAAAATAAACTGTAGTCTGTTAACTAATTGAATAAGTAGATTGTAATTATAACAATCATTTTGTAGATTTAATAACAAAATCATATTTAAATATTTAAACCATAATTCGTGTAATTTTCAAAAATGACTTAATTTTTATAAACCTTTTTGTAGACCCAGTAATAAAAGTATTGGTTGGAAATTGGGAACTTAAATGAAAAGGCTATTTCTATTTCAAAATGACCAGTACGCGCAGGTCATGATTTTCTTTTTCTATGACTTAAATATGTTGTTTTTTGGTCGAAATAATGAGACACGTATTTTTTTGTTTGGCGAAAAAAAAAATTTTTGTTTTTGATTTTTGGCCATTTATTTTTTTGCGGTAAAAATCGATTTTTTCCGTCAACCGAAAAAGTTTTTTTTTAAATGCGTATAACGTTCAAAAATACTCCGATTTGGACAATTATACTTGCAAAATGCTTGTAGGTACTGATTAACACTTTCCATTAAAAGTAACAAATTTAAATTCATTGTGATAATTTTTTATACGTTAAAAAACAAAAGTACGGAATTTTTTCAAAATTTTTTAAAAAGTGTATTTTTTATTTATTTTTATCAAAAAAGACAGTCCAAACTGCATTTGGCTAAGGTACTGTTGGATTGGAATTTAAAGTTCATTGTGGTATAATCGTTGTGTGAAAAAGTTGGTGAATTATTTTGTTTAAAATCAAATTTTTAAGGCGAAATACATGAGCATAGAGAAGGGATTGGTTTGGGTGGGAAAGATTTAGTACATAGGTGCCATCTTGGTTTAGTACTATTAAACCAAGATTTCCATGATCCTTATAGAATTATTGTTTGAGGGATTGTTGTCATAACCTCATTTCATTGACTCTGTCAAGTCGTGACTTGTTAAATATTTAAAACCTGAAAATTACAAGAATCCATTAATTGCTCCTGTTCAATACTTGAAGATTCCATGTAAGTTGTTCTACGCTTATAATTGCAGACGCAAAAAATACTGAATGATTATAACGCATTGTTTTTTATTAAAGTTGTACATATCATTAATTTTGTAACTGATTGCTAGACTTAAGAGGCAGGTAATATACTTAATACTCGGAAATTCCTTTTTCGATTCTGAAATCAACAAATTATAAAGAAATTTGGTAAAATATTATCATCAGTACTACCACAATACTTACTGATGTATTTCGTTACTTTAACCCACTTCACTGTATCCTCTAATTTTAGTTTGAAAACTAGTGATGGCATCTTTTTTGGATACTTCGCACTTTGCACACTCGTTAAATCCGAATAACCTTAATAACAGATTTCTGGTTCTATTTATTTTTCAAAAAAATGTATTCGAAGTATATTTAATCTTATACCTACAGAATCGTGCAAACCTATTTTTGTTCAAAATAAATTACTTACTTGAAATTTGTGTATTTTATAAAAAAAAACTATGTTATTTGAACAAACTAATCGTAATCACACTTACTTAACAAAAAATAAAGAATTATTACTAATAAAACAAACGAAAATGAACACTGTCTATAGTGGTATTTCTAATATCGCCTTACTTTTATACAACATGCTTCCCAATAGCCTTAAAAATTTTAATATTAAAAAATTTAAACCAGCATTAAAAGAATATCCAGTAACTAAGTGTGATTATAGCGTAAATGAATTTTTAATGTTCATCTTAAATAATAGTATATTATGTATCAAGTTTGATAAACGCCATTTTAAACACGAATTTAAATTTAGGCACGAGCGAGGTTGCGAGTGCTTAAATTAATGAGTGTATAGAAAAGTTTATAAACGAGGTGCATACTATACTTTTTCTACGACAAATACTTATTATTATCTTAAAATGATTTAAATCAAAAATTTGTATAGAGCGCCATCTATGAAAGATTAGGGGAATCTGTGTGTCACCGTCAAATGTCAATTTTTTAAATTTTATAAACACAGATTCTAAAGGTTATAAATCAAAGTGTATTTCTTGAAAATTGACAGTTTTTCACAGTGAAAGTAAAGAAAATTCTTTATGAGCACAGTGGAGTCCGTGCCCGAATTTAAGTTATAGTTTTACTGCCGGCGAAATTAAAAGGTCAGTACAATGTTCATATAAACTTTTCAAATATTGGCGTTGAGAAACTATTTAATACTTTTGTATTTTTGTATTGAGATAATAAAATAATTTTCACATTTAGTATTATTTTACAAGAAAGGCACCTTATTTTAACGATTGTATGACATTTGACAACCTTCAACTAACTTAAAACTAACTTCAGTCCGTGACTAAAAACCTGTTGCTAACTTCAGCCCGTGACTAAAGCGCCATAAAGCCACAACTTGTCAATGTGTATTTAAAAAGTCACTTAGTGTCATGGAAACATGTTTGAACTAATAAAGATATTTCTATTTCTATTTCTATATATTATAAACACTCTGGGCAGTTATTACGAACACGTTACGTTTCGTAAGTTACGAATTAGAATCATGTAAGCAGAAACATAAGTTGCAGACGCTAAAGTTAGTTGACTTTGTTGATGCGTATTGTCAGTAGAAACTGTTCTACTTTTCTAACTTTCGAAGACATTTTTGGATTTAGGGAACAATTTTAAATATAAATTGACTGCTAAATGTACGGAATACAAATTGCTATTGACGAGAATTATTAGTGGCTGCTTTTTCCCTATGAAAATGTAACGAAGTTACTTTTTCCCTACCCCTACCCTGTGTTATAGAATCCCGATTTAAATGATTTAATTTACGTAAGTCATAAACAACCCCGGAATAGCCCATATGTAGCGCTACCACCGAAATGACCCGTATGATAGTTAAAGCGCACAGCAAAAAGTAGCAAGATTGTTTACTTGTGCCCTTCTGCGAAATTCCTTTTAGCGTTTTTTATGCGGAGCTCGACACCGAGAGCACCGTCATACCAAAAGATTTGCCACAAAGCCGTGATTGGTCAATCCTGACTTCATGCTGGAGAATCGCGCAGCCCGCCATAGGAGGGAGACCAGAGGGCATATAAGCGGGCGCAGCGCCTTCGAAGAAAACACTTCTGAATTATTTCTGCAGCAGCCGGGACACCGACCGACCGACCGCCCGACCGTCCGACCGCCAAAGATAACGTAAGTTGTTGTAACTAATTTTCTTTTTGTTTGTTTGTTTCAGAAACTCCACTTTTATTTTCGTATTATTCTTTGTAAAGTCTTATTCCATTTTATTTATTGTTTTGTACATACGAGGGATTATTTTAATATATGTATTAACCGAACCACTCAATTTATTCATAAATTCCCCGGAACCCTGGAATTTTATCTCCACTGTTGACCCTAAAAGCTACCCTCGCATATAGTGGAACTTCAACCACTTTAAACCCGTTGAAGTTGGCGCCCGAGATTTTAATAGAAAGTCAGCAAGGTAAGTGACGCCAAGCATAAAAAGGAAAGTTTTCCCCTGGGAAATAAAACCCCTTTTTACAACAATTATCATTTTTGACTGGTTCATTTTTAGAGCAGGTATTTTAATTTTTATGGTAACTCCCCTAGACTTTTTTTATTTGGGGCCATTTAAAAAGTAAAATTACCACAACTTCTTAATTTTAACACTAAACTGCTACTAGAAGGTTCTCCAAGTATTTTTTTATGTAAATTTTATTGTCTGGGATGGTACGAAAAGAGCGCATCGAAGAGAGCAGCACAGAGCAATCAAAAACTAATCTGTGGTAAATGAAACAAAAAAATGCGGCGTCCTAGACACCGACGCGCCCGTCAAAGCAATATGGCCAATGTATTATGTTATGTTTTTTCTTCTGTATACCGCAATAGTGAAATTTATGTAATGATGTTTCTCATCCATTTTATTTAGGTGACTTAGTTCGGTGCTTTACTCAATTTTTTGCCGCTTTTATTTCCTTGTTCAATTCGGCGTAAAACAACAAAGAATAAACATTTATTATATTTGCACACGGAAACGTCTAGACATAAAATGGATTAAGTTGATACATCACATCTTTTCCCTGAAACAACATGACAAATATATATATATGGGGTATTCCATACCAAATCGACCACTTTTGAACCCGACCCCTTTAGATTTTGCTGAAACTTTTCCATCCTTTTCTACCCTTTGAAAAACATTTTTGAAAATTTTTTCAAATTTTTTTGTCCAACCTCAAAAAAGTTATGAATTTAAAAAAAAAAATGGCTTTTTTATTTTCAAATAGCCATAACTTTTTTAGAATTTGACTTTTGGGTACCTTTTTTTTTTTAATTTTTGTTTTTGAATGAACTTTTTAAAAAAATACACGAAAAAATACACGAAAAAAATTTAACATGATCAATTATATAAAATAATCGTTTTTTTTTTTAGTAAAATCGTCATTTTTCGAAGTTCGCCATTTTTTTTTTGTTTTTTTTTTCTCAAAAAAAACTTCAATTAATTTGAAAACTATCCCCGCTAATCCCGGAGTGGGCCGATTTTTTTTTAATTTTTTTTTATTTATTTAAAAAAAAATTGTCGAATTTTCTTTGACAATTTTTTTTTAAATAAATAAAAAAATACAAAAAAAAATCGGCCCACTCCGGGATTAGCGGGGATAGTTGTCAAATTAATTGAAGTTTTTTTTAAGAAAAAAAAACAAAAAAAAAAATGGCGAACTTCGAAAAAATGACGATTTTACTAAAAAAAAACGATTATTTTATATAATTGATCATGTTAAATTTTTTTCGTGTATTTTTTCGTGTATTTTTTTGAAAAGTTCATTCAAAAACAAAAATTAAAAAAAAAGGTACCCAAAAGTCAATTTCTAAAAAAGTTATGGCTATTTGAAAATAAAAAAGCCATTTTTTTTTTAAATTCATAACTTTTTTGAGGTTGGACAAAAAAATTTGAAAAAATTTTCAAAAATGTTTTTCAAAGGGTAGAAAAGGATGGAAAAGTTTCAGCAAAATCTAAAGGGGTCGGGTTCAAAAGTGGTCGATTTGGTATGGAATACCCCATATATACCTACCACAGTTTTTATTTAAAAATATGAAAAACCTCAAAATCAAAACACTATGGTTATATTATATTATGTGTTTTATAAGTAATATTATTATTATAAAGCGTATAGCATTAATATACGATACAAAGCCGAGTGTTGTTGACAGGGTTGGCATAAATTAACATTGGAAACGGGTAAAAAATTATGCTTCGCCCCTTTAATTTATATAATTTTAACTATTAACAATTTAATACTATTTTTGGAAAATAACGTAATGTTTTAAAAATTGGTAAAGAGAATTTCTAAAGAATTCGAATTTAAAATTAAAATTTTATAGTTATTAGGTAAAATAATTAGGACTATATATATTATTTCAAATGAAACAATTTTTGAGTTTGTATTTTATAAATTATTATAAAATTAATTAACTACATATTAGTATATTATTGTACAATAGATAATGCAGGCTATTATTCACGAGGATGAGGTTTGCGTCTCGAGTCGCTAGACGAGAGACTCGAATCATCCGAGTAAATAATGGGCATAATCTCAAGTGTAATACTATAGTTTATAAACTTTATCTACTCCAATAAGTAAATAATTAAATGATTTTCAAAATTAAATAAAAAAAATCCGACATCTGTCAAATGGTTAACCTCACTTTTTACTAATTTTAAATGTTAATATAGTCGCCTTCTCCCAATTTAAAACCCGATTGGTTCAGATCACAGTTAATATTGAAATCGGCCAATCACTGATTCCCGTTGTTAGGCAGGAAATTTATAATGTTTATCAGTATTTACGAAAAAAAAAAACAAAATTATGCAATAAGAGTAAAGAAAGTAAATTTAAAAAAAACTGAATTATTTAAAAAAAAGCTGACTTATCTAAAAAATGCTGATTTTTTTATAAAGTAATTTTTCTTTCAACTATGCTTGTAGATCAATTAAGTAAGTAATGCGGGTAGATTATATACACTTTCTATAAATTCGTATGGTCATATATCATATGACCATACGTATTTAAAAAATTGAAATGTTTATTTATTATCCAAATTCGGAAAGATTGTTAAGAATAGGTAGGTGGACTTTATTTTTGTGTTGTCTGTTAGTTAGTCCGTCAAATTTTTCGAAAATATTTTCGAAAATGTCTTGCTCAAAACTAAAAGAAAATTGTGCAAACAAGAAACAAAAATCGGAGAGAAAAAAAAATATAGTTTAAGATACTAAAAGATAATTATAATTAAATGAAAACGAATCGGACAAAAGTCCGTTTATTTTTTTTCGCATCGAAAAAAAATCGATTGATTGAAATTCCCAAAACCAAATCATATATTCGAAGATCCAACAAATATCAAGTAATAATGTGAATTTTTTCCATATGTAATTGAGATGTTGACAGATTTTTTTATATTACTAACAAAGAATAACCACATATAATTTTAGAAACAGTGACAAATAAAGCAAGACAAATAACCAAGACAAATCTTTGACTTGACATTTTGGTATTCGAAGCTCCCAAATTTATAGGGGCCCTATTCATGTAAACGCTATTTATCGCCCTGTACTGCCCTACTATGGAGAAAGGCAGTAACTGCTAAACAAGAAATTTGTGTAAAATTAGCATAAACTACATTTTTATAAAAAGCAGTAGTTATTTAATAGATTTTTTTTAACTTATGAGATATTTGACTGCATTTCTGTGTTGAATTCGGTTACAAAATGTCCATAGCTTTACCATAGCACAAGAAAACGCATCTTGCATTTTTTTGCAGTTACTGCCTTTCACCATAGTAGGGCAGTGTAGTTGCACTATCACTTTCACTTGATGCAATGATTTTGGCATCACATTGACAACCGTTCCCGATCAGCTGATTGATGACGTGTACGTAGTTTCCTTTTAAATTTACTAAAGTATATAAACTATCAAAATTTAATTACAACTGTAACATCTTTTAATTTATACTACACAGTTTTACATTTAATACTATTTTAATTTTTTTCAACAGGTTTTCTGTTTACGTTTTATGGTGTATAAAAGTTAAACTACTATTATTTTAACTATACTACTTACTATTAACTACTATTAACTAGTCAAAGCAATCAAGACAAATTATCACAGCAACATAATTGTCGTGTAATTCGATGTGGATGTTGATGTTGTAAATTGTCCATGATGGACGTTATTAAAATCGCGATTGGACAGTTGTCCCATGAAGGATTTGGGCGTTTGCTATGGGCTATCGACGCGGCGACGTTTACTTCCGTAATTAAATCGGATTTGGTTGCCATTCCCGGCTCCGATACCGAATTTTACGCAACTTATCGGTGAAAATGATGTTCCGAGCCATATAACGTGGATTTAATGATTACTCTAATGGACCGTAAAATACCCTTAACCCTGTTTTCCAGATGAGAGGTACACTGGATGTGTTACATGTTACAACAATTCTGTATTATACTAATTTGCTTGGTGTTTAGGTCGCGCTTTCATTTTCCGAATAAAAAATAATCACATTTCTTTATACTGGGCAAATTTACTACAGATATGAAAATGAAATGAAATGAAATGAAATCAAATCAAATCAAATCAAATCAAATCAAATCAAATCAAATCAAATCAAATCAAATCAAATCAAATCAAATCAAATCAAATCAAATCAAATCAAATCAAATCAAATCAAATCAAATCAAATCAAATCAAATCAAATCAAATCAAATCAAATCAAATCAAATCAAATCAAATCAAATCAAATCAAATCAAATCAAATCAAATCAAATCAAATCAAATCAAATCAAATCAAATCAAATCAAATCAAATCAAATCAAATCAAATCAAATCAAATCAAATCAAATCAAATCAAATCAAATCAAATCAAATCAAATCAAATCAAATCAAATCAAATCAAATCAAATCAAATCAAATCAAATCAAATCAAATCAAATCAAATCAAATCAAATCAAATCAAATCAAATCAAATCAAATCAAATCAAATCAAATCAAATCAAATCAAATCAAATCAAATCAAATCAAATCAAATCAAATCAAATCAAATCAAATCAAATCAAATCAAATCAAATCAAATCAAATCAAATCAAATCAAATCAAATCAAATCAAATCAAATCAAATCAAATCAAATCAAATCAAATCAAATCAAATCAAATCAAATCAAATCAAATCAAATCAAATCAAATCAAATCAAATCAAATCAAATCAAATCAAATCAAATCAAATCAAATCAAATCAAATCAAATCAAATCAAATCAAAAATGAAATGAAATGAAATGAAATGACAATACAACTTATTAATATTAGAACCAATAATATGCCAGTATTCCATAGTTACTCATTTTATCACAGCGACAATATTTTGTATTACCTGGTTTACTCGTTATCAAGGATTTTGACACTTTTCTTTATTTGACATTTGTTGACATTTAAATCCTGTGTTTGTTATATGAATAAAATAATGAATTATAAACTTTAAAATATCGATGGGTTGGTGTAAATAATAATGAAATTAAGGCAAGTTTAAATAAATAAGGTTTATTAAAGTCTTTTTATATTTTAAAGCACATTTTAATTTCAAAAGTCAAACTGACAATTCGTTAAATCCTAAAATTCATTATATTTTCTCACTAACTATAACTCGTGGTATGATTAATAATTATATCATCGATTATAATCGATGATATTTACTCATTGAAACCAATGCAGCACATTTGGGGGTTGTTTTTCGCAATAATTCTGCTATTTTGTAAAGATTTTAATTTAAAAATTAAAAATTTGTAATCAGTCTGTCCATAATCAACTGAAGTGTACATAACACCAATAGGTCCTTTAACTTGATCGTTAAACATGGTCCTCCAAGGACGAGTAAATCATTGGAACTACAAATAAGGATTGTTTGTGCATCAGTTGTAACCATTCAAGTGTATTTGATTATTGTGTAGGAACTGTGTGTTAATTTTACTGTCTTGTCTCCGAGAAGATTGTAAATTTTCTACGAATATTATCCATATGCACAAAGCAAAATTAGAAACCCTTTTAAGCAAGTAATAAACCCTTCAAAAGTTTGGTAATGTTAAATGCATTTAATAAGGCAATACAACAAAACTTTATTATTTCAATTATTAAAAACAATACTTTATAACTTTTTCCAACAAAAAAATACTAATTCAAAATTTATTATTTGCAATTTAAAGGGCAAATGCAATGTATTCACTGCTTGTTATAAAATGGAAAAAGTTTAGCTTTAAATTAATTTAATCTATTCTATAATAAATTTAGTTTGATCCAAAAAAAGATAAAAAGCATGATTTAATTAATCAAATCAGTTAACTTTATTATTTTACGAACATTTTGTGTGTTCAATATTTATTCAAGCAAATAATATAAACATATATTTTGTTGTTACAAAGTAACTCATTAAAATTTTAGTCAGTTTTATTTAACAATGTAGCTTTGTTTTCGTAAATGCACTTTTTTATAATAAATATAAATAAACATAGGCTTTTATAAAAAAAATAATTCAAACTTTTTAGTCCTAGTGCTTATAAAAAAGTAAAAAAAAAGACAAAAAAATTTGTATTCTTCAAATAAAAAAACTCGAATTTTAATAAAAGCAAATGGTGTAGACATGATACTGGTGAGTTGTCAGTATTTTTTATTATTTTTTTTTAAGATTATGAACAATAGTTTTATTTTTATTTAATGAAAAATAAACCTTTACAGAAAAAGAAAATAAGCACGCAGGCACAAAACAAAAAAAATCGAGACAATCACATAAAAATTCAGAGTAAAATTGTTTCATATTCTTGTAAAATTTCTAGCAGTTAAATAAATAATCGCCCGTACTATACGTGGTGGCATTTGTTACAGTTTCCATTATATAAGATGACAAACCCCCAACATGCATTATAAATTTCCCTGGAGAAGCATTTCAGAAATAAATTCAAAAATAAAACGCTCAAATGTAATTTAGTGTAACGTGTTTATATAGAACAACCAGGCCACCACTCAAATACAATATACACGCGTCTTTATTTTCTTATTCTACTACTATTTTAATTTGAATATGTTTTTTTTATGTCAAGCAGGTAGTTTTTTAAAAAGAACACTTAAAGATTTTAGAGTAAAAAGTTTAAATTATTAGAAAAATACTAGAAAAATATGAAAGCGCGCGAATGACATAAAAAATAAATGCACAGCAGACTAGAAAAAATAAATAATTGGGTATTTGCTTCCAATAGCGTTTCGAGGGAATAATTGCGATTTCACTCAAAAAAAAAACTCTATATTAACAGGATAAGCATTTTATATATTTAACAATAAAACACAAGTTGTCAAATAAAAAAATTATATATACTTAGTTGGTATAACAAAGCACGTTACAAAAGTTGTTATTAAAACATTTTTTCCTATAATAGGTAATCCAAGGGAATTTCCGGAAAATTTAACGATTTCATTGGCTCTCTAAACGACGTTTATGATACCATAAAACAAAATAGATAACACACGTGCGTATTTACTGAGGGAAACTCCTTGGAGGAAAATTAAGAATAATTTATTTGAGTTTTAGATTAGGGTAGGAAAGTATTAACTTTATTATCCATAAACACAGCCCCTCGCCTTTGTAGTGTAAATTATATTTGTAACTAAAATGTATATAGTTTTTAAATCCTCAATAATCATAAATTGACAAACATACATAATACATAAAACGTACAATTATTAAAAGGAGAAAGTAAAGTTAAAACCGTGGGACAGATGTCCAATTTTATAATTGTATACGAGGCCTTGCGAGGGTCAAGAAACTTTTATGTGCTTACACAGTAAAACAATATTTGTTAATTTTAACCAGATTTTGTGTTAATCCAGGTCCACATAAATTTATGTTAAGTTTACAACCAACTGTAATCTGTTAACTAATTAAATAAGTAGTTTGTAATTATAACAAGCTTTTTGTAGATTTCTATATCAATAATTTAACCATAATTCTTGTAATTTAAAAAAAAATCTTATTTTTACAAACTTTTTGGTAGACCCAGTAACAAAAGTATTTGTTGGAAATTGGGAATGTAAATGAAAAATTGGGAATGTAAATGAAAAGAATTTTGATAAGAAATTTTGATTTAATAATTAATTTTCTAAACAAAAAAATTAACACATACCTACATAAAAGAACACAAAAATAACATACCAGGTGTGTTCAGAAAATATCGGGAATTTTCGTTTTTTGAAACAAATATTTATTTATTCGTCTACATTAATGTTGTCGCCTTCAAAATAGTCCCCATTGGATATTATGCACATGTGCCAGCTCTTCTTTCAATACTCGAAACACTTCTAAATTTCGATCTTTGGGATAGCCTTTAGTTCTTTCAGCGATGCGCTTTTAATGTCATCTATGCTTGCAAAACGGCGGCCCTTTAGAGTTCTCTTTATTTTTGGGAATAGGAAAAAGTCAGACAGACGCATGTCTGGCGAATATGAAGGCTGGGGCATCATTACAGTATTGTTTTTGGCCAAAAATTTGTTCAAAATTTAACAATTTTAGAACAAATTTTGCTGCCACGCGTTTCATACCCAAAACATTCGAAAAAATTTCATGGGATGAGCCAATACCAACATCATCAGCGACTTCTCTGATGGTTTATAACCATTTATTCCACTTTTTCCATATTTTTTCGGTTGTTAATGTGCTTGTGCGTTCGGGGCGTTCGTCATCTTCAACGTCTTCACGGCCATCTTGGAAACTCTTATACCACTTGTAAACTCTTGTTTTACTTATAGCAGACTCACTATAGGCCTTTGTTAACATTTCACAGAATTTATTTCATTTTTTAAGCAAAATTGGATACAAATTCTTTGATCCATTTCTTTTAACGAACGAAAAATCGCCGAGCTCATAAAACACGTCTAACCTTAGCGGCTGCCACAGACAAAGTAAACAATGAAAACAGATAAAGTTTTTATCATACTTCGGGGGCATGTATACCTACATAATAAAGAAAATTTTATGAGAACCGGACCCTCCGAACCCGCGAAATTTAACAATTCCCGTTATTTTCTGAACACACCTCGTACATACAATTTAATAACACACCATTATGAAATCATAATTATCAGTACTACTAAAACACTGCTTACAAAATTGCATATAACCTTCACAAAACTTTTGGTAAAATATATTCCTTTGTTAAAATTTTACAAAATAAAATTAACAAACTACAAACTCATATTAATATATTTTTATAACAGTGTATGCCATAATCAATCACTTCAGTCTCGAATGTGGATTATTTGGTGTTTAATTTATAGATTGAGACTGCTTGAAAATTAAAATATTTATTAAATAAAATAATAACAATAATAGAATATTTAGTTCATGAAACAAAATATAAGTTGTAGGTAAAATTTCTATTTATTTAAAAGTTTTAAAGTTTGGAACCAATAAATAGGATGCAGACTTCTAGATGGGTAGACTGTTCTGCAATAGTAAATTATCCAATCTAAATGTAATTTGTTCGTTTGGCAAATTAAACAAGTTTTGACGGTTAATGAATCGGTCCGGAAAAGGAGACACGTATTTATCAGAATTGGCGAATTGGGAATTCGCTATCAATCGGGCGAAGGGGAGCCAAACCTGGCAGGTAAACGTAGGTAAGGAAACGCTGTGAAAATAGTATTTAATACAAGTTTGTCAGATCCACGATAATTATAATTATTTCGTTTGTTTGCTATGCATTTAAATTTTAATTTTAAATTTCATCAAATTTTTATTTTGTGTTTTAATTTAGGTATACAACTTTAACGTTAACTTTGGTAATTATACAGGGTGCACCAAGTATCCTTCTATGTGTATTTTTTATTGAAAGATATACAAATTCGGTTAAATAAGAGAAATGTTGTTTAAAAAAGCCAGCGGTTCTCATATATTTAATAGTATATTATGTATCAAGTTTTATAAACGCCATTTTATACACGAATTTAATTTAGGCACGAGCGAGCTTGAGAGCAAGTGCTTAAATTAATGAGTGTATAGAAAAGTTTATAAACGAGGTGCATACTATACTCTATACTTTTTCTACGACAAATACTTATTATTATCTTAAAATGATTTGTATAGAGCGCCATCTATAAAACAATAGGGGAAACTGTGTGTCACCGTCAAATGTCACATTTTTATATTTTATAAACACAATTATAAAGGTTATAAATCGAAATGTATTTCTTAAAAATTGACAGTTTTTTACAGTGAAAGTAAAGAAAATGTTTTATAAGGACTTTACAGTAGAGTCCGTGCCCGAATTTAAGTTATAGTTTACTGCCGGCGAAATTAAAAGGTAAGTACATTGTTCATATAAACTTTTCAAATATTGGCGTTGAGAAACTATTTAATACTTTTGTATTTTTGTATTGAGATAATAAAATAATTTTCACATTTAGTATTATTTTACAAGGAAGGCGCTTTATTTTAACGATTGTATGACATTTTATAACTGTCAACTAAGTTAAAACTAACTTCAGCCCGTGACTAAAAACCTGTTGCTAACTTCAGCCCGTGACTAAATCGCCATAAAGCCACAACTTGTCAATGTGTATTTAAAAGGTCACTAAGTCATGAAAACATATACGATATACGATAAAGAGCGTTTTAAAGGTGGGAGTAGAAAAATAAATTAAAAACCTCGTTATTCCTGAAAAATTTAAAAATAAGTAAGTTCTACATGTAAACATACACGTTTTTATTATATTCTGTTTTTATACTGGCAACCATAACTTATGTAGTTTGATGCAGAGTTGGATTGCTTGATTTTTTCTATCATACCATATAAAATTGCAATATGGCGGCCAAAGTAAAAACAAAAGATGGTGGTGGTAGCTTAAAATCTAGTAGGCAAAAAAAATCACAAATTGGATAAAAATGTACATAGATAAATGTCTATGTTTATATGAGATACATTCTTTTTTTTAAATTTCCAGAAATAATGAAGTTATAACAATATTTGGTTTTGACAAATTATTTGAGAACCACTGATTTTGATCCAATTTTGAAATGTCATTTTAATATAAACATTCAATTTTCTTAGTTTCTTCAAGAAACTTTCTTGACCCATTACTGGTAATTTTCATAAGAATGACTTTTTAGGTAGATAAACTGGTTTAGAGGATTAACCTACTTAAGATTTATGTTTATTTGTATTAATTAAAGTCACGTGCTCAGAAATGCTTTGTTGTTTCTTATTTTAAGTCGAACTTGCTTTGCTAAATAGGCACTGGCCACCGTACGAATTATTATTGTTTATTCTGACATGCCACCGTATGATTTTTTTTTTATTTATTTATAAAATAGTCGAACTGTCAAAAACCAGAAATTTTAAATTGGGTTGATGATGAATTTGAAAGTCCCAGCTACTTTCGACAGGGTTATTCTTTTCAATCTAATGATGCTGTCAGGGATCTTAAAAGTTTAGGGCCACGATTGGAACAAATTGACGAAGATGGTAAGGGAGTTATTAATAAAAACGAAAGGATCAATGGATGTCTGCTTAATGACAAATTTAATTTAGAGGCAGACTTGGAAGAATGTATTAAGAATTTCTGTAATTTGAAATAATTGTTTTTGAAATAAACTTATATGGGTTAGAAAATCAAGTTGGTTCGAAATAAGCCTGGTAAAAAAATTAAAGTTTATATACCTTTACAAAAATATTATACTATGCAACAAAACGTATTTCACAGTAAAAAATATTTGTTAATTTTAACCAAATATTAACTAGATTTTATGGTAATCCACGTCCACATAAATTTATGTTAAGTTTACAACCAACTGTAATCTGTTTTGTAGATTTAATAACAAAATCATATATCAATAATTCAACTTTTTATAGACCCAATAACAAAAGTATTTGTTGGAAATTTGGAACTTAAATAAAAAATTTTTTTATAAGAAATGTTGCTGTATTAATCAATTTCCTAAACAAAAAAAAAATAATTCATACCTGCATAAATGAACAAAAAAATAACATACACGCAATTAAATAACACACCATTCTAAAATCATGAAATTATAAAGAAATTTGGTACAATATAATCATCAGTACTACTACTGTATTTTGTTACTTTAAGTCATTTTACTGTATACATGTATCCCTTAATTTCAGATTGAAAACCAGTGATGTTTTTTTTCGGATACTTCGCACTTAGCACACTCGTTAAATAGGTATAATTAATCCGAATAACAATAATAAACGATTTTTGATAATATGCACACATTAGAATAAAGTAAGCAAAAACATAAGTTGCAGACGCTGAAATCTCGAGTACTTTTCCAATGAAATAGTTTGTTACACATTTACAAAATAATCTGTAAAATTTTATATTAACAAAATGCTTACAAAATTGCATATTACGGTTAAAAAATTTCGGTAAAATATTTTCTTTTGTAAATAAATATAATTAACAATCAACAAACTCATGTTAAGAAATCTGATTTTAATAACCGTGTAGTTTTAATTTTTATAGAAAAAATTGGAAAAGCATGGAAATGGTAGCAGTGACAGTGATATATGCAGTGTTATTTAAAATCTAAAAGTAAGTTGTGAAATCGAATAATATGGAAACAAAAATGAAGCAACAGAAAACTTTTAGTATGTTGAATGCAGCAAAAGGCTAAAGAGAAGAGTAGAAAACAAAGAAAAGAAAACCATGTCCGTTAAACCTAACCTAAAAATATTTAATTAAATGCTTGAAAAAAAATTGAAATAAAACCGCCGGGCTAATATCTCGGTTAGCGCTTCAGGAGTGAAATGTATGCTGCGATAATATATTTTTTTATCCATCTATTTTGTAAATATATTTTTACAAGTTTTTGATGAAATCAGGTACCTTGGTACAATTTTTCTGCATGAAAAATAAATTAGCAAAGCGAGAATGCAAAAACGAATGACTACAATTAAAATGAAAAATCCCTTTAATTTAAAATGTTTTATTAAAATTTGGCAACTGCGTGAACCCTATCAGGTGCGGTGAATTTAAATTCATCCGCTTCCCTGTTGCCAACGTCAATCTACGGCGTTCGTTTTGCGCGATGTTGTTTTTAGTTAGCGCCCTTATCTTTGCCATTCCGAATTAGTTAGTCTCATCTTTTCTTTGTAGCGATGAAGAACGACAACTGAAGACGAAGTAATTGTACTTATTATTCATACATTAAGCCGACGTAATCCAAAGAACGGATTCATAAGCGAATAGACAAACAAGAATCTTTAAATCCACATAATAATACGTGATGGGGAATAACATAATCACCCAGACGACTAAAAAAACAATGAAAATATATCTTTTGTCCTAAAAGTAAATAAAATGCAAAAAGTTAGTTTATTCATCATTATTTTTGCCTAATATGCTAGCTAAATGTTTAAACTATTTTCATAGCCCGTTGGGATGGCTTTTATCTCCATACATTTTTTTACTAAATGTATAGTCTTAAAACACACCCCAGTTGGTAAAGCCCTCTTAGGAGGTCGTGGATGACAGTTTCGATATTTTGAATTTTGTCGCCTGACCGGGCAATACGCCCGATTTAGGCTAGGAGAGTGCGGGATAAGAAGGGAAAATATTTTGGTTTTTGGGGGACATTGGACTGATCCAAAACTAAGTACAATCAGAAATACCCCTTAACCAGGGATTCAGTAATAGAAAATTCAATTGGGGTTCATGAAGGTTGGTTAGTACGCTGCTGGTCTTGTAGTCTGCTAAAAGTTGTACGCAAATTGTTTGCCCCACTGTGTAAAGCCATTTCTTATTTCTCCTTATCAATAAAAAAATATTCTCGGTATCTGTTACTACTAAGTCTATATTAATTTGTATTACTTCTTTATTCTTCGAAATAATTTCTTTTTTATTAACCATCTATACCATTTTTACGTATTTAAAATTAACTGAGGAACACTTTTTTATTATTTCCCATTATCAAATTTTAAAGTTAAGATGCTTAGTACCATCTATACCATTTTCACGTATTTAAAATTAACTGAGGAACTTTTTTTTTATTTCCCATTATCAAATTTTAAAGTTAAGATGCTTAGTAGGTACTTATTATTCTAGCCTTTGTATATCAAAATTAATTATGAAATTATTTTGTTAATAGTTAATTTTAGTAAAAAATGTATATGTAGACTACGCTTTGTGTTTACTTTTTCTGTCAAAAACAACCAGGACATTTTATGTAAATTTACTTAATAACAAGAAAGTTTTTTTGACAATTGAATAAGAAATGCAGTTAAATACTTGAGGTTATTTATCTATGCGTTTAATGCTTATTTGTAGGTGTATTAAAAACCCTGTATTAAGTTAATTTTTAATTACATAACTAGAGTAATTTATTTTTTCTACTTCGATCTTTAAAACACCCATTATTGTACAGGTTTCCATAACACTAAGTGACCTTTTAGATACACATTGACAAGTTGTGGCTTTTTGGCGTCTTAGACACGGGCTGAAGTTAGCAACAGGTTTTTGTGAAGGCTGAAGTTACTTTATTAGTTGACAGTTGTCAAATGTCATAAAATCCTTAAAATAAAGTGCATAATTTGAAAATTATTTATTATTTATCTTAACGCCAATATTTAAAAAGTTTATATTAACATTTTACTGACCTTAGGCATTTATCAAACTTGATACATAATATATACTATTAAAAGCCATCTCATTATTTTAAAACACCGACTTTAACTAGCTGGGATGGGCTTTTTGGCGAGTTGTTTTGTGCTAAAAGAATAATGCATGAAAATCCGGCTTATATTTTTTTCAAACATAACCTTTGCTACGTAAACGAAAAGTTAAGCGGCTTATGAAATTGATGCAAAAAATACCATTGCGGATGAAAAACGGCTTTTGTTGTGTCTGGTGAAAGATATGTCATTTTTATGGCGACACAAAAAGTAATAATGTTATGAATTAATTCTACATAATCATTAAAAATTTCATTCCATTTATTCAAATTAAACAACCCGTTGGAAATTGTTGATTACTGACTCGTATTTAATTTTTTTTTATAATTATCAAATTTTCTGTAAAGTTTAATATAAAATAAAAACGATTTTTATATTAAAAATAATATAAATTATATTGTCTGATTATAATTAAATTAAATTTAATTTATTTATTTTTAATTTTAATTTAAACCACTTGTTCTATCTTATCGTGTAACTTCACGACTTTACCAATAGGGGCCATATTTCTACAATTTATTTTTTTGGCCTAGACTATGGTTTAAAGCTGTGCTAAGATCCTATAGGTGGCGCTGTAGTAAAGTTATTAACAAATTCTAAAATAATAAATTAATCCCGGCGCATTCGCCATTTTTTGTCATTATTACAAATATTTTACATTAAAATAAATAAGATGAGTTTAAAAGTATCTAAAACTTTAATTATACATATAGTTAAGGCCACAATCCACACAACAAGGTCTGTTCTATCTCGTACTAAAAATACAAAAATTCACTGCAACACTGCACAGTTACACGGCGGCCATTTTTGTTGTTTTTAATTTTTGTGATTTGGGTTTGTGCTTTGTTTATACTGATTAATAATCGTTTTAAACGTTGTGTTTCTCATAGTAAGCCTTAAAAGAGGCATTAAAGTGCTAAGAACAACCATTTTACTCCTCTATTGTAAAAAATAAACTTTATTCTATCAGGGCTGTCATAAAACTGTCAAATATCAATTTAAAGGTTAAATATAACCCACAAATTAACCTTCAAATTGTCATTTGACAGCCCTGATAGAATAAGGTAAATTTATTATAAAAGAGTAAAATGGTTGTCCTTAGCACTTAAAGGCCTTATTTGAGGCTTACAAGTGCCTCTGTAAGAAACCCAACGTTTAAAACAATTATTAAACATCACAAACCCAAAGCACGTTAAAGTTAAAGTGTGCAGTGCAGTGATTTTTAGTATTTTTAGGATGAGATAAAACAGACCTTGTTGTGTGGATTGTGGTTGAGGCCAAATCTGTATGGGTACACGTCATCAATGCGATATAATGACGTCAGCATTACCAACTTTGAATTGTAAAGTAACTGTGGTTAAATTTGCTTTTTTGAGGTGTAAAGCTTGAATTATAGATTACCTTCCTTCCTTCCTCGCGTAGTCGTGCCCGTACGATTAGTGCGTCTTGTAAAAAGTCAATTTATAGATTTCCGTGTAAAATTCCGTAACCATGCGCGATGACACCTAAAATGGTTGACATTTGTTTTTGTTTATATTCTGCGTTTTAGCCATTGTGTGTAAATATGAAAGATAAACATTTATATATTAGTGCAGTGATCACAATTTTAATTGCCCATGCAGCTTGTTGTATAATGAAATAACATCGAACAAGACGTTGGAAGACTCGCTCACTTTACCAAGACCGGGAAACTACGAGGTTTTACAAAGCAACGTTTCTAAAAATGAAAGACACTGATCATAAACAATATCTAAATATCCTATTTAGAGATACAAATTATTTAATAAACTGAACACCTATCTTAAATAATACTAAACAATCATGTATTTTAAATATTTTGCGCCTACTCGCTGTCACCCTACAGCGCATGTCCATAACAAGCACTGTGATTGGTCATGTCAAAGACCTTTACGGTGAAAGATAAAACTTCTACGAGAAGAAGGAATGTCGTCCTTACGGTACGAAAATCTATAAATGGCAATGGCAATTTAAATAAACATTTTTGACGTAATTGTCACCATTAACATTGCCCGTTATTAATTCTAATTAAACTTAACAATTATTGATATTTTAAAATATGATTTTGTAAAGAAAATATTTTATCCTTTAATTTTTTTATAACTATAATTGCAAAATATTATCACAAAATTCTTACACGGGAAATGTTAATGGTGACAATTACGTCAAAAATGTTTATTGGGTTTGGTATTGTTCTTATTCTACGGGAGGAAGGAAGGACGGAAGGAAGGCAATCTATAATTAAGGCTTAATTCTGATGTTATTCATTAGCGTATTCTTTACCAAGAACTGTAAAATGTCCCTGTTTTAAAAAGTTTTTTTACGAAATTATAAAAATAAAACAATTCACTTGGTAATTTTTGTGTGTGCCAGTTGATAATAGCTTAAGGCTGGCGCGCATCGTTCAATATTATTGATGGGTCACCGTAATTTATATTGACGTTTTTTTTTTGTAATTTTGATATTTCCTTGGTAAACATCGTTTGTTTCAGAATATTATAAATAATTTTATACATTATAATATTATGTTTCATCACTGGATTGTGCAAACAATGTTACAATACTCGTTGGTTCGCTCTGACAACAAAGACGATTGCTAATTTAGTAGTTTTGTGTTTCTGATAATTTAGTATTTTTTGTTATGTAGATATGTAATAAAAATGTAGTAAACTCCGATTGTTTCCTTTATAAACACATCAAAATTTGCTTGTAGCAAAATTAGTTAGTGTAGTAGATTACAACAATGATGTTATAATTCCATCTTAATAAACAGCCCCTAAAGCTATAAACAGTCAACAATACACAAGCGTTAGATGATGCCTGAACACGTATGAATAGACCTTAACGCTGACGTGATATGCCGTTGATGATGTGCACCCATTCAGTTTGGCCGCGACTATATTATATACAGCATTTAGGGCTATTTGCAAAATTACACATACCTACATGTATCAAGTTTGATAAACTCCATTTTAATAATGGGCATTTTAAAGGTGGAGTAGAAAAAATAATAAACATTTAAAGATCTCTAATATACTGTGTGTTTTATTTTAATTGGCAACAATTTGGTATTTATTTAAAAACACTTAGCGTTTTTGAATTTTGCATATTCAAAAACCCCTAAAACGATAATTTTCAAGCACTCTGTTTAAATTCTAGCACAGGTTTGCAAATTGCCTATGAATCGTTTATTTTTAAGTTTAGCTGCACTATGCAATAATAATTTTTTGTTTCAAAATATGTAAAAATACACAAATATTCACAAAAATGTTACACTTACATACACATTATGTAATGTAATTTAATTCAATATTGTAAATTAAACAAAATTTATTAATTTAAGGATTTATATTATTTATGATCTATAATTTATATTTAATATATTTACATTATATGTGTTACACATAAAATTAACAAATTTTGTTTAATTTACAAAAATTAAATTAAATTCTTTTAATTTTAAAAATAAACTACGAATATTTTAATTTTAAATACCTTTTATTTCAATTTAATAAGTTGTGTGTCAACATACACTGCCCGTCAAAATTAACGCATCTTTATGATATTTTGTTTCAAAATACTTCAACTTATATCTCAGTTTATGTGTTCGAGGGTTTTTCAAAAAAATATTTAGCCCATTAATAAAATAATATAAAAACGTTCTAAAAATAACTTTTAGAGAATTGTTTTTAAGTAATTAAAGATATGATGTTAAATACAGTATTTTTGTAAGTATGTCCTAAAAATTTTGTACAAACAGTAAGAAATATACAGCGCTTCAAAGTTGGTAAAAATTACCCCTTTTTGATTACTTTGCTGAAAAGTGGTCATTTTTGTCGATTTTAAAGCGCTGTATTTTCGTTACTGTTCGTTTGATTTGTACAACATTTTCAGGGTTTACTATCAAAAATACGGTCTTTTACAGGCTATTTCTTATGTATATTTTTTTGGAGCATTTTTTATTATTAAATAAAAGGGCTCTAAGGATATTTTTTCCAAAAACCCTTGAACACGAAAACTGAGATATAAGTTAAAGTATTTTTATCCAAAATTTTATAAAGATTGGTAAAGGCGTTTTGGAGTTGAATTTTTTTACTTGTAATGCGTTAATTTTGACGCGCAGTGTATTTATGACGTTAAAAAATAGTAAAACGAACCAAAACACCCGTTTTAGTATAATACCTCAAGAGTAATTTAAAAAATATATTTTTTTGAGATTGAGAAAAATAAAGGGACCATTTGGTGAATTTCCACTCATCTGTCAGACTGTTCTAACCTTACTTTCAACTTTATTTTGACGATTGTATGACATTTGATAACTCCAACTAACTTTAGAGTCATTCTTGTCAATAAAAACATTTACGATAATGTTTATTTTTAACGTGGAAGTAGTAAATAGTATATTGTGCATTAAGTATAATTAGTGACAAGTTTATAAACTACTTGCATACTATACTTTATCTACGACGAACACAAAGAAGACTTTAATTCAATTTTATTTGTTAAACATATCTTACAACGGTAGGATGAATTTTCACCAATTTATAATAAAGCTAAATTTAGCCATAAAGTGGATAATTTTTTTACTGATAAAACCAGTTTCTATTAGTTTCTATTAGCCCGAAGTTTCTTAGTCAAAGGGTATAACTACGTAGTAGAGATAAGTAGCAATCAGACGTTCTATTTGCAGTCTTTACCTGATTACCTTTGTGGGACAAAACAAGATCCAGTAAAGATAGTTCGTACTTTGTGAATTATACGTCGTCAGTTGTTCTTAAAGTTTATCAATATGTAGCAAGACAAAACACTTTAGGATTTAGTTCGGCTTTGCGGATACCTATCGCTGCTCCTGAAAAAGTTTGGTTATAACTTCAGGGTTTGCTACAGTTAATCAATTTGTTTTATAATACAATACATAGATTTGCAAAATATAGTTTGAGACATGCATAAACTAAACTTAATTATAAAAATAAAAAATAATTTAATTCTTAACTCTTATTTTAATTTAGGTAATTGGTTTTAAATTTAAACATTATATAATATTTTTAGATTAGTAGTTTACACATTTGTTAACATGAGTTTGTAGTTTTTTGTAGAAAACCAGGATTTGTAATTATTTTAACAAAGGAAAATATTTTACCGAAAGTTTTGTAAAGGTTATTGCATTTTGTTAATTTCAAAGGTTACAGATTATTTTAATAATGTTTAGCAAATTATTTTTTTGAAAAAGTACACGTGATTTCAGGCAGTCAATCAAAACATTTCCCACTGACAATACGCATCAACAAGTTTAACTGACTTCAGCGTTTGCAACTTATGTTTCTGCTTACTTTATTCGTAACGTGTTCGTAATAACTGTCCAGTGTGTATAATATATTACCAGAAATCTGTTATTATCGTTATTCGGATTCCTTATACATATTTAACGAGTGTGCGAAGTGGGTTAAAGTTACAAAATACATCAGTAAGTGTTGTAGTAGTACTGATAATTATAATTTATATCGTACTAAATTTCTTTATAATTTAATGATTTCAGAATGTTGTTATTTAATTGTTTGTATGTATTTTTGTGTTTGTGTTTATTTATGTAGGTATGTGTTAATTTTTTTGGTTAGGAAATTGATTAATAAAGCAAAATTTCTTATCAAAATTTATTTCATTTAAGTTCCCAATTTCCAACAAATACTTTTGTTACTGGGTCTACACAAAGGTTTATAAAAATAAGGTCCTTTTTGAAATTTGAAGAATTATTGTTGAAATATTGATATAGGATTTTCTTACTGAATCAAAGAATGTTTGTTATAATTACAAACTACTTATTCAATTAGTTAACAGATTACAGTTGGTTGTAAACTTAACATAAAGTTATGTGGACCTGAATTAACATAAAATCTAATTGATTGGTTAAAATCAATAAATATTTTTTTACTGTGTAATAATGTCACATATCATAAGTGACGATAGGCATTTTGCCTGGTCTCTATTTATTATTATGTCATCCATATTTGCTATTTTGTAAAGCAAAAAAACTGAAAATTATACCATATCCACTTTAATTTTCACTTAGTTACAGAAAAATAAATTAACCTAATTTACATTATGTAATATCGTTGTTTCATTATTTATCTTTTCCATACAATGTTTATTTTTTCTATTAAATTATACTGAATTAACTAAAAGTATTTTGCAGTACATTTTATAAAAATAACCTATTATTAAATTATTAAAAAAAAGTTTTTAAACAAACAGCTTTTATTTAAGTAAATTATTTCAATAGAAAACTTTATTTAGAGCTGTTTCTTAAACAATGCTTATTAAAAGTTCGTTTACGGTAAAAGGGGTTTACTTTACTTAAACTATTATTGAAAACTTTACAAAATTAAAAAAGCTGATTTTATAATTAACAACCAAATTTCGAATATTACTTGGAAATGTTCGATAAACTCGGAAAAACACAATACACTCAAGACCTAAAATTAACTTCCAAACTTTAAAATTTCCATTATAATACTCCAAAAGAGGCATATTTAATTTGTGGGAACGCATTTTCATTTGCCAAAACTTGTACCACTTAAAAGTTTGTTAAAACAATTTATACCATGGAAGGAAAACCAGCAAAATCAATATATTTTGAAATAAAGATCTAAATCAAACCCTTATTTAAATTTCCAAATTAGAAGTGGGATTAATTTTTGCTGTTGAACTTTCCATTTTGTTTATTGTAGAACCTTTTTAAAGCAATTGATACAAAAAAATGTGTGATATATTTATTTATATAAAATCCTTACAGGACTATTTGATGTTCGAAGCTATTGATATTTTATTGCCCTTTACATGTTTAATAAATGTTCCTCTGATAAAGTTTTCAAGGATATATGGTAAAATATTCTTTTGTAACCGTTTCTTTCACTCGGTACATCTGTTTACATATTTATGGGAAAGTTTTCAGGCAAAACTTGGCCACACATATCTTATCTACTTTCAACGTTATATGTTCATGATTTTATTACAACATACACACCCCATAGCGGCCACAGAATTTCGTGACCCCTGCCAACATAAAATGCAAAAGTATTTTCTAAAAGGAGTGAAAAACTTTAAGCTTTTATATTTAGGGGATGTATTTTTATGCAAAGCCATAAATAAATAATAAAACCGCACACACTGTTTTAGCGCGCTAAAACCATATTTTATGGATTTGGATATTTAAAACCAAAAAAGGTTTACCTCAGCTTAATATTTAAATTTGTTTCATTTTATTCATGATTTTTAAAATACTGTGGCAAATTTTGACATTTAAAAGTATATGCTTGTGAAGAAGGTTATTCTTTGAAAAATCAGTTGGTATGGATCGTTTCACGTTTAAAAAATTCTTTGATCGCCACACGGAGAATTTTCTGGTCTCATTATGGCTTACCACACCCAAATCGTGCTCCATCAGTAAAATTAATTAAGAGGTGGGCTTTTTTTATCAAAATCCACTGGTTTTATTTAACTTAAAAAAAAATGTTCAAGAATGTTCGGCCGCGATATTTATCGATATGAGAAAATGTTTAAAAAATTATAGGTCGTCGTAGAGTCTAAACATAAAATTAATTTACAAAATTTTAGTAAGATCTCTGGTCTGGTTTTCGAGTAAAAAATTATTTCAGTTGCTAAGACTACACGGGATGTTAAAATTTAATATTGCTTAACTGTGTTGTGAATGTTAAAAACATTTATTTGCCAATTCTACAGGTATAAGTGCATACAAAAACAAAAATAATCGATTTCGTATTGCCTTTTTATAAGATATGCGTTAATAAAATACCTCCTATGTATTATTAATTAATTAAATAATTAATGCATATCTTCTAACATAATATTGAAAAATTAATTAATTTTTGTCAACTTTCACTGTACAGTTAAAGAATAATGTTGACTGTCCAACCAAAATTATCAATCTGTCATTTTCTTCTACAAGATCCGGCAACACTAGATTACGAACACGTGGTGACTTCCATAATTTAATTTTTATTAAAAAAAACACAAAACACAAATGTATTGTTATTTATTATAAGTTATTTTTTTTTAATATTTAGATACTACTTCTATCTAGTATGTTTTTTATCTTTGTTTTCTGTGTTCTCTTGAAACATTAGCTGTATTATTGCATGTTTTGTTACTTTATTATAATATTTTTCCTTTGTAGTAACAATAGTTCGTTTTCAAGACGATTACGGAGATCTGAGTCACCCTGTATATGTATATAGTTCCTATTGTATTAAAATAAAAAATAATTATAAATGATAAATTTAAAATCAAATTAAATAAAATTAAAAAGTAAATTTGTATTTGCAAGTTGGTACCTATCGCTATTTATGCATTAAGTATGTAATTCTTAAGATTTTCTAAACATTACATTTTTAGTTACACACACACAGTTTCCTGGGGCATAATGCATTTTTCTAAATTAATTTAATTATATTTTTTACATTTTTAAATTTTACATATTTGCTTTTTACTTTATTAAAAACCAATTTGCTTTTAGCATTTTTAATTTTAATAGCAAAATAAATTTAAATAAAATATGGATTATTAAACATTTATAAAGCTTTATAGAGCTATAACTTTTAATCCCTTCAAAATGAAGTGTCAATAAATAACAGTTGTTCGGTTAACTACAATCAACAGATATGCCTGTAATAAAGGAGAATTTGCAAAACTCACTTTGGCTGAACAATGCCAGATCCATTTCAAATAAAAGCTAAACGAACACTAAATTATTATGCAATTAATCTGTTTATTTAAATTGAACAATTTTGGTTTAGTAAGATTTAATGGGTGCCCAGTTGATTAAAAAATGTAGCTTAATGATCAAACCAAGAACACATAATTTAGGATCTTTAAATAGTTTTTAAACCGATGTGTGGAAAAAGCTCACAAACTCACTTCTCAGCCTTATAACATAAATAACTAGTTTGATGATAAGTTTGTGTTTTCAACGCAAATATTTTATATTTATGCTTTATTTTTGTATACTACTTTCACATTTATAATAATAATAATAATAATATCTTTATTAACGGAAAATCCACTTTACAAATTACAAATTTAACAATTCACCTTATCTTTACAACATCTCTTAAAAACTGCTAATGAGGAATTGAAAAAATCCAAATCAAACTTGTTTGCATTAGCACACATTCTGTTTATTGGCATGAATTTAGCATATTCGGTTCTATGCCTTTTTATACAAAATAATTCAGGATGTCTTGTTCTTCTCATTGGTACGTTAAAACTTATTTGTTGTAACAACTCTGGACAATTAATTAAGTTATTTCGTATAGTTTAGTATTATTTTACAAGAAAGATTGAATGAAATTTGACAAATGCCAACTAACTTAAAACTAACTTTAGCCCGTGACTAAAAACCTGTGGCTAACTTCAGCCCGTGACTAAAGCGCCATAAAGCCACAACTTTTCAATGTGTATTTAAAAGGTCACTTAGTGTCATGGAAACATGTACGATAAAGGGCGTTTTAAAGGTGGGAGTAGAAAAACACTTATAAATGACTTTACGTTGAAAGTACCTATAAACATTAAAAGGAAAACAACACCGCACTACACTAACAACAGATATCCCAACATAACCCTAATATTCCTAATCGTGTTTTCAATTATATATAATTTATTTGTTTGGTCTAAAATTTCTTTGATATTTGTTACCTATATACATACAAATGTTTAATATTAATCTGAATGTTTTATTTAAATGACGTGTAAGTATAATTTTAAGATCTTAATCATAATTCTGTTTTTAAAACTATATTTCTGTAGAAACCCTGAAGATGACTATAATAGTCGAAACTAGTTGGTTTTGAAAAAATTCTACAAGCAGGGAAGTGTCTTATTCATTTAGAAGAATCTCCTTAATATATAAATATACCACAGCTTAAATGGACTACATAATAAAACAAAAACTCTTATTCTTATTCTCTTAATGAAAACCCTTTATTATTTGTTAAAACATAATTTATTATATAAAACCTAAATATGTTTTTTTTACTCAGTTAATCTCGCGTATTTTAGTGATTTGGCTTCGAGGTAGCAATGGGATTCCTTCAAGTATAAAATACAGAAAATTTATGCAAATCATGTGAATGCAGGTGAAGCCTGCAGCTTAAGATTTGATAATGAACAGATACAGAATATTACCTTTCGCCTGTATAACGTGTAGAAGCTCTTGTTCCGCTATAATTAAACACAAATATTGAAATGGCATACATTAACTTGAAGATTTCGTGTACGCATGGTGATGACACAGTGTGGAATACGTTTACTCAATGTTATCTTAATGCATATACGTCTCCAATACGTACAACCCAAGTAAATCCAATTGTGTCCGTAGAGACATTAAGTAATGGACTCAATTTCAGGATAGATATGATTGTCTTGCCTGTGTTTGATTGAGGTTTTAATTATTTTTTAAAGGATAACACGTTCTCTGTAACGCTTCTTTAATAATTCACCCAATTAAATTTTCGCCTTAAATTGCAAAAAACTTTCTGATCTCGTAAGAAACTCACTCGATCACAGTTTCTAACAGAATTACAACTCATGTCCTGTCAACGTTTTTATGAAACATGAACATTTACTTTTTTCACGAAAGAATTCCCGAGATAAAATTTGTTAGTTTTTAGTTTAACCAATATTAAGAAAATTATATTAAATATTAAAACAAAGCACTTAAACTCTAATTCTAGTTAAAATCAAAGGCATAACTTAAATCTGTATCCCAGAGCCAAAGTAGGGAAATCCAAAAACCTTAATTTTGAAGGAGATATTTTAAACGCTCCATGTTCATCTACTTTAGAATATTCTGTGTGTTTTATAGAAATCGAGCTTTAACAACAATACAGATTAAAATTTTGCGTTTCAAATCTAAACGGTTGTGGCTGTGGTACAGAAATATGTGTATTAAGAAAAATACGCACTTTTAAATTTTCCACAAAAATATATATTTTAAAACCATTTTCTGGCACTTTTTTAAGATTTAAAAACATTTATTTTCAACCGGTTTCTAGACCTATATGGGTTGTTTTCAAAAAACACCCGCCTTCCGCTGTCCGTAAATTTGAATTCCAATAACTTTGTTAAAAATTATCGGATCTTATTGATTTAAAAACCAAGTGAAAGCCTAACAAGCCCTTAGTAAACTCTTTCAGAAAATGTTTGTTTAGTTATTTCAGAATAATTTTTTTTAATTTTGAAACTTGTGAAACACATTTTCGCATAAAACTTACATACATGTTTTTTTTAAATATTGAATAACCATAACTTTGTATAGCTTTATAGCAATCCATAACATCCTTAGTTAATACAGTAAAAAATTTATATATAAATTAAATAATTTTAATATACTTTTTTTTAAATTTGACTCATGTCCCAGACGTTTTTTCCGTTGCGTTACGTCCGTCGCATTACCGATAGAATATTAAAAAAAACATATATATGGTAACTTTTTTGGCACTCACGTGATCAACAAATGATGTTCGGACGTACACATTACCCAGCTGAATTTATTTATTTAATAAGGAAGAAGAAATAGGTGCGGGTAACGCGAATATAATACTTGTTTGTCCGCTAAGTTACTCAAAAAAAAAATAATAAAAATAAGTTAAGAAAAAATATTTTTTTTCATGCTTATGTTTATTTTAGGGCACTAAAGCTCATTGAGAGTAAGTAATGACTGTAATGTCTTATTATTATTTTTTAAATATGGAATTTTTCGACAACAAAGTGAATATTTACCGTCGCTTTTATTAAAAGTAGTTTATGATAAACCAATTTAAAATTATTTGTAATTACAACTAATGATATAGATTTCATCCAAGGAAAAATTCCACGCAATATACAAGTACTAAAAGGGACGCAAGCCCTTTTTATACACTATCACTTGGTAATACGTGTTTATAAATTAGAGTTTAACTTACTTATACAGTGACTAAAAGAAAATATTAATGGTATTGTTTTTTAACAAAGAATCGGAATGGTTTCTTTTAAAAAGTAACTTAACGAACATGAATATTTAAAAAAAGCATACAACTTTTAATAAAATATAAAATAAAAAATTTTGTGAACTAAGCATATTTTATTTTAAATTATTTTTGTAACAACTTATTTTTATTGAATTAAATTTTGGATTTCAATTAACGCAGTGGAGATATACATATTAAGCTAGCTAAACACATTTTTCTGAAAAAAAACGTAAAAAAAATTAAAAAGTGCACTGCCTGTCTTAAATGTAAGTAAACAAAACTCTAAACATTTATAAAAATCCAACCAAAAGTCAATTTAAGCAAAAAAAAAATTTTGATCTTCATTTTCCTAAAAGCGGGTGTTTTTTGAAAATGACCCATATATAAATTAAACATTATTATAATCAATATTTGAAACAAAATTTTTTGATTATGGAATAGTCAAACAAAAAATCATTATTGGCCAGCTGATTTTATTATGCACCGTGATGTCGACCAATTATAAAATTTGACTTTTGTTAGATAGCTCTAACCTCACTTTCTACTTTTAATAATTTTGTGTATCGTTTGACAAATTAAATTAGGAAAAACCCTGCAGTACATTTAATTTCGCTAAAAAATCGTTTCTGCTTAAAATTTTTTAATAAAATTTAGTAAAGGGTACTTTTGAGAAGTGTGCATAGATTTTTTTAAAATAGCTAAAATGAATTCTTAAAAATATGTCGTTTTTTGCTCTAAAAACACAGGTTATCAAGATCAACCTTTTAAAACAAATCTGTGTAAAATCGCACAATAAATAGAGATTTTACAGGGGTAAGTCGCAAACAAATGGGTCACACTGTATAATATACAGTGTATATAACTATTAAATTTAATTAAATTTTATATAAAATAAAAAATACACAATTCAGAGAAATATATACATTTTTATTGAATTTTTCATACATCCTTTTAACTATAGCTAGGATTGTCAAATATACGATTTTCTTTTTGCCTGTACGGTCAAGAAAATCTTGGGAAACCGGACAAAAGATTCAGTTAATCCCTGTGCATTCGTCATCTTTGAAAGTATTAAAACCTGTACAGTTTTTTCCCAACACATCTGGCAACCATGCCAATAGCATATACGCTTACTTTTTATATTTATATAAAACGGAATTCTAACAAGTGACAAAGTTGTCGCAATTATTTTGAAACTGGTTGAAGGATTCACTCAGTCATCGATAAAAATTTCTTTTATAAACAGTTTTCTATAGCTGTTAGCTTACTAAAAGAAATTTATTTTTACACATAATAATTTTTTATAGTTATGGTTTTACAATTAATAGATAACTTTTTACATTTTTATACTATTTTTAGTTAAAATGCTAATACCGATAAAAACCTCTAAATTAAATTAAAAACATACAAGGTACATAATACATTTTAAAAATAGATTTAATTAAATAAGAAGTAGGTAAACCATGTTTTTTTTGTAAAAAAAATATTTTTAAAAGCACCAAAAAAAGTTTTAAGGAGGTTTGGGCAGTAAATTGCGGTAAAAGGGGTTACTCTTATACTTAATGCATTAATAGCGATAGGTATCAAAAATTTACTTTTTCATTTTATTGCATTTAATATAAAAAACAGATAATTTTCTAACTCATTTTATAATTATTTTTTTAATTTAATACTTAAGATACTATATACATATACAGGGTGTCCCAGAATAGGTGGGCAATCTCCCCGGACGCCGCTGAAAATCGTTTTTTTTTAATAACCTTTGAAGTACTAGGTGGAATTTAATAGTTTTTAATATGTTGGTTACTAGAAAAGTTTTCTTAACATGGGCATTAATCACATTCGAATTATTTAGTTTGCCAGGGACAGACTAGCTTTAACATAATAATGTTATTTTTTCAACATCCTTATAGTAAAGGCTCAACAATAATATTTTTGGTCAGCTTAAACCTTAAATTAAAAAAGGTACTCTTGATCAAAATCGATAAAAGTGTTTTGATATGTTCAATCTTTTTTGTACTTACAGGGGCATCCGTTATGGACCAGTATCTCCGTAGAGGGGGCCTTAGGAAAAAAGCATATTATTTTTATATGTTCTCTTATAATAAGCAATTGTGTTTTTTAAAATAAATTACTTTAAAACCAAAATTAGGGTAGTCACCAAATAAATCAAACCAAATATCTTATATATCTTATCCATTAAAATAGTTAAAACATTTCAAAGAAAATTCTAAATAAACCTACAGAAAATATGTTTAAAAGGAATATTAAAGAATATATTTATAGTAAACCAAGACAAGAGATTCATAACATAATGAAGAAAAATTAAGCGTTTTTATTCCTAAAATTATTCATAGCTGTTGGCTATCTATCTTGATGTGTATGATTGTGATGTCTATGATGTTATATTTTTTCATTTTATTCCGGTTGCTGATAGCAACTTGCTAATAGCAACTTGCTATTTTTATTGTTATTTTGTATTATTGTACGTTTTTTTATTATAACTGGTTTAAAAATTTATATATTTGTATGTATATTTGAGATTATTTTATTATTACTGGTTTGAAAATTTTATATGTATATTTGAGATTATTTCATTTTATTATATTTATTCATAACTATATAAATTGTTATTAAAATTATTGTATAATTGTATAGTTATTTTGTTTAGGTACTATTTACTATTACTAGCTTTAAAATATTTAATATTAATCTGACAAGCTATGCTTAGGGAGATTTTGTTTATTTAAATATTTTATTGTATAAATTTTTGTTGTAAATTAATTTAATTTGATAAATAAATTTTATTATTATTATTAATATTATTATTATATCCCTAGATAATGACCGATTCATAATTTTGGTTGCACAGAGTCAACATTATTATTTATAATTATTGCAAAACGGTGCTGTGAAACTTAACAAATATATATATATATATATATATATATATATATATATATATTAGGGTGTGCCAAAAAAACTCGATATTTTTTTTTTCTTGCTCTCCGCCCAAAATATCGTAGAATATGTCCAAACAAATATTCTGTTAAAAGCGGAGCTCATAATTTCAATGTTCAGAGGTCCCTCATCGAATCTGAAGTTTTGCCGCTTAAATAACACAGAAAACTGACTTTTTTACCTTATTTATTCTTGCAACCTAGGAAGAAATTTTTTTTTTATAAAATCCATGACCAAATCTTACAAAGCATTAAATTTGGACGAAAAAATCTTATTAAGCCGAATTTCTATTTTCATTATTTGATTTTTTACAGAGCTTTAAATTTAAAATTTTACGTTTTTTGCCTTTTTCAGCTAAACTATTAAAGTTAGACGAAAAAGTCAAATGGCAATTTTTTAGCTTGTCTGATGGACCACAAAAAAGTTTTAGGCGAATTTTTTGTATCGTCAATATTCTAAAAGTTACAGGCGTATAAATTCATCATTTTTGTATTATTAACTTTAAATTTAAAGCTCTGTAAAAAATCAAATAATTAAAATAGAAATTCGGCTTAATAAGATTTTTTTGTCCAAATTTAATGCTTTGTAAGAATTAGTCATGGATTTTATGAAAAAAAAATTTCTTCCTAGGTTGCAAGAATAAATAAGGTAAAAAAGTCTGTTTTCTGTGTTATTTAAGCGGCAAAACTTCAGATTCGATGAGGGACCTCTGAACATTGAAATTATGAGCTCCGCTTTTAACAGAATATTTGTTTGGACATATTCTACGATATTTTGGGTGGAGAGCAAGAAAAAAAAAATATCGAGTTTTTTTTGGCACACCCTAATATATATATATTAGGGTGTTTCATTTAAAATGAAAATTTTTTTTTCTTGCTGACACATAAAAATTTTGTTTTTTAGGTTGAAAAAAAAATTCCCTGAAAATTTGAGCCCTTAATTTTGATTTTAAGTACTTCCTTTTTAATTTTGTAGTTTCTCCATAAAAAAAGCATGTATTTTTAATCATTTTTACTTTAAATTTCTATATTTTGGCCGGGTTTTGAATTATAATTTTTATCACCATAATTTCCTGTATAGTATTCACGGTTTTTAAAAGGCCCTGCATCAATTTTGTTTTTGATTTATTTACGTTGATTGTAGTAGTTCCAAAAGTCGTTTTTTTCACTTTTTCTCACATATTTTTGAGAAAATCGAGCGAATGACTTGTTTTACCGAAAAAGTTTAAATAAAAGGGTAGGGAATTTAATTTTTGACAAAAAAGGTTCTTACGTTCATATCACTAAAGTGCTTTGTTTAAGAGATATAAGCAAAAATAGGTTTTATTGAAATTTATATAAATTTATATGTACTCGTATAGGTATGTAATTTGATTCAAAAACTATATATTGCTTATATATCTTAAACAAAGCACTTTAGAGATATGAACGTAAGAACCTTTTTTGTCAAAAATTAAATTTTCTACACCTTTTTTTATTTGAACTTTTTCGGTAAAACCAGTCATTCGCTCGATTTTCTCAAAAATATGTGAGAAAAAGTGAAAAAACGACTTTTGGAGCTACTACAATCAACGTAAATAAATCAAAAACAAAATTGATGCAGGGCCTTTTAAAAACCGTGAATACTATACAGGAAATTATGGTGATAAAAATTATAATTTAAAACCCGGCCAAAATATAGAAATTTAAAGTAAAAATGATTAAAAATACATGCTTTTTATATGGAAAAACTACAAAATTAAAAAGGAAGTACTTAGAATCAAAATTAAGGTCTCAAATTTTCAGGGAATTTTTTTTTCAACCTAAAAAACAAAATTTTCATGTGTCAGCAAGAAAAAAAATTTTCGTTTTAAATGAAACACCCTAATATATATATATATATATATATATATATATATATATATATATATATACCTATATTTATATAAGGTTCCATTTATGGCACTTTTACAGACATAAGTGCATACGAAAAAAAATCATTAATTTTTCAATTTCACGTTAGAAGATTTCCATTAATTAAAGACATGGGCTGTATAGTAGATGAATTTAATTAACGCATATCTTATAATATGACAATAAGAAATCGATTATTTTTTTTTATCGTGTGCACTTATAACTGTAGAATTAGAACATCCACAATACAGTTTAGCAATAACAACCAATAACATTGCGTATAGTCTTAGGAAATTTAATAATTTTTTACTCGGAAACCAGACGGTCAATTTTTCTAAAACTTTGTGAATGTCGACTAACATTTTCTCATAGCGACTAATATCGTGCCCGAACCTCTTTAAATCGAATTACGTGTATTTTTGTTTTTCTTTTGATCTGTCTATCCATAATACGCCTCCATTCTTTTAGTAAAACATCAGGGGAAACTCTTAGAAGGTGAAAGCTTTTCGGTCGTTCGTGTTCTGCGAAACGTCTTCTCAATTTGTGGCTGTCGGAAGCGCTCCTCTTTTTTCCTTTAATACCATAATTCAAATGTTTATTTTTTACCTACGGATTCCGCGCTTTTCCGATGCTTTTAAATTGACGCTACGCTTTATTTACACAGCTCTTTAATTATGTGATGAATGCATTTTAATACATTAACATTGCACACATTCTAAATAAATATAAATGTACTGCTACAACAAATTCAAAAAGTTAAACATACACAAAATTAAAATAAAAGCTTACATACTGTTTTGTTATATATGATACAGGAAGAATTCCTAAATAAATTAAATCAACAAAGATGCTTACCTATATAAATTAATAAAAATTATTTTTGTAATATTATACATGTAGAGAAATGTATAGTTAATTTTAGATAGTAAAAAAATATAGTAAAATTTACTTTAACAAATTTTTAGGGTAACAATATTATATATTCGTCAATACAATATTAAGGTTGTAATACAAAATACTATTTTTTATTATACAATTTCATTAAAGATTACAACACCAATATTACTAAATCATAAATGTATAATATAAATTTTAATTTTTAATATGTTCGTATAGTAAATTGATTTTACTATCTACAAATAGTAATATTTACTATATGATTTAATCAAATGTAAGGTGTACATCTAATATTATAATATATTACACATTATTAAAAAATATAGTAAAAATAAATGTTTAAGGTAAATAAACAATATATTTAAATATAATATACAATATAGTAACTCATGACATTTTAAACATTAAATTTTCTTAGTTTCTTCAATTAACTTTCTTGACCCATTACTGGTAATACTTATAAGAAAGAATTAAACCTACTTGGTGGCATAGTATGTACCGATTGCGGCAAAGGCCACGTCGCGACGCGTGGTTAGACGGTGTGGATCACGTGATGTTCTTACATCTCGCCTCTGTTGGCTTACCAACCAGGTTATATAAGCTCAGGTATTTCTTTGTTTTGGGTGTGTTCCACTACTACAAGTTGCTCGACAGTGTCGTGTTGACACTGATGATACCCAATATAGGTCAAAACACCTGTATGTCGGTATTTGAAGTTGATGGAACGCACTCAAAACAAAAAACTTTGGCGAGGTGTTCAATTCTTTCTCATAACATTTTTGTATAGTTCTATAAATATGTTATAATTTTTAATTGCTAACCTATAAAAATATTTTATATTTAAAATGGCAACATAATATTTTAAAATTTACTATACTTATTGTAATGGAAACAATCTAATTATAATAAGAGTTAAAAACCAAATTGGTTGAGAATAATAATATTTTACCTTAAGGTTTAACATACATGGATATTTAAAAAGTTACTAAATATGCATAGTATCTGGCAATATACAAGATAGTTGTCCCAAATAGTAATATAAATTATAGTAAAGGGTATTATAATTATGGTAATTAGCATTATACTTTTCTCTCTGTGTAGCCATACAGAAACATTCTTTGATTTAGACAACTCCGCCCAAAATATATTGTTTTCAGAGTAGTACAGATTTGTTTGTCCTATTGCTAAATATTGTAGTGTTGGAGGTAAGAGAACCTTCGCTACGACAGCTAGGGAAAACCAGTTGGTTATTATTGCAATAAAAAAGGAAGCTTATATTAATTTGACAAATTTGTTGCCATTGGTTCCTTAAAGAGAAGCAATCAAAGACCACTGCACTTAAGGGTATATTATCTGTTCAGTTTACTTAACCATTTGATTTGATATCTACCTGGCACCAAGCTCAAATAAAAATAGGTCCACACTTAAAAATAAATACCTACATTTTAAGTCAAAGCAGTTCTAATGTATAATTGTCTTTATATTAAAAGACCATTTTGGAATAAAACTCTTTTCACCGTGACAATTCATATAAAAATCGGTTTAAAAACGTATCTATACAGGAGCGGTTTTTAAGCAGAACAAAGGCGCAGATAACGTCCAGTTTCCTCAGTATGAAAGTGGGTATTTAGAATATACATTTACATACATTTTATTTCGTGTCGTTAAAAAATAGTTGTTAATTTTAACCAAATTTAAATAATATTCAACATTTTAAATACATTTTATTAAGAAATATTTCTGTTTTTTTTTAAACTATTCTACTCTTACATTGGACTATAACATTATAAATTTTGTTATAATACTTTTTGTTATAATACTTTATACCCTGATATAATACTTTATACCCTGATATAATACTTTATACCCTGATATATATAGGTGTGGGATGTTTGGGATATATGTTATCGTGAAAATGGAAGTCTAATATTATTTCTCTCTCTAGTGTTGTAATTGTGAATTTCATGTACATATAAAATTAAATTTAAAACATAGACAAGGAAGCGTAAGGATTTCATACTTTTTAAACAGTAATTTGCATGAAAATGTGGACCCTTACTATTCATTATTCTTAAAACTTTTTTGTATTATAAAATTTTTATTGAAATGCGGTGACTGGCCTTAAAAGATAATTCCATACTGTAAATGGATTTGGACAAGTCCAAAGTACCTACATCAGCCTTAGGACTTCATGCAATACACTCTCCTTTAGAGATCTTATAATAAAGCAATTATAGCAAAGTTTTTTATCGAGTGCCAGTATATGGTTCTCTCAAGTTAGTTTTGGATCTAATGAAATTCCTAGAAATTTAATTATATTATCTTCTTCTATGAGGTTATGGCAAAATTTTTATAAGAAGATCAAAGTTTTTAGTTAAATTTTTGTGCATAAATCTCATTTGAAAATTTTGTTGGTATTTATTAAAAGTCCGTTATTTATACACCAATCATAAAATTGCTAAGAAGAGTCTGTTGCAGATTTTTCTAACCTACCAATTCTGTTTTCTTTAAGAATTATGTTAGTGTTATCTGCATAGAGGACAGTTTTATTATTTATGGAGGATAAGTAAGAAATATCGTTCATAAATACTATACAAAACAAAGGTCCCAATATGGATCCCTGTGGAACGCCTAGGTCTACATTTTTACAGGTTGATGTCTTGTCACCTATCACTATACTGCAGTGCTTAATGAAAACGCCGTAACCAACAATTTTGCGATTTTTGTTTTACGGCATTTTCTACTACAACAATTCATCCTGTGTCTATCCCAGGTACTCAAAAAACCGTATATATATAAATACGGTTTTTTGAGTACCGGGGATAGACGCAGGATGAATTGTTCTAGTAGAAAATGCCGTAAAACAAAAATCGCAAAATTGTTGGTTACGGCGTTTTCATTAAGCACGGCAGTATATATATAGCGATTGCAAGGGATTATCGATAAAAAAAATAAAAAATCAGACTGTAGTTAACCAAAGATCATAATTCCAAAGGATTGCGCACAATATAGAGATTATAACGCGTGTATTTCTAAGAGTTTTGCACTGATGCAGTATATACAATTTTAAAGTGTAATAATTCCCATTTATTTCTTTAAAAACTGATTTTCCTGTAATATAAACTCAATAGAATCGCTCAATTGACAGGTTTAGATTAACAAATTATAAATGTTAATTTTATCAAGCGCGAACAGATTTTTCATAAAAGGGTTAAAGTCATCCGCGTCATATCGTTTTTTAAATTTATTAATTTAACAAATTTTGCATCAAGAACGTAATCTTTTTCCGTTCAAAAAATCGATACAAAATTACCGCATAAAGTTGAAAACTTATGTTACAACTGAAATTATTTGCAATGTAACAATCAGCGTTTTTTACTTTTAGGTGGGATTTAATTTTAGCCCAACAAAAACTTCGGAAAGGAATAGTCTAATTTTAACAATGGGAAGATGTAGTGGTAAAATATCATTTTTGGTTGGATTTAATTTTTATTAATTTCTTTATTTTAAATTCAAAACCAGAAATAGAATGTCTTAAAAGTTTGTTAATTAAAACGGAAAATGCCGAGAGTTGATGCATCCTTTTAGGAATGAACAGTAAATCATTCTAACTGTCATATTTTGTATAAAGGGTTAAACCGAAAAATTATAAAATATAATTAAATTTAAAACTAATAGGAAACATAAAACTTGTATTCAATAGTTTATTATTTCTTGTTTTTTTTTGCTTTTCATAAGGCTTTACTAATGCATTTAATTTCATAATATTATAAAGCTTGTTATATTTGTTTTATAATATTACTAGGTTAAAGTATATGGTAAAAAGTAAATTTGATACCAATTATAAGTTTTAAAATAAAAAAAGTTAATAAAGTATTATATAATAAAATTTAAAACTTTTAATTTTAAATTTAAAAAGTGTTTTTTTTTAATTTCTGACTGAGATTTAGTACTTTTTTTTAAAAGATATAGCTTTTTAAGTATTGGTATGTCTCCAAAAACCTAAAAAGTTATTAGGCATTTTTTAAATTTAAAAAAAGATAATGTTTCTGAATTTGGCATACCCAAAAACTCTTAAAACGATAATTTGGTAATAAAAAATGTTATACAGGATGGTCAAAAGTAAGGTCAAATTTGTCGCTAATTAAAATGAAACACCCTGCTCTCTTAAAATGAATTAGTCAAAAATAAATAAATAATAAGTCATATTTGAATAAGTGCCATAGCGGTAAAGCAGTCACTAATAATTAGTCAAATTCTACTGAATGAAATAGTCAAATTAGTAGATTTAAATTTAAAAAAGTTTTGACCCAGCCGGGGATTGAACTCAGGTCTGTCACTTGTCAAGCTTGTCAAGCTGTTGTCATAAGCAATGTGGCTATCAAGCACTCTTATAAAAATCAATTTTATTTTTTAATAAATACTGTTCATAAAATTTTAAAGTTGAATATATTATTATTATATTATATTATTATATTATTTGTGTTGCTGTTTTGAGCTAAACTTTTTGCATCTTTGTTTGTTTTTATGGGCCATTTAACCATGGCCTATATGCATTTAATTCAAATAATACTTTGTTCTTGGCCGCAAACAATTAATGAAATTAGTTAGTTTTAACTCTCAAAAATAGTCAAAGATGGAGACTAATCTTAAATTAGTCAAACTTTAACTATTTACGTAGTAAAAAATAACTATTTAAAAGTAAAAACAACTATTTTATAAGTAAAAAATGCTGGTACTAATTCAAATAGTAGATTTTTGACTATTTCATTTTAAGAGAGCATATAAAAACGTATCACAAATTATTAAGACTTAATATTGCCCAAATGCATTTTAATTAAATTTTATTTGAATCCTAAATAAATAGGAATATTTATTCCATTAGTGGTCGAGTCCAAAGAAGAAGTAGAAATTTCTCTTACCGCAGTATAATTCTGTGTCCTTTGGCAGATCTGCTGCAATACGTTCGAATAGAGGGATGGATTCCATTTCAACCTCATGAATTAAACCATGGCAGCTTGATGGAACATCCGTTTCTTTTTGCAAAACTTTCCAAGAAGGCCATTTAAAATTTAAATCGATTCGTTTAAATAGCTAACAGTAGCGGCCGAACCGACACTGCTTATGTCAATTTAATTACGGTGTAAAACTCTTGGATTTTGCTTAATTGAATTTCTGGATATCCAGAATTTATTATATAATTTTAAAACACCGCAAAATAGTTTTATATTTAAGTAATAAGTAGGTATGTATGTATATATGTATATTAGGGTGTTTCAAAAAAACCTTTTTTTTGTTTTTTTTTCTCGGAACCACGCTCAAAAGTTTCGTATAGATATAAAAATGAGCCTGTGAAAAAATGAGCTCTTAATTTCAAAATTAAGATGCTCCGCATCGCACTTTTCGATTTTCCATAAGAATAACAGGAAAAATTATTTTTGTTTCTTTTTATTTTTGTAACTAACGAACAATAAGTCGTACTATAAGGTTCTTGACATATTTTTGTAGAGAATTGAACGCTATACAAAAAAGGTTTTTTTTATAATTTTTTGATAAATTTGATCCTTCTAAACAAATTTAAGGTCAAAGTTCAAATTATACAAAATTTTTGTGTTTTTTAACTACCCGACTCATTTAAAAAAATTTGAAATATTTTTGTAGAGAATTGAACGCTCTACAAAAAAGGTCTGGAGTAATTTTTCGGTAAGTAAACTTGGTTAAAAGTTATTCAAGGTTAAAGTGAAATTAACTGTCAATTTAGTCGTTTTCTCGGATTTTTTCTGGATTTTTTAGTTCAAAGTGCTAAAAACGAATCGAAATATTGTTTTTGAGCTCTGGAAGTTCGGAAAAACAGCGTTCAATTCTCTACAAAAATATTTCAAAATTTTTTAAATGAGTCGGGCAGACTCGCCAAATAAGTTAAAAAAACCCAAAAATTTTGTATAATTTGAACTTTGACCTTAAATTTCTATAGAAGGATCAAATATATCAAAAAATCAAAAAAAACCTTTTTTGTAGAGCGTTCAATTCTCTACAAAAATATGTCAAGAACTTTAAAGAACGACCTATTGTTCTTTAGTTACAAAAATAAAAAGAAACAAAAATAATTTTTCCTATGTTACCTATAACATATAGAATATATTCTTATAGAAAATAAAATATATTCTTATGGAAAATCGAAAAGTGCGATGCGGAACATCTTAATTTTGAAATTAGGAGCTCATTTTTTCACAGGCTAATTTTTATATTTATACGAAACTTTTGAGCGTGGTTCCGAGAAAAAAAACAAAAAAAAGGTTTTTTTGAAACACCCTAATGTATATAAAATAGTTATTTTTGATGTTATAGTGCAAAATGCAACATTATAATAAACGTGTTTTTTATGGTTTATAGCAAGCATTTTATCAAAAACTAAAAATTTTAAACGGGGTGTAAAAGTATTTGGAGTACATAGCAACGTATGTAATAGTAGATTATGTCATTGGGAGAAGAAGTAAGACTTTTTGATTGCAGCCGTATTTTATTATTGTACCAGAAATATAAATTTATTATTGTACCAATACAATAATGAATAACTTCTTAGGGCTGCGTTGAAGCTAATAATATTGTTATTATATTATGTTAAAAGATAAAAGACTTTTACCTTCTGCAGTTAAAAAAGTGTTGTTTTGATATACTTAATAAATATAATGTAAATGTCAACTTTAAAAAAATAAATTTAAGTTATTTAAAAAAAAAGTTATTTGAAAATGGATATATGAAAATGATTATTAGAAATGGAATAATAAGAGTTATATAATGGAATGGGCGATTGAGACGAAGTATTTATAAAATTAATATGGTTTTGACGGCACCAGTTATAAAACTGTTTTGTTAAACTATGATACAGTGTTATATTCGATAAATAAATAAATAAATAATAAAAAAAATAATGACAGTTTTTGAAAATAGTACATTATAGACCAGGCAAAAAAATCTCAAATTATAGGCAAACAAACTGCCGAGGCGCCAGCCCTGGCAGTAGATTGTGTGTAAGGCAATTCATTCTTTATAAACTATTTTTTCTACTCCCACCTTTAAAACGATATATCGTACATGTTTCCATGACATTAAGTGACCTTTTAAATACTCATTGACAAGTTGTGGCTTTATAGCGCTTTAGTTACGGGCTGAAGTTAGTTTTAAGTTAGTTGACAGTTGTCAGATGTCATACAATCGTTAAAATAAAGTGCCTTTCTTGTAAAATAATACTAAATTATTTTATTATCTCAATAAAAAAATACAAAAGTATTAAATAGTTTCTCAATGCCAATATTTGAAAAGTTTATATGAACATTGTACTGACCTTTTAATTTCGCCGGCAGTAAACTATAACTTAAATTCGGGCACGGACTCCAATGTAAAGTGCTCATAACACATTTTCTTTACTTTCACTGTGAAAAACTGTCCATTTTCAAGAAATACATTTCGATTTATAACCTTTATAATGTGTGTTTATATAATATAAACATTTGACATTTGTCGGTGACACACAGATTCCCCTATTGCTCCATAGATGGTGCGCTATATAAATTTTTGATTTAAATTATTGTAAGATAATAATAAGTATTTGTCGTAGAAAAAGTATAGTATGCACCTAGTTTATAAACTTTTCTATACTCTCATTAATTTAAGCACTCGCAGGGAAGCTGGCTCGTGCCTAAATTAAATTCGTGTATATATATTTTATATATTTTATAAAATAGAGTTTATCAAACTTGATACATAATATACTATTTTTTCAAGCATTTAATTAAAGTATATTATTTATTAAGTTTGATAAACGCCACATTTAATAATAATTAATACTATATTATATATTAATACTGTATATTAATACTTTAAAATATTAAAATAACTTTAAAATATGATTATGTTAAGAAAATATGTAAGTATTAAAAATTCTTACACAGGAAATAATAAAGGTACAAAAAGTGACAGTTGTATTTATTGGAATTCCTGTTAAAATTTTTGACTTGGGAATAAACCGGCGTTAAAATCTTAAATTTTTCTGTGTTAATCAAAATGTATAGTATATACATTGTATACCTTAAAAATAGACTAACAATCGATATGGAAGCAGTTTTTCACAGTAAAAGAGAGATAATGTTTTATGGGCACTGTACGCAAAATTTTTAACCATTTATCAGTTAAATCTAGTTAACTGCACTACTAAGGCGAAATCAAAAGCTCAGTACAAACGTTCTTTTGAAATATTAACGTCAAGAAACTATTTAATACTTTTGTATTTTTGTTTTGAGATAATAAAATAATTTTCACATTTAGTATTACTATACAAGAAAGGCACTTTATTTTAACGATTGTATGACATTTTATAACTGTTAACTAACTTCAGCCTGTGACTAAAAACCTGTTGCTAACTTCAGCCCGTGACTAAATCACCTCTCATTATTAAAATATAAAATAATTTTTATTTTATAACACTCATAAGTCTATATAAAATGATATAATGTAAAACGAGTATTACAATGAACTTTATTGTGACACCAAGTTATTTTTATCAATAAAATTAAATAAATCTTTAAAAAAGTAGTTTAATTCATGTTACTAGGTTAGCACTATTGACGTGATTTTATTCACTTTTTATAATATAATTTTGATAAACAAAACCAGAAAATGACGTTTTTAACACATCGTTCATATGAAAATTAAAAGGGTTGCCAACGATTCGTCTAATTACTCTTTTAGCATCAAAATAGATAAACACCTTATTTTATTACTAGATTAAGAGTCAAAATATTATAAATCACACCACAGATCACAATAATGGTGCCTAGTACAAAAATTAAGCTAAAATGGCATGTCAGTTGAACCTAACCTTAAAATAATAAGATATAATCTTGTTGATTGTTTCGACCTTTACTTGATGAAACTCCATATTATTAATATATGAATAAAAACAACACTGTTTTAAAGTTTCACTAATTTATTTATGTTTTTAATGATTAACAATTGTTTCGCTACACAGTAGCTTCTTCAGAATTGAAGCTACTGTGTAGCGAAACAATTGTTAATCATTAAAAACATAAATAAATTAGTGAAACTTTAAAACAGTGTTGTTTTTATTCATATATTAAGATATAATCTTAAAGACATATTTTTACTAAAAATAGTACACGGCGAGAAAAGCTATAAATCGTTTTTTTATTTACCTTTACTTGATAAAACTCCAAATAATTAATATGTTAATATAAAAACAACTAAGTTTCACGTAATTTATTTAGTTTTCACAATTGTTTTGTCACAATATGATGTGCCTAATGTGAGCATTTTTTGTCTGGTCTATAGGGTGTCATGTAATAAGTTGTAATCTTTTGGTGGGATGATTTTAACGATCGTCGACAGCTGTTAATAACTAGTGGCTCCCCCTCAAGTGCCTAAGAATTAAGTTAATTTTCATAATTTTTTTATTTAAAAACAGTAGCATCCCCCAATGACACAATGTTTAATGTAGGTTCTATTGTTTTGTTAAATTGTTTTTCTATTAAAAATGTTCTAACATTGCCCTATTGAATGAGATTAACATGTTCTTCGTGTTAATATTTTTGAGTACGCTGATGATTTAATAAACCAATTTTAACCCTGTAAAATAAATTTAATATTGATACAAAACAAAAATAAACCTCCCATAAAACTGCATACAGAAAAAAGAAAAGGTGAAGCATTAATCTGACACGTACGAAAACATAAAGTTAATTTGGAAGTTGATGGTCATCGGGATTTATAGTGGCTTACTAAGGTAAATAAATGGAGGGATAATCATTTTTTATAGTGCTTTTTCCACTTCTCACCACTAAAAAGAATATATTGCTGCCAGCTTCACTATAGATTTTTTATAATTCATTTGGCTTTACTATTATGGCTTGCATTTACACGGAGCACTAAACATTTTATTAACTGGATTTATACTTAATTAAAGATTTACTTCGCAAGAAGGCTTAGAAAGCCCCACGGGGACCGCTACTGAACAAAGCGCTGATATAAGGCAGTTGCAGCTTTAGATTTAATTTAAAGAGAGCAAAAGTTAAAAAACCTTGATAGTAGTTTATTTTATGAAAACAATGTACACTGTAACCTTTTTCGTAAATTTGTTGCTTAAAATTATTTAATGGAATATAAATATTTATAAAAAAAATTTAAACCTTAGCAAATGTATTAAATTAAACCAAAAATGGTAAAAACATATTTTTATCTCCACGCGGTCTATAATTTAAACTTTATTGTTGTCAACATTCGATAAAGAAATACCTTGTTATGGCCTAGGCCGATAACAATTTTTATGAGGCAAGTAATTAGTTCGATTTTTTCTCGCTAGGGGTTTTGTTTTGATAAATTAAACCTTTTTTAAGAAATTAACGTACTAAACTGGTTTAATTTATTTATAATAAGCACTAATTTGTTTGTTTTACTGTTAATGTTTAATATTTTTCATTAAATTATTGTAAAATTAAATATGAATAATAAAACAAAAAGTGAGGTTAGGCAACCAAGAAAACGCACGAATCTTTTTCTACGATTTGAATTATCTTTAAGTTTTAATTTGCTTTAAGTTTTCAGTGAAATTAAATGTTAAACACAGCTTAAAGATTCCAAACTACCTATTTTTTAAATAAAAATCCAAACAAATTGAAATTAGATACCTACCTATTTATTAATCAATGTAATAGCAAAAATCCATTTCTACTTAAATCATAGTGCTAGGTATTGTCAAAATATTACTGCTACTAAAAGCAATAATAATTATTAATATTGTACATTTAATTATATATTATTATTATTTAATTTAATTTTTAATATTGTACATTTAATTATAATTATTGTACATTTAATGTAATCTTTAGCTAATAAATAAATGAGATTCTAAAAAAGTGAGGTTAGGCCATAAAGCCTTCTTAATCTAATGACATAAATAACTATTTAGTATAAAGGTGGCAGAGCATTTAATATTGAAAAAAAATGTTTATACATGTTTTGATAAAATGAATTTCATAAAGTTAATGACTATCTTTAGTAGTAGGGGAAGGTGGGGGAATTCTGCGCATCTAAGCAAAATCTCTAGTATCTTTGTTAAGTTTAAATGTGAAATTTTACTATGTTTACTATGTGTATATAATGCGCAATTTATATAAAAAAAATGTTTGGTATGCAAAAACTTCATTTTTTTAAATAATGCATTTGCGCAAAATTACCCACCTATCAGGGTAATTTTGCGAATCATAGTGGGAAAATTTGCGCTGTATAGAGAAAGATTTGTAGATATATCTAAATAAACCGTTTATTTCTATAATATTATTATAATAAAATATAAAAATAAAACAAAACTATTTTCTCTATGAAACAAACAAAATAAAAAATAAATAACTAAAAATAAAATTTTTCTTCTTAGAAATAAGAGGGTCTACATGCAGCATTTGTCACATATGTAGTTTTAGGGTTTTTTTTTTCGCTACACTCCGCGTGTGCCCAAATGGAACTGTTTATGCTGAACAATTTAGGCTCCTGTATAACAAAGCTCCCATATGGGCCAAATTTTGCAGCGCAAAATTACCCCAATTTTTCAGCGTAAAATTACCCCCATTGCAAGAAAAATATTGTGATACTAAAAAACTTTCCAAAAGTTAACCTGTACAATTTAAACATACACCAGATTACGAGGAAATATCATATAAAGTTGTGTTATAAACATTTAAGCGATTGGACAGAAATTTAAACTTAACTCGTAGCGGAAACGACATGGATTTCTTAGATCAAAGTACAATTGTACAATTGGCGTCCCCGAAATGTGAACGGCAAAATTTAATCGTGTAATATGGGCTTTGCATCAGTGTCGTCGGTCGTTGTCAAATTTGATAATAGTTGTCAATTGCAATATTAAAAATGCCACCCCACTTAACCGAGGCTCAGAGGTCCAGGGCAATAGCCAAATTAGAAGAAAATTGGTCTTTAAGTGAAGTAGCTGCAGATTTAAATGTCAGTAAAAGCTGCATATTTTATATCAAAAAACGTTGGCAAGAACAACAAAGATTAAGAAGACCTATCAGGCAAGGTGAAAAAACGTTCCAATCTTGCAATAATGGAAGGCTGCGTGTATATCGTTCAAGAAACGCAAGATTTGAGGAGAACTATACATTAAGAAACTCAAATAGTGGACGCTTTTCCATAAATGTTTGGGCGTGGATAAGCATCCATGGTCCGGGAGTATGTTGGGAAATTGATGGTAGATTAACGGCTGAGCACTATACGAGGATTTTGGACAACGTTTTGCTACCTTCAGTTAGACATGTGTTTCCAGAAAACTTTATATTCTAACATGTAAGAAAACTGTATAGTATTCAAAAACGATTCTAATAAATATTATATTACAGGACAATGCACCAGTTCACACAGCTCGCGTGGTTACAGAGTGGGTAAACAACAACCACATAACTGTTTTGCCATGGCCAGCTAGAAGCCCTGACTTAAACCCCATTGAAAACGTGTGGGGTTTTATAGTTAAAAATATATATCAACGGGACTTTGGGCCAGCAAACCGAGATGAACTATGGAGTGCTGTTGAAAATTCTTGGGATGAGCTTGCTGAGTCATACGACATGCGTGAGCTAATAATGTCCATGCCAAGAAGGTTGCAAAGGGTTGTGGCAGCTAATGGCTCTGCAATTAAGTATTAAAATAGCTTAGCAGCACAGTTTTTTAAGCCAGCTTGTTTCAATCTTTTTTGAGCTGTTATCCTGGAAATTGTGTATTTTCTCGGGCCTTAAATGCGCTATTGAAAGGATTTTGCCTAATAGGTGCGACAAGAGCATTGTCTTCATTTTCGTTGGAGATTTTACCTACACCTTGCCTGATAGGTCTTCTCAATCTTTGTTGTTCTTGCCAACGTTTTTTGATATAAAATATGCAGCTTTTACTGACATTTAAATCTGCAGCTATTTCACTTAAAAACCAATTTTCTTGAGCAATATGTTAATTTAGTTATGTTATTTTTATTGTGTATTTACCTACTTGTTAATTTATATTGTTGTATAATACCAAATTAAAGTTAATTTATTTGTTATATTGTTTATATTATTGTTTGTTAAAATATTATTAAAAAAATAAAACGATTTGCTCTTATTCTTAGTATTCTCCCTTCTATATGTAACACCACTGGCCGAAGCCAGGAATGAACGAATAAATTTTATGAAAAAAATCCATGACAACAAAAAATCGTTCACATTTCGGAGACGCCAATTGTACATGTATCACAGTTAGCTAGTGACCATGGTCACTAGCTAAAAGCTACAAGCTTAATTGCGGTACACTTTAGTCCCCGTATACCCAAAGCAACGTTTTCAAGTTTGCAACATTCAAAAAATGTATTATTTACTTCATATCTGGAAGAATTGTTTATGCGTAAAATTACCCATCGCGCAAAATTCCCCCACCTTCCCCTATCTATAGTAGGCTGAGATGAACAGGGTTTAGACAGTGTTAAAACTAATTATTTTGTTTTAACATTTTATTTTCTAACCTTTATTATACAAGTCTTTTAATTAAAAACAATCCACAATAATAACTTTTAAGTTATAGTAAAAATGATCTTGAGCAAAAACAGGTAGATTTAGATATCGAGGGAAAACTACAATCCAAATTTTATGTTGCACTCGTTCACTTCCGGTTACCCTTACTCAAAGATTTTAAAGGAAATTTAATTTTTGATCCATTGAAGTTAATACAATTAAAATCTGATCACAAATTTGCAAGTTAGAGCCAAAAGAGGTGTGATATAAAACAAACAAAGAATTGTATAAAAAAATATTTTAAATGTTTAAAATGTGCTTCATTCTTTGCTGAACAATCTGTTTTAAAACTCTTGTCGAACTTTTTGAAACGTCTCAGGAGTTATCTGCCTACATTCTTGAATTATTCTTCGTTTGAGTTTTTGAAGGCTCTGGAACACTGGATTTGTACTTTTAACTAAAAGGCCTGTACATAATCAAAATCAAAAAGCCTTAAAACATGAAATTTAATTTTTTAAATATTATTTATAATCTACTCGTGGCAATGACCCTTAAAATAAACAAAATGAGTAAAAAGGCATCAAAAGACTAAAAACCAAAACAGTCAGTCGGTAGATATGCAATGGACTTGGATTTAAGCAAAGACAACAAAGTCAAAGCAAAGTTACACATATTTCCCAACAGAGATTTAGCTGCAATTTAAAAAATAATAAAGAAGCCTAAAACATTAAATTTTTCAAGCACACTAAAGATAAATGGGGATTAAATAGGCCTTAAGGCTAGTAACACTGGTCGGCAAAATTAAATTTTTTTGTTTGCAACTTGGTGGCCAATAACTTTTGAGGGTTATTTTGGTGCGCTGATTCCAAAAATGATCATCATATTTTCTCATAACCTCGCAAAATTCGACACATGTAAGACGGTTGCAACCTCATTTTTTACTTTTAATAATAACACTGTGGTACAAAATTAAGGTTTACGAAAGGGAATGGAATAAAACCAAAAGCAAATGAAAGTTAATACTTTCCAAAAGGAAGCCCTGTTAGGGTTTTTTTATATCACATTTCAGTTATTTTTGTACGCATTTAAAGATGATAAATTTGTTGATACCCTAAAGTAGAAAAAAATTAAGTAAAATTATGTTAAATTTTCAAAATAATTTTGGAAATTTGATCGAGAAATCCATTTGTGATGTTAATTTTTACCAAAGACCCTCAGAAGAGGACGCTATTATACAATTTTTGCTACTTTTTATGTATTTTTATTGGTAAAATGGTATTTGTACTATTTTTGAAGGTAAGAAATCCATTTTTGTCATCCGTTTGTTGTAAAATATACCTTAGGTGATATTCAAAAGCAATTTTTAATATTTTTTATATATTAGTATAGAAAAACATTTTTGTCATCCGTTTGTTGTAAAATATACCTTAGGTGATATTCAAAAGCAATTTTTAAAAAAAAATTCCTTTTTAAAATAATTTTTAATAATTATTGTACGTTTCATGTAAAACAAAAAAAGCAACAGTAAGTTTCGATTTTTCCTAATAATAATAATAATATTAATTTATTAATCACAGAATCCCAACAGAAAATGGTAAATATTAAAACTCATCATTTATAAAAAGTTTGGTACGAAAATCCAAATACCAATCTTAGCGATTTAACTGATAGGACCTTTTTTTTAAATAAATTAAATTTTCTACATGTTTGCCCTTTACATTTTTTCAATGAATCCAGTCACTTTTGAAATATCTTCAAAAATATGAGAATTTTTCAATAAAATCATATTAAGTGACCCATATCATCCTACAGGTGCAGATTACAGCTATGGCACATAAAGCATTTTTGTAGAACTTTTGATTCCGAGTAAATTCTTTTTCAAAACAATACAATAGCATAAAATGCGGCTGAGATATAGATATTTAAAAAAAATCAAAGTTTACGTGTATTTTAAATGGAAAATCTATACGATTTGGGAGAGTACTTAGAGTTAATATTAAGGACTCAAATTTTCAGGAATTTTTTTTTTAATATTTTCAACAAGTTTTTGGGTGGGCAGCAAAAAAATAAAAATAGTCGTGTATATATATGTGTATATACTAAACATAAACATGACATGTACGTTTCTACTTTAAAAAACTATAGAGACAATATTTTCCTAAAATAATTTATTAAAAATTATTCTTTTACGGTGTAATAGCATGCGGACTACAAAAAAGATTTTATGATTCTTTTAAATTTATTAAAGGGTTTTTCTCTTAGACCATTTGGCAGATTTATATAGTACAAAAGTTAAAATTACATAATTTTTAAATTAACATCTACAATAATCTAGTTTTTTCCAATTAAAAATAACCCTAATGTCATATTTTTGTAAGATAAAAATTTTATTAAAACTCAAAATGGTAGGTATAAATATTTGCAAAGTACAAATTAAGAAGGGCTGAAATATTTAATTAGGCTATATAATTGATAGGTGGATTTTTTTAGTTTTATAGCTATAAAATCGATGTGTTCATGCCATGAAAAGATTTATCTATTATAATTATAATTCCTTAAAATTTGGACGAATTTGCGAAATTAAAAGATTGCTTTGAATTTCTTTCTTACGATTTCCATAGATGAATTGGGTCGACGCAGTTTTTTTGACATTAATTATTATTCTATTTTTAAAACTCCAGTTGCTAAATTTAGTTTGAATTAAATTAACAATTTCGGTCTTGCCATTTACAACAATAGTTACATCATCAATATCCACAAAGAGTTTTCCCACACTAATGTATTTGGGGAGAACATTAATAAATAATATAAATAACAAAGGACCCAGAGTACTAACTTGAGATATTTCGTATACGAGGTGTGTTCAGAAAATATTGGGAATTATCGTTTTTTGAAAAAAATATTTATTTATTCGCCTACATTTATATTGTCGCCTTCAAAATAGTCCCTATTGGATATTATGCACATGTGCCAGCTCTTCTTGCAATACTCGAAAAACTTCTAAAATTTGATCTTTGGGATAGCCTTTAGTTCTTTCAGCGATGCGCTTTTAATGTCATCTATGCTTGCAAAACGACGGCCCTTTAGGGTTCTCTTTATTTTTAGGAATAGGAAAAAGTCAGACAGAAGCGTGGCGAATATGGAGGCTGGGGCATCATTACAGTATTGTTTTTGGCCAAAAATGTTGTTCAAAATTTAACAATTTTGGAAGAAATTTTGCTGCCACGCGTTTCATACCCAATACATTCGAAAAAATTAGCCAATCGATATACCAACTTCATCAGCGACTACAAAGTAAACAATGAAAACAGCTAAAGTTTTTATCATACTTCGGGGGCATATATAGCAACATAATAAAGAAAATTTTATGACAACCGGACCCTCTGAACCCGCGAAATTTAACAATTCCCGTTATTTTCTGAACACACCTCGTATGCCAATTTTATAATTTATAACTTCCCTATAATTAATCAATAATTGTTAATCCAACAATAATTAGAGATATTACAACTTTCAAATTTTTACGAAAAATTGGAAACTTATTTAGTTTTAATAACTGCGAAGTTCGAAATAATTTTTGGAGTTTCATTTTAAGCGCTTCAATTTACGTTTTTAATTGCTGTTTTAAACTGCCATCACTTTTCACACATGAGACAAGTGGAAAATTTATTAAACACTTTGCCAATAAATTCGCCTTTGTAAAAATAAAGTTAAAGTTATGTTTGTACATTTGGAAGGGTTAATTTGAATGAATTTTTAACTCGTTTTTAAAATTTTCCCAAAGTTTTTAATTTTGATTGCATTTTAAAAATGATTAAATTTATTTTATTAACTAAACTAAAAAAAATAAAATATAAAGGTGTATTATACTAACTACTACTAAAATGGAGTTCTTTTAATTAAAAAATTGCTATTAAGGCAATGTGCTCTTAGAAACCAGGTGTTTTGTATTATCGTTGAAAACAATTTTTATTAAATGAACGGGCGACATTTACAACCTAATATTGCCTACTACAGGTACCTAAATTATTTTTATTCGTAATAAGCTTAAAAATATTATGCATGTTATTTTTTTTAAAGGCTGTTATCTAATTATTGTTTAAATAAAGCTGGTTTTATTGAAAATTAATTTTTGTAATAATTTTATAAATTTGTCAAATTTAATAGATGAAAAGTAAGTAATTTTGTTTTGTTTGTATTATTGATTTACAAAAATTTTAATTAAAAGTATTGTTGGAGTAAACTAAAAAATTCAATTAATTTTGTGGAAAATATGCATACCGTATATTTATTGTTTAATACAATTTAATACTAGAAATAAAATTATGAATAAAAAATTTTGATACAAATTGACTTTTATCGTAATTATTAAAGACCGAATTATATGCAAAAAGTTGCTATACATGTGAAATTAAGTAATAACATACCACAAAAATTCGTTTTAATGTTTTTTTTTTGTAAAATGTTATAATATTTTCTTTTCAAAGTTTCTATAGTAGGTATAAATAAAAGGGTGTGTCATTTTTAAGAAACTTTTTTATCTTGTCTAAGTGTATCAAGACAAGACAAGACCTTAGCCAAAAATCTTGATTATAATCAAGACAAGACTTTAAGCCAAAACTCTTGATTATTTTCAATGAAATCTTGGGCTAATTTTCTCATATATTTGGGGCTTATTTTTTAGATATATTTAAAACTATTTTTGCCAATAATCTTATTAAGGGTTTTTTCCTTATGTTGAGTTGTCTTTAAAGTAGATATTTGTTGAAGTACTTGAAGTTGATGGCTTAAAATTGACTGTTGCTGTGGTGGTACTGTTGGTTGGCGAAAAAACACTTTCATCATCACTACCTGAAAAATCGTCTGGTCATAACTTTAATCTTTATCTATCGAATCACACGTAAAAGGATCTTCCACTTCTTCTTCGTTAAAATTATTACCATCATTTGGCAGTTGTACTTGCGATGTTTTTTATCTGCATTGGAAGTACAGGAAAGTTTTAAACGCTTTGTTTCCATATTTTAAAATGCTTCTTAGTATTAACCAGTAGTAAAACAACAAAAGCTAACCTAAATAATAATAAATTCAGTGCAAAAACAAAACGCAAGGGTTGTGTCTGCACGTAGCGGAAGTGATTGTTTTGACTGGTTCTAAAACAAGAGTGGGAGTTACATTGTGCAGACGCATAATTTATATCTAGACACTTGAAAAATATTCTAGACTCTTAAATAATAATCTAGACTAGTTAATCTAGACAAGACCGTATTAAGCTTTTTTAATCCAGACTTAGACTTACACAACTCTTGTTTTGAAATTTTCAAGACAAGACAAGAATAAGTAACTCTTGTCTTGTCTTGTCTAGACGGCACCACTAGTTAAACGATACATAAAAGGTACAATTAATTATTAAAAGTTTTAAGTGAGGTTTGATAGATAGGTTTTTTGCAGACTAGGAGGTAAAACATTATTTTTACAGATTAGGCTATAATTAACTACTTTAGTACGAAATGTAATATTAAATGCAATAATAAAGTTTAAATTATAGAAAGCTTGAAGGTAAATTTATTAATTTGACATAATTGATTTGTTATCAAAACATTAAAAATTACAAATTTATGTATCAAGGATTATTCCAGTCTTTTTTTGTCACTATAATTTATATAAATTTTACAATGAAATGTAGAACAAACCACCATTGTATTATAATATTGAAACCGACTTTTATAATTCCTTTTCAAGCAAAACTATACATTGTATATACCTTAACAACTTAAAATACAAGCTGTAAAGGAAAATGTCATATTGTATTACAATATTATTATAGGGTGTCCCTAAAATAGTGTGCAATAATCTAAACGTGGTTTCTAAAGACAAAAATATGAATAAATTCTCTTAAAAACGTAGGTCCGAAAAATATTTCTTAACAAATTTGTGTGTACATTGTAATTTCGGAAAAAATTTAAAATGCACCTCGGCATTAATAATATTATGTATCAAGTTTGATAAACGCCAGCTTGCGAGCGATTTCTTAAATTAATGGTGTATAGAAAAGTTTATAAACGATGCACCTCGTATACTTTTTCTACGACAAATACTTAAAATTTGTATAGAGCGCCATCTATGAAACAATAGGTCAAATGTCAATTTTTTTTATTTTATAAACACAGATTATGAAGGTTATAAATCGAAATGTATTTCTTGAAAATTGACAGTTTTTCACAGTGAAAGTAAAGAAAAGTTTTATGAGCACTTTACAGAGGAGTCCGTGTCCGAATTTAAGTTATAGTTTAATGCCGGCGAAATTAAAAGGTCAGTACAATGTTCATATAAACTTTTCAAATATTTAATACTTTTGTATTTTTGTATTGAGATAATAAAATAAATTTCACATTTAGTAGGTATTATTTTGCAAGAAAGGCAATTTATTTTAACGATTGTATGGCATTTGACTGTCAACTAATTTAAAACTAACTTCAGCCCGTGACTAAAGCGCCATAAAGCCACAACCTGTCAATGTGTATTTAAAAGGTCACTTACTGTCATGGAAACATGTACGATAATGGGCGTTTTAAAGGTGGGAGTAAAAAAAGTAATTTTTATCACTCACGTGGTTATTTTTCTCGGCTTTCGCCTCGGCAAATAATTTTCACATTCGTGATAAAAATACGACTTTACTGCCTTGATACATAAATAACTATTTTTTTATTAACATGTATTTTGTATTCACAATTTTCAAAAATCGTTAGGTAAATAATAAACTGTAAATAAATAGTAGGTTTTTTCCTCTACGAGAAAAACATTTTTCCTGACATATTTTAGTATTTTGCATAGGAAAAACAGATGTTTCAGAGTAATATTGAAATAAATTATTTAATATATGCAATTTAATTTGGTTCATTCAAAACCAAAGTCAAAGAAAGTGTGAGAATAACACGATGAAAAAAGAAAGAAAATACGCTAGCTTTTCCATTGTTTGCCATATATAACCCACTTAAGATAACAGACAATTTTCTTTAGCTTATCGCATTTTCGACTATGCGCCTCTCAAGACATATAAATTCAGTCGGCTGATACCCACCGAGTGCGATAAAGCTATTTAACAAGTATATAATCTTGTCTTGAATACACTATCATATAATTATCGGAGAAATGCCGCCCGTGGCACACGAAATTTATGAATTTACACTTGATAGCCTGCATCACTAACAATTTGTCACACACTGTTGGAGTTTTAAGATAAATAAATATAATGGTCTCTTAACTCGACTTCACTTAATTTACTTGCCAGTTTTACGACTTCATTGTTTAAAATATATCTTTTGCATTGTTAAAGAACTCATAACTAATGCTTAGTTCCACAAAATTCTAAAACTGTCAAGTCTGGTGATCCAGCGGGCTACATACACAAAATCAGACAGTTATCACCATTTTGCGTTTTTTATGTAAAAATGTATCACGTCTTCAGACCTTTATATTTAATCACAATTTCATGTATTTACTCTATACCATAAGCACACTTATTAGTTGTTCGCCATGTTTACATTTTTTACATGAGATGCATCTCATCGCGCTTTACTTAAATATTTGCTAAAGTAAATGGCTTTAAATAAATGTAGAGAAACGATAAGTTAATATGTATGTATTTATTCTCTACTCTCTAAAAATGAAATAGTCAAAATTCTACTATTTGAATTAGTACCAGCATTTTTTACTAATAAAATAGTCGTTTTCACTTTTAAATAGTTATTTTTTACTACGTAAATAGTTAAAGTTTGACTAATTTAAGATTAGTCACCATATTTGACTATTTCTGACAGTGAAAAGTAACTAATTTCTTTAATCGTTTACGGCCAACAACAAAGTATTATTTGAATTAAATGCATATACCTCTCCATGGTTAAATGACCCATAAAACACATAAAGATGCAAAAAGTTTAGCTCAAAACAGTAACTCAAATAATTTATTAAACTTTAAAATATTATGAACAATATTTATTGACAAATAAAATTTATTTTTATAAGAGCGGCTGACAGCCGACTGGTTATGAGGTTAGGTTGACAAGCTTCTCAAGTGAGACGTGAGTTCAATCCCAGGCTGGGTCAAAACTTTTCGATGTGTATAACAATTTATAATTATAATTAAAAGCAGTCACTAATAACTGTGCAACATTTTCGGAAAAAAAAATTAAGATGATGGGGTTCTGAAAGTATTCTCAGTTTCTACATACAAAATCATGAATTATAGCGTTTACAGAATGTTTAGATTGATTCTGTTTTTTTTTTATATCAATGTAAAGTTTAAGTAATTGTGGATCCCGAAATATCGTAAAATAATAAATAATTAGTACATAAAAGATAAATATTGGTTTTTTATATTGTTTTATAAAGTAATAATAATCAAATAAAGGAAAAAATAATTAAATAAAAAAATAATAAGAACAATAAAATGCAATTTTTTTTTAAATTGAACCATTTCCGAATTTAATATGTTGTAGTGCAATTTCTTAGTTCTTTCGCTTCTTCCATAATAATAATTATGGTAATTATTATTATTATTATTATATTAATTATTAAAAACATATATTCTTTTTAACAAATAGAATGAAAACATAAAAGATATAACAAATTTTATTTATAATTTTATCCCAAAATTTCCATTACCATAGACCAACAAAAATCTGCCAATATCAAATCAAACCTCTTTCCTTTTTAACGATTTTCCATTTTCATTATTGTTTGATGCTCTTCTGATTCGGTGGACAGCTGATTTTGGAACAGGTCAAGATGTGCATGGAGCAAATGTACTTTTAGTGACATGTTTACACCCATTTTTAATTTTTGTTTTATTTTTTATTTTTTTTTTTAATTTATTGTTATGATATCAATTTCCTATCAGTTAATTGTGTTAAATTAATAAATAACGGTTTAAACTTAAAATCGATATTAAAAAAAACCTGAATCAATCTAAACATTCTGTAAACGCAAATGGGCATTCTTTGAATAGGAGAAACGAAAACCACTTTCAGAACACCATCATTTTTTTTGCTGTTGCACTGTGTAATTAGTCAAACCACCGAATATATTAGTCAAATTGGTATATTTCAAATTTAAAAAGTTTTAATCCAGTCGGGGTTTGAACTCAAGTCTGCCTCTTGTCAAGCGGATGTGTAACCAATGCGCCACTGCCACTTTGATAAAAATCAGTTATATAATACATATTATGTCTATAAATATTGTTAATAATATTTTAAAGTTGAATACCTTTTTCGTGATGCTATTCTGAGCTAAACATTTTACATCTTTGTCTGTTTTTATGGGCCATTTAACTCTAGCAAGAATTAAAATCAATTAAAGAAAACTTTAACTATTAAAGAAGTAAAAAAAAATACTATTTAAAAGTAAAAACGACTATTTTATTAGTAAACAATTCTGAAACTAATTTAAATAGTGGAATTTTGACTATTTCATTTTAAACAAGCAAAAGTCAAAATGTTATACAAGGCCGTACCATAATGAAAATGCATTGAAATTACATTAAAAGATTGGTTCAATCTAAGGAATTTGGCTCGAAATCAGTGCAGATAACTAAAGATTACAGGACTGTATAATAAATTCATACACATATTAAAATACTGTTGAGATAAACTAAAAAAAGTATTTGTCCGAGTAATATTCCTTGCGGTACTCCACAACTCATTATAAGAGATTTACTTTGGTCATTCTCAATTTGTGCTTTGTTTCTACGGTTTCTTACATAGCTGCTTAAAATATCAAAACTCCTATAGCGGACTCCATATCTGTATACTTTTTCCTTAAGTATTATACAAGGTGTCCCTAAACTTAGTGGCATAAATTTAGGAGCAGATTAAGCAAGTCAATATAAGACGAAAATCTAAATAAATATTTTTCCTAATTACCTATGTTTAAAAGATACAGGGTGATGAAGTGTTACTTATCATATTAGTTTTTTTAATATATCTTCTACTATGGTAGACTTGGAAAGGTGATATTTTGCGAACAGTCACTTACTACCAAAACACATATTCACACATAATTACAATTGTTCAAGTGAACACAGTTATAACTGTTCGCAAAATATCACCCTTCCAAGACTATATTATGTATAAGTATATAAATATGGCATACGCTTTTTCAAGATTTACGAATATACCAATAACAGGTACATTTTTATTCGTAGATCTTCCATTCCTATTGCCTATTTGAGAGAATTTTGTTTAAAAAAATATACTAAACGTTTTTTAATTGCCATTTCTATGAATTTGGCTAGATTTTAAATAAAGGTAATTGGCCGGTAATTACTAATTTTTATTATAATAAATCAATAAATAACAGCCACACAAAAAAACAAAAGTACCCGGATCTGGGTATATGACATATATTTTTTTATGTATTTTGACGCGCTGAATCCGAATACGATGTCAAAATTCGCCCTGCACGTCTAAATTTCAACCTAACCTCAAAAAGCTGAAAAACTCCATGGTTGAGGAATATCAATAGTTATGTTTTTCCACTTGCCAAATCAAAATTAAGAGCCAAAAATAATCTCACCAGTTGTCCTTTAACCTTAACCTAGGACTTCATTTTAGAGTTCACAATTTTTGTTGTTTTGGAATCTACATCGACATTACGTCAAAATCACTAATATTTTCCAGCCTTATTCTTTTGGACTATACCGTGTTCTTTTTTCTTCGAAAGATCTGTTTTAGGGGTTACATACATTCTTTTCTCTTTTGAGCATCCAGCAAAAATCGGCCATCATGACTTGATCCCATCTACCCTTATATCGTTCTTCCATTACTTTGATATCTTGATGGAACTGTTCTACTTGTTTTTCACTGTAGCACAGTATATATACTGTAACTGTAGTCTCCAACATTTGCGGGGAACCTATCAAGGTGTGAATGAAGAAAGTGTAATTTCAAATTCATTAAACATCTCAATTTTTAAAAAGAGGCGAAAAAAGAAGGCGCAACCCCAATCACAGATCTTTCGAAGAAAAAAGAACACGGTATAGTGCAAAAGAATAGGGTAAAAAATATTAGTGATTTTGACATAGTGTCGATGTAGATTCCAAAACAACTAAAGAAAAATCTAGGTGAAGGTTCAAGGACTACGTGGGAGATTATTGATATGCCTCAACCCTAGAACAGAAAAAACAGTTTTTTGAGGTTAGGTTGAAACTCAGACGTGCAGGGCGAATTTTGATATCGGATTCAGATTCAGCGCGTTAAAATACATAAAAAACGTATGTCCCATACCCATTCCGGGTACTTTTGTTTTTTGTGTTGCTGTGCAATTAAACTAAATGAATAAATAAATAAAAAATATAAAGAAAAAACAAATTGAGCCCACAATTTAGTTTAAAAGTTTTATTTCTAATTAAAATTTGATTATATAATAATTATTTTATTTATTTTTAACCCAAATGTTACTAGCATCCTTATAAAAGGAGGCTATACTGTTCTCTATAATGGCTAGTATAGCTTAGGTCATTAAAATGGGGCAATCGGTCTAGTTAATGAAATTTCTTCCTTATACTTATAGAAACATTTTAGAAATGATTAACCGCCCTTTCGTGCTAATTTAAAAAAGTAATCGCTGTTTTTGTGAGGTAAAGTCTTTGACTTTACATGAGCTTTTGGAATATGCTGAGAATTGTTATATTTCTATAGACTTAGTTATTTTTCCACCGGAAACTGCAAACGAAGATTGATGTGAATTTTGGTGAAGATGACTTGGAAGATATAAATAATCTACCCGGGAGTCAACTGCGAGCACCTGTCTAAATTTTGGACACGAATGATACTAATGAAATTTCTGATTCATAGATGGATCCTGATGAGGTTGTACCTATTTCAGTACTTTGTGGAAAAGCAAGGTATATTTCAAAACGCAAAATATTGGGCTTTACAGAATTTCGATCCGGGCCAAAAATTATACTTTCCGCTAATTTACCATTGCATTGATATGACCGTGCAAAATGCATGGCATACTTATAGAATTCAAGGAGGAAAAATGGATAAGCTAACTTTTAGAAGAGCGATTGCAACTAATTTGCTGTAAACCTAAAAAAGGACCTCCATGTTCATCAAATATTGCTTATGCCTATTCTAGGTAAGATAGGATTGACCATTTAATTATATTCCAAGAGAAGCAAAAATAAAAAAAATGCAATTTATATGTGAAAAATGGGACGTTGGGTTGCATCCCAAAGATTTTTTCAAGGAGTATCACACTAAATAAGTTAATTTTGGAAATGTGTCATTTATTGTTAATAAATATTTTGTATTTGTAACAATAACAAACCTATAACTAGCCCATATTACTGATGGCCTTTTAAAAGGTCCAACATTTTTTTAAAAATTTTGTAATTTAAAAATTAAAAAAAAAATATAAGTGAATACGATTGTTAAGAACTATAATCAACCGTTTTTATGTATTTTTACTCAACTTTGAACTTATTAAATTAAACAGGATGATGTGAAGCATCATGATGAATTTATTTGTAAATTTTTATCAAATTCTGATCATTCGACACTCACTCCAGGATAACCTAGAGTTGAGTTTTGATCAAATTTATTAATTTGTGTAAATATAATTTTGGGAAAAAATAAAAACGGAAATTTCTTTGTTATACACTAGCTCCTTGCTAAATTTAAAACTCTGTAGGGAGTCCCTTCTAGGGACCCCGAACCCCGAATATAAATAGAGTCTCAATTTGCGAGTATATTATTACCTCGTGCACTGGCTAAAAGAAGAACAAAAACGCGGTAGGATATCGCACCGCGTTGTGAGCCGCCTTCGCGTGATCGCGGGCGCACCGATGCATCGGGCTGTGTGAGATCTACACACCGGAGTCAGTATACTCCGGATCCCGGCTTCTGACGCGTCCAGCGTGCTCTGGATCCTCGAAGGCACGCCCACAACGCAGCCACCGCGCTCCGACGTTTGATCTCCTCCGTAAAAAATCAACGGGTGCTCGACTCAACGGCCTAATTGTCATTCTTAATTGACGTGGCAAATTTAACGTAGTAAATACTACGTTGTTTAGAGTGGTCGTTTGTAATAACAAACAAGTGTTTATTAAGTACAATTTGAAAAAAATTAACAGTGACTTTTCGCTTATAAATTAAAATGTTTGGAAACAAGAAATTACTTTTCCTGGGATTGCTCCTAATAGGTAATATTTTATTAATAAATATTATATTGTTTTAACGCCAGCCTAAGCAGGCGAGTTTTATAAAATGTATATTTAATATGTTTCTGTATACTTGTTATTAATTATATTTTTATAATGCATTCTTTTTATAATAAGATGTATATTTTACTTTTTTTTAAAATTAATTAACCTTCATATTCTTTTGCCATTTAACATTTTGTTTAATATATTCCTTTTGTGTTAAAAAAGGCAAAATACAAAAATTGTACATACCTTGTAAATTAAAGAACATTTCGGTGGACAAATTTAATAACATACTGGGTGGCACATAGAAAACAGTTCATTTTACTGCTTTATATGTGTGTAAAAATTTAAATTTGTCCTGGTGGTTGCTGATAAATTTATTTAATTTTTATTGAATAGTACTTACGTATTATCTCATTAACTGTTGAAAATGTTCGCCGTTATCTCCATGCAATAGCACAGCAACTGTTCAAAGGATTTCAGATGTCCCCACAGATGAAATAAAGGGGAGATAAATCGGGTGATCTCGCGGGCCATTCGATAGCTCCCCCTCTCCCAATCCATCCAGCAGGAAACTTTTCATCCAGAAACTGCTGTATGGTAATGCATAATAGGGAGGAGCCCCGTCTTAATGAAATATCGGATTTTCTCCTTCAATAATTTCGATCAACGCTAGGTTGACGGCATTCTTCAACAAGTCTAAGAGCCATATGCAGAAAAGTTGATTTATTTTTATCAACTGATTTTCGCATATACACTGATTTCAGTTTGAACCAATTTGGCAACATAGCAAATTTTGATGGTAAAAATTTGTAGGTTATCTTATATACACTGACTAAACATTATTATTGACAAAAACTTGGTTTGAAGAGAGTTTCCGAAATATAAAACATACACAATTGGGTTATGTTCGTAGTTTGCAATGTGTGGTATAAGTAAATTTGCATTAGAAGGTATGAAAAACGAAAATTACGGCTTAAAGCCTCTGAAAAAACAAAGGAATTTTGTTGAAGTTGGTGGAAATTTTATTTAAGTGTTTGTTCTTATTAATTTTATTATAATTATAATAATTATATTATAATAATAATAATTATATTATAATTATAATAACTATATTAGTTATAGGAATACTAGACCTGTTTCTAAAAGCCAATCCTTTTTTACCTATTCTTTTACAGGTACCAATAACACCATTTTAGGCATTAAGGCGTGTTTTGAAAAATAAATGCAATAATGCCGAAGACATCGGGAGGAAAAAAAACATTTAAAATTTTTGACAAGAATATAAAAAAATTAAGAAACAAACTCTAGAGGATAACATATGTTAGTTAATGCTTGATATACATAAATTATGGCTTCAAAATAAACTTTTTTAATTAAAAGGAGGAAGCTATACTCAAAAATTGCATGTCCAGAAAAGTTGTGCTAGAAAATGGGTAGGAGGTGGAGTCTCGAAACTGTAGCATGCATATAGTTTACCCTTGCCTGCCCCCCTGAACAAAATCCTGGCTACACCCTTGCTGGAAATGGGGCAAAAATCCCTGATATTCTAAAGGGTTAAATTAAACCCAATGAAAAAAAATATGCATGCCTTATACACTTTGTTTTTTAAATAATTTATATTAAAAAATATAGGTACACAAATTTTAAAAACTGTTATTTTAATAAAGCAAATTTTAAAATTTAACTGTTGCAGTTCTAGTCCAGATTTATTACCCTGTGTATTTTATTTTTAAAATAAAAATTTTTTCAGAGCATATTTTTAATAATTTGTCAAATAAATGATAAAATCAATTTGAATATAGTTCATACACTGTGCCTGTTTTGCTGCCCTACAGGGTGTATTTTTTATTTTCTTATATGCCTTTTAAACTTGTTTTACTGGCAAAAACTGTTAATAATAATAATAATATATAATATGTATATTCAATTTGAAATGTCTTGTTTTTGTCAATTTATTTAAAATTCTTCAAAATTTTTAAAAAATAACACAAATATTTTTTAAACACAATTTTGGATTTATTTTATAATTCTTATTATTTATTAAATAGTAATTAGTGACTGTTCGCAAAATATCACCTTTCCAAGTCTACCATAGTAGAAGTTATATAGAAAAAGTTATATATTAAAAAAACTGATATGATAAGTAACACTTTATTACCCTGTATCTTGGAAACATAAGTAATTAGGAAAAATATTTATTTTGGTTGTTGTCTTATTTTTACTTGCTCAATATTTTCCTAAATGTATGCCAATAAGTTTAGGGACACCGTGTATAATAATAATAATAATAATAATAATAATAATAATAATAATAATAATAATAATAATAATAATAATAACAATAATAATAATAATAATAATAATAATAATAATAATAATACAAATAATGCCGAAAGTGGGTGAAGGAGCAATGACTGACGGTTAAATTGATTTTTTTTTAATATTTAAAATAGATTCGTCAAAAAAAGTTAAAACATTCTCTTCTTTTGCGATTTATTTTTAAAAACGTTAATTACACCCAAAACGTATGCTAAGAATTATAAGTCGGACAATAAGTAATTACATTTTTTTGAGTCTACATGAAAGGCAGTTGCTTCTTCTGGCCACCCCTTGACGACGCCCTTTGTTGCTATAATATCATAAACGGTTATAATTTAAAATTAAGTATAAATCTACCATAAAACTTGTGAAACTGTTTTGGATATTAAAAAAACGAAAAATGGTAAAGATGATGCAGCAATACTTTTAGCAATACAATCCATTAAAGAATACAAATTTTTCCTTAAGCAAAAGTTCAAAATAGTCACAGGGGTATGAAAGTTAAGGTTTGGTGCGGATTTTTTTTTAAATCACATAGTCAAATCAACATGTTAATTTAAATTTATTTGAAAATAATGTTGTAAATTTAACCTTCAAACAGAAATGCAAAACAAATTTTTTTGGCAGCAAGATGGATGCTCTGACCATTACACCCATTTATTACGTGATCGTTAAATTAATTTGGGGAAAGGTCCAGTTAACTTTCTGCAAGGTCAACTGACCCGACACCGATGGACTTTATTGTGTGTTGATTTCTAAAATATATTGGTAAGTATCTAAATGATTTCAGAAACATCGTTAGAATGGCTAATATGCATTTTCATAAAAATAAAATTAAATGTTAAATGTTTTTTAAACAATGAGTTTTAAGAATAATAAGATTTGTTCTCAAGAACACTGTATTCCTTATCTGAAATGAAATTAACTTAAAACTAAACATTTAATTTTCTTAGTTTCTCCAAGAAACTTTCTTGACCCATTTCGGGCAACTTGGTGTAGTAAAACACAAACAACACAAAAGACTACCTAAGCTTATATACTGCCCAAGTAAGCCAACAAAGGCGAGATGTAAGAACATTACTTGATCTACACCGTCTAAAAACGTAGCCTTTGCCGCGATCGGTACATTTGGTGCTGGTAAGAATACAATCTAGTAAACTCAAGAGTTTGACGAATAGAAAACTATAACGTTAGTGACATCATACTAGATTCAATATGGCGGCTGCGTGAAGATAACGGATTACCAATTTCTTCACAACCTCCTTGATTGAAGTATACATATATAAATATAAGATACACGTTTTCATTATATTAAAGTAAGATTATTTTTAGGTCCAGAAAAAAAAATCTGTAATTGGCATTCTTAACCATAAATACTTTGTTTACACATACCACTGTCAATTTGCCAGTTGCAAAATTAAAAATACAAACTATTTTTTTCAGGGATTGCTTTTAGTAACAGATATTTAGTTGAATTAAAACGTCACCAGTAACAATGGTAAATACAAAATTGATATTTTATCATTTAACATAATCATATTGTTATTTTAATACAAATATAGAACATACTTTTGTTCATGTTTATTTGGATAAATCCTAAACCGAATGTAAATTAAGTGTAATTTAACTTTAAAATCCAATATTCCCGTTTAATTTTGCTATAAAATTAAATAAACGTGTATAAATTAGTAGAGCCTATTGGATAATATGTTAATTAAACTGAAATTTTAAACCTTTTTGATTTACAAAACAAAACACTGTGCATTTCACATTTAATTTATAAAACTGTTTAACAAAAGTTAGTCAAAAAGATCTGTATACCTTAAATTTTGTAAAATAGTTTGTAATTTATACTCACATTTTATGAAGAGCTTTTATTTTGGACAATAGAAAACCTAATTTTCAATTTCCTTTTAAGTTTATTCTATGCATATACACATGTCCTTACTGACTTATCAACGCACAGACCAAACCGCTAGACCTAAAGGGCTGTAAAATTTTATCCCCAAGGGATACTACAAATTTAATGTATAATTAATCCCGGCGCATTCGCCATTTTTGAAAATTTCAACGACAACAATTTTGATGAAATTTGGTATGAATAATAAATAAAAGTTATTTATTTATGAAGGCAGTAAAGTCGTATTTTTTATATAAAAAATGACTTTAATGCCGAAGTGAATATTAAATTTTATCCGAAATCACATTAAATGTTTTAAATTTTAATAATACTAATAATACTAATAACACTGTGCACAGGAAAAAAATTAAGATTATGAGGTTCTAAAAGTATTTTCGGTTTTTACAATCAAAATCATGAATTATAGCGTTTACAAATTGTTTAGATTGATTCTGGTTTTTTTAATATCAAATTAAAGTTTTAGTAATTCTGGATCCCGAAATATCGTAAAATAATAAATAATTAGTACATAAAAGATAATTATTGGATTTGTATATTGTTTTATAAAGTCATAACAATCAAATAAAAAAAAAACAATTAAATAAAAAAATAATGAGAACAAGAAAATGCATTTTTTTTAAATTGAACCTTTTTCTGGATTTAATATGTTGTAGTGCAATTTCTTAGTTCTTTCGCTTCTACCATAATAATAATTATGGTAATTATTATTATTATTATATTAATTTTTTAAAACATATTCTTTTTAGCAAATAGTATGAATAAACATAAAACATATAACAAATTTTATTTATAATTTTATGCCAAAATTTCCATTGCCAAACCTCTTCCATTTCCATTATGGTTTGATGCTCTTCTGATTCGGTGGACAGCTGATTTTCGAACAAGTCAAGATGTGTATGGAGCAAATGTACTTTTAGTGTCATGTTTACACCCATTTTTAATTTTTGTTTTAATTTTATTTTATTATTTCTTATTAATTTATTGTTATTTCCTACCAGTTAATTGGTTTAAATTAATAAATAAGGGTTTTTCAGGTTCCAAAATTAATAAAACTTAAAATCGATTTAAAAAAAACCTGAACCAATCTAAACATTCTGTAAAAGCAAAAAGGCATTCTTTGGATAAGAGAAACGAAAACCACTTTCAGAACCCTATAATTTTTTTGCTGTTGCACTGTGTAATTATAATAAATATTGATGATTAAATCAAATGTCATTTGATGATCAAATCAGATGTCATTTGAATGTAGGAAGTGTCTACTTACTGTTTGTTGCGACGTTTATTATATATTTTTTAATCTGATTAATAAAATTATCTTATTATTTTTTTTAAACAACATTTTTGAAAGGGTCCAATCGACCTCCGCGACGGTGCTTTTTTTAAATATTATTTAGTTGCTGCTGAGGAGCAGTAGACACATCTTAAAATGTATAATTGGTTGCATATAATAGTCGTATTAAATCTACAGTAAAGTTCTACTTTACTGCCGATTGTTTTTACTTTTCTGCCGATTGTTGAATACTTTACTGCCGATTTCGGATAAAAATATTTTTCTTGGAACTACACGGCCATATACCTAGTTTATAACATAACCAATAAAATTTATAAAAGCAAGTATTTCATTTTTGTTATTTGAGCTTGAAAACTTTTTCAGTAAACAGACACCAATTTTATTAAAACAAAAGGGCAGAGGATCTTTATTATCCACTCGATATTTTTCTACATTAAATTAGTAACCCGAGAAAGCAAGGCGCTGTTGGTAATAAAATAATCCTTATCATTAGTACTATTGCACAGAATAATCTCTTCCAGTAATGAACTGCAGCGTTGGCTTTGTAATTTTAGAGTTAGCTTAGTGACAGTTCACTTTGTTTACTGATTTACTCATATAATTAGTAATTTGACAGTAATTGTATTGGCAGATGCAACAAGGATTAAATGTTTGGCTGCCAACTTTGTTTAATTGTCGAGCTCTCTGTTTTAGGCATTTTTATACAAAACGGAATTAAAAAATATATTAAATGTCAAAGCAAACATTTTTAAATTGGATGTTTATCAAAGCCACTTTATTATCCTTTGTGTATTAAGTTTCTCGCATGGGTATGTGAAACCTGATTTAATAGTTGTATGTTCTCTTTTAAACAAATAGATTTTCGTGTTTATTATATAAAATTTAGTTTGGTGACTAGTTTTTCTTTTAATAAAATTTATTTTATGTATTTTTCTTTATATTATTATTTTTAAATTATTAGGGCCAGTTTTTCAATGTGATTTAATCCGAGGTTTAATTTTAAACCCCGAGTTATTTTGGAGTTAACTAAATTCGCGTTTTTCAATTAATTTTGATCCCCGAGTTTATATTAAACTCAGAGTTACTTTAATTCCCAGAAAGGGTATGTTAAGTAAGAAATAAAATAAAAAGAGGTTATATATCGTTCTGTTGTGAGTGTTGTGTTAAATGATAATGTGGGACTATGATGTAAATGCCTATAGTAATGATGAAGAGAACTTTAGAAGACCAAAAGTTATTTGTCCAAGAGAAATCATTTTGAAATATTAATTTTCTAACCAGATTTCGGTTGTCTCCAAGAACGGTAGAAAATATTTTAGAGGAAATTGTTGATGTAATACAATACAGGTGAAAAGTTTATTTAGCAAAAAGTATTGCGAGACGGCTCTCAGCTTATTGAATCCTTCTAAATGTCATATTTTAATTTTGTTCGTTGTAGAAATGACGCTTTATCCGCGGAAAACCAATTATTGCTTACCCTGCGGTTTTACGCCACGGGTTCTTTGGTCTTGAATTAGCTGTTCGTTTAGCCCCGTCAACGGCTGGGTAGTACCCATGGCTTTCTTGCGATTTCCTAATTCCTAATTAGCCAAAGAAAAAGTTGTAGAGCCGTTTTATTACACGACATCACTGCCTTCAAATAAATATACCTAATAAATTGCAGCACATTTTCCACTAAAGCAAAAAATAAACTTACCGTAATCTTAAAATTGTAATCAAAAAATTTAATAATTTTATAATAATGATCACACTACCTTCGTGACATTCTTAAAAAAACGCAAAACAGAGTCAAAAATGACGTTGGCGTGCAGCCGTTACCATGACAACGCATTACCAAATTTTATACAAACCAAAGTTGATAAATCCTCACTATGATTGTAATTGAAAAACCCAAATGCGACCTAAATTTGGAGTTGATTTAAGTCAGAGATAAGCCAGAGTTATTCAACTCTGGATTTAACTAGCCTATTGAAAACCTGGCCCTTAGTAATTAAAATGGCCGTTTTAGTAAAATTTACTAATTTTTTATTAAAAAATATTTGATTTAGTATAACTTGCTCTATTTAGATACAATTTTTTAAATAATTTTTTTTCATAATTTGTTAACACTAAGTAACAAAATATGTTGTCGTGTAATAGCTAAAAAATGACTGAATGTTTCTACAAAATCTTTGCTTAAAAAATGTTTTCTTTTTTCAAATTTGACTTTATATTTTGACCATCCTGTATAACATTTTATTACAAAATTATTGTTTTAGGAGTTTTTTGGTATACCAAATTTAGAACCGCTATCTGTTTTTAAATTTAAAACGTGCCTACACCGAAAAAAATAATGTAGTTGAGTTAACGTTTGCCTAAATGTCATTTTTGAAAATGTTTTTTCATCAAAAAACCTATTGGATTATCTATATTTTGGTGTCCAAGCAATAGTAAGAGTTTGTCAAAGTTTATTTGTTCATTTGACAGTTAAAATATTGATTTAACATAAACTAATTTTTTGAATTAAAATGTTTACCTATTTTGATTTAATAGCTGGAATTGGTTGAATCAAATACTGAAATTTTTAGGATTACCTAAAAAACTATTAAATTAACGTTTACTTGCTCTTTAAATCCAAAACATTAAATTTGTTCATTTAAGAGATTGTAAATGTTACTTTAAAATTTGTTAATTTTGCATTCATAAAATTGCCGTGAAGGGCGCTTCGAACACCCACGCCACGTCATTAGACGGTGTTGATCACGTGATGTTCTTACATCTCGCCTCAGTTGGCTTACGATAGGAGTATATAAGCTCAGGTAGCCGTTTGTTTTCGCTGTGTTCCAGTGGAACTTCCACTACACCAAATTGCCCGACACTGATTATCAGTGACTGATAAGACCCTTAATATAAGTGGAATCAGCTGTCTATCGGTGGGTATTTGAAGTAGGTGGAACACACTCAAAATATTAATTCCATAATTTAATTAACCCAACATTAGCGCAAATTATTTTAATTTAACATTTTATTGGTGTTAAGTGAATATGCTAAAAAGGTTACCTGGACATTTCAAGATATTATCTTAACATCTTAAAAATGTTAGCACAACCATTTTCGAAATATTACTCCGACATATCAAGAATGTTTAATTAACCAGATTAGCAGATTATAACAAATATTCTCATTTTGTTCATTTGACTAATATTTGTTGTTCAATTAAACAATACAATTTGACATTTTTAGATGGTTAAGTAAACGTGCAAAAACAATTGCTTCCATTTAAAGTGCCTAAAGAGTTGAATTATTTTTTTTTGTTGTTTAAACAGCTTATTTTTTTCAGTGTAATAAATTTTGTAAAACCTTCTATTAATCATAGAGGGCCAGGGAAATGACAATTTTTTTTTATAAATGTACTATAAACTAAAAACATTTTTTTTAATCGAAATATTTTTAAATAAATACCGAATTGTCGCCAATCAAAATAAAACACACTGCATATCAAAGGGAATACAAAATAACTCATTTCCATTCGTCTTAAAAATTTTAACACTAACACTAAAATATTGAAATTTTAATGACGATGGGCCATGAAGACTGCTTCATGTAACATGAAGAACTTCTGATTTATTAACGCGGCTCCAAGACGTGAACCGGATAAAGCAATTTATTCGCGTGTACAATTCAATGAAATTAAAATTAATTGATCGACTAGGAAATAAGAGCAGATCACAATGAGTAAGATCTAAGGCTGAGCTTAAGATTAATTAATTAATTAAAATGCATTCACCTGTTTAAATTTAAATTAATAATAATAGTAAAAAAATAACTACTAAAAAAATACATTTTATAAGAAATATGTATTTAAAATAGAATAAAAGGCATTTATGCATTTTAGGCCAGGTTAAGACATTTTAGTCATTTTTTAAGTCAAAAATGATGGATTAAATTGCAATAAAAATGTCCAAAACAAATTAATTTCGTGTGGAGACTTCAACGTGGAGTGTCAATAAAAACGTTTTCTTTACTTTCACTGTAAAAAACTGCTTCTAAATCGAATTAAACGGTCTATTTTCAAGGGGTAAATTTCGATTTACACATAAAAATTTGACATTTGAAATTATTAAACATTCCCAATTTGAAAAAAGTATAGTGTGCAACTCGTTTATAAACTTTTCTACGCATATTTAATTAAGCTAAATCAAATTCGAGTCTAAAATTGCACTAAATTTTTATTTTTACGTGGTAGCCAATGGAAAATATAAACAAAATTATTTTTATTTCAAATGGAGAGCTCTATGTATTAGATTACTTTTTATAGTTAAAAAACAAAATAAACTTTCATTTTCAATTTATAATATTTATTTATTTTTAATACCTTTATGTACATTTAGAGAAAACATAAATATTGTAGTTGGTTTATGAAAACTTTGTAAAGTAAAAACCTTTAAACGTTTAGTGACAAATACCTCGAGAACGTAGACATTTCCCGAAAACAATTTAAAGAGATTCGTAAATTTACTTATTTACAAGAAAGAAAAAGTTTACGAAGAGATTTATCAGTTGTCAGGTTCCGTGATCAAGTTACAACGAGTGTCAGTGCAAAAATAAAATAGTGAAAGCAGAAAAACTTGTCTAAAATTTCCATAACGTGGATAAATGTTTGCTAACTCTTGCACCTCGCCTTTAAAAAAAGTCCCAAGAAATTAGAGAATTCGCAGTGAGCCGACTAAGCATCCCTTTCAAAGTTACGTATTTCAAATTTACACTTTTCCACAATTTGGGTTTCTGTTTATGCCTGTTCTGAGGTGTAATTTAAAATTACGTTTAGGTAAAACCAGACAAGTTTTTCCTTTGAAAAAAATTTACAAATTTAAATAAAGATTTAATCTTGTATTTTACGTTTGCGAACTGGAGCGACTCAAAAATATTTTAGTTTAACATTAAGTTTGATAATAGTTAAAAAACATGCTTATAAGTATACGTTTGATTAAAATATTGTTGTTTTTTAAGCAACCCCAAAAGTTAGGATTGTAAAAGAGTGAGGTTAAAACTAATTTAAATAGGCTTTAAATTCCTTGAGGAAGTTGAATAAAATATTGTGTGCGAATATTGATCAAAAGAGGAGATTCCACTCGCGTGTTACCGAACTTTGCGCTCCAGGAATCTCCTCTTTCTCCCACTAGTCGCACAATATAATATTTCTTCTTATATTATGATAATGTAAAATAAATATAATGTAGTGGTTTCTACGGCTAGCCTTGCAAAATACCCACAAACGGCTAGGCAGAAAAAATATACTATTAAATTCATAGCAACGGATTTTACATTTGTTTTGTCATTAATGACGGGCCAAATGTAGCAAATTGCAGATGTCAGAATATTCAGCCTGGAAAAATTTCACTGTACAGTCTACAATATACTATTTATTAAAAAAATGTGTAGTACAATAACTTTTAATTGAAAAAAATAAAAATTACAAAATGTTTTTTATAAATTAAATTAAATTAGATCTTCTGTCACCTTAAAAATTAACCTTAAAGTTCAGGTCTTGAGATGTATCTATACAGGGTGTCCCAAAAGTCATGCGGTCCCTTAAAGCTGTATGATCTACATACCTCCAGAAATCACAGAAAATACGTTCAAATTTTAAAAAAACGTTAACGTTGTTAAAAATGTTAGTTACCTTGTTTATAATATTACACTTATTGGAGCAGACCTGTTAAAAAATTTGTTTTATTGGAAATTATTATTGTTTTTTTATGAAAAAATGCATTTCAGAACTTTAACTTTAACAATACTGTGGCACAAAAGCTTGGTAAGTCAAGAAAATCAATTTTTTAGTAGAGCCATAAACATATTCGCATTAATTCGGAAAAATTATGTATGTTTATAGTATACACTTTTGTTAACACATGTCATATGCTAACCATAAATATATTTTCTGAATTAATTAATTCTGTATTTTCATACAGACTCATGTCTATATGGAAAGACTTCATATAAGTACTAGTTTAAAAGTCAAATTATTATTAAAAACTATACAGGAATAAGGTTAAAATGTCACCACACAGTTTTATGTAGATAAATAATGTCAATTGGGAACTTTAAAAAAGAGAATTTGTTATAAAAAATGTTGCTTTATTAAACAATCTTCTAAATAAAACATAATTAACACATACCTACATAAATGAACACAAAAAAAATACACAATAGTATATTATGTGTCAAGTTTGATAAACGCCATTTTATACACAAATTTAATTTGAGCACAAGCAAGCTTGCGAGCGAGTTCTTAAATTAATGAGTATAGAAAAGTTTGTAAACGAGGTGCATACTATACTTTTTCTACGAAAAATACTTATTATTATCTTAAAATGATTTAAATCAAATATTTTTACAGAGCGCCATCTATGAAACAATAGGGGAATCTGTGTGTCACCGTCAAATGTCAAATTTTTACACTTTATAAACAGATTATAAAGGTTATAAATCGAAATGTATTTTTTGAAATTTGACAGTTTTTCACAGTGAAAGTAAAGAAAATGTTTTATGAGCACTTTACAGTTAAGTCCGTGCCCAAATTTAAGTTATAGTTTACTGCCGGCGAAATTAAAGGTCAGTACAATGTTCATATAAACTTTTCAAATATTGGCGTTGAGAAACTATTTAATACTTTTGTATTTTTGTATTGAGATAACAAAATAATTTTCACATTTAGTATTATTTTACAAGAAATTTATTTTAACTGTCAACTAAGTTAAAACTAACTTCCGCCCGTGACTAAAAACCTGTTGCTAAATTCAGCCCGTGACTAAAGCGCCATAAGGCCACAACCTATCAATGTGTATTTAAAAGGTCACTTAGTGTCAGGAAAACATGTACGATAAAGGTATTTGTCGTAGAAAAACTATAGTATGCACCTCGTTTAAAACTTTTCAATACACTCATTAATTTAAGCACTCGCTCGCAAGCTCGCTCGTGCCTAAATTAAATTCGTGTATAAAACGGCTTTTATCAAACTTGACACATAATATACTATTGTGTATTTTTTTTGTGTTCATTTATGTTACCTACAGTAGGTATGTGTTAATTATGTTTTATTTAGAAGATTGTTTAATAAAGCAATATTTTTTATAACAAATTCTCTTTTTTACATTATTTATCTACATAAAACTGTGTGGTGACATTTTAACTTTATTCCTGTATAGAGTTTAATAATAATTTGACTTTTAAACTAGTACTTATATGAAGTCTTTCCACTTATCCCTCACTTCTTACAATCGGTTTCTTTTTATATAATTTTATAGTTTTATCATTTCAAAATTTTACGTTTTCCTTATTAAATAAATATTTAATTTCTGCGTTAAAATAAGCATCGTTGCTGTAAATTAAAAAAAAACGATTACACAAAAACATAATATTACTCTTTTTAAGAAATCCACACTTTTACTATAGAACTGCCACTGGTTAAAATACCTCAATTTAAAGCACATATACTTTGCTTTCCATTAAATGGTTTTAAAGGGTACATTGGCAGAATTGGATGTTTTAATTAAGGAAGGAAATTCACTAATATCTCCGGAAATTTGACCGAACAATTTTAACCACGTGTTTACCAGTCCAAATATTTCCAAGTTAAACTGAAATCGTGTCCGATTTCAAATAGGTTTAATTTAGTTTAAATATTAAAATAATATGTACTTTAATTAGAGTTTATACTTTGGGTGAAAAGTTATAATTATCAAAAGAGTTGTGAAAATGTATGTTGTAAAACTCTAATAAATTTAAACTTTACCATAAAATATCCAGACCAGAGCCAAAGTTACTGATTTGTTAGCCCGCAGACTTAAATGTTTAATTTAATGAGAAAGTTAAATTTTCCCCAAAATCCCATAACATGTTTTGTTGAGTCGTTATGTAAATACCTTTTATTTAATGACTTACGTAAAATGTCTCTGTCACCGAGTCCATATAATCCCATATTAACTGAGGGCAAACAGGATCTTTAGGCACCTGCCTACTGGAATGTAAGCCCACCTCTAAATTAACATATGCCTTTCATTTTAACACGCTTAATGTGGGGCTTTCATTAAAGTTCAACGATATCATTTAACATTCTAATTATTAAACGTTTTCTTTATAAAAACTGCATTATTAAATTTGTTTTAATTTTATAAGATGGACATTTTTTTAACAAATGCCAAAAAGAATATTAATACTGTATATTACCACCAGTGTTCAATGAAAATCTTAATCATCTTACCATGTTTATTGTCAAAGTTTGGGCGCCTGTTTGGTTTGGATCTAAAATCAATCCTTCTCGTAAAGAATGGTCTATTAATTATTGTATTTTTTTTAATTTCCAATCCCTTTCATCTTAAACTCCCAATACCTTTCATCTTATCTAAAGCATGTTATTAAGCAAAATAGTTTCATCACGCATCTGGAAAACGTTTAATTGTTGATGCCCTCAGATGCTCAAAACACACTTTCCAGATTCTCGTATTTTGAGGTAGGTACCTAAAATAAATTTTAATGCCAAATTATACATAAAACTTTTACCCTGATTACAAAAGTACACGCAATCTCCTATTCTTCAAGGCATCACAGATGAAAAATAAGAAATTTGTTTTCCCTTGACCCATCCCAATATTTATGGTATGGTTTTCAATTTACAATCAATTTAAGCAGTGTTTATACTTATATTTTCAAATGGCAGGGTTCACAGCGAGTGCCCTAATGTGCCCTATTTTTTTCAGGGTGCCCCAAAAGTGCCCTATTTTAAATCCTTCTTTAAGTGTTTACAACAATAATAATTATAGACCATTTAATGGTCTATAATTATTAGGGATGGGATATTTAGGTACTAAAAACTGAAAAATAGGTAACTAAAAAGGTACAAAAAAAAGCATTTTAGGTTAAAAAAACAGCATTTTAGGTAAAAAAAGTTTAAGTTTCGTTTATAATTTTGTTTAGCCGCATACCCAAACACAGAACATACCCACAATAAACTATTTCCATGCAATAAACTGTGTTTTACTGAGTGACACTCAATACACAGAAGTTCTATGACATAAGCTCACTAGTAGTGAGTCACTACAAAGAAGGTAACTGTAAAGAAAGTTACTGTTACAGTCTGTAACCATAAGAAAAAAATCTATACCGTTGAGTTGCACGCCCTGGATAAAATATTGGCGCAAATTTTAAAAAGAACAAAAAAAATAAAATAAGTAAAAATACGTAAAAATAGGTAACAAATATGTGAAAATAAACTGACAAATTAAAAAATATGTAACAAAAGTATAAAAAGTTAGTTTAAAGCAAAAACCTCCAAAAAAGGTAAAAAAGTGAAAAAAAGTTAAAAAATAGGTAACAAAAGTATAAAAAAGGTAGTTAAAAGCAAAAACCTCCAAAAAAGGTAAAAAAGGTGAAAACAAGTTAGGTTCATATAAAAGAAAATCTTTTAAAACACATTTTGGCATTATTGGTTTTCAAATAGTTACATCGGTTAAAAAAAGGTAAAATAACTACAATCCCATCCCTAATAATTATTATTGTTGTAAACACTTAAAGAAGGATTAGACTAATCGGGTTTTTTACATGCAGGTATTAAACATTCATTTGGACGAATAAATAAATTTGACTAATGTCAGATCTAGCTTACTTTATACTTTAAATAATTATCTTTATCTCCACGCGGTCTATAATTTAAACTTTATTGTTGTCAACATTCGATAAAGAAATACCTTGTTATGGCCTAGGCCGATAAAAAATTTTATGAGGCAAGTAATTAGTTCGATTTTTTTTCGGTAGGGTATTGTTTTGACAAATTAATCCTTTTCAAAAAAATTAACGTACTAAACTGGTTTAATTTATTTATAATAAGCACTAATTTCTTTGTTTTACTGTTAATGTTTAATATTTTTCATTAAATTATTGTAAAATTAGATATGAATAATAAATCAAAAAGTGAGGTTAGGCAACCAAGAAAACGCACGATTCTTTTTCTACGATTTAAATTATCTTTAAGTTTTAATTTGCTTTAAGTTTTCAGTGAAATTAAATGTTAAACACAGCTTAAACATTCCAAACTACCTATTTTTTAAATAAAAATCCAAACATATTGAAATTAGATACCTACCTATCAATTAAGCAATTAATTGAATTCAATTTAATATAAAAAATCCATTTCTACTTAAATCATGTTGCTAGGTATAGTCAAACTATTACTGCTTCTAAAAGCAATAATAATTATTGTACATTTAATGTCATCTTTAGCTAATAAATAAATGAGATTCTAAAAAAGTGAGGTTAGGCCGCTTTGATGTTAAATTAAATTGACCTATATAAAGTGCTTTGAAGATAAAATGGTGTATGCCATTCGGCCAAGAAGTGCCTTTTTGTGCTTCGGTCAATTGCATTTTTGCAATTTTTAGCAAATAAAATTATTAGGAGTGTGCGAATATCGTTCGAATCGAATCGAATATTGATATTCTATTTGAAATTCTACAAATAATTCGAAAAATTTCGAATAATTCAAAAAATTTGTGAATTAATGAAATATATCTGGATTTTCAAATTCTTCCATTTAAATTCCTTTAAATCGTGTATCGAAATATTCTACTTACGAATATTATACTTTTCGTTTAAGAATCAATTACACAGAGAAAACAATTGCGAGAAAACAAATGTGAAAAAACTACCTATTTATTTAAAAGTGAATTGCAGTTCGTATGCTTTAAATGTATTGTTGACAATTCTTAAATTTTCACATCGCTATCGATCGCCACCAGATGGCGCGCTAGTTGCAAAAACTTCTTTAGAGTATTACAAATCAAGCATTGTGCATGTCAAATAATTTATACGTTAAAATTACTAAATTCGAACCCCTTGCGTTTTAGAGAATATTAAGCGTTAAAAGTTATAAATTGGATTTAGCATACAAGTTTTGGTATGGCTATGAAACTATTAAACATGTTTTTATTTAAACAGTTCATTACTAAACCGGTTGGATTTGACAGTTTTACCAACAAATGCTTTAATTTAAAATAACTGTTACATTGATTTTATTTGAAGGTAAAGTTAATATTGGAAGTGAGGTTAAACAATTTCTATTATATTTATTAAATCGCAAAATAAGCAAATATATTTTTAAACCAACTTTTAAAAAACGTTGCTTAACTAATTTTAGCTCGCATTTTCCATAATATTATTGTATCTCTTTAATATTTAGATTTTAATTTCCGGAAAAGTTTAAAAATAAGCTAAAAAAGACAATTAACAAACGAGTTTTAATAAAAAGAACAAGACCAATAAACTAAACAAAAAGTGGTAGGGAATTAAAACAACAAAACGCGTTGTTTTTTTGCGATTATAAACTTCTAATATTATGCACGAGTGAAAATCCTGGAGACTGTATTTTCTCTTGGGCATCCATGATTCATTCGCGAACACGGTTTTCGTTTCAGTATTTAACCATGATTTATAACTACTAGCAACGTGAAATTATAAATGGACGACTTTTATATGAGATGTTTTCGTCAGGAAAAATCTTTCTGAATTGCTTGTCTTTTCTGTGGCACTTATTATTTTAACATTTTATTTATTAAATAAAAGAATTCATAAATAAACACCACATACCAACAATATAAACATTAGACTGGGCCAAAAAATCAACTATTTTTTTTTTTTTAAGTATATCGAAAATATGGTTTGGGGTGACAAAAAAAATTATTGTGAAAGTTTGAGTTTATAATATTAATATTAAGAGGTCTATCATCGCAATTTTAAATTTTTTTTTCCTCAGCAAGTTTTTTTCTCAGAACTCTCAAACCATTAAGTTTAACAAATGCTCTACAAAAGAGGTTAAAATGAAATTTTCCGTCAGATAAACCGTTTCCTTAAAATCATGCCTTAAAAATTGGTATAGTTTTACATTTTGATCTTTTAACTTTGGAATTTTGTAATTCATGTATTTTCTTATGGGAAATCAAATGCTTTACAAAAAAAGCCTTTTAACATTTTTGGATAAATTCACTCAATCAAAAGTTATTCAAGGTTAAAGTTGAAATCAAAATGAAATTCTTGTTTGAAAGCGAATTTAGCCAAAAATGATATAAGACTTTTTTTGTAGAGCATTTGATTTTACATAATAATATTTATCGTTTTTTTTTTCAGGGTACTGATTTTTACATTTTAATTAAAATTACAAAATTCCAAAGTTAAAAGATCAAATTTTTAAACTAAACCAATTTTTAAGGCATGATTGTAAGAAAACGGTTCATCTGACGGGAAATTCCAATAAAACCTTTTTTGTAGAGCATTCAATTTTCTTCAAAAAATATTACCAAGTCAATTTTGTTAAACTCAATGATTTGGAAGTTCTGAGACAAAAACTCGCTCAGGAAAAAAAAATCTAAAATTGCGATGATAGACCTCTTAATATTAATAATATGGACTCAAACTTTCACAATAATTTTTTTTTGTCACCCCAAACCATATTTTCGGTATAGGTACTTTCCAAAAAAAAATGGTTGATTTTTTTGGCCCAGACTAATATATAGTATACGTATAGGTACTTATTTTATGCCCCATAGGCTTTTTTATTATTCAAGATACAATCTAAGAAGATTAAACAAAAAATTTAATTAATATCATATAATATACAAAAAAATACCCCATAAATATATAAAACGATTTATTAGGGATATTTTCCGACAAATAGAAGTCGCCTATGAATTAAACCAATATTTTAGAATTATTATAAAATAAATGAAAATATACAATTATTTAATTCATAATAGTAAATAATTATACGAGAGATAATGCGCATAATCGCGAGTGTAAAACTATACTTCCACTCCAATAAGTAGATAATTAAATGATTTTAAAAATAAATAAATAAAATCTGACATCTGTCATATGGTTAAACTCACTTTTTAAATGTTATTATAGTCACCTTCTCCCAATTTAAAACCCGACTGGTTTAAATCACAGCAAATATTGAAATCGGCCAATCACTGATGCCTATAACAACGTAAATAGTGAGTTCATTATTCCTGTTGTTGGGCAGGAAATTTATAACGTTTATCATTATTCACGAAAAAATCCAATATTATGCAATAGGGATGAATAAAAAAGTATAACTGGCGTGCAAATAATTTAACTTTTATTAGTATAAACTACTAATAAAATATTCCCTGCATTTCAAAATTAAATACCAAATAATAATGTTATTTACTGGCATTAATGGATTAATTCCCAATGGACAAACACGCGATAAATTATTTCTGTAACAAGATACACTGTGGTATCTATTTATTATACTGTTCATTAGTTGATGCATATAAATCTATTTGTTAACCTATAGGCCTCTATATTTTCAAATCATGTCACTATCCACCGTTCCGTTTGCAGCAATAATTATTGTATATATGCCATCATGCGTTTAAAAAGTTGTTTTAAATATGTAGTTGTTTACAGTAGAAATCTTGTAAATATGTTTTAGTCTAAAATTTAGACTGTCAATGATGTATTTTTGTACACATTAACACATCAATAATAATTATTAACCAAAAAAGTTTATCATACCACATACCGTTCGTACAGCATTTTTGGGATATGAACATCAGTTTGTAGTTTGTTAATTGTATTTTGTAAAATATTAACATATTTTCTTTGTACAAAATTAATTATTTTAACACAGGAAAATATTTTACCAAAAGTTTTCTAAAGGTAAAATTCAATTTTTTTATCAGATTATTTTGTTAATGTTTATCAAATTATTTTGTTGAAAAAGTACACGTGATTTCAGACAATCAAAACATTTTCCAATGACAATACTGCCCTGCTACGCAAGACTGCCGTATCTACAATATTAAGTAATAAAGAACAAAAGATAATTTTTATTGTTAAAAACGTTAAAAATGATCTTTTGTCATATTAAACCGTAAATATAAAATGAAATAGTCAAAATTTTACTATTTGCATTTTTTACTAATAAAATAGTCATTTTCACTTTTAAATGGTTATTTTTACTACGTAAATAGTTAAAATTTTACTAATTTAAGATAAGTCACCATCTTTGACTATTTCTGAGAGTTAAAAGTAACTAATTTCTTTAATAGTTTGCGGCCAACAACAAAGTATTATTTGAAATAAATGCATATAGGCTCCATGGTTAAATGGCCCATAAAAACAAACAAAGATGCAAACAATTTAGTTCAAAACAGCAACACAAATTATATATTCAACTTTAAAATATTATGAACAATATTTATTGACAAATAAAATTGATTTTTATAACAGTGACTAATAGCCACATTGGTTATGACAACAACTTGACAACCCACAGACCTGAGTTCAATCCCCGGCTGGGTCAAAACTTTTTTAAAACTAAATTTACTTATTTGACTATTTTATTCAGTAGAATTTGACTAATTATTATTGACTGAAAATTAGACAAATATGACTTATAATTAGTTATTTTTGACTAATTCATTTTAAGATTTATTATGATGGGGATACCTAAAAGGTATAGGTATACATACAATAATATGTATATCTGTACCACAGAACCAAACTGTATTAATTATGTATTAATACAGTACAATCTTGTCGAGCCGAACTTTAACTTAATACCATATAAAACTGTACATTTTTCAGAACCAAAAAATAGCAATGGCTCATTGCACTTTTTGGAAAGAATTTAAAATTGTAGGGAAAACAGTTTTGCTCTGGGGTACAGATATGTGGGATAAAATCATTGATCAATAAATATAATATAAATTAATCTGCCAATATAGGTTCGTAATTTAATCAATGTGTCAAACGTCCTTTTAGCCTGTGGATTCAATTTCAAACAAAACAGTTTTTAAATGAGGCTACAACTACTTGAAAATTTCAGAGTTTTATAACAGTACTTAACTGCAGATAGCTTTAGTTTACATCACTGCAATATCTAATCGATTGATGCATCGAAAATAATTCCTTTGTTTGAAAGAATTATTTACTAATCTAGTCAAGCCAATTCTATTTAATAAAATGTATATTTAGTAAATAGATATAATTAATAATGTATTATTTAATGGCGCATTATTTAAATATTGCAAGATATTAAACACCAATTTAATTTTCTTAGGTACTATGCTTTTTAAATAAAAAAAAAAACAATTCAAAATTTAATAATATTTTTCCTAATCGATGCTTTAAAGTTCCTTCGTTTAACGTCGTCTACGGCATTAATTAACAATAACGAAAGAAAATAAACGATATTGGAATTTAAAGTCGTAAATTCATTAAAATCTTATCTCTGGTTTAAAAGTTGCACAACTTTGGCGCTGTTCTTTTTAATAACGTGACCTACAAGTGTTCTAAACCACAATTTAATAAAGTTGCTGCCGCTGTAACGGTATTGACATCAATTGGAAATATAAAAGTATACACTGTGGGAAAATTTAATGGGCGGTAGATTTTCTAATTAAGAAATTAATTAAAAAACATAAATCATATTTTGAACAATAATATTTCAAAAAATGATCATCCCAAAATTAAAACCAGCTAAACATTGAACTAGTTTTTTAACCTATCCCTTTTAAAATGATTTAAATTAAATCTTTGTATAGAGCGACATCTGCAGATGTTAAACAATAGTAAATTTGGCATTTGGGGAATCTGTATTATTAAAAAAATGTATGTGTTAGTCGAAATGTATCCCATGAAAATGGATCGTTTAATACAATATAAAAACAGTTTTTCAAAGTGAAACTAAAGAAAATGTTTTATGGGCACTCTACCCGAAATTAGGTTAAATCTAGTTTACTGCCGGAGAAATTAAAAGGTTAGTACAATGTTCATGTAAACTTTTCAAATATTGTCATTGAGAATCTATTTAATACGTTTGAATTGATATTTATTTACATTTAGTATTATTTTACAAAAAGAGAAATTTATTTTAACCATTTTATGACATTTGACAACTGTCAACTAACTTCACCCCGTGACTAAAAACCTTTTGCTAACTTCAGCCCGTGACTAAAACGCCATAAAGCCACAACTTGTCAATAAGTATTTAAAAGTGTCATGGAAACATGTATGATAATTGGCATTTTAAAGGTAAAAGTAGATAAAATTAATTAATTCCCAAATACTTTACTAACAAATTAAATGCATGCGCATACGAATTTATAACCAAAAGTAATTATTAAACTATATTTTCTATATAATTATAAAGTATGAATCCATGTCCACTTTTTTCGTAACTATTACATGTAATATGATGAACCAATGTAAAATATGTTTTTATATAAATAAAATCTTTTTTTCTTAAAAATATTTTTTTTCATAATTTTCATATTGAACTACCAAGTCTATATAGAATCTTTGTATTAATATTACTGCAAAAGTCATTATTATGAAATTGTACAAAAATTAAGCTAAAGTATCATCATGTCAGTTGAATCTAACCTAAAAATTATGTTTTGTTTATGTGCATTTTCTGCCTGATCTATAATCTACTTTTTTTATATTATAATGCTTTCAATTATTTCTAATAATATTTATTAAATCTTTACATGTAACACAGCAAAAAAATCATTTTATTGAAGTTTAAATTTCCTGATCGTGTTTTCTTTCAAAATCAAAACATCAGTTGGTACAATTTTTAATCGACAATTGTCGATCGGATTGACAATTATCGTTCGGATCGACAATTGTCGTTTGGATCGACAATTGTCGTTTGGATCGTGGTGTTTCACATTTGTGGTTCATTAGAAGTTTCTCGGAAACGAAAAAAAATAATCGATTTGAAATTTTAAAAGCGTTTATAATCCATTTAAGTCTATTTTTCTAAAACATTTTAAACAAAATGCCACTTCCGGTTATCCGGAAGTGAGATCAACTTTGTTATTTTAAAATAAACACCCTATATATTTTTACATTTTAAAATTTTAAATCGATATCTTTTTTCGTTTCCCAGAAACTTCGTATGTGAAACACCCTGTATATATACAATTGTCGATCCGATCGACAAATGTCGTTCGGGTCGACAATTGTCGATTAAAAATTGTACACACAAAAAAATCTAACATAGTACCAAGAACAGCGCTGTCATTGAATGCATTAAAATTGAAGCAATCTAAATTGTTATTTGCTCAATTAATTACTATTAAACCAAAATAGGGAAACATTTTGCCTAAATGTCAAAGAATTTATTGCGTTAAATGTATACATAGTATTCTTACTATAGTAACGTTATTAAATAAATCAAATTAGTATGTAATGCAATAACATTCTAACATTCTAACAAATAAATACCAATATAAATATAAATAGATTTACTACTAGATAACTTTACTTGTTAATTAAAAACAGTAAACGATTATAAACCAAATGCTAACTACCTATTGGAATTATAGGAACTGTTGTTCAGGAATACGGATTACAAGATCCCATTGGTTTAATGGCTCACCCATTCTTGCTATGCTAGCGTTTTTCCTGTGTATTAAAAACAATATTGTTGTTGGCCCTTCTATAGAAGCCAACCTACGAAGGCGTATAGGCCTTCGTAAGTTGGCCACCGAGATCGTGGCTATTTTAATCCTGAGTGTATTCCCAAAGAGATAGTAAGGTATATTATTAATAACAATAAGGTAGAAAATTAATTTTGTGGATTTTCCGATTACCTTAGTTATATTTACATTATTAAAATAAACAAATAAAAATGCTCTTATATATAAATACATATTATTAAAATAATTATTACCATACGCACAAAGCTACTAATTGCGAAAAATGCAAATATTTTTTTTCTGTTGGGTTTAGTATATTATATAAAAATATATAGGGTGTTCCATTGAAAAAAACAAGATTTTAAACCTTTAAAATCGCTATTTTTTACGGACCATAGAAAACACCCTGTATAATATTTTATAAAAAAAAAAGATTTAGCTTATAGCTTGGTTATTATTAAAGAGATAAATACTACATAATATAATAAATAATAAGTTTTAACTTTTAGCGAATGTCTACATTTAGAGAAATTTTGATAAATTTTAATTTTACTCAAAAAGTATTAACATTTTCCTAATTAATGTTTTTAGGTATACCTAAAATATTGTGTAGAATCTAAAAATGCAAAAAATACAGGGTGTTCCATTGAAAATATGAAAGTTGATATCGTCCCACGGAAAACCGAACACCCTGTATAAATAAAAATATAATTTTTTAAAAATGTTTTTTACTTCGTTAAAATTTCTTCCTTACAAATTTTTTGTGACTCCAGTAGTTTCTGAGATAAGTATATGGGTCACCTTACGTGGACCACCCTGTACACAACTACATGTTTTTTTAAATGTCACTTGTATCCCTTGGCTTCTAGGGTCCCCATTTATAATATGTATATTATAATTCCACATATTGGAACAACTCTATTAATTAAATGTTACGTGTAGTAACCAAAGTTAAAATTAAAGTTCAGCAGAGGAAGGTGGGCGAAATTTCCTGTTAATTTCGGCCGATTCATCATCGTTAAATATTTGGTAAATTAGGGACGACACTTTGTAAATAGAACTAAACAATTAGGTGCTGCAGTGTTCCCATTGATCAAATTATACTCGGTGGTGTAGCAGTAGACTTTGTATTCGTTAATAACAAACTCGAAAACTCCTTTGAGTTCTGATTAAATGGTGGGTCCTATATTCCAAGTATCAAATTAAATTTAGAAACTTTATAAACTAATAATAACTGCCTAGCACACAATTGACCCTTTGCGAAATGAACGTTAACAAAATGTAATAAGAGATATGTCGTTACACAATTTGTTTAAAATAAGTTTACCGTATGGAAAATTACCTGTCCTAGAAATTAAAAAATAAAATAAAATAGTGTACTGTAGAACCGGAAACATCCAGTTTACGTACTTACTCTCTTAAAATGAATTGGTCAAAAATTACTTATAGTAAATTTAAAAGTAAACTACGTACACGTCATCAATAAAACAAAAATTTTACGCATTGGTACCAACACTAAATGACTAAATCGAAGTCTGTAATTGAATATTTGAATGCATTTTAAACATCTTCAGTTGGCAACAATTAAGATGTTGTCATATTTACATTCAAATATTTCATATTTAAATGACACATAAAAAAGAATTTGACGTTTTAGAATTTCAAAGCTGTCAGTTGTGTTTTTGAATATTTCGTTTGATTCGTGTATTATTTCGTTTATTTTGTTTGTTGTTTGTGTTATTTTATATCGTTTAAGTTTTCATTGCCGTTTTTGTGTTTGTTATATATCGTTTTTTTGTGTTTCCCATATTTAAAATGCCGAAGCATTTAAATAGTCGGAGTCAAGAGTTGGTGTCATCCTTAATACGCTATTTTGAGGCAGAACGGGATAATAATGGACCTTTGTTACCTTTAACAGCTGTTAGAGAGGTAAATAGGATTATTATTAATTATATATTAGAATATTTAACAAAATATATGTATGTTGGATACATAAAATAATAATATACCTATATACCAGAGACTGACTTTAGATGGCAAAATTTTTGGGTTTTATATCAGAAAATGTCTTTAAAAATGGCTAAAAACATACTTTTGGCGGTGCATCATATAGGTTATAAAAACTCAGACTTTTGACATTTTGGTATTATTCATGTAAACGCCATCTATCGCCCTGTAGTTGCACTACCACTTTCCCTTGATGCAAGGATTTTAGCATCACATTGACAACCGTGTCCGATCAGCTGATTGATGACGTGTACGTAGTTTACTTTTAAATTTACTATATTTGACCAATTGTCATAGCGAAAAAGCAGTCACTAATAATAAGTCAAATTCTACCGAATGAAATAGTCAAATTGGTAGATTTAAATTTAAAAAAGTTTTGATCCAGCCGGGGTTTGAACTCGGGTATGTCGCTTGTCAAGCAGATGTCTAACCGCTGAGTCACTGATACTTTTATAAAAATGAATGCTATTTAAGTGGCAAAAAATAACTATTTAAAAGTTAAAATGACTATTTTATTAGTAAACAATGCTGGTACTTATTTAAATACTTACACAGTAAAAAAATATTTGTTAATTTTAACCAAATGTTAACTAGATTTTATGTTAATCCAGGGCTACATAACTTTATTAAAGTTTACAACCAACTGTAATCTGTTAACTAATTAAATAAATAGTTTGTATTTATATTAGTTATACAGGGTTCCCATAATAGGCTACCCATTTTAACATTTGAATTAATTTTTTTTTAGTTAACAAAACAAGCTTTTTTTATACTAAATTACAGCTCACTCTTTGGGATTTATGATAAATATTTGGCTAATTTAATTGTAACTTTTAAAAATCACGTCTTCTAAATGACCTCCACCAACTTCAACACATTTTTCAATATTAGATAAAAAGTGGTAAAGTCGTAAGTGCAATTCTAACTCGTTCAATATTTTCTGGTGTACGAACTGTTCTTCGACGTCCAGGCTTCTTCAAATTTTGTACAGAACCATTTTCACGCCAATGACGAACCCATAACTTAACAGTTTTACGATTTGGCGAGTGACCCCTATTGTTGTTATTAAACTGACGCCGGAATGCACGCCTAACTTCTTCTATCGAATTGCTTCTTATGTAAGTTTCTACACAAAACACACGTTGTTGGACTGAGTAATCCATGAAAGTTCAAACGGATGTTGAAATAATGTCTCAAAGCAAAAAAATTAAATAATTTAAATAATTATTGATGAAAACTAACAAACTTCTCGTAGAAAAAATGACGTTCCAGGAAATTATTAATTTAAAACTTATTTGTGACAGGCGCCTACTTGATTAATAATTAACTTAAATCCCAAAGACTATAGAATATATTCCCATAGAGAACAACTTATTTAGTTATTTCGTAGGGAATTTATTAATAAAAAAAAAATAGGTAGTCTATTACGGGGAACCCTGTATATAACAAACATTATGTAGATTTATTAACAAAATCCTATGTCAATATTTTAACCATAATTCTTGTATTTTTACAAACCTTTTTGTAAACCCAGTAACAAAAATATTTTTTGTAACTCTCGGAAGTTAAATGAAAATAATTTTGATAAGAAATGTTGCTTTTTTAGTCAATTTCCTAAACAAAAAAAATTAACACATACCTACATAAATGAACTCAAAAAAAACATACACACAATTAAATAACATAATTCTGAAATCATCAAATTATAAAGATATTTGGTACAATATACACTGAAAAAAATTTACGAAATTTTACACATCCAAACACACATTTATTTCTGTTTTTTTACTTAAAAAATGTGTTGTTCCATATAAAACATGTACACACATACTTACATAAGTAAAATAGCATCAATTTATGTATTTTTTTAAATTAATATGTAGTTTTTCATATTATTATGTAATAAATCCTTAAATTTATGTGCTTTTACAATTTTTAATGTACTTGTACTATTATTTTCCTAAATTTTACATTTACATGACCTTTGCATTTTTACACATTATATGTAGTTTTACAGTATGTTTGTACATATACATTTAAATACGTGGCATCAAAATAACCAACGATCAGATGTGTAAATTTACTAAATATTTTTTTGAGTGTAATTTATCAGTACTACTACAACACTTATTTCGTCTCCGCTTTTCTTTAACCCGTAACCGGTACGGTACGAGTTCGTTCGTGTTCCTCACCAGCATCGATAAACAGCTGTTTCCCTTTATTGGAACATCACACCGGTACTACCGAGTTACTGTAGGTCATACAGTGTATGGTGCGGAACACAAACGAAATTATGATTTCTCGTCCTTATATAAAGGTTTTGAAATCATTCACTGCGGTGAAGCAAAAGTAAGTGGTGCCATCTACCGTCTTAAACATATAACATAAAGAACATGTCAAAAGACGGTAGATGGCACCACTTACTTTCGTCTCACCGTAGTGAACGATTCCAAAACTTATATAAGGACGAGGAATCATAATTTCGAACCATACAGTAAGTTAAACTTGTTAATGCGTATTCTATGGGAAATATTTTGATTGACTGCCTGAAATCATGTACTTTTTAACGAAATAATTTGTTAAGCATTAACAAAATAATCTGTAACCTTAGAAATTAACAAAATGCTTACAAAATCGCATTTTATCTTTACAAAACTTTCGGTAAAATATTTTACTTTGTTAAAATAATAACAAACCCCTGTTTTCTACAAAAAATTATGTTAAAATTTACAAAATAAAATTAACAAACTACAAACTCATATTAACAAATTTGTATGGTTGGAAAATAAAACCTAATTTGGCCAAAATTTTTGCATTTTTATAGTCTTTATAAACTTTAATTATTAATAATATTATATGCACTCGTACAAACATAAGAAGATTGTACAAAATTTAGTTTTAATCTGAAATCATGAGCAATTTTATGAATTAAAACATGTCGAGAATGGAATTTTTAAATTGGGATGCAGCACACATGAAAAATTCAATGCAGCAAAACGAAAAAAAGCGGGTTTTAAAATGAATTTGACTTTACCACTAATGAAAAATTCAACCCAATTAAAAATTTAATTATATGTCATTAGAAGTACTACAAAGTTGTTGCATTTTTTATGTTTTGCCAACACGTTTATTTATTTAAAGCGAAATTAAAAATAAGGTTCAATACATTTAGATAAAAAAAAGTTTTGTCAAATCGAAATTAATTAAAAGTTTTTTACGAGTTTAGAGTTATTAAACTTTTTAATTTTTGCAAAAATGTGTAGTAATGATATTAACACCACATTAAATAAGGGTAAAAGTTATATTGTGCAATGGGTTTTTAATTGGTTATTTTTTGCATTTTAATTAAACAATAAATAGATTTATTATAAAAACGGGAGAACAGAAATAAAACTTGTACATTTAAATTTAGCTTTGTCCCTTTTTAAATAAAAACTCTTTACTTTACATAATAATAGACGTTTATTCGAGTTTAAATTTGCAAGTAGGTACGTACACAAAACCCTGCATATATTAAACAACATTTCAAAACTTGCAAAATTAATAAATTAATAAAGTTTTATATACGTGCAGGCAAATGTATGGCATTTATGAAAAACAAACTTACTTTGTTAAGTCAGTTTTAAAACTAGGGTACAACAATCTTAAAGTATAGTCCTTTTAAAACCAACATAATGTAGTTTATCAATAAAGATATGACTTTGGAAGTTTATGTGGCCTGTAAACTTCCGAGCGTGTTGGTAACATTAATGAAAACTGATGCCTAATTGCCTCCAAACTAAAATTACATCAAAAACAGTTTATCTAAGTATAAATAAAACCCCCGGGGAAGCAAGATATACAAGTTGGTGCATTATTTATGGTCATACTCTTATATTTCGTTACAGGTAACATTTTTATTACACTTTGTAAACTTATACTACGTAGGTATATTAAAATAAAAACAAAAATATCGTACAAACTAAATTTATGATATTTTATTTGTCCATCGTATGATTAATTCTAAGAAAATAGCCTATTGATAACATGGCACTGTGAAATTCAAAATTTGAACAAAAAAACTTCAGTAATTAATAAATAAACAACAAAAGGTTGTCCTGGAGTGAGTGTCAAATGATCAGAATTTGATAAAAATTTACAAATAAATTCATCATGATGCTTCACATCATCCTGTTTAATTTAATTAAAATTCTTGTCGATGGGAGCCGAGTAAATACATTTCAAAGTTGAGTAAAAATACAGAAATGACGTGTCTGATATTGTCTCTGAGTGCTTTAATAGTTCAAGGCTTATTTGCATACACCAGACCCTTCACATACCCCCATAGAAAGAAGTCCAAAGGAATAAGATCACATGATCTCGCTGGCCAATAATTATTATTATCGCCGTTACGAGAAATTACATACCCAGGAAATTTTTCTGCTATCAAGTCCAGTGATTCACGTGCTGTATGGCAAGTGGCGCCATCCTGTTGGAAAAACTTGTTTTTCAGATCCATATCCTCCAATCGAGGCCGAAAGAAATCCCGTTCCTTTCTCCGTTGACCGTAATCTTTAAAAAAATAAGGACCGATGACGCCGCTAGACCAAACTCCACACCAGACATTACTGCAGTAATCTTTTCTGGATTGAGTTGACGCTCTTCGATCTGTCGTTGGTTTGCTTTACCCAAAATCTGATAGTTCTGCTTATAAGGCAAGCTGTTTAACCAAAAATGAGCCTGCTGTCAACTGCTCTAGAGTCCAATTAGCAAAAGGTAGAGGCAAAAGATGTGACTTAAGCTCTTGGGTCAACTGGATCTTATAGGGGTGTAATCCAGTCTGCGTAAGATTCGCCAAGACTGACTCAGAAAGGCTCAATTTTTGCAAACTTTGGGGAATTGAGTTTAGGATTCTCATGCACTTTCTTTAATAGCAGCAACATTCTTAACAGACGACGACGCACAGACATTGGGAGATTCGTAACAGAGCCGGTGGTCTCAAATTTTGTCACAATTGGTCGAATGGTGGCTTCTGTTGGTCAATGATGGATATCATAAAATTCGCGTAACGTGCATAATTTTGTCGCGGGAAACGATTATTTTGATAACAAATTTATGAATTCTTTGAGCACTTGTGTATCTCACCATTATTATAATATATATATGACAACCTTTGTAGAATACGTACTTGAAAAAATGACAACAGCATCTTTTAAAATAACAACGCCATCATTGATCAAAGTTCTATCACTCTCTCTTAAAATAAATTAGTCAAAAATAACTAATTATAAGTCATATTTGACTAATTGTCATAGCGAACCCAGGGATTGAACTCAGGTCTGTCACTTGTCAAGCTTGTCAGGCTGTTGCCATAACCTATTCAGCCATCAGCCGCTCTTATAAAAATCAATTTTATTTGTCAATAAATATTGTTCATAATATTTTAAAGTTGAATATATTATTTGTGTTGCTGTTTTGAGCTAAACTTTTTGCTTCTTTATTTGTTTTTATGGGTCATTTAACCATGGAGCTTAGGTATATGCAGAAATAGTCAAAGATGGTGAATAATCTTAAGTTAGTCAAACTTTAACTAAACTGCGCACCACTCAATGTGTCGCGACCAAAAAGTTTGTCCTTTTTCAAAACGGCATAACTTTTTTGTTTCTTAAACGATTTTATTTTGGTCTGTAATGTCTACTAGCCCCATCTTCTGGAAATTCAGGCTATAGATATGAAGCTCACGGTTCTTCAAGTAAATTTCGTACAGGGTGATATGTAAAACGGTAAAAAATTTCAATAACTTCATCCCGTTTGAAAAAAGAAATATTTTTTCTTGTTTTAACTTTGAAATAATGAAGTATTATGTCTCACCTTGAAAAGGTTCTTTTAATTTTTCGAATTGGAATCTTAGCAACGAAAATATGATTTTTTTTCCAAAAGAGTACATTTAAGGGTTTTTGGTAGGCAATAGACTCAGTATTTTTAAGAAAAAGGAGATAAAATGGTGAAAGATTGTTCCTTGAATAATTCTGAACAAGCGACAAGCAACAAACTTCCATTATTTTCAGAGGGGATTAGGCAAAGACCACTTTTTCAAAATGACATTTTGGTGAAAATTTGCGAAAACTAAACCTACTAATTGTGATTCAGTTGTCAAATTTAAGTTTCAGATAAAACCAAAATCACCAAGAATCAAAATTCGAAAACAATTCCCGGCTGTTAAATGTCTTAATAAAATCCGATTGCTGGCGTGTTTCTTGCATATTTATGATTAAAATGCCATTTGGGGATTCATTTTTTGGGCGAAATTACTGCAATTTGTTTGAGTGGTTAGGATAATGTTACATAAGTTACATTTACATTGCGCACTAGTGATAACTTATCACTGATACCTAATTGGTAATAAAGTTAAATAAAAAAATGTTTGTTCATTTTGAAAAATTTTATGCGAAAAATGTAACAAGTTTATTTACGTAGTAAAAAATAGCGACTATTTCATTAGTAAAAAATGCTGGTACTAATTCTAATAGTATACTACTCTATAGAGTTTTGACTATTTCATTTTGAGAGAGCTCTTAATGAAAAACCCCTTAGTATATGATACTTGAGGAGGTGCATTCCAAATTAGGTGATTTTGAGCCTAATGTAAAAAACCTTACACGTGAGTACCAAAGCATATGAGGTCAACAGAATACTTTAAACGAAATATATAATATAGGCATAAGTATAACATTAAATATAATACATTTCATATACAGCTCCAATTTGAAATAATTTAAAATTACATAGTACCTATAAGCCGAGTTCTGACATGATATAACCAATAAGGCAAGTTTTGAAACGATTGTCAATTTGTAAATGGAATAAGGTGAGTTTTAGATTATAATAACCTTTTCAGGATACATGTTAAATATACAGACATTACTTATTCATTTTTATTAAAAAGTGGATAAGCCGAGTTTTGAAATGATCCTCCTCACTTATAAGGTAAAAGTTCAAAAATAAACAAAAAGTTTAATTTTGCTACTTGTACATAAAATGTCATTACTTTGTTATTAATCCATAGATATTTTTCGTAATTACCTTACTTACTTCGTTAAATTGAAAACTCTATGTAGAAAATTCGAATATTTCATTAATTACTATTCATTCTTTGCATTAATATTTTTATCCAAAGAGTTTGTTTTCAATATTTACTTACATTGCATTTAAACTAGTTAGTCATTAAGAGTGATATTGGTCGGAGATCCGATTGTTTAATTTTACATCCTTTTGCAACCAAATTGGCCGTTTCTAACTTAAGATATGACCAAAATTGTAAAGCTACCGTCCAAAAACAAATAAAAAAATTAAATATTATATCTCGAAAACCTTGTGATAAAAAATATACTGTGTTTTTGTAGTTTAGCAAGCCAAAATACATTTAAAAAAAATAGTGACGCCGCATATACATTTCTGTTTTAATAATTTGGAAACCAGTGTTAAAAGTTAAAAGTAGAGAGTAAGGTCCTATCAATTTGGTCAGTATTAAATAATAAATTTTTAAGGTCAAAGCCCTAACCCGATTAGTCTAAATTATTTTTAAGTGCCTAGGCCATAATTAATGACTTTAGTAAAGAGTGTTGACAACAATATTTTAAATTATAGACCGAATTAAGATAATTTTTTTAATAACACAGGTGAAATTACAAATTAAAAAAAAATCCAAAATTTTATAAAAATTAGTAATTTTATTAAAAAGGTTGTTTTGTTTTAAATATTTGTGCAAACGATAACGATTAATTTTTAATAAAAATTTACCAATACGAAATTTTATTTTTATAGCAATTTTAGATACCTACAATCTACAAGAAAAATTTAATTTAAAAGTAATTTTAAATAATTAACAAATTTTAAAGGACTAATTCACATTTTGCTCAATATGTCACGTCTAAAGCATTTAATAATATCGAACAGGAAGGACTTTTTTATCTCTTATACTATAAGGAGATCGATTACTGCGTTTAATGGCATTGACAAATTGCATATTGCAGGGTAGAAAAAAAGATGGCTTAACTTCACGTCATCAGCATAAAAAAGAAACCATCAAATGTTAATAGACTTTATAAGATTATAAGGTAATTAAGAATGGTTAAATAGGAAGGAAGTGGTTTCAAAGTAAGAAATAAAAAAATAACTATACTCTATACCCTTGTAGACAATGATGATGGCATATTATATCAAATAACGAAATTTCACTTAAATAAATAAATATAATATACTCTTCAATTATTTAAAATATTGCGTCAGTATTAAAATTTAAAAAGGGTACCTAATATTCTATTAATACAACAAAAAATAATATTTTACTATTTAAACTTGCAGCTTAATCATATTTGTGATTTTAAAATTTTAAAAGTGCATTTTACAATTTTAACATACCTATGCAAAAACAAAAAATACATATGCGCTTTAATACTTTCCGACAAAAATAAAAATAAAAATTAGCATGTTTACATTTCAAAAAATATTGCAAAAATTGTTCGGCATTAACTCTGATGATCTTAAATTAAATTAAACGATTATTTTGTTAATTGCAATGTTTTGTTTGTTATAATTTTTTCCATTGTTAGTTAATAATATGCCTTACTCCAGTAGGTCATTGTTACAAAGAACAAAGCCATATCATAGAATTGTGGTAGGCAACGTCTATTATAATAGTTTTAGCTAGCCTTAATTTATATAGTCACATCATATACGTGATTTAAACCTTAGTCCAATGGTAGACTATAAGCTGGCTGTTTACTGTTTAATTAAAGGTTATAACGTTCCCAATCTAAACTGTTTTATTGCCCTATAAAATTTTAATATCGTTAAAACCATTTAAATATGTTAGTTTAGTTTATATTTAATTAAATAAGGGTTAAAATTAAGGTAGATGTTTTTGTATAAATAAAGGGGGATTAATTAAATTTACGATGGAATTTCTTGCATAAAAATAAGAATATAAAATTTAAAATTATGAAATAATTTTTTTAACGAACTAAACTATATTTTATTTTTTTATTAATATTAATAGAGCTTGGAGTTATTGAAAAAAATGTAAAAAATAGTATAGTGTAGTAGTGTAGTATTTTATTATTTTAAAGTTCTTTTCTTATTGTCAATCAATTAATCTTATTTTATTTTTTTTTGGCAATTTTAATGAATAACTTTAAACCCTGATTGTATATAATCTACAGACCAATAGGAATTTAAAAAAAATCAAAAAATCTACCTTGGTTAAATAAAAGGGGATACATTTAAAATGTCAACATTACGTTCAAATAAAGTGAAAGTTTAGTTCTTAATTATCATACAAACTGAAAATTAAAAAGTGTCAAATTCGTTACTTTTAGTTAAAGGTTATTTATTTTATTTTAGACTTGACAGAAGCAAATATAGGAAGTCCCTGTCAGGAACTAATAAATTCATAGATGTGATCTGTAAAGACAAATAAAACAAATATTAACATTTCCTTAACAAACACATAATATGTGTTTGTGTATCACATTATCACAATACCCAGTTAACTTACTAATACTTACTAATATTTAACTAATACTTACTAATATTTAACATAAATTCTATGACAAAATATAATTTTAAATTTAAATTGTCAATCATTTTCTATGGTGTGATGTCAACAGATAACAATTAATAAATTAATTGTTTTGATAATTAATTGTTACAAATCATGTTGCCTAATGCAAGCGTATTATTGTTAAAGTAAAAAATACTAAAATGCATTTTTTTAAAGTATAAAACATTAGAAGTTAATTAATTAAGACTTAAAACAATATAAACAAGGTAAACCTATTATTTTTAAGTTTAATACTCATTGCTTACACTTTTAAATAATAAAGGTTTCTGAGATTGCTTACGGATGAAATATCAAAATTATCATCTCCATTAATAATATTGAACGGTGCTCTATTAGCAACTGGCACACGCAAAAATTACAAAGTGAATGGTTTTATTTTCAAAATTTCGTAAAATAACAAAGAAATTGTTACAGTCAGAGTTACTCCTTAAAAAGCAAATTTAACGGCAGTTACTTTGCAATTGAAAGTTTGTAATGCTGACGTCATTATATCGCATTGATGACGTGCACCCATACAGATTTGGCCGCGACTATACAAGCAATTTTATAACAATAACTACCACATTATTATTTTTAATATTTAACAACATAATGGGCCTTGCCGAAGCCTTAAGATCTTTTGTACCATGGTTAACCATGAAATACCATGGTATCCCCAACATTTAAATCAAATTTTTATGTTAAATTGTACCCTGAATCCGAAAAAATGATGAAAGTAGGCAGTTTTTGAGATATAGTCAATTCCATATTATATAAATCTGTTCTACTTCTCCAACTTTTGACGATATTCTCGGATTGACTGCTAAATATTCGGAATAAAAATTTCTATTGACGAGAATTGTTAGTAGCTGCTTTTTCGTTATGATTAATTCATTTTTAGATAGTTACCACTGGGTCCTTGTAGGTAGGGGTTGCCTTTCAGAATAATATTACACTTTTTTGCGATAGTTCCTTTCACTCCACCAAAATGATGGTGAACAAAGTTTCTATCCTTTCTACAGAATCTACAAGAACCTGCATTAATCGTGTGGTGACCTGTAGTAATTCCAACTATCTGTCAGTTTTTTTCTGTTAAAGAGTAAAATATTTTTGACACAACAGTATTGCGGGCCCAATAGGCGTTTGGCCTGGTTGTCATATTCAATGTTGTTAGCTCTCCTCTCATTTCTTGATTTCTGCCTTGATATACTATCTTGTATACCCGTAATATAATTCAGGGCCCATTGACAGTTCCTTCAAAGCCTTTTTCATTGCCTTGAATCCCTTAATGACCTGGTGACCAAATTAGCCAGCCTGTTGAGAGTTGCTTAAGGTATTCGTAACATATTTCAATAAGTTTTGATTTTTTTTGTATATTCTTGCGACCTAATAATTTTTATCTAGGAATAAGTCAGGCAAAATCTTTAATGGCCTTTTTTTGGTCTGCCCCCAGGCCAGCCCCACCTTCACTAACCGATCGGTCTGTATACCAGGATAATGCAACTCTTTCCATTTCAGCCGGTAGTGGAGTTTCCATAAACCATAACATATACTATACCACAATCCACACAACAAGGTCTGGCGGCCATTTTGTGTTTCTTACAGAGGCACTTTTAAGCCTAAAATAAGGCCTTTAAGTGCTAAGGACAACCATATTACTCCTCTTTTATAATAAATACACCTTATTGTATCAGGGCTGTCAAATGACAATTTGAAGGTTAATTTGTGGGTTATAATTTAACCTTAAAATTGACCCTTAAAATTGACAGTCCTGATAGAATAAAGTTTATTTTTTACAATAGAGGAGTAAAATGGTTGTTCTTAGCACTTTAAGGACTCTTTTAAGGCTTACTATGAGAAACACAACGTTTAAAACGAATATTAATCTGTATAAACAGAGCACAAACCCAAAGCACAAAAATTGTAAACAACAAAAGTGGCCGCCGTTAAACTGTGCAGTGTTGCAGTGATTTTTTGTATTTTTAGTACGAGATAGAACAGACCTTGTTGTGTGGATTGTGCACTATACCATCTTTTAGTTAATGATTTTATTTTAAAACTAATTAAACCAATTGAATCATTTTATTTCAAATTACAATCTCGTAAACTATTTTCCAAATTTGTTGTAGCTCTTTTTTAATTTATAAAATTTTATTTCCATTTGTAATCGTATAAATTAGATTAAATAGAATTGACAGACGTTATCGAAATAAATTAAATTGAAAGTCACCTACAAAAGCTTTGTCGCAAAAAAGAGAAAAATTAAATGAATAAAAAATCCGGATGACAATAAAACATGCGCTGCACCATTTGTAGTTGCGTCGATGGGTATTAAACCTGAATGACGATATTGAATTATTTAATGAAAGGAAAATCCATTAGAAAATTTTAGGCAGACATTATTTGTACCGAGATAATCATTTTCGAGGACCAATATAAAATTGATTTAAAATTATTTAATAGGGAATTTAATTTTAATTAAAACGTTTAAGTATTTATTATGCGAGACGACGCGCTCTAAAAGCTTGTTTTTTACAATGAATAATGGCAAACTAATTAAAAATTCTTTAGTTTTTGTTGCTTTAAAAAGTTTTTAATTATTGTTAATTTTTTATATTAATTTATGCCAGTAAAAAATATAAGGGTTAAAATTATTACACTTAAATTATTAATGTTTATTCTTATTTTTATAATCAAATTAATAAATTTGTCTGCTCCCACCTTTAAACCGCCCATTATCGCACATGTCATAACACCAAGTGTGCAAGCTGCGACAAAATGGCGTTTTAGTCACGGGCTGAAGCAAGCTTTAAGTTAGTTTAGAGTTAATAAATCTTATCCAATCGTCAAAATAAGGTGCCTTTTTTGTAAAATGTGAAAATTATTTTATTATCTCAATACAAAAATATAAAATAATTAATTTTTATTCACGCTAATATTTGAAAATTTCGGCTACCCAAAACACATCTACTCCACTTCCTCTGTAAAAAACTGATTCTACATCGGACAGCTATTAGTCCATTTCAAAAAATAAATTTAGACCTTTACAGAAAAATTTGCCAACCAGCTGCCATTTTGAAAGCCAGTAAAACAGGTTCAAAGGTTAGCTACTCTATTTTTGTAAAGATGTCGCTATATATAAATGTTTAAATTAATTACTTAATAATATTTGTCGTAGAAATAGTATAGTATGCAACTCTTTTATAAACTTTTCTAGACAATCATTTTATTAAACACTCGCTCGCAAGATCGCTCGTGCCTAATTAAAATTCTTGAAACTTGATACATAATATAATAACGCTTATGATTCTAAACTATTTGGAATTTTTTTGGTTAAATAAATCATATTTTTTCCGTAAAAACCGCTTTTAGATGTGGATTGTTTCATCCTATAATATCACCCCTGTAAAATCTTTATTTATTGTGCGATTTTAACCGAATTTATTTTAAACTGTAGATCTTGATAAACTGTATTTTTGAAGCAAAAAACGCCATATTTTTACAAAATACAAGGCCTACTATGTCAGATTTTAAGAGTAAATTTTTAAAAATTCATATATAGCGATTTTTTCAAACAAAATATAAGCACGGCACTGGATTCACCTCCCCTCAAAACTACCCTATACTAAATTTTATTAAAAAATTTTAAGAAAAAAAAGTTCAGAATAATAACTACAAAAATTTATTTTGTCAAGTTATCCATGAAAAAACATTGAAATAAAATTAAACTTATAGTAATAGTACCATGTTAATATTAGTTTAGTTTTATTTCAATGTTTTTTTATGGATAACTTGACAAAATAAATTTTTGTAATTATTTTGGTGCATTTTTTTTCTTAAAATTTTTCAATAAAATTTAGTATAGGATAGTTTTGAGGGGTGATGAATCCAGTGCCGTGCTTATATTTTGTTTAAAAAAATCGCTAATATGAATTCTTAAAAATTTACTCTTAAAAACTGACATAGTAGGCCTTGTATTTTGTATTAATATGGCGTCGTTTACAAAAATACAGTTTATCAAGATCTACACTTTAAAACAAATCCGGTTGAAATCGCACAATAAATAAATATTTTACAGGGGTGAGTCACAAACAAATGGGTCACACTGTATAACAAATCTTAATAAAAAAAAAATCTGGTTTAATAAACCGTTTTATTCAATGTAAATTATTTAAAAGTTTGATAAACGCCATTTTAGTCATAAATTTAAAGCTTTTGAGCGAGTGCTTAATTTAATGAGTGCCTAGAAAAGTTTATAAACGAGTTGCATACTACATATACCCACTCTCTAAAAATGAATTGGTCAAAAATGACTAGTTACTACAGTTATTAGTGGTTGCTTTTTCACTTATACCATGGTTAATAGGGTGGTCCCTATTTTTTAAATTCTGAATTTTAATTGTCTCACCCCCTTAATTTTTTCCATTTGATCATATAGAAAGTCCTGTCAAATTTTACAATGATCAAATGTTGTTAACCCGTGCCTCATGTAGGTCAAAAGTTGCCAATAGTGAACAATAATATCCTTTAAACAGTTTTTGTGCCACCGCAAAATAATTTGTAAGTGTAAAATAGTACATTATAGACCAGGCGAAGAAAGCACATATTATCTCCAAGCATATATTTCACTGCCGAGGCGATAGCCTATAGTGAGTCTGCTATAAGTAAAACAAGAGTTTACAAGTCGTATAAGAGTTTGCAAGATGGCCGTGAAGACGTTGAAGATGACGAACGCCCCGAACGCACAAGCACATTAACAACCGATAAAAACATGAAAAAAGTGGAAGAAATGGTTATAAACCGAGAAGTCGCTGATTATGTTGGTATATCGATTGGCTCATCCCATGAAATTTTTTCGAATGTTTTGGGTAATAAAACGCGTGGCAGCAAAACTTGTTCTAAAATTGTTAAATTTTGAACAAAATTTTTGGCCAAAAACAATACTGTAATGATGCCCCAGCCTCCATATGCCTCTGTCTGACTTTTTCCTATTCCCAAAAATAAAGAAAACCTTAAAGGGCCGTCGTTTTGCAAGCATAGATGACATTAAAAGCGCATCGCTGAAAGAACTAAAGGCTATCCCAAAGATCGAGTTTTAGAAGTCTTTCGAGTATTGGAAAAATAGCTGGCACATGTGCATAATATTCAATGGAGACGAATAAATAAATATTTGTTTCAAAAAACGAAAATTCCCAATATTTTCTGAACACACCTCGTACGATAATGAGTTTTATTTCCACCTTCTTAGTAAATGGCATTTTATAGGTTAATTTGGTTGTTTTTGTATCCAAGTAAACGATACATTATGGGAACAGACCTGTAATATTTTACGGGCTTGTATAATAGACCTGTAAAGTTTTACAGGCTTGTAGAAAAGCAATTTATAAAATAAAATGTCATATTTGATAAAATTTTAAATTTAAAAATCGTTATCTAAAGGTGAAAATAAAAGTTTGTACGTATCACGCTTTGCAATTAATCTTTACTAGGCTCACTGGATTATGGGGTTCGCTCCTGCGTCGCTCATCCCACAAACTTCCAGCTCGCCCGTAAAGATTCATTTACAAAGCTTGACACGTAAATAACTATTAAAGGTGTGAGGAGAAAAAAATTATTTTTCACAACTTTAACAGGTTTTTTGTAAACGTTTAAATATCGGACTCAAAAGGTGAAAATTCATGGTGCTTTATTTTTGTGGCTTAATTCATAATAAACCCAAGTACTAATTGAGGTTTATATTAAATTTACTATGTTTACGTTTGTTATAAAAAAAGCATCCGGTAAAAAGCATTAATTACATTATTTTGTCAGTGTTTTGATGTAAATCCCATTAAGGCTTAACATCCGACACCGTTTGCGCAAAGGAGCTCGTTTTCGTCCTTTTATTTTGTGTATGTTCAAATGGCTTACGCGATAAAATCTAATATGTCGTAGGGCCGAGCTTCAAAGGGCATAAAGGCTTACATACACGTGGAACACAAAAGGCGGCAGGTTACGCTGCCTTAAGAAAAGTGAAAGGCGTAACGAGAAATTGATTCCTTTACGCCTTTTCCCCATTTTCACTGTCTGTGCACCCACACTTCGCAGCAGCTTCTTCTGCTTAATTAAGCTGCTGTTCCGCAGAATCCCGCCGAGATTTTCAGCTTGATATTTTACACATTTGTTAAAAATCATCACGTTATTAAAACCTTGGTTTTATTAATTTAATAAGGCGGAAAAATTATTGCATAGAAGATTATCTTTTTGGGCTCTAAAAGTAAAGCTACAACTCTTCAAGGAGCATATATTTAAAGTCAACATATCTTTTAAAATGAATTAGTCAAAAATAACTAATTATAAGTCATTTTTGACTAATTGTCATAGAGAAAAAGCCAATAATAATTAGTCAAATTTTACTGAATAAAATAGTCAAATTAGTAGATTTAAATTTAAAAAAATTCTGGCCCAGCCGGGTTTAGAACTCGGGTCTGTCGCTTGTCAAGCGTATGTCATAACCAATGAGCCATCAGTCACTTTTATAAAAATCAATATTATTTGTCTATAAATATTGCTCATAATATTTTAAAGTTGAATATATTTTTTGTGTTGCTGTTTTGAGCTAAACTTTCCATTTAACCATGGAGCCTATATGAATTTAACTCAAACAATAATTTGTTTGTTTTAACTCTCAGAAATAGTCAAAAATGATGACTTATCTTAAATTAGTCAAACTTAAACTATTTAAGTAAAGTAAGTAAAAAATAACTATATAAAAGTGAAAACGACTATTTTATTAGTAAAAAATGCTGGTACTAATTCAAATAGTAGAATTTTGACTATTTCATTTTAAGAGAGTTTGTAAACTGCTCGTCATAAAAATCGACGCACCTAGTTTTTTGGAAAATATTTGAAAGCTCGTTATTGGAAAATTACTGAATCTATTTTGAAAATCTTTGGAAATTTTGAAAAGCTGATTCTTTGACTCTTATGTTTAATTTTGGGAATACGATATTTTGCACATAGCATTATACTACAGGGTGTTAAACGAAGAGATGTATTTTTTCCGAAATTTCAAGTTATTCCCATTCATGAGGCAGTTGAGTTTGATAATCGTAATACCCCTCCCTAAAATAAGTAAGGTAATCCCTCGGAAAGTTTTCGAGATTTTCTGAATATCGCGGCTTACTACGATTATATGCCAATTTTTAGAAAATTGTCGTTATTTCCCAGTTTAGTCTAAAAAATAAGCAATAGTGGATTCTTTGACTTACGTCTAATTTTGAGAATACGATATTGTGCACATAGCATTATACTATAGGGTGTTTTTTTCCAAAATTTTAAATCCCCATTCACATGGCAGTTGAGCTTGATAGTCGTAATACCCCTTCCTAATAACAGTTAGGTTATCCCTCGGGGCGTTTTCGAGATTTTGTGGATATCTTGGCTGGTGCGTCGATTTTTATGACGAGCAGTTTATGTAGGTTTAAACTTTTACTTATTTTTCGTACATAGAAAAAAAGGCAGGACGTTCTGTATGGCCAAATGAGGGTTATCACAGAAATTATCCGAAAATTCCTATTGAAAGATCAAAAGGTGAATGTGTGAGATTGCCAAGACCGTAGGCATATCAACTGGATCGGCTATTACGAATTTGAATGGACATTTACATATAAAAAACGACGAAGGCGAAAATCATGTTTCTCCAAGGCAATTCCTTAGCTAACAAAGCCGCTATAACCAGTATACAAAATCAAGGAATTAGGCTGCTGCATCCTCCATATTTTCCAGATTTGGACCCCGTGACTTTTTCCTTTTTTCAGGACTGATACAATCGTTGGATGTGAAGAGGTATGCCTTAAATACTGAAGTTATTGACGCTTTTGATGCACATTTTAACGAAAAAGTGCAAGTGTTATATTGAGTAAAAAAATATCATATTAAATATTTATTAAAGAGGGAAAAAATTCTATAAATGAAATTAACATTTAAAAAAGGAAAGAACGCAATGCAGACAACTAAAAAAATGTGAAGTTTATGGTGATGCTATATCAGAAAAAATTTCCCTGAGTGTCATCAAAATTTTAAGAACGAAAACGAGCAAACCAAAGATGTGGCCCTCTCGAACAATCGCCAATATTCTCAAAAAGTTAAGCAAGATAAAACATTAAATATTAAATAGATTTTTGAATGTAACATGATTTAAAAGTGAATCGAATTCCAATTCGTTTATGCAAAAAATTAAATAACTTGACTGAAAAGTTTAAAAGCATCCACTGACTATTATTTGTTTCCATCTCTTCAAAACTTTAAAAAGGTTGTAAGTTTGTTTTTAAAATAATCTTGTAAAAATCACTAAAAGTTTTAGTCCAGATACTACAGAAATTTAGCCAATGGATTAATGGTTTTACTCAAAAAATGGCAAAAGGTCGATCGATAAAAATAGTTCAATAATAGTATATTAAAGAACTAATGTCATAAGACGTAATTTTGTAGAACGCGGACAATTTATGGACGAGTGCGACAAAAGGTCTTTATGCTATTTTATCTATTTGCAAAAATTCTATAAAAAAATTAATTTTATACCTTACATTTAATTTGGTCGAATTTTACTTTAGATTGTTGGTATCACAGTCATTTTTTTGACAGTTAATGTCAAAATCGATTCGCCATGCCGTCCTTAATTTACTTATTTACAATAAGCGGCTGTTAATGTTAAAGAAGATTAAATGGATTTTCTTTGGTGTTAAACAAAATTTATTGCCAGAAAAGTCTCGTAAGTACTAGAAAAATCATAAAAATGTTATAACCAATATGTAAAATATTATCCTGTTTAAAGTATATCCAACCTATAAAATAAAGCGGTGTTATAATGAAGTCATTATGAACGCAAAATAGATAAAGTTTATTAAAAAGTTAAATGTGTCAAAAAAAAAATTAAATTTTAAATCTTGACATTTGGTTTATATGGTAACGCTTCTGCTTTTAAGAATGACAGTGACAGTTCTATATGCAGTCTTATTTTAAATCTGAACATGAGTTGTGAAAACGAATTAAATCCACTACAAAGAAAAATATATTAAAGAAAAGAATTGGAACAAAAAATAAAGCAACAGAAAACAGGCAGTCTAAAGAGAAGAGCAAAAAACAAAAAGTAAAAAAGCATAAAAGGATTATCTAATTATTTAAAAAACTTATACAACTGTGTTTCCTTAGTAATTTACCTTAAACCCCAAATTATGGTAGTCACCAAATAAATCAAACCAAATATCTGTGGCTTTATCTTTTTATCGACTAGCGACTAAGAAAAAAAAACTTGTATATTTATGTAATTGTAACAAATAAATAAGAAGATTTTAAAAGTATAATTTTATGTTTTTTGTTTTAAGAAATGTATACAAAATACCCTGTGATAAGTTTGTTCCATAATTATTTTTGTAGTCCATAAATCTTGAGAGATGCAAAATTCATGAAAAAGTATGTAAATGTCTCGGGTTATAAATTAAAATAAATCATATTTTTCGAAGCCCGACGAAAGCAGTGAAACGTAAAATATTTAAATTGAATCCCGTTGGTAAACAAAAGCAAAAGCAAATGCAAAAACGAAATTAGCTTGGATGCAGATCCGATAAAATAAAGAAACTTAATGCTGTACATATCGAATGGGAGGTACGGGTTTTGCGAAATAAGAAAAATCAAACACCAAGATAGAAACGAAACGAACAAAAGATAGATAAAATGGATTTAGCAGATTTGGGTGAAAGACAAAAAATGACTAGCAGGAACACTAAACGTAATCTCAAACCCAAAATCGGATTTCTTTTAAAGTAAAGCCTTTTGTGAGAGCACGTAAAGATTCCCCACTTATACCTACAAAATAATTTTTATTTTACTTCGCCACATTGCTTTCAGTTTTTATTGTTTTTGAATTTAATAAAATTTATTTACTATATATTTAAGTATCCTTGCTAATAACTGCCAAAATTCATAAATTAACAATTTAATTTTGTAAACACTCAATATTTTGAGCCATGTTTAATATAAACTTTTAAACAATTACGGGTCATTTTTAATTAAATGTTGATTGTCAAAACCTGCTTTTAACATATGCATCATTTTTTACGAGGGTGAGTCAATAATTCCTCATAAAATCAAAGACATGGCGCTAGTAGTACTGAACGAAGTTTGTTCCTGATAATATCAATCTAAGTAGACTAAAAACTACTGAATTCAAAAACTTCAAGTAGGCTTTGAACCACAGACAAAATAGACTTGCCCTGTTCAGTATCGCTAACATGAAACCAGCGTGCCATAAATCGGGGAAGGGGGGCAAGGAAATGTATACATTATATTATATATTATATAAGAAAAGATATGTATTCTGCCAGGCCCGTATTAAATAATTTCGTACGAGCGGTATCTTTTTAAAAAGTATTAAATTTATTTTGTTTTACATTTATATATTTGTAAGTACATAAATTCGTTATAGATTTTAAACACGAAAAAACGTAAAAATAATTAAATAAATTATGTATTTAAACAAATTTTAATGTAATTCTTAATAAAAAAAATAGAATAAATTATATATTCTCTAATCAAAAAAAAAGGCAAATTAAGCTCTTAAAATAAAAAAATAAAAATTCTGAAAATTTTAAAATAAAAAACTGAACGAAACAGACCAATTTCGCTAAAAAGTCACTCCAAATGAAATAAATTTCCACTAAAAGTGAAAAAAGTATATTTTATTTAAAATATTCCTAGTGGATTATTAAAGAAATTCATCTAGTTTTACGCTCCAGAATGAACGACGTACGGCTCTGTGCAAAGGAGAGAACAACACAACATCTGTGTGCGCACGCAAGGTATTGACATGCAAAATTAATAAAATCGCTTAAAATTTATCTTGTAATTACTACTTACCGGAAAAATTAAATTGGTTGGAATTGGCTGGAACTAGTTTCACTACGACTAGGACACACTTTGACAACACATTTACCCATAATGTTCAAAGAATTTTACATAAATAATATATCCTCACAGGTCAACTGCTCAAATATGAATGATGCGAACTGGAAAAAAGGCACCCGTTCAGGCACCCGCCCGGCCGTATCATTTTCTCCCTAAGGCAAGTCTATTTTGTCTGTGCTTTGAACCGTCGTCAGATGCCCTGAACTGTCAAAAACTTAAAAAAACACATTGAATATACGCATATAACCCCAAAATTGTATATCTTAAAAATGACGAGATATTGGCCTTATTAATATTGTAGTCCTTCATACAGCGCTATTCTGAAAAACGCAGAAAGTATTCACAAGTTAACAGAAGGAAACACAAATGTAAATGATTCTAACGTATATAATGTTTATCTATTTTGCGTTCATAATGACTTCATTATAACACCGCTTTCGGTGCTGTAATGAGATACTTTATCCAACCCAAAATTTTGATTTTATAGGTGCTATACTATAGCATAATAATTTGCATATTGGTTATAATATTTTTATAATTTTTCTAGTACTTACGAGACTTTTTTGACAATAAATTTTGCTTGACACCAAAGAAAATTATTTTTTTCTTCTTTAACATTAAAAGCCCCTTATTGTAAATAAGTAAATTAAGGACGGCATGGCGAATTGATTTTGACTTTAACTGTCAAACCAATGACTGTTATACCAACTATCTAAAGTAAAATTCGACCAAATTAAATTTAAGGTATACATTTTTTCTTATAGAATTTTTGCAAAATAGATAAAATAGCTTAAAGAACTTATGTCAAGTCTTATGACATTAGTTTTTTAATATACTATTATAACACAGAAAGATGCAATAGCAAACTGTAACTTGTATAACTTTTCAGGACAGCGTATTTTCTAAAATTGCATAGCCTTCCTTTGCAACAAAATATTTAAAATATCTAATGATCAATTCCTACATAATTTTTAACGAGGAATTTAAAAAAATTAAAAAAATTATCAAAAAAATAAGTATATTTTATTAATTTATTTATATAAGTAATTATGCAAAAGCTGGCCATATTAATTACTAGTTACTGTATTTTTTAAATGTTTTTAATATGATTGAGTAAAATATAGTAAATCGACTATAAGTTAAAGTAAATAATTATTTAGGATTTTTATCATTTTAGTTAGTGAAAATACAATTTAAAAAAATCCATATTTTATTAAGTTAAATTGAACATTTTGATATTATGGTAAGTAAATCCACAATTTTTTTATTTATTTATATCTATTTATATTTTCTGAATTAATAGGGCTCCTAAAAAAGGCTTCTAAAAATTCTTCTTTGACTTATTATCTTATGCCTATTTATAGAATATTTATTGTTTTAGAATGATGAAAAAATCACTTTTATGTTTTAAATAAATAAATAAAAAAATCAAATCTTAGCTACTCATATTTAATAAACTTTGTTCGGGCCATGGAGCCTATGCATTGTGTAGTATACATTGTGTAGTACACAAGGAGTACAAACTCCATGTATGTATACAAATTGTGTGATGTTGTATTGAGTAATTCACGAGTCAAACGAGAAACAAAAATTTCATCTAACTTGTTGCTTTTAATTTAGCACAAAAATGGATATAAAGATATTGGAATTCAAAAATTACATTATGTAATACATTTTTTTTGGTATAAGGCATAAGGTTTTTAGTCAACGGCTGAAGTTAGTTTTAAGTTGATAAGTTGTCAAATGTCTTACAATAAAGTGTAATAATACTAAATGTGAAAATTATTTTATTATCTCAATACAAAATTACAAAAGTATTAAATAGTCTCTTGACGCCAATATTTAAAAAGATTATATGAACGTTTGTTCTGATGTTTTGATTTTGATAGTGGTGCAGTTTACTAGATTTAACTGATAAAGCGTTAAAAATTTTGCAGTGCCCATAAAACCTTATTTTCTCTTTTACTGTAAAAAACTGCTTCTATATCGATTGTTAGTCTATATTTAAGGGATGAATTTTAATTTACTATACTTAATTCGATATTTTAACGCCGGTAGATTCCCAAGTTAAAAATTCTAACGGTATAGTAATAAAAAAATCAAAGGATAAAATATTTTCTCTACGACTACTTAAGAATAGTAACATTCTAGTGTAATTTTTGATCATAGAAAGGATGTTTTTCTGCAATACTGTGCGAGAATATTCCTACTCTTGTTTAAGAATGGTCACAAGTAACGACATCTCCTGGCTGTTTACTAAACTTAAAAAATTTAAAAATATTTAAATATAACTGTAATATTTATTAATTAAAAAATAATAGCAGTTGTATAATTAAGGTTTAGGCACAAAAAATTAGTTATATTTATTGTTTTTCAAATATACAAATTAAAATTATAATAAATTTGATATTAAAATGATAAATCAGTTACCTACTATACCGGCTTTGAAGTTGAAGTTTTGACAGATTTAAAATGTAGAAAAAGAATAGATGTTGACATAGATTAAATAAAGTAAATAACTATTTTTAATTATAATAAAGATTTAGGCATACCATTTTTTTAAATTTATTATAATTTACATTATAAAATTGTGACGGCACAAAATGGTTTGACAAGACAAAAAACTTAAATGTCAAAAACTGCTTGGTTTCTTTTCTCTGTTTAAAATTATATAAGCGTTACTATTCTTACGTAGTCGTAGAGAAAATAATGTCTGAAACACGTTTGGAATAGCATATTCCACTCTCGTAAAACCGTCACACTCGCCTTCGGCTCGTGTGTCAAATTTTTCCTCGAGCGGAATATGCTGTATTCCAAAGTTGTTACAGAATGTACTAATCTTAACATAATCATATTTTAAAGTTATTTTAATATTTTAAAGTATCGATAATTGTTAAGTTTAATTAATATAATAACGTGCAATGTTCATGGTAAAAATTACGTCAAAAATGTTTATTGGGATGGTTACTTTATTTTCGTATAGATGTCGCTTTATACAAATATTTAATTTAAATCATTTTTTAGATAATATTAAGTATTTGTCCTAGAAAAAGTTTAGTAAGCAACTCGTTCATAAACATTTCATTTAATTTAAATTAAATTCGTGACTAAAATGTCGTTTCTCAAACTTGATACGTAATGAACTATTACTTTTAACCGTGTTTTTAGTTCCTTAATATTACCAAACTGATACATTTTAACGAGTTTTGTGCAAAAACAAAAAATGGTTTCGATGTTAAAAATGTTTGGCTTACGATACAAACAAACGTTTGGTTTCCGACAGAAATATACCGACAAAAGAAGCATCTTATTAATACTACCTCTGCTATTCACAAGAAAGAGATTTTCCAAATGATGATTATAAATAAAAATACTATTAATTATAGGAATGCTGAACAATTTATTTTGATTTTAATTTAAAATAAATCGATCAAATTAGTTACAATCGAATCAATCCAAACAAACGTTGTCAATGCAACGTGGTCTTATAGTTGATAGAGACGGTTTTATCATGTTAAAGAACGATCTTACCCGGTGTGTTACAATATGCTTAAAAGTGGAATATTCAAAATAGTTTTTTGAATCTTGTATACGCCATAAAATATAAAACAATGAACTTTACACATTGTATTTAAAAAAAAATACAAAAAACCAATTAAACTCAACAAAAACACCATGTGTCCTAAAATGTATACATTCATATGACAATACATAATTAACAGAAACATTTTTTGTAGCAAATTGTAATTAACACCAATGAAACATTAGTTTATAGTGCAAATGGATATGCGCACAAAATCCTTAATGTTTCGAACAGTGTGATAAATTTTAATATCGTTTGCACATTGTAAAATTTTATGTACAGTGTTATGTTGTAATTTAAACCCTGCTGGCCCAAAGGTATAAACCAAAAGGAGCATTGACGTCAAACCGTTATTTATTAAATATTCCGCTTCACATCGAGAGCTATTTTATTGGTTAATGTATTAGAATGTTTTTGGGATTGTGTGTTTAATGAATTTTAACTCATTTATTATGTTTATATTCGTGGTTTAAACGATACATGATATTTTAAACTTTAATAGTGTTTTATATTATTCGGAATTTTAGGTCAAAATTTGGGGGTTTAGTTGGCAAATACTAGGGACCCTTAATTTATAATTGGCTGCGTTGAGTAAGGGGCGGTTTATCAATGTCCAGATAAGTGTCTTAACTGGTAAATAGCATTAAAGTTATGTTTATTAATATGCAACTAACGTTTACTAAGAACTTAAATTAAGATAACTGGAAGTAAATTTAACTGGAAGATGCAACCCACACATTGTACATCCATACGTCCAATGTAAGTCCATTTGACGTCCACTGGACATCTTGTGCTGTATGGCAAGTGTCAGATAGTGAATTAACTACCAGTTATCGCGGTTTATAGGTTATATTTGTGTTTGTGAAGTGTTGTTTTTGAAATGAATATTGGAGATTTTTTTGTCACGACGATGAACAAATTGTTGACACGAGAGAAGACTTATACAGTTTTAGATAATTAAATGTGTCAAAATTCGAATAAATAGAAATAAACTTTAGTTTAAAATTAGTAATATATTTTAGTTCTTAACTATTGTTAAATGGAAGAATTGGTGTGGCATGTTACTATATTTACAAAATTGACATATGCGATAATTCGATATAGGAAAATCGATCTTTAGGAAAATTTGACAAAAACTGAGAATTAACAAGCCGGTAAAATGAATCCCTGTCACCAATTTTGGTTACTCTATTTTTGTATAGATGTCGCTATATACAAATAATTAAAATGATTAGTAATTTATTATTTTTTATTCTTTTAGAAGATTGACTAATTATACATCGTAAAACTGTTGGTACGAATAATCAATTAAATATATATAGGTACCTACCTGCTGATTAATCTGGTTGGCTGGTGCTGAAACTCAGTGATGTGAAAAATAATATATTATGGGGTCTAAATTTGCGCATAAAATTCATATATGTAGATTAGGGTAATATATCGAAATGCCTAGGGCGTTAGATAAGCCGAAGCGGCGTTTTTATATTACATCATAAATAAAACGACTATTGATATAGTTATGACACAGACAGGCGTTTAGCAAACATAAAATATATTTATATTTGACATTAAAGTTCATTTGTTAGTTTTATTGTATTATTGTTAAGCCTATTTTATTTGTTTATGAATATGTGAAAAACAAATCATTTTTGGGGCCAAAATAAAATATTCAATAAAGTATTAACATATGAAATATTATAACATAATATGTATGATGTGGAATGGCAAAATTGCCAAAGGACCAAAGAGTCGATTTTCTATTTTGCAATAAAAGAGTAAATGCTCATTTATATATTTTTTTCAAGCTTATAATAATTTTCATATTATAACACTCATTCATATACAGGGAGACAAGAAAACATGCGCAGAACACTAATCAACTTATTAAGCCCGTATTACATTGTGCAATTTTACTTGCAGCAATCTTTGCATGTAAGTCTTATTGCTGACTGTAATAAACTTTGCAATTCCAATTCCAACTTGCATGATACCAACCGAAGAAAAATATAAAAATTAAACTACACAATAAAATTTAGAATACAAAGAAACAACATACAAATGACTTTAAAAAACAAACCATCGTCTCTAGGAAATTTAAAGTGTGGATTAGTATAAAAAAAGTTACCAATTTTTCACTCAGACTTGCATGCAACTGGCAATAAAAGTCAAGCAGGACCGATATTTTAAAACGGCACTAAAGGTCGCTATGCGCATGCCGTTGTGCAAGATTATTGCATATTGCACGCGTAAAATTGCAGACTGTAGTACAGGCTTTATACAATGTTAATGTCAGTGTCAGAGTACCACTTTGACAACAACAATAGTTTGTGACATAAATTAGTAGTGTTAGGAAGTGTAGTGATCCATATTCTGCACATTAATAATTATTATTTAAATTAAAAATAAGTGAATTACTGTTTTCCTTTGTAGTTTGGTTTCGACTGCAAAAAAGTTATAGTTAGACCTATTCAATGAACAAAATTTGTGTTTGATATTTTTATTTTGATATTCGGCATATAAAATATTGGTATTTTATAAATGTATTTTTCGCTGTATATACAGGGCCGCCGTTTGATTTTTTATTAACTAATTATTTATTTTTAGTTTTGTACTCAACTTTTTTTTATAAATAATAAATTTATGTTCTTTTTTTAAACAAATCTTAGTGTAAATAAAACCTTAAAAGAAAAGGTTAACAATCAAAAAAATATATTTTTAAAATGATTAAGCATTTTGATATAAGTTTTTTTAATATGTAAGTAAATTTGTGACCCAGGGGACCATTTTTTCTTTTTTCTTTTTTGAGGGCTTATTTAAAAAAATTCAACTGCCCACTTTTTTTTTGTTAAATAACACCCGTCAATAAAAAAAAATTTGGAAAAAACAGGTTTGTAGATTAAGTTTTTGTTTTTACTTTTTTCTTCTTTAAATGTCCAAGTTTTATTTATGTTATTTTACTTATAAGTGTATTTCACATAAAGAAAAATTTAACTGTAATTTTAACGTCAGAATTTTTTACTTAATGGTAAATGTTACTCATGTCATAATTTTACGACATTAAGACCACTTTATAATCGTAAATAATTCCTCTTCGCCTGGTATTTTTTAGGGTTACTAGTAGTAATAAATACTATTAATATTAACTAAACAAGGAAAAATAAGCTTAAAGTGAAAAATAAAACTTTAAGGGAAATTTTTTTTCAGGTCGCCTAATGAGTTTTTTAAGATGGCATCCATTACTTATCTAAACATTTATATAATATTCTTTCAGAAATATTTTTCTTAAATATAATAAGGAAAGTTTTAGTTATTAAAAAGTAATTAAAACCAAATGATTTTTTAAAGATTTTATAAAATTTTGTTTTAAGTTTTGTTGAAGTTTTACCCAAGCAATAATTTTTAAGATGTATAGTGCCTATTTTTATCAATAAAATAATGTGCGTTTGAGTTTTAATGCAAACTATTATTAGTTTTGAAAAGTTATATTTTTTAATTTTACTCTAGGGTGGCCTTTATTACATTGTAAGTACCCCTATGTAAAATATAAATTAAAAGAAATTACGAATGTTAATGTTTTAGAGAGATATAGCGTTATTTTTACGTAAATTTGTAGTATTTATATTGTTTTTATTACGTTATTCTCTAAGTAGATCAAAAAGGTTATTATGTAGGCATAACGAAATAAACCATTCCCCAAATTTGGTAATTTTTCGTATCTATACCGGTATAAAACCGTTTTGGTTAACCGTAAAAAATACTTTATGGTTGACTTAGTAGTAAATTTGTAGTTATTTAAAATTAATACGCTGCTTGGGATCATTTTGTATATTTATTATTAGTGGCTGTATTGTCTCATCTAACATTTCAAAAAAAAATTGACCATTTAAATTTTGGTCAATAATAGTTATTTATGTATTAAGGGCATAATAAGGTTTTTATGGTCCGAGGCGCTATTTCAAGCCCGAGCGCGTTAGCGCGAGGGCTAGAAAAGCGTCGTAGGACCATAAAAACCAGTTATGCCAGCAATGCATACAAAACTTTATGCACGATTAATATATTATTATTTTTAATATATTATTGCTTTTAAAGACGTTTACGTCAAAGAATTTTTGTTATAATTGTCATATTATAATGTCAACTGACATCAGTCAGTTTTAAAGTTTAAAGATGAATGAAATTGAGGAAGCAGCTGAAAAGGCGAAAAATTGCGGCCTGCTGCCGAAAAAATCAATATCTTTATACGAAAAAACTTACTTTGAATATATCAAATGGTGTAACATTGTTGTTTTTAATTTTTGACGTTTCATTATAGCCCGCTGGGTCATAATAACGCCCGCGGGCTATAAAAAGACGTTTACGTCAAAGAATTTTTGTTATAATTGTCATATTATAATGTCATCGTGCATAAATAATATTTATTAAATAAGGAACCAATAATACAATCTTCTAAAATTCCTGCCTAGACATCAGGTTTTTCAGGATACTGGGTATATTTTTTTCTGATGAGATGGCGATTTTCATTGATCAACTGACGACAATTTTGTTTGGTAACATTTAGTTAAAAAGTTCACTCATCGCTGAATCAAATAATTTTTAGTATTTGAATCTGATTTGCCATTTTATTTGTCATGATTTCACAAAATTCTAAATGCCAGTCTGCATCATCATCGCCAAGTTCTAGTGTAATATGCATTTTGAATTAGTGGAATTTGCAATGTTTCAACATTTTAAAATAATAAAAGACTATTTATTCATTTGCCAGACAATTTTGTAAGTCAATAATCGCAAAAAATGGCTTTATACCGTTAACTAAATATGCTCTTTAATTAAGGATTTTACGTAAGAAATATTAAAGCTATTTTTAATTAAATATTAACAAACAAGGCTTTTAGTTGCACAACCAAGGACTTCACGATAATCTCTTTATATACATAACTAAAAATAAGATGTAATGAAAGAAAATCAACAAAGCACAAAATGAATTCATCTACCTAATAAGAAAGTTAATAAAACATACACTAGGAAAGTAAAGGTAAACTTAAGTAATCCTTTTTAATAATCAATTTAAAGGATCTAAGAAGATTACGCTTTCGTTCATTTTAACATTTTCTTTACATAAATTTAATTGGATTAAGAGATTTAGTTATACAGCCCGTTCAGTAAAACCGAATATAGGGAAACGTACACAGAGAAAAATGATTGTTTGATGCAAAGAAATTGTTGTTTGGATACGGGGAAACAAATGTTTTTTAATTGAAATTAATGAATGTTTGAATAAAATAAATACTCTGTAGTTATGAAATTTTTAAATTAAATTAAAAAAAACCTTAATTTAAATTAAAAAAACATTAAATTAAATTAAAAAAACATTTGTTTTCCCGTATCCAAACAACAATTTCTTTGCATCAAACAATCCCATTTCTCTGTGTATTGGGCGTGGCCTCGCCTATCTCCAACGCGCGTCACAGTAGCTTGTGTGATAAACGACATGACGAAAGGTCGAGCAGGTAAGACGACCTTAAAAATTAAATGATAATAATGCAAAAAATCCCATTAGCGATGCAGGCTATTTGCTTAGCTACTGTGACGCGCGTTGGAGGGAGGCGAGGCCACGCCCCATATGATTCCCTATATTTAACTCTGAACGGGCTGTATTTAAAGTTGGCTTTTGTTTAAGAAAAGATAATGATTTTTAAATAGTGTCCGGTCAAAACCAAATTTGTCCATTCCCGGGGAAAATTCAAGTTAGTACTGCTTGTTGTACTTGGTGATAATTCGCATCTGAAACCACTCTACTATTTACATCATACCAAAACCAAAAACTTCCACGCCAACCAACCAACCACACCCAAGTAGCAAAGGGTTGCCACCGATAATGCTTTACTGTTTTATGCAAGCTTTATAAATGCATGAAAACATGCGTTTTGTTTTATTGCAGCTTTACTTTGTGCTAGTTGGTCTGGAGATAATGAAGCTTTATGATAAGGCTTTATGAGCGACTTTAAAGTAAAGTACTAAAGCTTTTTGCAATTATAACCATTTGATCTTAACATTGATTTATTACTGTTAACCAATAATGCTTTTTTAGGGCAACTTGCTCCGAAGAAACGCATATAGTCCAATAAGCGTTATAAAGGTTTATCAATGCCCATTGGTTTTAATGGTGCTCTGAAAGTTGGCTTTAATGCATCTGTTAAAGCCGACCCTGTGCTAGTTGGTCTGACGATAATGAAGCTTTATGATAAGGCTTTATGAGCGACTTTAAAGTAAAGTACTAAAGCTTTTTGCAATTATAACCATTTGATCTTAACATTGATTTATTACTGTTAACCAATAATGCTTTTTTAGGGCAACTTGCTCCGAAGAAACGCATATAGTCCAATAAGCGCTATAAAGGTTTATCAATGCCCATTGGTTTTAATGGTGCTCTGAAAGTTGGCTTTAATGCATCTGTTAAAGCCGACCCTTAGGAGCATTTAATCTTAGGACTACTTTTCCTCTATGTAAGAATGATACAGAACCAAACAGTAAAAAGGTTTTATGATTGTTTCTAGTAGAGCAGCAATACGTCTTTAATATATATATATCCAATTTTCTTTCCAATTTGCAAATTTTCATGAGTGTAAACCATTTTGTTGCTATTATTTCTTTATTAAAACGTTTTTATCTGCATAATCGCATGCGTAAGGAGTTTTTAGAGCAGTGGTTAAAATAAATTTTTATAGAGAAACAAAGTTGGCTCCTATAAGAGCTGTTAAAAGTTGTTCTTCTGTGTTGTTGGCAAAACATCCGGTGAATAATACTTATTGTAATCCTTAAACGTCCTGTTCCAACCAAGAGCTAAATCTGCATAATTCTATCACAGCAATTAAAACAATTTTTAGGTGTTATCATCTGACAAAGCATTATAGCCCTGAAGTTGTTTTAAAATGCTCGCAGAAAATTCCAATTGGTTTTACGCCTTGAAAAATGCAGTCATAGGGCTTATTAGTTTTAACAAATAGTTGTAAACACTTTTTAGCAATTAAACTTTTTAGCAGTTGTTTGCAAAAGTACATTGTTTTATAACTATAATTTTAATATAAAATACGAATAGAAAATATTTTTCAGAAAATTTCAAAAAATTTGGTTTTTGCGAGAATATTAATGCTAGAGAATATTTTTTCTATAAGAGATGGCTTAAAGAACGAAATGTAGATCCGGTAAGTAATTAAGCCAAAGCCTTTAAAATTGCATTTATGAATTAATTAACTTTTTTTAAGTTTGTTTAAAACTCAACCGATATAATACTATATTGAGAGAAATTTCAAGGTACAAAACCCTAATTAATAAAAATTTTTATAAAAACTTGTTTAGTTAAGTTTTGAATCCCTTAATCGCGATATACAATTAACAACCGAAAATCAATTAAAAAAGTTTTGCTTACCGTTTAAGCAGATTCCAGTGCTCCGTATACGAGTTGGGGAGTTTTCAAACACGGTGAGTAGTTTATGGAGCGTGGCTGGATGCATCCAGAGGACTAATATTACTAATCCAATTAACCAGGAGTACGTAATCCCCCGGGATAAAATAGCTGCGACTTCGTTTACAAATGACAGACATTTAGAGATGCTCCACAAATGAGCAGTCAGGGAAACAAGCCAGTGTTATACTTTAAGAACTATTTATTTTTTAATTTGTTTTTCTTCCTAATCCATTTTAATCAAAGTCAATCTGTGTAGATTGACTTGTTTTAAAATTGTATTTATTATAATGACTTTACTTTTACTTTTTGGTACAATAATTTTAGAAACAATCTATATAAATAAAAAAACAATTTAGTTTAAAATGGAATTTAAAAATTAATAAAAAAAGTGGGCACTACGATTTTTTTTATTTAGGGCGTATTATAATACGAAAATAATTTTAATCCTCAACAGATATGGACTCCATTTTGGGGATAAATGTATAGCAAATTAAATTATTTATTTTAAAAGATTTGTATACAACAAGCTTAAATGGAAATTATCTAGTACATTTTTAGCCCAAGCTGTATTTACGGAGAATATTTATTGAATAAAAATAACTACTAAAAATAAAAAAAAAATGTAAATTTATTAAAACAAAAATAAATCGGTCTCTGCAAGCTCAACCTACACCTTCAAACATTAGGAAAAGTGGACAGTCCTCTCTGTAGGTCCTGTAACTGGTGATAAAAACATGATGCATATTATTTATGATTGCCCTGCTCTCTAGAGTCTAGAAAGTTCAATTTAGGAGATGAATGGGTTAAGACAACCGAAATTAGCTCCACATCTCCAGGAAAAAGGACTTCTTGTAGCCTTCAAGAAGTTAGAGGCCAAATGTGGCCCAACTGCGTGTGACCCTGTCATGGCTACCTTTTACCACCTTAATCCATTCAACCATCCATACATTTTGTTTACATTTATTATTTTGATTTTTCCATGCAAAATAAAATTTTGACTTAAAAAGTTGACGAAAAATTACCCATTCTTTTTAATATTTAGGAACAACGGTAAAAGGTATATTTTAAATAAAAAAAAGTAAATTAAATCAGCATTCCTCCACAAAAAATATAAATGTTAAAAAATAGATGATTTATTCATAAAAAAACAAACAAAAATATTTATATAATTATCAATTATTTGGCTTCGCTTTTGTTTAATTTCGTTCCTGTTCCTCACCAGCATCGCTTGACAGCTGTTTCGCTCTATTGGAGCTTATCAGTGTTGAGCATACAACCAAGGTTTTTATTTTGTGGTTATTACGTATGCATATAAAGTTTTGGGATTTTTTTTTCATACCTGAATTACAGTTTTATGATGAGCACTAAACAAGTTACCATTGTTCACAATTATTCGTTGCAAAGCAAGCTTGATATGTCAAAAAACATTTCTCAAAAACATGTCATATAAATTGACAATTCAAAAAAGTATCCACAACCTTGTTGAACGGCTATCAAAACGTGAAATTGCAAATATTTTTCGAAGCGAAAATACCTCCAAAACAACAATCTATCGGACAATAGCTGAATATTGGTTCTTACTGAGCTGGAAGGTCAATGACAATAATTGGAAAGCCTCAGACGAATAAATGTTGCGTCTAAGAATTTATCAAAAAATTCAAGGAGTAGATATAACATAGCATAGATATAAACTGTGCACAACTCAATGTGACGCGACAAAAAAGTTCGTTCTTTTTCAAAACGACATAACTTTTTTGTGTCTGGAACTATTTTATTTTGGTCTGTGTTGTCTGCTAGCCTCATCCTCTGCCAATTCATGCTATAGATATGAAGTATTATGGCTTACCTTGAAAGGTTTTTCAAATTTCAACGAAAATATGATTTTTTTCCAAAAGAGTACATTTAAGGCTTTTTTTTGTAGGCAATACAATCAGTCTTTTTAGGAACAAGAAGATAAGATGGTGAAAGAATATTCCTTAAATAATTCTGAAAAAGCGACAAGCAACAAAATTCCTTTATTTTCAGAGCACTTTTTCAAAATAACATTTTGGTGAAAATTTGTGAAAACTAAACCTAAACCGATATTTACGTTCGTGACATGTTTTCTTCATAATTTTGACCCCCTGATTGTGATTCAGTTGTCAAATTTAAGTTTCAGATAAAACCTAAATCACCAATAATAAAGGTTCTAAAACAATTCCTGGCTGTTAAATTTCTCAATAAAATACGATTGCTGGTTTTTGCTATGTTTTACTGTGTTTTGCATCTTTATTACGTTATTATTATGAAACTAAATGATCACATCGAGGATCGAAGTTTTTTTGCATAAGTTATAACTACCTACCTACATACCTACCCCTATCTTACCCAGGTGAGGTGGAGGAGTGACTGTTTGGGGTGGAATGGCGATGAATTAAAAGAGTGAATGCTGAGAGATATAGAGATATATATTGGTTGTTAGTGATATCGTGGTCCCTTATGCTCAAAATGTTGCCAATAATTGGTGTTGGTGGGCGACAATGCCCATCCGCACCGCTCCAATTTCGTAAATGAATATTTTATGGACCACCATATTGAGAGAATGAATTGGCCACCTTTGTCTCCGGATGAATCCTATTGAGCATGTGTGGAGCAGGATGAATTTATAAGGAACTTGGTCGAGGCCCAGGTGGGTTAACGAATTATTGCGGGTTAGGGGAGGGCCAACGAAATATTGAAAGTTATTATTGTTATTGTTTGTTACATTTTGCTGTTGAATGTTGTAGTTTTGATTATGAATTTTCCAAAATGAAAAAAAATATTTTTATTTAACTTTATTACCAATTAGATAGGTACTTATCAATAAAAAGTTATCACTAGTGAGCAATGTAAATGTAAGTTAAATGTAACATTATCCTAACCACTCATACAAATTGCTGTAATTTCGCGCAAAAAATTAATCCCCAAATGGCATTTTAATCATAAATATGCAAGAAACACCCCAGCAATCGGATTTTATTAAGACATTTAACAGCCGGGAATTGTTTTCGAATTTTGATTCTTGGTGATTTCGGTTTTATCTGAAACTTAAATTTGACAACTGAATCACAATCAGGAGGTCAAAATTATAAAGAAAACATGTCACGAACGTAAATATTTGTACAGGTTTAGTTTTCGCAAATTTTCACCAAAATGTGGTCTTTGCTTAGGCTCCTCTGAAAATAATAGAAGTTTCTTGTTCTTAAAAAGACTATTGCCTACCAAAAACCCTTAAATGTACTCTTTTGGGAAAAAAATCATATTTTCGTTGCTAAGATTCCAATTCGAAAAATTTTAATTGTTTTTTAAGGTAAGACATAATACTTCATTATTTCAAAGTAAAAACGAGAAAAAATATATTTGTTTTCAAACAGATGAAGTTATTGAAATTTTTTACCGTTTTACATATCACCCTGTACGAAATTTTCCTGAAGAACCTCGAGCTTCATATCTTTAGCATAAATTGCCAGAGGATGGGGCGCAGACATCACAGACCAAAATAAAATCGTTTAAGAAAAAAAAAAGTTATGTCGTTTTGAAAAAGGACGAACTTTTTGGTCGTGACACATTGAGTGGTGCGCAGTTTAATTTCGCCAAATTGAAGACAATGGACCTTTGGCTGTTCGTTATGAGGTTATTTTTTTCTAGTGAAGATTATTTCAATGTTACAAGTTGCTCACTTAAATATATTTTTCAAAGTTGTTTTTCGGCGTTTTTAGGTAATTTTGTGTTTGTAAAATTAAAAACAAAAAAAATGTGGATAATAGTTTTTTTTATAATTTTATCTACATTATTTTTAAGGACTTTCAATCACGAAAGTAACAAAAAAGTATATTACAATTAAAAATTAAATATTTCGTCATGCTTATTTTAGTTATTTTATACAAACAAAATATTAAATTTTAACATCATAGTCCAATTAAATATAACATAGAGTTTATAATAAAATATAAATAAATTTAATCGTTGACTATAACAATAAACCTTTCGTTTATTAAATTTATGAAAACGTACAATAAAATGACAAACAATTATAAATTATTATTAATTTACGTTTCGATACCTAAATAGAATATTCCATCGAGTGCAATATTATGTGATTGCCGAGTTTTATGCAGTTTTGATTAAAATATATTACATATGCTTTATTTGCCACTTTATTATAATTTAATGTTTAGTTATATAGGTACCTAATAATAGTATTCTTACAATTAAATCATTTTTATAACAAAGATATGATTCACCACCATTTTATGGGAACAACAATATGTATTAAAATAAAAAATTAATATTATCACAAACTATAAATTGAATCTAAAACTGCTGTTTTGATTATTTTTTTGAACAAAACAAAAACTTTTATTTTTAAACCATTATTATCATTATTTATTTACGTTACTAACAGAAAACAACAGAAACCATTTATTAGTCATGTGTGTACGTTTAAGCACATCAAAACATTAATATAGTGGAACCCAAGTAACATTTATAGTTTTATGATTGTCTTCAAGAACGCTTTAAAACCAGGAATCGGTTTTATCCTTAAATCTCTTTACTCTCCAAGATATCTTAAAGTTAACTTGAAAGCATTAATAAGATCAAAAAGGCGCATCTTATTAAGGTTTTTAAATCCCCCTTGATAAAACCATGGGGTATTTTTAAAAGTCATCTTCAAGTACTCTTCAAGATAACTTAAAGCAGACTTAGAGATATCTGCAAGATAATTTTAAAACCAATCAATTTTAAAATAGTTTTTAAAAAGATCACCATAAACCGATTTTTATAATTCTAAAACCTTTTTAAGATAAAACAGTATTTATAAATTAAAAGTTGCCAAGTGGATATCCAAGTATTAAATGTCTAACTAAATATATAATAATACATTAAAAATATAAAATCAATGTATTAGTTGCTCAAGGACAAAATTGTAAACGCAAAAAATTTTTTTGATAAAAGAATATAAAATACTTTTAAAAAGTGTATGCGCCGTATCAATAACGTAGTATTAAAGAAATATTAATTAATTTTTGTTAATATTTTTTGTCTTTATCCGGTAACTGCACTATGGGTTAAAATATATTTTTTAGGCTTAATAATATTATTAAATACCGATTATTCTTAATATTGTGTTAATTTTTACTATTGTTATTATTGTCAATAAGTTAAAATTGGTGAATGCCAAAATGGCACCTGTTAAAATGACAGATATGCCCTTTTTGACTTATTTAGGTGGTTTTAAGCATGGAATTGGTAGTTTCGGGCTAGTTAAAGTTAAAATTGGTAAATGCCAAAACGGCAACTGTCAAAATGACAGATACGCCCTTTTTGACTTGTTTAGGTGGTTTTAAGCATGGAATTGGTAGTTTCGGGGTAGTTGAAGCTAAAATTGGTGAATGCCAAAATGACAACTGTCAAAATGACAGATACGCCTTTTTTGACTTATTTAGGTGGTTTTAAGCATGGAATTTGTAGTTTCGGACTGGTTGAAGTTAAAATTGGTGAATGCCAAAATGGAACCTGTCAAAATGACAGATACGCCCTTTATGACTTATTTAGGTGGTTTTAAGCATGTCATTGGTATGTCGGGGTAGTTGAAACTACCAATTACATGCTTAAAACCACCTAAATAAGCCATAAAGGGCGTATCTGTCATTTTGACAGGTTCCATTTTGGCATTCACCAATTATAACTTTATATACCACGAAACTACCAATTCCATGCTTAAAACCACCTAAATAAGTCAAAAAAGGCGTATCTGTCATTTTGACAGGTGCCATTTTGGCATTCACTAATTTTAACTTCAACTAGCCCGAAACTACCAATTCCATGCTTAAAACCACCTAAACAAGTCAAAAAGGCAATTTCATGCTTGGAAACACCGTGAGTTTTGCGTGGAAACACTGTGGGTTTTGCGTGTTTTCACTGTGGGTGTGGAATCACCGTGGTTACACGCCTGTACAAATGGAACAAACCGTGTTTCAACCGTGATTCAAAGACGGCGAGGGTAAGTAACAATAATTGTTACAATTATTATTTTAGTGTTTACCTTGCGCAAGTAAATAATTTTGAAAAGCTCACTCGCGCGAGGTTTACTCGCGTGTAGAGTACTAGTCCGAGGCTTAATCTCGCGAGTCTTAGTCGCGCGAGGCTTAATCGCGTAAGTCTTAAACGCACGAGTCTTACCAACGCGAGGCTTATTTGTGCTATTATTACTCGCGCGAGTTTTAGTCGCGCAAGGCTAACCAGCGCCAGGATTACGCGCGCGAGACTTGGACGCGCGAGGATTACTCGCGCGAGTATTGGTCGCGCGACAGTCTTAGTCGCGCGGGCTTATCAGCGAGAGGATTACGCTCTCGAGGATTACTCGGGCGAGTATTTGTCGCGGGGGCTTGCCAGCGCGAAGATTATTCGCACGAGTCTTAGTCGCGCGAGTCTTACTCGCTAGGCCAATTTGGTGGAGCCTCGCCTGTACGCAAATAAGCTCTGCCCGAGTAAGGTTTCGTGCGAGAAAGACCTTATGCAAGTAAAATCTCGCGGATGTAATTTTTTACGCTTGTAATCAGTTGTTAATTTTTAATAACTACTTCTACTATTCTACTCCTTCGAGACATTTACCTCATCCTCGTTAATAATGGCCTAAATTACCTCTTGTTTAATGACATAATATTATTTTTTTATTACTAAACGTAAAATTTATAAGCATTTTATTATTTAATTTGTTTTCATAATTTATAATAAAATATTTTATCCCATAGTGCGACACTTTCGGCCATTTAATAAATACTTAAAATATAAACATCAATAAAACTTCATTGAATTAAAACTGCCAATAATAAAACCAATAGAACTAAACCAAGGGCAGATGTACTTATTCAAGACTAATTGACTTTATCAAGATTGTGTTTAATTATAAAATACACTCATAAAACCTCTTTAAATCTAAGAAGCATGCGCACCAAATTTTCTAGAAACCTAACCTTACTTAATGTTTATGTTTACATGTACCATTTTCATTACTTAAGTTAGACTTAATATTAATAGAAAGTTTTACATTTCTTTTTTGGATATTACAGTAACAATTAACTTTACATTTTCTGTAAAAGTGTACACTTCTTGTTTTACGAAGATAATTATCCATAAACGTTGTCATTTTACCTATAGCTAAAGCTATAGCTATGACGTTCCGCAACATTTATATGGAACTAACTGCTTTTATCAAGTTTTTAAAGGTTTTGTCCAAGTAAAGTTAGTTTTATTGTGTATTTTAATTAGAGTATTATAAAATATAGTTTTATTAAACTCTTACTTAAGTTAAAGGAGTTTTAATCCTACCTTCAACAAAAGTTATCTCAAAGAACACTTTAAGATTAAAAATAAAAGCAATTTTAAAACAAAAGTATATTTATTTCGAACTAATAAAACCACATTGCTTTTAAGAGAATTTTAAGATAATATACTCTTATTGAGGTTTGATTAAAGTACAAATGAAGTCATTTTTAAGAGCAAATGATCTTAAATGCTAGATAGTTTTAAGGAGATGCCTTCAGGATAGCTATAAAACTCCCTTTTAAAACCATATCCTCTCGAAGTGTAATTAGTATTTATAAAAGCCATTTTAAAATAATTTACACTTTTTCCGCTATAATAAAACTGCCTTAAAACTAAGTCAAGTCAATTTGGATTTTAAAATGTTACTTGGGAAATAATCTATATACGAGGTGTGTTCAGAAAACAACGGGAATTGTTAAATTTCGCGGATTTGGAGGGTCCGGTTGTCATAAAATTTTCTTTATTATGTTGGTATACATGCCCCCGAAGTATGATAAAAACTTTAGCTGTTTTCATTGTTTACTTTATCTGTGGCAGCCGCTAAGGTTAGACGTGTTTTATGAGCTCGGCGATTTTCGTTCGTTAAAAGAAATGGATCAAAGAGAATTTGTATCCAATTTTGCTTAAAAAATAAAATAAATTCTGTGAAATGTTAAGAAAGGCCTATAGTGAGTCTACTATAAGTAAAACAAAAGTTTACAAGTGATATAAGAGTTTCCAAGATGGCCGTGAAGACGTTGAAGATGACGAACGCCCCAAACGCACAAGCACATTAACAACCGATAAAAACATGTAAAAAGTGGAAGAAATGGTTATAAACCATTAGAGAAGTCGCTGATGATGGTGGTATATCGATTGGCTCATCCCATGAAATTTTTTCGAATGTTTTGGGTATGAAACGCGTGGCAGCAAAATTTCTTCTAAAATTGTTAAATTTTAAACAAAATTTTTGGCCAAAAACAATACTGTAATGATGCCCAAGTCTCCATATTCGCCAGACATGCCTCTGTCGACTTTTTCCTATTCCCAAAAATAAAGAGAACCTTAAAGGGCCGTCGTTTTGCAAGCATAGATGACATTAAAAGCGCATCGCTGAAAGAACTAAAGGCTATCCCAAAGATCGAGTTTTAGAAGTGTTTCGAGTATTGGAAGAAGAGCTGGCACATGTGCATAATATCCAATGGGGACTATTTTGAAGGCGACAACATTAATGTAAACGAATAAATAAATATTTGTTTCAAAAAACGAAAATTTCCGATATTTTCTGAACACACCTCGTATATAATCTGTCAATAAAAACTCAGGTCCTACGGGCTTTCGTGTCTATTTCCTGGCAATAGGTTTTCAAAAATTTGTCAAAAGATTTAATAATCGTTGGTAAATACTCGATTTTTAGTATTTTTCATATCTTATCTTGATATTATTAAAATTGCAAAAAGTTTTTAAAAATTCCATTTTATTTTTTACGAAAAAATATTTGTTTTCAATGTCTTGATTATAGTAGAAAGATATGACTACACAATTCTATAATAATATATATAATACATTAGGGTTGCCCAAAAAAAAAGAATATTTTTTTTACTCGTCTCTTGTAAAAATATGTTAGTTTATCATGCTGTAAGAGCCCTGTCAAAATATCAGCTCGATTAAAAATATTTTAGGGGTCGCTCAAGATTTTTTAAAATTTTCGAATCGTCAAAAATTGAATTTTTGTTTTATTTTAATTTTTTTTCTCGTCTCGATATTATTTTTTGGTTGAAAATATTAAAAATTCTGTAAATTTCAAATCAATATTTTGATTTCTAAAGGTCGCTAAAAGTTCGTTGATATTTATATTCAGAGGTCGCTCAAAAACATTCAAAGTGATCTACTTTGAAAGTTAAAAAAATCTTGAGCGACCTTTAGAAATCAAAATATCGATTTGAAATTTTCAGAATCATTATTGTTTTTAAATTAAAAAATAATATCGGAAAAAATCCAATTTTTGACGATTTTGGAAATTTTTAAAAATCTTGAGCGACCCCTAAAAATTTTTTAATGGAGCTTTTTTTTTACATGGCTCTTAAAACATGACAAACCAACATATTTTCACAAGAGACGAGAGAAAAAAAATATTCTTTTTTTTTTGGGCCAATACATGCATACAAGGTGTCCGGAAATATCGTTAATAATAATAATAATAATAATAATAATAATGTTTATTTCAAGAAATTTTGCGTACAAAAGAAAATGCAATACAAATATTAAATGAAATTTGGTCCAGACAATACATTTCCTAATGATTTAAAAATTCATTCAAATCATATGGTTCAATATGCATCAGCAAGTTATAAATGCCAGTTTTAAACTTTATAAGGTTTCCTTCAATTTGAATATTTGTTGGTAGTTTATTGAAACATACAACCGCCGAATAGTAACAACTTTTCTCAAAAGTACTCAGTCTATGCTTAGGATAGTTGTAACCGGAGGATCTTGTAATAGTGTTTCGTTTTAGGTGTTCAAAGTTGGACTTATTTTTGTGTGCAAATACTAAAAGTTCATAAATATATAAACCAGTCACGGTCAAAATACTTTTGCAACTAAAATATCCTCTACACGAATCAGTATTCCCTAAATTGCTCAATATCCGAATTACACGCTTTTGTATTAACCAAACGTCTGAAACACTACTACTTCTGCCCCAAAAAATAATGCCATACCTAAGCAGAGACTGAAAATTTGCAAAGTAAATGGTCTTTAGAGTTTCATTATTTACATATTTCTTTAGGTCCCTAATTGAATATGCTACACTGTTTAGCTTTTGGCTGAGTTGTGCTAAGTGAGTATTCCAATTTAGGTACTCATCAATATAAAGGCCCAAGAACTTTGTGCTAGATGTATACTTAATTATATCATCATTTATTTTAACATTACTAGGAGTTTCTATGCGATCTTGTACTTTTTTGAACAATATACAGTTGGTTTTTTCCTGGTTCACAATAAGTTTGTTCATTGCAAACCAGTCATTGAGACATTTTGTTAAATTTTCAGTTTGTGTCAATATATCAAGGTAGGTCTTACCCCTGGCCAATAGATTTGTATCGTCAGCAAAATTTACCATATTCTGATTGGTATTTTGTATTACACTTCCAATATCGTTTATATAAATTATAAACAATAATGGCCCAATGGTACTACCTTGAGGTATTCCAACGTTAATGACTTCTGATCTCGACTCAAATCCGACCCCGTCTCTGATTATTTTAACGTTAGCGCACAGCCTCTTACTCCATACTTGTATAGTTTTTTAAAAAGTATATCATAATTTAAGCAATCATATGCTTTAGAGAGATCTATAAAAAGTCCCAAAGATAGCCAATTACTCTCAAAGTCATCATAAATTTTTTGTAAGAAGCTGTGCACTGCTGTTTCCACAGACCTACCCTTCAAATAACCATGCTGATTTTTATTAAATAAATTATTAATTTCGAAGAAATCCTTTAGCCTGGCACAAATTGTTGCTTCAAAAACTTTTGAAATAGAAGATAATAGACTAATTGGTCTGTAGCTGTTCATCAACGTTGGATCACCTTTCTTATAAATAGGACTAACTAGGGCCGTTTTCATTTGGTCAGGGAAGATGCCATATTTTAATGAATTATTAACAACATAACATAGCGGTTCACAAATTTCATAAATACAATTTTTAATAATATATGTATGAATTTCATCCACTCCACTACTCATCTTATTCTTTAATTGTTTTACAATACATATAATTTCAGTCTCTGTTACATCAGATACATACATTGATTTAATATTAGAGGGGATATCACAGTAAAAGTCTATATTTTTTAAGTTAGATAATAATTCAAGTACTAAACTGCACACCACTCAATGTGTCGCGACCAAAAAGTTCGTTCTTTTTTAAAACGACATAACTTTTTTGTTTCTTGAACGATTTTATTTTGGTCTGTGATGTCTGCTAGCCTCATCCTCTGGCAATTCATGCTATAGATATGAAGCTCACGGTTCGTCAAGTAAATTTCCTACAGGGTGATATGTTAAACGGTGAAAAATTTCAATAAATTCATCCAAGCCCCGTTTGTAAAAAAATAATTTTTTTCTCATTTTTATTTTGAAATAATGAAGTATTATGTGTTACCTTGAAATTTTTTTAAAGTTTTTCGAATTGGAATCTTAGCAACGACGATATGATTTTTTTTTCGGATTTTATTAAGACATTTAACAGCTGGGAATTGTTTTCGAATTTTTATTCTTGGTGATTTTGGTTTTATCTGAAACTTAAATTTGACAACTGAATCACAATCAGGAGGTCAAAATTATAAAGAAAACATTTCACGAACGTAAATATCGGTTCAGGTTTAGTTTTCGCAAATTTTTACCAAAATGTCATTTTGAAAAAGTGGTCTTTACTTAGTCCCCTTTAAAAATAATGAAAGTTTGTTGCTTGTTGCTTGTTCAGAATTATTGAAGAAACAATCTTTCACCATCTTATTTTCTTGTTCTTAAAAAGACTGAGTGTATTGCCTACCAAAAAGCCTTAAATTTTGGAAAAAAAAATCACATTTTTGTTGCTAAGATTCCAATTCGAAAAATTTGAAAAACGTTTCAAGGTAACACATAATACTTCATTATTTCAAAGTAAAAACGAAAAAAAAATTATTGTTTTACAAACGGGGCTTGGATGAAGTTATTGAAATTTTTCACCGTTTTACATATCACCCTGTAGGAAATTTACTTGAAGAACCGTGGGCTTAATATCTATAGCATGAATTGCCAGAGGATGGGGTTAGCAGAAATCACAGACCAAAATAAAATCGTTCAGGAAACAAAAAAGTTATGCCGTTTTGAAAAAGGACGAACTTTTTGGTCGCGACACATTGAGTGGTGCGCAGTTTATTTTGACTAGAAAGTTATTGAAATCAGTACAAACTTGAGCGGGATCTCCTACACTATCAATGTCTTTATTTGTGTTAATATATTTCAGTGGGTGATTCTACAAGTAAAAATAAAAGAAACAGTTACTATAAACTGATGTCTGGAAATGCCTCCTGGAAGCGCTATATAGGCATTTTAAAATGTTTTGCAAAATCAGGTTTTTATTAATTATTTCAGAAACGGTTAGTTTTAAAATAATGATACTTTATTTCTGGGTAAATTTTTGGGCAAGAAATCATCTGTTGGTGTCAAATCGGATAAATAATGACCATGGGCGTACGAAACAGGGGCTACTCGGGGAAAAATTTTCCAGATAATTTTACGAAAAAAAGCTGCTACTCTAGAAATACTCTATCACTATTTTCGCACAAACCGTTTCTGAAATAATTAATAAAAACCTGATTTTGCAAAACAATTTAAAACCTTTTTTATTTTCAGAATCACCCCCTTAAATATATATTAAATGTATATTAACGTTAATTCTGGACAACCTAGATAAAGAAATATTAATAATTTATTATTTTATTATTTAATACATTAATTTAGTATACCTAAAAATATAATTTTTTCATCTCAATATAATTATTAGGGCTTTTAAAAAATAAATCACTGTCTTCTCTAATACACTTATAAACTCTTGACAAGGTAAGCACTTATCAGAGCTCGATTTAAGGTCTTTATATGGCGAATAAACTTTAAATTGAATGGTTATTTTTGGAGTTTATAAACGTGTCTCGTTCTGTTCCAGTAAATCAATCGGTTTGCCTGCGTATCATCAATATGACAGCTCCGTCGATCCACGACCCGCGAAACAACATGCACCTCTACTGCAAATTCGACATGGGCGGAGAGGACCTGTACGCCGTCAAATGGTATGTTAAGTGGGGTTTTAACAGCTTTAAGTTGTCCATGGACAACAACCATTGCAGTAGTTTACGGTTAATTATTATTGATTTTATCGGTGAATGATGGCCTTTAAAGAAAAATTGTTAAGTTATTATAATTACATAGAATATTATGTAATTTTCATGTAAAACTATTATGAGTAACTTAATGTGTCGCGACCAAAAAGTTCGTTCTTTTTTAAAACGACATAACTTTTTTGTTTCTTGAACGATTTTATTTTGGTCTGTGTTGTCTGCTAGCCTCATCCTCTGGTAATTCATGGTATAGATATAAAGCTCACGGTTCTTCAAGTAAATTTTCTACAGGGTGATATGTTAAACGGTGAAAAATTTGAATAATTTTATCCAAGCCCCATTTGAAAAAAGAAATATTTTTTCTCGTTTTTACTTTGTCTTACCTTGAAACGGTTTTCAAATTTTTCAAATTGGAATCTTAGCAATGAAAATATAACTGTTTTTTTCAAAAGAATAGATTTAAGGGTTTTTGGTAGACAATACACTCAGTCTTTTTAAGAACAAAAAGATAAGATGGTAAAAGATTCTTCCTTAAATAATTCTGAACAAGCGACAAGCAACAAATTTCCATTATTTTCAGAGGGGCCTAATCAACGACCACTTTTTCAAAATGACATTTTGGTGAAAATTTGCGAAAACTAAACCTGAACCGATATTTACGTTCGTGACATGTTTTCTTTATAATTTTGACCTCCTAATTGTGATTTAGTTGTCAAATTTAAGTTTCAGATAAAACCAAAATCACCAAGAATCAAAATTCGAAAACAATTCCCTGCTGTTAAATGTCTTAATAAAAACAGATTGCTGGTTTTTACTGTTTTTTACTATGTTTTTCATCTTTAGTACGTTATTATCATGTCGCTGAATGATCAAATTGAGGATCAAATGATGAAAATTAGTTCTTGAAAAACATTCAAAACGCATTATGATGGATATTCTTGATTTTTTCAGTTTGCTTGTGTTTTTCCAAATTATACCTTTCTAATTCCTAAAAAAAACTGAGCTTATTGCCTTCAAAAAACCCTTAAATGTAATCTTTTGGAAAAAAAAAATCATATTTTCGTTGCTAAGATTCCAATTCAAAAAATTTGAAACAGGTTTCAAGGTAAGACATAATACTTCATTATTTCAAAGAAAAAACGAAAAAAAAAATATTTTTTTATAAACGGGGCTTGGATGAAATTATTGAAATTTTTCACCGTTTTACATATCACCCTGCAGAAAATTTACTTGAAGAACCGTGGGTTTAATATCTATAGCATGAATTGCCAGAGGATGGGGTTAGCAGACATCAAAGACTAAAATAAAATCGTTCAAAAATCAAAAAAGTTATGCCGTTTTGAAAAAGGACGAACTTTTTGGTCGCGACACATTGAGTGGTGCGCAGTTTATTTTAGTTAACATATTTTTTTAATTTAAAGTGAGACCTACAAACATTAGAGTTTGAAGAAACTCAAAAGTTTAAAATATTTTTTTTTCATTTTAAATGCTGTATATTATACAGGGTATATTTGGATTATCCTTCTATGTATAAAATACTTATATCTATGGGTATTTTTGGTGGGTAAAATTAGAAGAAAGTTCGTGATTGCAAGCCTATTAAAATAAAATTTATGAATTTAACAAAAGATTGCAATAATTGCAATATTTATTTTCAAAATATTTAATGGCCACTGGCACCGTAAGTTTAACAGTGGTTTTATTTTTAACACAGGTTTATTTTTCATAACTGGCTTGCACCGTAAATTAATCTTTGTTTAAATACCTCTAAACTACTGTTAAAATAAACCCCCAATTTCGGTGGTTTAAATAACTTTAATAACGATTTATAACCTCAAAAGTACTAGTCATCGGTATTCAAGATCTTTTTTTTCAAAGATATTATTTATTGACATCTTTAGTAAATCCAATAAATAGTTATAGGTATAGAGGTCAGCAACTCTATAATGAGTCACTACTAAGAACCAGAATGGAATTTTATACCTCTGTATCAAAGTAACTTATGGCAATGATCATTGCAGTTTCTTATATAAAATGTAACGCCCTACAAAAAACCTTTTCTATTATTTTTCGATAAATTGATTTCTTCTAGAGTTATTCGAGGTCAAAGTTTGATAACATCAAATTTTCTGTTTTTTTTTTTAATTTTATGGTAGCAGACGGGAGGTGAAAGGGGCAAAACAAGGCAGCGGGGGAGGGCAAAATGGGGTACCCAAAAAATGAGCATATGAAAAGTTTCAAATAATTTAGAAACCGAAAAAAACAATCTAAAAAAAATTTTTTTACGAAATTTTTAGGGTACCCCATTTTGCCCCCCCGCTGCATTATTTTGCCACCTTTCACCTCCCGTCTGCTAATTGTACCATAAAATTTAAAAAACCCAGAAAAGTTGATGTTAATCAAACTTTGACCTCGAAGAAATCAATTTATCGAAAAATAATAAGAGACGTTTTTTGTAGACCGTTACATTTTATATAAGAAACTGCAATGATCATTGCCATAAGTTACTTTGATACAGAGGTATAAAATTCCAAATATAAATTTATTTTTTCCCATGTTAATTAAATGGGAAACTAAAATAAACAGCGACTTCTTAGAGTTGAGCTGGAACGCCCATATTTGGTGAGGATTTCTTTTATATTAAATAGAAATATTTGAGAATGTAAGAGCGAAAAAAAAAATTTAATTTAATTTTTTGAAGCACCCTACTATACACTAACCAGCAAAAAAACGACCATCAGAAATTGGCCAGAATTATAATGTTGATATCCTCACGAACCGGTCATCTGATTTTGATAAATGTTTTTAAGTTGTAGGTTGGCTCTTCAGTTACAAAGCTATGGAAAAGATTTTTAGTCATTGTAATTTGAGCACATACAGGGTGCAAAAGTAAGACGAGACTTTTTCCCAAAATTTGTGACACTCTGTGGGGTGCATCATCAATAACAGCGAATATTAATTAAAAGCATACTCTAGTCATATCTTTTATAAACATTTTATTTTTTATTCATGTTATTATTTTACTTCTTCTTACTTTTGTACTCTGTATATGCTAAAATAAAAATGTCTACCATATCGTTACAGAGTCAACGTACATAAAATCAGATAAAAGGTTCACGAGGAAATCAACATTAAAATTGTTGCCAATTTCCGTTGGCCGGTTTTTTTGCACGTGCAGTGTACATTCCCATTTTTTTAACAAACGTTTTCATCCAAAAAGACAAAATTAAGAAAAATTTACCTATTTAAATGCAAATTTTGTTTTCTAATTTGGCTTGTAAAAACCTTGTCATTTTGTGTTATTTTTTATTATCAGCCATTAATTTTATAAATTGATAGTTTCATGCAAAATTATTTTTCATCAAAAGTTTAAAATGTTTATTTTGATATGACTAAGTTAGGTAAATAATATAATAATTCGTTTTTTTTGGTATGCTCTGGCATAGAAAAGGGCAGTAAATTATTCAACTTTTAAAGGTAAAAATAGGATAAAAAACCTTGATTTTGGAAGTTTTAATTGTTTTTTATCAAAATTTCTGACCCTTTATAAATCGATAGGTATTCCATACCTTCTTGTATTAAAATCAATAAAAACCTGAATGTTTATAAACGGGTTGCATACTATACTTTTTCTACGACAAATACTTATATCTAAAAAGGATTTAAATTAAATATTTGTATAAAGCGACATCTATAAAAAATATAGTAACTGTATTAAAAATTGTCAACTTTGGAATCTGCTAGTCAAAATGTCAAAATTTTATGTGTAAATCGATATTAATCCCTTGAAAATGTATGATATAGAAGCAGTTTTTCACAGTTTCGGTGAAGAGAATGTTTCACTAAAAACCTGTTATTAACTTCAGCCCGCAACTAAAACGCCATAAAGCCATAAGATGTCAATGTGTATTTAAAAGATAATGATGTACGATAATGGGCGTTTTAAAGGTGGGAGTAGAAAAAGAAACCTAAACAAGAAGCTTTTATTATTAAAAAAGTTGCAGTAGTCTTACTTACGCAATACATAATTTTAATAATTAATATTATTATCATTAAAAATAATAATTAGTGTTTAGAAAAATTAATAAAATTATTTTTACATTGAGTATTTAAAACAAACGTACACGGAAGTTCAGGACATTAATATATTATATTAATGGGTCATTTTCAAGAAACACCCGCTTTCAGGAAAATGAAGATCAAAATTTTTTTTGCTTAAATTGACTTTTGGTTGGATTTTTATAAATGTTTAGAGTTTTGTTTACTTACATTTAAGACAGGCAGTGCACTTTTTAATTCTTTTTTACGTTTTTTTCAGAAAAATGTGTTTAGCTAGCTTTATATATCTCCACTGTGCTACCAATTTGAAATCCAAAATTTAATTCAATAAAAAAAGTTGTTATAAAAATAATTTGAAATAAAATGTACTTAGTTCACAAACTTTTGACTCCAATTTTTTATTTTATTTTTTATTAAAAATTGTATGCTTTTTTAAATATTTATGTTAGTTAAGTTAAAGTTTAAAAAAGAAGTTTTCCCTCACGATACCAACAAGAGAGCAGTGGGAGAAAAAGGATGTACACTTTGCACAAAATGCACTAGTGTGCTACACTGATGGCTCTCGTATGGCGAGTACACTGTCTTCAGGGGCAGGTTTCTGCGTGGAGGACAGGGATATCCAAAGGAGCTACCCGCTCGGAGGATATACCACTGTCTTTCAAGCGGAAGTGTTTGCCATACTTGAGGTTGCAAACTGTGAGGATATAAGAACAGGGAGTGAGACAGATATATACATCTGCTCAGATAGCCAAGCAGCTCTGAAAGCGCTTTGGGCAGCGAGAACCACATCGAAGTTGGTTCAAGAGTGTGAGGAAGCGCTGGAAAAGCTAGCAAGTACAAAAAGAGTGCATCTCGTATGGGTACCAGGTCATAGTGGGGTTGAGGGTAACGAACGGGCTGATGAGTTGGCCAGATTGGGATCTGAAACCCCCTGTGTAGGACCCGAACCAATTTTTGGAATCACGAGAAAGCAGGTCAAATCAGCCCTAAATAATTGGGCTGATAAAAGAGCGAATGAAAGCTGGAGAAGAAGCGGTGGCTGTAGGCAGACCAGGGATTTTCTGGTCACCCTAAGCAAACCCAAATCCATCTGGCTTCTAGGTAGAAGCCGAACCTCCTTGGGCCCACTTGTGAATATACTCACAGGTCATGGCCTAAGGAAACACCTCACAAGAATAGGGGCTGAAACCAGCCCCTCCTGTACCCAGTGCGGAAGGGAGGATGAAACCTCCTTTCACTTCCTGGGACAATGTGAGGCCCTCGGCAGACTAAGGTATAAAATCTTTGGAGTGATGACACTCCAAAGGGAAGAGTTGGCCTCTCTTGCCTGGCAGGATATCCTGACCTTTATAAGAAGGTCTGGAAGATTCGAAAGGGCTGGTATGGGCGAAGAGGAAGATGAGGAGTAGTCTGGTTGGTTTAGGAGGGGCAGATAAAAAGGACCATGGAGTCTAATTGTCAGGCTTCGAGCCTACCCAACCGTACTACTACTACTAGTTAAGTTACTTTTTAAAAGAAACCATTTCGATTCAATACCATTAATATTTTCTTTTAGTCACTGTATTAGTGAGTTAAACTCCAATTTATAAACAGGTATTACCAAGTGATAGTAAAATCATTTTAAGGATTTTTTTTAACAAAAAATAAAAAAAGTAACGAAATAGACATTTGTATCACAAAGGACTTAATCAGATAACGTAAAAAAGAAACTATATAGGTTGGTACGATTTTAGAGTAATGCATAAACAAAATCCCTTGTAGTAGTGCTCACTTGCACAATAACAACTTAGATTTCTAAATTATAGACACCCTTTTTCTTTGACTATAAGCTGGTGAAGGTCTTTCGTTCCTTTTAGTACTTGGAATTTTCCCTTGGATGTAATCTATGTCATGAGTTGTAATCACAAATAATTTTAAATTGGTTTATCATAAACTACTTTTAATAAAAGTGACGGTAAATATCCACTTTGTTACCGAAAAATTCTATTGCGTTACCCTAAATTCCATTGCGTTACCATAAGGTAACGTAATGGACTCGGTAACGCAGTGGACAAAGTTTTGTGAAACCATATTTATAAAATAATAATAAAACATTACAGTCATTAATTACTCTCAATGAGCTTTAGTGCCCTAAAATAAACGTAAACATGAAAAATAGTATTTTTTCTTACCCTATTTTTATTATTTTTTTTTGAGTAACTTAGCGGACAAAAATTATTACATTCGCGTTACCCGCACCTGTTTCAACCGATATCGTCTTCCTGATTGAATAAATAAATTCAGCTGGGTAATGTGTACGTCCGAACATCATTTGTTAATCACGTGAGTGCCAAAAAAGTTGCCATATATATGTTTTTTTAAATATTCTATCGGTAACGCGACGGACGTAACGCAACGGAAAAAATGTCTGGGACATGAGTCAAATTTAAAAAAAGTAGATTAAAATTAATTAATTTATATATACAGGGTGTTATGTAAATATTGTTATATATTAAAATGGGTTGTTCCGAAGGGTCCATAAAGAAGCACCTGAAACTTTTTTTTTCTAAATTCCAACGACTAAAAATAATTTATAATAACCTTTATCCTACCAAAAAGTACGCCCCCGACTAGGAACTTTAGGTTAATCTGGTGGATTTATTATGTTATGGTTGGTAACCACAGTGTTTCCGAAATCTCTCAAAAAAGTTGACAAACATTGTTTAAATTTAGCTTAATTACAAAAATGACAAAATTAACAATGCAAATTGTTAATTTGGCGTTTTTATTTATTGTTGGTTATTTCATTTTTGTACTGAAGGTAAATTCAAACAAAAACTTTTATGACAGAATCTAGTGCATTTCTTTTAAATTTTAGGTTATGTTTTTAAATTGTAAATATCTTAACTAAGGGAAGTGCTTTTGGATTTATTTATACAAATTAAATGGTTTAAAGTTTAACCTGTGAACTGGTCCCAATTTCATCTGAATAAACAGAGAAAAAAACTGATGAAAAAATTAATTTTGTGGTTATGGATTTCAAATTTCAAAGGTACTAAATTTTCTAATCATTGCTTAAGCTAATAGCTGGATCAGTAAATAAATACAGAAGGGTATTAGAGCTTTAAGGGCATACAACTTTTGTATTTATTGAGTTTTTATTTATTTTTTAGTAACAATTTTTTACATCTGGCAACGCATAGCTACTTTGTTGGTTGGTATCTATGTACTCACAAAATACAGGTGTGCAGAGATAAACAAGTGTGTAACCAGTGGCGTATCACAAAAAATATAAAAAACTTCTAATGCATATTTTTTCTTTATCTTTGGAAAAATGTTTTTTTAAATATTTTTCCTTTATTCCTTACGTCAAAAGGTATTCAGTATTTAAATATATAACATTAATTACATAACACCCTATATATTGTTTACTTAACTAAGGATGTTATGGATTGCTATAAAGCAACACAAAGTTCTGGTTATTCAATATTTAAAAAAAAAAAATGTATGTAAGTTTTATAAAACTCTAATGGGACATGCGAAAATGTGTGTTTTACAAGTTTCAAAATTAAAAAAAAATTATTCTGAAATAACTAAACAAACATTTTCCTAAAGAGTTTACTAAGGGCTTGTTAGGCTTTCACTTGGTTTTTAAATCAATAAAATCCGATAATTTTTTAACAAAGTTATTGGAATTCAAACTTACGGACAGCGGAAGGCGTGTGTTTTTTGTAAACGACCCTAATATAATATATAAATAACATATTTCTATTTATATAAGATGTTTGGTTTTCTTAAGAGGATACCAACTTTTTTTTTCAATGAAACACCCTGTATATTCTAAACTTATTTTATTATATAAACTTTTTAACGTCCTTGGTCCGTAACTGTCAGAACAATGTTTAAACTACTATAAAACTTATTTATTGAGTAAAGACCAATAAACTTATTAGCCACATTCCTGAAATAATGTTTATATTTTATTTCAGGTACAAAGACGATCACGAGTTTTTCCGGTACGCGCCCTCCGGGCCCAGCAACTACGTGGAGTATCCGGTTCCAGGGGTGACCGTCGACGGTAAAAAGTCGCAGTGCACGCGGGACGCGTGTGAACTCACCCTTACAGGGCTGCACAGACCGTACAGCTCGGGCGCGTACCGTTGCGAGGTTTCCAGCGAGGCGCCCGCTTTCAGATTGGCATCGCAAACCTATAACATCACAATTGCAGGTAGGAATTGTATACAATTCATATATGAATATAGTTTTTTTTTTATTTTAATAATGGGCATTGTTCTTCAAAAATCTGAACTAAATATTGTTCAAAATGAAAATAGTGAAAACACTGACATCTCAACGCGAGCAATAAAATATATGGGCGTTTCTCTGTAAACTGGGCAACTCATTGTCTCAACCTAATATTGTTTAGAAAAATAACAGATCATAAATATTTCGTAGATAACTTTAAAAGATAATAACCTAATCTACCTATGCTCGACGTTCAAAATCCAATTAAATAAACTTTAATGTATCAAAATCGTTTTTATAGTCCTTAAAAACCAGTCCCCTGACGTGTCACCAAAGCAAAATGGTCACTTCAGACTAAACTAATTAAAGACAGTAACTATTGGAATCAACCTAATTGTGTAATTATTCAACCAATATTGTTTGCTTGTTACTGTGACTTATTTATTTTTTTATAATTATTATTTTGTAATTCTAAAAAAGTCATCTAAACTTTGTCTCCGGATTTTATAAACAGTCCCCTGTATAGATTTTTCAGAAAATGCTCAATGTTTTCCAAAGTAATAGGAATATTTTTGGTTCATCTGCCGAACGAAATTTTATACACGCTTTTAATTTAATTAAATGAGTTGCATAAGTACTATACTTTTTCTACGAATATTAAAAATGATTTAAATTAAATATTTATTTGGAGCGAATCTATAAAACATCTATAAAACAATGACAAATTTTTATGTGTAAATAAAAATGGGTCCCCTGAAAACGGACCTATTAATCCGATATAGAAGCAGTTTTTCACAGTGAAAGTAAAGAAAATGTTTTATTTGCAGTCCACGGTAGAGTCTTCACCAAAAATTACTTAAATCTAGTTTACTGCTGGTCAAATTAAAATGTCAGTACAATGTTCATAAAAACTTTTCAAATATTGGTGTGAAAAAACCATTTTATACTTTTGTAAGTTAATAAAATAATTTTTACCTTTAGTATTATTTTACAAGAAGGGAAACATTTTTTTAACGACTTTATGACATTTGATAACTGTCAACTAACTTAAAACTAACTTCAGCCCGTGACTAAAACGCCATAAATCCACAAATTATCAATGTGTATTTATATAGGTCACGTAGTGTCATGGAAACCTGTACTATAATGGTCGTTTTAAAGGTGGGAGTGGAAAATTGTATACTTATTATGTTTTAAGTTAGTCACGGTTTTAATTTTTAATTTAGTATTTTACCCAAAATTATTAAAACTTAATCGGCAAATACCAGTTTGCTTCCGGCGAAATCAAAATTTTAAATATGCATACAAACTTTTTAAAGATTGGCGTCTGAAACTATTTTCTTTATTATTATTTAAAGTAGCAAGTGCTAAACGATCTTTTAAAAGGTTCAGATAGAATTTGTTAATACACAAATTTCTAAGCCTCGTGAACTTTAATCGTCTGTCCTGTAAAATTTGATTTTTGGACTCTTGGTCAATTTTTTAGATCGCCTCACATAAAATATATAATAATATATTAATATTTTTTTTATATATAATTAGGATTACTATACTAAATACAGAAGATGTAACTTGCTACATCAGTAAGTGGACTTTTTAAAAATGAATTAATGACTAGTTACTACAGTTATTAGTGGCTGCTTTTTCACTTATATCATGGTTAACCGTGGGAAACTATGGTATCCCCAATATTTAATAGCCAATTCTTATTTTGAGATATAGTCAATTCCATATTATATGAAAAATTGACTTTATTTCAAAAACTGTTTTTCTTTTATAACTTTTCGTGACATTTTCGGATTTAGGGGACAATTTTACTTGGAAATTGACTGCTAAATGTTCGGGATACATATTGCTATTGACGAGAATTATTATTGGCTGCTTTTTCGCTATAACAATCATTTTTAAATGTATTGTAAATTATTGTATTGTTATTATTATAACATATTATGCCTTATTATAACTATAATAGTAGAGAGTTACTTCTCCTTTATTTAGTCTTCTTGGTATTGTACAAAAACCACCAAAATACAAAACCTAAACAGAGTAGCCTTTTTTTAAAAATTATATAACAAAATAATTTAACTATGAATTATTTTAATTGGATTAATAGGTATTTTTTAGTTTTCAATCTTTTAATTTAATTTTATTTCAAATAATAAAAGTTTATATAGAGCAATTGTTAACGTATAACAAAATATTTCATTGAATTTAAAAATCATTTTTAATAGGGAAATATTAAATACTTTTATTTATTTTATTGTATTGTACATACATTGTTATTTAAATGTTCACTGAATATTTTATATATTAAATTACTAATCCTTTTTTCAATTAACAATGTTATTATTTTACATATTGACATATTGTAAACTTAATATTAAAAAATTTTGTTCGTTTACTGTTAAAAAACGCAAAATTTATGGTCTCCTTTTAAAGGATCAAACCATTAGTTAGCACAAAATTTAACAAATACCTTTAAAACACTTGGATTCATTGCATCATATTAAAAATACATTTGCAGTAACCGTATTTTACCATAAAAGCTTTCACTAAAAAGGCACTTTTAACCCAAATTAAAACCGAAAACCGTATATTAGAAAAGCTGAAAGCATTTCGGTCCTTATGTCACCGATCTGGTGTGAAATTTTTAAGTAAAATTAACGGTCCCGACGGGATCTCACGGAATTTAGTTTCTTTTTTTTAATTCCCTAAAAATACAGCCCGCGGTTTACGTTATCCGCAGATGATAAAACAACAACCCTTTGAAAGTATTAGGAACCTTTTTGTAAAAATTAATCTTTATTTTTAAGGGAAGAAAAAAACAATTAAGGTAAGCTTTGCAGCTAAAAAATAATCAAATTGTGTCTGTATGGCGTTTTAGTCACGGGCTGAAGTTAGTTGACAGTTGTCAAATGTCATACAATCGTTAAAACAAAGTGCCCTTATTGTGAAATAATAATGTAAAACTTATTTTATCTCAATACAAAAATAGAAGGTATTAAATAGTTTCTTAACGCCACTACCTATTTGAAAAGTTTATACTGAGTTTGACGGCAGTAAACTAGATTTAACTAAAAGCATGGTGGAGGCTCCACCGTGAAGTGCTCATAAAACTTGAAATACATCCTCTTCACTGCTTCTATATCATCATATCGGTTGTTAGTCCATTTTTAAGAGATAAATTTCGATTTACATACAAATTTGACATTGTTATATACGTCTATACAAATGCTAGACCCTATCATTGTTGGTGTACTTCCTGTTCGTCTCTAATAAATGGGGACTTTATTGGTTAATATGCTGCTAGAATCTATCAGTGCTAGTTTTGAAGTACTTCCTGTTCGTCTGTGTCCTTCTCCCTGTCCTAGGTCATATTCCCAGCTTGTTGTTATCGATAACGTCAGCCACTTCGGTTGGTTAACCAATGTATGGTCCCCTTAATGTCTTAGTAATCTACAGATGTTTATTTCTTTAGGATGAGTTTCTTTCGCCTAATGTTTATCAGAACTTAAGTGATTAATGGCATCTTATGTGTGCCCTTGTCTTTATAGTTTTTTGACTGTGCTTTCTTTTATATTCATAAATGCAGGTAGTAAACATAAATAAAATTCGTCATCACTCGTATTGTTATGTTTGTCTCCAAGTAGTAATTTTGATGTTCTTCATCAACAATTTTTTTAGCTCCTGTAGCTGTAGGTATTTTTTCTTTGGAATTCTTTCCAAATCAAATTTGGCCCTGCAATAACAAAGCTTTATCTTATTCCGTTTTCATTTTCTCTTGTTTCTATTGTTCTTGCGTGTTCACGAATTTCTCTAAGTGGTCTTGTGGAAAATGGACACTTCGTTTTGTAGCTAGGTTCGACAACATCAAATGGTCGTGGTTGCATCAGGAGTTTCTAAAAACTTCCACAAATTATGTGGATCGGTTATCCAATAAATTTTACTTATGACTTAGATAATTTTTTCTTATACTTCGGGTGGAATAAAATACGTATACTGAGGAAATATTTGGGGTATTAATCTTGATTTTTATTTTTTTTTGACTTGGATGGTTTACTCTCTTTGGCTCTTCATTTATTATAAAATGTATTTCCATATAATTGTTTATTGTACACCTACACGGATTTATTGATTTTAAATTGTTTTAATTAATATTTTAATATATTATATTAAATATTTTGTATATATTAATATTTAATTACAAAATTTAATTATTAAAATATGATAATAATTTAATCCAAAAAGTTATAAATATTTTAATTAATTTATGGCAAATAACATAAATTTATTTTGTTGCAGTGACGCCGCAAAAACCCCCTGTTATTGGAGGTTTGCTGGATAGTTACTACATAGGCGATTTAATTCAAGCTACTTGCACATCTGATTTGGGAGACCCTCAACCCAAACTTAATTGGTACATTAATAAACAAATAGTAAGTAACCGTAAAACATCATTAATTTTATACGTTTTGTCCTAACATTACCGTTTATTATTGCAAAACTGTAAAAAGTGCAAAAATTAAAGGCAGAGATGTATTTAATTAACACAACAGTATACTGTTATAAGATATCGATGACATTTTTTTTTTGATGTATTTATACTAAGGTGTGTCAAAAAACAGGCTAAAAACTTTCAGGAAGGTGAAAAAAGAAACCTCTAAAAATTTGAGCTCTTAATATTAACATTAAGTGGTGCCTGTTCCTAACTTTCCATTTTCCATTTAAATAACATGGAAATTTTTTTTTTCTTTTTTCTTATTTTTGTAGCTTGACATTTGAGCATTGTAAAAACGAACTGAAAAATTATTTTGGTAGGAAATTGAACGCTCTACAAAAAAGTTTCTATATTTTTTTTCATAGAGTGAGCCGTTCTGAAGGTATTCAAACTTAAAGTTGCCTTTAATATTTCGAATCGCGGCACGTTAGCGTGCCTCTAGTCACTGTGTAATCCAAACGGTAATATACCGACTGAGCCGATATTGAACAAATTTATTGAACACAAATAACTTTTTTTGATGTAAATAAAATAAAATGGAAAAAAAAAATGAGATGTAAGTGTTATTTTCTTTCTAAAATAATTTAATTTTAAAATAATTTTTAAGACATAAAAAAGTATTAGTTTAATAAAATAAAAGTCATAATTTCATACATTTGCAAGTTTGAATACCTTCAGAACGGCTTACTCTATGAAAAAATAAATTAGTACTTTTTTGTAGAGCGTTCAATTTCCTACCAAAATAATTTTTCAGTTCGTTTTTACAATGCTTAAATGTCAAGACACAAGAATAAGAAACAAGAAATTTTTTTTCCATGTTATTTAAATGGAAAATGGAAAGTTAGGAACAGGCACCACTTGATGTTATTATTAAGATATCAAATTTTTAGAGGCTTCTTTTTTCACCTTCCTGAAAGTTTTTAGCCTGTTTTTTAGTTGAAAAAAAGAAGTTGCTCAAAAATGACACACCCTAATTTATACCCAAAGAATTAGCATATAAAACTTTGTCAACATTCACAACAGTGTTTAGCGATAATAAACGATAATATCCCGTGTAGTATTAGCAACAAAAAAAAATTACTCGGACATATATGTCACTATAGTGACTAATATCATGCAAGAACCTCCTTAAATTATTAAATATGTTTAATACGTATATAATAAATTATCGTTTAACATCTTTATAATAAATTACTCGTAGGTTATGTTATCATGTTTAAAATAAAAAGCACAAAAAAATTAAAACATTCTTAAACTCCCTATGGACCCAATAACTAAAGATATTCAGAATTATTTTGTTAGCTAGTAATAAAAAATGTAAAATTAATATTCATAACTTATTGTTAAACCAAAATGGTGGCCATATTTTATATGGAAATTTATTTATAACACACGCTTTCTAGTTAAGCTGAACCAATGCATAAATGTGATTAAATTATATTTATTTTTAAATTTATATTGCTTTACAGATTGTAAAGATATTGTAAAAAATTTAACTTTAATACCTTTTACTCTAAGTAAGAATACCTATTAAAATACGTTTCTAAAATTTATAAATAATTGTGATTAAAAATTATAAAATTGTGGAAAATTGTATTGGGTAATGTCGTATGTGTTAATTTTACCGGGTGATTCATTTTAGATATTTATCCAAATAAGTTTATTAGGTATTATTGAAGCTAATGTATTTAATTCTTTTGTCGACTTTTTTTAATTTAAAAAAGTGGTATAGAAATAAAAATATATATAAGGCATTCACAATAGCAAACATTCATTATTATAGAGTTATAGTCAGCGCGTCTCCCGAATGGTATGCTGCCGTGCTTAATGAAAACGCCGTAACCAACAATTGTGCGATTTTTGTTTTAAGGCATTTTCTACTAGAACAAGTCATCCTGCGTCTATCCCCGGTACTCAAATAACCGTATATATATAGATACGGTTTTTTGAGTACCGGGGATAGACGCAGGATGAATTTTTCTAGTAGAAAATGCCGTAAAACAAAAATTGCACAATTGTTGGTTACGGCGTTTTCATTAAGCACGGCAGTATGGTCCAATAACTAATGCATCATACCCACCAACACTGACAGACAGCCTGTTTCGAACTGTTGGGTCTCATCAGTGTCAGGCAGTCGGTGACGGGAGACACGCATCAAGCTTTGCACTGTTCACTTATAAAGAAATAAGTGACCAGGACAGCGCGCTGCAGCGGCGAGATGTATCGGCAAGTCAATCTGGAGACATCTACCGTCTTAAGACTTAGGCTTGCTGTGCAGCGTGCAATCACAATGCACTTAGACACACACAGTGGTAGGTTTTATCAAACCGTAAGCGGCCCAAAAGAGTCGAACTAGCTTTGACCAGCTATACGGCAATATTTCAGAACAATAGGTTTTTTACTTTACGCCAGTAGTATGCAACCAATATTGCAAGACTGAAATGCCTTCCATCTCGTCACCGATGCCACGTCTTGATTGACTTGCCGATACATCTCGCCGCTGTCCTTATAAGTGAACAGTGCCGAGCTTGATGCGTGTCTCCCGTCACCGACTGCCTGACACTGATGAGACCCAACAGGTCGAAACATGCTATCTGTCAGTGTTGGTGGGTATGGTGCATTGGTTATTGGACCATACCATCCTAAGTATCCTAGCAATTTAAAGAATTGTCTATGGTCATGTATTGGGTTTGGCTATCTTTTTTTATTCTTATCTTTTGCGTTAGATAATTTTAATTTTCAAGTATGTATTTCGCATAACATTCTGCACGTTCCATTTCTCTTTGTGGCGCTAGTTCTGGGATACCCTGTATAAATTTAATAAAGCTTAAAAATAAACAAAATCTAAATTGTCTTCGTTTGTCACTAAATAATAAAAACAGGTGTTTAATAATAAAGTTTATAAACTAATTTTAATGCATAAAAATTGCTTTGGTGGGTTTATATAGCTTTTTAACTTAATTAAATAAACCCAAATAAACCGAACGCAAGAAACTTGCAATTTTGGCGAATGCGTCGGGATTAAATAACCTATTTTAAGCATTACATAGTAAAGTAGATAAAAAGCCCGACAATGCATGTTTATTTACTGAAATAGCTAAAATGCCGCCGTTATATTATAGTTGGTTTCGCTTCGTTGCATTTTTGCAAATCCGAAAATAAATAAGCTGCCGCGAAATCAGGCATTTATCCGCGAGAACGACGAGTATGTATGTAGTCAGTAAACTATCCGTGCTTGTGGCACTCCGACTGCACTCAATGAATATTATATTAGCTCCATTTGCATATTATGGCCGAATTATATTTAAATATAGTTTCCCATACCATCGTGTCCTTATTATTTTCGGCAGTGTTGTTTGCAGTACAATTCACTTTGAATTTCCTCTTTTACCAATTCTGTTTTTTTTTCCTATTTTTATTTACAGTTTTTTACGCAAAGCGCCCATTCTATGAACTATAACTTAAAAAGTTTAAACTTATTTTTTAAATAAAGTGCACCGGGATAGAGTTTGTATTATACAGGGTGTTTCACATTCGTGGTCCATAAGAAGTCTATTTTTCTAAAATATTTCAATTGTCAATCATAAATAGCCCATAACTTTTTTGTTATTAGGTTTGCGGATATGGTTGTGAAAGATTAATAACTTTTTTATTTGAAACGTAAATAGTGAATTAAAAAACCTTTTTATTTACTTAAAGGTAATAATCAGAGAAATTTAACATTTCTAAAATTTTAAATATTATTTTGTATCAAGAAAACTGTGACGAGCGAGTTGACGGTATCTATGGTTACCAGGTAATCTGCCATTATTCAAAATTTAATGGCGTCAATTTTTCAGGTTGTTATTTTTCTGATAAAGAATACAACTCAGTGTCTTATAAAAAACATTAAAAAGCCAAACATTTTAACAATTTAAAAGTTATGGGTGAATATTGAAAACTGTCGATTTTCGGAACCATTTTCGTTAACACATAAAAAAATTGCAAATCTTATTAATTTTGCACTTTTAGGACTTTTCCACTCATGAACATAGACATGAAGACTAAAAACGTATTTTTTTTTGTCTTTTTTAGAAAGTTGAACCTACGGTTTTACTTGGTCATCTCTTATTCTTCTGCGTCTATCACGTTTTGCTTGTCTTTTAGCTTCCTTGGTCAACTTCTTTCGTGATTTTGTAATTTTTATTAATTTTCCACTGAAATGAAATATTTAATTGGTTACATGTAAGGGACACGACAATGACGAGCACGGTAATGATGATTTTAAGGTTAGAGTGTTTTACAATGTTTATTCGAAAATGTAATGGAATTCTCAAGTTACCATTGGCTTTTTGTTAATGCAAGACTCCTTTGTATTAATGTAAATATTTTGTATGTCCATAAACTTTGAAATAATACTTACAATGACGGTGATTTGGCGCACCTAACAGCTTTATGGTTTGACATATACTAGTGGCCGTTAGACAGACAGGATATTTCCATATCACACGTTAAAAAACTTCCGGCATTTTCCGAATGTATCACGTATTTAAATATGAAATTAGACACATTTTAACCCTAGAACGCTAAACATATTTCTACACCACTTGAGACTAAGCATTCGTAAATTTTACGAATATTTTTTTTTCAGGTTTTTTATTTATTTTTTCTTATATCAAAACAAACTTCAACAAAGAAACGTATTATTTATTTAACACAAAGTCTTAATATACCATTTAAGTACATTTTTTACAAATTTCGCCACGGTGTTCCGTACAATATGGTTTTTTACATTTTAAACAAAAGTGAGTAGTCATTCGTCTCTTCTTTGATGGGCAACTGGCACAAATGGTTCTATTGGGCACTGTTCTCTCTTCCTCGACTGTCTGTCTGTCTTCTGTCACTGTTTCTCCTAGAAGCCGACTAATACTTTCACGGAGTGACCGCTGCAAAGTGGGTATTTTGACTCGCTCTTCTAGCCACGGCGTCACTAAAAGCTTATACAACTCCAACATATATGCCTTTCTGGAGATCAATTTTTGACGACGTTTTGTTCTATGGGCATTGTACAAAATATAGCTATTTACGCAGGCAATATTTAGTATTCCAAAGAAAAGGCATAAGGGCCATCTTTTGGTTTTTCTAGAAGTACTCATAATGGAACACATTTGGTCCAATGTATCCACTGACCCTTTTGTCTGATTGTAAGTTTCAATAATTTCTGGTTTTCCTGACGTTTCTGAGACACTACAGCCTTGGTGCATTGTTGATAAAAGTAGAACGTTTTTATTCTTTTTGGGTGTATATGAGACAAGCACCTTTTCTTTATCAAAACAAAATTTGGAGCTGCCTGGATCGCGATTCTTAGTTGCTAACATTTCTGCCGGAATCTCTCGTTTATTTTTTCTTATAGTACCAACCATAGTAAGATTGTATGGTGGATCTAATAAATCATCAGCTAGTTTGACGGACGTAAACCAATTGTCCATTGTAATATTTCGATTTGAACCTAAAATTGTTTCACACAATGTTTTCACGTAATATTCTCCTAAAGGCATCCCATTGGTGTTTGTGCTTTTGCCCAAATATGGCATAGCGTCGAACATGTATTTTGATGAAACATCGCATACCAAAACTATTTTTATCCCATATTTAGACGGCTTATTTGGTATGTACATGCGAAATGGACATCTTCCTCGAAAACCTAGTAGTTGTTCGTCAATGGTAACATAAGAGCTTGGTCTATACGAATTTCTGCATTGACTTATAAATTCATCCCAAATGTCTCTGATAGGCGCCAATGCATCCGTTTTTTTTCTCTCGTCCCTCGTGCTTTTATCATCAAAACGTAAACAATCCAATAAAAACTTGAACCTTTCACGACTCATGACTGCCTTGAACACAACTCCACATATTTTATCATCAAATAATTCTTTGGATGACAAATGGTTACTTTTTAAATAAGCAGACAAAACCAGTAATCCTAGCAATGCTCTTATCTCATTAGGACTAGAAGTGAATATTGTAGAAGATTTTGTTTTATATTTGTTAGATTTTTCTCCAATCATAGCGTTTGTATGTAATACAATTTTATCAATCATAGAATCCGTTATAAATACCTTAAAAAATTCGTTCGCAAGGAGATCATTCTGGACAATCATTGCTGGACCCGGAAAAATATGGAGAATATTCCGTTGTGGAGTTCTCGATACCGATTTGGGAACTGCACTCCATCGATGACCATTTTTCCCTACAAGTCTTACTTGTGATCGAATTGTCTCATCAACTCTTACGACTCTTCTTTGTGAACATGTTTCTGTTTTAGATGCTTCGTGCTCTTGTTGTTGTTCTTGTTCAGTTTCATTATATCTGGATGGCAACGAATCGTCTACCGATATTTGATCATCCGCATGTGTTTCTTCATTTGATTTTTTATGTAAAAGTCTTATTTTTTTTGCTCTAGAAGGGCCATATTCATCTTCGCTATCCTCCTCTGAAGGTACGTAATCACTTTCACTGTCCTCAAAATCTTCAAAGTCTAGGGCATCCTCAATTTCACTCCCACTTTCCTGGGTGCTGTCGTCATCCGATTCCAGAATCAAGTTTTTGGCAATTTCCTCAAGTTCGGCTTGAGTAAGAGGCCTGTTGTCTTTACATTGTTTAGACATAGTCTTTAGGAATAACTTGTAAGTACTTGTAAGTTAAATGCGCAAAGGAATAATCTAAAAAAATAGATTATCTAAAAAATTGTTTATTTAACAAAAGTTACGTTAAAACTAACCTTTCGTAAAATTTACGACAAGCGTCTTATAGCTGCTAACAGGTTACACTTAAAAATCAACCAACACCTAGGGGCTAGTCACCAACACTGTCGAAGAGAATACCAAGACGCAGAACTCGATACCTAACGAATCCGCACGATAGTGGCCGAAAATAAAAATCGCAGTCGTAAAATTTACGAAGCTTAGCGTTCTAGGGTTAAGTAGCCACGGCAATGACGCTCATGGGTGTGAACAAAGTTTAAACGGCATTAAAAGAAAAGTGAACAAGGCACGGTAATGACGTTTTGCGACACAAAAATTAAAATATATTTTTTTCTATAGTATAGTATATACTCGTTTAGACTAAAATAAGTAAGGAATCAAGTAAAAATAGTTATGATAGTATATTAAATTTTGAAAAAACAAGTCAGAATCGATGTCAATAATAAAACTTAAATTATAGAAGGTTTGGAAATAAAAACTGTTGTTCATATAAAAAAGTTTAATTTAACACAATTAATAGCAATATTAACTGTTAACATAATAATTTTCATTAGGTACCGTCCAAATCCATAAAGGATCTACCAACCGAGGCCGTCACCGAGTCCCCAAACAGTCGTACCAAACTAAAAAACTCCATACTTCAACTTCGTCTGCCAATAGAGAAAAAACTCATTGGCAAAGAGGCGTCCACTAACATGGAAATCAAATGCATTTCATCCATGGACGGGATTAACCCATCTCTAGCCCCACCTCTATCCAGCATCCGCAACATTATGATTGTTGATGAGCATCAATTGGTCAACAATCAAAAGTTGCACTGGCCAAATAGTGCAGCTACAAGCATTATGTGGAGTCTTACGGTTATAATATTGGGTATGTTGATGTCTTTATGTTAAATTTCTGGATAGTTTTTCTATTTGTGTGATACTAGAGACTGGAATACTTAATTACTAAAATTAAAGTTAAGTTATATTTAATTATACGAAATCATATCACCAAAAATCTAACACATAGGTAGTGTCCCCTTATAATTAGACCAAATGTATATATGTGATAAGTTTAATGAACGTAAACTGAAAACTAAAACGAATTTAATTTGAAAACAACAAAAAAAAGTAAATACTGCCAAATAAATACTACACGAGTAGTAGTCAATTAATTAAATTAATTTTTGGTACATAGCTAGATCATAAATTGAAATAAAAATGCATGCATTTTTCACATATTTATTCGTTTGGTCGTTAAAAATTTTAGTTTTCAGTTAGATGCAATAAAAAGGTCATTAAAATGACAAATTTTCTAATTAATTAAATTTACCACCTAAAATAAATTAAATCGAAATAGGCTTTGTTATAAATTTTATTTATTGAAGGATTAAATTTATTGTTAAGTATAATAAACGGTTTTTATACAGTGTGTCTCTGGATTGACTGGGATAGGTGTAATTTAGCAAGAAAAGATTAGTAATTTTCTCAACTGCTTTTCACTAAATTACTGTTAAAAAGGGATCTAAGTCGCTTAGTTAATTTAAGAAAAAAATAAATTGTTCTTGGTAAAGTTGTTTTTCCGTTGATTTTATGAAAACATTTTATTTGGACTATTCCACTCATTACTTTATGGACAAATCAGAAAAAATAATTGTCAATGTTTACGTTTCTAATTTTAAAATAAAAATGTCATAAAATATGCGTTTTGGTCAATAAAATTATTCAGAAATTAAATCGGCAGTTAATTCTAATTAAAAAAAAATATTCGTGAAATAATCTTGCGGAATACCACTGATAAAAATTTTATTTACTCAAGATTTTTCCTTGGAAATGTTGCTCGTGGCATTAATTTAAAACCACTCGCCTAGAGGCCCGTGATCTTAAAAATTAATGCCAAATTTACAAGAAAAAAACATTCGTACAAAAATCAAAAATTTTATCTGTAAAATTTTACCACTAGTGGTATTATATACAATAAATTATTTTGCATTGAAAATTATATCCCATTTTTTATTGCATTTAAACAAAAAACTAATGCTATAAATTAAAGTAATTATCAATTTCAACTAATTCAACTAAAAATCTGTATAAATACCCACCTAAATAACTACATACTCTCTTAAAATGAATTAGTCATAAATAACTAATTATAAGTCATATTTGACTAATTGCAATGACAATTGTCATAGCGAAAAAGCAGCCACTAATAATTAGTCAAATTCTACTGAATGGAATAGTCAAATTAGTAGATTTAAATTTAAAAAAGTTTTGACCCAGCCGGGGATTGAACTCAGGTATGTCACTTGTCAAGCTGTTGTCATAACCAATGTGGCTATCAACCTCTCTTATAAATATTGTTCATAATATTTTAAAGTTAAATATATTATTTGTGTTGCTGTTTTGACCTAAACTTTTTGCATATTTGTTTGTTTTTATGGGCCATTTAACCATGGAGCCTATAGGCATTTAATTCAAATTATACTTTGTTGTTGGCCGCAAACGATTAAAGAAATTAGTTACTTTTAATTAACTCTCAGAAATAGTCAAAGATGGTGACTAATCTCAAATTAGTCAAACTTTAACTATTTACGTAGTAAAAAATGCTGGTACTACTTTAAATAGTAGAATTTTGACTATTTCATTTTAAGAGAGTAGGTAAGTTCTTCTAATTTCTTCAAGAGATAATATTATGGCTCTCATCACATTAGTAATTTTGTTTTTTAATCTTTCCAAATTATTTTTTTAATGTCTTTATAAACTTCCTGTTTTAGCTTAGACAGAGGTTTTAAGAAAACAATATAAATATTAAATCATATAATTTGAAATGTGTGTGACGAAATTTAGGTTTGTTCCAAATTACCTTATTGTTTGCAAATCTTACATCTTAATGAAATTTTGAAATCTTGAAAAGTTCAATCCTGGGACACACTGTATTTTATGTTAAAGAATTGAAGATTTGTAATTTAAAGATGTTTTGTTATGGAACTGTATCAAAAAATTAAAAATCTATTTAAATTGTATTTTATTAAATTAAAATAATATAAATACTAACATTGCATTAAATTTATTTAAAATTTTAAAAATATGAAAATAAAACGTAAAATCCCTTCCCATTTAAATTATATGTTTGTTTAATGAAAGTTGCTATTTTAAATTATGTTACAGGTTAATAAATTAACCTAGTTATAAAATTATAGCGAGTAAAACGAAATGAAATTTTATAAGTTTTATTTTAATTACGAGTTCTGTTGTTTACTGTAATTCAATTTAAACATTATTTAGCACTTTGCATAAACGTAGTGCTAGTAGAATACTAAAATGCAGATAAAACTCATTTTAATACAAATTAAATTTAAATTTGAAGTCACCCCTATGAGGGAGCTATATAAATCAAAACGTACATTGTGCATATAACACAGTAAGAGAAAAATAAATTATGTTATATGTTATATTTTTATGGGTAATTTTATTTTAAATTAATTAAGTTGCTAATGTTGTCACCAAATAAGTTGTCATCCTTTAAAGGTAGTACACGCCAAAATAAAAAATTTTTGAATTAGTGCGATTTTTTTTATAAAAAATCATTAAAATTTAAACTTCTAGTAAGCATTAATCTTTATTCAATGAAAAATTATATTTGTGTTATAATTGATTACTTTGTTGATAATTGTTTTTTGTTTTGCATACTTAGCTATTTTTATGAACTTTGAATAGAACGATACATACTTTTTAAAGTCGTTGTAGGTATCTAGAGGTTTAGGAGGTTTTACCATCGATTTTAAATTTTACCTTTCACTTTTTACGTCGATTGATGCTCATGTAGCTATTTTTTAAGTGTTTCACAAAATCATGATAAATGCCGATATTATCCCCACAAAGTTGACAGTGGCGTAGAAAATCAGGATGTGTCGCTCTTGCTATCATATCCGGATGATTTCGGAATTTATCTGCTGCTGCAACTTCGCTCTGGTACACTAAACTGTTCATGTAGTCCCAGAGAAACTACAATAGCAACCAAACTGTCAGTAATCATTGATAACAAAGTACCTACTAATCGATTTTGAATAAGTTTAAAAGTTTAATTTTTTTTATTAAAAAACAGTAGCTCTAATTCCAAAATAATGGGAGGAAAAACTTTCTTGTTTTGGCTTGTACTGTTATCCCACCAAAGGATGATAATTTATTAGGTCACCCTGTATTTTCTGAAGGTTTTAATTTTGAATTTATTAGACAATTTATATGCCTGAGATGTTCTCATATATGACATATTTTCTTATATATGACAAATTTTGAAAGTATACTTTCAAAATTTGTCATTGTCACATTGATGTGACATAAGACGATGGAAGTCCAAAACTACTTTTCATATCAAAACACCACATTGTTTCAACATTTGAAAGGTAAACCACATAGTTATTGGACACTTAAGGAAAATTATTTATTTAAAATTTATATATGCCGTTGTTTTAAAGATTTTAGGTTTTTTCTTATAAAAAGTTAGGTTTTTTCTTATAAAAATTATTTATTTAAAATTTACATATGCCGTTGTTTTAAAGATTTTAGGTTTTTTCTTATGAAAAGTATGGGTAGTTTGGTTGTTAACGGTTACTTTAAAATAATAATATTTAAATTTTTAATATTAGTTTTATAAAAACATGCAAAAAAGTATAGTATACGACGGACATTATATATATTAATTGGACACATGGACCATAGTTATTGGACATACGATTTTTATATAAACATAACAACTTTACATCAAATAACATAAATTGGTAAATATTTAAAAAAAAAAATTGCTGTTTTAGGTAATTTTTTTTTTATTTCGTTTTTGTAAATATCATAATTCATATATTTCTTTCTCGGATTCCTCATCCCTTTTCTGGATTCTGAATGTAACTACTAATTCCTTGGTCTGACTTCTGAAATAGTTTGTTGCAAATATCATAAAGTGTGGTATCTCTAGTTTGTGAAGCATTTATAATGTTTAGGCTAGAACAGGATCATTTATATATATCTAATATTTTTTTGGGTGGTATGATAAAAGTATTTTCCGAATTTATTAATTTTGATGCCCTTAGTTTTTTATGTTCTTTATCATGCACTGTATTTCAATCACTGTTATTTTGCAAAATGTCCTATGACGAAGAAATCACTATATTACTCATTCTATAAAAATGAATTAGTCAAAAACGTCATAGCGAAAAAGCAGCCACTAATAATTTTCGTCAACAGCAATTTGTTTCCAGGACATTTTGCAGTCAATTCCTTATTCGCTGAATCCGAAAATGTCGTCAAAAGTTATAAAAGTAGAACATTTTTTGAAATATTATTAATTTTACATATAATATGGAATTGATTATATCTTAAAAACTGTTAACTTTAATAGTTTTTGACGACACTTTTTGGATTCAGGGGACAATTTTATATAAGAATTGACTGGTAAATGTCCAGGATACAAATAAAGTATGATATTGGACATATGTCTAATAATAGAAATTTACATTTTTAACCAACCAGTAATTGGACACTGGCTATTTTACTCTTTGTTTTTAGAATTAAAATTAAAACGCATTAAAGTAACAATGTTTAAACCATGAGCAACACATCTATACCACACACTGATCTGTACACTTTTTAGAAATATTTTTTATTGTAATTTAAACACAGTCCTGCTCTTAACAAAAAAACAAAAACCAAAGTAACGTGCGAACTTTTTTGTCCTATATTGGACCCAAAATAAAGCTGTTCTATATTATTCCCGACTGAGATAGTTATAATTGTATACAGCGTCATCTAATGATTTGACTTTAAGGTAACTATTTACAGAACTCTTGTTTTTACAATATTAATGTTAATTGTCCAATAACTATAAAGTATCCGATAACTGTCTACTTTACCCTATTGGATAACTAGGTATTTTTAACACATCCTAAATTTTAACTATTTATCGAAGAAGATAAATTGCATTTTTGTAATATTACAAAAATGCAAAAAAAATTAAAGAGAACGAAGAATTTCTCCGGAAGAAAATAAATCATTAACAATTGATGGTCAGAACAATAATGCAGTCAATATACAATTCAAAATCATACTATTTTTAGTAAAACCCTACAAATTACAGCAAATGTTACTTTTATCACATAAATGATTACTTATATTGGTCACTATAGTTCCTGTCAGTACTCAATAATGTATTTAATTTAAATAGTATATTGATTGAAATATGGTTCTGTGCATAAATGGTTGCTGTTTTATTTTCTCTATGAGAAAGAGTGGGGTGTATTATCTTTGGGTATAGCCTCATTTATACAACAAAAAGTAAAGGCTTTACAAGTTGATTTTCGTCCCACCGTATGAGGAAGTCTCATAAATCAAATCTTGCAGTACATTTGTTTAAAATAGCGACGTTCATTAAATCCAGCTCAACACGATGTAAATATTCCGTTAGGATGTGTGTGTACATACTTTAAAACCATATTTGGCAATAATCCTAGTCTATTCTATTCCACTGGTTATTTCATGTAAATCTAACGAAATAAATCATCTTAATATGTACACATTGGTTTAATGGTCCAAAGTAAAATGAATGTTCTCCACTAGTGACACACTAACTACTTAGATGCCCGAATAATAAACTGCATGAAACTTCTCGCTCTGTATAAATATTGGAGGATAATGTGTTTCTTTGCTCTCCCCGTTTTGCGGATTTATTGAATTAAATTATCATTTCCAAAGTTAAAAACTTCATTTTAAAGCTAAAATTTAAATATAAATTTAGTAAATCACGAAAATTTATCTTCAAGTTTTGACGACTTTTCCAATGGCGAAACTTTTTGCTTTTTATCATTTGATGCTGAAACGTTATTAATTATTAATTTTTATTGAATAAACTGTTATTTTATCGAACATGTCTTCATGACACTAAGTGATCTTTTAAATACACAAGCTGTAACTTTACCGCGTTTTATTCACGGGCTGAAGTTAGCTTTAAGTTAGTTGACAGTTGTTAAATGACATAGAATCGTCAAAATAGTGCCCTTTTTAAAATTAATACTAAACTTAAGGAAAATTATTTAATTAGGTATCTCATCGATTTTTACAAAAAAAACTTACAAACTGACAGCAATTTTGGTTATCGCATTATTGTATAAATATCGTTCCATACAAATATTTTAATTAATTAGTAATACATAATTTTTTATAATAATATTTGTCGTGGAAATAGTAATTTGTGTTGAAAACCGACTTTTTTATGAGAGTGAAACAATGCATTTTCTACGAAAAACACAAAGTTATGTTTTCTTCACAATCCACACAACAAGGTCTGTTCTATCTCGTACTAAAAATACAAAAAATCACTGCAACACTGCACAGTTTAACGGCGGCCATTTTTGTTGTTTACAATTTTTGTGCTTTGGGTTTGTGCTCTGTTTATACAGATTAATAATCGTTTTAAACGTTGTGTTTCTCATAGTAAGCCTTAAAAGAGTCCTTAAAGTGCTAAGAACAACCATTTTACTCCTCTATTGTAAACAATAAACTTTATTCTATCAGGGCTGTTATAAAACTGTCAAATGTCAATTTAAAGGTTAATTTATAACCCACAAATTAACCTTTAAATTGTCCTTTGACAGCCTTGATAGAATAGGGTATATTTATTATAAAAGAGGAGTAAAATGGTTGTCCTTAGCACTTAAACAACAAAAATGGTCGCCGTTAAACTCTGTGCAGTGATGCGGTGATTTTTGGTATTTTTAGCATGAGAGAACAGATTGTGGTTTTCTTTTTATTAAATTTTGACAATTCACCTAATATCTGACAGCTGTCAAAGGGTTTAAAACTGTTAACCTTACTTTTAATCAATTTGACTTTTTTTTACACAGAATTGTTACATTTTACAAAAAAACGTCACTTTTTGTTTGAGTTCTGCATTGCAAATGAAAAGATTAATTTTCTTAGTAACGACACCATACGAAATGGGACTTTTAAATAGCGGTCGTAGGAAAACTTTTCAATGTATCTATTAAAAAAGTTAAAAACATCCTTCTTTAAAAATTTTTCTAAAATCATCACTTTAAACTGTTTTTGTCCTAAAAATAATTTAAATTTTTTTATTAGAATACTTATACATGCATGTATTGATTTTTCTTATACCGGTCAAATAAAAAATGTTAAAACTTTTTTTACATTTATAATATTACTATTAAAAAATGTTAAAAAATTGTAACATAAAAAACTACTAAACTAACATAATATTTCTTTTATCAAAAAAAAAATTTCTTTTGGAAAAAATTACCGGGGAATTTTTACACAAATAAAAAATTTGATTTTTATGTTAAAAAAATAGGTAAAAATTTTTTTTTTAAAAAAAGACCATGGATATTAAAACGTACCTACGTAAAAGTTTTTTATTTTAAAAATAAAATAAATAAATTTTAACGTAATACTGTATTTATTTTTCTTAATTTCATTTAATTTTGGTGCAGTATTTAATTCCGAAAAAAACTGTTTTTTAAATAAAAAATAGTAAAACATAAGAATTTATGTCCGAATTCTGCAGAAGTTTTTAGGGGATAAACTTTTTGCTTTTTATTTTGTGATGTTTTAGGAATTATTTATTTTATTGTTTTTCCTTTAACTCTTATTTATTAAAAGCTTTGAATCATTAAACCAATCGCACTCCATTATTTTTGCACCGAACACTGTAAATACTTTAAAATGTAATTTAAGTCTATTACAAACAATTCCGTTTAAAGGTTAAGGAATTGTTTGTAACACATAAAATATTAATATATAGTTCTAAAAATCATTAAAATTATATTATAACTAGGTGAATACTTAAAATGATTTTGTTAGAGTGTTTTTAAAAATTATGTAATATTGCTGTAACAATAAATGTATAACTAAAATTGAATGTTTATTAATGTTACCCAAACCAACCTTATAAATACAAAGCAATAAGAAAATATTTTGAGGTAAGTAATAGTTTATTTATTTTAATATATTTATTTAAAAAATACTAATAGTTATTTATGTCATTAGGTTAAGAAGTAAGACTTTTTGTGCTAAGCTCAAGGTTTGAAGGCCAACGCGTAGCGGAGGCCTACAATTGAGCGAAGCACAAAAAGGCACTTCTTGGCCGAATGGCATACAACATTTTATCTTCAAAGCACCTTATATACTATATATACCTATTAGGTCAATTTAATTCAACATCAAAGCGGCCTAAGCTCACTTTTTTACAATCTCATTTATTTATTAGCTAAAGATTACATTAAATGTACAATAATTATTATTGCTTTTAGAAGCAGTAATAGTTTGACAATACCTAGCAACATGATTTAAGTAGAAATGGATTTTTGCTATTACATTGAATTCAATTAATTGTTTAATAAATAGGTAGGTATCTAATTTTAACTTGTTTGGATTTTTATTTAAAAAATAGGTAGTTTGGAATGTTTAAGCTATGTTTAACATTTAATTTTACTGAAAACTTAAAGCAAATTAAAACTTAAAGATAATTTAAATTGTACAAAAAGAATCGTGCGTTTTTTTGGTTGCCTTACCTCACTTTTTGTTTTATTATTCATATTTAATTTTACAATAATTTAATGAAAAATATTAAACATTAACAGTAAAACAAACAAATTAGTGCTTATTATAAATAAATTAAACCAGTTTAGTACGTTAATTTCTTAGAAAAAGATTAATTTGTCAAAACAATACCCCTAGCGAGAAAAAATCGAACCAATTACTTGCCTCATAAAATTTTTTATCGGCCTAGGCCATAACAGGGTATTTCTTTATCGAATGTTGACAACAATAAAGTTAGACCGCGTGGAGATAAAAAATATTTCTATATGTTGTTTCAAAAGGGAAAAGTTTTATTTGGTTAATTATAATTATTGACAAGTAAAGATGTGTTTTATTGGGTTGTTTTTACATATTAAATTATTTATCTTTTAACTTACACAGTGTTGCCAAGTTGATGGTAAAAAGTTCGGAAACGATCTCTCTTACTTAATGGCCGTTTTCCGAGTACCGTTTTAAGTGGAGTGTTTTATACTGTAAGGTTTTTAGAATAAATGAACAAGACTTCCTACTTACAATATACCTCTAAATTAGTTTAGTTTACTAACATGTGCCAAGAGTTAAATCTCCCTTCCGGCTTTCAAATTGTACATTGTAGCGTCCCGAAGCTCCTTACAATCAACTACTCAGGACATTTATTTGTTTTTAATTAAAATGGACGGATAGTTTTATCAGACTGGAACAATTTTTTTCTTTTATTTTAACTTTACTTTTACGATGCAGTTGACCGAGTTTTTATAAAAATAAATTGGTCGATGGGATAAGTGAATAATAAATAAAGGTCAATTTTATATAATTATTAAAAAAATATATAATGTATACATGGGTCAAAATATTTTTTTTGCTTAAATTGACTTTTGGTTGGATTTTTATAAATCTTTAGAGTTTTGTTTACTTACATTTAAGACAGGCAGTGCATTTTTTTACGTTTTTTTCAGAAAAATGTGTTTAGCTAGCTTTATATATCTCAATTACCAATTTGAAATCCAAAATTTAATTCAATAAAAAAAGTTGTTATAAAAATAATTTGAAATAAAATGTACTTAGTTAACAAACTTTTGACTCCAATTTTTTATTTTATTTTTTATTAAAAATTGTATACTGGTATCACAACGGACAGGGGTACACAAAGGACTTAATCAGATAACGTAAAAAAAACTATATAGGGTGGTACGATTTTAGAGTAATGCATAAACAAAATCCCTTGTAGTGGTGCTCACTTGCAAAATAACAACTTAGATTTCTAAATTGTAGACACCCTTTTGCTTTGACTATAAGCTGGTGAAGGTCCCTTTTAGTACTTTTATATTGCGTGGAATTTTTCCTTGGATGTAATCTATATCATGAGTTGTAATTACAAATAATTTTAAATTGGTTAATCATAAACTACTTTTAATAAAAGCGACGGTAAATATCCACTTTGTTGTCGAAAAATTCTATTGCGTTACCCTAAATTCCATTGCGTTACCATAAGGTAACATAGTGGACTCGGTAACGCAGTGGACATAGTTTTGTAAAACCATATTTAAAAAAATAATAATAAGATATTACAGTCATTAATTACTCTCAATGAGCTTTGGTGCCCTAAAATAAACATAAACATGAAAAATAGTATTTTTTCTTACCTTATTTTTATTATTTTTTTTGAGTAACTTAGCGAACAAACAATTATTACATTCGCGTTACCCGCACCTGTTGTAACCGATATCTTCTTTCTAAATGAATAAATAAATTCAGCTGGGTAATGTGTACGTCCGAACATCATTTGTTGATCACGTGAGTACCAAAAAAGTTGCCATATATATGTTTTTTTTTTAATATTCTATCGGTAACGCGACGGACGTAACGCAACGAAAAAAATTTCTGGGACATGAGTCAAATTTAAAAAAAGTAGATTAAAATTAATTATTTTATATATGTATATATATACTGTATTAACTAAGGATGTTATGGATTGCTATAAAGCAACACCAAGTTCTGGTTATTCAATATTAAAAAAAAACATGTATGTAAGTTTTATAAAACGCTAATGGGACATGCGAAAATGTGTGTTTTACAAGTTTCAAAATTAAAAAAAAATATTCTGTAAGTAATTACACTTTAGACATAGGACACAAGTAACGTCTCATCTATGACCAGTGTAAGATTCTGTATCTGGTGGTTTCAAGAAAAAATCCACTTTAAAGTGAATTTCCCATTTCCACATCGTAGGAAAACTACAAAAAAAAAATAGTTAATTTAACTATATTAATTTAGTTTTCCCATAAGTATTTATTTATATCAACTGTGGGAAGGTTAATATAAACAAAAATTAGTTTGACGGTACTAAACCAGATAGTTTTTTTTTTTAATTGGTTAAATTAACCCAGAAAACTTTAGTGAAACCAACCCGCTGTATGGTTCAGTTTACTAAATATGTTGTTTGTAAAATAAGAGTTACTTTAACCTAAAGCAATCTGTTAAAACGATTAAAAGAGTTTGCCGTGCATTCCTGGTTCCCGGTGTTCCCGGTGTGGATCACGTGATGTTCTTAAATCTCGCCTCTGTTGACTTACATGGAAAGTATATAAGCTCAGGTAGTCCTTTGCTTTGGTGTGACACTACAAGTTGTGCGATACTAAAGAGACCTTAAATATGTGGAAACAGCTGTCAATAATTGTATTTTAAGTTGGTGGAACGCACTATAAACATTATCTCTAGCGAGTTGAAGGTTCAATTTTCTGGAATAATACCACTAGTATTATACTAGTTATGCGTCAAGGAACTTCCTGTTTCCTTTTTTTCCTTTTTTTCTGTGTAGCGTGATTTAATGTGACCAAAAAAAACTCATAATATTTAACACTGAAAAGGAGTTCAATTTACAGCAGGTAAAATTTATTTTAATACTTTGTGAAAGTTAAATTTACACTATTTTAGTATTTGAATTTACACCGGACCAACGAACCATATTTAACACCATTTTGGTTTGTATTAGGGGTGTCAATCCCGGGATCCCGAAATCCCGGGGTCCCGGGATCCCGTAAAAAATCCGATCCCGAAAATCCCGGGATTAAAAGTCCCAATCCCGGGATCTTAGTAATAAGTTACAAAGAATAAAATAGACATTTTTTTAAGCGTATGTCATTTTTTATATTATAAATTATAATTTATAATACTCATAAGCATATATATAAACACTTACTTACTCAGTTCAAGTCAAATTATTATACACCGCCGAACAATAATTCAAATACATTGAAATAACATAGCAAGAGTGGTTCCATCTATAGTATAAAATCAGCAAAGAAAATGTAAAATTACAGGTCACTGTACAATAAATTTATGTACATAACCTATAATATAACATATTTCAAACGTCAAACCTCACAAATTGATAATTTCAATGTAAGTTATAGCCCCAATTGGAACTCACCAAGGCCCGATTGATAAAAGAAATGGAATAATTTGTTAATAGGGGTATACCCCTATTAACAAATAATTCCATTTCTTTTATCAATCGGGCCTTGGTGAGTTTATAAACATGGGTACAATGTGCCTACGAATTCTTGAAAACCATTCTTCCGACTAGTGTGAAGTCCAAAAGATATCGTTCGTTAGTTTGTATGTTGTTTAATTTTAAATTGGTTTTAAAATTAATGATATATATTTTTTCGGGACTGATCCCGGGATCCCGGGATTAGTTACCTTTGATCCCGAAAGGCCCGGGATTGGAAAATGGGCTCGGGATTGACACCCCTAGTTTGTATCGATATAGAGCATGTATGGTGTTAATTTGGTGTTAAAATGGTCATGAAATTTTGAACAGTGTAACAGGTGGTTAGACCGCCCGGTAAGCTGTCACTTCTCACTTTAACACTTCATTGATTGTAGGGTCTTGAATCACTGCATTTGTTGCACTATAGTTTATTTGCGCTGTGTGAGTAATTTTTTGAGGATTTTTGCTTGTATGTTTTAGGCGAGATTTCGATACAATACGGTACGACTTAAGCTTAATTTTCATGTATCCGGGAGCGCTCTTTTTGGTCCAATTATAATTTGAAAATTATGACACTTCATCGGTCCGTCAAGTTTCAACTTCGAACCTACGTCTGACGGAGAAAGTTAATAGTATATTCTGTAACAAGCTTGAGTGAAGAGTTTGTCACAGGAGCAGAAGGCGAGTTTAAAGGTTTCACGAGAGCGGAATATGCAATTCCAAACGTGTTTCAGACTATACTTTTTCTACGTTTCCAAAAAATACCGTAGAAAAATAATTTAATTGGAAGAAAGTGAGGTTGGATCGGTCTAAAATTTGTTAGATATTAAAAACAGAGATGTTGCCACGAGTGTTTATTCTGTCATCAGATGATGAACATTTTTTCATTCTGTAACACTTTACGGAATATATGTCATTCCATAGATAAAAGTGATATTAGAACGGTCAAATCCCGTAATAGGAGTAGAAAAAATAATTTTAACTCAATTAACAAATATTTGGTCGACTGAAATCCAATTCATTGACACAGCTGTCAATTTTTGTCATTATGTAGCATTTTAAGTTATGTCCCATGGACAGCTTGTGTCAGAGTTTCGAAAAGCATTTCCCGACGCAAATAAAGACTGTTGTAAACAATTTTTAAAATACCAAAAACCTAATTATCTGGGTAATATTTTGTTTATTTTTTTGCCATTTTAACTATGTTACTTTCTTTAAAAATAAATTGTTCGTAAAGAATCTAAAAATCAATTTCATTATTACATAATTGTAATTTTGTACTTTTCTAATGTTGGTGCTTCCTAAATATCTTTATAAAACAAATATTTTAAGATTGCCTAAAAGATATTTAGGTAGCTCAACATTAGAAAAGTACAAAATTACATTTCAAAACACACTAATTATGCATTAAATGTAAATTATCACTGATATTTTGCTTTTTATGCCATTTTCAATAAAATAACAATAATAGTAAATATTGAATGAACTAAAAAAGACCTTACTATGGACATACACGAATGCTTTTTTTCTTGTTTAAAATAAATAAATAAAATTATTACGTTTTAAAGCAAAAATCCCCTATATGAAAAACTGTAAGTAATAATCGAGCGAAGTAAAAAAGACCTTAAATACATGATTTTACGAAGGCGTAGAAGGGCCAACAAAAATTTTACAAATTTTAGCCAAAACTAACTTTGATTTTTGCAATTTCTATTTTATAATTGTAACTTGAACCTACAATTGTAACTTGAACTTACAATTGTAACTTGAACCTACAATTGTAACTTGAACCTACAATTGTAACTTGAACTTACAATTGTAACTTGAACCTACAATTGTAACTTGAACCTACAATTGTAACTTGAACCTACAATTGTAACTTGAACTTACAATTGTAACTTGAACCTACAATTGTAACTTGAACTTACAATTGTAACTTGAACCTACAATTGTAACTTGAACCTACAATTGTAACTTGAACTTACAATTGTAACTTGAACTTACAATTGTAACTTGAACCTACAATTGTAACTTGAACCTACAATTGTAAGTTCAAGTTACAATTGTAGGTTCAATAGACTGGGCCAAAAAAATTAATTATTTTTTTTTTGAAAAGTATATCGAAAATATGGTTTGGGGTGACAAAAAAAAATATTGTGAAAGTTTGAGTCCATATTATTAATATTAACATTTTTTTTCCTGAGCGAGTTTTTGTCTCAGAACTCCCAAATCATTGAGTTTAACAAAATTGACTTAAGAATATTTTTTGAATAAAATTGAATGTTCTACAAAAAAGGTTTAATTGGAATTTCCCGTCAAATGAACCGTTTTCTTACAATCATGCCTTAAAAATTGGTTTAATTTTACAATTTGATCTTTTAACTTTGGAATATTGCAGTGGCGGCTGGTGGATTTTGGGTATACCAATATTTCAGTAATTAGACATGGGACCCACACCAAATTTATAATAGTTTATAATGACATTAAATAGACAAGTTCGGCTCAAACAGAATTTAAATTGAAGTTTGAAAAAAAAAGTTAGTTTTTCCAGTCGCCTCACCCGCCCCCAGGCCCCCCCATTTAAGATAATTCAAATTAAAGTGGTGCAATTTATTATCTACTTTAATTTATCGACAAATTTAAAATTTTATTTAAAAAATCCAAATATTACAGATTTTATTCGATTTTAAATTTTTATTATTTATTTTATTACCCTATTACCCCAAACCATATTTTCGATATACTTTTCAAAAAAAATATAGTTAATTTTTTTGGCCCAGTCTATTGAACCTACAATTGTAACTTGAACTTACAATTGTAGGTTCAAGTTACAATTGTAGGTTCAAGTTACAATTGTAGGTTCAAGTTACAATTGTAAGTTCAAGTTACAATTGTAAGTTCAAGTTACAATTGTAGGTTCAAGTTACAATTGTAGGTTCAAGTTACAATTGTAAGTTCAAGTTACAATTGTAGGTTCAAGTTACAATTGTAAGTTCAAGTTACAATTGTAGGTTCAAGTTACAATTGTAGGTTCAAGTTACAATTGTAAGTTCAAGTTACAATTGTAGGTTCAAGTTACAATTGTAAGTTCAAGTTACAATTGTAGGTTCAAGTTACAATTGTAGGTTCAAGTTACAATTGTAAGTTCAAGTTACAATTGTAGGTTCAAGTTACAATTATAAAATAGAAATTGCAAAAATCAAAGTTAGTTTTGGCTAAAATTTGTAAAATTTTTGTTGGCCCTTGTACGCCTTCGTATGATTTCTTTTTTGTTTGTTTTAAAGTAACTTATATCGTCTACATTTTCTCAAAAAATTATACTTTTTCATAGGTTAATAATAATTTTAAAAAATTAATACATTAAAGGCAAAAATCCTCTATCTAGAAACCTTATCGTTGTTACCTCTGTGGTTAAAAGGCATAAGGGGATACGTCAAAAAAAGCAATTTTTCAATAGAGCCTTTAAGGTGTTCGCATTAATTCAGGAAATATATTTATGTTTAGCGGGTATACGCTTTTGTTAGCATATGACATGGGCTAACAAAAGAGTATACCCGCTAACCATAAATATGTTTCCTATATTAATGCGAATACGTTTAAGGCTCTACTGAAAAATTGCTTTTTTTGACTTATCCCCTTATGCCTTTTACCCACAGACCTGTAGGCAATAGAAGGAAATAAGTTAGGACATTTTAATTTGGCATACATTTTTTTAATATTTTTTAAAAACAAAATTTTGACATCCGTCAAATAAGAACCACCCTAATATAAATTATTAAATATAAAAATTAAATATAAAAAAAACATTTTAATCAACACTGCTTTTAGGAAAAACCTATGTAATTGACTCACTCATTATTCTTTTAATAGCCAATGGCATAGTTGCTAACATAGTTTTAATACTTTTACCTTGATACATAACCCAATAGTTTGGCTAACTTTAAACTATTACATTTTAATAGATACTATGTTAGGCAAGAAAATTACTTTAAACTTTAACGGAACTTTGATATTAATTTATGCAAAGCCATTAGAAAAATAATCCTGCAACATAAATAAAACTTTATATAAAGTTACTTTATATAACAGAGTACAATTTTTTATTTAATAAAAAAATTTGTTATTTATTAATGTCCTCTAAAGGTTAAGGGGATATAATAATATTAAATTGATATATTTTTAAAACAATTTTAAAGCAATTACATTTCCCTATAGACAAAGGTTAGCGTTCGCGAACCTAAGAGGGATCAAATTTTTATTATCTCTTGTACTTCGTAAACAAAAATATTGTGGCAGTGAGCCAAAATTAAAATTTACAATGTCCATTATATTATGAAGCATACATAATAAACAAAAATGCGAACACCTGTGAAAATACTTTTTTACTTTCAACCATGTGTGGGTTGTTATTTCTTATAATTAAATATAATTAAAAAATTTCAAGGGAGTTTATTAAATACGATAGAAAATTAGTAGATAAAATGCAAGATAGTTTACTAAGTATACTTAAATGTTTTATGATCCTGCATAGTTTGGATCCCATGTGCTTTGAAACTAACATAATCTTACAGGTTAAATTTAGTGGGGCAACTTTTCTAATTGAAGAACCTACTAAATTAAAAATAAAATTTATTTATGTTATTATATTATATTGTTTAATAGTATATTAAAGAACTAATGTCATAAGACGTCATTTTGTCGTACGCGGACAATTTATAAAAAGGTCTTATGACATGAGTTCTTTATGCTATTTTATCTATTTTGAAAAAAATAATTTTTTTGGCGAATCGATTTTGATATTAACTGTCAAACCAATGACTGTGATACGAACTATCTAAAGTAAAATTCGGCCAAATTAAATTTAAGGTATAAAATTAATAATTAATTATTAATTTAATTTGGCCGAATTTTACTTTAGATAGTTCGTATCACAGTCATTGGTTTGACAGTTAATATCAAAATCGGTTCGCCATGCCGTCCTTAATTTTATTATTTACAATAAGCGGCTGTTAAATAATTTACTTTGGTATTAAACAAAATTTATTGCCAGAAAGGTCTCGTAAGTACTAGAAAAATCATAAAAATATTATAACCAATATGCAAAATATTATGCGGTTTAAAGTATAGCCAACCTACAAAATTGATTTTGGGTGGGATAAAGTATCTCATTACAGCACTGAAAGCGGTGTTATAATGAATTCATTATGAACGCAAAATAGATAAAACAAATTTTCTAAAATTTACTAAAAAAATCAAAAAATGTTTTTAAAATATTTTTGAAATAAAGAACATATTTTAAAAATTATTTCATAGTAAATCTAAAGTAATTTTACATAATATGCCCCAACACTGTTGTTTTAGAATTTTGTAAACTAAACATAAAACAATATATTGTTTTATTGTTAAACAAACCTTTATTAATAAAAAAACGACCTATCGGGCAAATTTACAATAGTAAATAAATATTGGTGTTTTCGGCAAATAAACAGTTAATTTTCAATTTAAAATCTTTTTTTCGGTTTTCAATTAAAAAGGGCTCAACTTTATCGCCCAAAGAAAACTTTAATTTGGAAAGTTTTCTCCAGAGATCTCTCGATTTAGGTTCACTCCTATGGCTGACATGGTAAATATTTAAGTTGAAAATACCTGGTAGGCGTTGTTTATTAAATGGCCCTACATACACATTGAACTATCGATCCTCGTTTTTTATTATGCAACGCAGGTAGAAGCTACAACGTACCGCCAAAAACAAAACAATGTAAAATTTAGTCACATACTCGTTTTAAACAGCACACGCATATTTTTTTGGTTATTTAATAAAAACGTTTTGTTTTAAATTTTAAATTTTGTGTCTACATATACTTTAACAAATTTTGTTCAACAAAAACGTGCTTAATTATTTTTGCTTGCAGGTGATATTAGAAAGAGATTATTGTTGTCGGTAGGTTTCTTATCTTTCACCAATCAGTTTTTAATAAATATATGAATAAAAATTTAAATATATATTATATATATTTTTTAAATTAACAATTGTTTCGCTACAGAGGTTCTCCAGAATAAGTACAAATTTATACAAATGGTCCTATAAAGCCAGTTTTCAAATCAGTCGGGGAAGAGAGTAGATGTTTGAGATCGAGCGCTCTTAGTGCCTTTCCACAATAAAATTCTTACAGAAACATTAAAATCGCTCATATACAGTGTAGTCGAGTAAAGTGCGGTGCGAAACAGTGCTACTAGTTTGGTTTATTACAAACCTGTACAGGTGAAATCAGGGTACCTGTTATCCAAAGGCTTAATAGAAACATTAAATAATTCCTTAAAAAGGCAATCTCTCAACGGGTGAACACAGGGGTGAGGTCCGTGCTGACACTGATGTAATAAAGTGACAGGTGACAGGGCAAAGAATCGCCTATTTAAAGAAAAAACGAGTCTAACCAGTGGAAAGGGCCATCATCTGCAGAATCTGATATGCATGCATGACCCAATACGCAAAACTGTAACAAAAACCTGGCAATAATTAATCATTATCGATAACAGCGTATGACTGTACAAACACCTAATCAAGTAAGAACGTCACAATATTATATTATTGTATTATATATATTATATAATATAAGCATAAACTTACAGGCCATACCAATAAAATTAAAGCTTTTAAAAGATAACGAAAGCAACATAAATGGTCTCTTAATAAACAAAAAGAGCACGTAATAAGACTAACCTAAACAAACCATATCTATTAAACTTAAGCAACATCGTTACACGTTTGCCATTAGGTCCGTATTCCAAATTTTAATACGTTACACCACAGGGCCGGCTTTATCCTATGTATATTATTGGTACAAAATAAAATAAGGTCAATGGTAAATGGTATAGTACATTAATTTTAATAATAAAATAAATTTAAAATATACAAAAAGATTTTAAGAATGTGGGGAAAGTAAAAACAACACCCCCGGCAGACCCGGACATAGACCCGGATGATATACAAGAACAGCAAGAACGTCCAAACAACGCACTAATAACCCAAGCCTCATTCATGAACCCTAATTGAATGGATTGTACTTAGTTTTGTGTCAGTTCAAGGCCCCCAAAAACAAACGTATGCCCCTCCTAGACCTACACTACACTAGTCTAAATCGGGCGTATGGTCGGCCCGGCGAGAAAATTCCGGGAATGGCCTTAACCATTGACACTGTATTCCACGACCTCCTAGGGAAGATTACCTGCCGAGACTAAAATTCGGATCCACCAAACACAGGTAACGCTGTGCAGTGGCGAGATACGTATAAAACCGAAAGGGGGTAAAATAACCCTGGAAGATCAGTGTAAGGCGTGGCCGATGGGGCCATACGTTCTTATACTCATACTCATAACTCTATGGTCCTGTAAAGCTGTTTTTATTTTTTCGAGGAAAGCTTTCCTTTAAAATTGACGTCACTTACCTTGAAGATTTTCTAATAAAACCTGGGGCGCCAACTTAAACAGTGAGATAAATAACCAGGGTTCAGTTGTTGCTTAATATATACAGCCCGTTTAGAGTAAAACCGAATATATCTATATATTTATGGGGCGTGGCCTCGCCTCCCTCCAAGGCGCGTCACAGTAGCTTGTGTGGTAAACGACATGACTAAAGGTCGAGCAGGTGAGACGACTTAAAAAATTAAATGATAATAATGCAAAAAATCTCATTAGCGATGCAGGCTATTTGCTTAGCTACTGTGTCGCGCGTTGGAGGGAGGCGAGGCCACGCCCCTTATATATATAGATATATTCGGTTTTACTCTGTATATACATATATATATATATATATAAGATATTTTATTAAATTTGAAAATAACTTGACAAATAAAATAAACTCTGACGTTGCTCTAAAAATAAAGATTTATTAATTAAGATTTCCTTATTACAATAGTTTCTTACCTAAAAATAAAGAAACGACAATAAAAGTTATATTTTATCTTGTCAGTTCCTTTTTACAATATTTTTTGTATTATCATTAACTTTTCTATACACGACACAAAATGTCAACTTTAACAATAAAAAAGTAAAACCAAAGACAACTTGTTTTCTTTACATCTCCCCCCTTGAAAGAGAAAATTTTTACAATAAATTTTCATTTAATCTAAATTCTTCATCTGCTTCTTCTTCTCCTTTGTTAATTGGTATCAACTTTGTGATATGAAATAAATTGGATTCAAATTTTCTATGACCTGTATCAACTACATATATTGAGTCTGAAATCTTTCTGATAATCCTATATGGTCCAATTCGTAGCTCATCCAATTTTCTTCTGTTCAGCTTGTTCACATTTTCCACATACACTGAGTCTCCTACATTTAATTGAATTTTCCTTCTATTTTGATCAAATAGTTGTTTATTATAATTATGAGACTTGATTGTGTTTTCAAGTGCTCTTTTTTTATCTTCTTCCCAAACAATTTCTGTTTTATTTTTTTTAAATTCTTCTGGTAAAATACTTATGTCTGTACCATATAGCAAATATTTTGGCGCAAATTTAGTAACTGAGTGTTCCGTTTCATTATACTTTTTAACACACTCTTGTGCAATTGTTGTCCAAGCTATTTTTTTATTTTCTTCGTTGATTTTACATCTAATTTTATTAACCAATGTTTGATTTAATCTTTCATTCAAACCATTTGAGAATGGTGCATTAACTGCTGTAAATACTAATGATGTTTGTTTATTTTTTAAAAATGCTTTAAATTCTTTTGAATTTATTCCTGGGTATTGATCTGAAAACACCATACCAATATGATCTGTTTCTGTTATGTTTGAGACTAATTTAATAAAATCTGTTGCACTTTGAGTCTTTGAGGTTAATATAAATGCGTATCTAGTAAAATGATCCACTAATAAGTGTAAGTATTTTTTTGTTGATCTTGAACTACCAAAACCTCCTATTGTGTCTATAGATATTATTTCAAAAGGTTTTGTGGCAGGACCCAAATAAGACATTAATCCATACTTATCCTGGCCTCTCGTTTTGTTTTTTATGCATATCTCACAATATTTGCAAACTATTTTTATATTTTTTGTTAAGTTCTTTGCTGTATAATGAGGACTTATCATTGTTTTCATCTGCTTAATCCCAATGTGACAAAGATTTTTATGAACAATTTTTATAAATTTTATACTAAATTCTTCGGATAAAATTATTTTTTCTTTCTTTCTTATTCTTTTAAAAAACACATTTTTATTTTTTATTAATTTACTTTGGTTATTCCAAATATCTTTGTTATTGCATTGATCTGCAACAATATTTTCTATTTTAATTAAATTTACTATTTTAAGTTGTTCCTCTAAATTCTCGTCAGCTTCCAGCACTGGATTTCTACTTAAGCAATCTGCTTCTAAATTTTGCTTTCCTGGATTATATTTTACTTTGAAATCATATTGAGATAAATAATATGACAATTCTCCTAGTTCTTCATCTGTCCTGGATTTAATATTCATATTTTCTAATGGTTTGTGATCACAATAAACATTAAATGATTTTCCTATTAACCAATATTGCCAATATCTTATTGCTTCTTTAATCGCTAAACATTCTAAATATATTGCTTTTTTCTTTTTTTGGACTTCATTAAGTTTCTTCGAAAAGTATGCTACTGGCTTTTCTTCACCGGTAAGTTGAATTTGTTTTAATACTGCACCAACACCTCCTAATGAAGCATCCGTGTAGATATTAATTGGTAAGTTTTGATCGAAAATTTCAAGGATTGGTTGTGAACACATAAATTCTTTAATTTTGTCAAATACATTTTGACAATTTTCAGTCCAAATAAACTTCTGATTCTTCCTCAATAGATTATGTAAAGGTTCCAAAATTACGGCACTCTTTGGTAAATATTTATGATAAAAATTAATTTTACCCAAAAATTGTCTTATATTTTTTTGTGTTTTTGGGACAGGGAAATCTTTTATTGATTTTAGGTTATCTTTTATTGGTCTGATTGTATTGTCTGCAATGATGTGTCCCAAATACTGTACCATTTCTTTTGCAAACGTACACTTAGTAAATTTTAATCTGAATCCTTCTTTTTGTATTGCTTCAAACAATTGAAATAAATGCTGAATGTGTTCTTTAAATGTACTAGAAAAAATAAGTATATCATCAATGTAATTAACTGCAAAATCTGTAAGTTTATATTTTCTCAATATATTGCTTAATATCCTTTGAAATATAGCCGGGGCTGTCTTTAAACCAAATGGTAAACATGTCCATTGAAAATGACCAGATTGTGTCACAAAGCCTGTTTTCTTTCTATCTTCTACTCTAAGAGGAATCGACCAAAATGCTGAATTAATATCCAGTGTTGAAAAATATTTGCAATTTCTTGCTTTCATCATAAGATCTTCTATTAAAGGAAATGGTTGTGCTTGGGGTACTACCAATTTGTTTAAATCTCTGAAGTCTATGCACATTCTTGATTTTCTTTGATCTTCTTTTTTGAATACTAATGTGACCGGTGCAGCAAAAGGGCTATATGATTCTTCTATTAATTTATTCTCCAATAATTTTGATACTTGATTTTCTATTTCATTTCTATCTTCCATACTGCATCTGTAAGGTCTCTTATTACAATAACTGTCCACCAACAAATCTATCCTTGCTTCATATTCATTTACAGTACCTACATCATATTTATTTCTTGCAAATACTGATTTATTTTGTTCAATTAATTTTTCTACCTCAAATTTTTGGTAGTTCTCCAAATGACTAATTTTCATCTTAAAATTGTCTTCTATAACATATTCATTAAAGTTTACTTTCCTGTCTTCATCATATTCTATACTATGTGATTCAGGACTGATCTTTGTTTTAATATAATCTATATTGTTTATTTTTTTTTTCTGAGTTATTTCTAGATTTTCATTTTGGATTAACTGAAATTTTCTTATCATATCCAATCCAATTAAAAAATCAAATTTAATTTTTTTTTCATCAATGATGTATACATCTATATCATCTTCTATCTCAAATATTTTAATTTTCAAAGTAGTCAAACCAACTGTTTTACTGACACCATTAATTGTTATTAAATTATATGTATTTAATTGTTTTCCATTTTTTTCTTTTATTTTTAATAATTTTGAATTAATTACAGAAATATTTGAACCAGAATCATAAATACCATCTACTTTAATTTTATCATTTAATAACAGTTTGACTTTAATTAATGGTGTACTTAATCGTTTTTTTGTTCATCTCCATTTAATTCCACTTCAATTTCTGAATTATTAACATATTTTATACTGTTTCTTTGAGGATCATTATTTTTATCTTTAAAATAACAAACTGCTTCAGGATGGTATCTTATGCCTTTTTCTAACCTTGTACAAATAGAACAAGGTTTTTTTTCATTTTGTCTACTATCAGTTTTAAAATTTTCATTGTTTTTCTTTAACCACACATTTTTTTTCCTAACAATATGTTCATATCTACTGACTTCATTAAAAAGATCAATTGTATCTCTAATCGCTTCTCTATCAATTTTGTTTAGAATAAATTCTGGTAGGCCTGCTGCTACAAGATCCACTAAAGTACCTGTGTCAATAGATTTTCTCATATCAAGTAAAAGCCTTTCTTTTTTAATTGCATAATCTAGCAATGATCCCTCTTTATATTTAAATATTAAAGCATATGTGACCGGATTCCAACCTTTATTGGCAAAAGATTCACAAAATTTATTCCTCCAGGTTGACCATTCTGAGTCCAATGATAATTTTATGATCATTGAACTATACCAGTCTATGCAAGATTTATCCATAAAAAGTCGTAATATTTCAATTTTATTTTCATCAGATTTTATATTAAAGCGGTCACATTCCTTTTCAAAAATTTCAATCCATTGATTTGCATTATTATTTTTGCTAATAAACTTTTCCAAAATAAATTTTTCGGCTATCTTTTTTATATTTTTTTGTCCATTTTCTTGAGACTCTCTTTCTACAAGTTTTTCAAGAATTTTATTTAAAGTATTTTCATTTTCTGAGTTAGCTAGTGTTTTAACATCTTCACCCAATAATTCTAAATATTGATCAGCAAATTGTAAATTCCCATCGTCAATATAAACTGATTTCAGCTGTTCTGATAAAGAAATCCAAATTTTCCTGTATTGATACCTTTTTTTTATACTATTTTTCACCCTATTGAAGGCTGGTTGTTTAATTAATTCTGTATGTAAAGTAGCATCACTTGATGGTAATAATGTAAATTCAAACTGTAACTTTTTCATTTTTTTTAATTTGTTTTGATTTTCTTTACAGAATACCAAAAACAAGACAAATATTGTCGTTTTATAAGATATTTTATTAAATTTGAAAATAACTTGACAAATAAAATAAACTCTGACGTTGCTCTAAAAATAAAGATTTATTAATTAAGATTTCCTTATTACAATAGTTTCTTACCTAAAAATAAAGAAACGACAATAAAAGTTATATTTTATCTTGTCAGTTCCTTTTTACAATATTTTTTGTATTATCATTAACTTTTCTATACACGACACAAAATGTCAACTTTAACAATAAAAAAGTAAAACCAAAGACAACTTGTTTTCTTTACATATATATATATATATATATATATATATATATATATATATATATATATGTACATCCACCTACCAATAGAGCGTCCATACATTGCGAAATTACATTCAATAGAGCGTCCGGGTGCATAGAGCGTCCGTATACGGACGCTCCATGCACATCACGTGTAAAATTTTACAGGGTGGTTCCAGGTAATTTTCTTGACCCTAGGCCAAAATTTGACCGGACGCTCTATTGTTGATGAAATAAAAGTAGAAAGACCGGTATACGTATATTATGAGTTCAAGCAATTTGACACTAGGGGGCGCCGCGCCGTATAGCGGTATACATTTTTCATTTACTTCTCTTACAAAGGAGCGTCCTCATAATTTGGCAACTGTGTAGGTACTTGTATTATATTTATTATATTATAGAATCAGCTTTCAAGTATTTTATGCAAAGCGGAACATGTTAAAAATACTTTACCATCTATAGGGCATCCACATCCTGATTCTGATACAATTTGTTTGCATATATATATAATAAAATAGTTATAAAATCTACTAAATATAATTTTTTTTGTTTGCAAGAACCTTTATTTTATTACTTAACTACCATCTTCTAGATATGCCTCTGTTTTTATTTATTTGTTTTTTATCAATAGTATGTTGTTAATAAATTACACTAGTTTCCAAATTTTAATTTTAGGAAGATAGATTTTTTTCTGCATTTTTTAAGGTAATTTTGGCGTGCTGAACACAAAAAACTAACGTATTTTATTCTGAATTTGGCCATTCACCTAGGTAACGGTTTATTTTTGTTTAGATTTATGATTTAAAAACTTACACCAGTATCCGGAGTGAAGGGCACGCCCGATCAAGTAATGGTTAAAAAGGTAAATCGTCCAAAGGTATTAAATTTGTAATCCATGTTATTTTTTAAGATTTTCAGCTATTTTGCATGGGTGGATTTTTAGCTATATTTCATGAAATTTAAACTGTAACTCGGCCATTCTTTATCATATTAAAACAAAGTGGATACCGTTAGAAGAGTAATTTAATGACCTTTTTGAAGATATGTTTTTTGTGTTTTTCGTGTTTACAAACACTATATTATTACCTTAAGTAACAAAATGTAAAATAAACTTTCTACTTTTTTCTGTTAACAAGTGTTTTGCAGACTTGAGAAATTGGTAAAACAAAACAATACCATCCCAAAAAAATATATAAACTATGATTTAGGCAAATTTTAATTATTGCGGCTAAATTCAAAGAGATGTAAGTGCAGCGGCCCTAATATTATTATAATACCTATTGTATACAATCTATAGAAAACCTAGTTTTACGCATTTGGGCCCACTGATAGCGGTTAGTGTAAATTTACTTGTGGTGAGGGTGTTTCGATTTTTTATAAGGGATTGCCAAATTAAGTAACTACTACTATACTATACCGACAAGAGTTTTACCAAATGTCAATAACGGTACGTAACACGGTCTTTTAAGACCGTGTCAGCGACATTTAGTGACATTTGAATTAGTTGGTATAGAACTTATATTGGTAATCCCTTATGAAAAAATCAGAATACCCCCACCACCGCTATCCAGTTTATAGTATAGATCAGTGTTTGGGCCTCAATAACGAAAATTGTGTTTTATCCTAGATTTTACCTAAATTATAATGTATCATCCATGTATTTCACAAGTAAATTTAGTAAAACAAACGATACATTTTTATGTTCGTCAATATATTTAAAAACGTAGATGTCGTTAGTTTATACAAGCAATTTTTATTTGTTGTTACCCAAATAGCACAAAGAAGTACTGGAAACGTCCTGAGTATATCTTGTATTAGACAATAGTAAGTCCCGAGTACGTCCGAATCAGGTCCTGAACCTTCCGTAGGACGTACCAGGGACATCTGATGTTACCAAATCGTCGGTCCCCAGAAGGTCCTAAGTAAGACATCCTCTGGCCGTCCTGAAATGCTTTATTGGGGACTATTGGGCAAGCTTTACAGAATTGAAGACTCTAAGTGACAAAAATAAAATTAGGAGTTATCAATGAAAAACAAATATTTTGCACATATAAATGTTGGAATATTTTTAAGTCATTTTGCATGACAAACTATTTTTAAATGATAATATATTATTTAACCAATTTGGCACTTAGACCCTTTGGAAATACCATGCTTCTATTACTAAAAAAACAAAAATTACGTCCTTGGACCGTCCGAGTATATCCGCTTTAATATTCCCAAATAAGTAAGAGACTGGACGTACCCAAAACTTCCTATATAGGTCTGGGACGTTCGGACCAATGTGGGACCCGAAATGGACGTCCTAGGTACCTCTTGTGCTATCTGGGTGTATAAACATTTTAACAGTTTAAGAGTTTTTTATACAAATGGTATATTTTTGTGTCCATAATTTCGTGATTAAATGCATAGAGCACATATTTAAATGGATTTAGTAGTTAAAATTGACATTTTTATTTAAGCTGTTGAATAATAAAATTACTGTGCCATTATTTTAAGTTAAATAAATCTTAGCGTCCCCAGAAATTTTGATCCTATCAATGAATAAATGCATGCATGATAAAATCTATTTTTTTTTAAATTTTATTACAAAGATCCACCTAAAATAATTATTATCATGCCTATAGGCATTATATATAATGTAGTATAAATCGTAATAATTAAAGCAATAAATTGCCGGTTTGTTAAAAAATATGTATATATTCATTGTGATCTGGTAACTGTCATTTTTTGTTAATTTATTTTTGTGGTCGTTGAGATTTCCCCGCATTAGTCTAAAGAAACACGGTTCTTTTAATAAAAGGACGCTTGAATGTAGTTATAATAACAGTAACTTTAATTTATATACGCCTTCTTCCAACTGCTTCACCTGGCAACGCTGTCGGACGCTCTATTAATAGATTTTAACAAATGCATTTTAAATACGGACGCTCCAAAGACTGTTCAGTAAAAGTACTTGTATATTATTGGACGCCATATACGCGGCGAAATGAACGGACGCTCAGTTGAGATCAAAGTGAAAGTAATAATTTTTCGGACGCTCTATTAATGTTTTGTGTAAGGACGCTCTATAGATAGTGGGATGTATATATATATATATATATATATATATAATGAAATAAAAACCTTATATATACAAAACAAAAAATACATTAAATAAACATAAGAATACTCAGTATAAAATATGGACTATGGTTTAACGCAACTTTAAGATAATAATAAGAAAATAATTAACAGGAAAATAAATACTTACAAAATGACTAACATAAATTGAGGCCTGTCATAGCTAAACCGACAATCTCCACTTTTGTTCAAAAATTAGATTTTTGGCGGAGACTATAGTTCAACTAATTATCTATAAGATGATAAAGTTTATATGCTGCAAAAGGAGCTAAATCCTGCCTAAAATCCTATTTTAAAAATGACATTTAGTGCAAAGTCGACAATCTCCACTAATAGATTTGCAGCAAAGTATACAATCTCCAATTCCACCATTAGAAATTAGTAATTTGTGTCACCTGATATCCTAACATTTGATGTTATAACGTATTTTAGAGATTTAATTTTGTGTTTTTTTACTGGTACATACTGTTAAGTTCTGTTGCAGTAAATTGCACTTAAAAAATTTAGAAGAAACTCCAGATTTATGTGGTCCAGTTCAGAATTTTCCAACATTGATTGTATAGTTAAATTTTATAACCATTAAAGGGAAAAAAATACAATTATTTTTTTGTTTATTTTTCTAAATCTCCTTAAACGTTTACAACAAAATGAGCAATCTCCAGAAATTCATATCAAAGTCAGCAATCTCCAATTTATAATTATAGATTTCACCTATACTATGCATCCTGGAGACCTTGTAGTTGGCTACTAGACTAACAATAACAATATTTCAATATAATAAATAAAAAAAATTACAAATCTAGAATTTAACATACCAAAATCAATTATCTCAATTTACTCAGTTTTAGTCTGACGGGGGATTGTTGACTTTGCTCTGACAGGCCTCAATTATAAAACCGAAACTGAACACTCAGTATACGGTTTTTACGTTTGTAGCGTGTATTTCTGGGGTTCTAACTGCGTAACTGCAAATGTTTTACCGGGTATTTCGAGGTCTATATGCGTATCGCACACACCTTTTACAGGATAACTTTGAGGGTCAATATGCGTATTGCAGGCCACGTAGTTTGGCAGCACGTCCGGAAACAGTCTCTTATTTACAGGAAGTTGAAAACAACTTACGTCGGTTATCTGGTACGATTTGCCTTCGTGTCTGTCGGGCAAGCTTGCGGTCGAACCGGACTGTCAAGCAATAGTTCTTGTTCAAGAATCGTTTCTCGGGGCGCTTGCATTCTCTTTTATACACTCTTGTTCAAACCTACGACAGGAATCGCGCGCCTCAACGTGACGGCATTTTTAACTAATAGCGTAAAGGTCAGCGTCGTTGCAAATATTTTTTTTCGGCTGTAGATGTACGCTTTTTGGTTTTACAAAAACAGAGATTGCAATGTTGAGGATTGTTCGATACGGGTCATTCATGCGGTATTTTATCATATGGGCTTTTTATCCGAGGTTTTAAATGAGTTAATGTCATTCGAGCCGGCATTAAAATCAAGAGTAATGTTGCATTTAAAACTAACAACAAACTAAGTAAATTTATTAAAAAAACAAGGACAAAACAACAAAATCCGGCGTTTATTAACTAACTTGCAGACTGTCCGAAAAAATACGAGGTGTGTTCAGAAAATATCGGGAATTTTCGTTTTTTGAAACAAATATTTATTTATTCGTCTACATTAATGTTGTCGCCTTCAAAATATTCCTCATTGGATATTATGCACATGTGCCAGCTCTTCTTCCAATACTCGAAACACTTCTAAAACTCGATCTTTGGGATAGCCTTTAGATGTTTCAGCGATGCGCTGCGATGTCATCTATGCTTGCAAAACGAAGGCCCTTTAAGGTTCTCTTTATTTTTGGGAATAGGAAAAAGTCAGACAGAGGCATGTCTGGCGAATATGGAGGCTGGGGCATCATAACAGTATTGTTTTTTTTTGTTCAAAATTTAACAATTTTAGAACAAATTTTGCTGCCACGCGTTTCATACCCAAAACATTCGAAAAAATTTCATGGGATGAGCCAATCGATATATCAACATCATCAGCGACTTCTATGTTGGTTTATAACCATTTCTTCCACTTTTTCTATGTTTTTATAGGTTGTTAATGTGCTTGTGCGTTCGGGGCGTTCGTCATCTTCAACGTCTTTACGGCCATCTTGGAAACTCTTACACCACTTGTAAAATCTTGTTTTACTTATAGCAGACTCACTATAGGCCTTTGTTAACATTTCACAGAATTTATTTCATTTTTTAAGCAAAATTGGATACAAATTCTTTGATCCATTTCTTTTAACGAAAGAAAAATCGCCGAGCTCATAAAACACGTCTAACCTTAGCGGCTGCCTCAGACAAAGTAAACAATGAAAACAGCTAAAGTTTTTATCATACTTCGGGGGCATGTATACATACCAACATATATATATAACAACATAATAAAGAAAATTGTATGACAACCGGACCCTCCGAACCCCGAAATTTAACAATTCCCGTTATTTTCTGAACACACCTCGTATTAATAATATCAAGTTTCAATAAGGAAACTTACCACCATCTTAAAAATTTGTGATTTCCGTAAAGTTTTTTGGTTGGATAGATCCCTGAATAAGCCTTTAAACGCATATGTCACTTGTTGTATATATTTGTATACTTATTAATGTGGGTACATTACACTGAGAAAAATGCAGTTCTTATGTCAAATAAATGTGGCTTTCAAAACCATAATGTTGGCAAAAATCTATTTTTATTTCAGTAAAATAACATTTCTTTGCAACGATGCAATTGCTTTATTTCTCATTACGGGATCCTTTATTTAAGTTAATTGTTTTGAAACAAGAGCATTTCATTTGATTCAACTAACATTAAGTTGAATAGTGGATCCATTCTATATTGAACCAAATAAAGTTTGGTTTGATAATAACAATATTATAATCCAATATTCACAACACTGCATTTATTTGGTACAACCAAATCTTATTTCCTTGTAAGAAATATGCCTACGTGATTAAGGCAGTGAATGCGTTACTTAGTTTAGTTGTGGCACTAGCGTCGTTGCGGTTAAATCAGAAGGGATGTTTTAGTGAGTTTATTATTTCTGATTATTATCTACCTATATATAGCAATCAAAACTATAGGTATCAGTGCCGCCAGAAGCTAACGGAATGGGGATTAACCGAGTTTATTTCTATATTTCTAAGGTAGGTAAATTTTACATAGGTACATTTTCTTTGAGCATTAGAATGTTGCATATTGGTAAATTAGGGCCTACAGCGTGCTCTGGTCGTGGAGTTGATATATATAATAGGTAAAATCACAATCCACACAACAAGGTCTGTTTGATCTCGTGAAAATGTGAAACCCAAACTGTTTTGCGCACCACGTGAGATATCTCCGGCCATCTTTGATTTAAAGTTGTAATATTACAGTAATATTTAATTGATACTGTTTTAGGATTAATTTAAATAATAACTTATAACTTTTAAACGAATATCCAATATCCAGGTTATGATTACAATCTAAGATTCGTACATAGATATATCTACAGTCAAACTTGTTATAACAACTTTCTTTGTGGCGATATTGGTAATATACTTAATGTAGAATGTTATTATTATTTTTACTTAAATAAAGTTAGGTTTTTTTTAACTTGCAGTTTTTATACTTATCCCTTGACATTTTCCAAAAAAAAAACACCTTTATATATAATTATACATGAAAGATGGCAATTAAACATTTATTTGGAATTCTTTGAACGAAGTATTTAATATTTTTGATACAAAATATAGATTAATTTAAAGCAACTCTATACATTTTTCAGAAAATCTTTTATTTATTTGTGTAAAATATATCAATCTTTGGTGTAAATATATTGTATAATCAATTCTCTTTGTTACAAAGAAAAATTGGGTTGGACTAAAGTTTGACTATATTGTGGTAAATATATCATTTAGTTATAATAAACAAACATAGTTGATTCAACTATTTAACTATATTACCTGAAATATCTCAATAAATTATAATAAATACACATTAAGTTAAATCAAATATATTGTTCAAATAGACGGTTTATTTAATTGAAATACTTTCTTTATTTCGCCATATTCAATTCAAGGATTTGCTTGATACAAATGAATTTGAAGTTATATGAAATAAATCTTTTTCTCTAAATATATTTTTACATCAAAAATTAATATACAGTATGATAATAAAAATGTAACAAACAGAAACAGAGTATGTAAAATATTAAAATGTTCATCTTAAATAGGTATCTTAAATGCAACGTGGCCATAGGGAACTTAGTTTAAAATAATTTTGCCTAAGAAACGTTAAAGACTAAAGTTTAGTGGATCCGTAATTGAAAGTAAAATAAACGTTTTCTCATTAGATGAGACTAAACTAACAAATTACCGAGACAAACTTTAAATAAAATACTATTCTATATGTAAATTAAACTAAGTTTTATTGTTACGCGAATAGCGAACCATGTAACAAATTGATAAAATAAATTTGCACATGTTTTTAGAAACAAAAGGAAAGTCGTAAAAACCTTTTTCTACTCCCACCTTTAAAACAGCTATTATCGTGCGTGTTTCCATGACACTAAGTAACCTTTTAAATACACATTGAGAAGGTATGGCTTTATGGCTGTTTAGCCACGGTCTAAAGTTAGCAACAGGTTTTTAGTCTCGGGCTAAAGTTAGTTGACAGTTTTCAAATATCATACAATCTGCAAAAAATTTCAAACGTAATTTTTGTGCTATGAATTAGGTAATAATCACCAACTGGCTCAATCAGCTCTTGTTTTCAAGATATTGCAAAACAACCTTTGCCCAAAATTTGATTTTCTATATATAAAATTAATGGTTTTGGCTGTTTTAATCGTTTAAAAAAAGTAAATACATTTTTTGCAGGAAATTAGGTCTTCTGCAAAAAAATTCTAAAATTAATATTTCAAATCATCAAAATTTTAAATTGACCATTCATGAAAGTGAACATGCGAGACGTTTAATTAAACTGTCTTGGACTATCTTCATCTTTAATTCTTTTATAACACAACGTTTCAATCATCTATATGTGATCGTTTTCAAATACGATAAAAAAACCTAAAAAAACAATAAATCTCTTGTGCCTCTTATGTATAATGTATTACCATTTAAAGATTACAAAATACTTTAAATGGTTTCAAATCTATATACATGCATAAAGTCCAAACTCATTTTATTTATAAAAGCAAATTTAACAAATAAAACTGGTTTATGTTTGTGTATGCACAACAAACACGCCAAGCCATCTGGCATTTTGCCATACTCCTTATTAAATGATATACTTATACGTTATGTTTAAACAAGTTGATTAACTAAAACCGCGACATTTAGAGACAATTTTAACTGGGAACTGTAAGTCAGCTGACTGCCTGGCCAAAACTTTGGCCATGTTTCATATCGGGGTCGGCTTTTTACCTAAGCTCGGCAAACTTACACATGTTTACCAACTTCATTACAATTAATAATAATAATAATTATAATAAAAATAATTGTGTAATAAGCTAATTTGGTTATTTAAAAAACTATTTACCAACATAACCTATTTAACATACAGGGTTAACCAGGTTTCAGTTTCAGAAAGTTTTAACGAAATATTGATTTTTACAAGTTAAATTTTTTTAAGGATTTTCTTAAAAATATTTATGACTGCATTAAATATTGTTGTCAACAAATGTTTATCCACAATCAAGTAAAATTAATTTACCTAATTACTATTACCAATTATTTCCATAATTTACATTATAAAATAGGAAAAATACCTTGCATTATACATTTATTTTCTCAAAAAGATATTTTAATACATCATGTATTGGATAAAAAAATTTAATATATTTTTTATTGTGAATTTTTTTGACAAAAAAGAAAAACGACTTTTCATTAAGCTCTGACATGCAAGAAATAAGATGAAATACCGGTTATATTAACCCCATCAATATTTTCTTAAGCACAGCAGGGATTCTAAAATTCAATATGTTTTCATGAGCTTAGACTCGCCTTTTCGTGTTAAAAATAAAACAGATTTTTTTTATTAAATCTTAACTTTTTTTAAATTTTTGTAGGTAGGTACGTATATGAAATAAGTGGGTTGGAATTATATCTGCCCAACACTAACAGTGCGTTTCCTACTCCAAGTTTATTTTGTATTTAAAATTTATTTTGGAAACAAATCTTTTAAAATTAAATTTTAAATAATAATATTCTAAATGATTTAAATTTATTTAAAAAAACAAAATAAATATTGTTTTGGGATTAATTTAAATAATTTTCTATGGGCGCCATATTGAAATTTTACATTGTTAGAAAGAAAATCAAGGAATCCAACGATTTATCAGTTATGGCAGCCATTAAAAAAACAAAAGATGGCGATGGTAACTCAAAATATAATGGCGAAGAAATTTTATGAAAATGTAAATTATTGTAAAACTTACTTTTTTTAAATTTCCAGGAATAACAAAGTTACATAGATTTTTGCAATTTGCAGTTTTTAACCTTGTAGCTCTTAAGAGCTTATTTGAATTCAAATAAAAAATGCTTTTAGAAGTATACACATATACAGCCCGTTCAGAGTAAAACCGAATATAGGGAAACATATAGGGCGTGGCCTCGCCTCCCTCCAACGCTAAGCAAATAGCCTGCATCGCTAATGAGATTTTTTGCATTATTATCATTTAATTTTTAAGTTCGTCTTACCTGCTCGACCTTTCGTCATGTCGTTTATCACCAAAGCTACTGTGACGCGCGTTCTAGGGAGGCGAGGCCACGCCCAAAACGTTTCCCTATATTCGTTTTTACTCTGAACGGGCTGTATGTGTATACACGGAGAGAAAAGTATAATACTGATTACCATAATTATAATACCCTTTACTATATTATATATTACTATTTGGGACAACTATCTTGTATATTGCCAGTTACTATGCATATTTAGTAATTTTTAAATATCCATGTATATTAAACCTTAAGGTTATTATTCTCAACCAATTTTGTTTTTAATTCTTATTATAATTAGATAGTAAATTTTAAAAATAAATATAATAGATACGTAACCCATAACAAACTAAATAGTGTATTTTATTATTTTGTATAATACATTTAATTAAATCATATAGTAAATATTACTATTTGTAGATAGTAAAATCAATTTACTATACGAATATATTTAAAATTAAAATACGTATTATACATTTTTGATCTAATAATATTGGTGTTGTAATCTTTACTAAAATTGTATAATAAAAAATACTATTTCGTATTACAATCTTTATATTTTACTGACGAATATTTAATATTGTTAAACTAAACATTTTTTAAAGTAAATTTTAATATATTTTTTTAACTATCTAAAATTTACTATACATTTCTCTCCGTGTAGAATGATATAACTTGGAATAAGGAATGCTAGCTTTTTCTTGCAATATCTCTCATACAATAGCCTATAACTTTCTCTTAATTAGGTAGGTACTCTTGTTTTGGAAAAAATTTCTTGTAATATTCACTTGTTAAGTGTTTTTAATATAACGGGTATTCTTTTAAAAATTTTTATTTAACTATAATAATATATATATATGCATCAAGTTTGATAAACGTCATTTTAGAAAAGTTTGGCGTTGAGAACCTATTGAATACTTTTATTTGTATAATTTTTGTATTAACATAATATTGTTTAGTTTAGTATTATTTTACAAGAAGGGCACTTTATTTTAACGATGGTATGACATTTGACAACTGTCAACTAACTTAAAACTAACTTCAGCCCGTGACTAAAAACTTGTTGATAACTTTAGCCCGTAACTAAAGCGCCATAAAGCCACAGGTTTTTAATGATAATGCCCATGGGCGTTTTAAAGTTGGTAGGAAAAAAATTGGATGGGTTAGATTTAGTAATTATTTGTGTAAGTTTAATTAATAATACTTATTAGATATAAAGTAAAATAAAAAAGTCCAATAAAAGGTTCCTCAAAGTAATCTTAGCTTCGCACAAATTATTATTTAAATGGAACTTTATTATGAAATTATAAATGGCAACCCTTATACTTAAGAAAATAATAGCAAATTAACTTTTTTGTTAAATATGGATTTATTTTCAGAAATTTTTATTATTAAATTTTTAATTGAGCTTATACTTATAAGTAATTAAACTTAACAACTAACATTAACTTATTCTACCTACTAATCTTCGTATGCGTATAATTTGGTAACATAACCGCCAAATTAATCATTGAAATCAATAATCCAATTAGGCATTTGTTACCTTTGCTGAAATATAACCCGGTTGTATATTTTGAGGTAAGTATGTTGCTTTAACCTTTTCCGCTATTTATACGAAACTGCTTGCAAAGTTACTTACGTTATACTCATCACTTCGATATTGTTTTGTTTAAGAGTAAACATACAAGTACGCTGAAAAGTTTGCTATAGCTTAAAAGCTGCAGTGACGAAAAATAGATTTCTGGGTTTTATTGATTCTAATAAAAAGATACATATGTGTGTCCGATAAATTAAAACTATGACAACATTTTTGTCCTGAAAAGTATGAAAGAGTATCTTGCATTACGAGGAATGAAACACAGTCATTGCAACGAGTGTTTGCTGTGTTACATTGCGAATAATATTTCTCAAAAAGTGCGAATCATGATCATGTGTGTTATAGCGAATTTGGTTATGGATTCAGCAAGATGGAGCACCGCCCCATTACCGAATCAATGTCCGGCAGTACTATGCTACACACCTCAAAGTCCCACCACGTGACCACGTACGGAACGCAATCTTTTGAAAATTTGGCATTTACGGATTTTCAGGTTATGTATCTGTCAAAGTATAGTCAATGAAAGAAATATTATTTATAGTGTTACCGCTTATGTTTAAGCGTTAAAAGTTAGTAAATCTTTATAGTATCACAATAACAATAGTTGGTTTAAGAATTTAGGAATATAAATACTGCATTTAATGAAATTCCAAAGTGTAAAGTGCAATATAAGTGATATTTTTGTGCATTGAGTCTACATTTCTCAATAAAATAGTTTTAACTAAACAACATTTATTAAAAAAAAATCTAACTTCTCTATTATGAAATAAGAATATCTGTATCAAAGGTAGGTTAATGTATTAGAACAAAAAAATATCATCTAATTTTGTAGTTTAAGGTTAGAAAAATATATTTTGACCAAAATAAATAAGTGCATTATAAGGAAGAGTGTGTTAATATGGTCATAAATAAATATAGGTATACTAAATAATTTTTGAATATGGTTCAAATTAAATTGAAGCTTTTACACCTCTAATGACAAAACTTGTGCATACCTCTTGGCATACCTACTTTAAGTTAGATTATAAGAAAACAAACAATTTTTAGAGAAACTTGCAATGTGAAAAGATTTAATACTCCCATGATATGTGATTTATTAAAATTTTTAAAGTTATAATGATTTTTCGATGTAGATCAAATATAGACGAAGCTTTTTAACTATTTGTATTGACAAAACTTTATGTAGGTACACTGTAAGCTGAATAAGAAAAACTACCACATTTTTAAATACCATATTATACAGTCTTTTAAATAATCCAAAATACTTATTTATTTTGGTCAAAATAAATTTTTAAAACCTTAAAATTACAAAATTAGATGATATTTTTGTTATAAATGCTGTTTAGTTAAAATTATTTTATGGAGAAAACCAGATATTTGGACCAAATGCACAAAAATATTACTTATTTGGCACCATACACTTTAGATTTTCATTAAATGCAGTATTTATATTCTTAAATTCTTAAACCATCCATTTTAATTGTAATGTTATAAAGATTTATAATTTATATTTTAACGCCTAAACATAATATTATTTCTTTCGTGGACTATACTTTGACAGATACATAACCTGAAAAGCCTTAAATGCCAAATTTTCAAAAGACTGCGTTCCGTACGTGGTCACGTGGTGGGACTTTGAGGTGTGGAGCATAGTACCTCGAATATTTTTGAATCGGTGAATAGGGAGACGAGGTTGGATGAAATGGCCAGCACGATCCCATGATCTGATGCCATTATACTTCTACCTATGGGGATATGTCAAAAGTTTAGGTGACTTAAGAAGACGATTAACGCTGGCGATTAGATCAGTGACGTTAGAAGTAATTTCTATTTAAGTTTAGGATGTTGCTAAGTCGTTCACGGCGAGCATTTTCCAAGATTGTCATTAATTTTTTTTTGTTTATTACGTTATCAAGAAATAAACTGTATTAGTTTATTAAATTACTGTTTATTTTACGACTTTATTCAAGATTTAATATTATCACATACATTGTAAACAATTTTTATGGACATACATATGTCAGCAAATACTTAAGATTCTTATCACTCGTTTCACGTTCTTTAAGGTCAGCTTTATGCACCTCATGTGAATTACTTATAAACATGGTCAGGTCCAACTGACAGGGCGTGTCTGGATTGGAAATAAAATATCTGTATTTGTTGTAACACAAATTATGAGGTATATTTATTTTATTGATTATTCATGTTCTTAAAGATTTAAAAATATACTCTGCAAATAAAAAATAAAACTTAAATTAAAAAATATTAAAAAAATAAAAGATGGGGCTTATACAGGGTGTTATGGAATAAATGGTAAAACATCAAGGGTGTAAAGCCACGCTGAGACAAGCATTTTGGATCTTGCATGAAATTTCACCAGGTATTTATCAATTTTAGTATTATTAAGGTTAAGTATATCGGCCATTCCAAGCCCATGGACAGGACACATCAAAAACATGTTTAAATATATTCTTGTTACTTCCTTAAGTTTACTTATTTTTTCTACGAGTATTTATGAGAAGTATTAGCCAAATTTGGCTAATACTTCTCATAAATACTCGTAGAAAAAATAAGTAAACTTAAGGAAGTAACAAGAATATATTTAGACATGTTTTTGATGTGTCCTGTCCATGGGCTTGGAATGGCCGATATGTCACTGACAGTAGAATTGAGGTTGGGTACATTTAAACTTATCATAGTTACAACAAAGATATATTTTTTTTCTACTACCACTATGTAAAAGTCACATTTCGTATTGGCATTCGTTGCTTAGAATAGTTATTTGTTTTACAAGTGTTGAAAAGCGACTTTTTCATGCGAGTTTTTAAGTTGCCCACGAGGCCGTTAGGCCGAGTGTGCATTAACACTATCTTGAAGAAAGCTTTTCTGCGACCCTTTTATTTTTTATTATTTTTAAATACAAAACAAAATAACCTAAAAACTTTTTTGACAGCTGAATGTCAAACGATGCTGTAACTTTCTTTTCACACAGACCTGTCACTTTTCACACAGAAATGTCACTTTACATTCGTGTTTTGCCTTGCCAATGAAAAGATTCATTTTCTAAGCAACGATGCCATCATGAAAAGTGACTTTTACATAGTGGTCGTATAAAAAATAAATATTTTCATTGGCAAGGCAAAACACGAATGTAAAGTGACATTTCTTTGTAAAAAGTGACAGGTCGTGTGAAAAGAAATTAACAGCATCGTTTGACATTTGTTTCAAAATAAGTATTGTATTGTAGAACTGTCAAAACATTAAAGTGAAAAAAATTCCTTTTCACTTATTTTTATATAAAATTAAATTCTCCACAAAAAAGGTCTGATTAAAAATTTTCGTCAGGCCAGCCGTTTCTGAGTATTTGAGCTTAATAAATCGATGTGTTTTTTCGATTTGCCCTTTTTACTTTGAAATTTTGTAACAAATGAATCAATGAATATTTAAAAAAGCTTACGTCGGATTCTTAAAGGAAATTTAATGTCAAAAGTTATAACTTTTGAAGAATTAAATTTAGGCAAAAATGTTAAGAGACCTTTTTTGTAAAACATTAAATTTCCTTTAAAAATCCGATGTGAGCTTTTTTAAATATTCATTGATTTATTAGTTACAAAATTTCAAAGTAAAAAGAGCAAATCGAAAAAACACATCGATTTATTAAGCTCAATTACTCAGAAACGGCTCGTCTGATGAAAATTTTCAATCAGACCTTTTTTGTAGAGAATTTAATTTTATATAAAAATAAGTAAAAAGGAATTTTTTTACTTTAATGTTTTGACAGTTCTAACGTAAAACATCAAATTATGACTAAAAATCAAAAACAGCGATGATAGACATCTTAAAATTAATATTAAGGGCTCAAATTTTCATGAAATATTTTTTTTAACATTCTGAATGACATTCTCGATATATTTTTCAAAAAAAAATAGTCAATTTTTTTGGCCCAGTCTAATATGTATGTCTAAATATCATTTAGTATTTTTTATAATATAAATAATAATTTTATATAATATATATACATATATAATAATAAAAAACATAACTGAGTAGATAGGTTTTCTAATATTACTTATCTAAACTGTATGAACATTCCTTTGCTCCGCCAACTTATAATGGACAGGCCATAATTGGGTTGGTATAATAAATTCTAATTTTTGGTGCCTTTAGTTAAATTGGGAAGGTAAGTTTATTGATTTTAAGTAACTTATACCTTAAAAATTAAAAGAATAAGATGAAAATAATTTTAACAGCTGTCAAACACGTTTTTAGGTTATTTTGTTTTGTATTTGAATATAATAAAAAATAAAAGGGTCGTAGAAAAAACATTGTGTTTCACTTGTGAGAAAAGCTTTCTTCAACTTCGTGTTAATGCACCCTCGGCCTAACGGCCTCGTGAGCAACTTAAACACTTGCATGAAAAAGTCGCTTTTCAACACTTGTAAAACAAATAACTATTGGTTACCGACGCTACTTTGCAACGATTTGGGTACATTTTTGTTTGTAATTTTGTACAAATTCAAAATTTTTCAAATTATTAATAGAATAATTTCTTTAGACAGACGGGCAAAATAAACGTTAAAATTTTTTAAAAACACAAATTGACCAGCCGATAGTTTTTCTAAAAATAAAGTTAGTTTGTAAAATAAATAAATTTTGCTTTTCCTTTAATAATTTTTGAAATATAAAAGATAAATTCAATACTAGTTTTAGGTACGAACTAAACATTTATTTTGTGTGAAGGAATAAGAAAGTTTGTAGGATTTTATTTTAATCCGTAAAAAATTCTTAGGAAAACTTTTCCTCACTATATAAGCCACAATATTGCAAATAACAAATAAGAAGTGAAAAGCAGCATTTGACGGTAAATCCTTTTCATAGCTGGCAAGGAATTTCTGATAAGTGAAATCGAATGCAGCACTGGCACATATCTATATTCCCATGTGGAATTCAAATGTAGAAATATTATTTTTAAGAGATTTAAATTTCAGGGGAATTTAACTGATTAATGTTCAAAATAAAAATATTTTTTACTGACAGATTTTTAAGTCGGTATTCGTGTTTTGGATGTGTAGTGTATTTATTTAAATACATTTGATATTTAAATTTCTAGTATTTTATATTCAAAATATTAAAATTTATATTTATGATATTTATTAAAGATTAATTTAAGCATATTACTTTTTCTACTTCTATTACGGCATTTGACCGTTCTATTAACACTTTTAATGTGGAATAACCTACATTATCAAACACAGCAAATTTCAATATTTTCGATTGAGAGCACAATCCACACAAGGCTTGAAAAATATTTGTTTTCAAATTTAACTGTAAGAACTTAAAAAAAAACATAAGAAAATAGTTTTCCATAAATAAATTTTTATCGTAAATATTATAACCACTAAAATGTATTTGCCTGCATTTAGCAGATCCATATGGCCATATTTTAGGTAAATTTCGGAAGTAAAAATGGTGTACTTTTTCACAGCTCAATTGAATTTTTATTTAGTGGCACCGTAAATCAGATATCGGCGTTTGTACGTTTTGGTGCTAACTTATAATCGATGACAAATTAAATCAGATTCTGACAAATTTATTGCGCCAAAAAAACTGTAATACTCCTGTAATATTCTACGTGTTTTTGAAACATATTTATGGACAGAAGTTTTTAATCGAAATGTAAACTAACAATTTAAAACAATATTTTTCCTTTAATATAATTAATTTTTTTAAATATGGTTTTGACAATTTTGGTTTTTCCTACAATATAATAAACACCAAAAAGGGCGCTGCAATATGTAAATATATATGTGTAATAAAAAAGATTTTTGCGAATTTAATTAATTAACTTTTTTGTTTCAAACAAAAGCTGTATTGTAATAATAGGCTTAATAAAATCTAATAATAGCATTAGTTTTTGGTCATTTAGTTTAAATATGGTTTAATACATAAATAAGTCACAAAAGTCAGACATTTTTAAGGACATTTAAGAGAGTATGAAGAGAATTTTAGTTTATTTTTAGATAGTTTTAAAACATTTTTAGGAAGTAGGTTTATTTTGTAAAGAAATGTAAAATATTTAGTTATTAACTGTTTTAAGCATTTCAAAAAGCGTAAAAGAGTTTTGTATATTTTAGGGAATTTTATACAAAATGTTTTCTTTTACCATGCTTATTCTAGCTATTTGTTGTCAATTACCTTGAATAAATTCAAGCTTAAAATTTTCTTGATAATTATTGTACTTTAATCTTTAACAGCTTACTTTAAGTTTAATTAAAAGTCGTCAAACCAGAGAAGTATGACGCGAAAAGTTTTAAAGGTTACTTGGGCTGTGCAGATTATTTATTAAATAAATAGTTGTAAAGTTTTTGAAAACAAACTTTCGCGTTTATATATAAAGCTTGTATTTTAATTATTAACTGGAATTGAAAACAATTTTGGCCATATTTACGATTTACAAAGTTTAATTAGAGCGTTTTAATAATAAATTTATTAAGCACTTTAAAGTTAATACGTGTGCATTTCCCCAGAGACATACATACACGTATGATGGAAAGTTTTGAAAATTTAGTATTTTTATTTGCAGTTTTAATTTAATTTAATGTTAAGTGTTTTAATTCAATTTATATTTTGAATATGTTAAAATGCTTTTTCTCGTATATTTCTGCTTTAAACCTTTTTTTGTTTAATTATTAATTTTTTAATAAAAACTCCTTATTATTACTATAATATAGTAATTAATTTTTATATTTTATACACAAATATACAGTTATAAAATAGGTATTAGTAAATACCTCAAATAATTGGGGTTCATGTATAGGTATGCGGCTGGATCTTCTTATTAACTGTAGGGGCCTAACTTTACTAGTCGTGTACTTCAGGATCATCTGAATCCGTGTCGCTATCCATTTGCTAGTCATGTACCAAGTCTGGACTACTCTTACCAAATACTGACTTCAAAGAAGATTTAGTAATTTCAACAAGTTGTCATTTTACAAGGCTAAAATGGAAAACTGATACACACTTCTAAATAAGCAGCTGCTTTAAAGACGATTCAACAACTTTTACCAAATACTGACTTCAAGGAAGATTCAGTAATTTAAGAAGTGGTTATTTTGCTACCTGAAAAGAATTAGAAAACAGAACTACTCCATTATTTACCCCACTGTGCTAAGAGAAACTTGTTAACATGTTAAAACATTGCTCTTGATAATTGGTGGTTGTTTATTGAATACTAAGGTGATTGAATCTTTTACTTTGTTTGCCTTCCTATGATTTATGACTTTTAGGCGACTCACAGTGTTTCTATTCTCGAAAATATCGGCAAAACCTTAAAAATTGACATTTTTTATCAGGAAAATTTTGAGTTAGATGGGTAGTTAATCCTGTATTGAAAAAAATTATATAAATCACGTATATTTTATTTTGTACATCAGTTTAAACTTGACGCTTTCAGTTGAAGGTACTTTACACGCGATCGCTGCGGAAAATTGTTTATTGTTTAAAAGTGAATAACTTGTGTTTGGTGTGTCCGATTGTTATGCGGTGTGATGAAGGGTGATCTTCAAGGTATGCAAAATTCAGATATGTATTTGCTTTTTGTAGATTTTGCTTGTACAACGGGTTATTGTTTTTTTTATTTCTGGGTTGCGTTCATGACGTTTACTCGATTGACTCGGTTTGGGAGGAAATATCCATGACTGAATTGCAAATCTTCCCGTCCACCATACAAAGTTTTGGTTTGCTGTTTAGTTTAAATTCTGTTTCTGTACCGAATATTTTAGTTGGGTATAATTCAGATATTTGCTGTTTTATTTTAGAGATCTCTGATGTTATTAAACTATGTGATTCCGATTAAAGCAATCTTTATTGGTCTGCACCATTTTGTGCTTGAAGAGCAAGGATTCTGCCATAATATCCGTTTTTTATTGTTTAAATCAATGTTATAGAGCTGTACAGGAACTAAGCTTATAACAAATATGGCGTGTTTGTCCCATTGTAAATTTAAGTTTTTCAGTGGGGGCGTTAAGCCTGCAGTCCGTTTCTAACCCTAACCTATTTAGTTGGCTACTGCGACTTCTTAGGATGTAAGTAACTTTAGTTTATGTAGATATTTTATTTTAAAACAATTTTTTGGAATATTCACTACTACCTAGTCAAATTATGTAAGATTTTTAGGGTTTACTATATCAGGATTTGTCATGCAAAGAGTATAAAGATTTTCTTTCTATAATCCTATGTTAGTTCAGGCTTATCCTATAAGTATATATGCGTTGTCTTTACCTACCTATATTTAGATATACTTGTAATTTTTTTCTTCTAACATAATATAATATTAATATTATAAGCCTTTATTAGCTCCAGGTCTACAAGTTAACAGGGCTGTGCGCAATATAATTTAATAATACAATTTACAGACACCCTGTAAAATATAATTCTAAAAACCCTAAAACCAAAAAAAAATATTTGAAATCTTTAACTTTAATGTTTCAATAAAATATACCAAATAACGTTTGTTATTATACGTATAAAATCAAATTATTATAATGCAGTATACCGTCAAAGCCACTTTAAATTAAAATGTCCATATCCATTATAGAGGCAATATAGTTACTGAAAATTTACTGCTTGAATAGTCAAGATTGAGTATCGAATCCAATAATGAGATCATATTGGCCGTCATAAATTCAAATCAAATTTGATTTTATGGATGCTTGATATTGCGTACATTATACTAATCTCTATATACTGTAATGACAGCCATAATACAGATTATAGTACCTACCTTTTTCAAATTATCTTATGTAAATTTTAAATTAATAATGAAATAGTGTATGTATTTCAAGATAATATATTTATTTTATTTGTTTTACAGGGCTTATGTAGTTTCAGCAGTTTTTTGAGGAGCATGTTAAAAAAATATTTTGTTGTATTTTTAATGTTTATAAAATACAGACCAATAATTTAACATATTTTTTGTCATTATGACCACTAAGAATGTCTACGAGGTGTGTTCAGAAAGAAAATAATGGGAATTGTTAAATTTCGCGGGTTCGGAGGGTCCGGTTGTCATAAAATTTTCTTTATTATGTTGGTATACATGCCCCCGAAGTATAATAAAAACTTTAGCTGTTTTCATTGTTTACTTTGTCTGTGGCAGCCGCTAAGGTTAGACGTGTTTTATGAGCTCGGCGATTTTTCGTTCGTTAAAAGAAATGGATCAAAGAATTTTGTATCCAATTTTGCTTAAAAAATAAAATAAATTCTGTGAAATGTTAACAAAGGCCTATAGTGAGTCTGCTATAAGTAAAACAAGAGTTTACAAGTGGTATAAGAGTTTCCAAGATGGCCGTGAAGACGTTGAAGATGACGAACGCCCCGAACGCACAAGCGCATTAACAACCGAAAAAAACATGGAAAAAGCGAAAGAAATGGTTATAAACCATCAGAGAAGTCGCTGATGATGTTGATATATCGATTGGCTCATCCCATGAAATTTTTTCGAATGTTTTGGGTATGAAACGCGTAGCAGCAAAATTTGTTCCAAAATTATTCAATTTTGAACAACATTTTTGGCCAAAAACAATACTGTGATGATGCCCCAGCCTCCATATTCGCCAGACATGCCTCTGTCTGACTTTTTTCCATTCCCAAAAATAAAGAGAACCTTAAAGGGCTGTCGTTTTGCAAGCATAGATGACATTAAAAGCGCATCGCTGAAAGAACTTAAGGCTATCCCAAAGATCGAGTTTTAGAAGTGTTTCGAGTATTGGAATAAGAGCTGGCACATGTGAATAATATCCAATGGGGACTATTTTAAAGGCAACAACATTAATCTACACGAATAAATAAATATTTGTTTCAAAAAACAAAAATTCCCGATATTTTCTGAACACACCTCGTATATCAGTGAATTTATTAAATCCTTAAACATATTGTAAATTACACTAGTTTAAATTATGCCCACCATATCCCATTATAATTTTTCCATGTATTTTGACCCACTAAACACGAAAATCACAAAAAAATTGTTTATGGAAGCGTTTTTAAAATATTTATTTGTTTTTTTTTCGGAGGTGTTTTGACGTTTTTGAGTATAGCTTGAAATCTAATTAATCGATTTGGTCAAACAAGCCCTTAAATTGAAGGTATTGAGCCCTATAAAACTTTATTTTACATACTTTTGATATCGGATAAGTATTTTGACGCTAGCGATTTTAATAACTTAAAAAATTCGTTTTTATGGTAAAAATTGAGGTCGAAAATTTACATATCGTCCTGGGAAAGGTTTAAATCAAACAGATAACTTCAGTTTGGATTTTTTCTTGAAGCTGACATTTTTACAAAAAAACAAGCTAATGTTTATAAAAAAACATGAAAAAATGGCGAATTTTTCAGTGGAAGACTTGTTAATGTGTTATTTAGTTATGTGGGCGTTTTAAAGGTGGGAGTATAAAAATATACAAATTTACAAATCACTATAAATCGAAAAAAATAAAATCCAAACTAAATCTTGTAAGAAACAGTTTCGTTGCATCGAAGCCAAAAAGTGTTTACTCCAATTTAAATGATGTATGCAAATTATCGTGGAAGAGGAAATCGTGAAATCCCTTCTTGCAGAGTCAGTGAGCGTTGTCCGGCTATTGCCCGGCAATACTGGTATCAGCCGTCTCCGATCCCAAGTCCGGTGTCGGTGATTATCTGGCCACTGAGTCACGTGCACACGACTCCGGGGTTACTCCGGTAACCGATCATTCGAACAAATAGCCACGGTCTAGGGAATAGTGCGGAGGATCCGGGGGAGCAAAACCGGCAGAACGGACCGCCGACGGTTCTACGTTGAGTTTTTATGGATATTGCCGCAGTGGGAGCACTGTAAAAAATGGTTTCCTATTTAGATTAAATATTGCAACGTACACATTCAATTATTAAGTGTTCTTAGTTTGAATCATGGTTATTCTCATGTTTTATAGGATTGAAATAAATACTTTGTTAACCTTAAAAGTATTGTTAGCATAATGTAAGTTAGTAGTTTCATTATAGCTGCCATTAAAGCCTTATTTAATTTAACCCTTTATAGGGCAGAATCAATTAATTGTTATTTTTTTTTTTTTTTTGGTAAGACCTACCTATTTTGGATATCTTAAGTTATTTTAATTATTTATTATATTATTATTTTGAAAATACAACTGTTTTTTTTAATTTATAATGGTGGATAAAATGGAAACCACTGTCCATAAGATGATAGATGGGCGGTGGTCTAAATGCGAACCACATATTTAATTTAATCGTTTTTTTGCGTTTCTGAAAGGATTTTATTTTTTATTTTTTTTAACAGCAACATGATTTATGCTGTAAAAAATCAAATATTTATTTCCAAATTGTTCACTGAAAATGGTCATTATTCTTATCTGGAAACGGTTTTAGTAAATTTCAATTTCTCAAAGTTCCTTCATTTTTTGATTCTACCTAATCTTGTGTTTGTGACTAAGTTACATTTCTATGATGCATATTATTATTTTTATTTTCACTGGTCAATTTTCAAAAATGACCTACTACTGGTAGTTTTCTTTGAATCTGATGAGTAATCGCGATACTGAGTCATTTGAAAGAACATCTGCATCAGAGTCATTTTCACCCTCAAATCTATTCAAAATTTGTTTTCTGAAATGTATACTGCCTACGATTACGTAGGCTGGATTGTGCTGAAGTATTGGCAGAAGTTACTTGTAAACATGAAGATGTACTTAGTGAATTCAGACCAAAAGTACTTGGGGACTCTTGATGAGAGGAACTTGGTGTAACTAATGCTCGTCGCTATTGCCCTCAATCTCCGAATCTATAGCCTGATCTTCGATTATACCAACGACTAGATAAAATAGTTTACTTGAATCCAATTTTTCAAAAAAATAAAAAATACTGGACGTTTATAGCAACAATTACTGCAAATGTTACTTTTTCGCAATTTTGTGGGAACAGGCAATGGTTAACATTGGTTCTAACAGGTGCCAAATTTAAATTGTGCAGCAACACAAATAACAGGCAATGGTTAACATATAGACCACATTGGTTCTAACAGGTGCCAAATTTAAATTGTGGCCAATATGATAGCCACTGCACATTATGAGTTCATTTATTTGTACTTTGGTCGAAGTTTGGGTTATCTCTCATTTCTAAATAATCTGTAATGGATGTGGTTAACATAGAGACCATTAACCTATAAAGGGTTAAAACCAATTCAAAGTTGTATAGAATATTTTAAGAATGAAAAAATACTTACATTATCTATATACATATTTGAATGTATAAAGTAGGTCAACATGCATAGTTTTGTTAAAAATGGATAACACATTATAAATACCAGGAATAAAAACAAAGTATTTATACCATTTCATTTAAGGAAGAGAACTCAACAGGGAATTCATTTCTGGGGAGCAAAACCATATTTCAAACACATGTATTCAGCAAACCAAAAGAAGACTTTTAACTATTTTTTAAAAAATTTGATTAGAGAATGCATTTTTTCTACGCTTATTACGGAATTTGACAGTTATTATATGACTTTTTAATCTGGAATTACGTATATTCCGTAAAGTGTTACAGAATAATTATTCCGCACAGGTTCTAATGATGGAATGAGCACTGGGGGCGACATCTCTATGTTTATTTTATAACTCACTTGTATTCCTACCAAATCTAGTTTTTTCAGAAAGGCCCGGTAGAAAATATTAATCGGTAGTATACAATAGGATTTAAAACAGTTTGCGTTAATAAAAATACCCAAAATATATCTTCTTTACAAGCTACTAGCTTGAAGCTAGTTGTAATTCTATTTGGCCGATTTAGTAGGATCCTATTAGAATATTTAGGTTTGACTTAGTCCCAAAGAGATGGCAGCACTGGTTAATTGTTTACGTCTGTCATTAGTTAATTCAAAATTTGGAATTCAAATAATAACTTATTTGTCATTCCTTACAATTTGTCCATTTCTTCTTTATACTTCCTAATTTAGGTTCTGCAAAATTATGTAAGTAATTTTTATAAGCTTATTTAAAAATTATCTTATTTACTACCATCATAAAATCTAACATCTGTCAAAAGATAACCTAACTTTTTTCCAATTAAATAATTTCTCTGGTATTTTTTATAAGCGTAGAAAAAGTATAGTCTGAAACACGTTTGGAATTGCATATTCCACTCTCGTGAAACCGTCACACTCGCCTTCGGCTCGTGTGACAAACTTTTCACTCGAGCGGAATATGCTGTATTCCAAACTTGTTACAGAATATACTATTACAGTATAACTGAATTTTCAGAATACAAATTTTAAACTTCATTTAATTGTATACCCAAAATAATTTTCGGAGAACTTTTAAATTTTATCTAATTTATTTATTTACTTGTAGGTATGCAACTAGTTATTTAAAATAACTTTTGTAAATTTTTCATTTTTCTTGACATTCCATATAAATTGTTGATGAATAAATCTATCTATCTATATGGGTACAATTGTAATTTTTTATTATTTATTATATTTTTGGCATTGTAATCATTTTTATTAAGGTTTTTCAATTTTTAAGACAATTTGTTTTTGATTGAGGGCCGGACCTCAAAACAATTTTTTTGTTTTTTTTTTACAAAAAAAACCTGATTAATTTTTCCATAATTCAAAGTCAGGTACTGAAATATTCCAATAGTTCGGCAAGATAATCGATTTAACATCATGTTGAGGTCTTATACCGTGTTTCAAAAAAAATAGCCATAAGAAGTAATCCCATATCGTGAGATCTGCTCTCTTAAAATGAAATAGTCCAAATTCTACTATTTGAATTAGTACCAGCATTTTTTACTAATGAAATATTAAATAGTCATTTTTACTACGTAAATAGTTAAAGTTTGATTAATTTAAGATTAGTCACCATCTTTGACTATTTCTGAGAGTTAAAAGTAACTAATTTCTTTAATCGTTTGCGGCTAACAACGAAGTATAATTTGAATTAAATGCATATAGGTTCCATGATTAAATGGCCCATAAAAACAAAGATTCAAAAAGTTTAGCTCAAAACAGAAACACATAAACTTATAAACTTTAAAATATTATGAGCAATATTTATTGACAAATAAGATTGATTTTTATAAGAGTGACTGATAGCCACATTGTTTATGACAATAGCTTGACAAGTGACAGTCCTGAGTTCAATCCCCGGTGGGTCAAAACTTTTTTAAATTTAAATCTAATAATTTGACTATTTTATTCAGTAGAATTTGACTAATTATTAGTGACTGCTTTTTCGCTATGACAATTAGTCAAATAAGAATTATAATTAGTTTTTTTTGACTAATTCATTTTAAGATAGTGGGGGCAAGCGTGCGGCCCTCTATAATAGAAGCCCCCCAAAGTTTATTCTCTACAAATGGTCCAAAATAGATTAATTACATTCTTAAATACCTATACATTCACAATCCATCCCCTTTTAATTTAAAATATTATTTACAAAGTATAATACTCATTAAAACTTGGAATTTTGTAATTTCAGTAAGAAATGTCGCAGTTTCTAATCAAATGTTTCAATAACAGATTTGATAAATCGCCTGATGCTTTTATTGTTTAAAGGGTCTTTAAAAGGATAATTCATTTTGAACTAAAAATAAACGTAGATTGTTTTTTTGCATAGTTTTCCTAAATATAAGCTAATAAATCATGTTTCCTCGCAAATATTGGACTGCCAAAAAAACATTCACCGAGCTTTGCTTTGGGAATGTTACCACCTCAATATATATATATATATATATATATATATATATATATATATATATATATATATATATATATATAGCCCCCTTCGGCCCCCGGTGATGGGGGTGTATTTTAGAATGAATGTTGGGTGATCTCGGATAATTTTATTACATTAATTATAATTATTAAACAAACTACATTTTATCCCTAATTAAAATTACCTAGTTACAAATATTACTGGATAGGTAATTAATTGCGGATTACACGAAAATTATTTACAATAACCACTACCTTATTACAAACATTGGTTTCTTTTGATTTATCAGGATTTCGCTTTGTTTTTAGGCAAACTTATAAATTATTTTAGTTGATATTGAACTTCTTTGTGCAATTGTACACTACCTATTTAAAATGTAATAATTTGAAAAAAATAGACATTTTCGAGGAAATTTTGTTCCCTGTGGTTGTGGTATTTACATTGTGCTGGGCTTTTTGTGTGTGTTTTAAGGTAGGTATTTATTCACATTTTATACAAAATTAATATATCACATCATGCACCCTTTTAATAAAAAATAATAATTAACAAACAAATAATTCTCATAAATAATGCTACAACTGAATAACTAGAAAATTTACGAATCCAGTTCTACTAAATACTTACATAGGTACCAGTTTTAGAATATTTTTATTTATTAATGTGTTTTTCCAGATATCTAATTGTAGCATCAAGGGGACGATATTACACTGTTTAAAATATCTGTAGTGTAAAGGGTAATCTAAAAATGGTGTCTAAATCCAACACCAAGTGGTGTTAATATAAACACCATGAATTATGTTTGAAAATGTTGTATACGGCAAATACCAAAACGGTGTTTATCTAAAAATATTTTATCCTTTCGAACTACTGAGAAGAACACAATATTTAACACTGAAAAGGAGTTCAATTTACACTATTTTAGTATGAATTTTGAACAGTGTATCTAATTGTAGCATCAAGGGGACGATATTATTTAGGTATACCTATAGTTATATGTACTATAGTTTTTTTTAGAAATTATACCTTATTAATGGGCACTTAAAAGTAGGTAACTATGAGGGGCGGCAATGTCTGGAGCCGGTCCTGGAAATCATATTGTATTAAAAATATTACGTACCTACATAAGAAAATGCTGATATAATATCGATAACTTTTCCATTAGGTTTTTGACCCCCGTTTACATAATTTTTATGAAAATTGCTGGCAGTTTAAACTATTTAGAGGTTTTTGGACAAAAACTGTTTTTTCCACCACTGTGGTTAAGTTAACAAACAGAGTCCTTGCCACATGCAAAGATCAAAATAAAATTCAAAGTGCTGTGCTGGGGACTTGACGAGCCAGAAAGTGCGTTTAGAACAACGGCGTTCACTTTGAAAATATTTCTCAATAGTGTTGTCTTGTTTTCTTTTTATTGTTCATTTAAAAGATTTTTTTAAAACCCTTTAAATACTTGTTTGGGGTTTTATTAAAAATAAAATATTTTTTGCACTTGTACTAAAATATTTTTTAAGTATCCACAAAATAAATAGTCGAATAAATTCTTAAAATGAAAAAAGAATTCAACCGATGATTTTAAATTAAATCGATTTTCTTGCTGAACGAATAAAATATTGGGTTAAAAAAATTAAATATTTTAATTACCAACTGGTTTTTGAACGCTGCAGCGCGTTGCTATAGCCTTCTGACTAAGTTATGCCAAAATGGCTGATAAAATTCAACAGCACCATATATGGTGCTGTTAAATTTTATTAGCCATTTTGGCATAACTCAGTCAGAAGGCTATGTTTTTGTGAACAAATTCCAAGTTAATTTTTTTAAGGTCCGGTCCTGACTTTTTTAAAATGACCGATGGGCTTTATTACTTTAAAAATTTTGAAATAATTTTTTAATTATGAAAAAAAAATTCGGGAATTATGGAATATTTATAAAATTTGTCCTAATTTTCTGTGAGACGGTCTTAAGCTGTAACGCCCTAAAAAAAACAAATTCTGTGGGTAAAAGGCATAAGGGGATAAGTCAAAAAAAGCAATTTTTCGGTAGAGACTTAAACGTGTTCGCATTAATTCAGGAAATATATTTATGGTTAGCGAGCATACCCTTTTGCTAGCATATGACATGTGCTGGCAAAAGGATATACCCGCTAACCATAAATGTATTTCCTAAATTAATGCGAACACGTTTAAGGCACTACTAAAAAATTGATTGTTTTGACTTATCCCCTTATGCCTTTTACCCACAGAATTGTCCTTTTAAAATGACAAAATTTACTTTGTCATTTTATAACATTTGATTAAAAAAATAGACAAAAGTCTATACAGGGTGTCCTAAAATTAGTGCACCATACTTTAACAGCAAATTCTACGTGCAAAAATAAGAAAAAAAGTCCCTATAAACATAGGTCATGAAATGCCTCTTAAGGGAGCTCTATCCCCCAAACCGAAAGCCCCTGAAGATGGTTTTTATTTAATATCTCCAAAACCGTTAAAGATAGAAAAGTGAAATTTGGGGAATTAATTAAACTTTTTGTGACCAATAAGACGTAAAAATAACAATTTAGAAAATTTTATGAGGTGTGGGTCAGATTGATAGGAAGTGGGGTTAAAACCACCTTAACTTTTTTTTACGCCTCTTGTACCAGAATTTGATGTCAGATTATGAAATTTTGAAGTTTTGCACATAAAAAAGGTCGCCTTGTTGAACTTCGATAACTTACACCATTTTCGCTTAAAATCGATTTAAAAATTATTTTACATGGCACAAAAATTCACAATTAAATCACAACCATAGACATGGACTCGCGTGGTCCTTGGAATACGGCTGCCATGTTTAAAAATAGAATAATTCAAGACAGGTGAGAGTTTTATGTAGTAAGTGACAGGGTTTTTCTACTATTTTATAAATATTAGATAAAAACCATATTCAGGGGCACCCTTTTCGGGGGCTGTAGCTCCCTTAGGAGGTATTTCTCGACCTATATTTATAGGGACTTTTTTCTTATTTTTGCACGTAGAATCTGCTGTTAAAGTATGGTGCACTAATTTCGGAACACCCTGTATAAACGCGAAAACATTGCGAGTGTTTGATGTTTGAGTTTGTATGGTATAGCTTTGCAGTGACATTTCTTTATGCAGTATAATTTTCAATCTTAAAATAAGTTGTGAAAACTAATTATTAGGTTCTGTGAAACAAATGAAGTCCACTACAAAGAATAAATTATTAAAAAAGGTATGGGAACCAAAAATAACGCAACAAAAAACATGCAGTACCTATATTGAATGAAGCGAAAATCTCGAGAAGAAAAAAAAACAAAGATAAGAAAAACATAAAAGTAGAAGGATTGTAAACCAAATATCCCTAGATAATCACGTGTTCGTAATCCAGTCTTGCCGGATATTCTGGACGAAAATGACAGATTGATAATTTTGGTTGAACACAGTCAACATATCGTTTATTATTACAGGTATAAGTGCATACGGGAAAAAATATATTTCTTATTGTCTCGTTTGAAAATATGCATTAATTAAAGACATGGGCTGTATAGGAGATGTATTTAATTAACGCATATCTTATAAGATGACAATAAGAAATCGATGCACTTATACCTGTAGAATTGGCAAATAAAGTTTTATCAACATTCAAAACGCAGTTTAGCAATAAAATAAACGGTAACATCTTAGAAATTTTAATAAATTTTTACTCGCTAACCAGACGGCCAATCTTTCTAAAACGTTGAAAATGTCTCTTATGGGTGAATCTCACGAAATGTCCCCCGATAGTGTTACCCCGTGATATTTAATAAAACTAAATAAGTTTTACCTACACTTTTATTGTGGTTTGATCTTTCATAATTAAGTAGATTTTACAGCTCAGGTTCCAGATTTTTAACCGCAATTAATTATTTTTTAGAATGTTTAAAACCTATCCTCCGTGACTGTTACTCTTTCTAGGTTAACCTATATGTTTTCAAATATGTGAGGTAGTAAAAGCATACTAAAAATATCAGTTTACTAAGTAAATTAAACACATTCAAAGCAATCGAATCAAATATAAAATTTTATTAAAAATTAAAAAAAATAATCTTTAAAACCATTTATGTAGGTGTTGATAATTGATTCTATCCTCCGCGAATCTGTTTTTGCTTTAAATTTTATGTAACGGATGGGGATTTAATCATTTTAAGTAAACAAAAACCTCTGTTTACGACATTATAGATGCATGTGATTCCTGAAGGTCAGATAGAATTTAAATGCAGATGAGAGTGTTGCTGTTTTATAATTCAAAAGTTTTAGTTCATTAATTTGCTATTTAAAAACTATCCACCGTGAAGTGTAATATCTTAGTAAGTAGATTTTTTTTATAAATTATGGATGATAATTTGCGTTTTAAAGATCATGTAAGTTCGCTCGTAAAAAATCCTATGTATCTTTAAAAATATTATATACAAACACAAATATTCTTAATTTTAAAGTAAGAAAAAAGCTTTGTGAGAGTTTAGTAATATCTATTTTAAATTATTGTAATATAGTTTATTACCCTTGTCTCGACAAGCTAACAAAGTTACGTTTGCAAAAATTTTTAAATAGCTGCAGTAGATTTGTGTACAGGTTAAGAAAATATGGTCATGTTTCCTCAAAGATAAGGGAATTGGGCTGGCTAAATGTAGAAAATATAAGTATAATTTATCAATATTCACTCACAATATTTTAAAAACCTGTAATTCACCCTATTTGTTAAATAAAATTTCCTATAAGGCATCAAAATCATGACGTTAATTTAAGATCTGTAGATATACTTTCTATACCTAGATATCATTTAGCCATTTAACGTAAACATTTATTAAGCTCAGATATAAAATTATTAAAAGCCAATGGAGTTAGCCTATAATAAGTGTTATTATAACTGTAAAATTTATAGGTTTTATACTTTTGTTTTATATAATAAATTATAAGGTATTCAGGATATAATTATCTTAAGTTGTACAATAAGAATTATTTTGTTATTTTCAAATTACCCATGGGTGCACCTACGATATACGATGTAGTTTTGTAATTTGTTTTGTAATTTAAAAAAAATTATTTTTTTCTTCTTCTGGAGGTTAAGTAGAATAGCAATGGCTAGACTTCGCCTCTTTAAATAAAGACGTTTTATTATTATTTTTATTATTATTATTATTATTATTATTATTATAAATATTTTATTTATGTACAATTGTATTTTTTTTAAATAAGTTGTCAAAAGATGCAATATATTATTTTAAATTTACAAAGGGATGTTTAAAAAAAACATACGAAATCCTAACCTCCGTGAAGCTATCTTCCGTGAAGCTCTAATATTCAAAATGTATGATTTTTTAAAATTCTTGCATTAGTGCAGAACCGCTTATGTTATGTTATTACTAAACCTGGTGGCTTCCCAAAAACCCCATTCTAGACTAACAGTGAAACAACCATAATCATAAAAAAATAATCATTTTCACTTGGGGGATATCTTAATATTTACAACCTAGAATATAAGATACATGCTATGGATTGTATTAATTTTGTAAATTAACAAGAATTAAGGTAGTTGTCGTGGTACAATATTGTCAAAAAATTTTAGATTATACGCACCGTAAAAGTATACGAGCTTGTAGCTAAGTGAAATTTTTCGCAAGACTGTACCCTGGAGACGTTACCTTTACGTAATACTTTCAAATATTTTCATAAGTTTTAATCCGGCAACGTCGCTTAGATATATTGGAGACTGAATCAATCTGTTTGAATTTACTGCGGAAATAATATCTATACTCGCGCACAGCGTTGCCAAGTTGTTTGTATCTGACACTAGTGATGTATACTTTTTACAAATTGTTGAACTTTAAACAGTTATTTATAAATAATTGGACGGTCAAAAATTTTTTATTATTTTTTTTTTAAACTCAGCAAAAATACATTAAAAAACTGTTAGTTTTTTGAAAGCTTCTGACAGTTAGTTTTTTTTTATAACTAAGAAACTGGTACAGAACTACAGAAAGCGTACCTATACAATCCATGTTCCAATTTTTAATTGAATTTATCTCGGGTTATAGACGGTCAATCGACTTCAAATTTTAAGGATATTAATAAGTATACAAAAATTTAAAATTTTCTGATGGTATGCTTAAAAGCATACGTATACAGCATGACAACTACCTTAAGTTAAATATATTGTTTTAATTTATTAGTAGTGCTTTGCTTTTTGCTTATAACAATAACAATAACTGTTTAGTACCTAAGTCATGCCCATCGGATAGAAGAGAAGCGGACAGAGGGAAAATTAGGGACTTGTAGCGGCCATTAATTTTTTGTTTACTTGCACCGACATTATATGCAAACCCTTTTTTCTTATCTTGCGGCAGTGAATTCTTTTAAACCCCATAAAGCCGGAATATAATCGGAATAAATTTCGGGGTGCGACGCGTAGGGCAGCGCTTTCTGCCAAATCCCGACCGACCGACATACACTATCGGACGGGATGATCGGTAACCTACACTTGCGAGCACGACGCCCCACAGTGGGAGGAATTTCAAAAATCGCGGACAAAATTAGGGACACATTATTTTAAGCCATTTTAAGGTTTATGCGGTGGTATATTTATGCTAAAATATTAATATTAATAAAATGTTTTAATTATGTACACAAATTCACAAATTTGTTTTAAACAATTTGGAAAAATTCGGTATTGTCGATCCTCCATTTTCCAAAAAAATAAATTAATAAACAAATATATTACGCAATATTACCTAAGCTAAAAATAGAAAAATAAACCAAAAAAACAATAACAATTAAAGAATATTCGAGCAAAATCACTTATATACATTTTTTCGATACATCTTTTCCTTGTAAATTTCGCATCCTTTGCTTTATTTATATCGACTACTAAAGTGACTTGGTCCAAAAAACCCTATATCGCAAGCAAGCAAAACCAGTTAAATCCACGTTTTTTACCTACTCTCTAAAAATGAATTAGTCACAAATGACTAATTTAATAGTTATTATTGGCTGCTTTTTTACTTGTACCATAGTTAACCATGGAATATAATGGTATCCCAAAATTTAACATCTAATTCTTATGTAAAATTGTCCCCTGAATCCGAAAATGCCATAAAAAATTATAAAAGTGGAGCAGTTTTTGAAATATAGTCAATTCCATATTAAATGAAAAATTGACTATATCTCAAAAACTGTTTTACTTTTTTAACTTTTGACGATATTTTCGGATTCAGGGGACAATATAAGATTTATCAATAATATTCAGGTTTTCGGTTAGATACTTTAAAAGTTTGTTGTGTTTTTCTTTGTTACTAACATTTTTAATAAGTTCATACATCTCCTTATTAGTCGTTGATGGCATTTCTACATAAAAAGAAGCAAGTTATTCAAATAAACATGTAATATTTATATTAATATTAATATTATAACTCACCAAATATTATTATAAAGCGTTAATAAACACAAAAACACTATGAGATTGTATGTATGATTGACTTTCACTGGAAACTGACGTTTTAGAATTAGCAAAAGGCAACTATGATGACTTATAAATATTCGACTAATATGATAAATTCATGGACATATTTCATATTCTGCTGAACAGACAGGCAAAAAAAGGCAGCTTAATTCTTTTGACTTTAAAAAAAGAAAATTTGATGAACGTTCTGGTACCAAATACTTTGCCTCACACCAAGGCACACCTAAAGAAATATCTTGTGGTTTGTAAAAGATTTATCTACTTTTAAAGGCGATGGTAAAAGGTTTATAAAAACCCTATTTATGGTAAAATTTGCAATTTTAGACTTTTATATGAAAGAACAAGGATAAGGAATGTGGTAAAATATACCATCATTTCCTTTCATTAATTAGGCAAAACAAAAATGGGCTTAAAAAACTTACATACAATTTGCTCTAAAAAACCGACACGAACAATGTAACTTTTTAAGCAAGTTTAAGCGGGCATTTTATCATAAAAAAATATATTTCTTTTAAAATCATAATCTCTGTGCTTTCTTTTTTTATAACTCGTAATTTAAAATTTACTATGTTGATTTTTACAAAATAGGGTTTTGTCCGCGATTTTTGAAATTCCTCCTAGTGTGCGCCCGTCCGTGTAATACTTTACACGGATTTATCTATCGCTTAAACCAAAGGCATATGCAATTGATATTTTACAACTAATGGCGGTTTTATATATTGTACGATTTATTCCTTCAGACCCAAAAATATATGGGTTGTAATAAACTCAACAGTATTTAATTCATTATGTACAGTATAATATTACAACACTGAAAAAAAAGATTTCTTATATTTAGAACACCTATTATCTTAAAAATATTTTTTTAATTCAAGTCAACTTGCTTTAAAATGAGAATATATATATCAACTAAAAATATTTAACTTTTTTAAAAAAGAATTTTGTAGTTTACATGGAAAAAACTTTTGTTTTGTTTATATAACTGTAATATGTAATCTAGGATGCAATGACAAACAAATGATTTGTTGATAGCAAGAAATGTTTGACATTGAATGTCAAAACATCAGAATTTGCTTATTTCTTTCTGAATGGAACGGACAGGTTATCATGTTTGTAATAAATACAAAAGATAAATGTTCGGTATCGGTAATTTGAGAAAAATTTGTAAAAAATATTTTTTTAAGTAAAAGAATGTAATGTAAACATGGTTTTTCATTCCGAACAAAAGTTTATATTAGATATAACAATATGCAGAACTTTTTATAAGGAATAACTTTTCTTCGTAAAATTAATAATAAGAAAGTTTCCCAAATGTTGCCAACTTAAGTAGACATACTGTATATATAATTAATTTCATATATCTAAAATTTGAAAGTGATATTAGAAATTCCTGATTAAAAGGTACTACAGCGTTCCATAGAAATTGTTCATTACTGGATAATTTTACAAAATATTTTACAATTAGATTTGCAAATATATTTTTAAAACTGAAAATTATCAAACATAATTGCAAATAGTTATGAATAAAAAATACAGACTACATTGGTGGTGAAACGTTTGATTTTTCACAGAGATATTCTCAGGGAGGTTCTTTAGGGTAGTGAAAGTCCGGATGAGGGAGACAGATTATTTATTGCTATATTTACAACTTGTTATTATTTTGATTATAATATTGGACAGTGGTTAACCCTTGTCCCCTCAGATTTGAATAAAACTCGGTATTTTGGTGTTAAAAAATAAAGAGCCCTGTATTTTTTTGTTTTAATAAATTCTAAGTTTCGGCGTTTCGAAAATAAAGCGATTTTTAGTTCCTTAAAATTCGCTCAAAATTAGACGTAGATTCCATTTCCCTGTTAACAAAAAATTCAATACCGACAGACAGCTGTTTCGACCTATATTGGGTCCCATCAGTGTCGTTGGTGGAACGCACTCAAAACAAAAAACTTTGGCGAGGTGTTGGTTCAATTTTTTTCATATGAACATTACCAGTAATGGGTCAAGAAAGTTTCTTAAAGAAAATTGAATGTTTACCTTAATTTTTAGCCCGGTCGGGATAATTCTAGATTCCTTTAGGCCATATTAGTATCTGTGATACAATTGCTGAGTGCAGTCTCGGTTGTATAGTATGTACCGATTGCGGCAAAGGCCACGTCGTTTGACGGTGTGGATCTCGCCTCTGTTGGCTTACCAACCGAGCATATAAGCTCAGGGAGTTCTTTGTTTTGAGTGTGTTCCACTACACCAAGTTGCCCGACACTGATGAGACCCAATATAGGCCGAAACAGCTGTCTGTCGGTATTTGAAGTTGGTGGAACGCACTCAAAACAAAAAACTTTGGCGAGGTGTAGGTTCAAGATAGTTTTAGTTTAAAATTAAAGTAATTTTAAAATATAAGCCATACACAAACATAAAAAATTAGGTAAGTAAGACAATTTTTTTAACTTAATAAAAATACTGCACAAACTAAACATTGTGTAAATTGTATAAATAAAATAGGTAGGTACTTAAGTATTCCAAAAAACTGTTCAATTAAGAAAATCCTTTATTGAATAGGGTTCTTTTTCTAGAATGTAATTAAAAATAAGTTTGCCAAGACAGCGGCTACCAGACTGGTTGACGTAAAAGTAGATCTTTAGATAAAAAAACATAACACAATCAGTGGAACACTGAAATAAAAATTTTTACTATTTTTAGAAATTATACTTCCCCTGAAATATAACAAGATTTTTATAATAAAAATCTTAATAATTGAAGGTAGTGGCAGCCCGGATTTGGCAGCAGTTTCATACACCGAGGACCAAGGGAGAAATTCTGAGTTTGAACATTGAGTAAGTAAATAAATTTGTTGTAAATATTCCAAATAAAATTTTTAAATTTACACATGAAAAAAAAAAAATTAAAAAAAAACTAACTAACTTTGTATACAAATTCCTCATTAATCGTTATTACAATATTTAATCTCTTTCAAGATAATTTTATGCTAAAATTTGCTGAAACTTAAAATTGAGATAAAATGTAGTAAACCTACCTACTGTTTTTCCGTCTGTGTCGAATTTACATAAATTTATTTTTACATTCATCTCAGTGTATCATTTTAGTTGATTTGTTAAACAAAAACTTTATTTCATAAAATAAATTTTACACACTCTAAAATTTATGTAAATTTGTTACAGTAAAAAAGGCGCAATACTGTTATCCTTCCTGTATACAGCTTAAATATTATTAAAGCGTGAAAATTTAAAAGCGTCCAAGTGCCAAAAAGATGATATTAGTTAGGGGAACCAACCCCTCACTTTTACCAAACTGAGATAATGGCGTCCCAAATTTTCTGTGGTTAATTTCGTACTAATCTTTTCAAAAAAATAAGTAAATGTTTTGGTTGTTTTTTTATTGCCTAGTCTCTATAGCAATCATGGCGGAATCATTTAACTTGTATATATTACTTTTTGACACAGGAGAGACAAAATTGCATTCTCGGTATAGAAATATACCTGTATTTTTGGACAATATCGCAAGCTTTAATCTTTCAGCGAGGTATTTTGTGATTTGTACAATAGTTTGAAAAATTCACTTGTCTGTGGGTGAATGGTTTCATAAACGTTAAAACTGGTCAAAATGGATAATTGATACCGAGACCATCAAGGCAGGTCAAAGTATTTGCAAAATTTGAATTTTTATTTTTATTTACATGCTCCTATTACATTAATGTACTTATTTAATTTTTAATAATTTTTAGGGTTGTTCTTACAGTATGGTGGCACGTAGATACGTGGTAGAAATACAATTATTTCCAGTGATGCTTTTAACTGTTTAAGTACCAGGGTTGGATGGGCTGAGAAAAACGAATTTATTAATAATAAACTAGATGCAATTTTATTTATTATCTCATCATTTTTACATTGATCCAAACCGATTTTTTAATGTTCATTAACATAAATGCCTTCAATAATTCATCGGCTAATCTATTTCTTAGCTGATTTTTATATTTTAGGACTGAAAATTATCTCTCGCAATTTACTTGAGATATTGGTATTGTAAGCTAGTGCCTACATTGGATAAGCATCTTGATACATGTTATATTTTAATATAACTATGTAACGTGTTACAAAATTTTGGCAATGAGTTTCGGTAATATTGTAATTTTTCCCCATCGAAATTTTCTAATTCTTTTAAGGATTTGTTTCATGTTTTCTATTGAGAAGTTCGTTTAGGCTTAGTTTGAATTGATCCCAGTTGTTAATAAAACTTAAAAGTTCTTCAGAATATATTTTTAGGGTCTAATATGAAAAATCATTGCATAAGGCTCCATTTTTTAAAAATCGACGTCACTGTACATTTCAACTCGAATTTTATCTTTTGGTGTTTGTTTAAGTTGTTCGTCATCGGCTTTCTCATCCAAAACTTTTTTTAGATCTGTGACAAATTTTTGGAACATCCTCTTCTATCTCAATTTGTTGCAAGTCTCGTTTTTTAAGTTCAGAGGTTGCCCATAATAAAAAATCATTTTTAGCTTTTTCTACATCAGTTATATTTTTCTGCATGGGCTTGATTTATTGAATAGATTTTTTACCATAGAATTGCAAATGAGAAGGTTTAAGGTTTAAAGGAATATTTTCATATTTTACTAAGCCATCTAAATGGTTTTTGGCTGTTCCACGGGTATGACCGTTTAGATTTAGATTGTTTGTTATAATACACAAAGACTAAAGAACATCGATGAAAGGACATGCTTTTGAATCACCGAAATTGCCAAAAACTTTGTTTAGAGCCATCTCTTTTGCCCACCATCTATTCTCGCATATCTTTTGCGAGTCGGAAAAATGAAAAAAACAGCTAGGGAATTTAACAAAAAAAATAACCCTGCTGCTTTATTATGAGAATTCATGATATCGATGACTTTCTGCCAAAGTATCGTAAGCAACATAACTCAAATTTCGGGAATTGAAAACATTTTTTATTTTAAAAATCTGTTTTAACCACTAGTCTACAGGTCTGTGGTTTTAACCCATATATAACCTATAGGTTATAGTAAGTAAATAGCTATAAGTATAAGCTATTTACTTGTTATAAAACCTTTAGGCTATATTTAATTTAAAACAGTCTTTAAGACAAAAAAGTTTTCGATTCCCGAAATTTTAGTTATGTTGCTTACGATAGTTTGGCAGAAAGTCATCGATATTACCAATAACGAGATTTAAAATATGATTGTGACATCATATTATTTTCCTCTACCATTTTAGTTGAAAAACCATTATACTCTAACCTTTTAACAGTTCGTGGTGTGAATAAAACACGCACTGGTTTGTTAACGAAGTAAGCAATTTATTTTGTATGTATAAGTTGAATACAATATTTGTAATTATGTTATAAAAGAAATTGCTAATTACTGTTAATTATTAAAACACTAAGAAACTATAAAAATAACTAATCACTAAACTACTAATTATTTATATATCACTACTGTACAAGAGTCTATTTATTTACACGAATATTTATTTATTTCGTCGCGAGTAGCTTAACTGACTTTAAGACACTCCGCTGTGCCTTATATATTCAGTGTATACGTGAGCCACTTCACGCAAGCACCTTTCCGAATATTTCAGCGAGATCCTTTAGATAATAATAAATATTTGTCATGGAAATAGTTTAGTATGCAACTCGTTTATAAACTTATATGGCGTTATAAAACTTGATACATTTACTATTTACTATTTATGACTTTGTACCCCGCGGGTGACTTTAACCCATTTATGAAAAATCTTTTCGCGCTCGATAAAATTAACATTTATAATTTGTTGGTCTAAACCTGTCAATTGAGCGATTCTATTGAGTTTATATTACAGGAAAATCAGTGTTTTAAAGAAAGAAATGGGATTTATTACACTTTAAAATTGTATATATCGCATCAGTGCAAAACTCTTAGAAATACACGCGTTACAATTTCTATATTATGCGCAATCCTTTTGAATGATGATCCTTGGTTAACTACAGGTCGATTTTTTATTTTTTTTATCGGTAATCCCTTGCAATAGATATATGTCGCTGCTAACACGTGTCTAATAAAAATAAAATATAATATTGAATTCATTTTATACGGAAAATACATTGTGAGACAAAGTAACCCGCAACCAGGGGGTAACTTTGCACACCCAGTTTTTAATTTTTATTTTTGAAACTCAGCCCTATGTAAGATTATAACATACTTATTATGAAAGAGCAACTCAAGACTCAAATTTTGGTATACTTAATTTAATGTTTATGATTGTTAACACCACAAAAATTTTAAGCTCAAGTTTGAAAGTGAGCTAAAGCCACCCGTGTTTACGGTATATAAAAGTTTTGTCTTACTATATTTATGATGATTAAGTCATAATTGAGGAACGTCTTGTCAAAACCAAATTTTGTAGTGGGTGAAGATAATTCGCGCCTGGAACCACCATAAAAGGGGTCAAAGACCACTATAAAATCAGACACAAAAACAAGAGTTCTGAGCAAATTAAAAAACGTCCACGATGCTGACCTTATCAGTGACAAACATGACCAATAGGGTGGGAAAAAAATGAGGAATAATATTTTTTAGGAATATCGTTTAGTAATAGTGCAAAATGTTGCCTAATAGGATGCTTTATTTTGCCCCAAAAAATGAACGCTATCAAATCAAATCCGTTGCTGCCCGCACAGTATGAAATTTGTTGAAATAATATCATAGTTTGTGTAATGCATCTCTTCGCATATTATATGTTAAAATTGTTGAATAATAATTTAATAACAAAATATTGCTCACTGAGAGGAGGTAGTTGAATATCGATCCCATGCTTTTAAAATTCTTTTTAAAGTAAGCTCTTTTATTTGTTTTCGCTCGTCACATAACATCGGTAAAAGAATGTTCGGGAAGTATCCATTTTTCTGGATTACCGCGTCTTTTTTGTATATATAATACGTTCAGGATTTGAATTTAAATAACGTGATCGTTTTATTAGTTTATCAGTAGGTTCTGAGAACCGTCCTTGCAAGATGGGTTTAATTCTAAACCAAACTAGAGTATAAACTTTTACAATATATTCCAATATACGCAACCCATTAGCTGTTGGCAACCATCAACACTGAGATACTTTGCCAGGATCTCTTTGAGCTAAACTGTCACTGGCATTACCATATTTATAACAAATATTTCTGGTCTGTACTTTATTGTGTCTCATCAACATCATCGACAAATCTGGTTTAATTGGAATACAATTTATTACTTGAAGCTTCTCACATTCTGATAATTTTTTACCAATGGGTCCTGAAAATTCACGACGCGTCGTCGAGATGTCAGTCCATCTAAGTGCTAAAAGAGATGTCGCAATGGAAGTTCTTGTCCGTGCAATTGACAAATAAGCCATTGTTATGGTCTACCACAGTAATCCTCTAGAAATCTCTAAACTCTACCCTTCTGTCCACCACTGTTCTATTAAAATCCGTTGGGGCATCGTAAAGAATTTTCACTCAAAAGGCAACTTTTACATTTTGAAAAAAAAATCAAAATTTCATTTCACCCTAATGACCAAAGAACCAATCACAGTTACACTTACAGATTTTGAGTTTTTCCATTCGTTTTCTCCAATATTTTAAGGCTTTTGTAATGTTTTGAATTTTAACACTTTTTTAAAATTTAGAGATAGGGTAGGACTGATCAAAAACAAATAAAACTTGGTAGGATCCGATCAACAAACCTGTCACATGCAATTTGATTATAAACAAACATCACCAAAGGACAAAGTGCAAACCTTTTTTTAAGTATTATAAATTTTAAATTAAATTATTAGCTAAAATTTTAATATAAAAAATTTAAATTCACAAATTCAGCAAAATAATTTATAAAAAGGCTTTTTAATTAACTCATTGCGTTTGTATTTTAAACGTTAAAAGGTTGCATTAAATCCATTCATTTAATTAGAGATAACCGGGCTCAACAATTATTCGGAACAAAATTTTTGCTAAACGCCGATTCCGCTTGCTAAACACTGGGTCTTGTTTTTATTTTGCACTGCGCAATGCATATTAAACGGTTCAGACTTTTCGGATTTCATTTAAAGATAAACCGCCATCGAGCACAGCATGAGCATCATAAACGGTGAGTAACATATCTAGATGGCGGGGAATAAACAGTCCGTACCTATTTCAGAAGCAACAGCTATCTAAACTATCCATCTTAACTGATAATAGTAAACAAGGGTTAATTTATAACGGCATAATTGGGTTACGCAAAATATCCATCCAAATGTCCGTGACGGTGATTGGCAGGGCCGGCTTAAGCCGTCATCTCCAGATGATCAAAAAGTAAAATACTCCTCAAAAAAATGTATTTACTTGTAAGGTTGTATTTAGTTTTTTATGATATTTTAATTTGTAATAAAATATTAGTTCTTTAATAAAATACGTTTTATTTTTACTAACTGCTTCTATATCTGATTTAAACGGCTGATGGTCCATTTTCAAGGTATACATGTCGATTTAAAAAGAAAAATTTGACATTTACCGCCGGTAATACAGATTTCCGTTCTTACGGTTACTCTATTTTTGTTTAGATGTCGCTGTATTTAAATATTTAATTTAAATCATTTTTAGATAATAATAATTATTTGTCTTAAAAAAGGTATAGTATGCAACTCGTTAACAAACTTTTCTAGACACTCATTTAATTAAACACTCGCTCGAAAGCTCGCTCGTGCCTAATTTAAATTCGTGATTAAAATATTAAAACGTAATACATAAAATTATTATAAAATTGACAACTTACCTAAACATAAAAATGAAATAACAGTTTTTGTAAAAAAACCCACACAGAAAAAACTCTAGCATAGCATGAATGGGTGAGCCATTAAACCAATGGGATCTTGTAATCCGTATTCCTGAATAACAGTTCCTATAATACCAATAGGTAGTTAGCACTTGGTTTATAATCGTTTACTGTTTTTAAATTAACAACAAAAGTTATCGCTCCTAAATCTATTGATATTCATATTTATATTTATTTGTTAGAATGTTAAAATGTTATTTCATTAAATACTAATTTGATTTATTTAATAACGTTACTATTGTATGTATACTATTTATACATTTAACGCAATAAATTATTTGACATTTAGGCAAAATATTTCCCTATTTTGATTTAATAGTAATTAATTGAGCAAATAACTATTAAGATTGCTTCAATTTTAATGCATTTAATGACAGCGCTATTCTTGGTACTTACTATGTTAGATTTTTTTATGTGCAGTAGCACAAAATATTGGTCCTATATGGGGCGCGTCTATGCCCAATATTTTATCTGGGGCCAATGTTGGATTTATATAGCCGATGTTAGCTCTATATTGGCATAAAATGATAATTTAATATATCTTGCCAATGTTTATCCAAGGTTGGTCCTATATTGGCATATAATTTTACGCTAATACAGTGTGTATTAAAACGAATAGATACACTTAAATAAAACAAGTGCCAAACCCCGCCCACTGTGGTAGGGATTAAATTTGTTTGCTTGCCGTAGTTATTTTCGTTATTTTAGAATTATTTTTGTTTTATTAGTATTTTTATCGAATTCGTTTATTCTTGTCTTAATAGAAATAAAATTCTTTATTACGTTAATAAACTAAAGCTGGTCATTTTAGCACACGATACAAACGATTTAAGCATTTCATAGTAATTAAGAATAACATAGACGGTACACGACTTGTCTTATTGATAGATTTTTTTAAAGAATTTGGAGGGTACATTTTATATCAAGTAACCCCCTCTCCCCCTTATCATTTTGGTGGGCATTGTCACCCTCCCCCCGCTTCTACGCCACTAAGTACCTACTATAAACATTTCCTGAAAACCAACTGACATATCATTTTTAGAAATCCTACTACGTAGTAAGTTCTAGGTTGATATATTTTATTCTTTCAATTTCTCCCTCAACTTTCCTAGTATATAATGTAAAACAACTTCGGGCCAATGCGGATTTCCAATATCGGTTATATAATGTCAAACAACTTCGGGCCAATGTTAGGTTTCAATATTGGACGATGCTAGAAAAAGATATTGGCCCAATATATAGGAATTATTGTCAAACCCAAAATTTTACCTCGCATAAAATTTTTCACGAAAGCAAAAAACTGTTTTCAAATTACGTACATAAAATGTTTGTTTATGACCAAATTGCATGTGACATTTTTGTTGATGGAATTCTACCAACTGTTGTTTGTTTTTGATCAGTTCTACCCATTCTTTTAGTTTTGAAAAAGTGTGATTTGCTTTAAATTTAAAACATTAAAAGCCTTACAATTTTGAAGACAACAAACTGAAAGTTAAATTATTTGAGGTAAAAATTAAGTATGCCATTTCAATGTCACATGTAATAATGGGAAAAAGTCTCCTTTTGAGTGACATATGTAGCCCCACATACGAAAATTCTTTACGGTGTCCCAACAGGTTTTAAAATAATGTGATGAAACAGCGGTGGACAGAAGGGTGGAGTTGTTCCAATGTAGTAAAAATAAAATGTTGTATTTTGTGCCAATTTGGCAACTCTTGTAGATGGAGATACTTATCTTGGAGATAAGGATACGACCTTAATTGTCATCATCCTGTTTAAAAACAACTTGGTTTTCTTATTATTTTTTATCATTTTTTTTTAGAATTATTAAACATCTAACTTTAACCTATTTTATTATTCTGTTTAGATTATTTTTTGACAATCTAATTTAAATCCGGTGCTGCATTTAATTATCCGGCCATATCCCTGTCTGTGATTGGCTTTAGGGCTCATCTCTATTCGTCTTTCAATAATGTGGCGAATCCTGTTCAACTTCAGATGCAAAGGTCACTTGACTAAACAACTCGTTAGACAATAATTGCTTTGGTATATTAGCACTAGTTACTAGTAAACATCTAACTCTAAACTTTAAAAAAATTGGTACTTACTGTAAAGCATTGATATGTCATTTTAAATATTGAGTCAATGTGCTTTTTATTTAATAATATTTAGTTAATTGCATATTTTTAACAATTAAGATGGTTTTTCATTTCTATGAGGATAGAAATGGCTATTTTTTAACAGTTAAACACTATACTTTTATATTTAACTAAAGAATTTAGTACAATTACCACATTACGAAATTAGGAGTTCCAATCTTTTATATGAAACCAGAATTCGTGGTTAAAATTCCCATTTGTTAAGTTTGGCCTAGTATTTCAGTTACACTGTGTATAATAATGACATACGTTACTGAAGAAAATGCAACATTAAAATAATTAAGAATTTAATTCGATTTGCAATCAGTTTTATTAAAGGTACACTGATTTCATTTGTATAATTTAGAATCCTTATGTTTAAATTAGTCAAATGTATGCAAATAAAGACAGATTTATTACCTCCTGAAAGTATACTATAGACGAGATCAATTTAAAACTAAAGCAGTTGCTCTTTTAATAATAATATACTTTCTTTTATAGTGAAACTTTAATATAAAAAAATAAAATAATGGTGTGCAAAGTTACCCCCTGGTTGCGGGTTACTTTGTCTCACAGTGTATTTTCCGTATAAAATTAACTCAATATTTTATTTTATTTTTATTAGACATATGTTAGCATCGACATATAGCAATTGCAAGGGATTACCGATAAAAACAATAAATAATCGACCTGTAGTTAACCAAGGATCATCATTCCAAAAAATTGCGCATAATATAAAAAACGCGTGCATTTTTAAGTTTTGAGTTTTGCACTGATGCAATATATACAATTTTAAAGTGTAATAAACCCCATTTTATTAGGTTTAGACCAACAAATTATAAATGTTAATTTTATCGAGTGCGAAAAGATTTTTCATAAAAGGGCTAAAGTCACCCGCGGGGTGCAAAGTCACCCGTGTTTACGGTACTAAAATGTGTATTTATTGTATCTAATAGCTACTAAATTGTACCTAGGTACATTTTTTTATTTATTTACAGGAACTGTATGCAATTTATTTCTTCATTCGGATTTCCACTGTTTATTGGGAAACCGGTAAAAACTCAACCCAGGATTCCCTCTCGAAAAACACCCAACAAATCGTGCCACGGGTTTTCCCGATATTTTAAACATTTTTCGGCTTTATTCTCAAAAGCACTCGTTTGTAACATACGAGTTTAACCTACCTAATCTCGTCCCATTCTTAGAATTTTTGGGCTTAAAAATTATCTATTATCGATTAGGAAAACGCAGTTTTTTATAATTTGTGGAATAATAAACAAATGGAATTTGTATAATTTTAAGCACAAGCGGTATTTAGGCAGAGTAACTACTTCTTAAGTGAAAATATCTACTTAAAATACAAAAATGGTAAATTTATTGAAAGAAAATTAACACGTACAATTATAATACTTAATTATTAAAAGTAGAAAGTAAGATTGGATTAGAGCTGACAGTAGTGGAATTTTTTTACTGGCCCAAACGGGTTTTTTTACAGACCAGTAGGTAAAAAAATTTTCCTGATTGGTCTCAATTATTTTTACAACCTAGGAGGTTTTTTTATTGAAGAGAAGTAAATATTTTTGTGCTGAGTTTAAAGTTATATTGAGCAAAGCACAAAAAGCCGAATGGCATAAACAAACCATAAAAAATACGTACAGTAATTATTATAATAATAATATTATTAAAAATATTACCAAAAGTAGGAAAGCTTCAGAGGTGTCAGCAGTTATCGAATTTAAAGGATGAACAAAACTTCACCTGATTGGTCTAAATTATTTTTACAGACTAGGAGATACTCGAATACTTTGGTAGTGAGCTAAAATTATACTGGTCTACAAATTAAAGAAAAAAATTTACTGGAAAAAAGGAGGATGTTTTTTAAGTAATTTTGGTGTGCAGAATTTAAATTTACCGCCAAAATTGTGCTATTAGGTCTAGTTCTTTTTATGCCGCATGGTGGCGCTACCGTAAAGTAATTTTACGAAAACTGACATTTCTTCTCTATCTCTATAATAATAGTGCTTTAGTATGTCAAGTAGATCGTGCGTTACTAATCCAAGCTATTTCTGCTTTGTTGTGGTGAATATATAGTTGGAAAAAAAGGATATGCAATAAGAGAACCATTGAAATTTGAACAAAACACCGACATTGTTTTGCAATAGTTGCAGAGCTATTTTATACAAGTCTGCCGTGCTTAATGAAAACGCCGTAACCAACAATTTTGCGATTTTTGTTTTACGGCATTTTCTACTAGAACAATTCATCCTGTGTCTATCCCCGGTACTCAAAAAACAGTATATATTGTTGGTTACGGCGTTTTCATTAAGCACGGCAGAAGTGGTCGAATGGCGAAAAAAATATTTCGATTTTTCAGTTCCAGTAATATGGAGAGAGCAAAGTAATCACCAAACCGATTGTAATTTTTTTAAACAAAAGTTGTTGGGATCAATACGAAAAATCGAAAAAGTGTTCAAACAAATTATTGTGAATTAGGTGCACGGGTATCACTTAAAATGCATTTTTTGCATTCACATTTGGACTTTTTTCACAAAACCTGGGTGCAGTAAGCGATGAACAAGGAGAGGGCTCATCAAGATTTAATGAAAATTGAAAGAAATTATCAAAAATTTTGTGACAAAAGTATGCCGGGAGATTATTGCTGGACTCTAATTCGTGAAACTGACCCAGAGAAATACAAACAATGTTCAAATACTGCCATTCACATTTGAAATTACTTTATTTGTAAATAATTTTCTTTTATTAAAAACATACGAAAACAATGATATTTTATATTTCGAAAACCTGACCTGATAAGAGAAAAACACTTACAGATTCAAATTCAGCGCACCATATTACGTTACAAACACTATTTGGCTGCTCCAGTACTAAAAAACCTTGTATACCAGTGTTATAGAACGCCTGAAGAATATGATACAAAAATAATAATCGACAAATTAAATATTTACAAATTAAATATATTTCTGTAAAATATTGTATGGGCACCAGTTTGGATGCTTTCATTTACGTTTTTAATTGTATAAATTTAAAGTAACTCTTGTTTAAATCAAATCCTAAATTTATACATAAGGCGTTTACTGCAAAAGCGGCCTAACAGAAAAAAAAATCATTTTGTGTTTTTATCTTAAAATATTCATATTATGCGCTTGTAGAGTGAACTAGCCTAATAAATTTTATTTTAGTATACAGAGTAGTAAATACTCTTTATATTAAAACACACTTTATTGGGCTATAGCCTAATAAAGTGCATTTTAAATAGAGTGAACTATAGTTCACTCTATAAGCGCATAATAGGAACATTTTAAGGTAAACGCCTCGCATGAGAATTTAAGGTTCTACTGAAAAAAAAAATTTCTACGGGAACTGAAATATTACCTGACATTTTATATGAATATTTAGTATATTTAGAATACAAGAATCATATTATAAAAAATTTAATACCCAATACCAAATCGCGATTTTACTGCCCTTCGTTTTTATTAAACTTTGCCTTTCTCCTTTTGATATGCTCCGATTGACTTGTATACAATAAAATTTATTGGATTTTATTGCATATTACTTTAAAAGCCGAAACGTTTACCAAAATTGTTTTCAAATTGGATAATTGCATTTTCAAGTCTCTTTTAATTTTTATAGGGCTTATGCAACCTGCTTAAGTGGAACCTAATAGGATTATAAGATTCCGCATTATCCTGCTTATAAAATTGTTTTCTTAGATCGCTAATAAAAAACTCTCTCTAGTGGAAAATTATTTTTTAAATCCCAATAAAAAAGGAGTAGAATTTCATTAACCCGTTTATCGCTTAAAAATAATAATCACTACTACTAACTAAAATTGTAGCCATAATCTTTTAGTCTACTCGTCTTTTCTGAATTTGGAATTTTATTGTGTTATTATAAACGGTTTTTTATTAGGAGTAATAGATCTTTGATCAACGATGGCGTTGTTGTTTTAAAAGATCCTGCTGTCATATTTTAACGTAATTATTTTACAAAGCTTGTCATTTTATAATGAAGAGATACACAAGTGCTCAAGGAAAATATGGGTGATTCTACAAAAGTTGGGCCACTTTTGACCTCACTTTGTTTATATCGTTTTCGGAAAAAATTAAACAGTATTTTGTTAAGGGAACATGGATAATATAATAAATATACTGTTCCAGACCGGGCCAGTTACTTTTTCAAACAGTTTCTGAAATGTCTGTGTTTTCTTAATTTGAATGCAAGGGAAGTGACGAGTATACCAGGGTACTAATTAAATACGTAATTTATTGGAAAATATAACATTTATTGCAACTTTGAGCATATTATACATTAAATATCTTAAAATCAAATAATACACACATCAGTGGCGTCTGGTGGATTTTGGGAATACCGATATCTCAATTATTAGATATGGGACCCACACCAAATTTATATGGGTTTATAATGACATTAAATAAACAAGTTCTGCGCAAGCGGAAATAAAATTGAAGTTTGCGAAAAGAAGATAACCGATACATCGAACATGGAACTGACGACACGGTACTGATGAATGGGATACAAATAATTCGGAATTAAGTATTTTACTGATATTTTTTATTAGTGGATGCTACTTATCAACAAATCACATATACCTTATATAAATTACAATGAAATATATATACGTAAGAAAATAACTACTTACCACAGTACTGAAATTTTGACTGGAACTATACGTGCATTCACCACAACTTCGCCGCTTGCATTGTTTTCAAAATGACTGTCGTGCAAAGGGCAGGTTCTGTAGGTAATTTTTTGAGTTAAACACTTGAGTTAAAACGAGGACGACGTTTAAACTTCAATATTAACATTGGACACAGAACTGACTCAAATAATTGATTCAGGAGTTGTGACACGCCAAGGTACTGATGTTTTGAATATTTATTATGTTTTTCTACAAACGGGCTTTTAAAAAAATATATTATAATTGGGTAGACAAGTTAAAAAAACCTGGATATTTTGTAATTTACAAAAAATATTAAAATACCTACTTTTATGACTGATGACATCAAGTTGTCCAACTTTTCTACAATCACCCATACATATAATTCAAATTTATTATACATAATACCAAAATATGTTTTTTAATCTAAAAGTAAAACAAAGTCGTTACCTTTTTTGCACCTTATTTAATTTCACTTCAAAGATCTACCACTCTTATCAAAAAAAAAATTTCATCACACCTCCTTTAAAATTATATTTACTTATCACTAAATACTTATACTAGGGTTAACTGGACAAAATCGGTGTATACCGCTATAGCTATTTTATGTATTAAAAAATCACTAAAACATTTTACACCTTTTGTGTATGTTTTAACACAATTTTTAATAACGTTGTAATTGCAATAGTCTCCGAAGCACTTTTAAGTTTGACTTTTATATAAATGCCATAGTGTCAATCGATCGACCATGTCTTTATAATGCACTTAAAATGTTTTTAAAATATCATATTAATCACAGAAAAAGAAAATACCTATATCTCTTGGGTCCATGTCTAAATTCAAACTGTATGATCTGGTAAAGTTGTTAATAGTTTATTGCGTTTAAAGTGATTTTACCCTTTAATAGCAATAACCGGGCAGCATATTAAACTTAAGTCCGTTCCATTAAACAATTAGTGGTCATACACCACACTGTTTATAGCAAACAGGAATTAGAGAATCAAATTATGGTCCCTAAGAGCAGGGCCAGATGTTTTAGTCATCGGTTAAACACTCACAACGTATTAAATAACGATTGAATTAAACGGTTTGGTTCAATTTATTTATTTTTTATTTAACATGGCGCTTTTGGATCTGACGTACGACTCTCAAATTATTAATTTTATGAATATACCTTATAAGCTAAAGAAGCATCGCTGGTAGCGCCACCACGTAACAAAACTACAACTTTTAATAATATAATAAACTAATAAGTCGTATAAATTCAAACAGTGTTATGCATTTTTAAAAGCGTTAATTAAGAAAGTTCACTCAACGGTAAAAAACCAAAAACGATTATTATAATATGTTGCCATGAATTCCTATAAATTTAGTCGTTTACTATTATTATAAAATGCAGTTGTCGGCGTTTTTGTACATATATAAAAATATTTTATTTTAAGGTTATGTTTTATACAACTATTATTTTTAGTTAGATTTTTTAAAAACGTAACAAATTGGATCCATTGGCAAAACATGAAAATGCAACGATTAAGTTTTTAAATTACATTTACAATTAACACACCATGATCACTTAGATAAAATAAACACACCAACGTAACTATATAAGCATATAAGCGTTGAGTTTCTTAATCAATGATAAAAGGAATAATACCTTGAAATTGAGTAGGGTAAACCACATAGTTATTGGACACTTAAGGAATAATATTTATTTAAAATTTATATATGCCGTTGTTTCATAAATATATAAAAAGTATAGTTTGTTTGTTTAAATTTTATTTACGTTTACTTAAAAATAAAAAATAAAAATTTTTATAATAGTTTTATAAAAACATGCAAAAAAGTTTAGTAATTGGGCATTTTATATGATAATTGGACAATAGTTATTGGACATACAATTTTTATATAAAAAGAACAACTTTACATCAAATAACATAAATTGTTAAATATTTTTTAAAGATAAATTGCTATTTTAGGTAATTTTTTTTATTTCGTTTTTGTAAATATCATATAATTCATATATTTCTTTCTTGGATTCCTCATCCCTTTTCCGGATTCTGAAGGTAACTATTAGTTCCTTGGTCTGACTTCTAAAATAGTTTGTTGCAAATATCATAAAGTGTGGTATCTCTAGTTTGTGAAGCATTTATAATGTTTAAAGGATGATTTATATATATGTAATATTTTTTCGGGTGGTATGTTAAAAGTATTTATTAATTTTGTTGCCATTCGTTTTTTATGTTCTCTATCATGCACGGTATTTAAATCACTGTTATTCTGCAAGATGTACTGTGACGAAGAAATCACTATATTACTCACTCTCTAAAAATGAATTAGTCAAAAATGTCATAGCGAAAAAGCAGCCACTAATAATTCTTGTCCTCAGCAATTTATATCCAGGACATTTAGCAGTCAATTCCTATGGAATATTATTCGCTGAATCCGAAAATGTCGCCAAATGTTATAAAAGTAGAACAGTTTTTGAAATATAATCAATTTTACAGATAATATGGAATTACATATATCTCAAAAACTGCTTAACTTTTATAGTTTTTGACGGTCTTTTCGGATTCAGGGGACAATTTTACATTTAAATGTCGGGGATATAAATAAAGTATGCTATTGGACACTGGCCATTTTACTGTTTGGTTTCATAATTAAAATTAAAACGCATTAAAGTGACAATGTTTAAACCATGAGAAACACATTTATACCACACACTGATCTGTTCGCTTTTTAGAAATATTTTTTATTGTAATTTAAACACAGCCCTGCTCTTAATAAAAAAACAAAAATCTTACCACCAAAGTAACATGCGAACTTTTTTGTCCTATAAAAATAAAGTATTTCTATATTATTACCGACTGAGATAGTTATAATTGTATACAGTGTCATCTAATGATTTTACTTTAAGGTAACTATTTATGGAACTCTAGTTTTTACAGTAGGTAATAATGTTAATTGTCCAATAACTATAAAGTGTCCGATAACTGCCTACTTTACCCTACAAAACCAAAGTTTTGCGGTTTTTACTTGCAATGCAAAACACAAATAACGTGCGCGATTTAGCTGCGCAATTGAAACTTCGCGAACAAAATTTGTCGAGTAAGATTTCTGCCTTCCTCTATTTTGTAAAAAAAAACCTAATTATTTATTAAAAAATTATGCCCAATTCTTTTGCTTTAAATGTCACCAGATGGAGCGGGCGTTCAAAAACCCGATGCTTCTTTAGCGTATGGTGAAAAAACTTTCAAAATTAAGAGTAATAATGTAAATTTATTGAAAAAAAATGGGACAGCTTTAAAAATGAGCAGCTTTTGAACAACCATGATTTATAGAGACATTTTCATTATTTGTTAAGAAATTTTTTAAGAGTTATACGTGACATCCCAAGGGCTGCAGTACGACGCGTGGCGACGACTGGTTGAGCAATTTAATGCTGTAAGGCGCGCCTCAGTTTTGAACATTCCAGTGCGTGGCGGTTATTCAGAAGCTGCCCCCACTTCAGACCATCGACAAAGGGTTAACTTTAGGGGGAATATTGGAGATTTTTTTTTAATTCTATTTTGTTTTTAATTATTATAATAAAGGAAAATATTTTACCGAAAGCTTTGTAAAGGTAATATGCAACTTTGTAAGCATATTGTTAATTTCAAAGGTTACAGATTATTTTGTCAATGTTTTAAATTATTCCGTTGAAAAAGTAAACGTGATTTCAGCAGCCAATCAAAACATTTCCAAGCACAACACACTTATCAACAAGTTGTGCCAGCGTCAACGGGTGTTTATAATATTTAACGGTGACTGGAGTGTTTATAATGTCATTATTGTTTTCAAATTAAATTTAGGCGATATAGTGAAGTTAATGTAAATCAGTAAGTGTTTTAGTATACTATAGTACTGATAGTTATATTGTACCAAATTTCTATACAATGTTATTTTTGTGTTCCTTTATGTAGGTACGAGGTGTGTTCAGAAAATATAGGGAATTTTGGTTTTTTGAAACAAATATTAATTTATTCGTCTACATTAATGTTGTCGCCTTCAAAATAGTCCCCATTGGATATTATGCACATGTGCCAGCTCTTCTTACAATACTCGAAACATTTCTAAAACTCGATCTTTGGGATAGCCTTTAGTTCTTTCAGCGATGCGCTTTTAATGTCATCTATGCTTGTAAAACGACGGCCCTTTAAGGTTCTCTTTATTTTTGGGAATAGGAAAAAGTCAGACAGAGGCATGTCTGGCGAATATGGAGGCTGGGGCATCATTACAGTATTGTTTTTGGCCAAAAATTTTGTTCAAAATTTAACAATTTTAGAACAAATTTTGCTGCCACGCGTTTCATACCCAAAACATTCGAAAAAATTTCATGGGATGAGACAATCAATATTCCAACATCATCAGCGACTTCTCTGATGGTTTATAACCATTTTTTCCACTTTTTTATCGGTTGTTAATGTGCTTGTGCGTTCGGGGCGTTCGTCATCTTCAACGCCTTTACGGCCATCTTGGAAACTCTTATACCACTTGTAAACTCTTGTTTTACTTATAGCAGACTTACTATAGGCCTTTGTTAACATTTCACAGAATTTATTTTATTTTTTAAGCAAAATTGGATACAAATTCTGTGGTCAATTTCTTTTAACGAACGAAAAATCGCCGAGCTCATAAAACACGTCTAACCTTAGCGGCTGCCACAGACAAAGTAAACAATGAAAACAGCTAAAGTTTTTATCATACTTCGGGGGCATGTCTACCAACATAATACAGAAAATTTTATGACAACCGGACCCTCCGAACCCGCGAAATTTAACAATTCCCGTTATTTTCTGAACATACCTCGTATGTGTTAATTATGTTTTATTTAGAAAATTGTTTAACAAAGCAACATTTATTATAGCAAATTCTCTTTTTAAAAGTTCCCAATTTACAACAAATACTTTTGATACTGCAGACCCATGGGTCTACATAAAAGTTTGTAAAAAATACAAGTATTATGGTTGAAATTGACATGTAATTTTGTTATTAAATTTACAAAATATCTGTTATAATTACAAACTACTTATTTAATTAGTTAACAGATTACACTTGGTTGAAAACTTAAGAAAAAGTTATGTGGACCTGGATTAACATAAAATCTGGTTATTATGTGGTTAAAATTAACAAATATTTTTTTACTGTGTAATTTATCAAGAGTAACATTGAAAGCCATTTAAAATATGTAGTCAGATCCCATTATAAAAAATATATAATTATTTAAAATAAGACTGCTGTTTAGAGAGACAGTTTAAAATATTTAAAAATTGTATTACTATTATTTGTAAAATTTAAGAAGAAGGGCACTGCCATTTTGCCACTGAATTTTATGTAAAACTAAACTTTCGTTAAAACCATTATATGATATGCTTGTGTCCTCAACAAGTTCATGCATTTTGACTCGAACACTCTAACACCCTATTGATTAAACGTCCCGAACGATGTTTATCAAATGTGGATGTAAGGATATGTTTACTCACAAGCTGGTGCTGGTGCAGATGTGCCGTGAACCAAACATCAATCAAAATTTTCTGTATAAAAATATAAATTTAAGTTATTTTAAAGCAAGTTTTTTTAATGGATATGTGAAAATAATTAAACAGTACGACAAAATTTGATTTTTTCCCTTACATAAACAATTCCTATAGATTTTGAAAATAGACTTAAAAATAATACCCGTGTCTTGGCATTTTTTTAGATCAATAAAATGTTATCCACAGTATTCGGCACATAATTTAGCCGCTTCGATAACAGCTAAAGTCTATTCAAATCCAAGCTGGACTAAATGTAAACACAATCCTCCGAATCGACCAATAAGAGCTCACAATCCGAGTCACACCATCAGAATCGACCAATAGAAACGAGTTATCACGCGTCTGGGCGTTTTTGTTTAGTCCAGCTTGGATTTGAATACACTTTAGACTGTATGTTTTTAATAAAAATTTATTCACTGAATAAATGGACAACCGTACAAATTATTTATTTATTTTAAAATTATTTTTATTAAATACAGGGTGTTGCACATTTACGAAATACGGGTGTATCACGTTCGTGGTCCATTGAAAGGTTCTGAGTAACGAAAACGATATCGATTTGAAATTTTTAAAGCGTTTATAATCCAATTAATACTATTTTTCTAAAATATTTTAAACAAAATGCAACTCCGGTTTCACCAGAAGTGAAATCAACTTTGTTATGGGTGATTCTACAAAAGTTGGACAACTTGATGTCATCAGTCAATAGAGTATTTTTTGTAAATATTTTAGTATATTACAAAAGATACAGGTTTTTTTAACTTGTCCACCCAATTTTAATGTATTTTTTTTAAAAGCACGTTTTTAGAAAAACATAATAAATATTCAAAACATCAGTACCTTGGCGTGTCACAACTCCTGAATCAAATATTTGAGTAATTTTATTTTAAAATATATTCAATTTATCTTAAATTTTTCAATTTCACTTCAAAATATAAAACATTAAATAATGTATTTTTCATTTTTTATCATAGATTCGAATAATTGCAATTTTTAAAAAACTGATAATTTTGTACTCACTTTTACCCGTCAGTTCTATGTCCAATGTTAAAATTCAAAATTCCTGCGAAATATTGAAGTTTAAACTTAATTCCGAATTATAATCTCAAATTTGTATCCGTTTCGTCAGTTCCATGTTCGATGTTTCGGTTATATTTTTTTCGCAAACTTCAACTTAAATTCTGTTTGCGCAGAACTTGTTTGTTTAATTTTATTATAAACTCATATAAATTTGGTGTGGGTCCCATATCTAATAATTGAGATATCGTTATACCCAAAATCCACCAGCCGCCACTGCATGATGTGTGGTATTATTTGATTTTAAGATATTTAATGTATAATATGCTCAAAGTTGCAATAAATCTTATATTTTCCAATAAATTATGTATTTAATTAGTACCCTGGTACCTATACTCGTCACTTCCCTTGCATTCAAATTTAGAAAACACAGATATTTCAGAAACTGTTTGAAAAAGTGACTGGCCTGGTCTGGAATGGTATATTTATTATATTATCTATGTTCTCATAACAAAATACTGTTTAATTTTCTCCGAAAACTATATAAACAAAATGAGGTCAAAAGTTGCCCAACTTTTGTAGAATCACTCTTATTTTAAATATAACGCCCCATATATTTTTACATTTTTAAATTCTACATCAAATTCTGAGTAAAATTACTGTACAATGTCCTATTCCTAAAGTGAATAGGAAATGATTCCATAAATTCCACCCCCATTTCCGTTAACCTAATAGCAAAAATGTTATAGGATATTTTTGATTGACGCGCATTTGACAAATTTTAACGAAAAAAATTAATAACTCGAAAACTATTCACTTTAGGTATAGTAGTATACGTAGGTATAATTAATTAGGTAAAATTAAAAAGAACATTGTTATTTTGTTGGATAATGCCCATCATTCTGTTAAACTTCAAAAAAATCCATCAGCAGCATGGAAATTGGGAGGTCATTTTGACGTGATTTGTCTCTGTAAAATTTTTTTTTAATAAAACATTAATTATTTTTGTATTTTATTTAAGCCTTACTTTAACTAGATTTAATTTTTTAAATTATTTTTTTCAGTGGGGTAAGTAGGGACTTCATGATAGTAGTTACGTAAGTTGTTTAGAATGAATGTAAAACAAATCCAAATGCAAATTTTTACAATAGCCATTTTTTTTCTTGATATCGGGAAATTTCTTTAACCCACATTTAATTAAATTTTAAAATATAAATCGATGAATAAATAATAGATTAATTAATTTCATTCAATCAATTTCATTAAATATTCCTTAGAAAATAATGAGTATTAACCGCTTATAACGAACCGTAATAAACCATGAACGATGGTTCGCTCTGTTTGTTATTTTAGAATAAATAAATAAATATTATTCGAGTTGGTTCGTTTTAACCGAAAGTTCGCTTTACCGCGTTCGTAATAAGCGAACATATGAATACTTTATAAGTTATAACTTTATTAAAAAATGCACTTTTTAAATCCATAATAATATTAATAATATTTGTTAATAACTAAATTTTTATATTATAAAATCATACAAATGTATTAAAAAATTAAAATATGTACTATTTTCCACACAACGAACTCACATTTAAAAAAGGAATGCAGTTAAATAATTGTTGCTCAAATTAATGTTTAATCTTATTTTCTGAAAATAATATATTACATATATTTTCCTGTGTATAAAGGTCTTAATTAGTATGCTAGATTATTTTTTCATGGTATGGTACTTTTAGGGTTGCTATGATTTGTCCATATTTGTTGTAACATATTAATATTCTATCAACCGCCATTATATTTAAATTTGCCGCGTACTTCTGTGTAATCATGTCTCGTTTTGCAGCGACATCTACTTTATTCTTAAATGGAATGGACTATAGTAGAATTTGTTTACATACCTTTTTCTCAAAAGTGTTACAATAAATAAAGCATATGTGCTTTATAAGTCATAATGTACTTTGCTCTTTTTCGAAAATCAATTACTAAAATGGTCAGAAATCATTAAACATGAAACGAACAGTCAGAGGGAAAAATTAGCCGAGTTGAATAACGTGCGTCTGGTGCGGCGGAAATAAAAGTGTCCATCTATCAAACGATGATCGGCCGCTCAATCAGCCGAAACGAATTGAGAAAATATTACACAGCCAATATAAACATCCCGTCGGCATCGCTCTTGATCCTTTAATATTTTCCCCCGTTTAGGAGAGAAGTTTTCGCCATGCTCTGGAATCCGTTCGTAATAAAATTTTAATGCCCGACATAGTACGTCAGTTTATGGTTTTCTTTTTATTAAAGTTCTCGCTTGCCTTGGATATGTTTCGATTGACCGTTAAAATTGTGTACAATAAAATTTATTACAATTTTATTGCATATCATTTCCGGATACGATGACGTTAACCAAATTGATTTTAAATCTGGCAAGTTTTGCAATTCATTTTTCATTATATCTTTTAAAATATTATGTAGGGTAAAGTAGACAGTTATCGGACACTTTATAGTTATTGGACAATTAACATTAATATTTTAAAAACAAGAGTTCTATAAATAGTTACCTTGAAGTCAAATCATTAGATGACGCTGTATACAATTATAACTATTTTAGTGGGTAATAATATAAAACTACTTTATTTTGGGTCCAATATAGGACAAAAAAGTTCGCACGTTACTTTGGTGGTAAGATTTTTGTTTTTTTTTGTTTAAACTACAATAAAAAATATTTCTAAAAAGTGTACAGATCAGTGTGTAGTATAAATGTGTTCCTCATGGTTTAAATATTGTCACTTTAATGCGTTTTAATTTTAATTCTGAAAACAAACAGTAAAATGCCCAGAGTCCATTTACTGGTTGGTAAAAAATGTAAATTTCTATTATTGGACATATGTCATACTTTATTTATATCCCGAGCATTTACAAGCCAATTCTTATGTAAAATTGTCCCCTGAATCCGAAAAACCCGTAAAAACTATAAAAGTTGAACAGTTTTTGAGATATAGTCAATTCCATATTAAATGTAAAATTAATTATATTTTAAAAACTGCTTTACTTTTATAAATTTAGACGACATTTTCGGATTCAGCGTATAATATTTCATAGGAATTGACTGCTAAATGTCCTGGATACAAATTGCTTTTTACGAGAAATATTAGTGGCTGCTTTTTTGCTATGACATTTTTGACTAATTCATTTTTAGAGAGTAAGTAATATAGTGATATCTTCGTCATAGGACATCTTGCAGAATAACAGTGATTTAAATACAGTGCATGATAGAGAACATAAAAAATAATGGCAGCAATATTAATAAATACTTTTGACCAGCAGAAAAAATATTAGATATTCATAAATCATCCTGTTTCGGCCTAAACATTATAAATGCTTCACAAACTAGAGATACCACACTTGATGAAATTTGCAACAATCCATTTCAGAAGTCAGACCAAGGAATTAGTAGTTACCTTCAGAATCGAAAAAAGGGATGAGGAATCAGAGAAAAATGATTTAAATGATTTATATGATATTTACAAAAACGAAATAAAAAATATTACCTAAAACAGCAATTTATCTTTAAAAAATATTTAACAATTTATGTTTTTTGATGTAAAGTTGTTATGTTTATATAAAACTTGTATGTCCATTAACTATGGTCCATGTGTCCAATTACTATACTTTTTGCATGTTTTTATAAAACTATTATTAAAAATTCAAATATTATTATTTTAAGTAAACCTAAATAAAGTTTAAAGAAACAAATTATCCTTTTTATATATTTATAAGAAAAAAACTAAAATATTTAAAACAACGGCATATATAAATTTTAAATAAATAATATTCCTTAAGTGTCCAATAACTATTTGGTTTACCCTATACTTGGATCAAATAAACTTTCTGTACGATCACAGTAATTTCAGAGAAAATTGAAATGACATAAAAAATAAAACAAATTTAATCTAACGTTCAGTTGCAATTGGGCAAACAAACACATGATGGTATTGACAGTATTTGAAAAGACACTGTTGTAATATGAGTAAAAGGGGTGTGTTGTAAAAAGACTTAAATTGCTGTTATAGCTGATGCACCCTACAGGGTGTAACAAATTTTTAGGAAAAATGTCTTCTTACTTTTACACCATGCATCATGTATTTTCTGAAATTAAAAACAAAATAAAAAGTCTACGGTACCATGGTAACCAGAGATGGGATTTTAGTGTTATTACATTTTTGTCCACGATAATCATACTTTTAGGTGCAATGGAATAACATTTGTTTTGTAGAAAATGATTTCATTTGAGCCTTTTTTATTTTACCTATTTTACCTATATTTTCATTGCCAAGCAAAATGAACCTAATTTTTACATTTTACTACCTAAACTAGTGTAATTTTATCTATTTCACCTTAGGTAATTCTTATTATTAACAGAAATTTTCAAATTGTACCATCAAAAACATGCTTTTTTGTAATATTGGGGTTGTCGTAGTCGGATGACATATTTCTTATGCACCACGTAATAATAATAATAATAATAATAATAATAATAATAATAATAATAATAATAATAATAATAATAATAATAATAATAATAATAATAATAATAATAACTTTTTTGACGGATTAACCAGTTAAAATGATATTTACAGTGTCTGTAAATGTCCCTAAACTGCCATTAAAAAAGTCCAAATCAAATTGATTTGCATCATATGTCATTTAGCGAGTTAAATTTTGCATACTCTTTTTTATAGGTCTGTTCTTCTTTGACCTAATAATCTTAAATTAGTAATATTTCTAACAAAGATGTAATCAAGGTTATTGGTACTTATAGGCACAAAATCGCAAACATTTATTTTGGACTCTTTCAATCATTTGTATGTACTAAAAAATAAAGAGACCATACAACACAACAGTACTCCAACCAGTGGCGTAGCTAGGTTGAGTGGCGCCCATGGGAGGGAGGGTGTACAATCAAACCCAAAAATGTTATCACATTAAAAATATTTTTTTCTGCATATGCTTTCTGCGAAGAGATTGATCGGATAATCAAAACTTAAGACAAGGCTCTTTCGTTTTCAATACTCAAAGTCTTGATTGCGACATAATACTCCTCAAATCAGAAAAGAGAAAGAGACAGGTATTGGCAAAACATTGGCTTTGTCTATTTCTAAAGAGAAGTCAATAAGTCTACTGCTCAGTCTATCTTTTTACTTCTTTGGCCCGCCGCACAGTGGTCCAAAATCAAAAAAAGCTGGCCAAAAGCCAAAAAATTTAATGAATAATTGTGATGTTTTGTGTATGTATTGTGGTAAGGGGATCTATTCTACACATTAAACAACAGAGAAAATTAGGTAATTCGGTACTCGCATCTGTAGGTCAGTTCCAATTCAGCTCTGGCAGAGTAAGTTTTTCGACGCGCCATATGTGTTAAAATAATTCCAAGAGTAATTCACTGCAAACAAATTATCAAGGTTTCCAAATCGGTGTGATGGAGGGAGATCCTAAAGGTATGTAAAATAATGTAAATCCTACATGATGATATTTTACGAAATATAAAAATGACATTGAATAAGCAACTGTATAATATGAACATTTATCGATTCGTCCTATAAAAAAGCAATAAAATAGTTATCATCCCACGAGATCACATGCTGTTTGAAAATTTCAAGTTGAAATATTGATATAACAAATATAAATCGTCAAAAATTTCTTGCGACTGACATTTTGTAGAGCCGAGCGCGTTTTTCTTTCGTAACAAAGGGGGCTACTTTCTGGAAAACCGAGAAATATTAGGGAATAATTAATGAAATTGTTATAAAATTTAATTTATTAAAAGAAATTTTTTGTCAAACGATTTAAATAAGTTACAGCCATATAGCAAAATAAAAACAAACTTGTATTTCAAAATACTTCTGAGAATCATCAGTGGTTTTTGAAAATATTAAAGAAGTTTTTTTTGAGAAGTCGTGGTCTTTTTTTTTCTTAGTATTATTTATTTTATAATAAATATTTTGATAAAAATTATATTAAAATATACAGGGTGTCTCAGGTTTAATATCTATATAAAATGTTATAAAACCGTATTGATAATTTGTACCTATACATGATGATGTATCATGGTACCTATGGTAGTTATAAATATAAATATAAAAATATTTTGGAATAATGGATATCAAATTTGTTATCAGCTACCTCAAAAACCACAGGTTGCTAAATTTGATATCATATATTTTTGAAAAAAATGTCCTCTGTGACTAGGGTTACCAACTATTGTAAATAAAAATATAGGACGTCGGCTGTCTTGGTCCGATTTAGGTTAGGCAGCAAACAGCCCATAGATTAAAATTTAGAATGTACTTAAAAGAGTTCTTAACCTAAGCGTTTATTTTTTCAATTTTTTTCTAATATTTTTTCAATTATATTTTTATTTTGATTCCAAGTAACAAGTAAGGTACACAAATATTTATATATTTAATAAATTAAAAATACAGCATATTTCATTTTTTATAAAAAAACAATAGACTATTTAGTCAAAAACATAAAATAATAATATAAACATATATAATAACATAAAACAAATAAATAAAATAATTTATAAGGCATAAAAATATACAGGGCGGATCTACGCCATATCAAGCTGTAGGAGGGTTACTTAAATTTAAGTATAAAATAAATTTAATTTTTTTTTCGTTTTTTAGTTATGAGGGTTTAAAAATTATAAATATTTTAAGATTGTTTATTTATATAAAAGGGTAAAAAACAATTTTGTTAACGCGTGTCAAAAAGAAAAAGTTAATAGTTATTTACGATATAAGTGGGATAAGAGCTTTATTAACGTACGCATGCGAAATTTGCCCAACGAGTGCGTAGCACGAGTTGGGCAATCGCAAAAGTACGTTAATAAAGCGTTATCACACGTATATTGTACCAATTTTTATCTACGCCTCTAAATGAAAAAATAAACGGTAATTATTTTTGTCTAAGACTTAATTTAGGGTTACTTTGACATTTTGACATTTTGAATTTTTTATTTGATTGGTTAAAAGCAGAGAAAATCGCGTGCGTTAATGAACTTCTTATCTCACTCAAAATGAGTGGGATAAGAAGTTCTTATCTCACTGGCGTAGATAAAAATTATTTATAATAAGGGGTATATTCTTTAACTTTTTAGTTATAAATAATAGGTTTATTTATAAATATAGTCGCCGCGGCGAATGTTTTTCGTTGGCGTCATTAATTCCAAATGTCAAAAATCGGTTTTTCGGAACGGAAAACATTATCCGCGGCGACTAAATCGATGAAATTTTAACTCCAAATCGTATTCTAGAATTATATTAAAATATGTGCTTAATTTTTAATATAATTCTATAAAAACAAAAAAAAAACCTTGCGAAAACTATATTTTAACCAACCAAAATATTATAACCAAGGCTTATTTATAATCAAAACAAAGTTAGGATACATTTTTTGAAGCAAACATCAGAAAATACCCTTTTCAATCGTCGATAATTGACGATTGAAAAATGTATTTTCTGATGTTTGCTTCAAAAATTATTTCAGCTCTCTGTAAATGCATTAATTTTGTTTCCATAACCACCTTTATATGTCTCATAAATGGGCTAAGTAAAACAGCGTTGTCGAGTTTTTTAAACTTAAATGCCTAATAAATCGAAAACTACTCGTCGGAAAAAAGTAGTTTCTTATACTTAAAATAAACACCCTAGAGTGTCGTATGGCGTAGGTGGGGCTTTTTCCGGACACCCGTATAATATCGTCGCTGTGGAAATCAAGCGAGTTAAATAACAAAGTTGGCGAAACAGAGTTGAGAACAAAAAATCATTTTAAAACATTCAAATATCGTGGTCAACGAATTTGACCCTTAAAATGCTTTAACGTAACGTTTTAATTAGAGAATTTTGTGGCCCAAATTAATTGACCACTACATGTTAATGGTTTTAAAATGCTTTTGTATAGGTACTCTATTTTCATAGCTATCGGATTTTTACAAAAGTGTGTTTTTTATTTTTATTTAATTTTCCTAAGCGTATTCAAAAACGCATACCTAAATTCTACAAATCTAGTTTTTGAGATATAGGACATATAGGACAAATTGATGAAATATAGGACAATATAGGACATATAGAACAATATAGGACACAAGCGTGAAATATAAGGTTGTCCTATTGAATATAGGACGGTTGGCAACCCTATCTGTGACCCCAAAAATTCTTCCTGTTTTGGTAAACATAGAACTAAACCTTCATATTTTTACCATGTTTTTGGTCTTTTGGCCACTGTGCGCCGGCTTGGTGTTACGAGTTTTAATTACGCACACTGATAATAAATATAAATGATGAAAAGATTTAATTAACTTATGTAGGTATTTTGTATTTTAGAACATAAAGGATTTATAGGAAATGAAGGCGCTATGTTGTATAATTCTAAAGGGGTGAATGCGCCTAAACCTTGCTTGCGCTGTGCCCCGGTTGCTACGCCACTGACTCCAACACACTTCGCACAAAGCACATAAACATTTAATATTCAATGGGCATTATTAAAACCTTTTAAATTGCGTTTTACAAACCCAAGCATTCTTAGAGCTTTATTTGTAATGTAATAAATATGATCTCCGAATGTCACTTTTTTGTCAAAGTAAACACCCAAATCTTTAATGAGACTTACATTTTCTAAAATAACATTATTTTTCATTGGTTCTTTTTGAATTTCACAGCAATGTTTTAACTTCTTTGTAAATTTTTAGATCATCAGCAACGAGTAAGTATTTACAATATTTTATATTGGATACTATATCATTAGTAAAACAATTAAATAATAGTGGAGATAGATGACCACCTTGTGGAACACCAGATATAACATTGATTATTATAGATTTATATTGGTTGCTTATGATAACTTTTTGAGTCCTATGGTTTAGGTAACTCTTAAGACAATAATTTAAGTTACCCGTTATTCCCAAATAAAAGTAGTTTTGATGTAGTTTTTTTTGTTGCACAGGATTGGTAATGTGGGTTGGTTGGGAGTGGTTGGTACTGGGAATCACGAGCAGCAACGCGAATGTGACATTCCTGTGCAATGTTGCCAGGTCTCTATTTTTGCATTAGATTTCAAGTTTTTCCAATCAATCTCATATTATCATGTTTCATTTAAATATCTTATTTTTTCTCACAAATTTTATCAAATTTCTGCTTTTTTATACAAAAAGTATTTTTTTTACTCCCACCTTTAAAACGACCATTATCGTACATGTTTCCATGACACTAAGTGACCTTTTAAATGGACATTGACAAGTTGTGGCTTTACGGCGTTTTAGTCACGGGCTGAAGATAGCAACAGGTTTTTAGTCACGGGCTGAAGTTAGTTTTAAGTTAGTTGACAGTTGTCAAATGTCATACAATCGTTAAAATAAAGTGCCTTTCTTGTAAAATAATAATAAATGTGAAAATTATTTTATTATCTCAATACAAAAATACAAAAGTATTAAATAGTTTCTCAACGCCAATATTTGAAAAGTTTATATGAACATTGTACTGACCTTTTAATTTCGCCGGCAGTAAACTATAACCTAAATTCGGGCACGGACTCCATTGTAAAGTGTTCATAAAACATTTTCTTGTTTTCTTTACTTTCACTGTAAAAAACTGTCCATTTTCAAGAAATACACTTTGATTTATAACCTTTACAATCTGTTTATAAAATATAAAAATTTGACATTTGACGGTGACACACAGATTCCCCTATTGTTTCATAGATGGCGCTCTATAAAAATATTTGATTTACATCATTTTAAGATAATAATAAGTATTTGTCGTAGAAAAAGTATAGTATGTACCTCGTTTATAAACTTTTCTATACACTCATTAATTTAAGAACTCGCTCGCAAGCTCGCTCGTGCCTAAATTAAATTCGTATGTAAAATGACGTTTATCAAACTTGATACATAATATACTATTTTAAAACATTTATATCATAATGAATGTGAAGTTTGTTATTTTTAAAAATTTTCATTTAGGTATGTATTTTTATAAACATTAAAAATGTCGCAAATTTCTGGTGGCCGTTTTTTTTTCGGTGAGTGAATATTTATTATAATAAACATGAAATTTAAATGTAAACTTAAAGCTTTACATTAAAATAATATAAACATTTTTTTATTTAGCTACATTTTCAATTTAACATTAAAAATGTCAAAATTGACTTCATCAAACGCCATAAAGTCAAAGCTTGTCAATTAGTAGACACAAACGAAGATATTATCTTTGGACAAAAGTTTTAAATATAAAAATTTATAATATCCCCCACCGAGAAATTTGCATATTAAAATAAAATATTCAAAATAAAAATTAACAGACTTCGACTCCAAAATAATTAATATTCTTTACATAAAAATAAAAAAATCTAGACCGAAAAAGTAACTGCTTATAAAATTTGTATGCTGTGTAATTATTTGAAATTACATCGTCAATATTAGGGAGACGGAAAGCAAATAACAATTTCCTCTTCAAATATACCTAACATAATATTTTGCCGCAATTATATCTATCTCTGAGTTATTAATGAGGGATAATGGATTGTCATAATGGAAAATATAATCCAGGAAAGTAAAACAAATTACATTGGCACTGCAAACGAATCGACTACGGCCGAAAGAAACGAGGGAAAATGGAGAAGAGGGCTGGAAATTACACCGTGACATTCCAAAGCCCTAATAAATTTTAAGTGATAACTTTTGTTTTATAAATTTATACCGCCTCAAATTATGCATAAAAATGTGTGAAATATTTTTTATATTTTTCTTCACAATTTTTTATGTTTAAGGGAGTTTACATTAAATTTGTTGAAAAATATCTTGTAATAAATAAATAATAAAGTAAACAAAGAGACTTTTTAATCAACGAATTCTATGATCAGATCCATTATGATACAAATTTTAAAAAACGATACCTATTTATAACCAATAGAAATGCAATATCACCTATTGCCTTGGATACCTAACAAATCAAATATTTATAAGTTTTGACAAGTTTACATAGAAAATTGTTTTGGTATTCCCCTTAGAGCTGGGCCAAGTACAGGTAAAATGTACTTGAGTACAAAGTACTCGGTACTTAATAATTGTATTTTAAGAGTACATGTTATAAGACAAAAGTAGCTAAGTACTGTAGGGTGGTGACCCACCCTTAGTATTCTTTAAATAATATCACTTGTCTTGACCAATTCTGTACTTATCTTACTTATATTTTTGTAATATTAAAGTATCCCTAATTGAATATTATTATTTAGTTACAACTTTAGGCTTTTAGTTATTTAGTAACTGTTTGTACAGTTGTGTGTTGTTGGTTTTATAATCATTCTTATTTTTATAAAAATGTAATGATCGTATTTAGATTATTATGAATTATCTAGTAGTCGTAAATAGGGTACTTAATTAATATTTGAAGTTTAGTGTTGTTAATTCTTAAAAGAATTAAAGAAACTTTAATTTCTACGATGCGCATGCATAAAGAAGCTTCTAATGTTTGGGACGAGTCCCTTACTTGATGATGGTGGGAAGGAGGCTCGAAAAAGGTTTTTCGATTAAATTATTATTATTATTATTATTATTATTATTATTATTATTATTATTATTATTATTATTATTATTATTATTATTATTATTATTATTATTCAATCGAAAAACCTTTTTAATAATTTATTAGGGTGTTGGCTGTTGGTGACTACACACGTGAGTCGAATGTTGAAAAGGCAGAAGAACTTCAAAAAGAATAGTGGGATCTTCGTGCATTGTGGTTTACTCATATTAGAAGAATATACAGGTTGGTCTTTGATATTATTTATATTACATATTTTGTTGTAAATGATTCTTTTACATGTTTTAATTTCTCCAACGGCTACCATTACACAATGCTTGTAGTAACATATATATGGTATACCTTAATTATTTTTTATTTAGAAAAATATTGAATTAACATTTGATTTATATTTTAAATACGTTTACAAATATTAAAAATTATTAGAATACCTAATTTTAAACATTATTTTGAAATTATTAAATTACACACTCTTAAACTAAATTTGTATCAATTTCATATTTAGTATTATTATTGTGATTGGTCCAGTTTTACAGTTTGATTAATATCTGTATTTTCAATTGACTTGTAGAGAAAAGTGAAAAATAACACTATTTATTATTAAGGTTTAAGGTCCCTTGAGGTATGTATATGATTTGTTTATGCTCCTTGAAGATTAAATATAAAATTACAACAAATAGGTCGCCTAAATGGCACAATAAGAAATGTGTCATCTAAGTGTCACAATTAAAAGTATATTACCTAAAGGGTAGTTACAACCAAAAATAATACACTCCATAAATTGGAAACTCTTCCACCACTGCCCTCTAGAGCTACAATACCTGAACTATATCTATTTGTAAATTGGAGATCTGTACAAACGCTATTTGCAAATGTCAATGTCAATCATAATTATTGATGTCGATCATAATTTTTTAATTATTAAATACATTTTTTGCGCCTTAAAAGTGATAAAACGTGTTAATGGTTGTGAAATGTATTGTTGTTGGGTGCGGAAATGTAACCAATTTGTAAGTATTGACTATCCTGCCATCCTAAGCCAAAAACACTCATCTTGTTATTATTAAATTATTCTTTTAGCAAAAAAGACGCATTTTAACTATACATACATTTTTAACTTAAAAATTTTAAGTTCTATAGCTCCTAAAAATTTCTAATTAAATTGAACGTATCTTATGAAAAAAATAATAAAGCGCTATATTGTATAAAGTAAAAATGTGGAGTTGCTTCTTTTTGGCTAAGAACGGCAGTATCGCTCTAGCGTAAAAATACTGTTCGTTAATTATGAATTATTTGGGATTGATTGTTTAATGGTAATTTAGTCCAGGCCAAGCCCAGGCTACTTAACCATAATTATGGTTGTTTCAAAACCAAGAGTTGGCAAGATGGATTTTTCACGGTTGGTTAGAACTTGCCAAAAGTCCACACTCAAAAGCCTTGTACAAGTTCCTATATGTATGTAAATGTATAAGTAGCCTGGACTAAATTACCAAATTTTGCAATATTCTCTTATTATTGAAGAATTAAGAATAATATTTTTTAGGTTTGCACTCCCCAAACAAAAACCTATTCATTTATATCGATTATGTATTTAATATGTACATATAGATGTATGTATTTTATTTTATATTTTATTATTACTACAATAAATAAGTCTTATATTCATACTTGTTTTATTTAAAATACAGCAGTAAATACAATATATAAAGGCACCCTAGGAAGCATCAATATTCAAATATGGCGCCAATATATGTTACAGAAATCTACTTCAATTTTTGGTATTGCTAAGGGTATTGTAGACCTAGATGGCGTTAATTTACTTTAGCCTTTTGCCGCTAGCGCTAGTGCAGTTTCCAATCTATGGGGTGTATTATCTTTGGTTACAACAACAATATTATTAGTAATAATTTATTACCGAAATGGTTTACAAACTTGCCTAAATGGCTTCACACACAATAATTTGTTAACACCGTCATTATTTTTATCGACGAGGTTCAGGGTCTCAGTATATATTCTTGGTTGACCACCCTACCTGTACGGTATAATTGTAATGATTTTGACTACTATTAGGTTTTGTATCAGGACCTCTACGGATTGACCATAATCCTAACCTTATTTTAACTATACGAATTGCAGACATTTCGATCTTGTTTCGAGCATTGATTGAGTTGTAGTAAAATAATTTATTTAACTACTGGACCAAAGAAATATTCATAATTACTTCTATGTTCATACAAGTGTACAATATTGACAAGATTACAAATGAAATTAATTAACTCTTTACTCAACATTTTACCGGGTTTTTGGCTAAAGGAATAGTGGCACTTCTGACCCTATAAATAAATAAGCCATAAAATGAACATTAGGGTGTCCGTTATTTACCAACTTGTTTTTTTGTTCGCAGCGCCCCCTAAATTTTTAGTTTATTCATATTAAACCGTGCCACAAAGACGATACATTTTCCATTTAAATAACATGGGGTTTCGGCAAGTTTTACATTTAATTTTTTTTCTCCCGAGCAAGTTATTATACAGTAATAAGAGACAAACATTTTTATAGGAAATTGAACGCTGTACAAAAAAGCTTTTCTATGTTTTTTTCATAAATTCACTTATTTAAAAGTTATTTAAGGTTAAAGTTAAACTTGTAGTAATTTTTTCGATTTTTTTACTTTGACTGCAAAATTTAATTATTTTTAAAAAAATTAATTGTTTATTTTTGAAAATATGAGATTTTATTGTATTATTGAAAAAAAAAATTATTAAAAAGAGATAAGTAAAAATTATTGACAAGAGATTTCGATAAATTCAATTTTTTTATTACATTAAACGAATCTGGTACTAGTTTTACTCAATTTTAGTGCGATTACTTTTTTACATAATATTTTTATATCTTTGAAATTTTATACGATTTTATAAAATATTATACAATAAAAAGCACAGCTAATGACGTAGAAATTGTTTTAAAAATTATTTTTACGACAAAATAAAATTCGTAGTCTTGAGTATGAGAGCAGACATTTCCGCTACACCAATTATCCTTTTCAAATAAGTTAAATGTATTTATCTACCTCTACATTGACGAGCTGTGACTTTATGGCGCTTTAGTCACGGGCTGAAGTTGGCAATAAGTAGTGGCTTTTGGGAATTTTAGTCACGGGCTGAAATTAGCTTTATTATATATTAGAGAAAAGTGAGGTTAATTTCAATAACATTTGACAGATGTCAAATGTTTAAAAAATATAATTGGCTTTAAATTCTTCTTTGTGTTCGTCGTAGATAAAGTATACTTAGTATGCAACTCGCTTTATAAACTTATCTAGACACTCGTTTTTAATAAGCTTCGCTCGTGCCTAATAAAACTCGTAACTAAAATGGCGTTTTGTAAAATTTCACAGAAATAAAAATAATATGTAAAAAAAGTAATCGTTCTAAATTTGAGTAAAACTAGTAGATTTTTTTTATGTAATAAACAATTCTCATTATGTAATAAACAATTTTTAATTTATCGGAATCTCTTGTCAATAATTTTCACTTATCTCTTTTCAATAATTTTTACTTTTTCAATAATACATAAAATCACATATTTTCAAAAATTAACAATTTATTTTCATTAAAATAATGATAATTTTGCAGTCAAAGTAAAAATATCGAAAAAATTACTATTTGTTCAATTTTAACCTTAAATAACTTTTAAACCAGAGTGGGGCAAATTGTATTCGATTATGATTATGATTATGATTATTATTTATGAAATGTAATCATGAATAATGATTACAACAAAGTAATCATAAATCATTCTAACATGAATAACGAATAGTATTTATTATTTAGGTTTTGAGTGGTTATAAATACTGAAATCGTCAATTATCGGAAAAGAATAATGATTAATAATTGTAGTCATTGTATATGATTAATCCCGGCGAAATTATATAACAACGAGTGAATGATGTAGATTAAATCTTGATCTTATTTGCTACATAAGTTAGGTATAGTTTTGTTGACTTAAAATTTATGAGAAATAATTTGGTAATAATATTTGTTTTATAATATTTTTTAAAGTTTTTAAAAAATGGTGACTTGATGGAGATGGTCTTATCTTGGGTTAATAACGTATTTAAAGTTTGTATTGCAGCTTAATTTCTTAATCTTTACAGTCCTAAGACTTTTTCTTTTAATTGGCATTTTAGTTTAATATTTTGTCGAATTTCGATAAAAAATTGTGCGTTTTTCTTGCAAGCATGATGGGGTGTATATTTCGTAAGCTAGCCATGGTTTTTTAAAATATTTTTTCTAAAGATCAGAAAATAAAAAATATTTCAATTTTTTTACAAAAATATGGTATTTTGTTAAAATTAAAATTTTATCAATAAAATGTGTGTTTTGTGGATTATTTACCAAAGTAATTATACAGAATGATTATAATTACATAATTTATTCTTTAATTCTGATTATGAATATTAATTATAATCATACTTTCATAAATAACGTTATTCATGATTACAACGTAAAATTTGATTATAAATAATGAATATTATTCAAGTAAAGTATTCATGAATAATGACTACATAAATAATCATTAATCACCAAAATAATTACTATTTATATTCATGATTACAATTTTATTCGATTACTGCCCTACTCTGTTTTAAACCAGTGAATTTATCGAAAAATCATAGGAAATCTTTTTTGTACAGCGTTCAATTTCCTATAAAAATATGTATCACTTTTTGCTGTATTTTAACTTGCTTCAGAGAAAAAAAATATATGTTAAACTTGCAGAAACCCCATGTTATTTAAATGGAAAATGTATCTTCTTTGTGGCACGGTTTAAAATGAATATTTTTTTTATAATCCTTTATAGGTCATAAACTAAAAATTTAGGGGGCACTGCAAACAAAAAAACCAAGTTGGTAAATAACGGACACCCTAATGAACATGCTTGTGTTTTATTTAATTTTTATTTAAACAATTCCTGACAATAAGTAAGTATGATACCTTGAAAAAGAATTGTAGTTACTATGGAGGTTTTAAGTTAAACATTTTACAACGAGATGATAACAGTTATTTGGCCAATTAAATTAAACCTTATTCTATTATTATTTTTTGTATTACCCTTTTTTGATGAGGCAGGGGTCTCCAACTTACCGAATAACTACAATATTTATTTTAGGCGTAAATGTTGATAAAAATGTCGACATCGACATGTCACTGGGCGACAAAGTCCAAAATATTTTAAACCTAACCAGATTATCTTTTATTTGAAGAATTTTACCCTACTCAATGAAAGGAAAATGATTTTATTAAAAACATTATTACAATCCGCCAGTGACAATTTTTTTTATTAAGTTCTGCATCCGGAAGTCTATATTGGCGATCCTTTTCTTCAATAAGTTTGCCACTGCCGGTCGTAGATCAAAGTAATCAAAGATACCTGCACTTTTTTTTAAATTTATTGATCAATGACACTATTTCCCTCGTCTTAATTTCGACCAATCACAAACGCGCAATTTTGAATTACAAATGGTTTCTAGGTGGAAAAACTGTATGACAGCACCTGTCAGCAGTTTATTCGAGTTTACCCGCGGCAAAACTTGACAGCTGTTGTCAACATAAATTGCAATTTAAATTTTAATTGTTTACTGTAAATCATGAAAATTTAATAGTCTTGTCAAATACCATTCGGGCATTTAATTTTTCCTGTGAAAAAAATCGAAAAAACACAATGCTAAGTAATATTTTTTAACAAAATGCATTCGTGCAGGTGCAAAAATCCTCCTCTTCGAGTCGGATTTTTGTTGCCACCAGCACTCATACTTTTTGTTAAAATATTACTTAGCAACGTGTTTTTTTGATTCTTTTCGGAAAAATTAAATGCCCTTATGATATTACTTACGAAAATATACCTATCCAATAGCAAAACCCTCGCTGGGTTTGTAAAAGTTAGCTCGAATTTTTTTTATGGCCGTTTGTATTTTCGAGCTTTATATACCCCAATTTAGACCTATAAATCGATTTTTTCGCATATATTCGATTTATATCGTCAAGACTGCACAAATAAACCCATTTTGTGAACCAGCTTTATCCCAAAAACCCAATTTTTAAGACCAAATATTCGAAAATATTTTTTTTTTATTTTTTTGATAATATTTAAAATTTCTTGCTACTTCTTCTGGCAAAAATGTTGTAAAGTATACTAAAAGAAGTAATTTATAAAATACGCACACAAAAGTGAACTTTAAGTTTGCTTATTTGCTGGAAAATAATGTTTAAACAAGATTTTCAAAAATATTCATCTTTTCACACTCAACACCAAATATTTTGCCGAAAAATCTGTAGGAAAAAATTGAATAGATAAAATAGAATTGTAGTAAAGTACAGAGAGTTTGATTTTTTATTTTGTATTAATTTTATTATTAAAAAACTTTTTTATATCAAAACATTGAGTAATCTGATTCATTGCTGAAGAATTCCATCCCTTCCACTTCATTTCCTTTATTTCCTTGCTCTTCATTTTCATTTTTTGATTCATCACTGGAGAATTTCATCCCTTCCACTTCTTCTCCTTTATTTTCTTGTTCTTCATTTTCATTTTCTTCCTGATCGTAGTCAAAAATATGTTTACTTTACCAAAATGTTTCGGCTAGTATACTAGCTAGTATACTGCCATATATGGCATCTGGAGCTCGTTTTCCTCTTTATCTGGACTCAAATGGCATCGCAGTTTGATGATTGTGTCGATAACTGTCGACTGAAGTAGTTCAAATAGCGATGAGGGAAATGAATTTTTAGTGACATATTGACTCCAATTTTGGAAAAAACATCCAACATTCGTCGCATCCTTCATAATTGGGAAAACGATGTTTGCCTAAAAGTCCAATGATGATTTCTCTCTGTCAAAGTCTTCATACTTTACCAATTTCCGAATATCAGGATCATTTAAAACGCCTGAAATGAAATGAATATAAAAAATATATGAAATGAAGGGATGGAATTCTCCAGTGATGAATCAAAAAATGAAAATGAAGAACAAGAAAATAAAGGAGAAGAAGTTGAAGGGATGGAATTCTCCAGCAATGAATCAGATTACTCAATGTTTTGATATAAAAAAGTTTTTTAATAATAAAATTAATAAAAAATATAAAATCAAACTCTCTGTACTTTTCTACAATTCTATTTTATCTATTCATTTTTTTCCTACAGATTTTTCAAATAAGTAAACTTAAAGTTTAGTTTTGTGTGCGTATTTTATAAATTACTTCTTTTAGTATACTTTACAACATTTTTGCCAGAAGATGTAGCAAGAAATTTTAAATATTATCGAAAAATGGAAAAAAAAATTCGAATATTTGGTCCCAAAAATTGGGTTTTGGGATATAGGTTGTTCACAAAATGGGTTTATTTGTACAGTAACTACATTTCTACAAAAAATCTTGACGATATAAATCGAATGTATGCGAAAAAAATACTTACTAAATTGGGGTATATGAAGCTAGAAAATACAAACGGCCATAAAAAAATAAATGGAGCTAACTTTTACAAACCCAGCGAGGGTTTTGCTATTCGATAGGTATATTTTCAGAAAAAAATTGTCCGGTGCGGTTTGATTTTTGGTGTTGCACAGTGTGATCAAAGGGCAAAGTTCAGCATAAGCTGTTCTACCACTTAACCCTGGACAAACACAAATAAGGAATGTACATACGGCTGTTGATGGCATCTCTTGACAAGCAACTCTGAATTGAACTCTTTAAAATAGTATGGCAGTTCGGGTCCACAACTATGAGAAGTAAGAATTATACAGGTTTGATCAATTTTGAAAACACATATTTTTAACAAATGGTGATACTAGAAGCCACAGGAACTTACTTCAGTACCAGATTCAGAACACCTAGTCTAAGTTGACTAAGTTCTTAATTTTTAACTACCGTTAAAAATAAATTTGAACAGGTACATATTTAGTTTACTGAGTATTTTGATTGTTATTACTTATTATCACTTACCTCGATTGTTTTGAGTGGTGACGCTGTAACGCTGATTGACGAAGCACACAATTCCAAATATTATTTAATATACCTTACAACTATGAGGCACGAAACACGAGGATAATAAACAACACGTATTTTGGGCCACAATTTGTGGCCTACCACCCAAGCTGCAGGTTCAGACAGGTCTCAACTTGTATAAAGTACTTGTATAAATGTACTTGTATTCTAGTCCTGAGTACTTTTAGCAGAATGTTACAAGAACATATTTAAGTACTCGAGTAAGTACCCAAAATGTACTATAAGTACAATATTCAAGTAATTGTACTTAACACTGCACACTGCACACTGCAGTGCACAGCTCAGATTTGTCTTTGGCTTATGTCATAATTATCAGTCTTTCTTAATAGCCATTATTAAATGGACATTGGATAAGTATCCAAAAGTGTAATTTTGGTGCGCGTAATTAAAAATTACTATATTTTTCATGTATTAGCAATTACAAATTAATTTTTTAGTATGTAAACATTTAAAATATTTGTTCTACTACCTCTAAAATGCCGATTATCGTACATGTTTCCATGACACTAAGTGACCTTTTAAATTCACATTGACACTTTATGGCGTTTTAGTCACGGGTAAATTATTTTATTATGTCAATACAAAAATTAAAAATTATTAAATAGTTTCTCAACGCCAATATTTAAAAAGTTTATATGAACATTGTACTGACCTTTTAATTTCAATTTAACTTATTTTCTGGCTGGTACTCCACCGTGAAGTGCTCATAAAACATGTTCTTCACTTTCACTGTGAAAAACTGTTGTTAATTCATGTTAAAGGAATACATTTCGAATTATAACACATACAAATTTGACATTTCACGGTACCACAGATTTCCAAGTTGGTTAATCTATTGTTTTATAGATGTCGCTCTATACAAATATTTTATTTAAATCATGTTTAGATAATAATAAGTATTTGTCGTAGAAAATAGTATATTAAAGAACTAATGTCATAATTTTATCGCAAGCGGACACTTTATAAAACGAGCCAGGAAGGAGCGAGTTTTGTAATGGACGAGTGCGATAAAAGGTCTTATGACATGAGTTCTTTATGCTTTTTTATCTATTTTGCAAAAATTATATACATAAAAAAAATTATTTTATACCTTAAATTTAATTTGGTCGAATTTTACTTTGGATAGTTGGTACCACATTCATTGGTTTGACAGTTAATGTCAAAATCGATTCGACATGCCGTCCTTAATTTACTAATTTACAATAAGCGGCTGTTAATATTAAAGAAGAAAAAAAGGATTTTCTTTGGTGTTAAACAAAATTTATTGCCAGAAAAGTCTCGCAATATTATGCTGTTTAAAGTATAGCCAACCTATAAAATCAAAATTTTGGGTGGGATAAAGTATCTCATTACAGCACCGAAAGCGGTGTTATAATGAAGTCATTATGAACCCAAAATAGATAAAATATCTTATGATATGAATTTTTTAAACAATTTTTATACTATACTATGTCATAAGACGTAATTTTTTCAACGAGAGCGAGAAAATTTCTTACGACAAGAGTTCTTTACACCATTTTTCTATTAATAAATTTTAAGAAAAATTCGAATTAAAAATTATAATTGCATATACCTTGTAAGCGTACACACCCCCCCAGCAAAGAATCTGTAAAAAGTTACACCCCAAGTGATAAATGAAATATAACACCACGGCAAATGTTATATTAAATTACGACAAATAAATAAAATAAATACTTACGGTAATAAAGCTCATTAATTTAGTAACCCAAGGTACTTGTGAGGTGTTGTATTCATGGGGAAAGTATTTAAAAGGGAAATAAAAATACAGTAAATAAAAGGCACTAAGTTACGTTTGAACTCAGGTCAAAAACCCGGAAGGCTCCCGTTTATTTTTTATTAGTATCGCTCATAAAACCTTCCAAAATGAGGGATTATGGGAGTGAGTTACACGTATAAAATATTTACAATTTATAACAAACAATAATGATATTTATTTGGATAGAGCAACAAAAACAACCGCAACCCAAACGACATTTAACTTAGTGAACTCTGAAAGAAAAGGACCTCCTACAACCGTTAAAACCACACAATATCTCCTTACTGCGACTACAACCCAAATATAAATAAATATATAAATAACATTTGATAAATAATACCTCATACTAGAGCTTAGCTCTCGTTTTTCATTTTTAATTTTTATCTTCGCTTTTTGCTGATTTGTTTGTTTATTTGTTTGTTTGTTTGTTTGGTGAAAGTAGATTGAGTCTTAGTCTCTATTTTTGTATTTTAAATTTAACTTTATTCATCAAGCATTCCGTCTGCAATAGGCCTCCATCATCCAAATAAAGTTTTTATATTTATTTACTGTTGAATTTAAGTTTACTGTTACACGAAATTTTCATGTAATATTTATTAGAGTTCAGGCTCAATCAACTGTTGGAAAAGGAGTAAATAATAATCGGCTTCGAGGTCATTCCAATTGAAGGTCCGCAATCGCCCGTTATGCCTCATTAGTCGGCAAACTTTAATAACTTAATAATTACCATAAAATACTAGGTAATAAATTGACCAAATCACAAAGGGCAATTTCTGCGTTGCGCATTCAGATGAATACAGACCTTTACACACCTCTTAAAATTTACAGGATAGAAATTCAAAATGGGCTCGTTGTGTCATGGACTCCACGGAAAGTGGATAAATCAAATGTCGCTATCGTACAATCACTGTTGCTACTCACTCCAAATCTAATACCAAATATTTAAATATGACTGGTAAAATTACTAATTAATTACGGGACATAAATGTGAATCTGCGAGTACAATTTTATAAATCCCGTATTTAAGAAAATCGATAATTAATACACTTAATTTACACAGCGTTTACATTAAATCCCCTTTTTGAAATATTTATTAAAATTAATTAAATAATCTTAAGTACTGTCCTGACATTTAGCTTAATTAAATCGAATACGGTCCTGCCTATTTTAATTAGATAAAATACACGTAAAAACCTACCCGTTTTTATTAGATAAATCGAGTAAAAAAACTCACTCTTTTATTAGATAAATTATACCTAAATTTCTGCTTTTTTAATTTGATAAAATACTAAAACAAAACCTGCCCTTTTAATTAGATGAAATACCTGTAAATTCTTGCTCTTTTAATTTGATAATTACTCGTTAAAAATCCCTGCCTTTTATTAGATAAAATACACGTACCAATTGTTTATAACTTAGAATATAAATTATAATACGAAATACCTAGTTTTCAACGTAAATTTTACAGCGTGGTTTGCTTTAAACGGCAGCCATTACAGCGTAATAGATCGAACGATGACGCCAAGTCAATTTATCGAATATTTGTCTTTACACAAGGTGTTTGTGTAAACTAATTATACCAAAATGCTCGGGAATATTTATACTACAATAATTTAGTTATTTAAAACGTACAAACCTACAAATTCCAACACTTTTCTGCACACACAATTTTTATAACCCTGGTCGCTGCTCGGCTCTGCTCCAATGCTCGAATGAATGTTCTCCCCTGCCCGTCACTTGCGTCTAGCATTCTTTTCCCCTACCTTTTCCCACTTAATCAGGAGAGTTTTTCTAACCAATGGCACGCTACCTTTTATATGTCACTTGTATTTCCGTTGCGCTAAATTTAAATGTTAGTTTTATTTACATGGCTTTTTGAATGCATTTATTTTAAACAATTAGGATCGTAATAACCCACGAATTGTTTATTAGGGGGGGTATTTGCAGATCTCCTTAGACGCCCCCAAAGTGTTGATAAGGAACCAGCTTGGTGCAGATCCGAAAGTAACACTTTTAACCCCCCTTTATAATTGGTATAATGAAAGTGTTTGTTGTGAGTGAGATGCAGCGTTAACAGGTCTACTGTTTTTACTGTAGGTCTACCGTTTTCCCTTAATATACCGTGCAACCGTATTTTACCAAAATTCTACCGTATTTCTAGAAAACATTATGTTTTACAAAATTCATAAAAATTTTGACAAAATTACATTGCACAATCGTACAAAATCGCTGAACGCGTGAAGTGCGTTTCAGTATTATTTTAAATCCCCCAATTTGTGTCACAGGTTGTACGTTTTGTCAATTATCAGTTTGATTCCCTCTTGCGTTGTAATATGCACAACACTTTTTTTTCAAACTATATATTGAGTAAAGGATTTTAAAAAGCAAAATGTCAGGCATTTTTAAATTGTACTTGATTTTATCAACAAAATTTGTTACTTTAACCGGTGATTAAGTCTGAGAAGCAGGCTTTGGGATTTGAGTAGTTTTTGTGAAACCTGTGTAAATACTTGCGTGTTAACCGACTCGATGATTAGTTGTATCTGCTCCGGATCCAATGAGACGAAATTTCGCATTCCAGAACTCTGCTTAATTACTTCTGGCGTTGGACCATTAATGTGCGGTTGTCCCTCCATAGCTGACGATGCCTCTCCAGAACCATTGGGGTCATTTTTACTACCAACATTCAAGGCTAAGTTTTGGGCTGCGTGTGCCTTGATTCCAAGACGTTGTACTATAATGGGCGGTGTTTTCTCAACTCTAGGTGTGTCATGTCTACATCCCCCATGAATGAACGGCCTCCATACTTGATGCTTTCCTGGTGACGTTGTACTACTTCAAAATTTTTGAACGTCCAATGGTGATCCATCTCGATATGCATACCAGCCAAAGCAGCTCCTCAAAAAAAATAAAAAAAAAACAGAAAACAAAACAAAAGAAAAATATAAAAAAAAATTAAAATAAAATGTCTCTCCATGAATACAACTTTACGAACCTCATCCCTTGCACAAGCAACAATCTGTACCGCCGAAGCAGTACTTTTTTGTGAAAGTAAAATAAACAATTTTGAACCGTTTTACAATACAAGTACGTAATGAGTTTCTTAACAAAGTCAGGTCCTACTAGTCAGTAATGTCAGTATTGTTCTAGTTCGTGGTCAAACATACACACTTCAGGCGCCCCCACATTCGTTGGCAGATTCATTCAACAAGCATACAAAATTAAGAAACTCAAAACGTCAAAAAAAAAAATTTAATTAAATTTTTCTTTGAATTATCCTGGTCACGGCACCAATCTGTAAGCGTACACACCCCCCCCAGCAAAGAATCTGTAAAAAGTTACACCCCAAGTGATAAATGAAATATAACACCACGGCAAATGTTATATTAAATTACGACAAATAAATAAAATAAATACTTACGGTAATAAAGCTCATTAATTTAGTAACCCAAGGTACTTGTGAGGTGTTGTATTCATGGGGAAAGTATTTAAAAGGGAAATAAAAATACAGTAAATAAAAGGCACTAAGTTACGTTTGAACTCAGGTCAAAAACCCGGAAGGCTCCCGTTTATTTTTTATTAGTATCGCTCATAAAACCTTCCAAAATGAGGGATTATGGGAGTGAGTTACACGTATAAAATATTTACAATTTATAACAAACAATAATGATATTTATTTGGATAGAGCAACAAAAACAACCGCAACCCAAACGACATTTAACTTAGTGAACTCTGAAAGAAAAGGACCTCCTACAACCGTTAAAACCACACAATATCTCCTTACTGCGACTACAACCCAAATATAAATAAATATATAAATAACATTTGATAAATAATACCTCATACTAGAGCTTAGCTCTCGTTTTTCATTTTTAATTTTTATCTTCGCTTTTTGCTGATTTGTTTGTTTATTTGTTTGTTTGTTTGTTTGGTGAAAGTAGATTGAGTCTTAGTCTCTATTTTTGTATTTTAAATTTAACTTTATTCATCAAGCATTCCGTCTGCAATAGGCCTCCATCATCCAAATAAAGTTTTTATATTTATTTACTGTTGAATTTAAGTTTACTGTTACACGAAATTTTCATGTAATATTTATTAGAGTTCAGGCTCAATCAACTGTTGGAAAAGGAGTAAATAATAATCGGCTTCGAGGTCATTCCAATTGAAGGTCCGCAATCGCCCGTTATGCCTCATTAGTCGGCAAACTTTAATAACTTAATAATTACCATAAAATACTAGGTAATAAATTGACCAAATCACAAAGGGCAATTTCTGCGTTGCGCATTCAGATGAATACAGACCTTTACACACCTCTTAAAATTTACAGGATAGAAATTCAAAATGGGCTCGTTGTGTCATGGACTCCACGGAAAGTGGATAAATCAAATGTCGCTATCGTACAATCACTGTTGCTACTCACTCCAAATCTAATACCAAATATTTAAATATGACTGGTAAAATTACTAATTAATTACGGGACATAAATGTGAATCTGCGAGTACAATTTTATAAATCCCGTATTTAAGAAAATCGATAATTAATACACTTAATTTACACAGCGTTTACATTAAATCCCCTTTTTGAAATATTTATTAAAATTAATTAAATAATCTTAAGTACTGTCCTGACATTTAGCTTAATTAAATCGAATACGGTCCTGCCTATTTTAATTAGATAAAATACACGTAAAAACCTACCCGTTTTTATTAGATAAATCGAGTAAAAAAACTCACTCTTTTATTAGATAAATTATACCTAAATTTCTGCTTTTTTAATTTGATAAAATACTAAAACAAAACCTGCCCTTTTAATTAGATGATATACCTGTAAATTCTTGCTTTTTTAATTTGATAATTACTCGTTAAAAATCCCTGCCTTTTATTAGATAAAATACACGTACCAATTGTTTATAACTTAGAATATAAATTATAATACGAAATACCTAGTTTTCAACGTAAATTTTACAGCGTGGTTTGCTTTAAACGGCAGCCATTACAGCGTAATAGATCGAACGATGACGCCAAGTCAATTTATCGAATATTTGTCTTTACACAAGGTGTTTGTGTAAACTAATTATACCAAAATGCTCGGGAATATTTATACTACAATAATTTAGTTATTTAAAACGTACAAACCTACAAATTCCAACACTTTTCTGCACACACAATTTTTATAACCCTGGTCGCTGCTCGGCTCTGCTCCAATGCTCGAATGAATGTTCTCCCCTGCCCGTCACTTGCGTCTAGCATTCTTTTCCCCTACCTTTTCCCACTTAATCAGGAGAGTTTTTCTAACCAATGGCACGCTACCTTTTATATGTCACTTGTATTTCCGTTGCGCTAAATTTAAATGTTAGTTTTATTTACATGGCTTTTTGAATGCATTTATTTTAAACAATTAGGATCGTAATAACCCACGAATTGTTTATTAGGGGGGGTATTTGCAGATCTCCTCAACCTAGTACTGTTGCCATTAAGATAGTACGAAACGAAAATGCGTATCTTATACTGTGCTTATTATGCTATACAAAAAGAAAAAATGTTTTACATTACTATAGTATATAGTGACTATAGTCATTATTCCTAGAATTCGTTTTCTAATTATAATGATTATTATTAAAGGTTTTTTTTAAATAATATGTTTTATTTTATTTGTAGTGTTGCACAAAAAAATGTCAACTTCATTGTGTTTGACCTAAAAAGTAAGAACTTCAGTATTGCAAGACCCATTTATTGAGAGACACTTGAATCCAGCAGGGTTTGCTGCATATCAGTTATAATCTTAACGTTTGTCCATGCATAAAAGAAAATGAAATAGAATTATTCCGAGCTAAATGCTTTGTGTAGAATCGTAGAAAATACTTTTATATTTATTCTTTATCAAGCTTTAAATATTTATAAACTCATTTTATTTTTTTTAAAGCACAATAACAAGAAAAGTATTTGATTTACCTATTTCTAAAGCCATGAAACTTTTGTTCTTAAATCAGAAAAATATGGTTGTGAGTACAAAGAAGAATTTTCTTTTAATTGCAATTAAATTTAATAGCGTTCGACTTTTTAGCAGTTTAATTAAATAATAAAAAGCTAAGTCGTTGTTTTCAGTAATTTACGAGCACTTGTTTTCCAATCCCCAATTTTATGGGACTTCGATTTTTCTCTTTGTTGAAATGGTGAAAATTCAGTCCGCCTTTTAATAATTGTTAATTCCGCCTTCTGTTTTGTAAGGAACTACATTACTTCCAATTTATAATTATTAAAGACAATTCTATAAACATCAGGTGGGTGAATAAAAATTTACAATATTCCAAATTGAATCCTGCTAAGTCTTTCAATTAACAGGTTTTCTCTCTTAAAAGAATTAGTCAAAAATAATTATAAGTCATATTTAACTAATTGTCATAGCGAAAAAGCAGTCACTAATAATTAGTCAAATTTTACTGAATGAAATAGTCAAATTAGTAGATTTAAATTTAAAAAAGTTTTGACCCAACCGGGGATCGAACTCAGGTCTGTGGCTTGTCAAGCTTGTCAAGCTGTTGTCATAACGAAGGTGGCTATCAGTCACTCTTATTCAATCAATTTTATTTGTTAATATTTGTTTTTACTTTTTTCGGTATTTACTAATGGGATTAAAAAATGTAATAAAAATGGAACAAGAACAGAATGGAAATGGGATGTAAACAGGACTAAAACGGGAAACATCATAGACAATAGAAATAAATAAAAAGAAAAATTTTACTAGGTACGATTTCTATTAAAAATCTGTATAAAAAGGAGATAATTCAACAAAACGGTTCAAACCGTATTGGGAGTTCTAACTGGGCCGACTTGTTCTTTCTAAATGACCATAAAGGTTAAAGAATGGACCGAGCTAAGGGAATAAATAAAATAAATGTGGTGAGAAAGTCAGGATAATTGCGAAAATTATTCACAAGTTTCGACAGTAATATTATTACAAATTACTATATATAAAAATTCATTTATAGTTTTTTTCATATTTTAAATGGAAAATAACATACTTTTTAAACGTATAAGTCTATACAGGGTGCACAGATAAAAAGGAATGGTTAATTTATGTATATTAATTTAGTTGACCCATATTTATTTAAATCAACTGTGGGAAGGTTAATATAAACAAAGATTAGTTTGACGGTACTAAACCAGATATTTTTTTTAAATTGGTTAAATTAACCCAGAAAACTTTAGTGGAACCAACCCGCTGTATGGTTCCGTTTACTTAATATGTTTTTTGTAAAATATGAGTTACTTTAACCTTAAGCACTTTTTTAAAACGATTAAAACAATTTGCTGTGCATTCCTGGTTGCATAGTATGTACCGTTCGCGGCAAAGGCGGTGTGGATCACGTGATGTTCTTAAATCTCGCCTCTGTTGACTTACATGAAGAGTATATAAACTCAGGTAGTCCTTTGCTTCGGTGTGACACTACAAGTTGTTCGATACTAAAGAGACCTTAAATAGGAGGAAACAGCTATCAATACTTGAAGTATTTTATAGTTGGTGGAACGCACTAAAAACATTATCTCTGTCGAGGTGAAGGTTCAATTTTCTGGAATAATACCACTGGTATTATACCAGTAATGAGTCAAGAAACTTTCTGTTTCTTGAAGAATATAAGAAAATGACTTAAAAAATGTTTCTACTCCAAATATTTCAAGATCTTATTATTATTGTTAGGTATATAAATGCGCGCATTATTCACGGCATCAGTGATTGGTTTATTTCAATATTCACTGTTATTTGAACCAATCGGGTTTTAAATTGGAAAAAGTAAGGTTAACACATGTCAGATTTGTTTATATATACGAGGGGCGACTATAATGATCTTTAAAATCGGGAAAAAGTGAGGTTATAATAAATTTTGTTATAAATGAAAATTAATTAATTGGAGTAGAAAAAGCATAGTATTACACTCGTAAGGAAAGTGTTTTCTATCTCGTGGAAATTTAATTAAAAATAAGCTATTTTATTATACTTTTAGTATAAAGAAAACTTTATTTTCCGTTACAGAACTAATTAAAAAACCGTGTAATAAACATAAAAATCCTCGTTAGCTTTACGACGCATCAGTTTGGTAAATTAAACATGCTGTTTTTTTTATTAAATATTTTCTCATAAAGCTCGTACTATACGGAATTTTATCGATTACCCCATCCATTCTTTCAAATAAAAAAGCTACTTTTCCGGTAAACTGATTTTCAATAATATTCATGTTTCCTTTTTCCTGTTATATATCTTGAATCGAAAATTTCCAGACATTTTATCAAACAGACAAGCGAATATTAAGAAATATTAAACTTCGGAAAGCTTCGAAATCGGATTAAATTTGCCGATTGATACATGAAACTGTTATAATAAAAATTATACCAAAACTAAAACCGTTTTCTTCATCACTACATTTTTTTATAATTATTTAATTTTTAATTTTTATTCTGTTTATTTTTAAATATTTTTTAATAAAGAATTTTAATACAACCAAAAAATAAATGAGTTGATTATTTAAATTACCTAATAAAAATTATAAAATATATGAATCAATATCAAAATCATTTAATACTATGAAAAAACTAATGAGTAAAATAAAAAAAAAGCATAAAACGGCATGAGCTAGTCTATTTCATTATATTCAATATCCGGTCGTATGCGGTTCTACACTGTTTCAAATATCTGTGGTGTAAAGGGTAATCTTAAAATGGTGTCAAAATCCAACACCAGGTGGTGTTAATATAAACACCATGAATTATGGTTGAAATACATAAAGCAAACACCAAACGGTGTTTATCTAAAAATATTTGAGAAGTGCACCTACACAGAAAAAAAGAAATAGTTCATTTAACTATATTAATTTAGGTGACCCATAAGTATTTATTAAAATCAACTGTGGGAAGGTTAATATAAACAAAGATTAGTTTGACGGTACTAAACCAGATAGTTTTTTTTTTTTAAATTGGTTAAATTAACCCAGAAAGCTTTAGTGAAACCAACCCGCTGTATGGTTTAGTTTACTAAATATGTTGTTTGTAAAATAAGAGTAACTTCAACCTAAAGCACACTGTTAAACCGATTAAAACAATTTGCCGTGCATTCCTGGTTGCATAGTATGTACCGATCGCGGCAAAGGCGGTGTGGGTCACGTGATGTTCTTAAATCTCGCCTCTGTTGACTTACATGAAGAGTATATAAGGTCAGGTAGTCCTTTGCTTTGGTGTGACACTACCAGTTGTTCGATACTAAAGAGACCTTAAGAAGGTGGAAACAGCTGTCAATAATTGAAGTATTTTAAGTTGGTGGAACGCACTAAAAACATTATCTCTATGAAGGTTCAATAACACTGGTAATATACTAGTAATGCGTCAAGGAATTTACACTATTTTAGTATTTGAATTTACACTGGACCAACGAACCATATTTAACACAATTTTGGTTTGTATCCATGTATAGTGTTAATTTTGGATTAAAATGATCATGAAAATTTGAACAGTGTATATTTTCCATAATACATATAAAAACATCGTCAATTTGTTAGAATTTGACAGTGGACAGTGTTAATTTAAATGTCATGATCAAATTTAAAACGTCCAGCTAACAAAACCAATGCTTTTATAAAAAACTGGGCTTTGATAGCTATTGGTAACGGTTGTTTATTTGTAAAATTTGTTATTCCATGGACATTCAAGAAGATATCAAATAAAATATTCGCGTTGGACCGGCCGCATTAACTTTAAATGTATTGCCAGAAAAGTCCAAGAATCGCTACAAAAAAGAATATCAAGCACTTCAAATTTGGTTCAACAATAAAAATGTGTCTGAGCTATCAAAAAGTTACCCGTCTAAACTACAGGAAAATATGGACATATCTAAGTAAGTATTACGATTAACTTATTGTTAATGAACTTATTTTAAACGATTTTATAGATATGGAAAGCTTTTTACATTTTTTAAGAGAAAGTAGGAACGCTATACACCAAAAAAGCTATGATATTGTCTACAGAACAAATATCACGTTTTCTTGTGGAATCTTTATTTTTTACTAGAGAAAATCTTAGGAATTCTTGAAATTTTTGGTTCCTGCTGCCGCAAGGAAATTAACATTAAAGACGTTTTACGCTTTATAATTGTAGAACCACAAGACACAAAAATAAATCTTCCGGAAAGATTACTATTACAGAAGACAATACTCATTTTAAGAGTTGTGTTCTGTATAGAAAATATGCCACACTACGATCCTTAAATTATAAAAGTCGACGCTTTTTTATAGACTAAATAAACTGCAAATGCACCAAAAAGCATGTGGAAATTGACAAAATAGTTCCACAAAAAATTTAAAAATGTTAAAAAATGGAGAATTCTAAATGTTAAATTACTTTAGAAGCCAGTATAATACCGGAAAACCGTGGCGATTTTAATTTAAAATAATTTAAAGGCTGGAAATCTTCAGCAGATCCTGAACACGATGTTGAACAATCAATTAACAAGAAACTTAACATTTCGAAGCAACTGTTTAAATCAAAGGACAAAGATTCTTTAACATCATCCTCAAGTGGTAGCGTAGATAGAAAATTGTTGATGAAAAACATCACAGCAAAGACATTATTTTTTCTCAACAACTGAGTAATTTACTTCCAGACTTGCTCTCATTTTACCTAAATAATTTTGTATTGTGTGTGTTCTGTTGTAAAATAAATTGTAAATAATTTTTTTTACTAAAAAAGGGGTCTTTATCAATTTAGAATGTCAATGAATACAAACCTACAAACTGTACTGTTAAGCTTAACTTAACAATAAAGGTTCCGATATAGAAACAATTTTGTTCAAGGAGATAGTACTGTTATGTCACTAAGAACATGTAGGTATTATGAAAAATATGTTTAACAGCAAAAATAGTTATTTAAGTTATTAGGCTGAAAAGTGAATCTTTTAGTGCTAAGCTCAAAGTTTAAAGCGTACCACAAAAAGACCCCACAATATTTTATATTTCAAAGTATGATTCTATTTTTTAACTTTTCTTAGTTTTTTGCCTTTTTTGCTTACGATACTTCACATAAGCCTATCCTGTAGAATTTTATTTTTGGACGTAAGGTTTGTTTTCTCTAAACGCGTCATGTAATAAGTTGTCATTTCCATACATGCGCCGGTAAAATATTTATCTTCAAGTTTATACAAAAAGTTATGTCATAAATTGGGACAATTTTACCTTTAAATAAAAAATTAGTAAAGATAAAATAGCTGTTATTACGTAACGGCATGTAAAAAATATATTATGAACTATGAACCTAGAAAAACATTTTTAAAAGAAAAAAACGCTTTACTAAGGCGGCTTTAGCGTTCAAAACGTGTCATCTTTACACGGCTGGCTGACAAAAAATTTAACACTCATTCCATTAAAATTTTAAATTCATTATTCTCGCGGGCCCTTGGCAACGTAAGTGTGTCTCGCAGCAAAGAAGGAAAATAGCCCGGTAAACGGTAAATTATTCAGCGACATGCTGCCACTTCTGAAATTCCGCACGCATTACATCGCAATCCCATTTTCTTACATTTTTATGGCCCATGCAAATACGTTTGATGTTACGGCCAACAGCCCAAGAGCCCCTGCTTTATTTCCCACTCACCCGTTCCAAGACAAATAATATCCCCACTTCATCTGAGGAGACTGCATATGCATGCCCGTCCGTCTCCAGCATGGCGGCTCAATGAAAAATTCATTGGCAGTCCTCCTCTGTCATACTGGTGCACTTTTTATTCCAGACATACTCGAATTTTTTATTACAACAAGAAATACCTTTATTCCTACAAAAACAACAAAAAATGTTAAACCATTAATAAGATATTTTATTGAGATACCTATGTCACAACATAATATGTGGATTATGGATTATGTGGATATGGAATATGTGGATTATGGATTATGGATTATGGACTCTTTATTTACATATTTATGTTTTAAATTTAATTTTCAAACTTTATGCTTACATGGACAAAAACCGTCACAACACTACAACAAATCACTCTTTTTAAAGTTTTAGAAGAAGGCTCCATTTTCACAATTCTTCCACATACCACGTTTTAACTAGACTTGGCCACTTCAGATTTTTACTTGATCGATCTGTTGGATCCAAGACGTATCAAGAGGTGAGAAAACATAGATAAAGTTTAATGCGGCATTATTTTTCTGATCTTCTTTGATAAAATGTGTAGATAAATAAAAAATATATCTTGGTTGTTTAAGTTTAACCCGTAACCGGTACTGTGGTGTCTGGGAGACATTCATCAACGAACAAAGCCCTGTCCCACCCTCACCTTTTGTTTTAAAAATCTGTCGCTTCCAATACTTTTAAGATGAGCAGTTATCAATATCTCAGATTTTGAACAAGTTGGATTGTCAAACGGACAAATTATTACAAGTCAAAGTGTCAAGGTATCTAGTAGACCACTGCGTACCGTTTACGTAATTTTTATAAAACAATTAATTCCTTATGGATTCGTAACAAGGGCCTTCTAAAAGTGTCCAAAGTGATAAGAAGGGCTTTAAGGAAACTGTAATGTAGTGGTTTTATGAAATCTACAGCGATATAAGTGATATAGATTACTGTAATATACTACATAACCATTATAGTGATTATGTCGTTGAAGATAATCACAGTAGCGATTCAGGACTTGTCTGTGAAGAGTCTATAGAAAATTATTTTATAGGGTCAGATAGTGAAGAATTTGAAATTTTTTAAGAATTTGAAAAAAAACAAAAAAGTTACCATGGAAAAAATAATTGTAAAAATTAGCTATAGTTTGAAGCAGTTATTTTTTCTGTTAAAAAAAGATATATTTAATTTTTGTTTGTTTCTGTTATTTTTTAAGGTATATTCTTTGAAGTAAAGATCGTTTTATTTTGTTTGGTTTAATATTTTTTATAGTTTAATCACTACTGCACTTTTTGTACATGTATGTTTTGATTAAAACCTATTTGTTTAAATTTTTCTTTTATTCAGGTATTATTTCTGGTGATATGAACTTTATATATATTTCCTAGTATCCCCAAAGCCTCAGATAAAAAAAAATAATATAAATTATAATTTTAAAAGGCAGGTGTCTCTCAGACCCCTTAGTACCGTTTATGACCTGAAAGTCGTACATGTACGGTACTGCAGTACCGGTTACGGGTTAATAAAGATTAAATACTTCTATGGGTTAAAAGGTATAATTTAAAAAATTTTCTATTGTTGATATCAATCTATTACTTTACACAGTATTTATGTCTATGAATGTGTGATATTTGCAATAAAAAATAGGTCCACTTTAACAGATCTTTAACGTGATCATATATAATACTAGAAACAAGGATCTAATATATCTTGATTGAGCAAATTTCTCTTACAAAAAAACATATCATATAATTTTTATTATGCTAGTCAAAATCTGGAATATACTACCCACATTTTTCAAAACAATAAAGATGAATCAACAAAAAGCAAAACTTAAGTTTCTAGTCAAAAGATGCTATTATAGTGTTGATGAATTTTTGGAGGAGAAAGACTTCCATGATCTGTAAATATGTTATACTTTCCAGAACTTGGAGTATTGTTTTATTGTCTTGTTTTAATGTCTGATTTTAACTGTTGTTTTTTCCTAGAATTTTAATTGTGTATACTAATGCTTTTATCTTGAATTATTTTATTGACACGATCTACACCTTTAGGGTACACTGTATAATATGTTAAGTATTTATGGTACATATGATCATTTTTTGAAATATACTATTCATCTATAAATTTAAATAATACCTAGAATACGTTCTAAGCTCAGATGTCGTAACTGCTGTTTTCCTCAAATACCATTTGAGAGTTCAATTAATTAAAAAATAATTTTTCAATTAATTAAAAAATAATTTTTCAAAAAAAGTAACGACTTTGTTTTACATTTAGATTAAAGAACATTATGTATGGAAAATAATATCTGGCAAATGGCCTCGATGGGTTGCGTCCATTCGAGAAGCTTTATTTTGGATTACTATCTGACAGAGATTGGGTTGTATTTCGCCAATGACGTTTTGGATATTGTCTCTGAGTGCTTCAATAGTTCCAGACTCTATACATAGAAAGAAATCCAAAGGAGTAAGATCACATGATCTCGCTGGCCAATTGATATCGCCTTTACGTGGAATTACAGACCCAGGAATTTTTTCTGCTATTAAGTCCAGTGTTTCACGTGCACGGAGAGAATAATTTTGCCAAAATAACTATCCAAAGTATTGTTAAATGACGTATCGTGAATTTAGTCAACTGTTTTATTAAACTGAGGATCTGTATAGCTGATTTAGCCATACAAATCCTCAGTTTAATAAAACAGTTGACTAAATTCACGATACGTAATTTAACAATACTGTGGATAGTTGTTTTAGCAAAATTTTTCTCTCCGTGTGCTGTATGGTAAGTGGCGCCATCCCGTATCATCGTTCGGTACCTTTCTCCGTTGACCATCAACGCTCTCCCTTGCTCATATTTAAAGAAATAAGGATCAATCACGCCGCCATGGAGAAGAATACTGTCCACACCAGACAGTATTCTTCTCTGGATGCAGTTGTCTCTTTTCGATCTATAGTGGGTTTGCTTCACCCCAAATCCGACAGTTCTGCTTATAAACGATGCCGTTCAACCAAAAATGAGCCTCATCGTAAAAATTGATTTTCTGGCCAAATTCAGGTTCTGATTCCAAATGCTCTAGAGACCAATTAGCAAAACGTCGTCGAAAAAGATGATCGGTTGGCTTGAGCTCTTGGGTCAACTGGATCTTATAGGTATCTAATCCTAAGTCTTTGCGCAAGATTTTCCAAACTGAGAAGTGAGATAGGCCCAATTATTAAGAACGTCGGAGTATTGAGAGTTTAGGATTCTCAAGCATACTTACTCTAACAGCAGCAATATTTTCAACAGACTTGTCATTACAACGTAGCACAAGCGTATAATAATATGATTATGATTATATGATGAATTAAAATGATTTGAAATTATATTGAAAGATTGGTTCCATCTATCGCATTAAGCTCGAAATCAGTGCAGATAACTAAAAATTACAGGTCACTGTAGAATAAATTTATACAGATAACCTTTAATATTACATATGTCAAACGTCACCCTATGGCAAAAAGTGTCGCGAACTCGAGAATTTCAATGTTAATTATTAAACGCTTAAAATAATCGTTCACGGCGGAGAACGCATATTAAGTACTTTGCTCAGATCTGCTGCCTCGACTGTGTCTCGGCTTTAATAAGGACTTTCTCCGCCTGTTGGATAATGTACTTTGCTCCACACCTCAAAGTCCCACCACGTGACTACGTACGGAAATTATTAAACCAACCATCGTTAACGCCTAAACATAATATTATTTCTTTCGTTGACTATACTTAGACAGATACATAACCTGAAAAGCCTTAAATGCCAAATTTTCAAAAGACTTCCGTACGGGGTCACGTGGTGGGACTTTGAGGTGTGGAGCATAGTACATACTCATTTTAATACATTTGAAATTTTATTTTTTACCCAACATAACCAAAAAAAAACTATTCAGTGTTTATTAATTAACAATAAATACAAATGTCATCAACTTCTTTAGAAAAATATGTTTGTAAACTAAGTGTATTTAATTTGACTTTTATAGGCATCAAAAATATAAAACATAAAGCTATAAATAAATAAAAATACATCAAATATATATGATAACAAAGGATTACACTATTAACAAGAGATAAATACCCAAAATTGATCACAGCGATCTTTTCAGGTAGGTAACATTTCCGCGATGTTTGCTTTCAGATCCCATATCTCAACGTATCCAGTTGGAAATGCTGGGTAAAGTAAGACCGACATTTTCAAAAAGGATATGATAAATAGTAAACAATAAATGTTCCACTTCTTTATTCCTTTTCCAGTGAATGAGGGCGTGCGGCATCGGAACGCGCGATAAATCACTCGGCACATAAAAAACAAATCAGGACCCCGCATCTACATGTGTTATATTCGCTCCAAGGAATATTTATGTGCCGAACATCTTTTTCTATCGGCGCGAAAGGTATTATAATGCCATAAAACCATTATTTACGCATAAATCCATCTAGGCTTATATTTATTGCCCAACAACAAAGTCCAACAAATTTAATTTACCGTCTATTATACTTGCAAAATAGGTTTAACCAAGTTTTACATTATATCTTATAGAATACATAATTTTTACTAAAAATAAAAAGTAGTTTGGCTCACCATTATTGACTTTTTAAACTTTGGCCATTATAGTTATTTTATTGCTGTTGCTAAGCAAATAGCTTAATCAGAAAGTATTTAAGAAAAATAATACCAAGCCATTAAAAATGGATTGTATTCTCAGGGGTGTCCACATTTACTACCAATGGTGTGGTTGCTTTCCAGCATTGTAGGTATTGGAATGAAGGAAATCCTTACTTCTAAATTTAATCCAAAAGTTAATATTTTGAAAAAGTAAATATTTGGTGCGCAGTTACGCATTATGGAATCATTGGGCCTTACTTTATTGATTGTATATTGATGGTATACTGAAATTATGCAGAATTTTTTTAATAATAAAAATGATAATCCACCTTTAAATTATTATAACGTTTCTTTCAACAATATGGTGGTCCTGCACACAACGTTTGAATTGTTCGAGAATGGTGGGAGAAGTAGATAGGCAGGAATATCCTCATCCATGTCCTCTACGAAGTGCTGATCCAACAATTAGGTACTTCTACTTATGGGGACGATTAAATCGTTAAACCATGACGAGAATCTGCTGAAGGAATGGATTTAATCGTTTACCCTTGAATAAAGCGACGCTTTTGCTTAACCTTCGGATGACCAACCTCTTTTTTATACATGGATGACCAAGGGGGGTTAAAAATGACCCCTCCTGATTTTAGTAAACGAAAACATGCTTTCATTATTTTAATGTTATATTTTAAATAAAATAATGAAAACAAACATTAGTACAACAAATTTTTATTCCAACTAAACCAAAAAAGTAAAAATATTAGTCTAAACCTAATAAAGGAAGCAATGAAATTTGTAAAAAATGCACTAGAAACCACAAGTATTACATAGTATGTTTTTTAATCTTCGAATGTTCCTTGCAGACAAAATACTTTTTTTATCGCATTTCGTTGTAAACTTTCTGTCGGAAGATCGACAGCAAATTTTACATCGGCCACGTTTCTTGGGATTTTCAGCTGGCTCTGCATCTTCAGGATCTTCTGAATATTCTGTTAATACCATATTTATTTTAAAAATACTTTTTTAATGAGAAATATTTGTAAATTTTTTTTATGCAAAATATAAAGATACTTGGCATAATAATATAGTCAAATAAAAAAATAATCATATATTATATCACGAGAACTATGAATTTAATCGGTTAAACTAGGCTCAGTAGTTTTTTTGTTTGGTTTTTGTTAGAAAATGTTGAATGCAAAATAATTCAACAAAATCACGAGACCGCGTAGCGGTTTGGTTTTTGTTGGAATATGTTGAATGCAAAATAATTTAATAAAATCACGAGACCGCGTAGCGGTCGAGGGGTTTTATTTTTAATAATTTTGCATGAAACTATTTTCCAAAAAGAAAAATCAAATAAAAAACTTACTGAGCATAGTTTGACAGATTAAATTTATAGGTTGGGTGATATACGTCTAGATTATTAAATAATTTTCTCGAATTAAAGGAAACTATTTGACAATTCATAAAATCTGACGTATGTGTCAAAATTTATAAATATTTTTTTAAAGAAAATTCCATTAATTTAAGGTATGTAATAAGTAATAATTGATATTTCGTAAACTAGATAACTTATTTTTTATTGTTTTTTAAAAAATGTTTGTTAAAACTTGTAAATAACACCATAAAATAGTAAAAAAAAATCCAATATGGTGGCTAAAATCTAATCGCTGTTAATGTTCTAGTGATTTAATCGCTTATTTATTCGCAAATTCAAGGCTTTTGATTGGTTCATATTATAATGAGGAAAATAATCAGTTAAAAGTTTATTCAAGAAAAATATACATCGGGGTCAAAATTTACCCCCCTTGGTCATCCGAAGGTTAATATTCTTTTTGCATTAACGACTATTAAAAACAAACAGTCCCTAGAATTTTCCAACTAAACCCCCAAATATTTAACGTTGTCAAATTCCGAATAAGAAAACAAATTATAGATACTAGGGTTAATCCATAACCTAAATTTAATCCTTCAGATTGAGGAGATTTGCAAATACCCTCTAAAATGACTAATTTTATAGTTATTAGTGGCTGCATTTTCACTTGTACCATGGTTAACCATGGAAAACCATGATATTCCAAAATTTAACAGCTAATTCTTATGTAAAATTGTCGCAGTTTTTGAGATATAGTCAATTCCATGGATACCATGGTATTCCATGGTTAACCATGGTACAAGTGTAAAAGAAGCCACTAATTACTATTAAATTAGTCATTTTTGACTAATTAATTTTTAGAGACTACTAAACAATATGTGGGTTATTACGATCCTTACTGTTTAAAAATCTATGAAAAAAGTCATTTAAATAAACTAACATTTAAATCTAGCGGGAAGCAAGGAACTAAGCCTTTTAAGGTTGGTAATTTAATTGACGTAGGATGCCGAGCGCTTGGCGTAGAATGCCGAGCAATAAAAATAAGGGAAAAAACCGGAAATGAAGAACAAGCATTCTGAAGAGCGGATGTAAAAAAGTAGGTGAATGAAAAAGTGACTTAAATTTGCAGGTGTGTGCATTCTAATAGCAAAATTATTGTAGTATAAATAGTCCCGTAATATTTGGTATAATAAGTTTCATCGATCTATATATTCCGCCAGTAGCAACAGCAAGTGTGCGATGGCAACATTTACTTTATGACCGCTGACCGCGGTCTCCTGATACAAGAAACCCACTTTGAATTACTATCCAGTAAATTGTAATAGGTGCATTTGTTCTGATTGCGCAGATGCAGACATTGTATATGATAATAATAATAAATATTATTATATGATAATAATTATTATATAATTATTATTATAAACCTTGCCGATAAATAAGAAATAATAGACAATTGTGAACCCTCATTTGGAACGATCTCAAAGCCGATTATTATTTACTCCTTATTCTAATAGTCGATTGAGTATGAACGAATAAATATTACATGAAAAATCATGTAGCATTAAACTTAGATTCAACATAATAATAATTATAAAAACTTTTTACGGATGATGGATATAAAATTCTTGACGGAAAAACGTACCTTTAAAATACAAAAATAAATATCTACTTTCACCCAACAAACAAACAAATAAACAAAACCAACGAACATCACATCACACAGAGAATTACCGAAAGTATTTATAACATTTGCCGTGGTATTTTATTTTGTCACTTGGGGTGTAACTGTTACAGATTCTTTTTTGGGAGGGGGTTGTACCCTTTAAAGATAAACAGTATTTTGAATTGTAACAAAAATGGCTCTTAGTTCCTTAAAAAGCATATTCGGAGAAAACAATTACTACGCTTTATAAAAGGTTCAAGTAAATATTATTCTAAAAAGAAATTGAGTCTATTTTTCCACATATTACATAATTGTAATTCTTATTATTTCCCACGTTGCTAAAATACCTTATAAATAATAAAGTATTGTAGGTCAAAGCAAAAACTAAAAGCAAACACGCAGTGGTAAGTATAAAAAAGGAAAGATCGTAAGAATTTACCTCTTAGCCCCTTAAAAATTCGCCATAAGTAAAAAGCCGATATTTCTAAATCGATGAGCACGATCTGAAAATGTTTCTCACGTACAAAACTACCACCCGAGGATTTCCACCATTCTTCTCGTGTTTTTCTTATTTCGGCCCTCTTGTTATACTTTCAATTACTCATGATAGTCTCTGTCTGTATGTTTCTGAAACACAACAGTTTCTTTTATTTGTAATTATCGCTGATTAGCGAATGACTCAGCACATTATTTTCGATGTTCAATTGGAAATTCCAGATTCCATAACACAACGTTTGGCTAATTGCTTTATTTACAAAAAAAGCTACGTTTGTTAAGCCCGGATTTTTTATATTTGTACTATGTATTAGACCTGTTTAATATGATGCAACTGCGTAAAAAAGGATTTTTATTATTAACATATGGATGGAAGAATTATTTACGAAGGAAAAATTTATGATTTTATGCAAGCTAATTTTTTAAACTTGGCCAAATAAAGAGAAATAGGACGGTTTGTTTCATACTTTTTACTATGCGATATACAGGGTTTAAAAGAAAACTTTGCTAACAATAAACACGACAATTTAGATGCCAAAACTGCAACCAAAAAAGTAAAAAAACAGTCCCAGTGTACAAAAATGACGTAAAAAAGACTTAATTTAAAAGCCTTTATCTAAAAAGGAATTAAACTAAATAATTGTATAGATCGACATCTATAAAACAATAGAGTAAGCATTCTAACTTAGTAACTTGGAAATCTGTATTACCGGCGCGCCGGTCAAAATGTCAAATTTGTATGTGTAAATCGAAAAGTATTCTTTGAAAATGGACCAACGGTTAAATCCGATATAGAAGCAGTTTTTACAGTAAAAGTGAATATAATGTTTTATGGGCACTGCACGGTGGAGTCTCCACCCGAAATTTTTAATGGTTAATTACTAATTAATTAATTAATAATTAGTTAAATCTAGTTTACTGCCGGTGGAATCAAAAGAGTACAACGTGCATTTAAACTTTTTAAATATTGGCGTTGAGAAACTTTTTAATACTTTTGTATTGAGATAATGAAATCATTTTCACATTTAATATTATTTTACAAAAAGGGCAAGTCCAAGAATGTAAAAGATGCATTTAAGAACAATGAAAATAAATTGTATTCAAAAATTGGAATTATCTACATAATCTAGAAGCTTAAGAATTTCGTGTTCAGAAAATTTTAAGACTCATGAAAACGTTTCTGCATGTTGGTAATATTTTTTATAATCTTCATTTATATGTAGATATTTTGTTGTTATTTTATTATTATTTGAAAAAATAAAATCTTTACCTTAAAAAGAATTGTTTGGTAAAGTTATAAAGTTTTATTTATACACATTTGCTTTAAATTGTCTGTATATATTTAAACTAGAAGTGCTTGTAGGTAGTTTAATTTAAAAAATATTGTCCGGTTTTAAAACTAAATTAGGTAATAAAAATGTAATATTTATTTTATAATGCTGCTAGCCACAAAACATCAAAAACTTTAAAATTTTCGTCAACCGAGTTAGTGTCATAACGAAATGAAAATTTAATGCCGGTGTTATGGGAAAACTTTCTTGTATTACTATACCCTAAAGGTCTTAACTTTTTTATTAAATTACAGTTTATCCCTAAGAATTTTTATAGAAAAAATATCCAGGCGGATATAAACATAATTTTATTTAAAAAATAAAATAAACAAAATATTGCAAAAATATAATAAGTAATTAAAATAACAAACTTATAGACCGTACTGTTTTTTACCTTGAACCTGAAAAATGACAATAAAGGTAAAGTTGTTTTTGTTACATTGGGTGTTAAGTAAACTTTTAAACTTTTTCAAAATCGGTTAGTAGGTTAGTAGGTTGATTACTGACAGTTCGGTTATTATGATTTTGTGGAACACTTAAAAAAAAATAGCTACATGAGCATCAATCGACGTAAAAAGTAAAAGGCGTAAAATTTAAAATCGACGGGAAAACTACTGAAACCTCGAAATGCCTAAAAATATATTGTTTAATTCAAAGTATCCAAAAATAGCTGAGTATGAAAAACAATTATCAACAAAGTAATCAATGATAACACCAAAATTTATACTTTACTTATAAAAATTTGAATTAAAAAAAAGATATATTATTATAGTTTAATTAAATCAAATTTTGTCATAATTATAATCATAATCATAATAATAAACTGAAAAAGTATGTCAAAATCAATCAACAAAGTAATCACCAGAGTGTTTATTCTAATTTAAAACATTATTTCTTTTCTGAAAACAAAGTGGTTTTATAGGGAAAGTAATGGCACCTAAAAAGCATGATCCAAGGAAACATGGTATGCTACTATTGAAACCAAATTTCGTCCGCCACGCGCATGTACGCCACATTAGTCAATCTAAACTAGATATTTCACTTGCTGATGCATTATTTAATGACATTATTGCGTTTAATTAGTAATTATTATTAGATTTAATGTTTTATTATTTTATAAGTAGAGAGTGATATCATTATATTTATATATAAATAATAATAAATAATACTCATAAATAATTATAAATACACAATACAAATAATAAATTTAAATATCTTACTTAAAGATTCTTACACTTATGTGTATTATAAATCTACAAAAGGTACCGACATAAAATACTTCAGCTTTCCAAAAAAAGAAGATTTAGCAAAAAAATCTATAATAGCTTGCCTTAGAGAAAAAACAATAAATTTGAAAAATGGTAAGTTTGGAACTTATTCTGAATTTCGTATTCAAGACTCTAATAAGTAGTTACAACTATAGTATATTGTAAAACAAGTGTTACAATGACCCTTATTGTGAAATCGAGTTATTTTGACGACCGCATAGCGGAGTGCGGCAATAGTACGAGAATCACAATAAGTCATTGTAACACGAGTTTTTCATACTATTTTGTCTATTTCGATCCCAATTTATCAATAAAATTAAATAAACATGAAAACTAGTTTTATTTTATGTTACTAGATTGGCAATAGTGACGTCATAAAAAAGTGACATTTAAATTTTAAATTTTAAAACATTGAAAATTTGAAAATTTAATTTATGTTTTAAATTATTGTAAATTATAATTTACATACGGGTGATTCTACAAAAGTTGGGCAACTTTTGACCACATTTTGTTTATATAGTTTTTGGAGAAAATTTAACAGTATTTTGTTATAAGAACATAGATAATACAATAAATATACTGTTCCAGACCGGGCCAGTCACTTTTTCAAACAGTTTCTGAAATGTCTGTGTTTTCTAAATTTGAATGCAAGGGAAGTGACGAGTATACCAGGGTACTAATTAAATACATAATTTATTGGAAAATATAAAATTTATTGCAACTTTGAGCATATTATACATTAAATATCTTAAAATCAAATAATACCACTGTGGTATTATTTGATTTTAAGATATTTAATGTATAATATGCTCAAAGTTGCAATAAATTTTATTACCACACTTCAGTGGCGGCTGGTGGATTTTGGGTATACCGATATCTCAATTATTAGATATGGGACTCACATCAAATTTATATCAGTTTATAATGACATTAAATAAACAAGTTCTGCGCAAGCAGAATTTAAATTGAAGTTGGCGAAAAAAAGATAACCGAAACATCGAACATGGAACTGACGACACGGTACTGATGAATGGGATACAAATTTGAGATTATAATTCGGAATTAAGTATTTTTCTGATATTTTTTATTAACTTAACTTAACTTAACTTATCAACAAATCACATATAGCCTTATAAAAATTACAATGAAATATATATACGTAAGAAAATAACTACTCACCACAGTACTGAAATTTTGACTGGAACTATACGTGCATTCACCACAACTTCGCCGCTCGCATTGTTTTCAAGATGACTGTCGTGCAAAGGGCAGGCTCTGTAAGTAATTTTTTACCAAAACTTTAATATTTCGCAGGAATTTTGAATTTTAACATTGGACACAGAACTGACGGGTAAAAGTGAGTACAAAGATTATCAATTTTTTAAAAATTGCTATTATTCGAATCTATGATAAAATATAAATAATACATTATTTAATGTTTTATAGTTTGTAGTGAAATTAAAAAATTTAAAATAAATTGAATATATTTTAAAATAAAATCACTAAATATTTGATTCAGGAGTTGTTACAAGGTGTTTGTTGTTTTGAATATTTGTTATGTTTTTCTACAAACGTGCTTTTGAAAAATGGACAAGTTAAAAAAAAACTGGATCTTTTGTAATATACTAAAATATTCACAAAAAAATATTAAAATACCTACTCTATTGACTGATGACATCAAGTTGTTCAACTAGAATCACCCATACCTATATATGGAAATGGACGAGATTATTGAAACATACGAAGAATGCACTGCTTTGCGGGAAATAGCTAGCAATGTGGTAAATAACTTACTTCCTGAAAAATCTAAGCCAAAGTATGATAAAGAATACTCGAACTTTTGCCTGGTCACTTCCCAGAAGGTACTTAACACTTTTTACTGCGTGTTAAAGAGTTCGCCAAATTTAAAACACTTGATCATCATAAGCAATTAACAATTAAATATTTTAACTGATATTTTAAATTGATGAATATTGTGAAAGGAATTACAAGTATTTAAATATTAAGTTATTTTGAAACAAAGCTTTTTGTTCAGCAAACAATATATATATTTAAATAAGCTGAAAATTTACATGGGAATATTTAGTTTGGAGCGAGAAAAAACGTATACATTGCTATAGAGAAGGAAAGCTCGCCCAGAAAGTTTATACATAAATAAGGTGAACATACAGAACAAGCAGTGGAAAAGTATCGCAATAGGACTTTTATAACGATATGATGCAGTGTATAGTCAAAATATAAATGCGAAGTTTAAATTGAAATATAAAAGGCACACAAAAAACTTGTTATATTTCCGATACAGGAATAAGTAAAACCTTTGTACCGCCAAATTATTGATTTACATATGAAATTGTAAACTTATTGGCCCTGTTAAATAAAGATATAATTTTTTTTTAATAAAAATATACCAAAAATTCCAAAAGAATTTATATTAAAATACAGGGTGTTTCGAACTCGTGGTCCATTTAGTTTCTGTGGAAAGTAAATACCTAAAGTGAATACTTTTTGAGTTTTTAATTTTTTTCGTTAAAATTTGACAAATGCGTATCAATCAAAAATAGCCTATTTTTTGAATCTTAAAACATTGTTTAATCATTTTTCAACAAATTACCTGAGAAAACCCAAGGAAAATTAGGCTAACTTGAAACGTTAATAACTTTTTTTATTTTAAATGAAAACTTTCGTTTGATGTAACTATTCTCCATACCTAAAGTTAATAATTTCAGAGATATTTAAGAATTACAAATTTTGTACCTATGGTTACCACGTAATATGCCATTGTTGGATATTTAATGGCATCAATTTTCATGATGTTACAAACAACTTTTTGACTAATTAAGCATTTTGTAAACAAAATTACTAATAAAAAATAGCAGTCAGTGACTTGTTAATTTTGAAAATAAAAAGTATTTCCATTGTAACGGGTGCGACACTAAAACTGCGTTTATGATAATAAAGTGTTTGTTCATATAAATCAATTTACGTTAATATAAAAAATGAGTATGAAAAATTGGGTATTTAACATAAACAAATGTCAATAAAAACTTTTATAACGTCATGAATAGCGTAACGGGCGCGACCTTAGAAAATCGGCAAATGCGACCAAGTTGGCTTCTAAAGTTGATACTGTAAAATTTGGATGAAAGCATATAGTAATAATTTTTTGTGTAAAACTTGAATAGTAACCTTATTTTCTAAAATTTTCTCGAAATGTAACGGGTGCGACATTTGAACATTTTATCGAGTATTGAAACTCTTCCGTGTTTATTCCTAATGTTAGCTTCTTAGCATCACAATGTACGAATATTTTAAGGTTATAAATTACGTCGCAATTAAACTATTTGACTTCAGATATAGTAAGTTGTGATTTTGTTAAATAACACATCTGATTTTTTGTTATGGTGGGGTAAGGTTCCGTGAATATACCCTATAGTGTTATAGTTCATTAGAGACAATAAAATATAAAATTTATTTTATAAAATTTTTTAATAACAAAAAGAATGCCTAACAGTTACTTTAACAATTTAATTAACCAACAATATTTAAATTTACAATTTGTATTACTAATTAATTACTAAATGTTCAAAGTATCTTCCATTTCATTCAAGCATTTCCTAATTATTCTGCTCTTCTATAGAAATTTGTAGACTATTCGGGGTCTAATATTAGAAATTGTTAAATAACTCTGAAATTTAGGTTTAGGGAATAGTTATATTAATCGAATTTTTTTTAAATTTTCCATTTAATTATGTAAAAACATACAGGGTTTTACATTTAAAACAAAAAAGATATTAACGATTCAATTTAACCTATTTTACCATGGTTTTCTTAAGTATTTTGTTGATATATGTTAAAGAATTGACATGAAATCTTTTAAACAATCTTTATATATTTCATAAATTCAACACCCATATTCGCAACCATAATATCGACAAAGTTATAGGCTATTTTTGATTGACGCGCATTTTTCAAAATTTAACGAAAAAAAAATAACTTCAAAACTATTTACTTTAGGTATGCGATATGGTTTAGTCATTTTACTGAGAATTTTATTTAGAATTTAAAAATGTAAAAGTTTAAGGGGTGTTCAATTTAAAATAACAAAGTTAATATCACTTCCAGTCAAAAATTAAAAGTCAATATCTTTTGACGTTCCTTAAAAACTTTTAATGGACCACTAACGTGAAACACGCTGTATATTATAACTATTTTAAAGGAAAGTTTAAGAAAGCTGGGCAGGTCAAAATTCAAATACTTAAAATTATAAAAATTTCATAGTTTTTTCCGAAGAAAATATTTATAGCTCGCTATTAACAGTCATGCAACCTTATAGAAGACTTATTTTTGTAGAAAAATTTACGCTTTACAAAAAAATATTTTACGATTTTTTCGTAAAACCTAAATGAAAATAATATATAAATACATGCGTTTTCTGAATTTCCGTTGGCTTTAATTTGTCTTTTTTATTCGAGTATCATCTAAATTATTTTATGCAGTTTAAAAAGAATTTAAAAAAATATATTTTTTTAGCTCGAATTTTTGCTCGTATTTGCGTGCGCAAAGTTTTACTTTTCCATACGCTTACTTTGCGCACGCAAATGCGTTAATATGGGAATAAAATTATTTAATCATTAAGCTTTTTAATGTATTTTTCGAGATATTTTTAATTTAAAACAAAAAATATTGCTAAAATAATTCAATCTAAAAAATGTAGTTCTAACTTTCCTCACGCTTGTAGAAAACATATTGTTCTTAACACATGCGCAAGTAATTTTTTCTAATCCTTTTAAAGAGTTTTTACTTTTCATATACATTTTCAATTAAGAAAGGAATTTTCCCATATTTTATTGGACAAAACTACCTTTTTTTGTTGATAAACGTGTATAATATTTATACACTCAAAAAATATTATGTGAAAATTTTAAAATTTAAATTTAAATTTGACATGAAAAATATATATTTTTAAATATTGTCCAACATTGAATGTTCATTAAAAAACGTAATTTAAATTTCTATTAAAAATTTTCGTTATAAAAGTGGTATTACGTTACAAGCTTTTTCGCAAAAAACTTAAGAGGCACTTGTTTGTACTTTAAGGCGCTTCATGCCCTTTGTAAAGGGGACAAGCTGTTTAATGCACTTTTACACTTAAAACTGAAAGTTCGAGAAGAAAAACATATTTAAAATTCAACAAATTTTCTATAAAAATATGTTTTTAATTAAATCTATATAGGTACTTACAATTTAAATAATAAATTCCAATAAAAGTTCTCAAACGTTTTTCTTTGCTACTGATGTGGTGTTTTTTGTTGTTGTATTCTGCAAATAAGTACAATTTTAGCACAGTAGAACAAATAATTTACATTAAAATAGATCCAAAGATGTTAAGAATTTTGTGATAGCAACAAATCGCCGAATTCGTATTTATTTTGGTATACCGTTTATCGTCCCTTAAAAAGAACCATTCGTAAAATCACCTAGATCATGCTACTTGAAGCCACTGGAATATTTTTGTGGGGTAATGTAAAGAGCAAAGCTCCCAAAAAACAGTTCAACAGTTAAAAGAGAAAAATCGACGAATAATTCGTGAGATAATACTACAAATTTGTTTAGATGTTATGCACAATTTTCATTTATGTTTTATTTTTACTTTTTTTTGTATTTATTACCAACATCCGAAAATTCTTGTTGGAACAACCTTTATTTGAAAATACTTTTAAAGTTTCAAAAATGGCGAATGCACCGGGATTAATATTAAAATCAAGAAGATAAAGAAAATATAATAGTATATCAGGTTATCAGGTTATCAGGTTTGATAAAGGCCATTTTATACATGAATTTAATAAAGGCACGAGCAAGCTTGCGAGCGAGTGCTTAAGTTAATGAGTGTATTGAAAAGTTTATAAACGAGTTGCATACTATACTTTTTCTACGACAAATACTTATTATTATCTTAAAATTATTTAAATCAAATATTTTTATAGAAAGCCATCTATGAATTAATAGGGGAATCTGTGTGTCACCGTCAAATGTCAAATTTATAAACACAGATTATAAAGGTTATAAATCGAAATGTATTTCTTGAAAATGGACAGTTTTTTACAGTGAAAGTAAAGAAAATGTTTTATGAGCACTTTACAGTGGAGTCCGTGCCCTAATTTAAGTTATAGTTTACTGCCGGCGAAATTAAAAGGTCAGTACAATTTTCATATAAACTTTTCAAATATTGGCGTTGAGAAACTATTTAATACTTTTGTATTTTTGTATTGAGGTAATAAAATAATTTTCACATTTAGTATTATTTTACAAGAAAGGCACTTTATTTTAACGATTGTATGACATTTGTCAACTAAATTAAAACTAACTTCAGCCCGTGAATAAAAACCTGTTGCTAACTTCAGCCCTTGACTAAAACGCCGTAAAGCCACAACCTGTCAATGTGTATTTAAAAGGTCACTTAGTGTCATGGAAACATGTACGATAATGGTCGTTTTAAAAAATTTATTAAATAAAAAAATAAGAAAAACGATTTACTTTTTTTGAAAGTCATGCAGTATGCTGTATAATAATAATTATTAAGCGTATTTAATTAAGTGTATTTAATTTGTTAGGAAAATTTTTTATACCTACTTTTATTCAGTGTTATAAATAAATAATAAAATTTTAAGTTATGCCACTTTTTTTCGTAACTTTGACCAAACACAGATTTTTTTTATTTTTTTTTTATTATTTATTAATAACATTTATATATTTTCCAATAAGCTAACCAAATAGCTTATCTAGATTAAAATGTGATAATGCAATGTGGATGTTTCTCAACGAGATGGTAAAGTTTTGGATTGTGGGGAGAAGAAGTCGGTACGAGAACAATAATCCTTCCAGCGCCAAAAAAACTTTTCAGTCAGTTTAGCTATTTTTTTAAGGACCGCAACCCCAACAATGGGTTGTTAATTAATGTCAACCATTTAACCTGATAAATGAGTATTAACTTAAGTATTAAGGACATCTTTGTATTGCGCCTTTTTTTGGGACACCCTGTATAATATTTTTTTGGTAAAGATGTAAAATATAAACTGTTATTTTTTATGTTATTATATTTTTAAATTGCATTTTTACATGTTTAAAATTCGTAAGGTTGTCTTGCATACATTTTCATTTTGCTAAAAACAGCAATGTAAAAAGGCTAAAATCTCAGTTTGCTTTTTAAACAGCGTTTGTCTAGACGGTTTAATAATGTTGTTGTGTAAAGTATATTTTTCTTGCTCGCAAAATATTTGTATATAAAAACTGAGCTTTCTTTTTTTAAAGATAGCAAACATAAAAAGGCTTCAAACAAACCATATTTCTTATAAGAAGTCGCCCAAGCATAAATAAAGAGAGTATAAAGCTAAGATACGTATTTTTCTATTCGACAATACAATTTAAATTATTTAGTATTTATTTTTAAATTGAAATAAATAACAATTATACATTTTTATTTATGTATTGTATATGAAAGTATTTGTGGCAACATTACTAAAACAAAACATTTGGAAAATTATGTGATTTATAAGAAATGAAATATTATTATCATTACAAGTATATTATTGCATATTTTCATACTAACCTTCCATATTTTAAGCATTGTTAGTAAATTATACCATTTTTATTGTATAGAATCCGTTCTCTACATATTAAAATTTATAGAGAAATACAAAAAATATCCCTTATTTGGATATATTATATTATTATAATTAGGGGTAAAATTCCTTAAAAAACTAAAATTGTAGAGTTATAAAAACTTGTTATTAAGTAATAGTATATTATTATAAGAGAAATAATGCACATTATTTCGAATGTTGTACTATACTTCATCTACTCCATTAAGTATATAATTGGGTCATTTTCAAGAAACACCCGCTTTCAGGAAAATGAAGATCAAAATTTTTTTTTGCTTAAATTGACTTTTGGTTGGATTTTTATAAATGTTTAGAGTTTTGTTTACTTACATTTAAGACAGGCAGTGCACTTTTTAATTTTTTTTACGTTTTTTTCGGAAAAATGTGTTTAGCTAGCTTTATATGTCTCCACTGTGTTACCAATTTGTAATCCAAAATTTAATTCAATAAAAAAAGTTGTTATAAACATAATTTAAAATAAAATGTACTTAGTTCACAGACTTTTGACTCCAATTTTATTTTTTATTGAAAATTATATGCCTTTTTAAATATTTATGTTAGTTAAGTTACTTTTTAAAAGACACCATTCCGATTCTTTGTTAAAAAAACAATACCATTAATATTTTCTTTTAGTCACTGTATTAGTGAGTTAAACTCTAATTTATAAACAGGTATAGTAAAATCATTTTAAGCATTTTTTTTACAAAAACTAAAAAAAGTAACGAAAAAGACATTGGTATCACAACGGACTGGGGTACACAAAGGACTTAATCAGATAACGTAAAAAATAAACTATATAGGGTGGTACGATTTTAGAGTAACATAAACAAAATCCCTTGTAGTGGTGCTTACTTGCAGAATAACAACTTAGATTTCTAAATTATAGACACCCTTTTTCTTTAAGCTGGTGTCTTTTAGTACTTGTATATTGCGTGGAATTTTCCCTTGGATGTAATCTATATCATGAGTTGTAATCACAAATAATTTTAAATTGGTTTATCATAAACTACTTTTAATAAAAGAGACGGTAAATATCCACTTTGTTGTCGAAAAATTCTATTGCGTTACCCTAAATTCCATTGCGTTACCATAAGGTAACGTAATGGACTCGGTAACGCAGTGGACAAAGTTTTGTAAAACCATATTTAAAAAATAATAATAAAACAATACTCTCAATGAGCGTTAGTGCCCTAAAATAAACATAAACATGAAAAATAGTATTTTTTCTTACCTTATTTTTATTACTTTTTTGAGTAACTTAGCGGACAAACAATTATTACATTCGCGTTACCCGCACCTGTTTCAACCGATATCTTCTTCCTGATTGAATAAATAAATTCAGCTGGGTAATGTGTACGTCCAAACATCATTTGTTAATCACGTGAGTGCCAAAAAAGTTGCCATATATATGTTTTTTTAAATATTCTATCGGTAACGCGACGGACGTAACGCAACGGAAAAAATGTCTGGGACATGAGTCAAATTTAAAAAAATTAGATTAAAATTAATTTATTCATATATAAATTGTTTACTTTATTAACTAAGGATGTTATGGATTGCTATAAAGCAACACAAAATTCTGGTTATTCAATATTAAAAAAAAACATGTATGTAAGTTTTATAAAACCCTAATGGGACATGTGAAAATGTGTGTTTCACAAGTTTCAAATTAAAAAAAAATTATTCTGACAAACATTTTCTGAAAGAGTTTACCAAGGGCTTGTTAGGCTTTCACTTGGTTTTTAAATCAATAAGATCCGATAATTTTTAACAAAGTTATTGGAATTCAAACTTACGGACAGCGGAAGGCTGGTGTTTTTTGAAAACGACCCAATTAATTGATTTTCAAAAATAAATAATACAAATCTGACATTTCGTCAACTGAGAATTATAGTGTTCTATCTGCATTTTCTTTTTTTTATTCAGGTTAGTCTTGTTTTAAGTATTAAAGATGCATATTGTTCTATGTATATATAATTGGGGTAGAAATTGTACAGTTTAAACCTTAAACTTTACAATTTCTACCCCAATTATATATAGATAGACCAATATCATCTTTAAGACTTAAAACAAGACTAACCTGAATAAAAAAAGGAAAATGCAGATAGAACACTATAATTCTCAGGTGACGATTTGTTAAATGGTTAACCTGATTTTTACTAAATTTAAATCACAGTGAATGTTCAAAATCGGACAATCACTGATTCCTAACAACGTAAATAATGACTTTATTATTCACGTTGCTGGGCAGGGAATTTATAATGTTTATCATTATTCACCGCTACAGAATAATCGCTAGTAGCAACACCTCGTGGCCGTTATCATGGTAACCAGAATTCAGCTTTTAATAAGCAACTGTCAAACGCGTATGTTACAAACAAGTTTTTTGAGAATAAACCCGGAAAATGTTAAAAATATCGGGAAAAAACTGTGGCGAGAGGAAATCCTGGGTTGAGTTTTTACCGGTTTCCCAATAAACAGTGGAAATCCGAATACAGTCCCTGTAAATATAAATTGTTCCCATTAGATACAATAAATACACATTTTAGAACAAATAAATAAATTCAAACCGCATTTAGCATTATTAAAGGCATTGATAAAGAAAGTCTTCACTTTAAAATACAAAGAAGGTGTTATATTATGTATTCGTAGGTATATTTTGTCGTTTAAAATGCAGTTGTCGGCGTTTTTTTAGAGGACTCAAATTTAAAAATATTTTATTTTATGTTTGTACAACATTTATTTCTTGGCATCTAACTTTGCTTGAAGAAAATATTGTTCCTAGAATAAGGGAGGTTATTGCTGAAGATACAACTTGTCACAAGATGAAATGTTTTTTTCAATAAGATGGAGCCCTCTGAACCTCTTGAAGTCTAAAATTTATAAAACACAGCTTCTGTTCGTTGTACAAAAACAAATAACTGAAGAATGTCAAAGCAAAACAGCCGATATGTTGCAGAATGTTATAGAAAAGATGGAGAATCGATTTTATTATTGCATGACATTTTAAACAGTTTATTAGATAAATAACATTAATAATAAAACATGACTTGCAGTTCGTATGCTGTAAATGTATTCTTAACAACTCTTGAATTCACACCACCAGATGGCGCGCGCATTGCAAAAACCCGATGCTTCTTTAGCGTATAACACAAGACAATAGTAGGTATATTGTGCGACTAGTACAAAAAAGAGGAGATATTTCTACCGTGAAGATTGCCGCCAATTTTATTTGATATTTTAACTGACATCTGACAACTGTCAAGCAGTTTTAACTTCACTTTTTTTAAATTTTAACTGTGAATTAGTTTCGGGAGATAGAATTTTATCGTTGTGTGTAATACAATAGCCTGAATATGGAAGCTTTTTGATTTGATATTTTGATTTACAACTTTTATACATCTGGTGACCTCTATGGTTACATCTTGAAACTGCAAATCTGCAGATTTCTACATCAGATGTTATATTCAACAATTACTATAACATTCGTTTATACATTTTAAATATGCATCTCTGCAGGATCTTACTGAAAGTAACACAATACAAAACTTATTTGTGTGCATCGCCTTCTAAGAAAAAAAATAAAAAAGTAAACAAAAAAACAAAGAAGTCCAATATGCAAAAAATCACTTAAGAATGAATAAAAAAATAATTCATAAGAAACTAATAAATAACCAAGAAAAGAGGTACTTTTTTCTTTGAAAGCAATAAGAATTTAAAATGAATAGCATCCGTAAAATAAATAATCCTGGAGCAGCATAAGACGCGTATAAAATTTTAAGGGAGCGGCTTTCTATGACCAACAAATAAAAGAACAGACACTCCATTCTATAAATATGTATAAGTTATCGACATTTAAACGGCTCTTGCGACTTGGAAGCGTTCGGCCAAACTATTGACCTATTACCGAGCCCGCAGAATTTCTCTATTCAGCCATTTTAGATCCCGGCAGAACTTTCGAAAGAGTTACTCTGCTTTCGACCCAGAAAGGGTGTGCGGAGCTACATAAGAAATGCCACATAAATATCAATAGATAATATTGTAAATTATGGGCGGATACGAAATACTAGACTCTGAAATAAATCATAGAGCTTTACTATTACTATGAGATTTGTGTTTCGTATTAAATTTTAATTAAAATCGAACCAAAAATCTTTTGAATAGGGTTTAATTTATATTTTTTTAATGGCCACTTGCACCGTAAGTTTAACAGGGGTTTAATTTTTAACACAAGTTTATTTTTCATAACTGGCTTGCACCGTAAATTAATCCTTGTTTAAATACCTCTAAACTACTGTTAAAATAAACCCCAAATTTCGGGTGTTTAAATTACTTTAATCCACTGTTAACGATTTATAACCTCAAAAGTACTAGTCATCGTTATTCAAGATATCCAAAGATATTAAATATTGACATCTTTAGCAAATCCAATAACTATAGTTATATGTATAGAGATCAGCAACTCAATAATGAGTCACTACTAAGAACCAGAAATTTAATTATAATAGAAAGAGTATTTGGAATTTGGAAAAGAAGGTTTCCAGTGTTGGCATATGGCTTGAGATTAAAACTAGATACAGTTTTGTCCATTATTCCGCCATTGCCTACTGATATTAATGCCATGAACTGGAGTACCCTGTTGTTACTCATCCACAAGATCGCATTATGTTTCAAAATCAATTAATACAAGATTATTTTGCGAATTTATAAAATTTAATGTGAATAATATTTTTGATTTCTTATTTAATTTATACTTATTTAACATTAAAATAAAATAAATAGTCACTTCTTGTTTATTATTATAATATATTAAGTTTTTCTTTTTCTTCTAAAATTTATAAATCCGAAAGTAATTCCTTTTTCATCATTTTTATTGTTAATTTCCTGCTCTAATTGTTTTAGTCCCATCTGTCTCTTTGTTTTCAATGATACCCTTGTATCCACAAGATTAATTAAATGATTTTTTTCATTTTCTGAAAAATTTGAGGAGGGAGCTCTCTTTTTTTCAGGTTCTGTATCCATATTATTCTCTCTTACCATCAAATGAATCGGTCGTACATGAAATAGAATCGAACCACAGATGCTAAAGAATCGAACCACAGATTATAAAGAATCGAACTCTTTACGTCAAAATATATTTGCGTCACAAATAAGTGTGAAGTTAGATATTAGTACCAATCTTTTTCATTTTTTAGTCAAATTCCATAGATCACTAGTTAAATTTTAAACCATAGTGAAAAAATCACGGTGCTAGATTTTGGACACTAATCTCCTGTTACCTTTTAATATGGCAGTTTATTTAACTGCTCAGTTAGAGAAAACGCTGCAAGTGGCTATTAGTTATTGAGTTTAAGACATTTTGTCAGGTTTGACGTTTGACATGTAATATTATAGGTTATGTACATAAGTTTATTCTATAGTGCCCTGTAAGTTTACATGTTCTCTGCTGATTTCGAACTAAACGCGATAGATGGAACCACTCTTTTCTATGTATTTTTATCATTTTATGGTGGTGTATAATACTTTGAATTTGGAACTGCGTACAAATATGAAGTATTTCTTTATAGGCTTATGAGTGTAAAAAAACACTTTTTTGGGAAACTGAATTAAAAGTTGTTATTAAGAGTAAAAAAAAAGTTTTTTGTCTTTAGAACACAAAAGTTATTTATGTCATTATGCTGAGAAGTGAATGTTTTTGTGATAACCTCAATTTTTGAATTCGGCCGCGTTAGCGGAAGCCTACAATTAAGCGAAGCACAAAAGGATACGTCTCAGCAGAATAGCATACAACATTTTATCTTTAAGGCAAAGTTTCATTTTTAAACGGTACATAAGCGTACTTATACAATTACAATAACAATTATTAAAAGTACAAAGTAAGATAGCTTTTGATTTGTCAGCGGTTATCGAATTTTTTGATTGGTTCCAACGGGTCTTTTACAGATTAGGATTTAAAAAACTTCACCTGATTGGTCTTAATTATTTTTACAGCCTAGGAGATAATGGAATACTGTTTAAAAAATTTTTATTTACATTTTTAGAAATTTATAAACTGTGGGATACAGTTTCCGAAAAAATTTTGTTTGATACTAGACTGCGAAATACTTTAACATTCTCGAATCAAATAGGATTTTTTACGTCCAAGTCTGTAAAAAACGCGTTTGGACAATCAAAAAATTTGACTACTTTCAGATATAATCTAACCTCTACTTTTATTTATTATTATAATTGTACGTTTAATGTCTTCTTCTAGTCCCACCTTTAAAGTTAGTTGTTTTTAGTCACGGGCAGAAGTTAGTCTTAACTTAACTAAGTTAGGACTAACTTCAGTTATCAAATATCATACAATCGTTAAAATAAAGATTTTCTTACATCTCGCCTCTGTTGACTTATCAGCGCAATATATAAGCGCAAGTACCAATATAGGTCTAAACAGCTGTCTATCGGTATTTGAAGTTGGTGGAACGCACTAAAACAAAAAACGAGGCGAGGTGAATTATTTCTTATGAATATTACCAGTAATGGGTCAAGAAAGTTTCTTAAAGAAACTAAAAAAAATTTAATGTTTACCTTCTTATCTATTATCTTAATACAAAAATAAAAAGTATTAAATAGTTTCTCAACGCCAAAACCTATTTGAAAAGTTTATATGCAAGTTTGTACTAACCTTTTAATTTTGCCGGCAGTAAACTAGATTTAAATAAAACCATTAAAAGTTTCGGGAGGAGACTCCACCGTGAATAAAACATTATCTTTACTTTCACTGTGAAAAACTGCTTCTATAACATCATTTAAACGGTTGTTGGTCCACTTTTAAGGAATATACTTTGATTTTTACATACAAATTTGACATTTTGACTGGCTCGCCAAGTTAGTTGTTAAGTTGTTACTTGAGTAACTTTTTTTGTATAGATGTCACTTACTATACAAATATTTAATTTAAATAATTTTTAGATAATAAAAAGAATTTGTAGTAGAAAAATTATAGTATGCAACTCGTTCATAAGCTCTTCTTAATTAAGCACTCGCTCGCAAGCTCGCTTATGCTTAAATTAAATTCGTGACTAAAATGGCGTTTATCAAACTTGTTACACAATTTACTATTATCTACTCCAATTAAATACTATTAAAAAACATTATAAAATTCCTGCCTAACAACGGGAATAATGAACTCATTATTAACGTTGTTAAGCATCAGTTATTTGCCGATTACAATATTTACTGTGATTTGAACCAATCGGATTTTAAATTGGAAGAAGGGGGCTAGAATAACATTTAAAATTGGTAAAAAGTGAGGTTAACCATTTAAAAGATGTCATATTTTATTTATTTGTTTTTAAAAATCTACTTATCTACTTATCTACTTATCTACTTATTGTAGTAGATATACCAACAGATAAAATTAAGACTTGAAGATTATTGATTGAAGATTAATGATTTTAAAACTATAGAAACTATTTTTGTAAATAAATCTGTTTGGATTAAAATTGCACTTCCCTGCTGTAATATTTTATTTTAAAAACCGACCGGTTTCGCCTTACGGCATCTTCAGGGTTTCTACAAGAGGTACATAAATAGACATTAGATACATATATATAGGTTAAGCATACTTTAAAGTAACTTACACGTCAAAATATTAAAATATACTATTATTACATAAATAAACTATCACTACGTTGTCGATATAATAAATAATCAATGAGACTAAACACGAGTTAAACAATTGATACATTAAAACTAACATTAAAACTAAAAATATAAAATGAGGTTAGGTTGTTGTTGTTGTTTTTGGTTAGTTGACTAGATGTTTGTAGATTGGTGTATATAATAAATTTACTTGTTCATTAAGGCATTGTTCTTTTTTGTTTTTTATTTGTTTATTAATTTCGTAGGCTTCTAACAGGGTTAATTTGTGGCCTTTTTCTTGTATGTGTAGTATTTTTGTGTTTGTTTCCATGTTAAAGGAGTGCCCCGTATCTGTTAAATGATTTCCGAAATTTGATTTGTAATTATTGTTATTTGTGTGTTCTTTAATTCTTGTCTTAAAATTTCTGCCTGTTTCACCTATATATGTGGCTTCGCAATCATTGCAAGTTAATTTATAAACTCCACTTTTTTCAAATATGTTTATTTGTTGTTTTTCGTTATTAAGGTTATTATGTATATTGTTGTTTGTTTTTATGGCTGCTTTTAAGTTGTATTTTTTAAAAATTTTGTTTATTGTTTCTGTGATTGGTCCTTGAAAGGTTACCAAGGTAATCCAAACAGATTTATTTACAAAACTAAAGTACCACTGCTTAAATGGATTACATAATTAAACAAATATAGAAACTATGAAACGATAAAAAAATATTGCAGCAATTTTAAAACAAGCATTTTTTAAGTCTTGTTTCTACTGGCAAAATGGCTAATAAAATGTACAAATCGATACAACCTATCCTTTCATTTAATCGCTACTTTAGTACAGTCTAATTGGGCCATTGAATTATTCATCGAACGGCTGAAACAGTGGCAACTGATAAAAGAATTCCAGAGTGATTCGATTAATAACACAAAGGAACACGCATCCATATAAATACAATGGCAGACATGTGGCATTTAGCGACAAATCTGCCGGTTTAAATGGGAACGGCTGCAAATGCTACCCCGGAACATGCTGGGCAAAAGGTATTTGCGGTGGATTGTCAGTTATGCCAGCGCCGATTCCGATTATTCGCCCAAATAGCATCATTAAATACGTTTAATCCATTCGTTGCTGATATTCAACATGAAGAACCATTGGCCGGTTCTGTAGGATGATTTCAATGCTTGCCCGAGGATAAGCTATCCCTCAAACGTGGACTGCATGTCCGTCATCAATGGAGTTACGGACAATCATCGACGGTCGGCACACCACAAGAGCCAAAATATTAGTTTACTTGAAGTCCTTCTCGTTGGACTGTGTAATTTTAGGGTCAGTTTATTAAATGCACCCCAGGCAAGTAATTATAATACAAACCCTCGCATTGCACAGTGGGATAGGCTGGATTGTCGAAAACCTAGCCAAAAATATTGCAACCAGAACTTTATTTAATTTAAATGCATAAATTTAATAGCTTATGAAACAGTTAATAACTACACAAAGTAAAAGCTTTTATATTGTAAATGGGTTAACCATTGAGCCAATGCATTGGCTCAATGGTTTCTAGACCCTGTTTTTCAGGCCAAAACTAACATGAAAAACTAAAGTAAGCAAGAATAGTCTTAACACATTTTTATATTAATAAAACACAATAAGAATTAATTACAAGGGTATTTATATAAAATACCTATTTTTTTATTTTTAATAATTTTTTAAGACATACAATATACAAAAGTGCTCTTTTAGTTCTACCCTTACTTCCTAAGAAGTCCCAGAAGCCAACTGAATGGCTTGAGCGGGTTAGGGGTAGGGACGGACCGCGGGCTTAAAGTCCCCTCTGAAGGACTAATATACAATAGACAAACATAGACAAGACCTAAGATATTTTTGTTTTTTTTTATATAAATTAAAGTTAAGCAAACTGTAGATATGCTTAATTATATAAAATCCAAATTTAAACAATTTATATTCAAATTTTTGGTTGTCTACATTGTCTACATAGTTTACATAGTCTACATAGAAAAAGTGTAAACAATATGTAGATAACGCGTAAAGTAGATTTGATAGTCTACGGGTCATCCCTGAAAAAACATTAATATATTAAAATATCGCAGTATTAGCAGTTGTTTTTTGCAAAAAAAAATTGTTTATTGATACAGCATTGCTTTAATAACAAACACACTATGGACAAATGCCGACAATTTTTTTTAAAGCTTAGCTGAATTTACATTAATTTTTTAAAGTATTGGTTGAAGATGCTATGTGTTCCTTTTCCTTTTTTCTTAACCTGTAATTTGTTTTAAAGACTCAGTAATGTAAAATAATATATTACAACCCTTAAACACTTTGCAGTAAAAATATTTTAAAACAATAACACTTTACTTCTAAATAATACAACATCAAGCGTAGCGCTTATTTCGAGACAACCGGAAAGCATCAATGTGTGCGTCTTCAATGTCGGGTTATAGAGGGATCGTTTTATGGTATAAGCAGGTTAAAGAATTAAACCTTTATTTTGTTTAGTTTAAAAGATTGACATTTATTTATAGAAAAGGGAATATTTATAAAAATGGGTTTTGGCCAAATTATAGGGGTTTAGAAACCATAGTGCAATGGTGTAGGTACTGTATTTGCAATACCTGAATTACAGCTATGATCAAATGAATGATTGTCTTACTTTTATTTGTGCAAGCCTGCTTAAAATTGGTTCAAACATAAAAACTTATTGAATTAAATTCTGTTAAATCCGTATTAAAACTTAGTTAGTTAAAACATAAAAGAAATTAATGAATTAAATTGTTACTTAATTGAAGCCAAAATGAATCTTAATGAGAAACTATCATTGGCATAAATAAAGTTATGGTTTCTAATGAATGGCTACATTAAATGTAATCAAAGCTCTATTTCCTTTAAATATGTATATTTTTGTGCAAATATTAGTTGTATAATACATTAATATGAACTTTAAATAAAATGAATTCTGGAAACTGCTTCTGGTAGTCTTGTGTACACAGGATTTCTATCCATAAAATAAAACTGTTCTATTTTCTGTAGGAACTTTTAGGAACCCAGTAGAAGTGATGGTGATATTAGGCTCTAAGAAAGTTGCTGACCCATCACTAGCAACAGTTACTGTACTAGATGTGCAGGATCTGTCTGCCATGGCACATGGTTATTCTAAAACGAAATAGGAATTTAATCTTATGTATTTATAGGCGAATCCTAAAGATTGCTGAAAGTCCTAAAGCAATATTTACTTTTGGACGCCCTGCAAGGATATCATGATGCGACTAGGACTTATTGAAACAATGGGACTGATAATTGGGCTAATAACAAGTATTTTTCAAGACAGTGAAAACATTGTTATTCACTGTAAGACAGTAATAACTTACTTTACCTTAATTTCCATTGGAATAAAAATCATAAACATTAAAAGAAATAAAGAATATTCTTATTTCATTTGTTTTTAATTTTTGGTTAAAGAATTATAACTCTTAATATAAATCAATGTTATATTTAATTAAATATTGTTACCTTGATCAGATAAACTTTGAATGCAATCATTTCTATAATATTCAAGGAAGTACACATTTCCATTAGGTTTAAATCTAAGGAGCCATTCACTATAACAAGTAATTTTAAATTGATAATATTTTGTTATGGTCTGAATATAATATTTGTAATATCATCAATTCCTTACCCTCAATTGCTCCAAACATATTTGATTGAATAAATTTTAACTTTTGTTGGAGAAATGAAAAAACAATATAGCATTGTTTTTGACTATCAAAGCGTTTTTTCTGTGTACGTTAATTAATTAATTTTAATTAAATTATCACTAGTAATACCACTAGAGGTCAAATTATTTCCGGAAATTTTTTCGAGCTCTTGATAATTTTCTAAAAATATTCATGAGCGAGAAAAATTTCCGGATTTAATTTAACCTCGTGTGGTATTCGGTAAGAAAATTCCACACCAAATTGTTAAACTGTTGATTTCTACTGATTGTAGTAGCTCAAAAGTGCCATTTTAGGACCAAATATTATATGCTTTCATTTTATAGTTACTTGATTCCATTGTTCCAAGATTGGAACGTGTCTATTGGTGGATGGCTTCGTGAAACGCATGGGTGTTAAAACTTGAGTATTGTTTGATCTAATACACAAAAACGTATGATGACCTGCATATTCGGCACTAAGGCACGAAGGCATTATTAATCCTTATTTTAAATAAAAATTTCTGTTCTAGTTTTCCAATTATTGGTTTATTCTTACATTCCCACCAACAAGCAATTTGTAAAGAATATATTGGATTTTAAGACAACTTTCCCAGACCAAAATGCAGGTTTTTATGATAATTACTCTTCTGATCTGAAGGCTTTCTTAGGATTCAATAAATAACCCGATTACCTTAGTTAGTTATTTATGGCTAAAATTCTTGCTTGACCCAACTAAGGTCTACATAACATAATATAAACAGACCTGCAGGTAATTCAAAACAACTTAAAAATTTGTTATTTACATTTGAATGTTTATTAAACATTACACCGGCCGACCCTTAATACCCAGAAGCCAGAGGCCAGGACGATGGGTCTTCATGTTCCATGTAAATAAGTTGATTTACGTATTTGACCGAATTATTAGTACTTACTTGTTGAAATTTAATTTGAATTAACGTGCTTAATTTAAAGTTTAAATATTTAGCTTATACGATCTGGCATTGTTGGGGAAATAGGGATTTACGGTTAACAAAACATTTATGATTATTATTCTGTAAATATTATTTAATTGAATAAAATTGTTTTTGTAAAAAATAATGTTTCTTTCTAACAAAATTTAAGAAAAACTTTTTTATATCAGTTTTTATTTTGTAATGAGATTTATTGCAATAATGAATTATTTTAACATAATTTAAGCATACATTTTTTAATCAATTTTAAAATATCAGTTTTATTACAAAAATGCATATTTAACATTTTAAAAATATTATTATTGGAATATTTAATTTCATGATTGAATTTTAAAACCCAAAAAATCAATAAAATAAAATTTACTTAAAAAACACTTTTTTAACAAAATTACTTTACTTTCTAAATAATTTTGCTTGTTTTTGAATAGATCCATTTCTTTTTAGTAAACACTAACGTATGGCACGCCGTTTTATTTATTAGATAAAAGTTTAAAAATTCAAGTTTAGTACTTAAATTATGTTTTAACAGAAATTTATAAAGTTAAATTTTTTTAAACTCAAAACAATTGATAGTCAAAAAATATTTTAAATATAAAATGCAACAGTAAAAATTTATGTTCAAAAATATTGATTATTAAAAGTTTTGGTTGTAGTATTTTATTCTACAAAATTATTGGTTTAAATTTTTAAAGAGTGATAGTGGATAAATTATTAATACAAAAATTCTCACAGTACATTAAATGTAAGTTTTAAATTTTAAAGTAATAATTTTTGGATTTGGATTGGATAAATTTGTAAAGAGTCATTTAAATGATAGTCGATAAATTTGTAATGCAAAAATTTCCACTTTAAAATTTAAAACTAACATTTAAATGTACCTAATGTTTAAATTTTTCTATTGAAAATTTATCGACTATCTTTTAAATGACCCTTTACAAATTCAAACCAATAATTTTTAAGAATAAAATATTAAAATTCCATTTTTTAAAAATTAATATTTTTAAACTTACAGTTGCATTTTATATTTAAAATATTTTTTGATTATCAATAGTTTTGAGATTACAAAAATTTAACTTTTTAAACTATTTTAGTAAAAAATGTTTTATGTGTTTTTATTTGAAATGGCTTTATACTATTTTTAAATACTAAAAAATTTAACTTTACCAAATTAATCTCAATAATTTTATAAAATATTTATTTAAGTTAACAAAATGCCACCCAAATAAATTATACTTGGGAAATTATTTTTATTAAAAAATGATAGTTAAAAATTTTTGAAAAAATTGATAGAAAATAATATTGTTTAATACAGAAGTGAACTGTTGGTTAGTAAATTTTGTCTTTCAATACATGATAGTTAAAAATATTATAAACCTAAAATTTTTAGTTAGAAAATTTTAAACCAATAAAATTTTGAATTAAAAAATTATTTAATAAATGTTAAATCGGCGTGCCATAGTATTCTTTAAGTTGAAATTGAGTTGAAATAATATATGACAATAAGCAACAACAACTTATGGTCAATAAGCTAAAATGACAGCCTATTCAGCCTATTCAGTTCAAGATAAACTGCTAAAATAAACCAGTTTAAATAACAACAATTTAAAAGAATAAATTACTACCACATGGTAATTTTTTTCCAAATTTTTTACAGATTGACTGTTCTATAGTTATTGAATTGAAGTTTTGTGCATACGGCCATTAATCAGCTAAATAATGGCATTGTTCATCGTGGATAACAATAATCACTAATATTAAACTGGGATCATGAAGCGAATTTAAAATTAAACTTTTCAAAAAGCGTTTAATTTAACTTCGTATGCATACAAAACATCGATATCATATTGTATAACTATATCGTACGACCTGACAAGAGTAACAATGCAAAGTAAATTGACAACGCAAATTGGTATCATACTATATAAAAAAACGCTGAATCTAAATAAAATTATATTATTTAAAATTTATTAGAATCATCGGTTTTCTGGTTTACATTTTTTTAGTAGTATTTTTAGTAGTTGATTGAATAAAAAAGGAAATAGTTAACGAGTTGTATTGGAGTTATTTGTCAAGATTAGTTTGTAAGGCATTCCTAAACATAGAGACTTAATAAAACAAAAAAAGTTTACAAATATCGATGGTTATTTGACAAAACATCGTAAGCGACAATTTTGTTGAATTACCTTTTATTTTATCAAAGTTACGATAAGCTGCACATGTTAACATAATAGTTATCCCAATTTTGGAATCTAATATTGGTCATTTATAACGTAACCGCCTATAGGTTCCCGAAAAATAATTGTAAGCAACTCCGAGACATGGCGTTTGCGATTTAACATTGTGTCGCTTACGATTATATTGTGCTCCCGCCTTGATCTATCAAGGCGTTATTCCCGCTCTAAATAGTTTATTTGTAAGTATACCTGCATCGTGGTGATTGCTTCCAAGTTTTAAAACAATATTTTATTTGATCATAAGCTTATAATTACTTTTTTTCATTGCATTATTAATAGTTATCCTAATTTTAATTGTTTTTACGTAGTGTGGTTCGTTAAAAGTGTTTTTTGTAGTAATTGTCTGTTGTTCTAGCGTCAAATAATTTGACTCAAATTTATAACGGTTAGATCATGGTACCATAGGTTAGATCATGGAGCCTACACAAGGAGTCCGAACATCATGTAAACAAGAATCTTCCTAAGATAAGAGGGCTCTGGTGTTTATTCTAAAACAATTGTTTAATTTGTACCGACAGTCAGCACCGCTGGTGGTGAAAAAAAGAAACTTAATTTGTACAATTTAGAGGGCATGTTTTATCAATTTCTCCTATTAAGTTCGGGCTCCTTGTGTAGGCTCCATGGGTTAGATACTGGTTTGTGAATAAAAATTCTTCGTTTTTTCAAAGAAAGCTAATGTAGAATTTCATTTTTAAACAATGTTTGGCAAAATATCGTTGGTGATATTTTATAAATTAATTTTTTTGTATATTTTTTTATTTAATAATAAAAGAAAAAAAATAAATGTCTCTAACGATGTTTTGACAAAAGTAATCATCAAATCTATATCCCACAAAGTATCGTAAATGTAACTTAAGCTACAAGACTAATTTTACATTTTTCTAAAGATGTTCTTATAAAATATCGTATGCCACAAAATTTAATGAAAATTTTAGATTGGATTCGATCTTACTTGAATATTTGAATTCTACAATAATAAAATAATGCCTTATCAGTTTTCATATAAATAACTTTAAAAATAAAGCTCCCACACTAAAACAAATTCTCCTGTAAAAATTAGGTTTTGCCGCTTACGATGTTTTGTCAAATAACCATCGATATGTTTTGCAACAATCAGAATGAATTGAACAAAAAAACTACAATCAAGCGTTTGTTTCTTAAAAAGTATGATTAAAAACAGGTGGCCTGATAGTTGAAACGTTACATTTATTAAGTGTAATCAAATATTTTTATGGCAACTTTTCAGGAAACCCCTATATTTGGATCAGGACATGGCGATGTAACAAATAAACTTTTATTAAAATTGAAACACTACTGAATGTTACTTTTTTAAGGTTTTCTTGATGCAAGGTTACTTAAAGGTTTTTTGAAGCCCTTATTACATATCACTGCATTTTTTTAATGTAAGGTCTTTATAGAAGAAGTTTGCTTTAAAAAGATATTTCACGCAGAAATTAGGCCTATAAACACCAAATACAACCATGACTAAATCCTTCTAAATTCTCAAGGATTAAATAACTTAAAAATTGACGAGATCTTGATTGTTTATGTTCATAATGGCATAAAATGTATCTGCATTACGGAAACAGGGGCTACCAAGGAAAGTATAAAAGCACTTCAATTTCCTGGTTTTATTTCGTCATCTTACTTTACTTGTAGTGGACATATACGGAAAGGCTCTGCAATATTGTCTGCCTCTCATCTCACATCAGAACCCATTGATCTTCAGGACTACTGCATTGAAATTAGCAAGGTGTGAAATAACTTCTAGACTTTGATAAATATGTAATTGTTCTAAATTGCTATCGCTCACCCAGTGGCTATTTTGACATTTTCATGAAAAAAATTTATGAAGCCGTGCTAGTCTTTCAGGTAAAACTTTCAATAATTATATGCATAGACAAGGGATAGCTTGGGAGGGCGGGGGGTTAGTAACCTTTGTGCCTCGCTCAAACTTTGAGCTTGACATAAAAAATAACTTTCCCGTAATAACTATTTAGTTAATTGAGTTTGTAATTTTGGATTTACAACTACACGTTAACAAATACAGACGCTTATTTAAAAGTTAATTAAGTAAAATTTAACTTAGTTCGTATGTAACTTTTCCACTTGAATTACTGTACAAGTATTTATTAAAACCTACAAAGAAATCTTTGATGTCTAAGGCTATCAAAACAACATTTACAAAACCATTTGCATTAAAGAGGCATTTCAAAAAGGAATTTTAAGCAGTTTATTTAATAAACGATTAGAGAGGATATGTTTACTTTAGGAGAGAGCAAGTTCTTTTTAGCTTTAATTGATTTCAATTATCTGATATTATTTCGACATTTCATATTCGCCAAAACACAAAAAATATTACAAAAAATAAATTGGTAATTTTGTCGAAGGCACTTAAAAAACCACATCAATTATTTTTTCTCAACCTATTAAAATTTAATATTGTGTACATTTCCTATACGTTTTCAATTGAGAAAGTGACCCAGTCAATAACTGTCGGAAAAAGAGATTTCGTTCTTTATAGTAATTACCAGGGGCGTAGCTACCGCGGTATCAGCCGTTTCAATGATACGGGGCCCCCAATTGGCCTCGACATGCTTAAACAAAAAACATATTACCCACATGTCAAAAAAATTGAGGCATAAAATTAAATAAATAAATAATATTATTATTTAAATGTTTATACTTTATTAAATATTATTATATTTATTTATTAAATTTTCCTGAATACCCTCCTATTCCAACAAGGCCGTGAACTCATACGAAATGTTTCTGCCCGCACCTTTCCGCTAAGCGTTGTCTGCTGCGTAGTCTGCGCGTATTCTTCTGTGCTCTGCGCCGCATACTGAGTCTGATTTGCGTATTATTATTATAGGTTATATTAATAGCAAATTAGAAATAATTATTAGCGTTACAATTATTTCAAAAGACTTGCTTTTATTTTAAAATATAAACCTTTTAAAAGATGTTAAAGAACGGTAAATGTCTAAAACCAGACCAAATTTTAAAATTTACCTGTACCGTAAACACGGGCGGCTTTAGCTCACTTTTAAACTTAAGCTTAAAATTTTTGTGGTTTTATCAATCATAAACATTAAATATTGTATAACAAAATTTAAGTTGGTCTTTCATAATAACTATGTTATAATATTACGTAGGGCTGAGTTTCAAAAATAAAAATTACAAAACTGGGTGTGCAAAGTTACCCCCTGGTTGCGGATAACTTTGTCTCACAGTGTATTTTCCGTATAAAATATTATCAATATTTTATTTTTATTAAACACATGTTAGCAGCGACATATAGTAGTGCTGAACATTAGATCCGGATACTTTTTCAATCCGGATCAGATCCGGATTTTTTAACGTGCATAATTCGGTTCCGGATCTATCCGGATATAATACTCCGATTTTAGATTCGGAGCAAAGATCCGAAATATGGATCAAAGATCCGAGATGCGAATACAAAAATATTTGGCCGCTTCTCTTTTAACAAAAACTACGTCGATTGTTCACCAAGACAAACTTAAGATGTCATAATAAGGAAATTCTTTATTGCGAAATAAAGTTAATAATTTACAAGTTAATTATTATTTTTGATACCAAAGATTCTTATTTTTGACTATTATTTGCTATTTGATCTCTTTTTAAGAATATTAAATATAGGTACTGTACTGTAGAATATTTGTTTTGTTTATAATACAATAATATTAAAGTTTTTAATAAGATCTGAGATCCGGATTTACGATCCGATATCCGGATCTAAGATCCGATATACGGATCTCGGATCTTAGATCCGGATCTCAGATCTGGATCTATATTCGGATTTTAGATCCGGATATCGGATCCAGATCTGAGATACGAATCCGGTTCCTATATTTAAATCCGGATACGGATACATCAGGATCCGGTTTTTTTTTCAAGGATACCCGATCCGTAAAAAATCGGATCCGTGCACTACTACTCCATACCAAACGGTCTTAGACCTAGGTAAACGGCTACCCGATACTGACGAGCTCCAAAAGAGCGAAACAGGCCGTCTATCGGTGCCGGTAAAGAGCACGCTTGAATTTAAACAAAAGTGAGACGAAGTAATCGCAATTCCTAAAATAAGCGAATACGAGCAAATTATTAAAATGATTTTATTAAAATCAATTTAACAAATTAATAAAATAAACAACGATCCAGTATGTAATTTTTTCATCAGTACCCTAGTAGTACTTCTATATCCAAAACGGGAAATTCCAAAGAAGTCTTTTTATAAGTTTATACAGTAGGACTCTTTAAAATGCTTAATTGCAAAGTCAAAGAAAAGGGTTCCTCAAGAGTTCTTTTTTGAGAAGTCTAGATTAGTTCAATAGGTGGTGCATTCGAAGTCTTAAAAACTTTTTTCTGATGTTGTATTTGGCGTCCAAATTATAAAATAGAGCTTATGCAGACTTAATTAAGACGTCATATTGCTGTCTGGGAACCATGCCTAAAAGAGATTTGACTTATGTACTTTATGCTCGAATCCGACCCCTGAGCGAGAAGCGAGTAACCCTGTCTATATCCCTTTGAATGTCTGTAAATTTTCCAAAGCTTTTGTTGTGCATTAGGTTCATTGATAAAGTCAAATTAAGGAAATTGTAAAAGTTAATATTAAACAAGTCGTGGCTATATAATCACGGATTAAAGCCAATTAAATTAAAAAAAAAAAAAAAAACTTATGTACTTTATAGTATTAAGTTAAGTACCAAAAGAACTGATCTTTAAAATATGAAAACATTCAATTTCCTACCTAAACAAGGTGCTAAATGGGAAGTCTATACTAAAAGGAAATAAAAGAACTGATCTTTAAAAAAGAAAAAGTTTCAACCTGAAAAACCACCTAAGTTTCATCTACAACCTAAAGTTTAGGTCCTAAACAAGATTTGACCCGACGAAAACAATCTAAAAAAAATAGAAAAGAGTGAGGGCCCTCCTCCTTTATCCGGGCTTGGGACCGGCAGGTTAAAAATACCTGGCGGAGTTACCCTCCACCCTCATTATCATATTATATACCTAAAATTTCCTAAAACAGATAAAGTAATTAAATAAACAAAAACACGCAAAAAACAAATTTACTGGTTGTATACATACTCGCATATAAGATTCACTCGCACCCTGAAGTTCCAAGAAGTTCAAGATGTCCATGTCAGGTCCAAATGAAGGAATTAGGGTAATAGGAAGGGTAGAAAAGGAAAACGACAGATAATAAAGTTACAAATAGATTAGCGCCGGTGCGCAACAACATGCTTCACGTTAAAAACGGGTTGGCACGGATTACCGATGTTCCGAGACAAAATCCAAAAAGTATTTTCAAGATCCATCTACCATTTTAATTTAATTCAACAATCTGAAGACTGTGAAATTGAACTAAAATGGGTCTAAATGGAAGGAATAAAAAGGAGGGTTTTATAGGAAACTCCTGGGCGCCTGGTTCCATAGGATAATCACTATCTAAAACAGACTACAAACACGAAAATAATTTAAAAAATATTTTCACCTATAGGTGAAACTTGAAATTTGACCTGACAAAAAGAATTTAAACAAAATTTTTACCTATGATCCCTACAAACACGAAGTAAAAGAACTAATCTTTAAAAAAAGAATAAGTTTCATATCCAACTTAAAAAAACTAATGAAAATTTGACTTACGACCCCTAACAAAAACGAACTAAAAGAACTTAACTTCAAATAAAGAATTAGTTCCATATCCATCTTAAAAAAATAATGACAATTTGACTTACGACCACTAACAAAAACAAACTAAAAGAACTTATCTTTAAATAAAGAATTAGTTCCATCTCCAACTTAAACAAGATTTGCCCTAACAAAAAAAGAACTGATTTTTAAAAAAGAATAAGTGCCATATCCAACTTAAAAAAACTAATGACAATTTGACTTACGACCCCTAACAAAAACAAACTAAAAGAACTTATCTTTAAATAAAGAATTAGTTCCATCTCCAACTGAAACAAGATTTGCCCTAGCAAAAAGGATCTAAAAAAGTTTTGATTTACGACTCCTAACAAAAAAAATAACTGATCTTTAAAAAAGAATAAGTTCCATATCCAACTTAAAAAAAACTAATGACAATTTGACTTACGACCCATAACAAAAACATACTAAAAGAACTTATCTTTAAATAAAGAATTAGTCCCATCTCCAACTTAAACAGGATTTGCCCTAGCAAAAAGAATCTAAAAAAGTTTTGATTTACGACTCCTAACAAAAAAATAACTGATCTTTAAAAAAGAATAAGTTCCATATCCAACTTAAAAAAAATAGTGACAATTTGACTTACGACCCCTAACAAAAACCAACTAAAAGAACTTATCTTTAAATAAAGAATTAGTTCCATCTCCAACTTAAACAAGATTTGCCCTAACAAAAAAAGAACTGATCTTTAAAAAATAATAAGTTCCATATCCAACTTAAAAAAAACTAATGACAATTTGACTTTCGACCCATAACAAAAACAAACTAAAAGAACTTATCTTTAAATAAAAAATTAGTTCCACCTCCAACTTAAACAGGATTTGCCCTGACAAAAAGAATCTAAAAAGTTTTGACTTACGACCCCTAACAAAACAAGATTTGCCCTGACAAAAAAAGAACTGATCTTAAAAAAAGAATAAGTGACATATCCAACTTAAAAAAACTAATGACAATTTGACTTACGACCCCTAACAAAAACAAACTAAAAGAACTTATCTTTAAATAAAGAATTAGTTCCATCTCCAACTAACACAAGATTTGCCCTAGCAAAAAGAATCTAAAAAAGTTTTGATTTACGACTCCTAACAAAAAAATAACTGATCTTTAAAAAAGAATAAGTTCCATATCCAACTTAAAAAAAACGTATGACAATTTGACTTACGACCCATAACAAAAACAAACTAAAAGAACTTATCTTTAAATAAAGAATTAGTTCCATCTCCAACTTAAACAGGATTTGCCCTAACAAAAAGAATCTAAAAAAGTTTTGACTTACGACCCCTAACAAAACAAGATTTGCCCTAACAAAAAAGAATTGATTTTTAAAAAAGAATAAGTGCCATATCCAACTTAAAAAAACTAATAACAATTTGACTTACGACCCCTAACAAAAACAATCTAAAAGTACTTATCTTTAAATAAAGAATTAGTTCCATCTCCAACTGAAACAAGATTTGCCCTAGCAAAAAGAATCTAAAAAAGTTTTGATTTACGACTCCTAACAAAAAAAAATAACTGATCTTTAAAAAAGAATAAGTTCCATATCCAACTTAAAAAAACTAATGACAATTTGACTTACGACCCATAACAAAAACAAACTAAAAGAAATTATCTTTAAATAAAGAATTTGTTTCATCTCCAACTTAAACAGGATTTGCCCTAACACAAAGAATCTAAAAAAGTTTTGACTTACGACCTCTAACAAAAAAAAAACTAATCTTTAAAAAAGAATACGTTCCATATCCAACTTAAAAAAACTAATGACAATTTGTCTTACGACCCCTAACAAAAAAAGAACTAAAAGAACTGAACTTACAAAAAGAATCTAAAAAAGTTTTGGCTTACGACCCCTAAGAAAAAAAAGAACTGATCTTTAAAAAAGAATACGTTCCATATCCAACTTAAAAAAACGAATGACAATTTGACTTACGAGTCGTTACGACCCCTAACAAAAACAAACTAAAAGAACTTATCTTTAAATAAAGAATTAATCTTCAACCTAAACAAGATTTGCCATAACAAAAAGAATCTAAAAAAGTTTTGACTTATGACCCCTAACAAAAAAAAAGAACTCATCTTTAAAAAAGAATACGTTCCATAACCAACTTAAAAAATCTAATGACAATTTGACTTACGACCCCTAACAAAAACAAACTAAGAGAACTTAACTTCAAATAAAGAATTAGTTCCATATCCAACTTAAACAAGATTTGCCCTAACAAAAAGAATCTAAGAAAGTTTTGATTTACAACCCCTAACAAAAAGAAAGAACTGATCTTTAAAAAAAGAATAAGTTCCATATTCAACTTAAAAAAATTAATGACTATTTGACTTAAGACCCCTAACAAAAACAAACTAAAAAAACTTATCTTTAAATAAAGAATTAGTTCCATCTCCAACTTAAACAAGATTTGCCCTAAAAAAAGAATCTAAAAAAGTTTTGATTTACGACCCCTAACAAAAAAAGAACTGATCTTTAAAAAAGAATAAGTTCCATATCCAACTTAATATTTTATGACCATCATCAAGTATATGTTGGGCAATACTTGATTTGTCTGTCCTACCAAATCTAGCATTGGCCAAGTGCTAGAATTTGTAGCACCAAAAAAACAAGCGGATGTTGAGCAACATTCGGTTTCTCTGTACTACCAAATCTAGCATGGGCCAAGTGCTAGATTTGATAGGACAGAGAAATCGAGTGTTGGGCAACATATACTTGATGATGGTCATAGAATAAAATTTAACAACCTTAAACTTATTAAGGAAGTTAAGGGACCAAGTCTGCTAGATAGTTGAAAGGTTTATAGATCTATAGGAATAGAAATAAATCTTTGAATGACCCCTGACAAAAACGAACTAAAAGAACTGATATTTAAATAAAGAATTAGTTCCATCTCCAACTTAAACAAGATTTGCCATAACAAAAAGAATCTAAAAAAGTTTTGACTTACGACCCCTAACAAAAAAAAAGAATAAGAAATGATCTTTAAAAAAAGAATAAGTTTCATATCCAACTTAAAGAAACAAACAATTTGACTTACGAACTAACAAAAACGAACTAAAAGAACTTATCTTTAAATAAAGAATTAGGTCCATATCCAACTTAAACAAGATTTGCCCTAACAAAAAGAATCTAAAAAAGTTTTGATTTACGACCCTAAAAAAAGAATCTAAAAAAGTTTTGACTTACGACCTCTAACATAAAAAAACTGATCTTTAAAAAAGAATAAGTTCCATATCCAACTTAAAGAAACTAATGAAAATTTGACTAACGACCCCTAACAAAAACGAACTAAAAGAACTTATCTTTAAATAAAGAATTAGTTTCATCTCCAACTTAAACAAGATTTGCCCTAACAAAAGAAATCTAAAAAAGTTTTGATTTACGACCCCTGACAAAAAAAGAACTGATCTTTAAAAAAAAATAAGTTCCATATTCATATCCCAATAAACACAATTTGACCTGATAAAAATATCTAAAATTAATTTTTCAATCACGACCCCTTCAAAAAAAAGAACTAATCTTTAAGTAAAGAATAAGTTTCATTTCCAACTTAACCAACTTAAACAAGAATATACCTGACAAAAAGAATCACAAAATTTTGACCTACGACCCCTAACAAAAACGAACTAAAAGAACTAATCTTTAAATAAAGAATTAGTTCCATCTCCAACTTAAACAATATTTGACCCGACGAAAAGATATTTAAAGAAATTTCGATAATAAATACTTTTAGTCAAAAAAATTAAAAATAATTAGTTGGTAGGTACTTACCAAATTCCTTGATGAGTTCTGGTTAAATCGTATTATCCCTGGTTGTCTCTTTTCTTGTCTTATTTGTCTTATTGTTGTCTTACTTCTTATTCTTGGTTGTCCTGGTTGTCTTATTTCTTATTATCCATGGGTTAATGCTATAACATGTTGAACCTAGAAAAAAATACAATTAGACGATTTAAGAGCTGCAACTTTTATGTTTTTATTTTTTTAAATATCAAAAAAATGTAGAAATTTGTAGATGTAGATCAAAGTAATAAATGAGCATGTTTGTCGTATCAAAGCCAAATTACAACTAAATGGTTCATTAAGTTGTAGGGATTATAATTATTTTTAAGCAGCAAAAACAAAAAAAGGGTGAGTCAGACTTGCGCGATAAACATATTACGTGACAAATTTTAATTATAGATATATTTGTTATTTATTATTTTATTAATACTCCAATAATCTAATTTCGATTAAACAGTTTCCCAAAAATTAAGCACCATTTTGAGTTATTAGGGTTTAAAAATTTAATTTCATTTTTGTTATTTTCTAAAAACGTTTTAAAAATAAAAACTTAAATAAGAATCATTTTTATACGTAGGAATACTTTTTATACTTATTCCAACCATGGTTGATATTTTTGTTGAAAATATTTAACACAAAAATGATAGATACAGACGGTTAAAATCGTACAATAAATAAAGATTTTACAGGAGTGAGTCGCAAACAAATGGGTCACACTGTATATATAAATATATATTGTAAGCGTACACACCCCCCCAGCAAAGAATCTGTAAAAAGTTACACCCCAAGTGATAAATGAAATATAACACCACGGCAAATGTTATATTAAATTACGACAAATAAATAAAATAAATACTTACGGTAATAAAGCTCATTAATTTAGTAACCCAAGGTACTTGTGAGGTGTTGTATTCATGGGGAAAGTATTAAAAAAGGGAATAAAATTACAGTAAATAAAAGGGCAATAAGTTACGTTTGAACTCAGGTCAGAAACCCGGAAGGCTCCCGTTTATTTTTTATTTGTATCGCTCATAAAACCTTCCAAAATGGGGGTTATCGGAGTGAGTTACACGTATAAAATATTTACAATTTATTACAAACAATAATGATATTTATCTTGGACAGAGCAACAAAAATAACCGCAACCCAAACGACATTTAACTTAGTGAACTCTGAAAGAAAAGGACCTCCTACAACCGTTAAAACCACACAATATCTCCTTACTGCGACTACAACCCAAATATAAATAAATATATATATAACATTAGATAAATAATACATCATACTAGAGCTTGGCTCTCGTTTTTCATTTTTAATTTTTATCTTCGCTTTTTGCTGATTTGTTTGTTTGTTAGTTTGTTTGCTTATTTGTTTGTTTGTTTGGTGAAAGTAGATTGAGTCTTAGTCTCTATTTTGTATTTCAAATTTAACTTTATTCATCAAGCATTCCGTCTGCAATAGGCCTCCATCATCCAAATAAAGTTTTTGTATTTATTATTTACTGTTGAATTTAAGTTTACTGTTACACAAATTTTCATGTAATATTTATTAGAGTTCAGGCTCAATAAACTGTTGGAAAAGGAGTAAATAATTATCAAGGCCCGAGATCGCTTCAACTGAGGGCCCGCCATTGTTCATTATGCCTCATTTGTCGGCAAAATTTAATAGATTAACAAATACCATAAAACAATATATCATTTATGGTAAAATATACCATTCCATGGCAACTATTACCTATAGGTAATCAAAATGACACAAATAACAAAAACAATGTAACCGTGACCCAACCAGATAAATCCAACCGACCGGCCCCTGCTAAAATTTACAGGATAGTAATTCAAGATGGGCTTGCTGCATCATGGACCCCACGGGCAGTGGATAAATTAAATGTCGTTATCACACAATTACTGTTGCTACTCACTCCAAATGTAATACCAAATATTTAAATATGACTGGTAAAATTACTGTTAATTTCGGGACATATATGTGAATCCGCGAATACAATTTTATAAATCCCGTATTCAAGAAAATCGATATTAAATACACTTAATTTACACAGCGTTTATGTTAAATCCCTTTTGTGAAATATTTATTAAAATTAGTTAAATAATCTTAAGTACTGCCCTGACATTTAGCTTAATTAAATCGAATACGGTCCTGCCTATTTTAATTGGATAAAATCCCCGTAAATTCTTGCTCATTTAATTTGATAAATACACGTTAAAAATCCCTGCCTTTTATTAGATAAAATACACGTACCAATTGTTTATAACTTAGAATATAAATTATAATACGAAATACCTAGTTTTAAACGTAAATTTTACAGCGTGGTTTCTAAACGACAGCCATTACAGCGCACAGTTAGTATATGTCGGTAGTTTAAAACAAAAAATATACATTTTTTGAGTCATACCTGTATTGTAAGCTTATGATATAGGCTACTAATATCTATCAAAACTAAAATCATCTACGTATGTCCTGACGAGAAATTCATTAAAAACGTTTTTTTCTGTTGGTAATATAAAATACCACTGTACGGTGATTATATTCCAGGTTGTGGTAGTATATTATCAAGAATATAATGGAAAAAATTGTTTATTTTAGTAAAAAAATATTTCTTTGATTTTTAGATATAATTGAATATTTATAATTAAATTTGTTTTATTATCCGTACAATCTTACACATAAAGAGAAAAAAAATCAGATTGGCTGTGTCTGAAACGTCGCGTTACGTCGTCCAGTCAGTGCAAATTAAGATTTGTTTAAAATGCCGAATTGTGTAAAAAGTCACGAATTAGCTCGATCAACGGTATGTTACGCGTGTTTTAACAAAGGCAGTTGATGGCCGACGTATAATTGGGAAAATCGAAAATCTGGTAAAATTACTTTCACCTAATTACGATCAAAACGACACAAGCATTCCAACAGTCCTCTGTAAAGGCTGTTACATCAAAATATACAATAAGACTCTAACAAGAATTACAGATTACTCAAAAATGAAAATTCTTCCTACACGTGACACGGATACATTTTGTGCGTGTAAAATATGTAAAGTTGCACGTTTCAGAACTATACCCAACGTCAATAATTTTTCATTTGATTTTGCAATCAAAAAGAATATTGTGGGTAGACCTCCAAAAACCAGCTCAGTGCAGGCAAGTACACTAAAAATGCATCTCCTGTAATAGTGAAATCCATAAGGGAAAACGTCACGCATGTACTACAACTTCCAAAGTGCAAAACATTATTTCCATCGCACAAAACTGTAGACAACAAGTTGCAAGCCAGATTTTATTAGAGGAAAAGGAAAATCAGGGTAATTCTCTTTTACTAAATAAAGGCAGGGGTAGGTATTTGCCTGTAGAAGTGATACCGAAAAGCGATTCCAAAAATTCGATAACTCCTTTGACTACAAATCATTTTAAAGAAATGCAAGTGGACTGCAATTTATCCACTATTACAGTAATAAAAATTAGTAAGTGCCTTCGCAATGTAAATAAAAACTTAGTAGAACCCAACATAATAAGTAACATAAAAACTGCAAGCCATGCATTGGATAGCTATTTTACTATAGCTGAGTTGCCGAACATTGACTGTCCCAAAACTGCCTATATTCCGTTTTTGGTGCACTGCTCGGATATTTCTGGTCTCTTAGCACATATTTTAAATATACGAGATTTAAATGACGACTTCCATGTAAAAATTGGGATCGACAGCGGTGGCGGATCATTGAAAGTTTGTTTGACTGTGATGCCAGAAAATGATCCAGAATATCTGGTAAAATACAAAAGCGCAGGCATTAAGAAGCTGCTAATCATTGGTCTAGGACCCCAATTTACAGAATCCTATGAGAATGTCAAAATATTGCTGGAAACACTAGATTTAAATTCAATTTGTGGAGTATGTTCCTACACTTTTGCTGCCGATCTGAAACTTTTGATGATACTTTTGGGACTCCAGTCAAACTCCTCAGCTCATCCATGCCCCTGGTGTGAAATAAATGCAAAAGATGTAAAAGAAAAAGGACTTTCAAGAACAATAAGCTCTATAACCAAGTAGTCAACAGCTTGGAAAGCTAATGGGAAAATGAAAATGAAAGCTAAATTTTACAGTTAGTTTTTTATTATTTTTTTTCTGTCAATTTCCCTATTAAATTTTATTACTAGCTACAACTATGTGAATACTTTTTAGAAAACTGTGTTAATATTCCACTCATTATTGGTGATGAAGAGACGCCAGTTTTACGATACCTCCCACCACCAGAGCTACATTTATTACTGGGCATAGTACAGAAGCTCTACGATTCCTTAAAATATGAGTTTCCTGAGGTTGCTTCAGAATGGGTACGACAAGCATCCATAGATTTCGACCATTTTGGAAAATTCAATGGGAATAATTCTCGGAACCTTTTGAAAAAAGTTGATATTTTTTCGCCAGGTATGCATGAAATAATAAATATTCTGATACCTATAGGCCTACTTATCTACCTACATATGCGCCTGATCTACAAGTTCATGTTTGTATTTCCATTTTTAATTTTAGGTAACAAGTACATAGCTGCATTCAAATCATTTAATGCAGTTGTAAGTAGCTGTTTCGGGCAGATACTCAGATCCGAATATCAGGAACACATAAGAGATTTTGAGAAAGCTTTGAATACGGCAGGTATATCTTTCACCCCAAAAATACACCATGTACCAGAGCACATTGGAGCTACTCAAAGATCTCTCGGTTTTTATTCAGAGCAAGCCTCTGAACAGGTTCATCACGCTTTCAAAGTTTTTTCAAAAAATTTTAATTTAAGTAATAGGTCAAAAAATTACAAAAGTAACTTATTAAGATGTGTTTCTTACTTCAATTCTACTCATATTTAAGATAATTCATTATGTTAAGTATATAGCAAAATTGTTTATTATTCATTTATAAACTATAGATCTGTTTTTTGTTGTAAAATTAAATTAAGTTGAGTTGTTTTAAATATAAGCGAAAAATTAGTCACCGCATTTTATATTAACAACAGAAAAAATCGTTTTTAATGAAATTCTCGTCAGGACGTACGTAGATGATTTCAATTTTGATGGATATTGGTAGTCCATAACATAAGCTTTCAATACAGGTATGACTCAAAAAATGTATATTTTTTATTTTAAACTAGCTGCAAATACTAACTGTGCAGCGTAATAGATCGAACGATGACGCCAAGTCAATTGATCGAATATTTAGCTTTACACAAGGTGTTTGTGTAAACTAATTATACCAAAATGCTCGGGAATATTTATACTACAATAATTTAGTTATTTAAAACGTACAAACCTACATTTTTAACCACTTTCCTGCACACACAATTTAGCACCTCTCGTCTCTGCACGGCTCATCTCGAATGAATGTCCTCCCCTATCTTCCCTGCCCATCTGACCACTTGCATTCTTTCCCCCTACCTTTTCCCACTTAATCAGGAGAGTCTTTCTAACCAATGGCACGCTACCTTTTATATGTCACTTGCATTTCCGTTGCGCTAAATTTAAAAGTTAGTTTTATTTACATGGCTTTTTGAATGCATTTATTTTAAACAATTAGGATCGTAATAACCCACGGATTGTTTATTAGGGGGGGTATTTGCAGATCTCCTCAATATTTATATTGATTTTAAACAACAAAAAACTATTTAAATTTTCTAAAGGTTAAAATCAAAGGAGATTTTATAAATAAAAGTAGACTAAACAAGTTTAAGGAAATTTAGTTTAAAATAACTTAAAAATTAGCGAATAAATAGGTACCTACTTTTATTTTAGTCAAAAAATTTAAAAATAATAAATTGGTACTTGCCAAATTCATTGATAAGTTCTGGTTAAATCCCTTATATACATATATGGTACATATATACATATACGTATATGGTTGTCTTATTTCTTAATATCCATTGCCTTAATAGACATGGCTTTAACATGTTGGTCCTAGAAAAAATTAGACCATTTAAGGACTGCAACTTTTGTTTTTATTTTTTATTAAATATCAAAAATATTTAAAGTATTATTTGACCTAATAGATGCGTTAGAATTCTAATAATACGTAGCAATTTGTTGATGTAGATAAAAGTAATAAATGAGCATGTTCGTCGCATAAAAGCCAAATTACAACTGAACGCTTGATTACGTTGTAGGGATTATAATTATTTCTTATTAAAAAAAACAACCAAAAAAGAGGGTGAGTCAGACCTGCGCGATAAACATATTACGTTAAGCGTGACGAGTTTCTTAATTATATATTTGTTATTTTTTATTGTATTAATAATCAAATAATGTAATTTCGATTATAGTTTCTGTTGTGTTGGTAACACTGTTTGTCACCAGAGACACACACAAGTAAATTGTGACATTTAACACAGTCGATAAATGTATGTCTGAATAAGTTTATGTTAATAAACAAGTGATACGAAATATTGTCTTTAATTATTAATAACAAGACACAACATGGCGCAGTTGAGGTAGTTAGTTTGTTGAATAATTTTGAACTAAGTTTTTAATGGTAAAAAGTTTAAAAACATCAAAAAGTGTAGTGTTGAAGAACTTAACCTAACAAAAAATTCTTGCATTCCTCGTGGCAATTGAATATAAAAAAGCCAAAATGGAGTTCAAACCCCAACTAATTTGTCACTACAAGGAAATTTAAGTGAAAATTGGCGTAAATTTAAACAAAATTTTGAAATTTATCTGAAAGCTTCTGATAAATCTGGGAAGGATGATGAAACAAAAATCGCTATCCTGCTAAATGTGATAGGTGAAGAATCTGTGGAAATGTACAACACGTTCACGTTATCGGATACTGAAAGAGTGTCATTTCAAAGTGTACTGAAAGCTTTTGAAGATCATTGTAGCCCCAAGAAAAATATAGTTTTTGAGCGGTTCAAATTTTACAGTCGGGTTCAACAAGAAGCCGAAGGATTTGATCAGTTTTTAACTGATATTAAGAAATTATCAAAATCCTGTGAATTTAATTGTTTATGTGACGAGATGGTTCGTGATAGAATTGTCTTAGGAATTTATGACAAGGCCATACAGGAAAGATTGTTACGTGTTGAAGATCTTGACTTGTCTAAAGCAGTAAATTTATGTCGAGCTGCTGAAATTTCTAAATCTCAGGCTAGAAATTTGCAAGGTATTCCAGCTGAAGTGGAGTTTATCAAGAAAAAGTCAGTAAACCAAAATTATAATAAGTCAACTCCAAATTCTAGTGGTGCTAATAAGAAACTTGTGAAAAAAGAGAGGCAATCTGGTGAAAAATTTAAATGTAGAAGATGTCAAACTTTGCATGGAGTTCGTGAGTGTCCTGCTTTTGGAAAAAAGTGCAATAAATGTGGGCAATTAAATCATTTTGCAATTTCATGTCACGTAAAAGATGTGAAAGTGTTAAGAGAACATGAGGAGCAGTCTGATGAGTTTGCCATCAACGTAATTGGAATAAGAAATCAGAGTAAGAAAGTATTGGCAATAAACTCATGGTTTCAGGATGTAAATGTTGGCGATCATCATGTGCCTATTAAATTTAAATTAGACACTGGTGCAGATGTGAATGTGCTGTCACGTAAAATGTTGAGTGAAGTTGGCGTTCCAGAGTCCGAATTACGAAATACAAAAATAATTTTGGAGGCATTTGGTGGTAGTATTTTGAAGCCCCTTGGTGTTGTTCCACTCAAAGTTCAGTGCAACAATGTTGAATTTATTGATGACTTTATAATTGTGGATAAAGTTGTTTCTCCTTTATTAGGTCTTGAATCATGTGCAAAGTTAAATCTAATTATACGCAAGAAAAATGTAAATGACTTAGTTAAGTTTAATACTAAGGATGAATTTATTAAGAATAATTTAGAATTATTTGAAGGTCTGGGTAAGTTTAAGGATAAATGTGAAATTCAAGTAAATAATGAGGCCATACCAGTTATTAATCCACCCAGAAGGATTCCATTTGCCATTCGAGACAAATTAAAGGAAACCTTGATAAGTTTAGAAAAAAGAAAAATTATTTCAAAAGTTGAAAAGCCCTCTGGTTGGGTTAATAACATTGTCATTGTCGAAAAAAAGGATGGCTCATTAAGATTATGCTTGGATCCTCGTGATTTAAATTTAGAAATTAAAAGACCTGCATATGTACTAATTCCTACTCTTGAAGATATAATTGAAAAACTCAAAGGAAAAAAGTTTTTCACAGTCCTTGACTTGAAGGAAGGCTTCTGGCATGTAGAGCTTACTGAAAAGTCTAGTAATCTTTGTACATTTGCCACCCACTTTGGTTGTTATAAATTTAAGAGGATGCCTTTTGGGCTCAATATGGCGCCAGAGTATTTTCAAGCCATAAATCAAAAAATTTTTGGAGACCTTCAGGGTGTGCAAGTGTACATCGATGACCTTTTGTTGGCTGCAGATTCTTCTGAGGAGCATGATCAAATTTTAAATTCTGTCATGAAAAGAGCTATTGCAAATGGAGTTAAATTTAATCCAAATAAAGTTCAGTTTAAGCAAACCTCTGTTAATTATTTTGGTCATGTCTTCTCAGCAGATGGAATGTTAATTGACGCAAATAGAATTGAAGCAATCAAAGGAATAAAATATCCTAAAAATGTAAAAGAACTACAAAGTATTTTAGGAATGATAAATTTTTTGCGACAGTTTATACCAAACTTGGCAGATATAACCGCACCGTTACGAGAATTATTAAAATCTAAAGTCGAGTTTAAGTGGTTAACGGCACATTCAGTTGTGTTGGATAAAATTAAAAATATAATTTCAAATGCTCCGGTGTTAGCTAACTTTGACGCATCCAAATCTATAACCATACAAGCCGATGCTTCTAAAGACGGTCTTGGGTGCTGTCTTCTCCAAGATGACAAACCAATTTCATTTGCTTCACGTAGTTTAAATTCTAGTAAGAAAAATTATGCTCAAATAGAGAAGGAGCTTCTCGCCATCGTATTTGCGGTTAAAAAATTTCATAATTTCATTTATGGTCGTGAAGTGAATGTCAACACAGACCATAAACCTTTGGTTACTTTAATTAATAAAAAGATTGGTGACATAGCCTCATCACGCTTACAACGGATGAGAATAAAATTACTTAAATATAGGTTAGCATTAAGTTACTTGCCTGGAAAATATATGTTTATTGCTGACTTGCTTTCACGATCCTATTTAAATGTGCAAGAGAGTGAAGGTGATGATCAATGGATCTCAGAAACTGTTCATACTTTAAGTAAAAATTTAAATATATCGGATGCTAAAAGGATTGAGTTTAAACAGGCTACAGCGAATGATCCTGTTTTATCCAAAGTAATGTCTTATATTTTAAATGATTGGCCAAAAAATAGTGAACTCATGTATGGTTCAATTAGATATTTCTATAAATTTCAAGCAGAACTTTCTGTTGAAGATGGTTTAGTATTTTTAAATCACCGCTTGGTAGTCCCAGATAAACTCAGATCCTATATTTTGCATCTCCTTCATGAACCTCATTTCGGTATTGTTAAGACAAAACAACGGGCTAGGCAAATTGTATTTTGGCCGGGCATGTCAAGTAATATTGAAAATATGATATCTAATTGCTATGTTTGTGAGCGTTACCAAAACTCCAAACAAAGTGATGTATTGATCCCCCATGAGATACCAAATGTACCTTTCCATAAGATAGCTTGTGATATAATGGACTATGCTGGAAATAGCTATCTTATTGTACAAGATTATTTCTCTAAATGGCTTGAAATAATTTTGTTAAAAAATAAAACCTCATCAGAGATCATTAGACATCTCAAGATACTTTTCGCAGCGTTTGGTATCCCAAAGACTGTAATATGTGATAATATGCCTTTTTCTTCCTATGAATGTAGGAATTTCTCCAAACATTGGAATTTGGAATTTTGTACGAGTTCTCCTAAATATCCACGAAGTAATGGCCAGGCCGAACGTGCAGTTCAAACGGCTAAACTAATGTTTAAAAAATGCTCTCATAATAATAGTGATATCCACCTGGCATTGCTGGAATTTAGGAATACTCCTGTTTCGGGTATTGGGATATCCCCAACCCAAATGTTAATGAATAGACTAACTAGAACTAAACTTCCAATTCACACAGAACTGTTAAAACCGACAATTCCAAAATATGCACATAATAAACTTGTAGCTAAACAGGAATATTTTAAACGCAATCACGACAAAGGTGCAAAGAATTTCAATAAAGATTTGAATCCAGGTGATAATGTTCTTATCAAGGACAAATTTTGGGAAAAAGGGCAAGTGGTCAATAATCATTCTACTCCTAGGTCTTTCACTGTCTTAAATAACAAAGGTAATGTTATTAGAAGAAATTTTAGTCAGTTAAAACCAACTAATACAAAATTTGAAATTGATAATTTATTAAATTGTCCAGATGATCATCTTCAGACTCAGATTAATACTAAGTCTTCTGATAACACTCCCGAAAGTACTTTCCTTGAAAGTACTAGTAATCAAAACAATGTTAAAGTGGATTCTAATAAAGACTCGGTGTCTGACACTACTGTTAATCAAAGAATCACACATAGTGGTCGTACTGTCCAATTACCAACTAGGTTTAAGGATTATGTTATGTAATATATAATTTTAAATTTAAGTACAATTATTTCCTAGAAAGGGAGATGTTGTGTTGGTAACACTGTTTGTCACCAGAGACACACACAAGTAAATTGTGACATTTAACACAGTCGATAAATGTATGTCTGAATAAGTTTATGTTAATAAACAAGTGATACGAAATATTGTCTTTAATTATTAATAACAAGACACAACAGTTTCCAAATATTACGCACCATTTTGAGTAATTAGGGTTTAAAAATTGTGTTATTTTCTAAAGACGTTTTGAAAATAAAATCTTAAATAAGAAACTGTTTTATCCTTATCGTTTGATATTTTTGTTGAAAATATTTAAAACAAAAATTATAGATATTAAACTAAATATTACAAAAATCTAAACAAAATTTTGACCTACGACCCCTTACAAAAACGAACTGATCTTTAAAAAAGAACAAGTTTTATCTCAATTTAAAATCAATGAACTATACAGGGTGTTATGTAATTAATGTTATATATTAAAATGGGTTGTTCCTTAGAGTCCATAAAGAAGCACCTGAAACTTTTTTTTTCTAAATTCCAAAGTCTAAAAATAATTTATAATATCCTTTATCCTACCAAAAAGTACGCCACTGATCGACTAGGAACTTTAGGTTAACCCTTAAATTACTACGATAGATTTTGTTACGTAAAGTACTGAATGGGGTCTTTCAAGGACCCCATCTGTTTTTTAATATAATCGTGTTATTTTTCCTATATATTAGGCACTAAATGGGATATTTCTTATTTTTTTTATGGAAATGCACATTTTTTAGGAAACACATGAATAAAAAACTTGTTTATTTAAACCAGGTAACTTTATTAAAGAAAAGAAAATCATAAGTTTGGCATTATTCATTATCCTCGGTATAATTTGAACTGCATTTTGTACTGGTAACAGTGCGTCTGTGATTGCCGCAAAAAATTTTTTTGCAGTCGTCACATCTGAAGTTCACTTTTTTATCAAGTGTACGAGGGCACAGGTTGCACCTTCCTCGCTTCTTCGTATTTGCAGGAATGGCTTCATACTCTTGCAGCGGAGCTTTTATTCCGCACTCAATTATTGCTCTATAAACGCTACGATTTTTTTTAAACTTTCAAGCCTCTGTTCCATGTTTGGTTTAGCTAACTGCTTTCCTAGAGTTAGAAGAAATGTTTTTCTTGAAGAGAAGTTTGGATTTTTTGCTACATATATGACAAAACTATTTAGGTACCCAGTATCAAGGAGATTCATAAAGAGTCGATAAGGCCAGCGGGAAGTACGTCTAGCACACGTGTATTCCCTTATCATCTTATCGGCATTATCAACTGCCCCTTTAGTAGCATTATATGATAAGATCATGTCCGGTTTCCTATGTTTTTCGGCAGAAACAGACTTGTCTTGATGTTGCGTGGATAGCATATGGACCATTTTGGTTTTTTTTGGTATGTAAGAAACCATAGCCACCTTATCGGAAAAAGCAAATTCAGATGACAAAACAGCTCGGCCTCTAGATATGTTCAGTTCCGTTGGAGTGTCGGGCTTGTTCTTGCGCACAGTTCCGAGCAAGGTGAGATTTTTGGTGAGAAGAAATTCGGCCAGAGGTAAGGACGTAAAAAAATTATCTGTAGTAACACCTCGACCAGTACCATATAAAGCAGACACTAAATCTGTTACTTACTACTAATCAAAACTCCAATGAACGCATCTAGTTCTACAACATCAATGTCTTTCCATATCTTCTGTCTCTCCGGTTTTTTTTTCATTGTGGGTTTTGTATATACGCGCTGCTTCTTGGTTCGTATATTTACAGATCTCTGCCTTCATTTCAAGAGTTACGAAAAGATTAAAAATTTCACAAGCTTCATTGGCTTCGTTGGCGTATGAGGTTGGTCCAGGTCTGGTACTAACAATATTCCTCGAGGGGCGTCAAGATTAAACGTCCAGATTTTGAAGTATATTTAACTTCTAACCTCCCTCCTTCCTCCAGTTGTCCCTCCCCTAACACGTCCCCTTGCACATCTTCCCTAAACTCATAGTTTTCTAACTCATTGTCAACCGCCGCGGCGGCCCATCTTCTTTCTCTTCTACAACTTCTTCAATGTTGTCTTCAGTTTCCGATGAACTTTCCTCTCCAAGCACAAAATTGGGATCGCGATCATCATCATCAATTTTACTCTGATCACTTTCATAGTCATTTGACCCAAGGTTAACTGCTATTTCTTCAAGCTCTGCTTGAGTTAGGATCTTCCGAGACCACCTAGACATTTTATACGTTTCACACTAACACTCTTAGTAAATAAAGTATTTTACACCTTTTTTATACTTTCTTGGTCTTGATAAACAAGAGAAACAAAAAATGTAAACATTAAAAAAACGTCACATAAAATACTAAATGGGGTCCTTCAGGGACCCCGTTCATAAAATTGTAGTTTTTCTAAAAACTACTTGTTGAAAATCAGTTCAGATTACTAAATATTATGTGAACAAGCGAAAAACTCAGCTACTTGGCACTTCATGCATAAAACAATATGTTATCGTTCTGAAAACTAAAAAATGTAGATCTGGGGTCCCAAGAAGACCCCGCGTAGTAGTTTAAGGGTTAATCTGGTGGATTTATTATGTTATGGTTAGTAACAAGTTGTTACTAACAACAGTCTTTCCAAAATCTCTAAAAAAAGTTGACAAACATTGTTTAAATTTAGCTTAATTAAAAAAATGACAAAATTAACAAAGCAAATTGTCAATTTGGCGTTTTTATTAATTGTTGGTTATTTCATTTTTGTACTGAAGGTAAATTCAAACAAAATCTGACAACTTTTATGACAGAATCTAGTGCATTTCTTTTAAATTTTAGGTTATGTTTTCAAATTGTAAATATCTTAACTAAGGAAAGTGCTTTTGGATTTATTTACACAAATTAAATGTTTAAAGTTTAACCTGTGAACTGGTCCCAATTTTATCTGAGTAAACAGAGAAAAAAACTGATAAAAAAATTAATTTTGTGGTTATGGATTTCAAATTATAAAGGTACTAAATTTTCTAATCATTGCTTAGCTGGATCAGTAAATAAATACAGAATTAAAGCTTTAAGGGCATAAAACTTTTGTATTTATTGAGTTTTTATTTATTTTTTGCAAGAAAAATTTTTAGTAACAATTTTTTACATCTGGCAACGCATAGCTACTTTGTTGGTTAGTATCTATGTACTCACAAAATACAGGTGTGCAGAGATAAACAAGTGTGTAACCAGTGGCGTATCACAAAAAATATAAAAAACTTCTAATGCATATTTTTTCTTTATCTTTGGAAAAATGCTTTTTAAAATATTTTTCCTTTATTCCTTATGTCAAAAGGTATTTAGTATTTTAATATATAACATTAACTACATAACACCCTGTATATATTGATATTTTGATTTTAAACAACAAAAAACTATTTAAATTTTCTAAAAGTTAAAATCAAAGGCGATTTTATAAATAAAAGTGGACTAAACAAGTTTAAAGAAATTTAGTTAAAAAAACTAAAATAAGAGAATATTTATTTTAAAAATCCCTAATTTCGATGCCTTTATAAAGCTTGTGGGGAACAAACCCGACAGTTGGCAAGAGTGGTCCCCAAGAAACAAAAAGTTAGCAGCACTGGAGAGAAATGTCAATCATAGATAATAATAGTTGGAGTAGCAAGCGGTACCCAATTTTTAGGAGTAGCACTGAAAACGATGCGTTTACAGCCTGATTTATAGAATGCCTTCCTTCCTTCCTCTTGTAAAAGATGAACAATTGCACAGCAGTGTCGCCAATAAGAAAATATTTATATTCTACACTATTTTGAGTAGTTTAACAACTTTTATGTATGTAGCCTGTATAATAAAGGTACCTATGTAATACATCCCTTGCAATCGCTATATGTCATTGCAAGGGATTACCGATAAAAAAAATTAAAAATCGACCTGTAGTTAACCAAGAATCATCATTCCAAAGGATTTCGCCCATTATAGAAATTGTACCTCCTAAACAATTTTAAAGTGTAATAAATCCCATTTATTTCTTTAAAACACTGATTTTCCTTTTTCCTGTAATATAAACTCAATAAAATGATTCTATTGAGTTAATATTACAGGAAAATCAGTGTTTTAAAGAAATAAATGGGATTATATTAAAATCGCTCAATTGACAGGTTTAGACCAACAAATTATAAATGTTAATTGTATCGAACGCAAGAGGATTTTTCATAAAAAGGTCACCCCCGCGGGGCCCCGGGGTGATATTATTTATTAAATTATTAAAAATTGGTAAATGCAAAAAATTATACACTAAAAATTTTTTTTGTTTGCTCAAAATAGACTTTTCCCGCTTAAGGGCCCCTACCAGATTTTTGATAAGGTGCCCCCTCGAGGCTAGCTACGCCACTGGTAATTACTATAAAGATTATGGTTTATTGGACACTGACTGTCATACATAGGATCTGTGGTTAAGGTGTGAAAATTGCACAAAATACTTTAATAAAATTGGAAAAAGTATAGTATTCAGATGAATTTCATCCTCATGTAAATGGACAACTTTCGTTAAACAATATACTATTACATATCAACTGCCACATTGGCAAACTGTGACTTTATGTGTTCGTTGTGGATAAAGTATAGTATGCAACTCGTTTTATAAACTTCTTTAGATACTCATTTTTAAAAACTATTATCTACATCTAAATTGCATAGCTGTTACTTGGCGTTTTAGTCACGAGTGCTTATCTGGAGTCACAGGCTTTAAGTTGGCTTTATTATAAATTGGGAAAAAGGTTAAATACGGGTGAATTGTCAAATGTCAAATGTTTAACAAATAAAATTGGCTTTATTATACTAGTTTGAAACTAGTAGTTTTCCACTTACACTTTTTAAAGGTCCATTATCGTACATGTTTTTATGGCACTAAGTGGTCTTTTAAATATATATTGACAAGCTGTGACTGACTTTATGGCGTTTTATTCACGAGCTAAAATTATCAACAGTGGTTTACGGGTTTTTTAGTTACGTTTAGACAAGTTTTCAAATGTTAAACAATCTGTCAAATTTCACATAAGGGAGAATATTTCAAAAGTGTAATTCAATCGGTTCTGGCTTGTTATTTCAAAAGTTAATATCCCACTGAAAATAAAATACTTGATGTCCAGTTTAATTAACTATTTTTACTTGATTCCTTACTTATTTTAGTCTAAACGAGAATAGTAAAAAATATATTTTAATTTTTTTGTCGCAAACGTCATTAACTTGCCTTGTTCACATTCGAAGAACAACAATATATTATTTTCTTAAATTTATTTACAAATTAAATCTTGCAATATCCTGTCTAACACAGACGAAGAAAATACAAAATAATACAATGCAAGCAAGAAATTGCATTTTAAAATGTTAACTTTTCTTTTAATGACGTTTAAACTTCGTTCACACCCATGAGCATCATTTCCGTGGCTACTTATAATGTGTCTAATTTCATATTTAGATATGCGATACATTCGGAAAATGCCGGAAGTTTTCGAACGTCTGATATGGAAATATCCTGCCTGTCTAACGTCTACTAGCAAATGTCAAACCATAAAGTTGTGACGTGCGCCGAATGAAAACGAAAACGGCTTGTTACGTCCGTCATTGTCGGGGTAAGTATTATTTCAAAGTTTATGGACATAAAAAATATTTACATTAATATAAAGGAGTCTTGCATTAACAAAAAGCAAATGGTAACTTGAATTTTCGAATAAATATTTAAAACACTCTAACCTTAAAATCATCATTACCGTGCTCGTCATTGTCGTGTCCCTTACATGTAACCAATTTAAAATATTTAATTTCAGTGGGAAATTAATTAAAATTACAAAATCACGAAAGAAGTTGACCAACGAAACTAAAAGACAAGCAGAACGTGAGAGACGCAGAAGAATAAGAGATGACCAAGTAAAACCGTGGGTTCAACTTTCTAAAAAAGAGAAAAAAAAATTACGTTTTTAGTCTTCATGTCTATGTTCATGGGTGGAAAAGTCCTAAAAGTGCAAAGTTAATAAGATTTGCAATTTTTTTATGTGTTAACGAAAAAAATTCCAAAAATTCAGTTTTAAAATATTCACCCATAATGATTAAAATAAATGATGACTATAATAAATAAATAAATAAATAATGATCTTTAGAAAGTAAGGTTAGAACCGCCTGAATTGGAAATTATCACCCTAACAACAGTAAAATCAAACAATCACGAAAACCTGATTGTATTTAAAAATCTTTACCCTCAAAACTAAATACCTACAGGATCCGCTATCCAAAAAGCGGCAAATTATTCCATTGAACCTGTCGGGACGAAGCCTTTGACAGATCCACATCAAAGCATGCGTATCTACGTTATATTAATACTCTCATCAAGGTAATGGTATTGAATCGCAGTTTTGTAATCAATTTGTCTGTATTCAACATAATTTCTTTGTCAGCTTTTTTATGGTTAATACGTAAAACAGTTTGCCACTAGCTTTGCATTTTTATAATGAGCAAAAAATGGTTCTAATAACGGTTCACATGCTGAATTTATATAGTTAAGCCTCATTCCAAACCTCGTAATTAGTGGAATAAATTAGTGGTTTCAATTAACGTAAAAGTTTGTCTTACACAGTGTTGTTCACAACCAAAAAATTAGTGGTAGTACTTTTTAATTAGTGGAAAAAGTTTGCAAACTTCTAACTTTTACCACTAATTATAATTAAAAAGCGACTTTGCGCATGTGCGCGGATATTTTATGTCAAAAGCAAAAAGTTTGAAGATTTTCCAGTGAAGGTAAGGTTATATAAATATTATTGTAATAGTTGTACAAAATATTATTATTAATATACCTAATTAATATTGTTTATATCAGGTTAAGAAAAATGGACAATCTTTTAGCAAATTCCCTTAATTTTATATGTTAATTTTGCGCATTGTATATGATCGTTTTGTGTTAATTATAAGTATAATTGAAACCACTAATTTTTTCCACCAATTTCGAGGTTCTGAATGAGGCTTTATAATACAAAATAAAGTCAGAAACAAAAACAAAATATAATAAATGATTGAAGAATTTTTATAAAAAAATTTAATTTATTAATATAAATCATTTAATGTTAACAATATAAAATTTAAAGAAAAGTTTACATACTTATTCCACTGGATACTAATTTATAACTTGTACAGAAGTTTTGTGATTAAAAAAAATAAATAGTGAATATAATTTAATGAAGTAGGTACAAAATGTAAGTAAATAATACTTTAGATGAAATTTTCTGATCAAACATTTTAAATTTAAAAAAATTCGGATGTTCTCTTGATATGTGGATAATTGTATTTAGGTTTTTACGTTTTAAAAACTATTATCTAAACCTAATATTCTTTATTACGAACATGCATGTGTATGAATATGTAACGAAGCAAAAATGATCATCGTAAACTGGTTAAAATACACTGTGCTTTTTACAGGTTTTAAATTAGTCGGTACCTACAGGCAATTTAATGTACATGGTTTTTTATCCTATTAAAATAAAATCTTGATAAAAAATGATGGTTTTTTACTATTAATAAACTCGTCACTTCATAATTAAATTAAATGTTTAATGACTTTTAATTAATTTTGACAAATGCTGCTTTTTGGCAAAATTGAACAAAAATTGAAAATTTTATATTTTTCAATATTTTGAGAATATTGGAAATTTTTTACATTTTACAAATTTTGAAAAAATGAAAAAGTTTAGAATTATTAAAATTATGTTAATTTTTTAATGAAACTAAAGAAGTATATTCGACTAAAGAAGTATAATTTCCAACATAATTTATTGAGTATTTTATATTGAAATAGAATGACGTCACATATTCTTCTTGACAAACCTTTTCGTTTGCTGCCCACGGTTAATTTTATACACGATTTCAGAAAAAAAATATATAATCATCGAAACTAGTGTTTTCGGGTTTATCCTACTTCCAAGTAACAGAAAACATGAGAATTAAAATCCTTCATGTATGGCATTCTAGATAGTAGCCCAAAAATATGTCAAATTTTTTAAATTTTTTGTAAAAACTAAAAATTTTAAATTTAAAAAAAAACTTTCTTTATGGATAATAAAGCGTTTAATTTTAAGTAAAAAACGTCTTATAAAGTCTTCTGCAGACGCTATAGTTTTGTTATGAAAAATTTCTGATTATTTTTACTTCACAAAATAATACATATTAATCATATATATCAAATTCAATTAACTTAATAGGTTTTAATGTCTAAATAAATACATGTGCTGGCTATTATAATAACAAATACTCCTTAACAGTTTTTCTTTAAAGGATTGCAAATTCCTTGAATTTAAATTAAAATTTTTTTTTTTTAAATAGTGATGCACTTGTTCTGACGCTTGTTCAGAAAAGCAAGTGCTCGTTGATGTTTTTCAATGAACTCTGGAACATTATGAACTAGGGCATGCATGTTTGTTGTGTATACCTTACTCCGACTTTAGATAGTTCTACTGCGAAACGTTGAATATATGAGTTCTTAGGCTATGCTTGCTGTTCTTATGGAAACTGTTGGCGACTAATTAATTTCTACCTAGTGGAGTTCTTTATAAGTTAAGGTTGCGAATTTCGCATTAAAATTTAGTAATTGGGTATTATTAAGGTCATCCAATTTTGGTAGGTTTACTTATCCAGTTAATGCGGACCAATAGCCAACTATTAGCACGTGTTATTTCTGTGTTGGTAATCCAGGAAAAATTATTCGTTGTATGCAATCACCTCACTCACAGTCTTTTTGACAGGTAGACAGGACAAAACTGTTAAGAATAGACGTGACTTGTTAATTAAAACTTAATTTAGAAAATATACGGTTTTGCCAATCTACAGAGTGTCTTAAACCTGTATATTATAAACGTTAGTCTATTTTTAGTAAATTTTTAAAATGTAAGCAATTCTCCATTAATTTATCCACAATATTCTTTAATATTCGAATAATCGAAAATTTGTGTGGATCGATTATTTTGCCTGTGAGTGTATTTCGTGAAGTAAGATTTTTTTTAGAACAAAACTATAGGATCTACAAAAACTTTTTGAGACGCTTTAACTTAAAATTAAACGCTCTATTATCCTCGAGATTATCCTTAAAAAAAGTTTTTTTTTAATTTAATATTTTTAGTGTTTAGAAAAAATTACAAACTTTTGACAAATTTTGGGCCACTATCTAAAATGCCCTACATGAAGGATTTTAATTTTCATGTTTCCTGTTAATTGGGAGTCGGACAAACCCAAAAACACAATTTTCGATGATTATATATTTTTTTTCTGAAATCGTCTATAAAATTAACCGTGTGCCATATTGGATTCAGTGTGACGTCTCTCAATTCATCGTTTTCTATTCGTCAAATCCATTCATACACTTACCAATAAAGATGTAAAGAAAAAGGTAATCCGCCGACTTGTAAGAGAAACTATGGCACGCCGTTTTACTTTTTAATTACATAAAAAAATTATCTCAACAGAAAAATTACCGAATTAAAAATTGCCTAGGAAATATAAACGTTCATAAAAATACTAAAATAATTTTAATTATAAATTAAAATCTACCAATTTATTTTTTGGTTTATCAGATAAGTTTTCATATAAACTGCGCACCACTCAATGTGTCCTTTTTCAAAACGACATAACTTTTTTGTTTCTTGAACGATTTTATTTTGGTCTGTGATGTCTGCTAACCCCATCCTCTGGCAATTCATGCTATAGATATTAAGCATACGGTTTTTCAAGTAAATTTCCTACAGGGTGATATGTAAAACGGTGAAAAATTTCAATAACTTCATCCAAGCCCCGTTTGTAAAACAATATTTTTTTTTCGTTTTTACTTTGAAATAATCAAGTATTATGTGTTACCTTGAAACATTTTTCAAATTTTTCGAATTGGAATCTTAGCAACGAAAATATGATTTTTTTTACATTTAAGGTTTTTTGGTAGGCAATATATTCAGTCTTTTTAAGAACAAGAAAATAATATGGTAAAAGATTGTTCCTTGAATAATTCTGAACAAGCGATAAGCAACAAAATTCTATTATTTTCAGAGGGCCTAAGCTAAGACCCTTTTTTGAAAATGACATTTTTGTAAAAGTGTTGCTTGTCTCTTATTCAGAATTATTTAAGGAACAATCTTTTACCATCTTATCTTCTTGTTCCTAAAAAGACTGAGTGTATTGCCTAAAAAAAAGCCTTAAATGAACTCTTTTGAAAAAAAAATCATATTTTCGTTGCTAAGATTCCAATTCGAAAAATTTTAAAAACGTTTCAAGGTAACACATAATACTTCATTACTTCAAAGTAAAAACGAAAAAAAAAAATATTTTTTTACAAACGGGGCTTGGATAAAGTTATTGAAATTTTTCACCGTTTAACATATCACCATGTAGGAAGTTTACTTGACCAACCGTGAGCTTCATATTTATAGCATAAATTGCCAGAGGATGAGGCTAGCAGACATCACAAACCAAAATTAAATCGTTCAAGAAACAAAAAACGAACAAAGAACGAACTTTTTGGTCGCGACACATTGAGTGGTGCGCAGTTTATATTTAAACTGGTGTGATATATTTTGAAGCCTCAGTTTTTATTGTATGAATATATTTTTTTCTATTTTAAAAAGGTGTTTATATCTAAATAATACCATTTCATTTATTAATTTAAAATTAAGTTAAAGTAGAATATTAATTTTGGAATAAAAATTAGACAAAATTTAAATCTGTAAGCGCAAGGCGAATTTTCTCGAAGAAAAATTCGATGAATTACAATATTGGGTTGGGTAAACAGAATTTTAATTTGGCGATAGTGCATAGTGCGGTTGTGCAGTAGCGTGACGTATAGGGGGCCAGGGGGGGCGGCGGTGGATTGAAAATATTGTATTGTTTTTTTTATCTTTTAGTCAATAAAAACCAATATTTTGGTATTTTTGATGGCAGTAGTACGAAAAGCAACCGCACTATGCACTAGCGCCAAATTAAAATTCTGTTAACCAAAATTTTAATTCAGCGAATTTTTCAGTCAGAAAATTCGATGTACATAATATTTATTCCAAAAAATAAAAATAAGGAATTATTATTTTGTCACATACAAATAGCATTGCATTTATTATCTAAAAAAATAATCTGATTAAAAGAAATATGACAGAAAGGTGCTTAAATAAAAATTCCTATTGCTAAATTTAAATAACATAATAATTAATAACAACTATGCCACAACTTTATCTCCGTATAAAAATTGTTTCAAAGTGTTTTAAACAACAAAATAATTGGTATTAAAAATAAAAATAAAATTGTATTCAATTCTTATTAGTCAAGTCAGTTATATTAAAAACATTTAAAATTTAAACAAATCGAATAAAAGACTTTATCACTTTAATTTCTAACAGATAAATTGATTTTTATGTCGACGAGTAATAATAGAAACTAATTAAAATTTTGGTTTACATAATTTCAATTTGAGTGCGCGTGTCTCCAAATAGCGCCTTAATAAAATTATCTCAACCAAAATTTTAATTCATCGAATTTTTAGTTAGAAAATACGCTATTCAGTTTTAGAATTAAAATTACTTTAATTCTTATTCTGTGCTTAAAATTTTACTTTAAAATGTTCAGTCAATTTTTAAAAAAGCAACTTGAATTAATATTTAGATTTAATAAACATAACAATAAAAAGTAAAACGGCGTGCCATAAGAAACTTTACTGCTGAGAGTAACATTAGAATTACCTTCAGTTTGCCTAAATAATAGTCACAATGTGTGAAAATGTGAAATATTTATTTTTTAGAGGTAAAAGCTAAAAAGTATAATAACCGAGTTGCAAGTAAAGTTTATACTAAGCTTTTAAAAATGCTGATTTTTTGTATTTTTTCACCTTGTTAGTATAATTAAATTCAACATTTTTTAGTTACTTGCTTTAAATGCCATAGTAACTAAAATATAAAAATTAATGTAATTTGTTTTTAACATAATGAATTGTTTTAGTCCAAGATTTCATAAGGTAATTTTGCTCGTAATTGTGTATATTATAATATATAATTCAATTTAAAAAAATATTGTTTTTATAATTGTTTAAGGTTTAACTTCATAATAAATATAAAATTAATTTTGTATTTTAAAAATAATTTCAAAATCGCTTAAATAGCAACATTTTCGAAAAAAAAATAAGATGATGGGGTTCTAAAAGTATTTTCGATTTCTACAATCAAAATCGTTTACAGAATGTTTAAATTAATTCTGTTTTTTTTTAATATCAATTTTAAGTTTTAGTAATTCTGGATCCCGAAATATCGTAAAATAATAAATAATTGGTACATAAAAGATAATTATTGGTTTTGTATATTGTTTTATAAAGTAATAACAATCAAATAAAGAAAAAAATAATCAAATAAAAAATATTGAGATCAAACCAATGCAATTTTTTTTAAATTGAACCTTTATCTGGATTTAATATGTTGTAGTACAATTTCTTAGTTCTTATTATTATTGTAATAATAATTATTAAAAACATATTCTTTTATAGAATGAATCAACATAAAAGATATAAAAAAATGTATTTATAATTTTATGCCATAATTTCCATTGCCATAGACAAAAAAATTTCCATTGCCAAAAACCAACAAAACATCGAATTTAAACCTCTTTCCAGTATTGTTTGATGCTCTTTTGATTTTGATTGCATGGAGCAATTGTACTTTTAGTGACATGTTTACACCCATTTTTAATTTTAGTTTTATTTTTTATTATTTATTTTTAATTTATTGTTATGACAAAAATTTCCTACCAGTTAATTGGTTTAAATTAATAAATAACGGTTTTTCGGGTTCCAAAATTAATAAAATTTAAAATCGATATTAAAAAAAAACCTGAATCAATCGAAAAATTCTGTAAACCCAAAAAGGCATTCTTTGGATAAGAGAAACGAAATCTATTTTTAGAACCCCATCATTTTTTTTGTTTTGGTTTTTCGGGTTTTTCGGGTTCCAAAATTAATAAAACTCAAAATCGATATTAAAAAAAAATCTGAATCAATCTAAACATTTTGTAAACACAAAAAGGCATTCTTTGGATAGGAGAAACTAAAACCACTTTCAGAAGCCCATCATAGTACATTTTTTAATTTTGATTACTGACACGTCATATGTCACTATGAAACCTGTCAAAGTATTGCTTGATATTTTGTTGGTTCCCTCTGTATATGGTTTGCCTGTCAACCGTCATCCTTTCAGGCCATAGATTAATAACCAGGTTGACCATAAAACTCTTGTGTCGCTCGATTTTCTAAAATAATCAAAAATTGTGAAAACTTCCCAAAATCAATACTTTATATTTTTAAATCTTGATCTATGTTATATTTTTTCGGAGTAAAGCATGTAATAAAATAGATGGACTTAATGTTTAAAGTTCCTATAAAATAAGGTGTTATATTTATGTATTGTATTGTATGTATTGATCATGGTGGGTAATAAAATTGGTGTGGTTTGTTTGTTAAAATTGGATAAATGTTTGTTGGAATTTCCAGGAAGATAAATTTATTTAAAGGCTTAATTTGCATAACAGATGAAGGCGTAATTTGTAATACCTACTCAGAATGTGTAAACTAGAGGAAACGGCCACGTTTATTTGCTCGATCCTTAAAATATCCTACCAGTTTGACTGCTGAAGTGCCTACCAAGATTCTCCTAATAGATAAAAGTCGTTTCTAAATGCCCTGACGTAACGGTTTTCTTTAAGTAGCAATTGAGATAAGAAACGAGCCTGAATTATTTCCTTCCATTCTTTCACATATGATAAACGGAGATCCGGGATTTGTAAATGACACTTAAAAAAGAAAATAATCGAACGAGTCTGTAATCCAGTCCAGTCATATTCAAATAAATGTAATTCGTAACTGAATTGTCAAACGACAAAGGAGTGTGCTTATGAAATAGAAAATTGAAATGGATGATTGATATCAAACAGTCCGTGTAACTGATTTCGATGAAATACACATTTGATGAGTAGCCTTTTCAAAAGGTCTTTCAATAGAACTCTAGTGTCTACTTTCCATTTATATCTCTGCCTACATGTTATATTTATATTTTTGCTAATTAAAACGATACCGGTGTATGCCATGAATTTGGCCCTTATTGCAGCCACTGGAGATCAAGTATGTTCCATAGATACCACATATTTATAAGAGTGTTCAAAATAAAAAAGTTTGGGATGAGCCAAAAGTCACAAATGGATTTAAATTGCTAATAAATGGACCACTACAAACTACAAACTAAATATACGAGGTGTATTCAGAAAATAACGGGAATTGTTAAATTTCGCGGGTTCAGAGGGTCCGGTTGTCATAAAATTTTCTTTATTATGTTGGTATAGAATGTATACTATACATGCCCCCAAAGTATGATAAAAACTTTAGCTGTTTTCATTGTTTACTTTGTCTGTGGCAGCCGCTAAGGTTAGACGTGTTTTATGAGCTCGGCGATTTTTCGTTCGTTAAAAGAAATGTATCAAAGAATTTGTATCCAATTTTGCTTAAAAAATGAAATAAATTCTGTGAAATGTTAACAAAGTCCTATAGTGAATCTGCTATAAGTAAAACAAGAGTTTACAAGTGGTATAAGAGTTTCTAAGATGGCCGTGAAGACGTTGAAGATGACGAACGTCCCGAACGCACAAGCACATTAACAACCGATAAAAACATGAAAAAAGTGGAAGAAATGGTATAAACCATCAGAGAAGTCGCTGATGATGTTGGTATATCAATTGGCTAATCTCATAAAATTTTTTCGGATGTTTTGGGTATGAAACGCGTAGCAGCAAAATTTGTTCCAAAATTGTTAAATTTTGAACAAAATTTTTGTCCAAAAACAATACTGTAATGATGCCCCAGACTACATATTCGCCAGACATGCCTCTGTCTGACTTTTTCCTATTCCCAAAAATAAAGAGAAATTTAAGGAGCCGTCGTTTTGCAAGCATAGAGGACATTAAAAGCGCATCGCTGAAAGAACTAAAGGCTATCCCAAAGATCGAGTTTTAGAAGTGTGTCGAGTATTGAAAGAAGAGCTGGCACATGTTCATAATATCCAATGGGGACTATTTTGAATGCGACAACATTAATGTAGACGAATAAATAAATATTTTTTTAAAAAACGAAAATTCCCGATATTTTCTGAACACACCTTGTATATCGAAAGACCTTTTAGAATGTAATTTGTTATTTTAGATTTTTTAGATTAAAAAAGTGGTAAGAGAAATTTACATCCTTATAATATCAAAAAAAACAAGCTCCTTTCATGCAACTTATAAAACCCGAGTGTAATTTTGTAACAAATATATTTTTATTGCATGGTGGAAAATGAAGGATCCTAAATTAAAATATAAAATTCTTTCCATTTAAACTTTTGCCATTTCATGTTAAAAAGACATGAATTGAAATCTGGTGCAATGAATTAGTGGACGGAATTGCTTGAAATTGGATATTTCCTCGCTTACACGAATACACGCTGCTAAATGGCGCACATGAATTTAGTTTTGTTTTTATATAAATTCGATCTATAATTATTTCTTTAAAAACTATAATAATTAATCATTTTAATTGACCTTTTACATATTTATCACACAACATTTCTTTAATAATTGTTGTTAACCATTGATTTTGTAGCTTTCTCATAATTAATCGGTACCATTTGTTATTGTTATTATTTATTAAAATAAATAGTTTTTGTTATTGGAATCATTTATTTATACAATTTTATAGGAATACTTACTTGATTTAAGTTTATTAAAATTTGCAAGCAAACTATTGGCCATATTATTTCGGGTCAAGTGGGAGGCTGATGCTGAATGTGGTAGAGGAAGACAAGAGACAACACCAAGAAGACTAGTTTAACAACATCTACGTGCAACATTGACACAATGCAAATACCTATCTTAAGACAGACAAGTGTTCGGAACTATAACCAATGAAAGACTATTAAACTTGATAACTTGATACCAGTATTGCTACTTAAAGATGATTAACATTTGTAACAAATTGTGTAGTTCATTATTTAAAAACTATGATTTTTAGAATAACAATATTTTTGTGGATATATGCGTTTAAAAGATACGTTCTTTGTTGTCATACTATTAAGGTTCATAACTCATAAAAATCGTACAACTTAAGTTATTGCGTCTATAATATTAGTATGTTTTGGTTCGCTATCACAATATGAATTTAAAAATAAGAACTGCTATTAAGTCGTAGCAAGCATTTTTATAGGACAGAAATTACAATGTCGACGAGAGATCAAGTGCACTAAAAATAGGATTATATGCCGAACACAATAAGAAAATAAAATGAATCCTTAAAGTTCAGTATAATTTTTTGAATCAACTATTATATTTGAAGAGCTACAAGATCGGTAATATTACAGAGAAGTTTTATAATTACAAGGCTATGAAAATAAAATTTTAAATCGTCTGTACTTTATCTGAGGGGACTTGTAAAAGTGTTTTTATTTTTTTTACAGAACACGAAGTTTACAAAACTATTATAATTATTCCAAATAAAAAATTGACTGGATATCTCCTTCGTTTGCACAATTATTAAATCACTCGATTTATCTTGGTAGTTTTCTCGAAATACTCAAATTATCTGTAATGATACCTGTGCTTAAAACAGGAGACCAACAAAATATTGAAAACTTCAGACCAATTTTTAGCTGCATATCAAAAATATTGGAAAAACTTGTTAAAACAGACTTTATGACTACGTTTAAAAAGCAAACCATTCTTAATGCCAATACGAATATCAAAAACGACTTTTAACAGAGACAGTCACTACAGAATTTACACAACATATAAATAAAAAAGTAGATGAAAGTAATTTAGTATTAGGAATATTTTTTGACTTGTCAAGAGCATTTTATACTCTTTATTCAGTTTTTTTGTCTAATAAATGTCTAATGAATTAGTCAAAAATAGCTAATTATAAGTCATATTTGACTAATTGTCATAGCGAAAAAGCATTTACTAATAATTAGTCAAATTCTACTGAATGAAATAGTCAAATTAGTAGATTTAAATTTAAAAAAGTTTTGACCCCGCTGGGGATTGAACTCAGGTCTGTCACTTGTCAAACTTGTCAAGCTGTTGTCATAACCAATGTGGGTATCAGTCGCTCTTATAAAAATCAATTTTATTTGTCAATAAATATTGTTCATAATATTTTAAAGTTGAATATATTATTTGTTTTGCTGTTTTGAGCTAAACTTTTTGCATCTTTGTTTGTTTTTATGGGATTTTAACTCTTAGAAATAGTCAAAGTTGGTGACTAATCTTAAATTAGTCAAACTTTAACTATTTACGTAGTAAAAAATAACTATTTAAAAGTAAAAATGACTATTTTATTAGTAAAAAATGCTGGTAGTAATTCAAATAGTAGAATTTTGACTATTTCATTTTAAAAGAGTATATATATATATATATATATATATATATATATATAACCTTGGCATATAGGGAAATATAAACCAATTGCTGACATCATATGTGTCCAATAGACAATTTTATATTAAGGTTAATGTGGAAAATTCAAAAATATATAATACCCACTTTGCAAGGCTCTCAACTAAGGAAAATTTAAGGCAACCATAAAGAAGACCTTACTCACTTACTGTTTTTATTCTGTAGACGAATACGTCATGAGAATGGGTATTTCAGACTTTCATCAGCGTTTCTCTCCCAATTAAACCCTGTGATGATATGTATATGTAATGCGTATGCTGTAACTTGTATGTTTTATGTTTCATGTTGTTTAAAAAAAATGTTAAATGTTAACATAATGTGGCCAAATAAATGATTTGATTTGACACCTCAGGGTAGTACTCTGGGTCCCTTGTAATTTATATTGTTTATTAATGATTTTCCAAAATACATATATACATACAAAATACAACTGTGTGTGTATGTTGATGTAACTTTTGTTGTATATGGCAAGACCGAAACTGTGAATTTGGCAACTGGTGTTTTAAAAGATTAATAAATCTTAAGAAAGAAATTTAAATCAATAATTAATTTTTTAATTTCTCGAATTTGTCCAAATTTTTTGGAACGATAATAGATAAATCTTTTACATCGGAACACATCGATTTTACCGCTATAAAATTAAAAAAAAATCCATGTATGAATTATGTAGCCCAAGGGACAAATTAAATATTTTAGCTCATCGCATATGATAATGATATTTCGGAAATATTTATACCATTTTGAGTTTTAATATTTTATCCTGGTAGAAATAGTTATAGATTTTTTATCTACTTTATACTAACAAAAATACGGTCTTTAACACCATATTTTTAATTTACTTAAAAAAACTCTCTAAAAGTTATTTTTAGAACGTTTTTTTATTATTTAATTAAAGGGCTTTAAAAATATTTTTTTGAAAAACCCTCAAACACGTAAACTGAGACATAAGTTGAAGTATTTTTATACAAAATTTCATAAAGATTGGTAAAGGCGTTTTAGAGTTAGAATTTTTTTACTTATTATGCGTTAATTTTGACGGGCAGTGTACATATTTTGTTTGTATTTTAGGTTATTTTTAAAATGGAGGTTATAAACGATCTATTGTTTCGTGGTTATTAAACACTGTTTAATATAACCTAGTAAACACGAAACGAATTTATATAAACTGTAAAAACCATTATTTATTTAGTTTTTAATAATGTACACCTGGCAAGGAAGAGGAATAATAAGAAAAACAATATGAGATAAACAATATATTACAGAGTTAAAAAGAAAAGGAATCGGGAAGATTGGAATGGGACGGTGGGTTATAAAATAAATTTATCTGGATGTTTGTAAGTAGAAAACTTAAAGTAACTGATAATATTAACTGAAACCAGTGAGCCGGATAAAAAACAGCATCGTTCCGGAATTTTTGTTGGGTGATAGCCAGTTAGAGGGAGCAATCATCCTGATAGATAACCGGATTCGTTGGGGCGTTCCCGACATTCCAGAAGCGCGATATCTTCTTAAAATCAACTTACTTGGACTTAACTGCTTCCCACTAACGTTTTCGATTACGGTCTATCCCGCTCTGTGCCCGCTTGCCTCGCTGCTTTATCCTGCTCTATTCCTCTCTCATCGCCCTAATGTTAATATTACAGACAAATTGATACGCGAAATGAGCTTGAATTACGATCCGCACACCATATATGTGTATTAAATCGCGCAAATCTACGAAACACTGTAAAAAGAAATACAAAGTTAAAAGTATATGGTTATATTATATAACTTATATATTTCTTAAAATTAATTTACCATTTTTGGTTTTGTATATAAATATCATTATGGTAATTTTCAAAACGATAAAAACGATAAAAACGATAAAAACGATAAAAACTACAAAAACGATAAAAACGATAAAAACTGTAAAAACGATAAACACGGTAAAAACGATAAAAACGATAAATATATTTAAAAGGATTAAAAGGATAAAAGGATTAGAAGAAATAAAAGGATAAAAGCCATAAAAACGATAAAAACTATAAAAAACGATAAAATCTATAAAAACGATAAAAGCTATAAAAACGATAAAAGCTATAAAAACGATAAAAGCGATAAAAGATATTAAAACAAAAAAAAGCAATAAAAACCTTAAAAAGATAAAATTCGATAAAAACGATAGACGCGATTTAAAGGATTAAAACTTTAAAAAGAATAAAAACCTTAAAAATCTATAAAAAATAATAAAAGCGATTAAAACTATAAAAAATATAAAAACGATAAGAACAACAAAACGATAACAGCGATAAAACGATAAAAACGTTAAAAAACGACAAAAATTATAAAAATGGTTAATGGTTATATAATTCTTGAAATAAATTTACCATTTTAAAGGTTTTATATTTAAATACCATTATTGTAATTTTCACTAACGTTTTCGATTACGGTCTATCCCGCTCTGTGCCCGCTTGCCTCGCTGCTTTATCCTGCTCTATTCCTCTCTCATCGCCTTAATGTTAATATTACAGACAAATTGATATGCGAAATGAGCTTGAATTACGATCCGCACACCATATATGTGTATTAAATCGCGCAAATCTACGAAACACTATGAAAAGAAATACCAAGTTAAAAATATATGGTTATATATTTCTTAAAATTAATTTACCATTTTTGGTTTTGTATATAAATACCATTATGGTAATTTTCAAAACGATAAAAACGATAAAAACTATAAAAACGATAAAAACGATAAAAACGATAAAAACGATAAAAACGATAAAAACGATAAAAACGATAAAAACTGTAAAAACGATAAACACGGTAAAAACGATAAAAACGATAAATATATTTAAAAGGATTAAAAGGATAAAAGGATTAGAAGAAATAAAAGGATAAAAGCCATAAAAACGATAAAAACTATAAAAAACGATAAAATCTATAAAAACGATAAAAGCTATAAAAACGATAAAAGCGATAAAAGATATTAAAACAAAAAAAAGCAATAAAAACCTTAAAAAGATAAAATTCGATAAAAACGATAGACGCGATTTAAAGGATTAAAACTTTAAAAAGAATAAAAAACGTTAAAATATATAAAATCTATAAAAACGATTAAAACTATAAAAAATATAAAAACGATAAGAACAACAAAACGATAACAGCGATAAAACGATAAAAACGTTAAAAAACGACAAAAATTATAAAAATGGTTAATGGTTATATAATTCTTGAATTTACCATTTTAAAGGTTTTATATTTAAATACCATTATTGTAATTTTCAAAACGATAAAAATATTAAAACGTTTATACCGATAAAAACGATAAAAACGATTAAAAGGATTAAAAGGATAAACCGATTGAAAGAATTAAAACGATAAAAGCCATAAAAACTATAAAAACGATAAAATCTATAAAAACGATAATAGCGATAAAAACTTTAAAAAGATAAAATAGGATAAAAACGATAGACGCGATTAAAACGATTAAAACTATAAAACTATAAATATGATTAAATGGATTAAAAGAATAAAACGATTAAAAGAATTAAAATTATAAAATCTATAAAAACGATAAAAGCTATAAAAACGATAAAAGCGATAAAAGATATTAAAACAAAAAAAAGCAATAAAAACCTTAAAAAGATAAACCACGATAAAAACGATAGACGCGATTAAAATGATTACAACTATAAAAAGAATAAAAAACGTTAAAAATCTATAAAAAATAATAAAAGCGATTAAAACTATAAAAGTATAAAAAACTATAAAAACAACAAAACGATAAAAACGATAACAGCGATAAAACGATAAAAACGTTAAAAAAAACAACAAAAATAATAAAAATGGTTTATGGTTATATAATTCTTGAAATAAATTTACCATTTTAAAGGTTTTATATATAAATACCATTATTGTAATTAATAAAAAGATATAAACGATAAAAACATAAAAACGATTAAAACGTTAATACCGATAAAAACGATTAAAAGAATAAACCGATTGAAAGAATTAAAACGATAAAAGCCATAAAAACTATAAAAACGATAAAATCTATAAAAACAATAAAAGCGAAAGAGCTATAAAAACGATAATTGCGATAAAAGCTATTAAAACAATAAAAAAGCGATAAAAATGTTAAAAAGATAAAATAGTATAAAACCGAAAGACACGATTAAAACTATAAAACGATAAAAATGATTAAAAGGATTAAATGGATTAAAAGAATAAACGGATTAAAAGAATAAACGGATTAAAAGAATTAAAATGATAAAAGCCATAAAACGATAAAACTATAAAAGCGAACAAAACTACAAAAACGATAAAAGCTATTAAAACAATAAAAAAGCGATAAAATACGATAAAAACGATAGGCGCGATTAAAACGATTAAAACTATAAAAAACGTTAAAAATCTATACAAAATAACAAAAGCCATTAAAACCATAAAAAATATAAAAACGATTAAGTCGGTAAAAACGATAAAAACGGTTACGATACAAAACTAAAAAACGATACAAATTAAAAAAAAAAATTTTTGTAATATTACCTCTAAGTTAGAGGCTCTAACACGGTCTAAACTCAAAAATGCTGTTTTATCTACCTTTGATCTAAAATTGTTATTTTTTGTTCATGTTTAACTTTTTTTGCCTTTTTAGGTGTTTTAATTTTTTTAAATCTTTAAATACATATAGGTATGTATATTTACGACAAAAACGATAAAAACCATAAAAAACAAAAAAACGATAAAAGCGATAAAACTTTAAAAACAACAAACGAAAGATACGATAGAAATGAAAAAAACGACAAAAATGATTAAAACCATAAAAAACTTTATAAACAAAAAGTAATACTATACTTTATTTACTCTAATAAGTAGATAATTAAATGATCCTAAAAAATTAATAAATAAAATCTGAAATATATCAAATGGTTAACCTCACTTTTTACAAATTTTAAATGTTATTATAGTTGCCTTGTCCCAATTTAAAACCCGATTGGTTCATCAACATGGCTAATCAGTTCATTATTCCCGTTGTTAGGCAGGGAATTTAGAACGTTTGTCATTATTTACGAAAAAAAACAATATAATGCAAGAAAGCAGATAAAACAATTTTTATAATTTTTTATAATATTTATTATACATTACCTTAAATCCAAAAATGCTGTTTTTTTTAACTTACATCTAGAATTAATATTTTGTTCATGTTAATTTTTTTAATAATTTTATGTATGTAGTTTTATTTTTTTAAGAAATTTCACATTTTACCGCTTGGTTCCTGAATAAGTGTTTACGAAACATTTTTGTAAACAGATTGTATTTGAATCCGAGCTAATGTATTATTTAATGTCTACACCCTACTAACAGGGTAGAAATTAACAAAATTTCAAACAAAATTAAACCAATAAATCGTTTTAAAAAAGTTTCAGCATATTTACCAAGAATTAACGATGCCAGATCAATCATATAAAACACCACGCAATAATGAGAAGCCTAAATAAAAACATAAAGCTTTGATTTATCATGGAAAATTTGTGTCACGCTTTTACGTTGAAAGTAAAAAATATTGCGATTTTTTTAGTTTATTATGAATTGCAATGAAAAATGTCTTGCAGAATTTGTTCAGATTCAGACAAAAACGTTTGATGTTTTTAAAATACTAAAAATATTCTCTATTTATCTGCAGTGGATACTAAAATGCTTTTCTTTAGGTAAACTTTAATATTTAAATTCATGCGATTTTTCTCTTTCATTTTTCTTAAAATTTATTAAATATGTGTCATACCCACATCTTTATAACTGAATTCATATACAAAATATTTCATTTTTCTCAAGCCGCTTAAACATTTTTATGTGCCGTAATAATGTCTACTTTCATAAATAAGTTAAATAGCAACATTCTTTTGAAATAGTTGCGGGTATATTAAGCAGAAAATATAAGTTTTATACATTGTAATTTATGTGATGAAACTGTATACTTACTTTAATGGAAAGGAATTAAATTAAATAGTTTTTGGATGCTTCCTTGTATGTATTTAAAAGGGACAATAATTATTACATGTGGTAGAAGAAAAATTAACCAAAATACATCCTTATATGCTTTCAATTATGACTTATATCATGGCATTTAAGTAGCAAGAACCCTTGAAATAATTATGTTTTTGAAATAAATTATAGAACCTATTGTTCATTTCATTTAATTTTTATATCTATAATATAAAAATTCAATTATTAACAAATAGACTGAGTTTCATTAAAAATGTAAGAAAAATGAAATGGTAAATAAACGGAAAAAATCTATTTTTTATTTGAGCGTAAGCATATGGGTTATTTTCAAATTTATTGTACATTTGCTATCCCTCAACTTTAATATTTTATAAAAATTGAGTTTAACTCCATTTGGAACTTTACTAAGCAAAATCAATTGGTTTAAGTGTTTTTAGCAACTATATATACACTCACAGGCAAAATAATCGATCCACACAAATTTTCGATGAATTTCAATCGCAAATAACTTTTTTATTTGATGTCGGATTTAAACGAATATTAAAGAATAATGTAAATAAATTAATGGAGAATTGCTCACATTTTTAAAAAAATACTAAAAAATAGATGTACGTTTATAATATACAGGTTTAAACAAAAACAAGTTTTTTATCATAAGTTTAAGACACTCTGTAGAGTGGCTAAACCAAATATTGTTTTAAATTAAGTTTTAATTATCAACTCACATCTATTCTTAACAGACTTGATTTTGGTTCACCTCAAATTGAGGTCCTCAATATATTTATTTTTGTGGAAAATATGGATTTTTTAAAAAAACATTGCAATTTACAATATCTTTTCTGTACAAAGAACTAAGGTTGCTATGGTCCATCCATAGGCTATGGAGGATGACAGTGACAGTTTTGTTGAATCATCCCATACTTGGACATGTCATATACGGCTTTCAAAAGCTGTCAAATTGTTTTTTTGCAAATTAATGTTTAACTTTTGAGGAGTCTTCTTACTTTTAAAAATGAATATGTCTCCGACTGATGTTGCCAGAGCCATTGATATAATTCAGCATGGACGGTCACCGTATTACGTGGAAAGTATTTTAAACGTCACAAGAAGTAAAGTACAAAGGGCAATATCAGTCGGAGACATATACTTACCTTTTTAAAAGTAAGAGGACACCTTAAAATTAAAACATTTATTTACAAAAAACAATTCGATAGCTTTTGAAGGCCGTATATGACATGTCCATGGACTTGCAAGTATTCAAGTATTTTTTTCAAATACCAGTTTCTTCGGATGGTAATGTTACACTGACACTTTTTGATTTTCCTTTATCGATATATTTCTTTACCATATGTATTAAGAAGTATTATTCTTTGACCTCGTCCTATATATTGCTCAGATTTATTTTTATGATTTATGATTTATGATAATAGTTTTCTTGGTTTATGTTAAAGTTTTTTAATGTAATACTTACCTGTTGTTCAGTAACAAATTATTAACAAGGGTTAATGCATTAAAAAAGCCAATAAATCACAGAAAAAAACAATAAATTAACAAAATAAAAACTTTCTATGATAACAGCTGAAACCTTCTGAAAAGAAATATTCTTTCTATAATTAAAATAATTTTGACAAATTGACAACAAAAACTAATATAATATAATATTATTATATAAATAATATAACAAGTCTTTTGGTTAAAAATGATATAAATTATATATATATGCCTTTAAATAAATGTATACACAAAAGCAAAAAAATACTTAATTTTAGATACAAATATTTTGCCCAGGAGGAAAGCATACAAAGTTGTTCCAATTATTCATAACACAGGTTTACAAAATATATAAATAGAAGACCATATTTTTTAAGGTTTTGACTGAATTTAAAAAGGTTAGATAAACATGCAGCCAAGTGAAAAAAATCGTTTTAAAGGCGCATATATTTCGGCAAAACTTTTATAATCTTCCATTATCTATTTTATAAGGTGAAAAACGATCTTCCTTATATTGTATTCCGCCACAGAAACTTTAAGCTAAAATAGATCCGGCGACAAATTTATAACGCCAAGACTTACCTTAAATCTATGACATCAACGTAATATTTTTATGAGAATAAAGCTTTAAAAGTAATATATAGTGGTGTTTATTTTAATAGGGTTATCGCGTATTCCACACTCATACTGAATATATTTCGCCAGAATGTGATAATTTTCGAGTAAATAAAACTGTATTTATTAAATTTATTGTATTTACGAGGCGCTGCTTAATTAAATTACTCAATATTCCCTCCTTTTTAATGAGGTGCATTTAATGTTTTGGAGAATAGTTTTAATTAATATACTCGTACTTTCTGTAAAAGGACTTTACAAAAGTCCAACATAGAAAAGAGATGAAGCTTGCCGACTTTTTGAGATTATGTGTAGGTACTATTGCCTTTCGTATCAAACGAGACATTACTAAATTAAAAATCCTTATTTTTTACCTTTTGGGCATCTTTTTCAGGATCAGGATCACTGTGCGCCTATAAATTAATATTATTCATAAATTTGTTCCATAAAAATATCTCTTTCTTCTTCTAAACACACTTGCAACAATTATTTATTTTGTTAGTTTTATCATTTATAACTAAGAATATAAAAGGTAGCACCAGAAAAACTGCATTTCTTTTTGTCTAATATCCGCCAATAATCAGGCCTTCCTTTTTCTTTCATTTGGGGGAAATGATTAATGGTTTATCATGTAGGATTTATAGAATTAACTAAATGTTGATTACTTAAACGCTTATTCTAAAAGTATTAGTGTGTATAGTTTATAATTTAATTTAGGTTTAGTTCTCTGCATGCATTCCAGCTTATTAAGAAACAAATTAATTACTGCTATTACGTTAAATTTCGTCGTAAACGTTAAGAATCTTTTACTGAAATTAGCGACATTAATGGGATTATTTTTACAAACGTATATGAATATTTTATTTTGTTCGTTAAAAACTTAAACGTCATACAGTTCAAAAAGTACCAGAAATTGTTTATTTAAAAATCCAAAGAACTTATGTCATAAGACGTCATTTTGTCGCACGCGGACAATTTATAAAACGATCGACGAAGGTCGAGTTTTGTAATGGACGAGTGCGACAAAAGGTCTTATGACATGAGTTCTTTATGCTATTTTATCTATTTTGCCAAAATTCTATAAAAAAAATTAACTTTATACCTTAAATATAATTTCGTTGAATTTTACTTTATTGCCAGAAAAATCATAAAAATATTATAACCAATATGCAAAATATTATGCTGTTTAAAGTATAACCAACCTATCAAATCAAAATTTTGGGTGGGATAAAGTATATCATTACAGCACCGAAAGCGATGTTATAATGAAGTCATTATGAACGCAAAATAGATAAAATAATTTAAAACTAAGAGTAAAATCATGGGTCACAACTGAAATTTTTGCCACAAAATGTGGCGTTGCGTTTGGTACTTTGAAGATCCACTTTTGTACAGCCACGTGACCCTTCGATGCCAAATTGGGCAATTATGGGAAATAATTAACTCCTAGAAGCGATTAATTCGTCTCACTTTAGTTTAATACCACCGATAGACTGTTTCGATCTAGTATCGCGTAGCCGTTTGGTGTGGATCACGCATGAAATTCTACTTCTCTGCTATTTTAAAGCTAACAAGAGCAGTTACAGCTGTGAGATTAAAGTAATCATTGCCCAGTCCTGCCCTCTACTCTCTCACAGCTGTAACTGCTCTTGTTAGATTAAAAACGAACCAAAAGTATCCAAATCCATTCAACAAATTTGTTTGTTCTATAGTAAAGAAATTTAAATGTACGCCTATTTTTTTAATAAAAATCTCAAACCGCAATTTTGTCTATTTCTAAAAAAAAATAATTTTTAGCGGTTTTGCTTCATTAAATTTAAACTTTTATCTCTTGGGGATTCTTCTAATTGAAACTTGATATTAACCCTTAAATTGCAGCTACCTATTAGTTTACGAAGAAATATTAATACAAAATTATTTTTGTATATTTACTTCATTTAATAAAATTATTTACTACTGTATTATAACTATTTATACTTCTATTGCATGTTATTGGCATTATTTGTGTTTTCCCTTTATAATGGTAACCACCACCTAACAACGGAAATATTAAATTCATTATTCACGTTGCTTTTCACTTTGATTTGAACCAATAGAGTTTTAAATTGAAAAAAGAGGTTGAAACTTTTTAACATATGTCAAATTTTTTGGTACATACGAAGGGCGACTATAAAGATCATAAAAATTATTATTTAAAATGAGACAATAAGACAATATGCGATTGAATTTAGCATAGTTAGTTTTGTTTAAGATATATATGATACAAATCAGTATATTTTGGTAAATTTACGTCGCATAAAAGTTCCAAACCTAAAAGTCGATCTAAATAGCGACTCGAAGATGGGCAATGGTAATTTATGTAATTTACGAGGTGTGTTCAGAAAATAACGGGAATTGTTAAATTTCGCGGGTTCAGAGGGTCCGGTTGTCATAAAATTCTTTATTATGTTGGTATACATGCCCCCGAACTATGATAAAAGTTTAGCTGTTTTCATTGTTTACTTTGTCTGTGTCAGCCGCTAAGGTTAGACGTGTTTTATGAGATCGGCGATTTTTCGTTCGTTAAAAGAAATGGATCAAAGAATTTGTATCCAATTTTGCTTAAAAAATGAAATAAGTTCTGTGAAATGTTAACAAAGGCCTATAGTGAGTCTGCTATAAGTAAAACAAGAGTTTACAAGTGGTATGAAAGTTTCCAAGATGGCCGTGAACACGTTGAAGATGACGAACGCCCCGAACGCACAAGCACATTAACAACCGATAAAAACATGGAAAAAGTACAAGAAATGGTTATAAACCATCAGAGAAGTCGCTGATGATGTTGGTATATCGATTGGCTCATCCCATGAAATTTTTTCGAATGTTTTGGGTATGAAACGCGTGGCAGCAAAATTGGTTCTAAAATTGTTAAATTTTGAACAAAATTTTTGGCCAAAAACAATACTGTAATGATGCCTCAGCCTCCATATTCGCCAGACATGCCTCTGTCTGACTTTTTCCTATTCCCAAAAATAAAGAGAACCTTAAAAGGCCGTCGTTTTGCAAGCCTAGATGACATTAAAAGCGCATCGCTGAAAGAACTAAAGGCTATCCCAAAGATCGAGTTTTAGAAGTGTTTTGAGTATTGGAAGAAGAGCTGGCACATGTGCATAATATCCAATGGGGACTATTTTGAAGGCGACAACATAAATGTAGACGAATAAATAAACATTTGTTTGAAAAAACGAAAATTCCCGATATTTTCTGAACACACCTCGTATCTTATGACAAACATAACTATATCATCGTCATCTTTATTTAAATCAATTAAAAGTATCTGAAAGACAAAAAACATGGAAGAACAGTATTTATTAGATGAATGGGTCAACTTTGGTCAAGTCTCATATGCCTGGGCGCGTGGAGAAACTTCAAATGCCTTCCGTCACGGAGGCTCTATGAGGCTTAGTATGAAACGCTGTATAGATGAACCTTCAACATCAAAAAGACCTAAATAGACAAAAATGCCATGCAATACTAGCCTTAAAAGTAAAGATGTCAAAACGTTTAATCAGTGTGTTCAGAATTTCCCTACAACAGCATGTCTGCAAAGATCACTATGATTATTATGTGTTAGACTTGTTACGAATCTTGTACCTCTATAGAGGTAATATTACAAATTATTATACAATAAAATCAAAAATTCATAAAATGTATTTAAAAAAAATCGTACTAGGGTTGTTCTTTTTATTTTGGGTTCATTTTTAATGAAAGGAAAATGATTAAAGATATGTACGTCTGGTAACCCAAAATAAATGAGCTGTAAACTTGTACAAAATTAACACTGTCCTGAGTTTGCCAGAGCTGTAGAGAGCTTTTCTTTCAATTGTTTAATGATATTAATTTCTTTATCATACACAAATTGTTTCATAGTTCTTAAATTTATGACTTTGTTTGTGTAAAAAATTGTTTCATCGCGATGCAACGTTTCAATTTTAAATTTCAACTAACGATTTCTCGAAGAGGAGAATAATTTTAATTTTTAAAAAAGATTTTAGAGTTCTGTTATAGTATATTGTGTCTCAAGGGCAGAAAACTAGCTTTAGCAGCTCGCGGCTATTAACTGCCTGAGCGAGCGAAGCGAAGCGAGGGCAGTTGATAGCTAAGGGCTGCTAATGCGTTTTCTGAATGTGTGACACACACCTGTTTTTCGCCTAGCATATTTTTTTAAATTGTATTAATATAAACGGAATTTTATAAAAAACTTCAGTAACAATTTACGAATTTATTTATTGTTGTAATTAATGTTAATTATGCCTTGATCACAATTGTGGATAGTACCAGAATTTGAAGGCTTATTTCTACAGATGAAGTTGATGTTTCATTAGAATTATCTTTGATCTTTCCGATAGATAAGCAACTAATACATTTTCTGTTAAGTTTTTGGGTTTTTGATCCTTTTTCCAGTTTTTATATAATTCATAGCACTTTTCGTACCGTTGCAACGCATTGTCTTTTTCAAATCTGGTCAAGTATTCGTAAATTTTTCGTCACTGTCCGAGTTACCATTCATTTTTACTTTATTACAAAATTTAAATTAAGTTTTATTGTTATTTTATACTTTTGTTGTCCGTTTTTATTTTGATTTACACAAACGTCTGAAAATCTCAAATGTCAAAATGTCAAATGTCAAAATACATAAATGTCAGTCAAAGGTGTCTAGATTGTGAAATAATCAAGTTTAGCGGCCCTAGGGACGATAAATATTATTTTCGGTCATATTTTTAGGTTTGATATGATTCATTTTTATATGTGCTGGGCGAAAAAAATATTTTTTCCACTCCCACCTTTAAAACGCCCTTTATCGTACATGTTTTCATGACACTAAGTGACCTTTTAAATACACATTGACAAGTTGTGACTTTATGGCGCTTTAGTCAAGGGCTGAAGTTAGCAACAGGTTTTAAGTCACAGGCTGAAGTTAGTTGACGGTTGTCAAATGTCATACAATCATTAAAATACAGTGCCTTTCTTGTAAAATATTACTAAATGTGAAAATTATTTTATTATCTCAATAAAAAAATACAAAAGTATTAAATAGTTTCTCAACGCCAATATTTGAAAAGTTTATATGAACATTGTACTGACCTTTTAATTTCGCCGGTAGTAAACTATTACTTAAGTTCGGGCTGTAAACTGCTCATAAAACATTTTCTTTCACTGTGAAAAACTGTCAATTTACAAGAAATACATTTCGATTTATAACCTTTATAATCTGTGTTAATAAAATATAAAAAATTGACATTTGACGGTGACACACAGATACCCCTATTGTTTCATAGATTCGTGTATAAAATGGCGTTTATCAAACTTGATACATATTATACTATTATTTAATAATAAAAAATTAATTTATTAATTAGTATTTTATTAAGGAATTCTAAAATACTTTGTTACTAAATAGTTTACTTATAAAAAACATGAATACATGCATGTTAGTGTTGCTTCGTAGAGAAAAAAATATTTTCTGAACATCCAAATATAAGCTGTAAAAACATACAATTTAACTTGACATATTTTCTAGTAAGAATTTCGATGAAAATAAAAATCTAAAAGCATCGCGTTCGAAAATTACGAGTGTATTTGCTATTCCATCATGACACTTGGTAAACTGCTAAGTTTTTATAAAGCAATCAACGAGAGAAACTTTTCGAGTGGCACTGTTACAAGAAACTAATTCCTACTTTTATTTGTCTTTCTGCTATATTTTTCGTTATCGTCAAACGAGTTTCATGTAAATAAAGGATCAAAAATTACGTCAAAGAGTACGATTATTTTTATTTAGATTGTAATAAACCATCTTGTCAAAAAATACAAAAAAATCTTATGTCTGATGCAGACAATTAAAACTTAGTTTTGTTTGTCTTTATTCAGATTTTGATTAAAGACGATTTCTTTACTAAAAAATCTTATCTTAAACGAACCCAATTCTTAATAAATAAATTTTACAACATTATTTTTTTTTTCAATAGGATATTTTTAAGGAATAATGGATTGATACAAATCATATGTATTTTTTTTTACAAATTACGTGGATTATTATCCAGCAGTCTATTGCCTGGAGGTAGCGATAGTTTTCGTGAAATCATTTCTATTAAGCTAGATTTTTTCCCATGATTTTAGACAGTATCAAATTGAATGGGCAAATTTTTCGTGGTAGAAACATAAAAAAATATGTTTATCTCCACGCGGTCTATAATTTAAACTTTATTGTTGTCAACATTCGATAAAGAAATACCTTGTTATCGCCTAGGCCGATAAAAATTTTTATGAGGCAAGTAATTAGTTTTTTCTCGCTAGGGGTATTGTTTTGACAAATTAATCCTTTTCTAAGAAATTAACGTACTAAACTGGTTTAATTTATTTATAATAAGCACTAATTTGTTTGTTTTACTGTTAATGTTTAATATTTTTCATTAAATTATTGTAAAATTAAATATGAATAATAAAAGAAAAAGTGAGGTTAGGCAACCAAGAAAACGCACGATTCTTTTTCTACGATTTAAATTAACTTTAAGTTTTAATTTGCTTTAATTTTTTAGTGAAATTAAATGTTAAACACAGCTTAAACATTCCAAACTATCTATTTTTTAAATAAAAATCCAAACAAATTGAAATTAGATACCTACCTATTTATTAAACAATTAATTGAATTAAATGTAATAGCAAAAATCAATTTCTACTTAAATCATGTTGCTAGGTATTGTCAAACTATTACTGCTTCTAAAAGCAATAATAACTATTGTACATTTAATGTAATCTTTAGCTAATAAATAAATGAGATTCTAAAAAGTGAGGTTAGGCCGCTTTGATGTTGAATTAAATTGACCTATATAAAGTGCTTTAAAGATAAAATGTTGAATGCCATTCGGCCAAGAAGTGCCTTTTTGTGCTTCGCTCAACCTTGAGCTTAGCACAAAAAGCCTTACTTCTTAACCTAATGACATAAATAACTATTTTGTGAATTTACCTTTATTACCAAAATGACAATGATACAATGCACATTATAAATTTGACGTTACCTAATTATTTTTAATTGTGTCATTTTTTTATTAAGGTAAATTCGCACAAATTTTTCCGAATTTCTTTGACCTACCCACAATCCACACAATAAGGTATGTTCTATCTCGTACTAAAAATACTAAAAATCACTGCAACAATGCACAGAGTTTAACGGCGGCCATTTTTGTTTTAAGTTTTTATTTTTTTCAGAAAATATAAATGTAAAGCGGGTTAAGCACAATATTGTAGCTATTGTACAGTGTTGCCGATTTTTTTAAACACATTTGCTTAATATCTTAAAAATTATTTGCAGAAAAAAATTCTGTATAAATTAAATTGGCAAAAGAAACACTAAATGTATAAAACGTCAGTGGTTACAGTTTACTTCACAATAAAATTGTGACTACGAAATTGGCCATAAAAATGTGCTAGGTTACAGAAAGTCAAAATAAAAAGTGTCGGTTTATCAAGTCCATTCCCGTATTCACGACTAAGAATTATAGGTTGAAGGAGGGAAAGGGAGGATTTTTATTACCCGCATCATATATGCGTGAGTAGTTTTGTAAATATAAATAAGAGCTGAAAAGTGGAAAGTTGAAGGCGGGCTACAAAAGGGGAAGCAAATGTTAGGTCTGGGCCGTGACAGTGTACTAAAAGTACTTTCCGCCCGTTTGGCTATTTTGTTTTATCCCTCCGAGGAGCAATCGGGTGCGTCACAGAAGAGTCATTCAGTATTCTGCGACAATAAAAGTTGATAGAGATTTTCATCTCTGCACAATTTCCAGACAAAATCTAGTTATGACAAATTTAATTCCGTCCTATCTCCACTCTCTGCTCCTTTTTCTTTTGTTCAAGAACACTAATATCAGGACCAAGAACTTTATATTTTCTGCGGTTAAAATAAAATTTACCTCCTTATCATATTATTTACCGTAATTTTAGTAGCATCTACCAAGAGGGTTTTTAAAAGTGGCTAGACCTAAATTTTATTACATTGAATATAACCACCTACTTATAATAAAAATTACTTTTATAATGTACCACCTACTTGTAATAAAAATTATTTTTATAATGCATTTATTATCGTACATATCTCCATGACACTAAGTGATCATTTTAATACACATTGACAAGCTATGGCTTTATGACGCTTTAGTCACGGACTGAAGTTACCCACAGGTTTTTAGTCAAGAGCTGAAGTTATCTTTAAGTTAGTTGACAGTTGTCAAATGTCATACAATCGTTAAAATAAAGTGCCCTTTCTGTAAAATAATACTAAATGTGAAAATTATTTTATTATCTTCATACAAAAATTTAAAAGTATTAATTAGTTTCTTAACGCCAATATGCCAAGCTTGTACTGACATTTTGATTTCGCCGGCAGCACGGTATTAAGACAGTATAAGACAGTGACTGGCAGTAAACTAGATTTAACGGATAAGGCATTAGACTTCCTGGAGTGCCCATAAAACATTATCTTTACTTGCACTGTGAAAAACTGCTTCTATATCGGATTTAAGCGATTGTTAGATTTCCATTCTTACGGTTTCTCTATTTTTGTATAGATGTCGCTCTATACAAATATTTAATAAGTATTTGACGTAGAAAAAGTATAGTATGGAACTCGTTCATAAACTTTTATAAAAACTCATTTAAATTTTTTTTCTTGTACTTCTTGCCACAGGAGACTTTTATATTATTAAATGCAATTTTCTGGATTTGTATCAGTGTTAACAACTTCATAATTAAAAAACAACAAATTAAAGCTAAAGGTAAAAAACAAATAATATTTTACTACTAGCTACCTATTGCACGGTGTACCTGAATAACTTTTAATTGAAAGGTTCAGACGTATCCGATTTTTTTTCATATTTTGATAAAAAATAACTTACAAGACAATTTTTTTTTAGGATAAATTCAATTCGCTTGGCACTTTTTTAGAAAAAACAATTTTTATAAAAACATTAATGATTTTTAATCAATGTTTTGAGATTTTTAATTAGTGAACTCCAAATAATGACTAACAGCTTTTAATGTATTTGTTACATAAAATGTGCTATTCACTAGTAAACTATTGACATGTGTCACTTGTCACATGTCGAAATCGTGATTGAAAATACCGTTGCTTTATTTTACCGTTTTTTTCAATTTGTCGCAGATTTATTTATAAATTAAATATAAAAAATTATATTTGCATTGATTATAGTATATAGTGCAATGAATCTAATAAAAAACCATGCATGGACTCACTCGGATAATCGCGAGAGAATTTGTTTGTTTTGTCTTAAAAAAAAGAAAAAATGTCAAAAATATGTGGAAAGATTCTGGAAAAACTTCAAAGCATAGTAGTATATGATGTAGAAGATGAACGATTACCAAAAGTTGTATGCAAAGGTTGTGAAATTTTATTATATAACGCAGCTAAACAAGAAAATTATAGAAACAAGTTAAATTTGCCTGATTTTTGATTGGAAATAATTGGGTATAATTTTATAAAAACTGCTAAAAATAAACCCATTAAAAAAGAAAAAAGCGTGTGGTAAGAAAATGTTTCAAATGTTTGTTAAGTAATGTTGGTGGCCGCGATAAAAACATAAATGTAAACCTGGAGTAAAAGTTTTCTCTTCAGGGACACCGTGATTGTATTTACTTCTTAGTATTGGAGTTTATGACCCAAGCATTTGGTTATTTTAAATTAAGAAATTAAAAAAAATATTAATAATTCATAAAAAAGTAAAATTAACGATTTTTTAATGCAAATAAATGTTTTTGACATATTTAAAAACTTCTAGGTCATGGACAAAGTTTTTAACCTTTAACGGATACGGTTAATAAATTTACTTTAGCCGCTACAGAGAAAATATTTTAAGCTAAATTAACCTCCTACTTTAGGGAAAGAGCAAGAGTAAGGGTAAAATAGGGTCAGTTTATTTCAAATATTAATATTTTTTATAAATTTTGAACGACTATGGAAATAGCAAATTATGTCATTAGTCGAAGAAAAAAGTTTTTTGTACCGAGCTCAAAGTTTCAGTGAAGTCCATCTGAGCCGAATGGCATACAATTTTATATTCAAATTAAAATGTTTTTCAGTATTTCAGAACTATTTTTAAAAGTAGAAAGTGAGGTTAAAGCCCTCTGACGGAAATCAAATTTTATGATTGAATGACTCACACCTAACAATAATTACTAGTCCATATTGATGTTTATGGTCCAAGGCCATATTGAATGACTTCAATCTCGAGTGTTGATAATGTTTAATTTATAGACCGCCAAAAATAAATTAATTTTTTTGTTTGGATTGTTAGCACAAATTTTCTAAAAATACTTTTACTTTTTAATGTGCAATATGGCTCACTCAGCAATTAACATTTTTTTAATCCTAAATAAACTATTTTCCTTTATCTTTGTGGTCAAATAAACGTATTCATTTATGCCCATTGTGAGATTCAGAGTCTAGTCCTGAAAGGTAACATAATAGTTTCTCAATCTACTGTTTTACAATCTGCTGGACCCAAGGAAAACACTCATACAACATTTTTTTGTGAGAAATTCTTTGATTTTATCCTTGGCTATTAAAATGTTTTCTTTCCTCCCTTGGAGGCTCTTCTTTAAAATAAAGCTTAGCGCCCGCAACTACCTTGCACAGTGCACGTTATTTCTCGATCAGTATATTCTAAATATAAAAAAAATTAAAGTCGTCATTTTTAAAATTAAACATTACCATCACACTTGGTTTTATTACGGTCCTGGGAGGTCGCGCGATCTTTTTTACTTAAAAAGGGGTCGCGTATTCAAGAGGGTTGAAACACTGTTCAGTAGATCAAGTATACTTTTATGAAAGGATACCCTTTTTATTTGAAGAGCTGCAAAGTCGGTTAAATTAGAGAAAAGTTGCGTTAATACAAGTTTATTAAAATTGTAAAAAGTCAGCGGTTCTCAAATAATTTGAAAAAACTAAAAAAAACAAAAAAAACAAAAAAAACGTTATTTTGAGAAAAAAAGTTAAAATACACATTTATCTACATTTTTATCCAATTTGTATTTTTGTTGCCTACTAGATTTGATACCACCACCTTTTGTTTTTATTGTGTCCGCCATATTAAATTTTACATGATTGAAGTTGGCAACGGGCTGAATTTAGCTTTTAGTAAAATGTCATACAATCGTTAAAATAAGTACATACAGACATTATTTGAAGAGCTCGAATTATTCAATTGGTTAGCATGTGCACGTAGAAGAAAATTCAACTTTTTTAATAATAATTATAATTAGAATATATTCTAATCAATTATTTGAAGAAACCAATGTTGAATCATAAAATAGATTAACTTATTTGATTAGTTTCACCGATTATTATTGGAACATTTTTCTAATATTTTAGATTCTAGTTATATTTCTTTTTCAAATATTTAGTGAACCGATTTTTTTTTTATTTAAAAATACCGTTTAAATACGCTTGTAATTTATCTATGATATAAATGATCTTGTAACCCATAGAAGGTACACCCTGTATACTACTTTACTTTAAGATCATTTTCCTTATTTTTAGCAACCAGTTGTTAAGTGTAAAGTTAAGAAGTCGCCGCTGATGATGTTGGTATATCGATTGGCTCATCCCATGAAATTTTTTCGAATGTTAGGGTATAAAACGCGTGGCAGCAAAATTTGTTCTAAAACTGTTAAATTTTGAACAAAACTTTTGACCAAAAACAATACTGTAATGAGGCCCCAGTCCCCATATTCGCCAGACATCTGTCTGACTTTTTCCTATTCCCAAAAATAAAGAGAACCTTAAAGGGCCGTCGTTTTGCAAGCATAGATGACATTAAAAGCGCATCGCTGAAAGAACTAAAGGCTATCCCAAAGATCGAGTTTTAGAAGTGTTTCGAGTATTGGAAGAAGAGCTGGCACATGTGCATAATATCCAATGGGGAATATTTTGAAGGCGACAATATTAATGTAGACGAATAAACAAATATTTGTTTCAAAAAACGAAAATTCCCGATATTTTTTGAACACACCTCGTATTTCGTAACTTTAACCTAGGTTAGTTAGTAGCTACTTCACTGTATGAAAACCAGTGATGGCATATTTTTTCTGATACTTCGTACTTCGCACACTCGTTAAATAGGTATTAGGAATCCGAATAACAATAAAACAGATTTCGGGTAATATATTATAAACAATTTGTTAGGAATTATAATAAAGTAAGCAGAAACATAAGTTGTAGACTCTGAAGTCAGTTGAACTTGTTGATGCGTATTGTCAGTGGGAAATGTTTTGATTGACTGCCTGAAATCACGTGTACTTTTTTAACGAAATAATTTGTTAAACATTAACAAAATAATCTGTAACCTTTGAAATTAACAAAATGCTTACAAAATTGCATATTACCTACAAAACTTTAGGTAAAATATTATCATGTTCACAAATCAGATTTTTATAACGATGTAAATTTACCTTAACGATTTATTTAGGAAAAATGATAATATTTATTCCGAATAATATTTTTCTTGATAAATCGATAAATTACGACACCTTAAATTTGCCATAAAATAAATTTGCCTGAATTTCATATCACATATAAAATCAGTACTATGGAAACTGCATTATTCCACCTCATATTTCATAATGATGAATCGGTTGCAATGAGTTTCTCAGTTCCACCGAGCATAGCATGGAACATGATTTTCAGATATGTAAATTGATAAAACCGCGGGGATGGAAAACTACATGCATGCATGCTTAAGATGCAGCGCGGAATGAAATTTAAGAAAATTGATCGAACTAATTTTCCTACATTTTTCAATTTCGAAAAGTGCTTTTGATATTTTTCCGGGTTAACATTACAGAGGTCTAACCGCAGATATTTAGGAAATAAAATTTATGTACCTCACCTTACATATTCTGTGAAACAGTAATTAATTAAGTTAGGATTTTGATATTTTGCAGACTCAAACTGTATTTTAAGGTGCATTTCAGAAAACTATTTTTGATCATATACACGATGCTGTTCTGAGAGGTGATTTTTGGACTTTATGTGAAACCTTTTTTTTATATTCTTGTTAATTAGGTCATAACTAAAATTTTAAGAGCAAAATAAAAAAAATTGACGGTTTGAATTGCTTTAATTGGCTGTTTATTAAAAATATTATGCACTCTTTCAATTATCCAATTAAAACTAGCGATTTAATTTAAATATTTAATATTTGCTAACTAAAAAAAGGTTTTTACAATTTTTTTTATATATTTTACTCTTTTGTTGCAATAAACGTTCAAACTTTTAATCTAACCTTTGACGTATACATTTATGTTCCCTTAATTAATATATCCTTAAAGGTTGCCATGAAACTTAGATCTATTAAAAATTTATTTGATGTTTGAATTGTCATTTTCAGTATACGTATTCTATAATTTTTGTTTAGTTTTTTAAAGTGTTTTTTATAAACAAAAATGAAAAATTGTAGTAAAAGTTACGAAGAAATTCATGAAATTTAACTAAGGACCGGTTTTTTCATCTTTAGTAAAGTTTATCGGGCCGATAACTTTCATGTCATGGCAATATCTAGTATCCAAAGAAATTATTCGTCAAATAAATCAAAAATGAATAAATCGGCCCTAAATAAAATGTGGCACCCTTAGAATTATTGTTTAATAAATGTATACCATACATTTAACCTTAAATTAAAACTTTAAACGTGTATTACAACAAAACAGTAAAAGATATAAAAAATGTATAGACCTTTTTTAGGAAATTAACTAATTTTTAATCTGATTTAAAAAGTTATGATAATATTGAAATAAAATCGCAAGTTTTAATTGGAGAATTGAAAGTGTGCATACATATTTCTAATAAACATCCAATTAATACAAAATTAACCGTCAAATTTTTTTTATTTTGCTCTTAAAATTTTAGTTATGACCTAATTAACAAGAATATAAAAAAAATTTGGTTTCACAGAAAGTCCAAAAATCACCTCTCAAAACAGCACCATGTATAGGGTATCCTAAAAAGTATAATGTCAAGATTGGATATTTTTTGAATTTATATAGTATATATAGTTATATTACTATACAGGGTATCTGGAAATAACGTTAATATATTTCAGGGGGTGATTTATTGTCTTCACACACTTTAAAACGCAAGCGATCACAGTGTTGGCGGCCGTCTAAGACTGAAGTGGAAGAAGGATTTATTATTCACATAAAGGTATGGGTTGGTAGTTTTTATTTTATGTTATTACGTAGGTATACATGTTTATGAAATGTAATTTTTTTGCGAAAGTCCATTTCACTTTATAGGAAATTGTTTCTGCAAAAACGAGTCTTCCTAATTGTAATCAAACATCACATGTTTAATACCGTAGTTACCGAATTTAATCCAGTAAATTTTATGTGTATTAAAGTATTTTACTTTTTTTGTCTTTTGTTCTAGATAACTGGTGAATTGAACGACGTGTTGGAAAGCAAAGTGCAAAAACTAAAGTCATTTGGATTGTCCCTTCAACCAACACCTGTAATTGTTGGACCTTCTCTGGACGAAATCGAATCGTATTTGTAGTTTGGTTGAATTTAAATGTACCTAGTTATTATAATATATTTTTCTACATTTGCAAAGAGTGTTAAATTATTTTTACCCTCCCCTACCCATTTGTTTCCTACTGCAGCAAATATATAATTATCTGCTGCTAACACAAATTTCTTTGCTATGCCTACATATGAGCATTTGTTATAAAAATACTTTTTGGCTACTAATACAAATACTTTTTACCATTTCAGGCAAACTTAATTGCACTATGTACAAATAATGATTTGTTGTAATAAGTAAATGCTTGCTGCCAAGCCAAATAATGATATCAACACAGAACAAATACTGCTGCTACTTCAAACAAATTTCTTTGCTCTGCCTAAAAATAAGCATTTGCTATCACAAGTTATTTTTTGTTACCAATAAAAATATGTCTTACCATTTTAGGGCAACTTCTAGCAAAATATAAATGTTGTAGTAGCAAAAGTTAAAACCGGATAAATGATGACCATAAGCATGCGAGGCTACTCGGAAAAAACCCACATATTTTTGTGGGGTTTTTTGGAATTCTAGATCTTGGAATAGAATTATACAGGTAAAAAACGCCGTAAAAAATACACAATGTGTGAGCAAAACTTAATACTTCATAAACATAATATGAATGACAAGAAACGCTTAAAGAAAAAGATTACAACATAAAGTATAACTTAACTTAAAGAAAAACTAAGAACAATAATAAGGCTGGCTAAATATAAACAGCGTCGGCTTCTTGTAACTGATCAAACTCTTCATCAATGGCATCATTTTGTTGAATTATACTTCCATTTTGAGACATGGTTCAAACAAAAAACTCAGTGACCAATAATTAAACGTGCTTTACAAGATGGGTTACGTTGTTAAATTTTAATTGGTTAATTTTTAGATTATTTCCATGTAAACGGAATTGCTAAGGTTGTGAGCTTAGGATGAACACACAATGTAACACAAGCTGTTTTATTCTACTTTAGTTACCTGCCATAGTCATGTTTTTAATAACAGACATAAATTATTAGGATTAACACAGCTAAGTAGGAAATTTGCTCAGATATTATTTAATTTAAATATCTCAGCCACTCAGCAAATATCACCTAAAAGCTTACGCGAAACACTCTCAGATGGCGCCACAATGTCAATTTCATTGAAAATGTGACTTATGTTCTTCTTGCATTGACCCCTTCAAATGTTTGTGTTCGCGCCAAGTGACATTAACTGTGTCGCCACCTGTTATGCGGTGAAATTTATTTGTTATTTTGGTTTGTAACTTTTGTATGTAGACTGCTGTGATTCAGGAGTTGCTAGACAGATACGTCATTATTAAGATATTAAAAAATATATACAAAAGGAAAAATGGTTTGGTTTTAATAAAAAAAGAAGGTTTAAAATACAGTCCAGAGTTAAAACATGGTCCATTCGAGTCAACGGATATTTGGATGTTGAAGAAAAAGCCGTAAAAGACCAGAAAGCCGTAAAAGTCCAGAAAGAAGCGAAGAAGTACTTGGGTTGAGGCGGTTTCAATTTCTTTACCTTTTTCTTGATTTTGACCAAATTCAGGTAATCTTTTTTAACTAGCCGAGTTTTAAAAATAGTCATTTGCACAAGTTTAATCAAGAATTGCAAAATAAAATGGCAGAGTCGTTAGTTAGAAAGCGAGGTTCTTTAAAATGCTCCCTCACAAACTTTGTAAAGTATGTAGAAAGTAAGCAAGGCCAAGACAATTTAAGCGAACCTGACTTTCTTCAGTTAGAGGAAAGAGTTAACAGAGTTAAAATAGTTTTTGATGAGTTTAACGAGCTCCAAAACCAGATAGAATTAGCTGCCTCCGATGATAGTCTCAACAGTGAATATGAGGTTAGAGGTGCCTTCGAAGACACTTATTATAGTTTTAGGTCTATTGCCATGTCCCTATTGGCAACTAGAGAAGTAAATGAGCCTAGCAGTCAGCTACACTCAACAGTGTCGGAGCCAGGTATTTCTAGCATAGGTTTGCAAGGAGTTAAGTTGCCAGTTATTGCCCTCCCCAAATACCAAGGCAATTACGATAATTGGTTAGAGTTTAGAGAGACGTTTGAGTCTCTAGTGCACAACAATGAGTCTTTAAGCTCTATTCAGAAGTATCACTACCTCAGAGCCTCGTTGGAGGGTAGCGCAGCCTTGGTGATTAAAGCGGTTGAGTTTACTAGTACAGGTTATGACGTAGCCTGGCAAGTATTAAAGGACAGGTACAATAATACCAAACTTTTAGTTCACAACCACATTAAGTTAATTTTCGGTTTAGAGGCTATTGCTAGAGAGTGCTCTAATAAACTGCGAAAATTGGTGGACGATTTGTCCAAGCATCTTCGATCCCTTGAGCAATTGGAACAAGATATAAAAAATTGGGATCCTCTTTTAATTTTCCTCGTTGCGGGAAAGTTAGATGAAAAAACGTTGGGTGAGTGGGAGAAGCATTCTGTTAGCTTGAGTTCTCCCACACTAGAAGACTTAAAAATATTTTTGCGCAACCGTGCAGATTTGTTAGAAACCCTAGAGTACAAATCGAGTTCAAATAATCCAAACCACGAAAATAACAAGCAAAATAAAAGGGATTTTAGGCAAGGTTCAAAATCTTTGGTTTCTACTGATTCTGTGAAGGGGTTTTCTTGTTTTTATTGTAAAAACAATCATTCGATTTACAAATGCGGGGATTTTTTGGGTTTGCCATTAGCAAAAAAGATAAATTTTGTTGAAAAAGCTAAGTTATGCACAATTTGCCTCTTGAGTAATCATACGAGTAAAAAATGTAGGGCTGGCCCCTGCAGAAAATGCAAGGCCTGGCATAACACGCTTTTGCATCCGGAGAGCGATCCATCTAGTACTGTGGTAATATCTAAACCAGATCAGATAAATTTAAATAATGTTAATGTTTTAGCCAGTGGCGTAGACAATCCAGGTTTTTACAAGGTTTTATTGTCTACGGTAAAAATTATACTTCTTGACAAGTTTGGTCAACCAGTAGCGGTACGTGCACTGCTTGACTCCGGATCGCAGTCAAGTTTTATTACCGAAAAGTTATCAAATCGCTTGGGACTTGAAACAAGTGGTACAAATTTAAATATTTTGGGCATATCAAGTAATGTTTCTAGAATAAAGCAAAAATGCGTTGTCAATATAAATTCTCGGTACAATGATTTTAAAGCCAGCCTTACGTGTTTCGTGCTGTCTAACATCACTAGTATGACTCCGTCTTGGGGGGTCGATGTTAGTTCTTTAAATATTCCTGATAATTTGCAGTTAGCAGATCCTGAATTTAACATACCCGCTCCCATTGACATGTTAATAGGAGCAGAACTGTTTTGGATTATAATTAAGCCTAATAAGATTTTTTGTGGTAAAAATAAGCCGGTTTTACAGGAAACTGTACTGGGTTGGATCGTTTCCGGGCGTGTCAGCGATAATGATACTGTCAACAACACATCGTGCAACTTGAGTGTAAATCAGGAGTTATGCAAGATGTTGTCAAAGTTTTGGGAAACTGAAGAGTGCGGTGTTGCCAAACCTTTGTCTCGCGAGGAGCTCGAATGTGAGCGAATTTTTGAACAAACAATTACGAGAGATTCTCACGGGCGATTTATAGTAACTCTTCCGTTAAAACAAGATCCTAGTTGTTTGGGCGATTCGCGTTTGCAAGCGCAGAAGATGTTTTATAGTACAGAGCGCAGACTAAGTAAAAACGAAACATTGAGAAGTCTGTATAACGAATTTCTTTCCGAGTACCTAAGTTTAAATCATATGAGTTTAGCGGATAATCAGGTGAGCGATGCTAGCTATGAGTATTTTATGCCTCATCATGGAGTCTTGCGTGAGTGCAGCAAGACCACGCGTTTGCGAGTAGTTTTTAATGCATCCTTTCCTACCAGTAATGGTATCTCGCTCAACAGCATTCAACACGTCGGTCCCATCTTGCAAGAAGACTTGTTATCAATCATTCTGCGATTTCGACAACACAAATACGTAATATCAGCTGATTGTGCCAAGATGTATCGGCAAGTGCTTGTTAATCCTAAGCAAAGAAATTTACAAAAAATATTATGGCGTGCTTGTACTGATAATCCACTAAATGCATATACGCTTAATACTGTAACCTACGGCCACGCCTGCGCAAGTTACCTAGCTATTCGATGCCTTTTTGAATTAGCGACTGAATGTCAAGAGTATAAGCCGGACATTGCGGAAATAATCCGCAAAGACTTTTACGTAGATGACTTGCTAACCGGAGCGGATACCATCGCGCATGCGCAGAATATTTGTTGCGAGGTTTCGGCAGTATTACGAAGCGGGTGTTTTGAATTGCGAAAATGGTACTCTAACGAACCGAAAGTCTTGGCTCATATCGAGAATAAGGATTCCCCTTTTGGAATTATCGAGTTTGGTCCCGGGGAAAATGCTAAGACGCTGGGTTTGATTTGGTCTTGTCAGAGTGACAAGTTGCTTTACTCTTTGGAAGACATTAATATTACTAAAAAATGTACCAAGAGGCTTATTTTATCAGTAAATGCTAGAATATTTGATCCATTAGGTTTGGTCAGCCCGGTAATAATTATTACTAAAATTTTAATGCAGAGTTTATGGTTTGAAAAATTAGGTTGGGATGATGCTTTGCCCAAGCATTTATCCGACCGGTGGTTCAGATTTTTGGGAGATTTGCCAGATTTGATGAATCTGTCTGTAACCAGAAGAGTAGTGTGCGACAATGCGCAACGAATTGAATTACACGGTTACTGTGACGCAAGCGAGCGCGCGTTCGGAGCATGCGCGTACGTCAGAAGTACTGATATCGAGGGAAAAGTACATGTTCACTTGTTAGCTGCAAAAAGTAAAGTGGCCCCCATTAAAACAATAAGTATACCGTGTCTTGAATTATGCGGCGCGCTGGTTCTCTCACGTTTAATGGACAAGATTCGAAAATCGATGAATCTTAAGTTCGATAAATGTTTTTCGTGGTGTGATTCACAAATAACTCTTGCTTGGATAAACACTAGTCCAAATTTATTAAAGGTTTTTGTCGCAAATAGAGTTTCGGAAATTCAAAATTTGTCCAACGAGAGTGAATGGCGCTATGTGCCCACGAAAGACAACCCAGCCGATTTAGTTACGAAAGGGCTCTATCCTAGTGAGTTGTCAAAGACACTAATTTGGTGGCATGGGCCTTCTTGGTTAGTTTTAGACAAACACGAGTGGCCAATTTTAAAATGCAAACTAAGTGATTTACCAGAGTTGAAACAACAGACATGCGTTGCGGTGCAGGCATGTCCAGAGGATATTTTTCCTTTCGAAAAATTTTCTAGTTATAAGCGTTTATTAAGATCCGTTGCGTATATGTTGCGATTTATAGAAAATTGTAAAGGTATGAAAATTGATCGTGTTACTGAGTTTTTATCTAGACAAGAATTGGATCGAGCGCGAAAGGTTTTAATAAGAATGTCGCAGGAACAATCTTTTTCTAAGGAAATTTCAAATTTATTACAGAATTACAGATTAGATAGCAAAAGCAAGTTGCTAAATTTAACACCTTTCTTAGATACCGAGAATGTACTGCGCGTTGGCGGCCGATTAGAGTATTCGGATCTCAGTTTTGGTAGAAAGCATCCTGTGGTGTTGGATTCGGTTCATCATTTTACCAAGTTATTGTTTGCTTATGAGCATCTTCGTCACTTGCATGTAGGTCCTCAAAATCTATTAGCTTTTATAAGAGAAGAATTTTGGCCTGTCGGTGGACGTAACTTAGCGCGTTCTACTGTAAAAAGTTGTGTCAAATGTGCCAGGTTTCGCGGCAATACTGTGCAGCCCTTAATGGGTAACCTTCCGCGCGAAAGAATAGTTCCCTCCCCTCCATTTAGCTGCGTTGGGATTGATTATGCTGGTCCTTTTACAGTGCGTCACGGCTTAAGTAAAGGTCGCGGCGGAAAATTTGAAAAATGTTACATTGGTTTATTCATATGCTTTTCCACGAAGGCTGTGCACCTTGAGTTAGTATCGAGTCTTTCCACTGAGTCTTTCTTACAGGCGTTAAGACGATTTGTGTCCAGACGTGGAAAGCCGATCAAGATTGTATCGGATAATGGCAAAAATTTTGTTGGTGCCTTTCGTGAATTGGGTAGGTTCTTAAGTGTAAATACAAAAAACATTAAATCGTTAAGTGCTGGAGAGGGCATAGACTGGCAATTTATCCCTCCATATTCTCCACACATGGGTGGTTTGTGGGAGTCTAATGTAAAATGTGTAAAGTCCCATTTAAAACATGTCTTGGCCAATGCTTACCTTACTTTCGAAGAGTTCAGTACCGTACTCTGCCAGATCGAGGCTATTTTAAATTCTCGGCCCCTTGTCCCACTCTCATCCGACCCTAGCGACCTTAGTGCCCTCACCCCGAGTCACTTCCTCATCGGCAGAACATTGATATCGGCGCCAGATGAAAACCTTATGGATGTCAAGTTGAATCGTCTTACAAGATTTCAGTTGATGCAGAGGATCTGCCAACACTTTTGGAAACGTTGGGAACGTAATTACATCGTTGAACTCCAAATACGTCAGAAATGGAAGGCTAGTCATGGCGAACTTTTCGAAAACCAATTAGTTTTGATTAAAGATGACCTATCCTTACCCACTGAATGGCGTCTTGGACGAATAGTCAGTTTACATAAGGGTCAAGATGGTACAGCTCGCGTCGCCTCAATAAGAACCAGTGCGGGAGTCGTCAAAAGAAACTTTCAGAAGATTTGTCCTCTCCCAGTTGAAGTTTGAAAGCTTGAGCTTTCCAAAGAGGGCGGCATGTTCGCGCCAAGTGACATTAACTGTGTCGCCACCTGTTATGCGGTGAAATTTATTTGTTATTTTGGTTTGTAACTTTTGTATGTAGACTGCTGTGATTCAGGAGTTGCTAGACAGATACGTCATTATTAAGATATTAAAAAATATATACAAAAGGAAAAATGGTTTGGTTTTAATAAAAAAAGAAGGTTTAAAATACAGTCCAGAGTTAAAACAGTTTGAAACAGTTTAAAATGTGTATATCGTTCCCGGGAGGCATTTCGAACATGTGTTTATAGCAACTTTTTCTATTATTACACCCCCTGAAATATATTAACGGTATTTCCGAACACACTGGGTAAATTAAAAAATAAAAAAAAAATCAACAATTAAAACTTTATGTTAATTTTAAACCAAGAATTATACGTATATTTTATTTAATAATTCCTAAAGTGTTCTTTACTAATCTTTCTCTTGATAAGCTTTTAAAAATATTTATACCAAAAAATAAAATTCTTAGCCTTGTCAGGTTTTTCGGATTATTTAGCGTTTAGTGTTTTCTCATAAATGAATGCATCGTCGCGTAAGATCTGAGGTAAACATTTTAGAAACTCTGATACGACACAACACCCCTATTTCATGCTCTATCATGAATTTTAAATGTTATATTAAAATTAAATTTCTTTCACGACCCAAGAATATTAAGTAGGTGGTAGCTGTGAGACTTTATGTAAAATGTATTTAAATGTTTCTTTGTTGGTTTTCTTACAGAAACAAGGTCTGGGACTCTAATGGCTGTATTCACAAATATTTTTAGTCAATTATTAGTGAGTCATTGGCTAAATTTTAAACATTTAGCAACGCTGTATGTCTGAAATTTTATACCTCTCGGGGTTTTTATTTAATTAAAATCTAGACATCCTTAATTACGTTTGAGTTATAGTAAATATGATTTTAATGATTAGATATCGAGTTTATATCTAGTGTTAAACAAATTATCACTTTTTTAGTAATAATTATCTTATTAAATTAAATATGATTTTTTTAAGTACCCACGATTTTTTAACCAATATTTAAGTTTCCTTTGGATTAAGTTTTATACATTATTTGCTTCGGTGATTATTATTAATTGCGCACCATGGTCACTTTTTACCTGCCAGCATTAAATCCTTTAATTTAAAGGATTATTGTACTATTTTTAATAAAAATACCTAATTTAAGGTAATAAAAAGCATTATTTTGTCAATTAATTAATTAGTTATAAATAATAATTATTATTGAGGTATAAAGAAACTATTACCTATAGTTTAGCATTATTTAATCAATTTAGTTCGAAGATTAATTTGCAAACAAAAAGACCTCCTTTCGTTAAGCAAATATTCATAATGAATTTTTTAACAGTGGAAAAAAAATAAAAATGATTTTGATTTATGGATAAGCAGGCAGGAATCTTGATGATTCTGTTAATATCTACGCTCAGCGTTTTCCGGAAAAAAATCGATAACGTACTTCATTTCACCGTACAGTCAAGCAGTTTACTGCAAACGGGAGTGTTAAATTGAAAAAAAGAGTTCGTCGAGCAACAGTCACAGGTGAAAATAATGAAATTAATGTATTAGCAGCAACGGCCGCTAATCTTCATGCAAGCACACGATAATTATCTAGAGATTTGGGAATACCCCAGAGCAGTGTAAATTAAAACGAAATGCGAATTGATAAATGCATTGAGGTCGAAGGCCACCATTTTGAGCACCTAAATAAATTTAAAAAAACAAGTATTTTAGTCAAAAATTATTGGAGAATCGTTTACAGAAAAAAAATCGAACAAAATTATTTTTTTTATTACAATTGGGTTAAATAAACAACCTAATTTTCTCATAGTAGACAAACGTAAACAACCAGCGTAAAAGGCGTAAGCAAATAAACCAATTCAAGCAAGAAGACAAAAATTTATCATAAATAAATTTAGGGTCACACTCATAAATCAAGCCAGGCTAATACACGGAACTCAAGAGGCCGCATTCCACTATATGCACTACAGGGCCGGCTCTATTTTGAAGATCGATATTTACATAAAGTGATTAATTAATTAATTAATAAATTAATTGATTGATTGATTGATAAGGATATAATCGTATTGGTATTGGTATTGATGGTGTATTGTTGGTATTGGTGTGATGTTGATATTGGCATTATAGATATTGATATTAGTATTAATATTGATTGATTAGTTGGTTGATACTGATGTTAACGTTAATATTGATTAATTGATTGTTTAGTTGATATTGGTATTGATTATTTGTATTATTTGGTATTAGTATTGGTATTGACTAATTGATATTTATATTGAATTTATATAGATACTAATTTAACAGGAAACCAGGCAACAATTGACCATTGCAGAGGGCAGCGTGGGTGTGAGAAGGGAAATCAAGTGGGTGCGTCGCAATATTATATTATTGTATTATATATATTATATAATATACACATAAGCTCACGCAAGCAAAGCTTGGAGGATGGAGAAAGTAAATGGGCAAAGCCCCCACGTGAAAATGAAGTGGTAGCCCAGGTAACGTTTTTAGTTTTATTGTGGTCTTCGGGTGCGCTTTAAAACAAAATTTTGTTTTGGAGCGTTCTTGAGGACCGTAATGAAACTGGGGATGTTACTTGGGAGGCCATCTATTGAGGCATGCGTTGCACGCCTGACATAGGGGCCGGGTTTCAAATATTGATGCGATACACCACAGGGCCGGCTTTACCTATTTTGTATATTAATATTTTTTAAAATAAATTTGAAAAAAAATAAGTAAGAAGGCAAATACATAAATAAATGAAAACGGTATGAACACTAATATAGCAAGAAAATAAATAAAGAATATACAAGGTTGGTAACCGGAGTAAGCAAAAAAACTAACATACCCACCCCCATTCACGAATACCAATTGAATGGGGTTACTACTAAGGCCTAGGTTGAGGAGGATTCCGGATTGTACTTAGTTTTGGGTCAGTTCAATGTCCTCCAAAAACCCTTCCTAAACTGGTCGTATGGCCCGACCCGGCTGACAAAAATCCCGGGAGCTGCCTTAACCTTTGACACTGTCATCCACGAACTCCTAGGGTGGATCTACCAGCCGGCGTAAAAACTTCGGATCCAACAAACACAGGTAATGCTGTGATTTGGCGGGATACGCAGGAGAACGGAAAGGGGGTAATATAACCCCGGGAGATCAGTGGATGATAATATATCTGGGGCTTGCCATACGTTCCTATACTCATACTCATACTCAACACCATCTATTACAAATATGAAAAAATGTTTTAGACAAAATCTACCTATTTTTAGTGGAATGAACCGAATCTGCAATAAAATAGGGTGTTCCATTGGAAATTTACCCAGTTACCCCCTGTTCCCCCTATAAGGAGGAGAGTATGAGAACTAATTTTAGTACTGATTGATTTCCCCCCTCAAATCATTTAATTTTTATTTTTAACAATTTTTCGTAAAATGCATACCTACTATCTGAGATATTTCAAAGTTTTAAGTTAAATGACTCACCCTTTATATATATAGTATTATAAACATAACATAATATTTGTAGGGCAGGGCTTTCATATAAAAATTATCCACCTTATAACTTGCGACATACAAAGTTAGAGCATGATAAAATTATATAAAAAAACTGTTTTATTTGCTTTGTCAATACTATATATATATATATATATACATATATATATGGGTGATTCTACAAAAGTTGGGCAACTTTTGACCTCATTTTGTTTATTTAGTTTTCGGAGAAAATTAAACAGTAGGTATTCTGTTATGAGAACAGTTCCAGACCGGGCCAGTTACTTTTTCAAAAAGTTTCTGAAATATCTGTGTTTTCTTAATTTAAATGCAAAGGAAGTGACGAGTATACCAGGTTACTAAATAAATACATAATTTATTGGAAAATATAAGATTTTTGCAACTTTTAGCATATTATACATTAAATATCTTAAAATCAAATAATACCACACACCAGTGGCGGCTGGTGGATTTTGGGTATACCGATATCTCAATTATTAGATATGGGACCCACACCAAATTTATATGAGTTTATAATGACAATTCGCTCATCCGGAAGAAAACGGTCACAACTCAAAAAAGTTAAATTTTCAGGAGAAGCAATTTAAAGTTGCAAATAATTTAATTTATCGAACTGTTGATGTTTATGGATTTTTTTGTAAAAAAGTAATATTTATTTTAAAACATGGCTTTTTTAAAAGTACTTTGTTTTAATCTGAATTACTTTAAATTTTTTGTTTGTTAATGAGAAAAACAAATCCTTTCAATGACAGAGATGTGTCACTTTTCTACTAAATTTGATGCAAATTTTGTTTCCAAATTCATTAAATAAATCCCTCAAACATTGTATTAAACATTTTATTTATTGAAAATATGAACAGTTTAAAAAAAGAACGTACCTAAACATTGAGTTATCAAAACGGAATATAATAATTTACCTACTATAATTCGGTAGATTGCTAGAAAGGAACATTGTAACAAAAAAGGACACAAATAAAAATATGACCGTTATCAATTGAAAGTAAAACAAAAATCACTGTTATAACCCGAGATGTGACGTTTTTCCCGAAATAAATCGTTTGTCTCGCTTTGACGTATGAATAAAGACTGAAAAGTGTCGCTTTAGTTCTGTGAAGTTATGCATTTGCGCGCTAGGGATGAAGTGACACAAGTTCCATCTCTCGGGTTATACTAAAAGTTTAGATGAGACATTTTTCTACAACATAGAATATGATGTTTGGAATTAATTTCAATTAAAAACTCAATTTTTGGATTTTCTGAGTTGTGACGGTTTTCTTCCGGATGAGCGAATTAATAAACAAGTTCGGCGCAAGCAGAATTTAAATTGAAGTTTGCGAAAAAAAGATAACCGAAACATCGAACTTGGAACTGACGACACGGTACTGATGAATTGGATACAAATTTGAGATTATAATTCGGAATTAAGTATTTTACTGATATTTTTTATTAGTGGATGCTACTTATCAACAAATCACATATAGCCTTATATAAATTACAATGAAATATATATATGTAAGAAAATAACTACTCACCACAGTACTGAAATTTTGACTGGAACTATGCGTGCATTAACTACAACTTCGCCGCTTGCATTGTTTTTAAGATGACTGTCGTACAAAGGGCGTAGGTAATTTTTTACCATGGTAAAAAATTTACTCTAAAAAACTGACATATATGTCAGTTTTAAAGAGTAAATTTTTAAGAATTTATAATATTTGATTGTTTCGACCTTTACTTGATGAAACTCCATATTATTATTATTATGTAGATATAAAAACAAATATGTTTTGAAAGTTTCACGTGTTTTATTTACTTTTGACAATTGTTTCGTCACACAGTGACTTCTTCTGAAGAAGTCACTGTGTGACGAAACAATTGTCAAAAGTAAATAAAACACGTGAAACTTTCAAAACATATTTGTTTTTATATTTACATAATAATAAGAATTTATAATAATAATAATATAGATTTATTGTGTACAAAAGTTTACAAAAGTTTATACACAATTGGAAAGAGTTCGGCTTGGCTGGTCTTCCATTCTCCAATGATAAATAATAATAATTATAATTTTAATTGACTACGATATAGTACCAAAAGAAATAAACTGTTCTTTTAGTGCAACACTTGAGTTAAAACGAGAACTTGGCGTTTAAACTTCAATATTTCGCAGGAATTTTGAATTTTAACATTAGATATAGAACTAACGGGTAAAAGTGAGTACAGAGATTATCAATTTTTTTTTAAATTGCTATTATTCGATCTATGATAAAATATAGTATGTAGTGAAATTGAAATATTTAATATGAATTGAATATAATTTAAAATAAAATCACTCAAATTTTTGATTCAGGAGTTGTGACATGATGTTTTGAATATTAAAATGTTTTTCTCGAGGTTTTTCTACAAACGTGCTTTTGAAAAAATAAATTAAAATTGGGTGGGCAAGTTAAAAAAAACTGGATCTTTTGTAATATACTGATGACATCAAGTTGTCCAACTTTTGTAGAATCACTCATATATATAGTATTGAAAATTTAAATAAATTAAAATGGAATATAGTTTTTTAACTTTCATGCATATATTAATTATTGGAGTTAAATATGTGGTTTTAACAAATGGATTTGAAAATAAAATTAAACAAATACATATTTTGTAAATTTATTATCAGATTTTCTGAATGTTTTTCAATATCTCTTAAAATCAAGAGAACATTTTGTTTTATGTACAAAATATGAATTTACTGAATATTCCATCATTAAACTTATTTAAAATAAATAAACATTTATTTTGTCTCTTTTAGCTCTATACCTTCTTTAGTTACAGACTCTATATTTTTGCAGTCACATGTTTGGCATAAAAATTTCCAAGTAATTTAATAAAACTCGTAGACCACCAACTTTAAAACGCACCGACTTTTATATGAAAATAATTTATGTGTCTAGCTCTTCTCTTAATTTATAAACCTACCCTTTTATTATCCGTCTCATAATTTTTGTAATTAAATCAACAAAAAAAATTTCGCGTTGTTTACGTCTGGAAAAGGGAGTAATTTTATGGCCGCAGTTAATGATGTGTTAATGGGTATGTCGTATTTTATATTTTTTAGCGCAGGACCGCGAATTAGAATGGTCCATAATTTTCTGGAAACGTTATAAAATCCATTAAAAAGTTGTTATCATATTTTATTGGGATGAGGAATGATATTCTTCTGGTTCCTGGCCAACTCTTATTCACTCAGTTCATCCAAAAACAAGGATAAATGTAATAAATAGCCGTTATTGGAGCAAAAATATTTGATAAAAAATTCTTAAAAGTTCTTATAAAGGAGTTTGCCGCAAAATAATTAAAATCCTGTGGAGTATAGTAATTAAAGACTTTAGATTTATGTTTTCCTCATACGGCACAGTTTTTATTGCTTCAAGTTCTTTAGTGGGTTTGACGAAAGGAAATGTTGTATTTTAAAAATAGTAGGCTGCTGTGAAAGACGAAACGAAATTATTTTATGTCAAATAAACTAGTATTTAATAATTGATGGAAAAAATACTCTTTATAAGCACGATAAAAGTAAATCATATTTATTATTTTTTACAAAAAAAAAAGTTTTACGATAAGGTCGTTTAATAATAATAAAATAGATTTAGCTTACGCCAACCACTTCATTCAAGGAAACCATAATTTTGATAATAATTTTAACAGTATAGGTATCCAAAATAATTTTAAGATAAATGAAAGAGGACATGTAAAAATACACAAATCATGAAGGCCCAGAAAAACTGCGTTTTGGATAGATTTTTTTTCTCATTAATTTTTTCTTAATATTTTTAAACTTCGTGAACTTATTTATTGCGTTTTTTATTCATATGTCTCTTGTACATTTAATATTATTATATTTTAACTATGTTTTTATATATAGTTTTGTTGACACACCTTGTAAATATTGAAGGTAAATACATATATTTATCTATCTATCCAGGCCCGTTCCTGGGGTGTCTGGCGCCTACGTGCAACATTCTTTGCTGCGCCCCTATTATATTTAAATATAATACATTAAATATTTTAATTTAAAGCCCTAAAATTTAAAAAAAATATATTTTGCAATAAACTGGCAATATGTAATTGAAAATGTAAAAAACTGCTTATTAAATTACCAAACAAACAAAACAAAAGAAAACAAAACATATAAACAATATAATAACTACAACTGGTTTTTAGTGACGTACTCTCTAAAAATGAATTAGTTAAAAATGACTAGTTTTCAAAGTTAAAAAGCAGTCTCTAATAACTGTAGTCCACAGCCATTTGTATTCCGGACATTTAACAGCTTATTATTTAAAATTGTCCCCTGAACTGAAAAGACGGTCAAAAATTATGAAAGTAGAGCAGTTTTTGAAATATTTTATTCCATATTATATGCAAAATTGACTATATCTCAAAAACTGTTTTACTTTTATAACTTTTGACGACAATTTTACTGCTAAATGTCCGGGATACAAATTGCTGTTGGCGATAATATTATTGAATTTTAGAGAGTAAGCTCGTTACCAAGTCATGTACTGTGTAAACAAATGTTAAACTTTGCTACCGTCAACTGCAACCATCAAAGAAATACTATAGGTATTTGTGTATTAAAAGCGCAAAGTGATATATTGTCGCTCTGAGGGAGAAGTTTGACGCGCGCCGCTTAGCGGAGCGTGGCTATCTCGCGAGAGCGGCAATGTCACTTTGCTCTTGAATTACACACAGGATTTTTTCTAAAACCGGTGTTTTTATAAAGTTTTTTGGTTATAATTAATAATTATTGATAACCTCAAATTTGACTTTTGTATACTAGACGTTTCATTATTATAGTTTCCATGGTAACTAAGCGAGCGTTTTGGATCCTTTGTCGCTCGGTGATCTACAAAGTAAAAAAACGCTTGCTCCTCGGAAAAGTGCAACTTTGCGCTTTCTTTTGAAATTTTTTTTGAATTTGTAATTTTCGCTCGGTTGTAGAAAAAAATTTATGACAATTTCCCTCCTTTTATTTTTATCCTCATATCAAAAAAAAATTATGCCGCCATTATAAAAGCGGCAAAAGGCGCTTTATAGCGGCCGAAAAAAAGAGCGTCATAGGGCTTTAATGCGGCCGACACAAAGAAAGGCGGTAACCTTTATCCTATGTGGGTTTAGGTATTTGTTTATTTGCAAGAAAGTTTATCGTTACAAAGTACTGATTGACTCTTTGATTTTGCGCCCCCAAAATGTTGCGCCTACGTGCGTGCACGCACTGCACGCTCGCCAGGAACGGCCCTGTATCTATCTATTAATTATAAGGCTTTGCTTTATATTCTTTTGCTAGTGAGATACAAAATAAAGAAACTGTCTTTCACTAATAAAAAACAATGAGATCTGGAGGAATCTACCGATTACTACTACCCAAAATTTAATTTCATTAATGCGAAACCCAAAAGGGTATAGCCCCCAATGTATTTCCTATTAATTTTTAGGTTTATACTTTTATAACATTGTTTATTAGTTCTATAACCCTTCTCTGTAGGGCTTTACCAATATTTGTTATTGTTTGGTTAAATAAAAGTTTAAGTAACTACTAGTTGTCTAAAAAGGTTTGTACATGTGCAAAATTTTATGTGCATATAATTTCTGTAGTTTTTCATCTTACATTTTAAAGTTTTTTTGTAATAACAATTTTAGAAGTAAAAACAGAGGATTTGCAGTAGAAAATGCATGTGGTTGTCTCTGGGCGCGATAGATAGAGCGGCGGTTCGGTTTCCTGGTTGCAACTTTCCGCGGCCCGTACATTAAACCATGACAATTAATGTACAGAGAATGTCGGTCTGTGGTCTACCGGAATGCGCGACTAAATAACTGTTAGCCCATGTATCAAACTTAACTTAAATACGCATTGTCTTCTACTCTGCTTTGCTCTACTACTAAATTTTATTTGACATGTTGATTGCAAAATGCATTTAATTAATGATGGAAAGTTCTATTCTGTTTTTTTGGTTTAGCTAAACTTTCCATTTAAATTTTAAAATAATCTGGAGTCTGGTGAAGAAAACTTTTATTATTTAAACATTTATGTAGCTTCAGTTGATTTTTCACCGAGAAAATTAACCTAATATAATTTTATTTAAATACAAAAATTTTAATGACAAAATATTATTCACTTAAAAGCAAAGTTAACTAATATACTAGTTTCAATAGCAAGTCCACTATAACAGAACTTTACTATCTGAATGCATTGTTTGAAACTTTAAAAAACTGTTGTTCTAATTACACCAATATGTTTGTAATCGGCCTTATCAAGTTTGATAAACAGATTACAAACCCTTTCAATATTAGGTAAAAACTAGGGATTACCTATAAAAACAATTATTAAATTTCAGATTTTTGGATTACCCATTTTGTGAAAAAAGTAATTATTAATACAGCCTGGAAAAAATACTTCCCAACAGTATTAAATAAAAATGTACCTATGTATTGAAAAATATTAGGTTAAAATAAATAAACATAAAAAAGGTATATAAACACATATTTAGGTTTGAAACAGAGTAAAGCACTTGATACAGAAAGCATTCTTCCTCGTATATCATGATATAAAACAACTTTGAAACGCAATTTTTGTTTTCTTTTCATTTTTTTATTTGATTTGTATGATACTCATCTTCTTCTAGGTACCTCACTTTTCAACTAATGATTAATATGAACTATCAGTTCTTGCTTCTATAAACTTTTCTCGAAAACAGTTTACGCAATATGTGGTTTATCAGGATTGTTAAAGTAAAGTTTGGATGATATTAGCATAAAACGATCTCGTGATATACTTTTCCTTAGTGCCTGATTATCAAGCAATTTATTTCTTGCCTAATACATATGCATTGAAGGGACACGATTGTATGCCAACTACATCCCAAAACAATCATTACTTCCCCGTGTTCGTTCGTATGATAAGGAATTTCCATAATTAGACCCCCACATAAATATTTTTATCCCCACGCGGTCTATAATTTAAACTTTATTGTTGTCAACATTCGATAAAGAAATACCTTGTTATGGCCTAGGCCGATAAAAAATTTTATGAGGCAAGTAATTAGTTCGATTTTTTCTCGCTAGGGGTATTGTTTTGACAAATTAATCCTTTTCTAAGAAATTAACGTACTAAACTGGTTTAATTTATTTATAATAAGCACTAATTTGTTTGTTTTACTGTTAATGTTTAATATTTTTCATTAAATTATTGTAAAACTAAATATGAATAATAAAACAAGAAAACGCACAATTCTTTTTCTACGATTTAAATTATCTTTAAGTTTTAATTTGCTTTAAGTTTTCAGTGAAATTAAATGTTAAACACAACTTAAACATTCCAAACTATCTATTTTTTAAATAAAAATCCAAACAAATTAAAATTAGATACCTACCTATTTATTAAACAATTAATTGAATTCAATTTAATAGCAAAAATCCATTTCTACTTAAATCATGTTGCTAGTTATTGTCAAACTATTACTGCTTCTAAAAGCAATAATAATTATTGTACATTGAATGTAATCTTTAGCTAATAAATAAATGAGATTCTAAAAAAGTGAGGTTAGGCCGCTTTGATGTTCAATTAAATTGACCTATATAAAGTGCTTTAAATATAAAATGTTGTATGCCATTCGGCCAAGAAGTGTCTTTTTGTGCTTCGCTCAATTGTAGGCCTCCGCTACGCGTTGGCCTTCAAACCTTGAGCTTAGCACAAAAAGCCTTACTTCTTAACCTAATGACATAAATAACTATTAAAAACCACTCTATGGCACTTAAGCCTCTTGGTATATTGGCAACTATAACACACTCTTATAACGTTCCATAACGGTCCCTGGTTTTGAAATAATATATTTATATAGTATTTATTGACAATAATTATTTGAAAGAAATAGGTAATCTTTAAAAGACATTTTTTATATTTAATATTTTGGGCCAACTGTCCGAATTAAACTAATTTTTGTATTAAATCATAGCAACTATTTCATCAAATATCATTTGTATATATTGTTTATGACAATTTAAATAATAGTTTTGGAAAGGTAAAATTTAACTATTAAATAAAAATCCTTTGTATTCGCCATTCAAAGCGCATTCGTGAAATAATTAAAATTATAATTTTTGAGTGTAATTTTCTATCGCATTAGGAATGTTGAAAGAATAATTTTCTCTTTACCCACTTAACAAGTTTAAAAGTTTTAATTAGAAATTATCCGCAACTATTGTTAAAAGAATTTAAATTAAAATTTTACATTTTTCCAGAGACGTTAAATGAAATAGTGGTAGTATGTTTTACGTGAATTTCCGTATTGTGTACTGTGTATTAATTATTAATTTATTTTGTGACGTATTCTACATTGTATTTACAATTATGGAGCAAACATGCAAAAGCCGATAAATCCATTTGAACTTTTTCTAAAATATTGACCAAAAATGTGTACAGCAGATTGCCCCAAATATTTAAAAACTATTAAAAGAGAATGTTGCTCCTGTTGGGTTGTCTCTGTTTCGGTTTTTACTTAAAATAGTGGGCAACAGAGTTTCCAAAATTAGTACAAATCGGTACTATCCTCTAAAAATGTAAAAATAGATTTGGCAGCATTTGCATGTTTGCTCCAAAATTATAATACGAATTATTAAATATATTAAGTAAGGTTAGATAGCTTCAGCAGCTAAGGAATTTTTTTACAGACTAGGGTGCAAAAAACTATTTTACAGCCTAGGAGATAATCGCATAATTTGGTATATTAACGCTCAATATAGTGTGCGTTGACAATAATAAAGCTTTAATTATAATTATAAAACGCTTGAAGATAATAATATTTATCAAGTTTGATCAATACCATTTTAGTAACAAATTTTAATTATTTCATTAAATGAGTGCATATAAAAGTTTTAAACGAGTTGCATGCTATACTTTTCAATTTTCAACTTTCGAATTTGTATGTGTAAATTAAAATTTATTTCTTAAAAATGGACTAAAAACCGTTAAATTTGATATACAAGCATTTTTTACAGTAAAAGTGAAGAGAATGTTTTATGGGACTTGACGGTGGAGTATTCACCCGAATTTTTTTTAATGCATTTAGTTAAATCTAGTCTACCGGCAAAATCAAAAGGTCAGTACAAACTTGCATATAAACTTTTTAAATATGTAATGTCGTTAAGAAACTACTTAAACCTTTTTATTTTTTTAATAAGATAATACAATAATTTTCACATTTACTTTTATTTCACAAGAAGGACACTTTATTTTCTGATGATTTTTTGGTAATTGTTCCGTTAAAAAAACTTTTTTTTTCTTCTTGAAAAAGGTCCAAAATGCCTTATTTTTTATATATATACACAAACTGGGAAAGGTATTTTTTAACAATTTTAGCATTATTAAAAGGGTTGGACAACTTGATGTCCTCAGTCAATAGAGTAGGTATTTTAATACTTTTTGTAAATATTTTAGTATATTACAAAAGATTCGGGTTTTTTTAACCTGTCCACCCAATTTTAATGTATATTTTCAAAAGCACGTTTGTAGAAAAACATAATAAATATTCAAAACATCAGTACCTTGGCGTGTCACAACTCCTGAATCAAATATTTACGTGATTTTATTTTAAAATATATTCAATTAATCTTAAATTTTTCAATTTCACTATAAACTATAAAACATTAAATAATGTATTCTTCATATTTTATCATAGATTCGAATAATAGCAATTTAAAAAAAAAATGATAATCTTTGTACTCACTTTTACCCGTCAGTTCTGTGTCCAATGTTAAAATTCAAAATTCTTGCAAAATATTGAAGTTTACACGTCAAGTCCTCGTTTTAACTCAAGTGTTGGTAAAAAATTACCTACAGAGCCCGCCCTTTGCACGACAGTCATCTGGAAAACAATGCAAGCGGCGAAGTTGTGGTGAATGCACGTATAGTTCCAGTCAAAATTTCAGTACTGTGGTGAGTAGTTATTTTCTTACCTATATATATTTCATTGTAATTTATATAAGGCTATATGTCATTTGTTGATAATAAAAAATATCAGTAAAATACTTAATTCCGAATTATAATCTCAAATCCCATCCCATTCATCAGTACCGTGTTGTCAGTTCCATGTTCAATGTTTCGGTTATCTTTTTTTCGCAAACTTCAATTTAAATTCTGCTTGCGCAGAACTTGTTTATTTAATGTCATTGGGTCAGAATTTCTCAAACGGGCCACCTGAATTTGGTCAAAATTAGTTTTTGATTGTAGATACATTTTTTCGATAGTATTTTACATCACTAACACAAATCCTAAAGGATTTGGTAAAAAAAAAATTTTCAATTGACATATTCATGATATTAAAAGTAAAAGTTTTTAGTAATTAAAAAATAAAAAAAAATCATTATGGCTAAACTAATTATCCGATTCCAACGATTTAACTAGCGTTGGAATCTTGTTTTGACATAGATTCTTTGTTATTTTTTTCAATTGTACAATTTTCATTTAGGTCGATTTTTTTTTGTTTTTTTTATAACAAATTCGGAAATAATTGGCTTCTGCGCCAGCTATCGACTCGAAAAAAAAAACACATATACTCCAATCATTTTTCGAAATTATGCTGCTGAGAAAAAAAATGGCCCGCAGGTTCCAGACCACCGTAAGACGTCGCGTCACAAGCGCGTACAGCGTACACGGTTCGGAGCGTGAGCTGACACCGCGCGCGGCCACAAAAGGACGAATAACTTTTTGTCAACCTGCGGGCCATTTTTTTTCTCAGCAGCATAATTTCGAGAAATGATTGGAGTATATGTGTTTTTTTTTCTCGAGTCGATAGCTGGCGCAGAAGGCAATTATTTCCGAATTTGGTATAAAAAAAACAAAAAAAAATCGACCTAAATGAAAATAGGACAATTGAAAAAAATAACAAAGAATCTATGTCAAAACAAGATTCCAACGCTAGTTATATCGTTGGAATCGGATAATTAGTTCAGCCATAATGAATTTTTTTATTTTTTAATTATTAAAAACTTTGACTTTTAATATCATGAATATGTCAATTGAAAATTTTTGTTTTACAAAATCCTTCAGGATTTGTGTTAGTGATGTAAAATACTATCAAAAAAATGTATCTACAAACAAAAACTAATTTTGACCTAATTCAGGTGGCCCGTTTGAGAAATTCTGACCCCATTATAAACTCATATAAATTTGGTGTGGGTCCCATATCTAATAATTGAGATACCGGTATACCCAAAATCTACCAGCCGCCACTGATGTGAGGTATTATTTGATTTTAAGATATATCTTAAAATCAAATAATACCACACATCAGTGGCGGCTGGTAGATTTTGGGTATACCGGTATCTCAATTATTAGATAGAAATATATTTAATGTATAATATGCTCAAAGTTGCAATAAATCTTATATTTTCCAACTTTTGTAGAATCACCCATAAACAAATATCATCCATTCATTGGCAGAACTGGAGTCTGGTTCTTTTCATTATAAATTTGACAACATTGTTCGACGATATTTAAAAATAAGAAATTATTATTATATGTTTTTGTATAAAAGTTATTAAAAAATTGTACATTTTAAACCATTGTCATCAAAAATTAACCATTTTTCCAAAAAATCGCCTTTACTGATTTTTTATACTTAAATGGTCAAAACTTATACTTAAATGGTCAAAACCCTGTATAAAACTATAATTTAGTTAATATTTGCGATGTGTGTAAAAATATATATATTTATGATTTTACAATCTTTGAAAACACTTTTTTAAGTCGACGTAAAAAGGAAAAATCTGTTAAGATACAGATAATAAACTTTATTTTGATTTTATGTAGCCTATTTGTTATTTTCCGAGTAAACCTGCTTTCCATTATACATAAATAAGAATAAATTTAAAAGTTTTCCTTTTTATGAGACCCCAGATTAAAATTAAAAGCTTACACAATTTAACAAAAACTTTCTTAAGTGTGATACCAAAACTTATAAGTTTCCTGGGTAATTCATTAAAATTCAGAATTAAGACAAGTGTGGAAATGACTTGGCCTAAATGAAAAAGTCACGCATTTGTTAGCATCAAATTGCTCGTAAAGTTGCGGATATTACCGTCAAAGAAAATTCAACAAAAAAGTATAGACATCCATTTTTATATCCGGCGAAGGACCCTCCCGAACTTCCGTTTCTTGTTCGGAGTTTACAATCTCAGCGGACTCGAGGGAGACATTTTGAATGAGATGTCATTAGTATAAAGGACAACAAATTCAATATTGCGAAGTATCTTTGGAAAAACCATTTTAGCGGTCTAACGAGTCATAGCAACCGTAAATTTACTTGTTATTATCAAAACATAATGACGTTGCTGAACACTTTTCAAACGGTTTTACCAAGTTTGAAATAAACTTTTCAAAGAACTTAAACCACAGTGAATTTGTATGAAAATATTTTATTATACTCATTGCTACAAGAACATCATTAATAATTTTTTCCCGACTATACACCATTATTTTATTTAATTATGCATTTTTTGTTATTACGTTTTAAGATTTATATATTAAACAAAGCTGTATGGTCTAGCAATTATTTTTAAGGATAAATGCACAAATTTGTTGAATTTAAAAGTAAATTTAAAACAAATGGATTTATTTAAAAACATTTGTTTTTTATAAATAAATGAATCTATAGTTTTAAACTTAGTGGGAAAACATCTTAAAATTAAAATTATTACACAAATATACAAAATTTTTAAGTTTTATAACCGAGTTGCATACTATACTTTTTCCACCAGAAATATTTATTGTTGTCTAAATATAATTTAAATTAAATATTTGTATAGAGCGATATCTATAAAATAATATAGTAACCATTCTTGAAAATGTCAAATTTTTATGTGTAAATCGAAATTTATCCCTTGAAAATGGACCGTTTAAATTCGATATAGAAGCAGTTTTTTACAGTGAAAGTATATAAAATGTTTTATGGGCGAGATTCCACCCAAAATTAAGGTAAATCTAGTTTACTGCCGGCGAAATTAAAGGGTCAGTACAATGTTTATATAAACTTTTTAAATATTGACCTTAAGAAACTATTTAATACTTTGTACTGAGGTAATGAAATAATTTTTACATTTATTATTTATTTACAAGCAGGTCACTTTATTTTAACGATTTTTTGACATTTGAAATATGTTGCTAACTTCAGCCCGTAAAGAAAACGCCATAAAGCCACAACTTGTCGATGTGTATTTAAAAGACAATACAATAAATGACACTTAGTGTCATTTAAACAAGTACGGTAATGTTCCTGGTGGGAGTAGGAAAAATTTAATAAAACTGGTTTTTATTACGACAATGAAACTGTGGTAAAAATTTCCTATTTTTTTGATTAAAACTAAACATATTTTGTAAAAAAAGTATGTTATTAGATTTAGTATTGTAACAGTTGATTTATCAACTGTTCCTTAAATGTTTTGTGTCTCTCAGTGTATGCGTAAATATTAACGTTTTTTGTCCCATGTTACTTCCACGTCGGAACTATTGTTTTGTGTCGAATGTTTTTACTGTTTATTGTATCTCCTTGCAATTCATTCCAACCAGCAGTAATTTCCAGTAATATTACTGATACACATGCGCGTTTGTAAAATGTCGTTCCAACCAACTAAAATTACTAGTTTAGAACTGGCAATTACTGTCAGTTCGTCGTTCCAACCAGAGTTACGGACAGTAAAATTACGGTTCAAACGATTCTTGCTCGAGAGCAAGAACTGTTGATAATAAAATTAGACGCATGCGTAGAAGGGGGCACATAACCTCATCTTTTTGTTTATTTATTAACGTTTGTAATATTGTAAGTTTGTTTTCTGTAAAAGTGGACATATTATTTAAAAATACTGCTATACAAGGTAATTTTATTAATTTTTAATGTTAATACCTACATCTAATTTTTGTCATTTGTGAGCAGGATTGGAAGAATTTATTATCAATGTGTGATGTTATTAAAATATACTTTTATATATATTTATAAACTTAACAAACCTAGGTTATATTTATTTCTAGTAGCAATCTCCTCAATAAAATCTAAATCCTCGTCATCCGAAGAATCATACAAGTAATTATTTAAAAAACCTGCCATATTTATTACTTTATTGAAATAGATATACCTATATGCGCTTTACTTAGCTTTTAGCACAATAAGTACAATTGTGGGTTTTAGGATATATTCTTATTCTTCTAATTGTGAGTACTACTAGTTCAAAAAAGGTTCCAACCAGTTTATACGATATTCAAAATAATTTTACTGTTTTCGTTCGCGCAGTCGCATTAACGCTGTTACGGACGATAATATTACGGTAATATTACTGCTGGTTGGAATGAACCTAATATTTAAATATTAATTTTATTACTTTTATTTTTAGTGGTATTGGGGTAAGTTAACGGTCAGTTAGTTTGTTTTGCATTTAATAGAAATAATTAATATTAATAATTAATATTATATTTAATTTTGGGGTTTTAGTTTTAAACAATTGGTAAAATAAATAAGGTGGGGGAAGCAAGGCTTGATGGAAAGCGGACGTTGTAGAGGAGCTCTCTTGGTTCCGATCCTGGGTTCTGACAAGATCGCTCCGGTCTGGCTGCGTGGACGATTCATGTAAGGTGGTTTAAGTTCATTTATCTTTTCTCTTATATTGTGCGTAGTATATTTATTATAAGGTGGTTACTTACACTAAATATTTTCGATTAACGTCAGACGACGTTTCTTAGTTTTTATAACGTAATTCAGTTTTTTTGTGAGCCACACCTTATAATTCTTCCAGACATTTGACCAACTTGCATGAATACCAGCAGATTTATTAAAACGATCTTGTCTTTCCTGCTTTACCTTTTCCTTATAATTAGTTAGATTTTAAGAGCATAGATAATATTTTTTTGTATTTAACTTTCATTATTCATATTTTGTAGTATTAAGTTTTTTTATAAGTAGCATCTTTCATTTTTGTTTTAAGTATTCAACTTGTTTTTATAGAATTATTTTCATTTTTTTAACCGTGTGAATAAGCTGGTAAAGAGTTGGTCCAGTGTCCTGGTGCCTGCCTTATTATCACGATATTAATGCTGATTGTTTATTCCAACTTTGCTGGGAGCGAAAATCCTGAAGGTCCCCGGTGATTTTGTACAAGAAGCAAGTCACCGTTACGCCGCCGAGATCCTGGCCTGTCAGGCCCGTGGGTACACATAGCGAGGCCCTGCAACCGTCGTTTTACCAGGATCCACGAGCGAGCTCAGCAGTGAACAAGTCCGAACCGGGGAAGGTCCAAGACTCCACCAGCAGCTGTGATTAATCCAGCCAGTCGTGGTCGCAGGCCCAGGCACCATCGGAACCATTTTTGTAATTATTCACACTACTACCTACTTTGTACAACTATGGTAATATAATTAATTTTTATGACATATTGCATTTTTTCTCGAACCTTTCTGAACTAGAGCAAAACTTTTTTTGTTGTATTGTTTTTCTTGGCTCAGCCAAGTGGCTCAGCCAAGTGGCGCCCAATCAAAAGCCTAAAAAGAACCACCCAATGAGGATTTTTGAGGTTACAGTATTTAATACTAATTTAGCAACAAATTTTTTTACCGTATAACTAGTGATGTAGAGTGGGGAACGTTCCCTTCGTGCTGTGGCGAATATTCGCGAACGTTCGCGCACAATTAAATCGTTCGTGCGCGCATGATAGATCGTTCTTTCGTGTCCAAACGATTTATCGTGCGCGAACGTTCTCTAGAAAATTTTCAGCACGATTCTGGCCAATCGGCGCGTTTCATCCGCGTGACCGCGTGTATTGCACATAATACAGCCCTTCAATAAAATCTTCAAATAGTTAACAAACATGCAAAAACTACTGTCGGCAACGGTATTACAAACCGCCGGTCTCTTTTGTGGCGATGCCGACCGTAGTTTTTGCATGTATTTCTATGCGGCTGTTGAGTTTTAAATATTTTGACTATTTTGATTTTGATTCAGTTAACACATTCGATTCGTTGCGTAAAGGTCAGTGCTCGGGTCAGTGTGTGAGATTAGAGAGATTGGGTAGTGTTATTGTTTTTGTTTTCTGCGAGAAACATAAATATTTGATTTAATAAATATGCCCATAAGAAAATGCGAGGCATTTGATTTTTTTTTTTTATAAAAAGTTTTTTGTTAAGTTACCTAAATTCTTACATGATATTTCTACATCACGATACTTATGTACTTTGTATGCTACTTAAGATGTTACTTAAAATTTTGCTATTTTTTACTTAATAAAGTTTTTTTTAAGTTAGAAATAATTATTGTATTATTTATAACCCAGAATATTAATACAGTGTCATTTTTCTTAAGAAGCGTTAGGAGAATTTTGAGCATTTTTAGCATTTTGAGAATTTTGAGCATTTTCGGAAAAAACAGGAAAAGTAAGTTTTTGAATACTTTATCACACCCCAAACATAAATTCTCGTTTTTTTTTTCGTTTATGCTCGTTTATTCTCGTTCATGCTCGTTTGTGCTCGGGGAACCTTCTTCTAAAATACGTGCTCGAGAATTTTACATCACTACGTATAACCATTTTAGTATTATAACACTTATAATAAGTTATAAAGGACAAAAGATAATTTTTATTGTTTTTAACAACTATAATGATCTTTGGTCCTGATATTGTAGATACAGCCTTTTAGCTTAGCAGAAAAGTATATACAAATATCATATTTGTACGCAGTTCAAAAGTCAAATTATTATACACCGCTAAACAATAATGAATATACATTGAAATTGCATAAGAAAAATGTTTCCATCTATCGAATTTAGCACAAAAGTGTAGGTAACTACAGAAATACAGGTCACTGTAGAATAAATTTATAACCTATAATGTCAAACATCAAATTTTTGATGATATTTTTACAAGATTTATTAGTTAGTTATTTTAATTTTTTTTTTAAATCATACAAGTCTTGTTAAATAAAATGTTAAACAATAATAAACTAAATAATTTTACCACCTAAAAGTTGCGTTCCAGTACTTATTTTCGTAAAGTACGTACCTAATTTACGAATTACCTATTTAGGTACATATTTTCTAATTAATATAATTAATCTAATTAATATAATTCTAATTCTAATATAAATTACCAGGTACCAGTACAATTTATTAAAATCGAGAAGACGAAAAAAAAAACAAATCTAACAACAATCCAAAGTACGTAACACCAACTATTAAACATGGAAGCAGGCAGTGTATTTCTATTGGGCAGTTTTTCTTGGTATGGAGTAGGTCTCACCCATTTCATTCTTGAAAATACAATGCTTTAGTATGAATTTACCAACAAGACAAAACACAAGTCACGAGTTGTTACGGAGTGGTTAACACGGGAAATCTGCGAGTTCTGGATTGGCCTGCCCAATCACCTGACCTGGACTTAATAGCAAATCTGGGAAAAGGTTGAAAGGCTTTTAAGAAAACTTACACGAATAGGCAAATTTTGAAGGATAACATCAATGCTGTTTAGACCAACATTATCGAAAATAATGGTTATGCAATAAATTATTAAAGTTTTATTCAAATTAACTGCTAATTCCATGGAGCCTACACAAGGAGAAGCTGAACTTTATGTATACAAAAATCTTCCTAAGATAAGATGGCGCTGGTGTTCCGTTGATTGTTTGATTTTTACCGAAACGCTACCAAAACAGCAGACATCAGTACGCATCAACAATCAGCGCCGCGGCTTGTGAAAAAAAATACTTAATTTGTGCAATTTAGAGGACAGGTTTTATCAATTTCCACTATTAAGTTAGATCTCCTTGAGTTTTATTTATTCACATTGCATAATAATGCTTTTTTGTGAATAAAGATAAACATTATAAATTCCCTGCCTAACAACGGAAATAATGAACTCATTGTTAGGCATCAGTGATTGGCCGATTTCAATATTTACTGTGATTTGAACCAATCGGGTTTTAAATTGGGAGAAGGCAAAAGTGAGGTTAACCTTTTGACAGATGTCAGATTTCATTTCATTATTTTTGGAAAACATTTAATTATTATTTAATTATCTACACTCGAGATAATGCGCATTATTCACTCGGATGATTTAAGTCTCTCGTCTAGCGACTTGAGACCCAAACCTCATCCTCTTAAATAATAGCCTGCATTATCTCTCGTATAATATTACTTTAAGTACTTAACTATTAAATGAATAACTTATTTTTTTAATAGAGACACATTTTTTGTTAACGACTAATAATAAACCTTTATTACGTATCCCACAGCTAATAATGTACTTTAATTACTGTTTATTTTATAACTTTGTAAAGTTATATAATAAGTAATAAAAGATAAAAATAAAGTAACCGTTAACTTTTATTTTAGTTTTATGTTTATTCTTTGGATAATTTATCACCCCTTCTAAATCTTTATGGTATAAAATATTCACTTTCTTAATTGGGAATTTGACATTTGAGTAGATAATTATTTTATATTGAGATTTAAATTTTAACGTTTAATATTTTAATTTATGTTAACATGAAAATTCGGAAAACGTATTTAAATAAATGTTGTGCAGTCACTGTTGGTTAGTAAATTTGAGAGAATCAGCATGCAGATAAGTTCAGACTATAACGGAAGGGAAGTGGTAGTGTATTGTATGAATAAGTATAACATACAATACAACGGTTCTGTGTGCCCCGAGTTTGACTTGAAATTAGGAAATCTATCAAGTTTGCATTACCCCAGATTACACACAAAGGGTGATTTACCAAGAAATTTCAGTGGGATGCTTCGTAAGTTTTAATTTATGCTTATGCCAATAAAATAAAGGAAATAAGGGGGAATAGCTACCGCCTTTTCTATGTTATATTTTACAAGAACATATTTATTTAAAAACAATGTTTGTTAAAAAATAGAGCAAAAAGTCAAACCAATAAAGAACTGTTACATCGTTAATAAACCTATCAGGGCCATAATAACTTTATAACCCTATTTAGGTGTAATGTTTGATTTTTATAGTAAATTTATGAGTAAAGTTTTTATGGAGACTTCCTTTATCTTATATAAGTATAACATCAACGTTAAAAACAAGATATTCCTTAGCAAAATAATCAAGTATTAGGTTTAAAAATCAACTGTGTTTAGTAAGAAAAATACTAATAATACATTTTTAAGATTTAAATTTTGTGGTTAGGGGGTTTCATGTTTAAAGGGGTTATAGCATTATAATTTAAATTTATGCACGTTGTAGTTTCCATGTCCTCTAAGTGACCTTTTAAATACATATTGACAAGTTGTGGCTTTACGGCCTTTTAGTTCCGGGCCAAAGTTAGTAGTAACAGGTTTTTAGTCACGGGCTAAATTTAGTTTTAAGTTAGTTGAAAGTTATCAAATGTCATACAGTCAATAAAATAAAGTTTCCGTTCCTATTTTATTATCTAAATAAAAAAATACAAAAGTATTAAATAGTTTCTTAACGCCAATATTTGAAAAGTTTATTTGAACATTATTGTACTGACATTTTAATTTAGCTTGCAATAAACTAGATTTGCCAATAAAACATTTTCTTTACTTTCACTATGAAAAACTGCTTCTATATCGGATTAAACGGTCCATTTTCAGGGGATACATTTCGATTTACACACAAAAATTTGACATTTTCAGATTTTCAAGTTGTTTTATAGTCGCTTTATACAAATATTTAATTAATTTACATAATCATAACTATTTGTCGTTGAAAAAGTTTATTATGCAACTCGTTTATAATCGCAAGCTCGCTCGTGCCTAAATTAAATGCCTGTCTAAAATGGCGTTTATCAAACTTAATACATAATACACTATTATTTAGCTTTAATGATGCATAACAATCAAACTTTGCTGAAATTTGGTACACAAATACAGGGTGTCTGGAAAATGGAGCAACAATGTTTGTGGGTTATTTTAAGACGATTTGAGACTATTTCATTTCAAGTTCATTTTGATTACAAATAAGTAGCAATTTTTTAATTATAAAGACTTACAGTTTTAATTTTTTACACAATGGTATCCTAAACTGTCGAAAAATTATTTAACCTTAGTTACCATATTAAAAAGTAAAATTTGTTTTAATTGAAATACAGTTAGAAGGGTCTAAATTTGTCTATTTGATTAAATATATAAAATCGGAAACATTTTAAAAACGAATTAAGGACCACTTTTAAACTTGTTTATAACTTTTAATCAATTTTTTTTTTTACATTCTGTAACTGCTTTTAGTTCTGAAAAACATTAGGGTTTTAAATGGAGTATATATTTTATAAATCAAATAAAAAATAAACGCTTGGAAAATAAAACTTTAATTTTTCACAAATGTTTTTTTTTAAATAAACTATAAATAATATTTTCAACAAAATTAGTAATGTGTGTGTCCTCCTCTGGCTAGCCGAACTTCTTCACATCGTCTAGGTTCGATTCCACTAAATTTCTGATTACTTCTCTGGGAATATTGTTCCATTCCTCTTGAAGCATTTCTCCAAGCTGTTCCAAATTTTCTGGTGCCGGACGATCCTTTATCCTTCTCTGAAGAACATCCCAGAGATGCTCAATAGGATTTAGATCCGGGGAGTTTGCGGGCCACTCTAAAACCTCGATATTATTCTCCTCAAGTTATTGTGTGACAATACGAGCAGTGTGGGGCCTCGCATTGTCATGCTGTAGAATAAACTGTGGACCTTCTTCTGCGGCAAATGGGACTATATAGGGTTCTACAATATCTTCCAAATACCTATGAGCATTTACCACACCATCCCTACAGATATGCAAACCTGTACGCCCCGTTAAAGTTATACCTCCCCAGACCATAAGTGAGCCACCTCCAAAGTGAACAGTTTCTGTTACAGTTGAATCTAAATAACGCTCACCCCTACCCCTCCATGCTCGTACACGTGAATCGTTGTGGCTAAGTCGAAATCTAGACTCACCTGAAAAGAGCACGTGTCCCCACTGATCCATATCCCAATTGAAATGATTTCGAGAAAAAGTTAATCGAGCTCTTCGGTGCGCACGGGTTAACTGGGGCCTAACAGCTCGGACTCTGGAAGGTAGATGGGTTTCATGAAGTCTATTTCTAACTGTCTGAGTGGATATTCGCCTTTCGCTGGCGTCAAAATGTAAATCAGCAATGTTTCTTGCTGTTCTGGCTCGGTTTTGGGTGGCTAACCTTACCAAATTACGGTCCTCACGTGGGTTTGTGACTCGTTCTCTTGCCGGATAAGGTCTTCTAGTGATAAAACCAAATTCTCTATGTCTGTTAAGAAGTCTAGAAATTACCGAATGACTTGTTTGAAGTCTTTGGGCAATACTTCTAACCGAATGTCCTTCTTGAAATAAAGTAACCGCTGTCACTACTTCAACCTGATTTAAATGCCTCCTTTGATGAAGAGGCCTTCTTAGAGCATCAACATTCATTATTGAACTTATCACAATGCACAACAACGACTAAAATGACTTACAATAAATGTTAAAATGCACTGTTTTTTAAACAAATCGCATTTCTACAAAAAGTTATGAAAACAAAAAATGTTTGTTTACATAAAATAAATTATACATAATATGAGTACAACCCTATGAAAATATACGAGGGTTGCTTAAAAGTTAAAAAAGATACATGTATTTTAAAAAGTGGTCCTTAATTCGTTTTGAGTAGTTTAAATAAATAAAATTATTGTTTAACTTAAATTGATAGAAAAAAAATATTTTTTTAAAAACTAAATTGATATTTTTATGCGTTAGTTAAAATATTTAAAAGTTGTTCATTAAAGGGTGAAATTGTGCGGTAAAAGGGAGACATCTCTTTATAAGACCTGTAATTTTATTCTATTCTTTATATCCCTTGTTAGGTCATACACATTCAAAAAACTCAAAGCAATACAATAGTGTTTTTCAAATCAGATACTTTAATTTGTTTACTAGACATTTCCTACCTGTATTATTATGGTACATATTATGATACAAATTATTTATGACGATACATAACAATAATAATAATAATAATAATAATCTTAATTGGCAGAGAATTTAAATTAAGTACAGCCTCGTTAATAAAACTAGGGAAGTAAAATACTAATTAAAAAGTAAAACGATTAAAAACATTAAGAGTAAGTGTAAAAATAGTTATGACATCACAGTTAAACTATAATTTACATCACAATTTAAGTATATATTACATCAAAGTATAAATAAATAATTTAAAAAAAACATCATATATTGATACTTTTCAGTTTTTCTTTAAAGGTATTTACCGAATAAAAGGCATGGGAAATTAGATGTCATTTCAGAAGGTAACGAATTGAATAGAGTTGGTCCGTAATAATTTAAACAATTCCGACTTGATTCCATCGCAGAAATGGTAACCTTATCCTGTCATTATTACGAGTATTTAGACCCCCAGACGCATGTGTGTCATAATTTGATATATCCCTAAGAACTTTGGACACCCCCACCCTCATTAACATCCTATTAGTGAAGTATTTACTTGATGCAGTGTTGCCAACACGTAGGGAAATTCAATATTCGTAGGGAAACAGGAGAGAAATAATTTTCATAGGGAGATTTTTTGGCCCATTAAAATTAGCATCCTCTAAGAAATTATATAAAAAAGTTTTTTATGTATGAATGTACTTGAGGCCTGTCATAGCAAAACCGACAATCTCCACTTTTGGTCAAAAATTAGATTTTTGGCGGAGACTGTACTTCAACTAATTATCTATAAGATGATAATCCTATTTTAAAAATGACATTTAGTGCAAATTCGACAATCTCCACTGATAGATTTGCAGCAAAGTATACAATCTCCAATTCCTCCATTAGATATTGGTAATTTGTGTCACCTGATATCCTAACATTTGATGTTATAACGTATTTTAGAGATTTAATTTTGTGCTTTTTTACTGGTACATACTGTTATGTTCTATTGCAGTAAATTGCACTTAAATAATATATTCAAAATAGGTATTATATATATAGAATTATAAAAAAGTTATCTTGTTTATTTTGTGCTATTATACCATAATAAGATGTAAAGGTAAAGCAAGAAAAGGCTGATAATGTCAAAACATTGCAAGTAAAACATTACGGGGCAAAGTGGAAAGAAGATGATGAGTTGTTGTACTATAAAAACTTTTTTGCTCGAGGCAACCTGGTCCCAGATTTAGAAGAAACTCCAGATTTATGTGGTCCACCTCAGAATTTTCCCACATTGATTGTATAGTTAAATTTTATAACCATTAAAGGAAAAAAATACAAATATTTTTTTGTTTATTTTTCTAAATCTCCTTAAACGTTTACAACAAAATAAGCAATCTCCAGCAATTCATATCAAAGTCAGCAATCTCCGATTTATAATTATAGATTTCACCTATACTATGCATCCTGAAGACCTTGTAGTTTGCTACTAGAGTAACAACAACAATATTTCAATATAATATATCAAAAAAATTACAAATCAGGAATTTAAAATACCAAAATCAATTATCTCAATTTACTCAGTTTTAGTCTGACGGGAGATTGTTGACTTTGCTCTGACAGGCCTCACTTATTATGAGGTTAAAAGAGTTGCATAATACTCGATCTATCCTTTGGCATCTACGTAACAGATGTTGCTTTATAAGTTGTACCCCACATACTTCCAGTGGAAGTGTTGTACCCCAGTACTACAGGCTTTTTGGATTTTAAATTATTTTTGACTTTTGACGCAAAAAAAAAATAAAATATAACAATGCATGAGGAAGTCTCAGACAGCTTGTCACCTTTAAGGGAAGAAAGACCAAATAAAAAACCCCTCGGATTGCAAAATTCTTATCCTGTAGCTTAAAAAAAAACTTTTTCCTAATTTAATTAAATAAAATCAATTTTAGTGACATGCTTGTGCAAAGTACGGAACCCAGATGACATCGAAGTGAAGTAGTCAGAGACCTCTAGTTATTTGTATTTAAAATTGTATTTAATTAATAAAGAGCTCTACGAAGTAACTACGAGGGTTGCCTTTTATATTTCGGGAATAGAGAAAACAAACAACAATTAATCATCGTACATGGCTTTATTGTTTTTTAAAATATTCTCCATGAAGATCGACACACTTTTGCATGCACTTGAACCAATTTTCGAAGCATTTTTTTCACTCCGATTGAGGCACCTCCAAAACATGCATTTTGAACGCATCAACCGCTTCTAAAGACCCACACAGTCGACTGCTGTTTACTTTCAGGTTCATACGCTTAGATCCATGATTCGTCACCTGTTACAATGTCATGAACATGTTTTGAAGCACCTCCATCGTATTTTTTAAGCATTTCTTTTGACCACTAGACCCGAGACCTTTTTTGATCGATTCTCAAATTATGTGGGATCCAACGGTAACAATTTTTTCTGAAGGCCAAATGTTCATTTAATATTGAATGTATGCTGGTCCCACTAATGCCCAAGGATGACTCAATCTCACGATATGTCACATGATGATCTTGCATTACCAGTTCACGCACAGCATCAATGTTTTTTGCAAGAACGAGTGATTTTGGACGACCTTCACGAAATTCATCGGTGAGCGAACCACGGCCACGATTAAATTCGGTACACCACCGATATTCACTTGTTTTTTATGGCACTTTGTCGCCAAAAGTCAAATTAAGTTCATCGATGCATTATTGTTGGGATAATCCACGGTAAAGTTGTAAAAATTATAGCACGAAAATGTTCACGGGTCAATTCCATTTTTTTGGCCGACATTAATTTTTCAAGTGACTGTTAATAATACTAATTGCGCCCGCACGTCAAAACGTGTTAAGTAAGAACACCGTCTAAAAGGTCGAACTTAACGATACACACATCTGTTGTCCGATAGCATCAGCAGGTTCGGCCATTCCCGAAATATAAAAGGCAACCCTCGTATTACTTGTTAGCATGTATTTCCCCTAAATAGTTACTTAACCTAGAAAAAGTATTTTTATTTTACAATCTTTTGTATACTATTTCCAGTACCTATTGATTATAGTGTAAAAATTTTAAACAAAGGACATGAGTGATATAATTATATAATTATACCTTAAGGTATGTACACAAGTTTTATTGTAGTGAAATATTAAAAAAAACAATGCAAAATGATAAATCTGCTTGCGAAAACTGTCGTTTTAAATTATTTTACATTGGATTTTTGGATTGGTTTATGTTATTTGTTAGAGTTGCAACTGATAAATTCATAAACTCTAATAGAGTTTCCAATAAAATTCAATTGCAAAGGATTCAAACCAATCCGAAAAAAATTAAAGTACCGCTCCAATTAACAATGTTACCAACGTGCAGAAAAATCAGTCGATTTGCAGAATTTTCAGTCATTTTACGCAGAGTATGAGTATTAACTATCTGGCAACACTGACTCAGGGAGTTGGAACAGAACCAGTGACTAGTTACTGGTTACCAGTCATTGAGTTTATCCGTACTATTATTAATATTCTGTCAATATCAACTATTGCCTTGAACATCTGACAGATTTAATTTTTATAAATTTTGAAGTTTCTGTTTACATAAAAATGTTTATACTTTAAATTTTTGGTATTTTTAATAACATGTACTAAAAACGCGACTATTTACCCAAAATATTTTTAATTTTAAGATTTTAGTTTTTCTTCCATAATACATTTTTTTAAATTTAAATCAACCCTTTATTACCTGAATATTATTTTTAAATGATTATTTTTTATTTTAATGTGTATTTTATTTAATACAAAAAAAATTATTAATTATTTTATAATTACTCCCTTCCCCTGCACCACCAACCTGTTTTTTTTCAATAAAATAATTATTTTCTTACATAATATATTATATTTTCATATCCAAAATTGAAAATCATAGACCATCTGTAAATTCATTTGACCGTATTTAACACTTACATTTATGTAAATTTAAATTTATAATAGTTTTGCATTGGATTAACATTATAATATTAAATAAATTTTATAATAAAATTGTGTTTTATTCTAACAAACCAAAATTTTGTGAAATATTTTTAGTATTTATACAAAACTCACGATTAATTATTATCCAAAATTCTTAGGATTTGTTAAACATCTATGCCTGACAAATATAACTAAATTATGAGAGAACTTATATTTATACTAAATACTCATAATATATTATACAAAATTTGTAAAGTAAACAATTTTAACTTTACGAAAATAAAAAAATACTTAAAAAATAAATAAATATTTTTTTTAAGGAACGCTTTTACCCTAAACATACATTTTATTTCATTAATTTGATTGCATAGTAAATATTTAGAAGCGAAGTTTTACCATCCGGTAATATTTAAACAAATCACATCTCTGGGAATTCCCCCAGGACATCTTGAAATAAAATTCATTGTCCAAGTAAAATCATCACTTAAAACGTTCTCAAAAGTTGCAGAAATTCTTAAGACTATCACCGGAGAGAGCAGATTATAATGTTTCTGTTTTATTATGCCCCATTTCCATCTACTTTATTTGCAATGTTTTGTTGCCATTATCCCCCTGTACTTACACACCCACTCGAAAAGTTTTATAGCACACTACTAACCAGATAATTTTACTTGGTTATTTTATGCTCAGTGTTAAAATCAACCACGTTTAAAATATGACTCTTATTTAGTTTTTTAAGTAGGTAAATTAATAAAACCGATTTTTCAAATATTAAAAAAAGGTATTTAACATAAATAAATTCTTTAAATTTAATTTTATGAAAAATCCACTAATCTAATATTAATTTTGGGCAAATATTAAAAAAAAAATACCTTTTAATTTCAAAAAAAGAAAAACGTAAATGTGTTTTAATAAAAACGACGAAGTTTCGTTGTAAACTTACATAGCATGAACAAAATTTTAATTTTAAAAATTAACTGGTTGATCAATGTAAATTTACACCTGAAAATTATAACTGGTGATTACTAGCCCAGATTTTAAGTTTTATAGATATTTTTTGTATTTGTCCTTCCTATAAAAAGTGGAGTCGCCTGACTAAGTTTTATTTTAACTTAAATAACTTTTTTCAATTTTAATCTCCTACAAGGTAATTTTTTAAGATTACTTTTCCACCAAAATTTTGTTTTAAAATGGCATTTGATTTTGAATCTTATATCTTTAATAAAAATAAATTTAATGGGCATTAGAAAGTTAATGATGGGAAAACTTTTATTATAAAAGTATTCGCCAGTAACATCCTAGGATGTTAGCTGTTTTGACAAACGCACTAGCTTTACTTCTAAAAACTTGGAGCAATAATTTTTAAATAAATATAATATTTATTATTTTGAAAGTAATTTTAGAGGTCCTACAACGGTTTTTTTTGTTATATTAGATTATTTGTGTTTTGATATTTTTATTTTTTGAAAAGAATCGTTTTATTTTTTTGTTATTTAACTGTACAGTGGTTAAAATAATAACTATCATAAATAATTATACAAAAAGTTTATATACAAAAGTGCTCTTTTAGTTCCACCCTTACTTCCTAAGAAGTCCCAGAAGCCAACTGAATGGCTTGAGCGGGTTAGGGGTAGGAACGAACAGCGGGCTTAAAGTCCCCTCCGAAGGACTATTACACAATAGGACAAACACAAATAAATAGCCATACCCCTGGTGGGATTTGACCCACGACCTCCGGCTTGTAGTCAGCAGCACTAACCACTAGTCCACCGTCGGCGATAAATTGAAGACATTGACACACAAGATTCTTAAAAAAATTTAATTTACATAAAATTATTTTATTAATTAATAAATAATTTATTCATTTTTGTAGTCTATATATTTTTGACGATATTTTGATTTTATACAATAAAATTAATTTGTTAATGGCAAACCTCATCCCATCATTCATTCATTTACCTATCGGTCAATTTCCAAAAAAACAATTTTTTTTTCAAAAGTTTGACTTTTTTATGACCTCTTTAGATTGCGGTTTCAATAATTTTTCGGAAATTAAATTCTCCTAGGAACTTTGCAAATTAGTGTCCGTTATTAAACGAAAAAAAAATAGACTTTACACTTTTTGGAGTTCTTTTTATTGTAAAGTTTAAGCATATACATATGCTTAATAATAATATAACACAGCGACAATCTCGAAAATGAATTGACGAAGAAACAAATTACGTAGGGATTTATAGTGCAATGCAGCTAGCACTACAACATATTTTCAAAGATATAAGATCCGAACATAAATTCTATCGATACGTAGAATAGCCCATTTATGGAAATCTTGGTAAAAACGAATTTATAAATAATTTTGGAATGGACAGGTTTATAGTTATTTTCAAATTATTTTAAAACCGCTAATTTCTGTTCTATATTATTTTACGCATACTAAAAATCACGAAGTTAGGCAACCCACTGCACATTTTTTTGTTTTTGCCAATTCTTGTGCTTTGGATTTGTGCAGTTTATACAGATTAAAAATCGTTTTAAACGTTGTGTTTCTTACAGAGGCACTTAAAGTTCTAAGGACAACCATTTTACTCCTCTTTTGTAAAAATAAACCTTATTATATCAGGGCTGTCATCAAACTATCAAATGTCAATTTTAAGGTTAATTTATCATAACTCTGAGATTTACCATACCTATAAATTAACCTTAAAATTTACATTTAACAGTTTGATGGCAGCTTGGATAGAATAATGTTCTCTTTTTAGCACAAGGTTTTCCTGGAGTGAGTGTCAAATGATCAGAATTTAATAAAAATTTACAAATAAATTATTTATGATGCTTCACATCATCCCGTTTAATTTAATAAAAATTCTTGTCGTTGGGAGCCGAGTAAATACATTTCAAAGTTGAGTAAAAATACACGGGTTCTTATGGCAGCATATGGATTATCACTCTTTTCTCCTCCGAAATAATTATTGGTAATGATAGGATTGCAATGAAAAATGAGTATATCGTAGAACGTAATTTCAAAACATGATACGCAAAGTTTCATAATGATCATGTCGGTAGGAAAAAAGTTCTATTGGATTAAATCGGTGAATTCACGAAATTTGAGGCTTGCACTGGAGATTCATGGCAACGTCGCTGACGTCAATTTATACCCTTATGAATTTTGGTTGCAAGTAGTTGGCAACGGATTTTAAATCTAATGCTGTAGGATAGTACATAGTTCTACCTCGATCAAAATACTAAAACTCATGCCCGGACAACCTTAAGGCTTTTAAAAGTTATTTTATAATTTAAATAATTAATAACATCTTAGGAAGCTAAAACAACAACACAAAGAATAAAAACAAAATTTGCTGTTTCAGTTATCCGCTAAAGAATAAAAGTTTTTGTTGTCCTAAATTATAAATTTTTTAATAAAAGAAAGATCCTATTATAAATTCCACCTTAAGTAATGAACGTACATTTCGGGCAAAACTTAATGCAGCAATGATATTCATCATCGTGTTTCCAAGCTTTTTTTCTTTTCGTCCATGCCATTAAGACCAATTATTGAATATATTGTTGAAGCTTATGTTTCACCAGACTAAGGGATAAAATGGCCGCTTTTTATTTTGTTAAGGGGGAAAATAAGTTTTTTATTGAGAACAAGAGAGAATATGATAATGTCATTGTTTTTTTATTACTTTCATTTACAAAACGTCAAGACAGTTATGTTTGAATTTACTTTTCATCATGGAAAGAACGTCTATTAACCTTAATGAGGTTTTTTCAACGTTATAATTTATTTAATATTACAATTATTTTTTAGTTGTTACTTTTTTGTATAGAAGGTGGAAAAAGCTCATATTATAGCCGAGGTGCTACCGAGGCAATAGATTGTGTGCAAGAAACTGAATAATACCCTTAAAACATTCTCTTTAGTTTCACTGTGAAAAACTGCTTCTATATCGGATTGAAATGGAACCACTTTTGGAACCACTCTTTCAATGTTATTTCAATGCAACGGTGTATAATAATTTGTAAAGTGTGCATTTGCATTTAAAAAATGCTAAAGTCAGCTGTGAATGAATAAATAAAAGCTTCGCATACGCAACCAAAAATGGGTCACATGAAAATGACACCCAAAAACGACTTCAGATTCCATTAAGTACTCGAGTAGGGATTATCAACATGCAACAAATAAAATCATAGCTGATCCTTTCCCTCCTCTTTATACAATTATTCTTGTTGGATTTCTTTATTGGGAAAAAAAGTGTAAAACACAGCACCAATTTTATAAACTTACAAATATATTGAAACTTAATAAAAAACACAATTAAAAGTTACCAAAAATTTTTTATATAACTTATATAACAAATTATTTAAGATTATAAGATTATATTAAAGATACCGACACGAAAATTTAACAACTGCCTTTTTTAGCTGGAATCCGTAGCTAAGGTCATCTATTGGGTTTATTTTATGTCGACTCCAATATTTTAAAAACTCTCTATGAATAGACTCCCCCGGTTGTTCAGACCACAACCCTAGCCCACTACTACCTAGAAAGTATAAGGAGTGTTGAAGGTGCTTCACAAGAACGTGTATTTTTAGGATTTCAGAAACACCCGTTGCTTTATAAATAATCTTTAAATGTTTAATATGTTTATCCAACTCTTTCCTAACCTTTCTGGTAGAAAAGCAGTCCTCTACTACTTTGTTTATAGCTTTGAAGGCAGAAACAAAAGGAACTATCTGAATGGGACTTACATCCCCAAGAACGTCAAGTTCAAGAAGTTTGTCAGATTCTTTGTGAAGTTTTCTGCGAGCATTTCCTTCAAATATATCGCCCTGATAATTTTTTGAAACCAATATAAGTTTCTTAGGAAAAATCAAGGCTCTTTCCTTACCTAGAATAGGAACTAAGCCATCTCAAAAAAGATGATTAACGTATCCTTGTAAGATATAAAGCTCAGGAATGATACACTTCTCAGCAACATAAGTGTCATCCTCTTTCACAAAAAAAGGAGGGTCAACCCTCTTACAAGGATATGTTAATCATCTTTTTTGAGATGGCTTAGTTCCTATTCTAGGTAAGGAAAGAGCCTTGATTTGGCCTAAGAAGCATATCTTGGTTTCAAAAAATTATCAGGGCGATAGATAGATAGATAGAAATTTATTTGTCACTAAATAGTTACAAAATCGTCAGGTACAAAGTGCAATATATGAATGTATACAGAAAAAATATAAATTACAAAAAAACTCATATAAATTAAACATAAATAAAATGTATGAATATCATGTAAATAGTGGACATATAAGTAATAGTATATTAAAGTACAAGTTGCAGAAGGCCACATATTCTCGCACGAATTCGAAATTTGGCCTCGAGCGACGAAGGAGCGAGTGGACGAACGAATGAGTGCGAGAATAGCCTTCTGCAACGTGTGATTTATACTATTTTCTCGATTTTAACTTTTATTTAGGTTTTTTTAATTGTTTTGTGGTCGTTGTTAGTTAGGGGATTTTTCTCGCAAAATGTCAGTTGGCAACACAAAATGACAATATTTGTTATCCTGCACAAGTACAACCTGAACTGCACTTTTACACATTAAACTTAAAATTTTGCATTAAAATGCATTGTTGGAGCAAACTTTATATTACAAAACAATAATAAAGGCTTCATTTTCAATAAAAGTAATGAATTTGAGGTTATTAATCAGTTTGACATTTTGGGGGTACCAATACTTAAAAACTAAATGTTACCAAAAATCGTTTAAGAATGAGCTTCATTCTTCAACGATTTTGCGTGCGAGAATATGACATTCTTATATAAAAATCGAGAAAAGTTTATTATTACAGAATTTCCAGGTACTCATCAATTGTATAAATAGAATTTGCTACCAGAAGGCTCCGTATGGATTTTTTAAAAGTATATGTGTTCAGTTTTTTTAATTCTGCTGATAATGGATTGTACAATATTGGACCCCAGTAACCTATCCCTTGTTTTGTCATTTCTAACCTGTGAAGGGGAATGGTTAAATTGGTCTTATTTCTGGTATTATAGTTGTGGTATAGTTCATTTTTTATAAAGTTATTTTTGTTGTTGTGCACAAACAGAAGGCAAGTAAGTACGAATATCGATGGCAAGGTAAGTATTTTTAAGCTTTTAAAGTATGTTCTACAGCTTTCCTTTTGGTCAATTTTGCTCATGACTCTAACAACCTTTTTTTGTAGGACAAAAATCCTGCTGATGTCCCTGGAAGCACCCCAGAAAATTATTACATACGAAAGAAGACTATGAAAATTTGCATAGTAACATGTTAAAGCAGCTTTTTGATTTGCAATATTCATTAAGGTGCGTATACTATAATAGCTCTTGAAAGTTTGTTGATAAGTTGATTTATATGATGGGACCAATTTAATCGACTATCAAGTTCTATACCCAAAAATTTAATGTATGTTATGGGGTTGCTGAAGCTGAATGTAAGTTTTTGTGTTTTATTAATGTTCATACTTAATTTATTGCTTACCATCCATTGGCTTGCTTCTGTAATGCAGTCGTTCAGTTTGGCATTTGGTGAGAAAAGATGTATCATCTGCGAATTGGTAGCCTCCATATGTATCAACATTTGGCAAAAGGTCGTTTACATATACCGTGAATAATAATGGTCCAAGAACTGATCCTTGTGGAACTCCATGTATAATAGGTAGGCTGGATATGACGTTCTTGGGGATGTAAGTCCCATTCAGATAGTTCCTTTTGTTTTTGCCTTTAAAGCTTTAAACAAAGTAGGAGAGGACTGATTTTCTACCAGAAAGGTAAGAAAAGAGTCGGATAATCATATTAAACATTTAAAGATTATTTTGAAAGCAACAGGTGTTTCTGAAACCCTAAAAATACACGTTCTTCTGGAGCACATTCAACACTCCTTATACTTTCTTGGTAGTAGTGGACTAGGGTTGTGGTCTGAACAACCGGGAGAGCCTATTCATAGAAAGTTTTTAAAATATTGGAGTCGACATAAAATAAACCTAATATAGCTACGGATTCCAGCTAAAAAAGGCAGTTGTTAAATTTTCGTCTCGACATATAATCTTATAATCTTAAATAATTTTTTATATAAGTTATATAATATTTAAAAAAAGTGTTTAACACTTTTTTCCCAATAAAGAAATGCAACAAGTGTAATTGTATAAAGAGGAAGGGAATGGTCAGCTAGGATTTTATTTGTTGCATATTGATAATCCTTACTCGAGTACTTAATGGAATCTAAAGTCGTTTTTGGGTGTCATTTTCATGTGACCCATTTTAAGTTGAGGGACACTATGTACGAACTTCGCAACAGCGGAATAGGATAAAATTGCTTTAACTATTTTACAAGTACATGAAATTAAACTTAACGTATAATTCTTAAACTTAACATGATTCGATTGGTAAAAACAAATAGTGCATTATGCACTCAAAAATGATGGAATGTGTGTATGTCTTTCAGGGAAACGAGTCTAATTAATGGAATTGATGTTAATTCAAAAGTTACACTTAGGTGTATTGATGCCAAAGTTTGTCGGAGCTTACCGCTACCACTACCGCTGGCTCGTACATTTCATTATAAACTTTCCGCTATCAGGCAAACCATGTAAATTGGAGTTTCCTTTTCATTAAAGTTGCAGCTTCGTTAGCACGGTAATTTTTTTCTAATTGGCAATACATATTCGCGCGCTACATTGTTAGTCGTGCTGCTGCAGTTTCATGGTTATGGTAATACGTGGTAACTAATTTACTGCACTGAAATTTATGGATACATTTCGAAAACAGCAACCGGTTTTAAATGTTTAATAGGGTACACGAATGTATTCATTACCATTTAAGTTTATCACTTTCTCTTTTTATGTTATAATTAAACATTCGTCATTGGCTTAAAATTGACTTTCATAAAAAGTTTGTTTGGCTTATTAAGTTTTCTTGTTTAATATTTTTTTTAATTCGCATTTGAATTTAAAAAACTTTTTCCAAACGAGTTATAAAACGAAAAATAATCGAATTATATCCCCAAACAAGAAGCTAAGCGAAACATTTTAAATTTAAACATAAATGAATATAAAAATATTTTTTTTAAGTAAAAATATTACTTTTCTCACCTTTTCTTACTGTGTGTTAATTAATTAGCTAATTTACATATTCGCACTGCAAGATAATACCAGTTAAACTCCATTAAAAAAATTAAGAGGCTCTATAAGCAGGGGCAGAAGATCGTAAGGATGCTGGGTACCATGCAGATCTTCCGCAAGCAGGTTTTAGAGACGAGATTACATATTCACGCTTCTTTTACAGCCAACCACATCACCACATTGCGGCCCTTTTAATATGTCTTCTTTTTATCGACTATAATTACACAAGAGCTTATTTTTAGCCGGATAAATTTTTGTTTTCCTTAAAAGCTTGTTACCTAGCAATTTGACAAGAAAAAATGTCATCAATCAAAATTGCGAGACCGTAGGTCGAGCGATTTTGTCAGATGACATTTTTTCGAGTCAAATTGCTAAAAGGTAATAAGTTTGAAAGTTAGAAAACATAAATTTATCCTGCCAGAAAAAAAAGCTCGAGTGTAATTCGACGAGATAATTTTGTGATTAATTGATGATTAAGTATCTTTTTTAAATTTATTTAAATGAACAATTAGTAAATGAACAATTATTATAAATAATTCTGGATGTAGAGGTAGAAGATAGCTCCAGTGTATTATTTTCTTCAATAAAATCTGTAATGCTTGCATTTTGAATGTTGTTTTCATTGTTTGACTGACAGGCAATTTTCATATCATTTCGTAAATTTGAAACTATTTCTTTATGATGTGTTGCATTTATTTGTAAATATGGTTTTAAAGAATTGCTATTAGAATGGCCAGTTAATTTAATGAGTTGTTGGTCGCTTACTCCCGCTGTAGCTAATTCGGATACAGTACTGGCTCGGTTTGAATGGTTTGTTATTTTGATCTTTTTTGTGTCGAGTCCAATTGCAGTTGCTGAGATTTGCGTCCATTTTGAGATTATGTTTTTACCCAAGGGCATGTTTTTGTACCAACCTTTAGAATTTTGTTTATCCAAAATGGATTTGGAGTAAGAAACATACGATCTGATGTTATGTAAAGGGTGTCCAAATTTGACCTTCCGATTTAAATTGACCGCCATATCTAGTAATCTTCATTGACAGTTTTTCTATAGTGACATATCTTAAGTAAAAACTTTGCGGTTAGTAGTTTCTTGACCAACATGGAGCAGCTATCCATAGAAGAACGAGTTTTTATTCTAAAAACTTATTACCAAAATGGAGAAAGTTTGGCTAAAATCGTAGTGGTTACATTCGAGGTGTCCGATCAGAAGAAAACAATGTTTTCTTCTGATCGGATACCTCGAATGTAATCACTACGCATGTTAACTTTTACAGTCTGTTGAAATTTCTTAATAAAATTCTCAATAACTTTAACAGAAGGTGCTAAATTTCTTCCGAAATGCGTTTCAGCAAAACTTTCTCCATTTTGGTAATAAGTTTTTAGAATAAAAACTCGTTCTTCTATGGACAGTTGCTCCATGTTGACCAAGAAACTACTAACCGCAAAGTTTTTACTTGAGATATGTTACTATAGAAAAACTGTCAATGAAGATTACTAGATATGGCGGTCAATTTAAATCGGAAGGTCAAATTTGGTCACCCTTTATTTAGATCTTTTTTCCAGAAGAACTTTAAATAGTCTTACTGGACAAATGCTTGGATCTTCCTCATTTTTTAAAATCCATTTACTGTCACTTAATCTTTTAGATCCTCCTTGTGCAGTCTTAGAAAACACTGGATTGTATTCAATTCTGCCTGTGAGCATCCCATCGTTGGTTTTTTCTTCACTAAAATAATACAACATGCATGCTGCTGCTTCTCCACCTCTCCATGCTAACTCGTAAGAAACAATATGGAAGAATCTTTTTTGTAAACCTTCTGGTTCATTTCCTTTCCATATCTTAGCCATTTTTATAATTTCCTCTTTTGTGAGAGCATTTGAAGTTATTTTTCTGCTTTCCGGAATTCTTTGTAACTCCTTTCTTTTTGCATTTCTAGCATGACAGGCCTCTTTGAATACAATATCGGAAAATGGATTAATTTTGATATTAAAATCTTGATAGTATTTCTCTTGAAGCATTTTTGCCGTTGAGTTCCACATAGTTTTGATAACGTATTCCTTATAATCATCTCCATTACTTTTTTTCATATTGTATGCCAAATCAAGCAAAATATTTGCTAAGTCTTGCTGTGATGTTGAGTCGAGTAGTTTGTAATTCCTCGCATTACAAAATGCCATAAATTGTCGCCAAATTGACGCTTTATTATTTAAAGTGTTATTTGGGATACTATTTACAATTTGTTCTTTAATTTTTTGTCGGACACGACACCAAAACGATTCATTTTAAAAGATTTTTTGACAACTGGTATTAAAAAATAATTATATGCAAGGTTGTCAAGGAAATAAAATGACACGAGGTAAATAAATAATTATCCACTTGCAAAAAGTTACCTTCCTTTTTATCCGTTATCAAAGTGACTTAAATGTAATTCAACTACGAAGTTTTCATGTAAGAAAAAAATTATCATGTATACAGTATTGTGCGAATGAACAAAAATAGATTTACGTTAAATATTATTTATAGTAATAATATCTTAGAAGAAAAAACAACAGGAAGGAGCATTTAATAAATGACCTTGGGTCCAAAGTGGTGCTTCAATATGGCGGATAGTTGTTTCCGTTTGACAGTGGCGTAGTAAATACAATTGAAGTTTAATTTTTATAATAATTAGGTTAGTATCAGAAAATATGATACGCCTATGGTTTTTTCTATGATGGTGACGTTCTTAGGTTATGGTTATGTTCTAAGGTTACGTTATTTGACATTGATTTATGTTTAATATTTACAATTAATTATTTTAAAATATACAATGAGTAAATAAATTAAACGTTAACCAAAATACTCACCTATGAAATGTAATTGAATATTTTTTATTTTTTGTGCTCAAGGAGCAACCACAAGCTGCACAACTAACCATAATTTGTCTTTACACCTTAAACACTAATATTTATATCTTAAACTTTAAATATTTACACTTAAACGAGAATATATCAAATAAAATACTGTCTAGAAACAATGAAACGCTTATTAAAAGTTAATTTAAGCAGAAAAACAACATAAAACACCGACAAATACATAAAACATTCAACTTTGACAAATATAGCATCACAAATTTTGACACATATGTGTCAAAATTTGGTGCTTGCAAATGGCCGACTTCCGACGCAATTTTAGTACGGCTAAAGAATGACAAGACTCCTTCCTGTTGTTTTTTCTTCTAAGAATAATATAGAACTACTTTATTTTAAGTCCAATATAGCACAAAAAGTTCGCACGTTACTTTGGTGGTAAGATTTTTGTTTTTTTTTTGTTAAGAGCAGGGCTGTGTTTAAATTACAATAAAAAAATATTTTTTAAAAGTGTACAGATCAGTGTGTGGTATAAATATGTTCCTCATGGTTTAAACATTGTCACTTTAATGCGTTTTAATTTTAATTCTGAAAACAAACAGTAAAATGGTCAGTGTCCAATTACTGGTTGGTAAAAAATGTAAATTTCTATAATTGGACATATGTCCAATATCATACTTTATTTGTATCCCGGACATTTACCAGCCAATTCTTATGTCAAAAATTATAAAAGTTAAGCAGTTTTTGAGATATAGTCAATTCCATATTATATGTAAAATTGATTATATTTTAAAAACTGTTCTACTTTTATAACTTTTGACGACATTTTCGGATTCAGCGAATATTATTTTATAGGAATTGATTGCTAAATGTCCTGGATACAAATTGCCGTTGACGATAATTATTAGTAGCCGCTTTTTCGCTATGACAGTTTTGACTAATTCATTTTTAGAGAGTAAGTAATATAGTGATTTTTTCGTCACAGGACATCTTGCAGAATAACAGTGATTTAAATATAGAGCATGATAGAAAACATAAAAAACTAATGCCAACAAAATTAATAAATTCGGAAAATACTTTTAACATACCTACCACTTTATGTCAATGGCAAATTATGAAATTAGTCAATCCGCGGAATTCCCAAGCAATCTGCAAAATATTTAAATGGACAATAATGTCTGGGGCTGTGGCAATATGAAAACTTTTCTAATATTTCAAGGTATGTAACAATTATTTAACTAATTAATTTTTTCTACTGCCACCTTTAAAACGCCCTTTATTGTACATGTTTCCATGACACTAAGTGACCTTTTAAATACACATTGACAAGTTGTGGCTTTATGGCGCTTTAGTCACGGGCTGAAGTTAGTTTTAAGTTAGTTGACAGTTGTCAAATGTCATACAATTAGGGTTGCCAGATTCTGTCAAAAAATAAAGGACATTTCGTGACAATTTACATTAATTACAAAATGACATAATCAACAATACTTAGGTAAAGTCAAATTCACAATTTGCATTGTTTTACTGTTTTATTTTTGTAATTAAGGTAAATTCTTACAAAATGTACTTTATTTTTTTGACAGAATCTGGCAACCCTACATAAAATCGTTAAAATAAAGTGCCTTTCTTGTGGAATAATACTAAATGTGAAAATTATTTCAATTATTATCAAAACAAAAATACAAAAGTATTAAATAGTTTCTCAACGCCAATTTTTGAAAAGTTTATATGAACATTGTACTGACCTTTTAATTTCGCCGGCAATAAACTATAACTTAAATTCGGGCACGGACTCCACTGTAAAGTCCTCATAAAACATTTTCTTTACTTTCACTGTGAAAAACTGTCAATTTTCAAGAAATACATTTCGATTTATAACCTTTATAATCTGTTTTTATAAAATACAAAAATGTGACATTTGACGGTGACACAAAGATTCCCCTATGGTTTCATAGATGGCGCTCTATACAAATTTTTGATTTAAATCATTTTAAGATAAAACCTAATATGTATTTGTCGTAGAAAAAGTATAGTATGCACCTCGTTTATAAACTTTTCTATACACTCATTAATTTAAATTATATTATTAAATTAAATTCGTGTATAAAATGGCGTTTATCAAAATTGATACATAATATACTATTTTAACTTTTACCTAAACTGACGACATAATATGCATTATAGAGGAATACATTATTGAAAGAGAGTAAACACAATATTATAAGATTTGTATTGAATAAAATTAAAAAATCCTTTTATATGCAATTAAATCAGCGACCACTGGATTTACTGCTTGCTAATTAAAAACCATGTTTATTTTATATATCAGTGTATGTGTATATGTATGAATAATAATTAATAATTATAATTAATTTCCATATAAATGAATCAAACCATAAAATAATATTGACTCACTGCACCAATATCAAATAATGATACAATTGGAAAAATATAATTATTTTTAAAATACATAAAACCAGGAAATTAATTGAATTGTTTTAAATGTAAAATATATTCATAATAAATACCGCATTTTTATTTTAAAAGTTTCAAAAATGGCGAATGCGCCGGGATATTTGTGTTTATATATTGTATTTATACACTGAAAGAAATATATACTAAAGTTAAATAAAAAAATAATTAGGGCAAATATATTTTATGTTTCATATATAGACTACCACATACATTGCTAAAACAAATATATTCGTTTGGTTAGCAGCCTATTGCTGCCCTAGCAATATAAATGGTGTTTCTAGCAATATTTTTTTGCTGTAATTCACTTATAGTTTACATTTTATAGTAAGGGTAAGTTTATTTTTATTTAGATCTAACATATCTTCTTTACAATAAATGTATTACAAAATTTACCATACATTCATAATAAACAGTAGTATAAATGTGTAAAGCACTAGTATAAAATTTTTAGTATAAATTTGTATTTACTTTTAGCAACAAATTTCTTTCAGTGTACCTATATAGACCCCTTAGGAGGTTAAATTTGCACAGGTATAGATTTTAATAACTTAATTATTGTAGTATAATTTAGTATAATTAGTTTAAACAAATGCCTTGCAGAAAAGTAATTATTCGGTAAATTGTCTTGGTCTCATCGATCTATTTATTCCGCCATGGTAGGTTTTCCATTTAGTATCAAAATTATTTAAATTTACGTTTGAACAATATCGCATTATATTACCTTCTAAATAATAAATATTATAAATCTAAAAGTTACTAAATATCAGGGTTGTGCTTGATTTTATCTGAATATTTTAATAAATAATTCTTTAAGAGAATTTTCCAAAAACGCAGCGTAAAATTAATGTACTTTATATTGATTTTATTGAATATGGGATCTATTTAACCTTACTTCCAGATTCACATGTGTGTCCCATAATTAGTTGTTATTTTTACCAGTCATATTTAATTATTAGGTATTACATTTAGAGTGAGTAGCAATTGTTTGTAATTTATGATCGCTGACCGCGGTCTCCTTATACAAAAAAAAACATTTTGAATTACTATCAGGTAAATTTTAAGAGGTTCGTAGAGGTCTGGTTTTATCACATTGAATTTGATATTATTATTTCTTTATTTATTCTATATATGTTGGTTGTAGTCGCAATGTGGAGATTTTTGTGTGTGGTTTAAAGGGTTTGTAGGATATTCCTTTCAGAGTTCTCTTTTACAAAATAAATCAATTGTCGTTTGGTTTGGTTACTGTTGTTGCTTTATCAACATTACATTATTGTCTGTTATAAATTTTAAGTATTTTATATGTTTAACTCACTCCCATAATCACACATTTTGGAAGGTTTTATGAGAGAAAATTATAAAAAATAAACAGAAGCCTTCTAGGTTTAAACGTGATTTATTGTCTTTTATTTACTGTATTATTTATTTCCCTTTCAATACTTTCCCCATGTATACAAAAACTCAAAATAACCTTGGGTTACTAAATTAATGAGGTTAATTTACCATAAGTATATTTTATTTATTTGTCGCAATGTAATAATAGTATATTTTGTAACAAGTTTGGAATTCAGCATATTCCGCTCGAGTGAAGAGTTTGTCACACGAGCCAAAGGCGAGTTGGACGGTTTCACGAGAGCGAAATATGCAATTTCAAACGTGTTTCGGACTATACTTTATCTACGTTTCCAAAAAATACCATAGAAAAATAATTTAATTGGAAGAAAGTGAGGTTGGATCGGTGTAAAATTTGTTAGATATTGAAAACAGAGATGTCGCCACGAGTGTTTATTCTGTCATCCGATGATAGAATATTTCATTCTGTAACACTTTACGGAATATAATAATATGTCATTCCATAAATAAAAGTGATATTATAACGGCTAAATTCCGTAATGGGAGTAGAAAAAGTATATTATTACACTTAAGATTATGCGCATTAACTCTCGTTTTTAAAAATGTAATATTTTTTAATTTTTATCCATTATTTTTACATTAATTAATATGAAAATGGCAGGTAAACTTTATTAGTCATATAAGCAAGAACTAGACTACTTGCCCCATTTAATAGAAAACTTATAAAAAATACTTTTGCCTTCTATAATATAACGTTTTTTACATTAAATTTTTTATTTGTTGATATAAATAAATGTAATTAGTGTTGTGATAATATTTTGTATTAGCAAATATAGTATCATATATGAAAATTATGAAAAATATATATGCGAAAAATTTTCTTCGAAAAGCTTTTTTGCTTTTAAAAATATTTATAAATCTCATTTTATTTTGAATACTAATTTATAATTCTTACAGCAAAATATTTAAAACAATTTTAGTTTTGAACAACAAGTTTTTGAACCTACCATGTTAATAAATTAAAAAACTTGGATTTGACATAACCTTTTATAAATATAAGAAATGTTTATGATATATATTTATGAAAAAATTATGGAATTTAGTAATATTAACCCATAATAATCTACCTATAAAAATAAGTTTAAATAAAATTACCAGAAACACAAAATTTTATGAACTTGGTAGGTACGTAATAAACTAGTTTTATTATAATTAAACTTTAACTATTTTAATTAAACAAATTATTTCATAAATTTACTAAGCTTGGTTAATACCAACATCATAAAACTATGGCTTAGGACGGGTCAAACTATAAATCTGCGCTAAACATAGTCATAAAAATTAAACGGGTTAGATAAATCCACCTTTGGCGAAAACATTTGCTAATTAACCTATGTTTTAAAGTTTATAAAAGTTTTATGCTGGCCGGTAAACCTAAACCATTGTTTATGTCATATATTAAAAAAATGTTCACCTCAAAATTATATCATTAATTTAAGATTTTTTGTAATAAATCCCATTAATACCGCCATCTATGATAGAGCGGGTAAAACATGTATTGATTCACAGAGAAAACTTACTTTACCAATGTTTATTATCAAGATACCAAAATCACCGAAAATAAATGCAACCCTTTAAACCGCAGTGTTCCAAAACAAGTTATATATTACCTAAAGGTACAGCAAATGCCATCTGTACTTGGAGGGTGAAAACATAAGGGCTAAAAAGACAATTTTCAGGCTTAGTTTTAAAGTATTCATTTAGATGGCGCTAACAGTGAGGTAGGAAAACTCGAATAAAAACGTTAAAGAAAGCTACAAAAGTTAACGTTTTAGATTTTCACATCTAGATGACCCTTGATGTAATTCTTTTAACAAACTCTTATTTAGATATAAAAAAAATTATAATAACCATTTATTATCAAAATCACGAAATTTTCTAAATTTATATTTTTAATTAAACTTTCTATCGCTAATAGTAGCATAGTAAAATACTTCACAAAATTGTGCTCGACTATTTATACGAGGTGTGTTCAGAAAATATCGGGAATTTTCGTTTTTTAAAACAAATATTTATTTATTCGTCTACATTAATGTTATCGCCTTCAAAATAGTCCCCATTGAATATTATGCACATGTTCCAGCTCTTATTTCAATACTCGAATCACTTCTAAAACTCGATCTTTGGGATAGCCTTTAGTTCTTTCAGCGATGCGCTTTTAATGTCATATATGCTTGCAAAACGACGGCCCTTTAAGGTTCTCTTTATTTTTGCAAATAGGAAAAAGTCAGACAGAGGCATGTCTGGCGAATATGGAGGCTGGGGCATCATTACCTTATTGTTTTTGGCCAAAAATTTAGTTCAAAATTTAACAATTTTAGAACAAATTTTGCTGCCACGCGTTTCATACCTAAAACATTTGAATAAATTTTATGGGATGAGCCAATCGATATACCAACATCAACAGCGACTTCTCTGATGGTTTATAACCATTTCTTCCACTTTTTCCATGTTTTTATCGGTTGTTCATGTGCTTGTGCGTTCGGGGCGTTCGGGGCGTTCGTCATCTTCAACGTCTTCACGGCCATCTTGAAAACTCTTATACCACTTGTAAACTCTTGTTTTACTTATAGCAGACTCACTATAGGCCTTTGTTAACATTTTACAGAATTTATTTAATTTTTTAAGCAAAATTGGATACAAATTCTTTGATCCATTTCTTTTAATGAACGAAAAATCGCCGAGCTCATAAAACACCTCTAACCTTAGCGACTGCCACAGACAAAGTAAACAATGAAAACAGCTAAAGTTTTTATCATACTTCGGGGGCATGTAATAAAGAAAATTTTATGACAACCGGTCCTCCGAACCCGCGAAATTTAACAATTCCCGTTATTTTCTAAACAGACCTCGTATTTGTTTATCTTCTGGGATTGATTTTATACCCGATCTTTTCTGCCTATTCACACTTTTAGATGTTAAAATTAAGTTACTAACTCCCGTAGATATTTTCTGCAAATAGGGTTGTATGGGTACCTTTCATTAAATGGGTACCTTGCTTGGTGACGAACGCCCCGAACGCACAAGCACATTAACAACCGATAAAAACATGGAACAAGTGGAAGAAATGGTTATAAACCATCAGAGAAGTCGCTGATGATGTTGGTATATCGATTGGCCCATCCCATGAAATTTTTTCAAATGTTTTGGGTATGAAACGCGTGGCAGCAAAATTTGTTCTAAAATTGTTAAATTTTGAACAAAATTTTTGGCCAAAAACAATACTGCAATGATGCCCCGCCTCCTTATTCGCCAGACATGCCTCTGTCTGACTTTTTCCTATTACCAAAAATAAAGAGAACCTTAACTTTTTCCTATTCCCAAAAATAAAGAGAACCATAAAGGGCCGTTTTGCAAGCATAGATGACAATAAAAGCGCATCGCTGAAAGAACTAAAGGCTATCCCAAAGATCGAGTTTTAGAAGTGTTTCGAGTATTGGAAGAAGAGCTGGCACCTGTGCATAATATCCAATGGGGACTATTTTGAAGGCGACAACATTAATGTAGACAAATAAATAAATATTTGTTTCATAAAACGAAAATTCCCGATATTTTCTGAACACACCTCGTATTTCACTTTACCCTACTACTAGGGCAGCAAGAAAATTTATTAGTTTGAAAAACTCACATGCTCAAATACTTAACAACCGTTAAAAAATTAAATACTATCAAATATATAATTATAATATTTGATGTCAAAAAATATTAATACTTAATATCCTTGACCCGATGTCGATACCTTTTTTTGTTCAAAAGATACCAGGGGAGACTTTGGAATCTCGTTGACAAAAACAAAACATTCAAGTAGAAAATATTACAAACTTTTATCCTTTAAATAAAATTTATATATTTTCTGACGCGTCATGACAAGACGAAACAAACGCGTGTTTTACAAATGTCATAACTTAGGTGATAGATGAACGTTAAAGGTAGCACTGAGAGATAACAGCATTGTCTGACACCATAAAGGTCGAGGACAATTTGCTTCATTTATTTAATAATTTAAAAGCAATACCCTGTATATAAAAGAAAGTATTTATAACAAGTTAATATATTATCAATTTTATTATGTTTTGTCCTATTATATATTAAGGAGGTATTAATATATCCTTGCAAGGAAACATGGGAATCATTTCCTCTTAAACTGCTTTTATTAGTTGCTCTGCTTTCCCAGGATTACTTTGAAGAGTTTTGATCCTTGTTTAACCTTTTCTCACAAATTCTTAATTGCATTAGAATCCGGTAAACAAGAAGGCTACTTTTAGCACACCTTTCATTTCTAAACAATTTTTGCCAACTCTGCTGTTATGTGGAGGTGCTTTATGGGTGAGGTGAGGTGATTTATAAAAAACACCGAATACAGGTTCCATAACTATTAAGTAGTGTAAAATAGAGTTGGCCATTTAATTTGTTTTTTAAAGCATTAAATGGATGAAATCAGAATTGGAGTACAATCATTCGTATTTCAAGAGGTCGCGACCGGTCGTAGGAGACAAACTAGGTTCCAATTGGTCCTCAAATACAAAATGCGCCCTCATTTACAATCAGAGTTGCAAAAAATTATTTATAAAGAAAAGGTGTGACTCTCTAGAGTGGCCTTCTTTTTCACCGGATCTTAATTCAATTGAGCACTTGTGGAATAACGTTTTAAGAAGGATTAGAGCTTGTTAAAAAATCCCAGCAAATAATGTTTTATAGGATCGGGATGTTCCCAAAATAGTATATTATGTATCAAGTTTGATAAACGCCATTTTATACACCAATTTAATTTAGGCACGAGCGAGCTTGCGAGCGAGTTCTTAAATTAATAAGTGTATAGAAAAGTTTATAAACGAGGTGCATACTATACTTTTTCTACGACAAATACTTATTATTATCTTAAAATGATTTAAATCAAAAATTTGTATAGAGCGCCATCTATGAAACAACAGGGGAAACTGTCAAATGTCACATTTTTACATTTTATAAACAAAATTATAAGGGTTATAAATCGAAATGTATATTGAAAATTGACAGTTTTTCACAGTGAAAGTAAAGGAAATGTTTTATGAGGACTTTACTGTAGAGTCCGTGCCCGAATTTAAGTTATAGTTTACTGCCGGAGAAATTAAAAGGTTAGTACAATGTTCATATAAACTTTTCAAATATTGGCGTTGAGAAACTATTTAATATTTTTGTACTTTTGTATTGAGATAATAAAATAATTTTCACATTTAGTATTATTTTACAAGAAAGGCACTTTATTTTAACAATTGTGTGACATTTGACAACTGTCAACTAAATTTAAACTAACTTCAGACCGTGACTAAAGCGCCGTAAAGCCACAACTTGTCAATGTGTATTTAAAAGGTCACTTAGTGTCATGGAAACATGTACGATAAAGGGCGTTTAAAAGGTGGGAGTGGAAAAATAATTTAATAACTTAATAGAAATGCTTAGCTTCCCCTGGCGCTAGAGGTGGCAACACTGATTATTAAATTATTATTATATTGTAAAGTGTTTTTTTCATAGAAATTTTTTGTTGTATTAATTGTATTAAATATAAAATTGCTTTTAATAATGTTTTTTTTACTTTAGAAATAAAGCTGGTTTTATATTTTCAAATCACTTATTTAAACTGAAATACTGTTTCTTATAATTCTTGTAATGCCATATAAATTTGGTGATGTGTATATTACTTATACTGTATCTACTGTTTTTATATATTGCAAATATTATATGTATTTTGAACAAACTTTAATCCTAGATATACCTAGCTCAACTAACAATTTATTAAGTTAATAAATGTATAACTAATATGTACATGAAAGGGTTTATGCTTTACAATATACATATTTGAAATATCGTTTGAATATGAATAAGTAAGTATTAACAAAGGTAAATTCGTATATCTAATATAGTTTTCTTTAGAATACTAAACGGAAACTTTGCGCTATCTTTGAAACGGCTTTTCATATCTCAGTTCTCAATAAAATTATATTACATATCCTTAACTTCTAAAAACAATAGTTTAATACTATAAGTTTTGTATTAAATTTGCATTATAAAGTTTAATATTTTAATATATTTTGTTAATTATTTTTGGTATAATTTTATTAAAATATTAAGTTGAGGTTCGATATACAATTAGACATTTATATTGGCATTAAGGTTTTAATTTTATTTCGTTTATAAATTTATTCTACAGTGTCCTGTAATTTTTTGTTATCTGCACTGATTTCGAGCTAAATTCCATAGATGGAACCACCCTTTACATGTAATTTCAAAGCTTTTTCATTATTGTACGGCGGTGTATAATAATTTGACTTTTAAACTGCCTAAAAAAATTAAGTCTTTCTGTAAATGTTTATGAGTGTTATAATATAAAAATTGTTATACGCTTGAAACAAATAGTACATTATCTAAAAGGCGAATAAAGCCCTTTTAAAAATGTTAATATTAAATAAAAAAATGTAATTAAAAAAATTATTTGTGTGAAAGATAATATCATACAAATGTTCGCCAAGGCTTCGGCAGTACACCTTAAAGGTTGAATAGTGACCATGAAATTAATTTTGTATGGCCTGAATTGGATAATATCGGTATTGGCCATTTGTGGTTTCAAAAGTAAGGAGCCAAATCTCTTATCGAAGCGAAGTCAATTGGCAACCAAGATCATCTCTTTGGATTTCTCCCTTTGCGGTTACCTCAAGAGTGAGGTATATGCCAACAAGCCAACAACAATTCCACAGCTAAAGACATATTGGTGAGATCTAGGAGCAATTATGAAGATATGTCATCAAAAATTTGTACTATAGAGAGGAGTTGTTCTGTCGAAGCCTTGGCGAGCATTTGGCCGATATTATCTTTCAAACATAATTTTCATGTAGCAAATAACATGACGCAGTTATAAGCATATTATAATATGCTTTTCCCGCCGTGTTGTTTATACGAGGGTATATCAAAAATGGACGGGATTGACTTTTTTATTGTTGCTTTATTTTACAATATTTACAACAATATACTATTTTTCTAAACTGATTTCGAGGTAAGTCATAAATGGAACCATTCTTCCTATGTAATTTCAATATATTTTTATTATGGAACCGCCGGTTTAATAGTATATTATTATACGAGAGATAATGCAGGCTATTATTCATAAGGATGAGGTTTGCATCTCGAGTCGTCAGGCGAGAGACGTAAATCATTCTAGTAAATAATGCGCATTATTTCGAGTGTAATACTATGCTTATTCTACTTCAATTAAGTAATTTTCAATGAATATAATTAATAAATATAATTGGACTTTTAAACTGCGTACAATTATAAATCCCTACAAGTACAAATATATTATAGTTCCTATAAGTTCCAGTTATATAGTTTTTAAAATTAAATTTTATTTAGGTATGTTATTTTAATGGGTGGAAGTTGGAGAGGGATCATTTCTCTTTAAAAGCTCTTACAGCTATTTTCCAACTTTTGAATTATATTGCCAGTAAAAAATTGTGTTGTTGGTTTTTGCTCAAAAATCGGGATTTTTCGACTTTTTCCCCTAAACTATTGTCTTGACACCAAAATTGTAAAAAACCTTTTTTGTAGAGAATTTAATTTCCTACAAGACAGATTAACAGCCGAAACCGCAGAATAAATTGTTTCTGAGATAAATTTCTAAAAACCAAGAGCAAAAATCAACTCCACAATTTTTTACTGCCAATATAATTCAAAAGTTGGAAATTAGCTGTAAGAGCTTTTAAAGAGGATTTATCCTTCTCCAACTTCCACCCATGGTCAAATGAATGCCATAAAATTAATGTAAAAAATATTTTACGGGTTAATTAAATGGAAAAACTTGACCGGTCAAAATCTCTTGTGGTCAATTGACTAGTCAATTGACCGGTCAGTTGACTAAGTACCGGTCACTGAGTAAAATTACTTAATTTTAAATAGAAACGTTTATTTATGGAAAAACAACTAACAAAAAATAAAGAAACCATTCTGAGGTACAAAAAACATTCATAAAATCATTGTTTTTAAGAACATTCACGTCTAGCTCGCAGCAGAGCAGCAAGGGCAGCCCAGCAGATAAGACCTGAAGATGGTACATGAGATTCTTTTAAGAATCAAAAACCGACAACACGGTGCTAGCATGTGTAGATAACAACACATCATTCTCTTCACTGAACCCACCCTCGCCATTGTCTTTACTCTCTTAAAATTAATTAGTCAAAAATGACCCAGAACACTATTTAAAAAGCATTATTATGATTGCACCATGGTCCACTACCGAACATTTTTTAATACTTTTGATATTTTCCGCTAGGTAGCGCCGCCTCACACTGGTCCGAATCGACTTATTCTCTGGCCAAAACTCGAAAAGTGAATGTAATAATGTGAAAATTTGTATTTTAGGGTTATTGGGGTCGCTGATTAGGAAATTGATATCAAAATTATTAAATTCAAAATGGCGGACTAAAAATGGCGGACTTTTTTGACAAATAATTGGCTAATCGTCATAAAAATGTTAATTTTTAGGTTTCTGGGGTCGCTTATCACAAATTTGATATCAAAATTATTAAATTCAAAATGACGCACCAAAAATGGCGGACTTTTACAAAAAATATTTAGTTAATTCTCCTAAAAAATGTTATTTTTTAAGGTTTTTGGGGTCGCTCATCACGAATTTAATATTAAAATTATTAAATTCAAAATGGCGGACTTTTTTGAAAAATAATTAGTTAATTGTCCTGAAAATGTTAATTTTTTTAGGTTTTTGGGGTCGCTTATCACGAATTTATTATCAAAATTATTAAATTTAAAATGGCGGGCCAAAATGACGGATTTTAAAAAAAAAAATAATTAATCGCCCTGAAAATGTTAATTTTTAGGTTTGTGGGATCGTTAATCATGAATTTAAAATCAAAATTAGTAAATTTAAAATGGTGGACCAAAAATGGCGGATTTAAAAAAAATTGTTAATCGTCCTGAAATTTTTAATTTTTGCAGTCGCTAATCATGAATTTGATATCAAAATTATTTAATACAAACCAATGTACCAAAAATGGCGGATTTTTTTTTAATTATTAATTTATTGTGAGTATTAGGTTCGGCCTAATTCGGTTGTAAGGTTACTAATTTAGTATTATTGTAATAATTGTCAAATGGGAAATGAAAAAATAAAATACACTTGCGTACAAAATTTCAATGTTTATTAAATTAAAATTATACTATTACATTAAAAGTCATAGTCATCAATGTCTATTTCTTCAGCTGCACTTTCTTTAATAGGTTCAAGAAGCTCAATGACAGCAGGATGCAATGATTCATTACCTTTCACCTTTAATTTTTGTAAGCTTATAATAAGCGGGTCCGAGGTTACAAGGAGCCGACAAAAAACGTCCGACATTGACTTTTCTCGAGATTTTCTTGAAAAATTTTCGCGGTACTGACGAATATCTTTGCATAAATAATTTTTTTTGTATATTTGTTATCCTAAATAATAATAATATTATAAAATCTTAAAAAATATATTTACTAAGCATCACTGCGTTTAACCGCGACTATTGTCTCAAATCCGGGCACGAACGTGTATATTATTGTTTTATTAATTTTCGCAGCCAATTTTTTAAGAACCTTATAATAGACACTTTAATGAACGTTTCCCCGTAAAAAACGTCTTCCGCAAATGCCCACATTTTAACTTATTCCAAGTAAAAAAAAAACGAAAAAATCGAAAAAAATTTCAAATCAGGCCATTATGTTAGTTTAAATTTTAACAACAAAATTTTTTTTTTCAAAAATGTAATTTTATAAAATTATTGTACATACCTTCAGAAACATTTTCCATTTTGAACTGTTAAAATCGAACAAGTCGTTAACGAAATAATAGCACTTTTGTTGCACAATCAAAATCAACACAATAACTGTTTCCAAGCAACTGCAAAAAATGGTTAAATAAAACTGCCCTAGGGATCAGGTTGGGCGATTTTATACCTAAACTCTTTGGTTTTTAAATACTTCAAACATTTCTCTACCTGTATGAATTAAAATAATGTCCTAATTAATAACTTTATTTTTGGGGTTTTGGCCAAGGTCAAGCACGATTCGGACCAGTGTGCGCCGCCGCGCGCGGTTGAATTAAAAGTGTTGACATGGTCAAAATGTCTCCTGTCAAAATAGGTAAAAATCTCGGTCAATTGACCGCGGTCAATTGACCAGGCACAACCCTACTTATAATTAAAATTAAGAGCTCTCCTTTGCAGGGATTTTTTTTCTATGTTTAGAACAATATTTCTTCTATGGAGTGAGAAACAAAAAATAGTAGTCTCAAACGAAGCACCCTAGTGCCCATACAACATTATCTTCTCTTTTAATGTGAAAAACTGCTTCTATATCAATTGTTAGTCTATTTTTAAGGAATAAATTTTGATTTTGAGGTACACAGAAAAATTTAAGATTTTAACGCCGGTATATTTCCAAGTTGGAAATTCTAACAGGAATTCCAATAAATACCACTGTCACTGTTTGTACCCTTAACAGTTCCCGTGTAAGAATTTTTAATACTTATATTATATTATATATATATATACGTCAAAAATGTTTATTGGGATGGTTACTTTATTTTCGTATAGATGTCGCTTTAATATTAAGTATTTATAGTAGGAAAAGTATTGTATGCAACTCGTTCATAAACTTTTCTAGGCACTCATTTAATTAAGCATTCGCTCGCTCGTTCCTGAATTAAATTCATGACTAACATGGCGTTCTAGGTTTGGTTTATTGTAAAATGTTAATACATAATTATACAAAACATACCTAAAAACTTAAATAATCAGAAAAAACAGTTTAAAACAAAAAAAACAAAAAACAGTGTTAATTGTTTTAAAATGTTACCAAAAAAATCTATTGTCTTTTTTATTATAATTTGAACAAAAATATAATTTATAATCTTATTTTAATCGTACCCACTTCACAATCCTTTTAAATTCGCCATGGCTTTTTATTACAAGAATACAAAACTTTACAGTTTTAGTACAGCAAATCAAATCCATAAAACATAATAAAACAAATTTAATTGATAATTGACATGTTCGTGGATGATTGTTGGTTAAATTTTAAAAATTCATCTTTGGAAAACAGGAGATTTTAACTATTGTACTTCGTGGGCAATATCTGCGCACGCCCGCAAGTTTCACAGGGCTTTTAACCTGTTCTCTCTGCAGTTGTTCCAGTAACTTTCAATCGAATACTTCCCTGCCGGTCCTGACTCCCAAAACTCACGCACATCACGCGCCGCACAAAAATATTGCCGATATGTGTCACAGTTTCGTGATTTGTGGACTATAAAAATTTGTTTCGCCGAACTCATAAACTCGATACACCATGTCTAGATACTTTATCGTTGTAGTTTTTTGTTGTTTGGTTTCGCAGTGTTTTGGAAAAATTGACTCGGAAAAAGAAGGTAAAAAATTAACTTTGCATGCCCCGAAACTTTGCCAAAAAGTCGACTTAAGAATGAGGGTGGTTATTTGTAGAGGTGATAAATTAAATCGGAGATTTCGGAACGGAAAGAAGTTACGTGGCGTATATATCAATTTTGTTCGGAACGTGATTACACACTATCTGACACCGATGTAAACATATACGTAGTACAAGAAATAATGCGATAGCACACGCGATATCATTCAAAGGGGAAGGATGTATGATAATAAATTCTCAACCCTTTATTCCTTTATAACTCATTTTCCATTCAGAATTTTTAAAGATAAATCTAAAGGATTCTTAATTACTCGAGCCGAGAAAAATCAATGGTTATTCCCGTCGTATTTTTTATTAACAACCTAATTTTCATCAAAAGTGTAGAGTAAACGAATACGAAATTGTCCATTATCTTACTGTGATATTGCATACTTATTTAGCGTAGCGCAGATGAGCAGTAATACCGAAATTGCGTAATATTCTCTGCGCACTAACAATTTTCCTAATTAACAACAGAATAAAATTATTAAATTTTTATTTTTTTATCAAAAATTTCTACGTCAAATAATAATAATATAACGAGATTTTATATTGCTTTAACTCTATCCTTTTAATCATAATATATAATATACAGGGCATTTCACATTCGTGGTCCATTAGAAGTTTCTGCACTATTTAAAATATCTGTGGTGTAAAGAGTAATCTTAAAATGGTGTCAAAATCCAACACCAAGTGGTGTCAATATAAACGCCATGAATTATGGTTGAAGATTTTATATACAGCAAACACCAAAACGGTGTTTATCTAAAAATATTTGAGAAGTGCACCTACACAAAAAAAAAGGAATAGTTTATTTAACTATATTAATTTATGTACTAAACCAGATAGTTATTTTATTTTTTAAAATTGGTTAAATTAACCCAGAAAACTTTAGTGAAACCAACCCGCTGTATGGTTCAGTTTACTAAATATGTTGTTTGTAAAATAAGAGTTACTTCAACCTAAAGCGCTCTGTTAAACCGATTAAAACAATTTCCGTGCATTCCCGGTTGCATAGTGTGTACCGATCGCGGCAAAGGTGGTGTGGATCACGTGATGTTCTTAAATCTCGCCTCTGTTGACTTACATGAGTATATAAGCTCAGGTAGTCCTTTGGTGTGACACAAGTTAATCGATACTAAAGAGACCTTAAATAGGTGGAAGCAGCTGTCAATACTTAATTATTTTAAGTTTGTGGAACGCACTAAAAACATTATCTGTAGCGAGTTAAAGGTTTAATTTTCTGGAATAATACCACTTTTTTCCCTTTTTTTCTAAATAGTATGATTTAATTGGACCAAAAACACAGAATTTAACACTGAAAAGGAGTTCAATTTACACCAGGTAAAATTTATTTTAATACTGTGTGAAAGTTAAATTTACTCCATTTTAGTATTTGAATTTACACTTGACCAACGAACCATATTTAACACCATTTTGGTTTGTATCGATATAGATGGTGTTAATTTGGTGTTAAAATGGTCATGAAATTTTGAACAGTGTGAGAAACGGAAAAACATATCAAAATCAAAAATAGCCTATCACGTTTTTGTTATTAGGTTTGCGAATATGGGGGTGGAATTTTTAAAATCCTAAAACATTCTTTAAAATATTCTTTGTCAATTCTTTAAAATTTTTGTTAAATTAACTTGAAAAGTTAAAAACTTTCCTAATTTAAACGTAACACAAGTAAATTAAAAAATATTTCGATTAAAGTAACTATTCCCTATACTTAAAGTTCATAAATTAAGAGATATTTAACAATTTCTAAAATTTTTTGTATCAAGAAACCTGTGACGGGTGAATTGACGGTATCTATGATTACCACGTAATCTGTCATTGTTGAAAATTTAATGTCGTAAATTTTTCAGGTCGTTGTAACTGTAACAATTTAATAAACCAACCATATTTTAGTCAAGAAGAGAAACGTCTAATGTGGAAGTAAGAATTAAGAAATGCTTAAATGGAAATGGAGGACACTTTAAACATTTAGTAATAAATTAGTAGTAAAAATTGTTAATTAAAATATTGTTGGTTTATTAAATTGTTACAGTTACGCATTTTTTTGTTGCTAAAATATTTCATAAAATATACTTTATATTTTATTGTCTCCGATGAGCTAGTAGTTCATCTAGTTGACATCCTACAGCTTTATTGACTTTTTTCAAAATTAGCATATACTTTTTGTAAAACTTTAAAATGGCTTGTTAATGTTTTTTAAGTCACTGACTGCTATTTTTATCAGTAATTTTGTTTACAAAACACATAATCAGTGAACAAATTGTTTATAACAACCTGAAAAATTATAAATACGTGGTAACCATAGAAACCATCAAGTTATCATAATTTGCCCTGGGTTTTCTAAAAAAAAATTAAAAATTGACAAGGAACAATGTTTTAAAATTCAAAAAATTCCACCCCATATTTGTAAACCTAATAACAAAAAATTTATAACCTATTTTTGATTGCCATTTGTCAAATTTTAACAAAAAAATTAAATTAAATTAACTCGAAAACTATTTAGATAAAGTACTTGGTATAGTAATTAAAATATATAGTATTACTGATTGTATGTAGAATTAAAAAATGTAAAAATATATGGGGTGTTTTATTTGAAATAACAATTAATAATTATCTATTGTTATCTGCACATATTTATCTAAAGGTCATTGTAGAATAAATTCATACGCATAACCTATAATAGTACATATATGTCAAACGTCAAACTTATGACAAAACGTGAGAATTTTAATGTAAGTACAGAATTATTAAACGCTTAAAATAGTATATTATTATACGAGACATCGAGTCGCTAGACGAGAGACCTAAATCATCCGAGTGAATATTGCGCATAATCTCGAGTATAATACTATACTTTATCTACTCCAATAAGTAGATAATTAAATGATTTTCAAAATTAAATAAATAAAATCTGACATCTGTCAAATGGTTAACCTTACTTTTTACCAATTTTAAATGTTATTATAGTCGCCTTCTTCCAATTTAAAACTCGATTGGTTCAAATCACAGTGAATACTGAAATCGGCCAATCACTGATGCCTAACAACGTGAATACTGAGTTTATTATTCACGTTGTTAGGCAGGAAATTTATAATGCTTAACAATATTCACGGAAAAACACCAAAATTATACAATAGGAGTAGATAAAAAATAGTATATACAACAGGGCGTAGAAAGCATATTAACTGCCTCGCTCAAATCTGCAGTTTCGACTGCGAACAATGAGCTTGATTTTAATAATGCCTATTAGATAATGTCCTAATTTCCTCACTAGTTAAGTCTTTTTAATGTAAGTCAAAGAAAAATACTAAGATGTGAGGACAAAATAATAATATTTAATGGGCACTTTATTTTATTTAAATTTTGTAATAATTTTAAGCCATATTTTATTATAGTAGGTTTTAAAAATGCAATCTCTTAAGAGATAAGTATCAATTTTACGTTTAAATTAATATTTTGACTTTCTTTCTTTTTATACGACCTACATCAAAAAAATTAACTAGTGAGGGATCAGAAAAAAATATAAAAAAAAACTTTTTTTATTATAAACTTCAAAAAATAAGTATTGCCACCCTCATATATTAGGTACCTACCTATTTAGAAAAAAATTGTTTTCGATTTTTCAACGGCTCACACCTGAAATAGGTGAACAAAAGATTTTATCTTCAAGTGTTCTGTAATTTAAGTTTTATTACTGTCAACGCTCACCACCAAAGTATTTGATTATCTCCCTAGGCTGTAAAGATCATTTAGAGAGATCAGGTGAAGTTTTTTACATTCTAGTCTGCAAAAATATCAATAAGTGCTGACAGGTCTAGAGCTATCTAATCTCACTTTAGACTTTCAATAATTGTAATTATAATAATTATAATTACAATTATTGAAAGTCTAAAGTGAGATTAGATAGCTCTAGACCTGTCAGCACTTATTGATATTTTTGCAGACTAGAATGTAAAAAACTTACAATTATTGTAAGTACGTTTTGTGTATTGTTTAACAAATAAAACTGTGCCTTGAATGTAATGTTCAAATTTTGAGGTCTGCACAAAAAGACCCACGTCTTAGCCTTGTGAAATAAATAACTATTATAAAAAAAGCTTTAAAGGTTGTGGAAGATTGAATGTCGAAAAACATTCATGTTAAAATTTGATTTCTTAATATTTATACTAAGAATATATCAGTAGGTATACTAGAAACACCAAGACATATTTTTGTAGGAAATTGAAAGCTATAAAAAAGGTCCAATATCATTTAATGATAAATTCAATCTTTTAAAAGTTATTTAATAAATAAATTCACTCTTTTAAAAGTTATTTAAGAGTTAAATTTCAATATTTTTCTACCTTTTCCGTGAAACTATCAAACTTATCGCAAAATCGTAAAGAACCTTTTTTGTATAGCGTTTCATTCCGCTTAAATTATCTTTTACAAAGTTTTCAAAATTCCTGGAGGATCTTCAGTTATTTGCATTTAAAATGTAACTTAATAAAAAAATCTTATTCCGGTCACTTTTAAATATTATGAAAATATTTAACTTTTGAAAGAATGAATTTATCATAAAATGATAAAATGCGTCTTTCTGGTTCACTGATCTATTAATAAGTTATAAATATTCCATTTTATTTCAATAGGAAATAGAGATTCGCAAAGAGGGACCTTAGTATTAATATTAGGAGATTAAATTGACATTACAATATTTTCGATATACTATTTTTTTAAACAGTCTGTTTTTAAGGCTAAGCATGGGTATCTTGCTTATCTTATCTGTCTTACATATAATAAATGATACTTAAACACAGTGTATTAAAAAACATTTGATCACATCATTTTGGAATACTTTGTATATTTTACCACAGGCACCAAGCATATATGCTTCTATAATATTGCACTATTATTTTATTTAAACTTAATTACCTTTTATTTAAAAATATAAATATAAAAACCAAAATGATATTTCATTTTGGTTTTTATATTTATATTTTTAAATAAAAGGTAATTAAGTTTAAATTTGAATTTTTTAAAACTCCATTTTTTACCAAACAGAACTTGTTTACTATAAAATCTTATTACAACTTTAAATGTGTATTAAATGACCCACACTAAAAAATAGGGTGAAAACTTACCATAAGCAATATGTCTGGATTTAAGGGAATTTAGAGGAACACGGGGTGCACAGATTATAGCATTATTTCTTTTTCCCTTTTCCGGTATATTAGGTGAATTCAAGGGTGCTTTAAAAGAAAATCTACTAAATTAACGCATGAAAAAAAAACTTTAAACTGAATTTTACTTGGTAGAGATTATATTTACTTGTTTACATATCAGTCTTTTTACATAATTTATTCGAACTTTAAGTTAAATTAATAATATATTTATAAATATTTGTTATTTTAAACGATTGTGTAGGTAAATTAATTAAATTGCTTTCTAAAAATATAAAAAAAACAAATAAGAAAATATATTTATCATGACATTTGTCCATTTTCTTTTCTACTACGTGTTTTTATGCCATGCAACGTCGCTTAACCATACGCGTGAAAAATGTAGTAAAATTAAATACGTAGCATGTAACTATTAGTGACATGAACTAAAATGGATGGATGGAAATGCTTATTTGGATAATTATTGTTAATTAATATGTTGGCAGTGAGCTTTGTAGAATATTAACTCCTACGTTGCATTGATGATTAAACCAAAATTTTAATTAAAATATTTTAATATACCATATGCAATATGTATTTTAGGGTAGTCGTCATTTCCCAAGTTGTCTTTAAAGATTAAAGTTTGAAATAAATAAAAGAATATTTTTAAGATGGGTATTACGAAAAAAATGTATTGGACCTTTTTGTAGAGCTTAACATTTTGTATATTGTATATTGTTTTATTACCGAGTTATCAATTTGTGAACACTCTGTATAAGCTATAGTAACAAAACCAGGCAAATGTATAGTTCGTTTAATACCTAAAGAAATGACATATTGTTTTTGCAAAATTTTTGCCAAAATTTATACAGTCCATAAAAAATGATTTTTCTTTAAAATTTGAATTTACTTTTTGACCATCCTGCACTGTTCAAAATTTCATGACCATTTTAACACCAAATTAACACCATAAATGGTCTATATCGATACAAACCAAAATGGTGTTAAATATGGTTCGTTGGTCCGGTTTAAATTCAAATACTAAAATAGTGTAAATTTAACTTTCACACAGTATTAAAATAAATTTTACCTAGTGTAAATTGAACAGGGTGAAATATTATGTGTTTTTGGTCAAATTAAATCATACTACACAGAAAAAAAGAAAACAGGAAGTTCCTTGACGCATTATTACTATATTACCAGTGGTATTATTCCAGAAAATTGAACCTTTACTCAAATACTTCAAATATTGTATTGTATTGTATTTAGTATCGAACAACTTGTAGTGTCACACCAAAGCAAAGGACTACCTGAGCTTATATACTCTTCATGTAAGTCAAGAGAGGCGAGATTTAAAAACATCACGTGATCCACACCGCCTTTGCTGCGATCGGTACACACTATGCAACCAGGAATACACGGTAAATTGTTTTAATCGTTTTAACAGATTAGTTTAGGTTGAAGTAACTCTTATTTTACAAACAACATATTTAGTAAACTGAACCATAGAGAAGTTTTGTTTCACTAAAGGTTAATTTAACCAATTAAAAAAAAAATATATCTGGTTTAGTACCGTCAAACTAATCTTTGTTTATATTAACTTTCCCACAGTTGATTTAAATAAATCCTTATGGGTCAACTAAATTAATATAGTTAAATGAACTATTCCTTTTTTTCTGTGTAGGTGCACTTCTCAAATATTTTTAGATAAACACCGTTTTGGTGTTTAATGTATATAACATTTTCAACCATAATCCATGGTGTTTATATTAACACCACTTGGTGTTGGATTTTGACACCATTTTAAGATTACTTTTTACACCACAGATATTTTAAACAGTGTGTTAGGGGTTTTTAGGTATGCAAAATTTAGAAGTTATCTGTTTTGAAATTTAAAAAATGCCTGATAACTTTTGACGTTTTTGGAGACCTTCTATTAATCAAAGAGGTCCATAAAAATGAAAATGTTTTTTTTTCTTCAAAAGATAGAGCTTTTCGAGTACTACATCTTTTTTCTAATGGGTCCAGTAAGGTAAGTGACGTCAATTTTGAAGGAAAGCTTCCATAAAAAAAATAAAAACAGCTTTACAAAATAATTATAGTTATTAAAATTAAAAAATATATATATAAAATATGTAAACTTTTCCTTACAAATTAAAAGAAATACAAAAATTTCATTAAAATTATATTATCTACTCCTTCATTAACGAGCTCTGACTTTATGGTGTTTAAGTCACGGGCTGAAGTTAGCAACAGTAGCTTTCGGGCATTTTAGTCACGGGGTGAAGTTGGCTATATTATAAATGAGAGAAATGTAAGGTTAAATCCTTTAAAAGTTGACAGATGTCAAATTTTTAACAAATAAATTTTAAATTCTACTTTGTGTTCGACGTATATAAAGTATAGTATGCAACTCTTTTTATAAACTTCTCTAGACACTCGTTTTCATTAAACACTCGCTCGCAAGCGTCGCTCGTGCCTAATTAAACTCGCAACTAAAATGGCGTTTATAAAACTTGATACATAATATACTATTAAGAAATTAATATTTTAAAGTACCTACCAAGTAAGTTTTTACGAGACAAATAAATTTGAATGTTTCGTGTCTAAGAGTGGAAAATTAGAAGGATAAAATTAAGTAATTAATAATAAAATTTTAGTATGTATGTGCCTTGTTGTTAGAAAGTTTCAGGCTGAGAATAAATAAACAAGTTAAAATATAGTTTGAAACAAATTTAAAGTTTTAATCAGGGATGCATGCATTCTATTCAATTACTTAATCCGAACTCTTATTATTCCACATTTGTGTGCTAGGCGGTAGATAGGAAAAAGTTGAAAAGACATTACTTGAACGATGCTAAATCACAACTACTTAGGTTTAGAAGCAGACTGGTGGTTGTTTGCTGTCACGAACGTTGGAAGTTTGCGCTCGCTGGCTTCCAGTTTTAGAACACCGACTCCCAATTCCGATCACGTCTTGCCTAGACGCTAATTGCACTTCTTCTTAGAATACTTCGAGAGATTTAGTTAGCGCCCAGGCTTTATTTGCAGAAATGCTTTATCTTTTCTCGAAGCATTTGCTTACGTGATTCTTAATTACTTCATTACGTTGCCACTCACTTCATTTAGTTTATTTACGGATTTTCTTCTTTTTCCATCCACAGCCTCACATCTTCCACCGTAACTAATGTAAGATAACCATAATATGAGTAGGTACCTATATAAAATATGCTTTAAGTGACACAAAATATTACATGATGACATATTAAAAAAAAAAAAATTGTTTTAATGCACCAAGTTTTATAAATGCCATTTTGGTTACGAGTTTTATCAGGCATGAGCGAGCGAGTGTTTAATAAAAACGAGTGTCTAAAGAAGTTTATAAAACGAGCTGCATACTATACTTTATCTACGACGAACAGAAGATTTTAAAGTAAATTAAATACATAAATATTTTGACATCTGACAAATTTAACCTCATTTTTTTTTCAATAAATGTTCCTCGTGGCGTACGCATTGCTCTATGAGAAAGTGTGAAATATAAGTATTTTTTTGACCAAGAAAATACAAGATTGGATTACCGATATAGAAATATTTTTTAAAGAAAAGGAGAAATTCATATAAAAGAGACTTAAGCTAAACATTTTTATATGTGCACATAGTGAGAACAAAAAAAAATAGAATATTTGAGAAAAAAAGAGAAGACATTGCAATATTTTATTCGGTAGAATTTTACTAGTTATTAGTGACTGCTTTGTCACTATAACAATTAATAAAATACGACTTATTAATTAATTTAAATAAAGTAAAAATATTTTTCCTTTTATAAATATTTGAGTGGTTTATCGTTGAAAACCCGACTTTTCAAGTATCCTCAAAAAAAATCAGAAGAAATCCTTGGAATGTATATATCTACAATGAAGATTCTACATATATCAGCCTATAACAAATTTAGAGATCAGTTTCGAAGATTGCAGATCTGAACTGTGTTTTTTTTTTTCGTAAGAATGAAAGAAAGTTAACTATAGTTTATATAAATTGGTTTCGTTTTATTAAGTATTATTACCAGGTATTTTTACGTAAAACTTAACTATTGGTTAATAAATATAAGTAATATTTTTTATATTATATAAAATATATTATTTTTAAAGGCAGTTTCTTCGTAAACCGGGTATAAGGTCCCAACGAACTTTCTATATAATTTAAGAGAGGGAGTGGAAATCGTTTGAGCTGAACATTTTCATAAATTAGCTGGGCTACCTGCCAATCTGCGGTTGCTACATTAATACAATTATAATTGTATTGTATTAATAATTATTAACCAATACCTGCCAAAATCTGGTCATATAAATCAGAAAATTAATCAGTATTATTTTTGCTGTTTACCTATATTTTTGATCTCATCTGTATACATATGTACATTGATCTCACCTTTCTATAAAATTCCCTATGTCTTTTTTAAGTGGATTAACATTTTTGTGTATGGGTGAAAATGATTATTTTTTATTTTTGGTTGTCTCACTGTTAGTCTAAAATGTGGTTTTTGGGAAGCCACCACGTCTAGTAATAACATAACATAAGTGGTTCTGCACTAATGCAAAAATTTTAAGAAATAAAACATTTTGAATATTAGAGCTTCACGGAAGATAGCTTCACGGAGGTTTGGATTTTGTATGTTTTTTTAAAAACATCCCTTTGTATATTTGAAATAAGTTATTGTATCTTTTGACACGTTAATATTTTTTTAAAATAAAATTGTACATTCATAAAATATTTAAAAAAAAATCTACTTACTGAGATATTACACTTCACGGTGGATAGGTTTTTAAATAGCAAATTAATAAACTTAAACTTTTGAATTATAAAACAGCAACACCCTCATCTGCATATAAATTCTAACTGACCTTCAGGAATCACATGCATCTATAATGTCGTAAACAGAGGTTTTTGCTAATTTAAAATGATTAAAGCGCCATCCGTTGCATAAAATTTAAAGTAAAAACAGATTCACGGAGGATAGAATTAATTTTTGTAACACCTACATAAATGGTTATTAAAATTATTTCTATTAATTTTTAATAATATTTTATATTTGATTCGATTGCTTTGGATGTGTTTAATTTACTTTTACTACCTTAGATATTTGAAAACATATAGGTTAGCCTAGAAAGAGTAAGAATAAGTGTAGGTCAAACTCATTTAGTTTCATTAAATATCTCGGGGTAACACCATCAGTGGAGATTTCGTGATAAATTTTTTCAAAATGATTGATTGATTTTTTTATTATTATATTTTCAAGAACCGAATATATTTAAAAACTGTTATTATTTTTATTTTTAATATATTTATTTTATAATTGCATATAAAAACCTTATTTTCTTCCGGTTTTATAATTATTTATAGTTTTAGAAAAAATAAAATCTTAATCAAAAAAATTTACTACCCTCCTGACATGACAGGACATGAACTTAACTTTACTGCTACTTCCATTTTCGCTTGCTTCGATTTATGACATCTGCATTCTTTACTGCAGTCTTTGATCATTTTCTTGTGTTTTATTTAAAATAAAAGTCACTGCAATTAAAAAAATCCCTTTTTGAATGTTTACAATGTTTTATAAAGAAGTTACAAACAATAATGTTGGTTTTAATGGTATTGCTTTGTACAAGTTTAAAATACGTTTTAGTTGTTTAAAATAAAACAGTAAACACAAACCCGGGCTTTTATCGGTTGAGTTCTGAATATGACCATTATATTTTTTGCGAAAAAACTGTAAAAATGCTTACAAACCTAATTTATTTACGTTTAATTGATGGAAAGTGCAATCTGCAAAATCCTGTAATTGAAGCTTTTGTGCCGTTGTTGAATAAATTGTGTGCAAAAATATTTGGCAAAATAACCGATAATACCTTTGTATTCGTTTCTCTGTTTGAAAATTTTTAATTGAAATGTCTGTACTACGCTATTTTTTGGGTAATTAAAAATTAAAAAAATATAAATTCGTTAGTGATACGCGTAAAAGCTTTATTTAATGGCACGTTACGGACCATCACGTTTGTTGAATCTTTTAACTACGATTTTGATGGTTTGGATGGATTTCAAGTTAAAATGAAATCGTAGGGGAATAGAGCCAAACAAATCGAAATATAGTTTCAGCTGCGTCATCTAAAATTAAAAATATACAAAATAATACGGTAAAAGGTACAATTTTAAAATGAATATTTGATTTCTTTTCGTCGTTTATCTTTTTAATATAATAGGGTGAATATATTGAGATGTCCCCAAAGTGAAAATGATTATTTTTTATTTTTGGTTGTTTCACTGTTAGTCTAAAATGGGGATTTTGGGAAGCCACCAACCAGGTCTAGTACTAACATAACATAAGTGGTTCTGCACTAATGCAAGAATTTTAAAAAATCATACATTTTGAATATTAGAGCTTCACGGAAGATAGCTTCACGGAGGTTAGGATTTCGTATGATTTTTTAAAAACATCCCTTTTTATATTTGAAATAAGTTTTTTTATCTTTTGACAACTTAATATTTTTTAAAAATACAATTGTACATAAATATTTATAAAAAATCTACTTACTGAAATATTCTAATGGATAGGTTTTTAAATAGCAAATTAATGAACTTAAACTTTTGACACACCTACATAAATGGTTATAAAATTGAAGGTATCCAATGGTTACTATCAATGCATGTTAAAAAACTCCTAATTCTAATAATTCCAGTTTAACATCTCTTTAACATCTTTGAAAAAGTCGTTCATTCATAATAATGATTCATCATACAAATAACATCATGCAGCAGTAATAGTTTTTCCATCCACCATTATAACACTATAGTGTGATATCCACTTTTATGTGAAATATTTAATAACTGTAAATATTATTGTAATATTTTACTTAAATAAATACGATTATTATTATTATTATTATTATTATTATTATTATTGAACTCCTTGATGTTAGTTTTACTATATAGATTTGACTTTGCAGTTTAGCTTTTTAATACTTTAATAATTTGGTCACTACTCTTTAAAAGCAATTTTTTTGCTTAAAGTTTGTACTAATTAAACTTTAATAACAAATAATCATTAGCAAAGTTAAAATCAATTAAATCGCGATTTTGGATGATGAAGATATTATTAATATCAAGATTTTTGTTAAGAAGCATGGTTAAAACTGCAATTGTAATTGTTAAAGTTATTGGGTTAAGTGCTCATAAAACAATTAAAATTATTTTTTCATAAATAGGTTTTCCGAAATTCAAAATAATATTATTAATGTTTATTTCAAAGTCAAATTAATTTAAACACTGAATGTATGTTAAATCAATTGTTTTTTATTATAGTAAATTATACTTACTAATGACAAAATATACAATTTCATATTGCGAATGGTTTACTTTAAAGTAGTCTATCAATTTTTTTTCAGTTTTCTTTAATGATACAGTGTAGGATGGTGTGAATTTTAGTTATATATGTAAAGGCCTTAAAGGTAAAATTTACAGGAACCCTACTAAAATACTTAACCATAAAAATTGTTTTATTTTTCTTTTTATTTATTTATTTTGGTAACATTTTTTACAGAGAAAACTATAAATAAAACAAATTCACATTAAAGCTTAAAAGTTTTTAAAATGGCTTAAAGTGGTATTTATGATCACATTAGGAAAACAGTAAGTTAAAGTTATTGTATGTCTTTATGGCCTTAATAGTGAAATATTGTACCTTGTATAAAGGTCAATGTAAACAAAATAGTTTTGTAAAATTTTATTTAGTAATGGAAAATTTGTTTTGCTCATTTTTCCTCCGGTTAGTTCGAAATTGTTTTTTTTACAAATTTGACAATACAATGATATGTCAGTATTATTGGAACTGCACTTAGAATATTGTTAAAGCGAATTGTCTTTGTTACTAGTAAAATATTTGGTTCTATAAACTGCAAAATAAATTTCTAAATCGGAACACATTTAATAATAAATTTTATAATTCTCTTAATATTTGGCAAATAAAAAGGAGCTTCTTTCTCTTTCTCTAGTATTTCTAGTCTCATGCGCATGTGCGATAATTTTGTAAATTCAAGAATTGTCAACAATACATTTAAAGCCTACGAACTGAACATCATTTTTAAATAAATAAGTATATTTTTCACAAAAGAGAGGAATGCACAGCTAAATCGCGCACGTTATTTATGTTTCGAGTTGCAAGTAAAAACTAAAAAAACTTTGGTTTATTACTAGAATTCTATTTATGTACTTATTCCTTATATCATTGATTAGGAAACTTAACACTTATATGCTTATATAGTTACGTTAGTGTGTGTATTTTGTCTAAGTGAAAATGGTGAATTATTGTGTGTTTAATTGTAAATAAAATTCAAGAAATAAATTATAACTTTACCTGATATAATTTATATTTAAGTTTGATTGATTTAATACAAAAATAATTGTTGTACAAACATAACCTTAAAATCGAATATTTTAATATTTGAGTTCTCTAAGAAAACGCCGACAACTGCATTTTAAACGACAAAATTTACCTATGAATTAATGACAACATAATATTAGGTATATATAATTCATAATATAATAGGTACTAATAATATTGGTATTATACTGTTGAGTGAATACTTTCTTAATCAACCCTTTTAATAATGCTAAATGCTGTTTGAATTCAGATGACTTATTTGTATTATGATTTTTACTGAATTAAAATGTATAAAATTTTCACGTAAATCATTACTAAAATAAAATAATAAAAAATAAAATAATAATTAAAAATTTAAAAACTGATTGGTTCAAATCACAGTAAGTATTGAAATCGGCAATCACTGATGCCTAACAACGTGAATAATGAGTTTACTATTCCCGTTGTTGCTGGGCGGTTAAAATGGTTATAACTATAAAAGAAAAAAACCAAATAATATGCAATAGGAGTAGATAATAGTATATTATGTATCAAGTTTGAGAAACGCCATTTTATACACGAATTTAATTTAGGCATGAGCGAGCTTGTGAGCGAGTGCTTAAATTAATGAGTGTATAGAAAAGTTTATAAACGAGGTGCATACTATACTTTTTCTACGACAAATACTTATTATTATCTTAACATGATTTAAATAAAAAATTTGTATAGAGCGCCATCTATGAAACAATAGTTGAATCTGTGTGTCACCGTCAAATGTCACATTTTTATATTTTATAAACATAGATTATAAAAGTTTTAAATCGAAATGTATTTCTTAAAAATTGACAGTTTTTCATAGTGAAAGTAAAGAAAATGTTTTATGAGGACTTTACAGTGGAGTCCGTGTCCGAATTTAAGTTATAGTTTACTGCCGGCGAAATTAAAAGGTCAGTACAATGTTCATATAAACTTTTCAAATATTGGCGTTGAGAAACTATTTAATACTTTTGTATTTTTGTATTGAGATTATAAAATAATTTTCACATTTAGTATTACTTTACAAGAAATGCACTTTATTTTAACGATTGTATGACATTTGACAACTGTCAACTAACTTAAAACTAACTTCAGCCCGTGACTAAAAACCTGTTGCTAACTTCAGCCCGTGACTAAAGCGCCATAAAGCCACAACTTGTCAATGTGTATTTAAAAGGTCATGAAAACATGTACGATAAAGGGCGTTTTAAAGGTGGGAGTAGAAAAAGTAATTTAACAGAGTAATTTATATTTAAATTATCTCACAACTCCAAAAAACACGAACTACAAAGCAAACTTGGACTCTTTATCTAGCATAATAAAAATCGCCATGGTTTAATTATCATGGCGCTTGTGTCCTAATCAAATAAAACCTGTGCACTTCTACACGTATTTCTAAAAACTTAAACGTAATCAAAGTGGCAGGCAGGTACTACTTCCCTTTTATTACTGTACACTTTAATCGTGCTTGCTGCTGCGTTTTATTTCGCAAGCGTCCAAAAAGGTTATAATGAGATTTTAATGTTATATTTAGCTAATTAGATTTATAAATATATTAGTTGATTTCATGTTAGATAAAAATCTTATTCCCCTTGTTATTAGTAGAATATAAGCACTAATTACCTAAAACGAACTGAGGGCGAGCTTTACTATAATAACATGTATTATTATAAATGTAAATTAATTCAATCTTTATTGCAGCTAATAATAATTTGTTATTTTAATGCAACCAGATTTTTATAAAAAGGTGTCTAAATGGGTTACTATAGCACCACACTACGCAATAGAAGTAATTTTATTCAAATTTTTAATTATTTTTGCAACGCGCGCGTCATCTGGTGGCGCTCGATGGCATTATTGACAAGGTTTGTCATCAATTCATTTAAAGCATAACTGCACATTATTTTTAATTGATAAGAATTTTTTCACAAAAGAGAAAAAGGCATAAGTCCTACTCGACAAATTTTGTTCGCAAAGTTTCAATTGCACTGCTAAATCGCGTACGTTATTTGTGATTCATATTGCAAGTAAAAACTGCAAAACTTTGGTTAAGTACTCGATTTCCATTTATTATTCCTTATATCATTGTAATTTATCTAAGTGATCATAGTGAATTATTGTGTTTTTAATATTATAACCCAAGAAGCCATTTGGTACGTATATTTTTTGATATATTTAAGTAATGATAACATTACCTAATATAATTTATATTTAAGTTTGTCATTTTTATGAAATCTTACAAAAATAATAATTATACAAACATAACCTAAAATTGAAAAAGAGAAAATATATCTACGAATTCATGGCAACATAATATTACATGCAATATATAATATAATACCCATTTTAGTTTATTTACCGTTGAGTGGAGACTTTCTCAATCAAAGCTGTTTGAATTTAGACGACTTAATTATTTAATAATTATTACTTAATTAAAATGTTTCAATTTTCACTTTTTTCTAAAATGTGTTTTTATTACATTTAATATGTGCGATTTATATTTACAGGGAATTTATGGAATTTATTTCTTCATTCGGATTTTCACTATTAAAAACTTAACCCAGGATTTTCAAATCGTTCCACGTTTTTTTATCGATATTTTTAACATTTTTCGGCCTTATTCCCAAAAACACGTTTGTAACATACGCGTTTGACAGCTGATTATTAAAAATTGTAGTTTGGTTACGATGCATCGCGATGGTGGCGCTACTAGCCATGCTTTTTTAATTGAAAAATTAATCATTTGATATAAAACTTTTTTTGGGACATATAATGTATATTTTTTTAAAAACGAGTATACAAGGTGTGTTCAGAAAATATCGGGAATTTTCGTTTTTTGAAACAAATATTTATTTATTCGTCTACATTAACGTTGTCGCCTTCAAAATAGTCCCAATTAGATATTATGCACATGTGCCAGTTCCTCTTCCAATATTCGAAACACTTCTAAAACTCGTTCTTTGGGATAGCCTTTAGTTCTTTCAGCGATGCGCTTTTAATGTCATCTATGCTTGCAAAACAACGGCCTTTTAAGTTTCTCTTTATTTTTGGGAATAGTAAAAAGTAAGACAGAGGCATGTCTGGCGAATATGAAGGTCATCATTACAGTATTGTGTTTGGCCAAAAATTGTGTTCAAAATTTAACAATTTTAGAACAAATTTTGCTGCCACGCGTTTCATACCCAAAACATTCGAAAAAATTTCATGGGATGAGCCAATCGATATACCAACATCATCAGCGACTTATCTGATAATTTATTTATTTTTCCATGTTTTTATCGGTTGTTAATGTGCTTGTGCATTCGGGGCGTTCGTCAACTCAACGTCTTCACGGCCATCTTGGAAACTCTTATACCACTTGTAAACTCTTGTTTTACTTATAGCACTCACTATAGGGCTTTGTTAACATTTCACAGAATTTATTTCATTTTTTAACCAAAATTGGATACAAATCCTTTGATCCATTTCTTTTAACGAACGAAAAATCGCCGAGCTCATAAAACACGCCTAACCTTAGCGGCTGCCACAGACAAAGTAAACAATGAAAACAGCTAAAGTTTTTATCATACTTTGGGGGCATGTATACCAACATAATAAAGAAAATTTTATGACAACCGGACCCTCCGAACCCGCGAAATTTACCATTCCCGTTATTTTATTCTCGAATAGGCATTTCGAAATCTAGCATCAAAAATAATTATGGATCAATCAGATGAGGTTTTTGTAAAAAATTCGACTACTTTAGATCTGATTTACCTCATGTATTGTTTAACAAACAAATACAATTTTAACTTAAATATCAAATGTTATATGTCATAATCACTATAAATAGTGATCAAATAAAGTCGAATGACTCAGGCTTAGATTTAAAATTAGTAAAACTCAAAATTCTTCTTGTACCTTTTTCTACTTTATCTTTGTTTCTTGTTGACTTTCTCTTTTTCCTTAAGGGAAATATCCCTTTTTTATCTTTATCATTTTTTTTTAATTTCCAATGTTCCATATTTCTTTTCCCTTAAGGGACATTTCCCTTTTTTATCTATCTTTATCATCTTTTTTTTAATTTTCAATGTTCCATATTTAAAGCTTTTTTTTCGAGTGTATTTGTAAATCAGTTAATTTGATGGTAAAAAATGGTTTTAAGAATATGTGTGTTTTTTGTCAATTTCGATTTGTAATTTATTAAATGCTAATATCCAATTTAGGAGCTTTTGTGAGTTGTTTTGATTTTTACCTGTCTCTTTATTGTCACTATAACTTAAATAACTTTTACAACCAAATGGAAAACAAACCACCATTGTATTTTAATATTTACGTTTTTAATTCCTTTACAAGAAAAAAAAACAAAACAAACTTGTAAAGTTGACACTGACAGTACGGCTCACACATTGCATGCTTTAATAAAAATAAACAACAATGGTCATTCCTTTAATATGTATATGGTGCAAACCATTGTTTTAGTCATGAGGCCAAAACCAAAAAAATAAAATATTTTGGTGAATCTCACGAAATGTCCCCCGATGGTGTTACCCCGTGATATTTAATAAAATTAAATGAGTTTGACATACACTTTTATTGTGTTTTGATCTTTCATAATTAAGTAGTTTTTTTACAATGTTTTAAAAGTCTAAAACCTATCCTCCGTGACTATTACTCTTTCTAGGTTAACCTATATGTTTTCAAATATCTGAAAAATTTTATGCAACGGATGGCGCTTTAATCATTTTAAATAAGCAGAAACCTCTGTTTACGACATTATAGGTGCATGTGATTCCTGAAGGTCAGTTAGAATTGATATGCAGATGAGAGTGTTGCTGTTTTATAATTCAAAAGTTTAATTTCATTAATTTGTTTTTTAAAAACCTATCCACCGTGAAGTGTAATATCTCAGTAAGTAGATTTTTTTATAAATATTTTATTTCAAATATACAGGGTGTTTAAAAAAAACATAGAAAATTCTAACCTCCGTGAACAGTCAAACAAACAAAAATAAAAAATAATCATTTTTACTTCGGGGACATCTAAATATATTCACCCATTTATAAAATTCAATAAAAAAAATGGTGCTAGTTAAAATAATACAACCGAAAAAAACTTAAATTTCCATCAGATTTGTTTCAATATAAAAACCTATCTTACTTAAAAAAAATAAACCGTATTCCTTTAAAAACTATTAATAATAATTTGTATCTAAAAGGATAAAAAAAGCAAAATACTGTCGCGCAGTGAAATTGGCCCATTAATATTTTATGTAAAAGAGTTCAGACGCCAGGATCGTTAATTTAAGCAAATTATGGGTTAAACCCCCCAAGCCTCGGTCTGCAAATTAATTGAGATGGAGATTGTGCATTTAATATTCTTAAAATATAAAGCCGCAAACCAATCACCCAAAACAGAGAGACAAACCGCAACCCGGGCCGCAATACAGATCTGCTTATCCCCCAAGAAACATCCATTATCCCAGAATCAATGGACCTCTAGATTAGTCCGAGGTGCCTTCTTAGAGCTCAATGGACCAATTAAGAGGCCGATTACTGTTCTGTTCTGGAGCAAATTACTTGATGGAAGTGCTTGACGGGCTGCAATTAAACCAACATTTAAAATATGCATAGATATAAATTACTGCTCGGAAATTAAATTTCCGATGGCTTAGAACGGCGACTGCGACAGACTAAACAGATATCAGTTTTACAGTCAACTGTGTTGTTAGTTTGCGAAGTTTAATATTGCAAATTTGTCAATTTATTATTTATTTGTTTGCATAAATATTCATCATTTTAACCCACACAAATCAATAATCTAGCTTTGGTTGTATTGACTATACAGTAAAAAAATATTTGTTAATTTTAAATACACTATGTTAGTTTTAGAAGCTTTTATTCCTAACATTGAGTACTCCAGCTTAGTTTAACTAATTTTGAGCCGCTGATTTCAAAAATGTCATTTGTTTTTCTCTAGGACGTCTAGGATTTTAAATAATTTCGTAATAAAATGCTCTGCTCAATCACCTCAAAATGTAAGTTTTTTTGTTAGTATTTTAATTATTTATTAAATTATTTTGGCTCAAATTTATATTGAATGTACTGAATTAATTGGTATATGGCAAATAGATCAAATTTATCTTAACAATATGACATTTTAAATACCAAAACTAAAATTTTAATGTATTTTATGTAAAAAAAACAACCATTATTTGACATTTTTTGTCGTTTATTTTAATTATTGAATTGAAAGGTCAACAAAGTAAACAAGTTTCAGTTTTTTTTTATCCAAATTAAGCCCATAAAATTTAATGAATAGCATATTCCTGCAAAATTAAAGTAGTAGGTATTTCTCATAAAATTTTGTAATGAAATATTGCGTTGGTTTTTCTTGGGCGTAAAGGTACCGCAACAAAAACAAAACAAATTATAACGACGACATAAAGGTTCTGTCACTTCCATTACCCCTTCCATTTCCTGCTCTTTTTTCATTTTTGGTTTTTAAAATCACTTTCAAGTAAAAATACAATTTAAAGTTTAAATTTTAAATGTCAAAAATTAATAGATGCACTTTAATGTGCTTGAACGATAAAGTAGGTAAACGCGCCTTTATACTTCAATTAGATATTAAATTTTGATAAGACTTAATAAATAAGATTGGAGATTGAATTTTTAGGTCCTTTAGGCATGAATAAAAAAATATCAAATAATAGTCGAAGAGTAATGTTTATACCGAAACCCATTTACTTTGTTGCCTTTTCAATTTAATTAGTAATTTAAAAAACGACACAAAAAATTCAAAAAATGATACTTTTTTCCAAAAAAAAAAACATTATAATTTTAGTTTTGGTGTTTAATACTACTATAGTATACGGCTACAATAAAACAAACAAATTTTCTATTTGACATTTATCTGCCGATGACTTTGTATGGAGACCCTGTATATTTTTGACAAAAAACGTCAAAAATATACTGAACGTCCAAAATAGATTTAAAGCAAAATAATTTAGTAAATAATGAAAATATTAACAAAAAAGTTACATTTTAAGATAATTGAGCAGAGCATTACGCAGTTATTTCGAATCCTAGACGTCCTGGAGCAAAACGAGTGGCATTTTTGAAATCAGCAGCCCAAAATTAGGTAATATAGGTGGGCACAAAGATAATACACCCCATTATCTTTGGGTGGGCATACTCAATGTTAGTAATTCGAACTATCATAGTGATATTAATCAGATTTTAGGTTAATTCAGGTCCACATAACGTTATGTTAAGTTTACAAACAACTGTTAACTAATTGAATAAGTAGTTTGTTATTATAACAAATATTTTGCAGATTTAATAACAAAATCCTATTCCTGTAATTTTTAAAGAGGACCTTATTTTTACAAACCTTTTTGTAGACCCCATAACAAAAGTTTTTTGTTGTAAATTGGGAACTTAAATAAAAAACATTGATTATAGATGTTTCTTTATTAATCAATTTCCCAAACAAACAAATTAACACATAGGTATCCACATAAATTTGTTACAATATAATTATTAGTAGTACTACAACACTTACTTATATATTTCAAAGTCAGTTGAACTTATTGGAAATCTTTAATTAACATATTACCTTCGTTAAATATTTTCTTTTGATAAAATAATTACAAATCCTGGTTTTCTACTGATTTGTATAACAGTGTAACTAGTCATTGAATTTGTACATACTGCCATTAATATAAAATTATCATTTATATTTTTTGTCAATGACTAGTGAAGTGACCCAAACCCACCCACACCAAAGCTGTCGGAAAAATATTAATCTCAAGCTACATATAACTGTTAACTAGAATAATTGAAATTGTAAATTTATATATAACCACAATCTGTCTTAATAATGTCAACATTAAATAAATATGAATAAACTTAATCTAGATAAATATACGATATTCTTAAATGGGTTTAACAGCAATTCCTAAAATTTCCTAACTAGAGATAACCGTCATACACGAATAAAAATAATTAGTAACCATTGATGCGCAGAACCTAGTCCTCTAGATACCTCATCAGTGTCGGGTAGCCGTATTGTGTGGAATACAACTGTAACTTTTAGGCTCTTCATCTATATTGTTAACAAGCAGTTTATGTCAAAACACGTCTATAGACAAGCCACCTAATTTTGACGTTAGATGGTGCTAATTTTGACGTTAGATGGTGCTAATAACTTCACTTTGCAACGGCTGTTGTTGTATCTCTAATGAAGGTGTGTCCCACACAACACGGCTACCCGATACTTATGAGGTCCAAAAAAGATCAAAACAGTTTATCTGAGGTGTTTAAAAGTATATTAACGTTCTGCACATCAGTTCTTTTCTCCTGACATTCATATAATTTGTATGTTATAAAAATTAACTACTCCATTGGCTAATTTTATAATGTGCAATTGTATATAAAATTGTTTGTATCCTATTAGGTAATTTTCTTAGTCAAAACATTGTTCCGGTCACAATCAAATAAACAAACACTTGAAGAAAATCGATACGAGGGCTTATGCAGATTCTGCGAGAAGCTCTCCGAAACCACCATACATAAACATTGCGATTGTCCACCTCTTATTGGACTTGGGTAAAGAGAAATTGTATAGTGCTGTATATATATGTATACTGCGCCGACCATGTGTGACCTAAACGATTATGTATGTGCATAATAAACTACCCTGATAATATATGAACTAATGTTTGAAAATGGGTTCCAACGCGTTGATGAACACCTAAATCATGACATCATACATTTTTTCTTTTTTTATATAAATATGAAATATGAAAATCTAAAATAAAAGCCAACTTGTTACAATTAAGGTAGTTGTCGTGCTGTAAGCATACCATCAGAAAATTTTAAATTTTTGTATACATATTAACGTGATCACGACAATACAATTATCCTTAAAATTTGAAGTCGATTGACCGTCTATAACCCGAGATAAATTCAATTAAAAATTGGATAATTAACATGGATTGTATACGCTTTCTGTGGTTCTGTACCAGTTTTTTAATTATAAAAAAAACTTACTGTCAGAAGCTTTCAAAAAACTAACAGTCTTTTAATGTATTTGTATAAAGTATACATCACTAGTGTCAGATAAGAACAACTTGGCAACGCTGTACGCGAGTATAGATATTATTTCCGCAGTAAATTCAAACACTGATTCAGTCTCCTTGGTTGAGCATAAGCGACGTTGCCGGATTAAAACTTATGAAAATATTTGAAAGTATTACGTAAAGGTAACGTCTCTAGAGTACAGTCTTGCGAATAAATTATGAATCACTTAGCTACAAGCTCGTATATTTTTACGGTGCGTATAATCTAAAAATTTTTGACAATATTGTACCACGACAACTACCCTTAATAATCCAAAAAAAATTTAAATTACAGAAGTAATCATAATCATTTTTCACGCTGCATTGCTACAGAAGAAAAAAAAATCTATTTTTATTTATTGTAAGCATTAAAGCTTTTATTTTTTCTATTATATTATTTTTTATTTTGAAGTTTTTATATTTTAAAACTATCAGAAAACTATGTGTCGACTGTTGGGCCGTAAAGTTTTCAATTAAAAGTGCATTATTAAATTAACATCTTTCTCACTTGTGTCATTAAAGTTATTGGACGGTGTTAATAATTTTACACTATAAATTACACCCAGACTTTAAACTTTGAATGGAAAATTTAATAATAATAATAATAATAGTAATTATATTTTAGTATTTTCAATGCAGATTTTATACATTTATTTATTATACGTGAGATAAAATATTTAACAAAGTTTCCAAAACTTCAGAAAATTTACCACAAGCATTTTGGGAATATTTAACAAAATATTCTGGAAGGTAGAATGTACTTAATAAACAAGCAAGTTATCTTCATTTATGTAAACAAAACTATGTATAAGTATACTTATACCGAAACTTGGTAAAATAGGTAATTAATTTAAAACCAAGTATACTTGGTTTTAAATTAATTACCTATTTTACCAAGTTTCGGTTTTTAATAAATCAACAATAATACATTTTATTAAGCCATATATAATTTAAGGTAATGCTCACAACCAAAGAATTCTATTATTTCCTAGGCTGTAAAAATAATTCAGACCAATCAGTCTGTAAAAAACTGTTACTCACTTCTCAGCCTGATGACATAAATAACTAATATTTTTAAGTCCCTGTATAAATTCATCATTTATAAGCCAATGAAGGCAGATCAGCATATAGTCATGAAATTTTACTTTTCAACTAAAACGTTTATCTACTCCTATTGCATATTATTGTTTTTCGTAAATAAAGATAAACTTTATAAAATCCCTGCCTAGCAACGGAAATAATGAACTCATTAGTTATTGATTGGCCGATTTCAATATTCACTGTGATTTGAACCAATCGGGTTTTAAAATTGTTAAAAAGTGAGGTTAACCATTAGACAGATTTTGAAAATCATTTAATTATCTACTGATTGGAGTCGATAAAGTATAGTTTTACATTTAAGATAATGGGATAATGTTCCTGAATCTTCAATCCAAAGACATTAAAAATGCATTAAAAAACTTTAATGTTAATACATACTGGATTAATTTTTATTTTAAATATTTTAAATCTATATACTTTAAATTAATTACTAATTCAGAGTGTTTGAAAAGTTCCGAGACTTTATTAATTAATTGGATTATAATTTTTGATTTTATCCTACCTATTATTTTATGGTTCATTAGCCATAATTAAGTGATAATTTAATGTTGCTTATTCTGCCACGTTTAATGGTAATGAAGAATATTGTACAAAATAAGAATAACAAACTTCAAACTTATTTAAACAAATCTGATTTTTATAACAGTGTACTGTAACTGCTAACGATAAATTTGTTCACGCAAATGCTACCGACCCGTCACGATGGATCAGAATGACCCATAATTAATTTGTTATTTCCCGCAACACAATCTCTAAAAATAAAATAGTCAAAATTCTACTATTTAAATTAGTACCAGCATTTTTTCCTCATTTTCACTTTTAAATAGTTATTTTTCACTACGTAAATAGTTAAAGTTTGACTAATTTAAGATTTACCATCTTTGACTATTTTTGATAGTTAATTTTAAAATTAACTAATTTATTTAATCGTTTGCGGTCAACAACAAAGTATTATTTGAATAATACATATAAATGCATATACTTATATTATACTTATATTATAAATATTATAAACAATATATATTGACAAATAAAATTGATTTTTATAAGAGCGAATGGGTTATGACAACAGCTTGACAAGCTTGACAAGTGACAGACCTGAGTTCAATCCCTGGCTGGGTCAAATTTTTTTTTAAATTTAAATCTACTAATTTGACTATTTCATTCAGTAGAATTTTACTAATTATTAGCTTTTTCGCTATGATAATTAGTCAAATATGACTTATAATTGGTTATTTTTGACTAATTTATTTTAAGAGAGCACATATTTTGACTCGCACTCTCCTTACCTTTGCTGTTCATGTGATCTTTTTCACGTAGGCAGTCTTTGGGTTAGTCTGACCCATCAGTAGCAGTTAGGGTTTAAGTCTTTAAAATATCCTAAATCTTACTTAATTAATTATGAAATCTTCTTAAATCTCTATAATATTACTAAAACCGGTTAAAATTATTCTGACCGTTTTGAAACTGTTCTAAAACGTATAGAACTTTCTGAAGTATCCCTAAACTATTGATTAGGAAGTTTTATTGTTTCTGAGTAATTTTTAACAATAACAAATGATAATTATAATCTGATGGTCTAAGGTTCTGGCTTTACCGTGAAAAATTTTTTGTGAAAAAAACCTATAATGAATTCTTATAGCTTTGTATTGTATTGAAATCTCTTTTCCATTCAGTGTTTGGTTTCTCATTAAAATGTAAGATTTTTATTTACCGGTCTTGTTCAACTTTTTTATAATTGGTTAGCCAGGGATTGTCTTTGACATCAATATTTTCAGAATGGAAATAAGCAAACTATTTACAGACTCTTCTAAATATTTGATACAGCACCATAAACATAAACTTTTATTATTTAAAAACATTAAACTAATTTTATATTTTGTTTTAACATTATATCTTTATTAATTAAAAATTATTCTTTACATTTTTTATATGCAACGAGTAAAAGATTGATTGTATAATCGCTTTGTCCAATTGTCTTTTCCTTATTGGGTTTAAAAAAATTACGGATTTTGTTTTGTAATAATAACCGAATATAACTAAATATGATTTCACTATGGTGAAAAACCGTACTTTAATACACATTCATTTTAGGTCTTACAATTAGTTTTTGCGACTTTTCTTTAGATTCTTAGCATTGCAAAGCATGTCGCAAAAGGGGATTTATCTTATTTTGCTAACTTTCGAACAACTTTAAGGAAATTAAATTCGAAGTACTTAACAATGTGTTTTTACCGCAAGAAAACTGCTGCATATATAATATCATTATTTTATGCAAATTTTATGTTTCAGATGTTTTTGTGGTATTGAAAACTTGCAATAAAAATAAGTCATAGTTAAACGATGCCTTTACATATTGCTATTATGCTAAGTACACGTACACTAGAAAACTGCCCTATTTTCAAATCAGATAAGAGATTATCAAGGGTAATTACTATATGCCTATGCAATAAATAATATATATTATAATTCAAATAAAAGCACTTATAAACATTAGCTTTTTTATTGAAAGGAAAAAACTTATCATATGCAGAATTTGATAATACATAATTGGTAGGTACTCTAAAAAACGCTTGGACTCGTAGATTGGTACTTTTGTTTGCGAATTTTTTTCAACAAAATTTTTGTATACAGGGTGTGTCATGTAGCAGTGGCCAATACCAAATTTATTATTTCAAATGCAATGTATTTTAACCAATTTTTGGATTTTACTAAAAATTGTAGACATTTTATTTCCTATACCTATCTTCAACTGCATATTACAAAAAAGCATATTTTTTATGGTAAACTTTAAAAATTTCTTTTAAAAATAGAAATTTAGGTAAAATAGGTAAAATTACACTGGTTTAGGTAGTAAAATGTAAAAATTAGGTCCATTTCTTTTTAAAATGAAAATTTAGGTAAAATAGGTCAAATAAAATAAGGCTCAAATGAAATCATTTTCTTCAAAACGGATTTTATTCCATTGCACCTAAAGTTATAATTAGCGTAGACAAATAGGTAATAACACTAAAATTCCATCTCTAGTGATGATGTTAAAGATTTTTACGAAAAAAATCCTTAGGTAAATATTTTTATTTTAAACTAAATTTTACTTATATATAATTATAATTATAATTTATATTTTTACTATATTAAAACCACTTTTTAACCATAAATTATAGAAAAACTTTATTTTGTTTGTATTTAGTTTTAAAAATCCCTTTATAGTTTTTATAATTCAAATATTGTAAATCCACGAAAAAAACTAAAACATAATAGTCGTGCAGATAAAGTTTATCAGCGGCCATTTGGCCGTTTCTTGCAATTCCATTAAATTAAAAATGAGATAACATTGAAATTGCAGTCTAAAATAAAAACGCGTCGTTCTTTTGAAGAATGACAATTTATAAACCAATTTATTTTTCGACCTCATATGAACACAATAGCGGTAATGATAAAGTGTGCACATTTCAGACAGTTGTTTATTATATTTTTAGTCCGGTACAGTGTTGGGCTATGAGAAATGGAATAATTTTTTATACAATTGAAAACAATGAATGAAGCGAAATTTATGAGCCTGTATTCTAGTTTTTTCTCTTTATGCATTTATTGAATCTGTTCCATGTAATTGAACTATTGTTACTCTCAACGATTTTTATTTATGTTTTATTTTAACTCATCAATTTTATATTTTATTTTTATAAAATCAAATACTTTCCAAATCAACATTATATTAAATTTATTCAGTCCCCTCTGCTAACGCTTCCATAAGCAGACATCTTCAAAAACCAGACCATTTCTCTGGAACCAAATTATTGTCTACAACATGCTTGAAACCTACTCAAGAACCCTCACAAACCTCCAACAACCAATATGTCAACAATTGACAAAAATGAATTAGTCAAAAATGACTTGGTAACACAGTTAGTAGCTGCTTTTTCACTTATACCATGGTTAACCATGGGACACCATGGTATCCCCAACATTTAACAGACTAATTCAGACAAGCTGCCATTGGAACCCTGTCAGAGTTTTGGAGGAATTATAATTAAATTGTTTAATTTAGGAGCCAACTGGTCAATGATTAATAATATAAATCAAAGTTTATCAATTGAAGAGCAACTTAATAAAAATGACAAAACTAAAAACAATATACATAGCAAAGACAGTAGCAGATGATACTGGAAGTGTGTGACGTCGAAGAAAATGAAGATGCAGGTTCAATTAACTCCTACGCAAGTGCCTTGGATGTCGTTTTTAAAAAAAGATTTTGTTGCATTTGAACTTATTTCAACTTCAAAAATATTGATCCAGAAGATAAGATGATCTATAAAGATGATCTTTAAAGTTTTCTTTTGAAAAAAAATCCTAGTTTTTTAATTTTTTCTCAATATACCTTTAAATATTTTTATATTATTTTATTTCTAAATATGAAGAGTAATTTCGAAAAAATTTAAAGAGTGCAAAAATTACACTTTTTGGACTAGAGCTAAAGATATATTTTTTTGGACTACATTTAATTGCAGTGATTCTTAAAATAATAACGTAAATCAGGGTTAAAATTTTTAGCTTTGTTATTCGGATGATATTTTCTGTTTCGATGTTTCGAATTAGGAAAATGTTTGTCAAACCTAATATTTTTAGAATACAAGAAAGTAATATTACTCTCTTAAAATGAAATAGTCAAAATTCTACTATTTGAATTAGTACCGTCATTTTTTACTAATAAAATAGTTTTTACTTTTAAATAGTTATTTTTTACCATGTAAATAGTTAAATTTTGACTAATTTAAGATTAGTCACCATCTTTGACTATTTCTGAGAGTTAAAAGTAACTAATTTGTTTAACCTTTTGCCGCCAACAACAAATTATTATTTAAATTAAATGCATATACCTAGGCTCCATGGTTAAATGGCCCATAACAACAAACAAAGATGCAAAAAGTTTAGCTCAAAACAGCAACACAAATAATATATTCAACTTTAAAATATATTAAATTTTATTGACAAATAAAATTGATTTTTATAAGAGCGACTGATAGCCAAATGGCTTATGACAACAGCTTGACAAGCAACAGACCTGAGTTCAATCCCCGGCTGTGTCAAAACTTTTTTTAAATTCAAATCTACTAATTTGACTATTTCATTCAGTAGAATTTGACTAATTATTAGTGACTGCTTTTTTGCTATAACAGTTAGTCAAATATGACTTATAATTAGTTATTTTTGACTAATTTATTTTAAGAGAGTGGGGTGCAAAAAAATAGTATTTAGTTTTGCTAATATATTATTCGAAGGTGGCTCAAAATTTAAACAAATATAAAAATTTCGTAAAATCATTCATTAAAAAAATGAATGTTTAATTTACTTTAGCAACCTGATCTAAAAGTCCTTAATTCATCCGATTTCAGTATTGTTTTTTAACTTGTTACGTCAGCATATTGTATAGAATTTCAAAAAAATGCAGCCACAATTAATCCTTAGCTTTTGTTTCAAGCAACTTTTGTATAAAAATAAAAAAGTGAATTTATTAATCTTTATTTGACGTTGCATTTTGATTGGGAAAAATAATTGCTTTAAACCTTTATGGGAACTACATCAGCATGGTTGGATATATCAAGAACTGGCTATCCGAGAAGTCTGCAAAATCCTATTGAAAGATCAAAGGGTAAATGTGTAAGATTGCCAAGACCTTTGGCATCTTAATTGTTACCATTTTGCATAAATATTTACATACAAAAAAGGTCATTATTTCGCATAGACAAATAATGTTTCACCAAGACAATTTTCCAGCTAACAACGTCACTTTAACCATGTAAAAAAACAAGGAATTTTACTGGAAGGTGCTATTGCATCCTTCGTGTTCTCCAGATTTGGCCCCCTGTGACTTTTTCCAGAACATTAAAAAATCGTTGGCTTGGAGGACATATGCCTAAAATGCTAAAGTAATGTAGATGTATTTTATTAAAGCAATAGTTCTATTTTTTATTGAGCTAAAAGAATATGATGTTGAAAAATAAAACCTAATTTGGTCCAAAATATTGCACCTCTTATGAAGCTTATAACTTGAATTTTTACTTTTTACCTTGACAATTAAGAAAATTGTACAAATAGAACCATAATTTTATAATAAGATAATTAGTTTATTAATTAAAAACAAAACTTCCAGAATTTTTTTCTCTTCAGTTTTTATTTCCAAAAGTCATAAATTAAATAAAAATAGAAAAACATTTAACATTATATTTACTGATTTTCTACTATTTTTTTAATTTTCTTGAATTTTTGTACTCACTGAAAAAGCTGATTCAATCTTGTTACTAAAAATATCCCGGCGCATTCGCCAAAATTGCAACGTTTATGCGATTTTTTATCCACATTTTAACTTAAAAAAACAAATTTAAATTAAAGTTTAAGTAATCGTTTAATTAAAGTAAAAATATAGAATTTATATGCCCCATAAAATCCACTACACTTACACTCCTGATTTACAATATAATGAAAAACGCTTCTCCCAAAATCTCTTTAAATTTACATCTTAATTTGTTTGGCGCAGTTTTACTGAGATCTTACGGCCCTTAATTAAATTTTATAGTTTATACAGAGAGTGCTAAATTAGTATATTTATGGTAATTGGGTTTAAACACTAATAGTTCACTTTGGTTGTACATCAAGACATGCTGGAATAAAATTTTACGAATTAAATATTTTTATAAGAAAGGTGTCAAACGTCAAGTTCAGATATTAATTAGAAACTCGTTAAAAACAAATTTATTTCTCCTATTGTTAACGCGAATTATTATTTAAATATTGAAAGGTCTGCGAATAAACTTTATAAAAGTTTTGAATCATCAGCGTGGATTTCATTAACATCATAAACGGTTTCATTTTACGCAAGACGAATTATGGAAATAGACCTGCTAAGGATTTACTACAAGAGATTAAGGAAAATTTGCATATTTTGAGAAGATGCGAAAAAATGTTTTATTTATTTTTTAGATTTGTAATGTCTTTTATTGCTGTTTGATCAAAGCTTGGTTTAGATTAAATACGTTAAAACCGTTTGTAAGGTTAAATTAATGTTAAATTTTTATTAATATGTTACATATTAAGGGGGTTTGGGCACTACATTATGGGGAAAACGGTAAGGAAAGTTTTATATTTAATGCATAAATAGTGCTATTTCAAAATAGTATATTATGTATCAAGTTTGATAAACGCCAATTTATCACGTATTTAATTTAGGCACGAGCGAGCTTGCGAGCGTGTGCTTAAAATAATGAGTGTATAGAAAATTTTTTAAACGAGGTGCATACTATACTTTTTCTACGACAAATACTTATTAATATCTTAAAATGACTTAAATCAAAAATTTGTATAGAGCGCCATCTACGAAACAATAGAATAATCTGTGTGTCACCGTCAAATGTCACATTTTTACATTTTATAAACACAGATTATAAATGTTATAAATCGAAATGTATTTCTTGAAAATTGTCAGTTTTTCACAGTGAAAGTAAAGAAAATGTTTTATGAGGACTTTACAGTGGATTCCGTGCCCGAATTTAAGTTTTAGTTTACTGCCGGCGAAATTAAAAGGTCAGTACAATGTTCATATGAACTTTTCAAATATTGGCGTTGAGATAATAAAATAATTTTCACATTTAGTATTATTTTACAAGAAAGGCACTTTATTTTAACGATTGTATTACATTTTACAACTGTCAACTAACTTCAGCCCGTGACTAAAGCGCCATAAAGCCACAACTTTTCTATGTGTATTTAAAAGGTCACTTAGTGTCATGAAAACATGTACGATAAAGGGCGTTTTAAAGGTGGGAGTAGAAAAACGAAATTATGGTACTCATCAAATGAATAAAACCAGTTTATACACGACAAAACAATAAAACACCATTTCCTAAAAATAAGTAAAACCATTGACCAAAGGTCCTCAAGAATACAACAATCTACCTTAAAACTTAAAAAATTATTTATTTCCTAATTATTTTTAAAAAAATATACAAGAACTATATCACACAACAATCATTAGATTTAAAAAACTTTTAATTTTTTTAGATTGTTTAATTTTATTTAAACTCACTAGCATGTTTATTGATTTTTTTTTTATATTGTACCTGAATATATGTAATTTTTTATTCTTAATAAATATTATTATTAAATATCCCCAGATAATCAGGAGTCGTAATCCAGTGTTGCCGGATCTCTTAGACGAGAATGACAGATTGATAATTTTGGTTGGACACAGTCTACATTATCGTTTATTATTGCAAAATTGTGCAGTGAGACAAAAATTTAAATGGCACTTCTAAGGCTTAAATGCATACAAAAAAAATACATATGAAGTGAAAAAGACTTATATTTTTTTTGTTAAAATTCACAGCACAGTTTAGCAATAATAAACGATAACAGCCCACTTTAATAATTTTTTACTCTGAAACCAGACGGTCAATATTTCTACTACCACCTAAAATTTTGTAAAAACTTTCTCGTAGCGACTAATGTCGTGCCCGAACCTTCTTAATTTGGGTGGTTTTTAACAACATATCTTTTATTAATAATTAATTATATAAACATATATTTTCTTATATTTATTTTTTAGCCATCAGTGTAGTAGGCGGTGAATGTATAATAAAAAATGTATTTTCAAAGTAAACTTTTATGCAATTTTAAAACCAAAACCATTAAGTTTTTGTGGCAATACTATTAAATAAAAAGCTAATAAAAAAATAATTTACTTTAAAGATTATTCTGCAGAGGATTTTTCCTTATTAAAACAAGTTTTAAACTTTCATTCAGAAGTATAAAAAGGCTTACACTGCGCCGCGTGTTTTACATAACTTTACACGTCCAAAGTTTTAACGTTTTAACATTTAAAAAGTTAACTTAAGTACATTTTGACATGGAATTAAAGCTTTAATTGACAAATTGGCTCTGCCCACTTCGTTACCTAAATATTACTTTTTCGAGATATTTTTATTTAAACAGTTGTTTTAACATAATTATATATATATTAAACAAAAAACATTAAATTAGGATTATGGTTTATTTTTAACGTTTATACTGTACTAAAATATATTTGCAAATTAAATTGTTTGCTGATACCTATATCCAATTTAGTTTTACAAAATGGTTTATTAGTTTTATTCACGAGTAATAATCAAGTATCAAATAAATATTCTAGCACATAAATAAAAAGCAAATATGTTTATTATCATCAAATATAATCAAAAAGGTTTTTGTATATTGAAATTTAATATAAAACAACAAAACCGCTGCTTAAAATTCTAAAAGTATTATTTATTTATTTCTAAAATAAATAAATATGTAATAAATTAAAAATCACAGTTATGACAAAAAGAAAATTCTCAAAACTGATTTTTGAAGGTCTGTATAGAAAGAGCATATCGACTTATTTTTTTAAAAACTAACAACTGGTTTGCATTTTCTGGACATTCAAAAAATTTTGTCAAAATTTTCAAATGTTTTTTATAAGGGCTATTTTTTGTAATTAAAAAATATATCCCTTATTATTTAAACATTTGACATAATCTATATATTACTATAATTTCGTTATTTATGTCATCGATGTAAAATGTAAAAACCGATTTTTTTGACATACTTATATCGCTACATTAGAGCATTGGAAATACAATACGAATGTCTGAGCTATATCCTTACATTGATAACGTAGGGGTCAAGTCATAAAATTCAACTATAGTGTTTTACTACTCATATAACTTGAATCTACCACCAGGTGGCGCCATCATCGTAAAAGGATCTAACATAACATGTAATATTTACCTATATATAGACGTAAAACATAATATGTATATTTAAAAAAAATTTAATTATACTATCTAAAAATTGGTTGTTGGGTACCTCAAAAGAAGCCTATTTATGTATAAGCTCTTACTATTAAGAGTAAAATCCTCCTTATTTCAATTTTCCATTTTTACATTAGTCGATAAAAAACATTTTGTATCTCACTAACAATTAAATATAAAACTAAGCCTTATAATCACGTCGATAGGAAATTGAATCATCGACAGAAAATGTATTCCATGTTTTTTTGTAGTTCCGTTTAGAGCTTATAATATTTCCGGCTGAGGTGCCAGATGACGGGTGACAGATGTCAAGTTGACAGGTGACAGATGTGACAGATGAAAATTGACATATGACACAACACAGGTGATAGATGACAGATGACAGGTGACAGATGACAGACTAAATGTGACAGATGCCAATTGACAGATGACAGATGTCATTTGCCACCTGTCATCTGTCACCTGTCAATTGTCACATTTCGTCTGTCACCTGTCATCTGTCACCTTTCATCTGTCACCTGTCATCTGTCATCTGTCACCTTTTATCTGTCACATGTCTTTGTCATCAGCTATTTGTCATCTGTTAACTTGACATATGTCAACTTGACATCTGTCACCTGTCATCTGGCACCTCAGCCGGAAATATTATAAGCTCTAAACGGAACTGCTTACTTCTCGAAAATGCAAATTTATTAATTTTTCTTTACCAAAATAGAGATATAACTAAAAAAATTTAACAATTAATTTAAAAGCCATTTTTATAAATAAAATGTAAAATATTATTTAACCTAATAAATTACTCCATTATTGTTTGTCATAAAAGCAACATCAATATTATTATTTTTTTTAACCAGTCCGTAAATAAGAAATCATTATATAGCTTAAAAAAATTAGCCGTTTAGCCGTTAGCTAATTAGCTGAGCTAAGCTAAATTAACCGGTTAAGCCGCCAGCTAATTGGCTAAGCTAATTTAGTTAACCGGTTAAATTAGCCAAGCTGATCAGTTAGCTAGCTAATTAACTTAGCTAACTTTTTTGGCCGGCTAAATTGTACAGCACTAATGATTAGGCATACAATTTCAGAGGAACGTGTCGGCATCTTCACTCCTACACGATTTCAAAAATATGTATTCTTGGCAAAAGAAAATACTGTTTATTAAAACGAATAAAAAAATTTAAGAATATCTAATTCTTAATATAAAAAAATAAAAAAAATAAGAATAATATTCTTGATATAAAAAATGTTAACAATTGTACCAAGAAACCTTCAAGAATATTTAATATTTGGATTGAAACATGCAACGTTTTAAAACAAGAAATGTTTCTTAATATTAGAATATTTCCAAAACTATAAAATTCTTTTTTTAAAGAAGTTAAATATTTTTAGTTGAAATATATATTCTTATTTTAAAGCAAGTTGACTTGAAAATATTTTCAAGATAATAGGTGTTTTAAATATACGAAATCTTTTTTTTTCGGTGTAGATTTTCTTTTTATATCGCTAATATAAATTCTTAAAAATTTACTCTAAAAAAACTGACCAAAAATACAGTTTATCAAGATCTACACTTTAAAACAAATCCGGTTAAAATAAATAAAGATTTTACAGGGGTGAGTCGTAAACAAATGGGTCACACTGTACACTATGTACACTATAGTGTACACTATACACACTTATTGTAACACACTGTATATCATTATTTTTTGTGAGCAGGTTACAAACTATAAAATTTATTTATTTATAAAAAGCATTATATAATCCGATAAAAAGGAAAAAGGGGAAAGCAAAGGCAAGCAAAAGCGGGTTTAAGCTGAAGAGTGTAGAAGGTGGGTAGGGTAGTCGTAGCTGCACAGCTAAGCGCACGACCGTGGAGAGTTGGAAAGTCATCTGTGTGACAGACTGCGGCACGGCTGCGGCGGAAACGGATAAGAAGGCGAAGGAAACGTTTCCGAGGAAGGAGTTGTCGGGATTAAGAACGGATTGTTGGTTTGTGACTTATTCTAAGTGGTTGTAAAATTAACTTAATTACGACAATAAAAGAAAACGTCTGCCTTATTTTCTTGTGTCTTGTGCATTTATTTTATTCGAGCGGAAACGCGCATAAATGTTGAACTTAAATTAACTTCATATAATTAAAATTAAACATTTTACGTTTCGCTTTTTTATGGCTCTCATTAAATTCGCCATGGGTTTCGTGATTTATCGGATAGAAACATGTCTGCATTAGTATACACTGCGCAAAAAAACTTATTTTTAAATTTAAGGTTATTTCGGACAATATATTAAAATAAAGTAACGATTTATAAAAAAACTAATTTAAAAAACATTTTCATGTACCTATTAAAACTCTCAAAAACTTTTTTTGGTATTTATAAACTCTGCAATTAGATGTTGTATTTAAATATTTTTTGTTTTTCTAAGTCAAGTAACTTGGAAATCTGTCAAATTTTTGTGTGTAAATCCAAAATGGACTAAACACCGGTTAAATCCGATAGAGAAGCAGTTTTTCACAGTTCGGTCACTGCGCGGTCTAGTCTCCACCCAAATTTTTTATTAGTTAATCATATAAATCTAGTTTACTACTGTTGAAATCAAAAGAAGCATTTTTAGTGGATGAAACGTATCGGCGTATAACTTAAAAATAATATTTACAAAAATCCTAACTGCTCCTCTTTTCAAAATTCGTGGTTTTTTTTTAAATTCTTGTATTGTCTTATCTACCTTTTACAGAGTACACATTTGTACACCGATTTTTATAAAATTGGAGTAAGTATAATAATGAGGAGATTTAGAGAATACTTTTTAATACTGTTCACATCATTTGATATATACAGGGTTAGCCAAAAATCGCTTATTTTTAATAAAGCAAAAGCGTAAAAAAATTTATCCCAAATTAAAGATATTTCTACGTTTATCAGGTTACAAAAAAGCATTCTTATTAACCTTTTTTAAGAAAAATAAATTTTTAATTAAAATTATTAATATTTAAAATATTTTTTAATATTAAATATATAGGCTTTTTAGAAAAACTAGTTGAAGTTTTTTGATCGGCAATCTTTGGTTAAATCACGATAAATTAAACGGTATTTACCAAAATTCTAACTGCTTTTTATAAAATTTGTAAAAAATTCATTTTTTTTAATTACATGTTTATCGCAAAGTCTACCTTTGCCAGTGTACACATTTGTTCACCGATTTTTATTGGAGTTTATTGTTAAAAAGATTTAGAGAATACTGTTTTCATACCGAGGCTCAGTAACTGAGCACATCATTAGATTTATACACGGGTAGCCAAAAATAACTTTTTTATAAAGTAAAAAGCATAATGCACAAAAAAGATTTATCTCCAAAAAATGTTATTTTATTTAATTTTATTCAAAATCAATTTTCCTTATAAAGGGTTAATAATAATTCCATTTGGTAGCCTAATAAACATAAAAATATCTAAAAAAAAATGGGTATACATAAAAGAAGCGATTTTTGGCTAACCCTGTATATATCAAATGATGTGCACAAAATAAAAAGTATTGTCTAAGTCTCCTTAACAATTTACTCCAATATTAAAAAAATCGGTGTACAAATGTGAACTCTGTCAAAGGTAGACTAAACAGAATAAACAAAAATTAAAAAAAAATCATGAATTTTCAAAAAATTTTGACAAGAGGAGCAGCTAGGATTTTCGTAAATATCATTTTTAAGTCACCAAATGGCATTTTTGTGACTTAAACTTCGTTTAGGCACACCGTGTGGAAGTGACTAAAATGGGCAAAACTTTTTTAGTGTCAGTTATCTTCCAATAACAGATACATGTATACCACGTTATGATTACGTTATGCATGCATATAATTTAAACAGCATAACATTTTTCATATTGGTTATGATATTTTTATAATTTTAGTACTTACGAGACTTTTCTGGCAAAAAATTTTGTTTAACACCAAAGAAAATCTTTTTTTCTTCTTTGACATTAACAGCCGCTTTTGTAAATAAGTAAATTAAGGACGGCATGGCGAATCGATTTTGACATTAACTGTCAAACCAATGACTGCGATACCAACTATCTAAAGTAAAATTCGACCAAATTAAATTTAAGGTATAAAATTAATTTTTTTATAGAATTTTTGCAAAATAGATAAAATAGCATAAAGAACTCATGTCATAAGACCTTTTGTCGCACTTGTCCGCGTGCGGCAAAATGACGTCTTATGACATTAGTTCTTTTAATATACTATTATTTATTTGAAACTACACTTTTATTTTTCTACATGTGCATTAATTAATTAAATAATTAATTTTTTTTTAAAATTTTTAGCATATTTTGCTGTTATTAATAATTTATAAAGTTTAAAGATATTATAAGGTTTGGAGTTCATCTTTAAGACTCACCTTATTTAGATAGTAATTTAAAAAACATAATTTCTTTAATTTAGTTTTAAACAATTAAATTAATAAAAGACAATCCTTCAATAAAGCTTAAAAATAAGTCAGTATTAACGACAAAAATATTTACTTGCCCTCCTAATTGGTTCTCAAGCCACAAAACACTTGTTTTAACAAAAGGTACAAAATGTAACAAAAATAAAATGGACGTAGTTTTTTCAAACACAATTCAAACAAATAATTATAAACCCTAATAGAAATCCCTTTTTTGAACTTAATAATAATAATAATTCATAATTAATTCCTGTTACAGGGTGTATAACATACACTGTATATGTCAAGACTGAATTAAAATAATTGTTTTACAACAGTATATAAACATATTTACATATTTGTATTTATATATAAATAATTATTTTATAATTAATTTAATTTCTTAAACACAATGATGTGTAAGATCTGCTAAAACCAGGCCTATTTGGGGTAATTTTATGGTAATTTTAAACTGAGCATACAACATTTTATTACGATTATGCAAATAAGAGCATTGCAATATTTTAATTCCGTGGGAATGAATTATAATTTAATTAATTAATTCCCCAGATGCCAAGTTAGCAAAAATGCAAGGCGTAAGTATCCTTAATTAAATATACAGGGTGGCCCAACGAAAATGAAACAAAGAAGTTTTTAGGTATTATGTAGTGATTTAAAAAAAACTTAGCCACTCAAGCAGTTGTCACAACCCATAAAATTTGAATGGGAATAATAGTGCAAGTGATACCTCATTTTAATGTCCTTAGTATTATGAAAATAGTCAAATTCTATTTATCCTTTTTCAAGATATTCAAAATTAGTACAGATAAGGAATTTAATATAAATCGTGTGGAAAAACTGTCGAATCAGTATTTTAAGTACAAAAAATTAGTTTAGTTTCATTGAACAATAATTGACTGTATTGCGTAAAGAGTTGAAATGATCACCCTTTTTTTAGTAAGTGCAGACATTATGCAGCAGATGTATTCAATGAATACCATTCGAATGAACATTAAAATTAAAATTAAAATTATCTTTGAACCAGAACGTGAAAGTCCGGTCAGGAATAGTTTTGCGAAACTATGACTGAATTAATTGCTAATAATGATTTGCTTTTTAACATCTGTTCTTCATACTGTAATCAACTCTAAATCGCCATATTTGTGTTATTGGTAAGATGCAAGTTCAAGAGGTTTTACGAAGTCCACACTCAAACTCCTTAAAAACAATGTTTGAGCAGGTATTTTCGAAAATCGTCTGGTTCCACCCATTTTTCTTGATGGTAACTGGACCGAAGAAACGGTTTTGGAATTACTAGAAGATGTAGTTCATCCCTTACTGGTCGATATTGTCTATGCAATTAGAAAGCATTTGGACCAAATATTTCCTGGTCAATGGATTGGACGAAAAGGAACTCTGGATTGGACGGCCAGATCTACCGATTTGACCCCCATATACTTTTTTTATGCGGGGCATTTAAAAATTAAAACTTTCGCAAAAAAACAATGAATGCTGTCAAATAACTCTCGCAATATTTCAAACTTTAAACAATATTTTTTTTACTGTTGTAATTTTTTCTGCAAAAAATCCTTATCTGTTTTTTATTTAAATAAGAACTAAGTGTGCTATTGCAACTTTAATTTTAATTATCTTAAAAACAAATGAACATAATTTGACTATTTTTGTGATACTCAGTATACTATATAGAGCAAGACCTTTGAAATGAGATGCCTAAAATGTTAGGGGATGGGCAAGTAAAATCTATAAAAAAGTCCCCCTCAAAACTGAAGTTGACTTGTCTTTGCATTTTTTAAAATTTTTACTCACTACCTGAAAACTTAATAAATAAGGGTGTTTTAAAAATTATTTAGTAAATTATGTACTCTCTTAAAATTAATAAGTCAAAAATAACTAATTATAAGTCATATTTGACTAATTGTCATGGCGAAAAAGCAGTCACTAATAATTAGTCAAATTCTACTGAATGAAATAGTCAAATTAGTAGATTTAAATATAAAAAAGTTTTGACCCAGCCGGGGATTGAACTCAGGTCTGTCACTTGTCAAGCTTGTCAAGCTGTTGTCATAACCAATGTGGCTATCAATCACTCATAAAAATCAATTTTATGTGTCAATAAATATTGTTCATAATATTTTAAAGTTGAATATATTATTTGTGTTGCTGTTTTGAGCTTATGGCTTATGGGTCATTTAACCATGGACCCTATATGCATTTAATTCAAATATTACTTTGTTGTTAGCCGCATACGATTAAAAAAATTAGTTACTTTTAACTCTCAGAAATAGTCAAAGACGGTGACTAATCTTAAATTAGTCAAACTTTAACTATTTACGTAGTAAAACTAATTTAAAAGTGAAAACGACTATTTTATTAGTAAAAAATGCTGGTACTAATTCAAATAGTAGAATTTTGACTATTTCGTTTTAAGAGAGTAAGTAAAGGTAAAACAATTCTTAAATAAATACAATTTACAAAAAATTGTGTAATCTATTTATTGGTTTTATTAATGTAGCTTTTTAGAGAATCCATCGGATTTCGGTATTTTATTCCAGTTTTATGTTCTCTATGTACCTAGAAAGGGAGCAGATCGTAACTAAGCACATTTTCAAATATGTAAATTGTAAGTTATGCGGATCCCACAGGAATTTTATCCACTTTGTGTCCTGGCATTTATTGTTATATCTCTTACAGAGAGAGCGAGTCCTTCATACGAATGACTTGTGGCACCTGAATGTTAAAAATTTTGTCGGAAAAATCTCAGTTGTTTTAACGCAAAGCTGCTGCACAAACGGTTGGGTTTAAATATAAAGTGAACACTCGAAACAAAAAAAATATTAAAACCACGACCAAATTAAAAAATACTTTTACACGCGTTTCAAGGAATGCCTTTTCCTAAATAATTTTATTTAAGGTCATGAAAATAAAATATTACACAAAAAAGTTATATTTCCTAAAAAGTCCCAGAAGACAACTGAATGGCTTGTTCGAGTTAAGGGTAGGAACGGGCCGCTAGCTTAAAGTCCCCTCCAAAGGACTTATAAACAAAGGAACAAACACAAATAAACAACCATACCAATGTGGGACTCGAATCCACGACCTCTAGGCTTGTAGTCAGCACTGACCACTACTACAGTCGCTCGATAAAAAAAATTTCACACTATATTTAATAGCTGACTTTGACCCAGGAGGGACAAAATTGGATTCCGGGAATAGAAATATCCAATATCGCAAGCTTTGACCTTTTAGTGAGGTATTTTGCGATTTGTACACGAAAATTAGTGGATGATTCAAGATTGGAAAATTCACAAGTCTGTGGGCTGATGGTGAAGAGCATGGACATTAAAACTTGTTTTTGGTCAAAATGTTACATTGAAACCGAAACCATTAAAGCTTTTTGCCACCAAGAAGGAAGAAAAAGAAGAATTTAACCAGATAATTCCATCGTTTCTCTAAAAGAACACCATACAAAATACTACCTAACTTCAACTTTACCATTTTTTATGAAGGGTCTCTTGTACCAATTCTTAATGATTGTTTGCCTGTATTTGTCATTTTCTAAAGAGGTGCAAATTGTTTTTTTTTCTTTATAACCTAGTTAATTTTTGGTAGAAAAACAGTCAAAATATTTTATTGCATATAACTTAAGGTTAACATTAAATTTTGGAGGTAACTGGAGGATTTGGTTTGTAACAAACTTTGAAAAAAATTGTGTGAAGCTTTCGTCTATTATTTATATTAAGCCATTTATCATTTTATCTTGCAGAGGATTATGAGGAAGCTGACAATATTGATATTTTCAACCTGAAATGCTTCAGTATAAAGAAAAATGAAGACGGTTGTCATAAATATCCTTTCTGGCAGTCAGCTGCGTGTACAAACAGAAACATTGGAAAATAGAGAAGAGTTTTTGGTAGAATATAATGAATATGATAGCGAACACTACCCAAAAATCAAAATCAAAACAAAAAAGTGGAAACAAAGTGGATAAAAAGGATATGTTGCCAAATTTATCTGTCTGGAATCCTATAATTGGTGTAAAAGTTGTCGCCTTTTAAATTACATTTTCAATATTTCGTATAATGGTACTGCTAATGATATTTTGTTGTTGTTTTATAGTTATTTTATTATTAAGTACTCACTTATGTATGAGTATGTACAGTTCTGTATTGTCCTTGGGAGGACAATATGGGGCCCATAGCTCACAAAAATAAGCTGATAAATGTTTTAACTGCATAATCTACATTAAATTGGTGAAGATTTCCACAAGATTGATGTTATACGAGCAAACAGCCATGTAGATCATGGTCGGTTTTTTTTTCTGTTTTTTTGCCTTTTGACTTCCGCTGCCTATATCGTGATCGAGTTTGTGTTTAGAATATTAAAACTGTATTAAAAGTGACTTCCGCTGCGCGGTATCCAAATTTGTTTATGGTTAAATGTTTGAGTGTATTGAGAAGACGTATTAAGAATGAACTGAAATGATCAAATAAATAAGTTTGATATTTAAATGGACTAAAAAGAAGATTAACTGATATAATTATTAAAAAATAAATAATATAAAATAAAGAAGAAAAGGAGAAGCTAAAGGTTGTCCTAGACTTATTTGCTCCAGTACCTCCGAAAAGAAGAAGATTCAGCTGGCTAAATCCCGGAAGGGAAAGGCCATTACACAGTAGAAGAAGAAGAAGAAGAAGAAGAAGGAGAAATGAGTATGTAGATTTGCCAAGATGTTTAATGTTTTGGAAGAATTCCTCAGACACACATAATAGGCTTGCGTCCAAACCAATTGCTAGAAATGGATTTTCATTTATTATGCAAAATTTGCTTTCTAATGATAAAGGCAATTTGAATCAAATTGACAAATTTTAAAAAATTCGACCTCTAATTGATAATTTAGCCTTTGGATTAAAAAAGAAGAAGATTCAGCTGGCTAAATCCCGGAAGGGAAAGGCCATTGCACAGTAGAAGAAGAAGAAGAAGAAGAAGAAGTGAGTATGTTTAATGTTTTGGAAGAATTCCTCAGACACACATAATAGGCTTGCGTCTAAACCAATTGATAGAAATGGATTTTCATTTATTATGCGAAATTTGATTTCTAATGAAAAAGGCAATTTGAATCAAATTGACAAATTTTAAAAAATTAGACCTCTAATTGATAATTTAGCCTTTAGATCAGTCGCTACAGGCATTTTAGAATGTTATAGAAAGGATACAAAAGAGGCCCTATTAAACCAGCGTCAAATTTACATGAACATTCTAGGTGCGATAGGAAAGAACAAGAAAAACAAACGCGCCGTGGGTTACGTCGTTTGTTTATTATCAAATCTAAATCGAAATTACTATTTTCCATATTTATTGACGACAAATTTTAAAAGCACTCTCAGGTTAAGGCAAAACCGGATTATTTTTTTATTCATGAAAATCGCGTGGTATCAAGCTTTTGTTGTCAGGTTGATTTCATCGCGTTGCTTTTATTCGATCAGCGTATCGGCGTTGTCTTGAACATCAAAAGCGGATTCTAAAAATATTGTAGTTTTCATAAAACACATCTCGTAGTAGGCTATATTTCATATAACATGGTGTGTTAGCAGAGAACTACATTTATATTCTGTAACGTGCTCCACGTCATATCGATTCAAACAAAAGTAGCATAAAAAGGTGTCAAGAAGAAATCAGTATGTTGCAGTTCAGGTTAACTTTATTACCTTTAAATAAACAAAAGTCATTTTAAAAGCTTTTAAAGATATATTGGCTAAGAAAAGATATATGTGGTACTTTAGTAGTTCTTATGATATACCTAGTACTAAACTATTGTTTTTAAATGTGTATTTATTTTAGACTACAATAAATGTAAGTTTGCGAATTAAATAACAAATACTTAGAAAATTAAACTTTTATTACTGTGTAATATTTTCATGTACATAATAATTAGAAATGGGATTTTAGGTTGCATTATTTATAAAAATAGATACCTACCTAAATAAACTTTTTTCTTGTTTTAGGTGAGAAAATTCCTAAATTAGGTACGTTTTTTTCGAAAATAGGACTGGAAACTGGAACCTTTTAAAATTATTTAAATTATTATTGTATATAATTTAATTGAACAAGATTTTTATGATTTGAAAAAATTGATAATAACTTAGGAATATATATTATAAAAATATCATATTACAAAATGTTTTTGTAAACGAGCATACAATTGCTGACCTAAAAATTCAAATGTATTATGATAGAAATGTTTAAAAAAATACTTTCTCATGAAAAAGCAAAAATTTTACAGAATTTGTAAAAATGCAACATTGCAGTACATAAGAATTATGTAATCCAAATACGACAACCCCAATTTTACAAAAAAATATGTTTTTGATGGTACAATTTGAAAATTTAATTTCTCTTAAAAATTAAAATTTAGGTAAAATAAAATCAGGGTCAAATGAAATCTTTATTTTTTTAAAACGGATTTTATTCCATTACACCTTAAGTTATGATTAGCGTAGACAAATATGTAATAAAACTAAAATCTCATCTCTAATAATAATACAAATAAGAGCGGTATAAATAAAAGTTTTAATTTTATTTCATTTAATTTCATTTATTTTCAGTTTTCTATTACTTTTAACCAATATTTTAATGCTAAGCTTCATTTTTCTAATAGCAAAATTTTTATAAAATATTATTTTAATATAAATTTATTATAAGTAAATTTAGGTTAATAAATATTATAATATTATGATAATGTTTCCCTAATATGTTTTATATCTAAAAATAATGCAATAATTTTTGGTTGTAGCTGGCTTTGTTCAGTTTTTTTTGATAATATTATTATTACTTAAATGTATTAAAAAACTAACTAAGCGAATAAATATAAATTTTGTTTGGGAAACTTTCTCACTCACTTTTAGAGATGAATACCATCTTTAAAATGCCTTTCTCACCCACCGAAATATTAAATTTTAGACCAAATTTTTTTTCTACGACAAATATTACTGTAAAAAATAATTTATTATTAATTACTCTAAATATTTGTATAGAGCGACATCTATCAAAATAGAGTAACCAAAATTGGTATTTTAGGAATCTGTTTTACCGGATTTTAAAATGTCAATATCAGTTGGTCGAATTTTCCTGTAACAATCTAAACTTCTCCCTTGGTAATGGACTAACAACCGTTTAAATCCGATATACAAGCAGTTTTTCACAGTGAAAGTGAAAAAATTTTGAAAAATATCTAATGTTTTAGTTTTTTTAGTAATGTACCTATATAAAAAGTAGATTTATTCAATATAGCTCTAAAGCTCGTTTATTTAGCACTAAACTGTTTATAAATGTATATTATTATCATTGTGGTAATTTCAAAATGTATGTCAAAAATACCAAACTTTTCATCATTACTTTTTATCTGATTCATTGGATTTTTTGTTTAATTTTTTGTTTTAGAAATAATCATTTATAGGAAGATTTGTTTCTTCTAAAATTGGGCTTCAAAGTTCATCGTCAAACAGCCTGATGTCCTTCTGAACGTAAAAATATGATATTTTATTTAAAAAATAATTAATTAATGATTCCGTTTTGAGTATAATAAACGTCCTCCTATAAATTATATCATTGATATAATTTGTGGATAGATATATCGATGATTTTCTGCCAAAATATCGCAAGCAACATAACTCAAATTTCGAGAATTGAAATTCTTTTTGTTTTAAAGTCTGTTTTAAACCACATATAACCTATATGTTTTATAATAAGTAAATAGCTATAATTATAAGCTAAGTAATTACTTGTTATAAAACTTTTAGGCTATATTAAATTTTAAACAGACAAGCAAAATGTTTTCAATTCCCGAAATTTGGGTTATGTTGCTTGCGATACTTTGACACAAAGTCATCGATATTCTATAAACAAAAATTTGTAAAAAATACATTTAAAGGAAGGTCGTCATCTTAAAGATATAAAATTGACTTGACAGAAATATTCAAGTAAAATTTTAGTTGTGGGGAAGCACTGAGTTTTGGGGGAATCGAGCTCCATCTGGATTATTTTGGGAAAAGCGCTCTGACAATCAGGCAATACTGGATGTATTTAATTTGGTCATAAAATAATAAACATCCCATGAACGTTTTTATATTATTTACTTTTTTAAAGACTTTCTAAAACCTAATGATTATAGGTAATATAATCATAAGGTTATATAAATTATATATAATATTAATAAAAAAACATTTATTTATTGCTTTATACAAGGTGTGTTCAGAAAATATCGGGAATTTTCGTTTTTTGAAACAAATATTTATTTATTCGTCTACATTAATGTTGTCGCCTTCAAAATAGTCCCCATTGGATATTAGCACATGTGCCAGCTGTTCTTCCCATACTCGAAACACTTCTAAAACTCGATCTTTGGGATAGCCTTTAGTTCTTTCAGCGATGCGCTTTTAATGTCATCTATGCTTGCAAAACGACGGCCCTTTAAGGTTTTCTTTATCTTTGGGAATAGGAAAAAGTCAGACAGAGGTATGTCTGGCGAATATGGAGGCTGGGGCATTATTACAGTATTGTTTTTGGCCAAAAATTTTGTTCAAAATTTAACAATTTTAGAACAAATTTTGCTGCCACGCGTTTCATACCCAAAACATTCTAAAAAATTTCATGGGATGAGCCAATCGATATACCAACATCATCAGCGACTTGTCTGATGGTTTATAACCATTTATTCCACTTTTTCCATGTTTTTATCGGTTGTTAATGTGCTTGTGCCTTCGGGGCGTTCGTCATCTTCAACGTCTTCACGGCCATCTTGTAAACTCTATTTTACTTATAGCAGACTCACTATAGGCCTTTGTTAACATTTCACAGAATTTATTTCATTTATTTAGCAAAATTTGATAAAAATGTTTGATCTAATTCTTTTAACGAACAAAAATGGCCGAGCTCATAAAAAACGTCTAACCTTAGCGGCTGCCACAGACAAAGTAAACAATGAAAACAGCTAAAGTTTTAATCATACTTCGGGGGCATGTATAGTATACATAGTATACCAACATAATAACACAAAATTTTATGAGAACCGGACCCTCCGAACCCGCGAAATTTAACAATTCCCGTTATTTTCTGAACACACCTCGTATATATTTGTTTTCAAGATGCCTTAGCATTTCATTGGCTTGTCTGGAACATATTGTAAAAGGAAATTTAAATAAAGAATGATGCTAAATAAATCAAGGGGCATTCTAAAATTATAAATAATAATTTCCCATCGAAAATGATAGAGGCCGTCTAATACACTAAAGGCAGTTTGCTCCATTATAAACTTTTAGCCGGGCACTATCAAACTTGCGGGGCTGCTTTATATGGTTTGAGCCCATGTCACTTACACTTTATGCAACAGATCCGCTTTTAGATAAATTATAGCGGTCCAAGCGCTCATAAATTACATGAATCGCATGAATCATGCTGTGTGTGCTTACAGAAATTGCCCGGCAACAAAAACAAAGCATGCCGCGACATTTATGCACGTTATTAAAATGCTTCGAGGTGACGCTGCTCCTCCGTGTTTAAAGTTTTTGAATGCTGTTCGCGAATTGAAACATTGCGCTGCTATTGGAATTCTCGTTATTTGTGTTGTCTGTGACACTTTAATAGGTGCATGCATGGGAGTTGTGACAAATTTCAGATAAAAATGTTATTCGGTAATCATTATGTATCAGTCAGGAATATCAGTTTTTACAATGCTGTTCCCGCCTTATGGTGGTGATTTTAAATGACCACCAAGTTCCTGCGATTTAACATTCCTAGACTTTTTTATGAGCTTATCTGAACCCAGGATTTATGTCAATAGAACCTAAAAATTAAGAAAAATATATTATTGGTGAAATTTAACTAGCTTTGTCTATGGAATTTTGTATTTGCTCATAAAAGTTCTGCTTCATTCTGAATAAATTACGTGAAACTTTCAAAACATAGTTGTTTTTATATTTACCTAGTAAATATGGAGTTTCATCAAGTAAAGGTCGAAACAATTAATAATATTCTACTTTTTTAACTTTTGAAGACATTTTCGGATTCAGGAGACATTTTTAGATAGAAATTAACTGCTATTTGTTAAAGGTAGACTTTAAGATAAACAAAAATTAAAAAAAAAAATCATGAATTTTTAAAAAATTTCGAAAAGAGGAGCAGCTAGGATTTTGGTAAATATCATTTTTAAGTCACCGAAGTGTCCCGAACAAAAAACTGCAATCAGTTTTTGACGGCAATTTTATGTTCGTTCAGGCACACCGTGATGACAATTAGTCATTTTTGAGTTATTCATTTTTAGAGAGTTAGATGTAGCTACATCTTAATAGCTATTTTATTTTATTATTATTATTATTATTATTATTATTATTATTATTTCGTTTAACGTATGTTGGCATTACTTGTTATTGTTTATATTTTGATGATGATGACCGAACGGTTAAGCAGCAGATTGCAATCATGATAATAATATAACTATTATAGTCGTCTCGGCGAATGTTTGAAATTGCGTCATTAATGTCGAATGTCAAAAACCGATTTCTCGACATACGTTTAAAAAACGTGAAATATTAGATTAGGTAGTCAGTAGCGTATCATTTTCAAGTAAGTAAGCTTTGCATTGGTATAGTTTTTACTCTCTTAAAATTAAATAGTCAAAATTCTACTATGTAGACTATATGTGTACTATATTATAACCAGCATTTTTTACTAATAAAATAGTCGTTTTCACTTTTAAATAGTTATTTTTTACTTCATAAATAGTTAAAGTTTGACTAATATAAGATTAGTCACCATCTTTGACTATTTATGTGAGTTAAAAGTAACTAATTTCATTAATCGGTTGCGGCCATTAACAAAGTATTATTTGAATTAAATGCATATAGGCTCCATGGTTAAATGGCCCATAAAAACAAACAAAGATGCAAAAAATTTAGCTCAAAACAGCAAAACAAATAATATATTCAACTTACCTCACAAAAACGGTTAAACTCAAATAGTACGTATTTACCAGACTTTAGTATTATTTTCAATTATTTTGTTAATGCAGTAGCTGTAGTGACTGACCTACGTCTACAATGCACCAAGTTTACGTTCCTGATTCTCACAGGCATCTTAAGATCCCAATCGATAAATATTTTCCGATCGGTGGCGCTAAATTTAAATTTAACTGCATCACAGTAGCTGTTGTTTAAATTTTGAGGTTAGAATATGTCAAAATAAATCGTAAAAACAGTAAAAAATACGTAGCGGAATACATGAAACTGACTAGCTAATAAAACACAAACTAAAACTTGTTTCTTTTCTGGTGATATTTAAAATTTAAACTTTGATCCCAGGGTATTAAATCTAATCAATTACGTGTGGTTTGTGCTACACCTGTAAGTTTAAGCATAATACAATTAAATTCTTTTTTCAAATAATGTAATAATTTATATTTAAATATAGGTATAGGTATATATTTAATATTTTTATAGTTAAACCGGTATAAAATCGCTGGTCCAATTAAACTTATTTGTACATAATTAAGATTAATATTATATAAAATCTGTGGTAAAATTTCTTATTATTATATACTTGTAAAAATAATTTAATTTACTTTTTCTACCCACCATTAAAACGCTCATTATCGTACATGTTTCCATGACACTAACTGACCTTTTAAATACATATTGACAAGTTGTGGCTTTATGGCGTTTTAGTCACGGGCTAAAGTTAGCAACAGGTTTTTACTCACTGGCTGAAGTTAGTTTTAAGTTAGTTGACAATTACAGTTAGTCGAATTTCATGCAATCTTTAAAATAGATAAATCGTTAATAAATGTGAAAATTATTTTATTATCTCAATACAAAAGTATAAAATAGTTTCTCAACGTCAATATTAAATAATAATATATATTAAAACAATTTATATAAACATTTTCTTTACTCTCCCTGTGAAATACTGTTGTTAGTCCATTTTCAAAGCATACATTTCAATGTAGAAGTAGATAAACAATATTATTTATAATTAACCCAAAGGGCAAGCACAAAAAAACTAAGGGAAAATTCTACTCGGCATTAAAATGGTTTTAATGAAGATTGTGGGTATTAGAGTGGGCCAAAAATATTTTTTATGTAGGCTATTCGAACCCCCTGACGAGTTTTTTTATATTATAAAATAATACAGAATAAATTAATAAAAAACATTTCTTGTTTCAGGAACAGGTAAGCAACAGTTTAGTTCCATATTACTAATTTTCAAAGAATATTAGGTAAGCCTTAATAATAGGATGTTTTAAAATTAAATTGTTGTTAAAACTGTTTTGTATTTTTTTAAATTATTAAACTGTTTTTGAACACAATATAGGTAATCAAATAACAAAAGAACATCAAATATTTTTTGATTTTCATTATAATTGTTTTCGCATATTTAAATTAAAAATTTACCTTTTAACGGTTTTTCGTTTTATTGAAAATTGACGAAGTTAAAATTAAAATATGTAAAGCGCTTTATTGCCTACAGTGATCGTCATTAAATTTGATAGATTTTTTATTGTAGGTTTGTTCGTTAAAATTAAATGAAGGGCAAAATTTTATGTAAAATTTGAATACAAAATTATTAGAATATGTTGTTATTATACATAGACATGGTGCACCAAGTATAGTTTTATTATAAATGGGACAAAAAAAAATATTAGAAAAGAATTTTTTTTACAAATATTCAAAAACAAAAGAAAACGGTAAATTTTATAAAATTGTTTTATAATGAAAGATCTTGTATATTTAATACAGTTTCTTCTGGTTTATTTGTGTTGTTTTTTGTTAATATCTTACTCGAAAATAATGGTATCCGGAATTTGGTTCGAAATAAATTTGTTCAAAAGAAAATTAATCGAAGGAAATTTGTTCGAAAAAATTTGATCGAATGGAAATTTGTTCGAAAGAAATTTGTTCGAACGTAAATTTGTTCGAACGGAAATTTGTTCGAAGGTTTTTAATCCTTTTCGGAAGGTATTGTATTTGCAAGGTATTTATTATTAAAAATATTAAAATAATTGTAATCCTTATTTATCTCTGCATGTACATAAATTGGTATAAATTCCCTTACAACAATTGACAGCCTTAATTTATCTTGCTATTTCTTCGATTGAACATGGCTCTAAATTTTATTAAAAGTTCGAAAGGCAAAAATCTTTTGTCTCTCAACGGTTTCATTTACACTTCCGACAAAGTTAGAGAAGACAGAATTTATTGGAAGTGTGAAAATTTAAAAAAAAAATCCTGTAAAGGACGTGCAATTACATCAGGTGAAACAGTCATCAGTCATCTTTCGAACAAATTTCCGTCGAACAAATTTTTATTCGAACAAATTTCTTTCGAATACATTTCTTTCGAACAAATTTCCTTCGAAAAAATTTTCTTCGAACAAATTTTTTTCGAACAAATTTCCTAGAACCGAAAATAATACTAAATTTAACGCGAGAATCATGGTTGCCATGGATTAAAAACTTTTTCCATAAAATAAACATGGTTATTTTAAAACGTGAGTTCTTTATCAATGGCAACCATGATTTTTTGTTCAATTATTAATAAAATGTTTAATTCAAAAATATAGAAATTACAAATTTTTGAAATGAATGAATGAATTAAAAACTCTATTTAAATATTTAAAAGTATACATGTTATACTATTAAACTATTACTATTTTATCAATTTTACCGATGCTTTTTTGTTTTTTAATTTTTGTCAAAAAATTTTCTTTTTTAGACCGGGCAAGCTGGATTTTTAATTTTCTTATATCCCTTCAAATAAAGATTTTGGGCGTGTTATATTTATACGAAAACACCCTGTCCATATGGGTATTATTTTATTTAAAGAGCTACAAAATTGGTTATATTAGACTTTTCCACTTAATACTTTATGGACCAATCAAATTTCAGAAAACGAGTGTTTTTTTCAGTTTTGCAGCGATAAAACTACTATTTAGGTGAAAAAAAACACCCAATTGGTTGCTATGCAAAAAATAATTGTCAATTTTGAAGTTTCTAATTTTAAAATAAAAATGTTAAAAAATATGCGTTTTGGTAAAAAAAAATCATAAAGAAATATTCGTGAAATAGTCTTGCCGAATACCATTCGTGATAAATTTTCCCTAAACAATTTTTTGATTTTTATTTACTCAGGATTTTTCATTGGAAATTTTGCTCGTGGCATTAATTTATAACCGAAATTTACAAGAAAAAAACATTCATATAAAAATAAAAAATTTTATCAGTAAAATATATGTTGCGTAAATACATCCCTATTAAAAGAAGATTTGAAAATTAAAAAATATTTAAAAAAGCTAAAAACCTATGAAATAAAATTGTTAAAATATTTTTATTCCTGGGCATTTAGTTTACATGTAAACATACACGTTTATCTACATTTTATTCAATTTATTTTCTGTCATAGGGAAGATGGAGTTGGTAACGCAAAATCTAGTAGGCGAAACAATTAACAAATTGTTTAAAAATATAGATAAATATTTATGTTTACATGTAAAACTTACTTTTTTTTTAAATTTACAGAAATAAAGAAGTTATAACAATTTTTGGTTTTGATACGTTTAATAGACTTGTAATTATGCAACTTTTCTCTAATTTAACCGAGTTTGTAGCTCTTCAAATTAAAAAGATACCAATACATAGAAAAAAATTAAATGTAGGAATACATTTTACAAGAGATTTTGGGGCTTCTTGTTTGTTTAACATTTTGCTAATTATTTAAAGAATTAAGAAATCTCAATGGTTGGAAAAATGTTTTATGGAATCTGAAAATCGTGGTAATTCTATGCCTACTTGAGCAGAGTTTGAGGTGTTTTGTTTATTTGTTTGGTTTGAAGTTTTAGAAGTTCTGTGAAGTTTCATGCGGAACTAATTCTATTCAATACCTTTAAACATAAATCGATTAATTTAGAAAGTTAATTAACTCATAAAATTAAATTTATATTCTGGTTGAAATTTATTATATGAGCACATTCAAACTAATTTTAATACAGATTCTTCCAATGCGAGAAGTTTAATATAGTTTCCCCAGTTTGCGCAAGTTTTCAAAGACATTAATTCTGCTGGTCACTGTTAATGCCATTCGGACTATTTCGGTGACACCCAAGCTTGTCCGGATACTTTGACAAGGTACTAATTTGTTGTAGTTGTTTCTCCTGTTAGATCGCTCCCCAGAAGAAAACTTATACACAATATTCTAAATTAAATTAAGAATCATTTACACTTAGATGTCGAGTTGTACAAGCCAGCCATGCTACTGAAATATTAATGCCGTTCAGGCACTCTGCGGTCTAACAGAAAGCTTATTTTCATTGCATAAATTATTTATATTTAGTAATAGGTACTAAATTAATAGGCATTTAATTAATATTGTTAGCTTTAATACACTGTTCAAAATTTTAGATAATTTTTACCTAAAATATTAGACTATATAGGACCATTGATTTTTTAAGGCAAACTGCTTGAAATTAATTCAGAGGAATATTCCCCTTTTAAATTAGTGAATTCTTTAACTGATATTTTTAAAGAAAATGATATAATTAATTAAGCAAAGTTACTTAGGTTTCAAAGATAATACACCTTAGATCGTAAGGGATATTGCCTGAGAACAAAAGAATACATTTCCTGTTTCTAAGTAAATTTTTAGGTAGATTTTAGCTAAGTTTTCAGGCAAATTATATATATTTTAAGTGAAAATCCTAGCATAGGAATTTTCTTCCAAGTTAGGACTTCTTTATCTTTGTGTCCTAGGCGAATTAATAATGGCGGTTTCGGTACTACATGTAGTACCGGAACCCTTTAAATAATCCCAACCCTACAGGGTTGGGATTATTTAATAATATATTGGGGTCAATGGGAAATTCCGTTTAGTTTGGATTACTTAACTATAGCACTACAAAATGTTCACTTATATCACAATAATTGTTTACTATGTTGTTATATCAATATCACACAACACGGTCTTTAAGCTTTCGTTGATTTTGGCATTATGGTGGACAATATAGGCGCGAATATTTATCGTAAAACGTCGGTATTAGCGATCGTAGCCGATTGCAAGTAAGTCACTAATATTTAAAGGAATTTGCCTAAATTAGTTCAATAATTTGTCATAATAATTTAGAAGAATTAGCTAAATTAAAAGCAAAATTGTCGTACCTAAAAGTAATTGAGATTTTGACTAAATATTTAGGTAATCTGCCTATCTTTTTAAATTTGACAAGTTTATTAAGTAAAGTATGAATATTTATCTAGAAGTTAGTGAATACACCATAGAACTAAGGCATTCGTTTCTGCCTATTTTTCCTTAACTAATTCTGATTAGGTATTTCAAAAGGCTTGATTTTGAACAGTGTACGTGGTTAAATTAAACTAAATCCACATATTAACGATTATCTTTAAAAATTATGAAGGTAATTTAACTTAACGTCATGACGCGTCATTTTGTCTCTTGTTTTTATTTTAACATTTTGACGTCCTTATTTTAGCTTATCATTTATCGGCATTTTTTGTCTTATTATATTAGTTTAGGATTTAACTTATTCTTATTTCAGCTTATCTTAAGATATTATTTTACCTGATTTACCTTGTTGTCATTTTGTAGGAAAATCTTTTCGTGTCGTCATTTTCTGTAATGATTAGCCAAAATAATACACAATTGATTATCTCCTAGAGCTTTATATCCTTGACACTTGGCACTAAATCAATCTAATGCAAATTGACATCTAGAGTTTTGATAACAACTTTAATTACAGAAAAGCAAGCCAAATTAACATGATCATTTTATCATATTTTTATAAGAATATAATTTTGCATTTCTCTACTCTCTTAAAATGAATTAGTCAAAAATAACTAGTTATAAGTCAAATTTGACTAATTGTCATTCTTCTCAATGAAATAGTCAAATTAGTAGATTTAAATTTAAAAAAAGTGTTGACCCAGCCGGGGATTGAACTCGGGTCTATCACTTGTCAAGCTTTTGTCATAACCCATTCGGCTATCAGCCGCTCTAATAAAAATAAATTTTATTTGTCAATAAATAGTAGACTGGGCCAAAAAAATGGACTATTTTTTTTTTTGAAAAATATATCGAGAATGTCGTTCAGAATGACAAATGAAAAATTTCGTGAAAATTTGAGCCCTTAATATTAATTTTAAGAGGTCTATCATCGCTATTTTTGATTTTTAGTCATAATTTGATGTTTTACGTTAGAACTGTCAAAACATTAAAGTGATAAAAATTCCTTTTCACTTATTTTTATATAAAATTAAATTCTCTACAAAAAAGGTCTGATTGAAAATTTTCGTCAGACGAGCCGTTTCCGAGTAATTGAGCCTAATAAATCGATGTGTTTTTTCGATTTGGCCCTTTTTACTTTGAAATTTTGTAACTAATGAATCAATGAATATTTTAAAAAGCTCACGTCGGATTCTTAAAGGAAATTTAGTGTTCTACAAAAAAGGTCTCTTAACATTTTTGCCTAAATTTAATTCTTCAAAAGTTATTCACGAAGAAAAAATTGAAATTTTAAGTTTTTCTTCGATTTTAATCGTGAATAACTTTTGAAGAATTAAATTTAGGCAAAAATGTTAAGAGACCTTTTTTGTAGAACATTAAATTTCCTTTAAGAATCCGACGTGAGCTTTTTTAATATTCATTGATTCATTAGTTACAAAATTTAGTAAAGTAAAAAGGGCAAATCGAAAAAACACATCGATTTATTGAGCTCAATTACTCGGAAACGGCTCGTCTGACGAAAATTTTCTATCAGACCTTTTTTGTAGAGAATTTAATTTTATATAAAAATAAGTGAAAAGAAATTTTTTTCACTTTAATGTTTTGACAGTTCTAACGTAAAACATCAAATTATGACTAAAAATCAAAAATAGCGATGATAGACCTCTTAAAATTAATATTAAGGGCTCAAATTTTCACGGAATATTTTTTTTGTCATTCTGAATGACATTTTCGATATATTTTTCAAAAAAAAAAATAGTCAATTTTTTTGGCCCAGTCTAATAAATAGTGTTCATAATATTTTAAAGTTTAATTATTATTTGTGTTGCTGTTTTGAGCCAAACTTTTTGCATCTTTATTTGTTTTTATGGGTCAATTAACCATGGTGCTTAGGTATATGCATTTAATTCAAATAATACTTTGTTGTTGGCCGCAAACGATTAAAGAAATTAGTTACTTTTAACTCTCAGAAATAGTCAAAGATGGTGACTAATCTTAAATTAGTTAAACTTTAACTATTTACGTAGTAAAAAATAACTATTTAAAAGTAAAAACGACTATTTTATTAGAAAAAAATGCTTTGACTAATTCAAATAGTCGAATTTTGACTATTTCATTTTTAGAGACTACAAATTATGAAGAGAGCCACTTTTTTACATTTATATTTGGACACAAGTGTAGTTTGGCAATAATGTGTTATAGATAATATACTACAAATGACCATATTATTGTACGTTCAACAGGTGTGCCAAGATTTACGAATGAAGCATATACAAAAATAAAAATTCCGAACATAACCAAATTCTTTGACAGCCATTAACCAATTTTAGTAAAATTATTTTTAAAACTTAAAATTTGCACCTCTAATATGTATAATAATTATACCTTGATTTTTAAACAATAAATAATAAACATAACCTATAAACCACGGTCTCATATAAAAGACCGTGCTTGAAATCGTAATTCTTGACACATCTGTTATAACATCCTGACGTCACGCGTTTTAAAACCTTGTAGCTTTATTAAAAATTCTTAAAAAAGCTCGTATGCGTATTTTTTATTTGAAACAATACACTTAATAGATATATAAAGTAGTCTTTTTACTCCCACCTTTAAAACGCCCATTATTGTACATGTTTCACGGGCTAAAGTTAGCAACAGGATATTAGTCACAAGCTGTAGTTAATTTTAATTTAGTTGACAGTTGTCAAATGTCATACAATCGTTAAAATACGGTGCCCTTTTTGTAAAATAATTATAAATGTAAATATTATTTTATTATCACAAAAGTATTAAATAGTTGCTCAAGTTAAAAATTTCATATCAACATTGTACTGACCTTTTAATTTTTCCGGCAGTAAACTAGAATTTTGGGTGGAGACTTCACCATAAATTGCCTATAAACCATTTTCTTCATTAACAACGTGAAAAATTGTTGTTAGTCCATTTTTAAGAATACACATAAAAACATTTTCACCGGTTGAATATTCTATTGTTTTATAGAAGTCGCTTCATACAAATATTTAAATTAAATTATTTTTAGATAATAAAAAGTATTTTTCATTAAAAAAGAATAGTATGCAACTAGTTTATAAACTTTTCTAGATACTCATTTAATTAAACACGTAAATTCGTGACTTAAATGGCGTTTATCAAACTTGATAAATATATTTATATATATACCTATAGGTAGATAATATACCTACTATTAAAAAATACTAATATATTATTGCTTAATATTATTAAAATCATAAATTTAACTAAATAAATATTAATATTAACCGTGATACATTTAATAGGAATGCACATTTTTCCATTTTATTAGATTTTAGCTTGTCATCATTTTAGCTTGTCTACGTAAAATATTAAATATTTTAGTTTTCTTTTTATTTAAGCTTATGAGTTTTTTTCAGGAAAATATACCTATGCCTTTTTAACATGTACATGTACAGGGTGGTCCACGTAAGGTGACCCATATACTTATCTCAGAAACTACTGGAGTCACAAAAAATTTGTAAGAAACAAATATTCACGAAATAAAAAATATTTTTAAAATATTATATTTTCATTTATACAGGGTGTTCGGTTTTCCTTGGGACGATACCAACTTTCTTATTTTCAATGGAACACCCTGTATTTTTTTGCATTTTTGGATTCTACCCACTCTTTTAGGTATACTTTGTAAATATATTAATTAAGAAAATGTTAATACTTTTTGAGTAAAATTAAGATTTATTAAAATTTCTCTAAATGTAGACACTCGCTAAAAGTTAAAAATAACCAACTAAAAGTTATTATTTTTTATATTATGTAGTATCCATCTCTTTAATAATAAGTAAGCTATAAGTTAATTATTATATTTTTTGGAAAATATCATACAGGGTGTTTTCTATGTCCCGTTGAAAATAGCGATTTTAAAAGTTTAAAATCTTGTTTTTATTCAATGGAACACCCTATATATTTTTGCATAATTGGATAGAATAAGTAATTACCTTTCATTTTATATATATATGTCCTATACCTAAACCCAACAGAAAAAAAAATATTCGCATTTTTCACAATTAGTAGCTTTTTTCCAATTACCTTAGTTAAATTTTCATTATTCAAATAAATAAATTTCAATTACAACAAATAAAAATGCTTTTATATATAAATATATATTACTATAATAATTACCATACGCGCAAAGCTACTAATTTTGTAAAATGCGAATATTTTTTTTAGGTAATCCACGTAAGGTGACCCATATACTTATCTCAGAAACTACTGGAGTCACAAAAAATTTGTAAGAAACAAATATTCACGAAGTAAAAAATATTTTTAAAATATTATATTTTCATTTATACAGGGTGTTCGGTTTTCCTTGGGACGATACCAACTTTCTTATTTTCAATGGAACACCCTATTTTTTTTTGCATTTATGGATTCTACACACTCTTTTAGGTATACTTTGTAAATATATTTATTAAGAAAATGTTAATACTTTTTGAGTAAATGAGGATTTATTAAAATTTCTCTAAATGTAGACATTCGCTAAAAGTTAAAAATAACCAACTAAAAGTTATTATTTTTTATATTATGTAGCATTCATCTCTTTAATAATAAGTAAGCTATAAGTTAATTAATTTATTTTTTGGAAAATATTATACAGGGTGGTTTCTTTGAATAATGAAAATTTAACTAAGGTAATTGGAAAAAGCTACTAATTGTGAAAAATGCGAATATTTTTTTTTCTGTTAGGTTTAGGTATAGGACATATATATATAAAATGAAAGGTAATTACTTATTCTATCCAATTATGCAAAAATATATAGGGTGTTCCATTGAAGAAAAACAAGATTTTAAACTTTTAAAATCGCTATTTTCAACGGGACATAGAAAACACCCTGTATGATATTTTCCAAAAAATATAATAATTAACTTATAGCTTACTTATTATTAAAGAGATGGATACTACATAATATAAAAAATAATAACTTTTAGTTGCTTATTTTTAACTTTTAGCGAGTGTCTACATTTAGAGAAATTTTAATAAATCTTAATTTTACTCAAAAAGTATTAACATTTTCTTATTTAATATATTTACAAAGTATACCTAAAAGAGTGGGAAGAATCCAAAAATGCAAAAAAATACAGGGTGTTCCATTGAAAATAAGAAAGTTGGTATCGTCCCAAGGAAAACCGAATACCCTGTATAAATGAAAATATATTATTTTAAAAATATTTTTTACTTCGTGAATATTTGTTCCTTACAAATTTTTTGTAACTCCAGTAGTTTCTGAGATAAGTATATGGGTCACCTTACGTGGACCACCCTGTACATGTAAAAAATAAAAAACTAATTTTCGTAAATTGTGCTTGTTGGCGTATTCATTATAAAATATATTGAATATAAAATGTAAAAATAACAAAAATATTTTTTCACCAAGCGCAAACAATAATTTGTTTTGCCTATAACAAACATAATATTTATTGTTATTTTCAGCAGAATTGTGAATTGTTTAATATAAATTTGTTATTTAAATTAAAAACATTTATTTCGTATTTAGCTGATTACGTTTACAATGTTTGATTGCAGCTATCATTTAATTTATAACCACAAAGCGTTTTAAAACTAATTTTGCGAAAATTATAGTTTTTACAGCCAGCTATGGTGCGGATGGCTTGATAATATTTTCTCTTTAATAGTAGTTTTAAAAACTTTTTAACCATGTGGGATTAAAATTTTTAGATGCGGTGAAAAGTTGGAAACGTGTTTGACTTTACTAATTACTAAAAAATATTGTAAATTCGATGAATACTTAAAACTTTTAATGCTCAAAGAAAATTAAAGTTTTAATTTCGCATAATTAATTTCGCAAACATATTTTACACTATTAAAACATTTTCAAGCAAAAAAATGTTTCAATTATAATTTCTTTAAAATATGGGATCAAAGAAACATTTAAATGCCCAACACTTAAATTTTACGGCTGCTGCTTTTTCCGCAAGACAAATGCCACTTCATAATCCTGCGTAACTTTACATTTTCTCGTTCTCAAATGGGATTGATGACCGGTTTATTGATCAAAAAAATTCACTGCCAGATTGTATTCGCCATAACTTTTTGCCTTTTGCAGACATTTTATTAAAAAAGTGGGCGATTATATGCATAGTCGATTAAGTGGGGTCTTTGACTTTTCAATAATATCATTAAATATACATAAAATAAAAAAAAATAGTTATTTATGTCAAATGCAAAGAAACCAGGATAACTTTTTAGGGTACATTACACTGTTTAAAATATCTGTGGTGTAAAGAGTAATCTTAAAATGGTGTCAAAATCCAACACCAAGTGGTGTTAATATAAACACCATGAATTATGGTTGAAATTGTTATATACAGCAAACACCAAAACGGTGTTTATCTAAAAATATTTAAGAAGTGCACCTACACAGAAAAAAAGGAATAGTTCATTTAACTATATTAATTTAGTTGACCAGTAGAGATACAAAGGGGTTTCTCGACCGGAAGTGGTTCTCGATGGTGGCGCCCCCTCTGGTGGGTGGTGGGGGGTGATCATATTAGCTATTGGTGGGCAGGCATTTGGGCAACGCCCTCAACTGATAAGCGTAAGTGAGCCTATTGGTGGGTTGTTGGCGGATGGCGGCTGGCGGATGGCGGCCATGTTTGATAGATATTAGCTATTGGTGTTGTGGTTTAAAGTGGGCGGGGCTTAGGTGTTTAGTTGGCATTACTGGAGATGCAAAAGATAAGCGATATGCATATTGGTTGTTTGTGGTTAGCGTATTAGTTTGGTATTACTGGAGATGCAAAAGATAAGCGATATGCATTTGCTGCAGTGGTTTGATATCCGGGGGGAGATAAGGATTTATTATTATTTTGTTGTAAATTTCATTTTTGACGCCATTTTGAATTGCTGACGTCATCCGACTTGTCCCGACTTGTGTTTCGGGGGTTTTAATGCGGTAATCAGTTATTTGGAGATAAGGATTTATTATTTTGTTGTAAATTTTTATTTTTGGTACCATTTCGGCTGACGTCACCCCAACTTGTCCCGACAAGTCTATTTATTGTCCAGAAATCTTTTTCGGTGATCAGTCTTAATATTGCTTTATGTTGATTATGTTAATAATGGGCTTTAAATTGTTATTAATATTTCTGCCAAGTATAATTTTGGTAAAATCAAATAATTTAACTGATAAAGATGTTGTAATAAAACATCTCGAAACATTTGGCTACCTTAATAGTTCAGAGTTTTCGTTGACTAGTTATGAAGAAGCTTTAATATTATTTCAGGAGAGATATAATTTAAACATAAGTGGTGAAATAACGAAAGACCTTTTAGAATTTATAAAAACACGTCGTTGCTCTATACCAGATGACAATATTTATGAATTGACGCAAAACCCACCTAAATGGAATAAACATAATATATATTGGTATGCATATAATAAAGAGATAAAAAGAGTTGCTACTAGAGCTTTCAATGAGTGGGAAAAATTTGTAAATCTAAAGTTTATTTTTTCGCTTAGAAATCCTGACATTCTAATTTCATTTGGGAAAAATAACCATAGAAATTCAGTTCGATGCATGAAGGGTTATTGTATTGCACCATTTGATGGAAAGGGTGCTGTAGTTGGTCACGCATACCACCCAAGTCATATTAATTCCTGTACGGAAATTCATTTAGATTCAGATGAAAATTGGTATTTTGGTTTCGATGTACCTGAAGATAATGATAAAACAAGTCTATATACCGCATTGCTTCATGAAATTGGACATACTTTGGGGTTGAGTCATTCACCAGATAATAATGCACTAATGTACGCATATTTTTCACCAAATATAACAACCCTATCCGATGAAGATAAAAAAAATATACAAAATTTATATGGATTACCCCCAAAAACTACTCCAAAAATAGTAACATCAACAACCCCAAAAACTACTCCAAAAATATTAACAACAACAAAAACAATCCCAACTACTCCAAAAATAGTAACATCAACAACCTCAAAAACTACTCCAAAAATATTAACAACAACAAAAACAATCCCAACTACAAGGAAACTTACAGATAAACCAAGAACAACAAAAACAATTTTAACAACAAGCAGACCTAAAATAACGGGTTCTACACAAAAACCTACACAAACATCACCAAATTTAACTGATTTATGTCAAATCGAGTATCCACAACAAATGTTAGTCACAAATAATAATCATCTGTATGTTTTTAACAATGGGTTAGCGTGGATATAGGAGAGCCCTCCGGCATAAATCTTAAAAAGCCTAAAAAAATTAGTGATTATATTAAATATAATGATTTTTTACATATATACCAAACACCTAGTGGTAGTGTGGTAATAATAGATAATTTAAAACGTGTTAGTACGTTTTCTTTTCCTAGTCTTGCATGTGAAACATTTAATCAAACAATAGACAAATTTAATATTGCTCGAAGTAGCAACATAAATGCCATTTTTAACTCAAACAGAGGTAGAACTTATATTATTCATGATGATTATTGGGTTACTGAAATTGATGAATGTAGTTTAAATGCAGTCAATCGGGGGACTATAAACCAGTTTTTCCCAGGAATCCCTCCAGACATATCTTCAGCATTTCGCTATACAAATGGTAACATTTATTTTTTTAAAAAAAATTTATTTTATGAATATAACGAATTTTCTGGTAAATTAATAAGAGCAGGAGTTTTTGATTGGAGTTTATTTGGAATAAATTGTCCGAATGAAACAATTTTAAATCAATTAAAAAATATATTAACATCCCTTTCAACATACTTTTATTAATAATTATAAAAGGTTAACTTTATTAAAAAAAAAATCATTTCAATGTTGACTTTTAAAGGTGGCGGTTTATTAAATTCTGCAATTAACAACCTACCCTTTGAGCTTCACGTGCCTTCTTATCAATTTTGCGGACCAGGTACTAAATTAGATAAGAGAATTCAAAGGGGTGATACTGGTATAAACCCCTTAGACGCTGCATGTAAAGATCACGATATTGCTTATTCAAAAAATAAAAATTTGGAGGATAGACATAAAGCGGATTGGATTTTGGAAAATAAAGCTTGGGAAAGGGTGAAATCTAAAAACTCTAAATTAGGTGAAAAAGCAGCAGCTTGGTTAGTAACAACTGGAATGAAGGTTAAAAGAAAACTTGGAATGGGCGTTCGAAAAACTCGAAAACCAATCTCATTTAAACGTGGTTTGGTTGATAAAATTAAAAAACATGCTCAAGATTTAGATATGTCCAATAAAAATTCGCTTAAAAAATCTACTGCAACGGCACTTAAAGCAGCTCGGGTGATTATAAAGAAAGCCGGGGGTCGTAAAAATATTAAGGTGCCTAGAATAATTCCATTTGAATCCGACAAACAAGGTGGGTTTTTACCTCTTTTACCACTATTCGCAGCCTTAGGGGCCATAGGATCATTGACTGGAGGCGCAAGCGCTGTAGCCAAAACGGTGATAGACACAAAAAATGCTAAAAAGAAACTTGAAGAATTAGGTCGACATAATAGGGCTATGGAGGAAATTGGGAAAAAAGGCTCGGGATTATATTTAAAAAGGAATGCCAAGGGAGGATATGGTCTTTTTTTAAAACAAAAAAACTACCAATAAAGCTACCCAATAGAGCTCTATATGATTCTGAATTGGTAAAATATGCACAAAAGCTTAAAATACCCTATTTTAGAGGGGTTTTTATGCGAGACGCTTTACCAAAAATAAAAAATAAAAATGAATCTGCAATCCTAAATTTAGACATTTCGAAAAATTTGGGTACACATTGGGTAGCTTATACTAAAAGAAACAATTCTGTTATTTATTTTGATAGTTTTGGTGGTCTTAAACCGCCAAAAGAATTAGTAAATTATTTAGGAAAAAATGTTAAAATTAATTATAATAATGATTGTTTTCAAAACTTTAAACAAATTAATTGTGGCCATTTATGTTTGTGGTTTCTTTATAAAAATAAATGAGATAAGAAAATATGATTAGTCTATTATTAACCGTTGTTTAAAGATAATGTCCCAGCTATTTACATTAAAAAGTAATAATTATGTTTTAAGTATAGATTTTACAAATCCAATACAACTTAATCCAGATTTTGACTACGGTATAGCATTGATAGGGTTTTATTCCTATAACAGCATCCCTAATATTGAAGAAGGTGAAAATACATTTTATTATAAAGAAGCGAGTGTGGATAAGAAAATAATAATACCAACTGGTACTTATGAAATATTAGATATAGAAACTTACCTAAGACAACAAATTATTCCTGACACCGTTAAAAAGGAAGATTATGATAAATATTTTTCACTTAAACCAAATAATAATACTTTAAAGTGTGAAATTCAAAGCAATACGTTGGAAATAGATTTTACAAAGGCTGATGGTATAGGAAAAATATTAGGATTTTCAAAGCGTACTTTAACACATGGTAAAAAACACGAATCAGATCTACCTGTTAATATAATAAAGGTTCGAACCATTCACATTGATTGTAATATATCCACAGGTGCATATTATAATTACCTACCAACGCATACCATTCACGAATTTTCGGTAGACGTTGATCCAGGCTATACAATCAACGAAATTCCCCGAAACCTTATATATTTACCAATAATAAATAAACAGGAAATATTTAATATTACTTTGGTAATTTTAAATCAAGATTTTAAGCCAGTTAATTTTCGCGGAGAGGAAGTTATAGTTCGATTGGAATTAAAAAAATTATCATAATGGGGTTAACATTCAATAATTATTATAAAAATCCTAGCACAAACAATTTGAAATCAGTTGACAGCAAACGCTTGCCTAGTTCAAACAACCTTAGTCATTCAAATCGACTCTTTCTACAATCACTAGGCTATCATGTCAGACCAAATCTTCGACATCTATCGAAAACCACAGTTTAGTGAAACAATTCAAAAGGTTGACTACAGAACTTATTACCCCTATGTTAAATCTTTTAATAACAATGATGTTATAGAAATTTCAATAAATCAAAGGGATTCCTGGCTTCTTATGCATGATGCAGCCCTTTTAATACAGGGTAAATTAGAGATAACTAAAGGGGATGGAAATGCCACCCTTGTAAATAATTTTTCTTCTTTTCTGTTCGATAGAGTTTCTTATGAATTAAATGGAAAAGAAGTTGATGGTATTCGCGATCCTGGTATTGTGAGCACAATTAAGGGCTATCTTAATTACAGTAGCGATGATTCAAACCATTTAGGCATTGCAGGGTGGAATTATCCCGCACCACCCTTAGTAAATACAGCTGCTCAAACTTCAACTTTTAATATTCGTTTACCATTACATCATTTATTTGGTATATTTAATGATTATCAGCTAGCTCAATTTGGTAAACAGACTATACGTCTTGTAAGAGCTCGAAGTGACTCTGATTGTATAATTATAAAAGAAAAAAATGCAACTATTGCTGTTGGTACCACAAAGGCAATATTAACCATTGAAAATATCTCGTTAAAAGTACAAGTTATTACACCCAATGATTTATTAAAGCTTCAGTTGTTGGAATCAATAAAATCAGACAGGCCCATAGTAATTCCATTTAGAAAATGGGAATCTCATGAGCTGCCCCAATTAACTAAAGATGCTACTAAGGAAATATGGCCGGTTAAAACGTGTACTGCATTGGAAAGTCCACGCTATATAATTTTAGCTTTTCATGAAAATAGAAGAGGTGTTGAAACAAAAGATCCATCATATTTTGACAACATTGATATATCAGATATACGTGTGATCCTCAATGGCGAATATTTTCCTATAGAACGCATGAACCTGGATTTCGAAAAAAATAATTTTGCTGAGGCCCATTATAATTATACACAATTTTATCCAAGTTTTAAAAATGACTTTACAATAGCAAAACGTCCTCTACTTGATTATAAACAATTTAAGAACCACACCCTTTTTGTAATTGATTGTTCTAAAAGAAATGAATCCTTAAAATCAGGTACAGTTGATATAAAAGTTGATATTGAGGCGAAAAAAGGCTTCCCCGATAACACAAAAGCATATTGTGTTATTATACATGATGTCATTATGGAGCATCTTCCACTCAGTGAAATAGTTCGTAGTTTATCATAATGCTGTTTAGTTTAAATTATTCTGCCTAAGATGAAGGTTGTGTCTGTTAATATTCAGGGATTTAATTTATTCTCTAACGAAAAATGGTTTTTTCATCCAAAAGAAGTTACGGTTACCAATGGATTGCAAACAAATCATTATCTCTTAAAACCAATGGTAGAATTTAAGCTGTTATCACGAAAAAATAAAACACAAGTTTGCTTTGAAGAAAAAATTCATGGTCTACGATATTCAAGTGGATATATAAATTTCAATGAGATTAGCAACATTTTAATGGAATTATTGCCTGAATACGATACTGTTTACACAAAAGGAAATCAAAATTATGAATATTTAAAAACAATCTGTGAGCAGTTATTACCAAATATAAAAATTATAAACGTTGAAACATTAAACCTTTGGGAACAACCTATGTTTAAAAACAAACCCCTCATGTGTTTGGATCATTTTAGAAGCGGTAGGTGTAGTACAACACATGCCTTAGTATTACATAATTGGCTTCAAAGTTATCTACCCCATAATCATGGATTGTAAAGAATTTGCTCAAAGAAAAATAAAATTTTATAAAGAATTGCAGGCATTAAAAGAAGACATTGAAATGTATGAACTGTGTAAGGCTTTTGCTGCTATGAGCATTTCTGAGGATCTGAGGAAGAATTCGCTTGACATTACTAATTTAAAAAAAAAATTATGTGCTTTAAATAAAATAATATTATAATAAATAAATAAAAAAATTATATTGTTTTTATGTATATCCTAAAATTAGAATAAAACTCATAGGTAAGTAATATAATATATTTAAATATTTTTACATTTATTAATTGCATAACCTAAAAAATATACAAATGCATAAATAGCTAGTAAAAAAATTCCTACTATTAACAGAGATATAAATTCTATAAATATTTTTGTGGAAAATGTTGTTGAATTCGAAGAGGCCACCCCCGATCCTATAGTGGTTGATAAATTGGTTAAATTAGTTATTACACTATTTAAACTATTTATTTCAAGAAGGGTTCTAGTCTTTCCGCCATCTGCTGATAAAATATATTTTAATTTATAATGTAATATAGAGCTATTTGCTGAGGCATTAACTTGAATCTTGAATGTACCAGGAGCTGCATCCATTGGATTCCAATCATTTGGCCATTGAGTCTTTACCATTGGATTATCAACACTGAATGCCACATAACAATCCTGAGTGTTTTTGGGAAAATTTACAAATAAAGTATTATTTAAAAATGTAGATAGTAATAAAAAATTTGCTGTCGAAAACATGATTATTAGATGATAGTAACTCAACAACTAACCATTTTTTACATTTTTAATTAGTATATATCTGAAAAAGTGGTGGGGAAATAAAATTTTAAAAGATTTACGTAAACATTTATTTTTTAATAAATAAATTGTTATCTTTACAATTTTTATTAATGTACACATAACGCCTTTTTTTAGCTGGGGATGGTGATTCATTATCGAATAAATCCACCACCCCCTCATTTGGTTCTAGCAGGCAACGGAACGGAGGCAGTGGGGAAGACTCTAATAAATCCACCACCCCCTCATTTGGTTCTAGCAGGTAACCTGACTCTCTAAACATCGGTGAGGGTGAGGTTGGCGGCGAAGGTTCCGAAATCGATGAGGGTAGTGGGGAAGACTCTAATAATATCAGTGAGGGTGAGGACGGTGGCGAAGGCTCCGATGCTATTGGCGAGGATAGCGATGAAGGTGACTGAGTTCTAAAAAGAAAAAAATTAAATTAGAAAAAAAAAGTTGTGTGTATTACCTGTAGTCGACAAAACAAAAGCAGAAAAGCCTGCCACAGTCTTCGCATTCTCGCCTGTAAGCCCAATTTATTGCTCTGCAAAATAAATAAAAAAGTAATAAACATTAAATAAATAAAAAAGTAATAAACATTAAATAAATAATTACTGTTTTAAGGGCATCAAATGTGGAGGTGGAGTTATATTTCTGAAAAGAAAAAGGTATAAATAATTAAGGTTAAAAATAAAAAAATATAACTTACTTTTCCATAAAATATTCTTCTGGATTGGCAGGCGGTGTGTACCTGTTAGTACTTTCACTATATTCACTCATCATTGCTTGTACTAATAATAAATAAATATTTCAATATTTTCTTTTTATAATAAATTTTTATCTAGCAACTACGTAATGTCAAACCACAAACAAACAAATATTTTAATTTGCGGAAAAACCTCAGATCCGGTTACTGCTTTACTTCTTATCAACATCCTGTTGTTTTTAACCGCAAACAGGATCTGAAATATTTAAGTACGTCACATCGAATGTTCTAGAACTTTGGTGGTTAAAAACAACAGGATGTTGATAAGAAGTAAAGCAGTAACCGGATCTGGGGTTTTTCCGCAAATTAAAATATTTGTTTGTTTGCGGTTACTGCTTTACTTCTTATCAACATCCTATGACGTACTTTATTGATATAAAAGGTATGCAAAATCGCAAATAACATCAGTTCAAGTTTATCAACTAAAACTATTTTTTGAGTGTGTTAGTGCATATAATTATACAAAGTAAGTTATATTTTTTTATTTTTAACCTTAATTATTAATACCTTTTTACTTATAGTATGTCATTTTTAACTAAAGTTAATGCTGTAGCCACAGCTGAAGATAAAGAAATTAAAAAATCTGAAGAGCTTGAGAGGGGACAACTATACCCAATCAAAGCATTAAAAATTGTTAATGGGAAGTATGGGGAGATTCCTCTAGTGGAGTTCAAGGATTTTGCAGTTTTTCTACCAAAGAGAATGACTAAGGTGGTTGCGGAAAACCTGGAGGAGCTCAATAACGGGAAATTTGGTCTAGTATATCAAGGTCACAAGGAATTTGATAACAGCAAGTTTCAGCCTACACCTACATTTGAAATAAGACAAATTTAAAATGGATGTAGAAATAGGTCATGTGAGTACTACATCACTTAATTTAATTTCAAATGCCTTTAAGTTATTAAGTGCAAATTTTTGTCCGCATGCTAGTAAAGTTTGGTTAAATTTAATTAAAAAAAATATAAGACTCTCTCAAAATTTATTGAAAAAATCAGCATCAATAGGTACTAAAAAAAAAATAATAGCAATAATTGGCCAGTTAAAGCGATATCAATTACTTATAAATAATTTATGTGTAAAACATGTGGGGGGTGGTACATTAAAGACTAAACGTAGTGATAGAATTAAATGGTTAGATTTAACAACAGCATTTAAAAGTCGAGTTCGCACAGGTATTATTATTAACATTAAACATTTAGACCCCCTTACTTTTTTAAATGATGCATTTTATTTATTTCAATCTAGGATAAAAAATATTTTAAAATCCATACCACTATTAAAAGTAAATACATCTTTTGGAGGTGAATTTTTAAAAATTGGGTTAAATAATGAAATAAAGTATTTTAGTACAAAAAATATTGTTATAGATGGCAGTGTAAATTTAAAAAATTGGTTTCAAGATAATGTTGTGGATAAAATTTTAAACAAACTTAGCGAATTCTCCGAGAAAGACTCAGGGTGGGCATTAAAAAAAGTATTAAGTTTAGAAATCAATATAAATAAATATGAGGTTGGTAACGGTTCATCCTTTATTAGGCTACCTGAGGAAATTGCTAAAAAACATGCCTGTGTAAATGTAAAAAATTATGATGATGATGCTTGTTTCGCTTGGGCTGTTACATCAGCTTTACATCAAGCAAAAACTCATAATGATAGAACTTCATCATATCCCTATTACGATGATGTGTTAAATTTTGCAAATATTAAATTTCCAATATCAATTCAAGATATTTCCAAATTTGAAAAATTAAATTCCATATCCATTAACGTTTACACTCTAGAGCTAATCAAAACTGATAAGACTTCTTTTTTAAAAACAGTTCCATCAAGACTAACCAAAAACAAACTAGATAAACATATAAATTTATTGTGTATCCAAAATAAATACTTTCCCAAAGAGTGTGACTCTAATCCAAAAGATGGTGATAATGATGAGGAGGATTGCGATATTAAATTTCATTATGTGTGGATTAAGGATTTATCCAGATTAGTAAAAAGTCAGCAATCAAAACATAAAAGTAAAATATTTATTTGCGATCGTTGTCTAAATTATTTTTCTAGCCAAATTAAATTAACAGATCATGAGGAATATTGTATAAAAATTAACAAAAGCAAAATATCTTTTCCTAAAGAAAAATCTATTTGTTTTAAAAATTTTAAAAATAAAGAATCAGCACCGTTTATTCTGTACGCTGACGTGGAATCTATTCTTTTACCAATTAGTGATAATAATAATTTAAAGTCTCATAAATATCAAGAACATAAAGCCTTCAGCGTTGGTTACTATTTAAAATGTAAATATGATGATAACTTATCATATTTTAAAAGCTATCGAGGGCTAGATTGCATGGAGTGGTTTGCAAAAGAAATAGAAGACATATCTAAATTTATACAATTTAAAATGCTTAACATAATACCTTTAAATACAAACGTGGATTTAAAAGATGCAACTAAACAGTGTCATATTTGTAATAAAAATTTTATACAGGGCGATGTAATAGTTCGGGATCATTGCCATTTTAGCGGAAATTTTCGTGGATTTGCTCATCAAATATGTAATTTAAATTATAATAAAAAATTTGTTGTACCAATAGTTTTTCATAATTTTTCAGGCTATGACAGTCATTTTATTATTCAAGATATTGCTAAATATGGTAAAATTACATTATTACCTATAAATAAGGAAAAATACATTTCTTTTACATGGTTTGATAATAAAACAAAAATTCAATTTCGGTTTATAGATTCATTTAGGTTTATGGCTTCTTCTCTAGATAAGTTATCATCATATCTAACGGAATATCCTATTCTTAATCGGGAATTTGCGAATTTAAGCGTTGAAAAAATTAAATTATTAGAACGCAAAGGAGTATTTCCATATGATTTCATTGATTCTGAGGAAAAATTAAAATATGCTAATTTACCTTCTAAAAAATACTTTTACAATAAATTAAATGATTGTGATATTAGTGCTGAAGATTATTCTCATGCTCTTAAAGTATGGAATACTTTTAACATTAAAGATTTAGGAGAGTATTCAGATTTATATTTAAAAACTGATATTCTATTATTAGCCGATGTTTTTGAACAATTTCGTGAAAGCTGCCTTAAAACATATCAACTCGATCCCGCTCATTATTATACACTACCTGGATATACTTGGGATTGTATGCTGAAAATCACAGAATGTAAGCTTGATACCATACAATGTGTTGATATGCTGTTATTCATTGAGCAAGGTATTCGCGGTGGGGTAAGTCAATGTTGCAATCGGTATGCGGAGGCTAATAACAAATATATGGGTGATGCATTTGATGGTTCCAAACCATCAAATTATTTACTCTATCTCGACGTCAACAATTTATATGGGTGGGCCATGTCCCAATATTTACCATATGGAGGGTTTAAGTGGGCTGACCCAAATCTCGATGTCACCCAAATCCCTGATGATGCTCCTGAAGGGTATTTTTTAGAGGTAGATCTGGAATATCCACAACATTTACATGATTTACACAAAGACTTGCCCCTCTGCCCCGAACACCAAAAACCACCAAATTCAAAATTATCAAAACTTATGACTACACTACATAATAAAACAAAATATGTTATTCACTATAGAAATTTAAAACAAGCTCTTAAGCAAGGGCTTGTTTTAACAAAAATTCATCGGGTTTTAAAATTCAGGCAATCACCCTGGCTTAAATCTTATATAGATTTAAATACAAATTTGCGTCAAAATGCTAAAAACGAGTTTGAAAAAAACCTGTTTAAACTGATGAATAATGCAGTGTTTGGAAAAACAATGGAGAATATAAGAAAACATCGCATTGTTAAATTAGTTAATAAATGGGAAGGTAGATATGGGGCTAAAAATTTAATCTCGAGTCCGAATTTTAATAATCGAACCATTTTTAATGAAAACCTTATGGCTATAGAGCTAAATAAGACTGATTTATATTTTAATAAACCTCTTTATATTGGGATGGCAATTCTTGATATTTCCAAAGTGTGTCTTTATGAATTTCATTATGATTATATATTATCCAATTTTAATAATAATAATGCGAAATTGTTATACACAGACACTGATAGTCTTATATATGAATTTACCTGTAATGATGTATACGATGAAGTTATCCATAAGGATATTCACAGGTTCGATACTAGCGATTATCCCCAGGATAATAAATGGAATATTCCTTTAGTTAACAAAAAAATTCCTGGTTTAATGAAGGATGAACTGAATGGGGAAATTATAACTCATTTTGTGGGGTTGCGCTCAAAAATGTATACATATAAAACAATAAATTCAAAATGTATTAAAAAATCCAAGGGGGTCAAGTATAATGTTGTTAAATCCCTAACATTTAATGATTATCTCGAATGTTTGAGGAAAAAAACTAATAAAAATGTAATTCAAAGAATAATCAAATCAAATGCACATAATGTTTATAGTATTGAACAAAGTAAAATTGGTCTAAGCGCTTATGATGATAAAAGGCATTTGTTGTTAAATTCAGATGATACTCTACCACATGGGCACTTTAGTATTGCTTTATTAGATAGTATGTAGTAATTTAGTAGGCTTAGCTCCTGTGTACGAGGGTAAACTACGCACAAGTAGTATTGCTTTATTAGATAGTATGTAGTAATTTAGTATTATATATTTTAGTATATTTTAGTAGGCTTAGCTCCTGTGTACGAGGGTAAACTACGCACAAATTGCCCTTAGGCAGCTACATTGTATAAATAATTTTATAATTATAATAAATAATTTCCCTTTAATTATTATGTTTTATTTTCTAAACCATCTAGATAATACATCTCACCACTGTTATAAATAAAAAAAAAAAAACCTCATTGTAATTTAAAAATCAGTATATTTTTCTAAATCATTTGACATTTTCATATCTAAATAGTATAAGCATTCTAAAAAACAATAACTTTCTACACTAGTACCGCAAGAACATAGGGATGACAGAACGTCTAGCACAGCATGAAGGGATGGAGGATAAAAACCAAGTTCAGTTTTCATCGCTTCATAAGTGCTTTTTAATAGATTATGATAATAATAATTAAAATTTAAATTATTTAACATTTCAAGTTTTTTAAAAATTAACTTTTTTAATTCAAGAATTTCAAAAACATCATTTAGCGTAAAATAAAAAATGGTACAATCATCTGATATTTTAAAAATTTTATTATTGCCATCAATATTTAATTCAATCTTCATGTTCCTCCAAAGCTGAATTTCATCAGTGTGATGTGCATCCAGAAGTTCTTGGAGTGATTCAATTACACCAACCCATTCACCATATATAAAAGAGAGATGTTCACCAGTAACTTTGTTAATCATTCTTACTGTTGGTAAAAAATCCCTTGCACCACTAAGCCCACATTCCAGCGAGAATATTTGGAAATCATAAGTCGTTGTGTAAATTAATCTTTTTTCAGCTTTAATAGCTTCTTCATATCTATTAAACACTGCATTCAGTGGGGCATCATAACCTTCAAAATCACTACTACCCATTTTATGTGTGCACTGCTTTACTTTACTTTTTAAACTAAATTAAATTTTGATTTTGTGGTGAGAAACTGGAAAAGAGTGGGGGTGATCAAAAAGAGTCTGTTTTATTAATATAACTATTATGTGAATCATCGAAGCCCAACCATTTCACGAAGACTTTGTTACCACGTTTATGTAAAACTTTTTCCACCAGGTAAATATCAGGCTGCATTGTTTTTTGCAACTCATCCTCATAAAATGCTCCACTAATGGGTCTACCATTTAAATCCTCCAAAATGTATGTGGCTGGGTTTGTAATTTTTACTTTTACAATTTTAAACAATTCTGTAGTCCAATTGGGGGTGTATCCTTTATCAAAAACATGTTTTGCTTTACTTATTCTCACTGTATCACCAATGAAAAACTTTTTAGGTTTGGTTGCTAATTTTAAATGTGTAAATGCAAACTTTAAAACTTTTTTTTCATTTTCTTTACAAACATCAATTGGTTTCATATTAATTGTTCTATGTTTTGTATTATTATAATTTGAAACAATTTGTGGCAATATATCAACCCAATTATATGATCCATTTAAACTAAAGTATTTAAATAGGCGTTCTTTTACAGTCCTTATAACACGCTCGGCGATTGCAGCTTTTTTACAACTAAATGTATTATAGTGATTTATTGAATATTTTTGCATAAGTTCATTAAACTTACTATTAAAAAATTCCTTGCCCTGATCAGTCTGTAAGTTTTGTGGACATCTTTCTTTCAATATTAAATTAAAAGCTTTTGTAACTTCTTCCCCAGATTTATTTTTTAATGGTTTAGCCCATAAATATTTTGAAAAACAGTCAATAACAATCAATATGTACTTAAAATTTTTATTATTTGATGCATACATGTCCATCTGCCCTAAGTCTGATTGCCAAAGGTCATCAATGCCCTTAATAATTGTTTTTCGACGTTTAAAATTTTTTCTTATAGGTCTATGAAGTTCATTAACAAGTTTAATTTTTTCCTTGGTGTGTTTCATGATTATGGTGTGGTGGAAGAGTGAGTACTAGCACCAGCAGCCACTGTAATCACTTTTATTATATTTTTCTCCACATCATTGATTGCAGATTTGTTTTTTTTGACGTCCTCAAATAATAAATCTATAATGTTTTGTTCATTTTTCACGTTTGTATCCAGAGACTTTAAATGTGTATTAAGATCTTTGATTTTCTTTTTAAAATCTATAATGTTTTGTTCATTTTGCTGTTTTATATCCTTTAAGTTCACATCTTGAGTCTGTTGAAGGAATTTAATTTGCCTATCCAAGTCATTACGTGCATTTACATGCGATCTTGAAATATTCTTTAAAGAATTCAAATCATTGAAAATTATTGTTTTTTGTTTATTAAGTTCTTTAATTTGCTCTTTTAACTCATCGGTATTTTGCGTTAAAATAGCTAGTTCTTTATTTAAATTAATTATTAATTTATCTTGTTTTTTACTATCAAGGTTTTCAATTTCCTTTTTTATTTTTGCATCCGATTGCTCGAGTGCTTTTAATGTCTCTTGTTCAAATTTACTAAGTGATTTTATTGTATCAGCATAAAAATTTGCATATATTCGATCAACATAACCCATATTAGTAGCATCTGCATTTAAAGTTGGTGATTTCACATTACATATTTTTAGGTTTTCTGCATCAATATTACCATCGGGAGTATATTTTAGTACATTGTTACCATACTGTAATTTTGACAATAATGAATTTTGATTAGAATGGTTAAGAGATTGACCAAACTTGTTAAGCGGCATTGTTAAACTGATAGTAAAACTATGCTTGTTTAATATATAACACCTGCTTCTTTCAGCTCATTAATAATTGCTGTAATTTCATTATCATTCGAAGTATTTCCAGCATCCTTGGAGGCCACTAATAATTTTAATCTTTCAACTATCTCATTAATATTATCCCAATAAATATATTCTATGGGTTTATTGTTATAGGTCAAAATATTAAAATGTGGCTTGCGATAACCACTTCCGCTAACAGCTTTTTGTTTTATTAATGGCTTTATTATCGTTCGATATTTTTTTAAATTAGTTCCTTTTATTACACCTGTTGGTTCAAAGTCTCGTTTATGTACATTTGTTAATAATAAAATTTTTTTGTAGTTTTGCACATCCTCTTCTTTAGAATAATTTTTGGGGTACTTTTTAAATATTAATTCATATAAACCTTCAGTCCCCTTAAATTTCTGATTTTCAATAATAAAATTGCTATTTTCATCAAACTCTATAACACTTTTTCCAATTAACCATTGATTTAATGAGGGATTATAAGTCACCCCATATGTTATATCAAAATCTTTTTTATTACCACCATTTATATATTCATTTAAATATTGACGAGCTAATTTTGGGTAATTATTGAGGTAGTCCATATTTGTAGGTAAAGAGATATCACCATCATGCACATCATCATCATAATCATCACCATCATCATCATCATCATCATCATCATCATCATCATCATCCCCATGTTCGAGGGTGGTTTTTAATTTTTCATCTTTTGATTCATCTTTTGGCTCATTCTTTAATTCATTTTTTTCTTTTTTATTTTTCTTTTTTACGAGTTCTTTTATTGGTTTTGTTATGGGTTTAAATAATTTATTTAATGCAACATCTGTTTCCGATTTTCCCAATTTAAGAGCTAAATATTTTTTTCTAATATTTCGAGAGAGTTCATTAATTTTTTTTGTTACATTCGAAGTCGATGCTGCCATGATAACAAATGATGTTAAATTTACGTATTTTGCATATTTATATATTTATCAAACCCCTTTCGATAGCGTCCATTGTTTAAACGAAAATCTTTTATGATAGCTAAACAACCATAATTCTCATTCCAGCATTCCGAACATATTTTCTTAAACTGATCATAAGGCATATCAGGTGAGACATGCTCATCAAATACATGTTTTAAATTTATATCATCCTGTCTAAATAGCACAATAACATTGCAATTATCACGTATTAATTGTTTTGGTATTTTTGAATACGTTTGACACAAGTAGGCCGCATCTATGTTTTTATGCCTACACATTGAATAGTATTCACGTATTTTATTTTGTTTATCACAAGCCACATCATCAAATATAAAAATTGAATTATTTCGAGCTTTCACAGCTTCAATTATTTCATCATTATCTTTATATGAAAAATACCCCACACCTTTTACTTTCCTTAAAACATTTTGTAATAGTTGATATTTTGGTTGGAAAAGTGATTTTGAATAAACGTAAATATTTTCAAACTTAGCTCCATTAGGATTAAATATTAAACTTAATAGGGCATTTGTTTTACCACACCCACTAGGACCACAAAAAATTGCTCTAAAGGAATTTGGTAGTAAATTACCATGTTTACTGACATCAGAACTACCTTCAAATAAATCTAAATTAGTTATAGGTAGTTTTTCAGGCTGTTGAACGCACCGCATTTTAAACGAACTGAATCAAAAATAGTTTTGCTAGGGAATTTATTTAATTAATTTTACAACAGCATGTTATTTTTGGTAACTTATTTAACACCTCGTTAGCTTCTTTCGTATAAAATGAAACCATACAGCATGGGCATGTATCAGGACCTTCATCTGAATTTGACCAGGGGCACGACTCAAAATGTTTACCATATTGGGTTTTTACAACATTAGCATTAAGATGTTGCTCCAAAAATTCTTTTTGACTGGTCCATTTTTTAATTTTTTCCTTTTCCAAAAATTCTCGATATATTTCCTGTCGAGTAGGATATTTATTTTCAAATTTTTCTTTATTCTTTTTTTTACTACATTCTTCCAAAAATTTATCAATATTTTGGATTGCCTTTTCAATTTCCTTTACACTAATCATTTTTAGTAATACCTATGATATTATATGTTCTCCTGTTTAAAATGTTGTTATTATAAGGTCGGACGGGAGACTGAACGTCTAAAAATAAAAATTTACAACAAAATAATAAATCCTTATCTCCAAATAACTGATTACCGCATTAAAACCCCCGAAACACAAGTCGGGACAAGTCGGATGACGTCAGCAATTCAAAATGGCGTCAAAAATGAAATTTACAACAAAATAATAATAAATCCTTATCTCCCCCCCGGATATCAAACCACTGCAGCAAATGCATATCGCTTATCTTTTGCATCTCCAGTAATACCAAACTAATACGCTAACCACAAACAACCAATATGCATATCGCTTATCTTTTGCATCTCCAGTAATGCCAACTAAACACCTAAGCCCCGCCCACTTTAAACCACAACACCAATAGCTAATATCTATCAAACATGGCCGCCATCCGCCAGCCGCCATCCGCCAACAACCCACCAATAGGCTCACTTACGCTTATCAGTTGAGGGCGTTGCCCAAATGCCTGCCCACCAATAGCTAATATGATCACCCCCCACCACCCACCAGAGGGGGCGCCACCATCGAGAACCGCCTACGTCACGTAGCGTCTGGGTCACTTCCGGTCGAGAAACCCCTTTGTATCTCTACTTTGACCCATAAGTATTTATTTAAATCAACCGTGGGAAGGTTAATATAAACAAAGATTAGTTTGACGGTACTAAACCAGATAGTTATGTTATTTTTTTTTAAATTGGTTAAATTAACGCAGAAAACTTTAGTGAAACCAACCCGCTGTATGGTTCAGTTTACTAAATATGTTGTTTGTAAAATAAGAGTTACTTCAACCTAAAGCACTCTGTTAAAACGATTAAAATAATTTGCCGTGCATTCCTGGTTGCATAGTGTGTACCGATCGCGGCAAAGGCGGTGTGGTGATGTTCTTAAATCTCGCCTCTGTTGACTTACATGAAAAGTATATAAGCTCAGGTAGTCCTTTGCTTTGGTGTGACACTACAAGTTGTTCAATACTAAAGAGACCTTAAATAGGTGGAAACAGCTGTCAATACTTAGTATTTTAAGTTGGTGGAACGCACTAAAAACATTATCTCTAGCGAGTTAAAGGTTCAATTTTCTGGAATAATACCACTGGTAATATGCGTCAAGGAACTTCCTGTTTCCTTTTTTTCTGTGTAGTATGATTTAACCGCAACCGAGAATTGAGCATTTTAGGTAAATAAAAAACTGTTTTTATACTCCCTAGTTTCTTTTATTAACCAGTCTTATAAATTGGACGAATTTTAATGAATGCAATTACAGTTGTCGTTAAAACTATTAATGAAATTAACGGTGTATCCCGCATTCATTTCAAACATTTAAATTCATGTAATTTAAAACTTTCTTTTAAACAAAGTAAGCGCAGTATTTTCGATAATTGTAAGTACTAATTCCTCACAAAGATAAAAACGAAATGTTCATGTAAATTTGTTTTATTTCAAAAAGTAAAAAGAAACCTTAATTGAAAAAAAAGTGGTCGAAGCTCAGGATAAAAATTAAATTAAAAATCTGAAAAAGAAATTTTTTTTCAGAAAAATCAAAAAGTAAAAAAAACCTGTTTGAAAAAAAAATATGTTTTTTTCTTACCTTTTTCTGATTTTTTCTGTTTTTTTTTAAGTGGTCGAGGCTCAGGTTAAAAATTAGGTAAAAAATGTGAGAAAAAACTTCGTTTGAAAAAAAATATGATTTTTTCTTACCTTTTTCTGATTTTTACTGTTTTTTTTTTTAAATTGGTCGAAGCTCAGGTTAAATAGTATATTAAAGAACTAATGTCATAACACGTCAAGGAACTTCCTGTTTCCTTTTTTTCTGTGTAGTATGATTTAACCGCAACCGAGAATTGAGCATTTTAGGTAAATAAAAAACTGTTTTTATACTCCCTAGTTTCTTTTATTAACCAGTCTTATAAATTGGACGAATTTTAATGAATGCAATTACAGTTGTCGTTAAAACTATTAATGAAATTAACGGTGTATCCCGCATTCATTTCAAACATTTAAATTCATGTAATTTAAAACTTTCTTTTAAACAAAGTAAGCGCAGTATTTTCGATAATTGTAAGTACTAATTCCTCACAAAGATAAAAACGAAATGTTCATGTAAATTTGTTTTATTTCAAAAAGTAAAAAGAAACCTTAATTGAAAAAAAAGTGGTCGAAGCTCAGGATAAAAATTAAATTAAAAATCTGAAAAAGAAATTTTTTTTCAGAAAAATCAAAAAGTAAAAAAAACCTGTTTGAAAAAAAAATATGTTTTTTTCTTACCTTTTTCTGATTTTTTCTGTTTTTTTTTAAGTGGTCGAGGCTCAGGTTAAAAATTAGGTAAAAAATGTGAGAAAAAACTTCGTTTGAAAAAAAATATGATTTTTTCTTACCTTTTTCTGATTTTTACTGTTTTTTTTTTTAAATTGGTCGAAGCTCAGGTTAAATAGTATATTAAAGAACTAATGTCATAACACGTCAATTTGTCGCACGAGGACAATTTATAAAACGAGCGACGAAGGAGCGATTTTTGTAATAAAAGAGTGCGACAAAAGGTCTTTTGACATGAGTTCTTTATCCTATTTTATCTATTTTGCAAAAATTCTAAAAAAAAATTAATTTTATATCTTATATTTAATTTGATCAAATTTTACTTTAGATAGTTGGTATCACAGTCCTTGGTTTGGCAGTTAATGTCAAAATCGATTCGCCATGCCGTCCTTAATTTACTTATTTACAATAAGCGGCTGTTAATGTTAATGTTAAACAAAATTTATTGCCAGAAAAGTCTCGTAAGTATGAGAAAAATCATAAAAATATTATAACCAATAGGCAAAATATTATTTTACTAGTATGCTGTTTAAAGTATAGCCATTGGCTATTAGCCAACCTATAAAATAAAAATTTTGGGCGAGATAAAATATCTCATTATTTTAAAAGTACCTTCAGAATAAAAAAGTAAAAGCCTCGTTTGAAAAAAACATGAGTTTTCTTACCTTTTTCTGAATTTTTATCTTTTTTAAAGTGGCCGGGGCTCAGGTTAAAAATTAATTTAAAATCTGAAACTTTGGAAGAACCTTCAGAAGAGTCAAAAAGTAAAAAAAACCTTGTTTGTAACTGATTTTTAAAGTGGTCGGGGCTCAGGTTAAAAATTAATTTAAAATCTGAAACTTTGGGAGTACCTTCATAAGGGTAAAAAAGTAAGAAAATAACTTGTTTGTGTAGGTCTCTGGACCGCATTTCATCCAAGAAGAAACCGAAGAGACAGGCCCAAAAATTCCTTATATTCGACTTGTGGTTCCTAATTTTTTAAGTAATTCTTTTCTAAAACTAAAAAATAAAGGATTCTAAAATATGCCAATAGCAGTGTGATCAATAGTTGGTTACGCTTTTTGAGAGCGGTTAAATAGTCGGAATAGTTAATGCTATCAATCCAGACAAGTTTCCGTACAATAATTTTTTCAAATGTTGAGACGGTTATTACTTGCTATCTTATTAAATACAAATCCTGGTAACACATTAGGTACTAGAGCATCTGATGGGTAAGCTCGAGACTGAGCATTACCTGTTTCTCTATTGGTACGAATATTATTTTAAATTCTTACAAAAAAATAAGCCATGTGGAGGCAAGACTCAATAACGTTTTTTTTTCTGAACCACCATAATGTACATTATTATCTTAAACCCCCCCAATATTTTTCTGGATCAGCCCCTGCCAACATTATATATTTTTAAATTGTAATTTCATTTACCCAAATAATTTTAATATTGAACTATCTAGTTCTAAGCACTTTACTAGGTCTTTTGTCAGAAATAAAGTTTAATATTTAATTTTAATGCCTTTATTTCCCTAGGCTCCTAATAGTCCAATCAATTTAGAAATTGACCTGGAAAATTTCCGCACCAACAAATTTTATTTTACCAATCGATTAGGAGTTTTCTAAAGATTAAAACACTTCCCAATATTGCAATACTACCACTCTGTCGACATTTTAAAAAATGTTGCTAATATCGCTATTGCGATTGCCAAATTGGCTTATTGTAAGGATGTCAAAATTATTGTAAGATAACGTTTAAGAAAATTATGGATATATCACTCCTAATAATAATACTTTATTTGAAACAAATAACAAAACTTAAATTACAAAAAACTTAAATATATTCGAATATATTTGGATCATACTGCCCACTCTCAACAAACAAATTGTGCTTTTTGTAATTATTTTGATTGGGCATCGGTATACGATGGGCATTGTGCCACTCCTGGTTATGCTGAAAATTATGACCATGATGGTTGTAAGGATTGTAATTATAACCTTGGAAAGGTTTCGGATTTGATGGTGCAGGTTTAGCTGCAGCTGCACCCGATGAAGCTGAACCAACCCTGGGCGCATCTGGTACACCATTTCTATTCGCAATCGAGTTCGTCGGTTGCCATGTTTGTTTTATCCATTCAACGCCTCTTTCGGCAATCATCACTATGGTGGCATGGGTGTTTCCGGATACCAGGTATGGCATCACGGATGCGTCCATTATTCTTATACCATCAACTCCGTACAGTTGCAGTTTGTTGTTCACTACCGCCATTGGGTCGGACTTTGGTCCCATTCTGCATGATGACGCTTGGTGGTTTTCTGGGCCAGTGTAGTAACGTACAGCGCAGTGCCAAAAGTCATCCGTGTCATATCTAAAACAAAAAACAGTCAGTTTCATAATTTTGGCGCAAACAACCAAAATAATCAATAATGTATTTTTTATTTTATTGCTCACTACCAAAAAGTTCGTTCTTTTTCAAAACGACATAACTTTGTTGTTTCTTGAACGATTTTATTTTTTCTATTATGTCCGCTAGCCTCATCCTCTGGAAATTCATGCTATAGATATGAAGCCCACAGTTCTTCAAGTAAATTTCCTACAGGGTGATATGTTAAACGGTGAAAAATTTCAATAACTTCATCCAAGCCCCGTTTGTAAAAAAAATATTTTTTTCTTGTTTTTACTTTGAAATATTTATGTGTTACCTTAAAAAGTTTTTCAATTTTTCGAATTGGAATGTTAGCAACGAAAAATCCAAAAGAGTACATTTAAGGCTTAGAAGTCTGCTTAGAAACAAGAAGATAAGATGGTGAAATAATGTTTCTTAAATAATTCTGAACAAGCGACAAGCAACAAACTTCCATTATTTTCAGAGGGCCTAAGCTAAGACCACTTTTTAAAATGACATTTTTGTGAAAATTGGCAAAAACTAAACCTAAACCGATATTTACGTTCGTTATGTTTTCTTCATAATTTTGACCTCCCAACAAAATATTTGCATTTAACTTTATTACCAATTAGGTAGGTACTTATCAATGATGTTATCACTACTGCGCAATTTAAATATAAGTTATGTAACATTATCCTAACCACTCAAACAAATCGCCCAAAACATGAATCCCCAAATGGCATTTTAATCATAAATATGCAAAAAACACTTTTTGATCCTTGGTGATTTTGGTTTTATCTGAAACTTAAATTTGACAACTGAATTACAATCAGGAGGTCAAAATTATAAAGAAAACATGTCACGAATGTAAATATCGGTTCAGGTTTAGTTTTCGCAAATTTTCACCAAAATGTAATTTTAAAAAAGTAATCTTTGCTTAGGCTGCTCTGAAAATAATGGAAGTTTGTTGCTTGTCGCTTTTTCAGAATTAATCAAGGAACAATCTTATTTTCTTGTTTTTAAAAAGAGTTTATTGCCTACCAAAATGCCTTAAATGTACTCTTTTGGAAAAAAAATCATATTTTCGTTTCTAAGATTCCAATTTGAAAAATTTTAAAACCTTTTTAAGATAAGACATACTTCATTATTTTAAAGTAAAAACGAGAAAAAATATTTCTTTTTTCAAACGGGGCTTGGATAAAGTTATTGAAATTTTTCACCGTTTTACATAACACCCTGTAGAAAATTTACTTGAAAAACCGTGGGCTTAATTTCTATAACATAAATTGCCAGATGATGGGGTTAACAGACATCACAGACCAAAATAAAATCGTTCAAGAAACAAAAAAGTTATGTCGTTTTGAAAAAGGACGACCTTTTTGGTGGCGACACATTGAGTGGTGCGCAGTTTATATTAAAAATAAATATGTAATCTTTAAATTTTTCCTTGAATAATGAAATATAAAAACTACATAGGTGTTAATCAAATAAATTATTTTAATAATAATGCAACTTTTTTTGTTCTTACCCGTTATTTAATTTCAATTTAAAAAACAAATTATAACTTAATTATACATCTACAAAATTTAAATTTCATACGGTATTATAAAAAACATCAAATTCCTAACTGCAAAAACTGGTTTGCATCAAACACAACCATAAAAAGATTTATTACATTGTAATTAAAACAAAGATCTTAAATGGGCTCGTACAGTTGACCAGTTTACTGTATTTATATTTTTAAAATAAAATTAAGTATTTACCCGAATTTTTTGGCGCAATCCCCATGCTCATCTTTATCCAACTTCATTCCATATTTATTCCTCATCACCGTGGTATTCATTAAGCGTTGTATAACTCTTACACCTTCGACCAACACAGCAGCATCTTCAGGTTCTTCTAAATAATTTGCAACCATTACCGGAGGTTCCAGAGGGTTCTTGGATCGCAATCCCACGAAACCTTTGGATTTTGGATGAAGAGTTACAGGTGATATTGTTAGATGCCTTGGTGCATCCGGTTTATCGTCATCTAAGGCTCTTCCAACTTCACCGGACTTGGCGCAGTTAGCCAAATAACCGGCGAAAAAAATCTGCAAGTCCGGGTAGTTACCACTTGGGTCGGCATATTTGGAGTTTATTCTAGCTGTCAATTGCGACATACCAGTACTGGACATGGGCCCTTTACGGTTCAAAATGTAGTCCAAAGCCTTGGCCCAATCCAAATCATTTATTGCTTTCACTTTTTGCATGACGTAGGTTATGTAAAACGCTACGTGGTTTTGTAGATTTTGACCCACGCCTGGCAATTCGTGCACTTGTTGAATTCCAACTTTATCCAACTGCGCTTTAGGACCTATACCAGATAATAATAATATCTGAGGCGTGTTTAAAGCTCCCGCACCAAGGATTAGCTCTTTGTTAACTTTTACAGTGAAGGTTTTGCCCATATAAATGAACTCCACAGAGTCAATGGTTTTTTGGTTGCCAGTTTTGCGCAAGTTTATTTTTGTTGCAGTGGAATTAAGCATCACGTGTAAGTTTGGACGGTTTCGATTTGGTCTTAAGTAGGCTCTGGCGCTGCTTAAACGTGCTCCATTTCTAAAAAAAAAGGTTGTTATTTTTTAAAAATAATTTGCCTTAAATTAGTTTAGTAATAAACCATCCTATAGTGCATTCAAATAACCAGGCAACTTGTCTTTGGGTCTTGTTTTACAAAGCAATTCTAGGATACTCAATATAATATCACACCGTTCGGTATCTAGATTAACAGGGCTGTGCCCTGAGTCTGTTAGGAAGATGATAAACATCACAAATTCCACCCATTCAAAAAAAAAATCACAAGAACTTTGCGATGATGATGCAGATAGGCGTTTACAATTTTGTGAAATAATTTTAAATAAGATAACAACTGAGTTACAAATAATAAAAACATTTGCTTTAGCAATAAATCTCAAGTATGTGTAAAAGAACAGATTGATTAATATTGTTTAAATAATAGTGTAATTGTAAATAATTAATCAGTTAGAAAAAATCACAGTTGTGAATCTGTTGTCTTGGATTTTTATGACAAATTTGATAAAGAAATTGGGAAAAAATTATTATTTCTGTTTTCTTGGAATTTAAGCGAGGTTTCGAAACTGTAAATAGGGAATTATTGCTTAAAAAGCTTTAAAAAATAGTTTTACCAATAGATCTTAAATTGTTAAAATTAATAATGTAATGTCAGATGAAATTGAAAACTATTACGGAGTACCTCAGGGTACTGTTTTGGGACCTCTATTATTTTTATTGTATATAAATGATATACCAAAGTATGCCAAAAATTGTGATATTTCTATTTTCGCAGATGATACTATGATTTATGTTAGTGGTGATAATATTTTTGATATGGTAAATGTTTTAAATTTTTAATTAGAAAATATTTATAAATGGATTTGTGATAATAATATGTGTCTAAATCTAAGTAAAACCAAATAAATGTGTATTTCATCAAGTAATAAAACTGTTATTATAGATTTTGATAATGTAAATATATTTGTATTTGTTAAATAAAATTTCAAAAAAAGTATATTTTCTTGGTAGAATGGGAAAAAATCTTTCATTGCAAGTGGAATTATTGTTGTATCTAGCCATTATAGCTCCACATTTTGATTATTGTTCAACTGTGTTTTTCTGTATAAATAATAATGAAATACAAAAACTACAAAAACTTAAAAATAAAGCATTAAGAATTATTTTAAAATGTAACAGGTATACTCCAATCAAAATGATGATTGATATATTAAGTGTTTTGAGTGTAAAACGGTATGTGGTTTTTAAAAGATTATTATTTACATTTAAAGTCAAGGTTGGAATTCTTCCTGCATATTTAAATAACAAATTAATTTTAGTACAAAGTGTCCATAAAAAAACTGTTTTTGTAAATGGTTTGGTATTATTTAATAGCCACCCAAATGAATTAAAAAGCTGTGATGGGGTTGAAATATATAGAAAACTTCTAGTGATAAATTATGTTAAACCAAACTTTGTATTGTAATATTTTGACTACCTATGTTATTTGTTTATATATAATTGTTTATTTATTTATTTATTTATCTTCTTTTTATCTAAATGTAAATACAATTATTGGAGCAATAAAAATCCTTATCTCATCAGAGAAAATCGAACCCAGAAATCAAAAAAACTTAATATCTGGGGAGGAATTTTGGGAGATTGTATTATTTGCCCCTTATTTAATCACCAAAATTTAAATACTCTGATAAATAAACTGAAAAGTTCGATGAAACGATACAGCCACTTATAAATTATATATTATATAAGTTATAATACATGAACTAAAACACTAAATAGAAGAAGATGATGAACTAGCTTTGGATGAAAATGTATTACATTTTCAGCAAGATGGGGCACCATCATTATGTAGTATCAGTTTGGACTTGACAGGATCAGAGTTATCCAGAATAGTGAATTGGTAGAAGAAGACCAATAGAATTGCCTCCTAGATCTCCAGATTTGATACCACTTTTTCGTATGGTGTCACTTTAAATTTGTGGTCTACAAAACTCCTCATTCTTTTGAAGATCTGCGACAACGAATAGTTTAAGAATGCCGAGCTATTCCACGACAAATATTTCCAAAAGTTCGTAGGAAATTTAAAAATAGACTTTTACAATAAATAGTTATAAAAAAATTTGCGCATTTTTCAAAAATTAAACCACAAAGGATATGTTGACATTAAAATTGAGTTGGGGTGGATACACATCCTTGCAAGAAATATTTAATATCTATTTTAGGTCGAGACTTAATCGTTTGACCCCCAAGTATAATAAAATGGTGTAATTTTTTAAATAATAAGTGTGCAAAAAATACTTGATTAAAATAAAAATCTGTGAAAAATATTAAAAGAATGTCGGCTGTTTTTTGAAACATTGGAAATAAAAAATACAATTTTGTAAGTAAATAAAATAACATTTATGGGATGAAATGGGATTTCGATTTTTTAAATAAGTAATTCAATATCAATGCCATTGAAAATTTAACAGGTTTAAAGCATTTAAAAATGCAGGTATAAATAACTATTTTTGTTTATTTTATTGTAATGAAATATTTACTCGTTTTATTTATTAAAGAAACGCGATTTTGATCCTTTCAAAAGCATTTACTAACAAGTAAATATTGCTTATAATATATTAAATAAATACAATAAAATACAAAGGTTGCTGAAATAAAATGATTTCAATACACTACATTTACACTCCAATAGCTTTGGGTCCCATTCTAGTGTTGCAATATTCCATTATGTCTTTTATTACAAAAAGCTTCCTAAATTAAATAAAACTATCCGTGTTTTCCTTTCGCATTTCTAAAAAAACTTAAAACCTTTACAAATCAAAATTTACAAATTTATAGAAGCTTTTCGCTCCAACACTACCCTAACTAATGGCCGTAATACGCATTTGTCATGTAAATAACTATTGTAAATGCTTCGGTTTTCCTTTTTTATTGCATAAACGATGCGTTATTTTTTAGTTTTAAAACAATGCAGTAGCAAATTTTCTGAACCTATGCAGAAAAATTATGATAGATTGACCCCAAAGGACTCCACGTCCGTTACGGGCAAAACAAAAATTGGTTTTTGCATTATAAGCTTCAAAACTAACACAGAAGCAGACGAGAGCAATAAGAGAAATACGATATTTCGAACTATTGGTATTTTTATTGACGATATTGGCATGAAAAATGAACATTTACCCTTTTGTTTATATCTTCTTAAATACAGGGTGAAATTTTAATTTTGTAAACAGATACCCTTCGAGAAATTTAGGTAAAAATTTGATTAATCGGTTTTTTGGCAATGTTTTCTAGACCAATAACACTCTTTTAATGCCCAATTAGTTGACTAGTTTAAGTACGGTAAATCTTAAAAAATACGGCAATTGTACATAAAATTTATATTTTGTAATGCTTACAAGACACAATCAATATCATGCAATGTTTTATATATTAATATTATCATGAAACGTTAAAAAAATACATTTATTGTCCCTCAGCATTAGTATTTTATAAAAAATTAAGTTTAAAGCCTTTTGGATCTTAACTAAGCGAAATCAATTAGTTAGTGTTTTTAGCAACTTTACCGGGTGTATCTGAGAATAGGCGCACCCCTGTAACTTTTTAATTTACAAAGATAGACACATGAAATTTTGCATGGTTAATTATGATATAAAATTCCACTTATAAGAGTGCAAACTGAATTTCCTGAACTTCCGGTTTCGCCGGAAATGATACCAACTTTCGATTTTTAAATGGAATGTCCTATATATTTTTACATTTCTGGAATCCTGAGGAAATTCTGAGTCAGCATCCTCAAATTGACCTTTTGACGTTTCGTCATCAGAAAATGCATCATCATAAAGATCAATCTAGAGTGCTTTGAACTATCTTATTTTCTTCTAATGGATTCACACAATGCCTGAAAAATGGAACTTGCCTTAGAAAGTTGTTATTTAGCTATTCCCAGCAGTCTAAACTTGTCAAAATTCGTTTTTCTCAAATAGTTCAAAGCAATCTTTATTGATCTTTATGATTATGCATTTTCTGATGACGAAACTTTGAAAGGTCAATTTGAGGATGCTGTCCGACTCAGCATTTTCTCCGGATTCTAAATATGTAAAGATATATAGGGCGTTCCATTTTAAAATCGAAAATTGATATCATTTCCGGCAAAACAGGAAGTTCAAAAAACTTATTCTCTTATAAGCGGCATTTTATATCTTAATTAACCATGCTAAATTTCATGTGTCTATCTTTATAAATAAAAAAGTTACAGGGGTGCGCCTATTCTCAGATACACCCGGTATATTGGAAAAATTATAAAATTTTAAATTCAACTCTATAAAAAAATTAAACTTTACCCAACAGTACCGAAAAGTAGCTATACCACTTGCAATAATATTTACTACTTAATGTTATTTAAATTGTGCGCACATTTTTTGGTGCTGCCCCCTTGTATTGTATTTGGTAACGGATTTTAGTAGGAAATGATGTTTTGAACTATCTTGAAGCCACAACACGTTTTTTTGAATTTTTAATACCAGCGTGGCAAAGTTGTGAATTCTCTTGTGCCACAGTAATAAAAAGTAGTAAAGGTACCAGTTGGACTTTGTTTGATTCTCGAAAGAAAGTATCCTAGTAATGGTTTTAAGAGCAAATACAATTTTTTATCTTTAAAACAGTAAAGAGGTTATGTTCTAAAAACATACATTTTCCCTGGGTCACACGCAGCGTTGCCGCATTGAAATTATCAATTAGCCACGCCACTATGACAGAATACCCGGTTTTACCCCCACTTTAACATGAAAATCTCCATAAAATTACCCGTCCGAATACGTGGCTTGTTTTTTAAAAAAAGAGGTCAAATTTTTATTAATAGTAAATAGGTAGGTATTAGCCTAATACCATTAGGTAGGAACTTTATTAATACATAGATATGAACCTCCTCTCAGGGATTAAGTACTTTATTTTTTCCGTAAATTAGAATTTAACATTCTGACAGGACCTCCTGCCTCTGGACTCCTTCTTTTGTGTGTAATAATGCGGCGATTGTGTAGGTGATCAGTCTGTTTCTGTTATAAATAAAATACCCGTTGACTGTCAAATTAACGTCAAGGACATGCGCAATATCAAAATCAAAATGAACTTTGACATTTTCATTTTCGCAGAAATAGCGTAGGTCGAATGGTTGAATTTTAATTTTAAAGTTTTATTTTTTGCTGTTTGGGTCAAAGGGTTAAAATCCCCGGTTTTACCCGTTTAATTATTTTACCCGGCACATACTCCAAAATACCCGAATTTTGGGTAAAATACCCGGCAACGGCAACGCTGGTCACACGTCTCCTGGATCACATATTGTGTGAGCCAGGGGAAAGTTATGTGATCCAGGGGACAATTCCAAAGAAATAAATTATAATAGGTATATTTTTGAAATAATAATAAACTTATAGGAAAGTTTTAAAAACATTTTTTTTCGACCTTCCACCTTTTCTGTTTCTGACAGTATGTAGCCAATTTAAAATAATGTCCTCCACCTTTTTAATAGTAATTTTCTTAGTCAATGTATTTTGCCTCAAAGAAGCTGGAAAAAATTTCAACGAAACATAAAATATTGACTTTTTATTAATTTATTACTCGTTAAATTGGACAAGCTGGGCCAAGATAAAAAAATCGAGAAAAAACGTTTTTATTACGCATTAAAAGAAAATTTCTTTTTACAAATCCTAGTGTAAATAAAACCTTAAAAGGAATATAAACAAGAAAAAATATATTTTCAAAATGTTTTTATATAAGTTTTTTTAATAATGTGTGACCCAAGGGACCATTTTTTTCTTTTTTTCTTTAAAAAAATCCAACTGCCCACTTTAAGGTGTTAAATTACAACCCAAAATAAACAAAATTTAAAAAAAAACAGATTTGTAGAGTTTTTGTTTTTACTTTTTCTTCTTTAAATGTACAATAATTTTGAAAATGACCCATTTACACCCAGACGTTTGTTTTACTTGTACTTATTTTCCAAATTATTTAATGAGTAATAATTTATTACTGAAGTTGAAATACATACCTGGTGGATGTCTGTGCGACGGTAAAACCTGCAAACTGCTCTCCATTGAGATCCTTTACAACGGGATACTTAAGCTCTTTTGCCGCGTCCAGGATATCGTATGCAAGTTCCGGTTGATCGTTAAACCTCTGTGTGGTCATAGGTCCGCCTTTGCCGTGGTATTTAGCATCGACCAGCGTGCCAATCTCCAAGTTGTCCTCGTGCTTTTTGAATTCTGGCAGCACATCCTTAAATAGAGTAAAAATAGTCATTGACTATAACTGAATTGAGTTTACAAAAATGAATGTGAAGTTCATCTTAAACAAACTAACATTTGTTTAACAAGATTGTTTTTGTACATAACTATATTTTTTAAATCTTTGTACTTTTTTTGCCAATTACTTTTGAAGAAAACATACCTTGTATGCCCACCCTTTGTTGCCCGCAGCAGCCCAGTTATCGTAATCTCGGGGGGTTCCCCTCATGTACATCATACCGTTGATGACGCTGCACCCTCCCAGGACTTTTCCTCTCGGCCACGAGCATCTCTTTTCCGGGTATCCCTGACAGCCGGATTTTTCCGGATCCGTTTTGTAGTTCCAGTCCACGTGCGGGTTGCCATGGTAACTTATCACCATCGATGGTACCTGGAAAAAAATTTTTGGTTGTTTTAATTATCCTTCAAATGATATGATACATTAGAAATTATTTGAAATCAGACATCTTGTACCTAGCACAAAATTTCTAAAATAAAAAATGACAATTAAAGTAAACAAAAAAATTAAGAAGTCAGTCAGTGATTGGGTGATTTATTATCCACTGTGATTTGGACCAATCGGGTTTTAAATTGGGAGAAACTTTCTTGCCCTTGTATGCAGTCGTAAAATTCGATATCTTTAAGACGTTTCTAACCTCACTTTCTTCTTTTAATAATTGTACGTTTCATGTAGGTATCGTTTAAGAAATAAAATTGGTTTACAATGTTAAAACATTACAGCTTGAAGAACAAATTTTGTATGCTAGAAGGTCTTTTTGTGCTTTGCTCAATTATAGGACTCACTTCTTGGCCTAATGACATAAATAACTATTATGTTTTAACCATACTATTTATTTATGTAATTGTCATTTTAATTACGTTTTAATTACGAAACTTTTATTCAAACGTCATTGTAACAGAAAAAAATTCGGAAACTTATAAGAAATAAAATTGTGTTGGTTTTATTATAAATTTTTTTTAGAACATTGCAAAAATTGAAAATGCATATAAACACTTGTACACCTTCATTAACCTCTGTTAAAAGTAAAAGTGTCAAAATATTATAATCTAAAGGAGAGAAAAACAAACAGTTTTTTATTTTTTAGGGAAAATTGGCTTTAAGGCCAAAGTGGGGAACATTTATTTAGTACCCCACTATGCCCCGCATGACTGCTACTATAACAGCTATAAATTCGGGCTACAGGAATTTGGTCTCATGTATTCTCCAAAATGAATTGTTAAAAATGACTAATTGTCATAGCGAAGAAGAAGCTACTAATAATTCTCGTCAACAGCAATTTGTAAATATGTAAAATTATCCGCTGAATCCAAAAGTTGTAAAAGTAAATCAGTTTTTGAGATATAGTCAATTTTCCATATTATATAAAATTGTCAAAAACTGCTCTTCTTTCATCATTTGTGACGGTCTTTTTGGATTCATGGGACAATTTTAGATAAGAAATTGCTATTAAATGTACGGAATACAAATTGCTGTGGACTCCAGTTATTAGTGACTGCTTTTTCATTTCGAAAACTAGTCAATTTTAACTAATATATTTTTAGACATTACCAAAAATATTTACGGATGTAGATTTTGCACAGGCCGAAACAATTATTATTTTTATTATTGTACGGCGGTGTACCTATAATAATTTGACTTTTGAACTGCGCTTGAAAAAAAAATATTAATTACTTAAGAATGATATAATATATATTAATATATATTATATCCATATATTAATTACTTAAGAATGATATTATATATATTATATATTTAATCCATTTTTTATTGTACCTATCTATACAATAATCCAAAATTAAACAATTTGTTTGTGGATCTTTTCATACCTTATCAAGGTTATATGTCGTATGTTCTTTACTCATTTATTCTATTATTTATTATTTATTATTATTACATATACCTCTATACATTCCAATAAGCTTATAGATTGTCTAGGCATTTATATATACATATATTAATGCCTAGACAAGCTATAAGCTTCCCAATTAATAAGCTTATAGTTTGTCTAGGCATTAATGTATATACAGGGTGTCCCAAAAGTCAATGATATCCTTTGAAGGACTAATAGGTCAGCTCATGACTAATCAGAATATCAAAACATGACCTTAGTAAAAAATCATTGGTTTTTAAGATATTGTCATTTTTATGAATTTTGTGAAACTTGACAACTAAGATCAGTTTTTCGAGTGCCACAGTTACAAAATTCTATATTCTTAGATTATATTTTATGTTGCGTGACCCTGAATAGGCCTGCTATTAATTACAATTCAAAATTAAACTAATAGTAGATTTTGTAGCTGTTTTTATTTTCTAGTTGGTCATAAGTTGATCTATCAGTCCTCCAAAGAATATCGTTGACTTTTGGGACACCCTGTATGTGTAATAATAATAAATAATAAATAAAATAAATGAGTAAAGAACATGTATACATGTTTTAAATGACATAATCAAACTCGCTACACTTAACCCTTCTTATTTTTATCATAATGGAACTTTCTTTCCATTATCTCTTCTCATCTATTTCATTCTAAATATTTACATCCATATCTCCTTTAAAAAAAAATTACCAAATCCCTTATTTTAATATAACCAATTTTGACTTATATTTTTGACATATTATCTTTAAATATATTGTCCTGACTTTCCCTACATCAAAAATATACAGGGACTTGCAACCACCCACTCACATTAATTATTAAGAAAATTATTATTAATTTTACACGATTTTCTATAGTCTTTGAGATTACTGGGGGTAAATTTAAACTGGGTGTCTCAATGGAAAGTGCTTCTAATTGAAGCCAGGGGTGATGAGCCTCTGGGGTCGCAGGTAAAATAAAAGTTTTGATTGGATGGCGGGTGGTGATTGGATTTGCGCCGATTAAACCAGCCATGCGGTCATTTTTAAATTCACTGTCAGGACCGATAAATTCGAGCCGTTTTAAAGTCAATAAAACCCTATTAATTAAGAGCAATTAGACTTTTTATGTTTGAAAAATGAAATTTAAACTAGGCTATTGCGTAATAAAATCAATATTTTTTACCGAAACAAAGCATAGAAATTAAACTGCCCTTCTTTCAGTATCTTGTCCACTAATTTAAAAAAAACGCAAGAGGGAATAAGAAGTTTAGAAACGATGGCTCTGGAAACGAAAATTTCATTACCATTTTATACCTTAAGGTTTAATATGTAAGTTTTATATATAGTTTCGTTCACGACGCTTATGTAGGTTTCGTTTCTTTACATTGGTTTTAAAACTATTTTGTTACTTCTGTTTTGATACTTTTTATGTTTCCATATATGGATATATTTGACCGCTCTGTCCCAGAAAGTAGGAATTGTAATTCAGTTATTCCAGTTGATATTCAGATAGTAGGAATTGTAATTCAGCTATTCCAATTGATTTTTAGAGAGTAGCATATGTAATTCAGATAACACAATTGATTTTAAGAAAGTAGCAATTGTAATTCAGATAACACAATTGATTTTCAGAAACTTGCAATTGTAATTCAGAAAGTAGCAAATGTTTTTCAGATTAAATCAAATGTAATTCAGCCGCAGCAATTGTTTTAGGAACAGTTGGTTGCATACAGTAAATCGATGATGAATGAAAGTACACGTTATCTTTATTAACTAAGTAAATGAAATTTATATAAAGTACAAATGAACAAAATTCGGTCCTTACTTGCAATAAGTTGACAATTATGATAAATATACCTACTTAAATGGTGATAAATTTGTTTATTATTGTCAATTCCATGGAAACAAAGCAATATACAAAGAAATACATTAAATTGAGATTTTAGAAAATAAGTAAAATGAAGTATAAAAATGTTATCATTTGTTAATTTCTGAATTTCAATTAATATATTATGAATTACAATTGTTACTGTCTGAATACTATTTGTAATTTCTGAATATCAATTGCTACTGTCTGAATATCATTTTCAATATCTGAATTACATCAGCTACTTTCTGAATATCATTTGAAATATCTGAATTACATTTGCTATTTTCTGAATTTCATTTTCAATATCTGAAAATCAATTGCTGCTTTCTGAATATCAATTGCTACTTTCTGAATATCAACTGGAAAAGGTGTAGTAGACGTTTTTATGTCATTCTGTTTCTGATATTTTCAATACCAGTAGTTTCACAAATAGTTCTTATTACATTTGAAACGTTACCTAAGTTTTCTCAGAAATTTAGTTATTCGGCCTATGTTTCCACACCGTTTGGATTTTGTCCTGATACGAGGACCAGAAACGTGGTCTTAAACCCTGAATAAAATGTATAAAAAAATTATTCTTAGTAGGAAGTAATAAAAACATTTTTTATTGGGCACATATTTATCCTACATATATTATATGGTAAATTTAACAGTGGTAAAATTTTAATTATGAAATAAAGTATCCGTATAATTATATATTGTCCAGGAAGTTTTTTATGGTCCGATAACAAAGTTCATAAATAAATAAATAAAATTAAAAACAAAATTATTTTTAAATTAGGTATGTTATTTTTAATGTTATTATTCTTTAATTTAAAAGGTTTAGTATACCTAAGTACATATACTATGTATAACAAACAATTCAATTATTTGGTTAATCTACGCATTTCTGAAATTAAAATATTTATATAAATTAATATAAATTGCTTATAAAGTTAAATGTTTAATTAAATTGGTTAAATTAATTTATATTGGTTTTTTGGTAATATAAAATTTTTTAAAATTGTGTGTAATAAGTAAAAAAACATTTACATTTTTTTTATTTCACAATTTAATTTTTTGCCTGTCCCCCCTGAACTAAATCCTGGCTATACATGCTGGACATAAGGCAAGAATCCTTGCTTTTCAAAAAGGTTAAATTAAACCTAATGAAAAAAAATATGCATGACACATACAATTTGTTTTTTAAATAATTTATATTAAAAATATATAAAAATTTTAAGAACTGTTACCTTATAATAATAGTGATTTTAAAATTTAACTGTTGCAGTTCTAGCCCAGATTTTATACCCTGTTTATTTTATTTTCAAAATTTAAATATTTTTTGCGGATCATATTTTTAATTATTTATCAAATAAATATTACAAATGCTAAAAACAATTTGAACCAAACATATAAGAACATAGTTTCACACATGTGCCTATTTTTGCTTTGTTTTAACCTACAGGGTGTATTTTTTATTTTCTTATAAAATATCTTTTAAACTGTTAATAAATGTATTATAAAATGTATATTCAATTTTAAATATGGTGTTGCCCTTTTGTTCCTCCATTTAATTTGCTTTTATGTATTTGCTAAACATATGTTTATGCTATACTATACTATATAGTATATTTCTGGGCACAAAAGTGTATTTCTGGGCACAAAAACAAACAATACTTGTTATAATTAATAATACAATACAAACCTACTGTTTCTATTTAAAGAACAAGCTCATAATTTAAATAATAAAAGCAGAAAATAAGTTGAAGTATAAAAAAATTAAGAAAATTTTTTTTTAAACTCAATTTTGATTGTTTTTAATTAAATTTGTTTTGCCCTATTTATTTATTTCTATTTATACATTTTATTTATTATTATTAATCATTATAATAGTATTTTTTAATTATCTAGGTATGCTATAAAAAGTCAATATTAATGGAAGGTATGTATGTTTTTAATAATAATAAAATGTTTTAATAAATATTTTCACCCAAGTACAATGTTAGGGGTAATTCCTTTTCAATGGAACTAAATAAAATAATAAATCAATTGATTTCAAGCCTTTAGCTTTTTGGTCAGGCAAAAAAACAGTAAAGATATTTGATATATCATATATGATTAACATAATAGTAATTTTATGTTTAAAAATGTTTTATTCTTTACCTTCTGGATTTATTTTTATATAGGTATTTTAAATCAGCCTTATATAAATTATCAACCGATTTATATTTTACATGATTTAATTGTTTTATATCTAATGCAAAATGTCAATGTGTAGAAATTATATTTTTAGGGGTAATAAAAACTTTTAAAGAATTACCCAATTTATTTGATAAAATAACTGTTTTTAAAGAAAATTATTGCGTTGCCATGTCGTGCAAAAACCTAAATTTACAGATATGCTAAATCAGTTGATATAAATAAGTCAACGTTTCTGCATACGATCCTTAGTATTTTACTTACTACTTAATAGCCTACAGAATAAAAAATGTATATACAGGGTGTTTCACATTCATGGTCCATAAGAAGATTCTGGGGGACGGAAAAAGATATCGATTTAAAATTTTAAAATTTCAACTTTGTTATTTCAAATAGAACACCCCATATATTTTTACATTTTTAAATTCCACATCAAGTTCTGAGTAAAATTACTATAACTATACCTAAAGTGAATAAAAATAGCCTATAGGCTATACTAACAGATTTCTTAAGTTTTTTTTTAATTACCATATAATTAGGTACTGTTTGTACTTTTAAATTTTTAAAATTTTTTGCTTGTCAATGATTTTTTATAATAAACTTACTGCTGTTTTTTATCAGTAATATTGTTTACCAGACCCTTAATTAGTTAACAAATTGCTTATAAAAATTTACGCCATTAAATTTTGAACAACGAAAAAATAATATTTAAAATTGTTAAATTTCTGTGAAATTATTAACTTTAGATAGAATATTAGATAGGGAATAGTATTCCATATATATATTTGGTTAAGTAAAAACATACTAGGAGGTACATTTAAAAAAGTTATTAACCTTTCAAGTTCAAGTTCAAGTCACCGCCATATCAGCAAACCTAATAACAAAAAAGTTATAGGCTATTTTTGATTGACGCGCGTTTGTCAAATTTTAACTAAAAAAAATAACTCTAACTATTCACTTTAGGTATAATATATAATATATTATGACATGGTATAGTAACTTTATATATAATTTAAAAATGTAAAAGTGGAAGTGGCATTTTGTTTAAATTATTTTATAAAAATACTTAAATATTATTAATATATATTGGGTAAGAATCACCGGTGATTCATGAATCACCGGTGATTCTTACCCAATATATATTAATAATATTTAAGTATTTTTATGTGCACATTGTTCGGGATATGGATATTTTAAGAAGATTTAAGTATTAAAGTATTAAAGTATTAAGTCTGTTTGTAGTCACTTAATATATTATATGAAACTTATGTATTACACAGTAGGTACGGCAAAATTTGATTTTTTTTTCTCTCCCATCAAAAATTTCTATAGATTTTGAAAATAGACTTAAAAAAGGATCCCTTGTCCCGGCGTTTTTCAGATCACGAAGTTTTTTTTGAGTGCGATCCAATAAATTGTTATCTACGGTATTCGGTCCATAAAAGCTTCGATAACAGCTAGACTGTACAGGGTGATCCCCTATAATGTAGCCCCCCTTTAACTTTTTTATTTTAAGTGTCCCAAAAAATTTAAAAGTGTGGTTATGTGGGTACTAAAAAATACCTTTTTTCTATGTATAAAAAAATGGAAAATTGATCAATATACAGGGAAAAACAAAAAGTTTATTTTTTTTCAATGGACCACCCTATATATGAATTTATTTTTTGATTCCTTGTAAAATTCAGAGCATATTTCATATAACAAACCATATACCTAAATTCAATCGTTTCTGAAATATTCGCATTCGAAATGTTGTCATTAAATGTTTTTTAAACTGTTAGAAATCAAGAAGCCTCAGTGTACCAAAATTTTAATTGAAAATAAATTACTATAGTGATATTATCTCAATATGTAAAAATGGCGTAGTGAGACAGAGAAAGACAAACTATTTCAACTTATTATATCTTAAAAATAATTTAAATATTTCAGAAACGGTTGAATTTAGGTATATGGTATGTTGTGTGAAATATGCTTAGAATTTTACAAGGAATCGAAAAATTAATACATATATAGGGTGATCCATAAAAAAAATAAACTTTTCGTTTTTCCCTGTATACTAATCAATTTTCCAATTTTCTTTATACGTAGAAAAAAAGCGTTTATAATTCACTTAAGCCCATTTTTCTAAAATATTTTAAACAAAATTCCACTTCCGGTTTGACCGGAAGTAACATTAACTTTGTTATTTTTAACAGAATACCCTATATACATATTTTTATATTTTTAAATTCTTCATAAAATTCTGAGTAAAATTACTCTACCATGTACTATACCTAAAGTGAATTTAATTTCCCAGAAACTTCAAGTGTTGTTTTTTAGTTTGTGATACCACGTTAGATTCAAAAGCAATGCACTTATAATCGTTAAACTAAAAGATCAAGATTTGTTACCAACATATATTTAATCTGTTGTTTTATTAAAAAAAATCAGAAATATTTTTTTTACTTACAAAAAAATTAAATTATTATTTTCTTATAGTATAATTTTTTTATTATGTAAAAACATACAATATTCTAAAAAAAAATTAATTATAACAAAATAGAGAATTAAAAATCTGTATAGGTTAAAATATTAAGAATGGCTGTATAAAAAATTTTAATGGCGTGATTTCGTGAAACGGTGAGACATTGGTACGTTTTTTAACCTTTATTTTTAAAATCTCTTAACATTTTTCATTGGAGGAAAATCATATTGAACTAGTGATTCATATAGTAGATATCGTGATTGTGCATTTTTGTTTTTATAAAGGTGCTCAAGCAGCATTTTAAGTTTAAATAACTACAAATTTACTACTAAGTCAACTTTAAAGTATTTTTTAAGGTTAACCAAAACGGTTTTATAACGGTATAGATACGAAAAATTACCAAATTTGGGGAATGGTTTATTTCGTTATTTTACCCACATAATAACCTTTTTGATCTACTAAAAGAATTACGTAATAAAAACAATATAAATACCACAAATTTACGTAAAAATAACGCTATAATTACTAACTGTTTGCTCTTTCTTTCTTAAACATTGATATTCGTAATTTCGTTGTTTTTTTTTAATTTATATTTTACAAAATGGTAGGAACTTAGGTAATTACAAAGTAATAAAGGCCACCCTAGAGTAAAATTAAAAAATATAACTTAAATTGTCAAAACCATTGATATTTTGCATTAAAACTCAAACGCACATTATTTTATTGATGAAAATAGGCTCGAGACGTCTTAAAAATTATATGCCCTCTAAATATTTTACGGTTTTAAGAAAAATTATTGCTTGGGTAAAAATTCAACAAAACTTAAAACCTACAAAATTTTATAAAATCTTTTAAAAATCATTTAGTTTTAATCATTTTTTAATAACTAAAACTTTTCTTATTATATTTTAGAAAGATATTCATGAAAAAATGGATGCCATCTTAAAAAACTCATTACGGCGACCTAAAAAAAAATTCCCGCAAAGTTTTATTTTTCACTTTCACTTCCTTGTTTAGTCAATATTATTAGTATTTATTACCCACTAATAACCCTAAAAAATACCAGGCGAATAGGAATTATTTATGGTTATAAAGTGGTCTTAATATCGTAAAATAATGACTTATGAGTAAAATTTACCATTAAGTAAAAATTTTGACGTTAAAATTACCGTTAAATTTTCCTTTAGGTGAAATACACTTATAAGTAACTTTATTTCGTAAAAATTACTTCCCTCATAATACTTTAAAGTGTTGAAACTTAAGGGTTATTAAAATAGGTATAAATAACATAAATAAAACTTATAACTTTAAAAAAAGTTTTACTTCAAAGTAAATTTTTAAGGTTAATTTAACAAAATATTTACTTAAATTAAGTAATATTGCCTCAAAGCTCTACGCTTTTACTTAAAATGCTGCTTGGGTGTAAAAACTGTTTTTAATTTACCTGTGCACCTGGAGGCTCATCTCCCCCGGCCTCAATCAAAAGTACTTTCCATTGCGACACTTCGGACAATCTGCCGGCCGCTGTGGCCCCTCCACTTCCTCCCCCAATAACAACGAAATCATACTCAGGATCGGGTCTCAGCTTTGGCTGCACCCTCTGGCAGATCTCCGATAGATCGCACTTGTTCCTTATAAACGTGTCGAGCAGGGTCATAAACAAAACGTATGCACTTCCGCCGCAAGTGTTGGCCAACGATGGCCCGACGTAATACCGACAATTGCAGTCCATGGTCGGTCGAGCACCGAAACTTTGTGAGTTTTCTTCGATTTCGTGTGTGTGTATGCTGAACAGAAACTGTTACGACCCGGTTTCAGAGGAACTTACCGCTAAACTGTTATTTGAACAAACCGCGCGCTTCGCTTTATCTTAAACTGCAAGCGAGTCTCCTCTGATGTAATTGGGGTAACCCGTGATCGCGATTAGCTGCCTTAACGTTTACCCACAAACTTGAAAAACCACGCTGGCGCAATTAGGATTAGGCGCAGGCATTAAAAAATGTAAACCACACAAATATATCCGCACTAATAAACAATTTTAAGACCACCGATTTTTAAATTATAACCGTTTAAATTAAGTAACCATTAATAATTTAGGTAAACAAAAATGTTTTTATTTCTAGCAATTTAGATATATTTAAAACTTTTAAAAAGTGTTATAGGTAAACCACATAGTTTTTGGACATTTTCTTATAAATATATAAAAAGAATAGTTTAATTTTTTAAACTTTATTTACGTTTACTTAAAAATAAGAATATTTGAATTTTTAATAATAGTTTTATAAAAACATGCAAAAAAGTATAGTAATTGGACATTTTATGTAGTAATTGGACACATGGACCATAGTAATTGGTAGGGTTGTGGAATTGACCGGTCAAATTATTTTTGGTCAATTGACCAGTCAATTGACCAAAATAAAATTAAATAAAATATCAAAAATTTTACGGTGATAGGTAATTAAAATACGATACCAAATTTTTTTTTATTATAAAAGTTATGTCCATCTTTATAAACGTTTGTGCGGATTTAAAAAGTTATGTTTCGCTATTAAAAAAGATATGTCCCGCTTTAAGGGCAAAGCGCCGAGTCCGGCCTAGCAACCTCTCGACTCGGGGAACCACCAAATTGTAAATGATGTCGATATTGCACGATGGCAAAAATTTTGAGATTCACGGGTAATTTTTAATACAAATAAAATGCTGCAAAAATTAAATATATTTTGACCGGTCAATTGACAGTCAATTGACCATCCCCAACTCTAGTAATTGGACATACAATTTGTATATAAACATAACAACTTTACATCAAATAACATAAACTGTTAAACATCTTTTAAAAAGAAATTGCTGTTTTAGGTAATTTTTTTATTTCGTTTTTGTAAATATCATATAATTCATTTATTTCTTTCTCGGATTCCTCATCCCTTTTCTGAATTCTGAAGAAAACTACTAAATCCTTCTTTCTGACTTTTGAAATAATTAAAATAATGTTAAAAATATTTAATTTTTCCCAAAAAGACAATTTTTCCAAGGCCTGGAAAAAACGGGAAAAAACCGTTTTACCCCCAATTTTTTCGTTTTTTTTTACTACACTCTAAAACCCTAATTGTAAGTAAATTTAACAAATTTTCAATCAATATCTTCGCTACATTACCATCTTTTGTTTTTATAAACAAAAAGTGCTCTTTTACAAAAGTGCTCTTTTACAAAAGTGCTCTTTTAGTTCCACCCTTACGTCTTAAGAAGTCCCATAAGCCAACTGAATGGCTTGTGCGGGTTAGGGGTAGGAACGGACTGCGGGCTTAAAGTCCCATCCCATCCTTGACTTTTCTTCTATACAACCATGTAAAACACCAATATGGCGGCCAAAGGAAAAACAAAAGATGGCGATTGTAACTTAAAGTCTATTTGGCAAAAAATCACAAATTTAATGATGTTTGTGTATGTTTACCTTAAAAATAGTTTTTTTTTAAATTTCGAGGAATAATTTAATAATAACAATTTTTGGTTTTGACCGGTTTTATAGTTTTTTTTAATTATTTGAGAAAGGCTAATTTTTTTTTAATTTACACAACTTTTATCTTAGCTTTTCAAGAAAAGTAAACATTTAGGAAATTTTTTTATAAAAATAACATTATCCCTTCTTTCGACTTTTTTCTTTAGGTATGGTAAAAAGTCGGATTAACAATAACAAAACAGTCAAGATAGTCCAATTTAAATAAAATATTTGGAAATTATACTTTTTTTGTGACAATTTCTTCAAAACATTATGTACCACTCGGTATAACCCTCCCTATCGTGTCTTGAATTATGCTAAAACAGTATACTAGTATTTTTGACAAAAAAATATTAAAACTACTTTGTACTTGTACTCTTACGAAACATCCCAAAAATCACGATGACTTGTTTTTTTTTGTTCAATCATCCGTTAGGATTAACGTCAGAACTAGACTATCAACCAACAAGTAATAATTATACTGTTTTTATACGACTTTTAAAATGTTTTATGATGATCAAGTACAAAAACTATTTGATAGTTAAAACAACTTGTTTGCCAAATGAATCCTATAATTATAATTTACAGTTAGGATAAAACATAGAATAAAAAATATTTAGTTAACCAATTACTGTATACAGTTATTTTGTAAAAGCATAATTAAATTTAAAAGTTGTTCCTTTGAAATTATTAATTTTATTTTGTAAATTTGTTTATTTTACACACTTTCTAGAGTACCTATTTACGCATGTAAACAATAACTACGTTTCTATACTCAATAATAATTATTATGATTGGATTTATGAATAATTAAATATTTAGAAACATAAATTTAAATAGATAAAAATTTCTTAGATGAAGTAATACATTTTTGTGTAGTTTTTAATACAAATTAATTTTTTCGTATTTGTTTATTCGGAGAAATAGATTTTGAGAAAAATTTATAGTATGGAATTTACATGGTTTTGGTAACATTTAAATTACGCAATACATATTGTAAACATATACAGGAATTTCCATTTCATAGTATACTATTATGTAAATTTATCTTTAATTTTAGATACATTTGAAATTTTTAATTAGTTAAATTAAAATATTCTGATTTGTTACTCAAATAGATAAAGATTTTGCATAAAATTTTCTGTAATAGTATATTATGTATCAAGTTTTAAAAACGCTATTTTAGTACCTAACAAATTTTAATTAAAAGGTTTATAAACGAGTAGCATTCCCAATATTACCAATTCCCAATTTGTACTACTTATGGTAACGATAAATTATATAAAGGTTATATAAAGGTTGCCAAATTATATAAGAGTATAACAAGGTTTTATAAAATCTCCATTTAGTTTACTAGTTTTATAATTTTGTCATATAAGGTTACTGTAAACTCTAGGTGGGTTTATAAACGAGTTTTATAAAGTTTGCTGTTTTATAAAATCATGGTGTCATTAATTTTTTAAATAAAAATTGTGAGTTATTAATTATTTAGGTGCTTGATAAAAAAAAAATTTTTAGTACGCTTTTTCATAATTTTAATTTAAAATATTTAGCATATAATATGTACGTATATAAGTAATAAAATAGTATTAACATAACTATTTTAAAGTGGATTAAATTAAATGTTTTGTGAAATAAATTGATTCCATAGCTTTAAAACCTTTCATATTGCAGGCAAAAATGGCAAACCTGACAACAATAGTTTTGAGGGGTTAGATGGTTGCCTATCAAAAGTTTTGTAAAAACACTTGTAGTAACGACAGTTACTAAAACGTATATAAGAGTTTCAAAATTATATAATACCACTTTAAGTAACTTAAATAGTCCTATAAAACTGAACTAGTACCTTAGGTTATATAAAATTACAATGAGCAATATAAGAGGGCTCAAGGTTGATACATTCTTTCCATGATTGTTATTGTTTTGTACATAAAATAAATCTTAATCAAATTGTATTTCAAAAACAACTTAATTGGCCAAACCAAGGTAAAAAATTCATATTTTGTTTAATGTAAGCAAACGAAAGATAATAATGTATTAAAAAAAATATATATTCATATAATTTTAATAGTATAAAAATATTTATGTTTTGGTATTTTGATGTCCCCTGCTGTTTTTCGAAGTATTGTGTACCTATTTACAATGAAAATTACTTTGAACTTTAATTTGTATTGAGTAAAAATTATTACCATTAATTTTTTCGCTATACTTCAAACTACTACAAAATATTCACGAGGTTTAAACAAGTTAATGAATAGGTTGACAATAAGAAAGATAGCGTATCAAGGAAGAAATTTATATTTTAAGTGTGGGAGAGAGAAAAATTTTAGGAAGTTATATAATGGTTTCCATAATATTCCTATTATCTCTACATATAAAACTTGGGTTTTATAGTGTTAATAAAATAGGTACCTATAACCTTCATATACTTCCCAAATAAGCTCTTTAAGGGGTATATAAAAGTGATATAAATACTTCTGCAACCAAATTAAGAAATTTAGGTTTTATAATTTGGATGATATAACATTTATGGTAACCACTATAAAAGCAAAAATGTTTATTGGGTTGTAATGCTTTATTAGTTAACTGCCGGTAAAATCAAAACTATGTATTTAAAACTTGTTTATTTTTGAAAAGATAATAAAATAATTTTTTCATTATTATTTCACAAGAATATCATTTTATTTTAACGATTGTATGACATTTGACAACTGTCAACTAACTTAAAACTAACTTCATCACGTGACTAAAACTCCATAAAGCCTCAACTTGTCAATGTGTATTTAAAAGGTCACTTAGTGTCATGTCGTTTTAAAGGTGGGAGTAGAAAAATATGTTAGTATTTACCGAATTTTAAAGGCAAGAAAAAGATGAAGCATTTTTCGTGCTTTTGTATAATATTTAGTAAATTCCATTTAAGATAATTTTATTTATAAAAATAAAGTTAATACATAATTTTAATCAAAGAGGTCAAATTATCAAATTTGATAAACACATCTTTACCAAAATTGTTTATAATGTCAAACATCGTATTTAAAATGTAAAATAAATAAAAATATAAATGCACTTAACTAATTTAAATATTTAAATTAATTATATGTATATCCTATACTTAAGTTAATCTTGTGGTTATACTGTTTATTTCCGTGATGATAAAATTACAAATAAAACAATGTATAATATAATTATCAATAGGGAAAATTTGCATTTGGTAAGACAATATAAATTTAATATTTAATAGCTTATTTGGTTTTTTTAGATTTTTATATCTTAATAGCGACAGATTAAAAAAAACATTTAACAACTTAATTACATAGATTTATGTGATATGTATTCAATTAATGATTTTTAAATTTATTTCACGGCGAGACCTTGAACTTGACTTTTAAATACCTACGTAATGTAAAACATGACTCTTGTTTAACGTGAGTTGCAATAATAAAAAATTTTGATTTATTTTAAGGTGTTTTAAGTAAAAAAAAGTATGCAAATCTATGAATTACATAAATTAATTTAACGTTAGTTCCACCATGTGGCTACATCGCATAAATAAAAAAACAATTATATAATAGTAATAATAGTATAAAATTTAATTACTTTTTATAGTAAAAAATTAATTTCCGATGAAAAAATTACAACACATATTTTTATTCCCACGAATTATGGGTTTTAAATGTTGCGGGAAATTCCCAGTGTAATATATTGTTTTCGAAATTAATTTAATTATGTCGGTAAAAAATAACCAATAATACTGCGTCACCCTAATATAACAATGTTAAAAAAACCAAAAAATTTGAGTTTATACTTCTACAAGATTTTATGTAATCCACCCTTAACATACAACTTGAAAATAACTCTACATATATGTATACATAGAACATACATTCTATAGAATTATTTTTAAGTGGTATGTGAAGCGTAGGCCACGTATAATCCTGTAGAAACATAGACTTAAATTTTTCGTTTTTTTAACATACAACCTTGTTATATTGGGGTGACGACTGGTCGACAAAATAAAATTTTTATAAAAACTATAGTTAACAAATTTGTCACAAAATCATTTTGCTCAATCAGCTCTTGGTTTTGTGATATTGTGGAAAAAACGTTTTTTGACATGCTATTAAAATTCGTATACTCTTTTGCAAAGTTATCTGATCACCATTGCTTACATTCTAACTCTGTTATTATTGGAGCTACATTTTTTCCTTTGATTAAAATGGTGATATTTCTTCTGATTTAAATAAGGCACCCTGTTTATTTTTATCCATTTAAAAAAAAATTTAATTTGGAACAAAAAATTATTTTGCAGAACTACCCTAAACTTAAAAATATATTATTAATAAGGACTTAAACTTTCTTAATACTGTAAAAATAAAGTTGCCGCTTTTACGATTTTTTAAGAGTTTATGTAAACAACATTAATTTATAAATGCCTGATCAAATATTTCTTTAACAAAAAAAAAATTCCTTGTCATTTTTTAACATTTTGGTTAAAAAACGATTTTATTTTATTAAAAATAACTATATGAATGTGTATAATTTATTTTTTTCTTTTAATTGCGAACCATAGATATTTTACCAATGATTCTCAGTTTAAGTATTCTATTAACAAATTATATTTACGAATTTTAATATTTGCATGTCGTAATAACTGTTTTTTTCAAAATATTTTGAAACAAGAGTTAATTGAGAAAAATGATGGAAATTCTTGGAACCAGTGCACCCAAATTATCTTAGAAAAGTTTTTGTCCACCAATTGCTGTCGATGAGGGTAATTATTTGGACTTTTACTTAAAATGTTATAGTTATTAGTAACCACTACTTATTTTAGCGATAATCTGTGCAATTAACAGTTTTAATAGGTATAACTTTTTTTATAATAATCAGTGATTTTGGGGCTATTTTTTGTTCAATATATGCAAAATTGTTGTAAAAAGGTTTAAAATATATAAAAAAATAAATTTGTATTTTTATACTGAATAAATATTTTTTAAGACTTTCAATAAAATGTTGAAAAAAGGTACCTATCATAAAAATTTACTTAGGTAGGTACATATTGTTTTACTTTTTTTAATTAAATTGCAATTTTGCTTACTGACTTTTTGTTTAAGTTGTATTTCTACGCCCATTATCGTACCTACATGTTTTCATGATACTAAGGGGCCTTTTAAATACACATGAACAAGTTGTAGCTTTATGGCGTTTTAGACACGGGCAGAAGTAAGCAACAGGTTTTTAGTCGCAGGCTAAAGTTAGCTTTAAGTTAGTTGACAATTCTCAAATGTCATACAATCATTAAAATAACGTGCCTTTTTAAGTTAAATATAGTTTATTTTCGGCGAAATTAAAAGTTCAGTACAATGTTCATATAAACTTTTCAAATATTGGCTCTAAGAAACTATTTCAACTTTTATATTTTTGTAATGAGATAATAAAATAATTTTTACTTTTAGTATTATTTTACAAGAAAGGCTTTAAATAGTTTCTTGACGTCAATATTTAAAAAGTTTATATAAACATTGTACGGACCTTTTATTTTCGCCGAAAGTAAACTAGATTTAACTTAATTGCGTGTGGAGATTCCACCGTGGAGTGCCAATAAAAAGTTGTCTTTAGTTTCACTGTGAAAAACTGATTTTATATCGGATTAAACGGTCCATTTTTAAGAGTTACATTTCTATTTACACATAAAATTAATACAGATTCTCAAGTTGGTTACTTTATTGTTTTATAGATTTTGCTTTACAAAAATTATTAATTTCAATAATTTTTAGATAATAAAAAGTATTAAATTCGTGTCTAAAATGGCGTTGATATATACCATTTTATACCTACATATTTATTAAATTGTTTTCAAAAATAAAAAAAATGTTATTCATTAAATTTGTGTTACCTTTCAATTATCACGTTTATTAATAAAAATTTAAATAAGGGACAGCAATTTAAATTTCAACCACCTTTTTAATTATAAAGGTTTAATTATATTTTTTTATCTATAACCCAATTTAAATTTTACCCGGGTTTTTTATTAGAAGTGTTAAATCATATTTTTTATAAATCCTTATAATTCTCATAAATTTTTAATCTAAAAAAATTTCAATGTTTAAAAATATTGTATTTTAAATTATTTTTACTTTTTTGGCTTGTGTTCTTTTATGATTATATTCAAAATTAATAATAAAAATAAAAATAAATTCTTTTGACAATCTGATTTTATATATATTTTAAATTTTTTCGATCGTTGTAGACCTTACAATTATTTAAATAATTTTACCAATTTCTAAAAATTACTATTTTGTTAGAATTATGAACATATATTTGTACCACATTTAGGTTTGACTAATCAAGAACCGAATCTATTAATATGACGAACGAATTAGTCAATTGAAGGCTTCCTCGATAAACATTATGGTATAGAACTTCATTCTAAATGTTCCATGTTTAAATTGTTTGGACAAAAATAGAATCCAATATGGTCGACAGAAGCACCCATCTGTTATTCAATCCAAAAAATATTAATTGTGTGTATTTCCAATAATGTATATGTACGTTTGAAAGATATTGAACAAGAACATTTTATAGCATTGTTTATGTAAATTGTCCATGTAAATATGCAGATGATTTTGGTAAAACAAACCAATACACTAATTTTGTGCAATATGTAACACATGTTCCAATTGTAAGCATGAATATAAATTCAGAATTATGATATCTACATACATATTGTAATTTTTTGAATACGAAACATTTGATACGTTAAAGCTTTTATTAATTTACTCTGTCATTCGCCGATAAATGATAAATGAAAAAAGTATTTTTTTGCTAACAGAACTGCATAATAATATTATGAAAAACGATAAAAAAACTAAAAGCTTTTATCCAATTACAAACTTGTTTAAAAATCATATAAAATAATAAAAGGCTTACCATAGACATATTAAATAAGTGGACACGTAACGCTTAATATTGTGCATTGTAAGTAAAGCATGCAATGTGTGAGCCGTACTGTCAGTGTCAACTTAACAAGTTTGTTTTGTGTGTTTTTGCTTTAAAAGGAATTTAAAATGTCAGTTTTAATATTAAAATACAATGGTGGTTTGTTTGCAGTTGATTTTAAAAGTTGTATAATTTATAGTGACAAGTAAGAGAAAACTCAAAATTCGCTTGTAAAGGTAATAAATCTGTTTACTTTAAGCTGTATCTGTTAAAGCAGTCCCTAAATAAACAGATATGAGGTCCTTCATTGAAAATGATATTATTAATAATTAAATTATGGAAATTTTCACAGCTTGGTTCACACTACGACATTTCCAACGATCTAATTACGCGCCCACCCTCTTTTATTGTCCAATGGCCCCCACAGACTTCATTCTTTTTCATCCGTTTGTATCGTCACGATTCAGAATGCCCTGTCAAAAACGTCAAAAACTGATGTGTATGGTAAAAACAGTCAGTTTTTGTCGCTCTTTTGACACGACGCGTCGCGACTTTTTAAATCGTAACAATACAAAAAAGAATGAAATCTGTAGGGGCCTTACCAATAAAGATGTCCACTGTGACAACTCACGGCAACCATCTTTAAAAATTGTTTGACCTTTGCTGTCATTTGTTTTTAGTAAGTTTATCTAAGGATCCTACCAAAATTAGAAATTGTTTAAATCTACTACCGATCTACTTAAAACAGATACAAATTATTGTATTTTTGTTCCTGTTATTTAAGTGAATCAAATTTATAATCCACACACGCCTCGTGATTTATCATCAACACCAAACTGTTTGGTGTTGACTATGACGGCATAATCGATCATAATTTTTTTAATTAAGGAAGGAAAAAGCTTTAAAAAGATTTCTTTTGTAACCAGGATAATGTATGATATTAATTTTCATATGAACAAAAAAATTCAAATATATTTGTATTTTGTTTATATTAACTTTATCTATTATATTAGCTTACAAAATATTTGACAAAAGTTTAAAAGTAAATAATAATAATAATAATAAACTTTATTGTGAAAGATATAGATACAAACGCAATGGGTGTAAGCTCAGCGTAGCTGGTCTACAGCTACATAGAAAATACATACAAAAAATATGTTACATAAAATTTAACATGTCAGTTACTTGCAAGTTGTAATAAATAAAACTTAAAAAAGTTTGCATGTTTATTAGCAATTGAAGCAGCTAAGTACTGAAATCATTTTTCAAATTTAGCTGTTTTATGCACTGTTTAAAATATCTGCGGTGTAAAAAGTAATCCTAAAATGGTGTCAAAATCCAACACCAAGTGGTGTTAATATAACACCATGAATTAGGGTTGAAAATGAACACCAAAACGGTGTTTATCTAAAAATATTTGAGAAGTGCACCTACCCAGAAAAAAAGGAATAGTTCATTTAACCCAGTTGACCCATAAGTATTTATATTTTTGTGGATCACGTGATGTTCTTAAATCTCGCCTCTGTTGACTTACATGAAGAATATATAAACATAGGTAATCCTTTGCTTTGGTGTGACACTACAAGTTGTTCAATACTAAAGAGACCTTAAATAGGTGGAAACAGCTGTCAATACTTGAAGTATTTTAAGTTAGTGGAACGCACTTAAAACATTATCTCTAGCGAGTTGAAGGTTTCATTTTCTGGAATAATACCACTGGTAATATACTAAAGGTGGGAAACTATCGATAAATTTTACTATCGATAGTTCGATACAACCTAAGCAAAAACTATCGATACATCGATACTATCGAAAAAAGAAATTCTGCATCAAAATTAAGGACCATTTATTTAAAAAGTAATTTATTAGCGCCCATAAAAATTTAAATATTTACATTATTTGACTTAATTCGTGACTAAATAAAAAACGGTACAAATTCAGTGACATAACCATGGAGCCCACACAAGGAGCCCAAACTTAATAGGGGAAATTGGCAAAACCTGCCCTGTAAATCGCAAAAATTAAGTCTTTTTTCTTTTTTCACTACCAGCGGCGCTGATTTTCTATGCGCATTGACGTCTTCTGTTTGGTAGCGTTTCGGTACAAATCAAAAAATCACACCAGCGCGCTCTTATCTTAGGAATATTTTTGTATACATGAAGTTCGGACTCCTTGTGTAGGCTTCATGGACATAACCTTCCTCTCAAATTTTGACAAATGACATGCATATAACCATTGACTATATAAAACAGAGAGATGATCACAGCTCTTGCATAGAAATAATAGTAGTATTATTTCTAAGAGCTGTTGCCTAGAGAATTGTCTGTCAATCCAGTGTTGCCAACCTGGATTTTTGTCGGGAAATCTATGAAATTTCGTCTAAAGATTTAACAAAAACTATCGATAGTATTTATAAAACTATCGATAATGCGATAGTGTGGCTTTCGTTCGAAAACTATCGATACATCGATATTTGCATTCGATAGTATCCCACCTCTATAATATACTAGTAATGAGTCAAGGAACTTCCTGTTTCCTTTTTTTTCCTTTTTTCTGTGTAGTATGATAATTTGACCACAAACACATAATATTTAACACTGAAAAGGAGTTCAATTTACACCAGGTAAAATTTATTTTAATACTGTGTGAAAGTTAAATTAACACCATTTTAGTATTTGAATTTACACCGCCAACGAACCTTATTTAACACCATTTTAGTATTTGAATTGACACCGGACCAACGAACCTTATTTAACACCATTTTGGTTTGTATCGATATAGACCACGTATGGTGTTAATTTGGTGTTAAATTGGTCATGAAATTTTGAACAGTGTGATAAGGAATTGAATAGCAACCATTGTTTCTCAAATTACATTATGACATTATGTTATTATGACAGTTTATTTACTCTTTTTTCTAAAAGAGACCAAAGATACTCTGGTTTAGAAGTTTTAATAATATTAAAGATTAAATTGGCATATTGACCTTTACTATTTTTGTTATGTTTCTTTCTCTTGTTAAACCTCATTTATAGTTTCTCATATTTTTATTGTAGTGTACTTGATAACGGCATTTGTCGATAACGTCAAAATGGACTACATATTCCCTTTAGTACACTCCAATGTTGTTTTTAAATTTATATAAATGAACATGGACTTTCAGAGACATCCTACAATCCATGGTCATTAAACGTTTTGTATAAAGGATAAAAACACTAACATAATTAAAAATAACATAAAAATATCCCATAACTGCTGTGGTTACTTTTTGGAACAAATAAAATGCCTAGTGGTTAATTTTTAAAGGTTTGAATATATGAAAACTCAAAAATCTTTATTAGTACTGTCACTTTAAAGAGGATGAGGATATTTTTCTTTTATTTTGGAGCAAAGTGAATAAAAAAATCATAAAATAGTTCCAAAAACAACAAAAAGTTTTTGTTTTGTCTTGTTGTGTAATTTCAGGAGTTCGTTTAAAAACATTGAATAATTTTTTTGAACTACAAAAAAGCGACAACCTCCTTGATGTACTTAAGCCAACATTGGACACGTATTTGGTTGCATAAAGTAGTATAGTTTCTTCTAAAACAATGTTATTTTAATAAAACATGATTTTATATATGCAAGGTCAGCTTAGTGTATTAATTTAGCTGCATTGTTTCAATGTATTGTGTCTTTTGGCCAAAATAACCATAAATCATAAGGAACTGCCCGGGCTTAAGTAAAATGTACTTGGGTGAGTGTTATGCCATGTTTCAGTGCGATTTTCATAAATAACTGTGAATTAGTAAATGTTATTAAGATTCATGGCCCAAAGAAGGTTTAGCTGATAGTATGGGCCTAAATAAATTATACACTATCAAATGTGTTAAGAGGTCATGCATATTCCCTAGACTTTTTGTTATTACATAGTAATAAGCAATAAAATCATACATTACAATGTTTTATGAGAAATATACTTCAAAATATATCCTAATATGTTTTATGGATCACATTGTTCTCGTCATGTCATGTCTAAGGAAAATATTAAATTATAGCTTCCTTATTTCCAAGAGTTTAAGGAGGTTCTTGTTACCAGAAGAGCTCCTCTTTGTAACAAAAATTCACAGGAAAAATGATCAAATTTTAGTATTATTTAACTTAAGTATTTCTTTGATAAATAACATTGGTAGTACTATAGAATTATAATTTCAATATTTAATCCAATAAAAGCAAATCAATAGCGTTGAATTAAATTGTAACAGTTTCTCTTTAAATTATTTACATTAAAATTGTATCTCCGAGGAAATGTTCATAAAATATTTACTGCTGTACAAGTAGGCATTCATACACCTATAATTTCAATTAAGGTAAACCAAGTCCCATGTGTGGAAACTTTATGTTTACCTTGTAGGTAGTGTTTGCTTAGGTGGTCCGCAAGATTTATTCGTTTTTAAATATTTGTTTTATACCTTTACAAATATTTTGTGCTTCTGAATTCTGATTTATGTTGTATGGAAGATGGAAATTTGTTATATGAGATATTTTTAGGTCGTTGAATGTTTTTTCTTGGTAGAAATGCATATAAAGTAAAAAAAAACCAGTTCATAAAGGTTTTTTTTTTAATTTTAGAGAAAAGTTTGACAAGCACAGATAATTTTCTTCATAGTAAAAAATTGTATTAATTGAGTTAGATGTACAAAAATAAATATTAATTTTATTACTTTGGAGACCAATGTTTTGAGATGCAATCTGAAGGTAAATTTTAAGTAAATGTTTAATTCGAAGAATTGCCAAAATTATTAAATATTTTCAACAAGATTTTTTTTTGGTCTATGCTACTCGTAATAAAATATATATTATTTTTTACTTAGACAAATAAAGAGGGTAATAAGACCGATAAAAATGTGCGAAATGTAAACCAAAAAATTTCGTCGCTGAACTAACCTTAAAACCACTTTAAAACCAGTAGCGTATCGCATAACATTTATCAAGAAATGTCACTCTCTAAAAATAAATTAGTCAAAAATAACTAATTGTTATTGCGAAAAAGAAGCCACTAATAATTCTCTCACAACTTGTATCCCGGACATTTAACAGTCAATTCCTATGTAAAATTTTCCGATGAATCTGAAAATGTCAAAAGTTATAAAAGTAGAACAGTTTTTGAGCAATAGTTAATTTTCCATTTCATATGGAATTGACTATATCTCAAAAACTGTTCTACTTTTATAATTTTTGACGGTATTTTCGGATTCAGGGAACAATTTTACATAAGAATTGGCTATTTAATGTCTGGGATACAAATTTATATAAACTACATTTATTAGTGACTGCTTTTTCACTTTAAAAACTAGTCATTTTTGACTAATTCATTTTTAGAGAGTAAAGAAATAAACAAATACACTGGAAGAAATCTGACATTGTCAATCTAAGTTTAATGAATAATTTAAATATTAATAAGATCATTCTGAATGAAACATTGCATATTTGTTTATTTAGTTTAACTTATTAACTGATTTAAATATATTTACCTTTGATTACCTTAAAACGAAATATATACATAGATTTATACCTGTGAATTTAGTTTATTTCAGGCTCCTTATTATAACTAAAACCAAAGCACAACAAACCACCATTGTATTTTAATAGCAAAAAGCAAAAATACACATAACAAACTTGTTGACCTCGCTTCGAGGTTTTGACAATGACATTTTGGTTCACTTTTGGAACACTTTACTACAATACACAACAATGCATCCAATATTTAAATATGTCTATGGTTTTTTATAAGCTGTTTTATTTTATCTTGAGAAGATGTATAAATTTCATATATGGCATATATGCTTATGACCTCGGCATTGCATGATATAAAGATGTAACTGTCACTAAAACCGTTTTCCATAAATAGCCCTCATCTTATTGGTTGAAGGTCAATGTCGTTTAGTCTGGTGTTGATATTGAATTTTTATACAATGATTTTTTTAAAATATTTTTTATGTTTGAAAAATGGTTTGGAATATAAAGGAATAAAACAATGTTTGTAGCTAAAGAAGTATGGCTAGTAGCGCCACCAATAGGCTGTTATCATTAGGGATGGGATATTTAGGTACTAAAAACTGAAAAATAGGTAACTAAAAAGGTACTAAAAAAAGCATTTTAGGTTAAAAAAAACAGCATTTTAGGTAAAAAAAAAAACATTAAAAGTTCAAGTTTCTTTTATAATTTTGTTTAGCCGCATACCCAAACACAGAACATACACACAATAAACTATTTCTATGCAATAAACTGTGTTTCACTGAGTGACACTCACTACACAGAAATTCTATGACAGAACATAAGCTCAATACAAAGAAATACTGTAAAGAAAGTTACTGTTACAGTCTGTGACCCATAGAAATAATTTAGAATAATAGAATAATTTCTATGCTGTGACCATAAGAAAAAATTCTATACCGTTGAGTTGCACGCCCTGGATAAAATATTGGCGGAAAATTTAAAAAGAACACAAAAAAATAAAATAAGTAAAAATACGAAAAAATAGATAACAAATATGTGAAAATAAACTGACAAATTAAAAAATATGTAACAAAAGTATAAAAAGGTAGTTTAAAGCAAAACCTTCAAAAAAGGTGAAAACTAGTTAAAAAAATAGGTAAGAAAAGTATAAAAAAGGTAGTTTAAAGCAAAAACCTCCAAAAAAGGTAAAAAAGGTGAAAACAAGTTAGGTTCATATAAAAGAAAATCTTTTAAAACACATTTTGGCATTATTGGTTTTCAAATAGTTACATCGGTTGAAAAAAGGTAAAATAACTAAAATCCCATCCCTAGTTATCATAGTAACAAAAGTACAACTTTTGATAATCAGCGTGTGTTACAAACAAGTGTTTTTGAGAATAAAGCCGGAAAAATGTTAAAAAAAATATCGAAAAAAAAAACTGTGGCACGATTTGTTGTGTTGCTGGGTGTATTTCGAGAGGAAATCCTGGGTTGAGTTTTTATCGGTTTTCCAATAAACAGTGTTAATCCGAATGAAGAAGTAAATTTCATACAGTCCCTGTAAATATAAATTAGATACAATAATTACACATTTTAGTAATGATTAAGATGAAAAGTGAACATTTCAATTCAAATAAGTCGTCTAAACAGCATTTAGCATTATTAAAAGCGTTGATTAAGAATTCTTTAAAGTCTCCACTCAACGGTAAAATACCATTATATTATGTATTATATATAATATTATGTTGCCATGAATTCGAAGGTATATTTTGTTGTTTAAAATGCAGTTGTCGGCGTTTTTTAGAGAACTCAAATATAAAAATTGTTGATTTTAAGGTTATGTTTGTGCAAAAATTATTTTTTACTAATTTATTAAAAATGTCCAAACTTAAATATAAATTATATTAGGAAAAGTTATCATTAGTTAATTCTGCACCAACAAATGTACTTACCGAATTGGATTCTTTGGCAAAACATGAAAATGCAACGATTTAGTTCTTGAATTTTATTTACAATTAAAAACACAATAATTTACCATGATCCTTTAGATAAAATACACACACTATCTAAGCATTTAAGCGTTGAGTTTCTTAATCAATGATATAAAGAATAGTCATTTGAAATCTAGTACTAAACCAGTTTTTAGTTTTTTCCTTGCAACGTAAAACACAAATAACGTGCGCAATTTCGCTGAGCAATTGAACAAAATTTGCCTTCCTCTCTTTTGTGAAAAAACTTCCTAATTATTTAAAAATTATGTGAAGTTTGTATGCTTTAAATGTATGGTTGCCAATTCTTAAATTCACGCAATGCATTCGAAGTCCACCAGATGGCGCGCGCGTTTCGAAAACCCGATACTTCTTTAGCGTATAATATTGTTCAATTTATTTAGTATGTTTTAAAGAAGTCATAAAATAAATTTGATAAATCATCATGTTGTTGGCAGCACTTTTGCAATATTAAACACGACTTTTGAGCCGCAAACATACGCCGCTTATCTTTTTGAAAGTGTATGAAAGGGGGAAAATATAAAAAAATATAAAAATGTACGCCAGATCAAATATTTACGCTTAGGTTGGGGTCGCTGCATTTTTATGGTTTACGCGGGGTGAATATTATTAATTTTGGAGCTGTCTCTCTATTGAGTTATTAAATGAATTTAAATCCTTGAATGATGGTGGTCATTAAGGGTCCTTATAATGAATTTCGGGCGTTTGAATTTAAAGGGGATCGCGCGAATTTATTTATGTAAAGTATGCACAACAAAATTTAAATTAGAATTGTTAAATGTGGAAAATGACAATGAAAGTCTAAAGCTAAATTATCAAAAAATTTAAAAGAAAGTTACAATGGCAACAATAATAAAAACCTTGATTATTGGTATATAATAATACACCAAAAATAGCAGTTACATTATAATAATAATGGTTTACAACCATACATAAATTAATCAAACTAATTCTATTAAATAAAATAAAGTATAACAATATATCTCAGGTACAAAATCCACAAGTAATACTACCACACCATACATCCAAGCAATCAATTACTAAGCGAGTAGAGCTGTTATTTAAAAGAAGTGAATGAAGAATTCAAAAAGTTTATTGCAGGGAGACTATTAGAGATTTGACTTAAAGGATAATTACTGGCTTATACAGTGCGGCAACGGAATCTCTAATAACATGGTGTTTCTCAAATTTCTCGTTGGTATTTTTATGTTAAAAGACGACAGAATTTTAGATGACTGAATCAAGACATTAAAAACATTGAAGCATCTTTATTAAATCTACGCCTTTTAAGGGAATTTAGACCCAAAGACTGTAGGGTTTCCTAAGTATTTAATGTTTTTTTTACTATTAATCAGTTTGTACTTGATGTTTTGGGAAAATTTATTCTGATTTGGCCCAAATCTAGTAACCTGGGTTTGGTAGATTGGCGACCATATTATTGCCGCATATTCTAGTCGAGATCTAACTAAAGTTACAAAAAGCAATACTAGAGAACAAATTGCATCATAAAGGTTGCAGAACTGGAGTTTATTGTCTAACAACAAGCCTAGATCCCTAAACCAGGAATTTTCCCGAGCTGGTGTAATTGACTGCATTGACAAAATTACTTCTGGAGAATATAATGAAAGAGCATTTACTGTGGTTTAGAAATAGCTTGTTGTCAATGCACGACTGGCTAAGGGAGTCCAAATCCTGTTGCAGTACCGTTACATCATGTGCAGAGACCACAAGTCTAAAAATCTTTAAAAAGTCTGCAAATAATAAATAGGACGAGCTAAAATGGCCACCAATGTCATTCAGAAAGATATTAAACAATGAGGGTCCCAAATGGGAGCCCTGTGGAACTTACCTGGTATCCCTGATAGTGTTGTATTTATATAATTATAGTTATTCGGCATTTTGAAATCAAAAGTTGATTTAAATGACAGAAATTAATTTGAAAGTTTGCACAGGGTGCACAAAGTGTCCTTCTATATGTATTATACTTCTATGGGTATTTTTTTATTTGAAGGTTGGTTAAATTACAGAAAATTTGCGTAAATTCAAGCCTATAAATTAGAAAAAGTGGTTCTCAAATTATTTGAAAAAAAAAACCTAAAATCCTTTCAAAACCAAAATTCGTTATAACTCTGTTATTCCTAAGAATTTTGAAACAACGTAAATTTTACATGTAAACATAGATATTTATGTACATTTTCATCCATCGCCGCCGTAATGGCCGCTATAACTGTAGTTTGATTTAAGCCACAAGAAAAACAAAAGATGGTGTTGGTTTTTCAAAATCCAGTAGGCGAAAAAAATCACAAATTGGATGATAATGTAGATAAATGTAAATGTTTGCTGGTAAAACTAACTTTTTTTTAAAATAGCCAGGAATAACAAAGTTATTAGGATTTTTGGTTACAGTTTTCAGTTTTTTCATTATTTGAGAACCGCTGATCTTTTAATAAAAATATACCCATAAATAAATAATATAAATAATACTTTATTTATGCTTAAAAATAATACAAAATTGTGTGCACAAGTCGGGAACATAATTTATTAATTATATAATTATCGATAACACCAAATATAAATAGAAAAGTAAATACAACAAAATTTGTTGTCACACAGAATGTGTAGCATAAAACTATTACAAGAAAAAATACAATTAAAATATATTAATAATTAGAACACCACAAGGCATCACAATATTCCAAAAACTCTTTCCTGCTATAAAAACAATGCTCTAACAAAAACAATCTCAAAAACGATTTCAATTTTCTCAGTGAAAATTTGCTCCAACTAGGTGGAATCTTGTTATAAAATATCACCGATTGGTAATTTAAAGACTGCTGCATTTTAGAGAGCCTGCATTTTGGCAGAGCTATCAAGCCCTTATTTCCAGTATAAATATGCCATTCTGAGTACACTTCTTGATAATAGACTACGAAGTTGTCTGAGCACTCAACTCAAAACATGTGCCTTAAAGTCCGTTCTGCTATCCAGGTATATTCCCAAATATTTAATCGAATACTGATTATTAAAAGAAGGTTGTAAAGTAAAATACATGCTTTGAGTTTTCTTCTCATTTAAAAGCAAACGATTATCAGCAAACCAAAGTTTGGCATCATTCGCTGCAGTCAAATTGTTGTATAGTCCGCATACATAAATACAGAAGCATTGCTTACAAAAAAGTCTTCATAAAAATTATAAATGAAAGGATATTTGGTACACCCTGTATATACAATTGTATCTCAAACAAAAGTTTGCCCGTGGGCGAAGTAGAATTTCAATAACCGTTTGAAGTTAATTTTTTTTCTTCTGTAATAACACAACCATAATAAAAATAAAGGTATGTACTTTAACATGCCACACTATTTTGGGATATAGCATATCAATCAATTTTCTGAAACATTAAAATTATAACTTAACTTAAATTATAGTTATGTTTATCGACTTTTAAATTATAATAATACCAAAAACTAAAATTAAAATCAAAAACAACATTCTGTATTTAAATGATTTATTTTGACCAGGTGTTATATTCTTTATGTACCCACCTTTAACATTGGTGCGAATAAACATTTTTAAGAAATATATATTTCTTGAAAATGTTTATTTCCTGCATGCTTATAACATAAAATTTCGGTTTACTACGCAATAGTGTATCCCTTGGAGATTGAATTTTTTCGAACATCAACATTATGTCCCAATATTACTATCTAACGTCAGCACCCAAAACTTTCGCTAGCACAAAGCACCCAACAAATCGTTTTCTAAGACGTTGCAGATAAACAAGACCCCTGCGGAGTTCCCTCAGTGATATTTTGAATTCCGAATCTCACACCATCGCGATGCATCGATCCGAAAGGAAACTTGCTTAGTTTCTCCCAGGAGATGACTGTTTATCCAAACTAAAACTGGACCTCCTCCACTCCGATTTTGTCCAGTGCCGGAGTTAGCTAGCTAGAATTTTTTCCATACATAGATAGACAGATAATTTATTAATCCAAAGACATAAATATATATGTATAGGACAAGTCAATAGATAAATAAGTATCAGAAAAAAAACAAATATATTATTAAAATCTAAAAGTAAATTACATTTCGTTTAATTAATAAATAATAAAATATATTATAAAAAATTGCCTAAATTATAGCAACAATTGTGAATTAAAAAACTTGTAGGTTTTCTATTAAATTAGCTATTGGTGTTTATCTTTGTAATGCTCTCTGAAAGGTTATTATAGATTTTAATCCCAGAATAGTAACTTTTCATAAAGCGCCGTAAAGTGCATCTCCTCTTGTTAAATACATATGAAAGTAATTATTTATATAAAAGTGAGAGTACCTAGTTTGAACTTACATATTTATAAGGTTATAAATGTAGATACCATAAATTGTCAAAATATTATTACTCCTAAATATGTCTCGGAATGTCTCTCTCGAACGCATACCAAAGACTATTCTCAGCGATCTTTTCTGTAGAACAAATACTCCATTTATAGATGTTGATTTACCCTAAAGAACGATATTATAAGATAAGTGGAAGTAAATCATACCATAATATGCATTTAAGATTCCATGCCAAGACAAACTTTTTCTTAAAGATAAAAAAGCAAAGTTTGAGGAGCTTACTTTTTTTCCAAAAAAGTTGAGCATCTAAGGAGATACCCAAAAATTTAACAACCCTGGAAACAGTTAAGTCTTGATTGAATTTGGCTAAATTTGCTACGATTTTTTGAACACCACCTCGTACATTGATTTTTGACAAGCTCAACATTTTCAATAAGTTCCTTATGAGTCGATGCTGATACCACTACTAATGTGTCATCGGCATACATGGTAATTTTCCATTAAAAAAATTTGAAAGATCGTTTATGTAGAGTAAGAACAGGAGTGGTTCCAGTACCGAGCCCTGAGGAACACCCAAGGAACTGTTAAATTGTTCAGTATTTTTGCTATTTAGCTTTATAGGGTGCCGTAAAATAAACGGTATTCATAAAATTTTGTTTGTTATACATATGTTGATAATAAAAATATTATTTTCACAAGTAAAACGTCCTGTAAACGTAGATTATGTGCTGCTTCTCACACTCGTGCTCTTTTCAACATACATAGCTTGACAAATGAGTTTTTGCTGCGCGTGTCATGCAAAATATATTTTGACTTATAAACTGCTTTATACAAAAAGTGATTTTTTAAGAAACCTCAAAAACTTCTCTTCTGATCCTTTCAATACTTTGATTAAAGTTTATGATGTTTAATCGAATATAACAGATGAAGAAGAATAAGAAGTTGTTCTAGACCTTGTCGCCTTACAGCATTCTGATGATATTCAAGAGAAATAGATTTAAGAGCAACTTCAAGAATGTGCAGTAATTGAAAAATAGATTATTGAACAGCATGAGGAAGCGGGGTCTTCAACGTTGGGGAGAAAGCGGAATGGAAGGAAAGAAGACGACAATGAAGAAAGCCTCCTAAGTAGTTATTTTGTAATAAGTGGGGAATTTAAATATGGTAAAAAACGTTATGTTGGTTAAATTTAACTTCTTGGTAAATGTACCGTATGTGAGTATAAATCAATTTATATCTTAAATAAATAGTTCTAAGGAATAAACCAATGGGACTTGTTTTTTCTGATAAAGTAGTACATAATACTAAAATAATAAAAATTAATAAAAAAATAATACTTTTTAACATAAAATAATATAATGTTTTATTATTGGAATTGACCTTTTTTTTAATAAAACAAATTATAAAAATCAATGGCATTTGCTATTGCTAGAATGGACACCAAACAATATGACGATTTTAGCATGCTTTTACTTATTGGTTATATACCCAATATAAATTAACCTGCAAGTTTATTCAAACCATTTGTTTATTTTATTGTGCTCAATTTAACTACTTTATTTACCTATCGGTAATTTATAACTCCTTGGTTAATGTAACATATTTAAATTAATAATTACCAAGATTAGTTCAATTAAACTAACTTGTTAGTTTTAAATAAATTCTAGCCGATCTTACGTTCTGATATTAGTTGAAGCCCTGCTTTATTTTTATAAAACGCATAGAAATAATACTGGTATTATTTCTATGATTAAACGCATCTGTGATAAAACCTATAGATTCTTAATGTAAAGTAATGATTTACAACCTTGTTAACTCTTTTATTATAGTAATTTTAAGAAAAATTATATTTTTTTAAATTATTTCTTTTGGGCTCCATTATCACACAAAACTCACAACCCATAGGTTCATAAGCATTATTGAGAATAATTTTTCTATGCAGGAAAATGAAAACTGCAAACCATTTTTTTTTTAACCAGTTTATTAATTAACGTTAATTTACCAGCGAGTTGAATTATATTTGGTAAAATATAATTTGTTGGTTAAAAAAATATACCAAAATTAACCAAAGCTTGTGGTTAGTTTACCAAAAAGTAATATCAAAAGTTAAACTAAACCAAAATATGTCTAAAAAAATAACTAGTACTCAAAGGTTAAAATTAGAAGTTAATATAACTTTAAGTAACTTAACCCACTTTTTAAGTTATAAGTAATATTACTAACTATAGTCAATTTAAACTCTTGAAATATCCTTAATTAACCTATGTACCTAGGTAAATTTAGGTTATTTAAGTTTTTAAAAATTTAAATTGACTATAAAAAAACCAAATTTTTAAATAGTTGTTAATATTACCAATAAGATTCTTTTATTACTTAAATTATACTATACAATAACCTTTGAATTTACCTTAAGGTTATATCAACCGGTTGGTAACTTTAAAGGGTTATTTTTTAGTTTATAGTGACCCCAACATGTTAATGGTTAATTTACTTAGAATGCTAGTTATTTACTTGGGCTTGATTAAATTGACTTTTTTTTAATTAATTTTTTGCCAAAATTTGGGGTAAGAATTATTATTTGGAGACAGGCTCAGTGGTCCTTATGTTGACCATCAATTTTTCATACTTTTAATTTATATTTTCTTAATTTTTACTACTTTTTTATTACTTTATTAGTAATAAATTAGTTCGTAAAGGGTTGAGAAACAAACTTTGTGAAATTGGTGCGTGATATAGAAAAAACATATTGCATATTTAAACTTCTCGTGACACATTAAATAAAAACGCAGCATTGTGTAATTGTTACTGTATCGATACAGTAAAAGCCTATTTTCCATATCTTTTCCTTACTGGATCTTTAAATTCGGCACTGCCTTTTTACCAATTCCGCCTTTTAAACCATAAACTGGTGTACAATATTAAATAGATATATTATAAAAATCTGTTGTGGATTTTATTTTATTATTCAATATCATATTTATAAAGTGCCCTTGTGGGGAAGTTACATTTTGTGAACATTTATTATTAAAATAAAATAACTTTTTTTTGGTTTTAATTCTGCTTTTAGGGTTTTTATAAGTAATATTGTTTTTCCTTTTTAAGGATTAATAGGCATAAAGATAAGTATAAAATGTTAATACATACGATGTAACATAAAGGTTGAGAAAAAAGTAAATGTATTAATAAAACTTATTAGTTTTTTCATATAAACTTGTATAAACTGTAAGTTACAGGCAGTTAAAAATTCTTCAAGAACTTAATCCAAGCAATTGTTTTATTTGTTTATGCTTCAGTTAAAGTAAAACAAACTGACTTTGTGGTGAACATTAAAAACTAAAAGTTTTACAAACAAATTTTCCAGAATGATTATGGATAAGTCTCCTATTTACAATTGTATCGTATTAAAAACCTAATGCTAAAAATGTGTACTCGTATAAGCATATTTAAAGCAAAATAAGGCTTTTAAAATGCAAATGTTTAAATAATTTTCTTTGAAATTATAAGGTCCTTTTGTGTATGTAGTGCAATACACGGTAAGTAAGGTTAAAATTTAAATTTAATCGAACGATTCCGAGGCTTCGCGTGGTTTTCTTAAGAAATAAATTATAATAATGTGGTATTTACCATACATAGCATGTACAATAGGGTGGAGTGAATTTTTTTAAATTTATTAATTGATTTTTCCTATATTATTAATTGTTGACTAAAGGCGTAAAATGAATAAATATCGAAAAAATATTCCAATTTTTTAATATCTTGAGGTGGCGCATCTGTCTCGAAGTTTTGAAAATTCTAAAAAAATATTACTTTAATCAAAGTAATAAAAATAGCATTATTTATAAATAAAAAGTTTATTTTAGTAAAATTAACGTGAAACGTAAACATATTTAATAGTAAATCATATGCTTTAAGTAACTTCAGGAGTGTTTATTGGTAGAAATGAGATCTTCTTTTTCGCGAAAATACTGACATTTGGTATCAAAATTTGGTAATTATTTTCTGACTTTAATTCTTGTTCTGATGAAACCATTTCTTGCTTCCGATCCACAAACCGAGACTGAAGATTCAGTATACTGGTTATAACCAGTTTTACACAGCGTTCCACTGCTTGGGTGTGACACTGAAATTTTTGGAAGTATAGGAAATGGTCACCCGAAGAAATCATATCGGTAATTTCTGTCATCGTATTTCATAGTCATAGGTGGTTCAGTCACCTTTTCTGTCGCCCAGTAAATTAACTGGTACAAACGTAATGCTTCAGTATTTAGTTGTGGAAGCTTTAATTCCCGTAATCTCGAACATTTTGATTCTTTTCTCGCATTTAATATTTTCGGCAATGCTAGTTCTCTGATCGATAGATATATTGTAGGTAACATAGCAAGTAATAGGTTTTCGGGATAAATATTTCGCTGAATATTCTTTATAACTATAGTTATAAGGCCTTTAAGTTTTTCTGGAGGTGTAATGCTCTTTTAGTCATATTAAATATGTGAATAGGACCATGTTTGCACGTAGGCTTGGTGTTGATGTAAAACCACGTTGGGGCATACACTTTCATGATAAAAGTAGCCAATTCTTTTAGGTTTTCCGATGGATTTGCTGTCCCCCCATATAAACGAATAATCCTATTAGCCCACGTCAGCCATAGGGAATGTGCTAGCTTGCCTGGATCTTTGTAAGCTATAGCTAATATTTATCCCGAAAACCTATTACTAGCTATGTTACCTACAATATATCTATCGATCAAAGAACTAGCATTGCCGAAAATATTAAAGGCGAGAAAAGAATCAAAATGTTCGAGATTACGGGAATTAAAGCTTCCACAACTAAATACTGAAGCATTACATTTTTACGAGTTAATTCACTGGGCGACAGAAAAGGTAACTGAACCACCTATGACTATGAAATACGATGACAGAAATTACCGATATGATTTCTTCGGGTGACCATTTCCTATACTTCCAAAAATTTCCGTGTCACACCCAAGCAGTGGAACGCTGTGTAAAACTGGTTATAACCAGTATACTGAATCTTCAGACTCGGTTTGTGGATCGGAAGCAAGAGATGGTTTCATCAGAACAAGAATTAAAGTCAGAAAATAATTACCAAATTTTTATACCAAATGTCAGTATTTTCGCGAAAAAGAAGATCTCATTTTTACCAATAAACACTCCTGAAGTTACTTAAAGCATATGATTTACTATTAAATATGTTTACGTTTCACTTTAATTTTACTAAAATAAATTTTTTATTTATAAATAATGCTATTTTTATTATTTTGATTAAAGTAATATTTTTTTAGAATTTTCAAAACTTCGAGACTGATGCGCCACCTCAAGATATTAAAAAATTGGAATATTTTTTCGATATTTATTCATTTTACGCCTTTAGTCAACAATTAATAATATAGGAAAAATCAATTAATAAATTTAATAAAATTCACTCCACCCTAATGTACAAAATGTGTTCAATAACTTCTAAAGCAATTTAATTCACTTACAGTATAAACTGCGGCTCTTGACTGCTTTTACAGGCCAATTGACTTAAATGACTTAAATGGCAAAAAATAAAATTAATTAAACAGTTTAAAAAGTTTTTATGTAAATTTTCTTTAGTCTCCAAACGTCAAATAGTTAAAAGGATTTATTTGTTAGTGATTATTTATAGACGACGCGACGTTAAATGTCATATATGACCAGGAATATTTTTCCTTAAAATTATAATAAACATAAAACAAAATTAAATGTTTAAACCCTTTTTTTCAAATTCAGTGGAAGTCCAAATGAATAAATATATTGCATACAGTCCCTGTAAATATACATTTGATCTTTTTTTATTTTATTAAAATCACAAAACAAATAAGTCTAAATTCAAGCAGCAATAAGTCAAAAACGTTGATTGAGAAAGTCTCTACTTAATGGTAAAAAAGCAATAACGGGTATTTTATTATGTATTATACAGGGTGTTTCATAATATATGCGCAGGACTTCAGGATGTGATAACTTATCCAAAAAGATGAAAAAAGTCGCTATTAACTTACCCTCTAAAATGCACAATTTTCGAGATACAGGGTGTTGAAATTTTAGAAAAAAATTCGTTTTTTTTGAATATCTCCGGAACCGTTTATCGTACAAAAAACAGCTTTTGTAAGCATTTTCTACTCAAAATAAGCTATGTTTTGTGCCAGAAAAAAAAAAATTTTTCCTCATAATTGGTGGAGATTTTGAAGGGGTAGCGGGTGTTTTTCTCCTCAACTTCTACGCCCCTGAAAAATGTACGGTTTTAAGAGGCCCATTCGAACCGCCAATGTTTTCTACACAGAAAAGGTACTCTTGGTCATAAGCTCTAAAGTTGACCGTTTTCGAGAAAAATCAACTTTTATGTTTAAAAACATGGTCAATTTAAAAAAATATATTTTTTTTTTACTAATTAAACAAAATTTATTTTAACGTTAGAACAAGTAACAACACCAAACCATAATTGCAAAATAAAAAATGATTCAAAAGTTGTCTTTGCTAAATTCTCCAAACCGTAAAGGTAACGTAATTTCGAACATTTCAGCATTTGTGTAAAAAATCATTTTTTATTTTTTTTTTAATTTTGCAATTATCGTTTGGTTTTGTTACTTTTTTTAACGTTAAAATAAATTTTGTTTAATTAGTAATAAATTTTTTTTTTTTTTTAAATTGAACATGTTTTTAAATATAAAAGTTGATTTTTCTCGAAAACGGTCAACTTTAGAGCTTATGACCAAGAGTACCTTTTCTGTGTAGAAAACATTGGCGGTTCGAATGGGCCTCTCAAAACCGTACTTTTTTTAGGGGCGTAGAAGTTAAGGAGAAAAACACCCGCTACCCCTTCAAAATCTCCACCAATTATGAGTAAAAAAAATTTTTTTCTGGCACAAAACATAGCTTATTATGAGTATAAAATGCTTACAAAAGCTGTTTTTTGTACGACAAACGGTTCCAGAGATAATCGAAAAAAACGATTTTTTTTCTAAAATTTCAACACCCTGTATCTCGAAAATTGTGCATTTTAGAAGGTAAGTTAATAGCGACTTTTTTCATCTTTTTGGATGAGCTATCACATCTTGAAGTCCTGCGCATATATTATGAAACACCCTGTATATAATATTATGTTGCCATGAATTAGTAGATAAATTTTGTCATTTAGTATTTTAAAATGTAGTTGTCGGCGTTTTTTTTTACAAGTCTTAAATATAAAAATGTTTGATTTTAAGGTTATGTTTGTACAAAACACAATAATTCACCATGATTACTTAGATAAAATACATACACTACCGTAACTATATAAGCATATAAGGGTGAATATTTCAAAAGTGTAATTCAATCGGTTCTGGCTTGTTATTTCAAAAGTTAATATCTCACTAACAATAAAATACTTGATGTCTAGTTTAATTAACTATTTTTACTTGATTCCTTACATATTTTAGTCTAAACGAGCATAGTAAAAAATATATTTTAATTTTGGTATCGCAACCGTCATTACCCTGCCTTGTTCACATATGAAGAACAACAACATATTATTTTCTTACATTTATTTACAAATTAAATCTTGCAATATCCTGTCTAACACAGACAAAAATACAAAATAATACAATGCAAGTAAGAAATTGCATTTTAAAATGTAAACTTTTCTTTTAATGCCGTTTAAACACCCATGAGCGTCATTGCCGTGGCTACTTAAAATGTGTCTAATTTCATATTTAAATACGCGATACATTCGGAAAATGCCGGAAGTTTTCGAACGTCTGATATAGAAATATCCTGCCTGTCTAACGTCCACTAGCATATGTAAAACCATAAATTTGTGACGTGCACCGAATGAAAACGAAAACGGCTTGTTACGTCTAAGTCCGTCATTGTCGGGGTAAGTATTATCTCAAAGTTTATGGACATACAAAATATTTGCATTAATACAAAGGAGTCTTGCATTAACAAAAAGCAAATGGTAACTTGAAAATTCCATTACATTTTCGAATAAACATTGTAAAACACTCTAACCTTAAAATCATCATTACCGTGCTCGTCACTGTCGTGTCCCTTATATGTAACCAATTTAAAATATTTTATTTCAGTGGGAAATTAATTAAAATGACAAAACCACAAAACAAGTTGACCTACCAAGCTAAAAGACAAGCAGAACATGAGAGACGCAGAAGAATAAGAGATGATCAAGTAAAACCGTGAGGAGATCTGCAAATACCCCCCCTAATAAACAATCCGTGGGTTATTACGATCCTAATTGTTTAAAATAAATGCATTCAAAAAGCCATGTAAATAAAACTAACATTTAAATTTAGCGCAACGGAAATACGAATGACATATAAAAGGTAGCGTGCCATTGGTTAGAAAGACTCTCCTGATTAAGTGGGGAAAGGTGGGGAGAATGCAAGTAGTCAGATGGGCAGGGAAGATAGGGGAGAACATTCATTCGAGCATTGTTCTGTGATTGGAGCGGAGCCGTGCAGAGACGAGAGGTGCTAATTTGTGTGTGCAGGAAAGTGGTTAAAAATGTAGGTTTGTACATTTTAAATAACTAAATTATTGTAGTATAAATATTCCCGAGCATTTTGGTATAATTGGTTTACACAAACACCTTGTGTAAAGATAAATATTCGATCAATTGACTTGGCGTCATCGTTCGATCTATTACGCTGTAATGGCTGCCATTTGAAACAAACCACGCTGTAAAATTTACGTTTAAAACTAGGTATTTCGTATTATAATTTATATTCTAAGTTATAAACAATTGGTACGTGTATTTTATCTAATAAAAGGCAGGGATTTTTAATGTGTATTTATCAAATTAAATGAGCAAGAATTTACGGGGATTTTATCCAATTAAAATAGGCAGGACCGTATTCGATTTAATTAAGCTAAATGTCAGGACGGTACTCAGGATTATTTAATTAATTTTAATAAATATTTCAAAAGGGGATTTTCTATAAACGCTGTGTAAATTAAGTGTATTATTTATCGATTTTCTTAAATACGGGATTTGTAAAATTGTACTCGCAGATTCTCATTTATGTCACGTAATTAGTAATTTTACCAGTCATTTTTAAATATTTGGTATTACGTTTGGAGTGAGTGGCAACAGTAATTGTACGATAGCGACATTTGATTTATCCCCACTGTCCGTGGAGTCCATGACACAACAAGCCCATTTTGAATTACTATCCTGTAAATTTTATTAGGTGCCGAGCGGTTTGATTTCATCTGACTGGTGACGTAGACTTTGTCTTTGTTATTTGTGTCATTTTGATTACCTAGTATTTTATGGTAATTATTAATTTATTAAAGTTTGCCGACAAGTGAGGCAAAATAGACAATTCCGAACCCTCAGCTGAAGCCCGAGTCGAGCCTGATAATTATTTACTCCTTTTCCAACAGTTTATTGAGCCTGAACTCTAATAAATATTACATGAAAAATTATGTAATGGTAAACTTAAATTCAACAGTAACTAAATATAAAAACTTTATTTGGATGATGGAGGCCTATTGCAGACGGAATGCTTGATGAATAAAGTTAAATTTAAAATACAAAAATAGAGACTAAGACTCAATCTACTTTCACCAAACAAACAAACAAACAAATAAACAAACAAATCAGCAAAAAGCGAAGATAAAAATTAAAATGAAAAACGAGAGCTAAGCTCTAGTATGATGTATTATTTATCTAATGTTATTTATATATTTATTTATATTTGGGTTGTAGTCGCAGTAAGGAGATATTGTGTGGTTTTAACGGTTGTAGGAGGTCCTTTTCTTTCAGAGTTCACTAAATTAAATGTCGTTTGGGTTGCGGTTATTTTTGTTGCTCTATCCAAATAAATATCATTATTGTTTGTTATAAATTGTAAATATTTTATACGTGTAACTCACTCCCATAATCCCTCATTTTGGAAGGTTTTATGAGCGATACATATAAAAAAAATAAACGGGAGCCTTCCGGGTTTTTGACCTGAGTTCAAACGTAACTTATTGCCTTTTATTTACTGTATTTATTATTTCCCTTTTTAATACTTTCCCTATGAATACAATACCTCACAAGTACCTTGGGTTACTAAATTAATGAGCTTTATTACCGTAAGTATTTATTTTATTTATTTGTCGAAATTTAATATAACATTTGCCGTGGTGTTATATTTCACTTATCACTTGGGGTGTAACTTTTTACAGATTCTTTGCTGGGGGGGGTGTGAACGCTTACAGATTGGTGCCGTGACCAGGATAATTTAAAGAAAAATTTAATTTAATTTTTTTTGACGTTTTGAGTTTCTTAATTTTGTATGCTTGTTGAATGAATCTGCCAACGAATGTGGGGGCGCCTGAAGTGTGTATGTTTGACCACGAACTAGAACAATACTGACATTACTGACTAGTAGGACCTGACTTTGTTAAGAAACTCATTACGTACTTGTTTTGTAAAACTGTTCAAAATTGTTTATTTTAATTTCACTAAAACGTACTGCTTCGGCGGTACAGATTGTTGCTTGTGCAAAGGATGAGGTTCGTAAAGTTGTATTCATGGAGAGACACATTTTATTATGATTTTTTTTTTATGTTTTTGTTTTGTTTTGTTTTCTGTTTTTTTTTTTGTTTTTTTTGAGGAGCTGCTTTGTCCGGTATGCAAATCGAGATGGATCACTATTGGACAGCCAAAAATTTTGAAGTAGTACAACGTCACCGGGAAAGCATCAAATATGAATGCCGTTCATTCATGGGAGATGTAGACATGACACACCTAGAGTTGAGAAAACACCGCCCATTACAGTACAATGTCTTGGAATCAAGGCACACGCAGCCCAAAACCTAACCTTGAATGTTGGTAGAAAAAATGACCCTAATGATTCTGGAGAGGCATCGTCAGCTATGGAGGGACAACCGCACACCAATGGTCCAACGCCAGAAGTAATTAAGCAGAGTTCTGGAATGCGAAATTTCGTCTCATTGGATCCGGAGCAGATACAAATAATCATCGAGTCGGTTAACACGCAAGTATTTACACAGGTTTCACAAAAACTTCCCAAATCCCAAAGCCTGCTTCTCAGACTTAATCACCGGTTAAAGTAACAAATTTTGTAGTAAAATCAAGTACAATTTAAAAATGCCTGACATTTTGCTTTTTAAAATCCTTTACAAAATATATAGTTTAAAAAAAAAAAGTGTTGTTCATATTACAACGCAAGAGGGAATCAAACTGATATTTGACAAAACGTACAACCTGTGCCACAAATTGGGGAATTTAAATAATACTGAAACGCACTTCACGCGTTCAGCGATTTGGAAAAATTGTGTAGCGAAATTTTGCCAAAATTTTTATGAATTTTGTAAAATATAAGGTTTTCTTGAAATACGGTAGAATTTTTGTAAAATACGGTTGCACGGTATATTAAGGGAAAACGGTAGACCTACAGTAAAAACAGTAGACCTGTTAACGCTGCATCTAACTCACAACAAACACTTTCATTATACCAATTCAAAAGGGGGGTTAAAAGTGTTACTTTCGGATCTGCACCAAGCTGGTTCCTTATCAACACTTTGGGGGCGTCTGAGGAGATCTGCAAATACCCCCCCTAATAAACAATCCGTGGGTTATTACGATCCTAATTGTTTAAAATAAATGCATTCAAAAAGCCATGTAAATAAAACTAACATTTAAATTTAGCGCAACGGAAATACGAATGACATATAAAAGGTAGCGTGCCATTGGTTAGAAAGACTCTCCTGATTAAGTGGGGAAAGGTGGGGAGAAAGAATGCAAGTAGTCAGATGGGCAGGGAAGATAGGGGAGAACATTCATTCGAGCATTGTTCTGTGATTGGAGCGGAGCCGTGCAGAGACGAGAGGTGCTAATTTGTGTGTGCAGGAAAGTGGTTAAAAATGTAGGTTTGTACATTTTAAATAACTAAATTATTGTAGTATAAATATTCCCGAGCATTTTGGTATAATTGGTTTACACAAACACCTTGTGTAAAGATAAATATTCGATCAATTGACTTGGCGTCATCGTTCGATCTATTACGCTGTAATGGCTGCCATTTGAAACAAACCACGCTGTAAAATTTACGTTTAAAACTAGGTATTTCGTATTATAATTAATATTCTAAGTTATAAACAATTGGTACGTGTATTTTATCTAATAAAAGGCAGGGATTTTTAATGTGTATTTATCAAATTAAATGAGCAAGAATTTACGGGGATTTTATCCAATTAAAATAGGCAGGACCGTATTCGATTTAATTAAGCTAAATGTCAGGACGGTACTCAGGATTATTTAATTAATTTTAATAAATATTTCAAAAGGGGATTTTCTATAAACGCTGTGTAAATTAAGTGTATTATTTATCGATTTTCTTAAATACGGGATTTGTAAAATTGTACTCGCAGATTCTCATTTATGTCACGTAATTAGTAATTTTACCAGTCATTTTTAAATATTTGGTATTACGTTTGGAGTGAGTGGCAACAGTAATTGTACGATAGCGACATTTGATTTATCCCCACTGTCCGTGGAGTCCATGACACAACAAGCCCATTTTGAATTACTATCCTGTAAATTTTATTAGGTGCCGAGCGGTTTGATTTCATCTGACTGGTGACGTAGACTTTGTCTTTGTTATTTGTGTCATTTTGATTACCTAGTATTTTATGGTAATTATTAATTTATTAAAGTTTGCCGACAAGTGAGGCAAAATAGACAATTCCGAACCCTCAGCTGAAGCCCGAGTCGAGCCTGATAATTATTTACTCCTTTTCCAACAGTTTATTGAGCCTGAACTCTAATAAATATTACATGAAAAATTATGTAATGGTAAACTTAAATTCAACAGTAAATAAATATAAAAACTTTATTTGGATGATGGAGGCCTATTGCAGACGGAATGCTTGATGAATAAAGTTAAATTTAAAATACAAAAATAGAGACTAAGACTCAATCTACTTTCACCAAACAAACAAACAAACAAATAAACAAACAAATCAGCAAAAAGCGAAGATAAAAATTAAAATGAAAAACGAGAGCTAAGCTCTAGTATGATGTATTATTTATCTAATGTTATTTATATATTTATTTATATTTGGGTTGTAGTCGCAGTAAGGAGATATTGTGTGGTTTTAACGGTTGTAGGAGGTCCTTTTCTTTCAGAGTTCACTAAATTAAATGTCGTTTGGGTTGCGGTTATTTTTGTTGCTCTATCCAAATAAATATCATTATTGTTTGTTATAAATTGTAAATATTTTATACGTGTAACTCACTCCCATAATCCCTCATTTTGGAAGGTTTTATGAGCGATACATATAAAAAAAATAAACGGGAGCCTTCCGGGTTTTTGACCTGAGTTCAAACGTAACTTATTGCCTTTTATTTACTGTATTTATTATTTCCCTTTTTAATACTTTCCCTATGAATACAATACCTCACAAGTACCTTGGGTTACTAAATTAATGAGCTTTATTACCGTAAGTATTTATTTTATTTATTTGTCGAAATTTAATATAACATTTGCCGTGGTGTTATATTTCACTTATCACTTGGGGTGTAACTTTTTACAGATTCTTTGCTGGGGGGGGGTGTGAACGCTTACAACCGTGGGTTCAACTTTCTAAAAAAGATAAAAAAAAATTTACGTTTTTAGTCTTCATGTCTAGGTTCATGAATGGAAAAGTCCTAAAAATGCAAAATTAATAAGATTTGCAATTTTTTTATGTGTTAACGAAAATGGTTCCAAAAATCGACAGTTTTAAAATATTCACTCATAAGCGTTGGGTTTCTTAATCAATGATATAAGAAATAATACATTAACCAAAGTTTTGCAGTTTTTACTTGCAACGCGAAACCCAAATAACGTTCTCGTGTAATTGAAACTTTGCGAACAAAATTTGTCAAGTAAGACTTCTGCCTACTTCTCTTTTGTAAAAAACCTACTTATTTATTTAAAAATGTGCAGTTCGTATGCTTTAAATGTATTGTTAACTCTTGCGTTGCAAAACCCGATCCTTGACGACGGTGGTCTAGTGGTTAGTGCTGCTGACTACAAGCCGGAGGTCGTGGGTTCGAATCCCACCAGGGGTATGGCTGTTTATTTGTGTTGTCCTATTGTGTATAGTCCTTCGGAGGGGACTTTAAGCCCGCGGTCCCTTCCTACCCCTAACTCGCACAAGCCATTCAGTTGGCTTATGGGACTTCTTAAGAAGTAAGGGTGGAACTAAAAGAGCACTTAAAAGAGCATTTACTTCTTTAGCTTATGGTACTCAAAATAATGTTTTTGTTTTAGGTTACTATTATTCTTAGTTGTTAAAAATATCCTACATAAAATTTACGTGATATTGTTGGTTATCAAAAGAACAATATTTACTGCAAGTTTCGCCATGTTTCAGCATTTTTTCAACGTTTAAAAAAACAATACAATAATTAATTAAAACTTGTGTATGCTTTAATTCAGGTGCAATCCGATTCTATTATAATGCATAAAATAGAACCTGGCAGCAATTCTACGATTTTTAATAAAAATAAGCATGAAACCGGAAATCTATTTCATATAGCCAGCCAAGCTTTACCCCTCCATTGATTATTTCTGTGGAATATAATTGAAAACGCTTCGCTTGGTTTGCATACCTCAGCACACAACCAGAATTTCTGTATACCATGCATCCCTAAAAGTCACTTCAAATGATATTTTATGCTCCACGTATGTTATTAATAAGATTTTCGGACATTTTTATGATGTACATTTTCAGATACAAAAATTCTAATTTTTGGTATTATTGATTTTACATCGATTGATGACGTTTCAAATGTTTGAAACTGTGATAATTATTTCGGAAATTAAAACTAAAAATAACAATGTAAATGAATTTGTTCTTGTTCTTTTCAATGTCTTCAGCACTCTTTTATGGGGCGCCGTTTCATTTTTTATTTAGGAATTAATTTTATTTGTTAACCCGACAGTGATATTTTCAATTCATTAAATATCACATAAGAATGTTTATCCTGCCAATAAATAATATCATAGCAAATATTTTAAAATTATATTGAATTTTTATGCCAAACAGATATTTTTATTTTAGTGAATCTAAAAAATATGTTTCTTTTATGTATTTGTATTCTTTTGTTAATTACATATTATTAATTTGATTGATTAAAAATTAGATTTGATTTTTATGCCAAACTGGTATTTGATACTGAGACATTTTGAAGTGTATTAAAAATATCTGCTTATTAATTAAAATTAAAATGAAATCGAATTAAAAATATCTCCTATGATATTTTTAATACATTTAAAAATGTCTCAGTATCAAATACCAGTTTGGCATAAAAATCAAATCTAATTTTTAATTAATCAAATTAAAAATATGTGTTTAACAAAAAAATACAAATACATAAAAGAAACATATTTTTTAGATTCACTATTGCACTAAATTAAAAATACCAGTTTGGATATTTTTAATTCGTATGTTTATGTGATATTTTTTATTTATAAATATAATTTAAAAATTATATCTAATCTGATAATTTTAATTAATAATACTAATAATAATATTGTCTTTATTGATTGTAAAAACATATTACAAACAAAATAAAAACTTCTTTTAATTGTTTTTTTTGTTAAAAATAAATTTTTAATTCGCACAATTAAAAATTAGATTTAATTTTTAGGCAAAACAGATATTTTTAATTTAGTAAATTTAAAATATCGTATTTGTATTTTTCAGTTAAACACATATTTTTAATTCGCTAAATTAAAAATATCATAGAATAAATTTTTAAATGAATGAAAAATATCATTGGAAAATTCTATTTAATTTTTATTTTTTTAAATACAGATATTTTTAATAAAATGTGATATTTTTAATTTTGAATGATTAATAGTTTGGACAACCCCTGTTATTCCAAACGCCCCAAAAACCGACCCACTCCTACAAAAAACTAACGAGAAACTTTTAATCTAAAATTATTAAAAATAACTCCTAAGATAGTTTTAATGTATATTTTTAATTTGGCGAATTAAAATTATGAGTTTAAGTAAAAAATACAAATACATAAAAGAAACATATTTTTTAGATTCACTAATTTAAAAATACCAGTTTGGTATATTATTATTATTATTATTATATAAGAAACAGATATTTTACATTTACTAATATCAGTTTGGCATACAAATTAAATTAAATTTTTATATATAATATAATATTTTTAATTCGCAGAATATATTTTATCTACTCTCTAAAAATGAATTAGTCAAAAATGACTAATTACTACAGTTATTAGTGGCTGCTTTTTCACTTATACCATGGTATACCATGGGGTAGCCAATTCTTATGTAAAGTTGTCCGCATAATCCGAAAGTGACGTCAAAAGTTATAAAAATAAAACAGTTTTTGAGATATAGTCAATTTTCCATATAATATGGAATTAACTATATCTCAGAAACTGCTCTATTTTTATAATTTTTGACAGTATTTTCAGATTCAGGGGATAATTTTACATAAGAATTGGCTAGTATTTGTATTTTTCAGTTAAACACATATTTTTAATTCGCTAAATTAAAAATATCATAGGATAAATTTTTAAATGAATGAAAAATATCATTGGAAAATTCTATTTAATTTTTATTTTTGTAATACAGATATTTTTAATAAAAAGTGATATTTTTAATTTTGAATGATTAATAGTTTGGACACCCCTGTTATTCCAAACGCCCCAAAAACCGACCCAATCCTACAAAAAACTAACGAGAAACTTTCAATCTAAAATTAATTAAAAATAACTCCTAAGATAGTTTTAATGTATATTTTTAATTTGGTGAATTAAAATTATGAGTTTAAGTAAAAAATACAAATACATAAAAGAAACATATTTTTTAGATTCACTAATTTAAAAATAGCAGTTTGGTATATTATTATTATTATTATTATTATATAAGAAACAGATATTTTACATTTACTAATATCAGTTTGGCATACAAATTAAATTAAATTTTTATATATAATATCATATTTTTAATTCGCAAAATATATTTTATTTAGTATATTATACTCTCTAAAAATGAATTAGACTAGAAAGACTAATTACTACACTTATTAGTGGCTGCTTTTTCACTTATACCATGGTATACCATGGGGTAGCCAATTCTTATGTAAAATTGTCCGCATAATCCGAAAAATGACTAATTACTACAGTTATTAGTGGCTGCTTTTTCACTTATACCATGGTATACCATGGGGTAGCCAATTCTTATGTAAAGTTGTCCGCATAATCCGAAAGTGACGTCAAAAGTTATAAAAATAAAACAGTTTTTGAGATATAGTCAATTTTCCATATAATATGGAATTAACTATATCTCAGAAACTGCTCTATAATATCAGTTTGGCATACAAATTAAATTAAATTTTTATATATAATATAATATTTTTAATTCGCAAAATATATTTTATTTAGTATATTATACTCTCTAAAAATAAATTAGACTAGAAAGACTAATTACTACACTTATTAGTGGCTGCTTTTTCACTTATACCATGGTATACCATGGGGTAGCCAATTCTTATGTAAAATTGTCCGCAAAATCCGAAAAATGACTAATTACTACAGTTATTAGTGGCTGCTTTTTCACTTATACCATGGTATACCATGGGGTAGCCAATTCTTATGTAAAGTTGTCCGCATAATCCGAAAGTGACGTCAAAAGTTATAAAAATAAAACAGTTTTTGAGATATAGTCAATTTTCCATATAATATGGAATTAACTATATCTCAGAAACTGCTCTATTTTTATAATTTTTGACAGTATTTTCGGATTCAGGGGATAATTTTATATAAGAATTGGCTAGTATTTGTATTTTTCAGTTAAACACATATTTTTAATTCGCTAAATTAAAAATATCATAGGATAAATTTTTAAATGAATGAAAAATATCATTGGAAAATTCTATTTAATTTTTATTTTTGTAATACAGATATTTTTAATAAGAAGTGATATTTTTAATTTTGAATGATTAATAGTTTGGACACCCCTGTTATTCCAAACGCCCCAAAAACCGACCCAATCCTACAAAAAACTAACGAGAAACTTTCAATCTAAAATTAATTAAAAATAACTCCTAAGATAGTTTTAATGTATATTTTTAATTTGGTGAATTAAAATTATGAGTTTAAGTAAAAAATACAAATACATAAAAGAAACATATTTTTTAGATTCACTAATTTAAAAATAGCAGTTTGGTATATTATTATTATTATTATTATATAAGAAACAGATATTTTACATTTACTAATATCAGTTTGGCATACAAATTAAATTAAATTTTTATATATAATATAATATTTTTAATTCGCAAAATATATTTTATTTAGTATATTATACTCTCTAAAAATGAATTAGACTAGAAAGACTAATTACTACACTTATTAGTGGCTGCTTTTTCACTTATACCATGGTATACCATGGGGTAGCCAATTCTTATGTAAAATTGTCCGCATAATCCGAAAGTGTCGTCAAAAGTTATAAAAATAAAACAGTTTTTGAGATAAAGTCAATTTTCTATATAATATGAAATTGACTATATCTCAGAAACTACTATTTTCGGATTCAGGGGATAATTTTACATAAGAATTGGCTATTATTTTAGGGATACCATGCTATATCATGGTATACCATGGTATAAGTGAAAAAGCAGCCACTAATAACTGTAGAAATTAGTCATTTTTATCCAATTCCTTTTTAGAGAGTAATTGAAAATATAACGTTAGTGTTACATATGCGTTAAGAATAATTTTTGAATAAGAAATAAACTCTTTGATTACAATGATCTATAAATTAGTAAGTTTGTATTTAAAAGTATTTTGGTATTCTAAATTCGAATATCTAATCGGTTTTGTTTCATCAGGTAAGGATTTGAATACCTTCTAAACCATAAGAGAAATATAGCAGTTGTTTCAATAATTGAGGTTACATTTTCTCCACTATACTCCATTTGATTACTTCTCTTTCCTTTTTAGATTTTTTTCAATATTGTTTTTCCTCTTCAAAAAACATGATTCATCATTTCGATCATTCTGAAACATTTCACTTTTAATTTGTCGTATTTATTGATGCATTTTATTATTTGTAACGACTATATCTAACAAAATGTGGTTTAAAAAATAAAAAAGCCCTTATTAGCTTAATGTTAGCATCATACTTTTCCAGTCAAGTTAAAATTAAAAAACCGCCATTTATAGCTGATTTCAAAAGTGAAATTAAACTGTTCTCCATTGATGATATATTGTAGGGGTGTATGTCGATCGGATAAATTAAAATTAAATTAAAGTACGAGCTCACACATGAGTGAGCATCGGCTCGTTCTTTCTATCGTTCGTTTCTTATCAAACAGGCGGTGGATGCGAAAACTTTGTATATTTTTTCACGTAGTAGGCGGCTGATGTAAGTCACAAAGATGTTTTGTGTTGCGCCCTTTTATTGCGCAAGTTCAGCATTTGAGTCTGCTTCTCCTTTGTCCCCTTTCATAAACCTCTCCCTCGATAATACGTACTAAGTATTCAAGAATTTTGTCTCCTCCTTTTGTGACCTTTTGCATGTAGCATTATTAAAGGTATTAAAGTCAGACATAAATATTTTTTATATCGTAAACGCCACTGATTGATATAAGCCTTCGTTTTTATTCTCTTTAAGCATCACTTTCAGGCTCCCCTTTTTGTTTTTTACGTACGTTAAAATTAGTTTTTTGGGTTTTCTTTCACAACACTTCTTTTTTCAACTCAAGGCTTTACAAAAGTTCTGCTCTAAAATGTTCCGCTGTCTCCGTATAGTACAGGTAGGCCAAGTTTTACAACAAGTTAAGCTTAAGTTTTCGCTGCATTAACTTTTAAATATCAAGAGAAGCTTATAATGAGAAAATTTTTGTCTAAAGCATCTGTTTCTAAAACTAACAATAGTTTGTTTGCTACTTTTAAAAATAGGCAATTTTCACAAAAATGTTCTGGATTTTTCTTTATAGGGTAAACCACATAGTTATTGGACACTTAAGGAATATTATTTATTTAAAATTTATATATGCCGTTGTTTTAAAGATTTTCATTTTTTTCTTATACATATTTAAAAAGGATAGTGTGTTTGTTTAAACTTTATTTAAGTTTACTTAAAAATAGGAATATCTGAGTTTTTAATATTAGTTTTATAAAAACATGCAAAAAGTATAGTAATTGGACACATCGACCATAGTTATTATAAACAACATAACAACTCAAATAACATAAATTGTTAAATATTTTTTAAAGATAAATTGCTGTTTTAGGTAATTTTTTTTATTTCGTTTTTCTAAATATCATAAAATTCATATATTTCTTTTTCGAATTCCTCATCCCTTTTTTGGATTCTGCTAATTCCTTGGTCTGACTTCTGAAATAATTTGTTGCAAATATCATTAAGTGTGGTATCTCTAGTTTGTGAAGCATTTATAAGGTTTAGGCCGGAACAGGATGATTTATATATATATATCTAATATTTTTCGGTATGTTAAAAGTATGTTCCGAATTTATTAATTTTGTTGCCATTAGTTTTTTTGTGTCATGCACTGTATTTAAATTGCTGTTATTCTGCAAGATGTCTTGTGACGAAGAAATCACTATATTACTTACTCTCTAAAAATGAATTAGTCAAAAATGTCATAGAGAAAAAGCGGCCACTAAAAATTCTCGTCAAAAGCAATTTGTATCCAGGACATTTAGAGGAACACATTTATACCACACACTGATCAGTACACTTTTTAAAAATATTTTTTATTGTAATTTAAACACCTGAGTATTGATTTGTTCTATGTCCAATATGTTATAATCAAGATAAACGGGTTTGAAACTTTTACATTAAATATCTTATTTGTTTTTTAATGAAAACTTAATTAAACAATAATAACAATATTCTTGTTTAGCCTATAATTAGTTCTATTGAGCAACTCTTATCTCAAATTTGGATTTATGCCTCAATATTGGAAAAAACGTTTTGGAGATAAAACAAAAAGTGCTATTTTTGGATTTTAGAAACAAAATGTTGGACATATAACAAAGTTTTAGGACATGAAACAAAACTGAATTAAAAAACACTTTATTTAATAATGATTTACTTTAATAATAATAATAATAATTATAATTATTGTCAAAATACAATGTCATATACATGTAAATAGGTGAAAAAACGTGTACTGGCTAAAGTGGATATAGAACAAAACAATTTTATACTTATAAGGAAGCTTTCCTTGGAAATAGCACAAAACAGTTATAAAATATTTTTTCCATATGGATATAGCACAAACAAATACTAATTATTTTCAGATTTTTACAAACACATAGAGCAAAAGAAAGCCTGTAAGCGAAATTTTGGAGATAGAGTAAACCAATTTTAAACCTTTTATACTAAACTCGGATTTAGACTAACCTAAACTAAAAACTGACACAATTATATCAAAATACTATTATGGACATGAAACAAACCAACTTAAACTTTCCGAAAATGCATAAACCTCAAAATGGTAAAAAATGGAGATAGCACAAACCAATACTCAGGTGACGAAATAGAGTATGATATTGGACGTATGCTCAATAATAGAAATTTACATTTTTTACCAACCAGTAATTGGACATTTTACTGTTTGTTTTTAGAATTAAAATTAAAACGCATTAAAGTGACCATGAGGAACACATTTATACCACACACTGATCTGTACACTTTTTAAAAATATTTTTTATTGTTATTTAAATACAGCCCTGCTCTTAACAAAATAACAAAAATCTTACCACCAAAGTATCTTGCGAACTTGTTTGTCCTATATTGGACCCAAAATGAAGTAGTTCTGTATTATTACCTACTGAGATATATCTCACTATAGTTATAATGGCATACAGCGTCATCTAATGATTTGACTTTTAGGTAACTATTTATAGAACTCTTGTTTTTACAGTCCAATAACTATAAGTGTCCGATAACTGTCTACTTTACCCTACATTATCATTAATTTTAGATATTTGCCAAAAACATTGTTTATAATGATTGGTTTTTATTAATCCCAGTATTAAGTTGTATTGTTACAGTTTAAAAAAAATAATAAATTAAGAGATAGAATAACGTGGTTTTGCTTTTGTCTGAATCTTTATTACATTTGTGAACATTAGTTCTAGATTCAGAGGTCTTAACTGTAAAGAGCTTAATCAAGTTATTTACAAACTTGTCATACGCAACAATCAAAGAAAGAATATTGGTCGGATCTGATATTCGAAAATTAATTGCTGAGGAAAACTTTACAAAATGTTTAACGCCCGATAAAGCGATAGCATGGGCATCATTTCAAAGTGTTGTTCACCACTTTATCGGTAACCGCAAATCCCCGGATTTCAAAAGCAAATCATCCATAATTTGTTACAAAATTACCGCAAGATTGGAGCTTGAATGTCTCTCAAGATGCATTTACTGCATTTCCATCTCGATTTTTCCCTGAAAACTTGGGCGATACGAGCCACGAACAATATCCAGCGAACATCAAAAGACGATACCAAGGATTTTGGGATGAGTGACTACTGTTGGACTGTAATGTGTTAAACGGACCCCAAACAATACAAACGACTTTGTTTCACCTTTATCAATTTCTATTTATTGCGTTTAATTGAAATTATTGGCTAAAAATTTCTAAAAGGCTCTGCAAAATGGTTAAATATGTGATACACCTTTTTGTTATAATTGGGAAGATATGTAAAAATAACAGAACTTATAATACGCTAAAGAAGCATCGAGTTTTCGAAACGCGCGCGCCATCTGGTGGTGTTCGATAGCATTGTGTGAATTCAAGAATTGTCAACAATACATTTAAAGTAAAGCTGGGAATCGATTACGAATAATTTGAGTATTCGAATATTCGAGTATTCGAATAGACGTGGAAATCGATTAAAAATTATTATTCGAGTAATCGATTATTCCAAGCAGTAGGTAAGTAGGTAGGTCATTTGCTTATGTTTAGAAATACATAGTTGATTAAATTGGAAAAAAAGATGAGCAATTTGACTTCGATCAATGATCCAAAAAGACATTTTACTTATCATTTATATTTTTCGAGATATCGTAAAAGACGAAAATTTGTAATTTTCAATTCCAATTCAGGCATTGTTAAGGCAATTTTTCAAGGGAAATTTATATCTGACAAAACCTTTTCTCCGGAAGATAACCCATGCTTAGCCTTAAAATACAGGATTTGCTATTAGAAAAAAACAGATACAATTAAAAAATGTTTTTATTTAACCACTAGACCTCGCAAAATTACTCGTCAGCGCCAATGAAATAAAAAGGAGAAATTGATTTATTTATAAATATTTAAGAGCACGACTTAATTAAAAGAAATGTATTATTCCAATAATAATTAGTTTTAAATATGATTATTTAAAGTAATGTTCGAATATCCAAATATTTTAATATTTGTAAATTCGAATATTCAAGTACGGAAATAATTCTATATAAAAAACTACTTATATATTTAAAAATGATGATACTGATAATACTATAGTATCATCAGTATCATCATTTTTAAATATATAAGTAGTTTTTTTACCAAAGAGAGGAAGTCTTACTCGACAAATTTTGTTCGCAAAGTTTCAATTGCACAGCTAAATCTTGCACGTTATTTGTGTTTCGCGTTGCAAGTAAAAACTAAAAATCCTTGGTTTAGTACTCGATTTCGATTTATTAATTAATTAATAAATCGAAATCGAGAATTCTTATATCATTGATTAAGAAACTTAAGGCTTATATGCTGATATAGTTACGTTAGTGTGTGTATTTTATCTAAATCGTTGCATTTTCATGTTTTGTCAAAGGATCCAATAAGGTATGTATATTTGTTGGTGCAGATTTAACTAATGATAACTTTACCTAACATAATTTATATTTAAGTTTTGACATTTTGATACTGACACTAACTAATTTTTTGACATTAAAGGATGTCACATAGTCTGCTATGATTTTGTCGTTGTTGTGTGTGAGGTGTGGTAGGTTGGTAGCTCACTTACCTCCTGTCGCCAATAGCAACCAGCATTGCACGGTTAATTCAACTTACGTAAGTTGAATTTACCGTGAAATGCTGGTTGGTACCTGCTATAAAACAATGTATCAATAGCCTAGTGAACATAGTGGGAGTAGATAAAATATATTTACATATTGTCATTCTTATGAGTTATGACATACGTATACGTATACGTATATATACCTGGTATAAACCTGGTTTATGTGGCAAGCTAGGCAAAATTCAAAAATTCTTGAGTTATATCTAGCTCAAATTGGCATTTCAAATACATATGTACAGTGTATCCCCAGACTCTGGAAAAAAGTAAAGAATTCTCGATTCAAATTTAAATTTTCTGGTTTAGCCCTGCTTGGTTAAAGACTAATTTTCAACATAATTTTAGTTTTAAAAAATCATTGATGTTTTGGAATTTTTTAAAAAACTTATTTTTGCTTTTATGTTACCGATATAACTAAAAGTTATTAAAAAAAGTTTTTTATAATCATCATCTAGGCCCATAAACCAAACTTTAAAATCCTTGGCCAACTATAATTTTTCATTTATTTTGTTATGATTGTTCCTTCTCCATAACAGATAGTTGTTTGAAATCAAAATTAAGTCTGTATCCCAAATTCTTTAATTTTAATTTGGCAAATGATTATGAAATTTAGGATCAAACCTATAAAATATGATTTTAAGCAACTTTAATGAATAACTTTTGACTTATATTTTACCAATAATGCAACATACAATGCTACTAAAAAAATAGGATTTTTGAAAATTTCCAAGACATTCTTGATTTTTAAAACTGAAATTATGTTAAAAATTAGTTTTTAATCAAGCAGGAATAAATCCAAAATAATAAAATTTAAATTTTTGAAAAACAATATTTAAAATTTTTATAATAAATAAAATATGTGTTTCAATTTTTAAATTAAATCCTTAAACCAAGCTTAAGTTGCCATTTTTTACAATTTTACACGATGGTTTAAACCCGTTTTACAGGTGTTAAAAAAGTTAAAGCTTACAAAAAATTAATATAGGTAATTTTTTTTTTATTTTTATTTATATAATATTCAGTGTACATATAAAAAATGTATTTATCTACTCCCATTGCATAATATTGTTTAAACCCGTTTCACAGGTGTTAAAAAAGTTAAAGCTTACAAAAAATTAATATAATTTTTTTTTTAATTTTTATTTATATAATATTTAGTGTACATATAAAAAATGTATTTATCTACTCCCATTGCATAATATTGTTAAATCCTTAAACCAAGCTTAAGTTGCCATTTTTTTACAATTTTACACGATGGTTTAAACCCGTTTCACAGGTGTTAAAAAAGTTAAAGCTTACAAAAAATTAATATATTTTTTTTTTATTTTTATTTATATAATATTTAGTGTACATATAAAAAATGTATTTATCTACTCCCATTGCATAATATTGTTTGCCCTGACTAACAACAGGAATAATGAACTCATTATTCACGTTATTAGGCATCAGTGAATTTCAATATTCACTGTGATTTGAACCAATAGGGTTTTAAATTGAAATAAGGCGACTATAATAACATTGGTAAAAAGTGAGGTTACCCATTTGACAGATGTTAAATTTTATTTATTTATTTTTTAAAATTATTTAATTACCTACCTATATAAGTAGATAAATTATAGTATTACACTCGAAATTATGCGCATTATTATTATATATGTATATGTATATTGTAATACTAGCGTGCATTATCCATCGTATAAATATATACCTACTATTTATACTGTTGTCGCTATGTAACTTTACGTAGCAAAACTTTAGTGGTATTGTTTGAGAGATTTCAAAACTATAAAGTCTTACAAGCAGTTTTCACCCCGTGATAATTTATCTCAACTTGCCGCCAATAAATCTATATTCATTTTAATTTATTATTTGTTTAAAATTCTTTTGGAAACGGTTTTAAGCAAAATTTGTATTAACAAACCAGCTTAAAGTTCGGTTAATTTCCCTCGAGGAAAACATGAAAGTAAAAAGTCTATCTGCCCTATACTACAAGGAAATGAAAATCCATAATTCGTATGATCTGATTTAGAAGTGTAATAACGTCTACCCCTAAGTGAAATCCAGTAATCTTCATCAAGTTTTATAATTAATTCGTCTACGTCGTTTTCATTTCTTAAAGCTGTACTTAATTATCTTTAAGGGTAACAAAAAATGCCTTTTTAATTAGTTTCTTATATATTAAGTGTTGTATGCACTTCTGAGGCATTATTTTATCAATTGTCTTGATCGATCCGCTCGTATCTTATTTTATCAGAATAAATAAAAACCTCAAAATTAATTTTACTTGTGATCTACAAACTCCCCTATATATATTTTTTTACTCCCACCTCTTTAAAACGCTTATTATCGTACATGTTTCCATGACACTAAGTGATCTTGACAAGCTGGCTTTGGCCCCAGGCTGAAGTTAGCAACAGGTTTTTAGTCGCGGGCTGAAGTTAGCTTTAAGTTAGTTGACAGTTGTCAAATGTCATAAAATCGTTAAAGTAAAGTGACCTTCTTGTGAAATAAAACTAAATGTGGAAATTAGTCTATTATCTTAATACAAGAGTATTAAATAGTTTCTTAACGCCAATATTATATAATAATAAAGTTTATACTGACCTTTTAACTGCAGCAGCGTCTTATATAAGACTGTGGCCGGCAGTAAACTAGATTTAACTTATAAAGAATTCAAAATTTCGGGTGAAGACTCCACCGTGCACGGAGTGCCCATAAAACATTTTCTTTACTTTCAATGTGAAAAACTGCTTCTATATCGGATTTAAACAGTTGCTAGTCCTTTTTTAAGGGATAAATTTCGATGTACACAGAAAAATTTGACATTTGCTGCCGATAATACAGATTCCCATTCTTACGGCTACTTTTTTTTGTATAGATGTCGCTCTATACAAATATTTAATTTAAATCATTTTAAGATAACAATAAGTATTTGTCGTAGAAAAATATAGTATGCAACTCGTTTACAAACTTTTGTAGACACTCATTTAATTAAACCGTCGCTCGCAAGCACGTTCGTGCCTAAATTAAATTCGTGACTAAAATTGAGTTTATCAAACTTGAAACATAATCGACCATAAAAATCCATTTTGAAAACATGACAGTTTAAATTTATGCTTGTAAACATATTTTAATATCCCTTCACATACGAAGCCGATGTTTTCATTAATTACTAGCGAGGTCTAAACACATACAATGTTCGGAGGGGCAATGTTACCCTCTTAAATTAAATTTACACGTATGTTTTTTTTTGAAATTTTGTCGGATAGTGGTGTCGCATGTTAATTAACTTTCTAGGTACACTTAATTACAATTTTAATTATTAATATTTTGTAGGTTCATAAATATATTGTTTTAGTCATTTGTAAGGTCTCTTTTAATGTAATTTCGATAACTTTTTTTTAACTTTCAATTGCCGTAGATTTTAGTATAGATTTTACTCTATTATGATAACAATATTTAAGAAACGTTATTTATTAAATATTATAATAAAAGATCACGTATTTATTAATTCTGATGTAAACATATCCTTTTCTTATTTATATAAAAAGAATCTGTACACGTCAGAATAAGCTTTTATGATTTCAATAGCGATGTCTAGTTGATGTAGGTATACAAAATTGTACATAAACTAATTAAACACTTTGTAGTTAAAGTCATTTAAAATTTTAAAGTTAATTATAGGGAACCCCAAATTGTAACTTATTTATGAGTTCGTCAAATAATATAAAGCCGGATAATATGACCATTTTCTTTACTTAATTATTATTATTATCTATAAAAGTTTAAAATAAAAAAATAGTGTAACAACTTTGCACAATAACATAAATTTAATAATAAATGGTTCAAAAAACTCGCAAAGTAGGATACATTTAAAAATGGTGGGACAAATTTTCACTGAGGCGTAAATTTAAAAAATGAAGAGGAACATTCTTAAAACTAACCAAAAATTTTAAATTATTGTAAAAATAAAAATTTAGTAAAAAAAATTGCACATTAGCATAAATTTAATAAATGGTAGGAAAAATTTGTACATGTAAGTAGGATATATTTTAAAAAAAGTAGTATAATTCGAACAATGGCATCATAAACTTAATAAAAATAGTGGAACAAATTTCCAAAATATTTAAATTTCTGAAATGTTCAAATTTTTCAATTTTTTAATATATTTAAAACACAGGTAAGTAGTTGCTTTAAAAAAAATCTGTTGGTTCTGTTCATAAGATGCTAAAAATAAATAAGTTTTTCCCTTATAAAATTCAAATGTGCAGGATACAAACTCTCTAAAAATGAAATATTCAAAATTCTACTATTTGAATTAGTACCAGCATTTTTACTAATAAAATAGTCGTTTTCACTTTTAAATAGTTGTTTACTACGTAAATAGTTAAAGTTTGACTAATTTAAGATTAGTCACCATCTTTGACTATTTCTGAGAGTTAAAAGTAACTAATTTCTTTAATGGTTTGCGGCCAATAACAAAGTGTTATTTGAATTAAATGCATATATCTAAGCTCTATGGTTAAATGACCCATAAAACAAATAAATATGCAAAAAGTTTAGCTCAAAACAGCAACACAAATAATATATTCAACTATAAAATATTATGAACCATACTTATTGACAAATAAAATTGATTTTTATAAGAGCGGCTGATAGCCAAATGGGTTATGACAACAGCTTGACAAGCTTGACAAGTGACAGACCTGAGTTCAATCCCCGGCTGGGGGATTTAATTATTTCATTCAGTAGAATTTGACTAATTATTAGTGACTGCTTTTTCGCTATGACAATTACTCAAATATGACTTATAATTAGTTATTTTTTACTAATTCATTTTAAGAGAGCAGCCAAGATGGCAACGACAGTTTTGTGTGGAAATGACGCAAAGAATTGCAGTTCCTCCCAATTTATTAAACAATATTTGTTTCATAGATGAATCCACTTTTTTCCTAAATGAATTTGTAAATAAACTCAATTGTAGGTACTGGGATAATGAAAATCCACATTTTTTTCGAGAGGATCATACTTACTTTAAAAAAATCAATGTATTGGCTGGTATTCTTGGCAAAGAAATAATTTGACCGCTTTCTATCGAAGAAAACTTGACTGGACTTGATCTTAAAAATTTTGTTACCAAGTCATTGAAAAATCAGATGGCAAACAAGGAAACATATTGCTTGATGAAGGACATTTCTACTCATAACAAAATGGAGCTTCTCCTCACTAGGCTTTACCAGAGAGAATGGTTGAACCAAAGATTTTCCGAGAAATGGATTGGTAGAAGAGTTGATCAGGAATGGCCGGCAAGATAACCAGACTTAACGCCACTTTATTTTTTTTATTGTCATTTAAAAACCCAAGTTTACAAAATACCACCTAAAAACATTCAAAAACTTTTCAAAACGTTTCAAAAAGTTCGACAAGAGTTTGAGAACAGATTTTATTATTTTTAGCAAATAACGAAGCGCATTTTGAACAGTTTTTAACTGAAAGCCCTGTATGTATATGTCAATAATAATAATCCGTTACAATAAAGTTAGCTATATTTGTAATTAATTGGTCAAAATCTATACCTACATTTTATATGAAAGTATTCAACAAACTTTTTCATTACAGACCTGTTTAATTTTAACATTTTCCAAAACTATTAATTGTAAATCTTTCCAAATTATTATATTACGCAAGAAACATTTTAAAGGTTTTCGATAAAATTGTGTCCGATTTAAGTGTCATTTTAAACCGTTCAAGAGTTTTTAAATTATTTCATTAAATAAAACAATAAAAAAGTTACATTCCTTGCATTCAGTTGAATGAATTTAATTACAAGTAAAACACGACAAACACAAAATTCTTTAACTATTTTAATTTACATATGCCTTACACAACCTCGGAAAAAAAGTCCAGCATACATTTTTGATTATGGTTTCGAATTTGAATGCTGCTTTTTCAAGAGCGATTTTTAACGCTTAAATAAACACATAGTTGAAATTGTATTGTTCTCCAAAAATTGCTACAAAAACAGTTTTTATTGAAACACCCTTAAAAATGTAAACAAAGGTATGTTACGTTTTTAAGGGAGTACCACTGAGCTTAATTAAAATTTAAGCAAACATATTAATTTGGCTTAGGTTTTCAGCTTGCTTTGGGCTGAAATAAATTAAATTAATTTTGCTTATGACCCAAATTAGAATCGTATCTCGCATCATTATATTCCTTCCAACATAATAATCTGCCTTTGGCCAAATTAATCCGCACCCGCATAGGTTTTTGTGTAAACTAGTTTTGTTAAATTGGGTTGGTTTACTCATAATGTGCCCAGATTATTGCAATTAAAAGATAATGTGTAATTTCGGGTGGTTTTTTGTCCACAGTCAGTTGGTATTATTTTTAAGTGTGTTTTTATTATCGATGAGATGAGATTTATTTTATAAAGGTACATTTTCATTTAATTAAGTTTAAATTAATAACATATTTAATGGCATAATCAAACCTTATACTACTAATACCTCCATCCATTATGTCTATTTGAATAATACCAAAGAATCCAATTGTTATAGGGTTTCATGCTGAGATTAATTTGAAATTGTATAATTTGATTTATTTAAAAATGTGCATTTATGTAGATATGAAGGGTAAATAGTGTAATTTATTCATTTTTTAAATTTTAAAACATTTAAATGTTGCCTATATAAAGGTTTTCATGAAAACCGCAACTGAACGAATATTGCAATAATAAAAATGTTTGTGTCAATTTAAAATAAAAAAATCAAACAATTTTATATTATATTTTTTGAATGATGAATCATGAATAAAGAGACCAAATTCAAAGCAAAACATATTGCCTATTGTGATGTAAATTAAAAAACAAAAAATTGTAAACTAATTGCATACTACAAAAATTATTATTATAAAAAATTATTAAATTATTATTAAAATGTATTACCAATTAATATATATATTTGTAAGGAGCGACATCTATACAAAAATATTGTAACCAAAATTGGTTTTCGAAAGTAGCATTTTTAGTGGATAAAACGTATCGGTCACTTATACTTGGAACTAACTGTATGTTTTATTTCGTGTAAGTGACTAAAATGGGGAACACTTTTTTAATGTCAGTTACGTTCCAACAACGTTTTTGAATTGTATACAGATCAGTGGTGGCTCGTGACCATTCATGAAGGTGAGACCCATGAACCGCTATATGGCAATTTTTTTTGAAATTTTCTCGCGTTTTTAGAACACTTCAGAATCTAAATAATAAAAATATATTATTTAAAAATATGTTCATTCACGAGAAGAATTTTTAAAATTTAGCTAGAATAATACAAAAAGTGCGGAACGAGGTGGGATTTTTATTTATTCCTTCAGAAGGTTTCCACATTACCCAGGAGGTTCTGCTCATTTTTACCTATCCTACAATAATTATTTTAAGATTAATAAAGGCACAACCGTACAACAACAAAATAATAATGTACAGGCACAGTAGGTATATGAAACTCAACTATTTAACACTATAAAAAAACATAAATATTTTTATTTATATTTTTTGTGATTTTTACTGTGGTGTTTGTGGTATTTGTTTACTAAAACATTCCACGCCCCGCCCAGTCTTTTACAACGGATGATAAGCGAGCCGCACAGATCTCTGCTGTCTTCCATATACTGTGGTACAAGCCCAACTTTGTGGGCCTCAATGTCTACAAAAATTCGCGTATTATCCCCGCCTTTGTGTGTGACGTATATGAAGCCCAAATTTATGGGATTACTATTTCCCTATTATGTGGTCGGGCAATGATTTAAACGTTTAAAGTTGGAAGGGGTCCGCGCTAAATTTAAAGGAAATATTTTAAACTTTAATGGTTATCCTATGTTTTTTTTTAATGACTGTAAATTAGTTTTAAAACGTTTTATATTTAAATAAGTAATGTATCGAAAATTTCAAATTATATTATAATTTTAACATGTGAGGCCCGGCCTCAGTTGCTTTATACGACAGGCCGCCACTGATACAGATATGCATTATAATTTTAAGTGAGTGTGGGGCAGATATTTTAACTATTACTTTTTCATACTTTAAACGAAAAGAATCTATTTTCGATGTTAAAGGGCTTAAAAATCCGTTTTGTATTCGTGAATGTCAAAACGAAAATTATTGGAAACATAAAGGGGAAAAAAGAGAAAAGAGCAAATAATACTTTATTTATACACCATACAAATACTGCGTTATAGAATTGAAGGAAGGTATTTATGTTTATATGCTATAGCATATATGGATGCAATATTGAATATTTGTATCATGTTTCTGAATTGGCCGAAACGCTCTGAGCTTTGTTTTATATGTGGGGGAGGAAACAAATTTAGATTGGTTCTTTGAAAAGTGTGTAGTTTAGCAATATTCCGCTTGGAAAAGTCAATTTCCGAGTTACAAAACAAATTACATTTTTGATACACTTTGACAGTTTCTTTTAAATTTACTGCAAATAGTTGATTATTGCTTTTCCAGTTTTTTCTGTGACAAATCTTGTGCAATTTTATTACGCGATTCTATCCGAGTGCATAAGCTTGGATTTATTTGTATATAAAACTATATGAAATTTAGTTTCTATATTTAGTTGGTATTGAGCAGTAATTTATCTTTATAAAATTGGTAGGATATGTTTTTTTTTTAGAGTTTTTTCGTTAAATTATAAAATATTAAGATATAAGTTTTGAAATATTGTATTAAAATGCATTTATAATTAATATACAAATTTTTTATTTCATAACCAAAAATATAAACTTGTTTATTAAATATAATCATATTATTTCTTAATAATTTTATTTTAAAAACACCTGGAAATTAAAAAAACTCAATTACCTTAAAACTCCACTTTACTCTTAGACCATATACAATACATAATAATAGCAATTTTATTGTAAAAATCTAATTTCGTTTTTAATTCGATTCTATTTTTTTTAAAAATTAATACTTCCAAAATCTTCTTTTTAGTGTAAAAAATTATACAATGTGTCCGAAAAAATGACAGACCAAGTATACAAAATGTCATAGTTTTCGAGTTACTAAGTATTAAATTTTAAAACACTTGGCAACACTGTTTTTTCTAAGCCGGTTGTTATGGAAACAAATTTTAAATCATAATAACTTAGCTGTTAACAAATTTAATTTTTTTTAACGTCATTTTGTTCTACTTCTATTGCATATTATTGACATTATTTGTTTTTTTTTTCGTTATAATGGTGACGATCAAACCAATCGGGTTTTAAATTGGGAAAAAGTGAGGTTATAATAAGTTTTGTTATTAATGGAAATTACTTAATTGAAGTAAAAAAAGCATAGCACTTGAGATAATGAGCATTATTCACTCGTGAATAATAGCCTGCAATATTTTTCGTACAATAATATACTATATACATACATATATATACTATATATTAAATTTATAACCATATACCAAAGGTATTATAATATCAATATTAAATTCAAACCATGTCTTGAATCGTTAAAATTAAAAAAAAAAGCAAGTCCAAAAATTTTATTTTGACAAATCAATTTCTAAATTCAATTTAAAGTTTAAAATGCAGAAGATATAAATCATTTCTAAGTCTATAAATGGCGTTTTCCAGAATATTTAAAAAACGTTACAACAGTCCTAGTGAACTATTTTGTGAACTGTTGCTCGTTAATTTTTATAATTAATAATTTAATATGAAAATGCTAAATTAACAGTTGCACATGATGAATGCTGTAACGTTTTTTATGAGCAGTTTTGCCAAACAGTGTTTCGTACTAAATAGTCTTTAAATGACGAAATTTGTTGAACAATAAAGGATATAATTTTAAAAAAATAAGAAATAGTAATAATAATTATTAGTTTTTTTACAATTGAACAAAAATGTAAAATGACAAATAAAATAGGTACAATTAACAAATCTTTAAAATGTAAAAATATCAAAACATAAATAATGTTAAAAAATTTTATAAAAAGTTTGTCACACGAGCCGAAGGCAAGTTTGACAATTTCACGAGCGGAATATGCAATTTTAAATGTGTTTCACAGAGATGTCACCACCAGTGTTTTTTCCGCCATCCGGTGATATAATAATTAATTCTGTAACACTTTATGTAATTCCGCACTTAAAAGTTATATTAGACCGGCCATATTCCGTAATAGGAGTAGAAAAAATATTTTAAGTATTTAAAGATTATAATAATTATTTGCATGACAGACAAAATATTGCTCCAAGTTTTTAGTGAAGCCAGTGCCTTTTTCAGTCAAATCTTAAACCTAGAAAATAATCGTTCAACATCACAAGACGTAACTTAAAAATTTTAGACTTGTATTTTTGTAAAAGTCAAAAGATTTTGATTTCATTTTATAACGCAATTTTGGTCAAAAAGTAAACTAAGTAATATAATCGTAAAAACAGTAACCATTAATGCGCAGAACACTAATCCACTTAATAAACATATTCAACGTTAATGTCAATGCACTATTTAAAATCATACAATTTAAAAAAACCTCACAGGTTACTTTGACAACAACAATTTTAATTTTTTTATATCAATAATGAGTCAGCAACTATACTGAGCAATATTCTGCACATTAAATATTAAATTTCCAATATTTAATTACTGTTTTGCCAATCAATAATTTTCTCTATGTATAACGTGATTTAAACAATTTTAAAATATCAAAATAGAAAAATGCAAATTGTATTACATTAATTTTAAATAAAAAACAATAAATAAAATTGATGTATTTTGCATATTCCGAATAAAACAACATTTTAATGGTGCGCGATAAACCCTTGTTTAAAGTCCTGTCAAATTTTTTACGGATAAAAAAAATGCATTGCACCTTATCATTCTAAAGCAGGTATAAAATATTGTTCTCAAAACAGGCACTGTGAGGAAGATAAAGAAAAGTCTGTATGTCTCTGTCAAAGCTCCCAACTTATATTTTCCATTTTATACTACAAACAATATACATTACATAATTGAAAAATTGTCTTACAGAAAATAAATATTTGCTTTTCATAAGGGAAGATTGTTGGGCCATAAAAATATTGTGCTCGGCTTAACTTTTGCAATTTAAGGTCAACTTTTAGAGTATATTTACTAATGTATTGTTTTTGTAAAAAAAATAAAATAAAATTACGAATTTTTTAGTATCGCACCACCTTAAAGCTGTGTAGACTTCCAGGAATCCCAAAAAATTGTAAAAAAAATTATATCCTTATTATTTAAAAAGATAAGAATCTTGAAACAATGGTTTCATTAGGAATTATTGTTTTTTATTACGAGAAAATGCAATCGTATGGCAGCATGATGTGCAACGATTGATTATTACGACAATTAATTAGTTAATTGATTGTTATCAGACATAACGCCATAAACAATGATTAACAGTTAAAATTCATAGCATAGCATTTCTTTGATATGTATAGTATACATTGTATAGTATACAATGTATACCTTTAGTGAGTAGTACTTACTGAGTATTGTGATATGTATGTTCTTTTAGAATGCAGGTCATTTAGACCGTGTGTATGTGTGTGTCAATGTAATATTGATATTTGTTTAGTTTTTGTAGATTTATTCAGTGTTTCCGACAGTAAAATGTTAAAATTCTCAAAAACCTTAACAAAAATTCACAAGAATTCTCCAACTTTTCCAAAAAAAATCTCCAATACTTTTAATGGGCAAAAACAACAACAACAAACTTTCAAAACATATTTGTTTTTATATCTACATAATAATAATAATATGGAGTTTCATCAAGTAAAGGTCGAAACAATCAAATATCAAAAACAAAGAGGTTTGTATGGACACAAAATGCAAAACATAAAACATTTTATTTAAAAAGTTAACAAAAAATAAATAAATAAAGCAACTTTATAATATGAGGCTTAATGCCTTTTTATGTAATAAACACTTTCTTTTAACATGGAAATAGAGTCAATCCAAATGAAAACACCAAAAATGAATTTAAAAGTGCGCTGCATGATTTTTCATTTTAATGAAAAAAATTGAGGATGATCTTTTAGGTATCATATATGAAAAACCGTTGCCGTTTTAATTTTTTGTTGCTTTACTTTTTATCGGCACCCTTTATAAACCTGAAATCCTGGCATTTTCTTACTCTCTTATAAGAGGTCAAAACTTTTTTTCTGTGGCAATTATTGAAATGATTGTAATTTTATTTTACTGCCTAAGTATGTTTTGAATATTAATTATTATTATCTAATTAGTTCAACTCATAAAATAATGGTAAACCACTAAAGATTTGTAATAATTTCCCAATTTTTGGGATTTTGGTCTGGCTCCTGTGCCTATTCTAACTATTATTTTCTTTATTAAAAAAAATATTTAAACTTCATAATTTTCAAATTTAGCCAATTTTGCCCTCAAAAATCATTATGTTGAGGAAAAAATTAAAATCTGAAACTTTCAGATTTCAAAAAGTTTGCAAGTTTGCAAGTGTAATAAATGATGAAGTGTTCGAGATTCATGAATTTAATTGCAATTAAAAATACAAGAACATATCATAATTTTGTACCTCTTTCTCAAAGAAAATTTAAAAGTACAAAAATATTCAAGTTCTGAGAAGTTTGAAATTGTTAAAAAAAGCAAAAAACAAAAAAATATTATGTTATATACAAAATTTACCAAAGAAATACGAACAAATAATATTTATGACAGTTCTGACACTTCTCCACCAAACATGAAAGCCATCTAAATTTTAAATTATAAATAAAACTAACAATATCACTACTAAACGGGCATTAAAAAAAAATATATATCTTTTAAAGGGATAAATATAACAAAATAAGACTAACTGGACTAAAAAGATGAAGATGGGGACTACATTTCCTGAAAGTTTCAGATTTTTATTTTATCCTGAACATAATGATTTCTGGGGACAAAATTGGCTAATTTTTTTAATAAAGAAAATGATAGTCTAGAAACTTAAAATAATAGTTACGTTTTCTATTGAATAAATACTTAATACCTGAATAAAAATAACTTTCTGGATTTAGTAGAATAGGCACAGGAGCCAGACAAAAATCACAAAAATTGGCAAATTATAAATCTTTAGTGGTTTACCATTCCTTTATGAGATTAACTAATTGGATAATAATAATTTATAGCGAAATCACACTTAATGGACAGAAAAACAAAATTAAAAATATTTTAATATTTGTCATAGAAAAAAAGTTCTGGCCCACTATAAGAGAGTAAGAAATTGATACGATTTCAGACTTCTAAAGGGTGCCGATTAAAAGTAAACCAATCAAAAATTAAAACGGCAACATGTTTTCATATTTGATACCTAAAAGATCATCCCAAATTTTTTTTATCAAAATAAAAAATCAAGCAGCGCACCCCATTTGGTGTTTTTATTTGGAATGACTCAATAACAAAAAAATAATTTTTAAAGCTATACAGGTGGTCCCAATAGTACTGCCGTGCTTAATGAACACGCCTTAACCAACAATTTTGCGATTTTTGGTTTACGGCTTTTTCTACTAGAACAATTCATCCTGCGTCTATCCCCGGTACTTAAAAAACCGTATCTATATATATATATATACGGTTTTTTGAGTACCGGAGATAGACGCAGGATGAATTGTTCTAGTAGAAAATGCCGTAAACAAAAAATCGCAAAATTGTTGGTTACGGCGTTTTCATTAAGCACGGCAGAGTAGCTTGCCAAACTTTGCTAACTTCATGTAGGTACAGATCAAAATAAGTATATTTTTCTATATACAAAGTTTGACGGGCACATTTTAGGATAAACTTTGGAAGGATTTAGATAGTACCTACTACTTAATATATGTTCTGTGATTACACTAATATTCACATATTTTTAAAATATGTGGATCAAAGTTCCGAGCGGTCAAATTCTTGCAGGGTAACCAACTTAATTAAAAAATCACTAGTACAACGCACCCAACCAAAACTTTCAATATTTTTTATTCTGTATTTTAATTATTAAAAATTCGCTTAAAACTCTCCGATGCATCTTTAAATTCTCCAGGTTTGAGACTTATCGCTATCTAACTTTAAAACTCTCAAGCAAGAACAAAAAATCACCAGAAATGGTAAAATATTCTCCAATATGGCAACACTGGATTTATTCTATGGTTTTATTAGTTCCTGACAGGGACTCCCTGTTTTTGCTCATGTCAAGTCTGACATAAAATGAATAGCAATGAATTTGTAGGTAAACCCTTCTGTACTTTATCCTTTCTAAAAATGAATTAGTCAAAAATGACTATAGCGTTGTCATAGCGAAAAAGTAGCCAATAATAATAATAATTGAGGGGCCTAGAAGTAAAAGGGTTTAAGTGCATTTTTGTTAGTTATGAGATAAATGGCTTTAAAGTTAACTTGAATTTTAAAATTCTAGAAAAGAGTTTAAGAAACTGTGTAAATATTTTAGTTTTGTTTAAAGACTAAAAAGGATTATAAAGAAAACGGAATTTTTTTTTACAAAAATGTACTTGAATCGTCATGCATGTAAGACAAAATTTAGTGGTAAGCCTATGTTTAGCAGTAAAAATGCACTTAAATCGTTTTACCAAAGATATATTTTAAAATATTTTGACAGGTTTTTAAAGACGATAAGTAATAGCGCCAGTGAATATAAAATGTTGTTATATAATTTTACCACTAAGTTAGAATATTCTTTAGGTGTGATATTCTGCACTTAGACCATTTATTTAAAAAAGTGCACTTGAACCGTTTTACTTCCAAGCCCCTCAATTATTCTCGTTAATAGCTATTTGCATTCCGAACATTTAAAATGTAAAATTGTCCTCTAAATCCGATAATGTCGTCAAAAGTTAGAAAAGTAGAACAGTTTTTGAGATATAAGTAGTCAATTTTCCATATAATATGTAATTGACTATATTTCAAAAACTTATCTACTTTTATAATTTTTGACTGTATTTTTGGATTCAGGGCACTATTTACATAATAATTGGCTGGTAAATTTTGTGGATACCATGGTATCCCATGGTTAAGTAGTCATTTTTGACTAATTAATTTTTAGACAGCAAGTATAAAAATTTATGAAATTCCTTATTTAACAAATAAAAAATAGTTTATCTATTAACTCACCTCGTATATTAATTACTACTTTAATAACTAAAATAATAAAAACTAAAAAGCCAAAAAAATATTACATACAATCTCTATAAAGGCATTATTCAATTATAATAACGATATTTTACTTTAGTTTGAACCAGTAAAACAGTTTAATTACCCATAAATCTTATCAAACTAAAAAATATATTTAAATGTATTAGCTAGTAAAGTAAAATTTGTGGTTACTAAACTAACCAGGTAATAGAAAATCTGAAAATCGTTAAAACGTCAGCTTGAATGTTATTAATTGGTTGTAACAACTGTAATAAAGATTTTATATTCATTTTTATAGTTGCCATTATTCCAAAAATGAAACGCTGGCGTGCTCTTGAAGACGATCGAAATTTTACCCGTGAACTACATTGCTCATTCGTGATTTACCTATAAATTGCTGCTAATCAGTATTCCATTAGCGACTGGACAAGTTTTTCAAGTAACAGTTACACTTTATTGATGGCTCGAGCAACGAACTGTATACGGTTTTATTGCCATATACTTCTTATTAATACTAAAGGCTACGAAATGTTCATTGTTTCCTTTAACGTATTACCCATCGGAGTATGTACTTAATTTCATCTAACACATTCATCTTTGAAAGTTCTTCAATAAGAAGTCTTAGGTAACCTGTCAAAACTTTAAAACAGTATTTAATACCGCGGTATTTTTTAATCGGATGCTATTACTAAATGTAGGTACTTAATCCTTAGATGATTTAAAAAAAAAATTATATCAGTCTAGGTTTGTAACCAAGATATAGCATGTTCAAAATTTAAAAACTGTTGTTTACCGAAAATCGATTACCAAGAGAACCAGTGCATATTTTTCGACAAAATATAAAGATATATATATATATATATATATATATATATATATATATATATATATATTTAAGTCATAACCGTATAGGGACATACAAATAAACATTGTTAATCGATTTTCAGAAAAGAAGTAGATAATGTTAGATAAAAATAAATAAATATTAAAATATAAAAAAATAATATTATTTACAAAAAAACTAAATACATATGTAAATATTCGAAAAAAGGAACCTAAAGTCTATTTAAATCCAAGCTGGACTAAATGTAAACACAATCCTCCGAATCGACCAATAAGAGCTAACAATCCGAGTCACACCATCAGAATCGACCAATAGAAACGAGTTATCACGCGTCTGGGTGTTTTTGTTTAGTCCAGCTTGGATTTGAATAGACTTTGGTAGGTATCCAAAATTACGTTTTACAGGGAAAGCGATTAAAGTTCAAGCGTTTGTGCAGTAACGAAATTAATATCATGTTAGTTTTTCAGATAGACAAAATCTATCTGGACCTTTCGAAAGATCGTTTATCACTCTACTTAAAATATTGATATTTTCAAAAATTAGTTTCTTGATAGTAGGTCCCTTTTCTCGGATTGCGTCACATATTCATAAGATTTTACAAAAAAATACCACGCAAAATACAATATTGGACTCCATATCCCACTAGTATAAAGATTACGTTAAGTTCTGCTAGTCCGTTACTACGAAATGTTTCTTGATCTTTTTCATGTGTGCTGCTCACTAAATCTTTTAAAGAATAACTTGTCTTTTTTAAATTATGTCTATACTAATACAAACAACTAATCTCTTTCTAACAGCCCAAAACCGGAAGTCTAGTTCTATCTCAAAACTTAAGACTTATAATGCAGAAGATGGGAGCTTAGCGACTTCTACAGATGATGTTGCTCCCATACCCCTGCCATTGTAAAATAGCCGCCTGCCTCATCCTTTTTCTGTCAAACTCACCAGCCCTAGACAGCTAATCAAGCCCATTCCCAACCAACAGTTAGAATAACAGGTCCTACTGATCTATCCTTGCTCGGGCTACTAGCAGTTAATTTTTGCCGACAAGGTTACTAATTCATGATTACAGACCATCACTGTGGACCACAGTATATGGTACCTATTTAGTTTTTAGAGGATATACGAGCCCTTCGCTTATATGTATAAATACGTGCCTAGTACCTCTGCTTACTTTTGGCATTCCCGGCTTGTTAAAGCGATCAATTATAATAATAATTTTTTAAAAATACGAAAGCCAGTTTATAAAGGATTTTTCAATAAAAGTAATAGATCTTTGAAGTGGAATTGATCAAGGTGGAACAAAGGTAACGACTTAATAAATTTATTTATTCCAGTGGTGGCACTATTTTTTATGAAAAAATTGCTTTTAAGTTTTTTGATATTTGTTCCAAATAAAACAAAAATTTACGCTAACTAGTTAAAATGTATGTTTTTTTATTTTTCTGTAAGGAATCTCATCCTAAATTTTTACTAATAATTACTAAGTATGGGTAATTTTTTTTAACATAAAATATTTAAAATAAAAATTTGTCGCTATTTTCAGAGATGCTTAATATTAAAATTTATAATATATTATACACAAAACTTTATATTGTTCAAAAAAGTTAAAAACAAAATGCAAATTATATGGATAAGGTGTAATTAAATTCAAATGGTGCATTTACAAGGTATAAAATCTGTAATTACCTCTGATTATACAAACCTCATTAAAAGTGGTATGTCACCTTTAGTTCCAATTTGCAAATTGATTGGCAATATGCAAATTACAAAGGCTCGAACATTGAATATACGTTGAGAGCTGACATTACCTTCAATCACTGTACTACTCCTACTGCTCTGCAAAGCTCTGTGTAGGTGTTTATATCGATATATTATTAACCCACAAAAGTATTGTTTTAAACTTTTAATGTTATTAGTTTGTCACAATAAATTAATTTATGTGATTATTAAGAATTTTAGAAGGTCATTTATCTGTTCTACTTAAATAGGCGTTTCTTCTGAAATTTGGAAATTTTATTTTATTGATTTTGGTTAACCAAACACGGCATTAAAGGTATAAATATAGTTTGCGTTAAAGAATGCAGTGCCGCGATGAGTTTATTACTTTCTATGGAACATTTTTATTTTCCAAAGAGACTCGAGGATTGGTTTATTTTGAAAATGGTTTAACAGATAGGTACTGATTAAATTAAATAGATTTATTAATAATTATTATATTAATACAGATTTTTAAAGGTTATCCCAGGCTCTTTATTAAACCACCATTGTATTTTAACAACAAAATACACAAAACAAACTGTTTCTTTCGAGGTTATTTTTGGTTCAGTTTTTTATTACTCTATAATGTCTAAACTATTACTAAATTCTCATCTTGACAGAGAGGCACTGTATCAAACTTTTAAGTTGGGCACTATTTATTATATTATTGGTTTAAAGATAAAAATAAAAAAATATTGTTAATTAATCAACTAAGCATTTACCTAAATTTTCGTAGTACCCTTTGGATATATAGTATATGGAAAATCGTCATAAAGACCAAAAACCATTTAGCGAGAAACAGCAATTAAAGGTAAAAGAATCAGAAAACACGCTGAAGAAACCTGCCAAACGCTATACTCTCTAGTTCACTATAATCCTATTTAATATTGTTTGATTGATAACTAATGTGTTCTAAATATAACAATTATAATGTCTTTATTAATTAATGAATACATTAATTAAAAGGGAAAGTCTAGCCAGGCTACTCCACTTAACACTTACTAACCTATTTCTAAATCTAAATATAACCTAAACTTAACCTAAAAACAGAACAAAACTTAAGTTTGTAAGGAAAAATTATATGCATCTACTTCCTTGCGAAAGCGATCTTCTGATTAAGATTTAATATTATCATTCTTAGCATTATACATACTGAGTGCATTGTATAAAAATGATAGTTTGTATTTATATCTAATACTTAAGTCGCGTAGATTGTGTCTGAATATAAGCTTCTTAAAAAAATAAAAAGGTGTTCAAGATTTAAGTACATTATTAGTAAAGACAGATAGATGATATTTAAACCTTTAACCAACCTAAATCATTAATTCTGCTAGAAATTCGATCATATCTGTGAAGGCCATATACTAACTTTATTTTTATTTAATTGATTAAGGCATGGATAGTAGAAAACGATCCCATAATTCAGAAGAAATAGGACACTATTTTTTTTAAGAGAATTGAGATATAGTCTTGAAATCGTAATTTACAATCAAAGATAATTCCCCGGTTTTTCGTTAACTAGACGTAATTTCGTCAATTTTCAAATGTAGGTCTTTATATTTATGTTTACTAAAAATTATTTATGTACATTTGGAAAGGTTTAATTTAAAATAATGAGTGTACGCCTAGTCAAATAAAGCTCTTAGATCTGAATTAATGTTAGTGTTAGCCAAATGAGGGTTGCTTGATTAAAAGAGTACAGAAGTTGAGTATCGTCGGCAAAGATTTGCATTTTGAAATGATCTTCAGATATTCGACGTTTATATTAAAAACAATAAGGGACCTAGAACAGATCCGTGAGGTACACCTGAACACACACTTGCAACTTACGATCTCGAAGCGTCGAGCACGAGACACTGTAAGATAACTATTAAAAAAATCAAGTGAAGTTTTGTCTAAGCCATAATAGTTGAGTTAAGCCAGTATCCAGTAATACAAGTGCACTTGCCAATCCACTATCAAGAGATGAAAACATCAGTTATATTCGACTATAATTACACAAGAGCTTATTTTTAGCCGGATAAATTTTTGTTTTCCTTAAAAGTTTGTTACCTAGCAATTTGACAAAAAAAAAATGTCATCAATCAAAATTGCGAGACCGTAGGTCGAGCGATTTTGTCAGATGACATTTTTTCGAGTCAAATTGCTAAAAGGTAATAAGTTTGAAAGTTAGAAAACATAAATTTATCCTGCCAGAAAAAAAAGCTCGAGTGTAATTCGACGAGATAATTTTGTGATTAATTGATGATTAAGTCTCTTTTTTAAATTTATTTAAATGAACAATTATTATAAATAATTCTGGATGTAGAGAAAGAAGATAGCTCCAGTGTATTATTTTCTTCAATAAAATCTGTAATTTTGAATGTTGTTTTCATTGTTTGACTGACAGGCAATTTTCATATCATTTCGTAAATTTGAAACTATTTCTTTATGATGTGTTGCATCTATTTGTAAATATTGTTTTAAAGAATTGCTATTAGAATGGCCAGTTAATTTAATGAGTTGTTGGTCGCTTACTCCCGCTTTAGCTAATTCGGATACAGTACTGGCTCGGTTTGAATGGTTTGTTATTTTGATCTTTTTTGTGTCGAGTCCAATTGCAGTTGCTGAGATTTGCGTCCATTTTGAGATTATGTTTTTACCCAAGGGCATGTTTTTGTACCAACCTTTAGAATTTTGTTTATTCCAAAATGGATTTGGAGTAAGAAACATACGATCTGATGTTATGTATTTAGATCTTTTTTCCAGAAGAACTTTAACCCGTAACCGGTACTGTGGTGTCTGGGAGACACTCATCAACGAACAAAGCCCTGTCCCACCCTCACCTTTTGTTTTAAAAATCTGTCGCTTCCAATACTTTTAAGTTGAGCAGTTATCAATATACTCTCAGACTTTGAACAAGTTGGATTGTCAAACGGACAAATTATTACAAGTCAAAGTGTCAAGGTGTCTAGTAGACCACTGCGTACCGTTTACGTAATTTTTATAAAACAATTAATTCCTTATGGATTCGCAACAAGGGCCTTCTAAAAGTGTCCAAAGTGATAAGAAGGGCTTTAAGGAAACTGTAATGTAGTGGTTTTATGAAATCTACAGCGATATAAGTGATATAGATGACTGTAATATACTAAATAACCATTATAGTGATTATGTCGATGAAGATAATCACAGCAGCGATTCAGGACTTGTCTGTGAAGAGTCTATAGAAAATTATTTTATAGGGTCAGATAGTGAAGAATTTGAAATTTTTTAAGAATTTGAAAAAAAAACAAAAAAGTTACTATGGAAAAAATAATTGTAAAAATTATTTTTGCTGTTAAAAAACGATATATTTAAATTTTTTTGTTTATGTTATTTTTTAAGGTATATTCTTCGAAATAAAGATCGTTTTATTTTGTTTGGTTTAATATTTTTTATAGTTTAATTACAAAGTTTGCACTACTGCACTTTTTGTACATGTTTTGATTAAAACCTATTTGTTTAAATTTTTCTTTTATTCAGGTATTATTTTTGGTGATATTCTAACTTATAGGTCAATTCTGCGCACATCTGTAAGCATCTATAAGCAAATCTGTAACTTTCTATAAGCTTATAGACAATTTGCAATTCTGCGCTTCCTGTAGCTTACAGAAAACCTTATAGAATCGTAAATATTTACGATCGGGTGTTTCCCAATCGTTGCTAGTTACAGTTTGTTTTTGTTAGGTTATGTAAAGCTATTTAAAGATTAAAAACATGAATATTTTTAATAATGTCAATGTGGATATGATAATGGTAATATTTATCAATTGGGACAAGCAGCCTGGGCCAACTACATTAGAAATAATTTCAATTTTGACAAAATAAAACAATAATTGTATTAATACAAAAACTTTATATTTTTATTTTACATATGACAATAAAATAAAATAATATTTAAAAAAAAAATAAACCACAGCCTACTCGGTCAAAAAAGAAATAAATAACAAAATAAATAAATATTCTAATTAGTTAAAAATTACTAGGTCAAAATTTGGATTTAAAAATTTAATTTTTTTCATTTCAAATCCTAATTGTTCTTCTTTCAGCTTTATATAATTTTCTAAATAGGTTTTATTAAGCTCAAAATGTTTTTTTTGATTTTCTGCTCCTTGTTCAAAGTTATCCTGCCATGGTTGGCCCAATGGATAATCTCCATCCATTGCATCCAAATATAGTTCAACTGTTGAGGAGTGGTGTTTTTTTTATCTTTTTCTCTTTGTTGCTTTTGCGTTACCACTAACCATAACCATTGATTGACTTCTTCACTCAACGCACTAACAATTTTATTCATTATATATTGTATGTTCTTTTAAATGTAAAATTATCTTACCTTATTTTATTCCTCAACCAGTTTAAATTTCTTACTTTTTGTATTATATTATATACTGATACATAAATGAAAACCGATAAACTGTGGATAAACCAAATAATACATTTAAAAATATAGGTTATGCTGATCGTAAGTAAATAGGCGTGAAGTTGCAGTAGTTCGTTTATACTACTTTAAATTAGACATTTACAGATAACATCCCAGAATTGCCACTTTTACGATTCTATAAGCATTATAGTTACAGATCATCGTAAGCTATATATTTACGAATTTACAGAAATTTTACGAGAGAACCCAGAATTGACCTATTAATATATATTTCCTAGTATCCCCAAATCCTCAGATAAAAAAAATAATATAAATTATAATTTTAAAAGGCAGGTGTCTCTCAGACCCCTTAGTACCGTTTATGACCTGAAAGTCGTACAGTACCGGTTACGGGTTAAATAGTCTTACTGGACAAATTCTTGGATCTTCCTCATTTTTTAATCCATTTACTGTCACTTAATCTTTTCGATCCTCCTTGTGCAGTCTTAGAAAACACTGGATTGTATTCAATTCTGCCTGTGAGCATCCCATCGTTGGTTTTTTCTTCACTAAAATAATACAACATGCATGCTGCTGCTTCTCCACCTCTCCATGCTAACTCGTAAGAAACAATATGGAAGAATCTTTTTTGTAAACCTTCTGGTTCATTTCCTTTCCATATCTTAGCCATTTTTATAATTTCCTCTTTTGTGAGGAACTTCTTTTTCTGCTTTCCGGAATTCTTTGTAACTCCTTTCTTTTTGCATTTCTAGCATCACGGGCCTCTTTGAATACAATATCGGAAACTGGATTAATTTTGATATTAAAATCTTGATAGTATTTCTCTTGAAGCATTTTTGCCGTTGAGTTCCACATAGTTTTGATAACGTATTCCTTATAATCATCTCCATTCATTTTTTTCATATTGTATGCCCAATCAAGCAAAATATTTGCTAAGTCTTCCTTTTTATCCGTTATCAAAGTGACTTAAATGTAATTCAACTACGACGTTTTCATATAAGAAAAAAATTATCGTTAAAACTGTTGTTGTGCTATTCCCTTTCCTAAATCCAGATTGAAGATCAGAAATAATCTTACTATTGAGTTAATCATGCAAATATATTATTTTAAATTAAAAATAATTAACCGGAATGGACGTTGAGCGTAGAGCGAGACGGTGATAATAAAAAACGTATTTATAAATTTTCTGTTTAACGACCATTTTAATTACAATTCTTAATTAAACTGCAGTAGTATACTAGAGCAATATGCATAATCTTTCCTATTATAATGCTCTTAAATCCTTTCGACAATTCAGACATAAACCATCGCATGAAAGCGGCCATCCTCGTCTCACCTAACTTATCGCATATTTAAAGCAAGATAGAGGAAGCGCGAGAGTCGCGCCAAAGTTTTACTTGAGTATTATAAGCAGATTCCGTAGTCGTAATTTTGCATTAGTTTTAGCGTAATGCTGGCAAAGTGGTTCGAATATATTATTGCTCCGCTGTCATAACTACAGCATGTCGCAGTATTTCACTCTTTACGTGAGAAGAGATTGCGATGGCACGCGGATATTTTATTTTATCCTTACGTACGTCCTGATACTATGCTGTTTCTTCGAACTCTGCATAATTTCCGCATTAATTTGCTTTATTAGCGCCATTGCTTAATAATTATATTTTGTTTGAGTTATGCGCACAATTTAATAGTATCTATAATTATGTTTCAAAATTGTTTTTAGACAAACAAATAATGTAGATGAATTTTCGTTTTTTGAAACAAATATTTATTTATTCGTCTACATTAATGTTGTCGCCTTCAAAATTGGCCCCATTGGATATTATGCACATGTGCCAGCTCTTCTTCCAATACTCGAAACACTTCTAAAACTCGATCTTTGGGATAGCCTTTAGTTCTTTCAGCGATGCGCTTTTAATGTCATCTATGCTTGCAAAACGACGGCCCTTTAAGGTTCTTTTTATTTTTGGGAATAGGAAAAAGTCAGACAGAGGCATGTCTGGCTAATATGGAGGCTGGGGCATCGTTACAGTATTGTTTTTGGCCAAAAAATTTGTTCAAAATTTAACAATTTTAGAACAAATTTTGCTGCCACGCGTTTCATACCCAAAACATTCGAAAAAATTTCATGGGATGAGCCAATCGATATACCAACATCATCAGCGACTTCTCTGATGGTTTATAACCATTTCTTCCACTTTTTTCATGTTTTTATCGGTTGTTAATGTGCTTGTGCGTTCGGGGCGTTCGTCATCTTCAACGTCTTCACGGCCATCTTGGAAACTCTTATACCACTTGTAAACTCTTGTTTTACTTATAGCAGACTCACTATAGGCCTTTGTTAACATTTCACAGAATTTATTTCATTTTTTAAGCAAAATTGGATACAAATTCTTTGATCCATTTCTTTTAACGAACGAAAATCGCCGAGCTCATAAAACACGTCTAACCTTAGCGGCTGCCACAGACAAAGTAAACAATGAAAACAGCTAAAGTTTTTATCATACTTCGGGGGCATGTATACCAACATAATAAAGAAAATTTTATGACAACCGGACCCTTCGAACCTGCGAAATTTAACAATTTCTGGTATTTTCTGAACACACCTCGTACATACAGGGTGGAAAAAAATAAAGAAAAATCTTCGGAAATCTTGTAATTTAGCGGGGGTGGCATTCACCCTTATATTTTAAAATGGGAAGGGGCATGTTGTGACACATCTTTTCGAAAGGGCAACTTTGTGATGTAACGGGATTTTCGCGGGCCACCGTACAGAGAATTCTAAAACATAATAAATGGCACCCATATAAAATTAAACTTTTTCAAGAATTGCATAAAGATTTACCGGCCTCGGTGGTGTTGTGGTCAGAGCTCCTGGGTACGAGCCGAGAGGTCGTGGGTTCGAATCCCACTTGGGTATGGTTGTTTATTTGTGTTTGTCCATTGTGTATAGTCCTTCGGAGGGGACTTTAAGCCGTCGGTCCGTTCCTACCCCTAACCCGCACAAGCCATTCAGTTGGCTTATGGGACATCTTAGTTTGGATGTAAGGGTGGAACTAAAAGAGCACTTTAAAACTTTATAACTTTATAATAATGATCGTTGTTTACAATTTTGTGAAAAAATGTCCGAAATAATTATAAATACTCCCGACTACCTTTTTAATCTTTGCTTCTCAGAAGAATGTTAATTTTTTCTCGAGTACACTGTTTAAAATATCTGTGGTGTAAAAAGTAATCTTAAAATGGTGTCAAAATCCAACACCAATTGGTGTTAATATAACACCATGAATTATGGTTGAAACTGTTTTATACAGCAAACACCAAAACGGTGTTTATCTAAAAATATTTGAGAAGTGCACCTACACAGAAAAAAAGGAATAGTTAGTTCATTTAACTATATTAATTTAGTTGACCCATAAGTATTTATTTAAATCAACTGTGGGAAGATTAATATAAACAAAGATTAGTTTGACGGTACTAAACCAGTTATTTTATCTTTTTAAATTGGTTAAATTAACCCAGAAAACTTTAGTGAAACCAACCCGCTGTATGGTTCAGTTTACTAATATTGTTTGTAAAATAAGAGTTTCTTCAACCTAAAGCACTTTGTTAAAACGATTAAAACAATTTGCCGTGCATTCCTGGTTACATAGTGTGTACCGATCGCGGCAAAGACGGTGTGTATCTCGCCTCTGTTGACTTACATGAAGAGTATATAAGCTCAGGTAGTCCTTTGCTTTGGTGTGACACTACAAGTTGTTCGATACTAAAGAGACCTTAAATAGGTGGGAACAGCTGTCAATACTTGAAGTATTTTAAGTTGGTGGAACGTACAAAAAACATTATCTCTAGCGAGTTGAAGGTTCAATTTTCTGGAATAATACCACTGGTAATATACTTGTAATACGTCAAGGAACTTCTTGTTTCATTTTTTTCTGTGTAGTATGATTTAATTTGACCAAAAACACATTATATTTAACACTGAAAAGGGGTTCAATTTACACCAGGTAAAATTTATTTTAATACTGTGTGAAAGTTAAATTTACACCATTTTAGTATTTGAATTTACACCGGACCAACGAACCTAATTTAACACCATTTTGGTTTGTATCGATATAGACCATGTATGGTGTTAAAATGGTCATGAAATTTTTAACAGTGTATACTCAATATTCTCAAAAATTAAACGTTCGACCATTTTTCTTACCAGGAAATTTAAATGGAGCCTCTTAGTTAGACTTGACTTCCCAATATGCATTAGCTGGGGTGCATGGGGGCATGAAATCTAAAATGTATGCCACCCAGCCTGAATCCTTAGAAGATTTACGGAACAGCATCACTAATGAATGTCAACAAATTACTTTAAACCGTTTCTGTATAATTGTATGGAGGTAAACAGCGAACATTTTCAACAGTTAATAAGATACTACGTAGGCACTAATCAATAAAATTAAATTTCTTGGCGATGCGTAGCTTAAATTTAGAAACACGAAGCGCAATTTTATAGAAAATTTAATGCCCTTTCCAAAGATGTATCACAACATACCCCTTCCCATTTAAAAAACAACCCTGTATATATATGATGCGAAAACGGAAGGAAGAGGTCCCCTTCTTGTCGCGCAGCTCAAATTGCAAGGCAAAAACATCGATCAGGGTAGGAAATATAGATTTTTCTGCAAGTTTTCTTTCCTTCTCAATTTGATTTTTGGGCAATTATTAAAAAAAAGTTTGGCTCCATTATGCATTGTTTTTTCTCGAAACACAGCGGGTAGGAGAATGCATTTGATCTTGGAATGTTCATAATATAGGTAGTGTATACACTATACTATAGTATTGCGAAAAAGAACTCAAATTTGTTTTTCCAACAAAATGTTCATTTTTCCCGTCACGTATAGAGTATACAGTGTGTATTAGCCAAATGGAATAAATTCGATACATTGGTATTTTTGTTTGTGCATTTTTTTCAAAAACAATTTTATATATGTTACGGCTAATGTGCAAATTTGGATAGTTTATAAACTAGCTGGATAGTTTATAAACTAGCCAAACTGTCAGCTATTTTAATTGAAAACATATTTTCAACTAAATTAGCGGCTAGTTTACAAAATAATCAAGGATATTGGCTAATTTACTTGAAATTATTAGGTAAACTAAAATAGCTGGATAGTTTGTATACTATCCAATTCAGTTTGGCTAATATGAAAACCAAAATTTCTAGTAACACAAAATAGCCAAGCTTTAGCTAGTTTGTAAACTAACCAACTAATTCTCTGGCTAATTTATTAAAAAAGTGAGGTTACGGCATTGTTTTTCGTTTTGCCGGCTTAACCGGATTTGTTTTGTGCATTTTAACGTTTTTAAAATGAATCATAGGCAAAATTTTAACGCTTCCTTGTTAGAAAACTCAACAACACAACCCTACCGACCCGCCCCATTGGACCCCCCCCCGCCCCATTGGTCAAATGGTCAAAAATGAGAGAAAAAAACCCAAACCAACCCAAACTCAACAACACAACCCAACCGACCCCGCTCCATTGGGCGCCCCCCGCCCCATTGAGCAAAAAACCCAACTAAAATGGGCAAAAATGAGAAGAAAACCCAACTAAAATATGATCATATGAGCAAACCCAACAAAAATTCGCAAAAATTGCGAAAATATGCAAAAAAAATTGTAAAAAGTTGGTTAGTTTACAAACTAGCTAAAGCTTGGCTATTTTGTGTTACTAGAAATTTTGGTTCTCATATTAGCCAAATTGAATTGGATAGTATACAAACTATCCAGCTACTTTAGTTTCCCCAATAATTTCAAGTAAATTAGCCAAGATCCTTGGTTATTTTGTAAACTAGCCGCTAATTTAGTTGAAAATACATTTTCAATTAAAATAACTGACATTTTGGCTAGTTTATAAACTATCCAAGTTTGCACATTAGCCATAACATATACATTGTGTGTCATGTAGCAGTGGCCAACACCAACTTTCTTATTTTAAATGCAACACATAGTAAACAAATATTTGTTGGTTTTAACCAAATAATAACCAGAGTTTATGTTAATCCAGGTCCACATAACTTTTTGTTAAGTTTACAACCAACTGTAATCTGTTAACTGATTGAATAAGTAGTTTGTAATTAATATTTTGTAGATTTAAAACAAAATTCCATATCAATTTCAACCATAATTCTTGTATTTTTTACAAACCTTTATGTAGACTCAGTATCAAAAGTATTTGTTGTAAATTGGGAACTTTAAAAAAGAGAATTTGTTATAAGAAATGTTGCTTTATTAAACAATTTTCTAAATAAAACATAATTAACACATACCTACATAAATGAATACAAAAATAACATACACAAAATTAAATAACACACCATTCTGAAATCATCAGATTATATAGAAATTTGGTACAATATAACTATCAGTACTACTAAAACACTTACTTATTTACTTAAACTTCACCATATCGCCTAATTTTTATTTGAAAACCAATAATGACATTATAAACACTCCTGTCACCGTTAAATATTATAAACACCCGTTGACGCTGACACAACTTGTTGATTAGTGTGTTGTGCTTGGAAATGTTTTGATTGGCTGCCTAAAATCACGTGTACTTTTTTAACGGAATAATTTGTTAAACATAAACAAAATAATCTGTAACCTTTGAAATTAACAAAATGCTTACAAAATTGCATTTTACCTTTACAAAACTTTCGGTAAAATATTTTCCTTTGTTAAAATAATTACAAACCCAGCGGTATACAAAAAAAATTGTAAAAATTTTACAAAATAAAATTAACTAACTACAAACTCAGGTTAACAAATCTTATTTTTATAACTATCGCAAAATACTTATTTTTAAGCATCAATATAACGAGAAAAACTTTTTCCGTGGAGATCTTCATTCAGTTTCATTAAGACAAAATAATAATTTATCTTACCACAGTTTCGTTTATCCATGTACTTTATAATAATGTGAACAAAGAATTAAAAACTCTTTCATTAACTGCGTTTAAGCGTAGGCTAAAACAACATTTTTTGTATTCATGTTAATTATATACAGCTTGTTCAGAGTAAAACCGAATATATCTATATATATATATGGGGCGTGGCCTCGCCTCCTTCCAAGATGCGTCACAGTAGCTTGTGTGATAAACGACATGACGAAAGGTCGAGCAGGTAAGGACTTAAAAAATTGATGATAATAATGCAAAAAATCTCATTAGCGATGCAGGCTATTTGCTTAGCTACTGTGTCGCGCGTTGGAGGGAGGCGAGGCCAAGCCCCATAAATATAGATATATTCGGTTTTATTCTGAACGGGCTGTATATACAGGGTTTTTCTTTTAACTTAAGGCAGCTCAATATCTCTAGAAATATGCATTTCACGGAAAAATGTCTTAAATAAAAGGTTAATGTGACTAAAGGGGACATTATTTGGTGCTACCGCTAGCCACCCCCTACCCCTCCTTAAGGGTGAAACGGGGGGTAACTTTGGAAAGTCAAATGGAATGACCCGATTTTTTTAACAGAGTTTGGTAGTACTTAAAAAAATAAATAACTTTTATTTAAAACTTTTTTCAATTTATCAACAGATGGCGCTGTAATTCAAAATTTAAGAAAAATGAGTTTCCTTGTAAAATGTATTATTTGAAACGTTTGAAAAACAAAAATTAACATTAACCACAATAGTCGGCTATGAAAACAATTTATAACAAATGTTCGAAATGTCGTCATTCCATTTCAACACATTTTTGAATGCGGGTAATGAATTCTGGCACACAACGCGCCAACATGTCGGGTGGTATCGCCGCACAGGCGTTCCTGATCCGATCCACCATGTCCTCCCAAGTTGTAGGAATTGCAGCGTAAACTTTTTCTTTCAAGTAACCCCACTGGAAGAAGTCTGGTGGCGTAAGATCAGGTGATCGAGCAGGCCAAATTACTGGACCACGTCTACCGATCCACCGCGGTGCACCGGCCATTGAACTCCCGATCCAACACCTCTCGAGCAATTGCCGAATAATGTGCAGGACAACCATCTTGCTGGTACCACATGTTTTGGAGCCGTGCTAGTGGTACATCCTCCAAAAGGTCCGTCAGATCGTTTTCTAGAAAATTCCGGTACTTTTCGCCATGTAATGCACCGTCAATAAAGAAGGGTCCGATTAATCGTTCGCTTAAGGTACCGCACCAAACGTTTACCGACCAGGGACGCTGGTGCTCCACTTGGTTTCGAAATGAAAGGACGACATTTGTTATAAATTGTTTTCAGAGCCGACTATTGTTGATTTAATGTTAATTTTTGTTTTTCAAACGTTTCAAATTATACATTTTACAAGGAAACCCCTTTTTCTTAAATTTTGAATTACAGCGCCATCTGTTGATAAATTGAAAAAAACTTTCAAATAAAAATTATTCATTTTTTTATGTACTACCAAAATCTGTGAAAAAAATCGGGTCATCCCTTTTGACTTTCCAAAGTTACCCCCCGTTTCACACTTAAGGAGGGGTAGGGGGTGGCTAGCGGTAGCACCAAATAATGTCCCCTTTGGTCACATTAACCTTTTATTTAAGACATTTTTCCGTGAAATGCATATTTCTCAAGATATTGAGCTGTCTCAAGTTAAAAGAAACACCCTGTATATAATTTAATTTTTTTCGATGTAACTAAAAAATGTAATAATTTTTGTGTAATTGTTAAGTGGAGTAGCCTGAGCCTAGTTTAAGAAAATGTAAAAAATACTTTTTACTTAAATAAAGACATTTTATTATTATTATTATTAATATTATTTCGGTATAATCTTATTCTTTTTATATTTGCAAATTTATAAAATATTTGGTTTTTAATATTCAGGTTAATAGAGATAACAATTTTATTGTTTCAAATAAATTTTCCTCTATTATAACACTAAATAAAAATTTAAACTTACAAAATAAAATAATTACAAAGTTATTATGTTTTGAATAATACAACTGAAATTTATTTTTCAATAAAATTATAAATAGTCCGATTTACTTACATATTTTATAGAATAGGTGATATAAAAATGTATTTTTTATTAAAATATTCACCATACATTCATGAAATAATAAAATTAATTTAATTATTAATATTTATTTTACGTATTAAAACGTTATTTAATAAAATCAAATCCGAATATAAATTGTAAATAATTTATGGGATATAAAGTCTGTTTTTGAACTAAAATTTAAAAGGTTTTTTTACTTATTTTTTTTTAATTAGGTAGGGAACAATTTTAACAGTTTTAAAATGTTATTAATATAAAAGTATTTGTAAACCTATCAAATATAAGAATAAAGAGTAAAAAAAGTAAAACTTGTAGCATTTATTTCATGATTTATAAATGTTAATTTTAAAATTACTAAATGAAAATTACTTTCCTTATTCAAATATAACACAAAACGAAGTTGTGGCAAGAAAAAAGAATGAGTTATGTCTGGGGGTAAAAGAAAAACGCTGAAAATTATCCAATGTAAAAGTAGAGACCCCGTGTAGTTAAACTTTATTTAATCCTGTTTTACTGCTTAATTACACTTTAGGTAACCGCACAACACGTCTAACGGAACAAGTTGAGTTTACAATACAAGTGCCGACTTCGCCTTAAACTGCATACAGTTACTTTTATTGCAAAAACGAAGTTTTCCTAGGTTTTTAATTAATTAAACCATGTCCCACAATTGTGCATGTACCTACATGTAAAAGCAAACTGTTTAAGAAAATGTTTATTAGGATATTTGACGAATTAATTATACAGGGCAATGTCTGATTTGAGGGGCACAATTTATTTTTAACCCCCGTTGATATGACAGCTTGTCAAAATCTTAAAAATGGACTATTGTTTTATTGGGAGTTAAAGCTATACTTCTCTTTTTAAACAATATAGAGTCCCACCGCAAAATGCAGCAATTTCTAAACGACAATTTTAGGGACCATTGCTCTCTTAAATTCTACTGAATGAAATAGTTTAATTAGTAGATTTAAATTTAAAAAAGTTTTGACCCAGCCGGGGATTGAACTAGGTTTGTCACTTATCAAGCTTGTCAAGCTGTTGTCATAACCGCTCTTATAAAAATCAATTTTATTTGTCAATAAATATTGTTCATAATATTTTAAAGTTGAATATATTATTTGTGTTGCTGTTTTGAGCTAAAATTTTTGCATCTTTATTTATTTTTATGGGTCATTTAACCATGGAGGGCAAACGATTAAAGAAATTATTTACTTTTAACTCTCAGAAATAGTCAAAAATAGTGACTAATCTTAAATCAGCCAAACTTTAAATATTTACGTAGTAAAAAATAACTATTTAAAAGTGAAAACGACTATTTTATTAGTAAAAATGCTGGTACTAATTCAAATAGTAGAATTTTGTTGCAGTATATTATTAAAGATATGGAGAATCAATTTTATTATTGCATGAATTTTAATGAAGGACATTTTGAGGAGTTTGTTAGATAAAATTTATTTAATGTCATCTAAATAACTAATTAATTAGGGGTTGAAGTTGAGGGGTTGAAAATATAAAAATAAATTGTCCCCCTTAAATCAGAAATCAACACCTGAGAAAACTGGGGTGGAAAGTTTCCATTGTCCCACCCTGTATATGGTAGCCTAATAACTGCTTTTATTTTAACAGGGTATTTAAAAAATGGTATACCAGGAAAAATTATAAAATTATCCTTTAAAAATTGTTTTCACAGATTTAAAAATTAAATTATAATAAAATGTTTAAAAAAATTTGTTCAAAAAATCTCCAATGTTATTCGCGGAATTTGAAAACATATTAGTTTAAAGGATCATAGTAGGCTATTGTCATTAAATTATTTTAATAATAAATATATAAGGTTCTACGATTAAGGTTAGTTTAAAAAAATATTACGGCTTAATAAATAAATAAATACATGATTTTATTTAATAAATCAAAGACCCTTACAGATTTAGGACGAGTCATAAATAATAAATAAATAATTATAGAGGATATAATAGTGGCATTAAAATAATGAAAAAAACAAATTTAGGTCTTATTCTAAACTAAAAATTATAGTTTAAAAACCATGATAAAATGTTAATTATTACTAAAATGTACTGATGTTATGATGTTAACAAAAATGTATACGCTACGTCTACAGGTATAACTACATACGAGAAAAAATTATCAATTTCTTATTGTCGTATTATACGATATGCGTTGATTAAATACATCTCCTATATAACCCCATGTCTTTAATTAATGCATATCTTATAACGTGACATTGAAAAATTCATGATTTTTTTGTAGAAGTGCCATTTTTTTTTTAACTTTCACCGCACTGTTTTGCAATAATAAACGTTAATGTTGATTGTGTCCAACCAAAATTTTCAATCTGTCATTCTCGTATAGAAGATCCGGCAACACTGGATTACGATCACGTGATTATCTAGGGATATTTGATTTATTTGGTGACTACCAAAATTTTGTTTTTAAAGTTAATAATTAAAAAAAAAGGTTTTCTTCTCTTACTTTTCTGCTTTTTTTTAGACTTTTCCTGCATTCAACAGACTGCGTGTTTTCTGTTGCTTTATTGTTTGTTTCCATACTTTTTTTTAAATTTTTTCTTTGTAGTGAACTTTATTCACAACTCATTTTTAGATTTTGCATATTTTGCATATAGAACTGTCACTGCCACTGTCAACAACCAAAAGCGTTACCATAGAAACCAACTACTAACAACTCGCAATATTGGCGTTTAAATCCTATATGGGATGAATTACTCCACTCGCTCGCGGCTCGTGTCGCAATATTTCTTCCTCATGGAAATGGCCAGAAAATATTTATGTTTTAAATAACCTTGACAAAAATTTATAATTGTAATAATGTAAAAATAGTCAAAAACCTAACTTATATAATCTAGTTAGTTTGTTAAAAAGTTGTCTAATATAGATTTTCTCTTTTTTCCAGTCGTTATCGCTCAAGATGTGCAAGCCGTAGAAGGCAAAAGTGTGAGTTTGCCGTGTGACGTCATGCCACCGGGGCATGACAAAGTGTATATGGTTTTTTGGTTTCAACAAGGCTCCGGATACCCTATATACAGGTGAGTTTGACTTTAACTTTGCCCGAAACTTTAAAAAACATTTTCAACTTTGATATGGTTCTGTAAGGATAAAATTTAAGGTAAATATTTTCTTAAATAATATCTATCTAAGAGTTTATCAAAGTTGGGAATTAATTTTAACTTAAAATATCTAATTATCTTTACAAAATAAACAGTTCATTCAAAAAATATTAAAAATTAGTATTTCAGTAAATTATTAAAATACCAACATAAACTTAATAATATTGGTTAATTAACAATATAACCTATAGGTTGTTTATATTGATTTTTCTTAAAAAAAGTATTTCCAATTATTTTTTTTAACTAAAATCTAAAATTACCAGAAAATATAAAAATATGATAAATCCTGATTATTTTAAATTTAGAAAATAAAAAGGAAATAATAATTATTACCTTAACCAGAACTTAGATGGAAATCGTAAAATAATAAAAAATAATTAATACTTTTTTTTTCCTAAATTTAAAATGCCAATAGAACTGGACCAATCCATTTGAAATAAACCAATGATGATATATTTGTTTACCTATTTATTATTTTTTGAATGTTAAGTTTTTCAGTTATTTTGTATTGGTGCGTCATGACGCGTCAGCCTAATTTGTATTTTGCAGAGATTTGCTTAAACTTAGTATCTTCTTGGTTTTAAAAGATTTTTAGTTTAAACAAAAACCACAAAAGAACATAAAACTATTTATAGACCTACTTAACAGTAAATTAAAAAAAAATAAGTACTATTTTCGCAATAAAAACTTTCTCTTTTTTAATTAAAAAAGTTAAAGATTTAACTCACCTTAAATATTTTATTTTTATATAGTCTTTATAGTATACTATAGTATACTTTCCTTAAAAGTTTTCTTCCACCGTTGTTTTAATAGGTCTTTAAATATTGATATTTTTGTGAATGCTTGAATCCATAAGAAATAAACCTGTCTTTTTCAAAAACATTAGAAGATCTATTTTGTTAATATTGACAACAGTAAAAGAATAATTTTATGTAAATAAAAATGTTTTTTTTTTAATTTTTTAAAATGTTAAAGGTTTTATATTAATATAATAGTATATTATGTATAAAGTTTGTTACACGGATTTAATTAATGATTGTATAGAAAAGTTTATAAACGAGGTGCATACTATACTTTTTCTACGACAAATATTTATTATTATCTTAAAATGATTTCAATCAATCAGCGCTATCTATGAAACAATAGGGGAATCTGTGTGTCACCGTCAAATGTCAAATTTTTATATAAGGTTATAAATCGAAATGTAATTTTTGAAAATTGACAGTTTTCACAAAGAAAGTAAAGAAAATGTTTTATGAGCACTTTACAGTGGAGTCCGTGCCCGAATTTAAGTTATAGTTTACTGCCGGCGAAATTAAAAGGTCAGTACAATGTTCATATAAACTTTTCAAATATTGGCGTTGAGAAACTATTTAATACTTTTGTATTTTTGCATTGAGATAATAAAATAATTTTCACATTTCGTAGATATTATTTTACAAGAGAGGCACTTAATTTTAACGATTGTATGACATTTGACAACTATCAACTAACTTAAAACTATCTTCATCCCGTGACTAAAGCGCCATAAAGTCACAACTTCTCAATGTGTCACTTAGTGTTATGAAAACATGTACGATAAAGGGCCTTTTAAAGGTGGGAGTAGAAAAAATATATTAGATCTTTAATTAATGTGTTTATTTCCACATCATGAATTTTCGGAATAGAGAATTTAAATAATCCTATTATTTTGAATACTGTTAAATACCCGAATATTTTTACCTTATAAAACAAAAATATTAAGAACAAGCTAACACAAATACCACTTATATAACATTTAATTCCCAACCTTAACATAAAACTTAATTGATTTTTTCTTCAAATTTATATGCTGGAAAAATAAAAGTGTAGCATGTTACCTTATTAAGGCGCCCTTTACGAAAGGTCGACAGGCATTTAAAATCACTTTAACATATACAATATCATCAATATACTAATAAATGGAAGAATATCAAATTTTATTGATCACGTGTGACCTAAAGGGTCTTGAACAGCTTTCTCGCCCGTAAACAGAGCTTTATTATTAACCTGTCAGGTCGGCTCTAAGACCGAACAAATATCCTTTGATTATTGTATAAAAATTGTAAATAATGTTAATTTTGGTTAAAGAAGACCATTAATTTTGTGTGTATTGTATCAAAAGACAAAAGATCCATTAAGTAGGTTTTGTAAATAAAAACAAGTTTTCAATTTACAAAATAATGAATTGTCTTTGAAGTATTAAGAAACGAACGCTAAACTATTTTAAAAAATGTTGTAAATAATTTACCAGTTTTATGTAGGTAGTTTATAAATATGGTAAGGATTTTTCACTTAAAATTTAAGTTTTGTATCTTTGTGATGTGCGAATAAAAATAAACTTTGGTGTAAATGTGGAGTACGCCTATTGTCACTTATTAGCAAGGTAGCAGTAAACTGGCAAAATTATTAAAATTGTAAGGAGATTAAAGTTCTTTGCGAAACTTTAGGTTGTTAAATTCTAATTTTCAGCCAACAATTTGACAAAATTAACACATGGATACTCCTTAAACTCCGCTGCAGATCTTTAATATTTCATTATGATGGGAAGACACAAGGAAAACTTTTACACAAGTTTTATCTTTCTCGCGAGAAAGATGCTGATTTTACATTTATTTTAATATAATATGAAACTCAAAGTAAATGCAAATTAAAGCCTTTACACAACAAAAAGGTTTTAGTACAATGTTTTTATTGTTTATCGGATATACTTTGTTGTAAATCTTTTTTCAGCAACTTGCATTCAGAGAATATAAGCTGCAAAAAGTTCATAAATTTATTATTCTTACTTTGAAACATCATACAAAGACATGATGTTTCCTGTTACATTTGGAATATTTAATTATTGAAAAATTATAACAACTGCTGTAAAATGTGATTTTAAATTCGGCTTCAAACATAATTAAATATGCCCTAACTCTCAAAAACAATTAATTAATGAAATATTTTGTGAGGAAATTTTACTTAATTTAGATGAGCATAAAATGTGTCTTTGAGATTCTTATTATTCTTATTTTATCGATTTTAAAACATTAAAATTTAATTTTAAATTTAATAGGCTTTGATATTTTTAATAAATTGTATTTTAATTGTATTCTTAAATAAGTTAAAACAGAATTTATAACTTTATAAATTTGAGTATTTTTTTTTCTTTCTTTGTATTATTGGCTTTGTTTGGGATAATTAGTTAGCTTGTTTAATTTTTGATCCTTTATACGCCCACGTGTTTAATAACGTGTACCTTCAAATAAATAATTTAATTTTTTTATATCAATTTACCTCTTACTCTTTAAAAGGACAGTCTAATATTGTTAAATTATCTGTTACTGCTTTAGTAATTCTGGATCCCGAAATATCGTAAAATAATAAATAATTATTAGTACATAAATAGTTATTTATGTCATTAGGTTAAGAAGTAAGGCTTTTTGTGCTAAGCTCAAGGTTTGAAGGCTGACGCGTAGCGGAGGCCTACAATTGAGCGAAGCACAAAAAGGCACTTCTTGGCCGAATGGCATACAACATTTTATCTTCAAAGCACTTTATATAGGTCAATTTAAATCAAAATCAAAGCGACCTAACCTCACTTTTTTAGAATCTCATTTATTTATTAGCTAAAGATTACATTAAATGTACAACATAATTGCTTTTAGAAGCAGTAATAGTTTGACAATACCTAGCAACATGATTTAAGTAGAAATGGATTTTTGATATTACATTGAATTTAATTAACTGTTTAATAAATAGGTAGGTATCTAATTTCAATTTGTTTGGATTTTTATTTAAAAAATAAATAGTTTGGAATGTTTCAGCTGTGTTTAACATTTAATTTCACTAAAAACATAAAGCAAATTAAAACTTAAAGATAATTAAAATCGTAGAAAAAGAATCGTGTGTTTTCTTGGGTCCTAACGTCACTTTTTGTTTTATTATTCATATTTAATTTTACAATAATTTAATGAAAAATATTAAACAATAACAGTAAAACAAACAAATTAGTGCTTATTATAAATAAATAAAACCAGTTTAGTACGTTAATTTCTTAGGAAAGGTTTAATTTGTCAAAACAATACCTTTAGCGAGAAAAAATCGAACTAATTACTTGCCTCATAAAATTTTTTATCGGCCTAGGCGATAACAAGATATTTCTTTATCGAATGTTGACAACAATAAAGTTTAAATTATAGACCGCGTAGAGATAAAGATAATTATTGGTTTTGTATATTGTTTTATAAAGTAATAACAATCAATAAAGAAAAAAAATAATTAAATAAAAAAATAATGAGAACAATAAAATGCATTTTTTTTTAAATTGAACCTTTTTCTGGATTAAATATATTGTAGTGAAATTTCTTAGTTCTTTCGCTTCTACCATAATAATAATTATGGTAATTATTATTATTATTATATTAATTATTAAAAACATATTCTTTTTAACAAATAGAATGAATCAACATTAAATTTTATTTATAATTTTATGCCAAAATTTAGATATATAGACATAGACCAACAAAAATCTGCCAACATCGAATCAAACCTCTTTCCTCTATAACGATTTTCCATTTCCATTATTGTTTGATGCTCTTCTGATTCGGTGGACAGCTGATTTTCGAATAGGTCAAGATGTGCATGGAGAAAATGTACTCTTAGTGACATGTTTCCACCCATTTTTAATTTTTGTTTTATTTTTTATTATTTATTTTTAATTTATTGTTATGACAACAATTTCCTACCAGTTAATTGGTTTAAATTAATAAATAACGGTTTTTCGGGTTCCAAAATTTATAAAACTTTATAAAAATCGATATTAAAACAAAACCTGAATCAATCTAAACATTCCGTAAACGCAAAAATGCATTCTTTGGATAGGAGAAACGAAACCCACTTTCAGAACCCCATAATTTTTTTGTTTTGGTTTAAATTAATAAATAAAGGTTTTTCGGGTTCCAAAATTAATAAAACCTAAAATCGATATTAAAAAAAAAACCTGAATCAATCTAAACATTCTGTAAACGCAAGAATACATTCTTTGGATAGGAGAAACGAAAACCACTTTTAGAACCCCATAATTTTTTTGCTGTTGCACTGTGTAATAAAAACTTTAATAATGTCAATCTTTTCTATAAATGATATAATAATTACTTTAATGGGCTTATAAAGCTTTAGTAACACTTTATATTTAATTAAAGTCTTACGTCTAGCTATTTGAATGCGCAGGTGTGAAATAATTAATAAGTGCACAGTTGAAACACATACACCATTAATGGTGTCATAAGTGTTTTCCTATGCTTTATGATTCTCAGTGTTCCGACTATTATTGCCTGTATTTAATGGAAGTTATATCTTCAGGTCATTTAGTATGCAAATTATCCTCGGTAAGCCAAAGCATACGAGACCCGTACCACCATTATTAATTCACACTTTAGAAATATTTAGATTGGTGCAATAAGTCACCTAATATGATATTATGCATGTGTTATGCGCGGTCAATTCGAAGAAGTGTTTTTGTTTATGTAAAGGTTACCAATCTGCAAATTCTTATAAATATTAATGAGGCTACTTACTTGGTATATTTAACCAAATAATTAAAAAACAGAAAATGTATAGCTATACTCTATCATGTAAAATATGAAGGCAAAACATTTTATCTACTTCCTCATTGATGAACCGTGACTTTATGGCATTTTAGTCACGTAAACAGGAAACAGTGGCTTTAAAGCTTTTTAGCCAAAGGTTAAAGTTAGCTATATTATAAATTGGGAAAAAGTGAGGTTAAATTAGGGTGACAGTTGGCAGATGTCAAGTTATTAACAATTAAAATTTGCTTTAAATTCTGTTTTGTGTTCGTCGTAGATAAAGTATAGTATGTAACTCGTTTATAAACTTTTCTAGACACTCGCTCGCAAGCTTCGCTTGTGCTTAATTAAACTCGTAACTAAAATGTCGTTTATGAAACCTTATGCATAATATACTATTTTTTCCTTCTACATTGACAAGCTGTAACATTCGGGTGATAGTTGACAAGTGTCAAATACAGGGTAAAGCCAATTTTATTTGTTAAATACAGGGTGTTTCATAATATATGCGCAGGACTTCAGAATGTGATAGCTCATCCAAAAAGATGAAACAAGTCGCCATTAACTTACCCTCTAAAATGCACAATTTTCGAGAAACAGGGTGTTGAAATTTTAGAAAAAAAATCGTTTTTTTCGATTATCTCTGGAACCGTTTGTCGTGCAAAAAACAGCTTTTGTAAGCATTTTCTACTCATAATAAGCTATGTTTTGTGCCATTTTTTACTCATAATTGGTGAAGATTTTGAAGGGGTAGCGGGTGTTTTTCTCCTCAACTTTAACACCCCTAAAAAAAGTACGGTTTTGTGAGGCCCATTCGAACCGCCAATGTTTTTTACACAAAAAAGGTACTCTTGGTCATAAGCTCTAAAAATGACCGTTTTCGAGAAAAATCAACTTTTATGTTTAAAAATTATTACTAATTAAACAAAATTTATTTACCGTACATTTTTCAGGGGCCTAGAAGTTGAGGAGAAAAACACCCGCTACCCCTTCAAAATCTCCACCAATTATGAGGCACAAAACATAGCTTATTTTGAGTAGAAAATGCTTACAAAAGCTGTTTTTTGTACGATAAACGGTTCCGGAGATATTCGAAAAAAACGATTTTTTTTCTAAAATTTCAACACCCTGTATCTCGAAAATTGTGCATTTTAGAGCGTAAGTTAATAGCGACTTTTTTTTATCTTTCTGGATGAGTTATCACATCCTGAAGCCCTGCGCATATATTATGAAACACCCTGTATTTAACAAATAAAATTGGCTTTAAATTATGTTTTGTTTTCGACGTAGATTTAGTACGTATGCAACTCGTTTTAAAAACTTCTCTAGACAAATGGCGTTTATTATATTATACTATTTTATTATAACATTTTTTATTATATGTATATTATATGTATATTATATCATTATAATATTATAATAATAAAAAAAAATCGTTTTAAATGAAACACACTAATATATATATATCGTCGCCTTCAGGAGAAAATTGCTTAACTCCATGTTGTAAAATTTTACAGGAGGAAAGAAAAACATATTAAAGGTGTATTGGTGTATCTCCACATTACCGCCAAAAAATTGTTTAATGGAAAATTACGTATCTCCAATATGTACTTTATGTTAATAAAAGTAACCTTAAATTATTCATGGTACCTTAACTTTACACACTATACAATCTTTCATACTTACATACAGAAAAAATAACTAGGCAATAACTTATACTTGTCAATGGCACTGATTTGTATATTGGAGTTAGGCATTATTCCCTGGACGCTCCTCCACGATTGGAGATACGTATATTTCTTTTTCTAAATTTAAAATTAACGGTTTATTTTAGGACTTCTGTAACTTGCATATAAATTAGTTACAGTTTTATCTAACAGATGCCACTAAAATACAATTTTAATGAAAATGTGGAGTTACGTGATTTTCTCCTGAAGGCGACGATATATATATATATATGGGTGATTCTACAAAAGTTGGGCAACTTTTGACTTCATTTTGTTTATATAGTTTTCGGAGAAAATTAAACAGTATTTTGTTATGAGAACAAATATAATATAATAAATATACTGTTCCAGGCCGGGCCAGTCACTTTTTCAAACAGTTTCCGAAATATCTGTTTTCTAAATTTGAATGCAATTGCAACTTTGAGCATAGTATACATTAAATATCTTAAAATCAAATAATACCACGCATTAGTGGCGGCTGGTGGATTTTGGGTATACCGATATCTGAATTATTAGATATGGGACCCACACCAAATTTATAGTTTATAATTTATAAGTTTATTATGACATTAAATAAACAATTTCTGCGCAAGCAGAATTTAAATTGAAGTTTGCGAAAAAAAGATAACCGAAAGATGGAACATGGAACTGACGACACAGTACTGATAAAAATTTGAGATTATAATTCGGAATTAAGGATTTTACTAATCTTTTTTATTAGTGGATGCTACTTATCAACAAATCACATATAGCCTTATATAAATTGGAGCTATACGTGCATTCACCACAACTTCGCCGCTTGCATTGTTTTCAAGATGACTGTGGTGCAAAGGGCGGGCTCTGTAGGTAATTTTTTACCAACAATTGAGTTAAAACGAGGACATTTAAACTTCAATATTTCACATTGGACATTGGACATTGGACATAGAACTGACGGGTAAAAGTGAGTACAAAGATTATCAATTTTTTAAAAATTGCTATTATTCGAATCTATGATAAAATATGAAAAAAACATTATACAATGTTTTATAGTTTGTGGTGAAATTGAAAAATTTAAGATAAATTGAATATATTTTAAAATAAAGTCACTCAAATATTTGATTCAGGAGTTGTGACACACCAAGGTACTGATGTTTTGAATATTTATTATATTTTTCTATAAACGTGCTTTTGGAAAAATACATTAAAATTGGATGGACAAGTTAAAAAAACAGGATCTTTTGTAATATACTAAAATATTTACAAAAAATATTAAAATACCCTATTTACTGATGACATGAAGTTGTCCAACTTTTGTAGAATCACCCATATATATATATATATATATATACATGCACGGCTATCAATACGAAGCCCGGTGCATTACACTGGCTAGTCGAAGCCCGGTAATGCGGGACGGGGCGGTTAACTGTTCGTTGGTGCATAAACAACAAGAGACACACTCCGCTGTGTATCAGAAGCCCTGCGGTGTTGCCAATGTCTAAATTTATAATTATAGGCAAATTTGATTTAAAATACCTAGACTATACCTAAACTTAACTTATATTTTTGAACAATGACGTAGGTATACTTAAATATTTAATAAAATTGTTGAATTGTAATTATTATAATAAAAATTATTATAATAATAATTATTATTAAATTAATTATAAGTCATTATTTAAAAATATTGTCTAAATTTATAATTATAGGCAAATTTGATTTAAAATACTTTTACTTTAACTTAACAATATTCTTAAATAATGACGTAGGTATACTTAAATATTTAATAATATTGTTGAATTATAATTACTATAATAATAATTATCGTTAAATTATAATTATTTATATTATAATTATTTAAAAGTATTGTTGAATTTAGGTACCTATAGGTATAAACATTTCATTTATTTTGTTTATACATCATAATTTTGAAAAGGTTTAAATATCTTATACAGGGTGCTCTACAAGCTCTATGGCAAACTTTGTCAGATGATAGCTGGGTTAATTATAAACATTTTTTCTTAAATGACATGGATGCGTTTCGTTTTTGTATAAAAGTTAAGCCTTTAAAAAATATATTTCCATATGTTAATAAAAAATATACAAATATACCAATAATTATAATTATTATAAGAATTATTGTTGAGGTTAGGTAATTTTGTGTAAAACTTAAATGGGAATCAATACAAGTGAAACTGACTGAATATTTTTTTCATGAATTATAAAGACATCTAGTTTTTTTAAATTATTAGATTTAAAAACACCAAAAATTCTAAAAAATCTAAATAATGACGTATAATTTAATACACTGCCCGACAAAATTATCGCATAATAAATATAAAAAAATTAACTCTAAAACGCCTTTACCAATCTTTATGGTCTTAGGTCTTTTAAATCAAATTTGCCTATAATTATAAATTTAGACAATATTTTTAAATAATGACTTATAATTCATTCAATAATATAATAGTTTTTATTAAAATAATTATAAATCACACTATTTTTAAATACACTGCCCTACAAAATTATTGCATAATAAATAAAAAAAATTAACTCTAAAACGCCTTTACTAATCTTTATGAAATTTTGGATAAAAATACTTCAACTTATATCTCAATTTACGTTTTAGAGGGTTTTTCGAGAAAATATGTTTAAAGCCTTTTTATTTAATAATGAAAAAATGTTCGAAATATAACTTTTAGGGAATTTTTTTAAATAAATAAAAAATATTCTGTTAAAGAGCGTATTTTTTAGTACACCCTGAAAATTTTGTACAAATCAAACGAACATTAACGAAGATACAGCGCTTCAAAGTCGGTAAAAATGACGCCTTTTTGATTATTTTGCTGAAAAGTGGTCATTTTTCACGACTTTGAAGCGCTGTATCTTCGTTACTGTTCGCTTGATTTGTACAAAATTTTCAGGGTATACTAAAAAAAATACGCTCTTTAAAAGCATATTTTTTATTTATTTAAAAAAATTCCCTAGAAGTGATTTTTCGAACTTATTTTCATTATTAAGTAAAAAGGCTTTAAAAATATTTTCTCGAAAAACCCTTGAACACGTAAATTGAGATATAAGTTGAATTATTTTTATCCAAAATTTCATAAAGATTAGTAAAGGCGTTTTAGAGTTAATTTTTTTTATTTATTATGCAATAATTTTGTAGGGCAGTGTATTTAAAAATAGTGTGATTTATAATTATTTTAATAAAAACTATTATATTATTGAATGAAATATGTCATTATTTAAAAATATTGTCTAAATTTATAATTATAGGCAAATTTGATTTAAAAGACCTAGACCATAGTTGAGGAGCATTCGTGGAAAACCGGCTATATACATTTTAATAAATGTTGGGAAAATTTAGGAAAACTAAACCAAATTAAAAGTTGAAAAATAAAAAAAAGAAGTGGGGAATATTGCTATTTAGTTTAGCATCCTATAAACAAGAAAAATGTATTACCAACCAAATATTGTTTTATAGCTACATTATAAAGTTAAAGCTGCCTTTTATCCAATAAAAATCATAGATAAAATATTACTTTAACCAAGACGGTTGATAAAATAATATTGTAATGGTAAGTATAAATGGACAATTCTTATCTAAAAGGAACCAAGCGCCAAAAACTATTTTTGGACTTAACAAAATTTTTTGTAAAATAACTCATTTTTAATAATGCTCAAAAAGTTTATCATTATTTAGAACTTCTTTTAAATTATTGAGAGGACTTTCAAATTATAATTAAGTTTTTGAGCAGCATTAAAAATGAGTTAGGTATATACAAATAAGTTTGTTAAGCTCCGAACAAGTTTTTGGTTCCTTTTAGATAAGCACTATCGAAATAAAGAACCCAATTTCTTATTGTTGTTTGGTCGTGTGGTCGTTGTTTGCCATGTATAAATAAATTGACCAGTTGTGAATGTTAATTGACAAATTGCCATGAGAAGCTATCTGTCAAAAAGCAGTTTTTGCAATTCAATGTTACATTAAAATGATATTTAATAAAAATAATTTTTAATTTATTAGGTGTAGTACCGCCCTCGGTGGTGTGGTACCGCCCTCGGTGGTGTAGTAGTTAGCACTGCGGACTACAAGCCGAGAGGTCGTGGGTTCGAATCCCACCAGGGGTATGGTTGTTTATTTGTGTTTGTCATTGTGTACTTCTGTAATTGGGCCTGGTGCCTGTTGAAAGCACATTAAAAATAATAAAAAAAATAAAATAAAATACCGCTATTGGAAATTTTTTAAATAAATTAAAAATTATTTTTATTAAAATTGGAAATGTTTCAAATAAATTAAAAAATATTTTTATTTAAATTATTTAAATGTAACATTGAATAATAATAATAATAATAATATATATAAATCCCCTTGTTTCCCCAATTAAAACTATGTAAAATATCTGGACAACTTGTAAAACCGCCCCAAAGAAAAATGCACTCCAAATAATATTTCAAAAATAAATAATTCTTTAAAATTAAGTGTATTACGAAAGTATTTAACAAAACATTGCCTTTTAATCCACGCCATGTAGTGAACAAAACGTAATTTTGGGAATATAACATTTATTTTGAAAATCAGTAGATACAAATTTAAGAATCCCGCATTATTTTCCCCGCCTTCCTATCAAAAAGTCATCGAGCGTATAGTCCCCATTGTTGCCAGATGTACGGGCTTCGTATACTGCGTAATACTTATACAAAGCTGTATATAATCTCGTTTGACTCGTGAGCCCCCTACCGCCAAAGCATTGGAACTAAGGGTGTATATTTTGATAGGTTTGAATGGCATTAGGAAGCCCACCACTTTTTCGCCATTGAAACAAGGGGGCATCACTTAACTCTAAAACAAATTTATACACGCTAATTTTAGGAAGCCCGATTTCGGGCTTCGTAAAAACCGAGTGGGCTTCGTTTATACTGTAGAATGTAACGTTTCGGGCTTGGTAATGTAGGATTGCATATCTATATATATATATATATATATATATATATATATATATATATATATATATATATATATATATATATATATATATATATATATATATATATATATAACCCGAAAAAGCTTTAATTTTATTTGATAAAATATGTTTTGTTTACCGAAAATCCCAATGGCAATATTTGAAATAAAACCCTTTTAAGAAAAGAAAAAGTTCTCGAAGAAAGAGTATGGAAGGCAATGCGTGCATATGAATATGTATGTGTATATATTTCGATATAAAGTATTCCAATAGAAGTGTTGCAATTTAACGGTCTGAAATATATACTTCAGTTTTACATTTAAAGGGTACGTGATCGAAGTCAAGAAAATCCTACCTTGAAACCAATAGTATGGGAAGTGAAGCGAAAATAGAATAATTTCATATGAAACTTATTGTGAAGGTTCTCATACTACAAACTCTCTGGAATTTTTTGTATTTGCCAACAATAGAATGCCCTCCTGTTTTCCTTCCAACTCCACGCTTCGATACGTATTGGTTCAAGTCTAATGCTTTTTTTCTAATTGGTTTTGAGTGCCTGTACTTTAGAGTTTCAGTTTCAGATTCAAACTAGCTTTTAGGGTGCCTTAAAATTTGCCTTTTTTAAATCTTGCATTAACACATATTTTACTATATTTTTAGAATTATTATTAAAAATCAAACTTTTAGAGGTCGCTTCAAATTTTTGAAAATAATAAAATTTATTATTTAAGGTTTTTAAATTAGGAATTTTATTTTAAAGAGAAAAAGTTTTGTGATATAATTTAAGCTTAAATATTGAAAAAACTGCGATATTCCTCTTTTGGGTTAAAATTTCTGCGTTTTAATGGTGTTTAGTTTACAAAATAGTAATGTAAGTGGTATTTATCAACAAAATGTTAGGGTGTGGAATCTACTGATTAATTATCACATAGGCTGCAAAAATAATTTAGACCAATTGCATAAAGTTTTTTACCTCAAAGTCTGTAAAAAATCCGTTTGGACAAATCAACAAATTTTTTTTACTTTTACTTTCTATAGAAATAACTATTAGTAAACTAATAATTATTTATTACCGTTTTAAAAATAAAGTTATGCCTTATTGTTGTCATAAAGCCGAGAAGTAATTTTTTTGTGCCAAGCTTTAAGTTTAAAGCACAAAATAAAACTATACGTCAATCGTACTTACAATTGGACGGCTTTCTGCAGAATGGGACCAACCCACACCATGATGAAACTGAGAAAAAAGCTATCAAAGATTTTAATAATTTTAAAATTACCTGTTAATTTTATGCCGATTTTGGACTTACGGAGGTTTAAGGGATATAATTTAATAATTTCATCAGGTGGATTTTGTGATGTTATGTGTAAGGGTGACGAAAAAAATGGGCTTTTGTTGGTTGGTTCCTTTCTGCAATTTATGAAAACTACTATCTGATGTATGTATGTATTTAAAGAAAAGCGACAATTATTTATTTCCAAACAAAATACAACTGATATTACTATTATAATGGTAATATGAATTAATTTTGATTCTATTTGAAATTCGTCCACATCATCTTCCAACCCCACCTCATCTTGTAAGCTACCAAAAAAATGCATCAAGACTTTATATTTTGCAGAAGCAGGAAATCTTGAAAGACTTTTGTAGTGGGTCTACCAGCCTGCTTTTTTACAAAAAAGATCCAACCCACTTGCAAATATTCTACAGATTCTAATTCTGGATTAGTAATCCACACTATTATTGAATGTTGGTTGGTTCAATGATTAATAGATTTCACTACACTTGCATTTTGGCTATGACCTATTTTGCAGATAAATTATACATACTTAATTAGTTCATAGGCTAAATATCTCGATTTTTTTGGTTTTGTGGGTTGGTTCCTTTCTGCAGAAAGGCGTCCAATTATAATAACAATTATTTAAAGTATACAGTGGGGCTAGATAGCTTCAGAGCTGTCAGCAGAATTTTTGACGCTTAAAGATAAAATGTGTAAAAGTGTATTTTTAAGTTCAATATAAAAATACACTTATTAGCCTTATATATAAATATATTTTATTATAAATGTTGTTTTTTAATAATGTTATTTAAATTAAGACTATTTGAGTTATTTTTGAAATATTTGTTAATGCTTGCAAGCCCAATAACGCTACATAACCAACATACCTATTTAAATCTAAATTACAAAATACCAGGAATATTTTGATTATCAGTCACCAGGAATTTTTAATACATTACCTAATTTATAAACCTTTATGAATCTATTAATAATTAAAACATTTTTACAAAAAATTAATTAAATAATTTAAAAATTTCCAACGTGTTTTCTTAACCAATACCAATAATTATGCATCGACTTTCAATATAGTTTTATGTTTTAATGTAAACATCAAATTTATAATTTATAATAAATATCCGCAATATAGGAGATTTAATCAAAGTTTTTTATATCAAACAAAAGAAAGACATAAACGTTGAGTAGGATGTATAGTATATATTGTATACTATACATTGTACAGTGTGCGCATTCTTGCCGAACTTTAAGGTTATTTCTTTTACTGCATTTATAACATAAAATGAAATACCTCCACAAGAATGCCAGTATCCCGGAGAATCGTGAACAACTGTAAGAATGTCCAGAATTCTCATGAAATTACAATCAAACACAATCTTGGTTGTACATCTGCTAAAGCAAAAGGATATGTCATCTTGAGATGTAATGAATAAGAACCTTTATATAACACCCTGCTAACCGCATGCTGGGTCAAAAGTGATTTATTTTATTTTGGGAGATAGATAACAAAACAGTTTTCAGAGACAATATTTTATGTACTCTTGCCGCGCAATACAAAAATCTGGTAACTCCACTTACCAACATAAAAAAACGGACAGTAGAAATTGGCCAGAATTTTAATATTGATTTCCTTAAAATGAATTAGTCAAAAATAACTAATTATAAGTAATATTTGACTAAGTTCTAGTTATATATTTTTAAGTTTTAAAAAACAAATTTATGTTTGTAATGGTTTAAACTGAAAAAAATAAGCTGTTGAAACAACAAAAAAATATTAATTCAACTCTTTATGCACTTTAAATACATGTTTACTTAACCATCTAAAAATGTCAAATTATATTGTTTAATTGAACAACAAATAACAGTTAAATGAACAAAATGAGAATATTTGTTCTAATCTGCTAATTTGGTTAATTTAACATTATTAGGGTGTTAAGGTAAATGTCCAGGTAACCTTTTTAGCATATTCACTTAACACCAATAAAATGTTAAATTAAAATAATTTGCGCTAATGTTCCAAAACTGTTGGGTTAACATTCTGAAAATATAAAAGTAAAATTCTATATAAAGAGAAAGAATTAAACCCTCACCTCGCCAGAGTTTTTGTTTTGAGTGCGTTCCACCTACTATAAATACCGACAGACAGCTGTTTCGACCTATATATTCGGGGTCTTATCAGTGTCGGGCAATTTGGTGTAGTGGAAGTTCCACTGTGGAACACACCCAAAACAAACGGCTACCTGAGCTTATATACCTTATATCGTAAGCCAACTGTGGCGAGATGTAACAACACGTGATCAACACCGTCTAATGACGTGGCGTGGGTGTTCGAAGCGCCCTTCACGGCAATTTCATGAATGCAAATTTAATATTTTAAAGTAACATTTACAATTTGTTAAATGAACAAATTGAATGTTTTGGATTTAAGACAAACTAAACGTTAATTTAATAGTTTTTTTTTAGGTAATCCTAAAAATTTCAGTGTTTGATTTAACTAATTCCAGCTAACAAATCAAAATAGGATAAACATTTTAATTCAAAAAATTAGTTTAAGTTAATTTAATCTTTTAACTGTCAATTGAACAAATAAACTTTGACAAACTCTGACTATTGCTTTGACACCAAAATATAGATTAATCCAATAGGTTTTTTGATGAAACAACATTTTCAAAAATGACATTTATGTAAACGTTAACTAAACTACATTATTTTTTTCGGTTTATTGCTTGTTGATTAATTATAATACAATACAATATATATTGCATGAGCATAAGTAAAATGAGTTGAGTTAAAATATTTTAAACAATATATTAATAAAATTTAATGCATGATAAATGCAATTACTATTAAAGGCTTCTCATAGTATACCTCTTTGTTAACTTGTAAATAAACCTTTCAACATTATAATTGTTGGTTTAGTTAGTTACTCCATCAGTCAAATTTTTTTGAAAAATATCTCTATAACTATTAAAGATAGAAACACGATTTAAAATGCAATAGCTTCAGAATTTTACGTTGAATTTAAAAATGCAATAATATTCATAGGGTTCCATTTAAAAAGCAAAGTTACTGTTACTTTCGGTTCAAACAAAACTGACAGCGCATTACAAATATTTTAGAAAATTGATTACATCTCGCTATAGCAGCAACCAAAATTTTCTTATAAACCATAAATGAATCAGATAGGTAAATCACCCTGTATGTTTTTAAGATCAAGATCTTCGTTGTAAATTTAATTTGTATTTAAAACCCAAAGAAATGTCGTTGGTGGGATCATTTGATTGCACTGGGAAAAAACCCAATTAAACCTAATTAGTTCCTACAAGAAAACTCAAATATAAAGAGTCATTATGTTATGTAGTATCCAAGTCCAAAGTTTTAAGTTTATTTCTTGCTACCTGGCAAAACTGTTAATAATCATGCTTCACGAACTCATTAAGGTATAACAATACTAACATGATTTAATTCGTTGAGACGTTAACATTTCTTAATTGTATTGTTTTACTTATTTGTTTTTGAAAAGATTATTCTGGGGGAAAATATCTGCTATAGGCAATTTTATAATTAGAGAATAAGTTTAAGGGTTTGTTTCACGGGTGGATTATTTGTTGCTTATATTATATTTTTAAATAAAGTATACGCTAAAGAAGCATCGCTAGTAACGCCACCACGTGGCAGTTATCATCGTAACCAGAATTTAGATTTTAATAAGCAGCTGTCAAACGCGTATGTTACAAACGAGTGTTTTTGACAATAAAGCCGGAAAATGTTAAAAATATCTTGGAAAAACCGAGATGAAATCCTGCATTGAGTTTTTACCGGTTTCCCAATAAACATTGAAAATCCGAATAAATAAATAAATTGCATACTCCTGTAAATATAAATTGTACCTATTAGATACAATAAATACACATTGTAGTAATTATTTACTTGAAACATTTTAATTCAATAAAAATCATAAAAACAAATAAGTCGTCTAAATTCAAACAGCATTTAGCATTATTAAAAGCGTTAAATAACAAAGTCTCTATCAACAGTAAAATACCAAGAAACGGTATTATATTATTTATTATATATAATTTTAAGTTGTAATGAATTAGTAAGTATATTTTGTCGTTTAAAATGCAGTTGTTGGCGTTTTTATGATTTTTATTGAATTAAAATGTTTCAAGTAAATAATTACTACAATGTGTATTTATTGTATCTAATAGGTACAATTTATATTTACAGGAGTATGCAATTTATTTATTTATTCGGATTTTCAATGTTTATTGGGAAACCGGTAAAAACTCAATGCAGGATTTCATCTCGGTTTTTCCAAGATATTTTTAACATTTTCCGGCTTTATTGTCAAAAACACTCGTTTGTAACATACGCGTTTGACAGCTGCTTATTAAAATCTAAATTCTGGTTACGATGATAACTGCCACGTGGTGGCGTTACTAGCGATGCTTCTTTAGCGTATACTTTATTTAAAAATATAATATAAGCAACAAATAATCCACCCGTGAAACAAACCCTTAAACTTATTCTCTAATTATAAAATTGCCTATAGCAGATATTTTCCCCCAGAATAATCTTTTCAAAAACAAATAAGTAAAACAATACAATTAAGAAATGTTAACGTCTCAACGAATTAAATCATGTTAGTATTGTTATACCTTAATGAGTTCGTGAAGCATGATTATTAACAGTTTTGCCAGGTAGCAAGAAATAAACTTAAAACTTTGGACTTGGATACTACATAACATAATGACTCTTTATATTTGAGTTTTCTTGTAGGAACTAATTAGGTTTAATTGGGTTTTTTCCCAGTGCAATCAAATGATCCCACCAACGACATTTCTTTGGGTTTTAAATACAAATTAAATTTACAACGAAGATCTTGATCTTAAAAACATACAGGGTGATTTACCTATCTGATTCATTTATGGTTTATAAGAAAATTTTGGTTGCTGCTATAGCGAGATGTAATCAATTTTCTAAAATATTTGTAATGCGCTGTCAGTTTTGTTTGAACCGAAAGTAACAGTAACTTTGCTTTTTAAATGGAACCCTATGAATATTATTGCATTTTTAAATTCAACGTAAAATTCTGAAGCTATTGCATTTTAAATCGTGTTTCTATCTTTAATAGTTATAGAGATATTTTTCAAAAAAATTTGACTGATGGAGTAACTAACTAAACCAACAATTATAATGTTGAAAGGTTTATTTACAAGTTAACAAAGAGGTATACTATGAGAAGCCTTTAATAGTAATTGCATTTATCATGCATTAAATTTTATTAATATATTGTTTAAAATATTTTAACTCAACTCATTTTACTTATGCTCATGCAATATATATTGTATTGTATTATAATTAATCAACAAGCAATAAACCGAAAAAAATAATGTAGTTTAGTTAACGTTTACATAAATGTCATTTTTGAAAATGTTGTTTCATCAAAAAACCTATTGGATTAATCTATATTTTGGTGTCAAAGCAATAGTCAGAGTTTGTCAAAGTTTATTTGTTCAATTGACAGTTAAAAGATTAAATTAACTTAAACTAATTTTTTGAATTAAAATGTTTATCCTATTTTGATTTGTTAGCTGGAATTAGTTAAATCAAACACTGAAATTTTTAGGATTACCTAAAAAAAAACTATTAAATTAACGTTTAGTTTGTCTTAAATCCAAAACATTCAATTTGTTCATTTAACAAATTGTAAATGTTACTTTAAAATATTAAATTTGCATTCATGAAATTGCCGTGAAGGGCGCTTCGAACACCCACGCCACGTCATTAGACGGTGTTGATCACGTGTTGTTACATCTCGCCACAGTTGGCTTACGATATAAGGTATATAAGCTCAGGTAGCCGTTTGTTTTGGGTGTGTTCCACAGTGGAACTTCCACTACACCAAATTGCCCGACACTGATAAGACCCCGAATATATAGGTCGAAACAGCTGTCTGTCGGTATTTATAGTAGGTGGAACGCACTCAAAACAAAAACTCTGGCGAGGTGAGGGTTTAATTCTTTCTCTTTATATAGAATTTTACTTTTATATTTTCAGAATGTTAACATTCACACACCCTAATAATGTTAAATTAACCAAATTAGCAGATTAGAACAAATATTCTCATTTTGTTCATTTAACTGTTATTTGTTGTTCAATTAAACAATATAATTTGACATTTTTAGATGGTTAAGTAAACATGTATTTAAAGTGCATAAAGAGTTGAATTAATATAATAATATATATATATATAATATAAATAAGTCGTCTAAATTCAAACAGCATTTAGCATTATTAAAAGCGTTAAATAACAAAGTCTCTATCAACAGTAAAATACCAAGAAACGGTATTATATTATTTATTATATATAATTTTAAGTTGTAATGAATTAGTAAGTATATTTTGTCGTTTAAAATGCAGTTGTTGGCGTTTTTATGAGAACTAAAATATAAAAATATTTAATTTTAAGGTTATGTTTGGACAACAATTATTTTTTGTTAGATAGATAGATAGAACAAATATACGTTTGGCAAAACATGAAAACGAAACGATTTAGTTCTTGAATTTTATTTACAACTAAAAACACAAAAATTCAATAATTTAATAATTCACCATGATTACTTAGATAAAATACAGACACTAACTTAACTATATAAGGGTTTGGTTTCTTAAGTAATAATATAAGGAATAATACATCGAAATCAAGTACTTAACCAAAGTTTAGCAGTTTTTACTTGCAACGCGAACCACAAATAATAAATTGAAATCAAGTAAGAAAAAAACGAATTATTTATTAAAAATGATGTGCAGTTCTTAGACTTTAAATGTATTGTTGACAATTCAAACAATTTAACCAATAAATGGTTAAATGGTTAAATCAACATTTTTTGCTCATTCAATAAAAACAATGTTTACTTGGACTTAAATGATAAAATATAAATGTTTTAACAAATTAAAATTTCAGAAATTTATTTTAACCTTTAAACCCTTTTTTGGTCCAACCGCTAAAAATATTAAAATGAAATACTCGGATTATTAAAATAATATTATATATTAATATTAATATACAACATTTAGGCAATTGATTTAACTCTCCGTATGAGTTAAATTAACAGTCTTACTCTCGGTTGAATTATCTTTACATTAAAGTAATAAGATAAAAATTTTGACAAAATATCTTGCAATTTTAGAATAATTACTAAGATATGTTGACTCAATATTCTTAGTTTGTAAAGGCAAAATAGAAAAGAACATCGCTTCAATAATTTTACATATTTGTTTAATTTTTGTGTGTGCATCCATTTAACTAATAAAAAATGATTTAATCAAATTCCTTAACAATATTTATTCAATATACGTTTAGTGTTGGTATAGTGATTTAAATAAAATTGACTATTACAATAACATTTTTAATTTGACATTCTCAAAATATTTATTGAAAATAAAATTTAAGTTTATGTCAACAAAATGTTTATTGATTTAATATTTCTAAAACTTTTGATTTATTAAATTTATTTCTCTCAGTGTATGTTTAGGCATACTTTCTTATTGTTTTTGTTTAAACCTTTTAAAAACGTTTAACCATCCTATTGGGTAACAATCTTTTTTTTAATCATTTTATAGAATGTGTAGTTTTCTACTCGAATTCAATTGAGAGTGACTCATTCTTAAACCATCGAGAAAATAATTTTCTCTGCAGTTACTGTCCAATGAAACGACAAGATTTTGCTTTTCTGTTGAGAAAGTGTAAGTGACATTTGTCAGATTTATTTACCTATTTTTAAAAATTCTTTAACAAAATTATAGAAAGGATAGTGTTTAAGAAAGTTGTCCATTTCCACTCGGATAAATTATTCAACTCGCCATACAGTGATATCGCAAATTTCATCCTCGTGAAAATAGCCAACTTACTCAATCGTTGAACAATATACTATTGTTTGATAACTTTGATGAAAGTAATATCCTCAGAGCATTCAATAATTCCAAATTTTTAATTTAATATTGTTATACCTACTACAAAAAAATTATATTTCTTATAAGGATATATAATTATTCAAAAATGTAATAAATCATAAACGTTTAGCAATGCAGAAATGATTTGAAGCTAAAGAAGTAGTAAATTAGTTACACTTTAATAAATATATTAAATTCTTCATCACAATGTTTATTATGAGAAACATTATTACGTGGAAATTTTAATGTAAATTTGGGCGTAGGAAGGTATACGAGTTAATTTCGTTGCGTATTTCTTCTTGAGGGGACGCGTGGAATATCTGAGTCAAGATACACGTCAGACGTGTCTCCGGGGAAATGAAAAATGGCCAATGCTGAACTTTAAACGCCCTCTAATGCGATTTAAGCTGGGATTATTGGTATAATGTGAAAATATTTAGACATATTCGCACGGGTTTTTCTCTGTTTTTATCAACTTTTAAACGATCATAATATTATTAAATATGTCATGTGTTAATCCTACAATCTATAGCTTTCTTGTATATCAACGACTTATAATACGAGATTGTAACCCCATTTTCTTTTTAATTTTATACCTAATACTTTAGATAGTTGGTATCACAGACATTGGTTAATGTTAAAGAAGAAAAAAAGTTGGTGTTAAACAAAATTTATTGCAAGAAAAGTCTCGTAAGTACTAGAAAAATCATAAATATATTATAACGAATATGAAAAATATTATGCTGTTGAAAGTATAGCCAACCTATAAAATCAAAGCTTTTTAACTATTTGTATTGACAAAACTTTATGTAGGTACACTTCAAGCTGGATAAGAAAAACTACCACATTTTTAATTACCATATTATACAGTCTTTTAAATAATCCAAAATACTTATTTATTTTGGTCAAAATAAATTTTTCTAACCTTAAAATTACAAAATTAGATGATATTTTAGTTATAATATATTAACCTACCTTTAAAACAGATATTTTTATTCCATAATAGAGAAGCTTGATTTTTTTTAATAAATGCTTTTTAGTTAAAATTATTTTATGGAGAAAACCAGATATTTGGACCAAATTCACAAGAATATTACTTATTTGGCACCATACACTTTAGAATTTCATTAAATGCAGTATTTATATTCTTAAATTCTTAAACCATCCATTGTTATTGTAATGTTATAAAGATTTATACATTTTTAACGCCTAAACATAATATTATTTCTTTCGTTGACTATACTTTGACAGATACATAACCTAAAAAGCCTTAAATGCCAAATTTTCAAAAGACTGCGTTCCGTACGTGGTCACGTGGTGGGACTTTAAGGTGTGGAGCATAGTACCTACTAGGTACCTACATCTAGGTAGGTAATACTCATGTCACAAGCATGGTAAATATTACTATACACTTCGTCTTCAATTATTACAAAACAATAATATTAAACATATTAGAAGCATTCTGTATTGTAAAAGAAAAAATATATTTAAAAAATCACACTTACCAAGTTTTTTCACTGTAAAATTGCACACAAACGACACTAGAATGAACAATGGCGTGGTAGCAGAGAAAATATCTGTCTATAGACAAAGAGAAGGGCAGAACATGTTGCACTATATAACGACGTAATTAACATTTAACTCTCCGTATGAGTTAAATTAATAGTCTCACTCTGGTTTGAATTATCTTTACATTGAAGTAATAAGATAAAAATGTTAACAAAATATCCTGCAATTTTAGAATAATTACTATTATTCTAAGTTTGTAAAGGCAAAATACAAAAGAACATCGCTTCAATAATTTATTTTAATACATTTTCGTTTAATCCTTGTGTGTGTATCCATTTAACTAATAGAAAAATGATTTAATCAAATTTCTTAACAATATTTATTCAATATACGTTTAGTGTTGATATACTGATTTAAGTAAAATGGACTATTAAAATAACATTTTTAATTTGACATTTTCAAAATATTAATTGAAAGTAAAATTAAAGTATATTTCATCAAAATATTTATTGTTTTAATATCAAAAGGCATTGCATTTCTAAAATTGTTGATTTTACAAATTCATTTCTCTCAGTGTAAGGCATGTCCTTTGTCCATTTCTTTACATACGAGGTGTGTTCAGAAAATATCGGGAATTTTCTTTTTTTGAAACAAATATTTATTTATTCGTCTATATTAATGTTGTCGCCTTCAAAATAGTCCCCATTTGATATTATGCACATGTGCCAGCTCTTCTTCCAATACTCGAAACACTTCTCAAACTCGATCTTTGGAATAGCCTTTAGTTCTTTCAGCGATGCGCTTTTAATGTCATCTATGCTTGCAAAACGACGGCGAATATGGAGACTGGGGCATCATTACAGTATTGTTTTCGGCCAAAAATTTTGTTCAAAATTTAACAATTTTGGAACAAATTTTGCTGTCACGCGTTTCATACCCAAAACATTTGAAAAAATTTCATGGGATGAGCCAATCGATATACCAACATCATCAGTGACTTCTCTGATGGTTTATAACCATTTCTTCCACTTTTTCCATGTTTTTATCGGTTGTTAATGTGCTTGTGCGTTCGGGGCGTTCGTCATCTTCAACGTCTTCACGGCCATCTTGGAAACTCTTATACCACTTGTAAACTCTTGTTTTACCTATAGCAGACTCACTATAAGCCTTTGTTAACATTTCACAGAATTTATTTCGTTTTTTAAGCAAAATTGGATACAAATTCTTTGATCCATAAATTGGATACAAATTCTTTGATCCATTTCTTTTAACGAACGAAAATCGCCGAGCTCATAAAAAACGTCTAACCTTAGCGGATGCCACAGACAAAGTAAACAATGAAAACAGCTAAAGTTTTTATCATACTTCGGGGGCATGTAACCAACATAATAAAGAAAATTATTACAACAAATTATGACAACCTCCGAACCCGCGAAATTTAACAATTCCCATTATTTTCTGAACACACTTCGTATGTATGGATTGTATTAACGACGTTATTTGTTCACCTATTTTTAGGTCACCTAAAATATAACACTGGGTTATCTATTATATCGTATTAAGTGTAAAAATGTTTTTTGAGTTTATATTTACCGTATTGTAATGATAATTAAAAGTTAAAGCATTTTTGTTTTATGTCACTCGGATTGTTTCTGGCACCTACAACGTTGTTTCCGTATATCATTTAATTTTAATTTTTTCATGTTAATCCACTCTTTTTAAATGAAAAATATATAAAACTAAATTTGAACCTTATTAATACGGTGGAACACAAAATCCGGCACATTGTGACATCGTTTATTGTTACATTAGTATACATAGGTAGATATGTAATGATATTCGAGTTTTCTATATACCGAAAAAGACATAAATTTGAAATTTTACTGTCATACATACAGCGGATCCATGTCGTACGCGACATCCCCGATCTTATTACTTTAGTCTCTTACACTTGATATAAGTAAAGCTGGAAAAGGGCGTGCACACTTTTTATGAAGTATTAAATTTAAGTTTGATTGGCTTAGCACTTCCATGCATACCAGACGAGGGTTCAGAATGAACGTATTTTATTTAAAACATCAAAGTTTCTTCTGATCATGTTTTATATGAGATACGGGACTCACTCGTTGGTTTATATTCCGATATTATCATTCTATGGACTTACACTTCCCCCTTTTTCATTCATGCATACATCACACAAAAGGTTTATGCAATATACTTATATGTACCTACATACGTACTTTTAATATTAATATTTCTGCGTTATTTATATATAACCTTGAAATCATTTAAAAATAGCATAATTAAAAAAAGGCAAAATTTAAATTTAAGTTTTTTATTTTTTTTAAGCCAAGAACTAATAATTTTTTTATTTAAATTTTACAAATAACATATAGCATCATTTAAAGTACAATAGTCGAGTTCTGCGAATGTATTATTTAATTTAAGTAGAAAATCTTGTTAAGTTATACGAGGTGTGTTCAAAAAATAACAGGAATTGTTAAATTTCGCGGCTTTGGAGGGTCCGGTTGTCATAAAATTTTATTTATTATGTTGGTATACATGCCCCCGAAGCTGTTTTCATTGTTTACTTTGTCTGTGGCAGCCGCTAAGGTTAGACGTGTTTTATGAGCTCGGCGATTTTCGTTCGTTAAAAGAAATGGTCTTTGATACATTTGGATCCAATTTTGCTTAAAAAAATTAAATACATTCTGTGAAATGTTAACAAAGGCCTATAGTGAGTCTGCTATAAGTAAAACAAGTTTACAAGTGGTATAAGAGTTTACAAGATGGCCGTGAAGACGTTGAAGATGACGAACGCCCCGAACGCACAACTTGTGCTGCACAAGCACATTAACAACCAATAAAAACATGAAAAAAGTGGAAGAAATGGTTATAAACCATCAGAGAAGTCGCTGATGATGTTGGTACATCGATTGGCTCATCCCATGAAATTTTTTCAAATGTTTTGGGTATGAAACGCGTGGCAGCAAAATTTGTTCCAAAAACAATTCTGTAATGATGCCCCAGCCTCCATATTCGCCAGACATGCCTCTATTTGACTTTTTCCTATTCCCAAAAATAAAGAAAACCTTAAATGGCCGTCGTTTTGCAAGCATAGATGACACATGTGCATAATATCCAATGGGAACTATTTTGAAAGCGACAACATTAATGTAGACGAATAAATAAATATTTGTTTCAAAAAACGAAAAACACACCTCGTATAATAAGTTTTCATTATGCATTTTTTACCTTCTTTAATAAATATTAACTTTTACAACTTTGAAATATTTTAATGATATATATATAACGTATTTTTTACGGAAAATTATGTTATTTTATTTGAATTGCATTTTTAACGGTAAATATTTTTTTTAAACTAAATTTTACTCATAATTCATATTTTTACAATGAAACCAACTTTATAACCATAAATAGTTCTTATTTGTCTAAGAAATTTTAAAGTATAAAGTGGTATACAAAACTATTAATATTAAGTTAAAAAAAATTAACTGTAAGTGAAAAATAAAACCAAAAATGTAATATTTCTGAAAGACATATTTAATTATTAAATATATCATACAATATTCATTTCCGATACAGACGGGTAGACAAGCAGACGTGCTTTCGAATGAATTCAATCACTTTTAAGTGTACCTAATAATAATAACTCTCAGAAAAACATAAAAATCGTTCTTACAGTGAAAAATACTGTGCGAAATTAGTGCAAAGATTAACTACCTGGAAATTAGTGTACCTGTTGTTAATAGAAACATTAAATTAGTGCATTAAAAAGCAACCCTCAACTTGTAAGTAAATAGTGAATAAAGACCATACGTACACGGAAATAATTAAGTGATAAGTGACAGCATACCTGGAGATCTAACCCCAGGCTAATATGAATCACCTTATGTAAAGAACAAACGAGTCTAACCAAGAGTGAAAGGGGCCATCATCTGAAAAAATCTGATAAGTACTAATTAATCGCAAGAACTAACACGCAAATTCGCCACAAAAACCTTACATCATCATTACTAAAAACAGCGTAACAGTGTAAAAAAAACAATCATTACACTGTTTAAAATATCTGTGGTGTAAAAAGTAATCCTAAAATGGTATCAAAATCCAACACCAAGTGGTGTTAATGTAACACCATGAATTATGGTTGAAAATGAACACCAAAACGGTGTTTATCTAAAAATATTTGAGAAGTGCACCTACACAGAAAAAAAGAAATAGTTCATTTAACTATATTAATTTAGTTGACCCATAAGTATTTATTTTTTTGTGGATCACGTGATGTTCTTAAATCTCGCCTCTGTTGACTTACATGAAGAATATATAAGCTCATGTTGTCCTTTGCTTTGGTGTGACACTACAAGTTGTTCGATACTAGACCTTAAATAGGTGGAAACAGCTGTCAATACTTGAAGAATTTTAAGTTAGTGGAACGAACTAAAAACATTATCTCTAGCGAGTTGAAGGTTCCATTTTCTGGAATAATACCACTGGTAATGTACTAGTAATGCGTCAAGGAACTTCCTGTTTCCTTTTTTTTCTTTTTTTCTGTGTAGTATGATTTAATTTGACCACAAACACATAATATTTAACACTGAAAAGGAGTTCAATTTACACCAGGTAAAATTTATTTTAATACTGTGTGAAAGTTAAATTCACACCATTTTAGTATTTGAATTTACACCATTTTAGTATTTAAATTAACACCGGACCAACGAACCCTATTTAACACCATTTTGGTTTGATATAGACCAAATATGGTGTTAATTTGGTGTTAAAATGGTCATGAAATTTTGAACAGTGTAGGTAAAAACTTCTCAAACCATAAATAAGTATAAACTTAAGAGGCCAGCCCAACAAAATTAAAAAGTTAAACACTTAACGAACGAAACTAAAATAAACAACCAGTTCCGATATTTGCCTAACATAAACATAATTAACTAAACACATTTAAATTTTAGGCATCGAGCAAAGCTGCAAGCCGTAAAGGGACTTAAAACAAAGTTAAGAGCAATTATTTACAATAAATAATATAAATAATATAAATGCAGAAAAAAAACGTAAATACAATTACTTACACAAAATAAGGACAATTATCTATATATAGTATATAGAACTGTACTCGATCTCTAAACAACAGTTTCCGAATTTTAGCAGACTACAAGACTAGCAAGGATAGGTCCTAGCAGCGTACTAACCAACCAAACCTCATTCATTCATTGTAATTAGTTTTGGGTTAGTCCAATGTCACCCAAAAACCCTCCTTGTCCCGCACTCTACAAGCCTAAATCGGGCGTATGGCCCTGCCCGGCGACAAAATTCCTTAACCATTGACACTGTCATCCACGACCTCCTAGGCGAGATTTACCATCGGGGTAAAAATTCCACCAAACATAGGTAATGCTGTGCAGTGGCGGGATACGTAGGAGAACTAAAAGGAGGTAAAATAACCCTGGGAGATCAGTTTAAGGCGTTGCCGATGGGGCCTGCCATACATTCCTTATACTCATACTCATACTCAAATAAATCATACAATATTTAATAAAAATTAATATAATAATTGTTAACAAATATTTAAAAAAATATATATTTTTTCAACCATTACCAATTTAAATTTAAATAACTTAAGTTATTTAAATTTCAATATTTTTTTAAGGCTTTTTATAATTATGTTTTTGGATTCATTTATTTTGTACATACAAGTATGTCAAATAAATATTTATTTTACACTAGAATATTTAGAGGTTTTTTATGATTTATCATAGCCATTTTTATCACAAAGATAATGCGTTTGAGTTTTAATGCTAAATTATAATTTTGATATATTTATTAATTTTACTTGAGAAACTTCTTAAGGTATTTTAAAATATAAATTAAAGAGACAAAGAAAATATAATTATTTAAAAAGGTTTATAAAAAGATAACATACGTGAAGTAATTTTAACGTTATTTTTATAAAGTTATGTGGAATTTAATTTCTTTTTATATGCTCTCCTAAAATAAATTTGTCAAAAACGACTAATTATAAGTCATATTTGACTAATTGTCATATCGGAATGCAGCCACTAATAGTTACTCAATTTCTGCCAAATAAAATAGTCAAAAATTGGTGGATTTAAAATTGAAAGGTCTCTTGGTTGTTAAGCAATGCGCAATATCTGGGCCATTAATTCTTTTAAAATATTTAGTTATATTTGTCCGTAAATATTCTTAATAGTACTTTACCCAACCCAACCCAACCCAATATCTGGGCCATTGATACTTTAAAAATATTTAGTTATATCTGTCTATAAATATTCTTAATAGTACTTTAAAGGTGAATATATTTTTTGTGTTGCTGTTTTAAGCTAAACTTTTTGCATCTTAGTTTGTTTTTATGAGCCATTTAACCATGGAGCCTACATGCATTTAACGCTAACGTATTAACCATTCCCAATATTTAGTAATTTTAAGTATTTGTACCGTTATTTTACTGTTTTCGTTAACTGTAAAAATAATCACCTAAGTTATTTTTACTTAAAATGCCACTTGGATCACTTTTTATGTTAAAGTTTTACTGTTTAGTAAATTAATAATTTAAAAGTAATTAACGTAATTATAACGTAATTCGTTTTAAAATGACAAAGCACTTCTCCCACTCTTAAAAAAGAACGGGCTGTTTACAATAAAAATAAAAATACGGTATAGTGTTATAATAAAAAAGTAAAACATACTTAATTTTTGTCTAATCTAATCTAAAAATGGTGAGGTTGCTTTTAAAAATTATGTACATAACTGGAAAACTTTTTAAGGAAAAAAATCTAAACTCTCCTTGAAAATAGCAAATGCATAATTATACAATTTATAATTTGTTAAGGTCAAAAATAAAAAAATACTATCATCTCTTCAAATTGTATTAATTTATTTCTGAAAATCAAGATTTATCTAAACAGCTCGAAAGAGGCGCTTATTATTATTATGATTTGTGCTGTGGTGGTTTGACAAAAACGCTTTTTGAATAAAATAAACAAAACTTGTGACGTCGCTTTAATTAAAATGAAACTTTTTAATCCTTTGTTATTTTTATAATTCAAAGTGAATAATGATTACGTTCATTAAAATATTGAATTAAATCCAGCAAATGTTATGCTTACTTTTAAAACAAACATCGAAATAATGTTTGTCGTATTTAATTATTATTCTTTGTTATTTGAAATAAATATGTTGAAAACACTTTTGCGAAATTTATATAATTATATTTTCTTGTATGCTTAGTAAGCAACTGTTAAAAAAATATTTATGAAATATTTACTAATAGGGTAAAAATATATGTTTTAGAGAATAAGGAGGAAATCCTGGGTGGAGTTTTTACCGGTTTGTCAATAAACAGTGGAAATCCAAATGAAGAAATAAATTGCATACAGTCCCTGTAAATATAAATTGTACCTATTAGATACAAAAATACACATTTTAGTAATTATTTACATAAACATTTCAATTTAGTAAATCATAAATAAATAAGTCGTCTAAATTCAAACAGCCTTATGCATTCTTAACAGCGTTAATTCAGAAAGTCACCACTTAAAAGTAAAATAACAAAAACGGGTATAATATAATGTTGTCATGAATTCGTAGATATATTTTGTCGTTTACCACTGTAAAATGCGTTTTTTAAGAGAAAAATAAAAAAATAATAAAAGAGGGTTTAAAAAAGTTTCATATATTAGTGATCGATCAAGATAAAGTTTAATATCAAATTGAATTTTTTTAAAGACCATAATCCTTTTACATAATAAAGCTTTTTAAGAGATAAAGTTTAAACGTAGAAAATTATGTAAAGATTCCCAAAAGGAGTATAGAAGTCAATATTAGTGCAGCTGCTCTTTCCCACACTGTTTCCACCAATGTTATTTCAGTATCTGTATATCCAAAATTTCAATTTAAAAAACTTATATATAACATGTTATCTTCTTAAAATATATTTACCCTAAAAAAATATCCGAAGGATAAAATCCAACTTTTTATCGTATAAATGTGGAAAAACAATATTCATAAAATTGGTTTAAAATAAGTTATGTGGAAATAAAATATAAACTAGAATTTATTTTTAATTTATATGGACAAAATTACAAACATATACATTTTTTATTAATTCACCCCTCTTGATTTTTAATGAAAGGGTTTGCGCTTTAAAAAATGCTTTTAGTATTTTTATTTAGATTTAAAAATGTTAATTTATAAGAGTATACATAAAAGCGAAATACTTTTTTTTCAATGTAACATGTAAATTTCTAAAATAATACTAAAATAAAATTAAAAAAAAAAAATCATTTTTCTTATAGAAAGTGCGGTCATGTACTTATTTTTTTAGATTTCTTACAGAGCTTCTTTTTGTATTTCGCCTATAGCTGTAAATTCTGGGCTCTACGCAAAATAATAAACTATTTATTTTATTATACTGAAATTTTAGTGAGGTTATAAAACATGAAAACAAAAACCATCGACAAGCTTTATTAAAAAAAATTTAATTATCACTTCCACCAATCAACCCTCAATTATTAAAAATACTTTTATACGTAAAATTTTTTATAACATCTCATTTAAACCCTTTTATTTGCAGTACCTGCATTTTTCCTAATCTTATAATTAAATCTACGTCTTGGATTATACTTAATAATTACCAAATTAAAAGGGCGACACGCACAGAATTTAATATTATCTATCACGCATTTCTTTTATAAGAAAAATCAAGATAAAAAGCGTTATCATAAGCATTTAATAAGCTAATATAAAACCCTAAATAATTACATACATTCAACTATTAGGTTTTGTTTGTACACAAATTTTATAATCCGGCATAAAATATGACAAACAATCGATGCACAAGGGTGTAGCACGCTATAATAAAACAATTTAGATAAAAGTTTTTTGTGCTGAACGATGTCACAAAAAATTACCATTGGGTATTCGAGTCTGTCAATGTGATTTATGATTTTCTTATAAATAAAATTAATAGCAGAAAAAGTAGACGAGCCACTTTAAAAACCGTGTTAAGCACTAGTAACTATTAATAAAGCTCATTAATCTATCTAAAGACGACATATTTGGTTCTTAAGCTTAAAGCTCCATACAGAAAATGTTCTATTACAAAAACTACCCAAAACAGGCTTTCTTAAATAAATCGACCTATTTATTTTATACATTATACAGAGTGTAAACAAAATTACGGATAAACACTTCAATTCCTTATAGTAGAGTATGGGAAAAATAATAAAAAGTTCAGAGTTATATTTTAATGGATATTAGAAAAATATTGAACATTAATAGGATAACTGCTACTATCTGGTATTGTACTTTTTAAGTTTATATGATTTGTGTTTCTATAAAGACTGCTTAAATTTGAATAATATTAATTAATATTAATATTAATATTAGGGTCATTTTGAAGAAACACCCGCTTTCAGGAAAATGAAGATAAAATTTTTTTTTTGCTTAAATTGACTTTTGGTTGGATTTTTATATATGTTTAGAGTTTTTTTTACTTACATTTAAGACAGGCAGTTCACTTTTTAATTTTTGTTTACGTTTTTTTCAGAAAAATGTGTCTCCACTGTGTTACCAATTTGAAATCCAAAATTTAATTTAATAAAAAAAAGTTGTTATAAAAATAATTTGAAATAAAATGTACTTAGTTTACAAACTTTTGACTCCAATTTTTTATTTTATTTTCTATTAAAAATTGTATGCTTTTTTAAATATTTATGTTCGTTGAGTTACTTTTTAAAAGAAACCATTCCAATTCTTTGTTAAAAAACAATACCATTAATATTTTCTTTTAGTCACTGTATTAGTGAGTTAAACTATAATTTATAAACACGTATTACCAAGTGATAGTGTATAAAAATTATTTTAAGTATATTTTTAACAGAAACTAAAAAAAGTAACGAAATAGAATTGGTATCACAACGGACTGGGGTACACAAATGACTCAGATAACGTAAAAAAGAAACTATATAGGGTGGTACGATTTTAGAGTAATGCATAAACAAAATCCCTTGTAGTGGTGCCCACTTGCACAATATCAACTTAGATTTTTAAGTTGTAGACACCCTTTTTCTTTGACTATAAGCTCTTGCGTCCCTTTTAGTACTTGTATATTGCGTGGAATTTTCCCTTGGATGTAATCTATATCATGAGTTGTAATCACAAATAATTTTAAATTGGTTTATCATAAAGTATTTTTAATAAAAGCGACGGTAAATATCCACTTTGTTGTCGAAAAATTCTATTGCGTTACCCTAAGGTAACATAATGGACTCGGTAACGCAGTGGAAAAAGTTTTGTGAAACCATATTTAAAAAATAATAATAAGACATTACAGTCATTAATTACTCTCAATGAGCTTAAGTGCCCTAAAATAAACAAAAACATGAAAAATAGTATTTTTTCTTATAAGGTATACCTTATTTTTATTATTTTTTTTGAGTAATTTAGCGGACAAACAATTATTACATTCGCGTTACCCGCACCTGTTTCAACCGATATCTTCTTCCTGATTGAATAAATAAATTCAGCTGGGTAATGTGTACGTCCGAACATCATTTGTTGATCACGTGAGTGCCAAAAAAGTTGCCATTTTTATGTTTTTTTTAATATTCTATCGGTAACGCGACGGACGTAACGCAACGGAAAAAATGTCTGGGATATGAGTCAAATTAAAAAAAAGTATATAAAAATCAATTAATTTAAATATAAATTGTTTACTGTATTAACTAAGGATTTTATGGATTGCTATAAAGCAACACAAAGTTCTGGTTATTCAATATTAAAAAAAAACATGTATGTAAGTTTTATAAAACGCTAATGGGACATGCGTGGACCTGTGTGTTTCACAAGTTTCAAAATTAAAAAAAATTATTCTGAAATAACTAAACAAACATTTTCTGAAAGAGCTTGCTAAGGGCTTGTTAGGCTTTCACTTGGTTTTTAAATCAATAAGATCCGATAATTTTTAACAAAGTTATTGGAATTCAAACTTACGGACAGCGGAAGGCGAGTGTTTTTTGAAAACAACCCATATGGGTTAATATTAATATATCCGGCTGGGATAAATAGGTAAATTAAAAAAAAATAAAAAAGTTTGAGTTTGTCATTTTAAAATAATGATTAACGAAAGTGGAAAAAATAAAAAATATATTTAGGCCGTGGAAGCCAGTGAAAAACTTCTATTGATAATAAAGAAACGAAACTTGAAAAACAAAAACAAAATATAAAAAAATAATTACAAAAACTGGTCAAAATTGTGTCCCTGACACCAAAACCTCAGCAATGGGGAAAATTGAAGTAGATTTCTGACATAAATTGGCGGTATATTTGAATGTTAATGCTCCGTGGGTTGCCTATATATATTTTATTTACTATAAAATTATCTAGTTTTTGAAAATGACGAAAAATAAAAATAGTAAAATCTAAAATTTGATATTTTTTTATCTCACCAAATTTAAGACCGTCATTTTCCTGTATACCGTTTATTTTAGTATAAATATCACAAATATACAAAAAAATCAAAATAGTTTAAAGTTTGTATAAAAAATCAAAACATAAAACATGCATATAAAAATTTTAGAAAAGCATGCTTTTAAAATTGTCCAATTATGTGAAAATGACCCTTTAACTAAAAACATGTTGTTACGGCCTGTTGTAGCTTTATTTAATAAATTAAAATGTAGCAAAACATTAATTTTAAAAACGAAAACCTATTTTCATTTTTTAATGCATGTAGGTATCAAAAGTTATAATATGCAAAACATTCATAAAACTAAATTTTAAAAATACTAACGCGCAACGTTATCTTGACATAACTTTTCGCAAAAATAAAATATTTAAAAGTGACACAGTATGGATTCGTTTTATATTTTATCGGGTTAAAGTTTATTTACTATACGAGTATATTTTGATATTGGTATATATTTCCACCAACCAAATTTAAAATTTTACGGTCACATTTATTTTTAAATATATCGCGTTAAAACTTTTATTTAGTTTATGTTTTTTTAGTTTGAGCAAAAAAATGTGGTTTAATTTTATATATTTCCTTATTATTAATATTTTTTGAATTATATTCCGGCCGAGACTGCATAATATTGGAATATTGAAATATTACAACCACCTCAACGATAATCCGGGGACACACTGTATATAAATTATTTTCTGTGCGAGCATGTGTTGGTATTGGAAGAGCCTTTATTTCATGCTGTCAGGAAAATATATTTTATCCGAAATCGGCAGTAAAGTAGTCAACATCTGCCGATTTAATAGAGAGTATTGTATGCAACCCATTATACATTTTAAGATGTATCTACTGCTACTCAGCAGCAAATAAATAATATTTAAACAAATGCACCGTCGCGGAGGTCGATTGGGCCCGTTCATAAAATGTTTTAAAAAAAAATAATATGTTAATTTTATTAATTAGATATATATAGATAATATATTATAAATGCCGCAACAAACAGTATACGTAGAGACTTCCTACATTCAAATGACATTTGATTTGATCATCATTAGAGTCATTTTTTATCACTCACGGGGTTATTTGCTTTACTGCCTTGATACATAAATAACTATTTTCTACAACCGAGCAAAAAGTACAAATTTGAGCTTTCAACAGAAAGCGCAAAGTTGCACTTTTCTGAGGAGCAAGCGTTTCTTTACTTTGTCGCTCGCTTAGCTACAAAGTAATCAAAATGGTCGCTTAGTTACCAGGAAAACCCATAATAACGAAACGTATAGTATACACTGCGACTTTTGACACAAAAGTCAAATTTGAGGTTATCAATAATTAATAATTATTACAAAAAATGTTTATAAAAACACCGGTTGTAGAAAAAATCCTGTGTGTAATTCGAGCGCAAAGTGACATTGCCGCTCTCGGGAGATAGCCGCGACAATATGGGTGAATATTTTAAAACTGTCGGAACCATTTTTGTTAACACATAAAAATGCAAATCTTATTAGTTTGCACTTTTAGGACTTTTACACTCATGAACATAGACATGAAGACTAAAAACGTAAATTTTTTAGAAAGTTGAACCCACGGTTTTACTTGGTCATCTCTTATTCTTCTGCGTCTTTTAGCTTCGTTGGTCAACTTGTTTCGTGGTTTTGTCATTTTAATTAATTTCCCACTGAGAAATATTTTAAATTGGTTACATGTAAGGGACACGACAATGACGAGCACGGTAATGATGATTTTAAGGTTAGAGTGTTTTACATGTTTATTCGAAAATTAAATGGAATTTTCAAGTTACCATTTGCTTTTTGTTAATGCAACTCTTTTGTGTTAAATATTTTGTATGTCCATAAACTTTGAAATAATACTTACCCCGACAATGACGGACTTAGACGTAACATATCAGACGTTCGAAAACTTCCGGCATTTTCCGAATGTATCACGTATTTAAATATGAAATTAGACACATTTTAAGTAGCCACGGCAATGACGCTCATGGGTGTGAACAAAGTTTAAACGGCATTAAAAGAAAAGTTAACATTTAAAAATGCAATTTCTTGCGTGCATTCTATTATTTTGTGTTTTTTTCGTCTGTGTTAGACAGGATATTGCAAGATTTAATTTGTAAATAAATGTAAGAAAATAATATATATGTTGTTATTGTTCTTCGAATGTGAACAAAGCAGGGTAATGAAGTTTGCGACACAAAAATTAAAATATATTTTTACTATGCTTGTTTAGACTAAAATAAGTAAGGAATTAAGTAAAAATTGTTAATTAAACTAGACATCAAGTATTTTATTTTCAGTGGGATATTAACTTTTGAAATAGCCAGAACCGATTGAATTACACTTTTGAAATATTCACCCATATTTCACTTTGCGCTCTTGATACACAAATAGGTATTGTTTTAAGGGCAGTAAAAGGCTTATTACATTATCAGGACCAGTCCAAACAAAATAAAATTAAAAATTTAAAAAATATGAAAATTTTACCTTTATATTAAACTGTGTAATGATTGATACCAATAAAATATTAAATTTTGGGTTATTTAATGATTTATTTTGTTCTTTCGACATTGCGTGACAATATCTTGTATAAATAAAGTATTCTCTATATTTTTTTACACTAAATATTTTACTATTATGGACTAATTTAGATAAAATATTAGATAAATATAATAAAGACTATTTTTCAATAGCAAACAAAGCCTGGTTTAACAATAAAAAACAATAAAAATAATTGAGCCCTTATTACATTATTTGAGCATAGTAAAAAAGTAGCAAAGTTTTGTATAAATTAGTCAAAAATAATAAGAAAAGGCACAGGTGCGTTATTTTCGCTTGGGGTGCTTACTGACGATCTTATTAGTTGATGGTCTTTTGTCGTTGCCCCAAAAAAGAGAGCGATGAAGAGGAAAAAATAGAGCAAACATACTTACGTCCACATTTATACAGGGTCGTAATGAAATTACATTGCAGTAAGCCTGTAAATTAAAATATAAAAGCACACAAACACCTGTGAACATGGAACTCATTACCGGAGACTTTATAGGACAGTTATTTGAGAACAGGGTCGCTGCTTTCTCCCGTGGCGCGCTAAAGAACGGCTTTCATCCCACCAAACACTCCAAGTTTTACGTATATTCCTATTTACTTGTTCCGACGCCCTTCCGACCTCGTTCCCGAAATTAAGGACTTTAAGCTCCTGCATTCCTATGGGTGATAATGACTACCACTTTTGCAAAATAACATGTATGTTCAGCACTTTTCACATCCTTTCCTTCCCCACTAAAGGGAATTGCCCGACGCGATACCAACTTAAAATCATCGCAACTTAATTACGACGAATGCTTTATAAGATTACCGTCATCCTTTTTCATAACGAGTAAGAAACTATTCTACATTTTTTTTTTGTTTTTGTTGAGTGGCCGTATGTATTCGCTATTGTTTATAATAATGATATACATTCCTACTAATGACAACATTATTCAATTCAGCAAAGACACATTTTGTGCATTTTGACACAGCGTCAAAACTTGTTTTTTTACAGGACACATTTTAAAGACACAAAGTCAACTTTAAGACCACTAAGTGTGGAAAATGAGACCAATGTGGTGACTAAGGTTGTACCAAAAAAATTTCCACAGTTTGCCCACAAATTGTGCCCGATTTTTTTCGATAGTTTGACCACAATGTTTTTAGTTACCAAGTGGTAACCATTTGTTTCAAATTGTTGCCAAAGTACGATTTTGTGTCACAAAATAAACCCAAATGAATTCAAAATATTAAATACAAATCTAACACTTTAAATCTAGCCTTAATTTTCATTGCGAACCAAATTTTATTTTAACTCAATTACATAATTTTAACTAAATATTAACCAGATTTTATGTTAATCCAGGTTCACATAACTTTATGTTAGGTTTACAACCAACTGTAATCTGTTAAATAATTAAATAAGTAGTTTGTAATTATAACAAACATTTTGTAGATTTAATAACAAAATCCTATATGAATAATTTAACCATAATTCTTGTAAATTTCAAAAATACCTTATTTTTACAAAACTTTTTGTAGACATTCCTTCTCTAGCAACAGCTGTTATCTAGTAAGGAATAAGTATTTTTTCCCGCTACTGTGATATTGACTTTAAATTTAAATAATTAAACGGCAGATTTTAATAATAAATATATGACAAAAGTTTTTTCAATTTTGTAAGATAACGCCCAATGAATTCCTTCCCTCGCCTATTGGCTCGTAATAATAGCTAATTTTGAATTTTATTTTATCAGCATTTAAATTAATTAATAATAAAATACATGTACTAGGCATTAATGTATTTATTTTTAATCTTTTAAAATATATTTTAAGAACAAAAAAATGTTTATGTAAAGATGTGTAATTTATATAGAAAAAGGTTAAATGTTATACTTCGGGAGCAAAATATATAGGTTTGATTACAAAGTGTTTAATTTGTTTCAGGTAAACTTTCCTATACATCAACCTATGTTACCGATTATTAAGATAAGTAAGCTATTTCTATTTATATATTTATAAATAATTTTAAACTTAAATATTTGTCATAAGAGGCATAGTTTTATTTGTGTATATAATAAAAAATATTAAAAGTATAAAGTGAGGTTAGATATGTTTAGAGTGTCAGCAATTATCGAATTTTGTATTGGTCCTAACGGATTTTTACAGACTAGGATGTAAAAACCTGATTGGTCAAAATTATTTTTGCAGCCTATGTGATAATCGAATACTTTGGTGTTGAGCGTTGACAATAATAAAGCTTAAATGATAGAATACTTGAAGATAAAATAATTTATTTTACAATACTTTTTAGCTAAAAATGATTGTCAAAAAGTATTTGAATAGCTCTCTAAGATTAAAGATAATAAAATTACGGCATTGTGAGCGAATTAGCAATTCATTAAATTTTAATGATATTTAAAGATTTGCAAGTTGCATTTTTGTAGCGATAACGACAAACTCGTCGCCGTTGTGTCAAGTGAATTGTTTGCTCAGCCGTTTCCAATCCTTTGTCTCTCCAAAGGGAAATTTCTCTGCTCTTCAACACCTGATATCTTTTACGTTCCGTTATTTTCCCCCTAGTTTTACATTAAAGCTTTTTTTGGATTTACTTTCTAAATTCCTTTTAATATCTACTCGTTAAAAAGCTATTGTGCCAAATACCTACGATAAATTGTAAAGTAACAACCTATTTTTTGCCATAATGTGACCGATTTTTTAAGTTAATGATTAAACGGCACTGGCAAAGATATATGGTAACATTTTTAGCGAAGTTAGCTCTGTTATATTAATTATAATTATTAGGTGAGTTAGTTTCTAATAAAGACTATTAAATGTTCTATATTTGTTTGGATTGCTAAACTTGAATAATAATTTTTCTTTCATTTTATTTTTAGTTTCCTTTATCGCTTCCTTCATTTTTAGCCATGGAACAATATACTAAACTATTTTATTTTATTTTTATTTTTTTTTAATTGTTGTTGTTTTTAGGTCACACAGTGGTCCTCGACTAGCCATGGGTTGTATGAAAATGGCGCCAAAAAATGAGTTCGGATTTTGATAGGTATATCTATAAGCATGGCAAAAATTCATCAAGTAAAACCGTAGCTGATCATTAACTTATTTTATGAATGTAACAATTTCGCATTTTTACATAGCCTTTAGATTCCTACAATTTTAAAAAAGTACTTTTTATTTTTACAGTGAAAAAAGGTTATTGACCAAAACAAATTCACATATACCTACTCAATATTTGTTACAAATGTCTAGAGGAGAACTCAACAGCTTTTTTTAACTGGATTTGATAGCAAGGATCTTGTAAGAGATTTATTTTATATCGGTTCCAGTACTTGACAAAGTCTCTATGAATAGATTCTCCTGCTTGCTCTGACCATAAACCAAGTCTACCTTTTTGAAGAAACTGCAAAGATTGAGTAATATGTTTCAAAATGACGTGCAATTTAAGAAACTAAAAGCCCAGCTCTCTAAAAATGAATTAGTCAAAAATGACTAATTTAATGGCTTTTTCACATGTACCATGGTTAACCATGGAATAGCATGGTATCTCAAAATTTAACAGCCAATTTTTATGTAAAATTGTCCCCTGAATTCAAAAGTTAAAAAATTAGAACAGTTTTTGAGATATAGTCAATTTTCCATTTAATATAGAATTGACTATATTTCAAAAACTGCTAAACTTTCATAATTTTTGACGGTATTTTCGGATTCAGGGGACAATTTTACATAATAATTGGCTTTTAAATTTTGGCGACAAGTATTGCAGATGAAATTATGTGCCAATTCTTTAAATTAATTTAAAACAATGGTCAAATGTAAACATAAAAAAAAGTATAACAAAAACATATTTTTATGATCAGGTATAATTTGACTTGCAGCGTTTTTGTAACCTTGATATACATGCCTACTAATATCTGAACCTATTTTTACATAAAACCCATGGCTAGTCGAGGACCACTGTGGTCAAGACCAAATTCTGTACATATTTTTCATATTTTCTTTTCCTGGTTCTTCTTACTCTTGTCCTCTTTCTGTTTCTTTTCCATTTTATTTTTCTACTTTTTCTTCTATTCCTTATACCAAAACACGTGTTTTTATACTTTTTTCTTTAAGTCTTTTTTTTACTTCTTTCATATATTGTAACTCAATTGTATTGTATATATAAGTTTCCATTATCGTTTCCTTCAGTTTTAGTCATTGAACAATATACTGAAATATTTTATTTTCTTTCATTTTTGTTGTTCTTTGGTTTTTTTTCCTTTTATTTTTGTTTCTCATTGGATATGGCTACCACAAATTAAACTGCAATAAAATTCTTGACTCTTTTTATGTTTTAAATTCGTATCTTCTGTTCTTTTTTTCTTTGCCATCCTTGTTTTTATTTCTTTTTTTTTCTTGTCCTTCTTGTTTTACATGTTTTATCTTCTTCTTATTTTTCTTGTCCTCTTTTGTATACTTCTTCTTACTCCGAACCCAAAAATAAATTCTGAACATATTTTTTATATTTTCTTTTTTTGGTTCTTCTTACTCTTGTAATCTTTCTTTTTCTCTTCTATTTTATCTTATTTTTCCACTTTCATTTGTTTTTTTTTGGTTTTTTTTTACTTTTTTCATTTATTGTACCTTTTTGTATCCTATATTTTAGTTTTCTTTATCGCTTTCTTCAGTTTTAGCTATTGAACAATATACTGAACTATTTTATTTTCTTTAATTTTTGTTGTTCTTTGGTTTCTTTTTTCCTTTTCTTTTTGTTTCTCATTGGATATGACCACTGCAATTAAAATTCTTAACTCTTTTTAATTTAATTTTTTAAATTCGTATCTCTTGTACTTTTTTTCCTTGCCATCCTTGTTTTTATTTCTTTTTTTTTGTCTTGTCCTTCTTGTTTTATATGTTTTATCTCTTTCCTCTTCTTACTTCGAATCCAAAACTTAATTCTGAACATATTTTTTATATTTTCTTTTTCTGGTTCTTCTTACTCTTGTCCTCTTTCTTTTTCTTTTCCATTTTATCTTCTTACTTTTTCTTCTTTTCCTTATACCAAAACACGAGTTTTTCTACTTTTTTTACTTATTTTATATTACATATTTTGTATCTTTTTGTTCTTTTTTCTTTTCTCACCTTTTTATTATTTTCATATTAAACAACGTTATACAGGGTGTTTTACAAACTTTGGTAGATGATAGCTGGGTTAGTTCTAAATTGTTTTCGTGGATAAACGTCCGATGTGTTTTTTTATAAAAATAAATTTTTATATTTTTATTAAAAGTAAGCTGTAGATATATCAACAATAATTATCATAGGCTTATTGTCTAAAATAATTATTGTTTGTGTATTTTTTATTATTAATTCACCATAATTAAGTATAATTACGGTTAAGTATTTTTGACAGTAAAATTAAGGTTGGGTTTAAATTTATCATAGTAACCCTAGGTAAAAGAGGATGGCCAAAGTTTGTCCTAGAGATTATAGAACAACATATCCTTTTTTCCTTTCCTCATAAAATATATTCATACATACATATATGATGCGATAAGGGAAATGGGACATCTTGAAAGAATAATCAAATTTGAGTTTTTTTTAACACTACACATTTTTAGAGCAAATTTATTCTCATATCTTAAAAATTGGATCAATTTTGCTTTTTTGAACTTTTTCTACAGAAAGCGCTTCAAACTTTAAAATCATTTCACAGGCTGAAAAATTAAATGAAGTACCCTCTAGAAGGTACGAAAACTTCATGTAGATGAGGTTTTAGACGTGCAAAATGTATCGATTTTCGACTCTAATCGTTGTTTTTGCCTGTCCTGCAATTTTAGCTAAACGACAAGTTTCCCTTTTTGCATTACATATAGATAATGTGATAAAAACTAAAATAAACCTTATAAACGTTAAAAGTGGGTAAAAGTTGGAAAAAAAAAATAGAATTTAGGCAATTATAGGCCAATGGCAGGCTGCCAGTTCGAACTGAATACTTCCAAGCATAAACAAAGCTTAAAAACTCTCCTTATAACGTTTTAAATAGAATTCAATATAAAGTGTAGGAATTTAAGTGACAAGCCGCAACGAATATCGCTTTAATTGGCGGAAAATTCGCCGCTTAGTCGGCTATATATTAGCCTGTCATTTAGATAGGATTTGACAATAAATACGTCAGATGACGTATTCGATTCGATTAGGTGCCTATTATTTTAATTATAGAGTCGAAGCGTGCATACGTACGATGGGTGGTGGAGAGTGCGCAAAGTGATGGAGGCGGCAGTGTTTAGTTCATAATGGAAAGCAGTGTGTCGTTAAATCCTTTTACGATGATTAAAGTTAAAATTAGATGGGCATATTTTCGTCTTTTTAATGGCCTGTTTTAATTAATTTGTAGTTGGAAACAGTTAATTGTTTGATTGAAATTATATTTTTGAATAAATTGTCGTATTGTCGTATTTTTAATTATACGCTAAAGAAGCATCTCATCGTAACCAGAATTCGGCTTTTAATAGGCAGCTGTCAAACGGTTATGTTACAAACGAGTGTTTTTGAGAATAAAGAAGCAAAATGTTAAAAAATGACAGGGAAAAACCGTGGCAAGATTTGTTGTGTATCCCATTTTAGTAATGATTTATGTGAAAATTGTAAACATTTAAATTTAGTAAAAATCATAAAGAAATAAGTTGTCTAAGTTTAAATAACATTTAGCATTATTAAATGCGTTGATTAAGAAAGTCTCCACGTAACAGTAAAATACCAAGAAGGGGTATTTTTTTTGTGTAGAAAACATTTGTGGTTCGAATGGGTACTTTTTTTTAGGGGCGTAGAAGTTGAGGAGAAAAACACCCGATACCCCTTCAAAATCTCCACCAATTATGAGTAAAAATTTTTTTTTTCTGGCCCAAAATATAGCTTATTATGAGTAGAAAATGCTTACAAAAGCTGTTTTTTGTACGATAAACGGTTCCGGAGATATTCGAAAAAAACTATTTTTTTTCTAAAATTTTAAACCCTGTATCTCGAAAATTGTGCATTTTAGAGGGTAAATTATCAGCGACATGTTTCCATGACACTAAGTGGCCTTTTAAATACTCATTGACAATTTGTGGCTTTATGGCGCTTTAGTCACGGGCCGAAGTTAGCAACAGGTTTTTAGTCACACGCTGAAGTTAGTTGACAGTTGTCAAATGTCATCCAATCGTTAAAATAAAGTGCCTTTTTTTAAATAATACTAAATGTATTATTTTATTATCTCCATACAAAAATACAAAAGTATTCAATAGTTTGTCAACGCCAATGTTTGAAAAGTTTATATGAACATTGTACAGACCGTTTTATTTCGCCGGCAGTAAACTATAACTTAAATTCGGGCACGGACTCCACTGTAAAGTGCTCATAAAAAATTTCTTTATTTTCACTGCGAAAAACTGTCAATTTTCAAGAAATACATTTCGATTTATAACCTTCATAATTGTGTTTATAAAAATTTGACATTTGACGGTGACACACAGATTCCCCTATTGTTTCATAGATTGCGCTCTATACAAATTTTTGATTTAAATCATTTTAAGATAAGTATTTGTCGTAGAAAAAGTAAAGTTTGCTCCTCGTTTATAAACTTTTCTATACACTTTTCTAAGCACTCGCTCGCAAGCTCGCTCGTGCCTAAATTAAATTTGTGTATAAAATGGCGTTTATCAAACTTAATACAAAATATACTATTTGCAACTTGGTACGTATTGCTTTTTATTTAAGGCACCTAAAAATACAAAAACCTATTTTGTTAGCAAGTATTTTATAAATCCAATATGATTATTTAGCATTTTAAATTAAATAATTTATACAAGAGTTTGTGATTAGAATTTTATTTAAACTTTTTTAAATTAAGCTTAAAATATTAAAGCAAATTTAACTTTTTTTGTAAGAGAAACGCGAATATATTTTCCTAAATTTATAAATATGAAGGAAGAATTCGGATCTCCTTTATCTTGATAAAGAATAACAAAGAACCACCACGCTTTTTTAAATAATTAATTCAAACAATTAAATAGGAATGATAACGTCCGAGCTTATCCATTATCTAACTTGGAGTGTCATTAATTTTTTTCTTGTGTAATAGCTTTCATGCCCTAAATTAGGTATACATAACGGATAAAAATTACTTTTCTCGTTTAGATTAACAAAGGAAGTTTTTAATTGCTCGGAACGTAAAACTGAAAACCAGCCAAATCAAAATATAAAGTGTAAACACAATAACAGATTGTAATAAAATCTTTTGTTATTCGTCCTTAACAAATTACTTTTTGTTATTGCCTTTAAACGTTAACGTACCAGTTAATTTTTATATCAAACGAAATGTCTAGTGCCTATTTAACCCTCAGTTTTAATGTTTAACAGGAATTAAACAAAGCCACTATGACAAAAGGTTTTTTAATTATAAATTTATGTTTAAAACCATTACCTGTGTAGAATTTTTTGTATACATTTTAATAAATTAATTATTTTTTATGTCAATAACAATTGATTGTAAAACAGTATCAGTATCGAAGTGTTATTTTATATGTTTATTAATTATATAATCTTTAAAAAGGTTTATTTTTACGTACCCAACTTTATTATTATGTATAATTCTGTTGTTAAACAAAATAAACATTTTGAAAAGGTGTATTTTTTGTTAAAAAACACACCAAAAATATCCCGGCGCATTCGCCATTTTTTAAAATAATTATTTTAGTGCTTAAAGCAATTTTTCGTTATATTTGAGTGTGCACTTTATTAAATTTGGTCAAAATAGAAAATTGGGATATTATTTTAATCATCATTTATTTTTTGGTAATTTTTGCAGTAAATTACTTAATTATTAGTTTTTGTCACATTTATTATAAATCGAATAAAATAATGTCCTTAATTTCTCTAGGGTTATACTTAATAGTATATTATGTATCAAGTTTGATAAACGCCATTTTATACACGAATTTAATTTAGGCAAGAGCTAGCTTGCGAGCGAGTGCTTAAATTAATGAGTGTATAGAAAAGTTTATAAACGAGGTGCATACTATACTTTTTCTACTACAAATACTTATTATTATCTTAAAATGATTTAATTAAAAAATTTGTATGAAGCGCCATCTATAAAACAATAGGGGAATCTGTGTATCACCGTCAAATGTCACATTTTTATATTTTATAAACACACATTATAAAGGTTATAAATCGAAATGTATGTCTTGAAAATTTACAATTTTTCACAGTGAAAGTAAAGAAAATATTTTATGAGGTCTTAACAGTGGAGTCCGTGCCCGAATTTAAGTTATAGTTTACTGCCGGCGAAATTAAAAGGTCAGTACAATGTTCATATAAACTTTTCAAATATTGGCGTTGAGAAACTATTTAATACTTTTTTATTTTTGTATTGAGATAATAAAATAATTTTCACATTTAGTATTATTTTACAAGAAAGGCAATTTATTTTAACGATTGTATGACATTTGACAACTGTCAACTCACTTAAAACTAACTTCAGTCCGTGACTAAAGCGCCATAAAGCCACAACTTGTCAATGTGTATTTAAAAGGTCACTTAGTGTCATGGAAACATGGGCGTTTTAAAGGTGGAAGTAAAACAATTTTTAAAACCATTTATGTAGGTGTTACAAAAATTGATTCTATCCTCCGTGAATCTGTTTTTGCTTTAAATTTTATGCAACGGATTATCATTTTAAATAAGCAAAACCCTCTGTTTACGACATTACAGATGCATGTAATTTCTTAAGGTCAGTTAGAATTTATATGCAGATGAGAGTGTAATATCTCAGTAAGTAGATTTTTTTTATAAATATTTGTATGTATTTGTATGTATGTAAAATTGTATTTTTTTTAAATATTAAAGTGTCAAAAAAAACAATAACTTATTTTAAATATACAAAGGGATATTTTAAAAACCTACAAAATCCTAACCTCTTGTACATACATATATATATATATATATATATATATATATATATATATATATATATATATATATATATATATATATATATATATATATATTTATATAATATAGATATGAAAGAAATTAATTTTGTTAAAATTTTAATTATACGATTTTTACGTTAAAATTTATGTTTTTGAAACTGGTTTTGATTTTTAGTTGATTCTTTAATTTTTAATAAAATTATTACAAAATTCTAATCAAAAATATATTAAATCAATAATAATTATAATTAATACTTTTCAATTTATTTTTCTTAAAAGTGAAAATCATAATTTACCCATTTTTTAAATTATATTTATAAAATTTATTACTACATCAGCTAATAAAAAGTTATTTACTTGTATTTATCATGTTTAACAATAAAAACATTCAACACATCAATATTTATAGTTTATAGCTCGAATAAAAAACTTTATAAACCAGTTTTACTAGTTGATTTTCGCGGTGAGTAAAAGCCACCACAAAAGAATTTAAAAATCATAACGCGGCTTATGGCTAAAAGCTAATATTTACATTCGGAAATAAGCTATGATTTATCTATTATTAAAGAAGAAATAATAGACCAATATACGTTTAATATTATCGTTCTTTATATCGTTGGCTTACAAAATAAAAAGAGTAATATTGAAGTCTAATTTACTTAATATTAAGTCCTGGAGCAAAATATATCTTATTTAAAAACGTTCAAAATCCTGTATATTTTTAGGAAGTAAAATAGCTAATGAATAATAATTTATTAATATTTTTATTTATGTTATATGTATTTTACTTATAATTAAAATTTAAAATAGTTTTGTTTGTAAAAAAATCCCAAAAGAACTGCTAACACAAAGGATTCTGTATGGCCTGCTAAATATAAGACAAGCGATAAAATAAAGTACTACAAGGATATTTAGTTTAAAGCTTGTGTCTGAAGCACGCTTTTTAAAAGTAAAATTTAAACAAAAAAGAGATAAGACAAATTTGCAGTCTTAGATTTAATCACTCGCTCATTCCAGCACATCTATATAAATTTGGTACTAAGCCAAACCCTTTTCGTGAAAGCCACAACTCCTCTCTTTTTGCATAAAGCGATGCTAGGCCGTAATTTAAATAAAAATAAAAGCAAAATAAACTAAATACCTACCTTATTTTATTTTTAAACTTTTAAGTCGAGGAGGTTAATTTAAAATGGGATTTACAAAAAAGTCAATTATAAGCACGAAACTTCTATTAAATTATGAAATATTAATTTAAAATAGGCAAAAGGTAAAACTGAAAAAAATATTTTTTTTATGAATAAATAGTTATTTATGTCAATTTTTGGCCTAATGGTATACAATTTTATGTTAAATTTTTGTATTGGTCCAATGTAGTAAATTTACGGCCTAGTCAATAAATTATTATTTATTAGATTATAATCTAACCCGATTGTTTAAGGAGGTTTGGGCAGGATATTTGACGCTATGAGAAAATATTGAAATCTTAGTTTGTAGTAGAGTCCACTTAAAAGACATTAACAAAGTTTTATCAATCTGTCATTCTCTTCCTAAAAGTCTGGCAACACTGAATTACGAACACGTGATTATCTAGGAATATTTGGTTTAATTTAATTGGTGACTACCATATTTGACAATTGTCAATTGTACAATAGTATATTATTATACGTCTTGAGTCGATAGACGAGAGACTCAAATCATACGAGTAGATAATGCGCGTACTCCAATAAGTGGATAATTAAACGATTTTCAAAAATTAATAAATACAATCTGACATCTGTCAAATGGTTAACCTTACTTTTTACCAATTTTAAATAATATTTATTATTATTAATATTATTAATATAGCCTTCTCACAAATCACAGTGAATATTGAAATCAACCAATTACTAATGCCTAAGAACGTGAATAATGAGTTCATTATTTACGTTGTTGTACCTTCTATGGTTTTTTCTCTTTATTTCGGCTCTTCTCTTTAGACTTTCGTTGCGTTCAACATACTGCATATTTTTTATTGCTTTATTTTTTGTTCCCATACCTTTTTAATAATTATTATTCGTATTCACAACTTATTTTTAGATTTTAAATACCACTATAAATAAAATAGGTACTTTTTAGTTCTCTTAAAATTAAAATTTATAATTTTGTATAATTAAATCTATTGCCATTACTAACAGGATTAATTAAAATTTTAAAAAGTAATAATATAATTTGTCCAAAATGGACTTTCACTTACTATAAAAGAAGTGGTCACTCAGATATTTTATATATTTAAATATTTATTAATTTTATAGCATTTTTATATATCTCTTACTTATGCACACATTTCTTACGCTACGGATAAATAATATACTGTTATAATCCTTTTACTTGTTATAAAACCATAAAGTTAAAAAATTATTTTTAGAATAAAAAATGTGCACCTTTAGTATGTACTTTACCTCGTTTATTAAACAATTTAAAAATTTTAAAGTATATTCAACATGACCTAGGATTTATTTGGATTAATTCGTAATTCTTGACAAATTATCTTATAATATAGTGACGTCATACGGTCTCTTCAAGGTCATCGATTTGTTTTGAAACTTGCATTTTTTAAAAATGTTTAAGAAACGTGGTAGAAAAATTTAATAGAAAACTCATATGCGTATGCAATAAAAAAATTGAGTCCTTACCTTATTGTACCGTATATCGGACAAACGGGTTATTTTGCGTAACCTCTTAAAATGAAATAGTTTAAATTCTACTATTTGAATTAGTACCAGCATTGTTTACTAATAAAATAGTCTTCAGTTTCAAGTGGTAATTTTTTATTACTTAAATTTTGACTAATTTAAGATAATTCATCATCTTTTACTGTTTCTGAGCGCCAACATCAAATTGTTGTTAGCAAGCTCCATTTTTAAACAAAAAAATCAAAACAAAAGAGATATTTAACTTTAAAATATTAACAATATTTATACAGAAATAACTTATTTTTATAAAAGTAGCGATTAGACATCTGCCTAACAACTTGTTAATAACAAGTGAGGGACCCCAGTTCAAACCGAGGTGGGGCTTTTCTAAATTTAAATCCACTAATTTGACTATTTTATTTGGTAGAATAACCTATTTTTAGTGACTGCTTTTCGCTATGGCAGTTAGTTAAATACGATTTATAATTAGTAATTTTTGACTAATTCATTTTAAGGGAGTACTCTTATTTTACTAGAACATTTATTTTATCTTTACAGCCACTATTTTTGTCGCGCTCATGACCAAATGTACGAAGCTACTTGATCTACAATAAAAATACACAAAACTTTGTTAGTTTGTGGTTTGAAACATTTTAACAGAAAGAAATTTTAATGACATATTTAATTAATGGTGTGCTATACTTGGATCTAAAATTAATAAAGGCCCAACTAATATATTTTTAATGTAACCACAACAACAAAGGTTCTAGTCACTTAGTTTGCAACCCCCTTCCGTATAATAGACAAAACTATAAACAATTATTTAATTAGCGCGTACTAGTACCAATTTGGTTGAACCCTCCCCCAACGAATTCAATTAATAGCAAACGGGGTAAGGATAATATTCAGGCGACACCCCTGCACTCTATACACACAAATGTTTAGAACATGTGACATACCTAACTCTAATTATGGGGTCAATCCAAAACAGTAGTCCGCCTCTCCGTTCGAGTTTTTACTAATTCAGGTTATTATTGAATTGCTTGTTTGGAACGCTAGACTTAAAATTAAAATAAATTAATTTATTTTTAAATATGAGCCATTTTTACACTTTTCAACAAGGACTTTTTGTTTTTAAATTGGATTTAAATTAGTAATAATTGCTCTTTTTAAATTGGATACTGCTAATTACTTTTTTATTGGAAATGACAAATGGACCCTATTTGTTTTTTTGCAAAAGGAAGTTTTTAAGCAATGGTATAAATGTTCTTTTAATCTTTTTATAAAAAATATTTTTTAATTATTTGCATTTTCGTTTAAATGTTATTCTTTTTGTAAATTTTTTTACAAATATTATTTCTATTATCATTATCATTATCATATTATATTATTATTATTATTTTTTTGTCAACTTATGGGACCTGTTTTAAACCAAATTTAATTTTTAAGTTTATTTTTAATAATATTTACCTTATAATTTGTTTAAATTTGATTTATTATATACAATAACAAAGAGGAACTTACCTTAAATATATTATTAAAATTAATCAAGATATTTAAACTTTCCAAAATGAATTATAAGTAGGTACAATTTATTACCAATAAATCATTTTTTCTACTCCCACCTTTAAAACGCCCTTTATCAAATATGTTTCCATGAACTTTTAAATACACATTGACAAGTTGAGGTTGAACTATATTTGAGATAAAACAAAACCAATCATGTAAAATATACTTCAGGGAATATGGAATACTTACTGTGCCTTGATAGTATATTCTCGAATTTGCAGTGTTTATCAAAAAGTATCCAACTTTTTAATGGAAGAAATCTTAAGCACTCATACTAAACAAGAAACCACCATCTGCTAAAAATTGACCAAACCAATCTTGCCATGGTAAAAAACAGTACAAAAATGAAATAATAAAAATTTACAACAAACTTCCTGAATATACAGTGTGTCCGTAAAGTCCCGGAACATGTGATTATTTTGAAAACGGTAATTTTTTTTTTTAAATCGCTGAAACACGTCAACTTTGTTATTTTTCTAGCAATATTTTAGCCTATGTAGTTGTTCCAAAATCTGCCGCGTGGCGGCGCCCCAATCGAAGTAAGGTTTTTTTAAATTACAACCCTTTATTTTTGTTGCATTTTTGGATAGCTACCGTGGTCCTGAGTACATTGATATGCTACATGTGGAGGGTTACATAAGAAAATTTTTGAGAAAAGTTGGTTTTTGCCGCCGATTGAGATTTTGGTTTTGACGAACTTATTCGCTGTTACGGGGCACCACCACACTATGCATTGCTAGTAAGGGATTATTTAAATCAGGTCTTTCCCAATCCCTGAATAGGTCGAAGAGTGGCCAGCGCGATCGCCCGATTTGAACCCTTTAGACTTCTTTTTATGGAGACATCTTAAAAACCGCGTCTATGTAAACAGGCCTTAAAATTTGGACGACCGAAGACACCGAATTCAAGCCGAGATCCAGATGATCACTCCAGCGGTACTGGCAAACGTACAACGCTCGTTTGTGGACAGGCTGGCCCACTGCCAAATAGTTTACGGTGGACACTTTGAGCAACTGCTCTGATTGGCTTTCCAAAAAACATTAAGCAACGCATATATTGTGTTTAAGTTTTACAAAATACCAAAATCTCATTCGGCGGCAAAACCTGCTTTTCTAAAAAAATTTCTTATGTAACCCTCCAGATGTGGCACATCAATGTAATCAGGACAACGGTAGCTATCCGAAAATGCAACAAAAATAAAGGGTTGCAATTTAAAAAAAATTGACTTTGATTGTGGCGCCGCCACGCGGCAGAATTTGGAACAACTACATATGCCAAAATATTGCTAAAAATATATCAAAGTTGCCGTGTTTCAGCGTTTTTAAAAAAAAATTACTGTTTTTAAAATAATCTCATGTTCCGGGACTTTACGGACACACTGTATAAAGCAGTTGGAACTTAAAAGTTATAAAAAGAAAGATGATTTTTTTAGATATCGTTTCTAAACATGGTGATTTTAAAACCAGTTTATGATACTTTCTAAATATTAGATTTCTTATATTTTACTTATCAATATTACTAAAATGTATAGTTTATTATTTGTCTGCTACTTTAAATTTTATATTATATTTTATCTTATATTTTATCCTTTTAACTGCATTTTATTTATACTTATTTGACGTATTCTTTGTCTGTATGGATTTTTTGAATAAAAGTTATTCTATTCTATTCTATTCTATTCTATTCTATTCTATTCTATTCTATTCTATTCTATTCTATTCTATTCTATTCTATTCTATTCTATTCTATTCTATTCTATTCTATTCTATTCTATTCTATTCTATTCTATTCTATTCTATTCTATTCTATTCTATTCTATTCTATTTTATTCTATTCTATTCTATTCTATTCTATTCTATTCTATTCTATTCTATTCTATTCTATTCTATTCTATTCTATTCTATTCTATTCTATTCTATTCTATTCTATTCTATTCTATTCTATTCTATTCTATTCTATTCTATTCTATTCTATTCTATTCTATTCTATTCTATTCTATTCTATTCTATTCTATTCTATTCTATTCTATTCTATTTTATTCTATTCTATTCTATTCCATTCCATTCTATTCTATTCTATTCTATTCTATTCTATTCTATTCTATTCTATTCTATTCTATTCTATTCTATTTTATTCTATTCTATTCTATTCTATTCTATTCTATTCTATTCTATTCTATTCTATTCTATTCTATTCTATTCTATTCTATTCTATTCTATTCTATTCTATTCTATTCTATTCTATTCTATTCTATTCTATTCTATTCTATTCTATTCTATTCTATTATATTTTATTCTACTTTAACCTTAAATAACTTTTAAACGAGTCGACTAAGCAAAAAATCATATTAGATTTTTTTATAGATCGTTTAATTCCCTACAAGAATATATATTTATTTCTAAAACTCACTGATTCGTTAAAATGCAATACAATTCCAAACAAATATTTTTTCCCGTGTTATTTGAATGGAAAATAAGAAATCACAATTTTTCATCTTGGACGATATTTTTATGGTAAGTAAAGAAAAAAAATAAAAGTTTTTTTGGCCCACCCTAAATATCAATATTATAATATTGACCAAATTGACCAAAAAATTTTGTAACAATCTGTTTCTTTTATTAAGATTTCTTATCTTGTTTCATTTTATATTATTAAAATAATTGTAAACTTTATACCCACTAAACGTAAAACAGCTAACAATCATATTCCATTTAGTGCCAAGTACTTTTAGCTTCTTTAAAATTTATCATAAAGATAAACTTTTTAAATTAAAAATTGTTTGAGGGCTTATTTAAAACTATTAATGATAATTTTATTTATTCTGCTTAAAAATACTTATTTGAATAAATTTTGACTGAAAAGTAAATGAGATTAATTCTTGTTTCTTTTTAAAGCTCAAAAGTGAAATAAATTTTTATGAATTATTCATTTGAATTTGCTCACAATATTAATTAACCCTCTAATTAAAGTTTATATTATAAATATCGGTTTAATTTTAATTAGTTTATAGTTTAAAAGCCGAAAAATTGTAATTTAATAACCACCATAAATTTTAGGTGGATTACCTAATATGGTCACTTTATGATATACGCTTTAGCCTGCTCGATTAAATTGGTTTGATTGTAAAAGCTAATACTGCCTTACACGGTCGTAAATTTATATTTGGTAATTAAAACTTGTGATGTGCCATAATTATCATAACATGGTGTATGTGCGGCTGCAAAAGGGCCTGTTTAAATCATGCTCTTCATATGCCTGTTTTGTCGTAATCCAAACGTTAAAGAGATGTTAACATAAATTTACATTATTACAATATCTTGTTGAGCACTGTTGTTAAATGAAATTTTCCTAACTAAAATCACCTAACCCTTAATAATTATCACATCGTTACCATATCAGGTTTAAAAGTTTTATATACAACTGTGCCACTCTCACGGAAATATCAGGTGACGCTCTGTATATTTCCATGTATATTTAAATCTAAGAAAGAAAGGTTTATTTTCCATTTTTCAGACTACAATATCCTGGTATATCATTTTCTCGACAAATAATTTTATATTTCACCTATAAAACTTTTATACGTTATTTGTCTACATTCTTAAATTATTCTTTGTTTGAGTTCTTAAATATTCTCAGGTGATCCACACCGTCTAACGACGTGGCCTTTGCCGAAATCGATACATACTATGCAACCACGTCTGCACACGGCAAATTGTATCACAGATACTAATTGGCCTAAAGAAATCTTGAATTAGCCCAAAATACCATGAAAAATACCTAATGATGGGACTAGTTAAAAACTTCCGAAACCTGTTGTACAAAATTTAATAAATTTTACTTGATTTTCATTGGATATTACTTATTCTCATTATGGATTTCAAACGTCAAAATTTAAAATTTTATAAATCGACAAATAAAAAGATTAATCTTACTTAAAATGGAGAATACAATCTGCGTACTTCATAATAAAGTCAATGGGTTTGTAAAAAACTTTTGTTTTGTTTATTTGCTTTGTTTGGTATTGCTGTTTTATTGAAATTAAAATTCAATAAATTTAATAAATAAAATATTCGCCATATAAATTGGTTTTGTAGTTGGGATTAACATAAATAAATATAATTGATATTGCGGAAATACTGTACAGTGTTGGTGTTAAAATATAAATTTACTTCTATTATTTATTATACAAAAACATATGCCGTTTGTATTCGTATTTTGGTGGTTGTAAAATGTTAAAATTTGCATATAACTTTAATACAATTTAAAGTTATAGGATGTGGCTGAACTGATAAATAAAATTTAAATATTTTAATTCAATTAAAAAAATGCATAAATTTTTTTAATAAATAAAAGTATTTTATAAATAGAAGATTAATGAAACATATTTAATTATTATTAACGATATTAAAATTCCTATTAACTCGTTTTTAATTTGGTTTAGTTTTTAAGACATTGGGATGACATTCTTAACATTTAGTTAAAAAAAAATAATATAGAGTTAATTTAGTTTAATAATGTACCAAAATAATAAAATATTTCTTTATTTTAGAAATAGAAATATAATTGTAATTTAGTTAGTTATCTTTTTACTATATTATTATTATTATTTTATGTTGGAAAAATCTTTTATTGACTGTTAAACTCGATTCTCGAGATTTAACAACGTCATCCGGATATTCCGCATCAAATGAATAAAATATGGTCCGGAAATATTTAATTTGAAGTACAAAAAATTATAATTTCAGTTTTACATTTTTTAACTCGTTGTAGATTATTTTTACAAATAGATAATAACTAGAATTTAATACATTTACTAACTAAAAGTATTAGAACAACATAAATTATAATATATAAATATACAGGGTGTTTCACATTCGTGGTCCATTAGAAGTTTCTGGGAAACAGAAAAAGATATCGATTTGTAATTTTTAAAGCGTTTATAATCCATTTATGTCTATTTTTATAAAATATTTTAATCATAATGTCACTTTCGGTTCAACCGGAAGTGACATCAACTTTGTTATTTTAGATAAAACACCCCATATATTTTTAAATTTAACATATAATTCTGAGTAAAATTACTATTCTTTGTCTTATACCCAAAGTGAATGGTTTTCGAATTATTAATTTTTTATCGTTAAAATTTGACAAATGCGCGTCAATCAAAAATAGCCTATACCTTTTTTGTTATTAGGTTTGCGAATATGGGGGTGGAATTTTTGGAATCTTAAAACATTTTTTAAAAGATTCAATATTAATTCTTTACCATTTTTTAATAAATTACCTGAGAAAACTGAGGTCAAATTAGGCTAAAAGCTTTCTTATTTTAAAAGTAAAATATTATTTTAAAAAACCTTTCGATTGATGTAACTATTCCCTATACTTAAAGTTCATAATTTAAGAGAAATTTAACAATTTTTAAAATTTTAAATATTATTTTGTATGGTTGTTGGTTTATTTAATTATTACAGTTATAACAACCTCAAAAATTGACGTCATTAAAATTTAAACAATGACAGATTACGTGGTTATCATAAATACCATCAACTCACCTGTCACAGGTTTCTTTATACAATAATATTATTATTTCTTTATACAATAATATTATTAATATTTAGAATTTTAGATATTGTTAAATATCCCTGAAATTATTATATAGCAAATAGTAACATTAATGTTATTATTATATTTAAAATTAAAAAAAATATATTAACCTTTCAAGTAAGACTTAGTTGCCCTGGGTTTTCTCTGGTAATTAGTTGATAAATGTTAAAGAATTAAGATAAATTCTTTTAAAGAATGTTTTAAGATTCCAAAAATTTCACCGCGATGTATATCCGCAAAAATAATGACAAAAAAGTTTTAGCCTATTTATGATTACGCGATTTATAAAAAACGCTCGGACACGTAAAGTATACTTTTTTATTTCAAATCTTATAATTATAATTTTACATTTTTTCTCCACCATTTTCCTCCCACCACATTATGTACTTTTATCTTGTGTTAGATCTGGTGATCTTGCTGGCCATTTTATGAATTGATTCATGATGATTCATCTGTATTAAAAGGTGTCATAGTTCCGTACAGGAAGAGCATAGTGGGGTGGTGCACCGTCTGGTTAAAGGCAAATGTTTATTTAAAATATTTTTTCCTATATGGGTCATTTTCAAGAAACACCCGCTTTCAGGAAAATGAAGATCAGATCAAAATTTTTTTTGCGTAAATTGACTTTTGGTTACATTTTTATAAATGTTTAGAGTTTTGTTTACTTACATTTAAGACAGGCAGTGCACTTTTTAATTTTTTTTAGTTTTTTTCAGAAAAATGTGTTTTTTTAACAAAAAAAAAGTAACGAAATAGACATTGGTATCACAACGGACTGGGGTACAAAAAGTACTTAATCAAATAACGTAAAAAAGAAACTATAAAGGGTGGTACGATTTTAGAGTAATGCATAAACAAAATTCCTTGTATTGGTGCTCACTTGCAGAATAACAACTTAGATTTCTAAATTGTTGACACCCTTTTTCTTTGACTATAAGCTGGTGAAGATCCCTTTTAGTACTTGTATTTTTTTCTTGGATGTAATAATTATTTTATATATAAATTGTTTACTGTATTAACTAAGGATGTTATGGATTGCTATAAAGCAACACAAAGTTCTGGTTATTCAATACCTATTTAAAAAAAAACATGTAAGTTTTATAAAACGCTAATGGGACATGCAAAAATGTGTGTTTCACAAGTTTCAAAATTAAAAAAAATTATTCTGAAATAACTAAACAAACATTTTCTGAAAGAGTTTACTAAGGGCTTGTTAGGCTTTCCGATAATTTTTAACAAAGTTATTGGAATTCAAACTTACGGACAGCGGAAGGCGGGTGTTTTTTGAAAACGACCCATATACCTATATAAAAAAGTATTCGAAAGTATCTATGTATAATTAATTGATATAACTGTCAGAAAATAACAGGATGATGTCATATTTAAAGGTATTTGCTTAATTTACCCTTATTACGTATGCGTGTTTACAAGTGTATCCTTTTACCTTAATAAATTAAGGAAGATGTAAATGCCAGTGAAGTCAAACAAATGACTGCTGAATTACGAATGCATGGGCTTTGTTTCAGCGCCGCCGCGTCGGTGTCATCTTGGCGGGCCTTGGCCTGGCCTGGCGCGTCACGGCGACGAGCCGAAACGGTGTGACAACCGTGTACACACGATTCTTCATTCTCCACTTGTAGAAACTAAACCGCTTGACTTAAATATGTATGTTCCTTTTAGGATTTTAGGACACACAGAGACGCTTTTGTTTTGTTTTATGTCTTCTTCGTTGCGCCGAGCCCACTAAATTTGTTCGCAAATAAATTGAAATCTTGTTCTTTCTAAGCTCAACTTTTGGTACTTACTTGCTTTGTAAGGATAAAAAGTTTCTGCTAGGAATTTTTAATATATTACCTAACAACATCAAAGAAGTGCGTCTCTAGTCTATGTATGCCTCTGCACTGTCAAGAATTTTATATTATTGTCATTTTTATTTGCTGTAAAACTTTTAAAAAAATTTAAATTTAATAATGAAATATACTTTCTTCAAAAACAAGATATTTTACTTATTAAGGTTTTAAAGTTAAAAATATTTATAATATTATTTTATTTTAAAAGTTTTAAATTAAAAATGTAAATAAAAAGCATTTTGCTATAAAGGTTACATTAAAATTAATATGACTATAATAGTTAGGGTATAATGTTTTAAACAAAAGCAAATGTTTTCTTTATCTCCGATTTTAAAATTGTATACACATGTGTAAAAAAATATTTATCTCCACGCGGTCTATAATTTAAACTTTATTGTTGTCAACATTCGATAAAGAAATACCTTGTTATGGCCTAGGCCGATAAAAAATTTTATGAGGCAAGTAATTAGTTCGATTTTTTCTCGCTAGGGGTATTGTTTTGACAAATTAATCCTTTTCTAAGAAATTAACGTACTAAATTGGTTTTATTTATTTATATTAAGCACTAATTTGTTTGTTTTACTGTTAATGTTTAATATTTTTCATTAAATTATTGTAAAATTAAATATGAATAATAAAACAAAAAGTGAGGTTAGGCAACCAAGAAAACGCACGATTTTTTTTCTACGATTTAAATTATCTTTATGTTTTCATTTGCTTTAAGTTTTTAGTAAAATTAAATGTTAAACACAGCTTAAACATTCCAAGCAACCTATTTTTTCCATCCATTTCTACTTAAATAATGTAGCTAGGTATTGTTAAACTATTACTGCTTCTAAAAGCAATAATAATTATTGTACATTTAATGTAATCTTTAGCTAATAAATAAATGAGATTCTAAAAAAGTGAGGTTAGGCCGCTTTGATGTTGAATTAAATTGACCTATATAAAGTGCTTTGAAGATAAAATATTGTATGCCATTCGGCCAAAAGGTGCCTTTTTGTGCTTCGCTCAATGGTAGGCCTCCGATACGCGTCGGCCTTCAAACCTTGAGCTTAGCACAAAAAGCCTTACTTCTTAACCTAATGACATAAATAACTATTATTTATTTTAAACAAATATTAACCATATTTTATATTAATCCAGATCCGTTAACTAATTGAATAAGTAGTTTGTAATTATAAAAAACATTTTGTAGATTTAATAACAAAATCCCATATTAATAATTCAACAATTTCAAAAAAGGCCTTATTTTTACAAAGTTTTTTATAGACCCATTAACAAAAGTATTTGTTGGAAATTGGGAACTTAAATGAAAAGAATTTTGATATTTAATATTAAGGTTTGCCTTAATTCATTTGTTCTTTTTTCATTTTAATAACACGGGAATTTTTATTTTTTTAATTTTGAATCCTTATAACTTTGGAATGGTTTGTTTTCGCAACACCCAAGCGAAAGGAGTTATAGACAATTTCCCACCCGAAAATCTTATAACCGGTCAGAAAACAAAAATTTTGAGCTATTACAAAGCTCTTAATCTTTATTTTAAGCCGTTGCTATTCAATTTTTAAATATTTCCCTTTAAAAACCATTAAAAAATAATGTTTTATTCTTTTCTCCTTCCTCTCGCACAGTAAGAATATTTTGTTCGAATTTAGGTTCTAAAATTTTTATACAGGATGAAATTATCTTTAAAAATGTTCATTTAAGCAAGTCTGTAAGTTGAATAGGTTCTTCACAAATTGCTATTCTACTCGAAAATCTTCTACAATAGCAGTAAATCGTATTTGGAGACTAAAGTATTGATTGTAGATAAAAAACGTAAAAGACAATTTTGTAGGGAATTATAGTTTAGCTTGTATAGCCACCCAAAGTATCAAATTCTTAAAAAATCAGTTTCTGACTAATAACTATACTATTAGAGTTACGTGACAGCCTAATAATTATGTACTACACTTATTTATCTCATAACTTTAACCCACTTTACTGAATCATATTTTTTCGAATACTTATTTCGCACACTTGTTAAATAGGTATAAGGAATCCGAATAACAATAATAACAGATTTCTGGTAATATATTATAAACACTCTGGACAGTTGTTACGAACACGTTACGAATTAGAATAAAGTAAGCAGGAACATAAGTTGCAGACGCTGAAGTCAGTTGAACTTGTTGATGCGAATTATAATAATTATAAGTGGGAAATGTTATGAAATTAACAAAATTCTTACAAAATGGCATATTACCTTTTTAAGACTTTCGGTAAAATATTTTCCTTTGTCAAAATAATTACAAGGCCTTTTTCTACAAAAAATTATGTTAAATTTTTACAAACTACAAACTCATGTTAACAAATCTGAATTTTATAACTGTTCATCAAAAATGTTGGCAACAATAGCCTTTAAATTGAACAAAACTTTAAAGCGCTTGTTTCTTTGTTTTTGATAAAAAAGGTATTTAAAATGATTTCTTGTCTATTTGATTTCTACACGATAAGTAAGTAGTTTGCCTACTTACAAACACAGGTAGATGCATAAAACTTTTCGACCTATTTTACTTTGGAACAACCCTTTTACGACCTACCGAGGCAAAATAAATAGCAAGTTTGTAAAGAAGCGCCCATTATGCTGAATTAGTAAAAATTTTGCATTAAGTTTCGAGACTAATTTATGTTTCAGGCTGTGCATTCTAAGATGACATCGGCGCTGAAACAAAGCACATGCATTCGTAATTCTGTGCTCATTTGTTTGAGTTCGCTGACATTTACATCTCCTTTAATTTATTAAGCTAAAACTTCATCCGTTTTGCGTTTACATAGGTCATTAACCACTCTAGTGTCATTGTCAGCGGTTTGTCTTCAAAGCTTTGGTGGTCAATGTTTACAAAACTGGCAACCAAAAATTTCATTTATTCAACATTTTTTATTTAATTATTTATTATAAAATTATACAGGGTGTCCGGATATAACGTTAATATATTTCAAGGGGTGATTCTACACGTAAAAATAAAAAAAGATGTCCGAAAATATCTCCTATAGGGAAAGTGACCACACAGAGAAAAAGCTTTTATATTGTGAATGGGTTAACCATTTAGCCAATGGTGTACTGTATTTGCAATACCTCAATTACAGCTATGATCAAATAAATGATTGTCTAACTTTTATTTGTGCAAACCTGCTTAAAATTAGTTCAAACATAAGAAGTCATTAAATTAAATTTTGATTCTATTAAATCCGTATTAAAACTTAGCTAGTTAAAACATAAGAAATTATTGTATTAAATTGTTATTTAATTGAAGCCGCAATGAATCCTAATGAAAAACTATCATTGGCGTAAATAAAGTTATGGTTTCCAATGAATGGCCACATTAAATGCAATCAAAGCTCTATTTCCTTTAAATATGTATATTCTTGTGCAAATATTAGTTGTATAATACATTAATATGAACTTTAAATAAAATGAATTCTGGAATCTGCTTCCGGTAGTCTTGTGTACACAGGTTTTTCGATCCATAAAATGAAATTGTTCTGTATTCTGTAGGAACTATTAGGAACCCACTAGAAGCGTTGGTGGTATTAGGCTCTAAGAAAGTTGCTGACCCATCAATAGCAACAATTACTCTACTGGATGTGCAGGATCTATCTGCCATGGCACATGGTTATTCTAAAACAAAATATGAATTTCATCTTATGTATTTAGAGGCGAATCCTAAAGATTGCTGAAAGTCCTAAAGCAATATATACTTTCAGGACGCCCTGCAAGGATATCATGATGGTACTTAAAGACTATGAGAATTTATTTTATAAATAAATAAAAACTTCGTCCATTTAAGCAAAATAACCATTTTAAGGCATGACACCGAATATAAAGATTATCTTTGTCCATGGTATATACCTATATGAGTACCTTTACATTTACCTTTTTGTTATCATTTAGACATAATTGAGTAATTAAATTACTGGACATACAATTAAAAAACTTACCTTGGAAATTCTGGACTAGGAAGTACAACCCCCAAGAAATTAGCAAATATAACAAACAACCAAACACTACCTACACCAGAGATAACCCATACACTTACATCAATCGGCGTGACCAGAAATACCGGTTGCCGATGTGTGGTGTGGCAGGGGATGCCCTAGCGCGTTTGTCTGAATTTTAGCAATCATTAAATTAAATATAGGCCGCATTGAAAAAATGGGAATGATAATTGGGCAAATAACAAGTATTTTTCAAGACAGTAAAAACTTACTTTACCTTAGTTTCCATTGGAATAAAAATCATAAACATTAAAAGAAACATTCATTCATTTGTTTTTAATTTTTGGTCGAAGCATTATAACTTTTAACATAAATCAATTTTATATTTAATTAAATATTGTTAATTTTACCTTGATCAGATAAACATTGAATTCAATAATTTCTAAAACTTTTAAGGAACTGAAATTTCCATTAGGTTTAAATCCAGAGCCATTTACTCCATAACAAGTAATTTTAACTTGATAATATTTTGTTATGGGCTGAATATAATATTTGTAATAACATAAATCCCTTACCCTCAATCGCTCCAAACATATTTGATTGAATAAACTTTAATTTTTATTGGAGAAATTAAAAAACAATCAATTATAGTATTTTTATTGACTATATCAAAGAGTTTTTTCTGTGCACATCAAAAATGTCAAAATCCGGGACAAAGACAAAAAAATACGCCAAGAGCGGAAAAGTCCGCGGCAGGCGCATTTTGCCGATACAAAGGCGAACAAAATTTTAAGAAAACGGTTTTATATAAGTTGATACGATTCGAAAATATATATATACAAGGTGTCCCTAAACTGGCATAAGTTTAGGAAAAGATTGAGCAAGTCAAAATAAGACGAAAACCTAAATAAATATTTTTCCTAATTACTTTCCAAGATACAGGGTGATAAAGTGTTACTTATCATATCAGTTTTTTTAATATAACCTCTACTATGGTAGTCTTGGAAAGGTAATATCTTGCTAACAGTCACTTACTACCAAAACACATATTCACACATAATTACAATTGTTTGAGTAAACACAGTGTCGTAGAAACGGGGGTTGCTTTAAGCTTATTGTCCCATACAAACTTTGAGGTTAGGTTTTTATAATATTTGATGCAATTTTTAGATTATAAAGTTCGGCTACCAATAAAAAGGTGTACCCGTCAAACTTCGATAAAATAAACCGTTTCCGAGATATTCGAGATTACAATAATTGTTATATCGCATTATTTAAAAGGATTAAAAGGTATATAATAACAAATTTTACCTCCACGCGGTCCATAATTTAAACTTTATTGTTGTCAACATTCGATAAAGAAATACCTTGTTATGGCCTAGGCCGATAAAAATTTTTATGAGGCAAGTAATTAGTTCGATTGTTTTGACAAATTACTTCTTTTCTAAGAAATTAACGTAATAAACTGGTTTAATTTATTTATAATAAGCACTAATTTGTTTGTTTTACTGTTAATGTTTAATATTTTTCATTAAATTATTGTAAAATTAAATATGAATAATAAAACAAAAAGGGAGGTTAGGCAACCTAGAAAACGCACGATTCTTTTTCTACGATTTAAATTATCTTTAAGTTTTAATTTGCTTTAAGTTTTCAGTGAAATTAAATGTTAAACACAGCTTAAACATTCCAAACTATTTATTTTTTAAATAAAAATCCAAACAAATTGAAATTAGATACCTATCTAGTTATAAAACAATTAATTTAATTCAATGTAATAGCAAAAACCCATTTCTACTTAAATCATGTTGTTATTGTCAAACTATTACTGCTTCTAAAAGAATAGTATATTCTGTAACAAGTTTGGAATACAGCATATTCCGCTCGAGTGAAAAGTTTGTCACACGAGCCGAAGGCGAGTGTGACGGTTTCACGAGAGTGGAATATGCAATTCCAAACGTGTTTCAGACTATACTTTTTCTACGCTTATAAAAAATACCAGAGAAATTATTTAATTGGAAAAAAGTTAGGTTATCTTTTGACAGATGTTAGATTTTATGATGGTAGTAAATAAGATAACACAGCCACACAAAAAAAAAAGTCAGATACTTTTTACGAGACATATGTATTTCTATGTATTTTGACTCGCTGAATCCGAATCCGAGGTCAAAATAGGACCTTTCACGATTGGTTTTCGACATAACCTCAAAAAACCGGTTTTTCAAGTATAGAATGGCGAAACAAAGTTTCATTTTAGATTTCAAGCTGCTGAATTCATATATAGCATCAGTTTTATAATATAACTATAGAATCTAAATCATAACCTCAAAACGTAGTTGTTTGAGCGGTGCTCTGCAGAACTAAGTAAGATTTACTATCAAAAGTCAGTGGTATGCAGAATTATATAGAAACCATCTCATTCGCAGACATCTATCTAATCAACTGCTCTAAATTCTACTAATCCAATAATAAAAGTATGTTCTCCTAAAAAATGATTTAAAATTCACTGATTTTGATCCACCGAGGTGATTTATGAAAAACAAACGCTAGCTCGACTTATATATCGGATTCGATTCCTGAAAGTACGGAAATCTTACTTAGTCCTGCAGAGCACCGCTCAAACAACTACGTTTTGAGGTTATGATTTAGATTCTATAGTTATATTATAAAACTGATGCTATATATGCATTCAGCAGCTTGAAATCTAAAATGAAACTTTGTTTCGCCATCCTATACTTGAAAAACCGGTTTTTTGAGGTTATGTCCAAAACCAATCGTGAAAGGTCCTATTTTGACCTCGGATTCGGATTCAGCGAGTCAAAATACATAGAAATACATATGTCTCGTAAAAAGTATCTGACTTTTTTTTTTTGTGTGGCTGTGTAATTTTTAAATAAGCTTATAAAAATTACTTACATAATTTTGCAGAACCTAAATTAGGAAGTATAAAGAAGAAATGGACAAATTGTAAGGAATGACAAATAAGTTATTATTTGAATTTCAAATTTTGAATTAACTAATGACAGACGTAAACAATTAACCAGTGCTGCCATCTCTTTGGGACTAAGTCAAACCTAAATATTCTAATAGGATCCTACTAAATCGGCCAAACAGAATTACAACTAGCTTGTAAAGAAGATATATTTTGGGTATTTTTATTAACGCAAACTGTTTTAAATCCTATTGTATACACTAACGATTAATATTTTCTACCGGGCCTTTCTGAAAAAACTAGATTTGGTAGGAATACAAGTGAGTTATAAAATAAACATAGAGATGTCGCCCCCAGTGCTCATTCCATCATTAGAACATGTGCGGAATAATTATTCTGTAACACTTTATGGAATATACGTAATTCCAGATTAAAAAGTCATATAAGAACTGTCAAATTCCGTAATAAGCGTAGAAAAATAATAATTATTGTACATTTAATGTAATCTTTAGCTAATAAATAAATGAGATTCTAAAAAAGTGAGGTTAGGCCGCTGTGATGTTGAATTAAATTGACCTATATAAAGTGCTTTGAAGATAAAATGTACGCCATTCGGCCAAGAAGTGCCTTTTTGTGCTTCGCTCAATTGTAGGCCTCCGCTACGCGTTGGCCTTGAAAATTTGAGCTTAGAACAAAAACCATTACTTCTTTTCCTAATGACATAAATAACTATTATTTTTTAATTGAAAAAACTAAAAAGGGCATTCCATGAGCCTCGGGACTATTTGGCCTGACCGTCAAATTAAAAAAAAAATGGTTTTTTAAACCTTGACTGTGTATAGGTAATCATAAATAACTTAAATCAAAAAGGTTGTCTTTATTAGGTCAATTAATTGCTTAAAGGGAATTATTGAGACAGTAAAAACATTAGTTCAAATAAAGTGGGAAGAGTGGGAGCTATTCTCAAAAGAGCGTGTACAAACATTATGGCGCGCAGGAGATCTGTGTTTGAAGGAAAACGTTCAAACGAAAGCGAGCAGCCAGCAGCTAGCAGCAACAGACAGGCCTGTCATCTTATTTGTATGTAAATCCTTTCTGGCTGTGCTTCTGCTGTGAATGGCCTAAGGCTTATTACAAATTCATAGAGCAGTCCACTGTCGCTGACAGAGGTAATATCTAGGGTCGAGATTCATCACACCAATTAATGTTTAATATAGAAGCTGAACCTGTTGGCAATTAGGAATAACTTGGGCAAAAATTATATACCGAATCCGACACACTCGGAATACTTGATAAAAGATTTTTAGGAATCTGAAAAGATTTGACTCGTTTTTTAATTAAAGGCCTTGCTCCGTTATTTGCTTTTTACATACCATTGGCGTTTTTTCAATTACACAAAATTTTTTGAATTGGATTTTTTTATTTCATTTTATGTATCGTATCTTTTGTCAAAATTTTCCTTTTAATTTTTTTAATATACTTTTTCCTCTTTGAGAAATCGTTAATTAAAATTTATGAGTTTGGTATAGGTAAAATATATGCTAAAGAAACCTCGCTAGTAGCGCCACCACGTGGCTGTTAGTATCTTAAAAAAACTACAACTTTTAATAATCAGCTGTTAAACGCCCAAGTTACAAACAAGTGGTTTTAAGAATAAGGCCGGAAAATGTTAAAAATATTCAAAAGAAAAAAACGTTGAACAATGGAAATTCTAATGAAAAAATAAATTGCATACAGTCCTTGTAAATATAAATTGTAGATAATAATAATTTATGAAAAAATTGTAAACATTTCAATTCAGTAAAACTGATAATACAAATAAGTCAACAAAATCAAACAGCGGTATGCATTTTTAAAAGAGTTGATTGAAAATTCTTAAAATCACACAATGCTATCGTACTCCACCAGATGGCGCGCGCGTTGCGAAAACCCGATGCTTCTTTAGCGTATTATCACAAATTTCAACCCGGTTTTAATTAAATTTAATGTAAAATCTGTCATTTTGAATTCGGCATTCGTCATTTTTGTCATATGTCATGTTTGACACCTGACAGGTGTCAAAAATGGTAGATGTCTAAAATTACAGGTCCTAAATGGGCTATAACAGATGTTAAAAATGACAGAAGTATGAAAAATAAAGATAACGTCACTCTTAAAAAATTTAAAAAGTATTTTGAAGAGGAACAGTTAATGTTGTATGTCATAACGAGATCTGTAAAATATTTTACTCATGCATTGTTGTAACAATGTATTAAATTTATAAGTGGAAATTCCAAAATTACACTGGTAATTTACTTCACGTTTATTGTACTGTTCAAAACTCTTATATATTTACTTAATCCCCACCTTGGTAACGTGTGTCTTACCGGATAAAATCCTTCTATAAGTCCATAATACCACGTTGCATTGACAGCGGTTTGTTTACATTGATTTGCTTATCACTAACTTGCTCAAATTATTCTAAATTAAAATCAAAATAAATCATTCAGTAAATCACCCAATAAAATATACCTCTATAACCATTCACAGGAATCTTGGATTTCCCATGAACATTTATATACCATTTTGTACATATTTTCAGAAAATTACACTATTCTCGTGAATAACAGAGGTATTATTGATAAGGCGTCTCTTTTATCTGTATATTACTGTTAAAAATACCACGTTGCATCGTAAACCAAAAACGTAATAAGTAAACCAGTTTTTTTCTAAATGAATCGTTTTGGTGATTGCCCAATATACGTTATTATTATATTGTATTTTTGTTTCAATAAATTTACCATTTTTTTATTTTTAGTGTGAATTTTTATTTGAGAAATATTTTCCCTAAATACCAACGAAAATTTGGTCATGCAACTCACCTTTTTTACTTTTATGGTATTTTTATTTATTTTTACCATAACGATTTATTTGTTGTTATTTCTTTTAAGCATATTAATAAGGAAGTTACAATTTTGACTTTCACACTTTACCACAAACAAACCTCGTTGCGGTATTTGGTATTATGCTGCAAATTATAAACCCATTTTGGACTATTTGTAGATTAATAATTTTAGCGAGCTTTATTTACGTAAAAAAGGGTCCAAAGCAGGAAGACAATTTTACGTGTCCATTAATCAAAATAACCAGAATAATAAGAAGGAACACTCAAAATAAATTCAGTTGACGCAAGCTTATTTTTATGATTTCTTCTTCTTACAATTTGTGTCACTAATAACTAATTAGTTACGGGTAGAATTTATGTTTTTTTTTTGTAATCCTCTCGAAATTTAAATTTTATTATTTTATTTTTATAAGTCAAAAATAGGTAAAGAGTAAAGTTTTAATGAAAATTTTATCTTCATTTAATGTTTTTTCTAAGTAGTAAAACTTGAAATCAAAAATATGTAAATTTACGTCATTAAGAATGTACAGGATGGTAAAAACATTAAACTTCCAAATGGTTTTATTGTTTTGTCTAATTATTCTTAGATTGTAAAAGTTCAATATTATCATATTGCTAGTCGTAAAGTTATTACTATATTATTGATATTTTAAAACTTTTTTTTGATTATTTTAGCTAAATTAAATATTTGTATAAAGCGACATCCATAGGAAAAAAGTAACCATCCCAATATACATTTTTGACGTAATTTTTATTCACATTGCCAGTTATTATTTTAATTAAAATATTAAACAATTATTAATAATTTAAAATATTAAAATAATTTTATGTATTACTATAATTGCAAAATATTATCACAAAGTATTAAAAATTATTACGCAGGTACAAAAAGTGACAGTTGTATTTATTGGAATTCCCGTTAAAATTTCTAACTTGGGAATCTACCGGCGTTAAAATCTCAAATTTTTCTGTCCAAATAAAAATTTACCCCTTGAAAATAGACTAACAATCAATATAGAAGCCGTTTTTCGCAGTAAAAGAGAAGAGAATATTTTATGGGCACAGTACGCAAATATTTTAACGCTTTATCAGTTAAATCAGGTTAACTGCACTACTACGGCGAAATCAAAAAAGTACAAACGTATATAAATACTTTTCAAATATTGGCGTCAAGAAACTATTTAATACTTTTTTATTTTTGTATTGACACAATAAAATAATTTTTACATTTAGTATTAAATTATTTTTACGGTTGTATGACATTTGACAACCGTCAACTAACTAACTTCAGCTCGTGACTAAAACCCTGTTGCTAAATTCATCCTGTGACTAAAGCGCCATAAAGCCACAACTAGTGAATGTGTCGAAGTTTTAAAGGTGGGAGTAGAAAAAAGTAAATTTTGCAACTAGTGGAAGAAAGAGGAAATTCCTCTTTCGACCAATAGCACAAAATATTTTGTCCCACACTCACTTAGAATTGAGACTTTATACGATGGAAAACAATGGACAAAGTAAGCTATTGTTACACTAGTTGTACTAGTAAAGAAAATTTAAAAACATCACTAAAACATCAGCTAGTCTAGGAAACTAACCCGCGGCAAGCTTGTCGCATATGCCGAACATATGCCTTGCCTGTGCCTTACAGGTGCCAAGCAAGAGAAGTGAGAATCGACCTTAAGTACTCATAACTTTTCCATATGCACCTTTATGTACCTTATTTTTTGAATACTTATAAAGAAATGCCTACTACAAAATTTGGTGTAAACAATCGTCAATCGCAAAAGATTGTAGCTAAATGAATATATATAAAAAAATATTCTTATCATTGCTAATAAAATGTTTATTTATTATTTTTTGGGAATAAAAATTTAGATGCAGAACCTCAAAAACTGAATCTTAAAAACTATTTTGTTAAAAAGAAAACGTGTATTTATAGTTTTATAATGTTATAATAATATGTTGCCTCGAATACGTTTATATTTTTTGCTAATTCAAAATTTATTTGTTGAGTTTTGCAACAAAGAAACTCATCAGGTTTTTTACAGACTAGGATGTAAAAAACTTTACCTGATTGGTTTAAATTATTTTTACAGCCTGGGAGATAATTGAATACTTTGGTAGTAAGCGTTGACAACAATAAAACTTAAATAATATCCCGGCGCATTCGCCAAAATTGTAACTTTAATTATATTTTTCATAAATAGAAAAAACCTAATAAAAATTGATTACTGAAAACTATGGTTGTAAATACATTAATGCTTTAAGTATGGTATAAAGGATTTGCTTAGGAAAGACTTAGTGGTATCTAAACAGACGCAGTATATAATCTTTTGTAGGAAAGTAGGTAATGACGGTTAAATGTTGGCAATTTACATACAGCCCGACCTTTCTGGGGATGTTCGGTGGGCATAATCATAATCATTGTATGTTTACGGGGTGCTACGCGATGCGTGAAAATCTTTGCGTTGCTATATCCAAATTATCCGTTGTCAAAAGTAAACAGAACTAATACCGGTCCGAAAAACAATTACGGGCCGCCGATAAGTCTGAATCAGTTAAAGTTATATAATGCCTACATAGTTCGGTTGCAATATCTAGTTTTACGATGTTCGATTGTAACGTGGCTTTGGGTCTTCGTTAGAATGCGGTTGTTCTGTGTAACTTAGGACCAGTAATTATAATTACTAGCACAAACTCTAACAACGCTCGATTTTCTCTCTCTCCCACTGTAAGAAACTTGAACGATCTTAAGCTAACTATTGCGTTTCTCGACTTCTCTCAACTCTTCGCCAAGAATATTTCATTAATTTCATATCGATCTCAAATCAAAACAATTAGGTACACATTTCAATCTTCCGATTCCTATCTAACCTATTGACCTATGACCTATGAACTTACTGTCCTCGTACACGGATAAAAGTAATGCAGCCAATAAACACATTTAATTTTTTATAAAACCCTATAAGTAAACATTGCTGTTTTGCGCATTTCTAGGTAGAGAAAGTAGAGAAATAAAATTTAATCTTATATTTGTAAGGTTATATCACTAAGAATGGTATATAAGTAGTTAATAAAATTTAAAGAATTTATGATTCAACATTAATCAAAACTTTATTATATACCTAAAAAATTAATAAAAAAATAAATTTTCCAGAGTTTTCATATAAATGGTGGTGACAAAAATGTAATGGTAGAGAATTTTTTAAATTCTCTATTTCTATGTTTTATTGCCGTTATAAGGTTGTATTGCGTTTTTTGTTTGTCAAAACTAAACATAAGAATATTTTCCTACTTCCACCTTTAAAACGCCCATTATCGTATATATTTCTATGACCTTTTAAATTATTATTAACAAGTTATGGCTTTATGGCTTTAGTCACGAGGTGAAGATAGTTTTAAGTTGGTTGACAGTTGTAAAATAATACTAAATATGACTTTTTTTTATTACCTCAATACAAAAATACGAAAGTATTAAATAGTTTATTGACGCCAATATTTAAAAAGAATAAATAAATGTTTGTACTGACTTTTTTGATAAAAATTTTGCGTACATTGCCCATAAAACATGCTCTTCTATTTTATTGTAAAAACTGCTTCTATATCGATTGTTAGTCTATTTTTAAGGAATAAATTTACACCGAAAAATTTGAAATTTTAACCCGTAGATTCTCGAGTTAGGAATTCTAACGGGAATTTCAATAAAAACAACCCGTGTATTTTTAATACTTTGTAAAAATATTTTGCAATTATAGTAGAAAAAAATCAGAGAATAACATATTTTCTTAATATTAAGGAGATTCTTTTAAATTAATAAGGCACTTCCCTGTTTGTAGATTGTAATATTAAACATTTGTATGTATATAGGTATAAAATATCAAAGTCATTTCAAACCGAACAAATAAAATGTAAATGATTTTTTAAAAAACGATTAGGTATATGATATATTTTTAAAAAATTATTTATATTTATTTGTTCGGTATGTATATTTTATACCTAAATACATACAAATGTTTAATATTAAACTGTATATTTTATTGAAATGAATAAACCCTGAAGATGACTATAATTGTTTTAAAAATAAAATTTAAAAATCTACAAGCAGGGAAGTGCGTTATTAATTTAAAGAATTCTCCTTAATATATAAACATACCACTGCTACAATGGACTACATAATAAAACAAATATTTACTTAACATAATTATATTTTAATATTTCAAAGTAGCAATAATTGTTAAAATTGATTTAAATAATAACGGGCAATGTTAATGGTGAAAATTACGTCAAAAATGTTTATTGGGATGGTTACTTTATTTTCGTATACTTGTCGCTTTATACAAATATTTAATTTAAATCATTTTTAAATAATATTTAATATTTGTCATAAAAAAAGTATAGTATGCAACTTGTTTATAAACTTTTCTAGGAACTCATTTAATTAAGCACTTGTTCGCAAGCTTGCTCGTGTCCAAATTAAATTCGTGTATAAAATGGCGTTTATCAAACTTGATACATAATATAATATTATGTAATAATGATAATTATAATAAAAGGTATAGTACCTAAATTAGATCCTTGCGACACTCCTGAGCATAAAATAAACCAGTCAGAACCAATCATTAATAAAGACTATTTGTTAGATATGATTAAAAACCTTTCAAAAGTGAATGAAATTATTTTACGTCAACTTATCTAGCAAAATTAAATTGTCTATTTTCTAAAAAAACCTTTTAAAAATCTGTATAATTGTTCATTATTATCAATTATTTGACTAGCGTCTTGTGCAAATGATACCAAGTTATTTGAAGTTGAGATGGGGAAAAACTATTTTTTGTTTCGTCATACATTTTTGTATTAATTATTCTTTTAAATACTTGATCAAATTTATAAATTTTCACATGTCTAAAAACCCAAATTTTAAGATTTTATTATAATTTTATATAATTAAAAGGGGAGTAGATAGAGCAATCGATATGTAATTTTATTGCCCTGTACATGTGTGAATTATCAATAGTAAATAACGAAATATTATTTTTACCTAAATAGCAAAATAGTCGATGAGTCTAAAACCCTGATTTTAGATACGTGTTACAAATCATATTTTTATTAAGGCTAAAACCTAAAACATATTTAGTTTTTTATCAGAGCGAATATTCTTCGAAAATAGTGAGCTTCGAAACAAACAAATTTTAAAGCAGTTTATTTTAAGCCAATAACTAAATAAAAACGTGTAAATTATATTTGTACCCCACGTAATATTTTATGTAATTTATTGAGCTTGGTATTATGAAGGTTAAATATGTTTTTGTACACTAATTCGTGGAGAATATTGACAAAAAGCACAGAATCTTTAAAGCTTGTTAAATGATTAATTTAGACGGATTTTATGATTGATTGATTAGATGGCGTAAAATATATGAATCGGATTTTACTGATAATTTTATTTAGAATAATAAATTAATAAATCGAAAAAAGTTTATATATAAAGTACTGATTCGTTTAATATTATTATAAAAAGTTACCTGTTAAGGAAATTTTTTTAATGGACCTTCAAATAAAATTCACCCTATTGTATTTTACCAAATTTTAAAATAAAATATGTTTCCATAACAATAAAGTGCTATTCTTGTGAAATATTAATTTGGAAATAATTTTATTATCTTAATACAAAAATAAAAAGTATTAAATAGTTTATCAACGCCAATACCTACATATACGTATTTGAAAAGTTTATATGCAAGTTTTTACTGACCTTTTGATTTTGCCGACGGCTGTTAGTCCATTTTCAAGGGTTACATTTCAATTTACAAAAAAATTGACATTTTGACTGGCGCAATACAGTAAGTTTATTGTTTTGAAGCACCGGCGAAATTTAAAAAATATTATTTATGTATTTTTTACTTGCTTTTGTTGTCGTCAGTCAGTGTTGACTTTAACCCCCTTAGGAAATGAAAATTAAAATATGTTACTCTACCTGCCAACGAAAGTCCCGTTAAAATCAATTCAGCAGTTTATATATAATAATTCCCAAAAACTTTAAATTCCTAGGTTAAATAAATAGTTTCTCACCTGGTTAATTATAACCAATACCGCAGTAATGTGGCTAATTTAATTTAAGATATTACAAGCAGTTTCGGTTAAATAACCAACATTGGAAACGATTTAGTTAGTGATGAAGTTATAAACGATCCATTGCACTAGCTGTAGCATCTAAATTCGTATAGATAATCCTAATTTGTCAGGAAATTATCTTGGTAAATGTTTGCTATTTACATATTCGCGAACGAAATGTGACACAAATAATTTTATATGCAAATTCACGTATGTATCTGCCATTCTAAGTATGAATGATAATAAACAATTTTGCATTTTTTTAAGAATATCGTAAAAAGAATATTATGTATCAATTTGATAAACGCCATTTTAGTCACGAATTTTAATTAGACACGAGCGAGTTTTTAATTAAAAGTTAATAAACGAGTTGCATACTATACTTTTTTTACGACAAATACTTATTATTATCTAAAAATGATTTAAATTCAATATTTGTAACATCTATAAAAAATAAAGTAACTTGCTTAACAATTTCTAACTTGGGAATCGCGCCAGTCATAAATCGAAATGCATTCCTTGAAAATGTACTAACAACCGTCGGCAAAATCAAAAGGTCAGTAAAAACTTGCATATAAACTTTTCAAATACGAGTCATTCCAAATAAAAACACCAAATGGGGTGCGCTGCGTGATTTTTTATTTTGATGAAAAAATTTGAGGATGATCTTTTAGGTGTCAATTATGAAAATCCGTTGCCGTTTTAATTTTTTGTTGCTTTACTTTTATTTGGCACCCTTTAGAAGTCTGAAATAGTGTCAATTTCTTACTCTCTTATAGTGGGTCAGAACTTTTTTTCTGTGACAAATATTGAAATAATTTTAATTTTGTTTTACTGTCCAGTAAGTGTGTTTTCGATATAAATTATTATTATCCAATTAGTTAATCTCATAAAAGAATGGTAAACCACTAAAGATTCATGATAATTTGCCAATTTTTGTGATTTTTGTCTGGCTCCTGTGCCTATTCTACTGAATTTAGAAGGTTCATTTTTTTCAGGTATAAAGTACTTATACAATAGAAAACGTAACTATTATTTTAAGTTTCTAGACTATCAATTTCTTTATTAAAAAAATTATTGAAAATTGATAATTCTCAAAATTAGCCAATTTTGCCCTCAGAAATCATTATGTTGAGGAAAAAATAAAAATCTGAAACTTTCAGGAAATGTCGTTCCCACCTTCATCTTTTCAGTCCAGTTAGTCTTGTTTTGTTATTTTTATTCCTTTATATATTAATTTTTTAAATGGCCGTTTAGTAGCGATATTGTTAGTTTTATTTATAATTTAAAATTTAGATGGCTTTTATGTTTGGTGGAGAAGTGTCAAAACTATCAAAAATATTTAATAAATATTTCTTTGGTAAATTTTGTATATAACATAATATGTCATATTATGTTATAATATATTATATAAAACTTTTTAAAATCACCAAATAATAATTATGAAATATTTTTGACAGTTCTGATATTTTTGGTAGTTACTTATGTTATATTTTTTGTATTGAAAAATCATATATATATACTTTATAATGAAGTATTTAATTGGCTAATTGGTGTTTAAAGAAGAAGAATGTAAAAAATATATTCAAAATCCTTATGGTTTATATCGTTAAGTATAATAAGTGAAATTAATAAAGAGTTAATTTAAATATAAAAAATGCGTTAAGCAGTTTTTTGTCGGTTTCTTTCACAATTTAAACCAAGTTAGTCTTGTTCTATTATTTTGATCCCTTTAGTAAGGCACTAAATAGTAAAAAGTTAAATGTATGTATTTTAAATGTTAGTGTTGGAAAAAATTTACACAATCTGTAAATACTTCTTTAAATTTTAGTTTTTAGGTAACTGGTTAAAATAAAGGAAGTGACTCCGCTGCCGGCGCTGGCTTCCAAATTTTTTTACTACGGATGCCGGGTCCGGCAATTTTATAAAATGCATATGGAAACCGGTTCCGGTAGCCTAGTTATTGCGCTGTGTCTAGACTCGGATACCGGCGCATCGCTTATAACCTAAAAATGTGTTGGTGTCTTTCATTTTCTTGTGTACTGTTTTATAGTAATTGTTGTGATTGTGAAACAGGTAGTGAAAAAAATGAAAGTTGGTGATAAGTTTTCTTCATATGAGGAGTTTGAAAGTGCATTAACGGACTTTAAACAAAATACAAATAATGAGTATTGGTTACGTGATAGCAGAACAATCGAAAAACAAAAACATCGAAATCCTAATACTGTATTAAACATTAATTTATCGCTTAGGTATTATTACATTCGCCTAGCCTGTGTTAGAGGAGGAAGGCCGTTTAAAAGCAAAAATGAAAAGTTTGTTAGAAAATGTAGCACTTACAAACAGCAGTGTCCAGCGAGTATTTTTGTAAAAGTAAGTAGCTGTAAGAAATTTCTTTTCATACAAGAAATTAAAAATGACCACAATCATACGTCGTCAAAAGCATATTTTAATTCTCTTGCAAAACAGAGGTTAAACTTGCCCAAAAATATTAAATTTAATACACAACATGCTTTAAACGCAGGAGCAAATAAAAAAATTATTTTAAATCAAATAACAAAAGAAACGGGTTGCAGACTAACATTAAAAGATCTCACTAATTTAAACAATAGATCAAAACCTCAAAAAAAAAATCTCGAAGAATGTGTTAGGATTTTAAAACAAAATCATGGTTGCAGTGAGATCGAAATTTAAGTAGACAAAAATGACATTTTTAAAGGTCTTTATTTTTAAGATGATCGTATGAAAAGCTATATAAACGCATATCCCGAAATTATTTTTATTGATGGAACGTATTGTTTAGTAGATTTACGCTTCGCCACATATATAATAATGATAGAAGATGGAAATGGTTCGAGTGAAATCGTTGCAATTTGCTTGATTGCCGAAGAAAATGAAGAGTCCTTGAATTTTTTTATAAATACTTTTAAAAATCGAAATTCTGCTTGGGAAAGAGTACAAGTAGTTATGTCTGACAAAGACAGAACAGAGAGGAAGGTTTTTTCGAAAAGCTTTCCTAATGCTAAATTGATGATATGTCTTTTTCACGTTTTTCAAATATTTAATAGGGAAGTGTCGACTAAAAAAATGGGTATTACATCCGATGAAGTTCAAATCAGCAAACAATATTTGCAAAAACTGGCATACACAACTTCAGAAACTAATTACAATGAGATTTACACGGAAATGGTTACGAATGTACCTGAATGTGTCAAAACTTACTATGACTCAAATTGGGGAAATATAATTGATCAGTGGGTGCAGTACTTAACTCTGCAAAATCAATGCATGAATAACAAAACTAACAACCGATTAGAGTCTATTAATTCAAAGCTTAAAAGTGTGATTACAAGGTATAGTCCACTCGAAGATTTTATTGAACACCTTTTTATTATCATTAATAGTCTTCGAACTGGCAAAGATGTAAGAAATTTACAGATGCTAAATAGAACTTTAACGCGGCCATTTAAAGAGGGCTCCATAGAATATTTATACTATCAACATTTAACCGGCTTTGCCTTTCAGAAAATGGAAAGACAGCTTAAACGAAGTAGTTCATGTGACATGAAACAGCTTGATAATGGGACATTTTTGGCTATGACCTCAGAAGGTTTGCTTCAAGTTACCTCTCACACTTGCGAGTGTTTATTTAGAAAATCGACAGGGCTTCCCTGCAGACACATTTTTAAATGCAGATCTTTAATGTCTTTGTCTTTATTCGATGTTAATTTGTGCCTATCTAGATGGTCTAGATCCTATTGTGAAAAAATAATCAATGACTGTGAAGCCATTCGTCCACTTGCACCTTTGCACGATTTAGTTAATAACTATGATGGCAATAATGAAGGGGGTCATCGTGTAAAAGTGTTGCAAGCAATAAATCAAAAACCAAGGTATTTGAGTAATCACGAAAAATTCAATATAATGCAAAAGGAAGGAAGAAAAATAGCAGAATTATGCAGTGAGGTATCAACTGATATTTTTTATAAAAGACTAAATATAATTCAAACTATCGGAATGAATTGGGCTGACCATCAAGATTCAGTAATCTTAAAATTATTTAACAATTTAACAGAAAATAGTAATCAATTATTAGAATCGCAATTGATACAATCAACAACGGAAACAGAACTACAAATACAAACAAATGAGAATTTTATTCAGAATGAAGAATTTCGACAAACAAACACGCAAAACGCAATTAATCAAATAGAAATTAATAATAATGGTGCTGGAAATGAAGATATTATTGAAGAGTTTCTAATTGGTAAAGATGGAGAGCTTATATCAATTTCCAATTGCAATGGGGAAACAACACTAGAGTCAGGTTTGTAAAAGATTTGGACTAGCTGCGAGAACTAAAAGTTTGGACAATTATTTTTTCTTTTTTAGTGACTACGATCAGTAAAAAAGATGATACCTTTAACCAAAATAAAGTGGCCACCGATAAATCTATGACAGATATACTTTTTTTCCAAGAACATATTATTACCAGTGACACTAATTCTTCTAATTCTGCTAGTAAAGAAAATAATAGTTTCATTACTTCAACAAAGTTCCATGAAGTCGAAGTTCAAAATGAAAAAAATAGATCTACCGAAGAAGTAAATACTATTTGCGTTTGTAAGTTTCTAGATTAAATTATTATAAAAATTATAAATACTTAGGCAATGTCTATATTTAATAATTTTTTGGATTATTTTTTTATTTGTTTAACTCATCAAATTCCCTTTCATAATGTCTAATGATTTAAATATTCTCTTGCAGCAGAATTCGATTCTGGTATGAAGGAAGGCCTAGATGTTAACATAACATGCAATAACTTACTTAATTCTACCAATATTTCAATTGAATCCGTTGAACATCAGAACAATGAAAAACAAGATCAAATTCAAGAAACCACATCAGATATAAACCTGCAAAACATAAAAATGCCATCGAAAATTAGGAAACGGGGACGTCCAAAAGGATTTGGAAATACCGTTATTGGCCTTAAAAAGTCCAGAAAAAAAGCAAATACATAATTATATTGTTTATGATTTGAGAATGGAGAAATAAAATAATCTTTCTCTTTTTGATGTTGTTTTTATAAACTGCTTTTTTAATATTGAAACATAGCACAGAGAGCCGGCATCTGCCATAGGTACCGGCGCCGGTTCATGGTAAGGGTGTCGGCGCTGGTACTTAAAATAGATGCCGGAGCCGGTATCCATAATAAGAACCGGCGCCGGCAGCGGAGTCACTTCCTAAAATAAAACATGTTATAATAAAGGGGTTTATTTAGAATATTTTTTGGTTTTTGCTTATTTTTAACAATTTCAAACTTCTCAGAACTTAAATATTTTCTATAAGAAAGAGGTACAAAATTATGATATGTTCTTGCATTTTGAATTGCAATTAAATTCATGAATCTCGAACACTCCGTCATTTATTACACTTGCAAACTTTTTGAAATCACGATTTAAATACGCACAAATAAAATTTATGAAATATTTTTGACAGTTCTGACATTTCTCTACCAAACATGAATTGACAAAGTCAAAGCCATCTAAATTTTAAATTATAAATAAAACTAACAATATCGCTACTAAACGGGCATTAAAAATTAATATATCTTTTAAAGGAATAAAAATAACAAAACAAGACTAACTGGACTGAAAAGATGAAGGTGGGAACGACATTTCCTGAAAGTTTCAGATTTTTATTTTTTCCTCAACATAATGATTTCTGAGGGCAAAATTGGCTATTTTTGAGAATTATCAATTTTCAATAATTTTTTTAATAAAGAAATTGATAGTCTAGAAACTTAAAATAATAGTTACGTTTTCTATTGTATAAGTACTTTATACCTGAAAAAAATGAACCTTCTAAATTCAGTAGAATAGGCACAGGAGCCAGACGAAAATCACAAAAATTGGCAAATTATCATGAATCTTTAGTGGTTTACCATTCTTTTATGAGATTAACTAATTGGATAATAATAATTTATATCGAAAACACACTTACTGGACAGTACAACAAAATTAAAATTATTTCAATATTTATCACAGAAAAAAAGTTCTGGCCCACTATAAGAGAGTAAGAAATTGACACTATTTCCGACTTCTAAGGGGTGCCAAATAAAAGTAAAGCAACAAAAAATTAAAACGGCAAGGAATTTTTATATTTGACACCTAAAAGATCATCCTCAATTTTTTTCATTAAAATAAAAAATCATGCAGCGCACTTTTAAATTCATTTTTGGTGTTTTCATTTGGATTGACTCATACGTATTGGCGTTGAGAAACTATTTAATACTTTTTATTTTTGTATTAAGATAATAAAATTATTTCTAAATTATTATTTCACAAGAATATCACTTTAAACATGGAGAAAAAATATTTTATTTTAAAATTTGGTAAAATACAATAGGGTGAATTTGGTTTATTAATTAAAAAATTTTCTTTAACAGGTAACTTTTTATAATAATATTAAACGAATCAGTACTTTATATATAAACTTTTTTCGATTTATCAATTTATTATGCTAAATAAAATTATCAGTAAAATCCGATTCATATATTTTACGCCATCTGATCAATCAATCATAAAATCCGTCTAAATTAATTATTTAACAAGCTTTAAAGATTCTGTGCTTTTTGTCAATATTCTCCACGAATTAGTGTACAAAAACTTAATTAACCTTCATAATACCAAGCTAAATAAATTACATTAAATATTAAGTGGGGTACAAATATAATTTACACGTTTTTATTTAGTTATTGGCTTAAAATAAACTGCTTTAAAATTTGTTTGTTTCGAAGCTCACTAGTTTTGAACAATATTTGCTCTGATAAAAAACTAAATATGTAGCCTTAATAAAAATATGGTTTGTAACACGTATCTAAAATCAGTGTTTTGCACTCATCGACTATTTTGCTATTTAGGTAAAAATAATATTTCGTTAACTATTAATAATTCACACATGTACACGGCAATAAAATGCTGCTATTTTTTTTTGTCGAACATAATAATTTGAAATGTTTTATTTTAAAATTCATCAGATTTAATGCGAAAAGAACATTTTCCAAATTATTATGTGCGACAAAAAAAAACTAGCAGAAACGCGTAATTTTTTAAGTTTATTAGTCTTCAAAATCTGTTTTATTTTAAAATTCATCAGATTTAGTGCGAAGAGAACATATTTATTTATGGCTACAATATTGACAGCAGTTTACTGACAGATTTCACTTATCAGGAACAAACTTATATCATTACTGTTACTGGTTTCATATTATACCTATTCCATACTCTTGTAGTCAAGAAAGATATCAATTCAGACATAAATATTTTAAATGAGTAGGCGCGTAAAGTACTGTTGTGTATTGAGTGTTAAAAACTGAACCGAACATAACCTCGAAGCAACATATTTGTTTTGTGTGTTTTTGGTAAAATACCATGGTGGTTTATTCAGCTTTGGGTTGTAGAAGGTATGTATGTTATAATGACGCAAATAAAGAGCCTCTAATAACCTTTTATTTTCACTTCCTTAGTAAATGACATTTTATAAGTTAATTTTGTTGTTTTTGTAACCAAGTAAACGAAAAATTATGGTGAAAAACCTGTAACAGAGGTGTAAATTTAAGTTTTCAATTTGAAAATCGCCATATGAAGGTGAAAATAAATTTTTGTACGTGTCACACTATGCAATTAATCTTTACTAGGCTCACTGAATTATGCACAAAATTCCAGCTCGCCCTTAGAGATTAATTTACAAAGCTGACACGTAAATAACAGGTAACATAACCTGTTACAGGTATTATTTATTTAAGGTTATATATCTAATTATTTTATTTAGTATCTGTTAAACCAGTTCCTAAATAAACAAATACGCGGTTTTTAATTCAAAATGATCTTATATATAATTAAATTATGCTTGAAACTGTGGATATTTCGGTTCAGTTTTTCAACTTTTTAACGTCCACTTTTTTTCTTTGCCTAAGAATTAAGATATTAAAAAATATTCCTAAAGCTTCAAAGAAAAATAAGAGAAATTTATGATTTTTTATTTACCAAAATCGTTATGAAATATTTTAATAAAATTAAATTAAAACCGAACAGAATATATAGATGAAATCAAATATTTATTATTCATTATATTCGAAGTAACTTTTTATGTTTAAAAATGAAAGAGACCACTCCTGGTCTTAATAAGATACTTTTAAATCGGTTTTTAAATTAATTTTTTTTCGGTGCGTCGCAACTGTATATTTTAAGGCGACTAGATTTAACTTTTTACGTGATATGATACGTAAATTAGGCTACAAGTTATTGAAAGCAACCTTTGACAATTTTAAAACTTTTATTTATAAATTTAAATTATTTTTTTAAAATAATTTTAAATACAAACGCTTTTTATGTAATTACTCTCTAAAATGTGCCCGAATAAACCAATTTCTTTTGGTACAAATGACCAGCGCAAATAAATGTTGTGTGGTAGTTTTAAGTTTGTTTTTTTGTTGTTGAAAAATCCATTTATCAGTCTTACAAACGTCAGTTTCGGACTATAAGCGTATGTAGGACAAAACATTTACATTTTATAAATGGATTGCATTTATTTACTGCATTGCTTCGGTGACCGCAACATGTTGAACTGTAATTAATTATTAAATTCTAAAACAAATCAGTAAAGTTCATGCATTAGCAGGTTACGGATTTTCAGGTTCCAATAATTAATTATATGGGCTAAATTGGTAAAATAAAAAGTGAATATAAGTTAAAAAGTAAATATAAATGAATCGGTGAGATAAAGAGCAGTACAAGTGCAAAAGTTAAAATTTTGACAAATTATTTATAGTTCAAAATAAATTTTCGTGAGAGTATTTGAACTATAGTTGCGAGTGCGAGTGCGAGTGCTTAAATTAATGAGTGTATAGAAATGTTTATAAACGAGGTGCATACTATACTTTTTCTACGACAAATACTTATTTTTATCTTAAAATGATTTAAATCAAAAATTTGTATGAAGCGCCATCTATGAAACAATAGGGGAATCTGTGTATCACCGTCAAATGTCAAATTTTTATATTTTATAAACACAGATTATAAAGGTTATAAATCGAAATTTATTTCTTGAAAATTAACAGTTTTTCACAGTGTAAGTAAAGAAAATGTTTTATGAGCACGTTACAGTGGAGTCCGTGCCCGAATTTAAGTTATAGTTTACTACCGGCGAAATTTAAAGGTCAGTACAATGTTTATATAAACTTTTTTTTTTTTTTTATTTAAGCACAAGAAAACAGGTCGCATCAACCATTATAGGTTATTAGCGACATATAAACTTTTCAAATATTGGCGTTGAGAAACTATTTAATACTTTTGTATTTTTGTATTGAGATAATAAAATAATTTTTACATTTAGTATTATTTTACAAGAAAGGCACTTTATTTTAACGATTGTATGAGATTTGACAACTGTCAACTAACTTAAAACTAAAGCCACAACTTGTCAATGTGTATTAAAAAGGTCACTTAGTGTCATGGAAACATGTACGATAAAGGACGTTTTTAAGGTGGGAGTAGAAAAAATAAATTGTGTTATTTTTACCTAATAATACAAAAATACTTCTAATAAAGCATTGTAGGTAGGTACTACTTTATATTAAAATAATAAAGATAAAAATATTCATCTTCAATCGGTCTATCCTTATTGTTGTCAACAACCTTTACTAAAGTGATTAATTAAAAATAATGTATACCAATTGGCTTAGGTTACTTACAGCCTTGGCTGTAAAAAATCATTAATTTATACTTTGGACCGATAACAAAATCTATATAACATCACCTTCTACGTTTGTACGTTTTATGTATCGTTTAAAGAATAAAATTTTCCATTCGGCCAAGAAGTTTGTAACTATTACAAGATTTAATAATATTTTTTTTTAATTTTAAGTTTTTAAACAAATAAAATTATATAACTATTTATTAAATAATTATAATCGTTCTCTAGATTTAAAACAACCTGGCAACTATGGCTCGTAATTACGAATAGACCTGGTTTAAACCACGCCTATTTATAGTTTCTTTCTTTTTTTCTGATAAGCAGAGGATAATTTGTCATTCTTGCCTTCAGCCTTACTTACATGATTCTATACAGTATACAGGGTGTCACCTAATAAATTGCCATCCTTTGGAGGGATGACATTAGATGCCACAACAAGAAAGTTTTTCCACAATCATTTTTGCATTATAGCTACTGTTTTTTAATAAAAAAATTATGAATTTTTTTTACAAAATTAGGAAGCCACTAGATGTCACTAACCTATCTTATACAGCCCGTTCAGAGTAAAACCGAATATAGGGAAACGTTTTGAACGTGGCCTCGCCTCCCTCCAAGGCGCGTCACAGTAGCTTGTGTGATAAACGACATGACGAAAGGTCGAGTAGGTAAGACGAAATTAAATGATAATAATTCAAAAAATCTCATTAGCGATGCAGGCTATTTGCTTAGCTAATGTGTCGCGCGTTGTAGGGAGGCGAGGCCACGCCCCATACGTTTCCCTATATTCGGTTTTACTCTAAACGGGCTGTATATGTTTTTACCTCTAAAAACAATGATATTATTTATCCAAGCAAAAAAGGTATGCGCACAGTGTATTATGTAATATCAAGCAAACCTTTAAACATATCCAAAATCGGTTTGTAGGTACTTTGTTATCATTGGTTACTGACAGTTCGGTTGTTATTGTGGTTTTTCTGGGGCAACAGTTTAGTGTACCAGAGCGAAGATGACACAAGAACAACTCTGCGAACTTGTCACTGCAGCGCCAGATGAAATCATAAATCATCCGGATATGATAGCAAGAGCGACACATCATAATTTTCGTCGCCGCTGTCAACTTTGTGTGTATAATAACACTTAAAAAAATAGCTACATCAGCATCAATCGACGTAAAAAGTGAAATTACCTAAAAATAGCCGAGTATGCAAAACAAAAAACAATTTTAAACACAGTAATCAATGATAACAGAAATGTAAATTTTTAATGAATGTAGATTTTTTCTCACTATGCAAGCATATTTTGCGACAGTTTTCATAGGTCAGGAACAACCAGTGGCGGCCTAAAATTTCTACTTTACTCATAAAAATTTTAATGATATTTTTATTACAAAAAAACTAATTAAAAAATTTCCTATTTTGGCGTGTATCATCATCCCCTTACATAATGACAACATAATTGGTGACACCCTGTATACCATTATTATTTCAAATAACTTTAAATCATACAAAAAAATTAATTTTAACATATAATACGTTGGCAAAATAAATTTTAAGTATAAAACAAATTAGGAAATACGTTTTACAAGGCATATCTGGCTTATATTTCTTACAATATTTTCTTAAAGGCGTTTTGTTTACTTGTAATGTAATCCTGTAACATGTCGTGAAATACCATGTGTAGACATTTTGCCTAAATTCCAGTCTGTATTAATTAGTATAAACTACACAACTAACTGTTAAACCTCTCGAATTAATTATATTGTAACAATTTTCTATTCGTATCACCCGGAATTAATAAAACTGTTGCAAATTGTTTATGTTTGCAAACCGAATCGGCCATATTAAAGTTCGCACTTTAAATATGGCTGCATTTGTACATATCGGATTACTTTGTTAACAACAACTAAATAGTTAATTTTAATGGCCTCTTATCAGACAACAACTGCATCAAATAATATTTTAATTAGCTGAAATCCTATTAATGATTTTAAAGCTACGTGTTCAACTTGAAATATGTGGATGATTTACTCTAATTAATTACATTCACAGGTTTATTGTTTGTTAATTGTGCTTTTGTATAATTTTTGTATTGTAAATGTGCAAAAAACACCTCATGAAAAATTATTATCGAGGACATTCTATAAATTATTAGCTGCATCGCTCTTGTGCTTCTTAAAAACGAGGCAACTCAGATTACACGTGGATGTAATACTTATTGCCTAATGCCTGTTTTATATTGCAATTATCCTAAATTATTCTAAATTAATAATTCTAAAATTATTTGAAATGTTCAAAATGTTTTCCGGTTTTTGCCAAACAAATATACGAGGTGTGTTCAGAAAATATCGGGAATTTTAGTTTTTTGAAACAAATATTTATTTATTCGTCTACAATAATGTTGTTGCCTTCAAAATAGTCCCCATTGGATATTATGCACATGTGCCAGCTCTTCTTCCAATACTCGAAACACTTCTAAAACTCGATCTTTGGTATAGCCTTTGGTTCTTTCAGCGATGCGCTTTTAATGTCATCTATGCTTGCAAAACGACGGCCCTTTAAGGTTCTCTTTATTTTTGGGAATAGGGAAAGTCAGACAGAGGCATGTCTGACGAATATGGAGGCTGGGGCATCATTACAATATTGTTTTTGGCCAAAAATTTTGTTCAAAATTTAACAATTTTAGAACAAATTTTGCTGCCACGCGTTTCATACCCAAAACATTTGAAAAATTTTCATGGGATGAACCAATCGATATACCAACATCATCAGCGACTTTTCTGATGGTTTACACCCATTTCTTTCACTTTTTCCATGTTTTTATCGGTTTTTAATGTGCTTGTGCGTTCAGGGCGTTCGTCATCTTCAACGTCTTCACGGCCATCTTGGAAACTCTTATACCACTTGAAAACTCTTGTTTTACTTTTAGCAGACTCACTATAGGCCTTTGTTAACATTTCACAGAATTTATTTCATTTTTTAAGCAAAATTGGATACAAATTCTTTGATCCATTTCTTTTAACGAACGAAAAATCGCCGAGCTCATAAAACACGTCTAACCTTAGCGGCTGCCACAGTTTTAACAATTCCCATTATTTTCTGAACACACCTCGTACAATCTGTTTTCAAAACCTTGTCAAACTTTTTAGGCGTTATCTGCCTACATTTTTGAATTATTCTTAGTTTGGTTCTTGAATGTTTAGGTGGTGTTTTGTAGACTTGTTTTTAAATGACATAAAAGAAAAAAATCAAGTGGCATTAAATCTGGAGATCTTGCCTGCCATTTTTGAGCACCTCTCCCACCAATCTATTCCTAGGGAAACTTTTGGTTAGACCATTCTCTGACTCGTAAATCTGATTTTCCAACCGCAATTCTTTGCGTCATTTCCTCAGAAAACTGGATTTCTCTCTCGTAATCTTCGCCGAGTTGATGGCACATTTAAATTTATTAAGGTTTTTTTTTATTTTTGGCACCTTATGAACAGAACCAGCAGAAATATTGTGGATTCCACAGCATTCAATTTGTGCAGCACAGAAATCATTTTCGTAAATAAAAATTAATTCGGTTCTTTCTGCTAAAGTATACACCATTTTTTTAATATTTATGTAGTTGGATATATTAATACAAATACGCTTCTAAAGGTAAATTGAAACAAAGCAAATAAAACAGGGTTTTTTATGTAATCTTGTTATGAAACTATTTGTTTTATTTATATCACCTTTTTTCGCAAACTCGGGATCGGATTTTAATTTTTTTAATTTCAATGCATCAGAAATTGCATTTTCTTAAAAATGATGACATCAAACATCACAAAATATTTTAATAATTATATTATATATGTATTTATAAAAATGTTAATTTAATATTATAAAAATTAACAATTTTGTTTTTATTTTAGGTAAAACCATCTTTACTGTAGTATACGTACACAACTGACTTAATTAACAGATACATAATTAAAGGTAAGATTACTGCTAATAATATTATGTAATTGTTACCATAATAATTTAGGTATAGTGTTTTTTTAATTTACAAAATATTTATATAAAAGCAGATTTTAAACAGTAACTTATGAGCCGTCCATAAAGTTTGCAACGACATTAAAAATATCGAACATCAAAACTACATTTGATTATATTTATAATGTCAAACAATTTATAAAATGTGAAAAATTAAAAAAAAAGAATATAGAAAATATGTAACATTTTTAATGATAATTGACAAAAAACGTTAGAATTGTAATTTAAAATTTATTAAAAAAAAAGGTTCAAAAATTGATTATATGTCCTTAACCCTTGATTAATTTTAAATTACAATTTCAATGTTTCTGTCCGTTATTATTAAGAATGCGTCATAAACCTTTATTCACTTATGTCTTCATTGAAGAACCTTTTTGTATCAAATATAGGGTGGGTAATATACATATAACTGAAACACTTCAGTTATTTATTTGACGATTTAAATCATATTTTAAATTTAAAATTCACTTTATGTCCCCGTGAAAGCCACACATACTCTTAAGCTAATGTTCAACCACGTCTTAATGGATATATCCTATATGTTTTAAATAGCCTTCCGTATGGTAACTTTAAGTTGCTCGTGGCTTGCTTAAGGAAACTGTACTTGTACTTGTACCCTCACAAAATAGTCAGGGGTAGTTAAGTCTGGTGATGCAGGGGGCCACCGAATTAAGAGGGCCCAATCAACTCATATTAGAATGTATATTTCCCATTTTTTTATGGGTATCAACTAAATTTTTGTTTACAGTCGATATCAATTAAAAAAAAAAATGTTTTTGATATTGTTTAACCCTGCCAAAATGACATAAGAAAAAAATCATAATTCGCTAATAAATAGCCACGCAATGTTATTTAAAATAGTATATACGAGAGATAATGTAAGGATGCAAGGATGAGGTTTGCATCTCGAGCCGTCAGGCGAGAGACGTAAATCCAAACAAAGAATGGGCATTATTTCGAGTGTAATACTATGCTTTTTCTACTCCAATTAAGTAATTTTCGTTGATAACAAAATTTATTATAACCTCACTTTTCCCCGATTTTAAAGATCATTATAGTCGCATCTCGTATATATAAACAAATCTGACATCTGTTAACCTTACTTTTTTCTCATTCTATTCACTGATGCCTACTCTCTAAAAATGAATTAGTCAAAAATGGATAAATTAATAGTTATTAGTTGCTGCTTTTTCACTTGTACAGTTGTATTCAATAAAAAAGCGTACAAGAATTAGAATGAGAGAAAACTGTCAAAATAATATTATTGCTTAAAACCGGCTTATCACTGACATAAGTCATTAAAATAATTACTATAGGTTATAAAGAGCATTGACGTCGTAGGTTAATTAAATAATATTACAAAAATTATTACCTATTAGAAATGAAAAAAAACAAACATTAAAAAAAATTTAATATTTAGTCATGCATCCCTGTTTTTCTATTACTTGAGCCAATCTATTTGGGATGAACTGAATTAAATTTAATACAATATTTGGATTAATATCTTCCCAGCAGTATAGTACTTAGGTATAGTATAGTTGTATAGTTTCCCATAAATCCTCAGATATCCCAAAAAAGCAGCATCCTGTGCAGGGGTGGACATTTTGGGACGACCTGAACCAACTTTTTGTTTTAATAAATCTTCCTGCTCCAGCGTTGCTTAATTTTTAATATAGATTTTTTATTTCTATTATACCACAGTATGAATTGACCATTCTTCTTCGATTCTTGATACTATTTGAGCCTTTTTAACTGACGAGGCATTTTTATTTTCTACTGTCAGTTATAGTGACTTAAGTCAGTGGAAAGCCGGTTTTACGCAATAATGTTGACAGTTTTCTCTCATTCTAATTCTTGTACGCTTTTTTAATGAATACAACTGTACCATGGTTAATCATGGAATACCATGGTATCCCAAAATTTAACAGCCAACAGTTTTTGAGATAATGTCAATTTTGAATTTAATATGGAATTGACAATATCTCAAAAAATGATCCACTTTCATAATTTTTGACGGTATTTTCGGATTCAGGGTACAATTTTATATAAGAATTGGCTGTTAAATTTTGGGATACCATGGTATTCCATGGTTAACCATGGTACAAGTGAAAAAGTTGCCACTAATAACTATTAATTTATCCATTTTTGACTAATTCATTTTTAGAGAGTAGGCATCAGTGATTGGCTGATTTCAATATTAACTGTTATTAACCATAGTACAAGTGAAAAAGCAGCAAATAATAACTATTAATTTATCCATTTTTGACTAATTTATTTTTAGAGAGTAGGCATCAGTGATTGGCTGATTAAATGAGTAATTCTTAACTAATTCATATTTAGAGAGTGAATACCCAAATCAATATTCAAGCTAAAAACACAAATAATGTCAATAATATGCAATAAGAGTAGAAAAATGGTATTAACAATAAACCATTTGGTAAATGCATATTTAATAATAAAAAATCAAATTTATTTTGTATTCATTTTATTGTTTAAGTGTATAAAACGTCTGATATTGGAATAGAAACACACCTTGTATATATAATTATTTCAGCTATTTGATAAAATCTAATTTAATCATGTACCTAAGCAAAAAACATTCAATTCGCTAAATGTGTTTCTAATGAGTTTTAAAACATGGAATAATGAATTTTAGCTAAAAGAAATTAGTTCTTGAAATACTTCAAAGGCTCGAGTTTGCAGGATTAATTAAATACTTGAATAAAGCTGATGGTGGGTCCGTCCCTTTAAATTTTTGGTGACATTAATTACATTGCTAATCGTTCTTTGGTATTATTTACATTTCACGAAACGGTATAAATCATAATATTGCTAGACAGACACTCTATTATAATTAAAAGCGTCAAAAAATTAATTTACTGTTTTGGAATGCACATCCAAAACAATATTGTCTCATTTTAATTTTATATTTAGGGAAATTTGTCAACATTATTTAAATAATACTTATAATACATAAATTTATTTAAAATTTTGTATGCAAATACCATTAAATATTGTTTAAATATGTATTAGTAATCTGTAATTATTTATTTTAAAATGTTTAGTTTAATGCAAACATGCTTTGGATTTTAGTTTCAAAACAAATTTAACAAACGTATAATATAAAGCTAAATTTCAGTTTAGAGTCGCTATTAGAAAATATTAAAAAAATTTATGTCGTACTTAAAAGACATTTAGAATGATTGACAGTCTAGTTTTGGAGTAAAAAACTATTGTAGTTGCTAGTCTACATGGGCTTTTATCGTGTATTATTGCTAAACTGTGTTGAGAATAGTATAGAGCGCCATCTATGAAACAACAGGGGAAATTGTCAAATGTCACATTTTTACATTTTATAAACACAATTATAAAGGTTATAAATCGAAATGTATCTTGAAAATTGACAGTTTTTCAAAGTGAAAGTAAAGGAAATGTTTTATGAGGACTTTACAGTAGAGTCCGTGCCCGAATTTAATTTATAGTTTACTGCCGGCGAAATTTAAAGGTCAGTACAATGTTCATATAAACTTTTTAAATATTGGGGTTGAGAAACTATTTAATATTTTTGTATTTTTGTATTGGGATTATAAAATAATGTTCACATTTAGTATTATTTTACAAAAAATGCACTTTATTTTAACGATTGTATGACATTTGACAACTGTCAACTAACTTAAAACTAACTTCAGCCCGTGGCTAAAAACCTGTTGCTATCTTCAGCCCGTGACTAAAGCGCCGTAAAGCCACAACTTGTCAATGCGTATTTCAAAGGTCACTTAGTGTCATGGAAACATGTACGATAAAGGGCGTTTTAAAGGTGGGAGTAGAAAAAGTTATTTATTCAGTTATTTTTTTTAATAATTAGACAATCCATCTTCTCTTTAGACTTTCGCTGCATATGCAATATGTTGAATATTCAACATAACGCATGTTTTCTGTTGCTTTTTTTTTGTTTTCTTATTTTTTTATGATTTTTTACTTTGTTCGTTTTCACAACTCATTTTAAGATTTTAAAAACTCTGCATATAGAACTGTCACTGCCACAATCAAAATCGAGAAACGCAATGTTGTCGCGTATAAATTCTATTTATTAGGTACGTTTTTTAATTCACGTTCTTGTGTTACAATATACATGTATAAAGTGATTGTTGTATTAAAATAAAATAAAAAATAATTAATAAATTAGTTAGAAAATTGTTTGTTTTTTAAATCGAATGTAATATAATAAAAAAAATCGTTTTTGCAAGTTGGTACCTTTGGCCATTTATGTAACCATAAGGGGAGTAATGGGGGTAATTACCCCCCCAGGATAGAAGTCATCAGAAAAAAAATTACTACAAATATAATTTATGAATGCAAGTCGCCCTCCATGAATAGTTTTTAAGGTGTGGCATAATAAAAACCCTGTTTTATTACTATTACATTAGATGGTGGTAAGGTAGGTAGTGAATTTAATTCGCAAAATCCCAATGATTTCGCATCTTGTGCGCATCTCTGATGTACTAAAGTCTAGTTAAATATTGGTATATAGGTTTTGCAAAAATGAAAAGACAATATAATTTTATAATTTGAATTTTATGTTTAAAAAAATTACCTAGGTACTTAAAAAAGAATATAATATAAAAACATATTGTTTATGTTTATGTGATATTTAGTTTTGGTACCTCATCATCCTTTTCCCCTATATATATATATATCCAAAAGCAAATAAACAATAAGGAGTTTTGCAAAGTTATTTTTCTTATGTTACCCCCCCCCCAAAAGAAAAAATTATCGACGCCCTTGTAAGTAACATGGTGTATGTAAATATATCTAAGGGTTGGGATTGGTGGAAATAAGCTTTAGAATAGTTATCGACGAATTTAATTAAAAACCCTGTGCATGTGATTTTCTCTATGCTTTCATTACAAGTCCATACAAAAAAATATATAATTTCAAATAAAATAAATCAAAACCATCTGCATAAAATGTCGCATCACTAAAATCTAATACATAAGTCGTAGCTAACGTGTATCGGTTCAATTGTGTTTAGTTCAAGTCCATTGCGCAGACATTTCACATAAAACTTACAGCGAATGTGGAGAGGTAATGCATAAATGTACAATGTAACGAAGGTTTTATTGGTTAAAAGTATCCACTTAGCTGCGCAATGTGGCATTAATTTGCCTGAATGCATTACGGTCCCAATAAAACCATTAAGCAAGTTTTCATGACGACAACTAATAATATGCATATGGAGCATTAATATGTATGAATGTATATTTGGAAAAATATGTTTTAAGGTAAAAATATTCATGTATTAAAGTCAAGTACGAAACAAAATGTGAAGTTTGTGCTCTTCAATATTTTCATATTTTGAACAAAATTTGTTAATTTAAATTTTAGTGAAAAATGGAAATTAAATCAAAATATGCATTTGGCTAAAAACGAGATTTTATATACCCTGCCCGTCCAAACTAAGGCATAATTCTAACTCTAAAACGCCTTTACCAAACTTTATAAAATTTTGAATAAAAATACTTGGCCCTTTAATTAAATAATAAATAAAAACGTTCTAAAAATTATTTTTAGAGAATTTTTTAAGTAAATTAAAAATATTGTGTTAAAGAACGTTTTTGTTTTTTTGCTGAAAAATGGTAATTTTTGACGACTTTGAAGCGCTGTATTTTCGTTACTGTTCGTTTGATTTGTACAAAGTTTTCAGGGTATTTCACAGCATATTTTTTATTTACTTAAAAAAATTCCCTATCAAAGTTTTTTTATTATTAAATAAAAGGGCTTTAAGGATATTTTTTCGAAACCCTTAAACACGTAAACTGAGATATAAGTTATAAAGATTGGTAAAGGCGTTTAGGAGTTAGAATTTTTTTACTTATTATGCGTTAATTTTGACGGGCAGTGTATATGCCTAATAACACTTAGTGTTCTTACCTACAAAACAATTTACCAATTTAACTGAAACTATTTTCCAAGGAAGAAAATCCCCACTCTGTTAATAATAATTGCACTGCTTCATCCATCATGAACAGCACAATGCACAACTTACACAAAAAATTTCTTTCTTAATTATTTGGGTGCAGCAAAGACACAGAAAATTATAGAAAATGCACGCGTACAGGCTCCGGCTACCATGTTTGATGCTAATGAACTCCCCGAACTCCCACATCAAACACCCGCTGCCCTGCATCGTAACCCAAACAATACAATATCCTTAACAAAGCAACTCTGATTGGCGAATTTTTGCGGGAATTACCAACAAATAGTTATTTGTTTTACAAGTGTTGAAAGCGAATTTTTCATGCAAGTGTTTAAATTACTCACGAGGCCGTTAGGCCGAGTGTGCATTAACCCGAGCTTGAAAAAAGTTTTTCTCACAAGTGAAACAATGTTTTTTCAACGACCCTTTTTTAATTATATTCAAATACAAAACAAATAACCTAAAAACGAGTCCGACAGCTGTTTAAATTACTTTCATCTAATTCTTTTTAATTTTTAAAGTATAAGTCACTTAAAATCAATAAACTTACCTTCTTAATTTAAATATACAAACACAATTAATTGTGTTCTAAATGATATTTAGATATATATTTACATATACAAATACAATACAAATTTTGAAACGAATGTCAAACGATGCTGTCAATTTCTTTTTACACAGACCTGTCACTTTTCACACAGAAATGTCACTTTACATTCTTGTTTTGCCTTGCCAATGAAAAGATTCATTTTCTAAGCAACGATGCCATTGAAATGTGAATTTTACATAGTGGTCGTAGAAAAAATATATTTGTTACTTTAACTTAAGGATACATATTAGCGGCAACGCATTTTGTTAGTAGTGCGAACTAATAATTCCCAACAAATTCAGTTTTGTTGTAGTTAAGAATTTTATTAAATACTTTACTTCGGGTAACAAATTTCTTATTAGAACCAACAACAACAGTTGCAACAAAAAATTTATTTGTTAATAAAACAGATTGGTTTTTTCGGTGTAGATGTGAACCATAACCCTGCGAATACCCTTTATTTCTATTTAAATAGCAGTCATTTTTATATTTAAATTTTAATTTAATTAGATTACTCTCTAAAAATGAATTAGTCAAAAATGTTAGTTATAAGTGGCTGCTTTTTTACTTGTACCATGGTTAACCATGGAATACCATGGTATCCAAAAATTTAACAGCCAATTCTTATGTAAAATTGTCCCCTGAATATGAAAATGTCGTCAAAAGTTAAAAAAGTGAAACAGTTTTTGAGATATAGTCAATTTTCCATTTAATATGGAATTCACTATATTTCAAAAACTGCTCCACTTTCATACTTTTTGACGGTATTTTCGGATTCAGGGGACAAATTTACATAAGAATTGGCTGTTAAATTTTTGGATACCATGGTATTCCATGGTTAACCATGGTACAAGTGAAAAAGCAGCCACTTATAACTATCAAATTAGTCATTTTTGACTAATTTTTTTTTAAAGAGTACCTTACTCTCTTAAAATAAATTAGTCAAAAATGACTAATTGTCATAGCGAAAAAGCTAGTCAACAGCAATTTGTATCCCGGACATTTAATAAATTCCTATGTTGAATTGTTAGCTGAGTAAAAAATTATAAAAGTAAAACAGTTTTTAAGATATAGTCAATTTTCCATGCATCGCTAAGAGAAATTTTTTATTGAAAAGCATTGATTAAGCAAGTTTTCCTTATTGATAACGACTGATAAGGAAAAAAATCGCAACATAACGTCCACTAACATTGAACGTTGGTCCCTAACTGTATAACTTTTGATGGTATTTTCGCGTTCAGCGGACAATTTTACATAGGAATTAACTGTTTAATGTCATGGATACAAATTGATGCGGACTACAATTATTGCTGACTGCTTTTTCGCTATGACAATTAGTTATTTTTAACTAATTCATTTTAAGAGAGTAAAAACCAAAAAATACAAAAAAGTACTAAATTTTTCTATTTAAATCGTCTTTTCTTCAATAACACAATCTTGACCGAAGCCTAACCGGTCATTTCAGAAACATCAACATCATGAAAAACCTTGAAGGAAAAAGTCTAAAGTACGTATACTCCCAGTAAGGACATATGGTCTAGACACTTCACTGTAACACTATACACTACACTATACCACAAATAAGTGCTGATTGACTAATTCTTGAAGTCTAAAGTACGTATACTCCCAGTAAGGACATATGGTCTAGACACTTCACTGTAACACTATACACTACACTATACCACAAATAAGTGCTGATTGACTAATTCTTGAAATAAGTCTAAGAAACAGAATTCGCAAAAGAGATATAAGAAAAAAACTCTTGTGAAAGATACCATAAAAGGCATTGCGTAACTTAAATGGCACTGGGCAGAGCATGTAGCTAGACAATTACCATCAAAATAATACAATGGCGCCCGAGTGCTGGAAGGCCCCAGAAGATATGGGCAGATGACATGAACAACAAGAAAAATAATGGAAGAGGGCTATATCCAGAAGTGAATGGCTGTACGCTGAAGAAGAAGAAGAAGAATAGAATAAAAATGAAAAAACCGTTTTTTTCAGGCTGTCGATGGACATGCATAATATTAAAATATAGTCGACAGTCAAATTGCTTGATATTTTATATAATATTTGATTTACTAAAAGTTGAATAAATAAAACTAAACTTAATTCTTTTACTGTCAAGGGGAAAATTTGTTTCCAAATTAAATGTTAATTATCTATTCATTTGTATTTTATGGATGAGATCGTTGTTAATGCTGGAAATTGTGAAGCAAGCTCTAAAAAGTTTCATGCATACTTTGAGTTTCATTAATAATATAGATGTTTACAAGTCAAAGGCTATTTATAATATATAGAACAAACCATTGTACTTTAATATTAAAAGCGACTTTTTAATGTCTTTCAAGCAAAATCAAACAAAACAAACTTGTTGCTTTACTTAAAATAAACAACAATAGTCATAACGTGTCTTTTAATATGTCTATTATACGATATATATCTATATTTAAAAAAATCGAATATTTTTTTTTTACTTCCGACACTGAAAAATTTGTTCTCACTGAGAACTTCTCAGGCACCTCTAGAGAGTGCTCACCAAATTTAAGCTCTTAATATTAAAAGATCCTTTTAATCACATGTGATAAGAAGGATCTTTTAATATTAAGAAGTTAAATTTTTTCCCATTTTTTCTTTAGTCCCTAAAAAAGACCATATTTCAATATTAATCAATCGTTTAATCAAATCTTACATTTTTGGAGAAAATTGAAAAAAAGGACTAATGTGATTACCTACTTTAAAAATATAGTTTATCAAGATTTACACAAAAAAAAATCGCACAATAAATAAACATTTTACAGGGGTGAGTCGCAAACAAAAGGGTCACACTGTATATTTTTAATTATAATTGGGTCGTTTTCAAAAAACACCCGCCTTCCGCTGTCCGTTAGTTTGAATTCCAATAACTTTGTTAAAAATTATAGGATTTTATTGATTTAAAAACCAAGTGAAAGCCTAACAAGCCCTTAGTAAACTCTTTCAGAAAATGTTTGTTTGTTATTTCAGAATATTTTTTTTAATTTTGAAACTTGTGAAACACACATTTTCGCATGTCCCATTAGCGTTTTATAAAACTTACTACATGTTTTTTTTAATATTGAATAACCAGAACTTTGTGTTGCTTTATAACAATCCATAACATCCTTAGTTAATAAAGTAAACAATTTATATATAAATTAATTAATTTTAATCCACTTTTTTTAAATTTGACTCATGTCCCAGACATTTTTTCCGTTGCGTTACGTCCGTCGGGTTACCGATAGAATATTTAAAAAAACATAAATATGGCAAAATATGAAAATGTTCGGACATACACAATGTGTATTACACATTACCCAGCTGAATTTATTTATTCAATCAGGAAGAAGATATCGGTTGAAACAGGTGCGGGTAACGCGAATGTAATAATTCGTTGTCCGCTAAGTTACTCAAAAAAATAATAAAAATAAGGTAAGAAAAAATACTATTTTTCATGTTTATGTTTATTTTAGGGCACTAAAGCTCATTGAGAGTAATTAATGACTGTAATGTTTTATTATTATTTTTTAAATATGGTTTCACAAAACTTGGTCCACTGCGTTACCGAGTCCATTACGCAATGGAATTTAGGGTAACGCAATAGAATTTTTTGACAAGAAAGTGGATATTTACCGTGGCTTTTATTAAAAGTGGTTTATGATAAACCAATTTAAAATTATTTGTGATTACAACTCATGATATAGAGTACATCCAGGGAAAATTCCACGCAATATACAAGTACTAAAAGACACCAGCTTATAGTAAAAAAAAGGGTGTCTATAATTTAAAAATTTAAGTTGTTATTCTGCAAGTAAGTACCACTACAAGGAAGGCATACAATTTTTAATAAAAAATAAAATTGGAGTCAAAAGTTTGTGAACTAAGTACATTTTATTTCAAATTATTTTTTTAACACCTTTTTTTATTGAATTAAATTTTGAATTTCAAATTGGTAACACAGTGGAGACATATAAAGCTAGCTAAACACATTTTTCTGAAAAAAACGTAAAAAAAATTAAAAAGTGCACTGCCTGTCTTAAATGTAAGTAAACAAAACTCTAAACATTTATAAAAATCCAACCAAAAGTCAATTTAAGCAAGAAAAAATTTTGATCTTCATTTTCCTGAAAGCGGGTATTTCTTGAAAATGACCCAATTTTACAATGATATTAACGCATGATTATTGTGCAAAAAAAGGAAATATAAAACATAGCATTTTCTAAAAAGTAAAATGAAATCTATTTTTTTGATTGAAAGGAATAAAGATGTGCGTACCTTGCTATTTTCTTTAAACCTCGCTCAGTTTAATTTAGCAAAAATTTCTATCGTATCGTCGAGACAGCGTAACATAAATATTTATGATCGATCAACCAGAAGAAGGTTACTCATAGGTGCATACGTATACAGGATATCGCATGGAGAGAAAATGATTTCTTTTTTCGCAAAACATTGCTGACCAAATGTTATTTGAACAAGATTGAAAGACAGCAGTCGAGTTCGTTCGGGGTTCGGTTCTAGGATGACGACGTAATCACAATAAAACCGCCCGTGTAGGTAACACAATAATGAAAACCAACCCATACTATAAATTGAAGGTTTAACAACCCCATCAATTTTTCACTAGACAATCAGCAAGCTTTATTCGTCTAGCTGAAACCCGCATTTTTATGATTCCCTTTTTTATTTAATTTATTATGTCTCTACAATGCTTGGAAGTGAAAAAATGTTTTAATATTTCAATTTACGACGTTCCATGAATAGCCTGATGCATGTAGTGTTTTCCACTTTCCACTTCTCTTCCCTTTTTAATTTATAATTTATTGCTTAGACATATTATTTTTTCCGGGGTAATGGAATGTGCAATAATTGTCCGGATGTTTAATTGTGTGTCTTGTAAATGGTTGGTCTCGCATATCCGAATAAATTTTATTTATGTTTTATTCCATAAAAATGCAGCAAAATAAATTTATCGCTTCGAAAAACAAACCCCAAACCTCACAGATTTTATTTTTGGAACGCTTTTTGTATTATAATGTTTTGCTTTATTATTTTTATGTTTACTATACAATTTAGTAGTTTACGGGTGAATTCATAAAAAATGTGGGTTTGTACATTTTTAGGTCCGGATAATATAATATATTATAGCACTTCACATAAAAAAACTTTAGTTGTTTAAAATTTTAAACTTATAATTAAAAAAAAAAAAATTGCACATTGTGTTTTTCTACTCCTTTAAAACGCCTATTACATGACAATAAGTCATGTTTTAAATACACATTAACAAGTTGTGGCTTTATATAAAATAAAGTGCCCTTCTTGTGAAATAATAATGTGAAATTTTCCAAAAATAAAAAGTATTAAATAGTTTCTCAACGCCAATACCTATTCGAAAAGTTTATTTGCAAGTTTGTATTGACCTTTTAATTTTGCCTGCAGTAAACTAGATTTAACTGAAAGCATTAAACATTTTGGCTGGAGATTCCACCCATAAAATATTCTCTTTACTTTTACTGTGAAAACCTGCTTCTATATCATCATTTAAACGGTTGTTAGTCCATTTTTAAGGGATAAATTTGGATTTTAATATATAAATTTGACTTTTAGATACAGATTCCCAAGTTAGAAATTGTTACGCGAGTTACTGTATTTTTTTAATGATGTCGTTTTATGCATAGAACGTATACAAATATTTAATTTAAATCATTTTTAGATAATATTAAGTATTTTACGTAGAAAAAGTACAGTATGCAACTCGTTTATAAACTTTTCTATACACTCATTTAATTAAACACTCGCTCTTAAGCTCGCTCGTGCCTAATTAAAACTCGTGATTAAAATATCGTTTATCAAACTTTATACATAATATACTTTTTTCTAGTAGTTTTGGAGTTACTAAACAATTACTTAAAAATAGTTATTTGTTTTACAAGTGTTGAAAAGCGACTTTTTCATGCAAGTGTTTAAGTTGCTCACGAGGCCTTTAGGCCGAATGTGCATTAATATGAGCTTTAAGAAAGCTTTTCTCACATGTGAAACACAGTATTTTTTCATTTTTATTATTTTCAAATACAATGTATACAATGTATATAATATATAATCATATGACATATTATGTTATATTCAAAATTTACCAAAGAAATACGCACAAATAATATTTATGAAATATTTTTGACAGTTCCGACACTTCTCCACCAAACATAAAAGCCATCTAAATTTTAAATTATAAATAAAACTAACAATATCGCTACTAAACGGCCATTAAAAAAATTAATATATCTTTTAAAGGAATAAAAATAACAAAACAAGACTAACTGGACTGAAAAGATGAAGGTGGGGAATACATTTCCTGAAAGTTTCAAATTTTTATTTTATTTATGAAATATTTTTGACAGTTCCGACACTTCTCCACCAAACATGAAAGCCATCTAAATTTTAAATTATAAATAAAACTAACAATATCGCTACTAAACGGCCATTAAAAAAATTAATATATCTTTTAAAGGAATAAAAATAACAAAACAAGACTAACTGGACTGAAAAGATGAAGGTGGGGAATACATTTCCTGAAAGTTTCAGATTTTTATTTTTTCCTCAACATAATGATTTCTGAGGGCAAAATTGTCTAATTTTGAGAATTATCAATTTTCAATAATTTTTTTAATAAAGAAATTGATAGTCTAGAAACTTAAAATAATAGTTACGTTTTCTATTGTATAAGTACTTTATACCTGAAAAAAAATGAACCTTCTAAATTCAGTAGAATAGGCACAGGAGCCAGACAAAATTCACAAAAATTGGCAAATTATCATGAATCTTTAGTGGTTTACCATTCTTTTATGAGATTAACTAATTGGATAATAATAATTTATATCGAAAACACACTTACTGGACAGTAAATCAAAATTAAAATTATTTCAATATTTGTCACAGAAAAAAAGTTCTGGCCCACTATAAGAGAGTAAGAAATTGACACTATTTCAGACTTCTAAGGGGTGCCAAATAAAAGTAAAGCAACAAAAAATTAAAACGGCAACGGATTTTCATATTTGACATCTAAAAGATCATCCTCAATTTTTTTCATCAAAATAAAAAATCACGCAGCGCACCCCATTTGGTGTTTTTATTTAGAATGACTCATAGTGGTCGTAGAAAAAAACATGTACAATGGTGTGTAAACAATATTTTATATGTATTAAACAGCTGATTAGCTGTTAACATGGTTGACAGTTTTTTGATGATTTGTAACAAAATGATCAAAACTTTGTTATTATTATCCCATTATAACTTTTTATTTTTAAACGTAATTGAAAACTTGTTTCCTATCTTTCATACAGGGCGCCCCGAAAATGGCGCACTGGCGCCATACCAAGCCAATTATTTTGAGTTTAAAAAAATATTATTTTTTTCTGACAAGTAGTCTAAATTATAAGGAGTTTAAAAAAATCGGCAAAGTAGTGCTTAATATCGTACAAATAGGAAGGTTTGTTATGGAAACAAAATAAACAAGGGATCTAGCAGCGATTTGAATTAAACATGGATCATGTGTTTTTTCGACAGTTTATGTCAACGAATCCAAACTTTAAATCATCAAAATTATGATTCATAACTTTCTTCCTATACGCTAGGAAACCATCTCTCCTGGAAACATCACATGCTACATGGTAAAACAATATTTATCAATTTTAACCAAATATTTACCAGATTTTATGTTAATCCAGGTCCACATAACTTTATATTAAATTTACAACCAACTGTAATCTGTTAACTAATTGAATAAGTATTAGGGAATTATAACAAACATTTTGTAGATTTAATAACAAAATCCAATGTCAATAATTCATCAAAATTCTTGTAATTTTCAAAAATGACTTTATTTTTACAAACCTTTTTGTAGACCAAGTAACAAAAGTATTTGTTGGAAATTCGGAACTTTAACTATAAAGAAATTTGGTACAATATTATTATCAGTATAAAACTTACTAATGTATTTCGTAACTTTAACCCACTTCACTGTATCAAATAATTTCAGTTTTAAAACCAGTGATGGCATCTTTTTTCGGATTTTTTGCACTTTGCACACTTGTTAAATAGGTATAAGGAATCCGAATAACAATAATAACAGATTTCTGGTAATATATTATAACACTATGGACAGTGGTATACCATAGGGGACTAAATATTAATACTATATTCTTACATTTTCAAGGTGTAATAAATAAAACTATAGTTTATAAATAAAAAAAGTTTTGTCAAAAACTAAACTAAAGCCGCTGGTAGTTTAAAAATATGGAAGGCGCTTATTTACATTTAGCCTACATGATTTAGGTAAAATAATTATGAATGTGAGTTAAAAAGTTCAATTTTATATACAAACTTGACGTATCTTACCGAGCTATTTTTAATACATTTGGAACACAGAAATGCATAAATGTTAATTTTGAAACTTTAGTAATTTCCTTCTACTAAATACCTATTTTCTAATCTTGCTTGAATTTAACTTACAAGGTATTTTGAGAGCAATATTTGTTGGTACTGTGAGCCCCTGCAGTTTCACTTAGAACTTGGCCCGTCAATATTGGCGAATATTATATCCTCCATTTAAAATTTTAAAAATCTAAATTTTGTAGCGTTATTAGCGACCTTAAAAAGTCCTACATACCGAGTTTAAAAAAGACTAAAGGACTTCTTTTAAAATTGGTCCACCATTTTAAATTTTAAACATCTTAGTTTTTGCCTACATTACCTACATTTAAATTTAAATGGCATTTCCTATTTAGTAATGCTCCCAATGGTAATCGCTTTCTTTATTTATGTATTTGTCTAAACATTTAATCAATTTTATAGACACGGTAAGTGCAGAATACTATTTCTCACATGAATAAATTTTAGAAATCAGTTCACTCCAGATACCATTCAATAAATTAAATACCTCCCTTGAACAAATTTAAAAAATTAATTAAAACTAAGGGTCATTCGTTAAATTTCCCAATACAAAGATACAAAGAATTTCATTTTTTGATAATAAAAATGGAAATGCGGTAGTCTAATTGAAAGAGTAATTTAATAATTTTTTTCTACACTTTGAAATTCAAACATAAATTTGTAACGACAAAATTTTAATCATTTTCATTTATCCCTCTCACTTAATATTTTTATAAATGGATTTAGGAAAATTGATCAAAGACAATTTCCTGAAAACAACTCGTCGAAAATACAATTTATCCGAAAAACATTTGACGGAAAATCCAATTAACCAGAGAAACAAATTGTAGACACAATTCAATAAATTGAAAAATATTTGACAGGGAAAATTACTTCAAAGCTGGGGATTTCGTCTTTTAATAGATTGCATCATTTTAGAAAGAATTAATTTTAAGAACATTCCTAAATGTGCCTTTCTACAAAATTTAACAATTAGGATTTTATTTTTTAGCTTAATAATTTTACGGAGGAAACATAATTATGTCTTGAACGGTAATTTTGAGAAGTGATTTTCAGAGTTTCTGTGAAACTTTTTTTTGTGATATTTCATTTATTTATTATGTTATCAAGAATTTAAGAGAAAAATAGACAAAATCCCACGAGTTGTTTTTTTGAATTGTATTTTTATTGAAAATATTATGCATTTTTTATCTAACTACTTAAAACTTTTGATTCCGAAAATACCATCAAAAATTATGAAAGTGGAGCAGTTTTTGAGATACAGTCAATTCCATATTAAATGGAAAATCAAAAAAAAATTACTAAAGGCTCTGGATGGTCTTTTAATGGCAATAAAAATCTTAAATTATTAGAAATATGTATTTTGGAAATAAAATAAATGAAAAATATGTTGACCATATATCCTGCAATTATTGAATACAAATTGTTTTCTGTTATACAATACAATACAATAAAATTTATAATTTTATGTTTTTGTTAAGTTGAAAGTTTGTTTTTAGGACTTGTTTTAATTAAAATAAAATATATATAATGTTTATAGGCTGTGATAAATTTTTATTTTTGTTTAAGAAAATATTTAAAAAAACATAGCAAAAATAAGTTAGTATTTATAACCTAAATGACAAATTAATACATGTCAAATAAATACATACAAATTAAAATTGTATGGCTACCTTTAATACATTTTAATAAAAAAAACAAATGTATACATTTAAGAATTAAATTAAAACTTTAATCTGTGGGATTTTTTTATTTTATTCCTTAATTCGTAGTTAGGTTCATCATAAATAAATAAAATTACTTCTTAGAACAGCACCGTACTTGGTATATCCCAATATGTTTTTGGATTCCTTATGAGCTGAATTTTGATTTTCTGGTTTCAATTGTCTTTATAGTTTTATCTCTTTTTTTAGTTTAACCATAAATGAGAGGTCTACAAAATCAGTTCATATCCTAGGGTTTTGGACGTGCCTAATAAAAATTCATTACATCAGGTTTTCGATAAATTAAAAAAATATTTCTCTACGACTACTTAAGAATACTAACATTCTAGTGTAATTTTTGATCATAGAAAGGATGTTTTTCTGCAATACTGTGCGAGAATATTCCTACTCTTGTTTAAGAATGGTCACAAGTAACGACATCTCCTGGCTGTTTACTAAACGTAAAAAATTTATTTATGTATAATTAAGGTTTAGGCACAAAAAATTAGTTATATTTATTGTTTTTCAAATATACAAATCAAAATTATATTAAATTTGATATTAAAATGATAAACCAGTTACCTACTATACCGGCTTTAAAGTTTTGACAGATTCAAAAAGTTTAAAAAAAGACCTTTAAAATGTAGAAAAAGAATAGATGTTGTTAGTAGTTAGTTAGTGTAAATAACTATTTTTAATTATAATAAAAATTTAGGCATACCATTTGTTTAAATTTATTATAATTTACATTATAAAATTGTAACGGCACAAAATGGTTTGACAATACAAAAAACTTAAATGTCAAAAACTGCTTGGTTTCTTTTCTCTTTTTAAACTTATATAAGCGTTACTATTCTAACGTAGTCGTAGAGAAAATAATGTCTGAAACACGTTTGGAATAGCATATTCCACTCTCGTAAAACCGTCAAATTTTTCCTCGAGCGGAATATGCTGTATTCCAAACTTGTTACAGAATGTACTATTTTTTAATATTTGAGGTCGCATAGTATTTTTTCTCCATAAAACTTGTTACATTACTTCCCCTTTAAAAAAAATTAGTTTTCTTTTTCCTCTTTAAAAATCAATAATTGACATTTATAAATTTGGTTTGGGAGATATTTTGATACTTCAATTCTCAAATGAAAGAAAATTTGCAAATTTTAAAACGGATTTTAAATAGAACGAGTAGTACCTGCGTACTAAAGCATAAATATATACCTAGTAGACTGGTTCAAAAAAATCGAATATTTTTTTTTCTTCAAAGCCCGCATTAAAATATCTTCCTAGTAGTAAAAAAAGAAGCCTGTGAAAATTGTAGCTCTTAATATTAATATTTAGAGGTCGCTCATCGTGAATTTCTATTTTACGTTTAAAATTTAAATAACACAGGAATTCTTTTTTCTTAACTTTGAAATTTTATAACTCGTTTTTGAGTAAACATATTGAAATGAACTCTATATATTTTTAAAGAAAATTGAACGTTCTACAAAAAATGTCTCTTATATTTTTTTCGTAAATTTACTCCTTTAATAGTTATTCAAGGTTGAAATTAGACATATAATAAATGTAACGTTTAACACAGGAATTTTTTTTAACTTTTAATTTTATAACTTTTTTTTGAGTGGACATATTGGAACGAGCGATAATTTTTTTTAAAGAAACATAATTTATATAAAATTTTCAAAAAAGATTATACAGGGCGGTCCGGTTTGTGATACATTAATTTTAAGGTAGACTTTCATTAATTAACATTTCTCAAAAATGTTTCCTAAGAAAAATACAAAGATTACAAAAAAACTAGTTTTCTCTTTATAACTTTTAAACAACAACATTAATTTTCATCAGATTTGGCACAAAATGTTCTCCCCTTTTCACCTCAGTCTTTGACGCCACTAAAAATTTTAAAATATTAAATAAATTTGTAGGTCAAGTTTTTAATTTAGAGAAATAATTTACTCCTGTAAAATTTTGATTTGGGTCTTTGTTTCTGAAATATTTGCTCAAAAATGTTTCCTCGCAGAGACGCTTTCCGTCAAAGTTTACAAAAAAAAACTCGTTTTCCCATCATAACTTCTAAACCACTTAATCAATTTTTATCAAATTTTGTAAACAATATAGTCAATGTCTTAGTAATGATCATCGATGTGGATAATTATTTAAAAAAACGTCAGTTGCGCAGTTACTTGGGAGGCTGCTCCTCTTTTCACCTTAGGCGCCACTGGAATTTTTTTTAATAATAAACACATTTTTAGATTATCTGTTTAATTTAGAGAAAAAAACTACTCATGTAAAATTTTGATTTAGTGCTTCATTTTTTAAATAATTTATTTATTTATCCAAGAATACTTTTGCTGCAGTTTTTTTGGAGTGTGTTCCCAAATATTTCAAAAACGAAGCCCTAAATTAAAATTTTAGCACAGTAGTTTTTTTTTATCTCTAAATTGAACAGACAATCTAGAAATGTAATTTTGCGAGGAAAAATTTTTGAGCAAATATTTTAGAAACCAGGCCCCAAATCAAAATTTTACAAGAGCAAATTTTTTCCCTTAATTAAAAACTTGACCTAAACATTTATTTATTATTTTAAAATTTCCAGTGGCGTCAAAGACTGGGGTGAAAAGGGGAGCAGCCCCAAAGTTTTTTTTAAATAACTATCTATATCATTATTAAGGTACTGACTATATTAATTACATTGTGTGCCAAATTAATTTTGTGGTTTAAAAGTTATGAAGAGAAAACTATTTTTTTTAAGAAATGTTTTTTTATGAAAGTCTACCTTATTTTTGATGCTTTATCACCTATTAAAATTAATGTATTACAAACTGGACCATCCTGTACAATAATAAGTGATAAGGTTTATTATTTTGCCACCAATTGAAAAAAAAACGTTAAATTTATTATATGTCTAATTTCAACCTTGAATAACTATAAAAGAAGTGAATTTATGAAAAAATTATAGGAAACATTTTTTGTAGACCGTTCAATTTTCTTTAAAAAATATGTGTCGCTTATTCCAATATGTTTACTCAAAAACGAGTTATAAAATTTCAAAGTTAAGAAAAAAGAATACCTGTGTTATTTAAACGTAAAATAGAAATTCACGATGAGCGACCTCTAAATATAAATATTAAGAGCTACAATTTTCACAGGCTTCTTTTTTCACTACTAGGAAGATATTTCAATGCGGGCTTTGAAGAAAAAAAAATATTCGATTTTTTTGAACCAGTCTAATACCTAGTCTGATTTATAAATACTATATTTGGTTACATTTAGTAATTATCATAAGTTTTGGGGTTTTTGATTATCCTAAGGGTGAAATATTTAGTCAATCTAATTCTGTTATTAAATTTGGTGACCTTGATGCCCCGGTGCACCCGGCTTAAATATTAATAGACCTGTAGTTACTTAACTTAATAAGTATTAAACTAAAGGCTACTGGAGTATGAAAAACACTAAGGCAATGAAAGTCTTTTTCTGAAACTTTTTTTCATTTAACAAACATAATTACAAATTTGTTGTTATTATTTGTTAGTTATTTTTGTATTTATAAATATTAACAATGGTGACAAGACAAAAGTCCAGTTCGATATAACATTCACAATAGGTAACTATAATTTGTCATTTAAATGGATGTAATAAATCTTATGAATAAATAAGTTGATTAAAAGGTAGAATGTGTGTTAAGATAAATCAGCAAATGGAAGTGAATGAATAGTAGAAAATCAGTAGTAAATATTTAATGAGCTAATAATATAGTCCGAAACGGAGCAGCGGTTTTCTCTAAGAGAAGTTGAGGCATAAAATTTTCAGGAGAAAGATTCGAGCTCCTGAACGGTTTCGTACTTTGGCTGTGATATATAAGCGTTAATACTGCCCGTTCGTTTTCGTGTGGACTTTTTATCGAATTCTTTTCAAGAGAAGGCAGCAAACTAACGAAAAACGAAGCCATTTGTCTGCAATTCCGGTTGTCCCCCACTTCATTGGCCATCAACCTAATAAAGCAAAGTGAATAAAAAGTTTAGTATTGACTTTTTACTGATACAATATAACACAATGAAATATGTATCCGCCAAATCGATCTTCGTCAGTTAGCCGAAGCGATTTTTTATTTTCACTGCCTAGCTTTTTCCGCTTATTTCTGTTTTAGCTTAAGTTGATTAAATTTTTTTGTTTGCCACGTTTATTTATCAAACAAGTTACAATTTTAAATGCGTTTTATTTCCTAATTAGGTTTTATTTGTTTTTTATAATAAAAGGTAGATAAATAACAATTAAGTAAAGGGGTTTTATGACGATTTAATACAAGAATTGAACCTTCACCTCGCCAGACTTTTTGTTTTGAGTGCGTTCCACCAACTTGAAATATCGACAGACAGCTGTTTCGACCTATATTGGGTATCATCAGTGTCGGGCAACTTGGTGTAGTGGAACACACCCAAAATAAAAGACTACCTGAGCTTATATACTGCCCACGTAAGCCAACTGAGGCGAGATGTAAGAACATCACGTGATCAACACCGTCTGATTACGTATACGTAATCAGGCTATAGCCTTTGCCACAATCGGTACATACTATGCAACCAAGAATGCACGCAACTAGAATTAGCCAACCGGGCTAAATAGTAAGGTAAACATTCGATATTCTTAGTTTCTTCAAAAAATCTTTTTGACCCTTTACTAGTATTATTTAAAATAATTAAACCTTCACTTCGCCATAGTTTTATTTTGAGTGTTTTTCACCAACTTAAAATATTGGTAAAAAAGATTCTGATGTTTTATAAAAAATATCAATTTTTTGCGTATTACTTACCAAGAACTGTAACAATTTTCCTGTTTTAAAAGGTTTTTTTACAAAATTATGAAAATAAAACCATTCACTTAGTAATTTTTGTGTGTGCCAGCTGCTAATAGCTTAAGGTTGGCGCGCACCGTTTAATATTATTGATGGGTCACCTTCATTTTATATTTGAAGTTTTTTAGTAATTTTGACATTTCGTCCGTAAGCATCGTTTGTTGCAGATTATTATAAATAAGTTATCCATTGTGTTTATCATATTCAGCTACTGGATTGTACAAACAATTTTACAAGGCTTGTTGGCAACGCCAACAGTTATTGGGTATATTGGGAGGACATTGCGCCCTTAATTATAAATTTGAGGCAATATTCAGACTCCAAGTCTGACCTGGTTTATCCTGACAACTGGTAATTTAGTTTGTGTTTCTGCTAATTTAGTATTTTTTTGTTATGTACAGTAGGGTGGAGCGAAAAAAAAAAATTTTTTTTCCTTAGCCTGGGGGTGGAATTTGTAGCCTATAAAAAAAGAAAATTTTACTCAACGTCTTGAGGTGGCCCACTGATTTTTTAAATTAAATTTAAGTTAAAATTCTTTTGAATAAAAAAAAAATTTCAAAAGTGTTCCGGAAACTGCGGAGTGTCCTCTTTCTTGCTAATTTACAGTTATGTTTATGAAAAAAAATTTGTGGTCATTATTGTTGTTTTTAAAAAAATTCCAAAATAGTAACATGCTTTTCTGAGGCAATAGAGCGAATTTCGAGTTTAACACGATCAAATTTGTTTATTTTTAGATAAATTTGAAGATTACAAGCCAAAAAATTTTTTTTTTATTCAAAAGAATTTTAACATAAATTTAATTTAAAAAATCAGTGAGCCACCTCAAGACGTTGAGTAAAAATTTTTTTTTTTATTTCAAAAATTTTCTTTTTTTATGGGATACAAATTCCACCCCCAGGCTAAGGAAAAAAAAATTTCGCTCCACCCTAATGTACAGGGTGATCCCCTATAATGTCGCCCCCCTTTAACTTTTTTATTTTAAGTGTACCAAAAAATTTAAAAGTTTGGTTATGTAGGAACTAAAAAATAATTTTTTTCTACCTATAAAGAAAATTGATCAGTAAACAGGGAAAAACAAAAAGTTTATTTTTTTTCAATGAATCACCCTATATATGAATTTATTTTTCGATTCCTTGTAAAATTATGAGCATAATTCATAAAACAAATCATATACCTAAATTCAACTGTTTCTGAAATATTTGCATTCGAAATGTTATCATTAAATGTTTTTTAAACTGTTAGAAATCAAGAAGCCTCAGTATACCAACATTTTTATTGAAAATATATTACCATAGTGACATTATGTCAATATGTCTTGTTAAATAAGTAAAAATGACGTACTCAGACAGAGAAAGACAAACTATTTCAACTTATTATATTAAAAATAATTTAAATATTTCAGAAACGGTTAAATATAGGTATATGGTATGTTATATGAAATATGCTTAGAATTTTACAAGGAATCGAAAAATAAATACATATATCGGGTGATCCATTGAAAAAAATAAACTTTTTGTTTTTCCCTGTATACTGATCAATTTTCCAATTTTCTTTATACGTAGAAAAAAAGTATTTTTTAGTACCTACATAACCACACTTATAAATTTTTTAGGACCCTTAAAATAAAAAAGTTAAAGGGGGCGACATTATAGGGGATCACCCTGTACATATGTAATAACAATTTTCCTCTCTAAATATATTAAATAAAAATTAATAAGTTAAAATAGTCTGTCTGAGTAAGAAATTTTTACTTACTTAACAAGACATATTGACTTAATGTAACTATAGTTATTTATTTTTAATAAACATTTTGTTATCCTGAGGCTTCTTGATATGTAACAGTTTAAAAAAATATTTGTTGATAACGTTTCGAATGCGAATATTTCAGAAACTGTTAACTTTAGGTACATATATGGTATTTTTAATGAATTATGCTATTACAAATATGAAAAAATATTTTAGACAAAATCTACCTATTTTTAGTCGAATGATCCGAATCTGTAATATAAAATAGGGTGTTACATTGAAGTTACCCCCTGTTCCCCCTATAAGGAGAGTATGGTGACCAATTTTAGTACTGATTGATTTTCCCCCTCGAATCATTTAATTTTTATTTCAAACATTTTTTCGTAAAATGCATACATACTAACTGAGATATTTCAAAGTTTTAAGTTACATGACTCACCATGTATATAGGGTGTTCCATTGAATTTTTTGTTGTTATTCCCTGTATACGTAGAAAAAGAGTATTTTTAAGTACCTACATAACCTTACTTTTAAAATTTTTGGGATACTTAAGTTAAAAGGGGCGACATTATAGGGGATCACCCTGCATACATGTATACATATGTAATAAAAATGTAATAAACTCCGTTTGTATTCTCTCTAAACACATTTAATCAAAATTTGCCCATAAAAACTCCTAATTAGTTAGTGTAGAAGATGATGTTAAAATCCCACCGCTATAAACAGTACACAAGCGTTAGATTCTGCCTGGGCACGTATAAATAGACCTTAACGCTGACGTCATATGCCGTTGATGACGTGCACCCATGCAGATTTGGCCGAGACTATATAATAACTTTTGTATATGATATTCATATTTAACTTTTTTAGTTCTAAAAACAAAAATATGTTTTTATTTAACTATAGTGTTGCGAGCTTTGGTAAAGGTGTTTTGGGGTTAATTGTATTATATGAACAAGAGAAATCAATTAAAATTAGATTTTCATTAAAATTATTGATAAATAAAATAATGTATTGTGGCACATGTTATCATACTTAATGTTGGTAAATTGTTGCCCATTACAATATACAATTACTAGATTGTCTATTAATTGTTATTGTTTATGACAGGTATAACCAAATGTTTTGATTTCGATTTATATTTGTAAAAACTATTAGTTAAATTTTGTCCCACAAATGCAAATGCTTTAATAGTGAACAATTTTGTTAATAATAACAAACCTAATATTATTAATGTTTTACGTTATTTTGATTATAATTATAAATACCTTATAGTAAATTTAATTTGATATTACCTTACTTTATTGCTGCTATACATTTGCATTACTAATTTATTCAGCTTAATGATTAGCAATATGTACAAAACAAGCAATTATTGTTATTACTATAGATACTGAATTATAGACTAAGTAGAAAAAAATCCTTTACGAAATAAAAAAAAAACAGGGTGTCCCATAATTAGCGTACAATACTTTAACAACAGATTCTACTTACAAAAATAGGAAAAAAAGTTCCTATAAAAATAGGTCGAGAAAAATAAGTATTTTTATATAAATAAAGGTCTTGCTGCACATTAAAACCCCTCTGTTTGGTTTTGGTTTAGCCACCCTGTATTCATATGCTTCATAGATATTATAGTTCCTTAAAATTGATTTTAAAATACTTTTATATATAAATAAACTTTTTCTTTCAAGTATTGAATGTTTGCTATTTAATTTAAAATGCCAGAATTAAATACATATGATTTAAATTTTGTTTAAAACTTTTTCCGATCAAAACGCACAATTAAAATATTGGAAAAGAAGAGCAAAATGAATTTCTCACGCATTTCAATATACTGAAAACCCTTTTACTTTAAAGATTTATTTTTAAGTTATAAAAGCATTTTTAATTATTTTTTACTTCTAACGACCTACCAACTGTTTCGTTATAATCTCTAGTATACAACTATAATTTAAAGCGTTTCTGCGTTTTTAACAAAAACATTCGCAATAAAAAGTTAAAATATAACCGTAATATTTTGTTGTCTAAAATAAATTTTAAATAAGTTAATGAGATATGCGAAAACACTTTTCCTTCCAAACAATTAAACTTAAACCCTAAACAAATTTAAACAAAATTAAATAAATAAGAGTTATTAAATTAGCTGGTCGCGTTTGTCTGACAGACTCTTTTTGACTTTTTTTAGGTAAAGTATAAAAGCGTTTTTGTTACGTAAGCTCTAAATACAAATTGTTTTGTTTTAAAAATGTTTTGGAAAATGTAATTTACTTTTTTAGTGCATGTTTTAAATTATTTTTATTTGCAAAACCTAAATATTACCTTCTTTTATTTAAGGGTTTAATTACATTTTTCGCTAGATATACCTACGTAATGTAAATTACTTGTGGGAGAGTTTTTATTATTTTAGCCTTTTCTTTTTATAAAACAGCATCAACCATGAATCGTTTATTTTAAAGTTTGTATATAAAAGGTTTTTATTTAATGAAATAAAAACTTAACATTTGACTTTTTTTTTAAACTTACGTAAAAAATGTGCTAAAAGTAATTGATTGTTTATAAAATAATATTTAATAATTTCCACTCTCTCCCCAATGGAATAAACCATTTTTTATCAAATCAAAAGAAAATATATAAAAGCACAGAAATAACAAACTATCCACGTCAACTACTTTAATGAAGATAAAGTCTATTTGTCGACTAATATTTGTTAGTTAAAAACAAATTTTCAACGAATTTTTTGCTTTACGAAATTTGTAAATAAGCGGTCCAGTAAAGTGGCGAAGCGTAGCTTAAATTTAAAAAAAAACGATGCGCCTTTAAAAAAAATGTAATGCCCTTTCAGAAGATGTGTCACAACATACCCCTTTACATTTGAAAAAATAAGGGTGAATTCTGCCTATGCTAAGGGGTTGATGTTACAGTAATAAAATTAATATACCAGATTCTGTTTTCTTTTAATAATTCTTCTGCCCTTTGCGTCATTTTCCATTTGTATGGATTAGCTATAAAAAACGACAAAGAAAATAATACAATTTTTATAGTCCTTTTTGGCCGATTAATATATACCGAATACAAAAATTAGAAAGTTGTAAGATTGTTTTGTTGAACCGTTAAACAGTGTAATATTCAATAAATAAACAAATAAAGCAGGGCATTTGCACTTATTGCAGTCATGTTGTTTTAAAATTATAAAAATTTACAAAATTTTAAGGATTTTAAAATTTCCAAAATCTAAAATTTTTAGAAACTAAAAATTTTAAAATTTTGTATTTTTTATTTAAATATTTTGTAATTTTGAAATTTTTAAAAATTTTCAAATATTTCACTTGCCTTCGTTATCAAGTATGTACTATGCTCCACACTTCAAAGTCCCACCACGTGACCAAGTACGGAACGCAGTCTTTTGAAAATTTGTCATTTAAGGCTTTTCAGCTTATGTATCTGTCAAAGTATAGTCAATGAAAGAAATAATATTTATTCTGTTACCGTTTATGTTTAAGCGTTAAAAGTTCATAAATCTTTATGGTATCACAGTAACAATGATTGGTTTAAGAGTTTAGGAGTATAAATACTGCATTTAATGAAATTCTAAAGTGTAAAATTTTTGTGCATTTGGTCTACATAATATGTGAATATATATTATATATGGTTTTATCCATAAAATAGTTTTAACTAAACGGCATTTATTAAAAAAATCTAGCTTCTCTCTTATGGAATAAGAATATCTGTATCAAAGGTAGGTTAATATATTATACACCTCATTAGGTGGTAAAATAATTTAATTTATTATTTATTGTCTAAAATTGTATTGAACAAGATTTTTAGGATATAATTTTTTTTAAAATAACTCACGAATTTATATTGTAAAATATTTTAATACCATCATACAATTCATAATTTTGTATGAAGAGGCAAAGTTGTTTTGAAAATACTTTCTAAAAAATTACAAATTTGCTAAAATTTATGAAAATACATGAGATTTTTAAATAAAACCTATAAACATTGCACAATAATGTCATATTCTCATGTTCGCAATTCCCAGTACCAACCACTCCCAACCACATTACCAATCCTATTCAACAAAAATAACTACATGGGGCTTAAGAATTATGTCATCAGAATACTACAACCCCAATATTACAAAAAAGCACCCTCTTCAAATAAATTAGTTTAAAATAACTAATTATAAGTCATATTTTACTAATTGTCATAGGGATAAAGTAGTCACTAATAATTAGTCAAATTAGTAGATTTAAATTTAAAAAAAGTTCCGACCCAGACGGGGTTTGACCTCGGGTCTGTCGGTTGTCAAGCTTATTAAGCATATGTCATAACCAAATTGGCCATCAGTCAAATAAAAATAAATTTTATTTGTCTATAAATATTGCTCACAATATTTTTAAGTTGAATATATTTTTTGTGTTGCAAACGATTAAAGAAATTAGTTACTTTTAACTCTCAGAAATAGTCAAAAATGATGACTAATTTTAAATTACTCAAACTTTAACTATTTAAGTAGAGTAAAATAACTATTTTAAAGTGAAAACGACTATTTTATTAGATAAAAATGCTGGTACTAATTCAAATAGTAGAATTTTGACTATTTCATTTTAAGAGAACATGTTTTTGATGGTAAAATTTAAAATTTTGGTTTATTTCTGTTAAAAATAAGAATTTAGGTTAAATAGGTAAAATTACACTAGTTTGGGTATTAAAATGAAAAATTACGTCCATTTCTCTTAAAAATTAAAATTTAGGTACTATGCTCCACACCTCAAAGTCCCACCACGTGACCACGTACGGAACGCAGTCTTTTAAAAATTTGGCATTTAAGGCTTTTCAGGTTATGTATCTGTCAAAGTATAGTCAACGAAAGAAATAATATTATGTTTAGGCGTTAAAAATGTATAAATCTTTATAACATTACAATAACAATGGATGGTTTAAGAATTTAAGAATATAAATACTGCATTTAATAAAGTGTATGGTGCCAAATAAGTAATATTTTTGTGCATTTGGTCCAAATATCTGGTTTTCTCCATAAAATAATTTTAACTAAACAGCATTTAATAAAAAAAAATAGCTTCTCTATTATGGAATAAGAATATCTGTATTAAAGGTATCATCTAATTTTGTAATTTGAAGGTTAGAAAAATTTATTTTGACCAAAATAAATAAGTATTTTGGATTATTTAAAAGACAGTATAATATGGTATTTAAAAATGTGGTAGTTTTTTTATCCAGCTTAAAGTGTACCTACATAAAGTTTTGTCAATACAAATAGTTAAAAAGCTTCGACTGAATTTGATCTACATCAAAAAATCATTATAACTTTAATATTTTAATAAATCACATGTCATGGAAGTATTAAATATTTTCACATTGCAAGTTTCTCTAAAAATTGTTTGTTTTCTTATAATCTAACCTAAAGTGGGTATGCCGAGAGGTATGCACAAGTTTTGTCGTTAGAAGTATAAAAGCTTCAATTTAATTTGAACAATATTTAACAATTATTTAGTATACCTATATTTATTTATGACCATATTAACACACTCTTCCAAATAATCCACTTATTTATTTTGGTCAAAATAGATTTTTTTAACCTTAAAATACAAAATTAGATGATATTTTTGTTCTAATACATTAACCTACCTTTGATACAGATATTCTTATTTCATAATAGAGAAGTTAGATTTTTTAAATAAATCCTGTTTAGTTAAAACTATTTTATGGAGAAATGTAGACCCAATGTACAAAAATATCACTTATATTGAACCTTACACTTTGGAATTTCATTAAATGCAGTATTTATATTCCTAAATTCTTAAACCAACCATTGTTATTGTGATACTACAAAGATTTATTAACTTTTAACGCTTAAACATAAGCGGTTACACTATAAATATTATTTCCAGATACATAACCTGAAAAGCCTTAAATGCCAAATTTTTAAAAGACTGCGTTCCGTACGTGGTCACGTGGTGGGACTTTAAGGTGTGGAGCATGATACAATATATTTTACCTATAGATAAAATAAAATCAGGCTCAAATGAAATCGTTTGCTTCAAAACTTCATTGCACCTAAATCCCATCTCTAATGATTAAACCAAAACAAGTTCAAAGGTAATTTATGTAAGTAATATTATTTTATAAAAAAAAATATTTAAATGCGAAGGCACATTCAAAAAGTAAAGCAATTTTAATAAAATTAAGAGTCAAAATCAAAATAACTAGAAACCCAGGCGATTTTTAAATGTTTGTCAAAAACTTAGTTATTTTGATCCTAAAGTAAAGGGTGGGATATAAGGATACTTTCCTCCACGGTTTTTAAAAAATAATTATCACATTTCATGCAAAAAAAGAAAAAAAACACCGAAAAACGTTGATTATGAATGCAGGCGGCGGCATAAATTTAACGCGAAGCAATTTTGTTTAATATCGCATAGTAAAAATAACGCCCGTTGCCATAAAGACGTCGAAAACAAGAATAGCACACCACATACACGATATAATCCGGCCGGTATACCGGCGCACGAATACAGCAGCACGGCAGATAACCCTATATGAAAGTGTAAAATCTCCCTAATTCCCTACGTAGTGTGTAACATGTATAAATTTAATTACATTTATGTTTCTGAAACAATGAGCCGGGGACTCAAGATAGTGTTTTAATTCTGCGCGATATTTGAACGGTACAGTCGTTTGAGTGGTCGACTAACTGCCGTTAAAAGTAAAGATAACGAGCTGCCGTTTCTCTATGCTAAAAATTCGCGCGATTACAACAAAACAGACTTTATTAACTGGCTAGGGGTTTAATCGTAAATGGCTTATCTCTATTCTTTATTATTTTTATATATTGTTATGCTTATGCAGATCATTTTTCGCTTTTAATGATGTTTTTATTTCACTTCTCATTCAGCTGAGACCTTCCCAAACCGACTTGTACATAAATTGTTTTATTACGTAATTAAAATTATTTTTTTACGTTTTTCTTGTTTTATATTTAAATTTGTGCTAATTTTGTTCAATTAAAATTTGTTTTGCTACTTCCTTTGAAAATATTGTTTTTATGTTTAATTTAATAAACAAAAACGAACATTTTCTTAAAAACATATATTTTAACCTTCCGGCGGGCGCACGTCTTTTGTGCACGAGTTCGGGCGCAGTGATCTGACAGATTCAATTTTCAGATAGGCTTAGTAAAGTGCTTTTTTATATTTTTTACCAAATAAATAATTAACACTACTTTTTTAAGACTATATACTAACTTATAAAATACTATACATACATAAAATGCGCAAATAAAATCAAATAGGTATAACTAATTTTTGTAAAGACAAAATAAATTTTCAGATATGCATACTAAAGTGTTTTTTTTATATTTTTACCAAATAAATAAACAACAACGTTTTTTAAAACTTTTAATAAATAACATAAAATTACATACATGTATTTATGCATAAATTCCGAAAATAAAATAAAACAATTTTTTTTGTAACGAAAACTAAACAAAATAGGTATTTTATACAAATATTGTATATCAAAACAAATAATTATGAATAATTATTAAAACTTCTCATTATATTTATTAATAACAGTTTTATCCAAACATGAAGTGCATACGAAAATTGCAAGTTGTAAGTGCTTTTTGACATTGTTTGCACTTTATTTAGAAAGCGGTCTAATACCCGATTCTGAAGTCCATGGTAAACATCTTTGTTTTTTAGGTGGTTGTTCTTCTTGCTGAACTATCATATTATAAATTTTAGTAAAAATGCACACAAAAAGTTATAAATCAATGCTTACGTTCATAAAAAGTTAAAATTTTGTAAATATTAAATTATAACGCAATCGGGCGCACTGTATCTAGCAGATCAAAATGCCTGCCACCACCTTACAAGGCGATTAAATACAAACTGCAGTAGACATATCGGTAGAAGTCCTAAAAATATTAAGCTACTGAAAGGCTGGTAGTTATGCCTATAAAAACAGTGCGTTCGCGTGCGATTTTTTAACTGGTGTATCTCTTAGATCGGTTGCGCCCGCCGGAAGGTTAAATAGAAATTAAATTAGATAATGTTTAAAAACTTCAAAATTTTAATTTACGAGGTGTGTCCAAAAAGGAACGGAAATTTTCATTGCATTTTCCTATTTTGCCGAAGGATCCAATTCGGTACGTACTGTCTGTCCATTTTAAGTTGGCTGAACTAAGGAATTTTGTTGTTTAGATATTAAAGAATTGTCGTACTGTGTGCTTTTAAAACAGATTTTATATTATAAATATTAGTAGTATATAATATGTTGGTGCAGAATTAACTAATGATAACTTTACCCAATAGAATTAATTCTGAATTTATGCAGCACAAATTAACATTAACATTAAGATTAAAATTATAATTATTCATTTTTATTCAATGATTGTGTTCTTTGTATTATTGTTTGACGTGCAGTTTATAGTTTTCATTCATTTTACCTAACAGATGCTAAAACGGGGTTAAAACAAAATCCAAACAAACCCAAAATGTCAGATGTTAAAACTACTTTGACTTTTACGCACGCTTAATTTGCCACTAATTTTGTTGCATAAAATACCCACCTTAAATTAGCTTAATGTTAACTTAATGTTAATGTTAACTTAATGTTAATGTGCGCTGCATAATTCCACCATAATATTTAAGTTTGGACATTTTTAAGAAATCTAACAAAACATAATTGTTTTACAAACATAACCTTAGAATCAAATATTTTTATAATTGTGTCCTCTAAAAAAAGCCTAGAAGTGCATTTTAAAATAGTAAACGACAAAATAATAATAATAATAATAATAATAAATCTTTGTTGCACAAAAATATATACAAAAGCGAGAATTTAGCTAATGTTCTTCTTCCATTCAAAACCTACTTAATAATACAAAAAATAACAAGGTAAATTGGTAAAAATTCTACTTATAAAAAATATATTTAAATTTTACTACACTAAAATTGACTAGCTTGTTCCCTTAGCAAAGTAGAATGGAGTATTTTTTTAAAACTATTTACAGAGTATATTAAGTTAAAAATATCGTGATATTTGTTTAGAATCTTTACAGCAAAATTTTCAAAGCTTTTATAAAATTTCGAGGTTCTATGACTAGGAATTGAAAAATACTGAATATTAGATAATATTATTTTTCTACTCCCACCTTTAAAACGCCCTTTATCGTACATGTTTTCATGACACTAAGTGACCTTTTAAATACACATTAACAAGTTATGGCTTTATGGCGCTTTAGTCACGAGCTGAAGTTAGCAACAGGTTTTTAGTCACGGGCTGAACTTAGTTTTAAGTTAGTTGACAGTTGTCAAATGTCATACAATCGTTAAAATAAGGTGCCTTTCTTGTAAAATAATACTAAATGTGAAAATTATTTTATTATCTCAATACAAAAATACAAAATTATTAAATAGTTTCTCAACGCCAATATTTGAAAAGTTTATATGAACATTGTACTGACCTTTTAATTTCGCCTGCAGTAAAACTTAAATTCGGGCACGGACTCCACTGCAAAGTCCTCATAAAACATTTTCTTTACTTTCACTGTGAAAAACAGTCAATTTTCAAGAAATACATTTCGATTTATAACCTTTATGTGTTTATAAAAATTTTACATTTGACGGTGACACACAGATTCCCCTATTGTTTCATAGATGACGCTCTATACAAATTTTTGATTTAAATAATTTTTAGTTAATAATAAGTATTTGTCCTAGAAAAAGTATAGTATGCACCTCATTTATAAACTTTTCTATACACTCATTAATTTAAGCACTCGCTCGCAAGCTCGCTCGTGCCTAAATTAAATTCGTATATAAAATGGCGTTTATCAAACTTGATACATAATATACTATTATAATAAAACACCCGTTTTTGGTATTTTACCTTTAAGTGGAGACTTTCTCAATTAACGCTTTTATTAATGCATAATGCTGTTCGAATTAAGACGATTTATTTGATTTATAATTTTTTAAGGTTGAAATGTTTTATCTTTAAGTGAAGACTTTCTTAATTAACGCTTTTATTAATGCATAATGCTGTTCGAATTAAGACGATTTATTTGATTTATAATTTTTGAAGGTTGAAATGTTTACAATTTTTACGTAAATCATTACTAAATTGTTTATTTATTGTATCTAATAGGTTCCATTTATATTTACAGTTACCGTATGAAATTTATTTCTTCATTGGGATTTCCACTGTTTATTGGCACACTGGGAGAAATTTCTAAAATCGCGAACAAAACCTTATTTTGTGAAAATCAACATAGCAAATTTTAAATTGCGAGTTATAAATAAAGAAAGCCACATTGTTCGTGCCTGTTTTTTAGAGCTAATTGGATGTAAGTTTTTTAAGCCCATTTTTGTTTACCGTAATTAATGAAAGGAAATGATGGTATATTTTACCACATCCTTGTTCTTTTGTATGAAAGTCTAAAATTACAAACTTTACCAAAAATAAGGTTTTTCTAAACCTTTTACCATTGCCATTCAACGAAGATAAATCTTTTACAAACCAGAAGAGCAAAGTATTTGGTACCAGAATGTTCATCAAATTTTCTTTTTTAAAAGGGAAAAGGATTTAGCTGCCTCCTTTTGCCTGTTTGGTCAGCAGAATATGGAATATGTCCATGGATTTATTATATTAGTCGATTATTTATAAGTCATTATAGTTGCCTTTTGCTAGTTCTAAAACGTCAGTTTCGAGTGACAGTCAGTCTTAACATATCGCATCATGTTTTTGTATATTATTATCGCTTTATAAAACTTATTGCAAAAATAAAATGAAACAAAAAAAGTTACACTAATTATCAGAAGTTATTTTACAAGGTAAAACGTATTTATCAGTAAATCCTTCGACTAGGTTAGGTGAAAAAACTTGGATTTTACCGGTTTTGCCCTACCTATATAAATCAACTTTTAAATTTAATTTTAACATCGATATATTGTTTTTTTCTTTACTTTTCTATTTTTAGCCTAGGTATTTGTTTATTAATTTAAATTTTTAAAAAATGGAAGATCGACAAAACCGAACCAAATTGTGTATAAAAATTTTGTAAATTATTGCACATAATTAAAACATTTTATCATTATTAATATTTTAGCATAAATTTACAACCGCATAAACCTTAAAGAGTATAAAATAATGTGTCCATAATTTTGTCCGCGATTTTTTAAATTCCTCCCACTGTGCGTTGTGGCGCTACTAGCGATGCTTCTTTAGCGTATTGCAAAACAAATCGATTTTTGTTAAAATATCTTTCAATAGTGACTAAATTGTGACCCCACCACTGTAAAACCATGTCCCAATTTTTTGTTACTTATTTTAAATCTATCTACCTCCGCATTTGGTTTAAATTTTAATAAAATTGTTTAAATTTTATGACATTCAGTCAAATGTCAAAATTAAAGACAAATCCAAATTGCATCGTAAAAGCAAAAGTACAAAATGTTGGCCAAAGACCATATTCTCAATATTTCAACATGAAATTTGAGCAGGAAGGATAATACCTTTTAGGAGATACAGTAGCAGGTGGCTGCGAGTGTTCCACTTACCAATACCGGCAAATACGGTGGTATACGGTTAAATCAGCCTTTACAATGAATTATCTGTCTTTCACATAGGAATAATGGGCCTCTTAGGTTTTTATAACTGAATGGTGCGACAACTGGACCGACTTCCTATACAGGAGCTTTTGGAAAATTACTGAAGAAATTTAAAGAGAGTCCTGTTTTAAAGTATGAACAAATAGAAGGTGTATTACCATATGTTACTATCATCAAAGACTGGCGATCAACGTTACTTGTACGATATTACCTAAGCAGTTATAAGTGGTAAGTGTTCTTCTGATCTAGCAAATAGAGCTCCAGGAAATTGAGGCTGTATGATGATCGTGGTCAGGGTTTGCTTCGGAATTGAAATCAATCCTTCTTGTAAATATGGGTCTTAGGTTTTTATTTCTCAAACCTAACATGCCAACTAAAGGATGTAATAGACCCTGTCATCAGGTAAAATAGTTTCACTGTGCATCAAGAAAATGTTCTCGATGTTCTTAGATGCTCAAAAACTAATTCGTGAAAAAGTATCTTGAAAGCAAGGCACAATACGATCTGAAAAGTTTCTTTGTGTTTTTAAGGTACCTAAAAATAAGTCCCAATGTCAAAGCCGTCAAAGATTGAATACAAAAATACCAACTCGAAACCTCCTATTCTTCGAGACGTCGCGGATGAAGATTAGTGAAATCAAGAGGCAGTGTCGAAATACCTTGTTTAGACTCCCACATATGATGTTAAACATACAGTTTGGGGAATAATAGAAGTTTCCATGCACGTTTGTTATATAACATCCAGAGAAAGTCTCAGCAGAACAAAAATAAATTTAATAGAGCTGATGACAAAGTTCTAATTATAATCAGTAAAAATCACGTTTTCTCTCAAACTTTGACAACTTCTTATAATTTTATGTATGTTCCCCGTTTGGGTATTATATTACTTCAATAAATAAACATTATTTAGTCCCTATTTAATTGTTTTGTTTACAAAAACATGTCTGTACCTCACAGTTCTATGAAGTACTCATTAATGTAACAAAACTTACTATTACTGTTGTCAAATTATCCGGACGGCCCAAAACATGAAAAAGCAATGAAAACATAAAAAAGGAAGGAAATATAATGAATTCCGTTTTAGTATATTATAACTTATTAATAGCTATTAATATGTAAGGTCCTACTTAACATATATATAGCAGGTTAAAGTAAATGGGCTAATGTCTGATAGGGATGTGATTGGTTATGCGGTTCCCCGTATAGATGAGGTTGCCAAGAAATTTGGAAAGCACATCTATCTCTTAAGGAATCTTGCGAAATCAGTCTCAAGCAATATACTTAGGATGGCCTACTTGTTTTAGGCCACTTTGGTTTTGGGGCAAGCTGCGTCTTATGGAAAAATATTGTTTTCCCTACAACGTAAGGCTGCGAGATTAGCAAATTAAAATATTCCCAAAGGTGTAGGTCCAAGTTATCAGAACTGGGTATCCTTATACCGCCATGTATTTATATATTAGAAATAGGTACTAATTTTATTTATAATTTTAACGTATCTAAATACTTTTAGCGTTCATATTTTTCAGACATTGCAAAATATATATAATATAATAATAACAAAGTTGTTTAAACAGGAATTTTGTATTTTGTTAAGATAGACTTAAATTTATTATAAACGCTTTTAAAATTTCTAATAGTGTTAAACGGGAAGTGGAATTTTGTATTTTAAAAATAAACGCTCTTAAAATATCAAATCGATATCTTTTTCGTTCCCTAGAAGCTTTTAAGTTGATACCACTTCCGTTTAAACCGGAAGTGGACTTTTGTTTGCACCGGAAGTGGCATTTTGTTTAAACCAGAAGTGGAATTTTGTTTACATCGAAAGAGGAATTTTGTATTTTAGAAAAAATACTTAAATTAATTAAAATGCTAAAATACCAAAGTTGATGTCACTTCCGGTTATTCCGGTTAAACCGGAAGTGAAATTTTGATTAAACCGGTAAGGGAATTTTGTATTTTAGAAAAATAGACTTAAATGTATAAAAACGCTTTTAAAATTTCTAATCGGGTTAAACCGAAAGTGGAATTTTGTATTTTAGAAATAAACGCCTTTAAAGTTTCAAATCGATATTTTTTTTCGTTCCCCAGAAACGTCTAATGAACCATGTTCTACATATTTGAAATAACAAAGTTGATGTTACTTCCGGTTAACTGGAAGTTGAATTTTGTTTAAACCGGAAGTGGTATTTTGTATTTTATAAAAATGGATTATAAACGCTTCTAAAATTTCAAATCGATATATTTTTTCGTTCCCCCGAAACCGGAAGTGGATTTTTTTAAACAGGAAATGGAGTTTTGTATTTTATAAATAAACGCTTTTAAAATTTAAAATGTTCTATTTGAAATAACAAACAATAAAAAAAATCTTAAATGTTGTCATTTTACAAGCAAAGTTACCACACTTCAAAATTATACAAATTATTTTTGTATATTTTGAATTTATGATTCTTATTTGCTCCATAAAAACTGATGGGGTTTAAAACGGTCTTTTGATAAAAAACACACTCAATTAAATACTTGAACTCGAGACAAAAAAGGGAACACCTTTATCATTTTAATTTTAAATAAACGTTAAATTGGAGTGTTAATTTTAAATAAAAATTTACATTTGCGGCAAAATTCTTTTGAAGAGTAATTAGATATGAATATATTAAGTTATTAATTTGATTTTAGTGGATGAGCGCACTAACACAAAAGGTCCACGGAACTAAAGTAAATATGATTAAATAATTTTCCCTCGCTATTTAATTATATCTTTCTGGTTGGTTTTTAATTTCATGAACATTTTTTAGGTTTAAATGAATCATTTATAGTGTTTAAAAAAAGATTGCTTTTTTAAATGTTTGTTTAAAAAAAATATTGATAATAAAACCTTTATAGGTTTATAGATTATTTTTATAAACATTTTAGCACGTATAGTAATTCCATAAAATGTATTGTAAAGCAACAAAACTTACTTTTTAATAATACATTTTTAGTTAATATTTAACCAGCAATCAATAAAGCTAACTTCAGCTCTTGACCAAATAGCTATAAAGTCACAGCTAGTCAGTGTAATAGTAAATAAAATAAGAAAATAACCAATCAATATTTTCTTCTAGTATTTTAAACTAAAAAAACTGTGTCTTGAGCCTAAATATTGTATTAGATATATTTCAAATCTGGGACGAAAATCTCTATTTCACTTTGGAAAAAGTGAAACATAAAGTGTTTTGTGTTTCAGGTCTGACTTTCCCCACCGTCCCTGGTGTAAACTTAGTTCAACCGTCATAAACCTTGTACAAAAATATATATGCATTATTCATACCGTATTATAAGTTTATTATTTGCTGCAAGTGTGAATAAAACATTTAAATATAAATCTCAGAAATGATATAATAAATATGAGAGTAAATAAATTTAAAAAATATGTATATTTATGAGTAAATATAATATATTTCCATATAGTTTTAAATCTTTGTAGGTCTACAACTTCACAGTCTTAACCAAACGGTTTATTTCTAATATAAAATACAAATAAAGTGCAAATTTAAAAGGGGTTAATAAACATACCATAGTAAATTCAATAACTGTAATTAAAAAAAAACATCAAAAATATTTACAGTTTAATCAATGAGCAGCGGCAGATATTGTTTATACATGTGTAAATCCAATTAATTACTTCCTGTCGACATACGATGAACCAAATGTACACTATTATTCAAAATTAGAAACTAATTTTAAAATGTTTTTAATGGTAAAACAGATTTTTATTTTTTCAAACTTAAATAAATAAATAAAAATCTGTTTTACCATTAAAAAACATTTTAAAATTAGTTTCTAATTTTGAATAATAGTGTATAATATAATATAATATAATATAAAGTATACTAAACTTGTCTAGAATAAATAGGTTTTTTATACCTACACTGTTATAAAAATCAGATTTGTTAACATGAGGTTGTAGTTTGATAATTTTATTTTGTAAAATTTTAACATAATTTTTTTGTAGAAAACCAGATTTTGTAATTATTTTAACAAAAAAAATATTTTATCAAAAGTTTTGTGAAGCAATTTTGTAAGCATTTTGTTAATTTTAAACATTACAGATTATTTTGTCAATGTTTAACAAATTATTTTGTTGAAAAAATACACATGAATTCAGGCAGTCAATCAAAAAATTTTTCACTGGCAATACGCATCAACAAGTTTAACTGACTTCAGCGTCTGCAACTTATGTTTCTGCTTACTTTATTCTAACACTTTGTTCGTAACAGCTGTCTAGAGTGTTTATAATATATTACCAGAAATCTGTTATGTGCACTGTAAAAAATAATAAAACTTTACATGCGCCAACACCAAACTGTGTTATTTCAAGTGTGTTAATTAGTTATTTATATCTAGTAATATTTTACACGAAGAATAATTAAACTTTAACACATTGTTTGTGTAAGTATTACACAACTTGTTATTTTTTAATATTTTACCGTGTTTAATTTAATACTAAATTGGGTAGGTAAATAAAAATTTTGTGTAAAAAAATATTTTTATTTAAATTGTTATTAATTCAATTAAACATCATATTTTAAGTTGAGTGAAGAAGTAAACCTTAATCAAATATATTATATTATAATATATTTATACAGTGTGTCGCACTTAAGATGAAGACACTCCCATATTTTCGCTATTTGAAGGAATAAAGGTTTCAATTTTTTCACATTTATACATGTTGATGGGTCACATTTTTTAAGCTACTCAACTGAAATCTGAACTCTAAACTTGGCCTACTACAAATTCACAAACAGGGCCAGTTCTCGATATTTTGCTTCGCGTTAGAGATATCGAAAAAAGTTATTGGAAAAAGTTGTTCAGAATATTATTCTAACCCCATATACCAATTTTTATAACAAAATTCCCATTTTTTTTTTATTTTGGTCCACACAAAATTATTACAAGTTCATTTTTTAGTTTGATAATAAGGGAGCCATGGAAAGTAAAAATTTGATACTAACTAGTGTTTATGACCGTTAAATAAATAATTAAAACAATTTTTGGAAATTACAAATCAATTATAATTTATTAAATTAAGGAAATGGTATAAAACAATAATAAAACTAATAAAAATAAATAAATTAGAAATGCGAATTTTGCTAGGAAAATCGGTATACGGGGTTAGAATAATATTCTGAACATCTTTTTCTTATAGTTTTTTTCGATATTTTTAACGCGAAGCAAAATATCGACAACTGGCCCCGTTTGTGAATTCGTAGTAGGCCAAGTTTAAAGTTCAGATTTCAGTTGAGTATCTTAAAAAATGTGACCCACCAACATGTATGAATGTGAAAAAATTCAAATCTCTATTCCTTAAAATAGCGAAAATATGGGGGTGTCTTCATCTTAAATGCGACACACTGTATAAAACAAATTATTAAAATTTTAAAAATTAAACATTTTAAACATTAAACATTAAAAAAAACAAATTATACTACTGTAGAATTAAAAGCAAATACTGCCCTGCTTAGCTAAAAGACCGCATCTACAATATTAAGTAATAAAGGACACAAGATCATTTTAATTATTGAAAATTTACTTACCTAAAAAAGATAAAATTTCATGGGCTACTGGCAAATTTGCCATTATCCACTTTGTTTCCTAAAGTCGAAGTTCAAATTTCATATTAAATATGTATATGGATGTTGTAACACAAAATAATTTTGTATAAAAAACACACATACAATATATCTATAAATGCACCGAAGGCAAGACACGCATAAAACAATCAAAAACAATGGCGATTAGCTTCTGCACTAAGGGTGGGTCAAATTTTACACGATAATTGTTAAAATGTACACAACTTCGTGTAAGATAACACGATATTTATTAAATATGAGTTTATAACACATTAACGTGTAGATTAACAAGTGGTTAGACGTTTAAGTGTTGATTCCCAATTTAGGAACATTTGTGTAAAAGAATTTACACGATTTTTACACAAAATTTACACAAAAATTTTAACACAAAAAAAGAGAATTTACACACAGATATTTTTTTGCAGTGTGCACATGTGCGCATTATCCGAAAAAAATGCCATGACTGCTTTTCAAACTGAAATTAGGGGATACAGTGAAGTGGGTTAAAGTTACGAAATACATCAGTAAGTGTTGTAGTAGTACTAATGATTATATTGTAAGAAATTTCTTTATAATTTAATTATTTCAAAATAGTGTGTTATTTAATTTTGTGTATGTTATTTTTGTGTTCATTTATGTAGGTATGTGTTAATTTTTTTGTTTAGGAAATTAATTAATAAAGCATATTCCTTATTAAAATTCTTTTAATTTAAGTTCCCAACTTCCAACAAATACTTTTGTTACTGGGTCTACAAAAAGGTTTGTAAAAATGTTTGTTATAATTAAATCTTTTAGAATAAGAACAGTACAAGTCCAAAATCTGAAATTTTCATTTGAAATGAAGCATTGAGAATATGAATAGTACAAGTCCTGGACTGTTCTTATTCCCAACAAATGTCGTTGTTGTCATATACATACTAAAAGTTTAAGGTGGTCATACTCAAAGATAATGTATTATCTTTGGTCATACTCATGAAAGCTGTCAGTTGGTATTTCATGCTGTTTAAGTGTGATATTTGTTTATCTGGATTTTATTACACAAATCGTAGTAGGCCATGCCCCCGATTACGTAACATACATTTGTTTTTTAAAACTGTCAAATTTTCAACGACAGCCCTCAGATCGTGTTGATGCCTTTGAGTGTCATTAGGGGACATCCATTAATTACGTGAGGCATTTTTCTGATAATTTAGACCCCTCCCTCCCCAAGTAAGATTTTGGCCATTAAACTTTCTTTGTGGACAACATGTAAAAAAATGAATATTTTGTTTTAAACAAAATTTGGATTATAATACATATTTTTTAAACTCAAAAGTTAACGTGACATTTTAAATGAAAGGTTTCCTTGGTAACCACAAAAGAGAAAATTATACTGACCTTGTCAAAGTTTTATTAGGAAGTTTAAAAGAAATGGAATGCCGCATGTCGTTGAAAGTACCTACAGTATTTGCATTCGCATCTTGACCTTTTCCGTGAAAATCTGGGAGATGTCAGCGAAGAACATGAAGAAAGATTTCATCAAGAAATTCGGGCAATGGAAAAGTGATAAAAAGGAAGGTGGGATGCGACAATGATGGTTGACTATGTTTGGAATCTACTTGGGGAAGAAAATGCATCATATAAAAGAAAAAGTCGTATTAAAATTCATTTTTGAGCCAAGATTTAAAATCTATGTTAAGAAAATAGTTTTCTAGATTGTATGTTTTGTTAAAATACTAATTCCGAGTTGAATTTCTTACCATTTCTTGTCAACATTTTCTTTCGTTTTTGATAAAACTGGGTTTGATTATATTATATAAATACCCCTAAAAAAATAAAAACTTATCACTACATTTTTTAAATTAATATAGAATAGTTTTTTGGTACACAAATATTGATAATTTAACAAAAAAATCCAATAAACAAAACAAAAATCAAATTTTGTTACATAGTGTAGTAGGAAAAATCCAGAACGATGAAAAATTAATAATAGAAAGTTTGCACGTCAGCGTGATGAGTTTTACATCTTTTCATCTGGAAAAATTTTCGAACTGGACCACCATGTAATGAAAAGAATATAAATGATATAAAAAATATAATGAAGTACATCCAAGGAGAAGACCTGGTTTTACCACCATGTAACATCCTGGCCAAACACTAATACGGATGATGATGCCGATATCCAAAACTGATTATTTAATATTTTTGTTCAATAATAATGTTTATTTTGCTTATTATGCTTTTTGTTAAAAAAAATGCTCTTTATCAATTAAAATGCTTTACCACATCGTGATGTTTTATTTTTTTTCAATTCTGAAACAAAATTCTGAAGATTTTAGGAGATTATAAGATTTTTGTGTCAGAATTTTATTGAGATTAAGAACAGTACAAGTCCAAGTTTATTTTTTGTGTATAATAAAGCATGCACGTGGTAAAAAAAATATTTTTGGTTTAATGGACGTCTAAACTCATACACCACAGCTTGTCTGTACTTTTGAACCTGAGAAAATCCCAATAAACAAAATAAACAGTTTGTTTCGTTTTCTTCATTTGGATATGTTCTGTTCTTATTCTTACCGATTCAATTACAAACTAGTTAACAGATTCTAGTTAGTTGTAAACTTAACATAAAGTTAACTGGTTTAACATAAAATATGGTTAATATTGGTTAAAAATTAACAAATATTTTTTTACTGTGTACAAAAAATTTACAGAATATTTGAAATTTTTAGAATTAAAAATAAGGCATATACTAAAAGCATTAACCCTAATACGGACACGTACCAATTTTCGCAAGCTATTAATTTAGGGCTCGAAAAAAAAGCAGCAACGGTTGGCGTTAAAATAAATTTCTTCGGCGAGCAAAGCAAACGACTTTAAAATTCATTAATCCCCGTAATTTAACATAGGTAATAATCACATGAGCTGTTTACTTGATATCACGTTATTTATCGCCTTGGAATTATTTATAGCGGCCGTTACTATATGCACACCGCTCCATCCTGGAATTATCCCGCATTGATCGTTACGGTCTCCCGCAGCCCACCCATTTCGTTGTTGTTAATTTACTTTCATCGTGTAATTTAATTCAAACAAAATAATTAACTACTATTTGTACAGTTTTACATACGTTTTGTTCAATGAGTCCGAGGACAATGTAGCTCAAAAGTTTCGAAATTGATTTGTTCTTTTTATTCGAAATGTTAAGCATTTTATGTTTACAAGCTTAAAAATATTAAAATTGTTATTCTCTCTTGAAATGAAATAGTCAAAATTCTACTATTTGAATTAGTACCAGCATTGTTTACTAATAAAATAGTCGTTTTTACTTTTAAATAGTTATTTTTTACTACGTAAATAGTTAAAGTTTTACTAATTTAAGATTAGTCACCATCTTTGACTATTTCTGAGAGTTAAAAGTAACTAATTTCTTTAATCGTTTACTGCCAACAACAAAGTATTATTTGAATTAAATGCATAGAGGCTCCATTGTGAAATGGCCAATAAAAACAAACAAAGATGCAAATATTTATTGACAAATAAAATGGATTTTTAAAAGAGTGAATGATAGCCACATTAGTTATGACAACAGCTTGACAAACCTGACAAGCAACAGACCTGAGTTCAATCCCCGCCTGGGTCAAAACTTTTTTAATTTTAAATCTACTAATTTGACTATTTCATTCAGTAGAATTTGACTAATTATTAGTGACTGCTTTTTCGCTATGACAATTAGTCAAATATGACTTATAATTAGTTATTTTTGACTAATTCATTTTAAGAGAGTTAGGACATAAAGTAATAATAATAAAGTAATGAAATAAAACACCTAATAATAGTATATTATGGATCAAATTTTATAAACAACATTTTAGTTACGAGTTTTATTAGGTGTTTTTAAAACAAGTTGCATAATATACTTTATCTACTCCTTCATTGACGAGTTGTGACTTTATGGCATTTTAGTCACGGGCTGAAGTTAATAACAGTGGCTTTTGGGCATTTTAGTCACGGGCTGAAGTTAGCTTTATTATAAATTGCGAAAAAGTAAGGTTAAATTTGTTAAATGTCAAATTTTATGAAATAAAATTGTCTTTAAATTCATATTTCTGTTCGTCGTAGATAAAGTATAGAATGCAACTCGTTTTATAAACTTCTCTAGGCACTCGCCTAATAAAACTCGTAACTAAAATGGCGTTTATAAAACTTAATACATAATATACTATTATCTACGACGAACACAAAAATTTAAAACCAATTTTATTTTTTATCCATTTGACATATGTCAAATGTCAACGGATTTAACCTCACTTTTCCCCAATGTATAGTAAAGATAACTTCAGCCCGTGACTAAAATGCGCAAAAGCCACTATTGCTAACTTTAGCTCATGACTAAAACGCCATAATGCTCGTTAATGTTGGAGTAGATAAATAGATTTAAAGTTTGTATTTTTTGACAAAAACATTAAAAATGGCGAATGCGCCGGGATAATTTCTCAGTATGATTTTTAAGTAAAATGTATTATTATTTTAAAATAGGCAAGCACAATATCGTACACTCAGAAATTTTTTTAATAAATATAACAAAAAAATTAGTTTGTCTTAATAAAGTAAAGAACACTTGCTTTTGTTACGCAAAATAATCATATAATACCATTTTTATAAATATTATTTATCTACAAACGCTGCTTTTAGTAATAGCATTTGCATTATTATAATTAATAAAGTGAATTTACGTTATGTTTATAAAAATAATACTCTTTCAGATGCAGAAATGCATTGATAAATATAGTTATTATTATTTGTCCAAAAAACAGTTTTATGCCGTTTACGAAAACGTAAACGTAAAAAAATATGAACTCACTTTTTAAACAACAAGTCTGCTTCGTTTATAGAATAGACCTTAAATTTTTCTTTTAGAAAACATCGAAATTTTAATTTTCTTGGTGATCTTTTTGATATTTTTATCATGCTAAATTTTACAACACTTCACTCGCACAAGTGAAATCAATAGGATTATAACTATAAAGTTATGTTCACCAAGGAGAGCGCTGGCCCTTTCCCCCTCTTTTTAAGGGAAATAACAAAAATTTTGTTAACATTGCAAAACAATAGTAAATATTAAAAAAGTATTTTTGTAGCAATAAAATATTTTTGTTACAAAGATTTCCTAACTGAAATAAAATTAATTTGAACTACGATAGTAATTTACTAATAATAATAATAGTAATTTTACTATAACAACTGCGCATTACTTATGTAAGCGCAATTCACACAGCTATAGATTTAACAAAAACATTTTAAGTTTGACAAAGATTTAATATATACATAAAGTATTTCTTATTGCCAGGATAATATGATAACAACTATTACTTTGTTCGATGAACATTTTTTTTATAAAAGCTCACCATTGCAGCTTTATTATACGTAGGTTCTTGTCCCAATAAGACATTGAAAATTGAATAAACAAAATTAGTTTTATTTTTAAAAACATAATTCTTACGCAAATTTTGGTTAAACTATTCTTGCTTAGATGTCGCTCCATACAAAAATTTAAATTAATTATAGTAATAATTGGTAAATTATTTTTTGTAATAACATTTTTTGTTGAAAAAGTATAGTATGCAGTATATAGCTCGCTAGCTTCGCTCGTGCCTAATTTAAGTTCGTGACTAAATTTTGATTAAAAATGAACCAATAGGTATACCGCTTAGTAAAAAAATAAAGTTTTTTGTAAAAATAGGTATTTTTAATTTTTTTTATAGTTAAATTTATTTTACTTTTTTTTTGAAAATTTGTGAAGGGAATTTTTACAGCCTTTAGAATTTTTTACTTTATGATTTGTAAATTTGACATAAAATTATCTAAAAATTATATATACCTAAATTTTTAAAATTTAAAAACTATTTTTATAAAATTTTATCTATGCAAAAAATTTAATACTATTTATATTTCTAGGTAAAAAAAACACAAAGGACATTTTAAATTTATTTGACGCAGGTAAAGGCTTCGTTTGAAATGTAATTTAGACGTTTAATATGAATTTTCCATTTGAAAACCATACACTTGATTTCGTAGTCGATTAGATGTTGTTAACGGTAAAAAGAACATTTTCAATTTTTCTATTTTTATTTTTGTATCGGGTAAACTTGGTTGTAAACGTCGAAACTTTTTGGATGGATTTCGTTCGTGGGGCTCCTTTGATCTGCACAATGACATTTGTAATTCAATGCGCGTCTCTGAGTCGGTAATTGGCAACCGGCAGGACGACTTTTAAGCCTCCCTTTCCTCCACTCTCCTTGCGCTCTCTTCCTTTTTTTCTCGCTCTTGGGCGCTATTTTATTTATTTAGTGAATTTAATTTCTTGACTTCATTGTCACAAAAGTTTCTAAATAGAAACAGTCTGATAAATAGATTTGTAAGTTGCTCTGTTTTTCTTTGTAATATTTTTAATTTTGTTTACCTATCTTGGAGACTTCTCGAAACTACGTAATTGATTAAGAAAATAATTAAATTTAAAGTTTTTTAGCATTATATTTTATCAGTCAAGTTTTTTACAACTAATAAAACACAGGTTTTCCATATAATGTTGCACTATACAAAGTTAAAAAAAAATATTTTTTTTCTGATCCTGATCCTGATTTCGGTAATTTTTGTGAGTAAAACACACAAGTTATTAAATTAATATTTTATAATAATATTTTTATTGTGCCTATATATAAGCTTATTACAAGCATAATAATAGTATATTAAAGAACTAATGTCATATTAAGACGTCATTTTGTCGCACGAGTACAATTTATAAAACGAGAGTCTTATGACATGAGTTCTTTATGCTATTTTATCTATTTTGCAAAAATTCTATAAAAAAATTAATTTTATACCTTAAATTCAATTTGGTCAAATTTTACTTTAGATAGTTGGTATCACAGTCATTGGTTTGACAGTTAATGTCAAAATCGTTTCACCATGCCGTCCTTAATTTACTTTTTAACAATAAGCGGCTGTTAATGCTAAAGAAGAAAAAAGGATTTTCTTTGGTGTTAAACAAAATTTATTGCCAGAAAAGTCTCGTAAGTACTAGAAAAATCATAAAAATATTATAATCAATATGCAAAATATTATACTGTTTAAAGTATAGCCAACCTATAAAATCAAAATTTTGGGTGGGATAAAGTATCTCATTACAGCACCGAAAGCGGTGTTATAATGAAGGCATTATGAACGCAAAATAGATAAACAATATTTTAAAATAAATTTCATAACGTTTTACTTACAATTTTTAATTATGACGGGCGGGACAAAAATCCCCGAGTACCGTGGAATGACCCTTCTGCCTCTTCTACTGACTTTAAAAAAGATTATCCATCCATGTTCAAAATAAGCAAAGTGGCTTTAAAGAATATTTAACTGCTCATTCCAAGTACTGACTTCAAAGAAGACACAGCTATATTCAGCAAATCGTTATTTTATCAGGCTAAAAACATTGGAAATAATACACATATTATTATTAGAAATATTCTACTGAGTAAGCTCCCCTTTTGCCCAAGGCGAATTCGAATTATTAGATACTAATATAATAAAAATAATTATAAGCACAGTTCCAAAATAAATATATTATTGCGTTTGTGTCCCGTACTGAGAGCACATTTAATATAAAATTAATGTTTGTATTTCGAAAGTCGGGTGAAAATTGCCAGTTTTAAGAAATTTGTTCTTGTAAACATTTAGTTGTTTATCGTTATGTTAGCTAAAAATACAAAATCCCTTGGATGCTATGTTTTTTTTATCGGCAAGATCCAATTTTTGTCTTCACAGCGACTATAGTTTTTTTGATGAAAATTTGTAGTGATATTAACAATCATAACAATGCCAGAAATGATATAAAAAATATTAATGAATGTGGTTTGTGTTTTTCATAAAGATCCATGATTACATTATCAATTACAAGTTTCCTTAAAAACTAACATTTAAATAAATATGAATTTTGTCAGTTAATGTAGTTTTTGAACTGTTGCATAGTGTATTTACAAAACTTACGTATATTTATATAATTTTAATTTTCTTTAAAATCTAATCCATGTTAAAATGAACAGCATTAAATATTAAAGACAATACCACGGATTACGAAATAAACTCACACTCATATCAAAACAATACCTGTGTTTAAATTGCTGCATGAAAATTTATGAATGGATATTAATTAGCGGATTTATATTTAATTTTATTATTTCAACGGCCATTGGTTTATTATACATAAACCGCCAAAAGGCTTAATTAGGTAATTAAAACTCTAGGGCACAGATGAATTAAATTTTTATCCTGAATCTAAAAAACTGGATTGTTTTCTAATTAGGAAAATTATAAATGCCACTTAAAAATGTGTTTGTCTTAATTAGTTGGTAAATTTGTAAATTTTTTGTATTATTTTTATTTTGGATTATATATAAAAAGTTAATTAATTTGAATAAAACAAAAAAGTAACATTTTATTATATTTCAATTTGTATAATATATTATATTAATAAATATAAAATAATAATAATAATATTTTGTATTGTAAATGATAGCAATACATACATTTATAGCAATTATATTCTACTAGATGGTATGATAAACAAATAACTGCAATTTAACGAAAATTAAAAAAAAAGATAAATATAATAACTGAACGCTTTTTAAATGGCTTATTAAAATTTGTTTAAAATTTAACTAAAGCAAGCTTAGAAACTAAATATTTCCTTCAAAATAGTCGTCGAAGTATATTCCCCTAAACTTGCTAGTAATATACAAAAAATATTTTGGAATCTTACATTTAATTAATCTAATTAAAAAAATATTTAGCTCTTGTATAATATTTAAATATAACGTTATTTGTTTCCTTAAATCAGCACAAAAACCAACCGTATACAAGCATTTTGAATGCTTGTAGACGGTTATAGTTTGGCAAAAAATATAGTATACAGAGATACAGTACTCTCTAAAAATGAATTATTCAGAAATGACTAATTCTCATAGCGAAAAAGCAGCCACAGCCCAACATTTAGCAGTTAATTTCCATGTAAAATTGTCCCTTGAATCCGAAAATGTCATCAAAACTTAGAAAAATACAACAGTTTTCAAGATATAGCCAATTTTCTATATTATATGGAATTGACAATATCTCAAAAACTGCTCTACTTTCATAATTTTTGACGGTATTTTCGGATTTAGGGGACAATTTTAAATGGAAATTGACTGCTAAATGTTCGAGATACAAATTTCTTTGGATGTTAAATGTTGGAAATACCATGGTATCCTATGGTTAACCATGGTATAAGTGAAAAAGCAGCCACTAATAACTGTGGTCATTTTTGACTAATTCATTTTTAGAGAGTAGTTAAGAAGAGATTTTATCAGCATTAACTTTATTTTTTTATTTGCAATATTTTTTATTTTGTTTATTGATTTAAATGTAAAAAATGATGATTTCTATGTATTTTTAACGTAAGAATCCAACTTCAAAGAGCAGTTTAACTATAAACCAAGATTCTTGGCTGACTCAATCAATTTTGTTGTTATCAACCGGTACAAAATGGATGGATAGGTCAAATATTAGTCTGCTTCTTCTTAATTACCATTAAATAATAGCACTGAGTATTGGGGTTTATTTTAACACCATTATTATACTAACTATTTTACAGTTAAAAAACTTACCATATATTCTTATACCAAAATAAGTTTGTAGCAAAATCGTAAAGCCGTTTTAAATTTTAAGTAAAAAAAACGATTTTAAAATTGTTACTTGAGGGCAAACTTTATGCAAAGGTAAGTTTATCAACTTATTTAGGTTCAAGGAATATGTGATTGGTTTTGTAAAGAAGTTAAATAGACACCCTTTATAGAATATTATCATAATAAAATATGTAAAAAATAAATAAAAATAGCACCTAAAAGTATATATATCAAAAAAAAATTAAACCCCTTACAATACACAGGGTGTTTTAATTTAAACATCATTAATTTTAAGGCAATAGAGTATCAAAAATAAGGTAGACTTTTATTAAAAAATATTGCTCAAAAATGTTTCCTACATAGATAAAGGCCTACCCAAGTTTGAAAAAAAACAAATTTTCCCATCACAAATTCTAAACAACTTAATAATTTTTTTTTATTTCTATATAAATCTTTCTTTTTTTACGGCCTGAATCTCTATTGGGAAACATTTTTTTCTACCTTATTTTTGATTGATAAAAAATTAATAATTATACCGGACAAAATTGCAATAGTGCATTTGGAAAACTTGTTAGGTGGTTGGTCATATAACTTTTGCTACGCACTCATATTTTCTGTAGGGATGTCAAGTCGTAAATGTCAAGTAAAATTTATTGAAAATATAAAAAATAATAAAAACAAAATAAGTAGGAACCTCTGGATTTCGCTTGGGGTATATTTATAATTATAAAAACCCTTGTCAAATTATAATTTGACAAGGGTTTTTATCAGTTTAGAACAAAATCCTATAAATATGCCATGTTTGTTGCTAACATCTGAATAAGTAAAATAAAAGTTTGGAAAACTATAAAAAGTGTCGTGTATTTAATACCCACTTTAATTGTTTTAAGAATTATTTATAACAAAACATTTGATATTTTATGAAGGTATAATGCTACACACACAAAACGCTCACTTTGAAATTTTAATTTGGAACCCAGCCTTATGATAACAATAAGATAAATAATATATTACAATTAATGCAATAATTGTATAATTATTATAAATTTAATTACATGTTAATAATATTTATTTTAAATAAATATATATTTTTACGACCATGCTTTTTTGAATGATTTAAATAAGACATAGGTACATGACATTATTTTTGAGCTGCTCAATAAAATGTAAATATGTGCCTTTTGGGAATTGAGAATATTACAAAAAATAGTTTTTATACGTTTTCTACAAAATAATTGTCTTTGTTATGTAAACGATTATTACAATGATGAAATAAAATAATTAAAATTTAGCAATTTATATGAATTTAATTATACTTTTATTTTATACCGATAATAAATAAAATATATTTTATTATTGCATTAAAACAATTTTATTGTTATAATTTTAATTTCCAAAAATTTTAATGTTTATATTTATTAACGACAAGCAAAGATATTAATATTGTTTCAGCCTATTGCGTTTTACTAATTTATTTATTGTATAAAACACATTTTTTAATTTATTTATTATATTTATTAAAATATGTTTTATATTATATTTGAATAAATAAATAAATAAAAATGTTTTATTGTTTACATTTTAATGTAATATAATAAAAAATATTTTTAATTTTTATTGACCATATGTTTATTACTAATACATAAATATACATGGTTGGTATATTATAATATATGTCGGTAACACCTAAAAAATGTGTTTATTAAATTTATAAAAAATATAATGATTTTGTTTTACAAATACAGTCCAAGCACAAGATATTAATCTTTTTTTTAATTTTATCAACCATTAACAAAACTTATTTTGTTTGAAATTACTTAAGCACATTGAAAACTAAGTTATTACGAATTTACTTTCTATAGTAATGATTTCAATGGAAAATGATAAACCAATCAGAGCACGGCATTTACTGCTGCAACCTAGTGTTCTGTAGATATTGCTGTATTCTACTGATTAAGCAATTTCGATAGACGCCACTTGCAATAGAAAGTGAAGTTATTTAGTAAATTACAAGAAACTTCTCCTGGTCAGTTATTATTAAAATATAAGAAACTTTTGTTCTTTTATAATAATTTTTATGTGTAAAACTTTATTCCTACTCAAAGGAAAAATGCGGATCTAAAATTTTAAAAAATGTTTCACCAACATCAACATTCTTAAAATTTTTATAACTTATTAATTTGACATTTTAAGACAAATATATACAGATTAGGTTAATATTTTTAAGACTGCTATACCTTTTTAAATAACATTTATTTTGCGTACATAATGACTTATAACACCGTTTTCGGTGCTGTAATGAGATACTGTATTTTGATTTTATAGGTTGGCTATACTTTAAACAGCATAATATTTTGCATATTGGTTATAATATTTTTATGATTTTTCTAGTACTTACGAGACTTTTCTGGCAATAAATTTTGTTTAACAACAAAGAAAATCCTTTTTTTTCTTTTTTAACATTAACAGCCGCTTATTGTAAATAAGTAAATTAAGGACGGCATGGCGAATCGATTTTGTCATTTACTGTTAACCCAATGACTGTGATACCAGCTATCTAAAGTAAAATTAGACCAAATTAAATTAAGGGTATAAAATATTTTTTTTTATAGAATTTTTGCAAAATAGATAAAATAGCATAAAGAACTGATGTCATAAGACCTTTTGTCGCACTCGTCCATTACAAAACTCGCTCCTTCCTCGCTCGTTTTATAAATTGTCCGCGTGCGACAAAATGACATCTAGTTTAAGGAGATTCGTTAGTAAATAGCGGGGAAAGAAGTAAGGGTAGTTGCTTTTAAACTTAATGCATAAATAACGATAGGTACCAACTTGGAAAAATAAAATTTTCTTTGTCATTTTATTACATTTAATTTAATAATTATAAAGCACTATACACATATATATATATATATATATATATATATACATTGTAAAATAGAAACGTAAATTAAAAACTTAAAAAATAATATTTAAACTCGACAACATTGCAGTGACATTTCTATATGCAGTGATATTTAAAATCTTAAAATTAGTTGTGAAAAAAAATTATTTTGTTCTCTGAAACGAATTAAGTCCAATACAAAGAAAAAATTATTAAAAATAGGTATGGGAAGCAAAATAAAGCAACAGAAAACCATAAAAGTTAGAAGGATTGCATAATTATTAAAAAAAAAAACAATAAATAACAATATAATTGTTTTTTTAATAATTTACTTTAAAACGAAACTGTGGTAGTCATCAAATAGATAATCAGGTGTCCTTTCCTGCCGGATCTTCTAGAAGAAAATGACAAATTGATAATTTTGGTTGGACACTGTCAACTTTATAATTTATTATTGAAAAACTGTGCAGTAGAAGTTAACATAAATGTAAATGGCACTTCAACAGGCATAATTGCATAATTGCAGAAAAAAAATATTAATTTTTAATGTCACGTTAGAAGATAACTATTAATTAAATGCATTAGCTGTATGCGAGATTTAATTAACGCATATCTTATAACACGACATTATTTTTTTTCTCGAATGCACTTATACCTGTAAAATTGGAATATGAATTTTTGTCAACATTTACAACACAGTTTAGCAATAATAAACGATAACATCCCGTGTACTCTTAGCAACTCTAATAATAATAATTTTACTCGGAAACCAGACGGTCAATCTTTCTAAAACTTTGTCTTTAGTAGACTTTTGATTTGGTTTTTTCGAAAGCCCAATCTATAAACAAAATTTATTAACAAATCTTATTTTAACTTTTGGGCTTTCAGGGAATGGGCAAACGCTGAAATTTATTTAAAATTCGTAGAGCACTTGATGAGGTTTGCTTAATTAAAATCTGCTTTCTTAAAATGAAATAGTCAAAATTCTACTATTTCAATTAGTACCAGCATTTTTAACTAATAAAATAGTCTTTTTCAATTTTAAATATATATTTTTTACTACGTAAATAGTTAAAGTTTGACTAATTTAAGATTAGTCACCATCTTTGACTATTTTTGATAGTTAAAAGTAAGTATTTAATCGTTTGCGGCCAACAACAAAGTATTATTTGAATTATGATTAAATGGCCCATAAAAACAAACAAAGATGCAAAAAGTTTAGCTCAAAACAGCAACACAAATAATATATTCAACTTTAAAATATTATGAACAATATTTATTGACAAATAAAATTGATTTTTATTAGAGTGACTGATAGCCACATTAGTTATGACAACAGCTTGAAAAGCGGTAGACCTAAGTTCAATCCCCGGCTGGTTCAAACTTTTTTAAATTTGAATCTACTAATTTGACTATTTCATTCAGTAGAATTTGACTAATTATTAGTGACTGCTTTTTCGCTATGACAATTAGTCAAATATGACTTATAATTAGTTATTTTTGACTAATTCAATTTAAGAGAGTGTTGTATAGATTTTAAAACAAATATTAAATTTAAATAATCCCTAATATAATGTATTCTTTAACATCTATACAACCATTTGGAACAAATAAAAAATTTAAATAATCCCTAATGTATCCTTTAAAGTTGTATATGTTTTATGTAAAACCTATATGGGGTAGATATGTTTGTTTATCTTTTTCTTTGGGGGATTTTGTCAATGAGTGACAGACATGAGGCAAACAGGTAGAAGAGACAGGGGGCAGAAAGTAAATAGGTGCAGGAAAAGAAAAAGGAGGAGGAGGAACCATTCGGGGATGTTTTCTTTTCAGCGAAACCCATGACATTTCAGTATTTACTCTGTAAACATGACACCTCTTTGATACGACGTAGCTCGGCGCTGTGCTCTTGGCTCACGTCTACGTATATATAAACGTAAACGTATAACTATATATAGGTTTACTTTACCATGCCTTATACCCGTACGAACTTTACCATCTGTTGAAATGTATCTTCTTCAACAAAACTTGACGAAAATGTAGGATTCTCGGCACACCTGCACATAAAAGAGGCGATATTCCGCTACCGTTTCACGAAATATTGCTTTTAAAAGTTTGTCTCTTTTTTTACTGAGAAAAGTAATGAAACATTTAAAATTTATACTGTACAAAGTTTGATAATGTTTTACGTTTTCACGGCAAACTTTTTAAAATGATACTGTCAGTTTTGCTCATTATGCAAAAAGTGCATTTATAAATTTTATATATCTGCACCAAACTTTTAAGTCTCTATAAAACATTTTTAATAATTCTGAATACACTTTATTTTATTAAGTATTTATATTAGTAGCATTTATAAGTTTTTTAATACTAAAAGCATTTTAATTTTGCAATTTTAAAAGAAAACAAACACATAATTTTAGTTTTATAAATGCTACTTTACATACGAAATTAAGGCTAGTGCTTAATTAAATGAGTGTCGAGAAAAATTTATAAACAAGTTGCATGCTATACTTTTTCTACGACAAATACTTATTATTATCTAAAAATGATTTAATTTAAATATTTGTATGGAGCGACATCTATAAAACAATATAGTAAGCAACTTAGATATATGTATTACCGGCGTAACGGTGAAAACGTCAAATTTTTATGTGTAAATCAAAATGTATTCCATATTTGAATAGTTCGCTACTATTTTCTTTGCTTTTATTACACAGTTAAAAATATTTGTTAATTTTAACCAAATAATAACCAGATTTTATCACAGACCACCATAAGAAATGGAGGGCGCATTGCCATTCAATAACAATGCTTTGTTTGCGGTCAATGAACGGTCACAGTCTAAGCGTTAAATTGGCTATAGAAGTTTATGTTTTCTTCCAGTGACGTATTGCGTACTCCAAAACAGCTGACATATAACAAATATAACAGCTGACTGCAACCAGTGCCGTGGTGTTAAATAGGGATAATTTAAAAATAGTTTAATTTAATTGTGATTACTTACCTATGAAAGGATAAATTTGGATTTCTTTGGTTTGTTTTTTACAAACAGTACACTGTCGCACCATTTTTAGTAAAAAATAATGTATTTAAACTCAATAATTAACTTAAACACGATAGAAATACATAAACGAAAACACAAAACAACAAGCTGTCAACCTTTTTCTATGCTGTCAACCACAATCCACTGAAGGCAAATATGACGTATTTACCAACGTTGTTAATATTTAATTTTAATAATTATTAAATGATTAATCTCTAAAGAAAATGATGAACAAATCCTTTTAACAATTTTTTTATTAATCAAACGAATTAATTGTAATTTTTAATGTTCATTATGTTATGATGAACGTCCAAAAAGGCGTGTAATCTATACTTCTGACAACGTTGGAAGCCGTGTTTCTTTCGACGGTGTTTAGAATGTAAAACTATGCTTTACTCGCTTTTTAAACGTAAACAAATCCGTCCATTTCTTTTGGTGGTCGGTGGATTTTATGTTTATCCAGGTCCACATAACTTTTTGATAAGTTTACAACCAACTGTAATCTGTTAACTAATTGAATAAGGGGTTTGTAATTATTACAGTTATTTTGTAGATAAAATAACAAAATTCCATGTCAATTTTAACCATAATTCTTGTATTTTTTACAAACTTTTATGTAGACCTAGTATCAAAATTATTTGTTATAAATTGGGAACTTTAAAAAAGAGAATTTATTATAAGAAATGTTGCTTTATCAAACAATTTTCTAAATAAAACATAATTAACACAAAAATAACATACACAAAATTAAATAACACCATTCTAAAAATAACCAGATTATATAGAAATTTGGTACAACTTAACCATCAGTACTACTAAAACACTTACTGATTTACTTTAACTTTACTATATCGCCTAATTTTAATTTGAAAACCAATAATGACATTAGTGTGTTGTGCTTGAAAATGTTTTGATTGGCTGCCTGAAATCACGTGTACTTTTTTAACGGAATAATTTGTTAAACATTAACAAAATAATCTATCACCTTTGAAATTAACAAAATGCTTAAAAAATTGCATTTTACCTTTACAAAACTTTCGGTAAAAAATTTTCCTTTGTTAAAATAATTACAGACCCAGGTTGTATACAAAATTTTTTTTAAAAATTTTACAAATAACATTAACTAACTACAAACTCATGTTAACAAATCTTATTTTTATAACAGTGTATAACGCAGTATAGTAATCAGAGTAAGAAATTGTACATGTTTAATCTTTTGTATACCATTTTAATGCAAAAATAAAATATATAATATTTGTTATTGTCAAATTAAACATATTTTAAAATCCCAATACACCATACAATATAAACAACAAATAACATTGTCAAAGAATAAAGAAATTAAACGAAAACCAAAAACCACAATTCGTTATTTACAAAGCGAAATCACAGTTAAAATTAAAAAGGCACAATAAAAGCGATAGTGCAGATATTTAGTTAAAATAGATTAACCGACTATCTGTAAATAGTGTATAGGTACAAATTAAACAAACATGTATTTGCAATTTAGTAAACCCGTATTTTCACACCGTTTTATAAATTTCGACAATTGCGTAATATTTTGAATTTCCCATAATTTCTGCGTCTGCGATAATTTATATGCCACAGCGAAACCGCATTTAATGCCTCGTTCTGGCGAAAAAATTAATACACGATTTTGAACCTTTTAAGTTTGTTCCGTGAAATATGTCACAAACACGATTAGCGTTTGTAAACAAACTGCAAAAGTGTTTCCACTAATAACGTTGCAATTAAAAGTTTTATCATATGTTGGTAAATCAGCTAATTAATTAATTAATGTTTGTTGCACCGTTTAAGTAAATTATTGAACAAATTCATTCGTTTATTTTATAAATTTGAATTTATACCCATTAACAGTATAATTTTTATAATAAATTCAATAATTATGAAATTCTATTTTAAATAATATAACATAACATAAAATGGAAAAATTTTAATTAAATAATATGACAAACACAATTAAATATTGTAACTCAAATGGAAATGCTGTATTGTTTACATTGTATATGTCGCAGTAAAAGTATACATTTCAGTAGATGTTTACAAAAATACTACAAGATACTTTACTAATAATTATTATTAATCTCATAAAAATTTTAGATGTTTTCATTGTATACTTGGTCTGTGGCAGCCGCTAAGGTTAGACGTGTTTTTATGAGCTCGGCGATTTTCGTTCGTTAAAAGAAATGGATCAAAGAATTTGTATCAAATTTTGCGTAAAAAAATAAAATAAAGTGTGTGAAATGTTAACAAAGGCCTATGGTGAGTCTGCTATGAGTAAAACAAGAGTTTATAAGTGATATAAGAGTTTCCAAGATGACCGTAAAGACGTTGAAGATGACGCCCAAGCACATTAAAAACCGATAAAAACATGGAAAAAGTGGAAGAAATGGTTATGAACGATCACCGAACCACAATCAGAGAAGTCGCTGATGATGTTGGCATATCGATTGGCTTATACCATGAAATTTTTCGATTGTTTTGGGTACGAAACGCGTGGCAGCAAAATTTGTTCCAAAATTATTGAATTTTAAACACAATTTTTTGCCAAAAACAATACTGTAATGATGCCCAGTCTACATATTCGCCAGACATGGCTCCGTCTGACTTTTTCCTATTGCCCAAAATAAAGAGAACCTTAAAGGGCAGTCGTTTTGCAAGCATAAATGACATTAAAAGCGCATCGCAGAAAGAACTAAAGACTATTCCAAAGATCGTGTTTGAGAAGAGTTTAGAGGATTAGAAGAAGCGCTGGCACAAGTGCATAATATCTAATGGGGACTATTTTGAAGGCGACAACTTTAATGTAGACGAATAAATAAATATTTTTTTCAAAAAACGAAAATTCTCGTTGTTTTCTGAACACACCTCGTATATAAATTAAGGAAGGGAAAAATAAGCCATTGCATTTTATTAAGCGTAAAATTAATTCAAAATCATTCTGATGTGTTTTGCAATATATGTGGAGAATACACGTTAAAATAAAAAGAAAAAATGTTAGTGACTTTGTAAAGAAAATTTACGACAGTGGAAAAGTCTGAAATTCGGTGTACCAATAGTTTGGAAACAACCCTAAAACCACTTCAATGACTGTTATTTTTGCCTAGTAAATATCAATGTATGACTTATCCTAATTTAATTTCTGCAAGACGCCCGGTCCTGAGCTCTATAAGAATACGTATTGTCTCTCTGTTTACCCTTATGATACTTATGAAAGTGACAGTGATTATGAGGGGATGTCGTTAATTCCACAATGTTAAAACAGGATGAGTTAAATTACTTGCTTCCAGAAAAAAGAACCAAAATTACCTTTTACCGTACAAGGGACTACTGGACAACATGGGTCTTCTTGAATGATTGGCATCTATTTATTAACAGCTCAAGGGAAAGTCCTGGTTTAATAATTGCTCACTCAACGAAAATGAAAGAAAAATATAACACCATCTTTGATCTTGGAGAAGATAAAGTATCATGAACATCAATAGGTGATTTGTGTGGAATTAAAAATGGTAAAGTTTCTCATTGGACAGGAAATATCCTTGACGAATGTCATTAACAACTCCTTAGTTAAACGAGAGAAAATCATCTTTTCTTATAAAGTAGTTCGTAGAGGGAAAAACTGCTCAGTTGAGTTGAAAAAAACTTAAAGCAGGAATATTTTATGGCCCACAAATAAAACAACTAATTGGACTTGCCTAACTGGTGATTGGATGTTACATGAATATTAAGGTGCATTATTTACAAAGTCACATATCTTTTCCTGAAAATGTAGGAGACATGAGTGAGGAACAGGGTGAAAGATTTTAAAACTATGGAGGATCGCTACCAAGAAAGGAAGGAACAGGTTCGTCTAGGGTCATTTCATGACAAACGATACTAAAGGTGAAAAAATAAATATTTTTTTTTAAATCTGATGAATTTTGAAAGAAAATATTCCAAATTATAATGTGCAACAAAAAAAAACTGGAAAAAACGCGTAATTTGTTATTTAAGATTATTTATCGTAGAATTGGTGGATTGCGTCACAGTCCCGAAAACTGATAATTCTGTGGGTAAAAGGCATAAGGGGATAAGTCAAAAAAAGCAATTTTTCAATAGAGCCTTTAACGTGTTCGCATTAATCCAGGAAATATATTTATGTTTAGCGGGTATAGGCTTTTGTTAGCATATGACATGGGCTAACAAAAGGGTATACCCGTTAACCATAAATATGTTTCCTACAGGTTAATTAGTGCAATAATATTTAGTAAAAGTAACGTTATTATTTATAAGCCTCTTTTTATGTTTATTTGTTACTAACTTATTTTGTAATACCTAGAGACTAATAAAACATAGATTTTGTCCATATAAAGTGTTTAATTTTTGTACTTGTAACACCCGAAACAGAACCATGGTAACACCCGAAACATAGTAAAATTTTATAAAAAGAAAAAAGTAAAACGTTATTTTTAACAGTGATTATGTGGTAGATGGTTCGTAAATATTATACTTTTGGAGGCCTGTAATTTTTAGAAATGTTTCCCTAAAAAAATTCGCTGAATTTCAAATAAATGTAACAAAGGTCAGGACACACTTTTTGACTCATAAAATCGTTATCCTATATGCTAAACTGTATTAATTTTACAATTTAGATAAAACAACTAAAAACGCAGATAATAAGGCACAGCAAAAAAAATAAGACTTTGGTTGAACAAATGTTACACCCAAAACGATGGAATGATCATCTAGCTTTGTATATAATATCTTTGTATATAATATAATATAATTATATATTTCTATAATATAAGAGGAATTATTTATTTAATTATTTAATCATATTTAATACATGATATACATAAATTTAAAGTGATTTCAGGGCATCTAATTTATATAAAATCATCATTTACGGAATTTACACATCGAATGTAACATTTATACAGTATGGTCCAGTTTGTGCTTTTATCATCAGAATTTCATCAGCAAATGGTGGAATTTGTATATGCTCCAATGATTTTAAATTAAATTATGTGTACATACGTGCACGTTGTTAATCCATCGCCTACTGTTATCTTTAATTATTTTACGTGGCAGACAAGAAACCACAGATAAACTTCCGGGACACAGCGAGCAGATGCATTATTGAAAACATATTTCGTCGGGTTTCGGGTTGTTGTTCAATCTTAAAGCAATCTGCTGTTGATTGCCTTCTCTTCCAAGCTATTCGGCAACTTTACTTTATCTTAGCTAAGGGACTTTTTTACAATATTCTTCACTTTACGTATATTTAATCTAAATTCCTTAAATAATTGACGTTGTCGATTATTTCAACTCTATGCATACAGTGTGTATTCTTAACATTGCTTTACTACTTTGAGTTTGATTTTGATTGACTTACTAATTTTAAAAATAAGTTAAAGGGCATAATACACATTTGGAAATAAATTTAAAGCAAAGTTTAATCTAAATACAAATAGTTATTTGTTTTACAAGTGTTGAAAAGCGACTTTTTCATGAGAGTTTTTAAGTTTTTCCTGCGACCCTTTTATTTTTTATTATTTTTAAATACAAAACAAAATAACCTAAAAACTTTTTTAAATGTGAAACAATGATGTCAATTTCTTTTCACACAGACCTCTCACTTTTCACACAGAAATGTCACTTAACATTCGTGTTTTGCCTTGCCAATGAAAAGATTCATTTTTTAAGCAACGATGCCATCATGAAAAGTGACTTTTACATAGTGGTCCTAGAAATAAGTTTTTTTTTATACAAAAGTTAGCCTAAATAACAAAATAACCATGTTTGAAAATATATTTAGCCAGAATTTTTTTAACTAATTTATAGGTCGTTTTTTCATGTTTTATTTTGTAAAATTTATAATTTAAACGTACCTACATACAAGTAAAAAAAAAGATATTCAATAATACTTTTTTAAATCCTTTGTAGGTATTTATACAGATTGGATGGGGTTTTAGATAGTTCCGACCATTTAACCATTTAAGTTTTAGACAGTTTAAAAGGACCTTTTTAAAATAGTTTGTCAGTTTTTAGATTTTTTTAGATTATTTTTGAAGCAACTTGACAGTTTTATAGATAGTGTTAGATGGTTCTAAAACTGTTGTAGGATATTTTATTATTATTATTTTATTATTATTATTATTATTATTAATATTATTATTGTTCTAAATACGTATCATGATGGTTTAAGTAAGTTTTAGCAAGTTTAGGGCATTAGATACAGTTTTTTCTAGTAATTTTAAAACATTCTGGGTCGATTTTGGACATCTAAAAAATTGTTTATTTATTTATTTATCCACGCCCAACAGGACTAAAATAGAACAAATAGTTGCCCCACGATGGAACCAATCTTTTAAATTAAATTAAGTTCTTTTAAAAATTAAACAAAAATTAAAGTACCCACAGTGTGGGTCCCACACATCCCTAAAAACGCAAAAGTTTAATTTTCTATTATAAGTAATAAAATATATAACAAAACATTATGACAACAAAAGCAAAGAATTTTTTGTTAAACTTTTTTAAAACACGAAAAATTTCAAAAAACCTTATTAATCAAACAACTTTTAAAAAAGTTATTGACGATTGGAAAAAAATGAAATTTTGAAAATTCGACATCACGCCCAAAAAAATAATCTACAAAAAACATGTCCAAATTTCAGCAAAACCGCAGACATAAACTCATACATGTACATTTTTTGCAAAAACTACATTTTAATTACATTATATCGTCATTGAAAGTGAAAAACCTTGTATATCGTGCATAAAAACTTCATGAAATGAGTTTCATGTTCTCTATTTCTGTATTATTAAAAATAATTATAACAAATTATTCATACCACTGACCGATTTTTTGGTTAAATAAATTTGAGACTTTAAAAATAAAATTTTAAGATTATACGCTAAAGAAGCTAGTAGCTCGTTATCATCGTAACAAAACTATAACTTTTAATAATCAGCTGTCAAACGCGTATTTATGAGAATAGGGCCAAAAATGTTAAAAATATTGAGAAAAAAACGTGGAACGATTTGTTGTATTATTGGATGTTTTTCTGAAAGAAATAAACAGTGGAAATCCGAAAGAAGAAATTAATTACATACAGTTTCTGTCTAGTAATAATTTACTTGAAAATTGTTAATATTTCAATTCATTAAAAATCATAAAACAAATGAAAGACTTGATTAAGATTATCTCCACTCAACTGTAAAATACTAAAAACAGATATTATATTATATATTGTATTTATTATTATGTTGCCATGAATTCGTAGATATATTTTGTCGTTTACTATTTTAAAATGCAATTGTCGTCTTTTTTTAGAGGACTCAAATATAAAAATGTTTGATTTTAAGGTTATGTTTGTAGAATTATTATTTTTTGTAAGATTTCTTAAAAATGTCCAAACCTAAATATAAATTATATTAGGTAAATATACATACCGAATTGGATCCTTTGGCAAAACATGAATATGCAACGATTTAGTTCTTGTATTACATTGACAATTAAAAATACAATAAATCACCATGATCAGTTATATAAAATACAGACACTAACGTAACTATATAAGCATATAAGCGTTGAGTTTATTAATCAATGGTATAAGGAATAATAAATCGAAATCGAGTATTAACCAAAGTTTTGCAGTTTTTATCGTGTAAGTAAAAAACTACTAATATATTATGATTTGCAGTTCGTATGTTTTAAATGTATTGTTGACAATTCTTGATTTTTCACGATGCTACCGAGCTTCTTTGGCGTATAAAACAAATTTTAAGAAAAAAGCAAATACAAGATTTTGCACTTTTACCGACGATATTTAGTCTGTTTGTTACTTTTAAAGAGTTCTAAAAAAGCGAAATAATAAATTTATAACTACTTAAATATTGAGTAAAATTTGGGTAAAAAGTAATATTTTTATGGAAGCTCAACGCTCTATCGCATCCAATATATCATTGTTGAAGTCGACAAGTATGAAGTTTCCACATTCGCAATCGATTTACGCACGTACAAGATAGGAACAGACCCATAAAAATATTGTCTGAAATTAATGGTTGACTGCAAGAAGTGGCCTTGTGTTTGTTAGTTTTGTCCAAATAATATACGACAATGTGTATTCAACACCGAAATGTGTTTCTTTCTTTATTGGTGGATTTAGTTCGACTATTCGGACATTGGGGAATATATCGAAAAACTCTTGGCGAACTAAGGATCAACTGCACAACATCAAGTGGCTCTTTAAAGGATCAGCTTCTAAGTGATTTATGGATATTGGATTATGGTTTCTTTTATTGCCGCCGCCGCTGCTGCTTCCACCAACGTTCAAACTCCATTCTTCAACGTTATTTTTTATCAAGAAAAATGTTGCCAAATTATTAAAAAATATTGACCAAATGCTCTTGACCTAAACACGTCATAAACTAATGTTCTCATAATCTTGTACTGGCATTTTAAAAGCATCATTTTTAGAAATCTCCTATTAATAGTGAAAAATTTGTTTTACATTAAATTTTACTTAGAAATATGTAATATGAAAATGTATTTTCACAGCTAAAAAATTATTAATACAGATATTATGTTGGAAATATAAGAAACACAAACAGATAACGACTGCTAAGTAAATTGTTAAAAACAGTACCATAACTTGGCATGTACACTGTTACATAATGGGACTATTTATTTATACAGGGTGTTTCACGAGAGTGGAATATGCAATTCCAAACGTGTTTCAGACTATACTTTTTGTACGTTTCCTAAAAAATACCATAGAAAAATAATTTAATTGGAAGAAAGTGAGTTTGGATCGGTCGAAAATTTGTTAGATATTAAAAACATAGATGTCGCCACGAGTGTTTATTCTGTCATCCGATGATAGAATATTGTGTTAAAATTGATTACTTTGTTTATAATTGTTTTTTGTTTTGCATACTTGGCTATTTTTAGGTACTTTAAATAAAATAATACTTACTTTTTACTGTTAGGAATATAATGGTTTCTATGGTTTTCCCGTCGATTTTAAATTTCATCTTTCACTTTTTACGTCGATTGATGCTCATGTGGCTATTTTTTTAAGTGTTCCATAAAATCATACTTAAAAAAGGACAATGTTAAACAAATATTAGAAATATTCCCAAAACAAAACACAAGTACTTTTCGCCAACAACCGAAGTCGAATTCAGCTTGCATTTTTATATAGGTACCTACATGGTCGAATATCGAAATTATAATAATTGTAACATCCACAATTTCACAAGCACAAAACAAACAAAATAAATCCAAACCAAAAGTAACTTAACCCTACTTTTTATTTGGGTTTGGGAGGCTGTAAAACAAGCAGAAATAGTGCTGGCCATCCAGAAATGTACAGAACTAGTTTTGTACATTTCAAAATGCGCAAAACTAGTTCTGCTTATTTTGTAATGCTCAATAACCGTATAAAATTAAAATTTCGGGTTTGGGAAATATTCGGTGCTCAAAACAAGTTTTGTGTATTTTTTTCGGGCATTGCGCATTGAGCGTAACATATATATTATATTTGTTAAAACTGTCTATGTAAAATTCAAAAAATTTAAAAATATGAGTTGTATCTTAATGAAAAGGTTATAAATGAAGGCAGTCGTAGATATATCTGCATTAGGCAGAATTTAAAGCAATTACGCTACTCACGGCGTTACACACTTGCCACAAGCGGAGGCGTGTTTGACTTCGCCGCTCGCGCGTAATTTGCTACTTACATCTCTTGTAATATAATATACCTCCTATTAATTTCTAAATATATGGTAAAAATGTAGACCACGACAAATTTTTGTGTACATTATCTTATGTCAGTCCAGAGTCCAAAAAAGAAGCCTATGTCCGTTCCCGGGTGTCAAACTATCATTTCATCAGTTCATCGTGAAAGAAAAAAGTCGGACAGACTTTCGCATTCATAATAGGTATGTACGGATGTGTTTATTATTCCTTTGTCTATTTATCAGTCAATACAATGTCAATGACAAAATCCATAAGTTTATGGTGAATTTCCATATAAAACTAATAAAATCTCTTGACACAATTAACAAAATTAAAACTAATCAAAAACAGTTGTGGTTTAATTAGGTATAACAAATACCACAAATTTTAAAGTTACAAATACGTTTTATCAACCTAAGCCACACGAAGAAAATTGTTAACTACTCATTATCAAAATGCCCAAGCTGTCCTCAATTTTTTTGATTATTCAGTAAACATTACTACACAGTTCCAACTGTGAAGTTGCTAGAAATTTATTTAAAATTACTTTCAAAGGTTTAAGTTTGCGGTTAGATGTAAATCGTTATTTCTTAGAAAAGAGATTCTTGTGTTGATGAAACTTAAAAAACGTGCAGTTTCTGTAAATATACCTGTGTATTATGATGATACTCTTTAACCTGGATATGATGCTACATACTAAATATTTTTAAATTGAATTTATACTGTATACAATTAAAGGTTTAAAACAAGTATGTTCTTTGGGCTAATTACATAACTAGGATCTTGCACTACTTTTTGATTTTCCAATGTACCTATTTACAATTATTTTTTTGTATGACCGTTATCTGATTTGTTCAAAAAGTTGTCATTTTCTTTAGGTTTTTATATCAAAAATAACTACAGTACCTGAGTTTTGAATTTATTTACAAATAATAGTGTTTTTCCTTGTTATCTTTAAACAACTTCTTAAAAGTTGCAAAAGTTCTTCCACAGCGATATTTTTACTTCTCTTGTATTATAAAGGAAGTCCTATTTCCCCCGAGTGGTTAATATCTGTATTTTCTTACAATTTTTTACAATCACTCATAGGTTTTTTATCAGTAAAAGATAATTTCTAAGATATTGTCATGTGCGTTTGACAATATCGTGACCATAAAGAAACAAACACAACGTGTTTGTATCTCTATGATCGTGACATAATAATAGTATATTCTGTAACAAGTTTGGAATACAGCATATTCCGCTCGAGTGAAGAGTTTCACACGAGCCGAAGGCGAGTTTGACGGTTTCACGAGAGTGGAATATGCAATTCCAAACGTGTTTCAGACTATACTTTTTCTACGTTTCCTAAAAAATACCATAGAAAAATAATTTAATTGGAAGAAAGTGAGTTTGGATCGGTCTAAAATTTGTTAGATATCAAAATCATAGATGTCGCCACGAGTGTTTATTCTGTCATCCGATGATAGAATATTTCATTCTGTAACACTTTAGGGAATATATGTCATTCCATAGACAAAAGTGATATTAGAACGGTCAAATTCCGTAATAGGAGTAGAAAAATATAATTACAAACGTATCTATTACAACCATTGATCTAGGATTACAAAGAATTTAAAACATTGTTAAAAGTTTGTTTTTAAAAAACGTGCCAAATAAAAATGCTAAAAAAATGTCTGCATGTAATAGTACAAAAACATCTCGAACAGTAAGTAGTTTTTGTTCTTAATATTTAATATACTATAACATTCTTTTAGTATTTAGATTTTTAAAAGTGCCTGTAGATAAAAATGCACCTGAAAACTATTGATCTTTTATTAGAATGCGAATTTAATTAAACCTAAAACGTTTTAATTAGCTGCTGCAGCATTTAAAATGAATATTAAGTAAGTTTTCTTTTCGTAGACAAAGTAGTTCTAAAAAGTTGATTAATTAGCTCGCGAATAAAAAGCAACTATTATTACCGTTTGTGTCTTGTATCAGTGTAGAGTATCATGCAGTTGTTAATTGACCAATAAATTTATTTTTGTTTTACGAGCGTTGCTATCAATGCTAGGCATCAACGAGGCAATATTTAAATCTCTTAATTAACATAGCTGCCCTATCTGCAAATAAGAATTATTGTGTAAACGACTGCTAATAGCATAGTCTTTAAACTTCGCATTTCGCCCAACTTATTCGAAAATTTATTGTGTTTATTTTTACACTGAGAGAGAAACTTAATTATGTCTATAAATATGACCTGAATGAAGAATTATATACGTACTCGAAACATTTGCTATATAAATTCTACGGGTTTAATAAAAATAGGTATTATATTATTAAATGGTTCGAACTTTAAAAGTGTACAGGGTGCACCAAGTACATGTATACTTCTATAAGTTTTTTTTTTAATTTAAATTGCTTCAATGTCTGATATATTAAAATAATTAAGAAAAGTTCTGTTTTTACAAGCCTATTATAAATTAATAACGCAGTTATTAGGATTTTTTGGTTTAAACAGGTTTTCATTTTTTTTTAAATATTTTGAGGCCAACTTATTTTTTTTTTAACTTTCAAATGCCATTAAATGTTAATAAATTAAAACTAGTTTTTTTCAAGCGTATATTAATTTTCATATTAGTATATTCATATATGAATATCTTTCTGTATAGGCCTATAGGCCTATATAGAAAGATTTTTTTTTTGAAGCAGTTCAAAAGTCAAATTATTATACACCGCCGTAAAAAATAAAAATTTATTGAAATAACATTGAAAGAGTGGTTCCATCTATCGCATTTAGCTTGAAATCAGTGCAGATAACTAAAAATTACAGGTCACTATACTGCCCTACTATGGAGAAAGGCAGTAGCTACAAAAAAATTCTAAATGCGTTTTCTTGTGCTATGACAATGCTATGGACATTTTGTATCTTAATTCAACAAAGAAATGCAGTAAACTATCTCATAAGTTAAATAAATCAATTAAATACCTACTGCATTTTATAAAAATGTAGTTTATGCCAATTTCCCACAAATTTCTTGTTTAGCAGTTACTGCCTTTCTCCATAGTTGGGCAGTATAGATTAAATTCATATACATTAGGGTGTGCCAAAGAAAAGTCGACATTTTTTTTCTTGCTCTCCACCCAAAATATCGTAGAATATGTCCGAAAAAATATCCTGTTAAAAGCGGAGCTCATAATTTCAATTTTAAGAGGTCCTCCATCGAATCTGAAGTTTTGCCGCTTAAATAACACAGAAAACTGACTTTTTTACCTTATTTATTCTTGCAAACCAAATCTTACAAAGCATTAAATTTGGATGAAAAAATCTTAATAAGCCCAATTTCTATTTTCATTATTTGATTTTTAAAGCTTTAAATTTAAAATTTTACGTTTTTCGCCTTTTTCAGCTAAACTATTGAAGTTAGACGAAAAAGTCAAATGGCAATTTTTTAGCTTGTCTGATGGGCCACAAAAAAGTTTAAGACGAATTTTTTGTATCGTCAATATTCTAAAAGTTACAGACGTATAAAGTCATTATTTTTGTATTATTAACTTTAAATTTAAAGCTCTGTAAAAAATCAAATAATGAAAATAGAAATTTGTCTTAATAAGATTTTTTTGTCCAAATTTAATGCTTTGTAAGAATTAGTCATGGATTTTATGAAAAAAAAAATTCTTCCTAGGATGCAAGAATAAATAAGGTAAGAAAGTCAGTTTTCTGTGTTATTTAAGCGGCAAAACTTCAGATTCGATGGAGGACCTCTTAAAATTGAAATTATGAGCTCCGCTTTTAACAGAATATTTGTTCGGACATATTCTACGATATTTTGGGTGGAGAGCAAGCAAAAACAAATATCGAGTTTTTTTGGCACACCCTAATATACGATGGAGGACCTCTTAAAATTGAAATTATGAGCTCCGCTTTTAACAGAATATTTGTTCGGACATATTCTACGATATTTTGGGTGGAGAGCAAGCAAAAACAAATATCGAGTTTTTTTGGCACACCCTAATATACATATATTAAATAGGTATATAAAACGTCACACCTATGACTAAATGTAGCAAATTCGAGAATTTTAATGTAAGTACAGAATTAATATACGCTTGAAAAAAAAAGGTATATAAAATACGACAGAGAAAGCATATTAAGTGTCTGGCTTTACTAAGCGCTTTCTCCGCATGTACTATTGATAATTTGTATGGATTTTATCATGTATTATATCACGAGGACTATGAATGTAATCGGTTAAACTAGGCTTAGTAGTTTTTTGTTTGGTTTTTGTTGGAAAATGTTGAATGCAAAATAATTATTTTGCATGAAACTATTTCCAAAAAGAAAAATCAAATAAAAAACTTACTGAGCATAGTTTGACAGAATAAATTTATAGGTTGAGTGATATACGTCTAGATTATTTCTCGAATTAAAGGAAACTATTTGACAATTCATAAAATCTGACGTAGGTATGTGTCAAAATTTATAAATATTTTTTTAAAGAAAATTCCATTAGTTTAAGGTATGTAATAAGTAATAATTGATATTTCGTAAACTAGATAACTTATTTTTAATTGTTTTTAAAAAATGTTTGTTAAAACTTGTCAATAACACCATAAAATCGTAAACAAAAATATAATAATAATAATAATAATAATAATAATAATAATAAAAATAATAATAATATTTATTGATCACACAGTTTTACAGCATTTTCTATAAAACATATTGGACTAGTCAACAAAAATAACATATAAAAACAAAATATAAATTACGTTTAGGCACTATAAATTATTAAATTAGGTACTATTAAATGAAGGCTAAAATTTAATCGCTGTTAAATAGTTCTAGTGATTTAATCGCTTATTTAAACGAAATTTATTTGAAAATTCAATGCTTTTATTGGTTCATATTATAAAGAGGGAAATAATCAGTAAAAAACCATGTAATTTATAAAGGCATACATTTTTAGTGATATTTAAAAAAAATAGTGATTCGTCGTCAGAATTACATGTATTTAATTGACTTGATTCCTTAAGTAGAACGATTTCGGGCAAAATGTGTCCGATATCGCTTAATGTCTGTTTCTTTCAGAAAACCCAAACTTCAAATCAATCAACTTTTTTATTATTAACAAATTTTAACGAAAAAGGGAATGAGAATGGTTGAAATCTCTTCGAATATTGATAAATGACAGTATAATCGACGTATTCCACGTGTCATATTTTTCTGAAGACGTGATAGTAAATATAAACATGGTTGCCGTAAGTTGTAAAAGTAAGGATTTCTTTATATATGATTTGAACACCCACATAACACCCTAAAAACATTTAATTTTGGTAAACAATAAACGCTATATGTTAACATAAAAACCCTCTAAATTAATTGGCATTGTTTATCAATCAATAAGGACAAGGCCTTAAGGGTTTTGGACTCCATTTGGTATAATTAAGTGTATACATTGATTATGTGGTTTAAATAAAAAACTCGGATTATATTTAAATTTGAATTACATGAAAGGCTTTTAAAGATTTGGGGGTTTTATTAATGGTCATGTATTGAGATTATTTATTGGACCATATGTTTTACAAAACATACACAGGCAGATGTATACATTTTTTATTTGTGGAATATTTTTTCAATATACTATAATAGGCTTTGGCCAAATTAAGTATCCAATTTAAATTGGTTATAAAAATGCAATAACTAAAATATTAAAAAGAAATATAATTATTTTATTATATACATGTATGGATAAATATTAAGCTAAAAAGATTTTCATTATTGATTTAAATATACTGTTTGGTAAATGACCGCAATTGTTCACAATGTATTCGTTTAATTAAGTAGCAATTTTTTTATGATATTTTGAAGTACGTAAATTATTTGCAAACGCTTTAAATATCCCCAAAGAAATTAATCCGGAGCAGAAAGATCTGGGGATCTTGGTGGCCATTAAATCGTAACATTATTTAAAACGAGTATGTTTCTATTTTAATTTGAGGTAAAAAAAATGTCTGCAGCATTTAAACATAGCGCGAGTTTTTTTTACTTTTTAAAATTTCTTCATATATTTTTGTATTCTTTTTTCTCCCTCCTTTTAATCGCCCATTATCGTACATATTTTAAAATACTTATTGACAAGCTATGGCTTTATGGCGATTTAGTCACGGGCTAAAGTTAGGTTTAAGTTAGTTGACAATTAACAAATATAATACAATCGTTAAAAGAAAGTGCGCTTTTTATGAAATAATACTAAATGTAAAAATTATTGTTTTATCTAAATACACAAATACAAAAGTATTAAATAGTTTCTCAACCCCAATATTTAAAACAAATATTTAATTTAAATCATTTTAAGATATTCAGTATTTTTCAAAGAAAAAGTATAGTATGCAACTCGTTTATATACTTTTGTGACTAAATTTTATTATTATTTGCACAAATTATTCATTACACATTTTCAACCAAAAATACAAAATATGAAGGTTTATTTTGCAGTAAATAAAATAAAAATTAATTTTAGGAGTTTTTTTGTTATTTTTGTTGGCGAAATCGTTTGAATTGCAAATACCTTCGAAATTTATTTATCGGTTACATTGGTTAATTATTAAAGCGACTGTTTGATTTATGCGGAGCTTCACCTTGCTTTTTTCAATACAACCCAACAATTAGGTAAATTTTGCCAAATGTTAATCAAATCTAAATTCCGATTAACTTAATAAAACAGTTTAATCCCCTCAAAAAAAGCAGCCAAATTTTATTGGCGTTATTCATCAAGATAAACCGCATAGAAATTTATCAATTGAATCGCCAGCATGAAAAATTCTGAACACATTTGACATAAAGTAAGGAAGTGTAATATTGCGCACCACAGGGTGATCCAGTTTATATTATTAGAAGTGTAACACACGGAGAGAAAAGTATAATGCTGATTACCATAATTATAATACCCTTTACTATAATTTATATTACTATTTGGGACAACTATTATTATAATTAGATTTTTTCCATAACTAATAAGTATAGTAAATTTTAAAATATTATGTTGCCATTTTAAATATAAAATATTTTAAAATAGAATACTTTTATATGTTAACAATTAAAAATTGTAACATATTTATTGTACTTTTTAATATACAAAAATGTTATGAGAAAGAATTGAACCTACATCTCGCCTAAGTTTTTTGTTTTAAATGAGTTCAAATACCGACAGACAGGTGTTTTGACCTATATTGGGTATCATCAGTGTCGACACAACACTGTCGAGCAACTTGTAGTAGTGGAACACACCCAAAACAAAGAAATACCTGAGCTTATATAACATGGTTGGTAAGCCAACAGAGGCGAGATGTAAGAACATCACGTGATCCACACCGTCTAACGACGCGTCGCGACGTGGCCTTTGCCGCAATCGGTACATACTATGCAACCAAGTAGGTTCAATTCTTTCTTATAAGTATTACCAGTAATGGGTCAAGAAAGCTTATGAAAGAAACTAAGAAAATTGAATGTTTAAAATGTCATGAGTTACTATATTGTATATTATATTTAAATATATTGTTTGTTTACCTTAAACATAAAAGTATCTTTATTTTTACTATATTTTTTATTAATGTGTAATATATTATAATATTAGATGTACTTACATTTGATAAAATCATATAGTAAATATTACTATTTGTAAATGGTTAAATCAATTTACTATACGAAGATATTAAAAATTAAAATATATATTATACATTTATGATTTAGTAATTTTGTTGTAATAGTATTTTGTATTAAAATCTTAATATTGTATTGACGAATATATTATATTGTTACCCTAGAAATTTGTTAAAGTAAATTTTACTATATTTTTTTACTATTTAAAATTAACTATACATTTCTCTCCGTGTATGAATGAGCAATCATTCAAAAATCCATAAAGGCGACTAAAGAAACCCAAAGACATGAGGCACTCTAACTTTAAGCTTTAATTCTTAAATTAAAAATTACTCATAGAAACGTTATCTTTTTCTGAATGCCTTTTAAGACTTTTAGCCAAGACTAGGTATTCTTACACCACCCTACCTTACGCATGCTTACATAGAGCGTATTTTTCTCCTGTCGGGTGATACGTGAATATCAAGTCACTCGTGTAGTAAGGGCGGTACCGATTTATGTTTGACACTATTCGTGCCAAATAACCATAAATGTTTAATTTTATTACTAAAAACAGAATAGCCTGGGCGGTGTAAGTAGCACGTCCGTCGTTCCGATTTAATGGCCAGTTTTAGTGTATGTGTGTACAGTGGCGGTCTAAAAGGGGGGTTGGAATGAGGAAATTATTAAAGAAGAAACATTTTTGTAGTACCTATTCAAAAATATTTGAAAATCAAATCAATCACGTTTTTGTTATAATTTGATAATTTTTACATTTTAAAAATTAAATTTTTAAATTCTTTATAAAATTATCACCTAAAGTGAGTAAATTTTGAGTTATTTAACAATTTACAATTTTTATTACTAACTTATTACTAATTGTTTAAATTATCTTCCATTTACATTTAAGCATTTCTCAATTCTTACTTCTAAACTGCGCACCATAAATATGGATTCAGGTTCAGTTTTCGCAAATTTTCACCAAAATGTCATTTTGAAAAAGTGGTCTTTGCTTAGGTTTCTCTGAAAATAATTTAAGTTTGTGGCTTGTCGCTTGTTCAAAATTATTCAAGAAACAATCTTTCACCATCTTATCTTTTTGTTCTTAAAAAGGCTGAGTGTATTGCCTACAAAAAAGCATCAAATGTACTCTTTTGAAAAAAAATCATATTTTTGTTGCTAAGATTCCAATTCGAAAAATTTGAAAAACGTTTTAAGGTAAGACATAATACCTCATTATTTTAAAGTAAAAACGAAAAAAAAAATATTTGGATGAAGTTATTGAAGTTATTGAAATTTTTCACCGTTTTACATATCACCCTTTAGGTTATTTACTTGAAGAACCGTGAGCTTCATATCTATAGCATAAATTGCCAGAAAATGGGGCTAGCAGACATCACAAACCAAAATAAAATCGTTCAAGAAACAAAAAAGTTATGTCGGTTTAAAAAGTTTACATACAATATTATAGGTTTATTACAGTTACATTCATTTTGTTATTAAGATTTTCATAAAATAAATTTAATTTTTTCTTGTCTCTAATGAGCTACTGCTTTATCTAGTTGACATCCTACAGTTTGTTGTTTTTTTTTAAATTAGCAAATAATGTATATATTACTTTTAAATTTTTAAAATGTTGGGCTTGTCTATTTTTTTTAAGTCACTGACTGCTATTTTTTAGTAGTAATTTTGTTTTAAAAAACTTAGTCAACAAATTGTTTATAACAATCTGAAAAATTGACACTATTAAATTTTGAACAATGACAGATTACGAGGTTTCTTGATACAAAATAATATTTAAAATTTTAGGTATTGTTAAATATTTCTTAAATTAGATTAGGGAATAGTTATATCAATCGAAAAGTTTTTTAATTTATAATTTGATTATGTAAAATATACCGCCGACAGTGGACTAGTGGTTAGTGCTGCTGACTACAAGCCGGAGGTCGTGGGTTCGAATCCCACCAGGGGTATGGCTGATTATTTTTGTTTGTCCTATTGTGTAATAGTCCTTCGGAGGGGATTTTAAGGCCCGCGGTCCGTTCCTACCCCTAACCCGCACAAGCTATTCAGTTGTCTTCTGGGACTTCTTAGGAAGTAAGGGTGGAACTAAAAGAGCACTTTTGTATATAAACTTAGTATATACCGGGTGTTTAAAATAAAAAAGTTACCCTAATTTGCCCTGGGTTTTCTCAGGTAATTTGTTGACAAATGTTAAAGAATTGATAGGAAATCTTTTAAACCATGTTTTATTATACCAAAAATTCCACCCTTATATTCGCAGACCTAATATCAAAAAAGTTATAGGCTATTTTTGATTGACGCGCAATTCTCAAATTTTAACCAAAAAAATTAATAACTTGAAAACTATTCATTTTAGGTATAGTACATGGTTAAACCGGAAGTAACATTTTCTTCAAAATATTTTATAAAAATAGACTTAAATAGATTACAAATTTCAAATCGAAATCTTTTTCTGTTCCCCAAAAACTTCCAATGGACCAAGAATGTAAAACACCATGTATAAATAAAATATTGTTTGAGAAAAAAATATTAATTATAATTGTAAATTTGAACAAAAATCAAAAGTTTTGTTAAATAAACGTAAAATTCCATGAATAAAATATACTTCTTGGAAACAGTCTACATTTGTTAGCGATTTTAAACCGAAGGTTTTTTAAACTGTGTTTTTGGAGCAAAAAAATACAATTTTTTTTACAAAATAAGCGTACTAAGCCAGTTTTTGAGAATAAATTTTTAAGAAATTATATTAGCGATTAAAAAAATCTATGCACGGCACTGGATTTACCACTCCTCAAAACGACTTTATACTAAATTTTATTTAAAAATGTTAAGTAGGAACGATTTTATAGTTAAATTAAAAATGCACAATAATTATTATTTACAAAAGTTTATTCTTTCAAGTTATCTATGAAAAAAAAATTGAAAAATTAAATATTCTTGTGCTTAGTTTTAACGAATAAAAAACGCAATAATAAACTCAAAACAACAATGGAAGAAAATATACAGGTTTCATGGTTTCTACAAAAAGATTTTACAGGGGTGAGTCGCACACAAATGGGCCACACTTTATGTAAATACATAGATTTAATGAAAACTAATTTATACATTTCCCATGTGGCGCGCCACTGGGCATTGCCACAGTAATGTTAACCTGTATAGATATTTAGATCATCACTGCAGCCCTGCATATTTACACTGATAACAATAATTTAACCAAATAACGATACACAAATATAATTGCCTGTTCATTTACGAATATTGCTGCGTGTTGAGTTATTACATAATATTGCTCCGGAATTAATTAATTAATTTTCAGCTGTCGTCACTGAATTAGTTTGTTATAAATTACTTTAGTTCTTTGATCATTTATATACATATATCTACATGATCAGAAAACCAGTCCTTGTACAAAAATCGGTTACCCAAAATGAAAAATTTTACTTACAATTTTGTCTTCATCATGTAAGATTTGTGTTATTTCAAGAAACACCCGCTTTCAGGAATATTAAGATCAAAATATATTTTTGCTTAAATTGACTTTTGGTTGGATTTTTATAAATGTTTAGAGTTTTGTTTACTTACATTTAAGACAGGCAGTGCACTTTTAAATTTTTTTTACGTTTTTTTCAGAAAAATGTGTTTAGCTAGCTTTATATATCTCCACTGTGTTACCAATTTGAAATCCAAAATTTAATTCAATAAAAAAAGTTGTTATAAAAATAATTTGAAATAAAATGTACTTAGTTCACAAACTTTTGACTCCAATTTTGTATTTAATTTTTTATTAAAAATTGTATGTTTTTTTTTAAATATGTATGTTCGTTAAGTTACTTTTTAAAAGAAACCATTCCGATTCTTTGTTAAAAAAACAATACCATTAATAGTTTCTTTTAGTCACTGTATTAGTGAATTAAACTCTAATTTTTAAACACGTATTACCAAGTGATAGTGTATAAAAATCATTTTAAGTATTTTTTTTAACAAAAACTAAAAACAAGTAAAGAAATAGACATTGGTATCACAACGGACAGGGGTACACAAAGGACTTAATCAGATAACGTAAAAAAGAAACTATATAGGGTGGTACGATTTTAGAGTAATGCATAAACAAAATCCCTTGTAGTGGTGCTCACTTGCAGAATAGCAACTTAAATTTCTAAATTATGGACACCCTTTTAGTACTTTTATATTGCGTTTTTCCTTGGATGTAATCTATATCATGAGTTGTAATTACAAATAATTTTAAATTGGTTAATCATAAACTACTTTTAATAAAAGCGACGGTAAAAATCCACTTTGTTGTCGAAAAATTGCGTTACCCTAAATTCCATTGCGTTACCATAAGGTAACATAGTGGACTCGGTAACGCAGTAGACAAAGTTTTGTAAACCCTTATTTAAAAAATAATAATAAGACATTATATTCATTAATTACTCTCCATGAGCTTTAGTGCCCTAAAATAAACATAAACATGAAAAATAGTATTTTTTCTTACCTTATTTTTATTATTTTTTTTGAGTAACTTAACGGACAAACAATTATTACATTCGCGTTACCCGCACCTGTTTCAACCGATATCTTCTTCCTGATTGAATAAATAAATTCAGCTGGGTAATGTGTACGTCCGAACATCATTTGTTAATCACGTGAGGGCCAAAAAAGTTGCCATATATATGTTTTTTTAAATATTCTATCGGTAACGCGACGGACGTAACGCAACGGAAAAAATGTCTTGGACATGAGTCAAATTAAAAAAAAAGTAGATTAAAATTAATTATTTTATATATAAATTGTTTACTGCATTAACGAAGGATGTTATGGATTGCCATAAAGCAACACAAAGTTCTGGTTATTCAATATTTAAAAAAAAACATGTATGTAAGTTTTATAAAACGCTAATGGGACATGCGAAAATGTGTGTTTTACAAGTTTCAAAATTAAAAAAAAATTATTCTGAAATAACTAAACAAAAATTTTCTGAAAGAGTTTGCTAAGGGCTTGTTAGGCTTTCACTTGGTTTTAAAATCAATATGATTCGATAATTTTTAAAAAAGTTATTGGAATTCAAACTTACAGACAGCGGAAGGCGGGTGTTTTTTGAAAACGACCCATTTATTTATTGTTTTTAGGTATAAAACTGTTTATTAAACCATTCGAAAAACCTTAAATAAAAAAAATCTTTTGTAATATATCATCGACTATCATTACAGTGAACAATTCCCAACAATGTAAAGTAAATGAAAACAATTTTTTCGCAAAGTTGTGCGTTAATGGCGGGTTATTAACTAAGATGAGGCCTCGTGAGCTTTGGCCATCAAGCAGATATATCAGAAATTTCGCCCTCCCGAACAAATGACCTAAATCATTGGGGTGTACTTAAAGTAAGGCAAACTATTCCCCAGTGGCTACCTGAGGTACGTGTTTTGTTCAGTCGCCTCTACCTATAATAAAAATTTTCGCTGGCTGAATGAATGGCACGTCGCGACGCGTCGATGGCGCTTACATTAAACCAAGTATTATAATTAGCAGTAAAACTTTAAAGTAATCTGATCAGGTAATTGGAAAACAGTTAACTTTTATCAAAATGTTGAAATGTTTTATACAACTTCAGAACAATGTTCTAAAATGCCTTTTGTAAAGTACGTTTTACAATATTAATCCCGCCGCATTCGCCATTATTGAAAAAATTTAAAATTGATTTTTAATTAAATTAAAATTTTTAATTTATTAAATTTTTTGTTTTTATTATTTATTTAATTAAATAAACATAAAATAGGTAAATAATAAATTAAGACATTTTTTACAGATATTTTTATTTATTTTTGCTGTATTCCAAACTGTGTTATATAAGTTTATTATATAAAAATACCGCACTGATAAAAAAATCATAATAAAAATCCCTCGTATTTATCAAAAGAATATCTAGTTGAATTTTGATTATTTTTTCCACTCCCAACTTTAAAACGCCCATGACAGTAATTAACCTTTTTAAATACACATTGACAAGTTGTGGCTTTATGGCCTTTTAGTCACGGGCTAAAGTTAGCAACAGGTTTGTAGTTACGGGCTGAGGTTAGTTTTAAGTTTGTTGACAGTTGTCAAATGTCATAAAATCATATTATCTTAATATAAAAATACTTAAGTTTTAAATAATTTTTCAACCACAATATTTGAAAAGTTTATATTCAGTTGTACTGACCTTTTGATTTCGCCGGCAGTAAACTATATTTAACTGAATTTGGGTGGAGATTCCACTGTAGAGTGCCTTTAAAATATAATAATAATAATAATAATAATAATAATAATAATAATAGTTCATTTGGATGTGATCAACACCTCTTTAGAAAAAGGAGTATTTTCCGATATTTGGATGAATTCGATAATTGTGCCAGTGCCAAAGATTAATTAAGATTAACACAATTTGAGGTGAAGAATATAGACCTACAAATGTTTTACCACCTCATGAGAAAAATGTTGAAACCATAGTTAAAAATCAACTTGTGCAATATTTAAACAAAAATATTATAATAACAGAACATCGGTCAGGTTTTCAAGAAAAATATTCATTTAAATCGGTAATTTTAAGTATATGCGATAACTGGTTAAAAACTATAGATAATAATAATATTATTATTCTGGGTTTCCTTGATTTTAAAAGAGCCTTTGAAACTGTAAATAGGTTATTATTAATAAAAAAGTTGAAAAAATTAGTTATATGGGATAAAGCTTTAAGTGATATCTTAACTTAACAGAAATACATCAAAAAGTCAAATTTAATAATTCGTTTTCTAGTCAATTACGAACCTTTCATGGAGGTCCTTATTGTATATAAATGAAATTACAAAATGTAATAAACATTATCAAGTTAAACTTTTTGCTGATGATACAATGATTTATATGGTACAAATATTAAGGAAATGTGTGATAAACTAAATTGTGATCTTGATAGTATTTTTAAATGGCTCTGTGAGAACAATATATGTGCAAATAAAAGTAAATGAAAATAAATGATTTTAGTTAGTAAATATAACTTAACTAAAGTTAGTGATGTAAGCATTTATATTGACTGTGTTATTTTGGATAGGATAAATAAAATTAAATATTTAGGAATAATAATTGATGAACTACTAAATTTTTATAATCATGCTAATTATAATAGAAATAAAATATCAAAAAAACTCTATTTTTTAAGGAGAATGAATAGGTTTTTAAATTTTCAAAATCAAATGTTGTTAATAACAACTTGTTATATAAGATATTAGTTTCACCCCATTTTAATTACAGTTCTACAGTTTTATATAGATTTCCCCAAAGCGAAATACAAAAATTTCAGGTTTCATACAAATGTATGAGGTTAATTTTAAAATGTAATAAATACACACCTGTTAAAACTATGTTAGAAGTGAAAAACAGAGAATATATTTTAGGACAATGGACTATATATATATATATATATATATATATATATATATATATATATATATATATAAAGATATATAAAACACAGCAAAGTGCCAAAATATCTATGTGACAAGTTATAATATGTTAATTCCATACATGCATATCAAACTAGAAATACAAATGATTTTTATATGGACACTTCTAGAACTGCTAAATTTATTAACAATGTTTTTAAAAATGGCCTTATTACGTTTAATAATTCACCAACAGAAACTAAAAATTGTGATAATTATGATAACTTTCAAAAATTACTATTAACATGTATTAAACAAAACGTGTATAATATATATATTACACTGTATATGTAATGTATTTATTTATAAACTATAAAAGCTTTAGCTAAATAAACGTTTATTTATTTATTTATTTTTAAGGGATAAATTTCGATTAAAACATAAAAATTTGACATTTGACATTCAACACAGAACACAAGTTAGAATGGTTACTCTATTGTTTTATTGATGTCGCTTTATACAAATATTTATTTTTTTAGATAATAATAAGTATTTGTCGTATAAAAAGTATTAGTATGCAACTGGTTTAAAAAAATTTCTAGACACTCATTTAGTTAAACACTCGCTCGCAAGCTATAATGCGAATTATTAAAAATCAAGTTTTAAAAAAATGTTCCTCCATTGTCGTGCCTATAATGTGTAATTAAGTCAGTCAAGTTACATCCACAACACAATAATAACATAGACCTGGTTAAATAAATAAGGAAATTTATCCTCATTATTTTTGCTAATTCCCCATAATTTATGCATCTCATCCGTTTATATACATTGGGGCACTTTATGCAACCATAAAATACACACAAAATCTTTAAAACATGTGTCATGCTTATAATCTATGTCACCTTAGTATCTTTCTTTAAAGGCCCCTTAGGACCCTATACCCCAGTTTATCGATCACTGGACTATTACGGAACTAGAATGTAATTAAGCAAATAATGTTATAATTAACAATAATATGTGCCAGATAAAAAGTTTGTTTAAAATTTAAATATATTAAAATCTTTAGGATCTCCATTTATTAATAAGTCTGCAGTCACATATTTGGCCGCCCGCCAAATAGTTCAAATATTGTAGGCAATGCAGTAAAAGCTAAAACATTTAATGCGATTAAAAGGTATAAATGCTTGTATTTAAACCTTTTTTACAATTAAAACTAAAATTGTAAATCATTTTATTACAATGGTCATTCATTACATTGTACGCGCATAGCCGTGAAATGAATGAAGCATATTTTAATGCCGATGCACTTTCATATAATATTTTATAATTTACATGAATTACCGGCAAGTTTAATGTTACTGTTTAAATAAATTATACATTTTACACCACCATGTTGAATCGTTAAAAGCCACTATAAATTCAATGCCACTAATAATACTTGATTTTAATCAAGTTATTTTTATTTATCACTGTATCGCTTTAAGTTAAAATAAATACTTAAAATGTTTACAGTAAACTGAAACGGTCAAATAAGGCTACAATTATGAAAAATTACCAAATATGGTTATTTTGACTTCAAACTCTCTTTAAATAAATTAGTCAAAGTTCTCATATTGTAGTCGGGTGAATCTCACGAAATGTCCCCCGATAGTGTTACCCCGTGATATTTAATAAAACTAAATGAGTTTGACCTACACTTTTATTGCTTTTTTGATCTTTCATAATTAAGTAGATTTTACAGCTCAGGTTCCAGATTTTTTACCGCAATTACTTATTTTTTACAATGTTATAAATGCTAAAACCTATCCTCCGTGACTTTACTCTTTCTAGGTTAACCTATATGTTTTCAAATATCTGAGGTAGTGTTTATACTATATAAGCTTATAAGCATACCAAAAATAACGTCTTTCAGGAATATTACCATTTTAGTTTTATTTTTTTACTAAAAGTTTTTTGTCAATATTAATGTTTTTTACATCGCTGTAAACCTTAAAAAGTTCCTAGACAAAAGTGGTTTTATGTTGAGTTAAATTCACCGTTAAAAATTCCGTACAATAAAATAAGCCATAAGTAATTTTTTTGGTAAAAATTACGTTAAATATACATCATTAAAGTCGTAAAAATGTATGGTTGTTAATAAAAGTAAAAAATAATTATAAAAACTTATTATATTACTTGAAAAGTTTTCATATATAAAGTAAGTATACTTTAATGGCAGCTTTTAGAGTTAATTTAACGACATATTTACCTTAATTTAGTAATAAATCCGCAAAGCTATTTTACTTAAAATGCTGCTTTGCTACATTCATTTTTAAGGACCCAAATTATGGCGTAAAATATTGAAAATAAAAATTATAATAGGTACGTATTTTCATCTTTTCAAAACTCGATTTCTATGGGTGAATCTCACGAAATGTCCCCCGATGGTGTTACCCCGTCATATTTAATAAAACTAAATGAGTTTGACCTACACTTTTATTGTGTTTTGATCTTTCATAATTAAGTAGATATTAAAGCTTAGTTTCCAGATTTTTAACCGCAATTAATTATTTTTTACAATGTTTTAAAAGTATAAAACCTATCGTCCGTGACTGCTACTCTTTCTAGGTTAACCTATATGTTTTCAAATATCTGAGGTAGTAAAAGCATACTAAAAATATCACTTCAATAAGTAAATTAAACACATCCAAAGCAATCAAATCAAATTTATGTAGGTGTTACAAAAATTGATTCTATCCTCCGTAAATCTGTTTTTGCTTTAAATAGATGCATGTGATTCCTGAAGGTCAGTTAGAATTTATATGCAGATGAGAGTGTTGCTGTTTTATAATTCAATTTTTAATTCATTAATTTGCTTTTTAAAAACCTATACACCGTGAAGTATAATATCTTAGTAAGTAGATTTTTTTATATATATTTTATGTATGTACAATTGTATTTTTTTAAATATTAAGGTGTTAAAAGGTACAATAACTTATTTCAAATATACAAAGGAATGTTTTAAAAAAATCAAACGAAATCCTAACCTCCGTAAAGCTCTAATCTGCAAATGTATGATTTCTTAAAATTCTTGCATTAGTGCGGAACCACTTATGTTATGTTATTACTAGACCTAGTGGCTTCCTAAAAACCCCATTCTAGACTAAAAGTGAAGCAACCAAAAATAAAAAATAATAAAATTCACTTGAGGGACATCTCAATATATTCACCCATATAATTAAATTGATTTAAAATAGGTACATTTTTTAATTAATAATATTATATCATTTTGATATAAAAAAATTATTTTAATTATTCATAGAATAAAAAACTAATTTATGTGCAGACCAATATTTAGCTTAACTTTTTATGTGAAATAAAGCGAAATCATCATCAAAAATTTAGCAGTCCTGTCACATATTGTGCCAATAAATCCAAATTTTTAATAATAACCCACATTTATTTTTTGCCAGTCTCTGGTCCTTTTTTCCAAATCGACCACATTATAAATCGTGGATTTACTTTTATAGCGGCAATACAGTTTTTTATATCTAAATCTCAAGAGTCACATATCACACATAACGAAATTCAGGCGATCGTGTGTAAACCCTCTTTACCTTGACACTTGGCAAAAAGTTTGTTGCCTGCCGCAGTTTAAGCAGTTGATACTTTATTCCCTCTTATTTGGGGCGAGACTTTGCGGTCACGTTTTATGTCAATATTTTTTTAATTAAATTTCTTTAAAATTCACTCCCAACCCTTAATTTTTCAAGCTGAATAAACATTTGAAAAACAAAAACAACGCTGAAAAATGATCTTTACTCATAAATAAATAAGCATTGCATAATCAAAAATAAAACAATAAATGTGAAGTTTTGTATAAACAGGTTTTAAAGTTGCATTTGTTGTTTTGGGTAAATATAAACCCATGCATATAAAGTATGTGAACCAATATTAAATATTGATATAATTAATTTGTACGCTAAATATCCAATATTCAATAAAACCAAAATCAATCCCTATTTATTTAGTAAATATTTAATATAAAATTTTATTTTTATTGATCACGAACAAACACTGAAAAAATCCTCTTTTACAAATAAACATATACATTATATTTATATAATAATAATAATAATAATAATAATAAATCATGCAATTCAGACATAGTTGCCTTGTCTAAATTTTTATTGCCATAGCGTGTTTGGGGGATATTTGTAGATAATTAACAAATTGGAACCAATACCCGATAACTTGTTGTAGAGATAAAAAAGAAATGCTTGTTTTTAATTTTTTTTATAAAATAGTTTACAGAGTGTTACAATTATTTAATAATTGTGCTTTTAAATTAACTATATATACAGGGTGAGTCATTTAACTTGAAACTTTAAAATATCTCAGTTAGGATGCATTTTACGAAAAAATGTTTAAAATAAAAATTAAATTATTCAAGGGGAGAAATCAATCAGAACTAAAATTAGCTTTAAAATTTCCAAAGGAACACCCTATTTTTTATTTCAGATTCGGATCATTCGACTAAAAATAGGTAGATTTTATTCAAAACATTTTTTTCATATTTGTAATAGATCGCGCTGTAATGAAAAAAAATCAATTAACTCTGATTTTTTTAAGTACCCACGATTTTTAAACTAATATTTAAGTTTCCTTTGGTTTGAGTTTTATACATTACTCGTATTTCATTTAGTGATAATTATCAATTGCGCGCCATGGTCACTTTTTACCTGCCCGCATCAAGTCCTTTAATGTAAAGGATTATTGTACTATTTTTAATAAAAATACCTCATTTAAAATAAAAAAGCATTATTTTGTCAATTAATTACTTTAATCCTAATTGAGGAATAAAAAATGGTATTTACTTATAAATAATAATTATTATTGAGGTATAAAGAAACTATTTATACATAGTTTAGCCGACGGGGGACGAGTGGTTAGTGCTGCTGGAGCCGGAGGTCGTGGGTTCGAATCCCACCAGGGGTATGGCTGTTTATTTGTGTTTGTCCTATTGTGTAATAGTCCTTCGGAGGGGACTTTAAGCCCGCGGTCCGTTCCTACCCCTAACCTGCACAAACCATTCAGTTGGCTTATGGGACTTCTTAAGAAGTAAGGGTGGAACTAAAAGAGCACTTTTGTATTTAATCAATTAATTTCGAAGATTAATTTGTAAATCAAAAGACCTCCTTTCGTGAAGCAGTTATTCATAAAGGATTTTTTAACAGTGGAAGAAAAAATAGAAATGATTTTGATTTATGGAGAAGCAGGCAGGAATCTTGATGATGCTGTTAATATCTACGCTCAGCGTTTTCCGGAAAAGAACCGATCACGTACTTTCACCGTACCGTCAAGCAGTTTACTACAAACGGGAGTGTTCAACCGAAAAAAAGAGTTCGTCGAGCAAATATTCAATATTGTTATTTTGAGCACCTACTTTAATTAAAATTTAAAAAATAAATAAATAAATTTAAAAAATAAAACCAAGTATTTTATTCAAACATTATTGGAGAATCGTATACAGAAGAAAAATCGAACAAAATTGTTTTTTTTTCATTACAGCGCCATCTATTACAAATATGAAAAAATCTACCTATTTTTAGTCGAATGATCCGAATCTGCAATAAAAAAATAGAGTTTTAACCGTCAATTTTATCTATGTTTATCAGAGCTATTTGGAAAGTTTCCTTAATTTTTAGTGTCTTAAATTACTTATTAGATCAAAGTTTTGTTAAATATTTCTTACTTTCTAGTGAACTTTATTCGTTTTACATAACATAAGAATTCATTTTCATAGGTCATTTTAAGATTTTTAATAACACTGCATAAAGAAATGTCACTGCAACTGTCAAAAGACAAAAGCGTTACCATGCATAGAAACCAACTATCAGCAACTCACAATGTTGTCCTATTTTTTAGGTTTTTTAATTTACGTTTTTGTGTTACAATATATAATTATATAGTGCCTTTAGTTTTATAATAATAAATAATTATAAAATCGGCTGCTTTTTAAATCAAATGTAATAAAATGACAAAGGTATAAAATAATTTACTTAAAAAAATGTGCACATAAACTTTTTCTTAAAGAAATTAATTTTGGTTTGTAGTTTAAAACTAAAAAAAATAAAAATGTCTTTTAATAATTTATTTTTATTTAGTTATATTTTAATTTTTTTTAATGCAAGTCTTTTTAATTTTAGGTTAGTTCCAATTTTTCATGAAAATAAGTGGATAAGAAGGTAAGTTTTAAAAATATAAAAATAAAACTCGTAAACCCTTAAATTAGTGGTTCCCAAACTGGGGGGCGTGAATTAATGTTCTGTTTATAAATGAAAATGATTAAATAAAATTTAAAAATTTATTCCTTGCTAAAAAATAAGTATAAAGCATTCAATATATATTCGAATTTTCAATTTAGGAATTTTACTGAATAATGTCCAAAAACAAACGAGTTAGTTGTCATTGTAGCCAAGCTAAAAAAACATACTTACTTTAGTTTGAGATATCAAAAAAGGAGCGTCATAGAAAAAATTTTGGAAAACACTGCCCGGTTTATCAATCTCTGGTTAAGTTCCAGTTAGTCTATCTGACAGTTAAAATTCATATCGATCGTCGTGAGAACAATAGTATCCATGGAGATTATCTGCCAGATAACTAACTGCATTTTTGTTACAAGTTTTAATTAGGCACAAGCGAAGCTTTCCAGCGAGAGTTAAATAAAAAGTGAATGAAATTATTAAAACAATGGCATTGGCCACAAACATGCATATAAAATTTTTTAAGATTGGCGTCAAGCAACTATTAAAAATTTTGTATTAAGATAATAATATTTATTGTTTTTGAATGGCCACTACACTAAAAACAAACAATGTGCAAAGAAGATTTGTAGTAAGTCACATTTGTACATCGTTTTATGAAACTCGAGCGAAAGAAAGCTCAAGATAGAGGCTTCTTTTATAGTTATGAGAGCGGCAGATGTGTTAATTAAGAGTTTGAAAAACACACAATCTCGAAAATTTTCTATGAAATAGCCAAATTCCTCAAAATTCCAAACTCAAATCAGTACAAAGGCCACTCTTTTGGAAAAACGTCTTTTACATTATTAGAAATGCCCCAGGCGTTGAAAAGACATGAGGGGAGGAAGTCATCAAAGGTGGCGGAAGGATACATGGCAGATTATATAAGTTATAAAATGTAATGTTATATAAAAGTTGATAATAAAATCATACACCAAAAATCAATACACATTCAACAAAAAGAAAATTAAGAAACAGTTCAAGAAACAGATTCTATTTCTTTAGCGTATAATCCAAAATAAAGATAAAGGGCAACAAAGTTTTTCATAGCTAACAACCTAGCAACCTGGCATGTTTGACTTTCGCTTTTGGCTTTCTGATATCAAAATAAAAACAATTTCGTACAGGAGAAAATACAAAATAATTTTCACATTTTAATATTATTTAACAAGAAGGGCACTTTATTTTGCATTTTGTGCATTTTTTAACTAACTTAAAGATTTAGCCCGCTACAAACTTCAGCACATGACTTGTTAATGTGTCATGAAAACATGTACAATAATGTGCTTTTTGCTTCGAAGGGGACTTTAAGCCCGCGGTCCGTTCCTACACCTAACCCGCACAAGCCATTCAGTTGGCTTCTGGGACTTCTTAGGAAGTAAGGGTGGAACTAAAAGAGCACTTTTTTGTATAAGGGGGTAGCAGGAAAAACTAAATTATTCATAAAATATTTCTTAGATTAAAATACAATAATTCCAGAAAAATCTTTAAAAAACTTTAAGATTAATCATAAACCAAATACATTTTCCTTGGAATTTAATATGAATGCCTTAAAAATAACTTATTTTCGCACCTACCTATAGGTACCTAAATCGCAAACTGCGAGCGCAGAGCGAGCAAAAAAACGCAGTATGATTGGTTCAAACTATTTCAGCTATTGAAATTTAAAATTTAGTTCGCATATTTCCTGGATTCTTTCTTGGAAACGAAGAAGCCGTGGCTGTATATAGTGGTGGTGAGCTGCTATGCGAGTCTCGGGCCCCGTCAATTTTCAGAAATTCGATTTGTGAACTTGTCAGATTTATTTTCGTGCCATTTGAATAATGTTTTATATAACCCAGTAAAATTCAACATTAAACGTTTATTGAAATGCAGAAACCTATAAAAATGAAGTTATGATGGAAAAAATGTAACCTATTTTATTAAGGGTTTATTTAAATTCAAGTTCATAAACCACAATATCGAGATTCTTTACAACATTTTTAGGAAACCCTAAAATATTTTGTAAATTAAATACATTTGTTAAGAGTTTAAAAATATACAAGAAAAACTACATACACCTTGACACATTTTATAATGTTAAAGACTGTCAAAATTAATAAATAATTTCTTGACGCTAATCTTTAAAAAGTTTATATGCAGCAAACTGCCGATAAAGCATTAATTATTTCGGGTAAAATACCAAAATACCAATACCAAAATACTAACTTGTACAGAAAAATTCGACAAACTGACTAACTCTTTGAAAGCCGGTAAAATAGATTCCTAACACCAATTTTGGTCACTCTATTTTAGTATAGATGTCGCTCTATACAAATATTTAAATTATTCTTTAAATAATAATTGTCATAGAAAAAGTATAGAATGCAACTAATTTTTATTCAACACTCGCTAGTAAATTTTGCTCGTTTCTAATTAATATTCACCACCGGTTAAATAAAAGAAATGATATGTGTGTTGAATAATGGTAATACTTTATTTACATAAGAATTTAAAGCCAATTTTATTTGTCAAACATTTGACATATGTCAAATGTCAACAAATTTAACCTTACTTTCCACAATTTATAATAAAACTAACTTCAGCCCGTTACTAATCTGTTTAAAAGCCACTATTGCTAACTTTAGCCCGTGACTAAAACGCCCTAAAGTCACAGCTCGTCAATGTAGGAGTATGTAATACTATATTATGTATCAAGTTTGATAAAGGTCAATTAACTTAAATTTACGAATTTAATTAAATGAGTGCCTATAAAAGTTTATAAAACGAGTTTCATACTATAATTTATCTACCGCGAACACAACAGAATTTAAAGCCAATTTTATTTTTTTGAAAATTTAAAATCTGTCAACTGTCACCCCAATTTACAATAAAGCTAATTTCAGCCCGTGACTAAAAAGCTTAAAATCCACTGTTTCTAGCTTCAGCCCGTGAATAAAAACTATAAAGTCACAGCTCGTCAGTGTAGGAGTGGATAATGGTATATTATGTATTAAGTTTTATAAACGCCATTTTAGACACGAATTTAATTCAGACGAGCGAGTGCTTAAATTAATGAGTGTCCAGAAAATTTATAAACGAGGTGCATACTATTATTTTTCTACGACAAATACTTATTTTTGTCTTAAAATGATTTAAATCAAATATTTGTATAAAGCGCCATCTATTAAACAATAGGGGAATTTGTGATACCGTCAAATGTTAAATTTATATGTGTTATAAACACAGATTATAAAGGATATAAATCGAAATGTATTCCTTGAAAAAGGATTAACAACATTTTTTCACAGTAAAAGTAAAGAAAATGTTTTATGAGCACTTTACACTACAACAGTACAATGTTCATATAAACTTTTCAAATATTGACGTTAAGAAACCATTTAATATCTTTGTATTTTTGTATTGAGATAATAAAATTATTTTCACATTTAGTATAATTTTATAAGAAAGGCACTTTATTTTTACGACAATACAATTCATTAATATTAGAACCAATAAAATGCCAGTATTCCATAGTGACGTATTTTATCACAGCGGCAATAATTTTTATCATCTTGTTTACACGTTACTAAGAATTTTGACACTTTTTTTGATTTAACATATGTTGTCATTTAAATTCTGTATTTGATATATATCAATAAAATAATGAGTTATAAACTCTAAAAGATCGATGGGTTGGTGTAAACGATAATGAAATTAAGGTAAGTTTGAATAAATAAGGTTTATTAAAGTCTTTTTATATTTTAAAGCAAATTTTAATTTTAAATGTCAATCTGACAAATTTTTTAATTCCTAAAATTCATTATATTTTCTCACTAAATATAACTCGTGGTATGATTAATAATCGAAGATATTTACTCATTGAAACCGAAGCAGCACATTTCACTCGTCCTGCGGACTCGTGAAATCTGCAGCTCGGTTTCAATTCGAAAATATCATCGATGATAATCATACCACTTGTTATATTATGGGTGATTGTATGACATTTGAAAACTGTCAACTAAATTAATACTAACTTCAGACCGTGACTAAAACGCCATAAAGCCACAACTTATCAATGTGTATTTAAAAGGTCACTTAGTGTCATGGAAAGATAATGGGCGTTTTAAAGGTGGAAGTAGAAATAAAATATTTTCAAAGGTTAAAACAAATTTAAGAATTACAAATACATTAAAATTAATAAAGTTTAAACAAGTTATATCATCATTCTAAATGCCAGTGAAAATAAATTAATTACCGTTATTAAAATAATCATTGTGAAATAATAACTATTATTTATATATAACGCCTTCAACTGAAGCTAAAAGTTTTAATAACTTTAATATATATGTATATTTAAAGTTTCCAGACAGCTTTTGATGGGTTATTAGGATAATCACACTTACCTGTGGTAACTTTTATGTTAATAGTTGTTAGGTACGTTCCGCTTTTGCATTCAAGTTTTTTTCATTTTACTTTTTTCTCGTATTCTCATACTTGCTTAGTGCATGTTTTCTAAAATGGAAATTTTAGAATTGGAATAGTTTCAAAAGCTAATGAATTTAATTGAGACATTAATTTTATAAAATACTTTGCATGAGAAAATATAAATCAGTGCATAAAAAGCAGTATTTTATTTAGAAAATGTACTATTTTTAATTAAATTTATTTTTATTTAGATTTTATATTTTAAAATGTTGTTATTATAAAATAGTTATTTTAGATTTTTAAAATAGAATTTAAAATGATGATTTAAAGGTATTCTAACTAATTTAATTTGTATTTCAAATAACATGTTTATTTAAATTTTTGTTTCAAGTAAAAAAAATATTTTCTAAAAAACAATTAAACTTTTATTGGGTAGAAAAACCCTTACCAATAAATTACCTGCAAAAGGTGCCTCAAATATTATGTTATTTATCTAAATTAAGCAATAATATTTTTTGTATGCAATATTTTTATTTTATGTTAAAAAATAAATGCATAAAGCACTATCACTTTACAAGAATATAATAATGTTGTTTTTATAGGTAATGTGTTATAGATTTTATTAGCAAAGTTCCTCTTAACACATGAAAAGTTAAATATGATAATAACGGTAAGTATACTCCATTAACTTCGCACAATAAACTAAACACATAAGTTCACAACGCAAATTTAGCATCCATTATACGTGCGCCACTGAACAAGATTCCATTGATGTGTGGCTACTATCTATATGAATAATCTGATATAGATGACAGCGCTTAGCCTCGTATATAAAACCCTTTTTATTTATCAAACCCATCTACTGTGAAAACAGAATATCTTGTCACAGTAAAAATAAATCTTTTTACTACGCTTTATGATTTTTTCGCACAATAAATTCCTTTTTATTTTTAATTCACATACATAATATATTATAATAGTATATTATGTATTAAGTTTGATAAACGCCATTTTATACACGAATTTAAATTAATTAGTGTATAGAAAAGTTTATAAACGAGGTGCATACTATACTTTTTCTACGACAAATACTTATTATTATCTTAAAATGATTTAAATCAAAAATTTGTATAGAGCGCCATCTATGAAACAATAGGGGAATCTGTGTGTCGCCGTCAAATGTCACATTTTTGTATTTTATAAACACATATTATAAAGGTTATAAATCGAAATGTATTTCTTGAAAATTGACAGTTTTTCACAGTGAAAGTAAAGAAAATGTTTTATGAGGACTTTAAAGTGGAGTCCGTGCCCGAATTTAAGTTATAGTTTACTGCCGGCGAAATTAAAAGGTCAGTACCATGTTTATATAAACTTTTCAAATATTGGCGTTGAGAAACTATTTAATACTTTTGTATTTTTGTATTGAGATAATAAAATAATTTTCACATTTAGTATTATTTTACAAGAAAGGCACTTTATTTTAACGATTGTATGACATTTGACAACTGTCAACTAACTTAAAACTAACTTCAGCCCGTGACTAAAAACCTGTTGCTAACTTCAGCACGTGACTAAAGCGCCGTAAAGCCACAACTTGTCAATGTGTATTTAAGAGGTCACTTAGTGTCATGGAAACATGTACGATAAAGGGCGTTTTAAAGGTGGGAGTAGAAAAAATATTTTATATAATATATAGTGTTGCAAATCGAAAACAAAAATATTTTAAAACAAAAGTATACGAGTCTTAAGATTTTTTTTTAACATACAGCAAACCCCTAAGATTCAACTACTCTCACCAAATACTGACTTCGAAGAAGATTCAGCCTTGTTAACTTGTTGGTTGTTATTTTCTAACATGAAGAGAACAGATGTATTCTAATTATTTACCCAAATGTGCGAATAGCATTATAAGTTGTCAACAGGTCAAAGTATTGCCCTTCTTTTAGTTTGTTAGCCTTCCTTTGATTTATTGCTGTTATAACACCTATAGGTGACTGTTAGTTTAAGTGTTTGATTTAGCCTGTTTTAATGCGTTGTTTTTTTTATTAAGTTATATTATAAAATACAAGATTGTTAGTGAGTTTCAAATTATCGTGTAAATTAAAGTATAGTACATACATATTTATCAATTTTATCTTCAGCCCCTTGGCGCTTAAGTCCCCTGTTTTTGTCCCGTAATGTTATTAAAAAAACACAAAATATATTTTTAATATATTAAATTATGTAATAGAAAGAGGTGAAATACCTCTTATTAATTATTTAAAAATGTTATAAACATGTGAATAAATGTAACATTTTATTTTTATTAAATTTGGTGCTTTACTTAAAATGATTAAATGTTTTCATAAAAACCATATAAATGCTATCGCAAAATCCACATCAAGGGTTTTTGATTTAAAGAACTTTCCTTATTTAATTTGCATTAAAAATTTATATAATTTTAATATTGTCGAATCGATGTTCTCTTTTCAATATTTTTAGCGTAAAGCAATGGAAACTGATGGAAAATTTTACTTCACTGAGAATTTCAAGATTAAAAATTTGAATGCATTATAAGTTATTTATAAAGTTGCTGTCGTTTTTGAAATGATTTACATGATTTATTCGATTGCAACTTTTTAGATGATCAATACAAGAATTAAATTAGAAGATGTAAAAAAGAATATTAAGTTTTCCAGTATTTTATTAAAAGGATGCGGCATACTGAAGCCTCATAAATAAATTTAAGTTTTTCAAGATATTCTTTTTACATTCACCGTTTTATGAAATGAACCATATGTTGGTATACTTAACGTTTTAATATCATTAAATTACATATTTTCATAAAATACACAAAAAGATAGTGGATAAGACTACTTGTTTTTGTTTTTTGAAAAAATCATAAAAATAAACTAACCAAAATACTTTTACCAAACTATGGCTTTATGACACTTTAGTCACTGGCTGAAGTTTGCAACAGGTTTTTAGTCACGGGCTTGAGTTAGCTTTTAGTTAATTGACAGTTGTCAAATATTATACAATCTTTAAAGTGTGAAATAATACTAAATGTGAAAATTATTGTATTATTTTAGTACAAAAATTCAATAATATTAATTATATTTTTTTACGCCTATATTTAAAAAGTTAATAATAAGTATTTGTTGTAGAACCAGTATGGTACGCAACTTTTCTAGGCACTTATTTAATTAAACACTTGCTCGCAAGCTCGTTCGTGCCTAATTTTATTTCCAGACTAAAATGGCATTTAAAAAACTTGGTACATAATATACTATATCTAATTGTTATTATTTATAAAACCATAATAAATAAAAAAGCAGTATAGAGCAGTATACTATAAAAAGTAATATCCTGTCGTTTACACTTCTTAAAATTACTAAACGTAATAAGTGAGGTTAGATAGGTCTGGCAGAAATCTAATTTTATGATTGGTCCAAACACGAAGCATGGTGAAATCGCGGCCAATTAATGACAACTAAGCCACTGGCGGAAATAAAAGGAACTAATAATTATTACTAGTCTTGTTTATATCTGCCTAAGCCATAACCACTTTAGTGTTAAGAGTTAACGACAATAAAGTTTAACTTTAGTAAACACACAATTTACAAAATCTTTTTTAAGCCCAGAAAAAGTTTTTGGCGCTTGGTTCCTTTTCGATAATAATATTATCCTTAATAGTTTATATTATACTATATATACTATAGACTAGACTGGGCCAAAAAAATTGACTAATTTTTTTTTTGAAAAATATATCGAGAATGTCATTCAGAATGACAAAAAAAATATTTCGTGAAAATTTGAGCCCTTAATATTAATTTTAAGAGGTCTATCATCGCTATTTTTGATTTTTAGTCATAATTTGATGTTTTACGTTAGAACTGTCAAAACATTAAACTGAAAAAAATTCCTTGTCACTTATTTTTATATAAAATTAAATTCTCTACAAAAAAGGTCTGATTGAAAATTTTCGTCAGACGAGCCGTTTCCGAGTAATTGAGCCTAATAAATCGATGTGTTTTTTCGATTTGCCCTTTTTACTTTGAAATTTTGTAACTAATGAATTAATGAATATTTTAAAAAGCTCACGTCGGATTCTTAAAGGAAATTTAATGTTCTACAAAAAAGGTCTCCTAACATTTTTGCCTAAATTTAATCCTTCAAAAGTTATTCACGAAGAAAAAATTGAAATTTTAAGTTTTTCTTCGATTTTAATCGTGAATAACTTTTGAAGAATTAAATTTAGGCAAAAATGTTAAGAGACCTTTTTTGTAGAACATTAAATTTCCTTTAAGAATCCGACGTGAGCTTTTTAAAATATTCATTTATTCATTAGTTACAAAATTTCAAAGTAAAAAGGGCAAATCGAAAAAACACATCGATTTATTACGCTCAATTACTCGGAAACGGCTCGTCTGACGAAAATTTTCAATCAGACCTTTTTTGTAGAGAATTTAATTTTATATAAAAATAAGTGAAAAAGAATTTTTTTCACTTTAATGTTTTAAGAGTTCTAACGTAAAACATAAAATTATGACTAAAAATCAAAAATAGCGATGATAGACCTCTTAAAATTAATATTAAGGGCTCAAATTTTCACGAAATTTTTTATTTGTCATTCTGAATGACATTCTCGATATAGTTTTCAAAAAAAAAAAATAGTCAATTTTTTTGGCCCAGTCTACTATAGACTATAATATATACTATATTATAGTCTATAGTCTATACTCTCTTAAAATGAAATAGTCAAAATTCTACTATTTGAATTAGTACCAGCATTTTTTACTAATAAAATAGTCTTTTTACTACTTAAATAGGTGAAGTTTGACTAATTTTAGATTAGTCATTATTTTTTACTATTTCTGAGAGTTAAAAGTAACTTATTTCTTTAATCGTTTTGGGCCAACAACAAAGTATTATTTGAATTAAATGCATATAGGATCCATGGTTAAATGGCTCATAAAAACAAACAAAGATGCAAAAAGTTTGGCTCAAAACAGCAACACAAATATTAAATTCAACTTTAAAATATTATAAACAATATTTATTGACAAACAAAATTCATTTTTATAAGGGAGAGTGACAGCCACATTGGTTATGACAACAGCTTGACAAGCTTGACAGACCTGAGTTCAATCCCCGGCTGGGTCAAAACTTTTTTAAACTTAACTTTACTAATTTGACTATTTCATTCAGTAGATTTTGACTAATTATTAGTGACTGCTTTTTTGGTATGATAATTAGGCAAATATGACTTATAATTAGTTATTTTTGACTAATTGATTTTAAGAGAGTATAGTATTATAATACGAAAATTATTGTACGGTTTTAAAAACATTATATTTTATAAAAAATAACTGGTGTTAGCTGTGATAATTTATTAACTTATTATTATTTTGGTTGTTAAAAGTAAAGGATAATTAAATAGGGAGTAGGTAGGTGGACTTATAAAAAAGTGGTTTATTAAGTGCAAAAAGCCGAAAAAAAAATTATATTCTTTAATGTAGTTTACCTTTTAGTATTCATTTAATTGAAAAACTTTCGTACCTGGCTTGAAAGTTTAAATATACACGTACAAAAAATATTTAACGTACGAATGAAACGAAAAAGTTCCCTAATGACACTTGAAGCATATTAAAGAATAAAAATAGAAGAAACAGCATAAAAGTTTGGATTTCGTCGGCGCCGTCATTGGAAACAGAGCCCCGCAATTGATTCCAGCTTGTTGACATTCCCATTGTTCGTTGGCTCAATATTACCCGTTTCGATATAGGAGGGTATTTTATTGGAAAATCTGACAAGTATTGTTAATATTTATGCACCATTTCATGATTACATTCGTTAAATTAGTTAATGTGATTTATATTAGATTGCAATTATCATAACATGCCCTCATATTATGTTACCATCATCGATTCAACTCTGATTGTGTGTTATTTACTATTTACACGCAGTGGCGTGGTTTAACAATTAATTAGGAAAATATAATATATGTTCTATAATTATAATAATAGTATTTATTAGTGTCATTACCAAGAGGTTTACAACTTCAGAAAAATACAAATATAAAAATAGCAGAAAATTAAAAAGTAAAATTTTAAAACTCATCTATAGAATAAAATGAATGATTGATAAAAGAGGATTTTTAAAAACAATTTGTATTTATTAAAAGCCATATTTTTACATTATTTAAAACTTTGTTAAAAACATTAATTCCATAAAAATCAGGTCAACTTTGGTACCTATTCACTCTAGAGAATTGATTAATTAAGTTGCTTTTATTTCTAGTGTTCTGGTTATGTACAAAGTCATGAATTTTATATAAGGGTCAATCCAAGACAAATTTTGAAAGAAAACATTCCAAATTATAATGTGCGACAAAAAAAACTAGAAGAAACGCGTAATTTTTAAGTTAATTAGTCTTTACTAAAGTGAACTGGCTGAATGAACATTGTGCCTCTAACTATTGGTAATACGAAAAAAAAACTGTAAATCTGTCAACCGTTTTGCCACGTTGTGATTTAAGATTATTTATCGTATTATTGGTGGTCACAGTCCCGATAATTATCAAGTGTGTTTTCTTCTTACTTTGCCACTGTAACACCCGAAAGGAAAAATTAAGTAATTTTTTTATTAATATACCCTACAGATTGATTAAAGTTAAAACTGCTTGACAGCTTGATAAAATGATGATAAGTTTTATGAACGGCAATCCAAAAAACAAGTTAAAATATTATCTTAAAATGACAATAAAGTAAGATTTAAACTATTAAAATTTCACCAATCTGAAATGATAAAAGGTCACCTGACATCTATTCAAAAATTGAGCTAAATAAATACAGGCTTAAATGACAATGTCAAGCTTTATTGATGACGGGAAAAATTAATATAATCCAAAATATCAAAATTAAATGATAAGAATATTATATAACTAGTTCAATTTATAATAAAGTTAAATAAGGACATGGTTAGATAATAGTAAAATAATAGTTATTTATGGTACCAATGCGTTATTTTAAAAATAAGATTTATATATACCACGAGGCCGTCAGGCCTAGAAAATGCAGATGCAGATTTTGCCAGAAAAGGCCCGAGTTGCTTACGATAAGGAGTTCAAAATGTTTGAGTCTTGGATGAATTTACTGAAGATAAAAGTTATCGATAAAAATGTTCTATTGGCTTATTTTTTACATTTGCAAAAAAAATTAGCCCCATCGTCGCTATGGACCAAATATTCGATGCTTCGTTCGACTGAGCTTTTTGAAAATCAAATCACAGGGATACAAACCAAAGAAGTCCAAGACATTAGAACTACATGAAATAGAAAAGTTTTTGAACGAAGCTCCCGACGACGAGTACATGTTGATGAAAGTGGCTTTGATAATGGGGATTAGCGGTGCTTGTAGAAGCGATGAATTGGACAATTTGAAAATAGAAAATATTTAAGACAAAGGGAAATATTTTCACGTAGTTTTGCCAGACCCTAAAACCAAGAAATTGAGAAGTTTTACCATACTTGAAGAAGGATTTCCAGTCAACCCGATCAATTTGTGTAAAAAATACATGTCTTTGAGACCAAATAATACTAGTTCGAGTCGCTTTTCTGTTTTAAAAAAGATGGGAGGTGTACCAGCCAGTATGTGGAAATAAATACGTTGACGAAGATACCTTCAAGAATTGCAATGTTTTTGAAATTGGAGGCACCAGCGCTCCACACCAGTCACTGCCTGAGAAGGTCTTCGGCGACTCTTTTGGCCAATGCAGGGGCTAACATGACTACTTTGAAGCGTCACGGAGGATGGAAGTCCTCGACGGTAGCAGAAGGATACCTAGAAGAATCGGTGCATAACAAAATACAAATTGCAGAAAAAATACAAGGTTCTAAGGCGTACGCGTCTTCCAGCACTATCAGCAGCTGTACCGATATGGATGCGTCTGGTTCCAATGAACAAACGAATTTTACAATGATTTCAAATTCGAATAAACCGTTAGCGTTTTCCTTTAATTTCAACATCAATGTAAATTCTGCTTGTAATAGTAATAAATAAATAGAATACTACTTTAAATATGAACTCACTCACTAGTGAGTTATGGATTATAACACACTAGTGTGTTATTTTATAGTTTTTCTAATATGACATTAATAATGACAGTCATAACTGTCATGTGTTGGATAAAAGAATAAAATCACATCAACTAATTTTGTTAATAAGAACAAGATACAATGATGACATTAACGATATTATTTTTTGTTCCCCCCTTATTTTCTCAACTGTATTCAACATTCATAATTTAACATCGCATACGGAACGATTCTCGACTGCTCGCATCTACTTCACACAATTCAATGTTACATATAAATAAAGTTCCCTTTGTTATGCCAAACCATATTCATAATAACAAGGAAACATAAATTGACAATTGTCAATATTTGTGTTTGGTTAATCATTGTTTTACTACATACATTACCTACGGTCATTAACATTTTTAATGCAAACAATACCCTTACCTAATTAAACAAATTTATGGAACTTTTTTTAGTATGACTTTATGTTTAATTTTAATGCTTAAATCTTTAAAACTTCATACTTTTACAATTACGATTTTTTAATTAATTTCATCTATCAAAATTGTGTTAATTTTGATTTTAATGAAATAATGAATTATTTCATTGAATTGGGACACCTGTTAGGATAGCATATCTTTACAATTACCAGTTTAATTAAACTTTGCAATGGTAATGGCACCTGTCCCACAACTGACAAATTAATTTTTGCTTGCAGCTAGGGAGTGTAAGGTTTCAGGCAATTTTTAACTTCAGTAATAGAATTAAAGCTAGCTTGAACAATGGATGTGTATAATGTAGTAAGTACTTGGAGAATATTAAAAAATATGTTCCTATTTAGTTATGGGTCTGAAAGAAAATACTTTACTTTACCTGTTTGCTCCAAATATCAATTACAATTAAAGAAAAATATACATAAATTTACATTTCCGCAAAAATTTCTTTTTATAATGGATATCAACTAAAATAACAATTATTTTATTGATATGACGACTAGTTTAATTAACCACAAGTTTAAATAATGACATTTTTAAATTACGTAGCTACAATAAGCTTAAATAAAAGTAAAAAATAATTAAAAGCCGAAATAACTACATGTTCAAATAAAGATAAGCTAAAATGAAATTCTAAAATAATGATGACAAACTTTTACATGGACAATCTCAAATGATGACATTAGAAAACGACGACAAGCGAAAAAAAAACACAAATTTATGTGATGAAATTCTTAAATTAAGATATTATTAAATCAAATAAGAGGGCCATGTAGATTTTATTAAATTTTCACTGCAAGAAGGTAATAATAATTAAAATGTTTTAAATATTTGTTAAAATAAGTTTTTGCACCGCGAGCGCCAACTGGTGGCGCTCGATAGCATTTCTGGTTTGTTAACAATCGTTTAAAGCATATAAACTGCACATAATTTTTAAATATATAAAGTATTTTATCTACTTTGCGTTCATAATGACTTCATTATAACACCGCTTTCGGTGATATAATGAGATACTTTACCCCACCCAAAATTTTGATTTTATAGGTTGGCTATACTTTAAGCAGCATACTATAGTAAAATAATATTTTGCATATTGGTTTAATATTTTTATGAATTTTCTAGTACTTACAAGAGTTTTCTGGCAATAAATTTTGTTTAACACCAAAGAAAATCATTTTTTCTTCTATAACATTAATATTCGCTTATTGTAAATAATTAAATTAAGGACGGCATGGCAAATCGATTTTGACATTAACTGTCATACCAATGACTGTGATACCAACTATCTAAAGTAAAATTCGACCAATTTAAATATAAGGTATAAAATTATTTTTTTTATAGAATTTTTGCAAAATAGATAAAATAGCATAAAGAACTCATGTCATAAGACCTTTTGTCGCACTCGTCCATTGCGTCCCTGTAAAAAAATTGATTTTCCGATTTTGTATTTATAAATATAATTTTATTAAAAATAATTTTAAATTGCAAAAAAATTAAATTAATTGTAAACAATTATATTTTGTTTTAAATGGTAAATTGTTAATATAATCGATTTCCATTAATCTCAATTTAATAAGTGGTCTAAAAATAAGATAACTGTATATCTCGAAAACAAGAGCTAACATAGAAAAAATACTAGCACTATTGAATTTAGCGTACTTGAATTAGGAAATCCCTCCTGGTGCCCGCTTGTTAGATTTTTTAACTAGCACATTGTTATTATTGTGTTTTTAATTGTAACTGTAGGCATTCCAAGATCTAATCCGAAGTTGCATTTTCATGTTTTGCCAAAGGATCCAATTTAGTACGTTTATTTGTTTGTGCAGAATTAACTAATGATAACTTTACCTAAAATTTTTATGAAATCTAATAACCTTATAATCAAACATTTTTATATTTGAGGACTAAACTACAAACCCCGACAACTGCATTTTGAAATAGTAAAAGACAAAATTACATCATTTAGGGCAATATATTATTATAACAATATAAAACTAGAAATTGGATTTTCTCTTATCATTCCACGGTTTTTTGTTTAGATAATTTTAACATTTTTCGAAGTCACTCTTAAAAACACTCGTTAGTAACGTTTGACAGATGCTTATGGTGGCGCCACTAGTGATGCTTCTTTAACGTATTGCGAACTAGTCGTGAGTTATAAATTTTTCTTTTAAATGTTGTAAAATTTTAAGGTACCAAAAATAATAAAAACCGTGCGGAATTTTGAAATAATTTAAAGTGTTTTTTATTTAGTTTGTTTACAGATTTTGACAATTATTGTTACTTTTCAAAAAATCAACAAAACTCTATTGACACATTTGACGTGGTTTGACTCACAGAGTTAAAATTATTTGTGAATTTTAATCAAATATAAACCAGATTTTATACTAACCCAGGTCCACATAACTTTATGTTAAGTTCACAACCAACTTTAATCTGTTAACTAATTGAATAAGTAGTTTGTAATTATAACAAACAATTTGTATATTTTATAACAATGTCATTAATTCACTCTCTAAAAATTCCACTATTTGAATTAGTACCAGTTTTTTTACTAATAAAATAGTCGTTTTCACTTTTAAATAGTTATTTTACTACGTAAATAGTTAAAGTTTGACTAATTTAAGATTAGTCACCACCTTTGACTATTTGAGGAGTGACTTTGCAAAACGCAGTTTTTGATATAGCAATAAATTTGAGATAATTTAACATTTCTTTGTTACCATTTAATTTTAACTATATTTTAATGGCTTCTGGTATGCATTTTCGTATTTAACGTTATGGAAAATATTTGTCATTAATGGTCAACAATATAATAATGTTAATTTCAACTAGTCAAAAACTGCGTTTTGCAGAGTCATTCCTCATTTCTGAGAGTTAAAAGTAACTAATTTCTTTAATCGTTTGCGGCCAACAACAAAGTATTTTTTGAATTAAATGCTAAACCTAAGCTCTATGGTTAAATGATCCATAAAAACAAATAAAGATGCAAAAAGTTTAGCTCAAAACAGCAACACAAATAATATATTCAACTTTAAAATATTATGAACAATATTTCTTGACAAATAAAATTGATTTTTATAAGAGTGGCTGATAGCCACTGGGTTATAACAACAGCTTGACTAGCTTGACAAGTGACAGACCTGAGTTCAATCCCCGGCTGGGTCAAAACATTTTTAAATTTAAATCTACTAATTTGACTATTTTATTCAGTAGAATTTGACTAATTATTAGTTATTTTTGACTAATTCATTTTAGGAGAGCAACTATTGTAACTTTCAAAAAGAACATTATTTTTACAAACCTTATTGTAGAACCAGTAACAAAAGTTTTTGTTGAAAATTGAGAGCTTAAATGAATTTTTTTTTTATAATAAATGTTGCTTTATTAATCAATTTCCCAAACAAAAAACACATACCTACATAAATTAACACAAAAATAACATATACACAAATAAATAACACCATTCTGAAATCATCACATAAAATTTGGCACAATATAATTATCAGTACTACTACAACACGTACTGATGTATTTCGTAACTTTAACCCACTTCACTTTATCTCCTAATTTCAGTTTTAAAACCAGTGATGGCATCTTTTTTTCGTACACTTCGCACACTCGTTAATAGGTATAAGGAACCCAAATAACAATAATAACAGATTTCTGGTAATATATTATAAACTCTCTGGACAGTTGTTACGAACACGTTACTAATTTGAATAAAGTAAGCAGAAGCATAAGTTGCAGACGCTGATGCTAATGTGGGAAATGTTTTAATTTAAAGGTACCTGAAATCACGTGTACTTTTTTAACGAAATAATTTGTCAAACATAAACATAATAATCTGTAACCTTTGAACCCTGGTTTTCTAGAAAAAATAGCTAAATTTTAATTAATTATTTTAATAATTTTATATTATTATTTATATAAAATTTATTACAATATATTTTCTTTTGATTATTTAATATTTAAACATCAACATAGATTAAAACTGCAGTAAAAACATTAATCAAAGAAAAAAATTAAGCAATTAACGGCATTGGTAAATAAATTGCGATAGTGGTGCGATGCAGCGCTCGGCAATATATTTGCGAATTGACAGCGTACATAATTTAAAGCGGTAAGGTTTCGGAAAAATCAGGGATGGCAGGTAATATTTTTCGGAATATACCCGTGAAATCTATTTAAGAAGATTGTAATTTCTTATCGGCGATATATTCGCAGAAGCGAGCGTAGGAAGGAGAACAATGAACGAAATAGTCCGCAGCACGGAGGCGATCATGCGATGCAATTTCGTGTCGACTGTATCCGCGCGCGAAAAGAAAATGCAAATTTCGTTCGGCATATCAACGAAAATAACAATGAAGGTACGAATAAAATATTGCCAATTTAAAGGGCATCTTATTTTCACCGCAAACAATGCGATATCTAGTTAATTTCGACCCCGGCACACTTTGTTGTTGTAGCTGATGCCAGGGCCGTATCGGACACACCCTCTTTCCAGACCTCTTTTGAATATTAAAACTCGTTTTTTGTATTTTTTTCTAATACAAGTACAAAATGGGTGTTTAAAAAAACATCCAGCATAAATATTTACAAACTAAGCAACATACCTACATATAAAGAAAATTATGTCACAAAAAGAAACATATCAAAGAAGACCGTTAAAAATGCTAAAAGGGATTGCTGGAAAGAAAACCTTTTCAGCAAATACCAAAAACTTCTAAAACACGATTAGATCGCTAAAAGAAAACAAGAAGAAGTTTTAAGATATAATAAATCAAAACAATGTAACTAGAACAAATTTTTAATTAATTGTTTTGACTTTTACTTGATGAAACTTCATGTTGATATAATGTTAATATAAACTACACTGTTTGGAAGTTTCACTATTTTATTTAAATATGACAATTGTTTCGCTACACAGTAGCATCTTTAGCATTTAAAACCAACAACAATTTAAGAAATTTCATTAAAAATAATAAAGATAAGAAAAGAAAATATAATAAATCAGGAGTTTACCAATTAACTAGAATAAACGAACATATGATAGTATAATCTGTAACAAGTTTGGAATACAGCATATTCCGCTCGAGTGAAGAGTTTGTCACACGAGCCGAAGGCGAGTTTGACGGTTTCACGAGAGCGGAATATGCAGTTCCAATCGTGTTTCAGACTATACTTTTTCTACGTTTCCAAAAAATACCATAGAAAAATAATTTAATTGGAAGAAAGTTAGGTTGTTTGTTAGATAATAAAAACAGAGATGCCGCCACGAGTGTTTATTCTGTCATCCGATGATAGAATATTTCATTCTGTAACACTTTACGGAATATATGTCATTCCATAGATAAAAGTGATGGAACGGTCAAATTCCGTAATAGGAGTAGAAAAAATCATTTATAAACCACAAAACAGATTCCACCTTTGCAAACCATCTTATAAATGACAACCATAATTTTAATACCAACTTTAAAATTTTACATATAGAAAACAAAGGTATGAAACTGAATTTATTGGAGACTTCGGAAATTAACAAATTAAAGAAAACTGATATTCTCAATGACCAAATAGAAATGACTATTTCCCTCGTCTTAATTTCCACCAATCACAAACGCGCAATTTTGAATTACAAATGGTTTCTAGGTGAAAAAACTGTGTGACAGCACCTGTCAGCAGTTTTTTCGAGTTTACCCGCGGCAAAACTTGACAGCTGTTGTCACCAAAAATTGCAATTTATATTTTAATTGTTAACTGTTACTCATGAAATAGTCAAATACCATTCGGGCATCTAATTTTTCCTGTGAAAGTAATATCATAAGGGCATCTAATTTTTCCGACAAAAATCGAAAAAACACAATGCTAAGTAATATTTTTGAACAAAATGCATTCGTGCAGGTGCAAAAATCCTCCTCTTCGACTCGGATTTTTGTTGCCACCAGCACTCATGCTTCTTGTTAAAATATTACTTAGCAACGTGTTTTTTCGATTTTTGTCGGAAAAATTAGATGCCCTTATGATATTACTTACGAATAATTCCCTGCTATTCAAAAAGTATAGTGTTATATAATTAAAAAGATTACAGAGCATTCCCATAATTATTGTTCTTTTATTGTACGAGCCCTAACCACATAATGTTCGGACACTTCATAATTTATACAGAAATTTTTTTCGTGAATACTATCTCAAAATTATTAGAAGTTATGAAAAATTCAGCTTATTTTGGCATATACCCCTCGAAGCGATTTTTATTTTTAAAAAGTTTACCTTTTATTTTTAGCTTTTAAAAAAAGGCTAACTTTTTAACTTTTTTTTGTATGAGTAAAAAAAGTTATAAATGGACCCATTAAAAAGAGCATAAAATATTATACAAACCCTGAAAATTTGGTAAAAAATAAATAAGTTATAAAAAAGTATAAGTAATTTAAAAATGCTATTTTTAAAGAGTTTTTGCAATTTTCTTAGAAAACGGGAGATTTTGCAGATATATATATCGCTATAACTTTCTTATTATTTATACAATTTTTACCAAATTTTCAGGGTTTGTATAATATTTTATGTTCTTTTTAATGGGCCCATTTATAACTTTTTTTACTCATGCAAAAAAAAGTTAAAAAGTTAGCCTTTTTTTAAAAGCTAAAAATAAAAGGTAAACTTTTTAAAAATAAAAATCGCTTCGAGGGGTATATGCCAAAATAATCTGAATTTTTCATAACTTCTAATAATTTTGAGATAGTATTCACGAAAAAAATTTCTGTATAAATTATGAAGTGTCCGAACATTATGTGGTTAGGGCTCGTATACCGCTAATTTAATCTACCCCCAATATTGTACTAAAAATATTACCTGTAAAACCAATTTATTAATTAATATTAGTTTGTATACAATCTAAAGATGGTACTGTGTAGCGAAACAATTGTCATATTTTAATAAAATAGTGAAACTTTTAAACAGTGTAGTTTATATTAACAAATTATTACTGAAAAAAATGCAGTTAAAAAGGAAGTGAGGAAAATAAAAATACAGGTACTGGCAGTGATAATGGTGAAGATATGCAGGAGGAAAATATAACAATGGGAGAGTTTGAGGAAGCAATAGGCAAAATTATTATTAGAAGAATTATGGTTGAATTATTGATATAGGCATTTGTTATTAAATCTACAAAATTTTTGTTATAATATATATATTATAACAAAAATTATATATATTGTAAAAGGGTTTTATTTCCCGGGGAAAACTTTCCTTTTTAAGCTTGGCGCCACTTACCTTGCTGACTTTCTAATAAAATCTCGGGCGCCAACTTCAATGGGTTTAAAGTGGTTGAAGTTCCACTATATGCGAGGGTAGCTTTTAGGGTTAACAGTGGAGATAAAATTCCAATGTTCCGGGGACTTTATGAATAAATGGTGTGGTTTGGTTAATACATATATTGAAATAAGCCCTCGAATGTACAAAACAATAAATAAAATGGAATATGACTTTACAATGAATAATACGAAAATAAAAGTGGAGTTTCTGTAACAAACAAACAAACAGAAGATTAGTTACAACAACGACGGTCGGTCGGTACTTTTCTCGCTGTCTCGGCTGCTGCAGAAGTAATTCAGAAGTGATCCCTTTGAAGGCGCTGCTCCCACTTATATGCCCTCTGGTCTCCCTCCTATGGCGGGCTGCGCGCTTCTCAAGCATGATGTCAGGATTGGCCAATCACGGCTTTGTGGCAAATTTTATGGTACGACGGTGCTCTCGTTGTCGAGCTCCGCATAAAAACGCTAAAAGGGAATTTCGCGGAAGGGCACAAGTAAACAATCTGGCTACTTTTTGCTGTGCGCTTTGACTATCATACGGGTCATTCCGGTGGTAGCGCTGCATATGGGCTATTCCGGGGTTGTTTATGACTTACGTGAATTAAATCATTTAAATCGGGATTCTATAACACAGGGTATGGGTAGGGAAAAAGTAACTTCGTTACAATATTATATATATATATATAAACTTCTTAAGTAAAGTAGTAACGCCATCAACCTATCCAGCTTTTAGACAAAGTCTATAAAATTAGGTTCTTCAGCGGGACCTACTGTTTAACGTGGAATCCGAACAACGGTCCTCGATAAGTCCTTAGACTCATCTACCGACTATTTTAACAAGCACAACACCCAAGGCTGTGACCGGGGATCTAACCCGATACCGTCGGACGCAGTTTGTCTCGGTTTGTACCTTAACTCACTGCGCTATCCGCGGACCCAAAAACTTCTTATTTAATTGGTGAACAGATTACATTTGGTTGTAAACTTAACATAAAGATAAGTGCACCTGAATTAACATAAAATCTGGTAAATATTTGGTTAAAATGAACAAATATTTTTTTACGGTGCAAGTGATTTTTTAAAAATTTTAAAGTTTTTATCAAATTTTGAGAAATATTATTGGGAGAAAAATAGAAAATGAAAAGAAATTTTTTGTATGCATGATGCTTCTAAAATTGTTTAAATACCACATACACTTGCAAAAAGTTAAAGAATTAACAAGTGTTTGGTCAGAAGAAATAGAAAAAACTGCAAATAGAAATAAATATAGGAAAATCTAAAACAATGATCTTCAACATTAAAGTACCACATAAGAAAAGGAGAATATAAATCAACGAACAAGATTAAGAAATTTTTTTAACGTTTAAGTATTTGGGCAGCATAATCTCGAAAGATGGACGAAAGATGGAAAAATGGATGGAGATATAGCTGGTAGATTAATTTCCATATTTTTATGTTAATATGTAATTATTATTTATTAATATAATTATTATAATCCTTGCCGCCCAATTAATATCTCTGCCCCCGGCGACCACCAGTCTTCACCCTCCCCTAAAGCCGGTACTGGCTTTTAGCTGCGTTCCCTCTGAAAACCCAATTTCCCATTATAGGGTCCAAACAATAAACTTACTGGGTAAATTAATAACTTACCAAAACATTACCAGATTTCATTTATAATCTCAGGGATTCGACCCGCGTAAATAATATCGCCCGATCACAAAAGATCCATCTCACGCTCGCAAATATTTTGTTTTTAAACGCAATCACATAAATTAGGCTTTGATATTGTTTTATTCAGGCATTATATAATCATTTATAACGGTTGCGGTATTTATTTGCGGCTTTGTATTGTCAAATACATTTTAAAACTTTTGATTTATCTTAGACCCGGGCCACGCATTCGTCCCTTAACCTGTTTAATATTAAACATTTTCCAAATAACAACCATCACCAAAATTTATAATAATATTTAAAATTATAATATTTATTGATCCATTCCAAAACATTATGAGATACTTCAAGAAACAAAGAAGAAACTACAATTAAATTAAATTAATTAAATATAAATGTCTTGAGAAGTAAAACTAACTGCATACTAAACTTGTTCTACGATGAATAGAAATACTTTTTTGCAAGAAGAATGCATCATTATAGTTGCCCCTCGTATAGGTCCTATCATAAAATTTGACATCTGTCAGAAGGTTTCAACAAAAAAATATATTTCTTGTATTTATACCATTTTTTTAATATAATATTTATCTATTACAAGACCAAATATTAAATATAAGCTGACAAGACAGTAATAGTGTATTATGTATTAAGATGATAAACGCCATTTTAGTCACAATTAGAGAGCTTTCGAGCGAGTATTTAACTAAATTAGTGTCTAGAAAAGTTTACAAACGAGTTGTATACTATACTTATTATTATATAAAAATAAGTTAAATTAAATATTTGTATAAAGCGACATTTATAAAAAATAGAGTAACTATTCTGGGAAATCTGTATTAACGGGGCACCGGTGAAAATGTCAAAGTTTTATGTGTAAATCAAAACGTATCTCTTGAAAATAGACTAACCATCGGTCACTTTATTTTAACGAATGTATGACATTTTAAAAGTGTCAACTAACTTAAAACAGCCCGTGACTAAAACGCCATAAAGCCACAACTTGTCATTGTGTATTTAAAAGGTTACTTAGTGAAAACATATACGATAATTGGCGTTTCAAAGGAGGGAATAGATTTTTTATTTTATCGTCGACCAAAAACTAATCATTTACAAGCGATAAAATGGAAAGTGAAATAATTTCGGGAAACTAATATAATGGAATTTTATCATCGTTTTTAATACCTACAATGTTTTTTCTATTGCCTAATATGGACGTGTTTAATAAGAAAAATAACAACGTTTCGTCAGGCATTTCGATTAACATTTTGATGCCAATTTGCAAAGCAATTACTATTACATTTGTTTATACATTTTAAACAATAAAAATAATATCAATAGTATATATAAGAACAATTTAAAAAATCATAATTTTATTGTAATTTAAAGATTTTGTGGTACAATTGATCTAATTGTGTTATTTTTAAACTACAACCAGTTGTTTTTAACAGTGACTCATATATTTGCTTGTAATATTTGTAGATTTGTTGACCCCCAAAACATATGTCTTTCTATACTTGCTGGTAAAGTTAAAGACACTTCTCAGCTAAATATTTTCTTTAAGGCAAAATTTCATTTGTTAAACGATACATAAAACATGCAATTACAATAATATATTATTCTAACTATAGTTATTAAAGGTAGAAAATGAATTTAGGTAGATCTGATAGTAGTCGATTTTTTTACAGACTGGGGTATAAAAAACCAGGGGATAATCAATTACTTTAGTAGTAAGTGTTTACAATAATAAAGTATTAATTATAGATTGCTTGAAGATAAACAAGTTTATTTATTTTCGAATTGGGTGAAAATTGTCATTATTGATTTCCTAAAATTTTATTGGAAAGCTTTTGGGAAACAGAAATTGGATTTCTATAATGGACTCCATAAAAGCATGTAAGATATTAGGGATTAATGTTATGTACCTCCAAGCAACCGTTACATATCACAAGGGGTTAACAAAGTTAAGGGCAACTTTTACTTAGATTAGGACGTTTCCGAAAATCAAATTTTACTTTTTGCAAAAGTAACAACTCGCCATTTAGGAAAAATGTTGATTCATCAGAAAAAGGAATATATGCTTAAGAAATACCATTTCTGTTTAAAATATCATATCAAAATCACTGTCAATCAATTCTTGTACGTGTTGTAGTTTATCTGGATGCATTTTTCGGCTTTCACACATCTTAAAACAGTCGAATGACTAACGTCATTTTTACGTGCAACCTGACGTGTAGAAGTGGTTGGATATTCTTGAAAAGCTAATAAAATATTGCCTTTTAGACACAGTTGCCTGAGAAAGTGGTGGTAAATCTGGATGTTTTTCATTAAAAGGGCTTGCAACTTGCTCTTGTGATATGCACATATTACCGTAACCTAGCATCATTAATATTTTTGTTATGTGTCGCATTTTTTAACTAAAATATAAGGTGTTACAGCACTAAAAACAAATTATTGCAATTTTATTAAAACGTTTGGATAAAAGAAAATACTTTAACAAATAAAGCGTAAAATGTTTCACTAATTATAAAAATTTAAACCATGTAAAAAAATGTAAACATTGCAAATGTAAACAATGTAAATTTAAACAATGAAAACCAGACGAACACAAAAACAGCATTAACAAAAATACACAGGTGCTATATAACATGTTAATCAAACAACAACTAAGCGAGAAAATATGAATAGCTAAATAGCGAAAGCCACAGCACAAAAACTAAAGCATATGATAACAATAAAAAATTCATACTTGTAATTTTTAAATAATCACACTGTATTAAAAAATATGTTTACTAAACCCTACTTATGTTTGCTAAAAATGAATTAATCAAAAATGACTAATTGTCATAGCGAAAAAGCAGCCACTAATAATAATTAATATTCTCGGTAATAGCAATTTGTATTCCGAACATTTAGCAATCAATTTCTATGTAAAATTGTCCCCTGAATCCGAAAATGTCATCAAAATTAAGAAAAAAAGAACAGTTTTTGAGATATAGTCAATATGGAATTGACTTTGTAATTAACCATGATATAAGTGAAAAAGTAGCTACTAACACTAGTTTACAAACTAAAAAAAAATTCTGCCCACCATATCCCATTATAATTTTTCCACATATTTTGACCCACTAAACACGAAAATCACACGGAGTATAGCTTGAAATCTAATTGATTGATTTGGTCAAACAAGCCCTTAAATTGAAGGTATTTGAGCCCTCTAAAACTTTATTTTACATACTTTTGATATCGGATAAGTATTTTGACCCTAGCAATTTTAATAACTTAAAAAATTCGTTTTTATGGCAAAAATTGAGGTTGAAAATTTCTATATCGTCCTGGGAAAGGTTCAAATCAAACAAATAATTTCAGTTTGGATTTTTTTCGTGAATCTGACATTTTTACAAAAAAAACAAACTAATGTTGATAAAAAGACAACAAAAATAAATATGATTTTTTTTTAGTGGAAGACCAAAATTCAGCTTTTTGACGATTTTTATTTTATTTCTTTTATTTTATTTCGTAATATGTTTATTTTTTAATGAAAGTTTTTTTACGTACTTTTTTCACCGTTAACATTATATAAAATTTAAATTTGACATGACTCCGCAAACGTGAATTATTTTGTTTCTCGTGTTGGCTTAGTGACATTTAACTGCTATTTTTTGATATTTTAATAGAGTATTTTTATCATGGTTTTATTTAGTTAATAAAAAGTGTAAAATAAGTTTAAGAAGTAGAGAGTTCGAGTGCGTAAATAACCCGCACAATCTGGGCGACGTAAGTGATGAGCACGGAGAAAGTTTTCACCAGCAAATGAAGGCTATGGAATCAAACTGGACTATTTTCGATTTATATCTTTCCCAGAAAGATATGTAAAGTTTTGACCTCGATCTCAGAACTACTGAGCCGATACCAAAACGATACTAGAGATGGCTCAATTACCTTTGATTTAAATGCTTGTTTGGTCAAATCGATCAATTAAAACTCAAAGGATACTCTTAAACGTCAAAACACCTCAGAAAATTATAAAAAAAAATTGAAAATTCATATCTCGAAAACGCTCCCATGAAAAAAAAATTAAGTGTGATTTTTGAGTTTACTGAGCCAAACTACACAAGAAAATAATAGTTAGACATGGTGGGCAAAATGGCTGTAAACTAGTGTAATAACTATAGTAACTAGTCATTTTTTACTAATTTATTTTTAGAGTGTGGGGTTGTTATTTAAGATAAAAGTGCATAATGTGGTGGGTAAAAATGGTGGGGGAGAAAAATTTAAAATTATGATTATAACATTTAAAAAAAACTGAAGTTTTTTCATAAAAATCTTTTCTTATTAAATAACCAATTTTATTCCACTGTATATATACGTACACTTTAAATCATTGCTAATAAATTATTCGTTTAAACTGATTTAATATCATTTAAAATACATAAAAATCCGATTGTATGCGAAAACAAGTAAAAAAGTAATTTAAAAATGCGCATTTTAGTAAACTGCTGTTATTTAAAATTTAACCGTTCCACGTAGGTAAATCCTTTGAATTTCATTTGATTGGGGCGAAAAAAAAAAGATGAAAAAGTAAGCCTAAATTAAAGCTAGGATATGGGGCATTTACTTTTATGTGTACTTTAAGGTGGCTTCCCATTTATTTTATATGTAGGTAGGAGCACACGTATGTGTAAGTAGGTGGATGTGGGGCTGAGAAATTCGATGGAGAACGCGCGAATTAGCGATAAACATGCAAGCAGCGTCTTTGATCCCGGTTTTGTTGTCTGTTAGCGATAGCTGCGAACACCGATGCATGATTTTATGAAAAATTACTTTTTTCTTCGCGCCCTTTCTCAGCTAAAAAGCAACGGGAAATAGAAAATTTGCGCCTTTAAAACAGCTATTTATGCAAATATTTGCAAAATGAGAGTCTTTTGAAATAAGCAATTTTAAACGTGTTTTATATAGGTTTATTTTAATTCAGATAATTTAACAATTTTCTTGATTTATATTATGTTATCCTTATATTTCAGAAGAACCTACAAATAGAAATAAATATATATCTGGAAAATTCCAATAATCCTAGGGGAAAACACTATATATACCATACACAGTAAAACAAATATTTGTTAATTTAAACCAAATATTAACCAGACTTTATGTTAATCCAGGTTCACATAACCCAAGCCGCATTTTAAGTAAAATCGTAGAGCTTTGAGGCAATATTTCTTAATTTAAGTAAATATTTTTTTAAATTAACCTTAAAAATTTACTTTAAAGTAAAAATATTTTTAAAGTTATTAAATAACTTTTATTTACCTATGTTAGTTTCAACACTTCAAAGTATTATGAGGGACGCAATTTTAACGTAAGAATTTTTATTTAGTGGCAAATGTTACTCATTAGTCATAATTTTACGATATTAAGACCACTTTATAACAGTCAATAATTCCTATTCGCCTGGTTATTAGTGGTAATAAATACTATTAATATTGACTAAACAAGTAAAAATAAGCCTAAAGTGAAAAATAAAACTTTGTGGGATTTTTTTTAGGTCGCCATAATGTTTTTTAAGTTGGCATCCATTACTTATCTAAACATTTATATAATATTTTTTCGTAAATATTTTTTTAAAATATAGTAAGGAAAGTTTTATAAAATTTTGTAGGTTTTAAGTTTTGTTGAATTTTTACCCAAGCAATAATTTTTCTTAAAATATTAAGAGGGCATATAATTGTTAGGATGTATCGTGCCTATTTTTATCCATAAAATGTGCGTTTAGTTTTAATGCAAAATAATATTAGTTTTTACAATTTAAGTTATACTTTTTAATTTTTCTCTAGGGTGGCCTTTACTAAGTACCATTTTGTAAAATATAAATTAAAAGAACAAAGAAATTACGAATGTCAATGTTACAGAATTTACAGTAATTAAAGCGTTATTTTTACGTAAATTTGAAGTATTTAAATTGTTTTTATTACGTTATTTACTTAGTAGATCAAAAAGGTTATTAATGTGAGTAAAATAACGAAATATACAATTTCCTAAATTTAGTAGATTTTCGTTTCTATATCGTTTTGGTTAACCGTAAAAAATACTTAAAGTTGACTTAGTAGTAGTAAAATAATTACAAACCTCTAATTACAAAAAATTATGTTAAAATTTTACAAAATAAAATTTCACAAACTACAAACTCATGATAACAAATCTAATTTTTATAATAGTAAAGGAACTTACTGCTAAATGTCCGGGATACAATTTGCTGTTGACTATAGTATGCTTTTTTACTATAACATTTTTGAATAATTCATAATATTTTTAATATTTATATTATATTATAATATTATTTCCAATGCAATCTACCCAGTAAACTTTGATGAACTATATCGTAAAAGAAAATACATTGTGGAATAAATAATAATTATAATTTTTGTAAAGTGCCATAAATTAGTGATTGATAGAGAAAGTTATTAACTACCATGTTCGTAATTTGCAAAAAGGTGGTAAGTAATTATTTAACTAAATAATAAAGGTTACTACATTTTTGCTTAACACGAACATTTTAGTTAACACCTTCAATTGGACGATCATGATTATAAAGATATAATTTTAATTTTTGAAAGAAATGGTTGTTTTTGCGGAATAAAAGCGATTTTTTAGGTCACTTTCTGTTCCAACGTGGTTTTTTTGGTAGGTACTAAAAAATATTTTTTCTACGACCACTATGTAAAAGTCACATTTCCTATTGGCATCGTTGCTTAGAAAATGAATCTTTTCATTGGCAAGGCAAAACACGAATGTAAAGTGACATTTCTGTGTGAACAGGTATGTTTGAAAAGAAATTAACAGCATCGTTTGACATTCGTTTCAAAATTTGTATTGTATTTGTGTTTGTATAATAAATTATAAATTTTAGTGCCTTTATTTAAATTGATAAGGTAAGTTTATTGATTTTAAGTAACTTATACCTTAAAAATTAAAAGAATAAGATTAAAGAATTTTAACAGCTGTCAAACACGTTTTTAGGTTGTTTTGTTTTGTATTTGAATATAATAAAAAATAAAAGGGTCGTAGAAAAAACATTGTGTTTCACTTGTGAGAAAAGCTTTATTCAAGCTCGTGTTAACTTGCATGAAAAAGTCGCTTTTCAACACTTGTAAACAAATAACTATTAGTTTCCTTAAAGTTTTCTTTTACCCAAGCATAAAAAAATTGATTTTTTAAAGTTCCCATCAATTCCATCACATGGGCTCAGCTGGGATACCAAATTTAAAAACTGTTGGAGTTTAACAAAAAAATGTTTAATAAATATAGTTGCTATTTACTACATACTTTCGAAATCATAGTTAAAAAACTCTTATATTTTTTTAAGCCTACAGTACTTTACTTTTTGTTTAGATTAATTCTAATAAACATAAATTGGTTATAATATTTTTCCGAACCGAAATTTCTACCATATTAATAAGTAATTAAATGAGGATGAAAAGCCCGAAACCTGCAAATGGATTTTAGCCTTCGTCAATACATTGATTCAAACAAATATTAGATTAAATTGCCTAGTGAACTGTTTGTCCGAAAATGCTGCCTTTCGAAACGCTACACATTTATACCAATAATTAGTTTGCTTTATCTTATTAATATTTCTAATTCCAATTTGTTGTATTAATACAAAATCCAATTACTTTATGGAGAACATTAAAGCAAGTTATAGACGACATGATTTTTTAGTCTGGGTTCTAAATTAACTCGTTTCTGAACATTTATGTGTTGAATATTTGAAGATTAAAACTTTTTGTGAAAAATTGTTTAATTGAGTAATAATGAAACATATATTTTATCGTACAAGGATAAATTTAATAAAATTACAAAACTTATAAAAACAAAATATATGTTTTATACGCTAAAGAAGCATCGGGTTTTCGCAACGCGCGCGCCATCTGGTGGCGCTCGATAACATTATTGGACAAGTTTTGTCAATAATACATTTAAAGCACAAGAACTGTACATTATTTTTAAATAAATAAGTAGTTTTTTCAAAAAAGAGAGGAAGGCAGAAGTCTTACTTGACACATTTTGTTCGCAAAGTTTCAATTGCACAGCTAAATCGCGCACGTTATTTGTTTTTTGCGTTGCAAGTTAAAACTAAAAAATATTGGTTTAGTACTCGATTTCGATTTATTATTCCTTATATAATTGATTAAGAAACTCAATATAAGCATATATATGTATAGTTACGTTAGTGTGTATATTTTATCTTAGTGATCATGATGAATTATGGTGTTTTTCTACTCCTATTGCATATTATTGACATTATTTGTTTTTTTTAAATAATGGTAACAAATTTAACCGCCCGGCCTTATAACGGGAATATTGAACTCATTATTCACGTTGTTAGGCATCAGTGATTGGCTGATTTCAATATTCACTGTTATTTGAACCAATCGGGTTTTAAATTGAGGAAAGTAAGGTTAAAAGATGTCAGATTTGTTTATATATACATACGAGTATATACTATCTTTAAAATAGGGAAAAAGTGAGGTTATAATAAATTTTGATATCAATGAAAATTACTTATTTGGAGTAGAAAAAGCATAGTATTACACTCGAAATAATGCGCATTATTTAATCGGATAATTTACGCAAACCTCATCCTTGTGAATAATAGCCTGTATTATCTCTCGTATAATAATATACTATTTTAATTTTATAGGTAATTTAAGAAATGAATAGTTGCATTTTCATGTTTGGTGCAAAATTAACTAATGATAACTTTACCTAGTATAATTTATATTTAAGTTTTTACATTTTTAAGAAATCTAACAAAACATAATTGTTGTACTAACATAACCTTAAAATCAAATATTTTTATTTATTTTTTTATTAAATAACTGCATAGATTTTAAAATAGTAAACAACAAAATATATTTAAGTATTCATGCATGGCAACATTATATTATATATGTATAATACATAATATAATACCCATTTTTGGTATTTTATTGTTGAGTTAAGAATTTCTCAATCAACGCTTTTAATAATGCATAACGCTATTTGAATTTGGATGACTTATGGCGGGTTTATACAACTTCATATCATTAATTTATTTCATAATTCACATGTTAGTGCATAAGCATAAAAGTTAAATCGTGCACGATTTTACTGTTTCATAGCAGATAGCATGCTGTCTGCTATGAAACAGTAAAATAGTAAAACAGTAAAACAGTAAAACAGTAAAACATTAAACGATTTTATACGTAACTCACAATTTAGTTTTTATTGAATAACCTTGAAAGTTCATAAAATTTAACTTTTAAGTAGTAAATTATGAATTATAAATAAGATTGAACAGCGCATGTGCCTACAAATTTCACTCTCCATTGTTTAAAGTTATAATTAATAAATATTGTGTTTTGTGATTGTGCCTTAAAAATAAAACATGAGTTTTGGGATTTGGGATTTTGTGTTATCAATATTGTCAATAAAAAAAATAAAATATATATTAAATTAATGAATTGTATAAACCAGATTTTAAAGTTATGTATTATGTATTAAATTATGCATTAAATTCACAATTGAGTTATGAAATAAATTGTCCACTAAATTATCAATTGTTTGTTTTATGATTTTTACTGAATTAAAATGTTTACATTTAAATTGTAACATACGCGTTTGACAGCTGATTATTAAAAGTTTTAGTTTGGTTACGTTGATAATGGCCACGCGGTGGCGCTACTAGCGATGCTTCTATAGCGATTAGTAAAAAGAAGGTAATATCCAGAAAAAGAATAAAACATTTTTACAAGGTGTAAACCCTCAATTTTTACATTATAGAAAATTTCCAAAGCATTTCTTATGGAATTTTACAGCATTTTAGCAGTTTAAATATTGATTGCCCGAATATTTTTACTTTTCACCCATGTATTTACGGATTTATCCGATCCATAAACATAAAATACGGATTGGATTTGAATACATTGTAGTAAAACTTTCAACAAACTTTACGCTGGCAAAAATCAATAAGGTATTTTTTCCGATCGCAAACCCGCACAAGTTAAAATTAAACCCAGTTTATTGCTTTTTGCTTCCCCTTTTTGCCTTTTTGCTCTTTTTTAACTTTTTAACTTTTACGTAGGAAATTTAAGTTTCTTTTAATTAATAAAAATTTAAATATTATATAACGGGTGAAGTTTCTGGGAACGGCAAAGGATACCAATTTAAAATTTTAATAGAGTTTATAATTCGATTTAGGCCATTTTTCCAAAATATTTTAAACTTCTGGTATTACCGAAATGCGCGTCAAACAAAAATAGCCTATAATCTTTTTGTTATTATAATAACAAATAAGTTATAGACTATAGTTTTTCTTACATGCAGTTGAAATTTTTGGAATCTTAAAACCATGTTTAACAGATTTTATGTCATTGTTTTTTTAAGTTCTTGACAAATTAACTGATGATTATATTTTTTATTTTAAATGTAACACCCGGTATGTTTTTACTTAATCAAAAGGGAAATTAAAAACCTTCTGATTGGTGTAATATTTCCTATACCTAAAATAAATAATTTCAGAGATATTAAACAATTTTATATCAAGCTTGTGAAATTCCACAGGTGAGTTAATACAGCGATATCAATGGTGCCCACGTAATCTGTAATTGTTCAAAATTTAATGGCGTCAATTTTTCTGATTGTTATAAACTCATTTTGGTCCAATTCAGTGTTATGTAAAGAAAATTACTGATAAAAATAGCAGTCAGTGACATTACATTTATGATGGACTGACATGTCAAAAAAACATTATTCGCTGATTTTCTAAAAATTTAATAATCAACAAAGCTGTAGGATGTCAACCAAATGAGGCAATAGCTTATTGGAGACTAAAAATAAAATTTAAACTTTGTTGTAAATATATATGGATTGTTTTGTTAACAAAAATAATGTGTAACTGTAGTAATTTATTAATAGTATATTAAAGAACTAATGTCATAAGATGTCATTTTGTCTAACGCGGACAATTTATAAAACGAGCGACGAAGAATCGAGTTTTGTAATGGACGAGTGCGACAAAAGGTCTTATGACATGAGTTCTTTATGCTATTTTATCTATTTTGCAAAAATTCTATATAAAAAATTAATTTTATACCTTAAATTTAATTTGTTCGAATTTTACTTTAGATAGTTGGTATCACAGTAATTGGTTTGACAGTTAATGTCAAAATCGATTCGTCATGCCGTCCTTAATTTACTTATTTACAATAAGCGGCTGTTAATGATTAAGAAGAAGAAAAGGATTTACTTTGGTGTTAAACTAAATTTATTACTAGAAAAGTTTCGTAAGTACTAGAAAAATAATAAAAATATTATAATCAATATGCAAAATTTTATGCTGTTTAAAGTACAGCAAACCTATAAAATCAAAATTTTGGGTGGGATAAAGTATCTTATTACAGCACCGAAAGCGGTGTTATAATGAATTCATTATGAAAGCATAATAGATAAATGAACATTATTTTAAGAAGCATTTTCATTACTGTCTACCTAACTACTATATAATAAATATTCAAATTGGCTTCCATTTACATTCATTAATGAATGTAAATGAAAGCCAATTTGAATATTTATTATATAATAATTATTATTTTTACATTAGATGTTGCTCTTCTTAACTCTTCTGGGTATGATTCTTGAAAAGCAGTCTAAACACTGCTTCAAACTTATTCTTTCAAACGCAGTAGAGTACGCTCAGTGTACACTTAATTTTTTATAGTTCACGGACATAGTAGGTATAGTTTTTTGCTCACATATTCACTACAATGAGTTTACTGGAGCAGTCTAGCTGGTACCAGCATACTACACTTGTTTTAACGTTAACTGCTAGACTGTTACAGGTAATATTTCTAAATATTTTTGACTATTTAATGCCTCATCGTATTACATTATATTGTGTTGTCAAATTTTACTTTAAAATTAAATTTTTTGGTTAAATGTGGATTTAAATCTTCCTGAAAGTGATTATATTTAGTATTGAAAATACCTTCACTGAAAAATAATGCTGAATCAGTACAAGTTATTAAAAAAAAATCATTTTCTTCAATTTTTTTTATCGCAACAAACTTATTTACCAAAAAGTTATATACTAGTTTTGGACCCGCATTTATAAAAATTTAACTAAAAAACTTAAGAACTATTGACATATTACTTAAAATTTAATGTAGAATTATAAAATATAAAAATACATGTTACTTTCGGTAAAACTGAACGTGACAATTTGTTAAAAATATTAAAAGAAGTCTATATCTGATTATAAACACTATTAAAATTTTAAATGGATCAAAAACTTCTAATGGACCATTATCTGAAACATGAAATCGCATGCATATAAATAAATCCAAGTAATAAGAGTATATAATGTATCATTAGCAAGTATTTATTAAAAACGAGTGTCTAGAGAAGTTTATAAATGAGTTGCATCCTTTACTTTATCTACGACGAACACAAAACAGATTTTAAAGCCAATATTATTTGTTAAACATTATTTCAAAGATTGTATGACATTTGACAACTGTCAACTAAATTAAAACTAACATCAGCCCGTGACTAAAAACCTGTTGCTAACTTTATCCCGTGACTAAAGCGCCATAAAGCCACAACTTATCAATGTGTATTTAAAAGGTCACTTAGTGTAATGGAAATAAATTATATTATATAAATTATATTGATGAACAAGTAACTTATTCTGTTAAAAATAGATATTTGTTTGCAAAATAGATCTCAATCCCCTAAACCGAAACACATTTGTCTTGATAAAAGTCCAAAAGAGTATCATCAGTAAAACGGAAGGATATGGGACCAGTTGTTGATTTGTCAATTTGCATTCTGTCTACCAATCTACAATTTCGACTTGAGTACGTAGTTACTGGCGGAAGTTTAACCAGAATTTTCCTCTTTAAGAACGTGAAGATAATTCTCTATTCACAATTTTCCTTTCTCTATCTATTTATTTAATAAGGCTATGTTAGCCTTATTAGAATCACAAATCGGGTATACTGTAAGAGCTTTTTTTACCTGTTAGATAATGAACTACGTAAAATAGAAAAAATAATATTTTTTTACAATAAAAGTATAAGGGTGATTCTACAAAAGTTGGACAACTTGTTATCATCAGTCAATAGGGTAGGTATTTTAATATTTTTTGTAAATATTTTAGTATTAAAAAAGATCCAGTTTTTTTAACTTGTCCACCCAATTTTATTGTATTTTTTTAAAAACAAGTTTGTAGAAAAACATAATAAATATTCAAAACATCAGTACCTTGGCGTGTCACAACTCATGAATCAAATATTTGAGTGATTTTATTTTAAAATATTTTCAATTTATGTTAAATTTTCCAATTTCATTACAAACTATAAAACATTAAATATTGTATTTTTCATATTTTATCATAGATTCGAATAATAGCAATTTTTAAAAAATTGATAATCTTTGTACTCACTTTTACCCGTCAGTTCTGTGTCCAATGTAAAAATTCAAAATTCCTGCGAAATATTGAAGTTTAAACGTCAAGTCCTCGTTTTAACTCAAGTGTTGGTAAAAATTACCTACAGAGCCCGCCCTTTGCACGACAGTCCTCTTGAAAACAATGCAAGCGGCGAAGTTGTGGTGAATACACGTATAGTTCCAGTCAAAATTTCAGTACTGCGGTGAGTAGTTATTTTCTTACGTATATATATTTCATTGTTATTTATATAAGGCTAGTTGTGATTTGTTGATAAGTAACATCCCCTAATAAAAAAATCAGTAAAATACTTAATTCCGGATTATAATCTCAAATTTGTATCCCATTCATCAGTACCGTGTCGTCAGTTCCGTGTTCGATGTTTTGGTTATTTTTTTTTCGCAAACTTCAATTTAAATTCTGGTTGCACAGAACTTGTTTATTTATTGTCATTATACACACATATATATTTCAGAAACTGTTTGAAAAAGTGACTGGCCCGGTCTGGAACAGTATATTTATTATATTATCTATGTTCTCATAACAAAATACTGTTTAATTTAACTATATAAACAAAATGAGGTCAAAAGTTGCCCAACTTTTGTAGAATCACTCATAAATATTTTTAATATTTTGACAAAGTTATTATGAAATTTACAAATACTTACAAAACTAATTTTCTTATAATTGATTTCACTGTTTTCTTGTTTCTTTGTTAGTTATTCTTTCGCTATTACGAATAATTTAGGACGTCATTATTGCACCAAATGGCTGAAGCCCTCTGGCAGCTAGCACATTAGCTGAGATTATTTTTTGTTTTAGTCTTGTTTAATCCTGCTAATAACCTTTATAGTGGCAGAAACTGGTTTAACGGTTGGCAACATCTGTTATATGACGGGTGACAGATGGAGTGTCAGCGAATCTAATAGTCCGACGTCGTCCCAAACATACAGTGCGGTCTGAAACTTAGTTACTGCGGAAAGAGCTCATGGATCAGGATGCTCTTCATAGCCAAGACGCCATCATGCCCCGAACTGATGCCAAAGCTACTAAGTTAATTAAATTGCTTTATGTAATTGCTGCAATTACACGAGTTAAATTATCATTTATATTACTTTAAATTAATTTTGCAGGGCTCTTTTACAGTTTAAAAGCAAAAAGTTAATGGATAATTAATTTAATTTAACTTTTGTTTAAAGTTATTTTTTGTACAGGATAATTTATAAACTAATACGATCAAAAAAACAAGGGATGTAAATTTTTAGGAAGTTATGTTAAAACATGTTTTTAACATATTTTAAATTTATAAATGAAGTAATCACAAACTTTCATGCAAAAATTTATCGTGGTAAAGTGAAGCTTTTTAACCATTCATGAACTAATGCATTCATATCTTGATAAATGAAACGCTAACTTTACACTTTATGTACATTGCAGGTAAATGTTTTAATAGCTATTCTTAGCAAATTCTTTTAAAAAACAATAATGTCGACCATAATTTAAAAATACTTACTAAATATATTTTAAATTTAACTACATTAAAAATTGAGCTGTAAATAAATTTATTAGAAAACATATTTCTGTACCTCAGAGCCAAACTTTATTTTAGCTGAATTTTTATATGTAATCATAATTTTATTTAAAGGAACCACAAAGTATCGATTAGTATATGTTTTGATACGTTACATGTAAAAATTTGTAAAATTGTGGAAGTAGGTACTATGCTCCACACCTCAAAGTCCCACCACGTGACCACGTACGGAACGCAGTCTTTTGAAAATTTGGAATTTAAGGCTTTTCAGGTTATGTATCTGTCAAAGTCAATGAAAGAAATAATATTTATAATGTTACCGCTTATGTTTAAGCGTTAGAAGTTAACAAATCTTTATAGTATCACAATAACAATGGTTGGTTTAAGAATTTAGGAATATAAATACTGCATTTAATGAAATTCCAAAGTGTAAGGTGCAATATAAGTGATACATTTCTTTATAAAATAGTTTTAACTAAACAGCATTTATTAAAAAAATCTAACTTTTCTATTATGAAATAAGAATATCTGTATCGAAGGTAGGTTAATGTATTAGAACAAAAAATATCATCTAATTTTGTATTTTAAGGTTGGAAAATCTATTTTGACCAAAATAAATAAGTGGATTATTTGGAAGATTGTGTTAATATGGTTATAAATAAATATAGGTATACTAATTAATTGTTGAATATGGTTCAAATTAAATTAAAGATTTTATACTTCTAATGACAAAACTTGTGCATACCTCTCGGCATACCTACTTTAAGTTAGATTATAAGAAAACAAACAATTTTTAGAGAAACTTGCAATGTGAAAATATTTAATACTCCCATGACATGTGATTTATTAAAATTTTTAAAGTTATAATGATTTTTCGATGTAGATCAAGTTCAGTCAAAGCTCTAACTATTTGTATTGACAAAACTTTATGTAGGTACACTTTAAGCTGGATAAGAAAAACTACCACATTTTTAAATACCATATTATACAGTCTTTTAAATAATCCATAATACTTATTTATTTTGGTCAAAATAATTTTTTCTAACCTTACAAATTACAAAATTAGATGATATTTTTGTTATAATATATTAACCTACCTTTAAAACAAATATTCTTATTCCATAATAGAGAAGCTAGATTTTTTTTAATAAATGCTGTTTAGTTAAAATTGTTTTATGGAGAAAAACAGATATTTGGACCAAATGCACAAAAATATTACTTATTTGGCACCATACATTTTAGAATTTCATTAAATGCAGTATTTATATTCTTAAATTCTTAAACCATCCATTGTTATTCTAATGTTATAAAGATTTATACATTTTTAACGCCTAAACATAATATTATTTCTTTCGTTGACTATACTTTGACAGATACATAACCTGAAAAGCCTTAAATGCCAAATTTTCAAAAGACTGCGTTCCGTACGTGGTCACGTGGTGGGATTTTGGGGTGTAGAGCATAGTACATGCAAAGATAAATCTAATAGGTAAAATTTATATTTACAGAGACTGTATGTAATTTATTTTTTCATTCCGATTTCCACTGTTTATTGGATTATAAAATATACATAACTTTATTTTTAATAAGTCGTTGATTATTCATTTGTATTAAATTATATTAAAATTAATAGTTTAAAATGGATGTATTTATGTATTGTTTTTTACAATCCAAGTAATATTTGTACCATCTTATTGTTTAATAAAATAAACTATTTATTTTAACAATAATAAACTTAAAAAATACAGTTTAAGGGTTAACTAATTATAATAACAATTATTACAAGTATAAAGTAAGGTTAGGAGCCCAGAAAAACAAATTATTTAAAAATCATCCTCCGATCAAAGTCAAAGGAAATAAAGATATCAAATAAATTTATGAGAGCATTTTTCCATATCAATATTCCGATGAAATCGAGTGATTTCACTTGAGAAACAGCGAATAAATACATATAGATGGGTGTCTGGAAAAGCCTGCACAAGCAATTTAGCATTTAGCAGCCCTCATCTGTTTAAATGAACGAAAAATACAATAACACACACACAGTCGATGGATTCTGGGAATCGCTGTACGTATGAAATACACAATAGAAGTCAAAGGGAAAACGAGAAAAATATATCCGATACCAGATGTTTCTAAACAATTTCATTCGAGTTATTGCATATGCTTACTCATTTTTTGCCCGTTCAATCGTAAAGCGCTTCATCGTTTACTCACAGACATGAGCTTATGATAATTGAATTTTTATTAGATTTAAAAATCGATATCAAATTCTTATAGGCTCGATTTTATCAACAAACACAAGTGTTGCAAAAATGGCGAATGCGCCGGGATATTGATTGAGTAAAAATGCAAAAAAATGTAAAAATAACAACAAATTAATAATGTGTCAAAAATAATTTGATTTAGTTAGTTTTTTTACTTTTTAAATTAAAAAATAACAAAAACAACCCTTTTAGGAAACACAAATAGCATGACAACAGCGAGAGACAAGGGCTTGCAGTTGTCGTAGAAGAATGTTTATTTTTTTATACTTTTTTAATGTATTTTTTTAAAAGCACGTTTGTAGAAAAACATAATTAATATTTAAAACATCAGTACCTTGGCGTGTCACAACTCATTAATCAAATATTTGAGTGATTTTATTTTAAAATATATTCAATTTATCTTAAATTTTTCAATTTCACTGCAAACTATAAAATATTAAATAATGTATTTTTCATATTTTATCATAGATTCGAATAATAGCAATTTTTTAAAAATTGATAATCTTTGTACTCACTTTTACCCGTCAGTTCTGTGTCCAATGTTAAAATTCAAAATTCCTGCGAAATATTGAAGTTTAAAAGTCCTCGTTTGTTGGTGTGTTGGTAAAAAATTACCTACAGAGCCCTTTGCACGACAGTCATCTTGAAAACAATGCAAGCGGCGAAGTTGTGGTGAATGCACTTATAGTTCCAGTCAAAATGTCAGTACTGTGGTGAGTAGTTATTTTCTTAGGTATATATATTTCAATGTAATTTATATAAGGCTACATGTGATTTGTTGATAAGTAGCATTAATTAATAAAAAATATTAGTAAAATACTTAATTCCGAATTATAATCTCAAATTTGTATCCGTTTCTTCAGTTCCATGTCGTCAGTTCCATGTTCGATGTTTCGGTTATCTTTTTTTCGCAAATCATATAAATTTGGTGTGGGTCCCATATCTAATAATTGAGATATCGGTATACCCAAAATCCACCAGCCGCCACTGATGTGTGGTATTATTTGATTTTACGATATTTAATGTATAATATGCTCAAAGTTGCAATAAACGCTTACTACTTAAGTATTTAATTATCTTCCAGGCTGCAAAAAAAATTAAGAGCAATCAGGTAAATTTTTTACATCCTAGTCTGTAAAAATCTTCTGGCAGCTCTATATATACATTTAAATATTGTTAGTACGTTTTATATATTGTTTAAGAAATAAAAGTGAGCATTGAAGATAAAATGTGGAGCAAACATGCTAAAACCGATAAATCCATTTTTACATTTTAAGAGGATAGTACCAATTCTTACTAATTTTGGTAAACTTTTTTAACTAAGCACAGAATTTTAAGTAAAAACCGAGGGATAATCCAACATTCCCTTTTAATAGTTTTTAAATATTTGGGGCACTCTGCTGTACACATTATTGGCTAATATTTCAAAATAAGTTTAAATGGATTTATCGGCTTTTGATTATTTGCTCCATAAATGTTGCTTCCCATATTCGGCTGAGAAGTGTCTTTTGTCGACCTTTAAACTTTGAGGTTAGCATAGCCTTATGACACAAATAATTATTATTATATCAATAGAAAAATAAAAAATTATAAAATAGTTTTTTGACGCCAATCTTGAAAATAATTGAATCGGTGAGATTAAAGTCCAAAAGTATAAATTTTGACAAAATTTTAAAAAAAATCAATTTTATAGTACTAAATGCATTTTTGTGGGAATATTTTAACTATATTATAAAATTTAATGTTCATATTCTGTAAAATGATTTATATCTTCTCACAATGTATTTTGGGTGGAGTACCCATAAGAACATTATTTTTACTTTTAATGCCAACAAATTGCTTCTATATCTGATTATAACGGTTGTTAGTCCATTTTTAAGGATGAAATTTGGATTTTTTTCAAAGGAAAATTTGACAAACTGGTTTTGAAATTTTGAAAGCCGACAACCAATTTTGGTTACCCTAGTTTTGTGTAGAAATCTCTGTATTTAAAAATTTAAATAAATTATTTTTATAATAATGTTAGTCATATAAAAGTATAGTATTCAACTTTTCTAGACAATCATTTTTACACTCGCTCAAAATCTTCGCTCGTGCCTAATTAAAATTCGTAACAAAAATGGCGTTTATCAAACATGATACATATTGTCCTATAAGACCCTTCTACAATAATTATTATTAAAAATATTTAAATATTCGATAAAATCATTGGATAAAATATAACACGTTTTAAATGTTTAATAATAAAAAACATTTAATTAAATAGTAATTTTATTCAGGATTTAATGGTCTAGTCCGTGTAAGCCAGTTCGGGGTGTAAATGACCGTATTACGAATAATAATAAGATAACACCCTATTCACACCCTATAAGATATTATAGATAAGGAAGGTACAATGGTCGGGTAAGGGTCATTATTAAAAGACGTTTCAGCCAATTCTTTGTTTTCAAAGGACTAGTTTAACTCACTTATCTAAAAACGTGTCATGTAAAGCTTTGCACCATCATACGTATTATGTTTTATCTACTAACATTGCATAATATTGTTTATTTTTGTATACAATGATAAACATTATAAGTTCCCTGCAAAACAACGGGAATAATGAACTTAATATTTACATTGTAAGGGCATCAGTGATTTTAATATTCATTGTGATTTGAAGCAATCGGGTTTTAAATTGGGAGAAGGCGACTATAATAACATTTAAAATTGGTAAAAAGTGAGGTTAAGCATTTGACAGAAGTCAGATTTTATTTATTTTATTTGAATACATAAAACATTATTATATAAGAGATAATGAAGGCTATTATTCACGAGGATGTAATACTATACTTTATCTACTCCAATGAGTAAATAATTAAATGATTTTAATAATTAAATAAAATCTGACATCTGTCAAATGTATATTTAAAATTCGATTGGTTCAAATCACAGTAAATATTGAAATCGGCCATTCACTGATGCCTAACAACGTGAATATTAAGTTCATTATTCACGCTGTTAAGAGGGGAATGCATAATGGTTATAATAATATACGAAAAAACCCAATATTATGCAATAGGATGATAATATACTTGTATACCTACTATTAAATAAAAACATTAATATTTTATGAAACTCTCATAAATATTAAAAATATCAAAAAAATTTACTTAGAAAGTAAATAAAAAAGATGTTTAAATTGTTATTTGACGAATTTTGAAAACAGTGTAACAAGTATTTTAAAACATTTTGTATGATATAAAAAATATATGCTTTGTATAATTTATTAATATTAACCCTATAAAGTCACATTAAATTCTTTATTATCTAATAGCAGGTAAGTTGGGATTTCTGGTACCCCAGTTAGCTAAAAAATATCGGGAATTTTCGTTTTTTTGAAACAAATATTTATTTATTCGTCTACATTAATATTGTCGCCTTCAAAATGGTCCCTATTTTATATTATGCACATGTGTCAATACTCGAAACTTTTCTAATACTCGATCTTTGTGATAGCCTTTAGTTCTTTCAGCGATGCGCTTTTAATGTCATCTATGCTTACAAAACAACGGCCCTTTAAGGTTTTCTTTATTTTTGGGAATAGGAAAAAGTCATAAAGAGGCATGTCTGACGAATATGGAGGCTGGGGCATCATTTTGTTTTTGGCCAAAAATTTTCAAAATTTAACTAGAATACATAAAAATATTATAACCAATATGCAAAATATTATGCTGCTTAAAGTATAGCCACCCTATAAAATCAAAATTTTGGGTGGGATAAAGTATCTCATTACAGCACCGAAAGCGTTTTTATAATGAAGTCATTATGAACGCAAAAAAGAAAAAAGTATACAAACATTTATTTAAAAAAATGGCTTTTTCTATGTGGTGTTTTTTAGGGTTAAATTAAATTATGAAAAGCTTGTGTAATTTACCACCCTTTCTATTAACCGAATACTGCTGAAACAACGTTGTAAGTGCCATGGAAAAATATGGTTAAACGCTGTGTTATCGCTGAATAATGTTTTATGTAGGTATTGAGACAATAAGCCTTTTCTGTCTTTTTATGTAAAATCAAAATGAAAGTGGGCATATGCCTAAATATATATATGGGTTAAACTTTTATTTAAATCAACAGAAAACAAACAGCATTTCTGGATTGTCCACAAACTCATTTATGATACTCAACGGTTCCAGCAAAGCATTTAATTTTCATCCTTGACATAATAATTATTCAAAAAATTTGTAATAACACATTAATTAATTTGTATTAATTAAAACATTAAATCCCAAATATTGCATATTATTTAGTAATTGCGATGACGTTTACTTTAATCAGTGATACACAAAAGAAGATTTAATTTAACGTACAGCTGATTGGACACATTGTTAAAATTATAATTTAATTGCAATATCATGACATAAAGGAAGCGTGGAATTCCAATTGTAAATTGTTTAATATAAATTTAACAACAGTGCAAATATCAGAAAATTATAATATTTTCAAAACAATCTAGAATCGAACAAACAATCGCATAATGTGTTTAATTCATTGTTCGGCACAGGAATTCGCAAACAAAACCGAACCGATTTTGAATCTTTATGAGCGTAATTGCAATTATAAATTTACACATAAAGTTATCATTTGACATATTTATTAGTGCTATGTTTACTTGCACTTACAAATGGTTTCTTATCTTTACAAACTTATTGGGTTAAACAGTGTATTTGTCTTTTTTATCGAACAAGAATGAAAGTTTCATTAATTTTTCTATTTGGAGACTTGTTGCTGCAGACTAGATAATAATTTTTTAAGGGTTAATTTAGGCACGCTGAATCAAAAAATAACCATAATTTTTTCTAATAAGATCTTTTTAGTAATATTGTAAAATAATTTCTTTAATGTGCAAATTCTAATTTGTAATGGTAGTACCTACAAAAATTGTAAATAGTATATTAGACAGGAGAGGAAAAACCCATAAACGAGCCGAGTTAATTTATGTAGGTACTGTAAGGGTTCTGTGGTATATAAATGTTAAATTCAAATTTGGTGCTATTTTAACCAGGGAAAATTTAAATAATCCACCAAAAATAATAGTTATTTTATGTTTTAAAAACCTATTGAGTTTCAAAATTTTACTTGTTTGTATCTAAACGTGGAAATGTTAGTGGGATTCGTTTATGTCCTGTAAATGTGATAAATGTGGATTAATAAACTATTATTATTATTATTATTATTATTATTATTATCTTACTTGAGTGGCCGGAAAGTTTAAAAATAGAATTAAAAAAGAAAAGCAGAATACGATATACTTCTGTAAAAAGTTTGTGAGAACTATATTATAATACGAGGTGTGTTCAGAAAATATCGGGAATTTTCGTTTTTTGAAAAAAATATTTATTTATTCGTCTACAATAATGTTGTCGCCTTCAAAATAGTCCCCATTGGATATTATGCACATGTGCCAGCTCTCCTTCCAATACTCGAAACACATCTAAAACTCGATCTTTGGGATAGCCTTTAGTTCTTTCAGCGATGCGCTTTTAATGTCATCTATGCTTGCAAAACGACGGCCCTTTAAGGTTCCCTTTATTTTTGGGAATAGAAAAAAGACAGACAGAGGCATGTCGAATATGGAGGCTGGGGCATCATTACAGTATTGTTTTTGGAGAAACTGTTGTTCAAAATTTAACAATTTTGGAACAAATTTTGCTGCCACGCGTTTCATACCCAAAACATTCGAAAAAATTTCATGAGATGAGCCAATCGATATACCAACATCATCAGCGACTTCTCTGATGGTTTATAACCATTTCTTCCACTTTTTCCATGTTTTTATCCGTTGTTAATGTGCTTGGGCGTTCGGGGCGTTCGTCATCTTCAACGTCTTCACGGCCATCTTGGAAACTCTTATACCACTTGTAAACTCTTGTTTTACTAATAGCAGACTCACTAAAGGCCTTTGTTAACATTTCACGAAATTAATTTCATTTTTTAAGCAAAATTGGATACAAATTTCTTTGATCCATTTCTTTTAAAGAACGAAAATCGCCGAGCTCATAAAACACGTCTGACCTTGGCGGATGCCACAGACAAAGTAAACGATGAAAACAGCTAAAGTTTGTATCATACTTCGGGGGCATGTATACCAACATAATAAAGAAAATTTTATGATAACCGGACCCTCCGAACCCGCGAAATTTAACAATTCTCGTTATTTTCTGAACACACCCCGTACAAGTATAGTTGTGATTTTAACCGCCTGCTATAATTAAGTACTCTCTAAAAATAAATGTCAAAAATGACTAATTACCACAGTTATTAGTGACTGCTTTTTCACATACCATGGTATCCCCAACATTTAGATTAAATTCTTATGTAAAATTGTCCCCTCTAGGGCAGTTTTTGAGATATAGTCAATTCCATATTATATGGAAAATTGACTATATCTCAAAAACGGTTCTACTTTTATAACTTTTGACGACATTTTCGGATTCAGGGAATAATTTTACATGGAAATTGACTGCTAAATATTCGGAATACAAATTGCAATTGACGAGAATTATTAGTGGCTGCTTTTTCGCTATGACAATTAGATTTAGGGAGTATGTAAACTTTTATAAATTGTAATTTTTGCTAGTAATGATACCTACATAATTGTTTTTCTGTCTGGTTCAAAAATAATTATCAAATGAAATTTTTGATTATGAAAAATTTTATAAATTTTATTTTGGGAAATATTTATGGAAAAATGAAGAATGAAGAAGCATTTCGTTTAACTTTTTGTATTATAAAAATTACATATCCTGAAATATTAGTAAAATATTGTTTAGGACATTTTTAAGAAAAAAATGATTTTTTATTTTTTTCCTCATTTTTTCATTCTTCATAAGATAACAAAAGTTTAAAAAAGAAGCTTTAAGATGGGTCACATTGTTTTTTACTTATGAAACCTTTACATTTGAAATCAAGGGGTTTGTAAAGAAAAAAGGTAAATTGCCATCTTGGATCAGCGGTCATAAATTGTATAGTGTGTTTGAATAAAAAAGTATATATATAATATTATTACATATGTTTTAATCAAATAATTTAACCAAAAATCAGAAATATAGTTTTGGTATAATTTAACCAAAACAATTCAATTATATTTTACAAACTTAATTGTTGTTATATCAAAAAAATCCACGTTTTTTGCAACAAATTAAAAACAAGAGCTAGTTTGAGTAAAAAATATCATTTCTGAATACAGCGTACTTAAATTACCATTTATATTAACTATAAATACTAAATATCTTTTTAAAAGAAACCAATAGAGTTCTAAAAACTGAAATTTAATTAAATGATTTAATTAAACGCAATAAAATGACAATTTAATATTTTTATATTTCATATACATTATATTGATTTCCTATAAAATAAATGATTTTAAACGACCGAAAGATTAAATTTTAATTTACTTTTAATATCTTTTAATTAAAAATAATAAAAGTCGATTTATAACATTGCCCATTATTTAAAAAGACTAAAACAAAAAATATTTTAACGAACTGTTTGACTGTGGATGATTTACTTTCACAAAAGTTAATTTGATATTATATAGAACATAAATCTTTCATCAAATTATTATCCAGTTCTCTATCATGATCTACGTGCATTTCTCCATAACGGAGAACACATTGATTTATTTTTAAACTTTAAATGTCTTTAAAAAAGATTAAAAATTAAAAGTCAAAATGTATTATAATGCAATTTTTTAGTGTATTTTCAACATCTGTTTTCAGGTTATGTTCTTAATTCCTTAAAGTAATTTAATTGTTTGAAAATCTCGGTTAAATGCATAGGTACTTTATAAAAAAATAAGCGGTTTTTTAACAACTAAAAAAAATTTTAACTGTCAAAGAAATTGGTTACGATTTTTTTACCTTAAAGCACAAAGCATATACAGAATGGATTTTTCTGTTGCAATATCTACCCTGTATTATTCATTGGTAAAATGTAATATTTTGTGAAACGCACCATAAAAAGTAAAAAAAAAATTTAAGAAAAACCATTTTTTTGTATGAAAGGCATGCAACAAGCAGTATAAAATAACTTTGTATCGATTTTACACTGCATTATTTTGTTATAAGCAGTAAAAGTCAGTCAAAAGTGATTAAACAAAAATTATTATTTTAGAATACTTGTTTAATAATTTATTTTTGTCATAAAATCGTAGATGCTCCAATTTAATGACGAATTACCAAGAAATAAATTAAGGTAACTCTCAAATATTTTACTATTTTTTTTTTAATATTTTACTTAGAAACTGATGGCACATATTGTCATACAATGCAAGTGCACACAATTTAATAAAGAAAATAAATTATTAACTAAAAATCTATATTATGAATCCATGTTATAACACTTTGTACAGCATAATATATTGAAGTGTAAAATAGTTAAAAAGTTATTTTATACCTTTTAATGTACGACTTTCAAAAACAATAAATCTTTTTTTAAGCTTTTTTATTTACAAATAAAAATTGAGTATCAGGTTTTAAAACCAGATGATAACGGATGAAATTAATATAAATTTAAACGAAATATATTTGACGGTTATAATTCTTAATAAAACACCATTGAAATGTATTTTAAAAGAATTTGTCACAGAATATATTATTTTTCCGTTGTCTCGATAAAGCCATGTTGCTTGTAAAAATGATTGACAGAAAGAGTTCGAATAAAGCGGAGCGAAAACGAAACCAATAAATGTTTTTACAACTCCATCTTCAGTGCACGCGTAAAAGTTTTATTACTGAAAAAATAATTATTTTTTATAAAAAAAACATAAAAATACTAAAACCAAAAGAATTATTATTTTGAAACCCACTGTTTTTGCTTTATATCTAAATAGCATCTCTTTTAAAAGATAACATTTAGAGCTTTAAAAGCTCCCCAGGTGGCAATAGGGTGGCAATGGGCTAAAAGCTTAAATGCATCAAAACAAAAACGTGTATTTATGTAATAAAATATCACTGTATAGTAAAAAAAAGTGCGTTTTATAGTTTTATAGTATACTACACAAAAAATTACACAACTGTTTTTCTACGACCACATTTTTATTTTCAAGTTTTTTGTTTGTTATTTTATAAATTTAACGTATATATTTTTACTCTAAACAAAAATTTACTCATAAGTTATATTTTTACCATATTAAAAAATCTTTATAAACGTAAATAATTTATATTTAATTTGTTTGGGAACTTTTTCAGGTTTGAAGTGGTATAAAAAACTATTAATATTAAATAAACTTAACTTAAGTAAAAATAAAATTACAAAAAGAATATTACTTGAAGACGAAAAATTAAATTATTAAAGATGTCATCCAATGTTTAATAAAATTTTATATGTATATCTAATAATAAGATTTTAAAAACAGTTTGTATTGTATTTTACATTATTTATAAGTTTATTTCTAGTGCTATGGTTATGTACTTGTAAAATAATATCAAATGTATAAATTATTTGATTAACTCAATACAAAAATACAAAAGTATTTAATAGTTTCTTAATAAAAAAATACAAAAGTATTTAATAGTTTCTTTACACCAATATTTGAAAGTTTTATATACTTTTAAAGTATTTAATAGTTTCTTAATACAAAAATACAAAAGTATTTAATAGTTTCTTTACACCAATATTTGAAAGTTTTATATGATCATTGTACTGACCTTTTAATTTCTCCGGAAGTAAACAAGATTTAACTTAATTTTAGGTAAAGACTCCACCGTGGAGTGCCAATAAAATATTTTCTTTACTTTCACTGTGAAAAACTGCTTCTATATATAGTTAAACGGTCCCTTTGCAAGGTATACATTTAGATTTACACTTAACAATTTGACATTTGAGATTTCCAAGTTAATTACTCCATTGTTTTATATATGTCGATCTATGCAAATTTTTAATTTAAAACATTTTTAGATAATAATAAATATTTGTCGTAAAAAAAATTTAAAAAGTTTTCTAGACAATCATTTAATTAAGGACTCGTTCGCAAGCCCGCTCGTGCCTAAATTAAATTCGTTTCTAAAATGGCGTTTCTTCATTTTGAAATATAAATTAAAGCGACAAAGGAAATATAAATGTTAAAGTAATTTTAACGTTAGTTTTACTTAAATATGTGGTATTTAATTTGTTTCATATTATTTGTTATTATAATAACGTTTACGCTATTCTTGTGTTCGGTTAACGTATTAAACCATTCCCCATATTTAGTAATTTTTCGTATTTGTACCGTTATTTTAGCGTTTTCGTTTAAAGTAAAAATAACTAAAACATGTAAATATTTTAACGTAAAATGCTTTAGATCTTATTTATAAAACATTTCAAATTTTTTTTGATGGTCACATGTACACAGTAGAAAAATATTTGTTAATTTTAACCACATATTAACCAAATTTTATGTTAAATTTATAACCAACTGTAATATGTTAACTAATTAAATTAATAGTTTGTAATTACATAAACATTTTGTAGATTTAATAACAAAATCTCTTGTCAATAATTCAACCATAATTCTTGTAATTTTCAAAAAGGACCTTATTTTTATAAACCTTCTTAACAAAAGTATTTATTGAAAACTTAAATGAAAAGAATTTTGATAAGAAATTTTGATTTATTTTTTCTAAATAAAAAAATTTACTCATACCTACATAAATGAACACAAAAATAACATCCACACAATTAAATAACACACCAGTCTAATATCATTAAATTATAACAAAATTTGGTACAATATAATTTTTAACCCACTTCACTGTATCCCCTAATTTTAGTTTAAAAACCAGTGAATAACAGATTTCTGGAAATATATTATAACATATATCATGGACATTTGTTACGAACACCTTACGAATTAGAATAAAGTAAGCAGAAACATAAGTTGCAGATTCTGAAGTCAGTTGAAAATCACGTGTACTTTTTCAACGAAATAATTTGTTACCTTTGAAATGAACAAAATCCTCACAAAATTGCATATTACCTTTATAAAACATTTGATAAAATAATTTCCTTTATTAAAATAATTACAAACCCTTTTACAAAATAAAATTAAAAAAATCCGACAGTGTTAGGTTTCATTTTTTAAATATTTTTTTTTATTTAAAAGATAGCATCCTGTATTATTCAGAGAAGATAAAGTATTTACATATAAAAAATTATGGTTTTAAAATGGTTTGGTTCATATCTAACTAGTAGATCTCAAATTGTTAAATTTAATAGTGTTATTAGATAGTATTATATTAGACTTGAATTTAAACTTTAAAACCATGTTGAATATTTGTTAAATAAAATTTCAAAAAAAGTATATTTTCTTGCTAGAATTGGGAAAAATTTATCGTTGCAAGTAAAATTATTGTTATAGCTCCACATTTTGATTATTGTTCCACTGTATTGTTCTGTATAAATAATAATGAAATGCAAAAATTACAAAAACTTCAAAATAAAGCATTGAGAATTATTTTAAAATGTAACAGGTATACCCCAATCGAAATGATGCTTCTCGTATTAAGTTTGTTAAGTGTAAAACAATATGTGGTTTTTAAAACACTAATATTTATATTTAAAGTTAAAATTGGAACTCTTCCTATTTATTTAAATGACAAATTAATTTTGGTACGAACCGTCCATAATTACAATACTAGGAGTAATAATGATTTTTATGTTGAAACGTATGACAGGGTACAAACAACAAAAAATGTTTTTTTTTCAAGCGGCCATGATATACAGAGATGTCAGAATCTGTCAAAAAAATCCACTAGATTTTGTTTAAATGCACCTTTATTACAAAAATGACACAACTAACAATACTGAATAACGTCAAATTGACAATTTGCATTGTATCAATGTGTCATTTTTGTGATTAAGGTGGATTCAAACAAAATCTAGCGGATTTTTTTGACAGATTTTGGCATCCCTGATGATATACAACCTTATATGCATGTATAGAGATAGTTGAAGTGCGTCTTTTTCATTAGCGGCAGACAAAAAACTAAAAAAAGCCTAGGGATAGAAGTAAATCCATAGGTGACTCAATAGACGTCAAATAATAAAATTAATTTAGCATTTCATACTAAGCAATCACGATGTATTAATTATATTAATTATAATCGCACGGAATATTTAGTGATTATTTATTAAATTTTAATTGAACGAAATAAAGAACAACTAGTTTATTAGTATAATATTATGATGATAGACGAGTCGCCAATGTCGGAATTTCAAACAAATGTCAGTACGTCAAAATTAATTCAAGCGCAGCATTTTGACAGAGCTGTGTTTATTTTTAGTTTAGGATATTTATCGGCATTGTAAGTAAGGGTTATAAGTTTTTTTAGTTTTTATCAATAATTTCTAATGCTTTTAGCCAAAATTTTATTCCACATGATTTAATTGAAGAGCTGCAGTGCGTGTAATTGTACATTTAATGTAAATTTTGCTTATTATATTTATATTACGCCCTTGAAAAAAAAATAGTATATGTTATTTGGAGTAAAAGCTCTTTTTGTGCTTCGTACAGTTGCCTGCCTCAGCTACGCTTCGGCCGTCAATCTGTGTACTCACCACAAAAAGAGTCACTTCTACTCCTTATGACATAATCTACTATTTCTACGCTTATTACGGAATTTGACAGTTCTTATATGACTTTTTAATCTGGAATTACGTATATTCCATAAAGTGTTACAGAATAATTATTCCGCACATGTTCTAATGATGGAATGAGCACTGGGGGCGACATCTCTATGTTTATTTTATAACTCACTTGTATTCCTACCAAATCTAGTTTTTTCAGAAAGGCCCGGTAGAAAATATTAATCGGTAGTATACAATAGGATTTAAAACAGTTTGCGTTAATAAAAATACCCAAAATATATCTTCTTTACAAGCTAGTTGTAATTCTGTTTGGCCGATTTAGTAGGATTCTATTAGAATATTTAGGTTTGACTTAGTCCCAAAGAGATGGCAGCACTGGTTAATTGTTTACGTCTGTCATTAGTTAATTCAAAATTTGAAATTCAAATAATAACTTATTTGTCATTCTTTAGAATTTGTCCATTTATTTACTTAAAATTTGTCTATATTTATCTCTGAATAATATATCGTCGTTAAATAATATGTCCATGTCTATTGATGAAGAAGAAACGCGTTTGAAAACACTCCTCCAGAACTAACTGAAAAGGCCAATCAAACAACGCTAGATTTACTACCTGCGAAGTCTAAAGAAGTTTATCTGCAAATTTATAAACAATTTATGGACTGGCGTAAAAGTAAAAATACGACTTCTCTTTCTGAGAATGTTATATTGACAATTCTTTATCCAGTAGATTAGATGTGTCTAATAAACTAATGTCTCATATTACTGAAATTGAAGCATCAAACCCAGGATCATCTCAATCTTCAACTGCAGCTTTGAATTTAAATTCCTTAGTAAATAAAGAAAACTTAAATATTGCCTCAAATTTAACCTTTCAAAACTGTACTATTGATCATATTACATGTAAATAATAAAGAATAAAAAAAGTTTATTACTTCTTTATACTTCCTAATTTAGGTTCTGCAAAATTATGTAAGTAATTTTTAATGGATTAATATTATTTAATAGTCTTCCAAGTGATATAAAAAATTGTGATAACATTAAAATATTTAAGAAACTTGTAATTGAACATGTCAAAGAAAACTTTTTACTGTGGTAGTTTGACTTTGTGATTTTTTTATATATGACATTTTTAGTCCGGTCAATCTAGACATTCGAAGGTACATAAATTTACAACAAGCTGAAAATCAGTAAAATTGTTCAGAATATAATTATAAATAAAATTTTAAAGTTCCCCATAATTCCCCTGTATGGAAAAATTTTTATTCAAGGTCAAAGGTCAAAAAAATGATTTTTCGCGATTTTCGGCAAAACGGTAAATTTTATCATAAAATACCCCAGACAAATATTGTAGATCATGAAATTATCTATAAAAAATGTATCAATACTTTTTTTTCTACGAGCCACCGTTTCTGAGATATAACGATTCGAAAAGTTGTAAAAGTTATAATCGTCATATTATGCACACGTTTCCACGCCACCTATTAGGTAGTGTACTTAGCGCGTTTTTTAACGTGGTTTCCCCAGTAGCCTATTCCACGGGTCAGTTGTGATCCTGTTTAATTTGAAACTATTGCAAAATAACGGAAATTAGCAATGATTGGAAAAGATAAAAGCGATGTAAATTAAAAAAAAATACTGAAGTTAATTAGTCTGATTCGTAACATTTAAATTCTTCTTCTTATTCTTCTACTTGTTCTTGTTCTTCTTCATCTTCATCCTGGGTACAAGTAAATTGCGTCAGTAGCGATGTATCGCATGTCACCTCGTTGGAATTAAATGAATCCTCCACTGTTGGTGATTCAACATTAGAGCACGACCGGCCTTGACAATTCGTACATACCAGAGAATAAAACAGTCCGACTTTTTTGCAACCACATTTAGCACTGCATCCCTTTTTGCAGTTGCAAAAAATTGTGTTCAGCATTTTTTCCGGCGCAGGTGGGAGTAAAGTTAGAACTGGTTCTAATGGGTTGTTGACCAACTTCCAACCCCAGTCTGTAGGGTCTAGCTGATAATCAAGCCACACTTAAACTTGGTAATATACCCGAAAAATATTTTGATGAGCAGCAACTGAGGTTGGAGGAAGACAAGCTAATTGAACTTGTTTTTTATTTTAGTATTTTTAACGAAACATGCATATCGATACTTATCAAAGCAGGTAGTTTTTTTACGAGCTCCGTATATAGAAAGAAGAAATCGAATGCCGTTGGTGATAACTTCTTGTCCCGAAGCACCTTTTCCTTGAGTTTGGCCGAAAAATCTCCGCTCATTAAGTTAAGTTAAGTGAAGACAACGGAACGTGCCAAATTTGACGGAAAAATCGAAAAAAAGTGGATTTGGGCATTTTCAACACCGAAAAAATTTGGTCCGCGGATAGGTCTCGTGGGCAGAAAAAATAATGCAAATTTCGAGTGTCCGCCTTCAACGGCCTCCGAGCTACGGCGCTTAGAAAAAAAAGGATATACAGACTAGCAGACAACGGAAAAAATAAATATTGCAAACGGGCCGGATCCGCCGGAAACTTTTCGATCTTTTTTTATTTTTTTCGAAAAAATTTTAAACGTTTTTTAGGTCGAGAGAAATTTTCGAAATTGGCCGAACGAAATACACGAATCGACGGGTAAAAGACCAAAGTTTGACATACTAAAAGATGAGCTTCATCGAATGAAAACTAATCGGCCAGAAGCCCGTTTAATTTTTGTTGTGTATTTAAAAAAGTTAACCAATTAAAATCCCCGAAATCAAATCGATAAGGTGGCAAATGACAGGTGGCATTTGACAGGGTCAAATGACAGGTGACAGATGACAGGTGACAGATGACAGATCATCTGTCATCTGTCACAGATGTTGTCTCGATGGCGTATAAATTAATTAATTTATACCCAGTCCCTTAAGGGACTGGGTTTTATTTCAATTGATATTGATATTTCACTAGTTATAACTTATGTAGGTATATTTTATATTTTAAGTGTAAGTGAAAATGACCGATAGAAAAATATATTAACATATATTAAAACTCTAGAGATGTATATACGTGACGTACTCATGTATATTATGACGATTAGAACTTTTACAACTTTTCGAATCGTTATATCTCAGAAACGGTGGCTCTTAGGAAAAAAAGTATCGATATATTTTTTATAGACAATTTTATGATCTAAAATTTTTGTCAGAAATATTTTTGTGATAAAACTTCCCGTTTTGCTGAAAATCGCGAAAAACTAATTTTTTTGACCTTTGACCTTGAATAAAATTTTTTCCATACAGGGGAATGATGGGGAACTTTAAAATTTTATTTATAATTATATTCTGAACAATTTTACTGATTTTCAGCCTGTTGTAAATTTATGTACCTTCACTGTTATTTTTTGGTCTAATTTGACCGGACTATTTTGTAATGTAAATAGCTTATGCTAATAAATGGTTTATTTATTTATTTAATATTTATTTAAATTCATTAAAACTTCAAATTATAAATCTTAAATGAAAGTGTGTGCATTTGAATTTCAGCTTCGACGTACGAGGCAAGCCGTTGTCGCAGGCACGACACTGGTCCGCACCGGAAGTGTTTGGATCCAGGGCCTACTTCCGTACAGTATCCGAGCCAGCGCAGCTCGTCATCGACGACATCCGGCGTCACGACGAGGGCGTCTACCGTTGCAGAGTGGACTTCCGGAATGCACAGACCCGCAGCTTCCGCTATAACCTTACAGTTATTGGTATGTTAATAGTTTCATTAAAATAATATATCTACTGCCTGATCTCCACTAGAGAGAGAGAGTGAGTGAGAAAGGTAAATCTAATAAAAGAGTTCAAATCCCGATAAATCTTTTAAGTGGCTGCGAAGGGAATATCACAGATTTTATTGCTTATTTTAGGGAACAAACTGGTATATATTTTCATAGTTTATATATTAACCACATTTAGTTTACGAGGTGTGTCCAGAAAATAACGGGAATTGTTAAATTTCGCGGGTTCAGAGGGTCCGGTTGTCATAAAATTTTCTTTATTATGTTGGTATATATGCCCCCGAAGTATTATAAAAACTTTAGCTGTTTTCATTATTTACTTTGTCTGTGGCAGCCGCTAAGGTTAGACGTGTTTTATGAGCTCGGCGATTTTTCGTTCGTTAAAAGAAATGGATCAAAGAATTTGTATCCAATTTTGCTTAAAAAATTAAATAAATTCTGTGAAATGTTAACAAAGGCCTATAGTGAGTCTGCTATAAGTAAAACAAGAGTTTACAAGTGGTATAGGAGTTTCAAAGATGGCCGTGAAGACGTTGAAGATGACGAACGCCCTGAACGCACAAGCACATTAACAACCGATAAAAACATGGAAAAAGTGGAAGAAATGCTTATAAACCATCATAGAAGTCGCTGATGATATTGGTATATCGATTGGCTCATCCCATGAAATTTTTTCGAATGCTTTGGGTTGGAAACGCTTGGCAGCAAAATTTGTTCTTAAATTGTTAAATTTTGTACAAAATTTTTGGCCAAAATCAATACTGTAATGATGCCCCAGCCTCCATATTTGCCAGACATGCCTCTGTCTGACTTTTTCCTATTCCCAAAAATTAAGAGAACCTTAAAGGGCCGTCGTTTTGCAAGCATAGATGACATTAAAAGCGCATCGCTGTAAGAACTAAAGGCTATCCCAAAGATCGAGTTTTAGAAGTGTTTCGAGAATTGGAAGAAGAGCTGGCACATGTGCATAATATCCAATGGGGACTATTTTGAAGGCGTCAACATTAATGTAGACGAATAAATAAATATTTGTTTCAAAAAACGAAAATTTCCGATATTTTCTGAACACACCTCGTAGATTAATGGAAAAAATTATTTCATTTGGGATATAAAAATTATCAAAATTTATGGAATAAAAATATTTTTTTAAATTTTGTTTTGCTAAATTAAATATTTAAAATGAGATCAATTTCGTTATCTAGGGTAAAAGTATAAACTTTTTTCTTTCATTCACTGAATTCGAATTCTACCTAAAGTAGAAAAAACGCGTTTTATTACATCACTAAATGTTTTTTACAGAATCCCTTATGCCATCTGCAACTACTACTTACTTTTATCTTTAGAATTCTCTTTAAATATTTTCGACATATTTTTGCATCTCCAAGAAATCATTAGTTTAAATATGCCATGGTACAGCCAAACGGTTTTTATAAGAAAAAATTGAACCTACACCTCGCCAAAGTTTTTTGTTTTGAATGCGTTCCACCAACTTCAAATACCGACAGACAGCTGTTTCGACCTTTATTGGGTCTCATCAGTGTCGGTCAACTTGGTGTAGTGGAACAAAATCAAAACAAATTACTCCCTGAGCCTATATGCTCAGTTGTTAAGTCAACAGAGGCGAGATGTAAGTTTAGCCCGGTTTTTATAAATATTAAACAGTAGTTAAATTAATTTATTTATAAATTGTAAGGTCCATTGCTTGTTGAAATGTTAAAATTTGTTATTAAAACGTTGTTTTTATTATTATCATCATTATCATCAATAATCACACTTTAAACAGAAGTCCAAAAGTAATAAAAATAGATCTAGAGAAGTGAATGACTACGAAACTTGACAATTTTGACAAAAAATACGGCAAGTACCTACATATTGAGTGTCTATTTTATGAGTACCTTGATAAAAATTTTTTATCAAAATCTCTTTAACGGGATGACAAAAAGGCGATTCTCAAAACTGTATCTCTTTTAAAAAGAGGTTTTGAAGAAAATAAAACAATGCATTATCGAATTATTTTTTAATAAACTTACTACTGGTGGAGTCCTGTATTTATCAACCTAACTATCCAACTTATGGCGTCGCGACGCGTCGTGGGTTTTCTGTTTTTTTTTATCAAAAAAATAATCACTTTTATTTCTTAATTAAACAGAAATGGAAATAAAATAATTTAAAAAAATATAAAGTGGCGTAGAAAATAGGAGAGGAAATAATAATCATCACTTTAATTCGAGTTCAGTAGCACTGAACATTTACTTGCATTAAGTAAGGTATCTAATTTATAAGTACATGCACCAAATTTGGTCGAGTTTTGACAAAAAAAACTACTTATAAAATAATATTAAATAAATAATGCCGTTGGCCCACCGAAAGGTAAATAAGTGATACACAGTAAGAAAATATGTATTAATTTTAACCAGTTTTTATGTTAATCCAGGTCCACATAACCTTATGTTAAGTTTAAAACCAACTGAAATCTGTTAACTAATTGAGTTGTTTGTAATTATAACAAACATTTTGTAGATTTAATAACAAAATCTTATATCAATAATTAAACCACAATTCTTACAAATTTTAAAACGGACCTTATTTTTACCAACCTTTTTGTAGACCCATTAACAAAAGTATTTGTTGGAAATTGTAAACTTAAATAAAAGAAGTGTTGGTTTATTCATCAATTTTCTAAACAAAAAAATTAACACATACCTACATAAATAAACAGAAAAATAATATACACACAATTAAATAACACACCATTCTGAAATCATCAAATTATAAAGAAATAACATACACACAATACATACTGATTTATTTCGTAACTTTAACCCACCACTGAATCCCCTAATATATAATCCCGTAATATATAAAATATTATTAATAATTTTAATATATTATAAACAATCTTGACAGTTGTTAGAAACACGTTACAAAGTAGAATAAAGTAAGCAGAAACATAAGTTGCAGACGCTGAAGTCAGTTGAACTTGTTGATGGGTATTGTGAGTGGGACATGTTTTTCATTGACTTCCTGAAATTACGTGTACTTTTTCAACGAAATAATTTATTAAACATTAACAAAATAATCTGTAACCTTTGAAATTAACAAAATGCTTAGAAAATCGCCTTTAAAAAACTTTCGGTAAAATATTTTTCTTTTTTTGAATAATTACAAAAATTATGTTAAAATTTTACAAAATAATGAACAATCTACTCTAATCATGTTAAAAATTCTGATTTTTATAATTGTAGTACCTGTAGTTTACATAATGAAAAACAAATTTTTGTTTTTTTGAAGGAAACTTATTCTTAATAGAAAGTTTTGATCGTCAAAACAAAAAAACATTGACACGGAAATTTTTCTCCACCGGGTGTTCAAAAATTAGGCAAACATGAAATCGATTCAAGACAGATTTTTTTGAAAGTTTTTATAAAAAAAATTTGGCGGCTATCTCGCGAGAGCGGCAATGTCACTTTGCGCTCGAATTACACACATGATTTTTTCTACCACCGGTGTTTTTGGTAATAATTAATAATTATTGATATCCTCAAATTTGACTTTTTTTTTCAAAAGTCGCAGTGTATACTAGACGATTCGTTATTATGGTTTCCATGGTAACTAAGCGAGCGTTTTGGTTACTTTGTCGCTTGCTCCTCAGAAAAGTTCAACTTTGCGTTTTCTTTTGGAAGCGCAAATTTGTACTTTTTGCTCGGTTGTAGAAAAATTATATTTTTTTGACATTCAAAATATTTTATTAAGAATGTTTTTTTTTCTTAAAATCAAAAATAAAAATTCCTTTTATTTTCTCTGGAAAAAGTTGATTCTGGAAAAAAACAAATTTATATTTTGTCGTAATTTTTGGATTTAGACTTTTTTATAAAAAAAACTGCTTGAATGGATTTCATGTTTTACTCATTAACACCCTGCATATAAAATTTTGTTATGTCAATGTTTGTTTTGACGATAAAAACATTTTATCAAAAACTGTTTTCCTTTGAAATCTTGTTGCTCAAATTGTCAATTTTTAATATATAGTTAAGTCAATTTTATCATCCCAAGAGCTACTTCAAAACAAAGGCTTTAGCTTGGCCAGCGCAGATTTTAAAAGAAAAAACGGTATTCTCATTTTCAATTGGAATAATTAAGCTGTCCCATTTTTTCATGAATTTAGATTATAATTATTACTCTTTACTTTGGCCAAAGGTTATATCTTTAAAATTAATTATTTAAAAACCATGTAAAATACATTAAATTGAAATGCATCACCCTGTTTATAAAATATATACGTAAAAATAAAACTAGTTAGTATAGTAGTATGACTCTTAATATAATTATTACCAAAAAAGATTAAAAACTTTTTTATTTTATTTTTGGCAGTTTGTCTTTAAATTAAAGTAGAACCAAAAAAACTGTATAAATTCCAATATGTTTTTTATTATTTAGTTGGGTTTCATTAAAAAAAAACAATAAATATATTTTAATTCTTATCTTACCTGTATATTATATAGGGTATAATCAAGGTAGGTTATATTTGCCTCATTTACCTTACTACCTGCCACTTAATTATCGAATTAATCAGCTGTATGTAGCGCCTTAATGGTTGACATACACAATTCGTTATAGAAAGCTTAGAGTTATGCTACGCCAGATGCTACTACTGCTAACAGTTTGACCCTTTTATGGGCCGTAGGACAAATTCGTACAACTCTCTGTCTTTTACAGAATAATAGCGGTCCAGACAGGCATTCCTTGATTAATTACACTTTGCTAGCAGTAGGTGCATTAATCTGAATTAAGCCGAACTAATAATGTCCCGAATTAATAAAGTTTAATAATTTATAAAAACGTTTTTTAATATGGCTTTTTATATTGAAAACCTACTTTATTTTTCCAGACTTTTAATCCAAATTTGATTCCATCCGTTTTCGAAAAACTCTAATCAAAGTCGACAAACGAAGTTTTTTAATATTTAAGGTTATATTACATTACATTTTTAATATCATAAGTTAAAATGTATAAGTTTGGTTTGGGTAAAAATTTGATTAAAGAAAGTAGACGCGTAATTAAATCGTTGGAAATGTTGAAAACTGTGAACCAAGCTGTAAACAGTTTCATGCATAATTTAATTATAAATTATATAATTCCAAATAAAACAAGCATATTTGATTATTTAGGAACTGGTTTCATAGATTACTGATTAAAATAAATAGATTTATTTCCTTAAAAAGCACATTTGGGTTTTTTTAATAATATACATTTTAACCTGTCAAAGGCTATTACAATTTCATGTTTGTTACTATAATTTATATAACTTTTAAAATCAAATGTGGAACAAACCACCATTGTATTGTAATATTATAACCGGCGTTTTTAATTGATTTTTAAGCAAAAACACACAAGAAAAAATTTGAAATTGACAGTATAATGATTTAAAAATATTTCGTGATGTAAAAAATAGTAGATTATGTCATAAGGAGTAGAAGTGACTCTTTTTGTGGTGAGTACAGAGATTGACGGCCGAAGCGTAGCTGAGGCAGGCAACTGTACGAAGCACAAAAAGAGCTTCTACTCCAAATAACATATACTATTTTTTTTTCAAGGGCTAGTCTAAGATCCCAAGTAAGGTCGACCTTCACCCATCTGCTTACCAGATGAAAATTATATTTTATCAAATAAAATATGTTTCTGAACATAAACCAATAGGGTTGCCATAAAAAATATGATCATGGCTAGCTATAATAAATAAAAAATTAAAAAAATAATTTATTTTTAAATTTCACCGACTTGCTTGCCAAATGAACGAAATTCCAATGGAAAGCATAAAACATACAGAATATGTAACAACTAGGTTGCCTACCTTTTTCTGGTCCCTATTACCTGGTTGCTTTGTACAGGGTGATCCCCTATAATGTCGCCCCCCTTTAACTTTTTTATTTTAAGTGTCCCAAAAAATTTAAAAGTGTGGTTATGTAGGAACTAAAAAATACTTTTTTTCTACGTATAAAGAAAATTGGAAAATTGATCAGTATACAGGGAAAACAAAAAGTTTATTTTTTTCAATGGATCACCCTATATATGAATTTATTTTTCGATTCCTTGTAAAATTCTAAGCATATTTCATATATCATACCATATACCTACCTAAATTCAACCGTTTCTGAAATATTTAAATTATTTTTAAGATAATAAGTTGAAATAGTTTGTTTTTCTCTGTCTGAGTACGCCATTTTTACTTATTTAACAACACTTATTGACATAATGTCACTAGAGTAATTTATTTTCAATAAAAATTTTGTTATACTGAGGCTTCTTAATTTCTAACAGTTTAAAAAAACATTTAATGATGACATTTCGAATGCGAATATTTCAGAAACGGTTGAATTTAGGTATATGGTTTGTTATATAAATTATGCTTAGAATTTTACAAGGAATCGAAAAATAAATTCATATATACGGTGATCCATTGAAAAAAAACTTTTTGTTTTTCCCTGTATACTGATCAATTTTCCAATTTTCTTTATACGTAGAAAAAAAGTATTTTTTAGTACCTACATAACCAAACTTTTAAATTTTTTGGGACACTTAAAATAAAAAAGTTAAAGGGGGGCGACATTATAGGGGATCACCCTGTACAAAGCAACCAGGTAATAGGGACCAGAAAAAGGTGGGCAACCTAGCTGTTACATATTCTGTATGTTGTATGCTTTCCATTGGAATTTCGTTCATTTAGCAAGCAAGTCGGTGAAATTTAAAAAATTAATTATTTTTTTTTAATTTTTTATTTATTATAGCTAGCCTTGATCATATTTTTTATGGCAACCCTATTGGTTTATGTTCAGAAACATATTTTATTTGATAAAATATAATTTTCATCTGGTAAGCAGATGGGTGAAGGTCGACCTTACTTGGGATCCTCTACTAGGCGTAATATAAATAAAATAAGCAAAATTTACATTAAATGATAAAAACTAAAAAAACTTATAACCCTTACTTACAATGCCGATAAATATCCTAAACTAAAAATAAACACAGCTCTGTCAAAATGCTGCGCTTGAATTAATTTTGACGTACTGACATTTGTTTGAAATTCCGACATTGGCGACTCGTCTATCATCATAATACTAATAAACTAGTTGTTTTTTATTTCGTTCAATTAAAATTTAATAAATAATCACTAAATATTCCGTGCGATTATAATTAATATAATTAATACATCGTGATTGCTTAGTATAAAATGCTAAATTAATTTTATTATTTGACGTCTATTGAGTCACCTATGGATTTACTTCTATCCCTAGGCTTTTTTGAGTTTTTTGTCTGCCGCTAATGAAAAAGACGCACTTCAACTATCTCTATACATGCATATAAGGTTGTATATGAGTACATTAGATGCACAACTCTGTATTTGCAGGATAAGTGATTTTAAGAAAAACACGAAAAACCGCTCATAAGGTCATATTTGCAAAAAAAAATACAAAAATCGTATAGACGTGCTTTTGCATAATTTCTTATTCAAAAAAAATTAATTTAAAATTAAGTAGTTTAGTAAATAATTGAAATCAAAAGATTTAAAAACATAGTTTTGCATCTTCCTCGTTCAAAGATCAAGTTTTGCAAGTGAAAAGTGCAAATACCAAAAAAATAACAATTAATCAGGTGATTGTTATACCGTCAGTTAATGCGTATACTAGCGACGTGCTTGGTGATTGGTCAAATACCGAGTTTTGCATCCGACAGGAAGAAACAAATACCCATGCATACTGCAGTTTTGCAGCTGCGGTAAGTTTATAAATGTATTTTATTCTACAAATATTAACTTATGCATCTGGTTTACTTAGGTATACTGTGGGCAGTGCAGTTATGAACATAAATAAGATAAAATATATATATTTTAAAAATGTGCAAAAACCGAGTTTTGCATCTAATGTACTCATATCATGGCCGCTTTTTTTTTACTTTTGGGTTAAAGTTTAAAACACCTGACGCAATTAAGGAATTCACCGCATCAAAAACTTTTAACACATTTTAACATTAGAACTGTGGTTAAATTTGGTCTACAAAACGTTTTATTTATTTTAATCCCTCAAAGGCAATACATAAAAGCCATAATATGTTTTTAATCTTTTTACCCGCATATGCCTTATGTACTATTCTTAATTAATGGTTTATTATGAACTAGGAACGCAAATTGAGTAAACAACATATGCGATGATGAGATTTACAAGAATTATTGTTACACAATTTAATTAATTCCCAGTAATATAAGTAAGCCAATTACTTTAACGAAGCTAATTAACTATCAAGGGTAGGTAAATAACTTTAAAGGGGTTAATAATAAGTAAATTATAATCATTAATAATTATATTGTGATAAAATTAATTAACGTCATGTTGTGCCGATATTTTCGCGAAATCTCAAAATTATAAACCCAATGGAATTTATAATTATCTACCTTAAAGTTAAAAAAGTGTTATATACTTTTTTAATTCAATATAATTATATTAATTAAATATTTTTCGAAATTTCACATAGTTTTTTATTATTTTAGTACCTTCCAAAAAATTTAATTAAAAATAAAAATTAGTAACTTACGACTTTTGAAATAATCTTTTAAATATTGTAAAATTCTTAAAAATTTAAAAAACAAAGTATGTTTAATTATTATCTACAGATTTTTACAACTACCTATCGTTACTTTCCAAAAAATCAATAAAAACTCGAAATATTTAACTCCAATCCATTGAATAAATTGGTAAAGTAAAAAGTGTGTTTTGAGTCCCCTATAAAAATACTATTAATTTATAAAAAGGTATTAATTATTGTTACATTTATTTACTTTTATATTAAGTTAATCTAACATTGTCCTTGGTAATATTGAAATTTTTTGATAAATTTGTTTTCTTTTATATTGTCTCCCTGTTATAATCCCTTGTTTCCTATTTATTGAAGAAAGTAGCTTAGCTTACATTTTTTAATTTTTTTATTTTATAAAAATGGTTACTGGATATATGGACAAAGACAAAAAAAATCAAGTAACAAAAATATAAAGTTAACCCATATCATTACTTCTATAAAAAAATATTTAATTAAAAAATATGATAAAAGTAACTATATGGGTTGCACAATTTAGTTTTAAGGTGGGAGTGAAAAAATAAATTTAAAATATAATTCCGATATATTTTTGAATTTATACTTTAAAATGTATACGTAAAGTGCTATAATAATACTGTGTTAAATATTAACAATTCGATTTAATATTTCTTTCAGTAATATGATTTATTTAATCCAGTTCAAATATACCAAACAACTATTTTCTAATAGGTACATACAAAATTGCTAATACGGAAATTTTTAAAGGGGCAGTTCAATGCAGTCAGCATTTTCTTGGGTCGAGATAAAATAAATATAAAATAGCGTTTGATAAAATGGTGAAAAAGACGCATTTCGGTAGGATTGGAGTAACTAGAATAATGGAAATATCCATCTGGCAAGAGATTACAAGGAAATCAATAAGGACTTCATTATATGATCCTTTGGATTCGGCTTTAACAGATTTGAGGTCCTGGTTCAAAACCCAATCCATCTCTCCTTCAAATAATCCGCGTATCGAATCCAATTTTCTGATAGATAAGTTCACTCCATTTATAACCTATTCAAAGTTTTAGATTAAATTATTCTTTTCATATAATTTCTATGCTCCGTAATATTTTTAAGAGCGGCTTATTTTAGGTTTTATTAGCTTTTTACGCATGAAAGTGCATGAAATAAATTATGTCTTAAAAGAGTAGGTACTAAACGTACATAAAGCCCAGTAAAACTATTTTGATTGCAATATTTATGTAGACCTTAATGAATGAATAAAAAGTATTTTGTGTGTTAAATTTTTTATTTTATTTTTAAGTGCGACCATTAAAAGTTAAAATTAACAAATTAAAGGGTGAAAAACAAAATAGCCTAGTGAGGTTTAATAAAATTAGGTACAGGGTGATTCCCTATAATGTCGCCCCCCCCCTTTAACTTTTTTATTTTAATTGTCCCAAAAAATTTAAAAGTGGTTATGGAGGTACTAAATAAATACTTTTTTTGTACGTATAAAAATAAATAGAAAATTTATCAATATACAGGAAAAAATAAAAAGTTTAGTTTTTTTCAATGGATCATCCTATATATGAATTTATTTTTTGATTTCCTGTAAAATTTTGAACATAATTCAAATAATAAACCATATACCTAAATTCAACCGTTTCTGAAATATTCGCATTCGAAATGTTATTATTAAATGTTTTTTTAAACTGTTGGAAATCAAGAAGCCTCAGTATACCAAAATTTTTATTGAAAATAAATTACTATAGTGACAATATGTCAATATTTCTTGTTAAATAAGTAAAAATAGCGTACTCAGACAGAGAAAGACAAACTATTTCAACTTATTATCTTAAAAATAATTTAAATATTTCATAAACGGTTGAATTTAGGTATATGGTATGTTAATATGCTTAGAATTTTACAAGGAATCGAAAAATATATAAATATTGAGGGTGATCCTTGAAAAAAAAAATAAACTTTTTGTTTTTCCCTGTATACTGATCAATTTTTCAATTTACTACATAACCAGACTTAAATTTTTGGGACACTTAAAATAAAAAAGTTAAAGGGGGGCGACATTTTAGGGGATCACCCTGTACATATAAGGCATTGGATTACTCATTACTCATCAACTGTCAATTTTTAAAAGGAAAACTCTCAAAAACTCGACTTTTAAAATTGTGCTTAAAGAGGATGTCAAGGCGCATTTAAAAAAAAACTCTGCGGCTTTCCGATTTTTAAATATAAATAAAAAATATTTTTCAATTGAATTATATTTATAATCAACTTGCAGATACTATGCATCGAATGACATAAAATTTCACATACGTAGTCTCAATCAGATTACAACTCTAATGGTCGCACTGAAAATCCTGTTATTTCTTTAACGAACTATAAGGTTAAGCCGCAAAAAATTGTTTTATAGGCACATTTTTTAATTCAATTTTTTTTTTAATTTCTTTTACATTTTTTGTATTTAAAATACTATAACTGAGGTACCTAGTTGATAAGCATTGGATTTAATAGCACTTCTGTTTAACGGTAAAATCTAATATATTTAATATTAATAAATAAAATATTTTGTCACTTGGGTGGGTCAGTTCTTTTATCTGGGAGTCAGTTGAACCTTACATAAAAATGAAGTGACAGAATCTTAAGAAATTATTTTATTGAATAATAAAAAATAGTATATAAAACACGGCGGCTAATTGCCTCGCACACAATCTCCTGCCTAAGATGTGCTTATCCGCCTAATCCATATATTATAGAATATTATTTACTATTTCCATAATATTACAATGACAGGAAAAAGTATGAAAAAGTCCTGCCGATTTTGTTTTTCAATTACGCACATTTTGATTTAATTTATTAATAATAATAATTTTCATATTTTTCACAATTTTTGTAGAATCTCTGACAATAATTTTTTTAGATTGTCCCCATTTTTTTGTAGAGATTTAAATAGATTATGAAATTGTGATTTCAGCAATATGCACATCTATACCTTTTGGGATGATAGTTTCTGAGATTAATTATTAAAAGTGGAAAATTTATAGTTTTTAATTATACCCAGAGGGAGTATATTGAAAACAAAGATACTTATAAGTAACTTAGAGACTTAAATTATCTAAGATACTTTATCTTAGATACTTTTTATATTGAACAAAAAGTATCTTTAACTTAGTTACTTTGGAAAAGTATCTTGTAACTTGTACAAGATACAATTGTATCTTAAAAAGTATCTAAGTTACTCGGTAAAGTAACTAAGATACATTCAAGTAACTTAGTACTTTAAAGTAACTAAGATACTTCTTAAAGTAACTTAAATACCTTTCAGTGTAACTTAGATACATTCTTAGAGAAAATTGGGCAATTCCAGAATGATTCAAAGACCTAATCTACATCTTGTTGAATTTTTATAATTTTATAGTTTTTATTCAAACTTAAAAGTAACTTAGTTACTCAAAAGTATCTTAGTTACTCAAAAGTATCTAAGATACTTTTTAAAGTATCTTGTAACTAAAGATACTTTTAACTCAAAGTATCTAGTTACCAGAGGTAACTAAGTTATTTTGTTTAAAGTATCTTAGAAAAGTAAGTAGATACTTTTCAGAAGTAACTTTCCCAGCTCTGCCCAAAACTATAATCCCAAGAGGTATACATGTGTATATTGCTGAATTCAGAATTTCACAATCTATTCAAATCTGCAAAAAAGTGGAGGTACAATTAAAAAAACGGCAGATGACGTCATAGCTTCTACAAAAATGGCGTCAAATATGAACATTTTACATCAAAATTAGCGGAGTTAAAAAGCAAAATCTATGTGCTTAATGAATTTTTTGGGGAAAATAGGCACATTTTTTAATGAATTTGTTCTAAATTTTTGCCGGAAGAAATATATCGATATATAGGGATTTACGGGGTAGTAGTAAAATTGACTATTTTAAGAACTTTTTCTGGAATAACTTTTTTTATTTTTTTTTTCAGGCAATAAAAATGTTTGCAATTACAGGTCCTCATTTACATTTTTTGTATTGCATTTATTACTTTCTGTTAATATATTGAGATGTCCCCCAAGTGAAAATGATTATTTTTGGTTGTTTCACTGTTAGTTTAGAATGAGGTTTTTGGGAAGCCACCAGGTCTAGTAATAACATAACATAAGTGGTTCTGCACTATTGCAAGAATTTTAAGAAATCATACATTTTGAATATTAGAGCTTTACGGAAAATAGATTCACGGAGGTTAGGATTTCGTATGTTTTTTTTTTTAATCTTTTGACACCTTAATATTTTAAAAATTCAATTGTACTACTTACTGAGATATTACACTTTACGGTGGATAGGTTTTTAAATAGCAAATTAATGAAATTAAACTTTTGAATTATAAAACAGCAACACTCTCACCTGCGTATAAATTCTAACTGACCTACAGAAAACACATGCATCTAAAATATCGTAAACAGAGGTTTTTGCTTATTTAAAATGATTAAAGCGCCATCCGTTGCATACAATTTAAAGAAAAAACAGATTCACGGAGGATAGAATCAATTTTTGTAACACCTACATAAATGGTTATAAAAATTATTTATTTTAAATTTTAATAATATTTTAATTTTTAATTAAAATTTTTATTAATTGCGGTTAAAAATCTGGAAACACAATAAAAGTGTAGGTCAAACTCATTTAATTTTATTAAATATCACGGTGTAATAGTAATTATAATTATTTTGGAATATTTATCACTAATAAATTATATAATTTATTATTTATAAATATTCCAAAATAATTTTAATTAATATTACATATTACATATTTAATATATTAACAGAAAGTATTTGAGTAATAAAGGCATTACAAATTTGGAATGTTAAAATCCATCTAAAGCAAACATTAAAATAAATCAAGGGAAATTAAGTTAAAAATTATGATGTGGGATATAAGCCAGCATGTTTATGCCTTATGTTTACTAATATGGGGCATGAAGGCAAATTGAGCCGACACTTAGGCAGGTATTATATTGTTCGTTTTGGGGAGATAGAGCCGACGCGTATCTTTTAAGTTTATTACGCGCCGTGGGCAGTAAATTTTAGTCCAAAAGCTTGTAGACGAATACAAAATACCGGTAAAGCTAAAGTACTTTCTACTATTTCTATAATAAACCTCGCTACGTTACGGCCACTGTTAAGTTCATTACCGGCGGATAACCAAGTTTGCCTGCTGATATATTCGGTTTTATTTTCGAGTTCGGTTATTTAAATATGTAGTTTTCCTTCCAATAACGTACCGCTCGCGCCGTATACAAGCAGATAAAAAACAACGAAATTAATCTATTTAAACCAACAACACGTATGTACGTATTCGTTCTATTGCGAGCTGTTAAGTTCGTATGAATGAATTATTCATTTTAATGAATTAACCTTTTATTTATGTTCTGCACTCTACCACCATGTTTTTGTTTATTTACCAGATATTTACTGCATAACATTGCTTTTTATTACGTTCATCAACAACATTGTGAGTTGCCAAAATAAATATCAAAGAATTTCTGAAATTTATTTGGAGACAGTAGTAATTTATTAAAGAACATATGGTTTAATTATTTTTGTCAAACTAACTATAAAAACTTAAAGCAACAGGTAAATTGCCTATCGTAGTAAAAATAAAAAAAATTTAATATAATTTGTCATTTAAATATTTATAATTTAATTTCAATTTTAAACGCCCATTATCGTACATTTTTCCATGACATTAAGTGAACTTTTAAATACACATTGACAAGTTGTAGCTTTATGGCGCTTTAGTCTCGGGCTGAAGTTAGCAACAGGTTTTTAGTCACGGGCTGAAGTTAGCTTTAAGCGGAAATACATATTTTCATTCTTACAGTTATTCTATTTTTGTATAGATGTCGCTCTAAACAAATATTTAATTTAAATAATTTTTAGTCAAATTATTTTTTGTCGTAGGAAATGTATAGTATGCAACTTGTTAATAAACTTTCTATACACTTATTTAATTAAACAATTAAATTCGTGAATAAAATGGCGTTTATCAAACTTGATACATAATATACTATTTTTGAATTAAATAACTAGTTTTTGTTATATTATAATAAAACTTAAATTGTGTTCACAATTTAATTTACAATAATAATAATAAAAATAATGATTATATATATTATTTATAACATAAAAAGTAAAGGAGTATTTGTACAATAACAACCGTAATATTTATTTAATGGTACCTATATAGCAAACCATATCGTTAAAATAAAAAATAAATGCCTTTTAAGTATATATTTTTAAATATTTTTGTATAAAGAAACCTTTGGTATTAAAACTTAATAGGATAGAATATAATTGTTTTAGAATATAATCATATTAATTAACACTTTTTATTGCGGAATTACCAATATTTCATAAAGTGTTATACAGGGTGCTCCCTGTATGATTCTATTTTTTTATCGCTACAAGGTTGGATTAATTAGGGAAAAGGTGCGTAATTACAAGTCTATAAAAATCCGTCTAAACCAAAAATGGTTACAACTTCGTTTTTGTTTTAAATTTAAAAAAAGTAAATTTTACGTGACATTTTACGGTACACAGTTATCTTAATTTTTTTTCAATTTGTGATTTATTTTTCCAACTAGATTTTAAGTTACCACTACCTTACCACTCTTTTGTTTTTCCTTTGGCCCCCATATTAGAATTTTTCATGCTAGATAAAAAAAAATTAAAAATCAAACGAGGTATTAAATTAAACTATTTACCTACATGGGTACATTATAACCAGATATGGCCTTAAATACTTTTACTTCTATTTCATTAAAAAGTAAAAAAATATGAGTACTTGTATACTCATAAGTAACATCTTCTGTAGGTGTAGAGAAAATATTTTCGATTCGTTAAGAGTCCAAGGAGGAATGTATTATCCAGGGGCGTAGCTACCGCGGTATCAGCCATATCAATGACACGGGGCCCCCGGCTAGGGAGGGGGCCCGATTGGCTTCTACATGCGTAAGCAAAAAACATATTACCTACATGTTAAAAAATTGGGGCATGAAATTAAATAAATAAATAATATTATTATTTAATTGTTTATACTTCGATTTATTAAATTAAAATTTTCCTGAATACGCTCCTGTTCCAACAAGGCCGTGAACTCATACGAATTGTTTCTGCCCGCACCTTTACTCTATGCGTTGTCTGCGGCGCAGTCTGCGCATATTGTTCTGTGCTCTGCGCCGCATACTGAGTCTACTTTACGTGTTATTATCATGATATCATAGGTTCTTTAATAGCAAATTAGAAATAATTATTAGCGTTACAATTATTTTAAATGACTTGCTTTTATTTTAAAATGGAAACCATTTAAAAGATGTTGAAGAACGGTAAATGTCTAAAACCAGACCAAATATTAAAATTTGCCTGTATATAAAAAGATATCCATATATTATTTATTAAATTATAAAAATTAGTAAATGCAAAAAATGGTACCCTAAATTTTTTTTTCACAAAATTTGGCTTGGCACCCAGAAATTTGTTTGCCAGCAGCTTTTCCCGTATAAGGGCCCCTACCAGATTTTTGATACGGGGCCCAATCGAGGCTAGCTACGCCACTGGTATTATCTGATGGTAATTATAAAAATTATATGTTGGTAGTTTAGACTAAACTGTTAATAATTTTTATAGAACCTTAAAATTTTTATTGTCAAAGATTTTGTTTTATTTTAATATTTATAAATAATTATTATTTTTACTCAACAAAAACAATGTTTTATTCTTTTTTGAGAATAAGCCTTATAATATTTATATATTTATGTAGCATCCAATATATTATTATTTTATGTACCGCTTATATAAGCTTTTAATTATAAATATATTTAAAGTAAAATAAATTATTATAAAAATAGGTATTTTTCTTTTTATAATTTATAGGCAATCATAATAACAAGAAATGTATTTTTTAAAAGTACTTGTACCCTTTACTTGTTTTCATGAATACTACTCGTATTTGTAACCTTTTTTACAAAAGGACTACTAACGAGTAAATTTTTGAGTACTTGTACTTAAAATTTTATGAATACCTTTTTTAGTAGTCGTGCTCAGATCTACTAATAACTTACTTTTTTTAAAATACCCAATGATTTCTGGTTTTAAAAGGGTTTTGTTTTTTTATCAAACATTTGGCTGGCTTGTTTTTCAATTAATAAATTTCATTTTATTAGCCTTGTAAATACGCAACTTTTCTATAATTTAACCGACCTTGTAGCTCTTCAAATAAAAGAAATACCCATGGGTATGCATAGAAGTATACATGTAGAAGGTTAATTGGTGGAATAAGGCAATAGTAAGCACTGGTGGTGACATTTCTATATTTATTTTGACCAATTGGTAGATTATTTCAAAATCTTCATAGTCGACTGTCGTATCCTACCATACTGAAAGTTTCAACCTTACTTTCTCACAAAAAATTTATGATCTGCTGACAGCTCTAACCTTACTTTCACCCTATTTAATTATTTATAAGCGTGAAAAAAGTAATGTCTAAGCCTTATTTGGAATTGCATATTTCACTCTTATGAAACCGTCACACTTGCCTTCGGCTCATGTTACAAACTTTTCACTTTGGCGGAGTATGCTCTTCAAACATCCATTTTTCTAATATAAGACTTTGATTTAAAGCATTTTCTTTGTTGATTAACTACTTAGATAAGATATTAATTTATGCATAAAGAGTTTAAGTGATTAAGAGGGTGTATTTTATATTAGGAACAAAATGTGTTCTATCTATAATCTTTAAGGCCTTAACAAAGTTTAACTTAAGCTTTTCATATGTTAATTCGATACCTTATCTTTTATATTGCAAAATTTGTTAGGTATTAAAATATTGAGTACCTCACTTAAAATTTTACAAACGAGGTTTGTTTTTAAAGTAACCCAAGCATCATTTTAAGTAATAGTCGATCTTTGCACTTATTACCTAATTTAATTAAATATTTTGTTAAATTTTCCTTTAAAGTAAGAAATCTTGTCAAGTATATAAATATAATACGTTTTTATTATGAATTTTTTACTTTCTTTATAAACCATGAAGGGATTTTTAAAGGTAAATTTAAAGTTTTTTTTTACTCTAAAGTAATTTGGACTAAGTCATATTTTTGCTATTTAACTTTTAAAAGTGATATAAAAACTTTTAATAATGACTCAAAAGAAACTTGAAGTGAAAAAAACCAAAAGGGTAGTAATTCTCATTTTTTTACAAATATTTTCGAAAAAATTAATATGCAATCATTATTAAAATGTTTTTATGTTTTTTTATCGTTCATGTTTTCATGACACTAAGTGACCTTTTAAATACACATTGACAAGTTGTGGCTTTATGGTGTTTTAGTCACGGGCTGAGCTTGGCAACAGGTTTTTAGTTTAGTTTTAAGTTAGTTGACAGTTGTTAAATGTCATAAAATCGTTTAAATAAAGTGCCCTTCCTGTAAAATAATACTAAATGTAAAACTTATTTTATAATCTCAATACAAAAATACTAAATTATTAAATAGTTTTTCAACGCCAATATTCTTTACTTACACATACAAATTTTACATTCTAGATTCCCAAGTTGGTAACTTTATTGTTTTGTAGATGTCGCTCTATACAAACATTTAGTTTAAATCATTTTTAGATAAAAATAAGTATTTTTCGTAGAAAAAGTATAGTATGCAATTCCTTTATAAACTTTTCTAGACACTCGCTCGTGCCTATATTAAATTCGTGTTAAAAATAGCGTTTATTAAACTTTATACATAATATACTATTGTACATTAGTCATATATATATTTTAAAGACTAGCCTTTTAGGAAGGCACAGACTTTTATGATGTATCATAGCTATTTTTATCAATTAAGTACGTAATACGAGTTTAAATGTTAAATATAATTATTTTTGTTAATATAAATTTTATTTATTAGTTTATTGTAAACTTTATTACCTACTTTGGGAATACCATTTTAAAATATAAATCAAAGGTTTTAACGTTTTTTTTAACTTAAATATGTGGTATTTATTTTGAAATTTATTTTAAAATATTTTGTGGGTTTCATATAAATCTTTAAACGGTTCTTCTAAAGTTTTGGACTTGTACTTTGGTTCTGAAGTACAGATATTATGTAAACCGATGGTCATTTAAAGTTTTCTTTAAGAAAAGTCACACTGGGCTAAGTCTGACAATTATGGAGGCTTGGGCTTAATATTAATATTTCCAATTTTTCCATGTTTTTATTGGTTGTCCATTCAGCGCGTGGTTAGTCCATTTTCAAGGGATACTTTTACACATAATAATTTTACATTTTCACAGGCGCGCCGGTAATACAGATTTTCAAGTTAGAATGTTTACTATATTGTTTTATAGATGTCGTTTTATGCATTTAATTACATAATTTTTAGATAATAATAAGTATTTGTGGTAGAACAAGTATAGTATGCAACTCGTTTATAAACTTTTCTCGGTCGTGTCTAATTAAAAATCGTGACTAAAATGGCTTTTATTAAATTTGATATATAATATACTATTAAATCGACATTTTAAAACATAATAATTAAATATTGAGTGCATTCTAATAAAAATTTCAGCTGTCGAAACAATAAACGTATTTTGAATTGAAATCAAGATAAAAGTAAAAGTATAAATTGAACAACTCCGGGTCCCAAACGATTCTGTCCTTTTTCGACTTTAAGATAAATTTTTCCACTGCGTGTCACTTGCTTTATCAGGCAGAAAAGATCTTTTTGTGCGATAAATATATTACATAAACACTTAAAACTTAAAAGAAGTCAAAGTGACTTTATTGAATGCTTTATGTGAAATCGAGTTTTATCTTTTTCACGACAAAAACTTCATAAACAAATGTTTAAGATAACTTGGAAAAAGCATTTTACTTCAGAACAAAATTTGTGCAATAAATGTTTATCTGACAAATTAAAGAATTTAATTTAATTTAAAAATCACTGGGTTACTGTTGTGACATTAATTTAACTTTTTAACACAATCGATTTAGATTCACTTTACAAATTGTTTGAAACAAAGTTATCAGCTTCTCGAGGTGAGTCTTATTAATTTAAACCTACAAGATTGTTGGGTTTATTGCGTTTTATTTGCATCAAATTAAAAGTTTTATCCCAAATACAAATGACCACACTATCAGAAATTTAATTTGCATTTTAGTTATGGGTGAATCTTACGAAATGTCCCCCGATGGTGTTACCCCGTGATATTTAATAAAACTAAATGAGTTTAACCTACACTAAAAGCTTTTATTGTGTTTTGATTTTTCATAATTAAGTAGATATTACAGCTCAGGTTCCAGATTTTTAACCGAAATTAATTATTTTTTACAATGTTTTAAAAGTCTAAAACCTATCCTCCGCGACTGTTACTCTTTCTAGGTTAACCTATATGTTTTCAAATATCTGAGGTAGTAAAAGCATACTAACAATATCAGTGCACTAAGTAAATTAAAAACATCCAAAGCAATCGAATCAAATATAAAATATTATTAAAAATTAAAAGAAATAATTTTTATAACCATTTATGTAGGTGTTACATAAATTGATTCTATACTCCGTGAATCTGTTTTTGCAACGGATGGCGCTTTAATCATTTTAAATAAGCAAAAACCTCTTTTTACGTCATTATAGATGCATGTGATCCCCGAAGGTGGAAGGTGGATGCAGATGAGAGTGTTGCTGTTTTATAATTCAAAAGTTTAAGTTCATTAATTTGCTGTCCACCGTGAAGTGTAATATCTCAGTAAGTAGATTTTTTTTTATAAATATTTTGTGTATGTACAATTCTATTTTTTTAAAAATATTAAGGTGTCAAAAGATACAATAACTTATTTCAAATACACAAAGGGATGTGAAGCTCTAATATTAAAAATGTATGATTTATTAAAATTCTTGCATTAGTGCAGAACCACTTATGTTATGTTATTACTAGACCTGGTGGCTTCTAGACATTCTAGACCAACAGGAAAACAATCAAAAATAAAAAATAATCATTTTCACTTGGGGGAAAAATTCACCCTTATGTTAAAATTATCCATTTGAAGTAGTTTTAAATTTATTTATTTATGTTTAGAAACTTGGTAATGCTATGGAGTTGTCAAATTGGATAAATAATAACCATAGGAGTGCAATTCCTCATAAATTTTTGTGGATAATTTTAAGTAAAAATGTTCCTCTTGTTACAAAATCATCCGTTTTCGAGAAAAACGCTATTAAAAATATCTCGCCACAAAAAAATATCAAACGAATTAGTAGGCAATAGAAAAGCATCAAGTTAGTAACCCCCATAGTCGCGGAGCTCGTATCAAGAAGCATTCCCGGGTATACCTCCATGTGAATGGGCGTTTACCAGTTTACTTCATGATATCAAATACTGTGTAAAAATATTACTTTGAAAATTAACAAAGGTGATTGCGGGAGAAGTCTAACAACTCCAACAGAAACCGTCCTAGAAGTAGTTGCCGCTAATCCTGGTACAAGCACTAGAATAATTGCTATTTAACGTTCCAAAAAGTACAGTTTTGGAAATAATTCAGGAACAACTGCTACGTATAACCCCATCATTTACAGATAGTATAAGCTTTAAATCATCAAGATCTTCCACGTAGACTAGAATTCTGTCGATGGTTAAGAACAAAATGACATGAAGACCCCAATTTAATTGGATGGAATAATTTTTATAATAGTCATGCATGAGCTGATGAAAATCCGCATGCAAGGCATCAGCAAAGATTTTCTATCAATATTTGGACAGGAATTATTGACGATTTCTTAATAGGTCCTAGATGAAACATACTTGTATTTTCTCCATTTAGATGAAGTTTACGCCGCCCGATGTATAGGACAAGGAGGGCCAATTCCTACGCCTCCAGATTTAAATCGACTGGACTTCTGTGTGTGAGGATATTAATCATTGGTGTATAAAGTTTGTAATTAATAACGTTGAGGAATTAATACCGAGGGTTGTAAATGCTTGTGAATCCATAAGAAATAAACCTGGATTTATGAAAAAACGCGTTAGGAGATGTGTTAAAGAGAACGGCGGTCATTTTAAACAGTTCTAAAATAAGAATTATTGAAAATTAAACATAAATTACTAGTGCAGTGGCGGATCTAAGCTGAAGTGGGCCTCGGTGAAAATCCTACTTGTGCCTTCAAGACAAACTTTTCCTTTTTAAAAATACTTTACAGAAAAAAATTGAAAAATAATCGAAAATATATATTTTTTAAAAATGTACAAAACAGAAGAATACACATAAGTATGTTTTTATAATGCCCTTCTTTGAACTTGAGTTAAATCACGCAATCACTTGTACGATTTTTTAACATTTTTAGTTTACTAAAAGATCGTTTTAAAAAAACCGTTAAAAAGAGTAAAAATAGCATAAAAATAACATAAACACTGCTTCCATAAATGCATAATTTTTTAATTATAAATTCAATAAGATCAAAGATAGGTACCTTTTTAAGCAACATATTAAACTGATTTACAAAACGATTTAGATATTTCCCAGTCAACTCTTCACATCTTTGTAAAAAAAAATTCCTGAGCTTATGATAAACGGCGCGGCGTTTCCAAAAAATCAAAAGTTTCTTTTACAATAACAATGGCAGAAAATTTAGAAAGTTTATCAAGGAGAAGTGAGAGGGGTTATGTTTTGCCCCCTTCGAGCATTATTTAGGTTTTGCATTTATAAACGAAATGATCTGCGGTATCCCGTCGCCGCTGCAAAATATCCCCACTCTCTTTTAAGGTGTTCGGATGTCCTAGGCACTCTACAATGTGTACCTTTAGCATTAAAATACGGTTTAAATATGTATTTTAGTAGGTGTGCAATGGTGTATTAATAATTATTATATTATTTAATAATTTAATTTTTGTCTGGGGGCCTCTATATGATCGGGCCCCTAGATTTTATCAATTTTTGTGGCAGGATATTTTTAATAGCGTTTTTCTCAAAAATCAAAAAGTTTATTCTAAGAATGTTTTTTAAACCTTCCAGTGGGAATATTCTTAGGATCATGCTATATTTCTTCTAGTCATGTTCTAAGAATGTTTTTTAAACCTTCCAGTGAGAATATTCTTGGATCATGCTATATTTCTTCTAGTCATGTTCTAAGAATGTTTTTTAAACCTTCCAGTGAGAATATTCTTAGGATCATGCTATATTTCTTCTAAAGAACATGCTTAAAAGAATAGCATAATCCTAAGAATATTCTCACTGGCCTATAGGCAGGTTCTTAGAAGGTGCAAAGTTTAGTGGTAAAAATTAATCCACTCTAAACATATGCTTCGAATGTTAAGAAAGTAATTGCTATAGAAAGTTAATTTAGGAATATTCCTGGAACATTCTGTTAAGCATATTTAGTTCAGTTAGGTACCTATATAATAGTAAAATATACCATAATCTACGTATAAAGGTACCTATAGGTATATATACAGTATTAAATACTAAGTAAAAAACACAACCCAAAATATTTTTTATAGTTATTTGTCAAATTAAAACAATATTCGATAACAAAAATACTTTTACTATAGGTATCTAAATTATCCGGCTTTTACATAAAATCTTCTATCCAACTTAAATACAATGAAAAATGTTTTTTTTATGAAGAACTATTTGGTTTTTTCTTTTATGAAGAATTAATTTATAAGGAAATATTTTGTTTTTTAATATTTTATTTTATGTTAAAAATAAGTATTTATTAATTTGTATACCGATTTTTTATATCTGAATTAACATTTTTATGTATAATAATCCTAACTATCTTCAATTGAAGATAGTTAACTTCAATCTAATCTGACTTATCCCACAAAATTTTCCAATTTTACTTTTTATGAAATAATGTCATACAACTTATGGTTTCAAGGTCAAATTGTTTATTTAATATTTTTAAATAAATATATATTAATATGTCGCGTGTATTTGTCGCCTCCTGAAAAATTTTACGAATGTAGAATCCAACATATTAGAACGTGGGTATCTGACATATTTGGAAATATTCTCAAAAGCTTTCAGGAAGCTCCATTAGAAACCTTCTAAGAACATTCCAAAAACGTATTCTTAAAATGTTCTTAGAATGCTTTGTAGGAAGGTTTTAAGAAGCTTCTAAGAATCTAATTGAACCATTAAAAGGGTATTTATTGAATATTTTTAAAAGTCCCTAAAAACATTCTTAGCAATTAGGGAAGGTTCTAAGAATATTCCATTATTCCGGGTCATATCTTCTTAGAAGATTCTTAGAATCAAATTTTGCTCGAGCAGCTTTTTTACGTAAAAATAACTAAAAAAATTGTATTCTAAGACCTCCAGGTGATTTCTTACCCAAAAATTACCTCAGAAATAAAGTATCATTATTTTAATACGAACTGTTTCTGAAATAATTAATAAAAACCTAATTTTTTTCGAAACATTTTAAAATGCTTATAGCGCCCCCAGAAGGATTGTTTATAGAAACTTTTTCTTTTATTTTTACGTGTTCTCTAAAATATTTTAACGTTATTTCCGGACACCCTGTATATTAGACATCGAAATGGTTGTTATGAAACCAATTTAAATGAGGTTTTATAAAAAAAATAATTCCTGTCCTAAATAATTTTTTTTATAAATACCCTTGGGAAACAGTATCAATATTTTATCTTTTTAATAATCCAGGGGTTTCCAGTCATTTATATAAATGTTAAGATGTTATTTTTTATTAGGCAAGCTGGAGCATTGCTGTGAGATTAATAAGGGTTCGGCTGGCCTCCGAAAAATACATTTTAAAAACATTTCCAATAAACAAAATATATGAGCCGAATTGCCGAAATTCCTAAATTTGTTTTGGGAATATGTTGAATTACTCTTAAATATAATTGAATTTAGCAGATCGGGTAATAAATAATAATACACTGTTCAAAATTTCATGACCATTTTAACACCAAATTAACACCAAACATGGTCTATATCGATACAAACCAAAATGGTGTTAAATAAGGTTCGTTGGTCCGGTGTAAATTCAAATACTAAAATGGTGTTAATTTAACTTTCACACAGTATTAAAATAAATTTTACTTGGTGTAAATTGAACTTCTTTTCAGTGTTAAATATTATGTGTTTGTGGACAAATTAAACTAGTATATTACCAGTGGTATTATTCCAGAAAATGGAACCTTCAACTCGCTAGAGATAATGTTTTTAGTGCGTTGCGCTAATTTAAAATACTTCAAGTATTGACAGCTGTTTCCACCTATTTAAGGTCTCTTTAGTATCGAACTTGTAGTGTCACACCAAAGCAAAGGATTACCTGAGTTTATATATTCTTCATGTAAGTCAACAGAGGCGAGATTTAAGAACATCACGTGATCCACACCGCCTTTGCCGCGATCGGTACACATTTTCAACCATAATTCATGGTGTTATATTATGTAACCTTATTTTTATGTCCTGATGTTATAACAGTAGGAAATAGGACTAATTAGTAAATTTTATAAGGCCTTTGCGAACGGCTAACTGGAATCAGTCGGGCATTTGGGAGTAGGAAATACAAACCTTGGTATTGTTCAATGGGCGCCAGAAGCTTATGCTAAATAAAATAGGTTAAGTACATATATATATATATTAAGCTTCAAATATATATATATCAAATAAATCTAATAATGATCTACATTAAAGGCTTGGCATGGTATTATGATAACAACAGTAGCAATAAAACTTCTCTGTGAGCTACAGTTCTTTATTAAAAAAATAATAAATAAAATCGATATCGTAATGTTGTAATATCAACATAATATAAGTACTGTAATATTACACCTAACTTGCATCTGCAATGGACATACCCTTAAGTAAAAATTATCGTAGATAGCTATCTTTGATTTACAGGTCTTGGTTTTAAATGAGATTAAGAATAGGCGCAATATAAAAAAATAAAATGTTAAAACTCTTAATGAGAACTGTAGTCTCAATTTTTAAATAAAACTTAAAATTAATATTTACTCAGTAACGGTTCAACGGTGACTCAGTCTTCCTCAGGAGGAAACAGCAATCCAGCAGCACTGTAGCAGCCTTGACAATGCAGACATAGTGTTCATTTGTACAGCGTAGGACTATTCGAACCCATATACATCAGTAACGGTTCAACGGTGACTCAGTCTTCCTCAGGAGGAAACAGCAATCCAGCAGCAATCCAGCAGCACTCTAGCAGCCTTGACAATGCAGACACAGTGTTCATTTGTACAGCGTAGGACTATTCGAACCCATATACGTAGCAGTATAGGTAATTCAACCAGTTTTCAGCAGCACTCTGCCAAAACATTAGCTCCTAACTCGGACACAGCCAACAGCCGTAGAGACAACCAACTTAAGCGGTATTTATACCATTCCAAATCAAAAACATTGCTTTTGCCTTCTCGGCCCCAAGGCACAACTCCATTCGTGGAATTTCCTGGACAACTAGTTCTGACTCGGACACAGAGTGGATGTATTTGATTGTTATTATACGAGTGCTAAAAATAGTACACACACGACTTAGGAAAAAGCCGGAATAAAAATTAACCTACAAACTTACGCATGCCAAACTTCGACGTCTCGGATTTCACTCCAAATAAATCAACAAATCAAAATATATATGTCTAAATAAACTCAACTGCTTCGTCTTTGCTTTCACAACAAAATATCCAATATAATCCACAGGATGACTTCTCCATGCAAGGATTCAAAAATTGACGTCTTGACACACCACTCGTATAATCAACAATGCCCCAAATGGCTGGATAATCCAGCCTGGATTACGCTTCACAAATCTCACAGGTAGCAAATTGAACTAATTAAGGAAATGCGCAGATCTACTCACCGATAGATGGCGCTAACAGTATTAACTGACTATTTAATCAATATTATTAATTTAAAATATAATACAATAAAATATTGTAGCGTAGTAAACGCTACAATTAACACTACTTGGTGTTGGATTTTGACACCATTTTAGGATTACTTTTAACACCACAGATATTTTAAACAGTGTATAGCTTGCAAAAATTGGCAAAACTAACGTGGTAAGCAAAAATATTCCATTTTAATATGGTGTGACATAATTTTGCAGAACAAAATCCATTTTATCTTTAATGTTGACAGAATTCAAAATACTCATTTTAAATTCAGACGATGTGTCAGCAGCGTAAACTTTGCGCGACGTTTCTAAAATCTTGTTTTTTGGTGTGTTTTTAAGTTTTAATATGTTGGATTTAAATTGTATATTTATTCTGATAAAACGTTCTTCCGTTCCTCTGAAATATGGAATTTAATTTGTAAATCTAAAATGTGACGCCTGTTTTTGACTTTCCCGTTTAACATGTTTAAACAATACGGTTTATGAAGAAACGTGAGATTTATGAATCTCAATTTTATGTTTTTCCATAAAGACAATGTCGATAGAAAATTTTATGTACTCTCAACAGAACCCAATGGATTAGTCATTCCCTGTAAGATGTCTAATAAATATTATTCAGCTTTATTTATTTTAACCATAAAAATAAAAATAAGAGGAAATAAATGAAATGAAATTAAATCAGTTATATTACTAATAATATTAGAAAATAATAATAAAATCAATTTTTAAATAATAATAAATAATTTTTTTATTGCGTTTTATGGGGGGCTATAGGTTCCATAATTATTTTATTCGGCATTTAAAATGTATTGCGGAAAAAACAATATATAAGTAAAATTTACTACAATTTTCCATATATTTATATTTTAAAGAAAAAAAAAATATATCGAATGAAATTATTTTGGAACATATGGCGCCTCATAGGGTTTTGTAAAAAACTGTAACAGTATATTATTATACGAGATATAATGCAGGATATTCAAGAGAATGAGGTTTGCGTCTCAAGCCGTCAGGCGAGAGACGTAAATCATCCGAGTGAATAATGCGAGCGAGTGCTTAAATTAATGAGTGTATATAAAAGTTTAGAAACGAGGTGCATACTATACTTTTTCTACGACAAATACTTATTATTATCTTAAAATGATTTAAATCAATAACTTGTATAAAGCGCCATCTATGAAACAATAGGGGAATCTGTGTGTCACCGTCAAATGTCACATTTTTAAATTTTATAAACACAATTAGTAAGGTTATAAATCGAAATGTATTTCTTGAAAATTTACAGTTTTTCACAGTGAAAGTAAAGACAATGTTTTATGAGGACTTTACAGTAGTCCGTGCCCGAATTTAAGTTATAGTTTACTGCCGGAGAAATTAAAAGGTCAGCACAATGTTTATATAAATTTTTCAAATATTGGCGTTGATAAACTATTTAATACTTTTGTATTTTTGTATTGGGATAATAAAATAATTTTCACATTTAGTGTTATTTTACAAGAAAGGCAATTTATTTTAACAATTTTATGACATTTGAGAACTGTCAACTTACTTAAAACTAACTTCAGCCCGTGACTAAAGCGCCATAAAGCCACAACTTGTCAATGTGTATTTAAAAGGTTACTTAGTGTCATGGAAACATGTACGATAAAGGGCGTTTTAAAGGTGGGAGTAGAAAAAATGAATTAGTCAAAAATGAATAATTATAAGTCATTTTTAACTAATTGTCATAGCAAAAAAGCAGTCAGTAATAATTAATCAAATTCTGCCCAATGAAATAGTCAAATTAGTAGATTAAAATTTAAAAAAGTTTTGACCCAGGCCGGGGTTTGAACTCTGGACTGTAGCTTGTTAAGCGAATTTCTAACCGCTGAGCCACTGCTACCTTTATAAAAATTAGTTTTAATTATAAATATTAGTTTTAATTATAAATGTTAATATTATTTTAAAGTTGAATATCTCTTTGTGTTGCTGTTTTAAGCTAAACTTTTTGCATCTTGTTTGTTTTTATGGGCTATTTAACCATGGAGCCTACATGCACTTAACTCTAACAATATTTTGTTGTTGGCTGAAAGAATTAAAAAGGATTAAAGAAATTAGTTACTTAATTTACTCTTTACGTAGTCAAAGATAGTGACTTATCTTAAAGTAGTCAAACTTTAACTATTTAAGTAGTAAAAAATAACTAATTAAAAGTGAAAAGCAATTTTTATTAATAAAAAATGCTGTTACGAGTACTAATTCAAATTATAGAATCATTGATAAATTTGTACTTTTCACTAAACGTTAAAATTTTGACTATTTCATGTTAAGAGATTAACTTGAATAAGTTCATTGTTCCCGTTCATAGGTTATAATGGTTACAATTATTTACAAAAACAACCTAAATATTTTCAACAATATGCAATGGGAGTACTCTCTTAAAATGAATTAGTCAAAAATAACTAATTAGCCATATTTGAGCAATTGTCATAGCGAAAAAGCAGTCACTAATAATTGGTCAAATTCTACTAAATGAAATAGTCAAATTAGTAGATTTAAATTTAAAAAAAGTTTTGACCCAGTCGGGGATTGAACTCAGGTCTGTCACTTGTCAAGCTTATCAAGCTGTTGTCATAACCCATTCGGCTATCAGCCACTCTGATAAAAATCAATTTTATTTGTCAAAAAATATTGTACAAAATATTTTTAAGTTGAATATATTTTTTGTGTTGCTGTTTTGAGCTAAACTTTTTGCATCTTTATTTGTTTTTAAGGGCTATTATGCATTTAACTCTAACAATGTTTTTGTTGGCCGCAAGAAATAAAAATTATTCAAGAAATTACTTTATTTTTACTATCAGAAACAGTCAAAGATGGTGACTTATCCTAAATTAGTCAAACTTTAACTACTTAAGTGATACAAATTTAATATTTAAAAGTGGAAACGACTATTTTATTAGTAAAAAATGCTGGTACTAAATCAAATAGTAAAATTTTGAGTATTTCATTTTAAGAGAGTTGATTTGATTATTCAACCAGTTTAATTTTTAACAGGGGGCGGGGCGGGGCAGGGCAAAGGTGTTTTTAGTTTTCTTATACTTTTGATATATATTTTTATATACAGGGTGATTCAAAAGTATTTGACCATTGCCCATGTAGTAATAGAGAACAATTAACTGGGAACAAAAATTCTTAATAATGTTTTAAAGTTATCGAGCAATACAAATCCAACGTAAGCCTAATATTTCGATAATTGCTTCAATTTTGTGTTGAAGCTTCACGTGCGCAATATAACACAAATTAACTGGAAAAGTGGTGTTTACATTGATCGAGCGAGCTCATTCTAATTCTATATTCGACCTTTGTTACATATTGAAGCGGGACGTGGCTATGGCCACTTTATATGTGATGCGGCCGTATCCAAATAAAACCGCGTCCTGACTGCGAAACAGACCTCTATACGTTATGGACTTACGCTATATAGGTACGCCCTTATTTATTTTTATGCGAAAAAGTCATCAAAATTTCCGAGCGATTACGCCGGCAAACGTGTAGTTAATGTTTTAACCTTTTTTGAAGTGTGTTATAAAATCATAATTTTGTATTTAGCTCAATGTTAAATTGCAATGTATCAACATATTTACAGATGAATCTAACAAAAATATAACATAAACAGTTTCAATTATAGGCAGTTTTTGTTTAGTAAAAGTTATTATCTAATGTATCAAAATAAATAAACTTATTTGTTTTAATAAGAAAAAACACCATTTTCAAACTAGACTTAAAAAAAGTTTAAGATTGATGACCAAAGTAAACAATTTTGATGGAGTTTTGTTCTTTATGAAATCTGATAAAAAGATCTTATTTATTAGGCACATTTTATGAGTAAATAATAAAAAAACTAAAGGCCAACCAATGGGCTAGGGGGGAGCCAGATTATTTTAGTAAGAAGTAGGCTTTGGCTAAACCTTCGGCTCAATTTTATCCAAAGCCGAATGATAATACATGTAATTAAAATAATCGAATCTGGTTTTCGAATTCTGAAAAATTTGTTCTTTCTGTTGCCTGTGAATCGCTTTTTTCGAATCTCGGCTCAAAACGGATAATGGTAACATTTTTACGTTTTTTTCGCCCTTGAGACCAAATCTTTTCAAGTCAATTTTTTTTCGAATTTTTCGTCCAGGTTAGTTCTTTTACTGGATATTTGGGGAAATGTTGCTTCGGAAAAAGGAAATTGGGCAAAACAAAACACGAATTGAAGGGTTAAAGAATGTATCATTGACTAAATTTTAGACATATGGAAATGTTGTATCTGGAATTTTAAATCGCTTTACATTAATAAATTGTTTTTTTCTATGGTTTAAATTAATACTTTATCTACAATGTTTTTAATTTATAAAACAATTTAATGATACAAATTTTACTTGGGTTCTGTAATGTAATTTTTATATTTGTGACATTTTATAACAAAGATCTAGTTTAGCAAATCACAATTATCAAAATTTATATAATATTACTGGGTACATTTCTTCTCTTTCCCTAAATAAATTTCTTCTTCTACTTTTTCTGCTTCTTCTTCTTCTTCATATAACTCTTTATGAAGCAAAAGGTACCTCTAAAGGAGTTTCTGGAGCTGGTAAGGTGAGTTGCTTTTATAAAAAAACATAAATAGCTATAGGTACCAACTTGCAAAAACAAAATTTACATTGTCATTTTATTCCATTTGATTTAAAAGACAGCAAATTTTATAATTATTTTTATTTTAACACAAAATGCACTATATACACAAAAAACGCAAAAAATAGGATTTTAATGCGACAACATTGTTAATAGTTGGTTTCTATGGTAACGATATTCATTTCTGACAGTTGCAGTGACATTTTTATCTATGATGTAAAGTGATATTTAAAATCTTAAAATGAGTTGTAGAACCGAATTATTATGTTCTGTGAAAGGAATGAAGTCCACTGCAAAAATGAATAAAAAAGGTATGGGGACCAAAAATAAAGCAACAGAAAACATTTAATGCAGCGAAAGTCTCAAAAAGAGCTGAAAACAAAGATTAAAAAAACATAAAAGATGAAAGGATTGTCTAAATAAATAACTTTAAATAAATAACAATACAATTCTGTTTTTTTTTTTAATAATTTACTTTAAAAACGAAATTATGGTAGCCACCAAATAAATCAAAACAAAATATCCCCAGATAATCACGTATTCATAATACAGTGTTTCCGGATCTTCTCGACGAAAATGACAGATTGATAATTGTGGTTGGACACAGTCAACATTATCGTTTATTATTGCAAAACTTAGCGGTGAAAGTTAGAAGATATATAATTAAAGACATGGGCTGTATAGGTGATGCATTTAATTACCGCATATCTTATAACTTAACAATAAGAAATTGATGATTTTTATCGTATGAATCTCTGTTTCTAAAAGTATAGCAGTTTATACCGTCATGCAAGCACAAACTTTGTCGATGGTGAAAAAGATGTGCATTTACAAGATAATAATTTTGATAATTACCTCTTCAGAAAAATTACTTTTGTGGATATTTAAGAGAATGCTTAGTACTGAGTACTGAGTACTATCACCATTTTTTCAAAAAATTCTAAACTTGAAAGTCGAGAGGATAAATGTGTACAATACATTCATTTGTTCCCTGTTTCTGTTGTGTAAAGTTGTCTAATAGCCCAGAAGTTCTGATTTAAATCATGCTTAAGCTCGCATGCAAATATCCTTTACAAGATAACGGGGACTGGACGACTTCCGCAACCATACTTCATTCCCTCTCAAGCGCAATCCGGATGACTCGCCTGCCAGCACAGCGCTGGACAGGACTGCGAAAAACCGACTGCGACTCGTGCCATTGTACTGCCTTTACTGGATTACACTTAATTTTAATGACTCGTGCTTTTGACTTTCGACACACTCTCCACATACACCATTCCCCAAATCACCTTTGACACCGTCAACCATACACAGTTAAAAATCATTGTTAATTTTAACCAAATATGAACCAGGATTTATGTTAATCCAGGTCCACATAACTTTATGTTAAGTTTACAATCAACTGTAATCTGTAAACTAATTGAATAAGTTGTTTAAAATTATAACAATCCTTTTGTAGATTTAATATCTAAATCCTAAGTCAATAATTCAACAATAATTCTTTTAATTTTCAAAAATAACCTTTTTATAGACCCAGTAACAAAAGTATTTTTTTGAATTAGAAAACTTAAATGGAAAGAATTTTGATAAGAAATGTTGCTTTATTAATCAATTTCCCAAACAAAAAAATTAACACATACCTATACCTATATGTATAAATGAACACAAACATAACATACAGACAATTAAATAACACACCATTCTGAAATCATCAAATTATAAAGAAAGGTGGTACAATATAATTTTCAGTACTACTACAACTTTAACCCACTTCACTGTATCCCCTAATTTAACCCGCAACTGGTGACCTGTCCACCAGACTCCTCAGCACTAGGGTGTCCGTTATTTACCAACTTGTTTTTTTTTGTTCGCAGCGCCCAATAAATTTTTAGTTTATGACCTTAAAAAGATATTAAAAAAAATATAAAAAAATATTCATATTAAACCGTGCCACAAAGGCGATACATTTTCCATTTAAATAACATGGGGTTTTGGCAAGTTTAACATTTTTTTCTTCTCCCGAGCAAGTTAATATACAGCAATAAGTGATACATATTATCATAGGAAATTGAATGCTGTAAAAAAAGCTTTCCTATGATTTTTCGATAAATTGAAGATTGATTTTTTTTTAGGTTGACTGAAAAATTATCATTATTTTTATGAAAATAAATTGTTTATTTTTTAAAATATGTTATTTTATTGTATTATTGAAAAGGTAAAAATTATTTAAAAAAAAAATAATCTTTTTATTTCTGTGAAATTGTACAAAATTTTATACTATTAAAATATTATACAATAAAAAGTTTTCCTTCAGCTATAGCTAATGACGTAGAAATTCTTTTAACAATTATTTTTACGAAAAAATTTGTAGTTACGCATGCGTACTAAAGTATGATTTAGTACTTTGACCACAGAGGGCAGAAGTCGCACTTCACAGATTTCGTGTCGCAAAGTTGACGTTTGAAGTAGGTCAATCATCCATCGTCTGTGGCATCTTTTATATAATAGTAGGTATAGGTATTATGTTTTATAAACGCAATTTTAGTTTAGGCACGAACGAAGCTTATGAAAAACGAGTGTCTAGATAAGTTTATAAAACGAGTTGCATATTAAGTATACTTTATCTACGACGAACACAAAGAATAATTTAAACCCAATTATATTTGTTAAACATTTGACATCTGTCAAATGTCTACGGAATTAACCTAACTTTTCTCTAATATGCCCAAAAGCCACTACTTATTGCCAACTTCAGCCCGTGACAAAGCGTCAGAAAGTCACAGCTCGTCAATGTAGAAGTAGATAAATACATTTAACTTATTTGAAAAGGATAATTGGTGTAGAGGAAATGTCTGCATCTCATACTCAAGACTACGAATTTTATTTTGTAGTAAAAATAATTATTAAAAGAATTTCTACGTCATTAGCTGTACTGAAGGAAAACTTTTTATTGTATAATATTTTATAAAATCGTATAAAATTTCGTAGTATTTCACGGAAATAAAAAGATTATGTAAAAAAGTAATCGTACTAAAATTGAACTAGTACCAGATTCGTTTAATGTAATAAAAAAATTAAATTTATCGGAATCTCTTGTCAATAATTTTTATTTTTTCAATAATATAATAAAATCAAATATTTTTAAAAATAAACAATTTATTTTCATAAAATAATTATAATTTTGCAGTCAAAGTAAAAAAATAGAAAAAATTCTTTAAGTTAAGTTTAACTTTAACCTTAAATAACTTTTTAACAGTTAATTTGTGAAAAAATTATAGGAAAGCTTTTTTGTACAGCGTTCAATTTCCTATAAAAATATTTATTTTTTATTGCTGTATATTAACTTGCTTGGGAGAAAAAAAATTAAATGTAAAACTTGCCGAAACCCTATATTATTTAAATGGAAAATATATTGTCTTTGTGGCTCGGTTTAATATAAATATTTTTTTATATATTTTTTTAATAATTTTTTTGTTTCATAAACTAAAAATTTAGTGGGCACTGCGAACAAAAAAACAAGTTGGTTCGCGCTAAATCTGTACCATCCTCCAGGAAGCTTCAATCCTCCATGTTATTAATACTCTCTACCAATATGTTTCCTAATTATGTATGTAAAGATAACTGTGTTCAGTTGAAGCGGAGTCCCAGTAAGTGCAACTTTTTTAGGTCTTCAAATAAATATTGACTTTTGGATCCTGCGCCTTCAATTTTAAAGGCCGTTAAGTTTGGCGATGATGATTATGAAGTTTTAGTAGTGAAGTAGTTTGATGAAATTGACAGCCGTTTAGATAAGCAAAATGCTGATTTTCAGTTACCTGATCACGATTTAGACCAGGGTCGATAATTTTTGAAACCAAAAAAAATAACAGTAGGATGAAACCCATTGGAAAAGAAGAAGAATATAATAAAAATGAAAGGAAAAATAAATTACGGGCGATCTGACTTCGAGAAGTGGGAGGGGGGGGGGTTTAAGGGTAAATGGTATCCGGAATTTTGTTCGAAATAAATTTGTTCGAAAGAAAATTATTCGAAGGAAATTTGTTCGAAAAAATTTGATCGAATGGAAATTTGTTCGAAAGAAATTTGTTCGAACGTAAATTTGTTCGAACGGAAATTTGTTCGAAGATTGTTTAATTTAAGCTCATTTAATAAAATAAAAACAATTGTAATCCTTTTTGAAAAGATATTCTATTCGCAAGGTAATTTATTATTCAAAATATTAAAATAATTTTAATCCTTTTCGGAAGGTATTGTATTGCAAGGTAATTTATTATTAAAAATATTAAAATAATTGTAATCCTTATTTACCTCTGCATGTACCTAAATTAGTATAAATTCCCTTACAACAATTGACAGCCTTAATTTATTATTCAAAATATTAAAATAATTTTAATCCTTTTCGGAAGGTATTGTATTGCAAGGTAATTTATTATTAAACATATTAAAATAATTGTAATCCTTATTTACCTCTGCATGTACCTAAATTAGTATAAATTCCCTTACAACAATTGACAGCCTTAATTTATCTTGCTATTTGTTCGATTGAACATGGCTCTAAATTTTATTAAAAGTTCGAAAGGCAAAAATCTTTTGTCTCTCAACGGTTTCATTTACACTTCCGACAAAGTTAGTGAAGACAGAATTTATTGGAAGTGTGAACATTTTAAAAAAAATTCCTGTAAAGGACGTGCAATTACATCAGGTGAAACAGTCATCAAAGAAAATAACTTGCATAATCATTCAGGAGATGCAGCAGGTATTGAGGCCAGAATTGTATATGGATCCATGAAGCAAGAAGCAGAAACCGGCCGTGATCCTCCTCATTACATTATTTCTAATATTTCTACTCAATTGAGTCGAGCCGCTGCCACTCAACTTCCTAGTGTTGAAACAATGAAGAGAACGATACGAAATGTAAGGAACAAGATAGAAGCTGGCCCTGTTACTCCAAGACACCGAGCCGATATTACTTTTTCCGATGAATACAAGCATACAAGCAGTGGTGAAAACTTCCTGTTGTACGATTCTGGAATGACACCCGACAGGATTTTAATTTTTGGCACCCGAAAAAATCTGGAACTTCTCGAGTCTTCCCTACACTGGTATGCTGACGGAACATTTAAAACAGTGCCAACACAGTTCGCGCAACTGTACACTGTACATGGATTTAGCGATTGCATTGCAATTCCATTATTATATGCATTGTTGCCCAATAAAACAGAAACAACGTACCGGGAACTTTTACGTGCTATTAAGGAATTAAATCCAAATGTTAACCCATTATCTGTAATGATTGACTTTGAGAGTGCGATGATTGCAGCTTTATCCGTTGAATTTCCTAATACAGTTATAAGGGGGTGTTTTTTCCATTTTTGTCAATGTATATATAGGCAAATTCAATCTTCAGGACTTAAGCAAACATATGACACTGATGCAAATTTTGCATTAAAAATGAGGATGTTAACAGCACTGGCATTTGTCCCTACTGAGCAAGTGAAAACAGCCTTTGAAATGCTTCAAGACAACGAAGTATTGCCAATGGAAGCCCAGCAGGTTGTTGATTACTTCGAGGACAATTGGATTGGACGTACGCTTCGCCGACAACAACGCCGTGCACCACGATTTCCTATTGCGTTGTGGAATTGTTTCCAGTCGGTAACCGAAAATCTCCCGAAGACAAATAATGCTCTGGAAGGATGGCATCGCGGTTTCCAGGCACAGATTGGAGCACAGCATCCGACAGTTTGGAAGTTCATTACCGCCTTAAAACGAGAACAATCTATTAATGAACTTCGCATTGAACAGGCTATAGCTGGTCGAGCAATTGAAAATAAAAAAAAAATATATAAAGATGCTGCTGCAAGACTTCTAAATGTTATAAATAATTATGACCCTCAAGGCGATATCCTAGCATATTTAAGAGGTGTTGCTCACAACATTTCGTACTAATTTATTATATATTTGAACTTTTCTAGTGGTTAATAAAATATTTTTCTCTCGATATTTTGGCTTTCTTTCGAACAAATTTCCGTCGAACAAATTTTTATTCGAACAAATTTCTTTCGAATACATTTCTTTCGAATACATTTCTTTCGAACAAATTTCTTTCGAACAAATTTCCTTCGAACAATTTTTTTTCGAACAAATTTCCTAGAACCAGGGTAAATAATGGTTTATCTCGATTTCCGGCAAAACTACAAGTCCTATGGAAAAAAGGATCTACAACTTTTGTAATTACAATTTTTTTACATAACCTCAAAATTTATGTGAAAAATTCAAAAAAACAAGTTTTTGGTTTTTTATTTTTATCTTTTTCAAAAAAAAAATTTTTTCCACGAAATTTGGTGAAAACTTACCTTTTTATGTCCCAAATACACTGTAATTTGTTTAATTTGAAATATTTATTATTTCGCCTTATTTTGTCTTAATATCAAAAAAGCACCCTAATTTTTAATCGAAAATTCTCGCGTCAAAATATCAGCTTTTTTCAAAAAGTCGGTGTGATTTTTGTTCGTTGAAATCTCTACTTTCTGATGGTGTAAAATTTACATTACTATGGTAAATGTTCTCAGAAAATGCAAAAAATATTATAATGAATAACGAAAAAAACTCGAATTCGAAAATTTATTTTAATCATTATGTACAATTTCATCAAAAAAATGTAATTGTTGCAATTTTTTTTAGTTAAAAAGTTTATTTATTAAATTCTAATAACATTTATGTCAGAAAATCTCATAAAATATAAAAATACATGTAAATCATACTATTGAATTTAGATACTTCATTCTGATTACGTTATTCATTATAATATTTTTTGTATTTTCTGAGAACATTTACCATATAATGTATATATTTTTTTACACCATCAGAAAGTAGAGAGTTCATCTAACAAAAAGCACACCGACTTTTTGAAAAAAGCTGATATTTTGACGCGAGAATTTTCGATTGAAAATTAGGGTGCTTTTTTGATATTAAGTCAAAATAAGGCGAAATAATAAATATTTCAAATCAAATAAATTACAGTGTATTTCGGACATAAAAAAGTAAGTTTTCACCAAATTTCGTGGAAAAAATTTTTAGTTTGAAAAAGATAAAAATAAAAAACCAAAAACTTGTTTTTTTGAATTTTTCACATAAATTTTGGGGTTATGTGAAAAAATTGTAAATACAAAAGTTGTAGATCTTTTTATTACCAACAACTTTAACATTTAACCTTTTTCCATAGGACTTGTAGTTTTTCCGGAAATCGAGATAAACCATTTTTTACCCTTTAACCCCCCCTCCCACTTCCCGAACTCAGATCGCCCGTAATTTATTTTTCCTTTAATTTTTATTATATTCCCCTTCTTTTCCAATGGGTTTCATCCTACTGTTATTTTTTTTCTCTTTTTACCATTTTTAAAGGCTTCTGCACTGGTCCAATTCCGTGTCCGTACAGTGGACAGTTTTTTTCTCCATTGAAATATTTTTGTAATCTTTAGTTTTTTTATTTCCTTTGATTAAATTTATTAAAAAAAATGTGGGTGTTTTTATATCTGGTGCTGCTGAAACGATGGTAGTAATTTTTTAATGGTGAGGTGTTTTTCTTGTATAATTTACCGATGTTCGTAAAATGTGTTCGTAAAATGTGCAATTGTCTTATTGTTTAATTTTTCGTCAATGTTTTTATGTTTGTGTGTTTAAAACATAATGATTATAATCAATGAATAATAAATAATTATTCATTTAACATAATAATAATCAAGGAAGAAGAGAGACTCCACGTCCAGTTAAGAAATTCGGTACAATATAATTATCAGTACTACTATAGTAGTAGTATACTATATATAATAAGTGTTGTATACAACACTTATTATATTATAAATACTGGACAGTTGTTACGAACACGTTACGAATTAGAATGCGTATTGTCAGTAGGAAATGTTTTGATTGACTGCCTAAAATCACTTGTAATTTTTCAACGAAATAATTTGTTAAACATTAACAAAATAATCTGTAACCTTTGAAATTAACAAATTGCTTACAAAATGTCATATTACCTTTAGAAAACTTTGGGTAAAATATTTTCCTTTGTTAAAATAATAACAAACCCTGGTTTTCTACAAAGAATTATATTAAAATTTTACTAAATAAAATTTAAAAAATACAAACTCATGTTAACAAATGAACATTGAATAGTGTAACGATTGACCATCGAATCAAGATAAACTTCTTGAATATTATTTTGACGTTTTTTGTCTAGCTAAGCTGTTAATTTGGACTAAATTTCGTTTTGAATGCAAATATTTTTACATTATTTTATTATACATGTTCTAAATTTAATAAATGTAAATAATAAACTTTATTACATTTACGTTTTTTAATAAATATTATATTTTACGATACATATTCCAACAATAAAACCGCTATATTATATTATATAAAAATTAATTAAAGAAACTTTTTTAAATAAATAATGAATAAATTCAATATACATTTTCTGTTTTAAGCCAAACGTAATAAACATTATAAATACAATAATTTAAAAAAAAATATTCAATTATTTCTTAAATTGGAGACGATTATAAAAAAATAATTTCATATTTCGAAATTGTCTTTTTTGTATTTTCGTATTGGACAAAATTACGTTAGCAACGGTATCAAAATATTTTAATTTTAATATTTAATTTTTATTTTTACTACAAAAAGTTAAACTGGAAATTTCATTGTGAAAATCTAAGAACCAAATTATTTTTTTTTATATATCTGTCCGGTCGTCGTGTCATGGTGCGTGTTATTGTTTTCTGTTATATTCAAAATGAAGATAAATACCATAGTTTATGGGTCTCACATCTTACATAAATCGATAAGTTTATTAACCAATTTTTTCATTTATATAAATTTTCGCCACTGAATTTAATTATTCAATAATTCCAGTTTTAAAAATAGACGTTTAAATTCTTATACTTATAAAACAATTAAGAACAATTAATAAAAGCTCATTAAACCATTAACATATTAAACTTTAAAAAACTAAAACCATTAAAAATACATTAAAAATTATAAGAAATTTTATCTATAAAATATATTGATTTCATAACCAAATAACTTTTCTGAAAAGCAAAATTTGGGAAGAGAGATTAATTTGGTTAAAACATTTCCTTAAGGATTTTTACCCTCATTTAATTAATATTTTAAACGGTCATTTATCTTGGTAATTAATGGCTTCCCAAATTAATATTTAATACCAAAGACAGTTTGCTTTAGATTTTTAATAATCATTCACTTCTGGTATTAAGGTAGTTTTTTTAATATATAATTTTTTATGTAAGTAAGACAAAGTATTAAGAAAAATTACTATTTAGATAACAATAGAATTTTTTAAGAGTTTACCAAAAATCGCGTACGAACTTTATAGGTGATCACATCGGCACTTTATATCATTTCACATCAATTTTCAGTCACTCGTTGCAGCATACGTAGCTGTATGCCACCAAATACGTGTCTAACGTTGGCTCAGGGGACTTCAAAAGTCGTGGTATTGTTGCGGTAAACTTGAGATTTCGTGTAGCCCCTGAAAAAGTAATCCAATGTTTTTAAATTACACGATGCCAGCGCACAGTGGTCGGAAAATCAAAAAGGTGGCTAAATTCGAATGTTGTTTAAGTTATAATATTTGATACTTTTGTTTTAAATGCCAAAGAAAGTGTAGAAACCAATGTTGACGTCAGGTTCCAGTGCCAAGTTCGCATTATAACTAACTAAAGCGATAGATAAAGTGCGTCTCAGTGAACAAGTAAATAAAATGACCTTAATTTGTGTGCTTGCAATAAAATAAAATTAATTCTACCAAAGGTATGTATAAGGGTGCTCCATTTAAAACGAACATTTTTTTACACATGAAACTATTGTTCCTTTTATCAAAAAAAAGTTCCCTAAAAATTTGAGCCCTTAATTTTAAGTGGTTCATCATGATTTTTTTTAATTTAAATTAATATAGCTCCGTTAGATTTCATGGTATTTTATTGCGATTAGTCAGAATTTGTAGTATATTAGTGACTCTTTGAAAGTACCCACTAACAGTTTTTTGTACTTGAACCCATCTCATTGGTGTCGACCTCCAAAGCCTAATTCTCAAAAATTGTTATATATTCGTTCTTATCAACAAAACAGTTAAAACCCTACATAGTAATCAAAATATGTTTTTTATAAAAATCTATAAAAAAAATTAGCTGCGGATAGCTGCGAATAATTATGTTAATATATTTTTTTTACTCCCACCTTTAAAACGCCCTTTATCGTACATGTTTCAATGACGTTTTAAATACACATTGACAAGTTGTGGCTTTATGGCGCTTTAGTCACGGGCTGAAGTTAGCACCAGGTTTTTAGTCACGGGCTGAAGTTAGTTTTAAGTTGGTTGACATTTGTCAAATGTCATACAATCGTTAAAATAAAGTGCCTTTCTTGTGAAATAATACTTAATGTGAAAATTGTTTTATTACCTCAATACAAAAATACAAAAGTATTAAATAGTTTCTTAACGCCACTCTAAAGTGCTCATAAAACATTTTCTTTACTTTCACTGTAAAAAACTGTCAATTTTTAAGAAATACATTTTGATTTACAACCTTTATAGTCTGTGTTTATAAATAAAAGTTTGACATTTGACGGTGACACAGAGATTCCCCTATTGTTTCATAGATGGCGATCTATACAAATTTTTTATTTAAATCATTTTAAGATAATAATAAGTATTTGTCGTAGAAAAAGTATAGTATGCACCTCGTTTATAAACTTTTTTATACACTCATTAATTTAAGCACTCGCTCGCAAGCTCGCTCTTGCCTAAATTAAATTCGTGTATAAAATGGGGTTTATCAAACTTGATACATAATATACTATTTTGTACATGATTCTTAAAGTTAAAAGTACAATATGTATGGGGAAATAAAACTTATTTTTATCGAAAAATGCCATCTGATTAATCTACGGTTGCCTACAAAGGAACATAAGAGGATGATTTTTTAAAGGTATTTTACAGGGTGTAACATATAGAAATAAATGATTGACACCTAAATTTGACGTTCTCAATCTAAATATGAATTCAAAACTGTCGAAATTAAATCACAGGCGTAACATTTGGGGGCTAAAGGTACAAAAACCCCCAATATTCATTTTGAGTTTTAAAGATTTAAGGCGGGTTTATACATTATGAATTTAGTGGACAATTTATTTCATAACTCAATTGTTAATTTAATGCATAATTTAATACATAATACATAACCTTAAAATCTGGTTTATCTAATTCGTTGATTTAGTAAATATTTTATTTTTTTAAATGACGATATTGATTATAAAAAGTCCATCATTGAAACTCATGTTATTTAGAAACTTTGTGGTATTTTTTAAGGCACAAACACAAAACACAATAATTATTAATCATAACCTTATAAAATGGAGAGAGAAAAACTGTTGGAACATGCGCGGTTTAATTTTATTTATAATTCATAATTTATTCATAAAAGTTATATTTTGTGAACATTCAAGGTTATTCAATAAACACTAAATTGTGAGTTGCGCATGAAATCCTTGTATAAACTGTTTCATAGCAGATAGTGCGATTTAACTTTTATGCTTATGCACTAAATTGTGAATTATGAAATAAATTAATGATATGAAGTTGTATAAACCCGCCATTAATGACTTTTTAAAATTTGTCCATTTTAAATTTTAAAGATTTGAATTTTTAAAATAACACTGCAGCTAAATTTTCAACTCTTGATATATCACAGCTAAAGGCTGGGACACCTAAACATAATTTTTGGTCGTAGATTCAAAATCTCAAAAAAACCCTCAGGGACAAGTGTTCCTTTTGATCAATTAACCTTTAATTTTGCAAGAATTCCTTTTTCTTCAACATCAATGGGATGGTCTAAAAATTAGAATTTCCGTTTCCGAGAGTTTAGCTGTGATATTCTTACCTCCCTACAGTGTAATTAGCAACCTCAAAAACTCCGAAACAGCAAGTTTTCAGGAGATTTAATAACTTTTTATAAAATTTTGTCCGCCATATTTAATCCACCATTAGGAATTTTAAATAACTAAATTTAGTATCATATTATGCGACCCCAAAAATTCCTAAAAATTTGTCAGTCATTTTAAATTTAAAAAATCTGAATTTTGTATCTCAATCAGCGACATAGTGCAATATTGCAATATCCAAAGATAATCTTTGGCAATATCCATGGATTCGCCATTTTAAATTTAAAAATCTGAATTTGGGATTACCGGCAATTATGTAATTCCAAAAAACCTCCATATTTTTGTCAGCTTTTTAGATATTTCGACCACGCCCACGCCCAAGTTACGTATTCAATTGTTGCAATCTTCATCAAAAGATCTGAAATCTCTATTGGCAACCCTTTAATTTATACAAAAATTGTTAAGGATTTTTTTGGCCATAACAAAAGTGTTTGATTTCCATAATATCCTTTAAATATATCGTTTTATTTTTTACAATCACGTTACTTAGTCTTAATTTATGCTAATCTAAGATTACACGAAACATATTTATATTCAAAGCCTTTGTATCGATTTGCGATTTAAAATAACATGTAAATTTTAAATTGGTAAATACTATCATACGTTAAAATAATAGCGGTGTTGCAGTGGCGTTTATTGTTTTTGGACACGATACAATCAAGCAAACAGTAAATTACAATGCATAAAAACGCTTCTTACAAATTCATTAGCTGAATACCAAATGAACGCTAAACATTAAAACTCAATTTATTAACAATTACCTTGGCGCAGTCGGAAAATTTGTAATGATTAGTTATTAATTTAATCCGATTAAAAAAATCGTGCAGCAGTTATTTTTGACTTAACATGGATTGATATGCAGATAGGCACGTAAAAATTAAATTAAATGATCTACCAATGCGTTATTGCACAACTTATAAAGTATTTGATAAAAAAAAATGTCAGGATGAAGATAATTCTATCTATATTAAAAAAAGTTATATTTGTGAATATTGTGTATAAGCCCTTCAGGGGGGACTTTAAGCCCACGGTCCGTTCCTACTCCTAACCCGTACAAGCCGTTCAGCTGGCATCTGGGAGTTCTTAGGAAGTGAGGGTGGAACTAAAAGAGCACTTTTGTATAACTCGTGTTTATAACTTTGATATGTAAATCGTAGAATTTAATATTTGTGTACCATATAAAATGTCAACAATAAAAATTATGGTTCATAAATATGCGACAAAATACTTTATTTATTTCAAATATCCCTTGAAAATACCCCAACAAAAGGTTGAGTAGAAAAATAACATTTCACTGTAAAAATGCGTGAAAAGTCCAGAAAACTTTTAGGCTTTGTGGAAAAATTCAGCTGTATTTATAAAAGAAAGTTTTGAACAGTTTTGGAAGGTTAAATAAATAAAAAAATATTTATGCTATGGATACGCGATGATTGAGATATGTTATAAGGTTACATACAGTATTTTTTAGGTAAATTTACTAAAATAATTCTCAACATGTTATGAAGGTAGTGAAGTTATCCTCTTACCATTGCTAACTTAGTTATTATTGGAGCTACTCTCTAAAAATGAATTAGTCAAAAATTACTAATTTAGTAGTTATTAGTGGCTGCTTTTTTACTTGTACCATGGTTAACCATGTAATACCATGGTATCCCATAATTTAACAGCCAATTCTTGTGTAAAATTGTCCCCTGAATCTGAAAATACCGTCAAAAATTATGAAAGTGGAGCAGTTTTTGAGATATAGTTAATTCCATATTAAATTGAAAATTGACTATCTTAAAAATTGTTATACTTTTTTAACTTTTGACGGTATTTTCGGATTCAGGGGACAAGTTTAAATAAGAATTATAAATATAATAAAATTTTGGGATACCATGGTATTCCATGGTTAACCATGGTAAAAGTGAAAAAGCAGCCACTAATAACTATTAAATTAGTCATTTTTGACTAATTCATTTTTAAAGAGCACAAAGTCGTTTAAATTTTCAAATTGGTGGTATTATTTCTTCTGATTAAAATGGCGAAAACAGAAAAACAATTAAACGTCGTGTTTCCTAAATATTTACAAAAAATAACATCTTTTAAAATGGATATTTTTACAATTTGGAGAATTATATTTTTAGAATTATGTTAAATTTTTGTATAAGAAATAAGATTATCCTCTGAAAACCAAAAACTGTAAAAGATATAAAAAGTAAAAGGGATGGAGAGGGGAAAGAAATAAACCTAAAGTATTTTATAAAAATCTTGCTTATAAAAAATATGGTTATATTTGGCTTAACATGAATTCTTAAGATACTTATATTTGATTTAATTTAAAATTCTAAAGTAACTTTTAAAAACTCATGTTTGTCAAACTTTTTTACCCCTTTTCACAGCTAAAATATCATGCAAAACTAATGATCCTCGGTCAAGGTATTGATTAACAAAGTATTTATAAAACAATATGAGCAAAGGGTAGGTGTCCAAAAACTGATTTTAGAGATTAATATTATTTTAAGGTACAGATAGAAATTTTTATCTAAAAAGCTCATGTCTTTAATGAATGCACATCTTATAACGTAATATTGAAAAATAAATTATTTTTTCTCATATGCATTTATGCCTTTATACATATAGAAGTGCCATATAAATTTTTATTAACTTTTACCGCACAGTTTTGCAATAATAAATGATAATATTGACTGTGTCCAACCAAAATTATCAATCTGTCATTCTTGCATAGAAGATCCGGCAACTCTGGATTACGAACACGAACACATCTTGGTATCTTGATATTTGGTTTAATTTATTTTCGTATTTAAAGTAAATTAATAAAAAACGCAAAGTTATGTATAACAAGTTTTTTTTAATAATTTCACATTTTTTGTACCTTATATGGTTTTCTTTTTTTGTTTATTTTTTGTTCCCATACCTTTTATAATATTTTTTTATTTATAGTGGACTTCTTTCGTTTTTAGATTTTAAATAACAATGCATATAGAACTGTCACTGCCACTGTCAAAAGTGAAAATCGTAACTATAGTAACAAACCATTAATTAATAATTAAGCAAAATAATGTTAATTTTTGGAATTAAGGCACCCAAAATTACCCTAGAAAAAACCTATTTTATCGACCAGTCTAATTAATAGACAGCCCATTATCAGGGTCAATTATACCAAAAACAATATGTTTCTTAAAATCATGTTTTTACCCACCGTGAACATTGTTGAGACTTAAGCACTGCAAAATACAATAAACACATATATATTGCGAGACTATTTATCAGAATTACGAATCAAGCGTTTAAACTCCTCTACTGAACAAGATGAATGAGGCCGTTTGAAAAAATGAAAATATGATTTCAAATCATTTTTCTCTGACATTATTTAAAATGTTTCCCCATTGATTAATTACGTTTTCCTAATTCGCAATAAATATTCGCAGTTGTTACGTACATATGTTAGGAGCTTAATTTAAATGATTTATCCTATAAATTTGTTCTCAGTATATTTTAAAGTATTGACGTTCTAGTCAAAACTTAAAAATTCTATTTTTCTTCTATAAATAAATGTATCCAGTTTATTGCTTGTTATTTCCAGAGTTGCTACAAATACGTGGACAAGTAGGCAATTATAATAAATTGGAAAACTATTCTATGAATTCCACAAAAAAAATGTAAGATAAGAAAATAAGTTAACTAAATGATTACCTAATACGTGGTTACAGTAAATAAAACTTAAAAGTCTGAAGTACCTTTCAGGCAATAAAATTGACCATTACCGTTTCATAATATAGTTTTAGTGTGCACAAGGAAAACTAATGGTGTTTTTAGAAACTGTATAAGAAACCTAACTGCATTTTCCCTCCTTATTTAATTGCACGTAAAAGAAAAGGAAAACAAATTATATCTAGTTTGCTGAGAACATTTAACACCTGAATGTCGATACAAAAGCACTGAAATCTTTTACTGCGGAGTTTTGCAGCTTTAGTGCTGCTGCATTTGCAGGAAATAATGCTAGTCAGCTCAAGTCCTTTTACATATTTACTGATTTAGGTTTATATAAGTGTAGTTTCTTCAAGGGCGTTGGAAACAATACTTTAAATACCAATATACATTTATTCTTATTATATTTATATCAAATTTTTACTATACATTGTCTGTGATTTTGCAGGAAATATTGAATTTGACTTGTCCTGCCTTTTATAACATTGCTGTATTAAAAAATTGTTACATCTAGCTTAAGTTATCTACAGATGGTTATATCAAGCTTAAATTGAATTTTTTTATAAGAGTAGCTTAACTTGACACAATTACAACAGTTCTAGATAATATTTACAGTTTAATAAATTTTACAACCAATTGCAACACACCCATTGTATTTTAATATTAAAACCGACGTTTTTAATAACTCTTCAAACACAACACAACAATGGACGTTACGTGCATTATAATGTTTACCGCAATAAAAATCTCGTCAATATTAGTATATTATGTATCAATTTATAAACGCCATTTTAGTCACGAATTTAATTTAGGTATAAGCGAGCTTGCGAGAGAGTGCTAATCTTCTTGGAAATCTACATTGCCGGCGCAAATTTTTATGTGTAAATCAAAAAGCATCCCTTAAAATGGACTAACCACCTGTTAAATCCGATACAGAAGAAGTTTTTCACAGTGAAAGTAAAGAAAATGTTTTATAGGCACTCCAAGATGAAGTCTCTACCCAAAATTAAGTTAAATTTAGTTTACTGCCGGCGAAATTAAAAGGTCACTGTACTGTTCATATAAACTTTTCAAATATTGGCGTTGAGAAACTGTTTAATACTTTTATATTTTTGTATTGAGATAATAAAATAATTTTTACATTTAGTATTATTTTACAAAAAGGGCACTTTATTTTAACGATTGTATGACATTTGACAACTATCAACTAACTTAAAACTAACTTCAGTACGTGACTAAAGCGCCATAAAGCGACAACTTGTCAATGTGTATTTAAAAGTTCACTTAGTGTAATGTAAACATGTACGATAATGGGCGTTTTAAAGGTGGCAGTGGAAACCTATTTGCTAATTAACTGGGAAAATACTTAAGAATTCAGATTCGGTTTAAATAAATAAAATCACTTTTAAACTTCCTCGTCTTTACCCTAAACTTTACTGAGAAATCACGACCTAATAGATTTTCAATTGCATGTTTAAGGGAGCGCACCCACAAAACTAGAACGTGACGCAAATTTAAATAAAAGCCAATTGAATAACGATAAAACTTAAAATGTTTTAAGTTTCTACTTTGACAATATGTTTAAGTTACTTTGATTCTAATTAATAAACAATTTGTCATATTTTGTTACTAGAAGTAAAACACGAGAACAATTTTAAAGTAACGGGGAATATAAGTGGTTTTAGAAATATATTTTTTTAAATTTATTGTCAAGGCTTTGCGCGGCGACTCTCATAAAATGATTTTATCTTACCGTATTTTACTTCAAAAATTATTGTTGTTTGTGTTTCCGTAAAAAATAGGGTTCGATATCTTTTTTACAATTGCATTTTTAAACAATAAAACTATATTTATAAAAAGAATCGGGTTAGAAACGGTTTTTAAGATTAGTAAACTTATTTTATAATAATTGGCCTTAATACACATTTTTGCTATAAAATTTAAATTATTTTTAAAAATAATTAATCGATATCTTCTTACAAAAATGCATTATTAGGCTATACAATTAATTTTATTAATTGAATCGCAATAAAAACATTTTTTAGTTCTAGAAAAGGCCATTTTACGATAAAATTAGAATTAAAAAGTCTTGGTTCAAATATTTTTAAAAATACAAATACAAAAAATAAATCTTAAATTTCTTTAATAGTATATTATGTATCAAGCCATTTTAGTCACTAATTAAATGAATTAAATAAAGTTTTTAAACGAGTTGTATACTATACTTTATCCACGACAAATACTTATTCTTATTATCTAAAAATGATTTATATAAAGTAAAAATAATATTTTATTGGCACTCCACAAAAATTTTTAATGATTAATCAGTTAAATCTAGTTTACTACCGGTGTGAGTTAAAAACCAAATTTTTACGATAAAACTTAAATTGGTTTAAAAAATCTTACACACAATTATATTAGGTATTAAAAAACATTTTTGCAATATAATTTTAATAACTAGTTTTGTAAAATAGTCAAGATATCGCCATTTACATTTTCTGAAGGTTCAATATCTGTACCAGCTAAAATATGGAAAATTTTACAAAGTAGGGCAAGTCTAAAACCCTTATATTAAAGGAGAGCCGTTTAAAGATTTGAAACCAAGCTTAAAACAACAATGCGTTAAAAATCTCTTCTTTGAAAGCCAGGTTTTTGGACCCCACTCTGGCTCTGAGGTAAAGATATAGACTTGACAAGTTTCGCATTTTTTTAGCATCTTTTACAAAGCTTGTGCTGGACCCATAAGACGACTAATTTGTATTAAGATTTTGTTAAATATAATGTTGGTAATAATTATAAATCATATTTCATTGATGCTATAGGAGGCAATACCGATTATTTAATTAACAAAACCTATTATTATTCTCAGAAAAATTCACATTTTTTGTTATTTGTTAGATATAAAATTTGTTTTAATATATTTTTTTTTGTAAGAAAAACTGAAAATGGCTATAAATAAATTCTTTCTAATGCAAAAATACAAATACAATACACTAAGACAAGAAACGTGTCGAATTTCTTCAGAAACAATAATATTCATATTGCATTTAAAAACAACAAAAATTTAAGTACATTTGAAAAAACATAGAAAATCTCTTGCCCACCATTTAATTCAAGAAAACCACTCATATAACAATAAATTTACTAGAATCATTAGAAATTATTAAATTAAAAAAATCTCATATTATCCTCAATTATCATATAGAAACAAAGAATTTCCCTCTGTTAAATTTATTCTAATATTATATAAGATAGAAAATTCCCCAAAATTATTTTATTACAAATGTTGTTACATTATACTTCGATAAGTAAAATTGTCATACTGTACAAATATTTAAAAAAACATCACCTGCAATAATTGTGTTATATAAGTTATATAGGGTTTGACATCATTTCTGAAGAAGCTAGTTATACATTAGGGATAGGGAGTTTCATGAAGTAAAGTTCGAAACAATAAAATAAGATTGGTTTTATGTGTATGTAAGATGTAACATCTCAACTATAAATTTCATGAAGAAACTAAAGTTGTAAATCTCTTTTTGATTATAATCAAAGCTGGGAAAGTAACTTCTAAAAAGTATCCAGTTACTTTTCTAAGATACTTTAAACAAAATAAGTTAGTTACATCTGGTAACTAGATACTTTGAGTCAAAAGTATCTTTAGTTACAAGATACTTTAAAAAGTATCTAAGATACTATCCGAAAGTATCTAAGATACTATCCGAAAGTAACTAAAATACTTTTGAGTAACTAAGTTACTTTTAAGTATGAATAAAAACTATAAAACTATGAAAATCCAATTTTCTCTAAGAGTAAGTTACACTAAAAAGTATCTAAGTTACTTTAAAAAGTATCTTAGTTACACTGTTCAAAATTTCATGACCATTTTAATGGTCTATATCGATACAAATCAAAATGGTTTTAAAAATGTATTAAAATAAATTTTACCTGGTATAAATTGAACTCCTTTTCAGTGTTAAATGTTTTTGTTCAAATTAAATCATACTAAACAGAAAAAAAGGAAAAAAAGGAAACAGGAAGTTCCTTGACGCATTACAAGTATATTAGCAGTGGTATTATTCCAGAAAATTGAACCTTTAACTCGCTAGAAATAATGCTTTATGTACGTTCCACCAACTTAATATACTTCAAGTATTGACAGCTGTTTCTACCTATTTAAGGTCTCTTTAGTATCGAACAACTTGTAGTGTCACACCAAAGCAAAGGACTACCTGAGCTTAAATACTCTTTATGTAATTTAACAGAGGCGAGATATAAGAACATCACGTGATCCACACCGCCTTTGCCGCGATAGGTACAATTGGCGTCCCCGAAATGTGAACGGCAAAATGTAATCGTGTAATATGGGCTTTGCATCAGTGTCGTCGGTAGTTGTCAAATTTAATAATAGTTGTAAATTGCAATATTAAAAATGCCACCCCACTTAACCGAGGCTCAGAGGTCCAGGGCAATAGCCAAATTAGAAGAAAATTGGTCTTTAAGTGAAGTAGCTGCAGATTTAAATGTCAGTAAGAGCTGCATATTTTATATCAAAAAACATTGGCAAGAACAACAAAGATTAAGAAGACCTATCAGGCAAGGTGTAGGAAAAATATCCAACGAAAATGAAGACAATGCTCTTGTCGCACATATTAGGCAAAATCCTTTCAATAGCGCAGTTAAGGCCCGAGAATTTCCAGGATCTCTTCGAACAGCTCAAAAAAGATTGAAACAAGCTGGTTTAAAAAACTGTGCTGCTGCTCATAAGGTTTTTTAACTGACGAAAATAAGCGCAGGAGAGTCCAGTTCGCCAATGACTATTTAAATTATGGAGACGATTTTTGGAATAATGTTATATTTTCGGATGAAAAAACGTTCCAATCTTGCAATAATGGAAGGCTGCGTGTATATCGTCCAAGAAACGCAACAAATAGTGGACGCTTTTCCATAAATGTTTGGGCGTGGATAAGCATCCATGGTCCGGGAGTATGTTGGGAAATTGATGGTAGATTAACGGCTGAGCACTATACGAGGATTTTGGACAACGTTATGCTACCTTCAGTTAAACATGTGTTTCCAGAAAACTTTTTATTCCAACATGTAAGAAAACTGTATATTATTTAAAAACAATTCTAATATATATTATATTACAGGACAATGCACCAGTTCACACAGCTCGCGTGGTTACAGAGTGGGTAAACAACAACCACATAACTGTTTTGCCATGGCCAGCTAGAAGCCCTGACTTAAACCCTATTGAAAACGTGTGGGGTTTTATAGTTAAAAATATATATCAACGGGACTTTAGGCCAGCAAACCTAGATGAATATGGAGTGCTGTTGAAAATTCTTGGGATGAGCTTGCTGAGTCATACGACATGCGTGAGCTAATAATGTCCATGCCAAGAAGGTTGCAAAGGGATGTGGTAGCTAAGGGTTCTGCAATTAAGTATTAAAATAGCTTAGCAGCACAGTTTTTTAAGCCAGCTTGTTTCAATCTTTTTTGAACTGTTAGAAGAGATCCTTGAAATTGTGTATCTTCTCGGGCCTGAAATGCGCTATTGAAAGGATTTAGCCTAATAAGTGCGACAAGAGCATTGTCTTTATTTTCGTTGGAGATTTTACCTACACCTTGCCTGATAGGTCTTCTCAATCTTTGTTGTTCTTGTCAACGTTTTTTGATATAAAATATGCAGCTTTTACTGACATTTAAATATGCAGCTATTTCACTTAAAAACCAATTTTCTTGAGCAATATGTTAATTTAGTTATGTTATTTTTATTGTGTATTTACCTACTTGTTAATTTATTTGTTATATTGTTTATATTATTGTTTGTTAAAATATTATTAAAAAAAAACGATTTAGGATATTGTTCTTATTCTTAGTATTCTCCCTTCTTTATGTAACACCACTGGCCGAAGCCAGGAATGAACGAATAAATTTTATGAAAAAAATCCATGACAACAAAACATCGTTCACATTTCGGAGACGCCAATTGTACTTGCTATGCAACCAGGAATGCACGGCAAATTGTTTTAATCGTTTTAACAGAGTGCTTTAGGTTGAAGTAACTCTTATTTTACAAACAACATATTTAGTAAACTAAACCATTCAGCGGGTTGGTTTAATTAAAGTTTTCTGGGTTAATTTAACCAATTTAAATAAAAATAAAATAACTATTTGATTTACTACCGTCAAACTAATCTTTGTTTATATTAACCTTCCCACAGTTGATTTAAATAAATACTTATGGGTCAACTAAATTAATATAGTTAAATGAACTATTCCTTTTTTTCTGTGTAGGTGCACTTCTCAAATATTTTTAGATAAACACCGTTTTGGTGTTTGATGTATAACATTTTCAACCATAATTCATGGTGTTTATATTAACACCACTTGGTGTTGGATTTTGACATCATTTTAACCCGTAACCGGTACTGTACGACTTTCAGGTCATAAACGGTACTAAGGGGTCTGAGAGACACCTGCCTTTTAAAATTATAATTTATAATATTTGTTTTATCTGAGGCTTTGGGGATACTAGGAAATATATATAGTTAGAATATCACCAATAATATTATCTGAATAAAAGAAAAATTTAAACAAATAGGTTTTAATCAAAACATGTACAAAAAGTGCACTTTGTGATTAAACTATATAAAATATTAAACCAAACAAAATAAAACGATCTTTATTTCGAAGAATATACCTTAAAAAATAACATAAACATGTAAATATATCTTTTTTTAACAGCAAAAATAACTGCTTCAAACTATAGCTAATTTTTACAATTATTTTTTCCATAGTAACTTTTTTGTTTTTTTTTCAAATTCTTAAAAAATTTCAAATTCTTCACTATCTGACCCTATAAAATTATTTTCTATAGACTCTTCACAGACGTGTCCTGAATCGCTGTGTGATTATCTTCAACGACATAATCACTATAATGGTTATGTAGTCTACAGTCACTTATATCGCTGTAGATTTCATAAAACCACTACATTACAGTTTCCTTAAAGCCCTTTTTATCACTTTGGACTCTTTTAGAAGGCCCTTGTTGCGAATCCGTAACGAATTAATTGTTTTATAAAAATTACGTAAACGGTACGCAGTGGTCTACTAGACACCTCAACACTTTGACTTGTAATAATTTGTCCGTTTGACAATCCAACTTGTTCAAAGTCTGAGAGCATATTGATAACTGCTTAACTTAAAAGTATTGGAAGATACAGATTTTTAAACAAAAGGTGAGGGTGGGACAGGGCTTTGTTCGTTGATGAGTGTCTCCCAGAGTCTGGGACCCAGACACCACAGTATCGGTTACGGGTTAAGATTACTCTTTACACCACAGATATTTGAAACAGTGTACTTTACCGAGTAACTTAGATACTTTTTTAGATACAAGTTACAAGATACTTTTCCAAAGTAACTTAGTTAAAGATATTTTTTGTCCAATATAAAAACAATCTAAGTTACTTTCAAGTATCTCTTTTTTCAAGATACTTCCAGCTCTGATTATAATCAAACAACAATAACCTGTGGATATTAGCTTTAGCCAGAACAGGTACTCAAGTATTAAATGCCGCTCGAAATAGGGCAACAAACAGCGGAGCAGTTGTTGAATCGGGTCCGTTCGACCGAATTGAATTAAACAGATCACGTTAACGGTCAATTAACGGTGTGATTTTGTCGACAGTGCCGCCGGAACAGCCCACCATCCTGGACAAGTGGGGCCGACAGCTGAACAATTTGGTAGTAATTGTTAATAAAGTTAAATAAAAATATTTTTGTTAATTTTTTAAAATTTTATGCGAAGTTATAATCATAATCAAAACTACAATATTCAACAGAAAAATGTAAGGGTAAGATAGGGGTATGCAAAAAACTTCGAAATTTGGAAAAACACAAGCAAACTGAAAAAATCAAGATATCTCTCATAATGCGTTTTGAATGTTTTTCAAGAACTAATTTTCATCATTTGATCCTCGATTTGATCATTCAGCAACATGATAATAATGTACTAAAGATGCAAAACACAGTAAAAAACAGTAAAAACCAGCAATCGTATTTTATTGAGACATTTAACAGCCGGGAATTGTTTTCGAATCTTGATTCTTGGTAAATTTAGTTTTATCTGAAACCTAAATTTGACAACTGAATCACAATCAGGAGGTCAAAATTATGAAGAAAACATGTCACGAACCTAAATATTTAGTTTTCGCAAATTTTTACCAAAATGTTATTTTGAAAAAGTGTTCTTTGCTTAGGCCCCTCTGAAAATAATGAAAGTTTGTTGCTTGTCGCTTGTTCAGAATTATTTTAGAAACAATCTTCCACCATCTCATCTTCTTATTCCTAAAAAAACTGAGTTTATTGCCTTCAAAAAACCTTTAAATGTACTCTTTTGAAAAAAAATCATATTTTCATTGCTAAGATTCCAATTCGAAAAATTTGAAACATGAAGGTAAGACATAATACTTCATTATTTCAAAGTAAAAACGAAAAAAAAAATATTTTTTTACAAACGGGGCTTGGATGAAATTATTGAAATTTTTCACCGTTTAACATATCACTCTGTAGGAAATTTTCTTGAAGAACCGTGAGCTTCATATCTATAGCCTAAATTGCCAAAGGATGAGGCTAGCAGCAGCGCCGGATTATAAAAATTTGCGCCCCGGGTCTAATAAAAATTTTCCGCCCCTACCTATATAATAAATTCAAAGAAATGTCACTTCTTAACAAAAGGATTTTATTTAACCATAAACATTAGGGTTGTAGTATTTTTTCGATTTTTTTTTTATTTTGGAGATCAAATAAACAAAATAAGTCTAAACTATTTGAGTTTCAACAGATAAAAAAATTTTAGACGTAGCTCAAAACTTTTTTAAACCAACCTTTTTTCTCAAAATCTTTGGCTTCTCACTATTTTTTTTGTAGGTCGTATAGGAACAGAATACATTTTTAAGTAAAAATATTATTGGTCGCTCAATATTTTTTAAATACATTTCTTGATTTTTTTAATAATTTTGATCTTGTAACCACTACTATTTTTCCAATTTAGTTAATTTTTTTGAGCGAAATTTATTTTTTTTTGAGTTGAAACTTGAATACTTTAAACTTAAATTGTTTCATGTGAGCTCCGAAATAAAAAAAATGTCGAAAAAATATTGCCACCCTAAAAACATAAACAAAAACTATATAAAAAACAAATACCTAAATAAGAAAATTAACATTTTGTCAACTTAACTTTGCGTGCTTTTAGAGAAGCAAATTTGTTTATCGCAATATTGACGTCATCTTTCAATAGGCTAATACCTATACTGTATATATACATACATATATATATGACTGGTACTGTATATTACTATAGTTTTAAACCAATTTAAATTAATAGTTGTTCGTAGTGTAATAAAATATTCTTATATTAAAAAACCTTTACGCCCATACGCATCGCATCGCGATGCATCGGTGGAAATAATGAATGCATCGGTGGAAATAATCAATTTCTGCAAACTAAAGTTCTTGTCGCCCAACAACTTGTCGGGCGCCCTACGTAATACGTGACATGACATATTTCGTATACTATGCATAGATAATAATACTATGGCAACAATCACGGTTATAATTTAAATAATTTTTTTATTAAAACTGATTAATACACGAAAAATAAAAAAGGGAAAAACCCTTTGGGTTGTAGTAAAAAACAAAAATTACCAGTCAAAAATTTTGCGCCCCCTGTAAGCTTGCGCCCCGGGTCTATAGACCCCCAAAGACCCCCCCCAAATTCGGCGCTGGCTAGCAGACATCACAAACCAAAATAAAATCGTTTAAAAAACAACAAAGTTATGTCGTTTTGAAAAAGAACGAACTTTTTGGTCGCAACACATTGAGTGGTGTGCAGTTTATTTAAATGAACTATTCCTTTTTTTCTGTGTAGGTGCACTTCTCGAATATTTTTAGATAAACAACGTTTTGGTGTTTGCTGTATATAACATTTTCAACCATAATTCATGGTGTTTATATTACCACCACTTGGTGTTGGATTTTGAAACCATTTTAAGATTACTCTTTACACCACAGATATTTGAAACAATGTACTTTACCGAGTAACTTAGATACTTTTTTAGATACAAGTTACAAGATATTTGCTGTCCAATATAAAACGTATCTAAGTTACTTTCAAGTATCTCTTTTTTCGAGATACTTCCAGCTCTGATTATAATCAAACAACAATAACCTGTGGATATTAGCTTTAGCCAGAACAGGTACTCAAGTATTAAATGCCGCTCGAAACACGGCAACAAACAGCGGAGCAGTTGTCGAATCGGGTCCGTTCGACCGAATTGAATTAAACAGATCACGTTAACGGTCAATTAACGGTGTGATTTTGTCGACAGTGCCGCCGGAACAGCCCACCATCCTGGACAAGTGGGGCCGACAGCTGAACAATTCGGTGGGCCCGCACGAGGCGGGCGACGACATCACCCTCACCTGTAGAACGGTGGGCGGACATCCTCAGCCCGTTGTCCGCTGGCTCGTCAATGGCCTGCTCGTCGACGATCAGTACGAGCACAATGCAGGCGATGTCATCGAGAACAGATTAGTTTGGCCGTCCATTTCGCGGAAAGACCTCGACTGCCTGTTCACGTGCCAGGCGGTCAATACCAAGCTCACCGAGCCGAAGGAGGCCAGCGTGCTGCTGCAGCTAATACGTAAGTTTTGTGTGCTATATTCTGACCCCATTGCATTGCCACTACCTACCCCTATGTATTATGTGTTGTTTTCTTTCTTCGCAGGATATTGTTTCTGGATTACATCATTTATTCAGAACAAGGTTCAAAATACGATTCTTCTAAAATAAGGTCACACTAATTTAAAAAACAAAATGTCTAATGGTGAATAAACATGTTGCAAATATAAATACAATATTTATAAACATTCAAAAAATAAAATACAAGGTTCTTTAAAGAAACCAGATTTTTTTAAATGTTTTTGATATGCTTAATCGGAATTCTACTTTAGGAGTAAAGTATAACCTGTTCGGGTCTAAAAGTTAACTTATAAACAGTAATCTTGTGTTATTATTATTATTATTATTATTATTATTAAAATTAACCAAAAATGGGTTAACAAGCTTTTAAGCTAGAACTTCTCAAAAACTTGATGTGACGGAGTAATTGAGGAGCATCCGTACAAAACCGGCTATATCCACTTTAATAAAATGTTGGGAAAATGGCAAAAACTCTCGGTTTCCTGGCCTTTGCAGATAAAAGAAAAAGCAAACTTAAGTTTTGTGGGCTTTGTGGTACTTGATTTATAAGACATACTTTCGTTTTCAAAAACTTTATATTAAGGCCAAAATTTCAAAAAATGTTTTGTACAAAACCCGGTTTTGCTCAAAAACCGAATAAAATGTGAAAAAAACCTTTATTTAGTGCAAACATGAAAAAACAGAACAAATTTTAGTAGTAGTATCGACATATCCAAGCCATATGCTCATCATCATTATTATTTATGGGATATAGCCGGGTTTGCTGTAAAAACGTGGATTTGGCCGGTTTTGCTCCTAAAGCTACCTTTTAAATGTGATTTTAACATGGATATAGTCGGATTTAAACAGAATTATCTTGGTTGTCGATAGAAATGAACCCAAAGATGCGAAATCAAAAAAAACAAAAACTGAATAAAATGGATTTAGCCGGTTTTGCACGGATGCTCCTCAATTATGATCTTGGAATTCAGGGAATTAAAAACATTCAGATAGGTATGGTCTGATTTCTGTTATAGAGAGTTGGTATTAATTTTGTAAAAATGTGTAGCCTAGGGTGCATAAAAAAATTAATTTTTTTCGCTCTTACCCTTTCAAATGTTTCTATTTAAATTTTAAAATTAAAAAAATCCTCACCAAATATGGGCCGAAAAATAATAAGAGACCTTCTTTGTAGAGCTATATTTTATATAAAAAACTGCAATGATCATTGTCATAAGTTACTTTGATACAGAGGTATAAAATTCCAAACATAAAATTATTTTTTCCCATGTTAATTAAATGGGAAACTAAAATAAAAACAGCGACCTCTTAGAGTTTAGCTGGAACGCCCATATTTGGTGAGGATTTTTTTTATATTAACATTTGAGACTTCTCGGGAAGAGCGAAAAAAAAAATCCATTTTTTTTAAAGCACCCCAGTGTAGCTATACTTATATTTTTCTTATATATCTTTCTTTAAAAATTTCATTTCAGATTTTACTAAGGTTAATATTTTTTGGGGGGTGATCAGAGTTGCAAAAATGTTAATGTAAAAAATAATGTAATCTTTATTTTTTTTATGGTAATGTAGTTATTATTAAAAAAAATTAATGAGAAATATTTTCATAAAAATAAACAAATTTGTAATAAAAGATCGTACATTACACATTAAAAAAATGTGAAACGAAAGGCATTACCTGATGGGGTTATTTTTTATATGGCATATTATACCAAGTCTGAGAGTTTAAAAAATGCTGATTTTCGATTTCTTTTATTTTACGATATTTTTTAAGTACCCATTAAAAATCCGTTTCTGGTAAAGTTTGATGATTTTTTGATTACTCGTTCAAAAGTTATCAAACCTTCAAACCAATCACGGTTTTTTGGTTTTTGATGCTAATTTGTTTAATAATGAACCAAATTGAAATTTTAATTTCTTAAAATTTTCGTATATCCAAATTATCCAAAGCATATTTGGATGCGATTTTTGAGTTTTTAAAATTTTAATTTTTAAACTGTTTGTATCCTTCGATTTCCTTGCAATTTTTTCACGTTTAACTTCTATCCACTCAAGAAATAAGCCGGGGTTAATAGTGGGATTATGATAATTAGGGAAGAAGGTGATCTAAACTCAAAAAAGTATTGAATCCGCTAGGGTATGAACGAATAATTAATTTTGAACGTCTGTTACTGGTAAAAATTAAATTCAAAACAAAAATTGAAAAAATGTGTCATGCAATAAAAATATCTTCCTTGCCCACTAAAAATGAGTAATTCGATATACATTCATTTCTCATTAAAAATAAAAAAAATTAATAGAGTACGTTACTCATTAACATAAAAAAAAATTAATTGAAAATTTAAAAATACTTATTACAAAGTTAAAATGAGTAATGTAAAAATAAATACATTACTCATTGGAAAAAATGTAATGAGCACTTAATTTTCATTAAAAAATAATGTGTATTGAATCCTTAATAAAAAAACTTATTTTGCAAAACAGGGGGGCATTTTCGTTTATAGCCACATTTTCCCTTATTTTAACGTGTAGAATTACCCCCTGAAATATAATAACGTTATTTGCGGACACCCTGTATAGGTCTAGTCTATTCACATGTATATAAATACTGGTTTTATGAATTTGCCAAGTAGTTGTAACAGTTTACTAATGAACAGCTAATTTGCATGGTTATTGTAATAAATTCGAAACTTTCTCTACAAATTATCAAGTATTATTATTATAGTTTACGAAACTATTTAGTTTCGTGGTTAATGTGTAAACTTCACGGAATAAAATAAGTAATAAAGGGAAGTGTCATCTTACCATTATAATCGTTGTAATTATGTTATAAATATGCCCATCAACAAGTTAAGTAAGCAAATTTTTAAGAAACAAATTGGCAATTGCTGTTTTTTCTGTCTTTCTTAAAAATATGTTACACTCGCTTTTTTTGTTACAATACAGGGTGTCACCAAATAAGTTGCCATCCTTTAAAAACAATGATGAAATATAGGCTTCCTGGTTTTGTCAAAAAAATTTCATAATTTTTTTATTAAAAAACAGTAGTTCTAATGGAAACATAATAGAGGAAAACTTTCTTGTTTTGGCGTGTACTATCCCCTATTATTTTTTATACTTCTGATATCTTAATTAATAGTAAAATCCTCCTCATCGCAACTTCTACATTAGTCAATAAAAAAGTTTTCTATTTATCTCACTAAAAAATGAATGTAAAGCAAAGCACAATAAACATTTTGATTGACATTTTGGGCCATTCAAAGGATATCTTTAAAAATTTAAAAATAAAAAAAAAATACATTTTTATAAATTTCATAACATAAAAATTAGTTAGTATTTTCGAATAAGTAGTACATATTTTTGTTGAAAATTATCCGATCTACAAAAAAGTTTCTTTAGGTTTTTGATAAAAAAATGTAAGCTTTTAAATATAATCATAACTAAACCCAAATTACTTTAACCTTTTTTTAATAACTCCTGTAAAAAATATTAGTTTTAAATATCCTAAATTAAATAAATATATTTTTTAATTAAAATAGGATTTTTAATTATTTTCACATTTTTGTCAAAAAAATTTCGGTAAGTATTTCGGTATACTTGGATGAGACATTAACATAACAACATTTATAACAATGAATTAATTATATTAAACAAAACTTATTATTATTCCGCGTGCGCGATTATCTTTAAAACGCTTACATTCATCGAAAAACAAAAGAAAACTTTTTTTTAGATCAGTTAATTATATTAACTATAGTTTAAAATTCTTACTGTTCTGCAAGCATTTTTTTTCAAAACTTTTTAAACTCAATATATCTTTTGAATGGATAGGTTTACGAAAAAAACATACCTTTTTGTAGATACAAAATATTTTTGAAATGTCCCCCGATGGTGTTACCCCATGATATTTAATAAAACTAAATGAGATTGACCTACACTTTTATTGTGTTTTGATCTTTCATAATTAAGTAGATATTACAGCTCAGGTTCCACATTTTTAACTGAAATTAATTATTTTTTACAATGTTTTACAAGTCTAAAACCTATCCTCCGTGACTGTTACTCTTTCTAGGTTAACCTATATGTTTTCAAATATCTGAGGTTGTAAAAGCATACTAAAAATATCAGTTCAATACGTCAATTAAACACATCCAAAGCAATCGAATCAAATATAAAATATTATTGAAAACTAAAAGAAATAATTTTTATAACCATTTATGTAGGTGTTACAAAAATTGATTCTATTCTTCGTGAATCTATTTTTGCTTTAAATTTCAACGGATGGCGCTTTATTCATTTTAAATAAGCAAAAACCTCTGTTTACGACATTATAGATACATGTTATTCCTGAAGGTCAGTTAGTATTTATATGCAGATGAGAGTGTTGCTGTTTTATAATTCAAAAGTTTAAGTTCTTTAATTTGCTATTTAAAAACCTATCCACCGTGAATTGTAATTTCTTTGTAAGTAGATTTTTTTTATAAATATTTTATGTATTTTTAAAAAATATTAAGGTGTCAAAAGATACAATAATTTATTTCAAATATACAACTAACCTCCTTGAAGCTATCTTCCGTGATTCTCTAATATTTAAAATATATGATTTCTTAAAATTCTTGCATTAGTGCAGAACCACTTATGTTATGTTATTACTAGACCTGGTGGCTTCCCAAAAACCCCATTCTAGACCAACAGTGAAACAACCAAAAATAAAAAATAATCATTTTCACTTGGGGGACATCTTAATATATTCACACATTTAGACTTCTTTTGGGGCACCCAATTTTTTAATATAAAAAGTAAAAAAAAATGAATAGTAGATTTTTTTAATGTATATTTTTTCATAATTTTGAACGAGATATGTTTTTTTTTAAGTTTTTACTATAAATTAAATAAATATAAATTTAAAAATAAAACAATTTTCATTTAGGATCTCGAAAATTATCTGGCGCCATTTTACTTACATATGCTTAATGTTAAAGCGTTTAAATGATTTCTACAAAATTTAATTTGATTTGAAGCTATTAAATGCTAATGCGTGTAATGTGTGCCGTGAAGTCTCAGGTGACATATAATTGGGTGAAAATGAAGTTGATAATGCCGACTTTAACGAACCAGGTCGGAATAGTCGAGTCAAAAGCAGGAACGGCAATTGTTCTTTAGACAAGACGATGTGATGTAAAATATTGTGCGGGATTTTCGCGATTTAAATAAAGCGAAGCCAGCAGAAATTAGCTGAACTCTGCCGACGAAATCTTGATATTTCTCTTCTTTCCTTTTAAAAGGAACAAGTCAAAACTGACGTGGAAAATGCAAATACCGTAAAGATCGGAAAACAAGATACGGAGGTCATCCCGAGGGAGCTTCCCGTCCGGGTGTGAGAATTTATTTACCTCTCTGCAAAATATGAAGGAATTTATGATATAAATACGTCAGGGGCACCGAGCCATCAGCTTTTTTAACGTTTTAAAAATATTCAATCCAAACCGAACTAAAATGCAAAATTTAGTTAATTATGAATTATTAACTAGTCCGAGAAGATTGATTATTAGCTTTCATGAAGTGCCATCCAAGAGCCCCTTAAGCAATTAGCCTGACTGGAATGACAAGTTTTAATAAAGATATTGTCGGTATTTCCCAAGACAAATTAGCAGTTTACCACCAAAACGTTTTGGCGTTTAAATCAAAACAAAAAATAAATAGTTTATCAAAATACGTCAATTAAAATTTGGTATTAAAATAGACAGATTTGTTTGTAGATGTCTTATACAGAGTTTTACAAAATTATTGGATGTTAAAAAAAATTATCAGCATAATAATAATAATAGTAATAATAATGTTTATTTCCAAAACCGAAAATTTACAAAATTGTATAGAAAAACGTCTAAAATACAATATAAAATACATATAAAAATGTAAACATTTACATATTGTTAAAAAACATATATCAGCAACAGGATAAAATTGTAGTTATTTTTCAAAATATTCTATATACGAGGATACAGCATTTTTAAACTTATGAAAGTTTTTTAATTTCATAATATAACTAGGTAACTCATACAATTTTATCGCTGTTATTATTGGGCCTTTGTATACTTAAGTTAAATTGTGAGTGGGAACATAGAGTTTGTTTGTATTTCTCGTTTCGTATTTGTTTATATCACCGCACTTTCTGAACTCTTTAATATTAAGACGGACATACACGGTTAAAATTTGATTACATTTAAAATAAGTTTTACAATGACTACTATAGGGTAAGTTTAACATAGACCTTAAAATACGTTTTTGTGCTATACAAATTCTAATACTAAAGGAGCTATTTTGCCAACACAATATTCCATAAGAAAGAATCGATTGGATAGTGTTCAATGGACACTTCCATAATAAAAGGTCTTTAATGTGGGTAAATTCACTACTCTTCCTAATTGGGTCATGCAATAGTTTTTAGAAGATAGTTTATTGGCAAGATCACTTATATGTAGCTCCCAAGAAAGATTTTCATCAAAAGTTAACCCCAAAAACTTAACACTCAAACTTTGGCGTAGTGCACCACCATTACATTTTACCCAGAGTTTATGGAAGTTTGCTTGGAATGAAACATTATTAGTTTGAGTTTTTTTAGGATTCAGAATAAGGCCATTTTTATTGCACCAAGAGTTCATTTTATTCACACATTTATTTGCCGAGCTACTCAGAGATTGTATGCTATCACCCTTTACCACACCCGATGTGTCATCAGCATACATTTCAATAAAAGCCTGATTTATATTACTTACAAGATCATTAATGTAAAAAATAAATAGTAGTGGTCCAAGTATACTACCCTGAGGGACTCCTCTTTGTATGCTTAATATGCACCTCCTAAACCCTATCTGATAGGTATGAATTTACCCAGAGACCAGCTTTTCCCCGAATACCATAGGAACAATATAAAAGAAATGTTTGACAAGTTGTTTTATAGGTGTTTAAAATAGTAAATTGTAATCAAAACAAATTTTTAAACTTGAATACTTCATAATTTAAATCTACTTTTTTATTTTTAACCCAAGATTACCCCCCTGTTATATTGCATGGTATTACGTTACTACGCCACTTTTTTATGACACTACATATTATTAGCAAAAAAAACAACAATTTTACTGTACACACATCCAAACTTATATGGAATCAACCAGTGATTACGAAAAACATTATTCCACTAAAAAAAAGTGATTTGGTGATAAAAAGCACATTATCTGAACAAATTTTATTACAAAAATTAAAAAAGATTTATTAGGAGGAATATATTGAGAAGTCCCCCAAGTGAAAATGATTATTTTTTTATTTTTGGTTGTTTCACTGTTAGTCTAGAATGGCGTTTTTGGGAAGCCACCATGTCTAATAATAACATAACATACGTGGTTCTGCACTAATGCAAGAATTTTAAGAAATCATATATTTTAAATATTAGAGCTTCACGGAAGATAGCTTCACGGAGGTTAGGATTTCGTATGTTTTTTTAACATTCCTTTGTATATTTGAAATAAGTTATTGTCTCTTTTGACACCTTAATATTTATAAAAAAAACTACTAACTGAGATATTACACTTCACGGTGGATAGGTTTTTAAATAGAAAATTAATGAACTTAAACTTTTGAATTATAAAACAGCCACACTCTCATCTGCATATTAATTCTAACTGACCTTCAGGAATCACATGCATCTATAATGTCGTAAACAAAGGTTTTTGCTTATTTAAAATTATTAAAGCACCATCCGTTGCATAAAATTTAAAGCAAAAACAGATTCACAAAGGATAGAATCAATTTTTTAACCTACATAAATGGTTATATAAATTATTTCTTCTAATTTTTAATAAAATTTTATATTTTATTCGATTGCTTTAGATTTGTTTAATTTACTTAGTGAACTGATATTTTTTGAAAACATATAGGTTAACCTAGAAAGAGTAACAGTCACGGAGGATAGGTTTTAGACTTTAAATCATTGTAAAAAATAATTAATTGCGGTTAAAAATGTGGAACCTAAGCTGTAATATCTACTTAATTATGAAAGATCAAAACACAATAAAAGTGTAGGTCAAACTCATTTAGTTTTATTAAATATCACGGGGGACATTTCGTGAGATTCCCCCATTAAAACAAATTTTCAGAGAATAAATTACAAAAAAATATCCCTTAAGTTCTCAATTGGATTAAGATCAGGTGAACAAGAAGGCCACTCTAAAACAGTCACACTTTTCATTTCTCATCAGTTTTTGATAACTCGGTTTATTAGCGAAGGGGCATTATCCGGCATAAATAAAAAAAATCGCAGAATACAGTTAAGGGTTCCGAAAATATTTGTGCTAAATAGAGTTGGCCATTTAAATTGGTATTTGGAGCATTAAAACTGGCAAATGAAGATTGGAAAAAATTAGATAAATCCAGAATTAGCCTACGATCAGACGACCGGTGAATTTGTATTTTAAGAGATCGTGGGAGACAAGCTAGAATAAGCTGGACGATCGTTCCCTCAATGCAAAGGAGGAAGTGTAATGTTTTGGGGTGGCTTTATGATTGGTGAAAACATTTCTTTGATTCCCATTAGACAAACCCTAAGAGGTCAAAGTATGTGGATTTAGTTATACAACCCGTAGTAGGGCTCTAAAAAGGTGCTTTCCTCGATGTTTAAAGTATAATGTTTGGATAATGTTTGTACAAGTGGCCTTCTTGTTATCGGATCCTAATTGAATTGAGAACTTGTGGAATAATGTTAAAAGAAGGATTATAGCTTGACCAAATAGACCTGGCAATGCAGAAAAACTAATAAAAGCAGTTCCCCAAGAAGAAATTCATAACTTAATTGAAAGCATGTATCGTCGAGTTAATGCTTGCATTGAGGCTAGAGGTGGCAATAGTTAATAAAAACCTATTATTTTTTTAAATTCTAATTTACCGTTAACTTTATTTTTTGTTATTTGTTCGATAAAAAATTTGTTTTATATTTTTTTTATGATTTTTGAAATTAAATTGGTTGGGATAAGGAGCTTTTTATTTGCAATTTACTTTTTTTTGGTAAATAGTAAAATGTACTGTTTCTTGTAATTACTGGGTGGTTCCATATAAGATTGGTTGTTTGTATTTTTTACTTTATTACGAGTAAAATATTATTAGAGTTTAAAAATATATTTGTTGAATGGGGTTAAAAGAACTTGGATTGTATTTAAAAATATGCATTTTAATATTTAAATAAAGAAAAATATGTGGCGCAAAAGATACGAAATAGGTCATGGAATACGCGAATATTGCAAAATATTCACAACATGTTTTATTCACCATTTAAAATCAACAATGGATCATGTAGGCTTTCAGAAACTGAATGTAAAAGTTATTGACTAAAAAGGCACATAAAAGTACTATTTTAAATTGTACAAGGTAATACAATCATAAAATGTATAAAGAATTTAGTTATTTATTTAAATTTAAGAATATTTAAATAGTATAATCGTATTTAGAAGACCATGTTCCTACCTAGTTGAACAATTTTGAAGTAATTTGTTGATTAAAAAAAAACGTTTTATTTTTACTACATTGGCACCGCTGAATTTGCTGTCACTGCCTACTGTTATTTATTTATATAACTCTTTAAACCTATTCACTACCTAAAAGAACGAATAAGTTATAAAACGTCAAATTTTTATCTTTTTTCAAAATTTTTTGGAATAATTGTCGAATTATAATTTATATTGCGAAAATACGTAAAACCCTAATTTATCAGTTGGTAGTACTGAATGTCAACGTAACCTTAATTTTTAACCCAAATGTATTGAATTCAAATTTTTTTTCAAAAATAAAAAAACATTTTATATTTTTAATCACTACTACTTAAAAGTGTCATTTAGCAACCAGACTGAAAATTAAAGTCACTGTTATAAAGCACTAGCAAAAATATATTATTTTGTTTGTTAATATATTACGGGGTGTTTTTTCTTAATCATGTAAGTCCCTACTAAATTTAAAAAATATTTTTTTGATATCTTACTTCTTAGTTTAAGAAACGGCATTTTTCTGAAGGGTTTTATTTAGGCACGAGCAAAGCTTGGAGCAAGTGTCTAGAGAAGTTAATTAATTAATAATAATACTATACTTTATGTACGACAAGCACAATGTTTTTCAGAATTTTATTTGTAAAACATCAAATTTTGACATCTGGCAACTGTCAGAAAAACTTAACCTCACTTTTCAATTTATAATAAAGGTAACTTCGGCCGTGACTAAAATGCCATAAAGTCAAAAACACTTTAAATATATGTAGTATTTTTTGTGAATACCAAATTATTATTATTATTTAAAACTATAAACACAGAAACTTTAACATCTTGAAAAGAAAAATATTTTACGCCCATTATCGTACATGTTCCCATGAAACCAACTGGGCTTTAAAATACACATTGACAAGTTGTGGCTTTATGGCGTTTTAGTCACAGGCAAGTTTTTAGTCACGGGCTGAAGTTAAGTTAGTTGACAGTTGTCAAATGTCATACAATCCTTAAAATAAAGTGCCTTTCTTGTAAAATAATACTAAATGTGAAAATTGTTTTATTATCTCAATACAAAACTACAAAAATATTAAATGGGTAGTTTCTCAAAGCCAATTTTTGAAAAGTTTTTATGAATATTATAGTGACCTTTTAATTTTGCCTGCAGTAAAATAGATAAATAGATAACTAATAGATAAATAGATAACTAATAGATAAATAGATAACTTAATTTCGGGCTCGGACTCTGTCTTCACTTTCACTGTGAAAAACTGTTAAGGGGTACATTTCGATTTATAACACATACAAATTTGACATTTGACGAAAACACAAATTCCCAAGTTGGTAACTCTATTGTTTTATAGATGTCGCTCTTTACAAATATGTAATTTAATTCATTTTTAGTAATTTGTCGTTTATCTCGTTTATTAACTTTCTAGACACTCATTAATTTAAGCACTCGCTCCCAAGCTGGCTCATGCCTAAATTAAATTCCTTTCTAAAATGGAGTTTATAAAACTTGATACATAATATATTATTAATACACTACCATTTTGTAAAATTTGGATGATATACACAGTAAAAAAGTAATAGATTAAAAATTCTAATAACTTTTTTTAACGACAAAATTTGGATTACTTTTCAAAGCTCTACTTAAATAAATCCATTGAAGCCCTTTAGGCGAATATTCAACATCGATGTATCATCCCCTATATATAATCAGAAACTTAATTATATTATAGCTTTCATGGTTAACAATACCGCCGCTAAAGCTTCTTTAAAATCCAAAACTTAATATCAAACTTTTTCATTTCGGCCCCGCAATAGCGATGCGCTGCTGCGGTGCATCCATAAAAGGGGTTATTGTTGGGCCGGAAGTAGTTTCCTAAGTAATACTTATATAAATTTAATAAAAATAAATCCACATCAAAGCTCCATCTTGCTGGTAACATTCGCCCGTACTGTTTTGGTTGCAGTTAAGCCGCTGACTGCAAAGATCCAGAAGACAGTAAGCCCTCTGGTGGCTGACAAGAGATACGAAGTGACCTGCGAATCTGCCGGATCGAGGCCCGCCGCTATCATCACTTGGTATAAGGGCAAACGTCAGCTTAGAAGGACCAAAGTAAATATTAATGTGTTTTGTTGTTGTTGTCCTTTTTTTTTTCTTATTTATCTACTCACTTCCGCTTTTTTACTCGACAGCGTACACTGAAAAAAATAAGCTGTTGAAACAACAAAAAAATTATTAATTCAACTCTTTATGCACTTTAAATACAAGCAATGGTTTTTGCACGTTTACTTAACCATCTAAAAATGTCAAATTGTATTGTTTAATTGAACAACAAATAACAGTCAAATGAACAAAATAAGAATATTTGTTCTAATCTGCTAATTTGGTTAATTTAACATTCTTAGGGTGTTAAGGTAAATTTCTTGAAATGTCCAGGTAACCTTTTTAGCATATTCACTTAACACCAATAAAATGTTAAATTAACATTCTAAAAATGTAAAATTCTTTAAAGGTTGGTATCCAAAACAAAATTATGGAAATAATATATTATTATATATAAATAGAAAGAATTGAACCTTCACCTCGCCCAGAGTTTTTGTTTTGAGCGTGTTCCACCCATGATACATCTTTGTATCATGTGTTCCACCTACTTCAAATACCGACAGACTGTTTCGCCCTGTATTGAGGGTCTTAACAGTGTCGGGCAATATGGTGTAGTGAAAGTTCTACTGTGGAACACACCTTAAACAAACAGATACCTCATCTTATATACACCTAATCGTAAGCTAACTAAGGCGAGATGTAAGAAAACGTCATTGTCTAATGACGTGGCGTGAGTGTTCGAAGCGCCATTCTCGGCAATTTTATGAATGCAAATTTTACATTTTAAATTTTAAAGTAACATTTTAAATTTGTTAAATGAACAAATTTAAAGTTTTGGATTAAAGAGCAACTAAACGTTAATTTAATAGTTTTTTTAGGTAATCCTAAAAATTTCAGTAGTTGATTCAACAAATTCCAGCTATTCAATCAAAGTACGATAAACATTTTAATTCAAAATATTAATTTATGTTAAATTATTATTTAAACTGTCAAATGAACAAATAAACTTTGACAAACTCTGACCTTTGCTTTAACACCAAAATATAGATTAACCCAATAGGTTTTTTGTTGAAACAACATTTTTTAAAATGACATTTAGGCAAATGTTAACTCAACTACATTATTTTTTTCGGTGTAGTTGAATCCTTTAAATATCTTATTTTAATACTTAGTTGGTTTAAAAGAAAATATTTTTTTTAAGTTTGTTTTATACATTGTATTTTAAATTTTAACACCCCATTCTGTATAAAATTATGAGTAAAATTTTTATACCATAATATGGTATGATATTATTATAATATATTATATGATATTATCATAAACCTAAAGTAAATATTTTTCGAGTTATTAATGTTTTTCAATTTTTCAGATTGTTATAAACAATTTGTTGAATAATTAAGTCTTTTGTAAAAAGTATTACTGATAAAAAATAGCAGTCAGTGGCTTATAGAAAACATTGACAAGTCAAACATTTTAAAAATTTAAAAGTTATACAAGCAGTATTTGCTAATTTTGAAAATAACTCGACAATGCTGTAGTATGTCAACTAGATAAAGCACTATAGTGCTATAGCCCATTGGAGAATAAAATATAATATTTATTTTATGAAATATTTTAATAACAAAAAGAATGCATAACTATAACATTTTAATAAAGCAACCATATTTTAATTCGTATTTTTTATTAGTAATTCACGGTGTCCCTGAATAACTTTTAATTGAAAGGTTCAGACGTATCCGATTTTTTTTTCATATTTTGATAAAAAATCTCTTACAAGACAATTTTTTTTTCAGGATAAACTCAATTCGCTTGTCACTTTTTTAGAAAAATCAATTTTTATAAAAACATTAATGATTTTTAATCAATTTTTTGAGATTTTTGATAAGTGAACTCCAAATAATGACTAACAGCTTTTAATGTATTTGTTATATAAAATGTGCAATTCATTAGACTAGTGAACTATTGACATATGTCACTTGTAACATGTCACATGTCACATGTCGAAATCGTAATTGAAAATACCGTTGCGTTATTTTACCGTTTTTTTTTCAATTTGTGCGGTGTAATTGCGCGTACCACGTGACCAATGCACTGAGACTAAACTACTATGTTATCTAAATAACCTAACTTTAAAGTTGTTGACAGTTAACTTACTTAAAAGTAGAGTGGTGCTAATTTATTTGTGATTTGTTACAATTGATTAGCAAAAACTCAAAGTAAATCTTAAAAAAGTAATATTCAAGAGGTATACTGTATGTTTCAAGAATCAAATTTAAATTTATCAGTTTTTTAACTACCTATTTTGTTTATAAATTAAAGACTACCAGAAATAATTTATCATGATTTTATCGCTCATTTTATGAAATATATTTATGAAATATATTTAGCCACATAACTTTGTATTATGGCGGATTGTATTAAGAAAAATGACAACTTTAAAAATTCGGTAAAAAACTCTTCTGGGAAATTATAATTAGAACGACATAACCTCAAAATTATTAAATTTTTTTGGTAAAAAATTTTAGTTGTGTTAAACTTAAATTTTGCATAACTAATCAAAGGCGTCGAGTTTGAATCACACTGTTGTGCGTATTTTCAAAAATGGTGAATGCGCCGGGATTAAAGCAAACATTTTAAATTTTCCAGACTATTCAAAAGGAGTAAATAAACAAAACAATCACGCACTACGCACGTGATTGTTTAATAATAATATAATCTACTATACAGGGTAAACCAATTATCCTTTCAATGGGTATTTTTTTTATTTAAAAATCTACAAGGTCGGTTTAATTATAGAAAAGTTGCGTTCTTAAAATATTTAAAAAAATTAAAAACCTTTTAAAATTAAAATCATTATAACATTGTTATTTCTTGGAATTTTGACAAGAGTAAGTTTAACATGTAAACGTACACATTAATTTACATTTTTGCCCAATTTCTTCTCTACCATCACCATCAACATCTTATATCTTTTTATAATGGACGCCATAACATAAATAGTTTAATACATCGATGGATTCCTTGATTTGTTTTTTATCTAACCATGTAAAATCGCATATGGCGACCATAGAAAAAACTAAAGATGGTGGTGGTAACTCAGAACGTAGTAGGTTGAAAACAAAAACAAATTGTATAAAAATGTGGATAAATATGTATGTTTACATGTTAAACTAACTTTATTTTAAAATTCTTAGGAATAATGATTTTTGGTTTTGAGTTTTTCAAATTATTTAAGAATTATTTTTTTATACTTTTAATCACCCAACTTTAACCAACCATATAGCTCTTGGTGCACCCTGTATAAACTAAAACCAAAAAATTATTATTTATCTTTGGTTTCAGTTCAGTTTTTATTTTAATTAACTTCGTCAATACTTACTTTTGACAAAATTAAATTTTTAACTATTTATTACTAAAAATAAACAATAAATAAAAACTTTTATTTTACCACAAATTTAGGTGGCAAAATGCATAAATTCTTTAATGTCGACCCAAACAAAAAATACTCAGCAGACCAGCATAAGTGGGGATTTTATTTTTTCGCGTTACATTTAAAAAATATCGCATGGCAAACCAACAAGAGAAAAAAGAAAAAAACAAAACCGACACTACAAAACCCCTTCTAAATGTGGTACTTGTCCATCAGAATTACTGAGGGATCAGTTTAAAATAAATGTTGACATTTCAGCATGCGGGTTCGTGACATTAAGGCCTCGCCACTGCAGTAGTCGGTTGTAATTGTTTTTAAGATATGATTTACATCCCCATTATTTACGCTTGACAGCAGATACCATTTTAAATCCCTGCAAATTGCTTGCCTTTCAAGGCCATTTACAACAACCAAGCTCTTAATACTTTTCAGTTCAATACCTACTCGTTCTGTGTTTTTACATCTTTTATTTGTTAATTTTATAAAAATATTTTCTGGTCTTTTTATCCTTACATTGATTTTACAGTTTATAGTTTTTAAAACCTTGACAATTAAGTTTACCTATTTTTTGTATAATTTTGTTTTCTATTGTTTAATTGATATTTTTGATTTTTTATTAATTTTACTTAAGTTCGATAAGATTTAATATAACATTTATTATTCATAGGAGGCCTTTTTATTATAATTTTTACCAATTCGCTTTATATTGATATACAACTTTTAATAATCAGCTATCAAATGCCTATGTTAAGTGTAAATAATTGTTTTTGAGAATAAGGCCGAAAATGTTAAAAATATCGAGAAAAAATCCCTACAAATAAGTCGTCTAAATTCAAACAGCGTTATGCATTATTAAAAGCTTTGATTGAGAAAGTCTCCACTCAACGGTAAAAAACAAAAAACAGGTATTATATTATGTATTATGTTGCCATAATATCGAAGAAGTAGTTACTAATTTAAAATGTAGTCTTCAGGACTCAAATAAAAAAATGTTTAATTTTAAGGTTATGTTTGTAGAAATATTATTTTTTGTTAGATTTCTTAAAAATGTCTAAACTTAAATGTAAATTAAATAAAGTAAAGTTATTATAATAATAATAATAATAATATATAATAATATATTAGTTAATTCTGCACAAACAAATACTCGTATACGTACCAAATTGGATCCTTTGGAAAAACATGAAAATGCAACGATTTAGTTCTTGAATTACATTTACACTTAAAAACACAATAATTAACCATAATCACTTAGATAAAATACACACGCTAACGAATATAAGCATATAAGCGTTGGGTTTTCTAATTAATGATATAAGAAATATTAAATCGAAATCGACTACTAAACCAAAGTTTAGCAGTTTTTACTTGCAACGCGAAACATAAATAACGTGCACGATTTAGCTGTGCAATTGAAACTTTGCGAACATAATTTGTCGAGTAAGACTTTTGCCTTCCTCTCTTCTGTGAAAAAATTACTTATTTATTTAAAAATGATGTGCAGTACGTATGCTTTAAATATATTGCTGACAAACCTGTAGTTCAATAATGCTATCGAGCGCCACCTGATGCTTCTTTAGCGTATACATAAAATGTAATAAAGGTGTACTCATGCTTTATTAACCTTATAATTGTAGGGTCATTCCACGTCAAATAAAACGCAATAATGAAAAAAATCACCAAACCGCCTTTGATTTTTTTTTAAATATTATGTGACCACAAATCTTAATTTTGAAGGTTCTGCGATAATTAATTACTGAGAAATCAAAATAAATATTCAGGTGACAGATGTCAAAAAGTATATATGACATTTGTCACAAATAAACCATAACGGATGTAAAAATGAGCCCTTTTAAACGAAAATACGAAAAAATAGGCCTATTTCTATTATCTGTCATTATTAACAATTTACGTAGCATTAGTTATTTTTTATATAAGTGTTAAAAATTTTATTTTATTTTGTGAATAGGAAAATCCAAACCTTCAAACAAAATAAATAAACTCATAATTATCTATTACCTACGAATGTTACGTAAATTGTCAATAATGAAAGATATCAGCTTATTTTGTATAAAAAATGTCAATTTATTTTGTTTCGTATTTTTGTCTCAAATGGATCATTTTATTGATATTTGCCTTAGCTTATCTTTGACATATGTTATATATTATTTTTGACACATATAGTTTTAAAAAACAACCAGTATATAGTCACATAAAAGTTCAGAAATTTTTTCTTAGCTAGTAGCCGGAAGCCAAGTTAAATTTTTTTCTGAAGGTAGGAGTATGATTTATGAAAATTTAAAACATGTGGCAATCAGTTTTTAAAAGTTACCTTACTTATCTTTACTTTAATAACCTTTACAGGTTTCATCCTAAAAACTACAATAACAAATTTCTCGCTAATTAATTATTGTGTAACCTTTTTAAAACTTAGATTGTTTGTTATCCTAGCCTATAAATCATTCACACAAAATTTGAGGAATATCTTAATCGATATGGTAAACTATACTATTTGATCTAATGTGAAATCACCCTGTAGCGTTATATTCGCATTATGTTTATTTCGTTTCGTCGTAATACTCTAATGTGCACTAAAAATACAGCACAGAAACCTCTGGACGTATAGAGTAGGATATCGTCATCTATGAGAGTCATATGATATGAAATACGACATTAACTAGATGGCAGGACCCAGTCTATTACATTTAACGAAATTTATACATTGTAGCCTTTTAATTGCACAGCGAGCTGCAAAAAGCGTGAGACGGTTGGAATCTACGAGTGCTATTGGGAGGGCGTCAGTTCTATTAAAAATCGGCGAGTTCCTTTTTTCGCAATTTTACTCACTTAAGATGCAACTCACAATATTAAGTCCAACATGTTCCAAGAGTTTGTGTCTTTGTTGACATACTGTGGTTAAAATTTGTGGTCAATTAATCCATCGAAGTTAATTTGCTAAAACCACACGAAAGGGTGAAAATAATATATTTGAATTTATAATAATAGGATCATTTTTTTTTTAAACTGTTCGCATTATCAATTTAACATCTTGTGTATTTTCCATTTCTATTTTTAAAACTATATTAGACATATCTTTAAAATGATTTTTTATTGTCAAACAAATTTATTTTTTATAAAGAACCCGTGGGTCAAAGGAAATATAAAATGTCTGCTACATTGTAAAATTGTCACAGAGGTAGCGTTAATTTTTAATTTAAAACTCTTATCGAGGGTTGTGAATTTTTTCGCATTTCCCACACACATAGCTAGCCTGGATGTTTCAGTGCGAAATGATATGAGTTCTATCACTACTTATTGCGTAGACTACTTCCAACTTCCAACTGCTTCAATCAACGCTCTGCTACGGTTTATAAAATTTGTATGAAGTTCTATTTTTAGATTTAATAGGCTCACATTTTTATTTAAATTTAACAACATTTTTAAAAGAAGAAAACAAATTAATTAAAGGAAATTAAAGAAAAAAATATCATTAAATAAATACCCAAATTAATCCTGGCGCATTCGCCATTTTTGACATTTTTTATTCAAAAAATAAAAAAGTTTACCAAAATTTTATGTTTTTAAAATCGTGAATAAATTATTTTTTTGTTTTTGTTTAAAGAATTTTTTACTTTAAAATATTTAACTTTGTCTATAATCATATACAGTGTGTCTACGTAAGTTGGTGGCATAATATATATTATAGAAACTTATTTTATTATTTATTTACAAAAAGTCATTTTTCATATAAAGTTGTGCAAGATCTAAAACCTAAAATGCAACCATCAAAAATTAAATTTTATTAATCGTAACAAGCGGTTTGTCAAAAAATATGATTTTTGCTCGGGAGTAAAATACCTTTATTTTTGACAAAAATTATAATAAAAAAGGAGTTTACAATTAAACATAACTTTCAAATATGCAACATTGTGAAGGGTTATCAGTGTTATCAATTATCAAAAATTAGGAGATAATTATTTTGATACCAGCACATTTTTACATGGATGTTTATTAATAATTGTTTTATCAAATTTTGACAAACCTTGTAAACGACTGATAAAATTTGATACCTAATGATTGCATTTTACAATTGTAAAAAAATGGTGTCCAATTATCGAGTCCTGACTTATCATTTTTTCTTTTAAATGTTGTAAAATACTTAGGTAGGTACTAAATATAATAAACACGGTGCAGAATTTCGAAAGATCAATAAAAATTTATTGACACTTTTTACGTGGTTTGATTCAAAAAGTATATTAAAATTTATATATAAATTTTATTGACATTTATGAATTATATTATACATTTATGAATTGTATTCTACACGTATTGCGTAGACTACTTCCAACTCCCAACTGCTTCAATCAACAAAATCAAAATGTATACTTGTATGAAATTATATTTTTAGATTTAATGGGCTCAAATTTTTATTTAATTTTAACAAAATTATCAAAATAGAAAAATAAATAAATTAAAGGAAATTAAAGAAAAAATAACATTAAATAAATACCTAAATTAATCCTAGTGCATTCGCCATTTTTGACGACCTGCTTAAAATAAAAAAAATTTACCAAAATTTTATGTTTTAAAAATCGAGAATAAATTATTATTTAAAAATCCATAATCTCCTTAATTACCTAAAACTCAGATTACCAATAATATTTTTTGTAAACCTACCGATGATATTTTTTATTTGAAGAATTTTTTACTTTATTTTTTATTTTCTAAAATTTGTCTATAATCATAGACAGTGTGTCTAAGTAAGTTGGTGGCATATATAAATTTATTTTATTATTCATTTACAAAAAGTCATTTTTCATAAAAAGTTGTGCAAAATCTAAAACCTAAAATGCAACCATCAAAAATCAAATTTTATCAATAATTTCAATCGGTTTGTCAAAAAATATGATTTTTTCTCAGTAGTAAAGTACTTTTATTTTTGACAAATCAAAAATTATTATAAAAAAAGGAGTTTATAATTAAAAATAACTTTCAAATATGCAACATTGTGAAGGGTTATCAGTAAAGATGGGATATTTAGGTACTAAAAACTGAAAAATAGGTAACTAAAAAGGTACTAAAAAAAAGCATTTTAGGTAAAAAAAACATTAAAAGTTCAAGTTTCGTTTATAATTTTGTTTAGCCGCATACCCAAACACAACATACCCACAATAAACTATTTCTATGCAATAAACTGTGTTTCACTGAGTGACACTCACTACACAGAAGTTCTATGACAGAACATAAGCTCACTACAAAGAAGGTAACTGTAAAGAAAGTTGTTACAGTCTGTGACCATAAGAAAAAATTCTATACTGTTAAGTTGCACGCCCTGGATAAAATATTAGGGCAAAATTTAAAAAGAACACAAAAAAATAAAATAAGTAAAAATACGTAAAAATAGGTAACAAATAGATAAAAATAAATGGACAAATTAAAAAATATGGAACAAAAGTATAAAAAGGTAGTTTAAAGCAAAAACCTCCAAAAAAGGTAAAAAAGGTGAAAACAAGTTAGGTTCATTTAAAAGAAAATCTTTTAAAACACATTTTGGCATTATTGGTTTTCAAATAGTTACATCGGTTGAAAAAAGGTAAAATAACTAAAATCCCATCCCTAGTTATCAGTGTTATCAACAAAAATTAGGAGATGTTTTGATAGCAGTACATTTTTACATTGATGTTTATTATTAATTGTTTTATCAAATTTTAACAAACCATATAAAATTTAATCAGTCGTATACAGGGCTTGTCAAAATTTTTACGACTGATTAAATTTTTCTTTTAAATGTTGTAAAATTCTTAGGTAGGTACTAAATATAAAACACGGTGCAGAATTTCGAAAAATGATGTTTACAATTATCGTTTCCAATAAATGAATAAAAATTTTTACATGTTTGATTCAAAAAGTATAGAAAAATTTATATATAAATTTTATTGACATTTTTAAAATTATAATAAAATAAAAAATTAATATACATACATACATGTATGTCATTCCAATAAACATAAACATATATTGGAGTAAAGTAACATTTAATTGTATGTCTCAAAATAAACAAAAAGAAAGCCTAACTCATTTTCTATTTATTATTCTACCAAAAGATGAAATCTTGAATGAAATAAAATCGCTAGGCAAATGGTAGCAATTTCTTACTTTTAAATTTAAACATATATGACCCAGAAACTTAAAGGAAAACTAATTTATTAGTTCTCCGGAGGCAAGCAGGACAAATTTAGTATGTATGTTACACCAGAGAAAATGATACCTGATTTTAATTTAGGAATGGATTTGTATTGAAATTTTTAATTTTATAATAAATAAAGTCGTTATTTAACAAATAATTAACGACCATTAACTTTAAAAACTTTACTAACCTTTTTTAACTTTTTACACAAAAAACTATTAAAACAAAATTGTGATTGATTATCATAATAGTTATTTATAGTTAAGCGTTAAAATTTATAAATCAATTATTTTCGCTTGAAAACTTATTTAATTTTCGCGAAAATTTTAATTAATTATTAAACAGAGCAGCATAAATCTTGATTACACAATCATCTCAGTAAAAATATCTGGGTCATAAACAATAGACAAAATTCTAAGCGTTAATCTTTCTGCATCTGACAGAATAATAATTTACCGTTATTGAACTTAAAATGGCATGCTTAAGATGGCGCAACATGTAATAGAGAAAACGTCAATTCGCAAATTGATGAATAACATAAAATTATAATTATAGTAAAATAAACTTTAAATTGAATTTTAAACGACTTCATAGATTAAAGTGAATTTTGTAAATAATAATTTTGCTAATTATTTTTTATTTTTATAGTTTGGTTTTAAAAAATTCTTATAAGATAGTTATAGTTATTTATTTGTTTACAAACTGAACTGTGCACATATTGGCCAATGCTCTGAAGAATGATAGTATGAAGCCATGAATTAAAAAAATTAACAAATTCAATAAAAATTTTAAAATAAACAGTATTTTATTTATATCTACAATGATTATTATGAATGAAAAAAAATATTTTTGGATAAATTATACTGGTCGACAGCAATTGTGCCACATGGTGGACAATAACTTTTCTAGGGTAATTTGGGTAAGCTAATTCCAAAAATTTTGTCGAACAGTGTTATTAACAAATCCCATAAAATAAATATATACCAACCATATTAGGACGAAAAATCGACCCTAATCAAACTTTTATTTTTACGTTTAGAATCAGTCCGAAATAAATTAACGTTATTTTTGAACACCCTGTATACCCGGTTTTTTAATGTTTAAAAAGGTGCCTTTTTTAATTTAACGATGCTATTTTGTATTTATATTTAATAAACCAGTGCAGAAGCCTTTAAAAATGGTAAAAAGAGAAAAAAAATAACAGTAGGATGAAACCCATTGGAAAAGGAGGGGAATATAATAAAAATTAAAGAAAAAATAAATTACGGGCGATCTGAGTTCGGGAAGTGGGAGGGGGGGTTTAAGGGTAAAAAATGGTTTATCTCGATTTCCGGCAAAACTTCAAGTCCTATGGAAAAAAGTTAAATGTCAAATTTGTAGGTAATAAAAAGATCTACAACTTTTGTAATTACAATTTTTTCACATAACCTCAAATTTTATGTGAAAAATTCAAAAAACCAAGTTTTTGGTTTTTTCCACCAAATTTGGTGAAAACTTACCTTTTTATGTCCCAAATACACTGTAATTTATTTGATTTGAAATATTTATTATTTCGCCTTATTTTGACTTAATATCAAAAAAGCACCCTAATTTTCAATCGAAAATTCTCGCGTCAAAATATCAGCTTTTTTCAAAAAGTCGGTGTGCTTTTTGTTCGATGAACTCTCTACTTTCTGATGGTGTAAAAAAATATACATTACTATGGTAAATGTTCTCAGAAAATACAAAAAATATTATAATGAATAACGTAATCAGAATGAAGTATCTAAATTCAATAGTATGATTTACATGTATTTTTATATTTTGACATTTTCTGACATAAATGTTATTAGAATTTAATAAATAAACTTTTTAACTAAAAAAAATTGCAACAATCACATTTTTTTGATGAAATTGTACATAATGATTAAAATAAATTTTCGAATTCGAGTTTTTTTCGTTATTCATTATAATATTTTTTGCATTTTCTGAGAACATTTACCATAGTAATGTATATTTTTTTTACACCATCAGAAAGTAGAGATTTCAACGAACAAAAAGCACACCGACTTTTTGAAAAAAGCTGATATTTTGACGCGAGAATTTTCGATTGAAAATTAGGGTGCTTTTTTGATATTAAGTCAAAATAAGGCGAAATAATAAATATTTCAAATCAAATAAATTACAGTGTATTTGGGACATAAAAGGTAAGTTTTCACCAAATTTCGTGGAAAAAAATTTTTTTTTGAAAAAGATAAAAATAAAAAACCAAAAACTTGGTTTTTTGAATTTTTCACATAAATTTTGAGGTTATGTAAAAAAATTGTAATTACAAAAGTTGTAGATCCTTTTATTACCTACAACTTTGCCATTTAATTTTTTTCCATAGGACTTGTAGTTTTGCCGGAAATCGAGATAAACCATTTTTTACCCTTAAAACCCCCCCTCCCACTTCCCGAAGTTAGATCGCCCGTAATTTATTTTTCCTTTTATTTTTAGTATATTCTTTTCCTTTTCCAATGGGTTTCATCCTACTGTTATTTTTTTCGGTTTCAAAAATTATCGACCCAGGTCTAACTATGCAAGCTTAACTTTTTTATGTATTTTATAATAGCTACAAATTAAGATTAAAAGAAATAATTGTTTTAATATTATTATTATAACAAATTTATTTATTCCAATAAAAAAATGTTATGCTAGTTTTATTATAAAATTTGGTTTTATTGTTCAAAATAAATATAATATATAAAACACGTTTGTGTACTTAAAATATAATGGATTTTTGTTTTACCAGTTTCGAATTTATTTACTTACCAATAAAATGATATTTGAACGCTTTTGTATATTTTTATTTTAAAAACTATTAATAATATTAAAAATATTAATAATTATTAATGCAAATATGCAACAGTAAATTACAAAAGCAAATTTAATTTTTTGTATGTTTGAAGTTAATACATATTTAATGACCTTTATTTTTTTGTATTTGGTTGACTATAATATTTAATAAATAAATGTTTGCGTTTTCCGTTGTACATAATTGCTGTAGCGAGCATTCGTTAGGTTTATTTTGGCATTTTAAGCATTAAATGTAATAAATTTAGTAGCTGTCATAAGCAAACTTTAGTTTTCTGTTGGCTGATCATAATTCCTTATTTTAATACTCCAAGTCTTTAGTAGATCCAGTATAAAAGTAAACTTTTCTTTTTGTGCGATCGCGAACCAAAGAGAGGAAATTCTTAAATATTATAGTCTACTTTAAAATTTAAATTAATTGGTCTATAATTCCTCATTTATTTTCAGGAAGAAACTCGAGAAAATGTAACAATAAGTGAGTTAAGTTTCGTTCCTACGACGGAAGACGATGGAAAATCCATAACATGCAGAGCCGAAAATCCAAATGTTACGGGGCTTTATCAAGAAACTCATTGGAAAATTGACGTTGTCTGTATGTATTTCACTTTTTTAAAATTCTATTTTCCTATATTATTTCGACGACTACTTACTTTATGATTTATTGATTTTGGATTTCTCTTCTGCAAACTTCAATATTTGATAAAGGATTACAACCCGACTACAACAATCCAGACTTGTAAACTCCTTAACTTAATACCTACTCTATTGGAGATTGTTTTAATTTAAGCATTGACATTTTGCTTTGTTATTTTTTTTTAAATATAAAATACTTAAGAATAAAATAATAAAATAATATTTGAGCAAAAACCGGTCAATTTAGATATCGAGAAGGAAGTACAAATCCAGTGTTAAACAAAACCCTCTATAGAGGGTATACCCTTTAGCTACAAAAAAATTTGAATGACACCCTATACCTTTCGACACATAATTCATATATCATATTTAGGTACTATTACTCAAAAGTTATTAAGGGTGGTTTCTAGTGAATTGAAACTATACTAAGGCGAGTCTTAGTTTTATATTTAATATTTGTAATTGTAAAGGTATATGTTTTTATTTTTTAAACTTTAACATTTAATTTTTTTTTTTGTTTTCTCATAAATAATGTACAGGGTGATCCCCTATAATGTCGCCTCCCTTTAACTTTTTTATTTTAAGTGTCCCAAAAAATTTAAAAGTGTGGGTATGTAGGTACTAAAAAATACTTTTATCCGAAATCCGCAGTAAAGTTCTACTTTAAGATGTGTCTACTGCTCCTCAGCAGCTACTAAATAATGTTTTAAAAAAAGCACCGTCGCGGATGTCGATTGGACCCTTTCATAAAATGTTGTTTAATAAAAATAATATGTTAATTTTATTAATTAGATTAAATAATCGCCGCGGCTGGCAAATTTGTATATAATAACCGTCGCAACAAACAGTATACTTAGACACTTTCTACATTCAAATGACATTTGATTTGATCATCAAATGACATTTCATTTAATTATAAATATTAATTATTAGTATTACTAAATGTTATTTCGGATAAAATTTAATATGCACCTCGGCATTAAAGTAATTTTTTATCACTCACGTCTTAAATAATTTCCACATTCTTGATAAAAAATACGACTTTTTTGCCTTGATACAAAAATAACTATTTTTCTACGTATAAAGAAAATTGGAAAATTGATCAGTATACAGAGAAAAAAGTTTTTTTTTTCAATGGACCCTATATATGTATTTACTATATACCTAAATTTAACCGTTTCTGAAATATTTAAATTATTTTTAAGATAATGAATTAAAATGGTTTGTCTTTCTCTGTCCGAGTACGCCATTTTTACTTATTTAACAAGACATATTGACATAAGTCACTATATTAATTTATTTTTAATAAAAATTTTGGTATACTGAGGCTTCTTGATTTCTAACAGTTTAAAAAAACATTTCATGATAACATTCCGAATGCGAATATTTCAGAAACGGTTGAATTTAGGTATATGTTTTGTTATATGAATTATGCTCAAAATTTTACAAGAAATTAAAAAATAAATTCATATATAGAGTGATCCATTGAAAAAAACTTTTTGTTTTTTCCTGTATATTGATAAATTTTCCATTTTTTTATACGTAGAAAATAAGTATTTTTTAGTACACTTTTAACCACACTTTTAAATTTTTTTGGGACACTAAAAATAAAAAAGTTAAAGGGGGGCGACATTATAGGGGATCACCATGTACATTTTATGCGCTTAAACCTGTTTTTAACTTGTTAAGTATACTCTCTTAAAATTAGTTATTAGTGGCTGCTTTTTTACTTATACCATGGTTAACCATGGGATACCACATATCCACAACATTTAACAGCCAATTCTAATGTGAAATTGTTCCCTGAATCCTAAAGTACCGTCAAAAAAAGTATAGTAGTATATAGTCAATTCCATATTATAAGAAAACTTTTAACGACATTTTTGGATTCAGGGGCCAATTTTACATGGAAATTGACTGCTAAATGTTCGGGATACAAATTGCTATTGACGAGAATTATTAGTGGCTGCTTTTTCATTTAGGACTAATTTATTTAAAGATAGTACATAGTACAAACATATGATGTCAGCAACCATCATTGATTGATTTGATAAATTAAAATTAAGTAACCTCTGAAAGCCTGTAACAAATAAAATTATAGTTAAACCCATAATGTACAGGGTGATCCCCTATAATGTCGCCCCTTTAAATTTTTTATTTTAAGTGTCCGAAAAAATTTCAAAATGTGGTTATGTAGGTCCTAAAAAATTTTTTTTTCTACGTATAAAGAAAATTGGAAAATTGATCAGTATACAGGAAAAAACAAAAAGTTTATTTTTTTTCAATTCCTTGTAAAATTCTAAGCATAGGTATTTCATAAAACATACCATATACCTAAATTCAATCGTTTCTGAAATATTTAAATTATTTTTAAGATAATAAGTTGAAATAGTTTGTCTTTCTCTGTCTGAGTAGGCCATTTTTACTTATTTAACAAGACATATTGACATAATGTCACTATAATAATTTATTTTCAATAAAAATTTTGGTATACTGAGGCTTCTTAATTTCTAACAGTTTAAAAAAACATTTAATGATAACATTTTGAATGCGAATATTTCAGAAACAGTTGAATTTAGGATAGGGTTTGTTATATGAATTATGCTCAGAATTTTACAAGGAATCGAAAAATAAATTCAGTGTGTTCCATTGAAAAAAAAATAACCTTTTAATTTTCCCTGTATATTGATCAATTTTTCATTTTTTTAATACGTAGAAAAAAAGTATTTTTTACCTACACTCTTAGAAAAGACCTGGTATTTGTAACTAACTTATTATCGTTGGGGTAAAACTGTTGCAGAAAATAAAATTTTTTGTTTTTTGTAATCAGTACCTTTATATGTGTAACTGCTTGCATCATTACCTGAAAAGATTTAGTTTTGTTGTTGAGTATTATTTACTGCAAAAAGGCGATTAAGTTATTTTAACTGAAACTTTGTGTTGGCTAGAAGTATTGCAACATTATCTCAAAAAAATCATTTCGGCGGTAAAATGATTTTGTTGGACCAAATATTTAAGTAACATTCTCAACTGACTGAAATTAGTCCGCGGAACTAACGGTTCGGTTGTATAAACTATGCGTCACTTTTCACACAGCTAAGACACCAGCGGTGTGAAACAAAGTGTCAGTTGGGGATGTTGTCTCTGTAGGTTAATGCAACTGCAAACTTTGTGCATTTCGCGCGCGATTTGTCCAGCCCGGCGCGTGCTTTACTTTTAACCTGTAAACAAACGGTGTTGCACGGCGTCCAGACTTCGGTGGTGTTTGTTCTTTTATATTTGTGTATCAGCTCGTGTTTAGTGTATATTTTAGGTAAGAAACTAGTTTATTACAATTAGTCATTTGCCCCTGTAAATTCAGTGGCGACATACTTTTTAACTATTCTTATGTGTTGGTTACTTATAGATATTTCGAACAAATAATATGGATGAGCGGACTGAAAAAGCAGATTTATTAGGAACATGGGGTTTACCTGAATTGGTTCAAGTTTTTAAAGGTTAGGTATTATTATTGCACTCCTTTAATTACACTATTGTAGTTTTGGGGTCCGAAAAAAAATCCAAAAATGTGAAAATGCCATTCTGACTGAAAATGGCCTCCTGAATCCAATGGTGCCCACCAAAAGTCTCCATCACGTCGGAATTTCGAGAATTTTTTTGTTTTGTTTTGTTACAGCTCAAGTCGCATTTTTGGTATAAGGCCTATACTATAGGCACTCACACTCAAAATTTATCGAATGCTTACCCCTGTTATCATGCAAGTATGTTACGTTGTACCTAAGAATCATTGTTAAGTTGTTAAACAAAGGCTTGCACTTCACGTAAACATCACGGTTTACTGAAGAAGTATAGTCAACTTTCATCTTAATGTACCTATCTGTGTATATTTACCAAGGAATCGTTTTTGTTTTATTGTTAAAATATTTATAAATGTTTTCTTAGGAGTAATTATTAATTTTTGTTATAATGTTTAAACCAAAATTTGGTGTTTTCAGTTATATTGTTATTTTTTAATTTATAATAAATATTTATAAAACGAACGGGCATGAATTTCCTTTCTCTATTTTTTATAATATTTACACAAAAAGTGTTATATTTACTAAGCAGGTATGTACTGTGGAATAATAACAATTTGTTGTTGCTACTAATGCAAGCATTTAATATTAAATATAACTTAGTTACAGTACAAAACAAATTTATATTATATCAACTATTAAATTCTTTAAATGTACCTTTTCTCATGTAATTTCAATTAAAAAATAAATTCCTGCATGATACAATGTTTGTTGCGATAAATAGCAAGTGCAGTTGTTACAACTTAAACTCTGCTAAAATGACAGACTAATGTGATTGCATTAAATATCAATTATTTGTATGAAAAAAAAAACTAATTTCGATGCACTTAAACTTGTTGGTTGGAGCTACCAATATTGGCTGTTCCGACAACAAACTGCAAAAACAAATTTGTATTGGTTCCCACAACATATTTTTTTGTTGTGCCTATTTTCACTAATAAAATTGGTTCTGGGAACTAAATTTTCATTGCAAATACCAGGTCTTTTCTAAGAGTGTACATAACAACACTTTTAAATTTTTTGGGACACTTAAAATAAAAAAGTTAAAGGGGGGCGACATTATAGGGGATCACCCTGTACATATGTTTATGAATTTGTTGTGTCTATATAGAAACACGTAACAAAAAAATAAAAAAACATATCCATAACATGTTAAATTTGTTTTAAAGTTAAACGTTTAAATTTATTGAAAATTAGTTCAAAATGCGTTTTAAGCTTAAAAATAGAAAAATATAATAAAAAACCTATCAAAAATAACCTCAATTATTAAAGCGTTAAAATGCACAAATTAGCCAATAAATTTTGATATCATGACATGCAATCCTGTTTTCGTATATAATTATATTTAATTTGCCTGCGTTACACAAAACAGCTACACGCTTCCACAATGTTGCAGATTTAATAATTTTTACGCCCAAATACAACACAAAATAGTGTTGAAATTGTTATTAAAACGTAGAATTAAAATTAATTAAAATACAATCGGGTTTACTATATTATAATTTTACTATAATATTATTTAACGAAACCAAATAAACAATTTCAAGAAACATATTTATGACTAATAATTAATATGAAGGGATGTGCAAACCTGTACATATTTATTTTTCTAATATGGTATGTGTACGAAGTTTGTGCTACAAACACACAGAACGCTACATGTTAACAGTACATGTATATCCTTGTTTACAACTAATGAATCCACAACAAGACCAAAACATGTCTAATTGGGGCCTTTTTTACAAAATAGGCTATAACTGTGAATAATATTTATTAATAATGTTAAAATATATGTTAAATATTTATTAATAATGTTAAAATATAATAATGTTAAAATATTATTTAAGTAGGCAGTAAAACATATCGATCCTGGACACTTTAGTACTATTAGACTAAAAGTGGGTTTTGGACACATTAGTAGTAAAAAATAGGGGTTATAGTAGGTAGTAGGTTTTAGAACAGTCAAGGTCTCCAAAAAAACTTAATAATTAGAAACAGACTTTATGAAAGTTATAAAATTATGAAAATGTAAGAGTTGGAATAGAGAGTCAAATATCTTTTAAGGAATAATAAATGTGAAGTTGAAACTTTAGAAATTTTGTCAAATAAAATTTTCACGGTTTTATTTTTAAAGTTTTCAGTGGTAGGTATTCATTTTAATTAAAGTACAATTCGGAAAGTTTTTTATTTGTAATGAAAATTAAATTTACAAACACCTGGCGATGCAAGTTTTGAAAGTGCCTTTTAGAGTAAAATATACATCGTGGAAAACTTTGTGTATTTCGACTGTCGATCGGCTTTCCAGATACAGATATTTTAATTACGGTTATTCACTGTGTTTCAACTATTTGTAGGTAAAGTTTGCTTTTAATATTTCGATATTTATAAAACAAAAATCGTCACTCGCCTGTAACCAAGTTAATTTAGGTCGATTGCTTACTAATTAAAGAAGAACTTTTTGCCGCCTTTATTTTTGAGAGGTTTATTACTTTTAATTAAACTTATAATTAAGTCAACAATAATTTAGCAATAAAAAATTATTTATGTCTTCTGTGATTCAAGAATTTAAAAGTTCGTTTATAAAATCCAATATAAAACATTTTAAAATTGTATGATCAAATTTTAATGATATTTAAGTCATTTAAAAATAAATATTTCACATTTCCATATACATTGTGACTATTATTTAGGCAAACTAAATGTTCTAATGTTAGCCGTGCAGTGTGACATTTTTTTATAATTAAAAAATTCTATTTTCCAAGAAATGCACATAAAACATTGCATTAATTAAAACAAAAGAAATTGGTGTCCTTTACATAAAAAAGAAAATTAAATACTGCAAATACTTACCGAGTAAATGCCGTGACGAAAGATAACCTTAAAAAAACACGCTGCTTGTTTGTAACGCGCAAAATAACAATAGCGATACCATTGCCTGCAGCGGCGCCATCTCGTGTCACAGTTATAAACTACATGGGTTACAGACAGTGGCGTAGCTACCGCGGTATCAGCCGTATCAATGATATGGGGCCCCCGGCTAGGGGGGGGCTCGATTGGCTTTGACATGCGTTAGCAAAATAGTTATTTATGTCATTAGGTTAAGAAGTAAGGCACTTCTTGGCCGAATGGCATACAACATTTTATCTTCAAAGCACTTAATATAGGTCAATTTAATTCAACATCAAAGCGGCCTAACCTCACTTTTTTGGAATCTCTTTTATTTATTAGCTAAAGATTACATTAAATGTAAAATAATTATTATTGCTTTTAGAAGCAGTAATAGTTTGACAATACCTAGCAACATGATTTAAGTAGAAATGGATTTTTGCTAGGTATTACATTGAATTCAATTAATTGTTTAATAAATATGTAGGTATCTAATTTTAATTTGTTTGGATTTTTATTTAAAAAATAGGTAGTTTTTAATGTTTAAGCTGTGTTTAACATTTAATTTTACTGAAAACTTAAAGCAAATTAAAACTTAAAGATAATTTAAATCGTAGAAAAAGAATCGTGCGTTTTCTTGGTTGCCTAACCTCATTATTGATATTTAATTTTACAATAATTTAATGAAAAATATTAAACATTAACAGTAAATCAAACAAATTAGTGCTTATTATAAATAAATTAAACCAGTTTAGTACGTTAATTTCTTAGAAAAGGATTAATTTGTAAAAACAATACCCCCTAGCGAGAAAAAATCGAACAAATTACTTGCCTCATAGAAATTTTTATCGGCCTAGGCCATAACAAGGTATTTCTTTATCAAATGTTGACAACAATAAAGTTTAAATTATAGACCGCGTGGAGATAAATAATATTATTATTTATTAAATTCAAATTTTCCTGAAGACAATTTTACATGGGAATTTACTGATAAATATCCTGGATACAAATTACTTTTGACGAGAATTATTAGTGGCTGCTTTATCGCTGTGACAATTAGTCATTTTTGACTAATTCATTTTTATATGTCGTTTAACAAATAAAATTGGGTCTTAAATTATAAAATGTTGTATGAGAACTGGAATTATTATCCTTTTGCTCCAAACTAAGAATTACATTTCCCACAATTTATATATATATATATATATATATATATATATATATATATATATATATATATATATATATATATTAGGGTGTGCCAAAAAAACTGGAAATAGTTTTTTTCTTGCTCTCCACCCAAAATATCGTAGAATATGTCCGAACAAATATTCTGTTAAAAGCGGAGCTCATAATTTCAATTTTAAGAGGTCCCTCATCGAATCTGAAGTTTTGCCGCTTAAATAGCACAGAAAACTGACCTTTTTACCTTATTTATTCTTGCAACCTAGGAAGAATTTTTTTTTTCATAAAATCCATTACTAAATCTTACAAAGCATTAAACTTGGACGAAAAAATCTTATTAAGCCGAATTTCTATTTTCATTATTTAATTTTTTACAGAGCTTTAAATTTAAAATTTTACGTTTTTTGCCTTTTTCAGCTAAACTATTGAAGTTAGACGAAAAAGTCAAATGGTAAGTTTTTAGCTTGTCTGATGGACCACAAAAAAGTTTTAGGCGAATTTTTTATATCGTCAATATTCTAAAAGTTACATGCGTATAAAGTCATCATTTTTGTATTATTATCTTTAAATTTAAAGCTATGTAAAAAATTAAATAATGAAAATAGAAATTCGGCTTAATAAGATTTTTTTGTCCAAATTTAATGCTTTGTAAGAATTAGTCATGGATTTTACGAAAAAAAAAAATCTTCCTAGGTTGCAAGAATAAATAAGGTAAAAAAGTCAGTTTTCTGTGTTATTTAAGCGGCAAAACTTCAGATTCGATGAGGGACCTCTTAAAATTGAAATTATGAGCTCCGCTTTTAACAGAATATTTGTTCGAACATATTCTACGATATTTTGGGTGGAGAGCAAGAAAAAAAAATATCGAGTTTTTTTGGCACATCCTAATATATATTATAATATACATAGCAGATGGAGAAAAAATTACAAACAGGCACCGACAGGAAGCTTGTTTCGGTCTTATTAGGCCTTATCAGTGCCGGATAGCCGTGGTGTGTAAGCAAAGCCGATTGGACGGTAGACGGTGGCCGATTATCTCTCACACAGAAAAAACGCTAGCATAGCATGAATGGGTGAGCCATTAAACCAATGGGATCTTGTAATCCGTATTCCTGAATAACAGTTCCTATAATACCAATAGGTAGTTAGCACTTGGTTTATAATCGTTTACTGTTTTTAAATTAACAACAAAAGTTATCGCTCCTAAATCTATTAATATTCATATTGATATTTATTTGTTAGAATGTTAGAATGTTATTGCATTAAATACTAATTTGATTTATTTAATAACGTTACTATAGGATGTATACTATGTATACATTTAACGCAATAAAATCCTTGACATTTAGGCAAAATATTTCCCTATTTTGGTTTAATAGTAATTAATTGAGCAAATAACAATTTAGATTGCTTTAATTTTAATGCATTCAATGACAGCGCTGTTCTTGGTACTATGTTAGATTTTTTTTCTGTGCACCTCTGAACTTGATGCCTATATTAGACGCTTGGCAGCGTGTTTCGGCTGTGGCTATCCAGCACTAATGAGGTTTAAAAAGACCTGTGTGTGTAGCACTCTCTTAACAAATTAGGGTGATAATTATTTGGCCAGAAAGTAAAATATAGGCGACGATAATGGCGGTTAAGAATAAACCATCCAAGTCTATTTTAAAGGGATTTTTTTTAGTTTATTGCGGTTGACGAATATCGTTAACAAAGACAAACAGGCTGAATAAATTTGAGCGTGGCAGGCCCCTTTTGAAAGGCAGACACCAGGTGGCATCGCTCAGAGTGTTATCAACTAATAAACTGGATCTCATTTAATATTTAATAGAGCCAGTATAAATGCATTATGTTTATGACCTGCGGTTTGTCTCCCTGGAGCCGCATATTGTCGCTTGTAAATTGTCCAGCATAAATGTTTGCCAGGCTTTATTTAGATAATTTGTGTGTGTGAAGTCGTAAAGTTTTGCAAGAATTTACTAATTTGGTTACATGTACTTTAGGGTGTTCCAAAAAAAGTCGATAATTTTTTTTTTCGATTGCACGTGAAATTCTTGTTATATATGCTATAAAAAAAATTCTGTAAAAATTTGAGCCCTTAATATCAACTTGAAGAACTCCATCATCAAATTTTAAGATATTCCATTGATTTAACATGGAAAAATGATTTTTTAACCTTCATTTCTCCTGCAAACTATGTAGAACATTATTTTTCGAAAAAACCATCACTAATCCTTCTTCAGCATTAAATTCTGTAAAAAAAAGTCTCTAACGTCAACCCTCTCGTTTTTATTTGCGTTGAAAAATATAGATTTTTTGAAATTTCGATTTTTTCCATTTAATGTGTAAAATTTTGATCTCAGACCTTAAAAAAATAAAATTGAAAGAATTGAAACGTAAATTTAGCGTTTTGTTGACTGTTATAAAGAAATTTTGATATTTTGTTGATAGATTTTCAATTTTTTTGTAAAATTTATTATGATAGCGAATAATCATTTAAAAAGATAATACAAGACTCACAATTTTGGAGCCAAAAGTGATACAAAAAATTTTCTTGGCACAGATTTGTGAAACATTGAACGATCTACTAAAATTTTCTCAAACTTTATGGTCTGAGATCAAAATTTTACACATTAAATGGAAAAAATCGAAATTTTAAAAAATCTTTATTTTTCAACGCAAATAAAAACGAGAGGGTTGACGTTAGAGACTGGACCCTAAGAACTTTTTTTACAGAATTTAATGCTGAAGAAGGATCAGTGATGGTTTTTCCGAAAAATATTGTTCTACATAGTTTGCAGGAGAAATGAAGGTTAAAAAATCATTTTTCCATGTTAAATCAATGGAAAATCTTAAAATTCGATGATGGAGTTCTTCAAGTTGATATTAAGGGCTCAAATTTTTACAGAATTTTTTTTATAGCATATATAACAAAAATTTCACGTGCAATCGAAAAAAAAAATTATCGACTTTTTTTGGAACACCCTAATGTACTTGTTAAAGTAGTTTTTTATTAGCAAGAGGTATTAAAAATATAATCAATTTACAAAATGTTCCTGATACATCCGCTTTGGGTGTTGTCCAAGTGCGCTAAACGCATTGCGTAATTGTAGAGCGTAGTGAATAAACATGTCAAGTGACATTGAACTTTTATTATTAAATATTGTAGTTACCACCTTTTTGCTTGACATGGAAATGTCACTCAACATATTCATCGACTAAGCTCTTTAATTATTAAGTTAATTTACAGTTTATTTAGCACACAGTTTTCTTGGGTAAAGCAAAGCACTTCGTGATAAAACATTTATACAGGGTGTCCCAAAAGTCATCGATATCCTTTGAAGGACTAATAGGTCAGCTCATGACTAATCAGAATATCAAAACATGACCTTAGTAAAAAATCATTAGTTTTTAAGATATTGGCATTTTTATGAATTTTGTGAAACTTGACACATAAAATCAGTTTTTCGAGTGTCACAACTACAACATTCTATATTCTTAGATTATATTTTATTTTGCGTAACCCTAAATAGGACTGCTATTAATTACAATTCAAAATTAAATTAATAGTAGATTTTGTAGCTGTGGCACTCGAAAAACTGATCTAAGGTGTCAAGTTTTACAAAATTCATAAAAATGACTAAGTACCTACCTAAATCTCAAAAACTAACATTTTTTTACTAAGGTCATATTTTGGTCTATCAGTCCTCCAAAGGATATAGTTGATTTTTGGGACATGTCCATACAGGGTGCACCCTGTATAAATGTTTTATCACGAAGTGCTTTGCTTTACCCAAGAAAACTGTGTGCTAAATAAACTGTAAATTAACTTAATAATTGAAGAACTTAGTCGATGAATATGTTGAGTGACTTTTGGGACACCCTGTATTATATTTAATATTAATAATAAGAAAATTAAACAAGTCAACCCAAGAAAATATAAACATTTTTAATGTAACATCACTTACCTTTAAAGGATTATGTTATTATTTATTTAAATGTTAAAAGCTAGGAAACGGAATTATGTAAATTTTTAATTGAGATTTAAACTTTAATAACAAACTTAAAATACATTGCTAAATAGAATTATAGCAATAACTATATTAAAATGTCCTAAAAACATATTTTATTTATTATATTCAAATAATTCCTTAAATTTTTAAATAAAAGGTTTTATAAGCCTATAATACTTTCCATATTACTCATAAAGCCTGAATTATAGATTGCCTTCTTTCCTTCCTCCCGTAGTCGTGCCCGTACGATTTGTGCGTCTTGTAAAAAGTCAATTTATAGATTTCCGTGTAAAATTCCGTAACCATGCGCGATGACACCTAAAATGGTTGATATTGGTTTTTGTTTATATTTTGCGTTTTACCCATTGTGTGTAAATATGAAAGATAAACATTTATATATTAGTGCTCTCTAAAAATGAAATAGGTAGTAAAAATTCTACTATTTGAATTAGTACCAGCATTTTTTACTAATAAAATAGTCGTTTTCACTTTTAAATAGTTATTTTTTACTATGTAAATAGTTAAAGTTTGACTAATTTAAGATTAGTCACCATATTTGACTATTTCTGACAGTTAAAAGTAACTAATTTCTTTAGTCGTTTACGGCCAACAACAAAGTATTATTTGAATTAAATGCATATACCTCTCCATGGTTAAATGACCCATAAAACAAATAAAGATGCAAAAAGTTTAGCTCAAAATAGCAACACAAATAATATATTAAACTTTAAAATATTATGAACAATATTTATTGACAAATAAAATTAATTTTTATAAGAGCGGCTGACAGCCGAATGCGTTAAGAGGTTAGCTTGACAAACTTGTCAAGTGACAGACCTGAGTTCAATCCCAGGCTGGGTCAAAACTTTTTTTAAATTTTAAATTTACTAATTTGACTATTTCATTCAGTGGAATTTGACTAATTATTAGTGACTGCTTTTTCACTATGACAATTAGTCAAATATGACTTATAATTAGTTATTTTTGACTAATTCATTTTAAGAGAGTGCCGTGATCACAATTTTAATTGCTTGTTGTATTATAATAATGAAAAAAAAAACATCGAACAAGACGTTTTACAAAGCAACGTTTCTAAAAATGACATTGATCATAAACAATATCTAAATATCCTATTTAGAGACACAAATTGTTTAATAAACTGAACACCTATCTTAAATAATACTAAACAATAATGTATTTTAAATATTTTGTGCCTACGCGCTGTCACCCCACAGCGCATGTCCATAACAAGCACTGTGATTGGTCATGTCAAAGACCTTTACGGTGAACGATAAAACTTAAAAATTTCTACGGGAGGAAGGAATGCCGTCCTTACGGTTATGGAATCTATAAATGGCACCATGATTTAAATAAACATTTTTGACGTAATTGTTACCATTAACATTGCCCGTTATTAATTTTAATTAAACTTAACAATTATTGATACTTTAAAATTTTAAAATAACTTTAAAATGAATTTGTTAAGAAAATATTTTATCCTTTGATTTTTTTTATTTCTATAATTGCAAAATATTATCACAAAGTATTAAGAATTCTTACACGGGAAATGGTGACAATTACGTCAAAAATTTCGTATTGTTCATCTTCTACGGGAGGAAGGAAGGAAGGAAGGAAGGCAATCTATAATTCAGGCTTAACCCTTTATATTTGTAGGCAGTTTAAAAGTCAAATTTTTATACACCGCCGCGGCGTACAAAAATAAAAAAAAAACTAAATTAAAGTGGCTCCATCTCTCGCATTTAACCTGTGTAGATTACAGTAAAATTACAGGTAACTGTAAAATCAATTCAGGCACTTTACCTATAATGTTAAACGTCAACAGCTTTGGCAGCAATTACTAAGTTCGGCAATACTATACGCTAAAAAAAATCATCGCTCATAGCGCCACTACGTAGCCGTTATCATTGTAAGAAAACTACAACTTTTAATAATCAGCTGTCAAACGCGTATGTTAGAAACAAGTGTTTTTGGGAATGAGGACGGAAAATATTAAAAAAATCGAGTTTTTCGAGAAGAAATCCTGGGTTGAATTTTTACCGGTTTTCCAATAAACAGTGGAAATCTAAATGAATAAATAAACTGCATAAAGTCTCTGTAAATATAAATTGTACCTGTTATATCCAATAAATACACATTTCAGTAATGATTTACTTGAAAATTGTAAACATTTCAATTCAGTTAAAATCATAAAACAAGTCGTCTAAATTCAAACAACGTAAGCATTATTAAAAGCGTTAATTGAGAAAGCACTCAACGGTAAAAACAACAAAAAGGGGTAGTAAATTATGTATAAATAATATTATGTTGCCATAAATTTGTAGATATATTTTGTCTAATATTTTAAAATGCAGTTGTCGGACTTAAATATAAAAATGTTTGATTTTAAGGTTATGTTTGTACAACTATTATTTTTGATAGATTTCTTAAAAATGTTCAAATTTAAATATAAGTAATATTAGTTAAACTTAATTCTGCACCAACAAATAAACGTACCAAATTGGATTCTGTGGCAAAACATGAAAATGCAATGATTTAGTTATTGATCTACATTTGTATTTAAAAACACAATAATTCAACATGATCACTTAAATAATAAAGTAACTATACAAGCATATAAGCGTGGAGTTTCTTAATCAATTATATAAGAAATAATAAATCGAAATCGAGTAGAGTAAGTTTTGCAGTTTTTACTTCCAATGAAAAACACAAATAACAAGCGCGATTTAGCTGTGTAATTAAAACTTTGCAATCAAAATTTATCTAGTAAGACTTTTCTGCCTTCCTCTCTTTTGTGAAAAAATAATTTATTTATTTAAACTGATAGTTCACCATGTATTCTTTCTTGCCTATAATATTAACCATTATACTAAAAATAACGTGACAATTATTATTTCCATTAAAATTATTTACGGACAATGGTAAGGGAGAAACAGGTATAAGAAATATCATAAAGATAGATTAAAAGGGACTGAAAAATTTTTTTTTATTATATCCAAAAGAAACAAAAAAAGAAATAATAATATACCTAATTTTACGTACAATAAATGAAAAAAGTATGTTTTGTTAAAAGTATTTTTATCTTACAATGCAAGATGTGCCTTTCAACAAAATTTTGCTTTTTTCTCATATCAAAAATTACTAATCTAAAAGTCTGAATGTTGAAAAATACATGAAAGAGCCGTATAACGTATGTATAAGTAACATCATTAGGGAACATTGATACGGAAAAAATAACTTTTTATTCCAGAAAGAAAGACGAATAATGCCAAGAAACATGTCTAAATTTAATATGGTCTTTAAATGGAAATTTTGTATTTTTTATTTTGATTTATTTTATTAAAATTTTTATTTATTTATATATTAATGTTGTATTTTATATTTTATTAATACAAAAATAGAGTAAGCGGGCAAATATAGACAAAATTAGCTTAAAAAATATCACCTGCGACTATTTTAATATTTTTTTACTTGGTTCAGTTTGATTTTAAAAATAGTTTTTTCCGAAAATCGGTAAAAATTTTTAACATTTCTGACAAAATTTCTTAAAGAAAAAGTCAAGATTTCATAACTTATGAATATTTCCTTACTGTTAGGAAATGATATTTTCTTACAGTTGTTAGTGTTCTACATAAATGATTGAAAAACCTCAATTCATTGTAAAATACATTTTAAATTTAGTTTGTTATATTTACAGTTATTTGACAGTTAGTACAATTATTGAACATTGGAGAAACATTATTAGAACTAGAGAAACATTTTGGATAAAGGGTAGTAGTCTTAATTTCCACCAATCACAAACGCGCAATTTTAAATTACAAATGGTTCCTAGGTGAAAAAACTGTGTGACAGCACCTGTCCGCAGTTTATTCAAGTTTACCCGCGGCAAAACTTGACAGCTGTTGTCACCAAAAATTGCAATTTATATTTTAATTGTTAACTGTTACTCATGAAATAGTCTTGTCAAATACCATTCGGGCATCTAATTTTTCCTGTGAAAAAAATCGAAAAAACACAATACTAAGTAATATTTTTTAACAAAATGCATTCGTGCAGGTGCAAAAATCCTCCTCTTCGACTCGGATTTTTGTTGCCACCAGCACTCATGCTTTTTGTTAAAATATTACTTAGAAACGTGTTTTTTCGATTCTTTTCGGAAAAATTAAATGCCCTTATGATATTACTTACGAAAATTCCACACCTGTAATTTTTAACAAATTAATACGTGTATTTTTGACAGATCACCATGGCAACGGATGAATTTTAGTGGAAATTTTTTCCTCGTGGGTACCCAACAGCGAATTATACTGGAAATTTTTTGACGTTTATAATGACAATCTGGTTTTTATTTGTTTACATGATAATTTTGATACATTTCCATTACAAAGTTAAGATGTTTTCTATATTCGTTGGACACCTCCTTTCTTCTTAATGGCGAAAATACAGGACTTGCAATAAATTAAATGTCTATGTCTAATGAAATATATATAATATTTAGACAATATTATATTCACCTTTTTTCCATTTAGCACTTTGAATTTTGAATAGTTAAGATGCAAATATTCGTGAACAATTCAAAACAAATTTTCTTTCTTCAAGTAGGAGCCACAATCCTCTAATAATGCGGGTAAATAGGTCATCGCACGATGATTGATCATTACAGCAGACAATTTCACGCATATTTGGCATATAGTATGGTTTTCAAAGAGATTCATTTTTAAAACAAAAATTTTTGTTGGTTTTACTGGCTGCACAATATTCTTTATTACAGCAAAATGCAAGTTTTTTTATGTTTTGAACTGTCAAAATACGATGATCACAGCTTCCTATGATTGCCGCTTGCTGACGCTGCACACTGGTTATTCCAATAAAGCACGCATGAAAAGTTAATAAAAACGCAAAAAAAAATTCTACCACTTGTAGTTACTCAAGACTTATGTAAAATTGAAGAATATACTGTGTTGTGTCTTGATGGTGCAACTATAACGAGTAGAAATCAACAATTTAAAGGTCTAAGTTGCTGCCAAAACTGTGAGGAACTGTAAATCTGTTCATGCAGTGTGGAATTTTCTTACCGAATACCACACGAGGTCAAATTAAATCGAAAAATAAATTTTAATTATTTAAACACAATTTGGTGTGGAATTTTCTTACCGAATACCATACGAGGTCAAATTAAATCCGGAAATTTTTTCTCGATAATGAATATTTTTAGAAAATTATCCCTCGTCTTTGACTTTATTTGCCACCTCAGCCTTATTTTTAAGAGATTCTTTAATATATCCTTCACCACAAACTAGTTATGTCGGCACCAGAGCCAACCAATATTATTGCAGAAGACCGACGAAAGCAGTGACCAGTATATTTTGTCAGATTTACCAAGTTCAAATAAGTAGCTAGGTACTATTTTAGGCATTTTTCTAAATTGATGTATTCCTACCACTTGCCTATAACCCTTTCCGCTTTAAAGAAAAATCGGTCGCTGTTTATATTTTCTGGTCTTAACGAAACATACTTTCGATAAACATTCAAGTACATCTGATTAACTACAAATGATCTTGGTTTGTTGGTCTTCCAATCAGGTATACTAATTAAAAGCTTAGATTCTAAGTCTTCTACATCGTGTAGAGTAGGGTGTGCTCGAGGGTGTATCATTTTTGAGCAACTTTTTTTTTCAACTAAAAAACAGGCTAAAAACTTTCAGGAAGGTGAAAAAAGAAGCCTTTAAAAATTTGAGCTCTTAATAATAACATTAAGTGGTGCCTTTTCCTAACCTTCCATTTTCCATTTAAATAACATGTAAAAAAATTTTTTTTTTCTTATTTTTGTATCTTGACATTTAGGCAAATGCTCTCAGGAGTAAAAACGAACTGAAAAATTATTTTGGTAGGAAATTGAACGGTCTACAAAATAGTATTAATTTATTTTTTCATATATGAATAAACCGTTCTGAAGGTATCAAACTTGCAAATGTATGAAATTATGACTTATTTTAATACTTTTTTTATGTCTTAAAAATTATTTCAAAAAAAATAATTATTTTCGTATAGAAAGAAAATAACACTTACATCTCATTTTTTTTCCATTTTATTTTATTTACTATCAAAAAAAGTTATTTGTATTCAATAAATTTGTTCAATAATTATAATAAAACAATGAATTTGTTATTGTATTGAATTTTTAATCTTTCTTTATTTTTTATAATTTTAAAGTCGATAATTCTGTTAAAAGATTACCTATATCGGCTCAGTCGGTATATTACCGTTCGAATTACACAGTGACTAGAGGCACGCTAACGTGCCGCGATTCGAAATGTTAAAGGCAACTTTAAGTTTGAATACCTTCAGAAACTTTTTTGTAGAGCGTTCAATTTTCTACCAAAATAATTTTAGTTCGTTTTTACAATGCTCAAATGTCAAGCTACAAAAATAAGAAAAAAGAAAAAAACATTTTTTATGTTATTTAAATGGAAAATATAAAGTTAGGAACAGGTACCACTTAATGTTAATATTAAGAGCTCAAATTTTTAGAGGTTTCTTTTTTCACCTTTCTAAAAGTTTTTAGCCTGTTTTTTAGTTAAAAAAAAATTGCTAAAAAATGACACACCCTAGTGTAGAGTCATTCTGACTAACTCATCCATTCTACAGGGCCCAGAAATACCAAATATTAATAGACCAGTGCAGAAGCCTTTAAAAATGGTAAAAAGAGAAAAAAAATAACAGTAGGATGAAACCCATTGGAAAAGGTGGGGAATATAATAAAAATTAAAGGAAAAATAAATTACGGGCGATCTGAGTTCGGAAAGTGGGAGGGGGGGGTTTTAAGGGTAAAAAATGGTTTATCTCGATTTCCGGCAAAACTACAAGTCCTATGGAAAAAAGTTAAATGTCAAAGTTGTAGGTAATAAAAAGATCTACAACTTTTGTATTTACAATTTTTTTACATAACCTCAAAATTTATGTGAAAAATTCAAAAAACCAAGTTTTTGGTTTTTTATTTTTATCTTTTTCAAAAAAAAATTTTTTTCCACGAAATTTGGTGGAAACTTACCTTTTTATGTCCCAAATACACTGTAATTTATTTGATTTGAAATATTTATTATTTCGCCTTATTTTGACTTAATATCAAAAAAGCACCCTAATTTTCAATCGAAAATTCTCGCGTCAAAATATCAGCTTTTTTCAAAAAGTCGGTGTGCTTTTTGTTCGATGAACTCTCTACTTTCTGATGGTGTAAAAAAAATATACATTACTATGGTAAATGTTCTCAGAAAATACAAAACATATTATAATGAATAACGTAATCAGAATGAAGTATCTAAATTCAATAGTATGATTTACATGTATTTTTATATTTTATAAAATTTTCTGACATAAATGTTATTAGAATTTAGTAAATAAACTTTTTAACTAAAAAAAATTGCAACAATCACATTTTTTTGATGAAATTGTACATAATGATTAAAATAAATTTTCGAATTCGAGTTTTTTTCGTTATTCATTATAATATTTTTTGCATTTTCTGAGAAAATTTACCATAGTAATGTATATTTTTTTTACACCATCATAAAGTAGAGATTTCAACGAACAAAAAGCACACCGACTTTTTGAAAAAAGCTGATATTTTGACGCGAGAATTTTCGATTGAAAATTAGGGTGCTTTTTTGATATTAAGTCAAAATAAGGCGAAATAATAAATATTTCAAATCAAATAAATTACAGTGTATTTGGGACATAAAAAGGTAAGTTTTCACCAAATTTCGTAGAAAAAAAATTTTGTTTGAAAAAGATAAAAATAAAAAACCAAAAACTTGGTTTTTTGAATTTTTCACATAAATTTTGAGGTTATATAAAAAAATTGTAATTACAAAAGTTGTAGACCCTTTTATTACCTACAACTTTGCCATTTAACTTTTTTCCATAGGACTTGTAGTTTTGCCGGAAATCGAGATAAATCATTTTTTACCCTTAAACCCCCCCCCTCCCACTTCCCGAAGTCAGATCGCCCGTAATTTATTTTTTCTTTCATTTTTATTATATTCTTCTCCTTTTACAATGGGTTTCATCCTACTGTTATTTTTTTTGGTTTCAAAAATTATCGACCCTGGTCTATAAAGCCACCTAAAAAATAAATAAATGTGTAATCTTAATAGAAATTAAAACCCTGTAAATTACCTTAATCATTAAAATTTCTTTAACTGAAGCTTCCTGGAAAAACTTTTGTTGCTAAGTCTCGGCTTGCACCTCGACTTAGCAATCCTCAAAGTCATCCAGGAATGTAGACTTTTTCCTACTTGTTTAACAATGTAATATTATTATGACGTGACATCTAAGGGAAATGGTGTCCTAGGTTTGTGCTGATATGGGTCATCTGGGAACGGAAGTCTTCTATAATGTACACGACTCCAAAGAGGATTATAATTATTTAATGACAAAAAATCAGTCAACAAAGTTAAGTGAAAAATCCAAGAAACATCTTAAGCAATCTATTTTATTTAATAACATAAGTACCTATAAATCTTGAGAAGGCAATGAAAAAGCTATAAATTAAAAAAGGCACCCACTACACGAATGCGGTATACACTCAACACACATAAAGCTCCCCCATGGTATTTAACAAGTTGTTTCTACTCTGATGAATAACATCCAAGTAGCTTACATTGCCACATTAAACCACAATGTTTAACCTATTTTCCAGAAACGTCGACCGGGCGAAAGACGTAATGCTTTTTACTCTGGAAGCCGGTTAAAATACTGAAATTATTGCATTTAATCCGAGAATGGCATAAAATACACACAAAGCACAAAACATTATTTATTTTGGTCTTTACTCGCGGTTTTAAGCAAATCAAGATAAGTTTGTATTTAACTTAGCTTTAGAATGGTTTACAGCACTTTAAAGAATAACAATGTCCCTATTTAAAAAGACAAGATGATATCACCTATAAAAGAACCAACAACATTTTTAATACAAGACATATTTATATAACAACGGCAAGCTAAAATAATAACAACTTTAATATAGATAAGATAAGCTAAAATTACATGCCAAGATCACTACAGGCGAAATACGGAGAAGCTAAAATTACAACTATCTTAAAGGATGACAAGATGAAATGATTACAAGTTTAAAATATAACAAACCAAAATATTAAAAAGGTTAATATTGACAAGTTTAAACAAATCAGTTGTCCAAATTCAAACATCATTATTAAAAGCGTTGATTAAGAAAGTCCCCACTCAACGGTTAAAGACTAAAAACGGGTATTATATTATGTATTATATATATATATAATATTGTTTCCATGAATTCGTAAATATACTTTGCGGTTTACTATTTAAAAATGCAATTTTCGGACTCAAATATGAAAATGTTTGATTTTAAGGTTATGTTAGTAGAACTAATATTTTTTGATATATTTCTTAAAAATGTCCAAAATTAAATACAAATTAGTTAATTCTGCACCAACGAATATACGTACCGAATTGGATTCTTAGGCAAAACATGAAAATGCAACGATTTAGTTCTTGAATTGCATTTACAAATAAAAACACAATAATTCACCATGATCACTAAGATAAAATACACACACTATTGCTTTACTTATATTAGGGAGGGGTATTACGACTATCAAACTCAACTGCCTCATGAATGGGAATAACTTGAAATTTAGGAAAAAATACATCTCTTCGTTTAACACACTGTAGTATAATGCTATGTGCAAAATATCGTATTCCCAAAATTAGACATAAGAGTCAAGGAATCAGCTATTCAGAATTTCCAAAGATTTTCAAAATCAATTCAGTAATTTTTCAATAACGAGCTTTCAAATATTTTACAAAAAACTAGGTGCGTCGATTTTTATGACCAGCAGTTTAGTAACTGGATAAAAAAGCATACTGACAATAAACTTAAATTTTAAGCAGGTATGTTTTAAAAACCGTAAACCTTACAAGTAGAATACTTATAAAATAAAAATTAACTCTTGCATTGTTAATTGGCTAAATTAACCGCAAAAACTAAATTCGTTAAAAACGTGTATGTGCATAAAATTAGCCTCGGCGGTTTTCATAATATAAACACACTTACCTTTGTAAGTATGCTCACTACCACTTAATGTGTATTTGTAAACATTTATGTTTTCATTTGTTTTGCTCGGTTTTGCAAACTACACGTGATAACGGGAATATTGCACAATTATCTACGTTTTACTTGTTAGATTTGGTCAATAAAGGGATGCATATCGTTAAGGTGAAAACATTATGTTGCGGGAATATTCCTGAGCTGATTGCATTCGATTTTTCATTATCTTTTATATTCTTTAGTTTCTTATATCTTTTTACACGTAACAAAGTTATTTTTAAATCGAGTTTGCATTCAGGCTAAAAACACAAAAGTTTAACATTTTTTTGGGTATTTATTATGAATGTATTAAATATTTAAAAATCTTTAATTTAATTAATAACGTTAAGAGAGCTCATAAAACCATTAAAGTAAAACCATTTAATTAAACTGAAATGTTTAAAACGTTATCAAATTATCTTATATCTAATTTCCTAAAACCATCTCAAATATTATTAATATTATATAACGTTAAGAAAATTAATTAAAAACTAAACTTCATTAATGGCTTTAACATAAAGTAAACGATTTATTATAGCCAAGTTCTTATGTTATCCTTTATTAATTAAACCGCACCGAACCGCTATACAGCAGGACAAGTACAAAGGGCTTTAACACTCAATAATCTATAGTGCGATTTAATATTTTCCTTAATTTAAAAGTGGCTTTAAAGCAAGCGAGGTTCTATTAAATTAAACCACTATATGCAACTAGATTAATTAGGTCCATTCAACTATTACTAATATTATAGTGAAATATGATATTGAAAGTCTCCTTGTGCAACGCAATATTAATATACGCGCGCGTATAATAATTATATATAGCCTATAGGCTTTATAAACATTGCCGCATTCTCCGTTTTATTGAAAATTTAAATCAATGGAAATATTTAGGCATTTTATATTACTAAGTTTAAATTTAATCTTTTAAATCTATTTTTATTCTCTCAAGATATTGGAAACATACTATTTCACAACTAAGTATTTTTTTATTTAATTAATCTTCACAAGAATGGCAGCAAGATGTCTGTAGAGTACAGAATTCTTGAACGGCAACTAATTTTGACGATTTTGTGACATTAGACAACTGTCAAGTAATTTAAAGCTAAAAAGTCATACCTTGTCATTGACAAGTTGTCAATGTATTTTAAAAGATCACTTGATGTCATGGAAACGTACGATAATAGGCATTTTAAAGGTGGGAGTAGAAAATAGTATATTATGTATCAAGTTTCATAAACGCCATTTTCGTCACGAATTGAAATAAGGCACGAGCGAGCTTGCGAGCGAGTGCTTAATTAAATGAATGTCTAAAAAAGTTTATAAACGAATACATACTATACTTTTTCTCCTTAATATTAATTAAAAAAAAATAATTAAATATTTGTATAAAGCGACATCTATACGAAAATAAAGTAACCATCCCAATAAATATTTTTGACGTTATTTTTACCATTAACATTGCCCTTTAATATTTTAATTAAACTTAATAATTATTGATACTTTAAAATATTAAAATAACTTCAAAATTTGACTATGATAGGAAAATATTTTATCCTTTGATTTTTGTTATTATTATAAAATTATAATAATAAAAAAAATCAAAGGATAAAATATTTTCCTATCATAGTCAATAACTATTAGTCAGTAATTTTGCAAAATATTCTTACAAATTATTAAAAATTCTTACACTGGAAATGTTAAAGGTACAAAAGGTGACTTGGGAATCTACCGGGGTTAAAATCTTGAATTTTTCTGTGTAACTTAAAATGTATGCCTTGAAAATAGACTATAACTGTATGCATGACCATTTTTAACGCTTTATAAGTTAAATCTAGTTAACTGCTTTATTACAACGAAATCAAAAGGTCAGTATAAACGTTCATATAAAATTTTCAAATATTGGCGTCAAGAAACTATTTAATTGTATGACATTTGACAACTGTCAACTAACTTAAAACTAACTTTAGCCCGTGACTAAAAACCTGTTACTAACTTTAGCCCGTGACTAAAGCGCTATAAAGTTTTGTGAGTTTTTTGTTTTATGGCCTTAAGTGATTTGAGTTTTGTCTAAGTTTAGTACCCAGAATTGTTTCTATTTAATAAGACCTTGGTTTATCTAATTTTTTAACGATTGTACTTTGTTTTCCTTGCCATTCTATCATAATATTTTTAATATAATTCCAGTTTTCTTCTTAAACCTTCATTGTAATTTTTTAAGTTTTCTGGTTTACTTACTAATAAAGGTAATTTGTTTTTAGTTTTTCTTCCTAATAAAAGCTCTGCTGGCGACCTTTTTAGGCCTGTTATTGGGGTATTTCGATACTCCATTAAACCTAAATGTAAGTCAGACTTTTTTAATATATTTTTAGCAATTTGAACCGCTCTTTCCGCTAAACCGTTGCTTTTAGGATATCGTGAGCTACTAGTTTTAATTTCGAAGCCCCATTCTTTGGGAAATTTTTTACACTGATAGGAGGAATATGGCATGTTGTCTGATACAACTATGTCTGGTATTCCATGAACTAAAATCTGCTTAAAAGCATCTATTATATATGAGCTTTGTTTATTTTTAAGCCCTTTAGTTAAATAATCTATATAACAACAACATATTTTTTTTTATTGTAAACTAACATATCTGAAGCTATTTTTTAAAAGGAAATTCTGACATTTCCTGTAAAATCATGGGTTCATCCCTGTTAAGACATCTGTACCTTTCACAGATTGCGCATTTTTTTATTTGTAAGTCTATATCTCCCGACATGCCTGGCAAATATAAAGTTATAAATATTATTAAATATTATTTATAACATATCTATTTTTACCGAGATATTTACATTATCACAGCCAGTCAGGAATGATATTGATATCAGCATTGATCAACGTTTTCAGTCTAACTATTTTTATGATTTATCTTCATATTGGGTAAAAAATCCCAATCTCATGATAGGAAGAGACTTGAATTTTTTTCACAACCAATACAGCTAGAGAGGTTTCTAAAACAATTTTATTTGTAAAGTAATTATTTTTTAAGGAATTTAACAGATATTACCTCTACAAAGTGTCCCATGGGTTGCATGGATGCAGTTTGCAATTTCAAAGTGTCATTACATGATTAAACACCCCAAGTAAACTAATTAATTAGTCTGCAGGTGAAAATGTATATCAATTGGCATTAAATGCAAGCAAATACCAAGCACGGCAGCCAAAGACAATAAAACAGTTCGTTTTTCAATAGCCGCACTCTTAAAAAAGACCTGGTATTTGCAATGAAAATTTAGTTCCCAGAACCAATTTTATTAGTGAAAATAGGCACAACAAAAAAATATGTTGTGGGAACTAATACAAATTTGTTTTTACAGTTTGTTGTCGGAACAGCCAATATTGGTAGCTCCAACCAACAAGTTTAAGTGCATCGAGATTAGTTTTTTTTTCATACAAATAATTGATATTTAATGCAATCACATTAGTCTGTTATTTTAGCAGCGTCTAAGTTGTAACAACTGCACTTGCTATTTATCGCAACAAACATTGTATCATGCAGGAATTTATTTTTTAATTGAAATTACATGAAAAAAGGTACATTTAAAGAATTTAATAGTTGATATAATATAAATTTGTTTTTTACTGTAACTAAGTTATATTTAATATTAAATGCTTGCATTAGTAGCAACAACAAATTTGTATTATTCCACAGTACATACCTGCTTAGTAAATATAACACTTTTTGTGTAAATATTATAAAAAATAGAGAAAGGAAATTCATGCCCGTTCGTTTTATAAATATTTATTATAAATTAAAAAATAACAATATAACTGAAAATAACAATATAACTGAAAACACCAAATATAAGTTGACTATACTTCTTCAGTAAACCGTGATGTTTACGTGAAGTGCAAGCCTTTGTTTAACAACTTAACAATGATTCTTAGGTACAACGTAACATACTTGCATGATAACAGGGGTAAGCATTCGATAAATTTTGAGTGTGAGTGCCTATAGTATAGGCCCTATACCAAAAATGCGACTTGAGCTGTAACAAAACAAAACAAAACAAAAAAATTCTCGAAATTCCGACGTGATGGAGACTTTTGGTGGGCACCATTGGATTCAGGAGGCCATTTTCAGTCGGAATGGCATTTTCACATTTTTGGATTTTTTTTCGGACCCCAAAACTATAGTTTTTTGTATACAATAGTGTAATTAAAGGAGTGCAATAATAATACCTAACCTTTAAAAACTGGAACCAATTCAGGTAAACCCCATGTTCCTAATAAATCTTCTACTTCAGTCCGCTCATCCATATTATTTGTTCGAGATATCTATAAGTAACCAACACATAAGAATATATTCTTATATATATATGAATAGTTAAAAAATATGTAGCCGGCTGAAGGACGAAAGTCAATGGCCCTTTGAAAAATGTATTTTTTTCAATAAAGAAAATTTATTATTATTAGTTTCTTACCTAAAATATACACTACACACGAGCTGATACACAAATACAAAAGAACAAACACCACCGAAGTCTGGACGCCGTGCAACACCGTTTGTTTACAGGTTAAAAGTAAAGCACGCGCCGGGCTGGACAAAACGCGCGCGAAAAAAAAATGCACAAAGTTTGCAGTTGCATTAACCTACAGAGACAACATCCCCAACTGACACTTTGTTTCACACCGCTGGTGTCTTAGCTGTGTGAAAAGTGACGCATAGTTTATACAACCGAACCGTTAGTTCCACGGACTAATTTCAGTCAGTTGAGAATGTTACTTAAATATTTGGTCGAACAAAAACATTTTACCGCCGAAATGATTTTTTTGAGATAACGTTGTCAATACTTCTAGCCAACACAAAGTTTCAGTTAAAATAACTTAATCGCCTTTTTGCAGTAAATAATACTCAACAACAAAACTAAATCTTTTCAGGTAATGATGCAAGCAGTTACACATATAAAGGTACTGATTACAAAAAACAAAAAAATTTATTTTCTGCAACAGTTTTACCCCAACGATAATAAGTTAGTTACAAATACCACACTCTTAGAAAAGACCTGGTATTTGTAACTAACTTATTATCGTTGGGGTAAAACTGTTGCATAAAATAAAAATTTTTGTTTTTTGTAATCAGTACCTTTATATGTGTAACTGCTTGCATCATTACCTGAAAAGATTTAGTTTTGTTGTTGAGTATTATTTACTGCAAAAAGGCGATTAAGTTATTTTAACTGAAACTTTGTGTTGGCTAGAAGTATTGACAACATTATCTCAAAAAAATCATTTCGGCGGTAAAATGTTTTTGTTGGACCAAATATTTAAGTAACATTCTCAACTGACTGAAATTAGTCCGTGGAACTAACGGTTCGGTTGTATAAACTATGCGTCACTTTTCACACAGCTAAGACACCAGCGGTGTGAAACAAAGTGTCAGTTGGGGATGTTGTCTCTGTAGGTTAATGCAACTGCAAACTTTGTGCATTTCGCGCGCGATTTGTCCAGCCCGGCGCGTGCTTTACTTTTAACCTGTAAACAAACGGTGTTGCACGGCGTCCAGACTTCGGTGGTGTTTGTTCTTTTGTATTTGTGTATCAGCTCGTGTGTAGTGTATATTTTAGGTAAGAAACTAGTTTATTACAATTAGTCATTTGCCCCTGTAAATTCAGTGGCGACATACTTTTTAACTATTCATATATATAAGAATATATTCTTATGTGTTGGTTACTTATAGATATCTCGAACAAATAATATGGATGAGCGGACTGAAGTAGCAGATTTATTAGGAACATGGGGTTTACCTGAATTGGTTCCAGTTTTTTAAGGTTAGGTATTACTATTGCACTCCTTTAATTACACTATTGTAGTTTTGGGGTCCGAAAAAAAATCCAAAAATGTGAAAATGTCATTCCGACTGAAAATGGCCTCCTGAATCCAATGGTGCCCACGAAAAGTCTCCATCACGTCGGAATTTCGAGAATTTATCGAATGCTTACCTCTGTTATCATGCAAGTATGTTACGTTGTACCTAAGAATCATTGTTAAGTTGTTGGCTTGCACTTCACGTAAACATCACGGTTTACTGAAGAAGTATAGTCAAATTTCATCTTAATGTACCTATCTGTGTATATTTACCAAAGAATCGTTTTTGTTTTATTGTTAAAATATTTATAAATGTTTTCTTAGAGTAATTATTAATTTTTGTTATAATGTTTAAACCAAAATTTGGTGTTTTCAGTTATATTGTTATTTTTTAATTTATAATAAATATTTATAAAACGAACGGGCATGAATTTTCTTTCTCTATTTTTTATAATATTTACACAAAAAGTGTTATATTTACTAAGCAGGTATGTACTGTGGAATAATACCAATTTGTTGTTGCTACTAATGCAAGCATTTAATATTAAATATAACTTAGTTACAGTACCAAACAAATTTATATTATATCAACTATTAAATTCTTTAAATGTACCTTTTTTCATGTAATTTCAATTAAAAAATAAATTCCTGCATGATACAATGTTTGTTGCGGTAAATAGCAAGTGCAGTTGTTACAACTTAGACGCTGCTAAAATGACAGACTAATGTGATTGCATTAAATATCAATTATTTGTATGAAAAAAAAACTAATTTCGATGCACTTAAACTTGTTGGTTGGAGCTACCAATATTGGCTGTTCCGACAACAAACTGTAAAAACAAATTTGTATTAGTTCCCACAACATATTTTTTTGTTGTGCCTATTTTCACTAATAAAATTGGTTCTGGGAACTAAATTTTCATTGCAAATACCAGGTCTTTTCTAAGAGTGCAGGTCTTTTCTAAGAGTGCGTGCTTCAAGCTAGTTTTTCCGGTAGCCACTAAAGTCACCACCGTAATGATGTTCCCCACTTCTAATAGGCAATCGGGCACTCTCTTGTGTTTGGTTCTCTAAGGTCTTTACTTAGTAGGTAATACAGGGTGTCCCATAATTAGCGTGCAATACTTTAACCTTCAGATTCTACGAACAAAAATAAGAAAAAAAAGTTCCTATAAACATAGGCCGAGAAATGCTTTCTAAGGAAACTACAGCCCATAAATGAGGAGCCCCTGAAGATGTTTTTTATTTAATATATCCAAAACCGCTCAAGGTAGAAAAGTAAAATTTTGGGAATTAATTAAACTTTTTATGGCCAATAAGATGTAATAATAACAATTCAAAATTTCCATGAGGGGTGCGTCAGATAGATAGGGAATAGGGGTTTAAACCACCCTAACTTTTTGTACGTGTCTCGTGCTAGGATTTGATGTCAGATTATGAAATTTCGGAATTTGACATACAAAAAAGGTCCTCTGGTTAAACTTTGATATTGTTCACTGTTTTCGCTTAAAATCCATTTAAAAATTATATTACATAGCATAAAAGATCATAATGAATTCACAAGAGAGAAAAATTCAGAGTAGGCCATGGAACACAGCTGCCATCTTTAGGAAAAAATAGGTGACAGTTTCATGTAATATATAACAGGGTGTTTAATAATTGTCCATGGCCATGTTTAAAAATTGTCCATGGCCTACGCTTAATTTTTTTTCTCAAGTTGTGATTTCATTATGAATTTTTATGCCATGTAAGGTAATTTTTAAATCAATTTTAAGCGAAAACGGTGCATGCTATCGAAGTTCATCAAGAGGACCTTTTTTGTGTGTAAAACTCTGAAATTTTATGATCTGATAGCACAAGATACGTACAAAAAAGTAAGGGTAGTTTTACCTCCACTCCCTTTCTATCTGACCCACCCCTTATAAAAATTTTGAATTTGTTATTATTCCAACTTATTGGCTATAAAAAGTTTGATTATATCCCAAAATTTCACTTTTTTATCCTAAACAGTTTTGGAGATATTAAATAAAAACCATCTTCAGGGGCTCCTATTTCGGGGGCTGTAGCTCCCTTGGAAATCATTTCTCTACCACTTTTTATAGAAATTATCTATAGTATGTAAATCGATTCAAATTTTAAAATAAACCAATAAGTCTACACTATTTGGTTTCACCCAACCATTTAATATGCTGTCTTTAACGTTTTGTAAAATCACATCTTCATTAGTCATTTCTGAAAATTGAGTTTTCCGACTGATTCTCAAGGATTTTTTAATTGAATGGACCATTTCATTTAACTCAGTATCATCTTCAACACTTTAATTTATCCTACCGACTGCGCCATGTCGTAATATAGCTTTTATATTACTTTAATTAATATACTGTACAAGTTTAATATAGTTTATCCAACACATGACAGTTATGACTGTCATTATTAATGTCATTTTAGACAAGTAAACTATCATATAACACACTAGTGTGTTATGGATTATAATTATAACTCACGTTCATATTTAAAGTAGTATTCTATTTAATATTGTCATTACAAGCAGAATCCACATTGATATTGAAATTAAAGGAAAACGCTAACGGTTTATTCGAATTTGAAGTCATTGTAAAATTCGTTGGTTCATTGGAACCAGACGCTTCCATATCGGTACAGCTGCTGATTGTGCTGGAAGACGCCGACGCATTAGAACCTTGTATTTTTTTCTGAAATTTGAATAGATATCCTCCTTCTGCTACCGTCGAGGAGTTCCATCCTCCGTGACGCTTCAAAGTAGTCATGTTAGCCCCTGCATTGGCTAAAAGAGTCGCCGAAGACCTTCTCAGTAGAGCGCTGGTTCCTTTAATTTCAAAAATATTGCAATTCTTAAAGGTATCTTCGACAACGTATTTATTCCCACACACTGGCTGGTACACCTCCCATTTTTGTAAAAAAACAAAAAAGCGGCTAGAACTAGTATTCTTTGGTCTCAAAGACATGTATTTTTTACACAAATTGATCGGGTTGACTGGAAATCCTTTCAAGTATGGTAAAACTTCTCAATTTCTTGGTTTTAGTGTCTTGCAAAACTACGTGAAAATATTTCCCTTTGTTTTGAATATTTTCTATTTTCAAATTAACCAATTCATCCCATCTACAAGCACCGCTAATCCCCATTATCAAAGCCACTTTCATAAACAGGTACTCGTCGTCGGGAGCTTAGTTCAAAAACTTCTCTATTTCAGGTCGTTCTAATGTCTTGGACTTCTTTGTTTTATATCCCCGTGATAAGCTTTTCAAAAAGCTCGTTAGTTTGCCATATTTTGAAATGTAGATTTTTTATAATTAATTTTCATCGATATCTTTTATCTTCCGTGAATTCATCCAAGACTCAAACATTTTGAACAACTTGTCGTAAGCATCTCAGGATTTTTCTGGCAATATCTGCATTGCTGCTTCTTCCGCTTCCGTAAGGATATCCTCAGGAACGTAATCTTCATTTTCTATACGTTTTTTCTTCAAAAAAGCTTCCCCTTTCTGCAGGGAAAACTGACGTCGTCACCTGAGAACTATAGTGCATCTTTAAAACTTAAAACAAGACTAACCTCAATTTAAAAAAAAAATGCAGAACACTATAATTCTTAGGTGACGAAGTGTCAAAATTTATTTAAACATTTACTAACAATGTATTATGCCCGAGGCAACCAAACAAACAACCTACTTTGACCAAAATGTAAAAAAGTCACTGTTAAGTCATTCTGACATTTATAGGGTACTGATTTGATCACAAAGCTTATTAATTATTATCTCATAAAAAAACGATTTCTTCCACTTGTTAGATAAAACATTATATGCCACTCGTGTGTTATGTTTCCTAAGTCGAGAATTTATATCACTTGGCCTGACGGCCTCGTGGTATAAATCTTTCTCGCGAGACTTATTTTCAACATAACAAAATAGTACCATAAAAAACTATTATTAAATAATATAAAGAGAATACGTTGATATCTGTCTGTCTGTCAAGTATATCTTAATCATGGCTATTATAACAAAAGCCACAACTTGTCAATATGTATGTATTTAAAAGACTAAAAAAAATCTTAGATTTCTAGATAAATCAATTTTAAAGTCATCTTTACACTTGTATAAAAATTTTAGTCAAGCAATCTTTTTTTTTAAACAAAATTAATTTTCTTTTAAATTAAATTATAAACTTAATGTTTTAACCTTTTTCTTATTCGTATTGTAGTCTAAATTTTTACTTTAATCCATGCTGTAAATTATCTTTGTTATTAATTAAGAAACATCCTCTTTTTGTGTATTGTTATTGTTTCTGAAATCGATCAGACAAAGGACTGCAATTAAAATTGGAAATTAATTTTCATTTGTCGTGAGCGCCGATGTCAAAACCCGAATAAAAATCATTCTTTTCCTCCTTCGCTATCTGTTCATTTTCGGAGAAGCATTGTCTCGAAATCCGACAGACAAAATACACAACCGAACACATTGTAGTCAATCAATGATTTATAAATCTGCTGCAAGCAGAGGCGGCTTCGGTGAACGCCTTGACCGAGATTATTCGCAAGCAATTGCCTAATTAATTTTGTATTATACCTTTCTAAAAATACTATGTCCACGTTGATTAAAAATATTATGAAGAAAGCCATTAGGTAATAGTTATTTTAAACGAGCAAATTAATTACAAAATAGTCTTGGACAAACTTAAATAGGTACAAGCTAAATTGTCCTTAACCTACACCAACAAGCCAAAATGATAACAATCATTAATGATATAAGCTTAAATAATGATGGGTTTAAATTAGAACATTCTAAAATATGATTGTTTCTGGTTTTAATTTTTATTTTTTTTTAATAAAACAACAGATTTATATTTATCTTAAATTAAATATATGTTGGAAACAAATCTTGATCTTTTAGTTTGACGATTATACATTGCTTTAGAATCTATAGTGGTGTAACAATCTAAAAAACACCACTTGATACACAGGGTGTTTCACATTCGTGGTCCATTGAAAGTTTCTGGGAAAAAAAATAAAGATTTAAATTTTAAATGCGTTTATAATCCATTTCAGTCTATTTTTTAATATTTTGAACAAAATGTCACTTTTGGTTTGACCGGAACTTTGTTAATTGTAAAACAAATAGGGTGTTTCATTTAAAATAAAACGTTTCAAGTTTGCTTAATTTGCCCTGGGTTTTCTTGGGTAATTTGTTATAAAAATGTTAAGGAATTGACATGAAATCTTTTAAGCAATATTTTAAGATTCCAAAAATTCCACCCCCATTTCGAAAAACCTAATAGCAAAATAGTTACAGGCTATTTTTTATTGACGCGCATTTGTCAAATTTTAACGAAAAAAATTAATAACTCTAAAACTATACACTTTAGGTATAGGACATGGTAAAATAATTGTACTCAAAATTTTATGTAGAATTTAAAAATGTAAAAATATATAGGGTGTTATATTTAAAATAACAAAGATGATGTCACTTCCGGTCAAACCTAAAGTGGCATTTTGTCTAAAATATTTTAGAAAAATAGACTTAATTGAATAATAAACGCTTTAAAAATTTCAAATCGATATCTTTTGCCGTTCCTCAGATACTTTTAATGGACCACCAACGTAAAACACCCGTATTTCGTAAATGTGGAACAACCTGTATATAATTAAAATAATTTTAAAATAAATGAATAATTTAAATGGTTGTCCATTTATTCAGTGAATAAATTTTTCTTAAAAATATACAGTTTAGATGTTATCGAAGCTGTTATGTTATATGTGCGGAATACCGTGGATAACATTTTATTGAATCGCACTTAAAAAAAAAAATGACGTGATCTAAAAAAACGCCGAGGCACGGGTATAATTTTTTTAAGTCTATTTTCAAAATCTATAGAAATTTTTCATGGGATGGAAAAATTCATATTTTGTGGTACTGTGTAATAGGTATTAAAAGTGTATTATTCATAAAATTGTTATTAAACTAAAAACTCAACAAATGTCATGAAACCACCGAAAAATTTGGTGTATGTAGGTAGTACATACGAAATTTTTTTGTTAATCCTGGAAATGCCTTGTAAATTTTTCCATCAGGATCTGATTTAATTGAATAAAATATACTATTGCTAGATTGAAATAGGTCCCATTTCTCTAAGAAAATTAAACAATTAAATGTATTTGAATCACTGAAAAAAGTCTTTTTTTGTTAATTTTTATAAAATAATTACATTTAATTCAAAGAATTTAAAAGTATTGCCATAATTAATACAATTTATGTTTATTAAGAATTTATAAAGAACTTTATAAAGACAATATTAAAATTTAAACATTTCTACAGAAAAAATTAATTTTAATGTTTTATTGTTAAATGAGTTGGGGTGAGTTTCTTGACTCATCAATATTTTATAATTACCTTTATATTCTTTCTGTCACAAAAGTATATTATGCGACTAGTTGGAGAAAGAGAAGATTCCTCCAGCACACAATATTTTATTCAACTACCGCAAGAAATTTAAAGCCATTTTTATTTGATATTTTATCTGACATCTGAAAACTGTCAAGCTTTTTACACCTTACTTTTTTAAATTTTTACTTTAAGCTTACTTCACCTCGTAAGCGAAATTCTATTTCGCCCACGAAAAGAATAAACAGGGAATTTATTATACAGTGCTTGCAATATCAACTCCGACCGCACTGGAAAGGACGGCTGTTCAATACCCGCGTGAAAAGAACAAGGATAGAACGCCAAATAGAATTTGATTGGCCAGCCGGCAGGCTACGACAACGCATACCCATCGCGCACCTCGCAGCGTGCTTGACACGAGGAATCAGAACGAGAACTGCAGTGGTGCCAGCAAGAGGTAGTAATTTTAGTGAAAAAGATTATTTAATTAAAAAATGTACACGTTGGAACAAAAAGTTCAGATTTTAATCTGGCATTTTGCTGGTAATTCTGAACGAGAAATTCAAAGATTATTTGCGGGAATGTTCGAGGCCAGACCAAACAGAGAAACAATTCGACGAACCGTTAATAATTTTCTCACGCACGGTTGTGTAGTTCCGATGCAGCTCCGACGGGAACGTCCTCCCCGTGAAAATCTAAATAGAGAAGCGCGGGATACTTTAATTTGCGCGTCAATTGAAGAAAACCCAACCCAGGCATTAAGTACGGTGGCTAGGGAGTTTGATATTTCAGCTTCCACGGCACGAAATGTGCTAAGACGCCATGGATATCGTCCATTTAAGCTGCGACGGGGAAACGAGCAATTCCCTGCCGACGCATTCCGCCGCATGGAATTTTGCGAGGTTGTTATGGAGAGAGCAAATGCCGACCCAAATTTTATCGGTAATATTTTATTTACTGACGAGTCGACATTTACTCTCCATGGCAGGCACAATTCGCAGAATGTTCGAATGTGGGCGCGAGAAAATCCTCGTAGGATTTATGCAGCTCGGACACAGTATCCCCAAAAACTTAATGTCTGGGCGGGTATTTTGGGCGACCAAATAATTGGCCCATTTTTTATAAATGGCAATTTAAATGGCGCTAGGTATTTAAATCTCTTAAGAGACCAAATAATTCCCGCGCTTCAAAATTTAGACGGAGTTAACATCGAAAACGTATGGTTTCAGCAGGACGGTTGCCCCGCACATAATACGATGGCTGTTCGGGAATTCCTTTCCGACACTTTTGGACCTCGTCTTATTATGGGTCGAGGAGGAATTCTCTGGCCAGCTAGATCACCGGACTTGGCGCCGTGTGATTTTTTTTTGTGGGGGTACCTCAAGTCGAAGCTGTACGTTTTCCAGGAAGATCGGGCTAATAACCTCAATGATTTAGGAATCCGCATAACTAATTTGTTGGGGGATATTAGTCCAGCTAATGTGCGTGGGAATTTTTATAATAGGTTAGGCTATTGTTTGGCTGCCTATGGGGGCTTGTTCGAACATTTAATTTAATTTTTGAGTTTATTTATTTTTATTATTTATTTTTAGAGTTTTATTTTTATTTAGTTTTATTTTTATTTAGTTATTTTTATTCAGAATTATTTTTTATTTGAGAAATCTTTTTTATTAAGAATACTATTTTTGTTGTTGCCCTAGTTCTCAAGGAAAAAATCAAAAAATTTTATTTTTAGGATTCGGGTATAAAATATTTAAAAAGAAAATTAAAATGTGCATCTACACTCTTACGCAGTTTGCTTAACACTAAATCATTTAGTCTAAATCCAGCCAGCTTTGACCTCGCTTACAATTCGCACGCATCCGGCAGCCGGCTCTGGCCAATCAAATTCTATTTGGCGGTCTATCCTTGTTCTTTTCACGCGGGTATTGAACAGCCGTCCTTTCCAGTGCGGTCGGAGTTGATATTGCAAGCAACTCTAAGCAGGGCCACGAAATTACATATTCCTTGCGTGTGTTAAATAAATTATATATATTTTTAATTTACATAAACAAAAAATTTTCATAAAAGATTTTTTCTACTCCCACCTTTAAAACGCCCTTTATCGTACATGTTTCCATGACACTAAGTGACCTTTTAAATACACATTGACAAGTTGTGGCTTTACGGCGCTTTAGTCACGGGCTGAAGTTAGCAACAGGTTTTTAGTCACGGGCTAAAGTTAGTTTTAAGTTAGTTGACAGTTGTCAAATGTCATACAATCGTTAAAATAAAGTGCCTTTTTTGTAAAATAATACTAAATGTGAAAATTATTTTATTATCTCAATAAAAAAATACAAAAGTATTAAATAGTTTCCCAACGCCAATATTTGAAAAGTTTATATGAACTGACCTTTTAATTTCGCCGGCAGTAAACTATAACTTAAATTCGGGCACAGACTCTACTGTAAAGTCCTCATAAAACATTTCCTTTACTTTCACTGTGAAAAACTGTCAATTTTCAATATACATTTCGATTTATAACCTTTATAATTGTGTTTATAAAATGTAAAAATGTGACATTAGACAGTTTCCCCTGTTGTTTCATAGATGGCGCTCTATACAAATTTTTAATTTAAATCATTTTAAGATAATAATAAGTATTTGTCGTAGAAAAAGTATAGTATGCACCTCGTTTATAAACTTTTCTATACCCTCATTAATTTAAGAACTCGCCCGCAAGCTCGCTCGTGCCTAAATTAAATTCGTGTATAAAATGGCGTTTATCCAACTTGATACATAATATACTATTATTTTAATTGGATCATGTCTTAGACACAGTAAAAAAGTATTTGTTAATTTTAACCAAATATTAACCAGATTTTATGTTAATCCAGGTCCACATAACTTTATGTTTAGTTTACAACCAACTGTAATCTGTTAACTAATTGAATAAGTATTTCGTAATTTTAACAAACATTTTGTAAATTTAATAACAAAATCCTTTTAATAATTCAACCGTAATTCTTGTAATTTTTAGAAAGGACCTAATTTTTACAAACATTTTTGTAGACCCAGTAACAAAAGTATTTGTTGAAAATTGGGAACTTAAATGAAAAGAATTTTGATAAGAAATGTTGCTTTATTAATCAATTTGCTAAACAAAAAAATTAACACATACCTACCTACATAAATGAACACAAAAATTACATACACACAATTAAATAACAAACCATTCTAAAATCATCAAATTATAAAGAAATTTGATACACGTACTGATGTATTTCGTAACTTTAACCCACTTCACTGTATCCCCTAATTTCGGATACTTCGCTCTTCGCACACTTGTTAAATAGGTATAAGGAATCCGAAAAACAATAATTACAGATTTCTGGTAATATATTATAAACACTTTGGACAGTTGTTACGAACACGTAAAGAATTAGAATAAAGTACGTAAAAATATAAGTTGCAGACGCTGAATCAGTTAAACTTGTTGAACTACAAACTCATGTTCATAAATCTATTTGTATAACAGTGCGGTTTTACGAAAAAGATGATAAAGCAAAAAAATTTCCTACAAAAATTGTTAAAACAAATTTTCAAAATATTCGGTAAAGGTAAATTCCAAGAAAAATTTTTCCTTGCCATATGTTCGAATTCGCAAAATTGCAGGAGTTTCATTTTTAAAGACCAATAAAGGCTCAGTGTTTCTACTCTATTGGACCCAACCCAACCCTCATTATCATTAGAGATAATGGTAAAGGAGAAATTCGTTTTGAAATTTAAAAAAAAACTTTGCATAAAAAGATTCCTAATCCCTTTTCTAAATTAAATAAAACATATTTTAACCACCTAATTTTTAATATTCATATTTTAAGAAATTTTAGCAAAATTCTGATGATTTAACAATTTTGAAATTATTATGCATTCAAATATATAATGTTATACCTACCTAATAAAATGTAAATTTTATTTGTTGTATACATATTAAATTTTTAAATTGAAGAGGTCGGACAATAAGGGACCTCATTGAACATTGAACACGCTTTAAGGTGTTTATTCACAGCCTGAAGTAAAAAGAAAAGCATTTTTAAACTTTTATATCCTTTAATAAAATTAAAGTTGTTTATTAAAACAAATCACAAAATCAAAATAACAAATTTTAGAGTTGAATCATTATCTTTAAACTTTGCTTGCTTAATTTTTTCCAATAAGGCTTAGGTCCTTTATTGCTCCCTTTTCAATTCTACCATATTCATGCTTAAAAATTAAAATATGAAAACAAAAATGGTCGTATTTTTTTTTATTTTTCAATATACCTTTTTTCGCGAACTTTGGGCTGCCAACTCCGTCTCTGCCTCTATCAATGATTTATATATCTGACGGAAGAGAATAGTTTTTTGTCAGTGCCTTCCCTTCACAATGGCTTATTGTTTCAGACCCCCCGATAGTGGTGCTGTGTCTGGGGAGCACGCTCAATGCTGATGACATCAAGGAAGGCGACGACGTATACTTCGAATGTCACGTGAGAGCCAACCCCCATTGGAGACGGCTCACTTGGCTACACGATGTAAGTACCAAATGCACCAGTTGTTCCACTTAGGTTTTTACGAACGGCCCTGCAGGCTCGTTTATTAAATTAGTTTCTATAAAACAACCAAATTACTTAATCTAATTAGAAACATTCATCATTGTCTCCACTTACAGTTTAAAGAAACTTTATTTATTCTGTTTACTTTAAATAAAACCGCTGCACTTATTTAAGCGTTAATCAATCCAAAAGTAAAAGATAAATTCTAAAGTTTATTTTTTTTTTAATTTTCTTGGTTATATGGTATAAGAAATTGTATAAATATATTAAAAAGCAATACTTATATTCCTTTTAAAATTTATTTACTTATTCTCTTAAATACAGGATAAAACTATTGACCAGAAGTTAAAGCTTTGCGATCATACAAATAAATTATTACAAAATGCATATGTTAGGTTAAAACTATTATATGCAAATAGAGACATACTAAATTGGAAAATTAAAAAAAAACTATGTGAATCACTTGTTTTGTCAGTTTTTAGTTATTGTAATCTTGTGTTTACTACCTTTTTCTCGATAAAACTACTAAGAATCGAATACAGATAGTGCAGAATACCTGCTGTAGACTTATTTGCAATGTCCGTAAATTTGACCACATTTCTACAAGTTTCAGAAGTCTCAATTTGTTAAATATGGATAATACACACTATCTTACCTACACTGTTTAAAATATCTGTGGTGTGAAGAGTAATCTTAAAATGGTGTCAAAATCCAACACCAAGTGGTGTTAATATAACACCATGAATTATGGTTGAAAATGTTATATACAGCAAATACCAAAACGGTCTTTATTAAAAAATATTTGAGAAGTGCACCTACACAGAAAAAAAGGAATAGTTCATTTAACTATATTAATTTAGTTGACCCATAAGTATTTATTTAAATCAACTGTGGGAAGGTTAATATAAACAAAGATTAGTTTGACGATACTAAACCAGATAGTTATTTTATTTTTTTAAATTGGTTAAATTAACCCAGAAAACTTTAATGAAACCAACCCGCTGTATGGTTCAGTTTACTAAATATGTTGTTTGTACAATAAGAGTTACTTCAACCTAAAGCACTCTGTTAAAACGATTAAAACAATTTGCCGTGCATTCCTTGTTGCATAGTGTGTACCGATCGCGGCAAAGGCGGTGTGGATCACGTGATGTTCTTAAATCTCGCCTCTCTTAACTTACATGAAGAGTATATAAGCTCAGGTAGTCCTTTGATTTGGTGTGACACTACCAGTTGTTCGATACTAAAGAGACCTTAAATAGGTGCAAACAGCTGTTAATATTTGAAGTATTTTAAGTTGGTGGAACGCACTAAAAACATTATCTCTAGCGAGTTGAGTTAAATTTTCTATACCACTGGTTATATACTTGTAATGCGTCAAGGAACTTCTTGTTTCCTTTTTTTCCTTTATTTCTGTGTAGTATGATTTAATTTGACCAAAAACACATTATATTTAACACTGAAAAGGAGTTCAATTTATACCAGGTAAAATTTATTTTAATACTGTGTGAAAGTTAAATTTACACCATTTTAGTATTTGAATTTACACTGGACCAACGAACCATATTAAACACCATTTTGGTTTGTATCGATATAGACCATGTATGGTGTTAATTTGGTGTTAAAATGGTCATGAAATTTTGAACAGTGTATACTATTTTTCTTCATAAATTAATACAATCTTCAGCACCTTATATTTAAGAAAAAAAATAATTTTTAGGAGCGATATACAAAATCATAACATACGCAACAACTCCTTTACTATTCCCCAACACCACACCTCTCTTTTTAAAAATCTTTTAGTTATATACATATACACATATCTGTGTAACTCATTAAAACTAGAATTCACTAACTTTAAGCCAAACACATTTAGAAGACTTACAAAAAAGCCTTGCTTCAAAAGCAAAGTCAGTTTACTTTTTAATTACACAACATTTAATGTGTGCAATTTAATTTTAATTATTTATTAACAGTGTTCTAAAATCTTTTATTTTTTCTTTTTTAGTAATAATATTATTCCTTATGTATTTTTATGGTTAAGTGTAAGATTGATTTTTATAATCAAACTTCGCCATTTTGATATATGTATACAGGGTGTTCCGAAATTAGTGCACCATACTTTAAAAGCAGATTCCACGTGCAAAAATAAGAAAAAAAGTCCCTATAAATATAGATCGAGAAATGCCTCCTAAGGGAGCTACAGCCCCTGAAAAGGGAGCCCCTGAATATGGTTTTTATATAATATTTATAAAAAAGTAGAAACACCCTGTCACTTACTACATGAAACTGTCACCTGTCTTGAATTATTCTTTTTTCTCCTAAACATGGCAGTCGTATTCCAAGGACCACGCGAGTCCATTTCTATCGTTGTGATTTAATTGTGAATTTTTATGCCATGTAAAATAATTTTCAAATCGATTATAAGCGAAAACGGTGTATGTTAACGAAGTTCAACAAGATGACCTTTTTTATGTGCAAAACTCCAAAATTTCATAATCTGACATCAAATTCTAGTACAAGATACGTACAAAAAAGTTAAGGTGGTTTTAACCCCACTTCCTATCAATCTGACCCAAACCTCATGAAATTTTTTAAATTGTTATTGTTACGTCTTATTGGTCATAAAAAGTTTAATTAATTCCCTAAATTTCACTTTTCTATCTTTAACGGTTTTGGAGATATTAAATAAAAACCATCTTCAGGGGCTTTCCTTTTGGGGGCTGCAGCCGGCTATAGCTCCCTTAAGAGGCATTTCTTGACCTATGTTTATAGGGACTTTTTTTCTTATTTTTGCACGTAGAATCTGCTGTTAAAGTATGGTGCACTAATTTCAGGACACCCTGTATAAGTATGTATGTCAAATAAAGTCCTTTATTATTATAATAATTATTATTATTAATAACGCAAAGGATAAGCGCAATTCTTTAAATTGTTAGGATCCTTAGGATGCATTTTTGATATTATAATATGTAAATATTAGATCGACTGGAATACACTTCATTGTTCCTCTCATTATTTATCATTTTAATTTATGTTTTCCTCCTCTGATTATGCCGAAATGGTAATAATTTATGGGGAATATGGGCGCAATGCTAGGGAGGCAGCACAAGTTTTTTCCCAGCGGTTTCTCGATCGTGCCTTACTGTACTGTAAAGTTGTAAGTTACAACTTGTAACAAAATTGTTACAACAAAAGTGAAGGTGCTCCTTAACGTATTAAAACAGCGGAAAATAAAGAAGCTAATTTCAATACCTTTGATGCAAATAGTAGTAAGAGCATAAGGGAAGTTGCACGCGAATTTCCCGTTCACAGTTCAGCGTGTTATGAAGGACGTTCATTTTAAGACCCCGCTAGAGTGGAATAAAAAGGATTATGGCGAAATTTACATCCGACGTTCCTATGGTAAAATTAATCAAAAATCATAAGGGTGCTACGAATTATACCTTTGTCCATGATACCTAGTTTATTACAAAAAAAGAATTAGATATCTGCGTTTACTTTTCCAATTGCCACAGGTAAATGACCAAGTGTATCAACTGTAAACGCGAACACATCACATTCCACGACAATGAAGCAACTGTCAACATGGTGTTCTTTCTCTCTCCCTCACTCCACCAATCACAAACATGGATACCTATCTTAACGCCGCCTATTCGTTTTCTGCGTTAATTTAAAACGTGACAAATTCAAAGTTAAATTTTGGCAGACGAATGACGCCTTAACAATTCGTTTTGATTCAAGATGAAAATGTTCGTGTTTAAGTAAAATGTTAAATAGTGTTAGGCATATTTATTTTGTAAAATATGTAAACCCTTGTTATTTATTATTAAATCTACAATTTATAATAAAAAAAAATCGCATAAAAATGTAAAATTCGCTCGACAGGAAATATGACCTGAAGCACTTTTTTCATTTTTAAACATTGAAAACCAATAGGTATACTTACCAAAGTGTTTGAATATAATATTACGGGGACCTGGTACAGCCGATTTCAATTACAAACTAGCCGCCCTTAATTATGTTTGGGTTATGGTAAATATGATCTTAAGCAAAAACAGGTCGATTTAGATATCGAGGGGGAAGTTCAAATCACGTGTTAAACAAATTTTATGTTGCACCCTCTCACCTCCAGAAATATAATTTCTGATCCATGGAAGTTAAACAAATTAAAAGTCGATCACGAATTCGCGAGTTAGAGCCAAAAAATTGTGGTGTTAATAAAACAAAGAATTCTATAAAAATATGTTAACTGAGCTTAGTTCTTTGCTAAACAATAATACAATCCGTTCTCAAACTCTTTTCGAATTTTTTAAACGTTTCAGGAGTTATCTGCCTATATTCTTGAATTATTTTTGGTTTAAGTTCTTGAATGTTCTAAAAAAATCAAGTAACGTTAAATCTGGAGATCTTGCGGGTCATCCTTCTACTAATCCATTTCTCGGGAATCCTTCGGTTCAACCATTCTCTAAATGGCAATGCATAGTGAGGAGGAGCTCCATCTGAAATTGAAATTGAAAGTACAAAATTTAATGTCCTTCATCGTTTCATTGTTCGTCCATCCAATTTTTTAATGAATGGGTAATAAGTGGGTCTATAACATTTTCAATAAGATCAAGATTTAATTGTCCAGTCAAATTTTCCTCGATAAAAAGCGGTCCAGTTATTTTGTTGCCAAAAATACCAGCCCATGCATTGGTTTTTTGAGAGAGATAATGAGTATGATCCTCTCGAAAAACATGTCTGTCCCCCAGAGCCAAAGTAGGGCAAATCCAAAAACCTGACTTTTGAAGGATAGATTTGAAACGCGGCATTTTCTTTGTTGCATTATTATTTAAAGCTAGGTTTTTATGGAACTTATGGAACAAAGTATTTCCTGTGGGATTCATATAAATCGAGCTTTAAACAACAATGCAGATGAATTTTCGAGGTTTTAGATCTTTAAACTGCTCAAAATCAGGTTTTTTTTACCTAACCTGCTTTGGCTCTGAGGTATAGATGTGTCAGTATGTACAATTTTGTTTATTTAAAAATTTATTTAAAAAAAACTAATAAATTGGGAGCAACCGCAATTCTTAGCGTCATTTCCCGACAAAACTGGATTATTTTGTCGTAGTCATCTTCGCTGAGTTGCTGGCACATTTTAATTTTAGAACGGAAAAACTGATTTATTTTTAGCTCCTTATGAACGAAACCAACAGAAATATTGGTTAAAGCAGCTACTTTTGAAATGGATGTGGATCCCACAGAAAAATTACCAAGAACTTCAATTTGTACATTCGATCTTGTGTGTATTCTGTTGCACACTGAACCAGTTTCCGTAATTTTTTCACCAGGCTACTGACGTATTGATGGCCTACATTTTTTCCTTTGTTTTTACATATATCACCTTTTTGGCACTAACTCGGGAATTCTTGTTTGGATTTTAATTTCTTTAACTTCAATGGATCTGAAATTGCATTTTTTTAATGATGTGTCGCAATAATATTTTATTATGAGTAGCTGAAGGTTAGAGGGTGCAAGATAAAATTTGTTTGACACTGGATTTGTACCCTCGATATCTAAATTGACCTGCTTTTCCCCAAGTTTATATTTACTATAACTCAAAAGTTATTAAGGGTGGCTAGTTTTTAATTGAACGCCCTGTATATATTTGTATACTCGAATTATGGTTAAGATTATTTGCAGTAAAAATTCTAAAGTTTAGGATGTGTGTCTGTTTAAAAGTTTATATTCACGTTTAATGATAGAAAACAAGAAATATCGCACGCCCAAGAAATGAAATATTTCCAAAAACGCGGAAAGCGAGTTTTATTCCACTTTTACAGCTTCCTCGCGCCAAAAACGGCTCACCATGGTGCACTATAACTGCATATATTATTTCTATTTATGATTTGTACATACGTACAGTCCTCGGACGCGGCTAAGAAATTCGCTGTCGAAACCAAATGTTGCCTGAACCTCGTAAAACAGATGATGTCTTTCTATGCAAGTCTTTTTCCTTGTGTACCGACTTTAATATTTTTGTGTTATATTAAAAGATAACGAATAAGGTAGCACTACCAGCAACGATTGTGTTTACTTCGGCTATGCATTAATATGATTCTTAAGTATTTGTATTTATTAGAAATTGTTGTACAATCAAAAGTACCCAGCTGATATTTTTTAAGATTATTCACTTTATGTTTTTTAATTTGCAACACTGTCACTGTTAAGCAATATTATTACACAGTTTCTTTCAATTAATACTAACAAACAATTTATAGTGACCGGAAATAGTATAGAACAAATTCATTAAAAAATGTGAACTTTTTCCTCAAAAAATTCCTTGAACACGATTTAAATTTCAACTCTTCCAAATTTTTTGGTCTGCTACCTTTAAGAGTTTCTGCGTGAAGAAGAGAGTTTTTTAAAAATTCCAAATACGTTTGTCTTGTCATATTCTTGTAAAAGAAGAAAGGACCTATGATCTGATTTTTCACCATTCCTGCCCAGACATTTACTTTTTCCGGTATTGGGAATTTGTCTCTTCCATCCAATGAGGATTTTCTCTGCTCCAGTACCTACAATTTTGACGGTTGACTGTACCATTCAAACAAAAGGTATTATTGTTACATAAATTCATCAAAGTTTCACAAAATTCTTGTCTACGGTCCAGATCATCTTCATTAAGTTCCTGAACTAGTCTAATTTTGTATGAATGGTACTTTTCTTTCTTCATAAGACGTAGTACTGAGTGTTGGTTAACTTTACTTTAAGCTGCGACTAGGCTAGAAGCACTGTGAGGATGTTCTTTCATAATTAAAAAAATGTCAATTTTAGTGTCTTTACTAAAACTCGGAAGGCCAGCTTTTGGAATATCTCTGACATGTCCAGTCTCCCTGAATTTCCGTTCAATTTTACTAACCCTAATAGGACGAGCTGGATACTTTGCATTGCAAACTTATATTGTGTTCTAGTTTTATTGTCACATGAGAATATGAGAATTAAAACTTCAATTTTCTTAGTTAATTAATACTTAAGACAGATACTTCACTGAACGTTCAACTAAAAATTCTTTACATCTGGTAGAGAACATTTGTTTTGAATTACACTGTGCAACACCAAAAATCAAACCGCACCAGACTATTTTTTTCTAAAAATATACCTATACAATAGCAAAACCCTCGCTAGGTTTGTAAAAGTTAGCTCGAATTTATGGCTGTTTGTATTTTCAAGCTTCAATTTAGACTTATAAATCGATTTTTTTCGCATATATTCGATTTATATCGTCAAGATGTTTTGTGGAAATGTAGTTACTGAAAAAATAAACCCATTTTGTAAACAACCTATATCCCAAAACCAAATTTTTGGGACCAAATCTTTTTAAAATTACTTTTTTTATCAATATTTCGATAATCTTCAAAATTTCTTGCTACTTCTTTTGGCAAAAATGTTGTAAAATGTACTAGAAGTAATTTATAAAATACGCACACTAAACTGAACTTTAAGTTTGCATATTTGCTGGAAAATAATGTTTGAACAAGATTTTCCAAAATATTCATCTTTTCACACTCAACACCAAATTTTTTGCCGAAATCTGGAAAGTATGTAGGAGAAAATTAAATGGATAAAATAGAATTGTAGAAAAGTACAGAGAGTTTAATTTTTTATTTTGTATTAATTTTATTATTAAAAAACCTTCATATAAAAAAATACAGTAATATGATTCATTGCTGGAGAATTCCATCCCTTCCACTTCTTCTCCTTTATTTTCTTCTTCTTCATTTTCATTTTTTGATTCATCACTGAAGAGATCTATCCCTTCTACTTTTTATCCTTTATCTTCTTGTTCTTCGTTTTTATTTTCTTCCTGATCGTAGTAAAAAAAATAAGTTAACTCCACCAACAGGTTTCGGCTAGTATGGCATCTGGTGCTCGTTTTTCTCTGTATCTGGACTCAAATGGCATCGCAGTTTGATGATAACGCTCTCCCTGCTCATCTGATTCTGTCGATAACAGTTACTGTCAACTGAAGTAGTGCAAATGGCGATGAAGGAAATTAATTTTTAGCGATATATTGACTCCAATTTTGGAATTATTTGGAAATAAGCATCCAACATTCGTCGCACAGATCCTTCATAATTGGGAGAACGATGTTTTCTCTTATCGACGCCCATGCAACTATCTCATTGTCAACTAAGGCCCTGTCAAAGTCTGCAGACTTTACCAATTTCCGAATAGCAGGACCATTTAAAACGCCTGAAATGAAATGAATATGAAAAATATATGAAATAGTTATTGAAAATATATGATATCGTTGCTATATATTTTATTATGGGTTTTGACAATGTTGATTTTAATGAAACGAAAAATTATAGGCCAAGACAAGGTATAGCACTGTAATTGTTTCGTTGAAATCGGTATTGTCAAAATGTGTATTATTCTATTTTATTTAAAATTTATAAAAAAAATTCGAGCTAACTTTTAAAACCCAGTGAGGGTTTTGCTCTTGGATAGGTATATTTTCAGAAAAAAATAGTCCGGTGCAGTTTGATTTCGATGACCCGAAAAAAACAAAGAAATATAAAATAAAAAAAAATACAAAAACTTTGATCTTGAAATCAAATATTTCTCTTCAAAACCCACCCCATTAAATAGACTTTTAATTTAACTATGTGCATTGTGCATATTGCTGAAATCACAATTTCATAATCTATTCGAATCTCCAAAAAAGGAGGGGGGTACAATTTAAAAAAATGCTCGATTATATCAGAGATTCTACAAAAATTAAAATTGCACATCAAAATGCGCGTAATTAAAAAACAAAACCAAAATGTTCAAGAATTTTTTTGAAAAAAAAAACCGAATTTTTCAATGAATTTGTTCCATACTTTATATTATTTATAGAACTGCTGATCCGAAAACTAGAAAAATGATAAACATAAATGTGACTTTGTAAAGCAAGGCTATGAAATAAAGAAAACGTTTCAAAGAGAAAAACTTCACTTTTGTCTTTGATGTTGAAAGCAAAGTTTAAGAAACAGTAATTTGCTTCTGAACGTTTTGTCAAGCATAATCAAATAACGTTATTAATCTTGTAGATACGGAAATTGTATGCTTGATCGGTTTTATGTTTACCCATATAATATTATCCTTGTTCTACATATATGATTTAAAATTATATGTTGTAATACATGATTTTTAGTATAATTTTAGACAGTTTTGTTTTTTATCAAATTTTGCACTTTATAATGTTATGATTTTAATTTAAATTAAATACGATTTTCAATATATTTTCTTATAATATTATACAAACTAGAGACTCTTTATTAATAATTACTGGTTCTAATTTTTTTTATCTTTTTTTGATTTTATGGATAATAAATATTTTTTATCTCCACGCGGTCTATAATTTAAACTTTATTGTTGTCAACATTCGATAAAGAAATACCTTGTTATGGCCTAGGCCGATAAAAAATTTTATGAGGCAAGTAATAAGTTCGAATTTTTCTCGCCAGGGGTATTGTTTTGACAAATTAATCCTTTTCTAAGAAATTAACGTACTAAACTGGTTTATTTATTTATAATAAGCACTAATTTGTTTGTTTTACTGTTAATATTTTTCATTAAATTATTGTAAAATTAAATATGAATCATAAAACAAAAAGTGAGGTTAGGCAACCAAGAAAACGCACGATTCTTTTTCTACGATTTAAATTATCTTGAAGTTTTAATTTGCTTTAAGTTTCCAGTGAAATTAAATGTTAAACACAGCTTAAACATTCCAAACTACCTAATTTTTAAATAAAAATCGAAACAAATTGAAATTAGATACCTACCTATTTATTAAATAATTAATTGAATTGAATGTAATAGCAAAAATCCATTTCTACTTAAATCATGTTGCTAGGTATTGTCAAACTATTACTGCTTCTAAAAGCAATAATAATTATTGTACATTTAATGTAATCTTTAGCTAATAAATAAATGAGATTCTAAAAAAGTGAGGTTAGGCCGCTTTGATGTTGAATTAAATTGACCTATATAAAGTGCTTTGAAGATAAAATGTTGTATGTCATTCGGCCAAGAAGTGCCTTTTTGTGCTTCGCTCAATTGAAGGCCTCCGCTACGTGTCGGCCTTCAAGCCTTGAGCTTAGCACAAAAAGCCTTACTTCTTAACCTAATGACATAAATAACTATTTAGTTATAATATGATTTAATTTAATATGTTTTATTGACTTTCATGATTGTACACAATTTTCTTCAATACTCTATTTTCTACGTATCTTTAAATTTTTTATTTTAATTTTAAATTAATCATAGTCTTGAAAATTTTTTAAATAGGTATAATGGGAAGTATAAGAATAAGCGTTGGTTTAAGTGGATAGGTAGTAAAATTAGTTTTGAAGTTTGAATGGTTTAAGTGGTTCTAAAGTCGAGTAGGTATCGCTGATGAAAATGATAGGCGTTCTTTCGTCGGCAAAAACAGCGATGTTAAATGAGGTCTTGCAAAAGTTGAACGTGCAACTCGGCTTGAGGATCAATCCCTGAAAAGCCTGGTTAACCTTAAAATAATTAAACTTTAACTCCTTAAATGGTTTTATTACGGTACTTTTTATTTAAGTTTCTGGCTGATCACTAATTCATGCCACGTTGCAACTTTAATTGAACCCGTGTATCCCTAAAAAGTCATTCTTCAATTAAATAAATATACGTTTTAGTTTATTTTGCCATTTCTTGCTTTTATTGATCTTTTAAGTAGATACTCTTGACATCTACTCTTGACATCTACACAGTATTAATTTTTTACACAATTTTTATTTTTAGTTAACAATACAACAAATATACAGTAAAAGTACAGCGAATTAGTTGATAAGTAAAATAAAGTGCCCTTCTTGTAAAATTGTAATGTTAAAAAAAATTATTTTAATGGAAAAATACAAAAGTACCTATTATATACTTTATTAACGCCAATACCTTAAAAAGTTTATATGTACGTTTGTACTGACCTTTTTATTTCTCGGGCAGTAAACTGGATTTAACTGATAAGGCATTAAACATTTCGGGTGAAGACTCCACCGTACAGTGCCCACGAAACATTCTCTTTACTTTCACTGTAAAAGACTGCTTTTATAACAGATTTAAACGGTTCTTAGTGAAATTTCGATGTACTTTGAAAAATTTGACATTTTGACCGGCCCGCCGGTAATACAGATTCCCAAGTTAAAAATTTTTACGCAAGTTACTTGTTTTATAGATGTCGCTATATACAAATATTTAATTTAAATCATTTTTAGTTAAAATTAAGTATTTGTTGTGAAAAAAGTATAGTACGCATACTCGTTTATAAACTTTTCTAGACACTCATTTAATTAAACACTCGCTCTCAACCTCGCTCGTGCCAAATTAAAATTCGCGACTAAAATGGCATTTATTAAACTTTGATTTTTTCCCTCGGATAAAAAATTTCTATACATTTTAAAAATAAATTTAAAAAATGACACCCGTTTTTCAGATCACGCCATTTATTTTTTTAGTGATCCAATAAAATGTTATCCAGGGTATTCGGCACATAATATAACAGCTTCGATAACAGACTGTATAGTTAAAAAAATTATTTTCATTCAAGGGACATTTTAAAATTATTTAAATTAAATTACGAAATATATCAAATGGTGTTTTTCAAGGTTTTAATACCACTGAAGTGATTCTAAAGCAATGTATAATCGTCAATCTAAAAGACCAAGATTTTTTTTAACACATATTGAATGTGAAATTAATAGAAATCTGTTGTTTTATTGAAAAAAAAATTAAATTTAAAATTAAAATTTTTTAATTAAACAAAATTATAGTTATTATTGTTTTAAGTATAATTTTTGTATTACGTAAAAACGTACAATATTTGAACAAACATTTAAAATAATAAAATGGATAATTAAATATCTGTAGGGGTTAATTAAATATTTATTGTTTTAAAATGATTAAATATTATTTATTTATTAATTAAATATACCTTATCGTACCATATTACAACTAATAACTACAGTCATGACTTAATTGTCTATTGTTTTTTATTTTTAAAATTTAATAACTTTTATAACATATTGTTTAAATTATATAGGTACATTTTTAAATTTTTTAAATAAAAATAATTTAATTTCCATTATTTTATTAGTTTTTACATGTATTTAAATTATTTTAAGTTTATAATATCGTTGTCAATATTTATGTACTTTTTAATATTTTTAATTATTTTTTCTACCATCTTTAAAACGTCCATTATCGTAAAACCGTCACTCGCCTTCGGCTCGTATGGTAAACTTTTTACGGCAAAATATTCTCTATTTCAAACTTTTTACAGAATGTACTATTCTATAAATAAAATATAAAAAACAAAATATAATAAACTTGGACTTTGAGAATCTTCCTAATATTTAATTTTAAAACTTCTGTATTAAACTTGTCTCTGGCGGCCCGGAAACTTTTTAACTTAAAAAGAGATAATTTTAACTTTTAATGCTTATTGTACAATAGAGTAGGTTTCCATGATAATCCAAGTTTTTTATATCATGTATAATAAATATTGATTTTACTTTATTAAATTTGTAGCTTCAACCAGCTGCTCTTTATTAAATTTCATATCGAAAAGAAAATATTTAAGAAGTAGGTACAGCGCGCGGCTTAACGTATTTAAAGATAATTTATTATATAGCATAATTTTTGTAGCATGTTGAATCTCCATACACATCAACTTTTGCCGAGGCTTTTTGCTTTTAATTAAAGTTTTTTACTTCTTCAAAAAATTACCCTTCTTTTCCTCACAACGCTTTATAAACTTCTTAACCATTCTTAACTTTTTAAATTTATTTTAATCAATTATTAATTGACATTTAAGGCTTTTGAAAACTTCTACATTACACAAATATTACGACTGGTCGTAAAAAGTTGTAAAATCCGGCAATCACGTAGAATATTTTAGATTTGTTGGTCCAACATCTGACATTTTAGGATGTTTTTATTACTAAGTGACCTTTTAATTACACATTGACAAGTTATGGCTTTATGGCGTTTTAGTAACGGGCTGAAGTTAGCAACAGGTTTTTAGTTACGGAATGCAGTTAGTTTTAATTAGTTGACAGTTTTCAAATGTTATACAATCGTTAAAATAAAGGGCCCTTCTTGTAAAATAATACCTACTAAATGTAAACATTATTTTATTCTCAATACAAAAGTTTTAAATAGTTTCTTAGCGCCAATATTTAAAATGAACATTGTACTGACCTTTTAATTTCGCCGGCAGTAAACTAGATTTAATTTAATTTCGGGTGAAGACTACACTGTGGAGTGCCCATCAAATATTTTCTTTCTTTTCAATGTGAAAAACTGCTTTCATATCGCATTAAACAGTCCATTTACACATACAAATTTGAAATGTTCATAGGGTCGCTGGTAATACAGATTCCCAAGTTGGTTACTCTATTGTTTTATAGATGCCGCTCTATACAAATATTTAATTTAAATAACTTTTAGAAAAAGTATAGTACTTATGCAACTCGTTTATAAACTTTTTTAGACACTTATTTAATTAAGCACTCGCTCGTAAGCTCCCTCGATCCTTAATTAAATTCGTGTTAAAATGGCGCTTATCAAAATTGATACATATTATACTTTTATCTAGGTACTCGTACAGCTTTATGGCTTTTTAGTCACAGGCTGAAGTTACCAACACTGGCTTTTGAGTATTTTAGTCACGGGCTGAAGTTGACTTTATTGTATATTGGGAAAAGTGAGGTTAAATCCGTTGACAAAATTCTTCACCCATGTGGTGCCTCGGTAATTTTTTTCTTTACAATTTTTTTTTGCAAAAAAAACAATATAAATCATTAAAATATTCAATTTTAAACCAAAATATTAAAAAAATATGGTGGCCAGTGTGGCCAATTTTTTCTTAACATTACGGCAGTCAACGTGCTAGACACTCGTTCGCAAGCTTCGCTAGTGCATAATTAAACTTGTTACGAAAGTAGCGTTTAAGAAATTTTTTAATTTTACTTTTGAACTAGTATTAAAATAAAGTCTTTCTATATAGACTGCTCTCTACTATTAATACAATTGTTTATGAAATAAATAAAAAAACATGGAGTTCCATGCATAGGCACTGCATATTTTATTACTATAGAATTGTTAAGATAGAAACACAACAATTGTTAAATTTAAAAGTTATTTTTATTTTTTGTACAAGTTGCCATAACAGGAATGGGCATAATATCCACTTTTATGGCTCCTTCACTTTCAATTCTTGTATTCCAGTGAATAATTTATGAGGAAAAAACTAAAGCTATGTAAGAGGATTAAACGTCAATGTGAATATAATCAAGGGATGTACTTTTTGGAAACTGTTTTTGAATTTTTTAAGTTTTGGCCTTTATTCCGCCATTTTGAAAAACTAAACTAGGACAAAAATATATATTTTTTTCTGGTTTTATTGCTTTTTATAATGATGAGAAAATTTTTACTCTCGCTTTTGTAAAAGTTTTGCTATTTTAATTTTTATAAAGCCTTACAGTGCCAAACAAAAAAGTTTATTTTTCTTAAATTTCATTTTGAAAAAATGAGATGCCTATTTTAGTAACCTAATTAATAATATTTGAGTCAAATTGGTGATCGTTACACAATAATTATTATACTAATAAACTAATATACCGTGTTACCTTCTTTGACTCTGAGATTTTTATTATTTTATATAATTTATATACCAGAGCAACCATTTCAAACAAAAATATTTGGTTTAAAACTGCAAAAGTCCAGAGTTAAATTTGTAGGAAAATTTGTTGAGCCCTTGAAAAGTTCAATAAGCAGTGCCATAAATATTTTGAAAGTCCCATAAATAACAGATGAAAAGAACTTTGTGACTACTGTTAAATTTATTGAAACGGTTTTTCTAAGATTAGCAACGATTTATTTTTTACATGAAACCCTGAATTATTATGTCGACTAAGTAAATTGTTAAGTTATTGTTATGTAATTTTTAACACGTAGTTACATTATCTTTAAGGGATTTTACTGGAAATTATGACTAATTTTTAGCACTATTTACATTTTTAAAAATTTATATTTAAAATAGAAAAATTATTTTTTGTTTATTAGGTATATTTTAATTAGGATATTATTACTACAGTAAATAACATAAAATTTGTTAAAAACTAAGCCGAATTGTCAACAGTTTCATGCATAATTTAATTACAAATGAGATAATAATTATTAAATATATTTATTACCTTAAATCACCATTTAATTTTTTTGACACTTTTTTGTTTTTGTTTTGTAAAAAAAATTACCAGTGTAGTTTTTTAGGCGGTTTATAAAATAATTGTACTCTTTAGTACAACACCGTTTATCAGTTGAGCCTGTAATTTTACTTTTTATTTAAAAAATGGTTTCGCTTGCCCCTTGAAAGAAAAAACAGAAGCAATTTTTGTTTATGCTGAAGTTGGATGTAATTTGCACCAAGTAAGGTACCAATTTAATGAAAGGTACCCAGACAACCCTGTTTGCAGAAAATATCTACGAGTTAGTGACTAAATTATAAACAACTAGAAGTGTGAGTACGCAGTACAAACCACCATTGTATTTTAACAAAACAGTGGGCGTTACGCGTCCACTTTTAAGAAGTCTGGGTTACTTTTTTAAACGTTTTATTATTTCTATTTTTGATCTTTACTGCTTATGTTGATCAAAGATTTATACGAATTCTAAAAAAGGAACCCACTAGATTTTATCATCTTAAAAACTAAAAGTGTTATTAGGGCGACTGTTCACTTAATATTACATAAAAATAGATTTTACATTAAAATTGCATAATTCCATTGGATATTAGTACTAATTACTAAACAGCGGGTGGTTTTTTTTAATCGGTGACAAGATCAATTAATCATTAAGCACGAAAGTAACTAAACAAGGCAAAATATAATGTCCAGGGCAATAATTTGTCATATAAATCATATTAAGGCTTTATAGCCGTATTTATTAAACCCCTAAACATTACACATTATGACTTTAATGGATCATATGGAAGGACATAAATAAATGTTTTTTTTATTTAAATGTATGGAAAAAAATAAAATTCTCAGCAATTTTGTCTAGATGTCTGTTGGTCTGCTTGTAATTTTTTTAAATATTAATAGCTAATAATAAAAGACAATTTTAGATAAGAAATTTGATATTTGTTTAATTTTATAATTATCTACAATTATCTACAAGACACATCTTACTTTTAAATTTTTTTATTAAGTTTATTATTTTTTTTCAAAAATTAAAAAGAGATCTTTCGAGAGTAAGATGAGTTTAACCTAACAAAAAAACATAGGGAATTTCATTTAACACACTAAAAAATAAAAGCCATGAAAACACCTATGTTATTTTGTTTCGATGGGTCGTCTGTCCGATTTATTTTGTATTTTTTTAATCCAGTTATTTCATATATTTGGGTTAAATTTAACATACTTTTGAATTTGACAAAAATATTATTTTTTTGAAAAATCATTTAGCTAAAACCACCCTTTTTAGGAATAGGAAAAAGTCAGACAGATGCATGTCTGGCGAATATGGAGGCTGGGGCATCATTACAGTATTGTTTTTGGCCAAAAATTTTGTTCAAAATTTAACAATTTTAGAACAAATTTTGCTGCCACGCGTTTCATACCCAAAACATTCTAAAAAATTTCATGGGATGAGCCAATCGATATACCAACATTATAAGCGACTACTCTAATGGTTTATAACCATTTCTTCCACTTTTTCCATGTTTTTATCGGTTGTTAATGCGCTTGTGCGTTCGGGGCGTTCGTCATCTTCAACGTCTTCACGGCCATCTTGGAAGCTCTTATACCACTTGTAATCTCTTGTTTTACTTATAGCAGACTCACTATAAGACTTTGGTAACATTTCACAGAATTTATTTTATTTTTTTAAGCAAAATGGGATACAAATTCTTTGATCCATTTCTTTTAACGAACGAAAAATCGCCGAGCTCATAAAACACGTCTAACCTTAGCGGCTTCCACAGACAAAGTAAACAATGAAAACAGCTAAAGTTTTTATCATACTTCGGGGGCATGTATACCAACATAATAAAAACTTTTTTATGACAACCGGACCCTCCGAACCCGCGAAATTTAACAATTCCTGTTATTTTCTGAACACACCTCGTATGTATAGTTAAAATGCGTCTTTTTTCCTAAGAGAATAATTTAATAATAACGAGATAAGTCTTAGGCTTAGGACGGCAGGATAGTAAATACTTACAAATTTGTTACATTTCCGCACCCAACAACAATAAATTTCACAACCATTAACACGTTTTATCACTTTTAAGGCGCAAAAATGTATTTAATAATTCAAAAATTATGATCGACATCAATAATTATGATTGAAATTGACATTTGCAAATAGTTCAGGTATTGTAGCTCTAGAGGGCAGTGGTGGGAGTTTCCAATCTATGGGGTGTATTATCTTTGTGTACTATCATCAAGCATGACAATTTATTAGGTTACACCCTGTATATTACAAGTAACCATAGGTAACTAAGGGTTAATGATTTTATATTGTTTATATATTATCTCGATTATTAAAATATTTATAAGAATGCGAAATCCAAGTAGATAGATACGAAGGAGGAATGTAATATAATTGGTCAAAGAGGCTGAGACACGTCAAAATATTATATTTATAATATAAAACGGTCGTGCCCCGACGTGAAATTAGGTAATAAGTCAGATAACACGAAAACGTATAAAATGTAATATTAGGGAACGTGTATTTTTACTTTTTCATAAATATTAAAGCTTCGGTTCAATCGTGTAAAGTGCAGGAAATCTGTTGTCATATTAAATGAAACATTGCCGCGTGTCCCGCAGGCCTTTTATGTTTTGTTCGCATTATGACAAGGATTTTAATTCCAGAGCACTCTCAAAATAAGAACTGTAATGGCTTGAATGCGGCTGACTGACATACTTTGTGATTTTCAATTTCCTATTACCAATTTCGTCATATTAGACACACGGCGGTAATTAATATGCCATTGCGAATTTTGCTGCTGTTGCTATTCTTCTTCTTTTTTATTTGTTCCTCTTATGCGTTTTTTTTATACCCCACGTTGTTTTATGGGCTTTTTATGCAGTTTAAACGTCAGAATTTATGATTTTATTCCAAGCTTATGATAACCAATACATTTTTCATTATAATAACATAATCTTTTTATATCTAAATTGTGTTAAAATAAATGGTTATTATAGTTTATTATTGCGAGTCTACACTGTTCAAAATTTCATAACCATTTTAACACCAAATTAACACCATACATGGTCTATATCGATACAAACCAAAATGGTGTTAAATATGGTTCGTTGGTCCAGTGTAAATTCAAATACTAAAATGGTGTAAATTTAACTTTCACACAGTATAAAAATAAATTTTACCTGGTGTAAATTGAACTCCTTTTCAGTGTTAAATATTATGTGTCTTTAGTCAAATTAAATCATACTACACAGAAAAAAGAAAACAGAAAGTTCCTTGACGCATTACAAGTATATTACCAGTGGTATTATTCCAGAAAATTGAACCTTCAACTCGCTAGAGATAATGTTTTTAGTGCGTTCCACCAACCTAAAATACTTCAAGTATTAACAGCTGTTTCCACCTATTTAAGGTCTCTTTAGTATCAAACAACTTGTAGTGTCACACCAAAGGACTACCTGAGCTTATATACTCTTCATGTAAGTCAACAGAGGCGAGATTTAAGAACATCACGTGATCTACACCTCCTTTGCCGCGATCGGTACACACTATGCAACCGGGAATGCACGGCAAATTGCTTTAATCGTTTTTAGTGCTTTAGGTTGAAGTAACTCTTATTTTACAAACAACATATTTAGTAAACTGAACCATACAGCGGGTTGGTTTCACTAAAGTTTTCTGGTTTAATTTAACCAATTTAAAAAAAATAAAAGAACTATCTGGTTTAGTACCGTCAAACTAATCTTTGTTTATATTAACCTTCCCACAGTTGATAAAAATAAAAAAAAAATACAAAAATAAATACTTATGGGTCAACTAAATTAATATAGTTAAATGAACTATTCCTTTTTTTCTGTGTAGGTGCACTTCTCAAATATTTTTAGATAAACACCGTTTTGGTGTTTGCTGTATATAACATTTTCAACCATATCTCATGGTGTTATACACCACTTGGTGTTGGATTTTGACACCATTTTAAGATTACTCTTTACACCGCAGATATTTTAAACAGTGTATACAAATATTTAAATTAATTAATAGTAAATTATTTTATAATAATATTTATAATTTTATTAAACACTTTGTTTGTGCCCAATTAAAATTGACGATACATAATATACCTGTGCCATACTTGCATAAACAATTTATGAGAAATTTAATTACGACTACATTATGTAAAATATTCCGACTAATTAGGGTTGCAATAACAGGTAACTTAAGTTCAAAGAAACTCAATTCGGTATAATAAATTGCAATCAAACATTTACTCACTTTTAATTGTAAAAAACTAAATTGGCAGTTAAGAAAAAATAATTGATAAAAGTTAAAAAACGCTTGTTAAAAGTTTTCACCCTCAAATTCTGGTTATTTTCGCTTTTGTTTTTCTTTGCGTCAAGCTTTTCTTAAATTTGCAATTTTTAATTGAACCGTTACAATACGTTGCAGAATTTTTAATTGATATGGAACACCATAATGGGGCCAAATAAAAAGCCAAAGAATATTAGTTTTAATAGTAAATTAACAAAAAACTAGGTAAACGTGGTCACCTTAATTTAAAACTTATAACCAGAAGCTATTAAAATATAGAAGCTATTAAAATATCGTTTAAAAAGCTTTTCTGATTAAACGATTTGCAATATTTTGGGCCCCAATTATTGGGATAAATTAATTTTTTAGCAACTAACGGTATATTAAAAAAAAATAATAAACTTGAGTTATTAGGATTTAAAAATTAAAAATTTTAGAAGACATTAGGAGAAAACCAAGGGAATTGCCATCAAGGTATAATTGAAGTTGTACATGGTACAAAAATATTTGTTAATTTTAACCAGATATTATGTTAATCTAGGTCCACATAACTTTAAGTTAAGTTTACAACAAACTGTAATATTTTAACTAATTGTTTGTAATTATATCAAACATTTTGTAGATTTAATAACAAAATTCTATGTTAATAATTCAACCATAATTTGTGTAATTTTTAAAAATGACCTTATTTTTACAAAGCTTTTTGAAGACCCGATAACAAAAGTATTTGTTGGAAATTGTGAACTTAAATTAAAACAATTTTGATAAGAAATGTTACTTTATTAATCCATTTCCTAAACAAAAAAATTAACACATACCTACATAAATAAACACAAAAATAACATACACACAATTAAATAACACACCATTCTGAAATTATTAATTTATAAAGAATTTTGGTACAATATAAACACTCTATATAGTTGTTACAAACACACAAAATTAAGCAGTTGTTACCAACACGTTACGAATTAGAATAAAGTAAGCAGAAATATAAGTTGCAGACGATGAAGTCAGTTGAAATTATTAATACGTATTGTCAGTGGGAAATGTTTAAATTGACTACCTAAAATCACGTCTAATTTTTCAAAGAAATAAAAAAAAATTAATTAATAAATTAAATATTAACAAAATAATCTGTAACCTTTAAAATTAACAAAATGCTTACAAAATTGCCTATTAGCTTTACAAAACTTTTGATAAAATATTTTCCTTTGTTAAAATAATTAAAAACCTGGTTTTCTACAAAAAATAATTTTAACATTTTTCAAAATAAAATTAACAAACTAGAAGCTCATTTTAACAACTCTGATTTTTATAACAGTGCAGTGCACGAAGTATTTAACTAGGGATTATTTCATGATCAATCAATGACAACTCGAAAATTAATTTTTGAGTTATTGGGACAATGTTTTTATTCCAAATCGCATTTACATTCAACAAATGATTAACATTCTTAACTTTTAAAATTATTGTGTTTGAACTTTGATGTAGACCGTTAAAAAAAATGAAGACTAATGGTCAGTACTTCTTCGTGGGCTTTTTTATGTCCATATAAAATAATCCATCAGGTTAAAACATTTGTACAACAAAAAACATTTTTTTATGCGTCTAGAATCTAAGCCTTGTCAATTATAAGATAGCTACGAAAAATATAATATATTATGTTCAATACAATTACTATAAATAATATTCTGTCGATTGAGGTAAAAAAAAATATTAATGATATTTTTTTCATGTGATTGTTGCGATATAAAAAAAACTGTGAAAAAAAATTATTATTATAAGAAATATTTTATGGACAGTCAACAAATATTGTATTTAGAACAAAGTTACTTTTTATGGATCAATAAAATAAACTTTAAGTTAATAGTATGCTAACCGCTATTCTATTTAAACTAAATTAAGGACGAGCGAGTGTTAGTTAAATAAGTGTTTGGAAAAATTAAAATACACTTGCATCCTTCAATTTTTTATAATAAAAAATAATATATTACCAATAAATTTATATTTTGGTATAGAGCGACATCTATAAAAAAATATATTAACAAAATTTGTGTTGGGTTATTATGTAAAAATCGACATTTTTCGCTTGGAAATGGACCGTTTAATTCCGAAATTAAAGCAGTTTTTTACAGTGAAAGTAAAGAGGATGTTTTATGGGTACTCCAAAAAATTAAATAAAATCGTTAAAATCATTTTTATTTAACTTTAATTTAAAATATTAATATTAAAAAAAGTAAGAGCTAATTTTACTGTCTAGCCATTTGTGGGTCATTTTGCAAGCCTAGCAGTGGAAAGACCTGCTTTCTCGCCCCTATTTTAAAGGTATTAAAGATTGTTTGTCGAGCAAAACACAAGTATTTTATTGAGATAAAATACAGTTTTGAGTTTGGAAAGTTTGAAACACAATTGAAAATCTAATATTTTATTTACGCGATACTTTCGACATATATGTAGGTATATCGAAAGCGTAGCATATTGTTTGTCTTTCCTGCAGCGTTTTTATGCAGTAATAAAACATTATTCAACGAGATAATCGCGTACACATTTAAACCGTCAGCGATCGATTTATTTCATTTCTGGATTTTATGAAGTAAACGAATGTTTTAAAAACACAGGGAATCTACAATATAAAACACATTCGCGTTTTAGTGTTTCCCATTCTGCAAACGTACGAGTTTATTACTGATATGTTTTCTGTACTCGTTTTCAGATGCATGTTACAAATTATAAAGTAAAATGCAAATTTACGGCTCCGACGATTTTGGAAAATTACTATTTAGTATGCTTATAAATTAAGTTAGTTATTATTGGGATATTCTTTATTAAGCAAAACTATTCACAGGTGAAATAACCTTTTCCAGGTAAAAACCTATATATTATTATTAATACCTATGTATTATTGATTTGCTGTTTTTTATTTTATATTTGTTTTGAAACATTATTTATTATTTACTATTGAAATACGAAGTATCCTCTATATGTGCTAAAAAGATAATAACAAAATAATTGATTAAAAATAGTAGTACAAACCCCTTAAATTAAACATTGAATTATTAATATTTTGGATATTATAATGCCATTAAAACTATTTAATTTTGAACAATCCTTGTATAATATTGTGATTTTGCATATTGTTACAAAACAACGCTAACGAGAATACCGCTGCAAATGTTAATTTTACTTTATAATTATAAACCGCTGATTTCACCCTAGACTGTTTATTTAGTGAAAATTACACACATATGTGGCAACTTAATAATTAAAATTATTAATTATTAAGAAAATAATGTTATAGTTTATCTACTAAACTATTATTGATTCATAAAGTTTTGTTAGAAGTTTGGTATATATTTTTAAAAATGTCGTATACTCCTTGTATAATACAAAAAATAAAATAAGTCTTGTGGCAACCTTCTGCATATAAAAGGTTTGTCAACAATTGTTTGGTAAAAAAACTATTTTGTCTAAGTTTAAAAAATAAATATAAACCCCAAAAAAAAAAGATAATAGAGACCACACATGTTCCTTTGAAAAGATTCTTTCCTCTCGAAGAACTTGTGAATTAATTTCCTAAACAAAGGCGTTCGGAAACCTGGAGAGCGAGTTCCCGACGAAACTTTCCGAGAGAATCAAAACATACAATAAATAGAAATGGGAATTCAAAGAAACTCGAGGTGTAACGACAAGTTTCTCTTTAAAACTATTTCACATTTAGTGAAAGAAGCAAAACGAAAATTTAATCATTTTGGATCAATGGGCAAAAAAATTAAATATTCTTGCATATTTTCTAGACCAAAATAAATTTACTTACCAATACACGGTGCTGTTCTGAGAGGTAATTTTTGGACTTTCTGTGAAACCTAATTTTTTTTATATTCTTGTTAATTAGGTCATAACTAAAATTTTAACAGCAAAATAAAAAAATTTGACGGTTAATTTTGTTTTAATTGGATGTTTATTAAAAATATGTATGCACACTTTCAATTCTCCAATTAAAACTTGCAATTTTATTTAAATATTATCTTAATTTTTTAAATCAGATTAAAGATTAGTTAATTTCCTAAAAAAAGGTCTATACATTTTTTATATCTTTTACTGTTTTGTTGTAATACACGTTTAAAGTTTTAATTTAAGGTTAAATGTATAGTATACATTTATTAAACAATAATTCTAAGGGTGCCACATTTTATTTAGGGCCGATTTATTCATTTTTGATTTATTTGACGAATAATTTCTTTGGATACTAGATATTGCCAAGACATGAAAGTTATCGGCCCGATAAACTTTACTAAAGATGAATAAACCGGTCCTTAGTTAAATTTCATGAATTTCTTCGTAACTTTTACTACAATTTTTCATTTTTGTTTATAAAAAACACTTTAAAAAACTAAACAAAAATAGAATACGTATACTGAAAATGACAATTCAAACATCAAATAAATTTTTAATAGATCTAAGTTTCATGGCAACCTTTAAGGATATATTAATTAAGGGAACATAAATGTATACGTCAAAGGTTAGATTAAAAGTTTGAACGTTTATTTCAACGAAACGGTAAAATATATAAAAAAAATTGTAAAAACCTTTTTTTTAGTTATGCAAATATTAAATATTTAAATTAAATCGCTAGTTTTAATTGGATAATTGAAAGAGTGCATAATATTTTTAATAAACAGCCAATTAAAACAATTCAAACCGTCAATTTTTTTTATTTTGCTCTTCAAATTTTAGTTATGACCTAATTAACAAGAATATAAAAAAAATTAGGTTTCACAGATAGTCCAAAAATCACCTCTCAGAACAGCACCGAACTTACTATTCGACCTGAATTTATAATTTAAATTTTTTTTATTATAAATATAAAACGGCTTACGCAGTAAAACAATAATTGTTAATTTTGAAAAAAAATATATTAACCAGATTTTATGTTAATACAGGTTCACATAACTTTATGTTAAGTTTACAACCAACTATAATCTGTTAACTAATTAAATAAGTATTTTGCAATTATAACAAACTTTTGTGAATTTAATAACAAAATTCTATGACAAAAATTCAACCATAATTCCTGTAATTTTCAAAAAAGACCTTATTTTTACAAACCTTTTTGTAGACGCAGTAACAAAAGTATTTGTTGGAAATTGGGAACTTAAATGAAAAGAATTTTGATACGAAATGTAGCTTTATAAATCAATTTCCTAAACAAAAAAATATATACCCAATAAACATTTTTGTTTTTATAATGGTTTTCATAAATGTTATATCATCCAAATTATAAAACCTAAATTTTTTAATTTGGTTACAGAAATATTTATATCACTCTTATATACCCTTTAAAGCCTATTTGGGAAGTTTATGAAGGTGGTCGGTACCTATTTTAGTAACACTATAAAAACAAGTTTTATAACTAGAGATAACAGGAATATTATGGAAACCACTATATAACTTTCTAAAGAACTGCTACCTGCTTTTTTCCTTCTTTTATTATTTCTCTCTCCCTTTAAAATAAACATTTCTTCATAGATACGCTATCTTTCTTATTATTATCTTATTCATTATCTTGTTTAAACCACGGGATACTTATATATGGCGAAGTATACTTATATATGGCGAAATTTTTAATGGTATATAATTTAAATCTAAGATTTTTTACTGAATACGACTTAAAGTGCAAAGTAATTTTTATTGTAATTATGTACACAATACTTCGAAAAACATTAGGGGACATCAAAATACCAAATTATAAATATTTTTTAAACTATATATATAAAAATATTTTTTGAAATACATTAATATCTTTCTTTTGCTTACATTAAAGTAGTGAATTTTTTACCTTGGTTTGGTCAAATAAGTTGTTTTTGTAATACAATTCGATAAACATTTATTTTAGGTTAAAAATAATCATGGCGGAAAGAATGTATCGACCTCTTATATTGCTCATGGTAATTTTATATAACCTAAGGTACTTATTCAGTTTTATAGGACTATCTTAGTTACTTAAAGTGTTATTATATAATTTTAAAACTCTTATATACATTGTAGTAACTGTCGTTACTAGAAGTGATGTTATAAAACTTTTGATATGCAACCATCTTACCACTTAGGTTAGTGTTGTCAGGTTCGCTATTTTTCCCTGCAGTAATATTGGTTTTAACGCAATGGAATCAATTTTCGATTTAATCCACTTTTAAAATATTTATGTTAATAATATTATATTACTTATATATTCTATGCTAAATATTTTCTTTTCAACCAATTTTTAATTAAAATTATGAAAAAGCATTGCTTCGAAAGCTGATACTATTCTTAATTTCTGTTTCAATTACTAAACATTTTTGTTTTATTAAGCACATAATATATATAATATTATATAATTAATAACTTACAATTTTTATTTAAAAAAATTAAAGACTCAATGGTTTTATAAAACAGGTAACCGCAAACTTTATAAAACTCCTTTATAAACCTAATGGTAACAGTTACTAAAGCTTATATAAAATGTTTGTAGAAACAATTATATAACCCAATTACATACCTAGAGTTTACAGTAACCTTATATGACCATTATAAAACTAGTAAACTAAATGGCGATTTTATAAAAGCTTGTTAAACTCTTATATAATTTGACAACTCTTATATAACCTTTATATAATTTATCGTTAACATAAGTAGTACCTTCATAAATGAACACAAAAATAACATACAGAGTCAATCCAAATGAAAACACCAAAAATTAATTTAAAAGTGCGCTGCATGATTTTTTATTTTAATGAAAAAAATCATATATGAAAAACCGTTGCCGTTTTAATTTTTAGTTGCTTTATTACAAAGTACAAATAATATTTATGAAATATTTTTGACAGTTTTGACATTTCTCTACCAAACATGAATTTACTAAGTCAAAGCCATCTAAATTTTAAATTATACATAAAACTAACAATATCGCTTTTTAACTGCATTAAAAAAATTATTATATCTTTTACATGGATAAAAATAATAAAACAAGACTAACTAGACTGAAAAGATGAAGGTTGGGACTGCATTTCCTGAAAGTTTCAGATTTTTATTTTTTCCTCAACATAATGATTTCTGAGGACAAAATTAGCTAATTTTGAAAATTATCAAGTTTCCATAATTTTTTTAATAAAGAAAATGATAGTCTAGAAACTTAAAATAATAGTTACGTTTTCTATTGTATAAGTACTTGATACCTGAAAAAAGCAACTTTCTAGATTTAGCAGAATAGGCACAGGAGCCAAACAAAAATCACAAAAATTGGCAAATTATTACAAATTTTTAGAGGTTTACCATTCTTTTATGAGATGAACTAATTAGATAATAATAATTAATATTGAAAACATACTTACTAGGCAGTAAAATAAAATTACAATTATTTCAATAATTGCCACAGAAAAAAAGTTTTATCCTCTTATAAGAGAGTAAGAAAATGACACAAATTTTTTCATTAAAATAAAAAATTCTGCAGCGCACTTTTAAATTCATTTTTGGTGTTTTCATTTGGATTGACTCTATAGGGAATCCGAAATGTTTTGATTGACTGCCTGAAATAATGTGTACTTTTTTTAACGAAATAATTTTTTTATATTAACAAAATAAGCTGTAACCTTTAAAATTAACAAAATACATTTTTTACAATTTTGTAATCATGCTTACAAAATTGCATATTACCTTTACAAAACTTTAAAATAACCCTGGTTTTCTACAACAAAATATGTACAAACCCATGTTACCAAATCTGATTTTGACTAAAAGTAGTAAATACAAAAGCCACTGAAAAAAATACAAAAACGTTTAAATGTGTTACTTAGACAGTACCAGTACCAGTCCTAAAGACACCTTTTAAGATATTTGTTTTTAATTTAAATGCATGCATGACATTTAATAATAATAAAACTTAAAAATTGGATATAATAAATGACAATTTAACTAATTAAAATGATTGAAAAACTATCCATAAGACATAAAAATATCAATTTATTAATCGAATTTAAAATAAAAATCCGTGAATTTATGTGTTCGTTTTACGTCCTACAAAACTTAATAGTCCATTTTTCTTTCGGTAAAATCAAATAAAAATCATTACGGCGCGCACAGGTCAGATGAACGGTTTTCCCGATTATCGGGTTTAGTGTATAACGCGAACGTTATGAGGCGGTACAGAATCGATAGTCATAGATTGATAAAGGAAAGATGGGAAACTTAATGAGCTATGAACGAACAGAAGAAACGAATGATGCAGAAAGATGTCGCCCTAAGCGCGTCATATTCTTGTTCTCGCTCTCCCCATATATACTTTCAGATATTGACAGACAACTTCTTGACAATACAATTATCATTGTGTGATGTTATCAACTACCATTTCCGCTAAATTATTGTTCCATTTATGTTACGGACCACATCAATATTTCATGACTTATCCCTTCGAACACATGCTCTTTTAATTTTATTTCTCGACTTCCTTCCTATTTCTTTTTCCTCTTTTCGCAGTTCTATTGAAAATATAATAATATTATGATTAAAATTTAACTAAAGACTGGGTATAAATACCGAAATTGCATATTAATAAATAATTGTATTAAATAAATAAAAACCAAAGTCAATGACAAAAATCTGCAGCAATAATGTCAAGCTTAAATGATGAAAACTTTTAATTGAAAGATGAAAAAACAAAATAAAATGGAAATAAGTGCTAAAAAAGCATCGCGCACGTTATTGGAGTTTTGCGTTGCCAGTAAAAACTGAAAAACTTTGGTTTAGTACTCTATTTCGATATATTATTCTTTATATAATGGATTAGGAAACTTAACGATTATATACTTATATATTTACGTTAGTGTGTGTATTTTATCATGGTGAATTATTGTGTTTTTAATTGTAAATGTAATTCAATATCTTAATCGTTGAATCGTTGAAATGATTCAATTCGGTACGTATATTTCTTGGTGCAGATTTAATTAATGATAACTTTACTAATAATACAGACTGTATAGAATCAAGTAAGTAAGGCTGAAGACAAGGATGACAAATTATATTCTGATCAGAGAAAAATAAAAAAACTTTAATTGGGCGTGGTTTAAACCAAGCCATTCGTAATTACTAGGGATGGGATATTTAGGTACTAAAAACTGAAAAATAGGTAACTAAAAAGGTACTAAAAAAGCATTTTAGGTTAAAAAAACAGCATTTTATGTAAAAAAAATCATTAAAAGTTTAAGTTTCGTTTATAATTTTGTTTAGCCGCATACCCAAACACAAAACATATATGTTCTGTTCGTATTTTTACTTATTTTATTTTTATAGAATAGTTTATTGTGGGTATACCCACAATAAACTATTTCTATGCAATAAACCGTGTTTTACTGAGTGACACTCACTACACAGAAGTTCTATGACAGAACATAAGCTCACTAGTAGTGAGTCACTACAAAGAAGGTAACTGTAAAGAAAGTTACTGTTACAGTCTGTAACCATAAGAAAAAATTCTATACCGTTGAGTTGCACGCCCTGTATAAAATATTGGCGCAAATTTTAAAAAGAACAAAAAAAAATAAAATAAGTAAAAATACGTAAAAATAGGTAAAAAAATATGTGAAAATAAACTGACAAATTAAAAAATATGTAACAAAAGTATAAAAAGGTAGTTTAAAGCAAAAACCTCCAAAAAAGGTAAAAAAGGTGAAAAAAAGTTAAAAAAATAGGTAACAAAAGTATAAAAAAGGTAGTTAAAAGCAAAAACCTCCAAAAAAGGTAAAAAAGGTGAAAACAAGTTAGGTTCATATAAAAGAAAATCTTTTAAAACACATTTTGGCATTATTGGTTTTCAAATAGTTACATCGGTTAAAAAATCCCATCCCCAGTAATTACGAACCATAGTTGCCAGGTAGTTTTAAATCAGAAGAGAACGATTATAATTATTTAATAAATAGTTCAATTTTATTTGTTTGAAACTTTAAAAATAACAAAAAAATTAATAATATGTCAAAAATAATTTGATTTAGTTAATTTTCTTACTTTTAATATTAAAAAAAAAACGACCCTTTTAGGAAACAATAATAGCATATGGCAACAGCGCGGCATGCAGCCAGATACAAGGGCATGCAGTTTGATCTACTGTGTTTGTTCAGTAGTTCCGACGCTGTCGTAGGGAAATGTGTATAGTTTTTAAGAAATACATTTTCGCCATTAACTGGAATTTAATGGATTTTAAACAATACTTAGTTTTTTATTGCAGAAATGCATTAAAACAAAACAAACGAATTCGATAAAAATAAAACCTATAAATTCTCATATGACAATGATACGGCAAGCAAACAAATTCAATCCCTACCACAGTGGGCGGGGTTTGGCACTTGTTTTATTTAAGTGTATCTATTCGTTTTAATACACACTGTATAATTTATATTTAAGTTTTGACATATTAAAGAAATAACAGTTGTACAAACATAACCTTAAAATCAAACATTTTTATTTTTGATCCCTCTAAAAAAACGCCGACAGCTGCATTTTAAAAAAGTAAATGAGAATAGTTGTTTGTTTTACAAGTGTTTAAGTTGCTCACGAGGCCATCAGGCCGAGTGTGATCTAACACGAGCTTGAAGAAAACTTTTCTTACAAGTGAAACACAATGTTTTTTAACGACTCTTTTATTTTTGATTATATTCAAATACAAAACAAATAACCTAAAAACGTGTTTGACAGCTGTTAAAATTACTTTCATCTCATTCTTTTAATTTTTAAGGTACCTTCTTAATTTAAATAGAGGCACTAAAATTGGAATTTATTATACAGTGTGTCGCATTTAAGATGAAGACACCCCCATATTTTCGCTATTTCAAGGAATAGATATTTGAATTTTTTTCACATTCATACATGTTGGTGGGTCACATTTTTTAAGATACTCAACTGAAATCTGAACTTTAAACTTGGCCTACTACGAATTCACAAATGGGGCCAGTTGTCGATATTTTGGTTCGCGTTAGAAATATCGAAAAAAATTATTAGAAAAAGTTGTTCAGAATATTATTTTAACCCCTTTTACCGATTTTCATAGCAAAATTCGCATTTCTAATTTATTTATTTTTATTAGTTTTATTATTGTTTTATACCATTTCCTTAATTTAATAAATTATAATTGATTTGTAATTTCCAAAAATTGTTATAATTATTTATTTAACGGTCATAAATACTAGTTAGTATCAAATTATTACTTTCCATGGCTCCCTTATTATCAAACTAAAAAATGAACTTGTAATAATTTTGTGTTCCAGACCAAAATAAAAAAAAATAAAAATGCGAATTTTGTTATAAAAATTGGTTTATGGGGTTAGAATAATATTCTGAACAACTTTTTCCAATAACTTTTTTCGATATCTCTAACGCGAAGCAAAATATCGAGAACTGGCCCTGTTTGTGAATTTGTAGTAGGCCAAGTTTAAAGTTCAGATTTCAGTTAAGTAACTTAAAAAATGTGACCCATCAACATGTATGAATGTGAAAAAATTCAAACCTATATTCCTTCAAATAGCGAAAATATGGGGGTGTCTTCATCTTAAGTGCGACACACTGTACAAACACAATTAATTGTGTTCTAAATGATATTTAAACCTACATATACAAATACAATACAAATTTTGAAACTAATGTCAAACGATGCTGTCAATTTCTTTTCACACAGACCTGTCACTTTTCACACAGAAATGTCACTTTGTCATTCGTGTTTTGCCTTGCCAATAAAAATATTCATTTTCTCAGCAACGATGCCATTACGAAATGTGACTTTTACGTAGTGGTCGTAGAAAAAATATATTTACGGATTCATGGCAACATAATATTATATATATTACATAATATAATACCCGTGTTTAGTCTTTTACCGTTGAGTGGAGACTTTCTTAGCCAACTCTTTTAATAATGCATAATGCTGTTTGAATTTAGGCGACTTATTTGTTTTATGATTTTTACTGAATTGAAATATTTACAATGTTCACGTAAATTATTACTAAGATGTGTATTTATTGTACCTAATAGGTAATGGGAAACCGGTAAAAACTCAATCCATGATTTCCTCTTGAAAAATAACACAAAAAATTGTTCGATATTTTATACATTTTCCGACCTCATTTTTAAAAACACTCGTTTAAAACATACGCGTTTGACAGCTGATTATTAAAAGTTGTAGTTTTGTTACGATAATAAAGACCACGTGGTGGCGCTACTAGCGATGCTTCTTTAGCGTATATGTAAATTACGACAAATTAAAATACAAAATAAGTAATGACAATGATATGCAAAATAATAAGTTAAAACAATAATAAATGAAAATATGATAAATTAACAACAAAATACAAGTACAACTTGACAAACTAAAATCATGACATGTTAAAGTAACAAAAAGCTTTAATGACAGAAGTGGGTAACAAATTAAAAACATAATATAATCCAAAAGACGAAAATTTTAAATTTTGACAAGCTTAGAATATTAAAAGCTAAAATGACGAAAATCCAATAATGACCATTTAAAATGAAGGCAATGAGCATTTCCGCGAAAACGCGGACACAGGGATTAAAATTTTAAATTATAAATTTTGTCATTTCGTTTATTACACTGCACTGGTATAAAGAACAAAAAATTATATTTGGCGCAAAGTTCTAAGTGTGTTTTTAGGGTATTTTGAGGACGCTGATTTCAAAAATGACATCCATTTTATTTGCGTGTGTCTTGTTTTAAAAATATTGAAAAAAATATGTTTGTTCACATGCAAAAATTTAACAATTTTAATCAAAATTTGTTTCCTGAAAAATTTCATAAGCCACATATTTTATCGCGTCTTTATAAATCTAATACCCATTAAAACAAAAATTATAGTGGACGAACAATAATTATAATTGACCGAAGAGCAACTTCAAAAATTGCAAGCAGAGAGAGCAGAAATTGAAAAATTCCACACGAACAAAACTCCATATGAATCATCTGATTTGGAGTTTTGTTTTATCGATTGTTTCTCAAATAAAAAATTCTTAAGAAAGAAATCTTTTTGATAAAAATAATTAATAAACTTCATATACAGGGTGTCACCTAATAAAATGTCATCCTTTGGGGGATGATAATACACGCCAAAAGTTTTTTACCTCTAAAAACAATGATATTATTCATCCAATCAAAAAAGAAACAGGGATGTGCACAGTATAATATGTAATATCAAGCAAACTTTTAAACTTATTCAAGATCGAGATCAAGATTTGTGGAACACTTAAAAAATGAGCATCAATCGACGTAAAAAGTGAAAGGTGAAATTAAAATCGACGACAATAAAAAGTAAGTATTGTTTTATTCAAAGCACCTAAAAATAGCTGAGTATGCAAAGCAAAAAACAATTACACCGGTTTACAGCCAAAATGTATTTTCATTGCCACTTTTTTCTTCTGATGTATTTTGGCCTGCCAAACTCGAAAATTACAATATAATTTTTTTTCATGGTAGGGTTTTCCAAATAAAAAAAATTCTTTGATTTTTTTAAGGCAGCCCTACTATTTGGGTCATGGCCAATTGGATTGCAAAAGATGTCAAATTTAACCTGGTTGATATGTCAACAAATGTAGTTCTATAAATGCCCAATTAATTAATAATTTTAAGTGCTATCGGTCGAAATATTTGGACCAAATGCTCAAAAATATTACTTATTTGGCACCATACACTTTAAAATTTCATTAAATGCAGTATTTACATTCATAAATACTTAAACCATCCATTGTTATTGTAATGTTATAAAGATTTATACATTTTTAACGCCTAAACATAATATTATTTTTTTCGTTAACTATACTTTAACAGATACATAACCTGAAAAGCCTTAAATGCCAAATTTTCAAAAGACTGCGTTCCGTACGTGGTCACGTGGTGAGACTTTGAGGTGTGGAGCATAGTACATGCATCAGTTAGGCATAATGCACGCATGTCTGTATAAAAAACCTTACACGTCTGTGTATCAATAAATAACGAATAAGGACAATAACAAAAAGTTAAAATGACACTAAGCTTAAATGATGAGTTAAAATATATTAAATTAAAACGAGGATAAGTTTAAATAACTACAAGCTAAAATAACGGGAAAAGATTAGTGTGTAAATAATCACAATCTAAAATATAGAAAACCTAATTTAAAAATAAAATATAATTGAGAATTTAAGAAATATTACAAAATTATATAAAAGTAAGAATATTAAAAATGCAACGTTGTAAAAAAGGTAATTTAAAAGGTATTTCTTAAACAATAGAGACAAGTCAATTTCAAAGCATTCTAGTTCTTGTTGGCCTTAGCTTGCCGGAGAAAATTCTAAAAATAATTTATTCTCTAGAGGGTCTTTGATAGTTATCAAGAAATAATTATGAGAAAAGAATAAGAATGCAGGAATTTAATTTGCAAATAGCTTCTTAGTACGTCAACAAAATCTTTTTTAATTGGATTTTATATTTCATTAAGCAAGTAGTACATGTTTCTTAGTTTTTTAAATAAATGTTTTAAATCTTAGTTAATAAGCGAATATGTATGTTTATAAAAATAAAATATTCTGAAACTGCTTAGCAAATTGTTGCAGGCTTTATTATAAAAATAAACATGCTCCAAACTCTAAATTCTCGTCTAAAAAGTAACGACTTAAGTATATTTTAGTAATTGTAACACGAATTTAAAGAAAATTCCATATAAGTTTGGTTGTGGTTATCTTACTGAATGAAAAACTAAAACTTTTTTATTTTCTGGTGACTTTTTTAACAAGTTAAACATGTGGAAATTTTTGTTTAAATTTGGTTTTCAATAATTATTATGTTTAAACTGCAAAAAATTACTGTTTAAAGTTGATTTTCGGACCCAGTATCATATCTTATTAGTTGTATGAGGATCAATATTGGCAGAGTCAATAATAAGCGCTTTGACTAAGTTAATTGTTACTTGAGGAATTAGATCATTATTCAGTTAAATTATGAATAGTGGATATCGTAATAATGTTAGGTTAATTACGAGGGCTAATTACATTTCCACCCTTGACATGTCAGAAGGAGGTTTGCTACGTGATGGGATTATTAATAATGGCTTTTGATTAACCTGTTAAATAAATCAGAAAATAAAAATCCAGGGTTTACCCGAATGGATTGCCAACTGAATGGGTCTTAACCGGTCTTTAAATCAAGTTAAATTACCTTAATAACTACATTTTATGCATACTAAACAAATATTTAAAGCAAATCAAGATATTATTTTATATAAAAATAAACGTGTGGTGAAAATTTATATTTTCCAAGATCCAACATTACAGAAGTTTATTTTATAAAAACGTTATACCTTTGTTGTTTATTTTGCTTAATATAAATAACTTTGTTTTAATATTAAAACATTCGAAAAAACGCTTAAGTTTAACCTAAATTACTTGTCAAAAGGAGTATACGAATTTTCAATTGTTTTTTTTTAATTTTCGGAGGTGTTTTGACGTTTTTGAGTATAGCTTGGAATCTAATTAATCAATTTGGTCAAACAAGCCCTTAAATTAAAGGTATTTGAACCATCTAAAATTTTTTTAACATAGTTTTGATATCGGATAAGTATTTTGACGCTAGCGATTTTAATAACTTAAAAAATTCGTTTTTATGGCAAATATTGAGGTCGAAAATTTACATACCGTCCTGGGAAAGGTTTAAATCAAACAGATAACTCCAGTTTGATTTTTTTTAGTGAACATTTTTAAAAAAAAAACAAGGTAATGTTATAATGATATAAATACATGGAAAATGGCGAAGACCAAAATTCAGCTTTTTGACGATTTTTTTTTTTTTTTTTGTAATATGTTTATTCTCTAATAAAAACCTAATTAAAGTGCATGATTGGAATTTTTTAAGTTTTTTACGTTTTTTCACCGAAAACATCATTCAAAATTTAAATTTGACATGACTCCGCAAACGTGAATTCTTTTGTTTCTCGTGTTGGCATAATGACATTTTATTGTTATTTTTTGATATTTCAACAAGGTATTTTTATCATGGTTTTATTTAGTTAATAAAAAGTGTAAAATGAGTAAAAAAAGTAGAGAGTTCGAGTGCGTAAATAACCCGAACAATCTGGGCGACGTAAGTGATGAGCACGGAGAACGTTTTCAACAGCAAATGAAGGCTATGTAGCAGCGGTATCACGGCTTCTGGGATGCATCCATGATGGGGGATTACATTTGGTCCCTCGTACGGGAAACGGAATACGAAAGCAACAAAAAACAAAGAAGAAGCCAGAATTTTTTTAAACCTATGTTTATTACAACAAAATAAAACGTTTAATATATTCAATGTTCAATATTTATTGTTCAATATTCAATATATAATTTAATTTCAATATTTAATGTTTAAAATAAAAATCAATGTTTATTATTAAAATTTATATAATTCATTTTTTTTTTGTATACAGGGTGTCCCAGAACTCGCGCTACAGAGAAAAAGGGAACGCGCCGAAAGTAACACGAAACACATATTTGAAAATTAAAATTGTCTAACGCAAGGAATAAGCGAGATAAGAATAAAAAACGATAGCCAATCCCAATAAATGGCCATAGGGAATTCTTTAAATTGCTAGGTTACTTAGGTTGCATTGTTAATAATAAAAAATCTGTAAAATATTTGGTCGACTGGAATTTAATTCATTGTAAAACTGCTGTCAATCTTTACTCCTGTCATTAATATTATATTAGGTTATAAATTATGTTATTATTGACAATGCTGTCAATCTTTACTTTTGTCATTAATATTGTATTAGGTAATAAATTAAGTTATTATAAATAATGTTTTCCTTGATGATTATACCGAAATGATAACTATTTATGGGGAGCGTGGGCGCAAAAAAGCTAAATAAAGTACAACTGGTTTGATTTTTTACTTTAAAACATTGGCGTTCTGAAGTATCAGTCATAGATTAATAACCTCATTTTTTGAAAGCTTTTGACAACTTAGTAAATACAGTTGGCCAAAAGATTTTTAAATGTTTTTAAGACAACAATGTTCTATCGTCTCCTAGCAATTTTTAAAGCTCCTACGTTTAACCTAGGCGATATCTCTCGGTATTGGCTGCCGCTTTTTTGCTCTCATTCGATTACACTGTTACCTAGAAATTTTTTATTTTTAAATTTGGCATCTCCATTGCTATCGGCACGCCCCCTTTTTCTCTGTGGCGCGAGTTCTTGGACACCCTGTATAATAAAATTAAGAAGAACGTAAAAATTGTCGAAAAACTGTATTTTGGTCTTCTACTGAAAAATTCACAACTTTGCCATTTATCCATGGACTTTTATCAATAGCAGCTTATTTTTTTCCTTTACGTATAATCAAACTGGACTTATATTTTCGATTTATATCTTTCCCAGAATGATATGTAAATTTTCGACCTCGATTTTTGTAAAAAAAAATAGGACTTTTTCAACTTCATAAAATCGCCAGTATCGAACTACTGAGCCGATACCAAACTATACAGGAGAAGGTTGTAGAGGGCTTAATTACCTTTGATTTAAGTACTAGTTCGGTCAAATCGATTAATTAGAACTCGAAGTATACTCTAAAAGGTCAAAACACGTGTACCTCAGAAAATTAAAAAAAAAACAATTGAAACTTCATATATATACTAGTGAAATTAATAGCCTTACCTGCATTTTAAAATTGTTTGGTGTCTAAAAAATACATACCACCTTTGTAAAATTTGCTTTTTCCAACTGATTTTCATAAACTTTTTTTGTTGTAGTTTTATATTTTTTTGATAATTTTGACTTAGACAATTTCCATTATAACATCAGTTTTTATTGTGTTATTTTAACGTATCAAACACACAAGTTTAAATGCCCAATGACCTTAAACGCCTTAATTAATTACCATACTAAATTTTTAATTAATTACCATACTAAATTTTTAATTTGTTTAAAAAAAAAACTTAGCCAGTAATATTTTATATAACTTAAAAAATATTAACCATTTATTTTTAAACAAATATATAAATTCGTAGATTAATATTTAAAGTTTAAATGCGAATATGAAATTGAAATGTCCCATTAAGAAATGGGAAGTGTATTATTCTAATGGATTTTATGCACTCTGTTTAATTAAAATTTCTGCTAATATTTTTGTTCGTTTTTTAATTAAAACGAATTTCTAAATACCTACAGCAAATACATATACAGTTGACATAATCTTTCTGAAGCTAATGCTTATATCATATGTTTCGCGTATACATTTATTCAAAGGATTATGATTGCCAGGTTAAATCTGTATATATTTGTTTTTTATTTTCTAAAGCCTGTCCACACATTGGCTTCGCACGGGAAAAACATTTTTTTAATTAAAAATTTTGATAACATTAATTTTTATCAACAATTAAATTCGAATTATTAAAAATGCCATTACCTACGTATTGACGAATCAAAAAAATGCTGATTATATTTGTAATGAAAAAGCAAACAAAAATATTTTTTAATGGTTATGCACTAATCCTGGATTAAATAGAATGTTTGTAATATCATAGCTTCGAAATTAGTTACGTTAAATATATTTTGCGCAAATACTGTTAAAGGACTTTGTTTGTTAATTTAGGTTTTTTAAGGATTTTACTTTTATTAAACAGCAAATTTCGAAGCACGTGCATATTTTAAAATAAACCCACCTTAATATGGCAAAACACAATTATTTCGATCGAAATAAAAGTAAAGGTCAAAACAAAAATGTGTCTTAAATTGTTTTTATAATGGGGTCAGGACAAAATATCCAAATTTTTTGACAGTTATAATCCTTCCACTTGTTATAAAATCATTAACAGCGTATTTCAATGTAAAGTTCATAATAGTGTAACGTTTTTACTGTTCTTAGTGTAAATTAAAACACACACTGGTTTATTAACGAACTAAACTATTTATTTTATAACTAAATTACACTTAAACCACTAAGAAACTATAAAACTAACTAAACACTTAACTACTTATTATTTATATATCACTACTGTACAAGAGTCTATTTATGACCACGTATATTTATTTATTTCGACGCGAGTACCAAAGCTTGACTGACTGCTCCATGCGGCGCTGTTTCTTATATATTCAGTGCTTACGTGCATTCCCGAATATTCCAGCGAGCTCCACACCGCTCTAGATTATTCGAGCGCTGACTCACCGGCGATGAGTCATCATTCCGAGATCCAAAGCGGTACTCGCTACAATAGTATATTAATAAACTAATGTCATAAAACGTCATTTTGTTGCACGCGGAAAATTTATAAAACGAGCGACGAGTTTTGTAATGGACGAGTGCGACAAAAGGTCTTATGACATGAGTTCTTTATGCTATTTTATCTATTTGGCAAAAATTCTATAAAATAACTAATTTTATACCTTAAATTTAATTTGGTCGAATTTTACTTTCGATAGTTGGTATCAAAGTCATTGGTTTGACAGTTAATGTCAAAATCGATTCGCCATGCCGTCCTTAATTTACTTATTTACAATAAGCGGCTGCTTATGTTAAAGAAGAAAAAAAGGATTTTCTTTGGTTTTAAACAAAATTTATTGCCAGAAAAGTCTCGTAAGTACTAGAAAAATCATAAAAATATTATAACCAATATGAAAAATATTATGCATAAAATCAACATTGTGGGTGGGATAAAGTATCTCATTATAGCACTGAAAGCGGTGTTATAATGAAGTCATTATGAACGCAAAATAGATAAATTAAATTTTAAGTAGGTATAATAAAAAACTAAAACATTCGTTTTCCAAAGCATATTTGCCTTAAATTTGTTGTAATAATTTCTTGTAATATTTACTTGTAATATACTCTGCTATCATTTTTTAAAACTATATACTTAAATGATTTTTCGTTTTCAATTTTTTACAAACAAGACATAGGTACAATAATTAGTTAATAACGCAAAAATGTTTTGTTTATTATGAATAATTATTTACCATGCCTTAAGTGTTAAAATTGCAATTTTATTTCATAAATGAAAAAAAAAACAAAATATAGTAGATAAATACTTATAAATGGACTAACAACATTCAAGTCAAAATCTCGAATAATTAACAAAACATTATTTGTAAAAACTTAATCCCGGTGCATTCGCCATTTTAATGATTAGTTTTTAATATTTAAATCTCTTAAGTACCTACCAGAAAAATCATAAAAATATGCAAAATATTATGCTGTTTAAAGTATAGCTAACCTATAAAATCAAAATTTTGGGTGGGGTAAAGTATCTCATTACAGCACCGAAAGCGGTGTTATAATGAAGTTATTATGAACGCAAAATAGATAAAATTATTTTTAAAATTTATTATTCGCTCCTGTAGTATGTATTTTAAGAAGATTTAAATGCTTAAAAGAATATTGAACATATCCTAGAAACCATGCTTAAAACAGATGAAAGATTCATTCGTAATTCTTGACAAATCTGTTATAACATCGTGACGTCACAATGCCTCTCTTTAAGGTCATCGAATCGTTATGAATATTGCGGTTTTTAAAAACTCTGTAGCGTTCTTAAAAATGGTTTGTGAAACGTAGGAAAAAAAATTAATAATAAACTTTTATGCGTAGATTCCAAATATGCATTAAAAAAGCATTTCCCAATCCCATTGTACTAGCTGTTAACCCGCATGCATTATGTTCAAAAAATGGCGAATGCTCCGGGGTTAATTTTGAGGCGTCCCAATGTTCTCCCTCGGAGGGATGGAGATACAAATTTGTATTAGGCCTATAACGCGATCGAAATCCTAAATCGTAGTTGGGCCGAAAAAAACAGAATTGTTTTTTTTGTAATATGACCTTTTAAATACACATTATCAAGTTGTGGCTTAATGGCGTTTTAGTCACGGGCTGAAGTTAGAAACAGGATTTTAGTCATGGGCTGAAGTTAGTTGACAGTTGTCAAATGTCATACAATCTATAAAATAAAGTGCCTTTCTTGTAAAATAATACTAAATGTAAAATTATTTTATTATCTCAATACGAAAGTATTAAATAGTTTCTGAATGCCAAAATTGGAAATATTTATATAAACATTGTACTGACCTTTTAATTTTTCCGGCAGTAAAATAGATTTAACTTAATTTCGGGTGGAGTACCAATAAAACATGTTTTCTACTTTCACTGTGAAAAACTGCTTCCATATCGGATTAAACGGTCCATTTTTAAGGGATACATTTCATACAGATACCCAAGTTGGTTATTTGATTGTTTTATATACAAATATTTAATTTAAATCATTTTTAGATAATAATACGTATTTGTCGTAGAAAAAGTAAAGTGTTCATGTCGTTTATAAACTTTTCTAGACACTCATTTAATTAGGCACTCGCTTGCAACTCGTTCTTGTCTTAAATTCTTGTCTAAAATGGCATTTATCAAACTAAACACTTAATATACCATTATGTTTATACTAAAATTAGCAGGTTAATTTTAAACACAATTTTTTTATAATCTTATTAATTTAAAAAACTTTATTGTAAAGAATGCCTTAATTATTTTTGGAAGTCATTTTTTTAAGGCGTTAATTTGTTCCACAAAAATTATTATAATTTTGGTGTATACTCACGAGTGAATAATTAATACAGTATAATGTGTAGAGTGGATATTTGCCTCATGGCTATACGCACTTGTGCCTCATTTTGCCCTCCAAGAAGATTTTTTCCGTTACTCCTGGTCATCTCACCGGACATCCAAGCTTTTAAAAGAATTTTAGAAGGGAAGCAGGAGATTTTGAGCTAATATCGGTTGTATTATCCATTGATTTCCTAAATTGTACCTTCTAAACTCAAAAAGATTAGGGCAATTTTCAGGCTCTACACTGTCCTCTTTTTTCAAAGTATGTTTGTTGAGTCTGCAGTGACCCTTTATAATTCCGACAAGATCACAAAATTTTTTACAGAAGAGCTGCAGACTATACTTTGCCAACTTGTCAAAAGTATTACTAATTATAGTTTTGGTACTTAAATTAACATATCTATGTTATTGTTTTTCGTGGGTTAATTTCTTTATTTGGGAATTCAAGGTAGATAGCAAGATAGGTTCAGAACCTATGAGCAATTTTAATATGCTGAATTTAAAAGCTTGAAAACTTTTGCAACTTTGCCGAACTCTGTTACTTTTGACTTATCTTTGCAGACACTCTGTCATATATATTTTTTCTGAATGTTTTTTTGAATGTATTCTCTAGTAAACACAATCCCAAAACAAACAGTCCCAAAATCTTTGTTAGTTTTAATAAAAACCCAATTTTTTAATATTTATAATATGTAGTAGGTACCTAATAAAGAAAGGTAATGATGATGATAAAAATTAAAACAGACACGAGCGGTTAATTTTTTTATTGCATTATTTAACGTTTAAAACAATAATAAAAATGACCCATTAAAGTAACAAAATTTTAATTTTTTTTAGCATATTGATTTTATTTAATGCCAGTTGTAAGGGTTATTTGCCCCACTGTGCGCAGCTTAAAATGAATTGAATTGACTGACGTTTGTCACTAGATTAAATTCATTATTTTTGATAAAATGGATTGATCGGATGATGGCAATTAAAAATCCTACATTTAAAAAATATGTAATTGTGCCAAGAAACGTACGCTTGTTTTTAATTACAACTTGGATACAATTATTACTGTATTAAACAAGGTGTTTATTTATGATTGAAGGTAATATTACAAAACTAAAAACTATAAAAACATCTTTACCGTTCTGTTTTACGGATGCATTGTTCATCACCAGGCACCGACAGGCTTATAAACCTCATCATTGTCAGGTAGCCAAGTGGTATACACCCAAGTTAACTGCCAGTAAAATTTTTAAAAATATTTTAAATTAAAATATACTACTTTTTTACCATTCGCATATTATTTATGACATAAATTACTGAAACCCTTGTAACCGGTGAGAAAACAAAAATTTTGAGTTGGTGTTAAGAATATTTTTTTCGAATTTCGGTTCTAAAATCTTTATACAGGATGAAATTATATTCAAAAATGTCTATTAAAGCAAGTCTGTAAGTTGAATATGTTCTTCACAAATTGACGTTCTACTCGAAAATCTTCTAAAAAAACAGTAAATCGTATTTGGAGACTAAATTATTGTAGATAAAAAAAGTAAATGCCACTACAAGTTTCAAATTCTTAAAAATTCAGTTTCTGACGACTCTAATAACTATACTATTAGAGTTACGTGAAAGAATGGCTATTTTTTGACAAATTTGTAGTGCAAGAAATTCCCTACAAAATTGTCATTTACGTTTTTTTATCAACGATCAATACTTTAGTCTCTAAATACGATTTACTTCTAATTTATTTAACACTGGATTTGTACCCCCTCGATATCTAAATACACCAGTTTTTCTCAAGGTCATATTTACTATAACTCAGATTATTAAGAAAGGCAAGTTTTTAATTGAAAGCCCTGTATGTACGGATATGATAGACGCACCAAAAGAATAATAAAACCAATATTATAATAATAATTATTATTAGATTTATTTAAAACTTTTTAAATTTAAAAATTAACCACATAAATAACTTATTCACAGCACATTAAACATTATGCCTATTTAATGCAAAGTGTCATAAAAAATTCCGTAACAGGGATGAAAGTGTATCCTCTTACAAAAACTCCCCTACTTCCAAGGGTTTTAACACAGAATTAAGCGAGGATTGTGCATAACTTTTGGGATCTAGCAGTTTCAATAAAAACTTGGACACTCGAAAAACTTTTAAGTCGCTACAACTGCAAACAACTTCTTGCACATACTTTTTATATGAGAAAGGTGGATTTTTTGTTGTTTCTTTCTGCAATTTGCTTGAAAACTAGTTAATGAAACTTTAGGATAAAATGCACCTAACTGTTTAAACTTCTGAATGTGTAAATTATTGATTTTTATTGCTCCTATTTGTCTTCATCGGGTCTTTATGTGGAACATTTGTTAAGTTTATATTTAGAAAATGAATTTGTTAAAACTGAAAACAAATTGCCATTATTAAACCTTTATTAAAATTGTAAATAATATTATAGGAATATTAAAATAGTATTACCCAAGCACGAGTTTCAAGATTGAATATTTTGGTATACTTTTTCATAATTACCTATTTTTTTAATTAATTTTATAAAATAATACAAAATGGTATATATATATATATTAATTATACATAAACATGTACTGTTAATTAATAGGGTAAAGTAGACAGTTGTCGGACACTTTATAGTTATTGGTCAATTAACTTTAATATTGTAAAACAAGAATTCCATAAATAGTTACCTTAAAGTCAAATCTTTAGATGACGATGTATACAATTACTTTATTACTTTATTTTGGGTCCAATATAGGACAAAAAAGTTCGCACCTTTCTTTGGTGGTAAGATTTTTGTTTTTTTGTTAAGAGCAGGGCTGTGTTTAAATTACAATAAAAAATATTTCTAAAAAGTGTACAGATCAGTGTGTAGTATAAATGGAACATTTTCCTCATGGTTTAAACATTGTCACTTTAATGCGTTTTAATTTTAATTCTGAAAACAAATAGTAAAATGGCCAGTGTACTGGTTGGTAAATTTATAATATTGGACATGTCCAATATCATACCCTATTTATATCCCGGGAATTTACCAGCCAATTCTTATATAAAATTGCCTCTGAATCCGAAAAGTCAAAAACTATAAAAGTTAAGCAGTTTTTGAGATATAGTCAATTCCATATTATATGTAAAATTGATTAAATTTCAAAAACTGTTCTACTTTTTGCGACATTTTCGGATTCAGCGTATAATATTTCATAGAAATTGACTGCTAAATGTCATGGACACAAATTACTTTTGAAGAGAATTATTAATTAGTAGCTGCTTTTTTGCTATGATATTTTTGACTAATTCATTTTTAGAGAGTTAGTAATATAGTGATTTCTTCGTCACAGGACATCTTGCAGAATAACAGTGATTTAAATACAGTGCATGATAGAAAACATAAAAAACTAATGGCAACAAAATTAATACATTCGGAAAATACTTTTAACATACCACCCGGAAAAATATTAGATATATATAAATCATCCTGTTCCGGCCTAAACATTATAAATGCTTCACAAACTAGAGATACCACACTTAATGATATTTGCAACAAACTATTTCAGAAGTCAGACCAAGGAATTAGTAGTTACCTTTAGTATCCAGAAAAGGGATGAGGAATCCGAGAAAGAAATATATGAATTACATGATATTTACAATAACGAAATAAAAAAAATTACCTAAAATAGCATTTTTTTTTTTAAATTTTTAACAATTTAGGTTATTTGATTTAAAGTTGTTATGTTTAAATAAAAATTGTATGTCCATGTGTCCAATTACTATATAAAATGTCCAATTACTATACTTTTTTGCATGTTTTTATAAAACTATTAATAAAAATTCAAATATTCTTATTTTTAAGTAAATAAAGTTTAAACAAATAAACTATCCTTTTGATATATTTATAAGAAAAAAACTAAAATCTTTAAAACAACGGCATATATAAATTAAATAAATAATATCCCTTAAGTGAAAAAGCATAATTTTGTAAACCATTCGTTTTATTTTAGAAAACATATTTTTCTCATTAATATATTTTTTAACCTGCCATTTTGGATTTATTACCATTTTAACAAAACAATATTACAGAAGAGTTCAGTTGTTCGTCGGCTTAGATTAAACAATATTAAAGCAGCTTATGATGTCATCAAACAGTTGACTGACTCAATGGACGTGACACGACAGAATAGTATAGTATAAATCACGTATACAAATACCCCTAGTTAAGTGCTTTACTGCAATGTATTACCTCTACGTAATACGTACTCTGTTGGTTGCAAAAACGAAAATAAAGAATTTTTATTATGCGGCACCGCAAATATACTCCTAAAGTATTTACTTTTCACTTTTATTCGTGAAAAGAACATGTTTTAAAATTACAATTTTAAGGTAATTTCTTTAAATATTATGTTAAGTTTAGCTAAAAATTCGACATAAATATTAGTGCCATCCATGGACATTAAAAAAATTAAATACGTCGGTTTAAATATTAAAATACAATGGTGGTTTGTTCTTCATTTGGTTGTAAAAGTTATATAAGTTATAGTGACAAGAAAAAGACTGAAATGGCTTTTGACACGGTAAAAATCTATATTATTAATAAAAACTCCAACACTTCCTAAATAAAAAAATATGCTGTATTTTATTTTCAACATCTCCTAAGATCTCATTACGCGTTATATTAAATGACAAAGTATTTTTTAACAAAACTCGTTATGCCATTTGAAAGTTCTACTCTTCCCCTTTAAAATATTTTTTGAATTTTATAAATATCCTTTCTCCTTTTTATAATCATTATTTTAAATTTAGGAGAAAAGCAAAACAGATAACGAGTTTTGTGAAAAAAACAGTATTTTATCTATTATAATTAAAATTCATATTTCCTTCTTCTTTTTGGTTAGAATTCTAAATCGAATTTATTGCATAAATAACCTTCGAAAAGGTTATAAAATGGTTTGTAGATCTGTGTAATTTTTATTACAAACCTTTTATTTTGCATTACAAGTAACTTTACGAAAAAATTGCACTAATAAAATTACCAAAACATTACGTTTTAGATTCAGTTTTAGCGGGTCAAAAAACCTAATTAATTTTCTAAACAAATAATATAATAAAGAAATTTGGTGCAATAGATATAATTATCAGTAGTTCCACTACTGATGTATTTCATAACTTTAACCCACTTCACTAATTTCAGTTTTAAAACCAGTGATGGCATCTTTTTTTGGATACTTCGCACACTCGTTAAATAAGTATACTCAAAGATAATCTTTGGGTATACTCTCTAAAAATGAATTAGTCAAAAATGACTAATTTAATAGTTATTAGTGGCTGCTTTTTCACTTGTACCATGGTTAACCAAAATTAAACAGCCAATTCTTATGTAAAATTGTCCCCTGAATCCGAAATGTATTTCATAACTTTAACCCACTTCACTAATTTCAGTTTTAAAACCAGTGATGACTAATTTAATAGTTATTAGTGGCTGCTTTTTCAATTGTACCATGGTTAACCATGGGATACCATGGTATCCCAAAATTAAACAGCCAATTCTTATGTAAAATTGTCCCCTGAATCCGAAAATGTCGTCAAAAGTTAAAAAAGAAGAACAGTTTTTGAGATATAGTCAATTTTCCAATGGAATTGACTATATCTCAAAAACTGCTCCACTTATTATAATTTTTGATGGTATTTTTGAATTCCGGGGACAAGTTTACATAAGAATTTGCTGTTATATTCTGGGATACCATGGTATTCCATGGTTAACCATGGTACAAGTGAAAAAGCAGCCACTAATAACTATTAAATTAGTGATTTTTGACTAATTCATTTTTAAAAAGTAAGGAATCCGAATAACAATTATAACAGATTTCTGGTAATATATTATAAACACTCTGTACAGTTGTTACAAACACGTTACGAATTTGAATAAAGTAAGTTGAAACATAAGTTGCAGACGCTGAAGTCTGTTCAACTTGTTGATGCCAATTGTCAGTGGGAAATGTTTTGATTGACGTGTACTTTTTCAATGAAATAATTTGTTAAACATTAACAAAATAATCTGTAACTTATAAAAAAAACAAAATCCTTACAAAATTGCATATTACAAAACTTTCGGTAAAATATCTTCCTTTGTTAAAATAATTACAAAACCTGGTTTTATACAAAAAATTATGTTAAAATTTTACTACAAACGCATGTTAACAAATCTGATTTTTATAAAAGTGTACTATACTTTTTCTATGACAAATACTTATTATTATCTAAAAATGATTTAAATAAAATATTTGTTTAGAGCCACATTAATTCAAAAATACAGCCAACTTAAGCCTGTGACTAAAAACCTGTTGCCAACTTCAGCCCGTGACTAAAGCGCCATAGGATTTATGGCTTATAAGTTGTCAATGTGTATTTAAAACATCACTTAGTGTCATGGAAACATGAACGTTTTAAAGGTTGAAGTAGAAAAACAAAATTTTAAACAAATAAAGATATGAATAAATAATTAAAAAATTAAATTAAAGTAAAGTAGCATAGGTTTGTTGGAATCTGTGAATAGTCGAAAAACCCGATTAAACAGGAATGGAAAAAGGCAAACGTTGGATTTGTTTGGCAGCAGCAAAAGGAAATATGTCTCGATCAAGTAGGGTCCCCATTTCGATCGTGCGATTTTTTGTTAGTTTGGTTTTTGTCCGGACACAATTGGATTCGGCATCAGTCGTTGTCTAGATAATTAAAGATAATCCGTCTTTCCACCATCCGTGATGAAACGCATGTCATGGACGCTGATAAAGTCACGGACATGCGGGACATAATTGGCTGCGGCTGCCGCTCCCGCCGTTACTTCAATTCCTGCTCTTCCTGATCTTGCTCTTGCCGGTATCCTCTTATTCTAGATATTTTTACTTCTATTGGCCCTGCTTTATGGCTTTGTATTTCCCTAATAACAAGAACAAGTCCATTGCATTCATGTCCTGGCATTTTTTCCTCTTATCTTGTCTAAGAAACGGTTTTGTGGTTTTGAGAGGAGTTATTTTAATTGTGATTAAATAATAAGGTTAATTTACACAGTAAAAAAAATCAACTCTAAGCAAAACTAATTAGAGTTCACACAGGTCCACACTAAAGAGTGTTGTTTTATAACACTACAATTAGAGTTAATTTGTAGTGTAATTTATCCCAAGAAAGGTACTTTTATTCTTTTAGTGCAAACTTCTAGTGTAAATTAACACTATTATTTGAGTAAAACCTATTGGTGGTAGTGAATAAAACGAGAAGGTAAATAAAGAGAAACATTTATTAGGAACAAAAATCTATGACAATTATCAAAATGGGTGCCTTTTAAAATATAATTTTATATTTAAGTCGTATGGCTGGCTTAAGCAAAATGGTTCCTTAAAACGTAAAAGTTTTAGATCAATGCAATGTTTTACTGGCTGTCAACTTGTAAGCAATGAATTATCTTGAGAATTCATCAGTAATTCATTTTTCTGTTATAAAAAATGGGTGATCCCATTGCTAGAGAGGCGTCAGGCGGCTGTATGTCGGGGATTTACCACACGTGTACAAATTTTCCATAATATTAATAAAAATGTAGGTATAGGTTAATATATCAACCAGTACGCTTGAAAATAAAAGTTAAATTAATTGTGTATGTATTTATATTATAAATGTTACCCCACCAACTGCCGTAAATTATTAATATTTAATATAGGTCGGGTATAGACATCCTTTTAACATATTGGTATTTATTGAGTATTAGGGCTTAAAGAAAAAGGAAGTATAATATTTACCAAAAAATAAGAATGTCCCCTTATCGATTCACCGTAATTAAAATATAACTGAACAAAAATGCCACACTTCCACAACGCGGTATATGCGGTATCTGCACTGCGTAGGTAGATAGGTACCAACCAAACATTTTAAAACGCAATTTGGTTATTACCAGTTTTTTCAGTGTATTTTGCCACTCTTGGTGTAATTTAACTTTAATTGTGATACAATGTGCACTAGTAGTGTAAAGAAAAAAGAGCTCTTAGTAACATCAAAACAGACAAAGAAATTGGCATGCACTGTAGTGTACATTTTGACACTATTTAACACATTAAGGGGTAATAAACACTCTCATTAAGTTTTTCTACCCTTTTGATTTATTTTAATAATAAATAGTGTGAATGTACCAATGAATAATGTTCATATTCTTTAAATGTGTTTAATAAAGTTAATAAGCACTAAATGCTACCTAGTGTATTTTGTAGTGTAACTTTTACACTCACAAATCAACTCTAATATTTAGGGTTTATTTTATTTAAAAACAGTCGTTTATATACATTATTTTGAAACTAAAAAATAAAAAATAATACAAAATATGTCAAAAATAATCTGGCCTCAGTAAACAATTTTGTCCCACTCTCACTTGGAATTGAGACATTATACGTTGAACAAAGTAAGCTATTGTTAGCCTAGTTGGACAATAAAAATATTGTTACTAAACGAGTGTCTAGAAAAGTTGATAAACTTTACTTTTTTACTACAAATACTTATTATTTAAATTAAATATTTGTATAGAGCAACATCTATAAAACAATAATATAAAACAATAAAGTAACCATTCTTCTAACTATTGTTCTGTTTCGAAATTTATCCCTTGAAAATTATCCAACTTAATCCGATATTGAAGCAGTTTTTTGCAGTAAAAGTAAAAATTATGTTTTATATGCACTCCACGCTGAAATCTCCATTAAAAATTAGTTAAATCTAGTTTACCGCAGTCAAATATTGACGATAAACTATTTAATACTATTGTATTTTTATATTAAGGTAATAATAGTATATTATTATACAAAAGATAATGCAGGCCATTATTTATGAGGATGATATTTTTGTCTCGACTCGCCAGACGAGAGACTTAAATCATCCGTGTGAATATTGGGCATAATCTCGAGTGTAATACTATACTTTCTTCTAATCTTATCTTATCTTCTTCAATAAGAAGATAATTAAATGACTTTAAAAAATAATTAAATAAAATCTGACATCTGTCAAATGGTTAACCTGAGTTTTTACCAATTTAAAATCCGATTGGTTCAAATCACAGTGAATATTGAAATCGACCAATCCTGTTGCTTAAGAACGTGAAAAGAAAATTCATTAATTTCGTTGTTAGGCAGGAAATTTATAATGTTTATTATTATTTACGAGAAAACCTAATATTATGCGATATGAGTAAATAATAGTATATTATGTATCAAGTTTGATAAACGCCATTTTATACACGAATTTAATTTAATTAAGGAGTGTATAGAAAAGTTTATAAACGAGGTGCATACTATACTTTTTCTACGACAAATACTTATTATTATCTTAAAATGATTTAAATCAAAAATTTGTATTGAGCAACATCTATGAAACAATAGGGGAATCTGTGTGTCACCGTCAAATGTTAAATTTTTTAATTTTATAAACACAATTATAAAGGTTATAAAATTGAAATGTATCTTGAAAATTGACAGTTTTTCACATTGAAAGTAAAGAAAATGTTTTATGAGCACTTTACAGTATAAAATCTCTCAATTATCAATAATGCAAAAAAGTAATAATATCTGTAATATTTAAAAAAATTTCAAAACAGTTAATAAATTTAAGGAAAACGATAAAAAATTCTGTCAATTTAAAAAATTTGGCCTTGTTAATAAAATAAGGATTTAAACATCTAATGTCGGTTAGAGTAAACTTTTGACATTTTGTAATAGAATGTTTATGACTCATTTCCAAAAGCATATCATTAAAAATGTATGGTTTAACAACATCTATGAAACAATAGGGGAATCTGTGTGTCACCGTCAAATGTTAAATCTTTTAATTTTATAAACACAATTATAAAGGTTATAAAATTGAAATGTATCTTGAAAATTGACAGTTTTTCACATTGAAAGTAAAGAAAATGTTTTATGAGCACTTTACAGTATAAAATCTCTCAATTATCAATAATGCAAAAAAGTAATAATATCTGTAATATTTAAAAAAATTTCAAAACAGTTAATAAATTTAAGGAAAACGATAAAAAATTCTGTCAATTTAAAAAATTTGGCCTTGTTAATAAAATAAGGATTTAAACATCTAATGTCGGTTAGAGTAAACTTTTGACATTTTGTAATAGAATGTTTATGACTCATTTCTAAAAGCATATCATTAAAAATGTATGGTTTAAGGACGGTAATTTTGAATAAACTATTAAAAATTAGCGTTTAGTGTCTCCGCTATCCGCTGCTGTGTTTTTAGAAAACCATAAGGCAGTTTATAACCAGGGGTAAATAAGTAATGAGTCTAATATAAGGGGACAAGGGTATTATTTGACTGGTGGATGCCTATTACAGTGGAAACGGGTCTCTCAAGAATCAATTTTCAGATCGCGCGGGACGTCAATGAATCACATAGTAATTTAATAGGAGTATTGTTGTTAAATGCCAAATTTAAACAGTCCTGCAGCGGCTTTTGAGCAGAGGTTGATATTAAATTTTCAGGCGGTAAGGGAGTATTGCATGCTTACTTAAATATTAAGATTAAAAGCTTCGATTACGACCGCAAACTAAATGCGGATGATGACTTATTAAGAACCTAAAATTCTTTATATTTTAGTTTTATATAACCTGAACCGTAATTCTGCTTTCTTTCTACCATTTTTAATTAATACAAAGAAAAAAATTTAATGTCCATAATGTCCCTTTATACAGTGTGTATTAAAACGAATAGATACACTTAAATAAAACAAGTGCCAAACCCTGCCCACTGTGGTAGGGATTGAATTATTTTTGTTTGAGAATTTATAGGTTTTATTTTTATCGAATTCGTTTGTTTTGTTTTAATGCATTTCTGCAAATAAAAACTAAGTATTGTTTAAAATCCAATAAATTTCAGTTAATGGCGAAAATGTATTTCTTAAAAACTATACACATTTCCCTACGACAGCGTCGGAGCTACTGAACACAGTAGATCAAACTGCATGCCCTTGTATCTGGCTGCATGCCGCGCTGTTGCCATATGCTATTATTGTTTCCTAAAAGTGTTGTTTTTCTTATTTTTTAATATTAAAAGTAAGAAAATTAACTAAATCAAATAATTTTTGACATATTATTATTTTTTTTGTTATTTTTAAAGTTTCAAACAAATAAAATTGAACTATTTATTAAATAATTATAATCGTTCTCTTCTGATTTAAAACAACCTGGCAACTATGGTTCGTAATTACGAATGGCTTGGTTTAAACCACGCCCAATTAAAGTTTGTTTCTTTTTCTCTGATCAGAATATAATTTGTCATCCTTGTCTCGTACATTTAGATTATTTTTTTAAAATTTATATACATATAAAAGTTCAAATTTTACATTCCGCTTTTTTACATCAACAATTACATGTCTCTTTTAAAAAATAAATCAGTTTTTTTGGTTCTACGTTTTTTTTTTCTAAAAAATATTTACAACAATACTCACACTATAATATACTTTGTATGTCCAAAATATACAATATCTTAAAATTGAATTTTGATTTTAATTAAATTATTGTGACCTAGTAGGTATTCAAAAACGTGACGTACTTGTATTACAACTACATAAACATAACACTACAAAAACATTCGATTATCTTCTAGGCTGTAAAAATAATTATGACCAATCAGGTAAAGTTTTTTACATCCAATTTTGAAAAAAGACCCATTGGAGCAATAAAAAAATTTGATAACTACTGACACCTCTAAAGCTATCTTAAACTTCATACTTTGAATAATTGTTATTATAATAGTTAGTACGTTTTATGTATCGTTTGAAAATTAAAACTGTGCCTTGAAGATAAAATTGTGTATGCCCTTTATCTGTGCCAATCATGAAAAATTATACAAAATTTTAAAATTATTGTATTTTCTCAATACAAAAATACAAAAGTATTAAATAGTTTCTCAATGCCAATATTTCAAAAGTTTATATGAACATTGTACTGACCTTTTAATTTTACCGGCAGTAAACTAGATTTAACTTAATTTTGTAATTCAGTATTTAAACGGTTGTTAGTCCATTTTTAAGGGATACATTTCGATTTACACATAAAGATTCCCCAAGAATGGTTACTCTATTGTTTTATAGATGCTTTATACAAATATTTAAGATAAATCATTTTTAAATAATATTAAGTATTTTTCGTAGAAAAAGTAGAGTACGCAACTCGTCGATAAACTTTTCTAGACATTCACTTGCAATCTTGCTGATTAAAATTCGTGTTGATACATAATACCTAAAGGTACTATTTACAAATTTTAAAATTAATCGCACTTTATATTATAATAATAATAAAAACCTTTCTGGTGCAAAATATAGAATATAACAATATACAGTAGAATACACAAAAAGAGGTGCTTGTAAAAAGATTCTTCTACCCCACCTAATAATTATTAATAAACAATAAACTAATAAAAATAAAAATAAATAAATAAAAATATAGATAAATATATTATATTATCACAAACACATGTCAAACACGTATCTTATTTACAAGAACTTCCTGATATTTAATTTTAAAAGTTTTAATTCGATGGGTTGTAAATTGTTGTAAACAATATAGAATTTTTACTAAATTAGGATATTATAATAGTTATTTATGTTAAAATAAACTAGCATATTTTACATATTTAATTTTTACAAAGGGAAATATTTATAACCTGTTTTTCCCAAAATAAATTTTTTCTACTCTCGCCTTTAAAACGCCCTTTATCGTACATGTTTCCATGACACTAAGTGACCTTTTAAATACACATTGACAAGTTGTGGCTTTATGGCGCTTTAGTCACGGGCTGAAGTTAGCAACAATTTTTAGTCACGGGCTGAAGTTAGCAACAGGTGTTTAGTCACGGGCTGAAGTTAGTTTTAAGTTAGTTGACAGTTGTCAAATGTCATTCAATCGTTAAAATAAAGTGCCTTTCTTGTAAAATAATAGTAAATGTGAACATTATTTTATTATCTCAATACAAAAATTCAAAATTATTAAATAGTTTCTCAACGCCAATATTTGAAAAGTTTATATGAACATTGCACTGACTTTTTAATTTCTCCGGCAGTAAACTATAACTTAAATTCGGGCACGAACTTACTTTCACTGTGCAAAACTGTCAATTTTTAAGAAATACATTTTGATTTATAACCTTTATAATTGTGTTTATAAAATAAAAAAATGTGACATTTGACGGTGACACACAGTTTCCCCTATTGTTTCATAGATGGCGCTTTATACAAATTTTTGATTTAAATCATTTTAAGATAATAATAAGTATTTGCCGTAGAAAAAGTATATTATTATATTATTATGCACCTCGTTTATAAACTCATTAATTTAAATTTAATTCGTGTATAAAATGGCGTTTGTTAAACTTGATACATAATAATATTATGTATCAAGTTTAGTATATTATACTATAAAAGCTTTCAGGAATTATTATAGTAAATAATTATCTTTTAGACTTGCATATGAACAGTAGATGGTAAATGTTTAGATTAATTAATTTCTGACTACTGACTTAAAATAAAAAACAAAAATCTATTTTACAGTTCTAAGTGCAAATTTTTCATTTTTTATACAGGGTAGTCCAATTTATATCGTCAGAATTGAACCAGGCGATTTTTAATTGAGAAATTAATATAGCCGAATTTTGATTTTTCTTTGAAATACCGTTTTTTTTATAATACATTTTCAATACTTACTGTTTTTTCAATAAAATAAAAAATATTAATATTGTACCAAAACTAACATTGCATTGCACCCCATCTAAATTTTTTTATCTTTTATCTTGGCAGAGCGTATAAATATAACGAAGTGTTATCCAGAGGTACGATGCATGACGGCTTTATGCCCTTTTTTATATTAAACCACTTGACCCACAACACCGCACAGTCTTCCTTTATGTGAAAATATATTTTCTCCGCACTGCCATTACAACTATATCCTATATGAATTCCAATTAACATGCCCTTCTTAAAGTATACAAGCTTACAATGCTATCTAAAGATGTTCCTGGTGCAAATTAATAATATTTTAATTATACAGTTTTCAAGGAGTTTTAGAATAAAGTTGTGCTAATAAACTGTTATGAATATGCATGCATGTGTTGAGTGCCCTTAGGAAATCTTCAATATTAACATTTTACCAACCATGACTAACATTAATAATTAAAGTTTAATTATACATAGGTCAACACATATGTTAGTTTTGAGTTAGTCTTTTAACTGTAAATATTAATAATTGTATATTTAATTAGTAGATATAAATCGAAATAAAAATATAATAATTATTTACCCAATTATTTAGTGAAATCACCGGACCATATAAAAGTGGTCTGTCTATTCCTTGCGAAAATCTAAAACCTAAACCCTAAAAATTTCTAAAAAATATTAAATCTTGACTTTTAATGATTGTTATTATTAAAAAAAACTATTGACTGATTATAGGACAGGATATAGCAATTTTACTAAGAATTTTATAAATAAACGGGCTTTCCCATTTAAAATTACAAAGTTGATCTCACTTCATGTTGCATTTTGTTTAAAATATTCTTCATCGTATTATAAACGCTTTTAAAATTTTAAATCTATATATTTTATACTTATGCCTATTTATTTCGTTTAAAGTATTCTGTAGGCCTGATATGAGTTAGTACTCACGTGTAAGGTTTTTGACATTTTTCTCAAAATTACCTAATATGGATAAGCCGAGTTTTGGAATGCACCTCCTCATATGAAAAGGTGTAATTGTTGTATTTTGTTATGTCAAAATCCAAACTCAGATTGATTCATCAGTCACCTCAGGGATAAAATTTCAACAGTACATTTCTGTAATGACATGGATAACCACAAAGATTTTTTGTAAAATTCCATACCCCGGAAGTAAAGTTATATAACTTATAACTAATATAAATATTTAATCCCGGCGAATTCGCCATTTTTGCAAGTATTTAACGGATTTTAATGAAATTTGGTACCGTGTTTAGGACTTGAAACGGGACAGGAACAGAACAAATAAAAAAATTTTATATACAAGGTGTCTGAAAATCACTCGACCATATTCCAGGATTTCTAAAAAATTTTGATAAAATAAAACTTTTTGTTAAGCGTTCCTTATAAAAACCAACGAAATATTTATCTTGCTTTCTTAAATACATCTTGTCTTAAAAAAGTCATTGCGCTCCAAATTTTGGATGAAATAATTAACATTTACTTTTAAAAAAAATCTGGAATACCCACATTTTTCTGAATTTTTTCTTTTGTGAAATTTTATGGACCCCCACAAAATATTGGCCCCAGGGTCCCAAAATTTTAAATCCGGCCCTTTGTGTCCATAACAAAAACAAAATAAATTACAAAAAAAAGTGAATCACACCTACTGCCATGGCAGCACAGGTCAAAAGTCAGCTTAGAATACCTCGTCCAAAATCGCAAATAACTTTTTTAATATTGATTTTTTGAAAAATTGTCGGGGAAAAAAGATCTTGGTTTCACCAGTCCAGTGTTTTTGGAACACCCTTTATATAGATGACCCCTTAATTTTTCTTGGAAATACGCGAGTAAAGCTAGTATTATAATTACTAGTACGTGCAATTACAATTTTAGTAACTTACGAAGAAACTTGAATTGTTAACTTAACTATAATAAGTTAAAACAGTATATTTATTTTAAATTATGCTTTAGCATTTAATGTTCCAAGTTATATTTATTTCCAAAGTTAATATATCTTAGTTAAAGTAAAAAGATTATGCAAAAATTAATTAAAAATCAAACTTAACACAGCAAAAATTGAAAGGCATAACCGGTTAATATTGTGTAAACCTTTCAAATCTTAATTTTTACCAATATACCCCAAAAATTGTAACAGGGTTTTCTGAACATTAGCATTTTTTGAGTTAGTTACCTGTGATTTTTTTCGTTGCAAAGGTTGAAATATTTAAAAATTCTAATTTTTTTCTAAATGATTTGTCATATATAATTCTTTAATATTACGTCTTCTACCGCTAATTCTTCTTCTTTATGTCTAATTTTTAACTTTTATTTTACTGTAGTTTTTATATTATTGTTTCGAATTACCCTATAATTTTTTAGTTCTTCTTTTTATTTTTATTTAAACTCTTTCCTAAATCCTTCTTTTAACTTGCATAATTTTTGGAAGTTATACCACGAGTGCTTAAAATTACCGATAATTTTCATGAATGCGCAGTCGATATAATTTGTTACTTTGTAAAACAAGCTTGAATAAAAATTATCTGATTCATTTTTTGGCACAATCAGTATTTGGGGAGAATATTTTTCGAGTAAAGATAGCTACTAAAAACTTTAACAAAAATGTAACTGCAGTTGTATTAATTATCTTAACTTTTTACCGTATTTATTTTTCTTGACCCCCAAAACGATTTATTTTTGTAAGTTTTGTAGAAAAATTTAAAAAAAACTGGTTTTGAAGTTTTTAGCTTACGATACAAACAAACCGTTTTCATAGCAACGTGGTATTTTTACTTAATTATTATTTAATTAATTAATTTTTAAATTTTCACCTATTAAAAATGTTATATTATAAAATAATTAAAAGCTGTTAAACGTTTTTTTTTAAATCTTGTTACCATTAATTCAAATAAATAGTTCAAGTGTTATCCGCAAACTAAATTTTCCAATTTCGAAGATTACAAGCGTAAAAGGGGAATCAGCGTGTACCGAATCAATGCGCAAAGCTTAATAGCAAATTGATACCGACTGAAATCTATAATTATGCATAAATAATTTACAACTGCGTTATTCGACTGTGACATATCTATGTAAACAGCAGAAGCACAGAGTTGTGTTGTGTTGGTTAAATAAAGCAAGCCCAGATATATCCGTGAATATTGCCCGGCCAGCTTGATTTAAGTAATGCTTCTTTGGACTCAATCTATTTGCGCAGCTGTTGGCTCTGCCAAATTTATACGGGCTACAAAATTGTTTACCCAATATTTGATATAAACATGAATATAACTAAAAAGGGTGGTAACTACCCCTTAAACGTTAAACTCACACCTCAGTAACACTACAGTAGTGTATTTTTTTAGGAATAGGAAATCTTTTTGTAGACAAGTATTATTTGCTAAAATAAGAATAATTTTGATCCACTGTGTATATATTTTTTAATTTTTGTCGACAAATATTACCCTATGCAACACTGTTCTAATAATTTTTTCCATATAATTTTTAATATGTCACCAAGGTCAACATTATGTAATATTTTTTACAGACAAAATATTATTTGTACCATTCATTGGTTTATTACAATAATTTTATGTACTCCTATTGCATAATATTATTTTTTTTCTGCCTAACAACGTGAAAAATATACTCTTTATTCACGTGGTTAGGCATAAGTGATTGGCCGATTTTAATATTCACCGTGTTTTGAACCAATCGGGTCTTAAATTGGGAGAAGGGGACTGTAATAACATTTAAAGTTGGTAGACAGATGTTAGATTTTATCTATTTATTTTTTAAAATCATTTAATTATGTACTTATTGGAGTAGATATTGTATAGTATTATGCGCATTATTTCTGGTATAATATTATACTATTCTTCAACACCAATTTCATTTCCTAACTTGCCGGTGGGCGAAAGTTTAATTTGCCAGTTTAAGTAATAAAAGACAAGAGATAATTTTTTTTCTTATAAACAATAAAAATAATCTTTTGTCCCTTATTAGTTAAATTAAAAATACTGCATTTTAGCTTTGTAGGCAGAATAGCATTTTGCCACGAGCGGAAGTTGGGTTTAAGTTTAAATTGAAAAAAAGGTTAAAACTACTTTTTCTCTTATTAGTCGTACAATATACTATTGTGTTTTATAGTTAATATAAAGGGTTATTAACTTAAAATTAAAAAAATACAATTTATTAACTAACTTTACTCGATTTAAAATACAGAATTGCCATATATCAAACAATTAAGTCAATTACTATCTAGTCATTTACTAAAAGTTTTGTGCATACGGCCAGAAGTCTTATTAAAATTATATTTTTTAAATAAATATAATTTTTTGTAATTACCTAGTACCCAATATTAAAATTAATAATTAATATATTAACATTAAAATGAAATAGTCAAAATAAAGTAAATTTATTTAATATTATATTATATATAATATGTATACATTAAAGTGTTAAGTAAAGATTTGAAAATTGTATGTACACTTTTTTTGTTAGTTACTTTAAATCCCTGCAAATAAAATCGAGTCAAATTTTCTTTTCAAACACCATTTTAATTAATTATCTGGATTTAATTTGTAAAAATGTAAAGAAGTCATGTAATATTTATCCAACAATTTCGTTTGATCTATATTATTAAACAGAATGAATAGTGCCTCTTTCATTTTCCCAGTTAAATTATAATGCTGCAAGGCTACACTTTTTTACCGTTTAAGTGAATTTGGTGCTTAAAAATTTAAAACACAATTTCCTTTCGACCTAAGATTTTCAGAAGGGTATAAATTAAATCTTAAAAGGTGTTTTGATAAATTTTACAAATTTGGCTTTATAAAAAGTTCATACAACAGTTTATGAAATATTTAACAAGCTTTTATTAAGGATGGTGTCAAAACAGATTTACTTTTGACAGCTTTTGACGTTTGACATTATGGGTTATGTGCATTAATTTGTTTTTCTTACTACCTCGGCCGAAAATACGTTGTTTCGTCACCGATTCCACGGCAGAAAGTTTACGTTTGATGCATTGGTCAAATTTACGCTTGATGCATTGGAGTCGGGGACGAAACAACGTATTTACGAGTATATTACACTACAAGGGCTACGAAGGCTTCGCTCGTGCCGCAAATGTCGGGGCAGGCATCAATATGTTTCGATAAACACATTTAATTTTTTCCCGTATTTTCGGCCGGGTTGGGTTGGGTTGTATTTTCAGCCGGGTAGCAAGAAAAATAGTATACACTACACGGGCAGAAAGTGTGAGAGCCCTGAACTGCGCGCCATGATGCCCGAGGCGAATCTCACACTTTCTGCCCTTGTAGTGTAATATACTATTACAGTTACATAAATGCGATAGATGAAATCTATTTTATATAATTTCATAATGGTTGTACTGTAATAATTTATAATTTTTTCAATAATCTTTACACTCTTTCAGAAATCTTAACTTAGTTTAACTTTATAAGTCATGGTTATAGCAATTTCTCAGTTTACAATTTTGTGGAAAAAAATTTGTTCGTCATGTAACAAATCAAGTTATACTTTTGGGTTATAATTTTGTAAACAGGATGTAATAAAGCAATTCTGAGGGTTGATTTAAATTCTGCGCATCAAAAACCTTGGTCTAATTATAAGTTGTTTTCATTACAATAACAAAAGTTTATATTTAAAATTTAAATTTTTAATAACTACGATTTTTTAATTGCTAGAAATTTAAATATGAGATTTGTACACAAGCAGTTTCAGCCCAACAAATAAACAATGTAAAATTCCCATTCATTTTATGTAGAAATAATAAAACATTAATATGCAATTAAAAGTTTTATTTTAAACTTTGCCCATTTGCGCAATTTCAGAAACAATGTAACCGGAAAATTGTATTCAAAAACAAAACATTTGTGAAACTGACGATTTAGAAAAAGGAGTAGCAAATTTATTATTGCTATGAGATTTCAACTTTAGTTTGGGGTAACATATGTTTGATATCTTTCTTCTGATAATAAATGTGGCCACAGCTGAGCAAAATAGAGGCATATCATTTAATGCATATTTGATTTTAAAAATTCTCTTTTGTTACAAAATAAATGGTTTTAACCCCATAACTTTTATTGCGATGGGATGCATTTGGCCAAATATGGAAAATTAAATTTTGGAAATTTATTTTATTCATAATGCTCTTTATCTTTCTTGTACAGAATGGATTTCGATGATAAATTATACGATTTCCAAAGCTTTTATTAAAGCAATTTACTGCTTTTTTTTAGGTAGTTTTATGGGCTATCTTATCTAATGAAAATTTATAACTTTAATAAAACAAATTATATAAAATTCTAAAAATAAGGAAAATAGGAAAAACTTTTTTAATATGCGTTTTACGTAAAAAATTCATTGTTTACGAAAACTTCTGCTTGTTTAAAAAATGAGATTCTCCAAAAAAATTCAAATAAAGAAAACAAGAAAATACTTAAAAAAAGTATCTTTATTTAATATTTTTTTTTTAAATGTCGATGAAAATTTATGTTAAAATATAAAATGTTAAAAAAATATTTCATTTATTTATTTATTGTCTAAGTTCAATGTTAAATTAACATTTTTTATTTCGCATTTAGACTTTAATTTGAATTGAAAACGATTTTCTTTTATAAAATTTGTCTTTATAAATAATAAATAAATATATATAATTTTTAAAACACATAATAAAAAAGTTTTTTTTCTATTGGCAATAATCCAGTGTACGCACATTAAATTGGATAAAATTATTATGGTTAACAATATTAATATTCAAAAATTAACGTTTATTAATTATAAAACAATATTTAAGGAATATTATATTATTAATATAACTCCTTTTGTAGAGTAATAAATATAATGAAAATGAACATAATATAATTTTTACAATCCTCACTCCCATGGCCCTGCAGGCCTCTAATAACATATTATGTATCAAGTTTTATAAATGCCGAGTTTTATTAGGCACGAGCGAAGCTTACAAGTAGTTGTTTAATAAAAACGAGGGTCCAGAGAATTTTATAAAACGAGTTGCATATTGTAGTTTATTACAAAGAACACAAAGAAGAATTTTAAGCCAATTTTATTTTTTAAACATTTGACATCAGTCAAGTTTTAACGGATTTAACGTAACTTTGCCCCAATTTATAATAAAGTAGACTTCAGTCCGTGAATAAAATGCCCAAAAGCCCCTGTTGTTAACTTCAGTTCGTGACTAAAACGCTATGAAGTCATAGCTCGTCAATGTAGGAGTAGATAAAATTATTAAAGGCTAGAATTAGTGTCGATGATTGGCCGATTTGAACCAATAAAAAATTTCGAATTTTGTCAAACGGCTTTCACCCCACTTTCTTCTTGTGTAAAAATAAAATTTACTTTATAATCTAAAAATCATAACAACTTAAAGATAAAATGTTGTATGCAATTTGGCCCAGAATGTATTTTTGTGCTTTTCCCACAGAACATTACTCACTTATTGGCCTAACGACATAAACTACTATTAGGAAACAAAATATAAGTTAATAAACGCTTTTTATTAAAATTTTAGGATTATAATTTATTAGTATATTATTATATAATGCAGGCTATTTGTTTTTTAATTTTATTTTGTAAAATTTTAACATATTTTTTGGTAGGGTTTGTAATTTTTTTATTAAAATAAAATATTTTATCGAAAGTTTTGTGAAGGTAATATACAATTTTGTAAGCAATTTGTTAATTTCAAAGGTTACAGATTATTTTATTAATGTTTAACAAATTATTTCGTTAAAAAAGTATATGTGATTATGTGATTATTTATGACTTCAGCGTCTTTTATTTATGTTCCTGCTTACTTTATTCTAATTCGTAAGGTATTCGTAAGAACTGTCCAGTGTTTATAATATATTACCTAAAATCTGTTATTATTGTTATTCGGATTCCTAATACCTATTTAACGAGTGTGCAAAGTATCCAAAAAAAGATGCCATCACTGGTTTTTAAACTGAAATTAGGGGATACAGTAAAGTTGGTTAAATACATCAGTAAGTGTTGTGGTAGTACTGATAATTATATTGTAGCAAATTTCTTTATAATTTGATGATTTCAGAATGGTGTGTTATTTAATTATGTGTATTTTATTTTTATGTTCATTTATGTAGGTATGTGTAAATTTTTTTTGTTTAGGAAATGGATTAATAAAGCAAAAATTTAAATCAAAATTTACTGTGTATAAGCACTTTTTTAATTAAAAAAATAAAATGAAGTTAAATTTTTGCGGTACAACTACACCTTTTCCAGTTGATATTCAGAAAGTAGGAATTGTAATTCAGTTATTCCAGTTGATATTCAGATAGTAGGAATTGTAATTCAGCTATTCCAATTGATTTTAAGAGAGTAGCATATGTAATTCAGATAACACAATTGATTTTAAGAAAGTAGCAATTGTAATTCAGATAACACAATTGATTTTCAGAAACTTGCAATTGTAATTCAGAAAGTAGCAAATGTTTTTCAGATTAAATCAAATGTAATTCAGCCGCAGCAATTGTTTCAGGAACAGTGGGTTGCAAACAGTAAATCGATGATGAATGAAAGTACACGTTATCTTTATTAACTAAGTAAATGAAATATATATAAAGTACAAATGAACAAAATTCGGTCCCTACTTGCAATAAGTTGACAATTATGACTACTTAAATGGTGATAAATTTGTTTATTATTGTCAATTCCATGGAAACAAAGCAATATACAAAGAAATACATTAAATTGAGATTTTAGAAAATAAGTAAAATGAAGTATGAAAATGTTATCATTTGTTAATTTCTGAATTTCAATTGACATATTCTGAATTACAATTGTTAATGTCTGAATACTATTTGTAATTTCTGAATATCAATTGCTACTGTCTGAATATCATTTGCAATATCTGAATTACATCAGCTACTTTCTGAATATCATTTGAAATATCTGAATTACATTTGCTATTTTCTGAATTTCATTTGCAATATCTGAAAATCAATTGCTGCTTTCTGAATATCAATTGCTACTTTCTAAATATCAACTGGAAAAGGTGTAGTAATAACTATTTAATAACTCTTATAATAAAAATAATGATAATGATAATGATAACGATAATGATAATGATAACGAAAATGATATAGACAACGATAACGATAATACCGCTTTCGCGGTCAAGAAGTGTGCACATTTCGATATAATATACTGTAATGTGCACATGTCATAACTTCTTGTCCGCAAAAGTAGATATTTTGTTCTTAGATTTATTTAATATTAAAGTTAAAATTTTATTTAATTTTTTAGACTTGGAAATAATAATTCGATAGGTAGAAAGGCAAATAACTTCAAACTTTATTTTTTTTAAATACTCACTATTTTAAAAGGTATGTGAATTATTAATAAATTGTATTTTTGGTTGGTTTCTTATGTAATGTTAATAAGTTAATATAGATAATTATTTATTATCACTAGGGATGGGATTTTAGTTATTTTACCTTTTTTCAACCGATGTAACTATTTGAAAACCAATAATGCCAAAATGTGTTTTAAAAGATTTTTTTTTATATGAACCTAACTTGTTTTCACCTTTTTTACCTTTTTTGGAGGTTTTTGCTTTAAACTAACTTTTTTATACTTTTGTTACCTATTTTTTTAACTTGTTTTCACCTTTTTTACCTTTTTTGGAGGTTTTTGCTTTAAACTACCTTTTTATACTTTTGTTACATATTTTTTAATTTTTTAGTTTATTTAGTATTTGTTATCTATTTTTACGTATTTTTACTTATTTTATTTTTTGTGTTTTTTTAAAATTTTCCGCCAATATTTTATCCAGGGTGTGAATTTTTTCTTATAGTCACAGACTGTAACAGTAACTTTCTTTACAGTTAACTTCTTTGTAGTGAGCTTATGTTCTGTCATAGAACTTCCGTATAGTGAGTGTCACTCAGTGAAACACAGTTTATTGCATGGAAATAGTTGATTATGGGTATGTTCTGTGTTTGGGTATGCGGCTAAACAAAATTATAAACGAAACTTGAACTTGTTTTTTTTTACCTAAAATGCGGATTTTTAAACCTAAAATGCTTTTTTTAGTACCTTTTTAGTTACCTATTTTTAAGTTTTTAGTACCTAAATATCCCATCTTTAATTATCACCTTCAGCTAAAATCGATGTCATTTAACCGTACTTGAAACAGCCGGACTACTTTAACCTTTTAGTTCTACAACCTACAAATCGAAATTCGTGGTAAATCCTAATAAGTAAACTTAATGGGCGTTGAAGTAAATTCTTCGATCAGCGTCGATTAAACCGGATTATTCGCTAATAAAATCCATACACGCGCCACGTAAAAGCGTTCTCGTGTCGCGCCGCATATTGGTTTACTAATATGCTAAGTATCGTGTATTTTGTTGCAGGGTTTGGTGCTAAACCACAATATGTCTGGTCGCATCATCCACAGTAACCAAAGTTTGGTGTTACAAAAGGTTACGAGGCAAAGTGCAGGGCGCTACAGGTGCTCCGTTGTCAACAGCGAGGGGGAGACTGTCAGCGACGAGCTCGACTTCAGGGTTCAATGTAAGTCTTTGTTTCGTTTTTTGTTTTTCGTGTTTATTGTTACTTTTAAGCCTTCTTGTGTTACTCTTTAATTTTTTTCAGTTGAAACAAGAGCGCTTTCCTTTCAAGCAGTTTTGCATTAAAGCACTTTTTCATTTAGCATAATTAAAATACTTCACGGAACTGAGTTTCCCGGCTACTAAATCTTTAAAACAGCATTATAATTAAATTTTTTTCTGCACGTGTACAAATGTTTACTAAAAACTTTTATTTAAATAAAAACGCTATAATTAAAGTTTATTCTAAAAAAAGTACTATTAGTTTAAAATGTTAGTTATGTTTAAACTTTAATAGTAATATTTTTAAACCCAGCATTAATAATTAAATAGTGTTTATTAGCTCCAAGTTTTAAAAATGGCGAATGCGCAAAAATCAGAATACGGGTCATTACACTTTTTAGCCCATCTACCTCGCTTAAAAAGTCTCTTATTTTTTAGTTTTAATGTCGTAGTGATAGCTATTTTTTACTTAAACATTGCATTAATTAAGAAATTACTAAAAATATCAGTTCACTAAGTAAATTAAACACATCCAAAGCAATCGAATCAAATATAAAATATTATTATAAATTAAATGAAATAATTTTTATAACCATTTATGTAGGTGTTACAAAAATTAATTTAATCTTCCGTAAATCTGTTTTTTCTTTAAATTTTATGCAACAATGGCGCTTTATTCATTTTAAATAAGCAAAAACTCTGTTTACGACATTTTAGATGCATGTGATTCCTGAAGGTCAGTTAGAATTTATATGCAGATGAGAGTGTTGCTGTTTTATAATTCAAAAGTTTAAGTTTATTAATTTGCTATTTAAAAACCTATCCACTGTGAAGTGTAATATCTCAGTAAGTAGATTTTTTTTATAAATATTTTATGTATGTACAATTGTATTTTTTTTAAATATTAAGGTGTCAAAAGGTACAATAACTTATTTCAAATATACAAAGGGATGTTTAAAAAAACATACGAAATCCTAACCTCCGTGAAGCTATCTTCCGTGAAGCTCTAATATTCAAAATGTATGATTTCTTAAAATTTTTGCATTAGGGCAGAACCACTTATGTTATGTTATTACTAGACCTGGCGGCTTCCCAAAAACCCCATTCTAGACTAACAGTGACACAACCAAAAATAAAAAATAATCATTTTCACTTGGGGGACATCTCAATATATTCACCCATATGTATAATAAATATTCCAAATAAAATAAAATCATATATTAATTATAATTTATTGATAAAATAAAAATCATAGCCCATAACATACAGGGTTGAACCCATTTTTCTTGATGGTAACCTGACAGGAGAAACGTATTTTAAATAACTTAAATATGTGGTTTATGGGTCATTTTTAAAATTCTTGTATTTACATTTAAAGAAAAAAAAAGTAAAAACAAAAAAGTAATCTATAAACTTGTTTTTTTAATTTTGTTTATTTAGGGGTGTTTTTAAGACACTAAAACACCTAAAAGTGAGCAGTTCGATTTTTTTAAATAAGCCCTTCAAAAAGAAAAAAATGGTCCCCTGGGTCATAAATTTACTAAAATTTTAAAAACTTATATAAAAATGCTCATTTTGAAAATATATTTTTTTGCTTGCTAATAGTCCTTTTAAAGTTTTATTTACACTAGGATTTGTTTAAAAAAAGAACATATATTTATTATTTATAAAAAAATGTTGAGTACAAAACTAAGTAAAAAAAAACTATGTTCTATTTCTCAACTTTCTTACATAAGTATTTTTAATATATTTTCTGTATTTAAAAAATATCCATTTAAAAAAGTGAGTTAAAGAAATTTTCTTTTAATGCGTATTAAAAACGTTTTTTTTGTCGATTTTTTATCTGGGCCCAACTTGCCCAATTTAACGAGCAATAAATTAAAAAAAAGTTTTAGTTATTAGTAATCATAATAAAATAATAATAAAAAGTCAATATTAACCTTCCGGCGGGCGCAACCGATCTAAGAGATACACCAGTTAAAAAATTGCACGCGAACGCACTGTTTTTATAGGCATAACTACCCGCCCTTTAGTAGATTCATATTTTTAGGACTTCTACCGATATGTCTACTGCAGTTTGTGTTTAATCTCCTTGTAAGGTGGTGGCAGGCATTTTGATCTGCTAGATACAGTGCGCCCGATTGCGTTATAATTTAATATTTACAAATTTTTAACTTTTTATGAACGTAAGCATTGATTTATAACTTTTTGTATACATTTTTACTTAAATTTATACTATGATAGTTCAGCAAGAAGAACAACCACCTAAAAACGAAAGATGTTTACCCTGTACTTCAGAATCAGGTATTAGACCGCTTTCTAAATAAAGTGCAAAAAATGTCAAAAAGCACTTACAACTTGCAATTTTCGTAAGCACTTCATGTTTGGATAAAACTGTTATTACTAAATCTAATGAGGAGTTTTAATAATTATTCATAATTATTTGTTTTGATATACAATATTTGTATAAAATACCTATTTTGTTTAGTTTTCGTTACAAAAAAACTGTTTTATTTTATTTTCGAAATTTATGCATAAATACATGTATGTTTTAATTTTATGTTATTTATTAAAAGTTTTAAAAACGTTGTTATTTATTTATTTGGTAAAAATATAAAAAAAAACACTTTAGTATGCATATCTGAAAATTTCTTTTGTCTTTACAAAAATAAGTTATATTTGATTTTATTTGCGCATTTTATGTATGTATAGTATTTTATAAGTTAGTATATAGTCTTAAAAAAAGAAGTGTTAATTATTTATTTGGTAAAAAATATTAAAAAGCACTTTAATAAGCCTATCTGAAAATTGAATCTGTCAGATCACTGCGCCCGAACTCGTTCACAAAAGACGTGCGCCCGCCGGAAGGTTAACATTGTTTCGTTGAACTACCAAATATTTTTTTCCAGCTTCTTTGAGGCAAAATACATTGACTAGGAAAATTACTATTAAAAAGGTAGAGGATATTATTTTAAATTGGCTACGTACTGTCAAAAACAAAAAAGGTGGAAGGTCGAAAAAAAAAGTTTTTAAAACTTTCCCATAAGTTTATTATTATTTCAAAAATATATTATAATTTATTTCTTTGGAATTGTCCCCTGGGTCCCATAACTTTCCCCTGAGTCACACAATATGTGATCCAGGAGACGTGTGACCCAGGGCAAAAATGTATGTTTTTAGTACATAACCTCTTTAGTGTTTTAAAGATAAAAATTTGTATTTTTGCCCTTAAAACCATTACTATAGGATACTTAGTATTACTTACTATCGAGAATCAAACAAAGTCTAACTGGTACCTTTACTAATTTTTGTTACTGTGACACAGGAGAATGCACAGTTTTGCCACGCTGGTAGAAAAAATACAAAAAAATGTATTGTGGCTTCAATATAACACCATTTCCTACTAAAATCCGTTACCAAATACATTGCCGCAAGGGGGCAGCACCAAAAAATTTGCGCTCAATTCAATAGGTAATTTGTAAAAGCTGTGACCCAGGAGACGTGACCTAAGGGACCAAATTTAAGGGACAAACTTTAGGGGTTATTTCAACCACTTATATTACCACATATGGGCTTTTTCTGTAATATTTGAAATATATTCTCAACTATTTAAAAAAAAGGAGGATGTTATTTTACTCTAAGATGTTTAAATAGCATTAAGTAGTGAATATTATTTTTCTGTACTGTTGGGGAAAGTTAATTTTTTTTATAGGTTTAAATTTATAATTTTACAATTTTGCTAATATATAGTTGCTAAAAATACTTAAACCAATTGATTTGGCTTAGTAAAGTTCCAAATGGCGTTAAACTCAATTTTTTATAAAATATTTGAGTTGAAATTTGAAAATAACTCTTATACTTTAGTAGTCGATATTGTTGAAGGCGATAACTACAAAAATAACAAAAATTCTTTGGCGTAAACGTCTTTTTATAGCCCGCGGGCGTTATTATGACCCAGCGGGCTATAATGAAACGTCAAAAATTAAAAACAACAATGTTACACCATTTGATATATTCGAAGTAAGTTTTTTCGTATAAAGATTTTGATTTTCCGGCAGCAGGCCGCAATTTTTCGCCTTTTCAGCTGCTTCCTCAATTTCATTCATTTTTAAACTTTAAAACTGACTGATGTCAGTTGACATTATAATATGACAATTATAACAAAAATTCTTTGACGTAAACGTTTTTAAAAACAATAATATATTAAAAATAATAATATATTAATCGTGCATAAAGTTTTGTATGCATTGCTGGCATAACTGGTTTTTATGGTCCTACGACGCTTTTCTAGCCCTCGCGCTGACGCGCTCGTTCTCGAAATAGCGCCTCGGACCATAAAAACCTTATTATGCCCTTAATACATAAATAACTATAAAATCTATTTAATGTTCCAGATTTTAGATATTTTTTGGTAAATGGCTCTGAATTATCCGGCCAAATCTTTAGATTTGAATTCCCTAGATTTTGTTATGTTGGACCACCCTGTATAATTCTATACTGTTAATACTTTACGCTTAGTTCTTTTGTTATAGGATTTTATAACAATTTGGTTAAACCCATTGTTATGGGACAATCAAAAATAATAATATTTGTTATAATATTTTAATCCAATGTGCAGCTACTTAAGTAGTTATTTTATGCTAGTAAGCAAATATTAAAAGTTAAGAATTTTGGTAGTTATTTCCTATTAAAATGTTAAAAACAAAAAATAAAATATATTAGCATTAACCCATTAATTCGACATTTTTTAATATTTCGCCACGATTTCAAATACTATGTATTTGACAATATTTCCTTTACGACCCTGAGGCGTTTTGCTTAATAACTTTCATCGTTTACGATCAACATCAAGAATTTCTAATCTGTATAAGCTGCATAAATTCGCAGAAACATGTTAAATCACACCAACACTAATTAATAAATTTCCGCGGGCTTCTTAATTATTTCTGTATAATTAACTACGAATATAGGGTGAGTAGAAAAGTAAATACAATTTATAATATTTGATGAAATGATAAGTATTCAAAAATTGCCATGTAAAATTTTCTTTAGTTAAATATTTCACGAAGAGTAATAAAATTTATATTTTGGATTTTTCAAAGTATTTTTATTTTAAAATCAATTAACCGAAAATTGAAAAAAATAGAATTACATTTTAACTTTCTTTAATATGTTGTGCTCTACAAAATAAAGTGGAATTTAAAGAACTATACCCAGGCAATTATTTTCAAGAGCTGGTTGCGAAACTTAAACAAACGGGATCTGTTTTGCAATCGAAAAAGAAACCAACCTAGGATACTCAATACTATATTAAAATTCCTCGTCAGTTTGTTGTATATTCCACAATATGTCTGTTAGGTTAGGAAGGTGTTGAAACATCACCAATTCCACCCATTTAAAATGCATATCACACAAGAACTTGGTGATGATGAAGCAGACAGGGGTTAGGAATTTTGTGAGATCATCACCATTAAGTGTACTTTTTATTTAAATGGAAATCTTAACAAACAAAATTGTCATTATTGGAGCAATAAAATCAAAGAAAAACATATCCAGTATTCTGAAAAACTGAATGTGTGGGCAGGATTTTTGGGAGATTATATTTATAAATGAACTTTAAAATCAAAGAGAAAAAGATAATTTTTTTGATAAGATGGGACACCATCTCATTATGTAGTAGCTGTTAGACCTTGTCAGGATCAAAATTATCCAGATTGGATTGGTTGAAAAGGATTAATATAATGGCATTACAGATATCCAGATCTTACACCATTAGACTTTTTCTTCACATATGTGGTCTACAAAACTCAGACTCATTCTATTGATGATCTGAGACATTAAATAGTTCAAGAACTTTGAGCTTTTCCACGACAAACATTGCAAAATGTTTGGGAATATACTGTACTATTGCTTACAATATAATGGGAGTAATTTGGAGCCAAAAATTAAAATATTTTGTATATTGTTGAACAATTTGTTTATTTCTGCTTTTTGAGTTTATTATACTTTTTTTTAAATTATTTTGCGTTCTTCAGTTTTTTTACTAATGTTTGAAATAGAAATAAATTATTATAAAACTTATTTTGCGCACTTCTCAAAAAATTAAACTATTAAAAAATATTTTATCTATTTTGCCTACATAATGACTTCATTATAACACCGATTTCGGTACTGTAATGATATATTTCATCCCACCCAAAATTTTGATTTTATAGGTTGGCTATACTTTAAACAGCATAATATTTTGCATATTGGTTATAATATTTTTATGATTTTTTTTGTACTACGAGACTTTTCTGGCAATAAATTTTGTTTAACACCAAAGAAAATCCTTTTTTACTTTTTTAACATTAACAGCCGCTTATTGTAAATAAGTAAATTAAGGACGGCATGGCGAATCGATTTTGACATTAACTGTCAAACCAATGACTGTGATTCCAACTATCTAAAGTAAAATTCGACCAAATTAAATTTAAGGTATAAAATTATTTTTTTAAAGAATTTTTGCAAATAGATAAAATAACATAAAGAACTCATGTCATAAGACCTTTTGACGTCTTATCACATTAGTTCTTTAATATGCTATTGTTTGGTACTGTTAAATAGGAATTTTCACATATTCAAGAAACGATTTACTCGTTTTAAATAGACACCAAGTGTGCTATGAAAGCACATACATCCCTATTATATAATATATTACTAAAATTTTAAAATATATGTTTATTATTTTAGAAGAAGGAAATATAAGCCATGAAATGGGCAATTCGGGATAATGTGCTGTATATATTTAGCCGCAGAAATGTTTATGGTCTATCAATAGGTAATTATGGGAAAGTTTAATGCTTTATCTTAAACCTGCCTTTGTTAGGACTTTCATACTTATTTAAACTTTGCGAATGGGCGAAGAGTATTTTGAATTTTTAAATCAATACTAATTAACATACCGCTTTATTTAAATGGAACGAACTAATTAGAACTTTATAATACAGGAAATTTATGAAATAAATCCCCTACCAAACTTTAAAACTTTTTCTGAAGAGTTTTTTAACAAAAAAAATCAATTGGGTAAAACAATTAATTTCGGATTTAAGGGACGATTATAAAAAACATTTTATGTGAAACGAACTGTTGGTAAAGAAGTAAATCACTGCGATTTAATAACTCGGCATATTATTAATGTTTTAAAGATAAATTTAACGGTACATTGCAAACTTTTGAGCAAGGTCTGTAATAAAGGTTTTTAATTATCTCGAATGAAAAAACGGCTACAAAAAATGCAAAGAAGGGCCGACTTGATCAGAATACCAAAGGTCCAAGCAAAAACCATTTTAAATATAAATACAGGCCTAAAATTACCCAGGATTTTTTGTTTGCTAAAGTCAAGTACAAGATTATTTGATAATAAAAAGTTTTTTATATTTTCTTTTCACAGCAATACATAAAGAATTTTAAATTGCTTGTATAAAAGGTGTCTAATACAACAACAGGGTATAAAATTTATAAAAACAGTTTTTTGGGGTTTAGTTGGATTCCAAAAGTTACCATTATTTTACTCAATTAGGTATTCTTTGCAAAATGTTGCAAAACATGCAAGTATTAAAATTTGTATAGATATATTTTTGTTAATCTAAAACTTTAAACGAGTTTCATTCTTAATTTAGCTATGGATCCTAATTAAACTTTAAAAACATAAATTATACGCATTCAATAAGTTTATTTCCTTAAAAATCTTGTTTTTAATAAAATAAAATCGTTTTTAAACAAAATTGGAAAACTTTTTAAATTTAAAGTGATGTACCTAACATGAATAATTTTTAAATTAAAAAAAGCTCACAAAATTTTGTAGATTTATCTTAATTGTCAAAATGGCACTCCTGACTACTTAAATAAATTTTTTCTACTCCCACCTTTAAAACGCCCTTTATCGTACATGTTTCCATGACACTAAGTGACCTTTTAAATACAAAATGTGGCTTTAGTCACGGCCTGAAGTTAGCAACAGGTTTTTGGTCACGGACTGAAGTAAGTTTTAAGTTAGTTGACAGTTGTTAAATGTCATACAATCGTTAAAATAAAGTGCCTTTCTTGTAAAATAATACTAAATGTGAAAATTATTTTATTACCTCAATACAAAAATACAACAGTATTAAATAGTTTCTTAACGCCAATATTTGAAAAGTTTATATGAACATTGTACTGACATTTTAATTTTGGCGGCAGTAAACTATAAATTAAATTCGGGCAGGGACTACACTGTAAAGTGTTCATAAAACATTTTCTTAACTTTCACTGTGAAAAACTGTCAATTTTTAAGAAATACATTTCGATTTATAACCTTTATAATTGTGTTTATAAAATGAAAAAATTTGACATTTGACGGTGACACACAGATTCTCCTATTGTTTCATAGATGGCGCTCGATACAAATTTTTAATTTAAATCATTTTAAGATAATAATAAGTATTTGTCGTAGAAACAGTGTAGTATGCACCTCGTTTATAAACTTTTCTATACACTTATTAATTTAAGCACTCGCTCGCAAGCTGTGGCTGTGGAGTTTTAGTCACGGGCTAAACTTAGCTTTATTATACATTGAAAAAAGAGAGGTTAAATTCGGGTAATAGTTGACAGATGTCAAATTTTTAACAAATAAAATTGGCTTTAAAGTATGTTTTGTGTTCGTTGTAGATTAAGTATAGTATGCAACTCGTTTATAAGCTTCTCTAGACACTACTTTTTAATTAAACACTCGCTCGCATTCCTTACTTGTACCTAATTAAACTCGTAACTAATATGGCGGTTATATAGCTTAATATACTATTATCTACTATAGCATAATATTAGTTTTTTTACGTATATAATGATAAAAATTATAAATTCCCTGCCTAACGAAAATAATAAACTCGCTATTATTTAAACCAATCACGTTTTAAATTGGTCAGGCGACTATAATAATATTTCAAATTAATAAAAAGTGAGGTTAACTATTTGACAGATGTCAGATCCTATTTATTTATTTTAAAAAATCATTTAATTACCCATTTGTTGCAGTAAATAATAGTATATTAAAGAACCAATGTCATAAAACGTCATTTTATATCTGTAGTGGACGAGTGCGACAAAAGGTGTTATGACCCTAGTTCTTTATGCTATTTTATCTATTTGCAAAAATTCTATAAAACAAATTAATTTTATACGGTATATTTAATTTGGTAGAATTTTACTTCGATTCGCCATGTCGTCCTTAATTTATTTACTTACAATAAGCGGCTGTTAATGTTAAAAAGGAAAAAAAGGATTTTCTTTGGAGTTAAATAAAATTTATTGCCAGAAATGTCTCGTAGGTATAATGAAAAATCATAAAAATATTATCACCAATATGCAAAATATTATTTTACCACTATGCTGTTTAAAGTAGACATATAAAATCAAAATTTTGGGTGGGGTAAAGTACTTACAGCACCGAAAGCGTTGTTACAATGAAGTCATTATAAACGCAAAATAGATAAAGTATTGTATTACACCCGAGATTATACGCATTATCTCTCGTATACTATAATACTATTATACGGTTTTAAATAAAAAAAACAATGACACTGTTTCAAAAAAAAAATTGTCGAATTTTGGGTAGTTTGCAATATTTTTTATAAGTCAACAATATTTTCGTTATAATTTTTTTATTCAAAAAATATTACTATTTAAACTATTTTTAAATTTCCTGATTTTAAGATTGAATTTCTTAAAGACGACCTTTACAAATTAATACAAAAGTTTATCTTCATGCTATTTAATATGCGGTTCCATAAATAACATAGTTACATTCATGTATTTTCAGTAAATAGCAAATTTTACAATAGATGCATAAAATCTATACAAGAGTCAAAATTATGTAGGTAATATTGAAGTGCAATTTATTAGGATGATCAAAGTTTAATTAACAAAAGCGAAATAGAAATTAGACTCATGCATCAAATGAGAAAATTCGTATAATAATTGGGTAGACGTAGTGTATCTTGCAGAGACGTACTGAGTGCAAGACAAACTAAGGGCGCTAAAGATAAAATCAATAAAATGTTTTCGTTGAATTGAGTCCTTAATAGGTCAATAAATTATTGGGTACTTAACGAATCAATAAAAAAATCGCTCTAGCGAGCAAAAAATTGATTCTAATTTTGATGAAAAAAGAAGATATGCTTGATCAATTGAAGGGGTTAAAATAAAAAGGGTATAAGTAACATTTTCATTGTTTGGAGATTTTTGAAGTTAAAGTTATGTTACCATAAAAAAGTGAAGAATTTTGTTTAGTAATGTTTTAAATCATTTTAAATAAACAATGAATAGCTGAATTTTAGTTCTGATTTCGATACGTCGGAACCTTATCTTTCACAAAACGAACTTATCTCCTAAATTAAAGAAATTGCACTTATACCCTTTCTATTCTAACCCCTTCAATTGGAACAAAGGTGATTTATATCTTGAAAATTATACCATTATATTTTTGGTAACCCTTATGATTCGATGTCGTAGATTATAGCTGAAAAGTATAATGGTTGAAGGTATCTTGCTAGCTGTTTTCTCGCAAAAACCGTTTTTGATGTAGAACGATTTTCTCGTAAGTAATATCATAAGGACATCTAATTTTTCCGAAAAAACACGTTGCTAAGTATTATTTAACAAGAAGCATGAGTTCAACATAAATCCGAGTCGAAGACGAGGATTTTTTCACCTGCACGAATGCATTTTGTTAAAAAATATTACTTAGCATTGTGTTTTTCGATTTTTTTCACAGGAAAAATCAGATGCCCGAATGGTATTTGACAAGACTATTTCATGAGTAACATTTATTCTGCATACTCATAGCTTACAAAACATACTACCTATTATACAATAATACATAATAAATATGTAGGTATTAATTTAAAAACTGAAAAATAGGTAATTTATTTATTCACAAAATACTACAAACTTAATTATTTATGGTACAATTAAAATATAAATTGCAATTTTTCGTGACAACAGCTCGTGGGTTGAGTATTATAATGTTCTAACAGCACTTTTGGCACGAAATCGGCTTTTTTAATAAAAAAATAGTACATAAAATTTCTGTTCTATGTATATAAAAATGCCTGTTTAATTTAATACACAAACTAAAAAAAAAGCATTATTAAATTGTTCTATCGCACTTATTTAAAAAACGGTTTAAAATTATAATATCCTAACATACCAACCAATGAGAGAAGAGAATTTTGATCTGTTAGAACCATATAATTTTTGCTGTTTCAGTTTTGTATGCAAGTAATAATCACGTGGTTGTGCGGTGCAATTTAAAAGAAAAAAGAATACGTAGGTATGTTCTTATTTAAGGGATACTTCTTAGAACCCTAAAGTTTTGGAATTCTTTAGAAATAAAAACTTTTAGATTTAAAGAATTTTGTATGCTGTTAGAACAAAATCTGATGTTTTGTGTAAAATTTTTGTTTTCAATAAAAAAAAATGTTCTATCAAAAATTGTTTATTTTGTAAAACCCAGTATTGGAAGAAATAACTTCAAATAGGGACAATACATTTTTTAATTAATAAGGATATGAGTCCAAAACCAGTACTTAAAATTATAAAAATCTTTACAAACGGTATTAGAATGAGCCTGGAATATTTAATCGCCATTCCCCAACAATTTCATTTTGGATTTATAGAACAATATAATACTCAACCCACAGCTACTGTTAAGTTTTGCCGCGGCTAAACTCGAAAAAACTGCTGACAGGTGCTGTCATACAGTTTTTCCACCTAGAAACCATTTGTAATTCAAAATTAAAAATTAAGAATATTAAATAGTACGGTTCTGGTTAGCGTATAGCAGTGAAGACGTTGTTAGTATAGACACATAAGGTAGGGATAAATTGCGATGATTAGCTAGCTATCCTTTGTATTTGAGGTACAAAAGAGCCAGTTCCCATCAAACCACAGGTAAAGTGCCAATATTCAATTTACAAACTTCAATGAATATCAAAACGTCAGCATCGCGACTGGAACAAATTGCAGCATTAACTTTAAATTGGGACGGCGGTATGCTACCGTGAAATATATTAACACTGCTTGTAGATTACTTTTTGAATATTAAGACTTGGGAAACGACTACTCGCTACGTATAAATCATTCAGCCAAATAGTTATTTCCTCGGAGTGGAGTTGTAATGCATTATTATGCTTAAAATTTATCGCAACGCTCATGATACGACCAAAAAGTAAGCCACCAGCTGAATTATGTCTGTGTGTTTCGATAATGTTTATTTGCGCCTACGTCTTTGCATGCTGACAGAATTTTAATATTTTAAAATTAAATTAAAAATTGTATTGTATTTTTTATCTGTTGAAGTTTAATTCATAATATTTAATAGGTCGCATTAAGAACCTAAAGCATAATCATGCTTATAAAATTTTAATCCCGGCGCATTCACCATTTTTGCAAAAAATATTACAAATAATTCGTTTACGTAATATTTTTGCAAAAATGACGAATGCGCCGGGATTAAAATTAATATTAATTATTATAGTATATTATATATTATTAATAATAATAATAATAATATTATATATTATTAATTACACTGTAGGAAGGTGAAAATATCAAAGCTAAACGCTCGGACACGTAAACTTAATTTTTGGTCGTAGATTACAAATCCGTGCTTGGTTTAGCTGTATCAGGTCAAATTTCAAAGATATTGAAAACACCGTGTATAAATTTAAACACCCTGTATAAATTTTTAAAACATCATGGCTGGACCTACACATCAGTTCAAAATTAAAAAAAAGTTAATTGATCAAAAGGAACACGTTTCCTTCAGCGTTTATCTTAGATAATTTAGGAAATTTAAAATGTTTTTTGCTAATTTTTTTTTATTGAGTATAATTGAGGATATTTTATTAAATAAGTTCGACACGAAAAGAACCCTTGCCATTTCTAAATTCAATGGCAATTTTCAAAATAATAAAAATTCAATTTTTATTTTATCACGGTTGGTCAATTGTTTTTGGAGATATGATATTTTAAATTTTCATGATTATAACGATTTTGCCAATATATCATTGATTATAACTTTGGTTCCAATTGAGCGATTCCGAGGAACGACCAATAATTTTTCTTTTATTTTAATTTTTTTTTGTTTTTAATCTATAAGCGAATACAAGTTTTTTATCTAATATATTAGATCGTGACTATCGAAAAATTAATAATTTTTTCGGAATTTTTAATTTTAATAATTTTGATTTTTTCCACTTTTGATCATTTTGTAATATCAAAAATGATTGGTTTTATTAATTCTTTTTATATTTAGCCCTTTTAACTATTAAAATCGTTTAATAAAATATTATTAATAATTATTATTTTAAGATTGAAAATTATTTTTTTAAACAATTTTAAAGGATTAAAAAAATCATTTTTGATATTACAAAATGTCCGAAAGTGGAAAAAATCGAAATTATTAAAATTTAAAATTCAAAAAAAAAAATATTTTTCGATTGCCACGATCTAATATACGAGTAGATAAAAAAAATTGTATATATCCGAACAAACACTTTATTATCACGAAAAAACGCAGTGTCAGTGTCGCACCCGTTACAATGGAAATACCCTATTGCAGTTTTCAATTGTTTGCAATGACACTACTTAATTTTTTGATATTGTTTACAATGACACGTTTGATGGCTTCATTTGTTTTTTTCTGCCCCCACTCATTGATATATCATGGCCAACTTTTGGATTTTGGATTGGATTTTTTCATAAAAAATAGGAAAAATGATTTTAATTTACATTTACATAATTTGTCTTTGAATATTATTTAAAAAATATTAAATGATTTTTCCTGTGAAATTTTTACTTTCATTTATTTTTTTAAATAATAATCAAACAAAAATGATACATCGTTGTAAAAGTTTTTCGTATTTTGGATTATTTAGAAAAATCAATGTTGGCTATGATATCTTCAAAACTAGTGGGCTTAGAAAAAAAACAAATAATGTTTCATTTTATAAAATTTCAAAATTTTAAGTTTTAAATTGATTGCTGCAATAGTGAAAATGTTATAAAGGCTTTTTTAAATTGGACTTTTTCACTTTTTTCAGGATATTTCAGAATCTATTGGGCAAAAAAAAAATACAAATTGTATGAAAATGTAGATAAACGTTACCATGTTAAACTTACGTTTTTCCAAATTTTACAGAAATAAAGAATTTATAATGATTTTTTTATTTTGACAGGTTTTAATTTTTTTTCCAAATTATATGAGAACCCCAATTTTATTTCAAATTTTTTAAAAGCCATTTAAAAAGACCTGTAGATATATTTTTTTATTTTATTTTTTCAACAAAATAAAGTTGCCATTAAACATGAATATATAAATACAATACAATATCTGGTAAATTACCTCCTTGGCTTCTTTGACAGGATACCATTCTTTTACCATGTTTACTAAATAGATTTTACTACATTTTTACATAAATTTATCCCAATTGTACCAATAGCCCGTCGAAAATTCTCTTTTAACATTCTTTGCTCTTCAAATTACCTCAAAGAAAAAATCTAAGGGGTGTTAAGTCGCAAGATCTCGGTGGCCAATTGATGTCGCCATAAAAGAAACTATCAATTATGATTTATTTATGTGCTCAGAAAATTCAAAATGCATTTATTTAATTTATTTAATTATTAATTATTAATTATTAATTATTAATTATTAATTATTAATTATTAATTATTAATTATTAATTATTAATTATTAATTATTAATTATTAATTATTAATTATTAATTATTAATTATTAATTATTAATTATTAATTATTAATTATTAATTATTAATTATTAATTATTAATTATTAATTATTAATTATTAATTATTAATTATTAATTATTAATTATTAATTATTAATTATTAATTATTAATTATTAATTATTAATTATTAATTATTAATTATTAATTATTAATTATTAATTATTAATTATTAATTATTAATTATTAATTATTAATTATTAATTATTAATTATTAATTATTAATTATTAATTATTAATTATTAATTATTAATTATTAATTATTAATTATTAATTATTAATTATTAATTATTAATTATTAATTATTAATTATTAATTATTAATTATTAATTATAGAGCAGCCACCACTCTTCATTTTAAATACATTTTTATATTTTCTTATGGAAATATTTTTTTTTTCAAATAAAACAATACACAAAACTTTTCTACATTATATTTAAATAGAATATAGTATAAAAAATTAATTTTACGGTCCAAAAATTACCTCTCAGAAAAACACCGTGATTTATAATTTTATTTTAAATTTTTATTTCTTTTAAAAACAATAAAAAAGTTGCTTCTTTGTTAACGTGTAACAAAATTAAAATTAAATATAATAATAAATTAAAATTTTAACTTTAATTGTGTTAAAATAAAAAAAAATATATTATTTTATTTAATTTAATATTAACATTAATATTAACATTAATTAGTAATAAACTAAATACAAAAATATCTATAAAGTAAATTTAACAATTTTCCTTAATTAAAACTAAACCAAAACTTATAAATGTTATACGGTTATGTTTGTCTCGATTTATGTTTAATATTATTAACACATGCGGAGGCCTGAATAATATACATAGCTTCATAGGCGACTTTATATTAAACTATAAAATTTATATTAAAAATTTACACCGAAATTATGATTCATAAAATTATGATTTAGTTTTAAACCGCTCTTAGGTACTAAAATTTAAAAAAACATTTTTTATAAATAGAATAAAATTAATTTTAATCACAATATGTAAAAATTGAATTAAAAATTGTTTTTGACTAAGTAATTTTATAAAACATGTTTTATTTTGTGCATTTAAACAGTTTTCCAAGTTCTGAATACTAATAGTATATTATGTATCAAGTTCAATTTTAATTAGATGTTTTTCCTAAAATACTTAGTTTGCACTTAATTTAATCATGTAATAACCAAACGTTAGTGATTATTTTAGGAAAACATGTAATTAAAATTTAACAGCTTGCAAATGTTATAATAAATAAAAAAGTGTAAAAATTAACAAACTAACGTCAATAAGTAACTGATAAGTCTATAAATACCCAATGTAAGAATTAAATCTTCACCGTTTCTATAATGGCTAATATTCCTTCCACACTGGTGATTTTTTCGAGTGATAAAGATAATCTGACAACAATTGAACTATTCATTGTGTGTAAACAACTTTTTCGGTAAATATTTTTAAAAATTTTTTACTGATTTTTATTTCAATTTTAATTTTTTTTCTGTAGACATGGTTTGGAAGAACTTAAAGGAAGTGAAGATAAAGTTTTTATAACTTTATCGTATACACCAAAAGCTTTATCGTTAAAAAAAAATTTGGAAACCTTCCTATAAAATTTATGAGGGTAATAATTGAGAATGAGGCTGAATTCAAAGTTTTGGAGAAGGTAGTGCGAAGGAGGCGTTTTAATTTGGTAGATAAAAAACTAATGAAGAATTTCGTTTGGAGGCTGGTTCTTCCACCAAAAACCCAGACATGTACCACACCTCCCATAATTGAATTCAATGATGAAGAAGTTGAAAATATTGATCATTTTTATTCATTTCAGAGATGGTAAATTTGTTTATTTTTTTTTTAATTGTACATCGTACATTTTTAATTTTGTGCATTTACTAAATTAAAAATAAAATAAAAAATTTCTAAATTAACTTTGGTATTTTTAATAATATTTTGTTTATAGTCTTAGTCTTAAATACTTAACATTTTTTATTTAATTTATAGAGGTTTTTGTGAGTCTTTAAAATTAAAATTTTGAAGTTAAATTCTAAATAATAAAAAATATAAAATATTGTTTATTTTATTATAATTGATAAAATATGATTTACAAATAAAATTAATAATAATATCAATAATAATATTAATAATAATAATAATACTATGATAAAAATAAAACAAAAAACCATTGTCAAACAAGGGATATAAATTTTTTGGGTAACAATGAAAATAATTAAAAGAAAATAAATTAACAAACAGCTTAAATAGTATAAAATAATATTTTAAAATAACATAAGGTAAGTTACCTTAGGTAACTATAAATAATTTGTTATCTAAACTATAGATGCTCTAATTAAATAGTATAAATTAAATAATATAAAATATTAGTATAAAATAATATTTTAAAATAACATAAGGTAACTATAAATAATTTGTTATCTAAACTATTAGGTGCTCTTATTAAAAAAATGACCATTTTTTTTTTGGACATGCAGTTTAATGTTTTCATGTGAAAAAAACGATATTTTTGAAATATCTTGAAAAAATACTTAATTTAGTAAAATTATGGTCATTTATGGAATCAGTGCACCCAAATTACACCAGAAAAGTTGTTGGCCAACCTGTGGCAAAATTGCTATTGACCGCTGTTATCTGATAAGTAATAAATAAAAGTTTTTAATATTTATATTGTTTAAAAGGCTTTAATAATTAATTTTAACATAAAAAAAATATTTAAGGACATTAAAAACATATTTATAAACTTATTACATTTAAATTGTTGCCTTAAAATTGAGATATTTTCGGCTTTACGGCCATTTCAAGCGCGCGAAACGCACGAATTACAAAACTTCTTTTATAAAAAAAATTGTAGATTATTTATTATATAATATTTTGGCATCGAAATTGTCAAAAATATTCTTCTTTTATTAGGTTATACATTAAATAAAAAAAAACGCAAGAAATATTTTATGAAAGTAGATATAATTTTAATAATTGAAAGGTGAGGACGGGACAAAAAAGATTTATCTTGTCCCGTCCACCCCTGGCAATTATTGAAATTATCTCTACTTTTATAAAATATTTCTTGCGATTTTTGTTATTTAATGTATAGCCTAATAATAGAAGAATATATTTAATAATTTTGATGCAAAAATAATATATAATAAATTACCTAAAATTTTTTTATAAAAACAGTTTTGTGATTTGTCCCGTCCATCCGCTTGAAATGGCCGTTTAGTTTATGTTTTCTTGATACCAGATGATGATTGCTTAGACCACGAAACATTTAATACTTATGATCTTATATTTTGAATAATAAAAACAACTGATTGAGACTTATTTTATGCCACTCTAACCCTTAATGCAAAATTTTTAATACGCTTAAGAAGCATCGCTAGTAGCTCCGTTATCATCGTAACAAAACTACTAAATGTATAATATATCTTATTGTATGAGTTGATTTAAGTGAAAATTGTAAACATTTCAGTTTAGTCAAAATTATAAAATAAATAAATCGTCTAAATTTAAACATTATTACAAAAAATTATTAAAAGCGTTGAATGAGAAAGTCTTCACTCAACGGTAAAAAACAAAAACAGGTATTGTCCTATATATTACATATATATATAATTTTATGTAGTCGGCGTTTATTTAGAGGACTCAAATATAAAAATGTTTGATTTTAAGGTTATATTTGTACAACTAGTATTTTTCGTAGATTTATTAAAAATGTCCAAACTTAAATGTGAATTATACAAATATTAGGTAAAGTTATCATTACTTAATTCTGCACCAACAAATATACAAACAGAATTGGAATATTTGCCAAAACATTGAAAATGCAACGATTTGGTTTTTGAATTATAAGGAAAAATAAATCAAAATCGACTACTAAATTAAAGTTTTGCAGTTTTTACTTGCAACGCGAAACACAAATAACTTGGGGGATTTAGTTGTGCAATTGAAACTATGCGAACAAAATTTGTCGAGTAAGACTTCTACCTTCCACTCTTTTGTGAAAAAACTACTTATTTATTTAAAAATAATGTGCAGTTCGTATGCTTTAAATGTATTGTTGACAAACCAAAACTTTAATAATGCTATCAAGCGCCACCAGATGGCGCGCGCGTTGCGAAAACCCTATGCATTTTTATATAACCTCACTTTTATGCAATTTATAAAAAAAACTAACTTCATGTCCAAATTCTGATATTTATAACTTTAGCCCGTAACTTAAACGGCATAAAATACAATTTACAATGTTTACAGTATAAAATAAAGTTTAATACTGTATTGCTGCCCTCTGTTAAATAGTCTTGTTTTTTTTAAGGAATTACGTCAAAAAAAAGGTACATTTTTAGATATGTAATGGCAAAATTTAAATATAAGAAATACTCATTTTTATTAAATATTGTAAAATTACTTTTTTTTTCTCCTCCCACTTTTTTTTATCAAGGCATTGTTATTGCTGGAAGTTCGTGGGGTAAACGACGCAGGAGCAAACCCCATAATCCAGTGAGCCTAGTAAAGATTAATTGCAAAGGGTAGCACGTAGAAACTTTTATTTTCATCTTTAGATAACAATTTTCAAATTTAAAATTTCAATTATTGTGTCAAATGTGACATTTCAATTCATAAATTGCTTTTCTACAAGCCTGTAAAACTTTACAGGTCTTTTATACAAGCCCGTAAAATATTACATGTCTGTTCCTTTAATGTATCGTTTACTTGAATACAAAAACAACAAAATTAAACTATAAAATGTCATTTACTCAGAAGGAGGAAATAAAAATCATATAAAATCAATTTACTTCATTTCCTCTCACTTACCTAGGCTTACTGAGCAAGGATTAATAAAATAGGACCTCGCTGCATTTTGAATTAGAAATAACATGTGAGCTTACGTGTTAATGTAATGTCTGAATGTGGCTTAAATTGAACAGGTTTATCAGGTAATCAATTATAAATCACCGTAATAGCTAAACCGAGAAAACTATGTTTAGCAAAATCCTATTAAAGGGATTTATTTGTTGGATTAAATATTAACATAGTATGTTCAATAGTGGTATTTCCATGTTAATTAAACATTCTAGTCGCCTTGTTGATTATTACTGGAAATTATGTTTTTAAATATAATATGTATTTTTACAGTAACTTTCTAAATACTTTACACTGCATTATCATATTAAGCTGTAAGTCAGTTATCAAAAAAGTGGTATTTTATATTTTGATTACCATAGTTCGATAAATTATTATAGCCACTTTTCCGCAAATGTTTTTCTACTTCCACCTTTAAAACGCCCATTATTGTGCATGTTTCCATGACACTAAGTGACCTTTTAAATACACATTGACAAGATGTCGCTTTATGGCGCTTTAGTCACGGGCTGAAGTTATCAACAGGGTTTTAGTCATGGGCTCAAGTTGGTTTTATGTTAGCTGAGAGTTGTTAAATGTCATACAATCGTTAAAATCCCTTTCTTGTAAATAAAACTAAATGTGAAAATTATTTTTTTTTACTCAATACAAAAATACAGGGTATTAAATAGTTTCTTTACGCCAATATTTGAAAAGATTATATGAACGTTTGTATTGACCTTTTGATTTCTCGGTAGTAGTGCAGTTAACTATATTTAACTAATTAAGCGTTAAAAATTTTGCGTTCAGTGCCCATTAAACATTTTCTTCTCTTTCCCTTTTCAAGGGATTAATTTTGATTCACACAGAAAAATTTAAGATTTTAACACCGCGCCGGTAGATAACGGGAATTCCAATAAATACAACTGTCACTTTTTGTACCTTGAACATTTCCCGTGTAAGAATAAGAATAAGAATACTTTAAATATTAAACTTTAAAATATGATAATGTTAAGAAAATATGTTATCCTCTGATTTTTTTTATTACTATAATTTCAAAATATTATCACAAAGTATTAAACATTCTTACACGGGAAATGTTCAAGGTACAAATATAATTGTTCAGTTTAATTAAAATAATAACAGGCAAAGTTAATGGTTAAAATTACGTCAAAAATATTTATTGGGATGGTTACTTTATATTTGTTTAGATGTCGCTTTATACAAATATTTAATTTAAATAATTTTTGGATAATATTAAGTATTTGTTGTAAAGTCAATCCATATGAAAACGCAGAAAACTCGTTGCTCGACCACCTTGGATTTTGCTCAAATTTTATTGAAATATTCATTAGGGTCCCAAAGGACAAAATCCACCCTTATTTATTTTTTCGCATGTGTCAAATCCGGCCTAATCGAATTAAAACTTTTTAAAAACATCATTTTTATACTTTAATAATTTAAGCTGTATTTTTTTTCTATTAAAGATATTTTAAATTTTAAGATGTCATTTTAAAGCTAAAAATATTAGTTTTTATAAAAAAAATTCACTCAATCAATATTTCTAAATAATAACACGGTGCTGAAAAATCGTGTATTTTACTAGTTTTTCGTGTTTTTTAAATGCGTCCCATGTCTCGGCTGTTTTTTCATATATAAAGTTTACATACCAAAGACAAAATAAAACTTACAATTGACCCGTTTAGCATACGGTTTAAAAACAAAAAAATTGCTTGAAATTTTAAAATTCTAGAAAATCTCATTATTTAGGCCATTATATAAAGATGATGACTTCCAAATAGAATTATGAAATTTACAGGATAATTAGCCCCTACCTTAATGTTCAAATGCCTGGTAGTTTCGTTAGCTTTAAATGGAAAAAATATTGAAGTAATACAGTCGTATTATTTTATCCATTATATAAGTATGTTGACTTTAATATAGAAATATGACATTAACAGGATATTTAGTCCTTACCTTTAAAATGAAATGCCTGTTTGACTTGTTTTGATATTTTCATCCATTTTGCTTATACATGGGCTTTAAAAAAGGCTAACACATGGAAAATTAAAAAACGCATCAGTTTATCCTTAAATCATATAAATGTTAACTTCTAGATAGAAATATAAAACTTACAGGAAATTTAGTCCTTATCACAAAGGTTAAAAGCTTGTAGAGCTCATTTTGCTTTTATTTTTATTTTTTTGTGATTGTACAGATGCTTTAAAAGCAGCAAAAAAATAATAAAATTGAAAAAAATCGCTTAAGTACCTACATAAATATATAGGCATGCATAAGCCAAACATCATAGTAAGGACTAAATATCCTGTAAGTTTCATGTTTCTATCTTGAAGTCAACACATTCTTAGAATGGAAAATTAAACAATAATCGTTTTTAAAGCCCATGCAAAAGCCAAATGGATGAAAAACAAGTTAAATAGGTATTTAAACTTCAAAGTAAGGACTAAATATCCTGTTAATTTCATATTTCTATATTGAAGTCAACATACTTATAAAATGGATGAAATATTGCGACTTTTTAATATTTCAATATTTTTCTCCTTTTAAAGCTACTGTATAAGCTTCAAAAATGAAAATAACAAAACCAAACTACCAGGCATTTGAACATCAAGGTAGGGATTAATTATTCTCTAAATTTCATAATTCTATTTGGAAGTCAACCCTCAATCCTCATATAAGGGCCAAAATAATGCGATTTTCTAGAATTTAAAAATTTCAAGCTATTTTTTTGTTTGGAAACCGTATTCCAAACGGGCCAATTGTAAGTTTTATTTTTTCTTTTGTATGTAAACTTTATATTTGAAAAAAAATTTGCTGTTTATATTAAACAGCCGAAACATGGGACGCATTTAAAAAAACATGAAAAATTAGTAAATTACACGTTTTTTTAGCACCGTGTAATTATTTAGAAATATTGATTGAGTAAATTTATATTTTTTTTATAAAAACCATTATTTTTTAGCTTTAAAATGACATCTTAAAATTTAAAATATCTTTAATAGAAAAAAAATTACAGCTTACATTATTAAAGCATAAAAATGACGTTTTTAAAAAGTTTTAATTCGAATAGGCCGGATTTGACATATGCGAAAAATTAAATAAGGGTGGATTTTGTCCTTTGGGACGCTAATGAATATTTTTATAAAATTTAAGATGGTCGAGCAACGAGTTTCGGCGTTTTCATATGGCTGTAGAAAAAGTATAGTATGTAACTCGTTTATAAACTTTTCTAGGTACTCATTTATTTAAGCACTTGCTCACAAGCTTTATCGTGCCTAGTTAATAAATAAAATATTATTTTTACTTTAATTTTTGTACGCAGTTTAAAAGTCAAATTATTATACACTGAAATTACATATCTAGAAAGAGTGTTTCCATATATCTGGTTTAGCTCGAAATCAATAAAGAAAATGTAAAATTATAGGTCACTGTAGAACAAATTCATGTACTATGCTCCACACCTCAAAGTCCCACCAAGTGACCACGTACGGAACGCAGTCTTTTAAAAAATTGGCATTTAAGGCTTTTCAGGTTATGTATCTGTCAAAGTATAGTCAACGAAAGAAATAATATTATGTTTGCGTGTTAAAAATGTATAAATCTTTATTACGTTAGAATAACAATAGATGGTTTAAGAATTTAAGAATATAAATAATGCAATTAATGAAATTCTAAAGTGTTTGGTGCCAAATAAGTAATATTTTTGTGCATTTGGTCCAAATATCTGGTTTTCTCCATAAAATAATTTTAACTAAACAGCATTTATTTTAAAAAAAATCTAGCTTCTCTGTTATGAAATAAGAATATCTATATTAAAGTTTGGAAAAATTTATTTTGGTTTATTTAAAAGACTGTATATTATGGTATTTAAAAATGTGGTAGTTTTTCTTATCCAGCTTAAAGTGTACCTACATAAAGTTTTGTCAATACAAATAGTTAGAGCTTCGACTGAATTTGATCTACATCAAAAAATCATTATAACTTTAAAAATTTTAATAAATCACATGTCATGGAAGTATTAAATATTTTCACATTGCAAGTTTCTCTAAAAATTGTTTGTTTTCTTATAATCTAACTTAAAGTCAGTATGCCGAGAGGTATACACAAGTTTTGTCGTTAAAAGTATAAAAGCTTCAATTTAATTTGAACTATATTCAACAGTTATTTAGTATACCTATGTTTGTTTATGACCATATTAATACTCTCAAATAATCCACTTATTTATTTTGGTCAAAATAGATTTTTCTAACCTTAAAATACAAAATTAGATGGTATTTTTTGTTCAAATACATTAACCTACCTTTGATACAGATATTCTTATTTCATAATAGTTAGATTTTTTTTAATAAATGCTGTTTAGTTAAAACTATTTTATGGAGAAATGTAGACCCAATGCACAAAAATATCACTTATATTGCACCTTACACTTTGGAATTTTATTAAATGCAGTATTTATATTCCTAAATTCTTAAACCAACCATTGTTATTGTGATACTATAAAGATTTATTAACTTTTAACGCTTAAACAAAAGCGGTAACACTATAAATATTATTTCTTTCGTTGTCTATACTTTGACAGATACATAACCTAAAAAGCCTTAACCCTTTCAATACTGCGGGGATATATGCGTCCCAAAGAAAATTAAAAAATGTCTCTACTTAATTAAGTGCGTTTAAATAAAACAGGGTCAGGACAATTTAGTATTTCTATGTCTTGACTGGAAATTGAAAAAGACCAGTCACATAACCTACTTTGTGCAGTTTTTTGTAAATTTTGCTTGAATTTTTGTGATACTTTATGTGCATTGTTATCTATGCATTGTACGTCACAACTCATTCCTCAAAATATACGTTGGGACAAAAATATCCCTGCAGTAATATGACAGGGGATAGTTTTATCCCATCAGTGTTTTTTGATAATAAACATTTTCAAAAATAGTAGAATTTCTTTAGTGTGGGGATAAATATATCCCAGGGCATATTACTGCAGGGATAAATCTGTCCCAGGCCTTTTTTTTCAAATACCACCAAAGTTAAAAATCTGTCATTCAGTCAATTAACTATTTTTAACCTAAATATAGTTTTAACACTAATTTCGGAAAAGTCGTATTGAAAGGGTTAAATGCCAAATTTTCAAAAGACTGCGTTCCGTACGTGGTCACGTGGTGGGACTTTGAGGTGTGGAGCATAGTTAAAGTGACCAGATTCTGTCAAAAAATAACGGGACATTTTGTGTAAATTAGCCTTAATTACAAAAATGACATCAACAATAATTAAGTAACGTCAAATTTATAATTTGCATTGTATCATTGTGTCAATTTTGTAATTAAGGTAAATTCATACAAAATGTCCCTCTATTTTTTGACAGAATCTGGTCACTTTAAGCATAGTACATAATATATAATATAACTAACCCCCCGCCCACCCAACCAATCCCTTGTCTATGATAACATACATCAAATGTCAAAGGTGACAACATGTTGAAAACTCTAGGGCTTGGTAATGAACACCAAAGTATTCGATTATATCCCAGTCTGTAAAAATAATTTAGACCAATCAGGTTAAGTTTTTTACGCACTAAACCCGATAAAAATAAAGCTATCTAACCTCACTTTATACTTTTATTAATTGGGATTATAATAATTATTGTAATTACGTTTAACAAATAGAACTGTGCCTTGAAGATTAAATGTACTCCATTCGGCTGAGACGTGTCTTTTTGTGCTTCGCTCAATTGTAGGCTTTTGCTAACTCGTCGATCTTTAAGCTCAGCATAATAAGATTTACTTCTTAGCCTTATGACATTAATAATTTTTTTTCTGTGAAAACTACTAAAAAAGTGTTAGATTTCCTTGCTTGTAGAAGCGGCAGTCGCGTGCGTACACTGTTTAAAATTTCATGACCATTTTAACACCAAATTAACACTATACGTGGTCTATATCGATACAAACCAAAATGGTGTTAAATAAGGTTCGTTGGTCCGGTGTAAATTCAAATACTAAAATGGTGTTAATTTAACTTTCACACAGTATTAAAATAAATTTTACCTGGTGTAAATTGAAGTCCTTTTCAGCGATAAATATTATGTGTTTGTGGTCAAATTAAATCATACTACACAGAAAAAAGGAAAAAAAAGGAAACAGGAAGTTCCTTGACGCATTACCAGTGGTATTATTCCAGAAAATTGAACCTTCAACTCGCTAGAGATAATGTTTTTAGTTCGTTCAAGTATTGACAGCTGTTTCCACCTATTTAAGTATCGAATAACTTGTAGTGTCACACCAAAGCAAAGGACCAACTGAGTTTATATATTCTTCATGTAAGTCAACAGAGGCGAGATTTAAGAACATAACGTGATCCACACCGCCTTTGCCGCGATCGGTACACATTTTCAACCATAATTCATGGTGTTATATTAACACCACTTGGTGTTGGATTTTGACACCATTTTAAGATTACTTTTTACACCACAGATATTTTAAACAGTGTAAAGGTAACATTTTAAGTAAATATTTTATACAAGCGTGTGGAAAAGTGCAACTTTCTGTAAAGCAATTGCAGTGTTTAAAATATTTAAATCATAATAACGATGGAACGTTTCATAAAATGCAAATCAAATGAAGGTTTTGTGGTTAAATTAAGAGGAAAAAAGCAATATATAACTTTTGATAAAATTTTTGCAGCCCATAAATTTACCCTATGACGAGATGCCGTCCTTTTATAAAGGTAACAGTAGAGTGCGATGTATACCGAGGTGTGTATGGGATCGGATGAATCTAACTAGGCGTTGCTTCGGCTCGTTACTCTAATAGACAGAGCAGGCCGGGTACAAACGAGCAAAGAACAACACCGACCGACAGAACGAACACAGGGAAAATGCAAATGGCCGTCTGCGGAATGATTGCTGAACGAACGTTCTCTCTGGAAAGAAGTCATTACCGGCGGCGCTAACTTGAATGTTGTTGGCTCGCTTCACGTGTAATTTATCTTAATAATGTATGTGGATTTTCGCACACTCTGCCTCTTTAAAACGCTTTTAGATTTCGGATCGCCGCGCCGAGCCGCTTTAAGGCCTTTTTCTTTAATCTGCGGTTCCTATCTACATGTCTACCGTTCGTATTATAGGTTCAGCCATAATGTATGAATAAGGTTGGTTTACACTAAATATTTAGTGTATAGGATTACCCTAAACATATAACAAGATTATGGTTTACAGAATGTACAAATTTTGTGAATTGATATAAATGTGAGAATAGGTCAAACCAAGGATATCTGTTAAACATTATATGTACTGTATAATGTAAAGCTGATTTTTTAATTATAAGCATTTGTGTCAACTTTTGGGTGGATATAAAAAAATAATTTACCTAATGTTTTAATAGTTATTTATGTATTAAGGGCATAATAAGGTTTTTATGGTCCGAGGCGCTATTTCGAGCCCGAGCGCGTTAGCGCGAGGGCTAGAAAAGCGTCGTAGGACCATAAAAACCAGTTATGCCAGCAATGCATACAAAACTTTATGCACGATTAATATATTATTATTTTTAATATATTATTGTTTTTAAAGAAGTTTACGTCAAAGAATTTTTGTTATTATTCTCATATTATAATGTCAGTTTTAAAGTTTAAAGATGAATGAAATTGAGGAAGCAGCTGAAAAGGCGAAAAATTGCGGCCTGCTGCCGGAAAAATCAAAATCTTTATAAGAAAAAACTTACTTCGAATATATCAAATGGTGTAACATTGTTGTTTTTAACTTTTGACGTTTCATTATAGCCCGCTGGGTCATAATAACGCCCGCGGGCTATAAAAAGACGTTTACGTCAAAGAATTTTTGTTATAATTGTCATATTATAATGTCATCGTGCATAAACCAAAATTTGGAATACCATAGATTTTGTTCATTGCAGCCAGCCAGCCTCTAAAAAATAAATATTTCACATTTTCATATCCATTGTGATTATTATTTAGGCACACTAAAAGTAATTCAGCAGTAAAGTTTCGTTAAAGAGTATTTTCCAACTCACAATAAATGCACACAAATTATTGCATTAATTAAAAACAAAGGAATTGGTTTACTTAATAAAAAGGAAAATTAAATACTGCAAATACTTACCAAATAAATGCCGTGACGAAAGATAACCTTAAAAAACACACACTGCTTGTTTGTAACGCGCAAAATAACAATAGCGATACCATTGCCTGCAGCGGCGCCATCCTGTTCCACAGTTATAAACCACATGGGTTACAGAGTTATTTTTTATGTAATGCTAAACTCCAGCAACACGGATGAGGTTTTTATCTCGAGCCGTCAGGCGAGAGACGTAAATCATCCGAGTAAATAATGCGCATTATTTCGAGTGTAATATTATGCTTTTTCTACTCCAATTAAGTAATTTTCATTGATAACAAAATTTATTATAACCTCACTTTTTCCCGATTTTAAAGATCATTATAGTCGCCCCTCGTATATATAAACAAACCTGACATCTGTTGACATAACTTTTTCCTATTTAAAACCCGATTGGTTCAAATAACAGTGAATATTGAAATCAGCCAATCACTGATGCCTAACAAAGGGAATAATGAGTTTAATATTCCCGTTGTTAGGCGGGGCGGTTATATTGGTTACCATTATTTATGAAAAAATCCAAATAATGTCAATATTATGCAATAGGAGTAGAACAAATTATTTTATAATTGAGGAGTCCAGTCCAGTTATTTACAAATAATGTGAATATATTACGCTCATGGTTGTTATACCCTAGTAGCAATTCCGGAAAAGTCTTGGCCCAGCATGGGTCAAGATACTTTGGACAGATTTTTGCTCAAGAATTGTACAAGAATTGTTCCAGATTCTTGGCCAAGATTATTGGGGAAGACTTGAGCCAGACTGTGGCCAGAATTTGACAAGAATTTGACCAGAAATCTGAGGCCATCTATTGATAAACTTTGGGACTATCCTATAGAGTAGAGGTTCTCATTCTACAGTAGTATCATTCACAATAATGTATACTAGTCGAGAAGTGAGTTCTCTGTAGGAAATGAGTATAGTTTTTTTGTTTATGTAAAAATACGAATAAGAGCTTATTGGATTCGTCTTCTAGCTGAGAAAAAAATTGATTTTTTGAAAAATAAAAATTGTTATTTCTAAAAATCAAAAGTTAAAAAAAAAGTGTGTGTCAGATCTGACGCATAACTAGAGTTTACTCTTTATGAACATGAAAGATTGTAAAATACATGTTTATTTTTACGGGCACCTGGTTTTTTTTTAACATAGAAAATTAAAAACTTTAACTCTTTCAAAATTTGTTTCGTTTTTAATTCTATTGTTTACCAGATTTGTGGATAAAAACCGAATTTACTGGAAAGAAATCGTGGAAAAGTAATGTTTATAGTAACATTCTTAACTTTTGAAGTTCAACAAAATTTTGTATTGACCAAAAATCTTGAATTGGAAGTTCCTATTTAACGTGTAATCGTGTAAAAATTCTTGGCCAAGAATCTGGTCAAATTCTGGTCACAGACTTGTCCAAGTCTGCCACCAGTCTGGATAAAGAATTTTGATCAAGTCTTGGTCAAGAATTGTCCAATTCTTTACAAAGTGCTTCTCCAAGTATCTTGACAAAGAATCTTGTCTAATTCCATTGTTACTAGGGTATTTAAAAAACCATTTTACCAATTTTCAGGGCTGCACCTTAAAATGTTAAATTAATAAAATTTGGACTTGGAAACAACCAACAAAATAAAATACCTTAACTGCATTAGAACTATCTAAAATGACCCAAACTATACAAGAAGTGTTCAAAATGAGCCAAATTGTATTATAACTGTTTGAAAAAGTCTGCTTATAAAATTAACAGTTAAATTACTATTTTATCTGACTGTAATTATTACAGTCATTGTATGTTTATAACATACGCAAAATACATAATTTTTTATTATAAAGTTTTTTTAAGAAAAAATTGAACCTACACCTCGCCAAAGTTTTTTATTTTGAGTGCGTTCCACCAACTTCAAATACCGACAGACAGCTGTTTCGACCTATATTGGGTCTCATCAGTGTCGGACAACTTGGTGTAGTGGAACACATTCAAAACAAAGGACTCCCTGAGCTTATATGCTGGGTTGGTAAGCCAACAGAGGCGAGATGTTAGAACGTCTAACGACGTGGCCTTTGCCGCAATCGGTACATACTATGTAACCGAGACTTCACACAGCAATTGTATCACAGATACTAATATGGCCAAAAGAAATCTAGAATTAGCCCAACCGGGCTAAACATTAAGGTAAACATTTTTTTTCACTTCCACCTTTTAAACGCCCATAATACTAGGTGAACTTTTTTGTCACGGGCTGAAGTTAGCTTTAAGGAGTTTCAGGCAATGCATTGCGGCAAAAGGGGTGAGGGAAGTCTTTTTGATACTTAATGCATAAATAGCGATAGGTAACTTGGAAAAACAAAATTAATTTGGTCATTTTACATTTGATTTAAAAATCGGCAAAGTTTCTAACTGATTTTATAATTATTTATTATTATAGTACAAAAGGCACTATATACATATATATTTTAACACAAGAACGTAAATTAAAAAAGAGAATTTAAACGCGAAAACGTTGCGAGTTGTGGATAGTTCGTTTCTATGGAAACGCTTTTCGCTTTTGACAGTCGCAGTGAAAGTTCTATATGCAGTGATATTTATAATCTTAAAATGAGTTGTTAAAATTAATTAATATGTTCTGTCAACGGCAATAAAAAAATTATTAAAAACAGGTATGGGAATAGGTGATATAGGAAAAACTTGCTTACTTTGGCCTGAACCATCATCCCCTGAATGTATAACAACTTATTACATGCAGTTTGGTTGAATGCATTGAAAGTCACAAAACAAAGATAAAAAATATAGGAGGTAGAAGGATTGTCTAATTATTAAAAAAAACGCAAAATAAATAACAATACAATTATTGTGTTAATAATTTACTTTAAAAACGAAATTATGGTAGTTAATGTCAGTACTTATAGTCACCAAGTAAGTCAAACCAAATATCCCTAGATAATCACGTGTTCGTAATCCATTGTTGCCTGACCTTCTAGGTGAAAATGACAGATTGATAAATTTGGTTGGAAACAGTCGACATTATCGTTATTGCAAAACTATAAAACTAATTAACGCATACCTTAAAACAGTACAATAAGAAATCGATGATTTTTTTTCTTATTCACTTATACCTGTAGAATTGGTATATAAATTTTTGTTAAAATTCACAACACAGTTTAGCAATACAAAACCTTAACATCCCATGTAGCAACTTAAGTAAATTAATTAAATTAAAGTTAATTTTTTACTCGGAAACCATTTTAAAATTTTGTAATTTTTTTTTTCAGTAGACTCTACTACAACCTAGAATTTTTTCAACATTATAGCTACTAATTTTCTACCCGAACCTCCTTAAAATTGTAAGGCTTTAAAATGTCAATTTGGATGGGTGTAAAAACCTTCATAAGATAAAACCATTCATTGGTTAATTTATTTTTATATTTTCCGCAGTAAAGCTCCACTTTATTTACTTTTTAAATTGCTTGTTTCTCAATGACTTTAATTTTCTCCAAATAATAAATTAAAGGGGATCTGAACGACGTTAGTTTATGTGGCTTTCGACAAAACTTATCTTTATAAGGAATCTTTGAGAAACTTCTGTCTAATCTTTCATTGATTTTCCCGAGAATATCGTATAATGTCTTTTTTTTTTACCTAGAGAAAAAAAGCTATGCTATACTGCCCTACTATGGAGAAATGCAGTATTTACGAAAAATGCAAAATGCTTTTTCTTGTGCTATGATAAGGCTGGAAATGCAGTAAATTATCTGATAAGTTAAAAAAATCAATTAAATACCTACTGCTTTTTATATAAAAAAAAATAATGTTGTTTATGCTAATTTTTCACAAATTTCTTGTTTAGCAGTGCACTGCTGGTGTTTATTCTTTAAAATATAAATTCGTTAAAAAAGCGTTGTGGTATTTTGTTTTTAAATTTGTACACATTTTATTAAATGGACATGTTTGTCGAAGTTTTAATGAAGGCAATACTCGTTAAAAATATTTTCGAGGTCAGGGGTGCATAACAAAAAAATATTTTATACCTAAAGAAAGTATTTATTTAATTTTATTTTATAGCACATACTTGAAATAATGCGATAAGGCTTGGTAAGATCCTATCATGCTATCATGCGCTATAATATTCAAATTAGGTAAGGATTTTTGTGCAAAGAAGCCCAGGGGGTTAGAGCCAATCATTGTTTTCTTTTATTTTAAATTCTACATTGGTAAGCATTTCCTTCCCTACGCCAATATATTCTTACACGTTCATGCATTCATAGAAGCAGCTTTGTTTAACTTTCAGAGTCTAAAAATACAATGTTATGTGGATACGAAGTGTTGGTATGCCTGGATGTACAATGTCACTTTTGGAATCCTTTGCCATTTTTTAGATATAAATAAATTTTTTATATATAATATATGGGTGATTCTACAAAAGTTGGGCAACTTTTGACCTCATTTTGTTTATATAGTTTTCGGAGAAAACAGTATTTTGTTATGAGAACATAGATAATATAATAGTGCTCTTTATAGTGCTCTTTTTAGTTCCACCCTTACATCCAAACTAAGATGTCCCATAAGCCAACTGAATGGCTTGTGCGGGTTAGGGGTAGGAACGGACCGACGGCTTAAAGTCCCCTCCGAAGGACTATACACAATGGACAAACACAAATAAACAACCACACCCAAGTGGGATTCGAACCCACGACCTCTCGGCTCGTACCCAGGAGCTCTGACACTACACCACCGAGGCTATTCTAACTATTCCAGACCGGGCCAGTCACTTTTTCAAACAGTTTCTGAAATATCTGTGTTTTCTAAATTTGAATGCAAGGGAAGTGACGACTATACCAGGGTACTAATTAAATACATAATTTATTGGAAAATATAAAATTTATTATTATTATATAATATCAATTTAAAATTAAGCGCATTTGGCTGAAGGACCTCGGTCATTGGCCATTTAATCTTATGTTGTAACCTTACATAGTATGTATTTACATAAGGATTAATAAATACGTTATTTATTTATTTATAAAATTTATTGCAACTTTGAGCATATTATACATTAAATGTCTTAAAATCAAATAATACCACACATCAGTGGCGGCTGGTAGATTTTGCGTATACCGATATCTCAATTATTAGATACGGGACCCAGACAAAATTGATGAGTTTATAATGACATTAAAAAACAAGTTCTGCGCAAGCAGAATTTAAATTGAAGTTTGCGAAAAAAAGATAACCGAAACATCGAACATGGAACTGACGACATGGAACTGACGACACGGATACAAATTTGAGATTTTAATTCGGAATTAAGTATTTTACTGATATTTTTTATTAGTGGATGCTACTTATCATTAAATCACATATAGCCTTATATAAATTACAATGAAATATATGTAAGTAAGAAAATAACTACTCGCCACAGTACTGAAATTTTGACTGGTACCATACGTGCATTCACCACAACTTCGCCGCTTACATTGTTTTCAAGATGACTATCGTGCAAAGGGCGGGCTCTGTAGGTAATTTTTTACCAACACTTGAGTTAAAACGAGGACTTGACGTTTAAACTTCAATATTTCGCAGGAATTTTGAATTTTAACATTCGACACAGAACTGTCAGGTAAAAGTGAGAACAAAGATTATCAATTTTTTAAAAATTGCCATTATTCGAATCTATGATAAAATATGAAAATACATTATTTAATGTTTTATAGTTTGTAGTGAAATTGAAAAATTTAAGATAAATTGAATATATTTTAAAATAAAATCACTCAATATTTGATTCAGGAGTTGTGACACGCCAAGGTACTGATGTTTTGAATGTTTATTAAAAATACATTAAAATTGGGTGGACAAGTTAAAAAAACCTGGTTTTTTTTGTAATATACTAAAATATTTTCAAAAAATATTAAAATACCTACTTTATTGACTGATTGTCCAAGTTTTGTAGAATCACCCATATATAAGGGTGCCTCAAAAGTCAAGGATAGCAGAAAATAGGTGGATAGAGGATGGAATGTAATTGGCTACTTTATTTTATTAATAACTAATTAATGGTGCCCTGATCTAAAAACGGCAAAGACTATTCGAATTAAAATCCCATCGCTATTTATGCATTAAGTATAAGAGCTCGAACCTTTTTAAAACAATAAATTTAGATTTACTTAGAACGTGCAAAATCGTGCCTATTAGTAATAATAAAGAGTGAGATTTAAAGGTGTAATGTTTTAACATACTTACATTAAAAATTCTTTAGCGTCTGTGAATTCTCCTTGGACTGAGAGATATAAATTACCAGTGCAGCCATTACTTACACCAAATGTATTTAAGGTTACCTTAACCACTCCAAACGCTTTAAAATTTAAAGATAATGAATGAATAAAAAACCTGGGAAACTTGAAAATATATCTGAAGTTTGGACGCCTTATACAACTCCTCAATAATTACCTAACATAAGGTTGAATTGGGTTTTTTATTTAGTAATTTAGAGGTTTCATTATAATCGTATATCATGTTACAAGTTTTATAAAGTCCATTTAATATTAGTAATGATAAAATTTATTTATTTATGTTAAAATTATGTTTTATAGTATTATTTTTTTTTTCTAAATTATATATATATTTATACAAATGTATAGTAAATTTTAGATAATAAAAAAAATATAGTAAAATTTACTTTAACAAATTTTTAGGGTAAGAATATTATATATTCGTCAATACAATATTAAGATTGTAATACAATATACTATTTTTTATTATACAATTTTAGTAAAGATTACAACACCAATATTACTTAATCATAAATGTATAATATATATTTTAATTTTTAATATGTTCGTATAGTAAATTGATTTTACTATCTACAAATAGTAATATTTACTATATGATTTAATCAAATGTAAGGTGTACATCTAATATTATAATACATTACACATTAATAAAAAATATAGTAAAAATAAATATACTTTTATGTTTAAGGTAAATAAACAATATATTTAAATATAATTTACAATACAAACTCATGACATTTTAAACATTCAATTTTCTTAGTTTCTTCAATGAACTTTATTTACCCATTACTGGTAATACTTATAAGAAAGAATTGAACCTACTTGGTTGCATAGTATGTACCGATTGCGGCAAAGGCCACGTCACGACACGTCGTTAGACGGTGTGGATCACGTGATGTTCTTACATCTCGCCTCTGTTGGCTTACCAACCATGTTATATAAGCTCAGGTATTTCTTTGTTTTGGGTGTGTTCCACTACTACAAGTTGCTCGACAGTGTCGTGTCGACACTGATGATACCCAATATAGGTCAAACCACCGGTATTTGAAGTTGATGGAACGCACTCAAAACAAAAAAATTTGGCGAGGTGTAGGTTTAATTATTTCTCATAACATTTTTGTATATTAAAAAGTACAATAAATATGTTACAATTTTTAATTGTTAACATATAAAATTATTCGATTTTATATTTAAAATGGCAAGATAATATTTTAAAATTTACTATACCTACTTATTAGTAATGGAAAAAATCTATTTATAATAAGAATTAAAAACAAAATTGGTTGAGAATATTAATATTTTACCTTAAGGTTTAACATACATGAATATTTAAAAATTACTAAATATGCATAGTATCTGGCAATATACAAGATAGTTGTCCCAAATAGTAATATAAATTATAGTAAAGGGTATTATAATTATGGTAATCAGCATTATACTTTTCTCTCCGTGTAAATTTTTATTTCCATTTAGCGCAAGAAAAAAAACGAACAAAAAATTAAAGAAGAATCAGCCTTAATTAATTAATTAATCTCTTTTTAAGTACTTCTTATTTGCAAGAGCACAGTATTACCCAAACAGGAGGAGCAAAGTTAATTGCATCTTAAAATGGCCGCAGGCAAATGTTCATCATTAACCAGAGAGATGGGCTTTCGTGGCATTGTTTTCATAGGATCGCGTTTGAGAGCCCCAAGGCTCAAAACATTTAACCTCAAGGATATTGGTCCGTCTCGCTATCACTTAACTCTTGTATTTACAATCAATATACTCTATCCAAATCCCACATCTCACCAGATTTTATCACAAGGGCTTTTATTTCGCTCAGTATTTTGATACGTTTCTATAAAAGTGATTTCGGTCATATTGGATCTTGCTCCATTTTAGTTTTTCTAATTGATTTATAAAAATTTGATTCCCTTTATAAATGGTGTTTTTTATTTACAACCTTAATCAATGTTGTTTTAATATTATTTAAAGTAAACAGTAAGTTTACACTTCAAATTTTTCTTAAAAGATGGTACAGAAGAGATTGTACATTATGCCGCTATAACAATAATTCCTAATAAAACCATTATTTAAACATTGTGCAAATCTATATAATAAGACTTAATACAATATAAACAAGGTAAACATATTATACACAACCAATATTTTATAAAATCACTCAGTAATTCGGTCTTTTTCAATTCTTGTACATTATTTTTTAAGGGCTTATTTAAAAAAACCCATCTGCCCACTTTTAGATGTTAAATAACACACCTAAATAAACAAAATTTGAAAAAAACAGGTTTGTAGATTATGTTTTTGTTTTTACTTTTTCTTCTTTTATAAAAGAAGAAAAAGTAATAGTTAGTTTAGGTTAAGAAGTAAGGCTTTTTGTGCTAAGCTCAAGGTTTGAAGGCCGACGCGTAGCGGAGGCCTACAATTGAGCGAAGCACAAAAAGGCACTTCTTGGCCGAATGGCATACAACATTTTATCTTCAAAGCTTTATATAGGTCAATTTAATTCAACATCAAAGCGGCCTAACCTCACTTTTTTAGAATCTCATTTATTTATTAGCTAAAGATTACATTAAATGTACAATTATTATTATTGCTTTTAGAAGCAGTATAATTTGACAATACCTAGCAACATGATTTAAGTAGAAATGGATTTTTGCTATTACATTGAATTCAATTAATTATTTAATAAATAGGTAGGTATCTAATTTCAATTTGTTTGGATTTTATTTAAAAAAATAGGTAGTTTGGAATGTTTAAGCTGTGTTTAATTTCACTGAAAACTTAAAGCAAATTAAAACTTAAAGATAATTTAAGTCGTAGAAAAAGAATCGTGCGTTTTCTTGGTTGCCTAACCTCACTTTTTGTTTTATTATTCATATTTAATTTTACAATAATTTAATGAAAAATATTAAACATTAACAGTAAAACAAACAAATTAGTGCTTATTATAAATAAATTTAACCAGTTTAGTACGTTAATTTCTTATAAAAGGATTAATTTGTCGTAAGTAATATCATAAGGGCATTTAATTTTTCCGAAAAGAATCGAAAAAACACGTTGCTAAGTAATATTTTAACAAAAAGCATGAGTGCTGGTGGCAACAAAAATCCGAGTCGAAGAGGAGGATTTTTGCACCTGCACGAATGCATTTTGTTAAAAAATATTACTTAGCATTGTGTTTTTTCGATTTTTTTCACAGGAAAAATTAGTTGCCCGAATGGTATTTGACAAGACTATTTCATGAGTAACAGTTAACAATTAAAATATAAATTGCAATTTTTGGTGACAACAGCTGTCAAGTTTTGCCGCGGGTAAACTCGAATAAACTGCTAAAAGGTGCTGTCACACAGTTTTTTCACCTAGAAACCATTTGTAATTCAAAATTGCGCGTTTGTTATTGGTGGAAATTAAGACGAGGGAAATAGTCAAAACAATACCCCTAGCGAGAAAAAATCGAACTAATTACTTGCCTCATAAAATTATACATGTATATCGGCCTAGGCCATAACAAGGTATTTCTTTATCGAATGTTGACAACAATAAAGTTTAAATTATATACCGCGTGGAGATAAAAACAATTATTTTGAAAATATATTTTTTTGCTAATTCTTTTAAAGTTTTATTTACACTAGGATTTGTTTAAAAAAAGAACATACATTTATTATTTATAAAAAAAGTACAAGAGTACAAAACTAAGTAAAAGCAAAAACTATGTTATATTTATCAACTTTCTTACATACATAAGCATTTTAATATATTTTCTGTATTTAAAAAATGTCCATTAAAAAAGTGAGTTTAAGAAATTTTCTTTTAATGAGTATTAAAAACGTTTTTTCTCGAGTTTTTATCTTTAGCTTATCCAATTTAACGAGCAATAAATTAATAAAAAGTTTTTCCAGCTTTTTTAGGCAAAATACATTGACTAGGAAAATTACTACTAAAAAGGTGGAGGACATAATTTTTAATTTTCTCCGTACTGTCAGGAACAAAAAAGGTGAAAGGTCGAAAAAAATGTTTTAAAACTTTCCTATAAGTTTATTATTATTTCAAAAATATATTAAAAATTTTTTTCTTTGGAATTGTCCCCTTGGTCACATAACTTTCCCCTGGGTCACACAATATGTGATCCAGGAGTCGTGTGACCCAGGGGCAAAATGTATGTTTTTAGAACATAACCCCTTAAATTTTTTAAAGATGAAAAATTGTATTTTTGCCCTTAAAACCATTACTATGATAATTACTTTTGAGAATCAAACAAAGTCTAACTGGTACCTTTACTACTTTTTATTACTGTGACACAGGATAATGCACAGTTTTGCCACGATAGTATAAACAATACAGAACAACGTGTTGTGGCTTCAAGATAGTTTAAAACACCATTTCCTACTAAAATCCGTTACCAAATACATTGCCGCAAGGGGGCAGCACCAAAAAATTTGCGCTCAATTCAAAAGGTCATTTATGAAAAGCTGTGACCCAGGAGACGTGACCTAGGGGACCCAAATTAAGGTCCAAACTTTAGGGGTTATTTTAACCACTTGTGTTTTTTAATAATACCACAAATGGGCTTTTTCTGTAATATTTGGAATATATTCTCAACCATTTAAAAATAAATTGTTTTAATAAATTTGTCTTTATTTTTGTAATAAAATTGGTTCATATAAAGTGCTTTTTATTTCCAAATCCAAATATAAATCGCATAACTTAAAATTACTTAAAATTATTTAAATGAAGCCTGTATCTAATTCCTGGCGGTTTCATGCTTACGGTGAACTTGCAGTAAATTCACGGTCGATTTACTTTACCATTAATTGACGTTCTGTTTCCAAAGTGTCACAATGAAACAAGCAAAAGGGCTTTCTACTATTTAAATACTTTAATATGATCTAGTTGTACCGTATTTTGACCGTGACCCCAAAACCTAGGGATCTAATATTTTACTTTAAAGCTCTTTAATAATAGTATATTACACTACAAGGGCAGAAAGTGTGAGATTCCTGCACTGCGCGCCATGATGCCCGAGGCGAAGCACACTTTCACACTTTCTGCCCGTGTAGTGTATACTATTTTTCTTGCTACCCCGCAGAAAATACGGGAAAAAATTAAATGTATATAAAAAAACTTGTGTCAAAATTAAAATCTGACGTTTAATTTAATTCTGACGTTTACATTCAAAATCAATCAAACTGTAGCGTTGTCATGGTAATTCAGCAGTGCCAATACAGTAAAGGTTGTATTTTAATTAACAAATTACTACTTTATAACAAATAAAAGTACCATTAAACACTTAAAACAACATAAAAAGTAAAAAAGTAAAAACATAAATTGTTTATTTGTTGTTATAATTGCAAAATTATGGTTTAAAACTGTCATATTTTTGTGTTTCTCATGTTGGCAGTACGAAATTTGAATGTTAAGCACACGACTAAAAAATTTTTACTCCCGCTATTAGAGTGTGCGCGTATAGCTTGACCAATGCAAGAAACGTAAACTTTCTGCCGTGAAATCGGGGACGAAACAACGTATTTTGAGTCGAGGTAGTAAGAAAAAAAAATTAAATGTGAGTGAAATTTTTTATCTCTTTCCTATGGACATTCTGTATAAATTTGCAGAGTTCATAAAAAATAGCGGGTTTAAAATAAGGGAAAATTAATTATTTTACCGATATTTAGTATCGGAAAATTGGAAAAGTGAATTGCTCCAATAAACCACAATTAAAGTTAAATGTATTGCTCCATTAACAATTATATGGTGTAAAGTATCCGCCTACATGGCTTTAATTTATTTATTGCACCTATTTTTATTTAATTGCTCTGTTGATCTTCCCATTTTTATGGCAGGAAGGTTTATTTAGCAGTTTTATTTGACATTTATTACATGAAAGACAGGTCGTTTGCAATATAGGCAAAACAAATATAATGTAAAATATTAAATTATATAAATTTGATTGTAAATGGTTCATAATATTATATTATGTATCAAATTTAATAAACGCCATTTTAGTCCCGAATTTTAATTAAGCGAGCAAGTGGTTAATTAAATGAGTATCTAGAAAAGTTTATAAACGAGTTGCATAATGTACTTGTTCTATGATAAATACTTATTATTATCTAAAAATTTAAATTAAATATTTTTTTAGAGCGAAATCTATAAAACAATAGAGTAACCATTCTTGGGAATCTGTATTACCTACGCACCGGTGAAAATGTAGAAATCGAAATATATCCCTTGAAAATAGACTAACGACCGTTTAAATTTAATATAGAAGCAGTTTTTTACAGTGAAAGTGAAGAAAATGTTTTATGGGCACTCCACGGTGAAGTCTCCATCTTAAATCTAGTTTACTGCCGGTAAAATTAAAAGTTCAGTAAAATGTATAATACTTTTATACTACTTAATACTTTTGTATTTTTGTATTGGGATAATAAAATAATTTTCACATTTAGTATTATTTTACAAGAAGGGCAATTTATTTTAACGATTGTATGTCATTTAACAACTGTCAACTAACACAAAACTAACTTTATCCCGTGACTAAAGTCACAACTTGTCAATGTTTTTTAAAAGTTCACTTAGTGTCATAAAACATGTGGACGTTTAATAGGTTGGAGAAGAAAAAAAAATATCCTTTTTTTTATTCTAAAAATTATTTTTTTCTACTCCCACCTTTAAAACGCTTTATCGTATATGTTTCCATGACACTAAGTGACCTTTTAAATACACATTGACAAGTTTTGGCTTTATGGCGCTTTAGTCACGGGCTGAAGTTAGCAACAGGTTTTTAGTCACGGGCTGAAGTTAGTTTTAAGTTAGTTGACAGTTGTCAAATGTCATACAATTGTTAAAATAAATTGCCTTTCTTGTAAAATAATACTAAATGTGAAAATTATTTTATTATCTCAATTCAAAAATACAAAAGTATTAAATAGTTTCTCAACGCCAATATTTGAAAAGTATATATGAACATTGTACTGACCTTTTAATTTCGTCAGCAGTAAACTATAACTTAAATTTGGACACGGACTCCACTATTAAGAGCTCATAAAACATTTTCTTTACTTTCACTGTAAAAAACTGTCAATTTTCAAGAAATACATTTCGATTTATAACCTTTATAATCTGTGTTTATAAAATAATATTTTTGTGTTTATAAAACAATATATTTATATTTTTATATTATAAAAATTTGACATTTGACGGTGACACACAGATTCCCCTATTGTTTTATAGATGGCGCTCTATAAAAAATTTTGATTTAAATCGTTTTAAGATAATAATAAGTATAGTATGCACCTCGTTTATAAACTTTTCTATACAAAATTCGTGTATAAAATGGCGTTTATCAAACTTGATACATAATATATATATATATATATATATATATATATATATATATTAGCGTTAGTGGGTACTGTATTATGTATTAGAATTGTAATTTCAAATATTATATTTTTTGTATTTTTCGAGACCCAGACGACAAACTCTATCATGCTTGGCTACAATTTGCTTATAAATTATCAACAAAAATTCGTGTTTTCGCAAAAACACTCCACTATATTAAAATAGAGATGAATTTTGGTGGAAGTCACTGAAAAATATCTCCCTTTGTAAATAAAATATCACTTTTGTAATAAAGACCAAATTACGTTTTTATTGAAAATTTAAGCCAAGCTTTATCTCTCATTCATGTTAAAGCAACAATGACAGTTTTTATTTTCGTTCTATGAACTTAATATTAAATTTCCAAGAAGTTTTCTTATTTATTAAAGATTTAAAAAGTTTTCTTTTTTTCATTTTAATATTGTGGCGTAAATCCAAGATTCTTAGTTAGTAAATGATAATATTAAAATACACAGCCAATTAATTAACAACCATAAAATAAAATAACATGGTTTTACATCTCTAGGTTGGTATAAAACATGGTAAATCGGAGAAAGTAAATTGTAATATAAATAAAGAAAACTTTAAAAAATGGCGAATGCACCAGGATAGTTTTAAAATCCCATATGATTTGCCTGCGAAAAAATGACACGTAAATTCGTTTCATAATGAGCTTATTATGATACGCAAACCCGCTTTCTGTCAAAAAAGTAACGGAAAGCGGGTTTGCGTATCATAATAAGCTCATTATGAAACGAATTTACGTGTCATTTTTTCGCAGGCAAATCATAGGGGATTTTTTTGTACAAATTTGGCAACACGAAATGTCAGTTGTATACAAACTGCTTGACCGATCGTACTTAATCTTTGTGCGGTAAACCACATAGTAATTGGACATTTAAGGAATATTATTTATATGCCGTTGTTTTAAAGATTTTAGTTTTTTTCTTATAAATATATAAAAAGGATAGTTTGTTCATTTAAACTATATTAACGTTTAATCAAAAATAAGAATATTTGAATTTTTAATAATAGTTTTATAAAAACATACATAAAAGTATAGTAATTGGACATTTTATGTAGTAATTGGACACATTATGTGTCCATGATGGACCATGGTTATTAAACATACAATTTTTATATAAACATAACAAATTTACATTAAATAGCATACATTGTTAAATATTTTTTAAAGATAAATTGCTGTTTTAGGTAATTTTTTATTTCGTTTTTTTTAAATATCATATAATTCATATCTTTTTTTCTCGGATTCCTCATCCCTTTTCTGAATTCTGAAGGTAACTACTTATACCTTGGTCTGACTTCTGAAATAGTTTGTTGCAAATATCATTAAGTGTGGTATCTCTAGTTTGTGAAGCATTTATAATGTTTAGGCTGGAACAGGATGATTTATATATATATATATATATATATATATATATATATATATATATATATATATCTAGTATTTTTTCGGGTGGTGTGTTAAAAGTATTCTCCGAATTTATTAATTTTGTTGCCATTAATTTTGTATGTTTTTCATCATGCACTGCACTATATTTAAATCACTGTTATTTTGCAAGATGTCCTGTGACGATGAAATCACTATATTACTTACTATCTAAAAATGAATTAGTCAAAAATGTCATAGCGAGAAAGCAGATAAATATATACATTAGATACAATAAATACACCTTTTATTAATAATTTTCAAGTGCATTTGTCGGCGTTTTTTTAGAGGACTCAAATATAAAAATGTTTGATTTTAAGGTTATGTTTGTAAAATTGTTATATTTCTTAAAAATAGCCAAATACCCTTAAATATAAAATATATAAGATAAAGTCATCATTAGTTAATTCTGCACCACCAAATAGGTATATGTACCGAATTGAATCCTTTATAATTAAAAACACAATAATTTACCATGATCACTCAGATAAATATACCCACGAACGTAAGTACATATATAAGCATAGAATAATAAATCAAAATCAAGTACTAAACCAAGTAGTTTCTTGTTTCTTCTTTACTTTGAACTGGAAACACAAATAAGTGCGCGATTAAGCTGTGCATTTGAAACTTTACGAACAAAATTTGTCGAGTAAAACTTTTGCTTTCCTCTCTTTTGTGAAAAAATAATGTGCAGTTTGTATGCTTTAAATGTATTGTTGACAATTCTTAATTCCATTATTGCTATTTAAATGAATTTATTTTATCATAACAAAGTGAACATTTTTAAACTTTAAACCTAAAATAATATACGTATAAGTTATTTTTCAAATAATATAACTTTACCGCTAAAGAGGAAATGAATTGTCACTGTCCAAAGAGAATTTCCTTGGTATATTTTAACAAAAAAAACAAATCGTGGTTTAGCACTAAAAGAAGATTCTTAAGAAAAGGGATGTTAGGAAATGCTTAGCAGCAACCCTAGAGTAAAACAATTTAATTAGGGCAAAAGCAAAGCCCCAACTTTGGATGATAAATAAATTTGTACAACTTAAACGCTTATTGTATCCACTAACTAATGCTCCAAATAAATACTGTTTAACTGCTAAGAAGTATAATTTATCTTTGAAGCATTGCTATTATAATATTTTATAATTTTTATTTATTTAACTATATGCTAAATGCTAAAAATAAATTTATAATTTGCTATTATTTTTAAATAAAATTATTACATTGATATCAATTACACGATTAAAAGCATTATTAAAACCACATGATATGTGCAAAATTATACTTGAATTAAATTCAAATAGCAAACAGAAAATTGGTTATATTAATTATTGTTATTGTATTGCGGTAATGTTTTATAATTTATCGTATATCATAATTTAAATTGAACAAATTTTAATATTGTTATTTTATCGTTTCTTGACAATAACAGAAAGTAATAAAATAAATCAATATCATAACAACACAACTAATAATTGCACTGAAACTCTTTCAGAAGTTTTACTCCGCTTAAGGTGAAGCACATTCGTTTTTTTTATTTTGTTACTACAAATGTTGTAATTGTTTAGTCACTATTTGCTCTTTATATATATATGATATATCAACAAAAACAATTATTAAAAAACATACAAATTTTACATTTAGACTCTTGTTTTAATGGTAACTAATGAATTCCACTTTTGTAATAGTATATTATGTATCAAGTTTGATAAACTCCATTTTAGTCACAAATTTAATTTAGCTTAAATGAGTGTACAGAAAAGTTTATAAACAAGTTGCATACTATACTTCCTCTATGACAAATACTTTTTATTATCTAAAAATAATTTAAATTAAACAGCAATAGTAAATTTGTCCCTTGAAAATGGACTAACAGCCATTTAAATGGTGATATAGAAGATTTTTCACAGTGAACGTGAAGAGAATGTTTTATGGTGATTTTACGGTGGATTCTCCACCAGAAATTTTTAATGCTTTCAGTTAAATAAAAAGCAAAACTTGCATATAAACTTTTCAATAGTTATTGGCGTTGAGAAACTATTTTATACTTTTTATTTTTGTATTAGGATAATAAAATAATTTCCACATTATTATTTCACAAGTATGGCACTTTATTTAAACGATTGTATGACATTTGACAACTGTCAACTAACTTTAAACAAACCAGCCCGTGACTAAAAACCTGTTGCTAACTTCAGCCCGTGACTAAAGCGCCATAAAGTCATAGCTTGTCAATGTGTATTTGAAGTATCACTACTGTCATGGAAACTTCTACGATAATGGGCGTTTTTAAAGGTGGGAGTAGATTTAACTTGAAATTTAAAAAAAATCATGCTCCATAAATGGCACCTAAGAAAATGTTTTTCGTAGTATTTTAGAACTTTTCGTTACAGATCCTCCCGAATTCGTTATAAATTTTCTAGTATAACTTTTTTTTCGGCTTGTAAAAGGAAGTCCATTTCGTTTAATTTAAAGTTAAAGCCTTTTCAAATTAATTAAACCAAAACAGTAAACTCAATAACTTAAACACAAAACAAAAGCTGCAATTTCACAGATAGACTAAACATTTTGTAACTGTTTATGTAGATATACGTAAACACGGTCTATTCCCATTTGCACGCTATATACCATATAAATTAACTTCTAAGATTTTATTTTTTGAAAGTTAATAAACAAAAACTTATTTTTTACTCCCTGTAACTTAAACAATTTAACCCATGATCTACGGTTTCATAAGTCTATAAAAAAACATATTATTAAAAAAAACATTTATGTTAAACCCAATAATTTCAAATTTGCTATAATTAGTAAAATTATATAAACATCCTCATTTTTTATAAAAATATAAAAAACTTTGACTAAAAATTGTTAAATGCATTTTTGTTTACTTTTTAAAAATACATTGTTGCTCTTAAGATAATAAACTAAAGCAAAAGATTTAATAACAATATTATTTTGTTTTGTTTTTTCGTATTTAATTAAGTTTTAGGAACTTTTTTGCAATTTTATTTTATACATCATGTTAGAGTAAAGGTAAGCCATTTAGTTACGCCCTGTATAAACGCTAAAATTTTAAATGTTTATTATATCTAGCCAGGATTGAAATTTAAATAACTCTGTGAAGTTTCAGCATCAAAATGTGTGTAAACTGTTTATTTGAATCGAATAATCTTAAATACACAGACAAATTCGAGGATAACCTTAGTTAAATACACAAATCGAAGCAGAAATCAAAATAGTCAGTGGAAAACCCCACTTTGAGATTAAAGTACGCTAACGAATCTAAATATCGGTATTAATCTGGGAATAAATGTTAGGTAGGTACTTTTTAAGCCCATTTGCGGCTTAATTTAAACCTAATTTACCTAAAACACATGCCGAATTAGTTAAATGGGAAAGAGCCATTCATTTTAGACAATTTCGTTTATTTTGATTAACGTTTTTAGGATTCGCTTAAGTTGGTAAAAACGTAATTATACAGTGTCCAAACGGGACCAAAGTAATACGAGTTTGATTAATTGTTAAAACAAGAGACTTTGTATGAACGTTTTTATAAAATTTTTTAACATTTTAACTATTTTTTCTACTCCCACCTTTAAAACGCCCTTTATCGTACATGTTTCCATGATACTAAGTGACCTTTTAAATACACATTGACAAGTTGTGGCTTTATGGCGCTTTAGTCACGGGCTTAAGTTAGCAACATGTTTTTAGTCACGGGCTGAAGTTAGTTTTAAGTTAGTTGACAGTTGTCAAATGTCATACAATCGTTAAAATAAAGTGCCTTTCTTGTAAAATAATACTAAATGAGAAAATTATTTTATTATCTCAATACAAAAATACAAAAGTATTAAATAGTTTCTCAACGCCAATATTTGAAAAGTTTATATGAACATTGTACTGACCTTTTAATTTCGCCTGCAGTAAACTATAAGTTAAACTCGGCCACTGTAAAGTGCTCATTAAACATTTTCTTTACTTTCACTGTGAAAAACTGTCAATTTTCAAGAAATACATTTCGATTTATAACCTTTATAATCTGTGTTTATAAAATATAAAAATTTTACATTTGACGGTGACACACAGATTCCCCCATCGTTTCATAGATGGCGCTCTAAGTATACAAATTTTTGATTTAAATCATTTTAAGATAATAATAAGTATTTGTATGACACTTTAGTGTATTAAAGACTGTGGCTGGCAGTAAACTATATTAAATGAATAAAGCATTAAAAATTTCGTCTGGAGACTCAACCGTGGAGTCTCTTTACTTTTCCTGTGAAAAACTGCTTTTATATCGGATTAAAACGGTCCATTTTCAAGGGATACACGTCGATATTCACAAAAAGAAATTAACATTTGCCGCCGGTAATACAGATTCCCTTTCTTACGGTTACTTTATTTTTGGATAGATGACGCTATATACAAATTTTTAATTTAAATCGTTTTTAGATAATAATAAGTATTTGTCGTAGAAAAAGTATAATATGCAACTTTTTTAGAAACTCATTTAATTAATCACTCGCTCTCAAGCTCGCTCATGCCTAATTTAAATTCGGTGCTAAACTGGGGTTTTATCAAACTTGATATATAATATAATATTATTTCTATATTATAAAACTTAAGTTTTTATAAAAAATACATACACAATAAAAATATATTTTTAATTTTAACCAAATATTAACCAGATTTTATGTTAATCCAGGTCCACATAACTTTATGTTAAGTTTACAAACAACTGTAACCTGTTAACTAATTGAATAAGTAGATTGTAATTATAACAAACATTTTGTAGATTTAATAACAAAATCCTTTGTCCAGTGGCGGATTGGGGATTTTGGGTATACCAATATCTCAGTTATTAGACATGGGACCCACACCAAATTTATAATAGTTTATTATGACATTAAATAGACAAGTTCGGCGCATACAGAATTTAAATTGAAGTTTGCGAAAAAAAGTTAGTTTTTTGTGTCGCCTCACCTGGCTTCTGGCCCCCCCATTTGAGATAATTCAAATTAAAGTTGTGCAATTTATACTTCACTATAATTTATCGGTAAATTTAAAATTTTATTTAAAAAATATAAATATTACAGATTTTATACGATTTTAAATTTTTATTATTTATTTTATTGTAATAAAAAAATATTTAATATGGTATAAAATCTGTAATATTTGGATTTTTCAAATAAAATTTTAAATTTACCGATAAATTATAGTGAAGTATAAATTGCACAACTTTAATTTGAATTATCTCAAATGGGGGGGCCAGAAGCCAGGTGAGGCGACACAAAAAACTAACTTTTTTTCGCAAACTTCAATTTAAATTCTGTTTGGGCCGAACTTGTCTATTTAATGTCATAATAAACTATTATAAATTTGGTGTGGGTCCCATGTCTAATAACTGAGATATTGGTATACCCAAAATCCCCAATCCGCCACTGCCTTTGTCAATAATAATTCTCATAATCAATAAATTTTGTAATTTTCAAAAAGGACTTTATTTTATAAAGCTTTTTGTAGACCAAGCTACAAAAGTATTTGTTGGAAATTGGGAACTTAAATGAAAAGAATATGAAGACAGTAAGAAATGTTGCTTTATTAATCAATTTCCAAAACAAAAAAACTAAGAAATACCTACATTAATAACATACAAACAATTAAATAACACACCGTTCTGAAATCATCCAATTATAAAGAAATTTGGTACAATACAATTATCAGTACTACTACAACACTTACTGATGTATTTCGTAACTTTAACCCATTTTAAAAACCAGTGATGACATTTTTATTCAGATAATTCGTACACTCGTTAAATAGGTATACGGAATCTGAATAACAATAATAACAGATTTCTGGTAATATATTATAAACATTTTGGATAGTTGTAACGAATTAGAATAAATAAACAGAAACATAAGTTGCAAAGTTTAACTTGTTGATGCGTATTGTCAGTGGGAAATGTTTTGATTGACTGCCTGAAAACACGTGCACTTTTTCAACGAAATATTTTGTTAAACATTAACAAAATAATCTGTAACCTTTGAAATTAACAACATTCATACAAAATTGCATATTACCTTTACAAAACTTTCGGTTCCTTTGTTAAAATAATTACAAACCCTGGTTTTATACAAAATAAAGTTAACAAACTACAAACTCATTTTAACAAATCTGATTTTTATAACAGTATAAGCACTATTAAATTTTAATAGTTTACAACATTTCGATAGAAACCATTTTTAGATATTGTCCGTGTTAGCTTAAAAAAAACACAGTCTATTTCAAGTTATTTAAATTTAAATTCTTAATAGATAACTTTTAAAAAATGGTTTTTATGTTTTATTTACTTTTATTTATTGAATCATTTATAATTCGGATAATTTTTACTTGAATACTTTTTACTTAATAAATAATTATTTTATACCATTTTACAATCGATTATTATTTATTGACTTTTACCTGCGATATTGCCAATCGAACGCATTGAAATGTTTACAATCCAAACTTAAATGATTTAGATAAAATATTTTATTTAAGTTATACCCAAGGGTGCCATAACATGCACAATTCATCAGATGGGGCGAGAGTGATGCACGGAATTTCCACTGCTTTCTTGCAATAAATATTAAACGAAATTTCCCTAACAAAATGAGCCCGGCAAATATATCAGCAGCATTTTAAATTATTTCTAATGTTACGTTGTACACATTTTAATACACTTGGGAGCCCAAAAAAGATGTCGTATATTTTAATTTTTTCCGCCGGATTCTAGAATTAATGTCTGTATTACAGGGCCTGTAATCAATTTTTATGAGTAAACTGTGTTTTGTACAATTATTTCACAAGTATTATTTTTTTTTAACAAAAGCCAAACTTTATTTTTCTCAGGGTTTTTGACGTTTTGTATTTAAGTTTGACCTCAGAATTGCTCGATTGTATCATGTTATCTAAAAATTCTAACCCAAAAGTTGTTTTGATCATAACTTTTAACTAACTAAGAAAAGTGGTACTTTTGTAAATTTCAGTAAAAAGAGCGTACACAGTAAAAAAATATTTGTGAATTTTACCTTATTTTGCAAACCTTTTGTAGACCTAGTACACAAACAGGGACAAATAATTTTGATAAGAAATGATGCTTTATTAATCAACTTCCTATTTGTTTAAACAAAAAAATTAACACATACCTACATAAATTAACATAAAAATAACATACCATTAACACAAAATAACACAAAATTTTGAAATAATCAAATTATAAAGAAATTTTGTGCAATATAATTATCAGTTCAACTACAACACTTACTTGTGTTTTTATTAACTTTAACCCACTTCACTGTATCTCCTAATTTTAGTTTGAAAACCACTGATGGCATCTTTTTTCTTAAAATCGTTTAACAGTTATAATGTATCCGAATTACAATAATAACAGATTTCTGGTAATATATTATAAACACTATGGACAGTTGTTACGAACACGTCACGAATTAGAATAAAGTAAGCAGAAACATAAGTTGCAGAAGCTAAGTTAAACTTATTAATGCGTATTGTTAGTGGAAAATGTTTTGATTGACTGCCTGAAATCACGTGTACTTTTGCAACAAAATAATCTGTAACCTTTGAACTTAACAAAATGCTTACGAAATTGCGTATAACCTTAACAAAACTTTCGGTAAAATATTTTTCTTTGTAAAAATAATTACAAACCATAGGGGCCGAGGATAGCGCAGTGGGTTGAGCTACAGAGCTGTAAGCAATCTGCGTCTAACGGTACCGGGTTCGATTCCCGGTCTCAGCCTTGGGTGTTGTAGTTGTTTATTAAAAAAAAAAATATATCATGAGCTGGCTAAATAGTCTTAAAAAGACTAAAAGTCAATAAATCTAAAAAAAAAATTACAAACCAAACATTAGGTGAACAACCAAACTACAAACTTATGTTAACAAATCTGATTTTTAAACCAGTGTAATACCTAAAAAAATCTTTTACACCTTTTTTTTGTACACCAGTGAATAAACCACTTAGTTGTATGCAAATATTTAAGTATAAGGAAAATGCTGGAAATATGACGTTTTATTATTAATATCAAAAATTTACATTTAATATTACTTGAATCTTTCTCAAAGTAAAATTAATTTTAATTATACGATATATTTACATATTGACTGAAATTTGCATTTACTTATTTAATAAAAAATCTTAACAACAAGAATATTTAAATATTGCTAACAAAGGCCTTTTAAAGAAATATTAAAAGGTAAAATAATTTAATGATTTTTTGCTTAAACCAAATGGACAGCTTTTTAATTTTATTTCATACATTTTGGAAAATTGGTTAAAACAGTTTGTTTAATAATAATACTTCCAGGATAGTTTAACCAAAATGTACAAAATGAAGAAAATTACTTTAGTAATAAACAATAATAATTTCCTCCCTAACATTTTGAAAAGTATTTGGGATATCCCGACGTACTGCTGTTATACTATTTTTTAATTCACTCAAGTCTCTGGGCTACCACCGATTAAACATGTCCCCAGAGAAAAAATCTAAGGGTGTTAAATCAAGAGATATTGGTGGCCATTTAATTGATCCTCGGCCTGGAATCCTGCCATTTATCCACTTCAAAAATGCAAGGGAGTAATAGGGTGGAGCTCCTTCTTGTCGAAAGTACAAAAAAAGTTCTTGCAAAAAAGTGTTATCCGCCTTTAAGTTATCTGTTTGATTTTCTAAAGAATCGGTTATTAACGAATCTTTTACTTCTTCCAAAAGATATAGAAGAGATTTGGTCGGTTCGGTAGCAAAAGTTCACAAAATTTCTATTTGTGCTAGTAACGGAACCGGTTTTGATAAATTTTGCTACTAAATCGTATTTATGGTTTAAATTTCAATTACGATTTATTTCATTAAAAATTGCAGCCGTTCTTTTCCGTAAATTAAAATTATTTCAGATCTTTTTCAATTATGTAGACCATTATTAAAAGTATTTTAAAACACAAAATATTACACAGTAAAAAAATATTTTTTTTTCAAGCGGCCATGATATACAACCTTATATGCCTGTATAGAGATAGTTGAAGTGCGTCTTTTTCATTAGCGGCAGACAAAAAACTCAAAAAAGCCTAGGGATAGAAGTAAATCCATAGGTGTCCCAATAGACGTCAAATAATAAAATTAATTTAGCATATCATACAAAGCAATCACGATGTATTAATTATATTAATTATAATCGCACGGGATATTTAGGGATTATTTATTAAATTTTAATTGAACGAAATAAAGAACAACTAGTTTATTAGTATAATATTATGATGATAGACGAGTCGCCAATGTCGGAACTCCAAACAAATGTCAGTACGTCAAAATTAATTCAAGCGCAGCATTTTGACAGAGCAGTGTTTAATTTTAGTTTAGGCTTTGTTATCTATGGTTTAGGATATTTATCGGCATTGTAAGTAAGGGTTATAAGTTTTTTTAGTTTTTATCAATAATTTCTAATGCTTTTAGCCAAAATTTTATACCACATGAGTTATGAGTAGATAAAATAATTCTATTTCTTATCCTATTTAAATTACGCCCTTGAAAAAAAAATTGTATATGTTATTTGGAGTAGAAGCTCTTTTTGTGCTTCGTACAGTTGCCAGCCTCAGCTACGCTTCGGCCGTCAATCTCTGTACTCACCACAAAAAGAGTCACTTCTACTCCTTATGACATAATCTACTATATTCATTTTAACAAAATATTAACCAGATGTTAATCCAGGTTCACATAACTTTATTTTGAGTTTACAGCCAACTGTAACCTGTTAACTAATTGAATAAATTGTAGTTTTGTAGATTTAATAACAAAATCCTATGTCAATAATTCAACCATAATTCTTGTAATTTCCAAAAAAAACTTATTTTTACAAACCTTTTTGTAGACTCAGTGACAAAAGTATTTGTTGTAAATTGGGAACTTAAATGAAAAGAATAAGAAGACAGTAATAAATGTTGCTTTATTAATCAATTTCCTAAACAAAAAAATTTACACTAACCTACATAAACGAACACAAATAGTTATTTATGTCATTAGGTTAAGAAGTAAGGCTTTTTGTGCTAAGCTCAAGGTTTGAAGGCCGACGCGTAGCGGAGGCCTACAATTGAGCGAAGCACAAAAAGGCACTTCTTGGCCGAATGGCATACAACATTTTATCTTCAAAGCACTTTATATATGTCAATTTAATTCAACATTAAAGCGGCCTAACCTCACTTTTTTAGAATCTCATTTATTTATTAGCTAAAGATTACAATAAATGTACAATAATTATTATTGCTTTTAGCAGTAATAGTTTGACAATACCAAGCAACATGATTTAAGTAGAAAGGGATTTTTGCTATTACATTGAATTCAATTAATTGTGTAATAAATAGGTAGGTATCTAATTTCAATTTGTTTGGATTTTTATTTAAAAAATAGGTCGTTTGGAATGTTTAAGCTGTGTTTAACATTTAATTTCACTGAAAACTTAAAGCAAATTAAAACTTAAAGATAATTTAAATCGTAGAAAAAGAATCGTGCGTTTTCTTGGTTGCCTAACCTCACTTTTTGTTTTATTATTCATATTTAATTTTACAATAATTTAATAAAAAATATTAAACATTAACAGTAAAACAAACAAATTAGTGCTTATTATAAATAAATTAAACCAGTTTAGTACGTTAATTTTTTAGAAAAGGATTAATTTGTCAACACCCCTAGCGAGAAAAAATGGAACTAATTACTTGCCTCATAAAAATTTTTATCGGCCTAGGCTATAACAAGGTATTTCTTTATCGAATGTTGACAACAATAAAGTTTAAATTATAGACCGCGTGGAGATAAAAAACATACACACACTGAAATAACACACCATTTTGAAATCATCAAATAAAAAGAAATTTGGTACAATTATCAGTACTACTACAACACTTACAGATGTATTTCGTAACTTTAGCACACTTCACTGTATTTCCTAATTTCAGTTTAAAAACCAGTGATGGAATCTTTTTTCGGATACTTCGCACTTCGCACACTCGTTAAATAGATATATCTATATATATATAAAGAATCTGAATAACAATAATAACAGATTTCTGGTTATATATTATTAACACTCTGGATAGTTGTTACGAACACGTTACGAATTAGAATAAAGTAGAAGAAAATTGAACTTGTTGATGCGTATTGTCGGTGGAAAATATCTTGAGTCAAAACTTTTGACCGCATCAAAATTACTTTTTTTTTGCGTCGTATATTATTGATTTAAAGTACACACGGTATAACCAACCTTAAAATGTTTAAATATTTATATAAATAGCTAACAAAAATATAAAAAACATGTGAAGATTTATTTATCGCAGGGATTACTTTGAAATTTCTTTAAAAGCATTTTCAGGTGGCAACAACGTGCTTAAAATTCGAACGCGACCCGTTCGGAATATTTATAAGACAGAATGTGCTTTATTTAGTGCAGGAATTATCAGGGGATAAAAAAGTGTCCTGGTCAGGGTAATACATCACTTGCGCCGCGACAAGCGCTTGCAAGCGGGAAGCGGGTCGCAGGAGGCGGCGTCCAGCGCCGGCCAGGGCCAGCTCTAATGGAGCACTCTCCAAAGATAATAAATGAAGGAAGATGAAATGGCCATCAACAGATGACACTGTGTAACCCGCCGTTGGAAATACACACACTCGGCCCTCGCAATAACAATTAAAGGATCAGCGGGAAGGCAATAAAATAAAAATTACGCCGCCGTCCCGATAAATCTACCCACGTGAAATAACAAAACATACGTACCGGCGTTTGAGGGTGATGGACGTTGGTTTAACTAATAAAACAAAGGATTTCGATGTTTTATTTGGGCGATTTGCAATAATTGGTATAATTGTCCAAAAAGAAAATATTGTTTATTTTTTTGTTAGGTAAGATTTTTAATGAATTAAAAGTGATATAATCTATAACAGTAGTATTAAAAATTAATATTAATGTAAAATGAAAACTAACTTTAAATGGTGTAGTGAAATGACAAACTGGGTTTTATAAGACTGCACTGTAATAAAAATCAGAATTGTTAACACGTGATTTTAGGCAGTCAATCAAAACATTTCCCACTGACAATACGCATCAACAAGTTTCACTGACTTCAGCGTCTGCAACTTATGCTTCTGCTTTATTCTAATTTGTGACGTGTTCGTAACAACTGTCCATAGTTTTTATAATATATTACCAGAAATTATTGTTATTTGAATTCCTTATACCTGCGAAGTATCCAAAAAAGATGCCATCACTGGTTTTCAAACTGAAACTAGTGGATACAGTAAAGTGGGTTAAAGTTACGAAATACATCAGTAAGTTTTGTAGTAGTACTGATAATAATGGTACAAACTTTTTTTATAGACTCTAATACTCTGGTCGCTGGGGTTTTTTTATCTTTCCAGGACATCTCACCGTATAGATATATTTATATATATTAAAACTAGCAATAACTAAATTTCAATGGGGGTGTTATCAAAATAATTTATTAAAATTTCCTAAATGTCTAAAATTTCATGAAATTTATTGAAACTTTCAATAAATTTTAATCACTTTAAGTGTAATATATTAATATTGAAATAAGCCCACTCGGTGACCATGGCAAATTGCCTCTCTTACCTCCTACCCCTCTGTGAGCCCCTGCGCCAATAATATAAATAGTAAATACCTATGTTTACTACAAATTTCTTGAGATTTCCTAAAACTAAAAGAGATATAGCACATTTTGGTAAGCTAATGAGATTGTGCCACTTTCATTGTTTTATATATTTTATTATACTATTTTTATATTTATATATATATTTATTATTTTTATATATTTTACTGAAATTTTACAAAAATTAAAAAAACTTCATCAAAATTTTATGAGCCAAACGCATTTTTTATCCGTTTTCCGATGCAATTATAGCAAAAGTAAAAGTTTAAATAAATCATGACTTTTAAAAAAATTTTAAAGTCTGATTTATTTTACAAATTAAATTGGTAACTGAATTAAATTATTTAAATTAATTTATGCATATAAGTAACAATAATTATTTATAGTGTATTCAAATCCAAGCCGAACTAAACAAAAACGCCCAGACGCTTGATAACTCGTTCTTATTGGTCGATTCGGAATCTGTTATTATTAAAAGTCCCAGGGGAGGCCGCATGTGAAATTTATGCGAAATTTTCAATGAAATTTTTGAAAATTTCACAGGCAATGTTGAAATTTTCGAATTGAAAATTTCAATTGAAATTTTTAAAAATTTCACTTTTCCAACTAAATGAAATATTTCAAGTTTGAAACTTTCAAAGTTGAAATTTTCATTTGAAAATTTCAACTGTCCCAACCCTAACTGGCATGAACATATAAATTACATTAGCAACAAACTGAATAGAGCTTTTTTTGCATTGTTGAACATAAAAAATGCTTTGCCTTAAGAATACATTTTAAATGTCTATTATGCACTAGCCTACAGTCATATAAATTATTGTATTTGTCTATGGGGGGGGTTCAAAAGAAGATCATTCGACTAATTTTTAACCTAAAAAACACAGAATCATCCAAAAACACACAAGATACTAACAGCATCAAGTATTTATATATTAAATAGTTTGCTATTTGCTAAAAATAACATCTTAAATTTTGACAAAAATAACATCCAAGTTTAAGAGTTCGGTCTCATATGCATCAGCCAAAATATACAATCATCTACCAAAAAATATCAAGGAAATAAACAGAGTAAATAAATTTAAAAACGACGGCAAAAACTTATTGATAAGCCACTGTTTTTATAACACCCAGGAATATTTCCAGAAATGGTATTAATTTAAAATTATTAATATGTCAAAAAATTGTTAAACCACATTATCTGTAATTTGTTTTTTATACATTTATTTGTTGTTTGTAAAAAATGTAACTTAAATATATTGTTGTACTATGTATATGTATATTGTACTATAATGACGAGTACTATAATTTGATGATTTCAGAATAGTGAGTTATTTAATTGGGTGATGTTATTTTTAAGTTTATTTATGTAGGTATGTGTTATTAGGAAATTAATTAATTAAGCAACATTTCTTATAAATATTCTTTCCCAATTTCGAAAAAATACTATTGTTACGGGGTGTACAAAAAGGTTTGTTGAATTATTGATATAGGATTTTGTTATTAAATCTACAAAATGTTTGTTATAATTACAAACTACTTATTCAGTTAGTTAACTAGTTAACAGATTACAGTTGGTTGTAAACTTAACATAAACCTGGATTAACATAAAATCTGGTTAATATTTGGTTAAAATTAACAAATATTTTTTTACTGTGTTAAGTACCGGCAGCCAATTCCAAAAGTGGATAAAGGAGCATCGATAGATGTACCTTCAAAATTTCAAAATTTGAGTCGATACAAACATTTAATGTTTGTATCGACTCGCAATCTAATTCTGAACGGCTTTCTTTTCTGTTACGCTTTTTCTCGACTCCCGGTGTCTAAAAAACCACTAACCGTGGAAAGTAGAAATTTGTATCCTTTTTTTGTCGGGACGGTCATCAAATTGTATTCCTTAAAAAAGGATCGGATACATTTAAAACTCTTTGTAAGGGAAAGTGTGCATATAAAAAGCACGAATTAAAGGGTAAAAGAATGCGGGTTTTTTAGAGGTTGGTCTGACAGAACGGAGGTTTTAAGCGGTTGCGAAAGAGTCCTCTTCCCACGGCCAAGGACTGTCGGAATAGACGGATTCATATGCTTCCCGCAGTTTTCTAAATCCGAATAATTGTTCTTATTTATTACAAAATAAGAAATGCCCAATATGCACCTTATAACCGCAGCAGAACAATAAAGTTAGGTTAGAGCAGAATGATTTCCCGCGCAATGGTTTGTTAACATTATGTGGTCCGTTTTCTCACGCTTTCCGTTATACGCACGTGAAATATTTTTGTCGCCTCAGGCACCTTATTTTTGGACCACAGTGAGGTGCCCTCATGCGCACAAATTAAATAGCTAAAACGTCCAATTTCGGCTTTAAATGCGTTCTGCATGCATTTGTAAAAATCCGCTTTCCGCGTATTTTTTATGGTGCTGATTTGCGTAAACGTACGCTTCCAACAGTGTAAGGGTTAAAGTATTAAAATATAATTATCATCAAATTAAAATAAAATGGCGGATTAATTTTCTTTTCAAAACAATCGGTTTAATTTTTAATTTTATAAATGTCTTTTACACAAAATGGATAAAAAACTGATTAAATATAGATTTGTCAAAAAAAACATGTAAAAAACAAGAAATAGTACATTTTTGAACTTATAAAACAAAGAGATATGCAATATAAAAAAGCAGTTTTTACAAACATTGAAGAAGATTGTGATGAATATAAAATAATTCGAAATAACTTAGTTCAAGAAATAAAAAAGTCAAAGGAAAAATTTTACATTAATGTTATTGACGAGAATAAATTCGACTTAAAAAGGATGTGGACAAATTTAAAATTATTATTGCCAAACAATAAAACAATAACTGAAGTAATGTTTAATATTAAAAGAGTCTTTGATAAAAAGGAAATGACAGAAAAACTTAATCACTTTTTTCTTGAAAGTAAAGAAGACATAGTAAAAAATATACCAAAAAAACAGAACCCCAATGAAGTTATAGAAGGAGTTGAGTTTGTTGCACCATTTCCTAATTTTACGACAGTAACGATGCAATCATTAAAGAAAATTTTAAAAGGTTTAAAAAACACTTCCGATGTAAACGACGGAATAAGTTCAAAAATATTAAAATATGTTTGTTTAGTAGGAGCAAACCGCCTTCTGGACATTATAAATACGTCACTACAGAAAGGAGAATTTCCCAATGATTGGAAAACATCATATATAATTCCAGTCCCAAAAGTTGCAGGTACAAATCTTCCAGAAGAGCTTAGACCCATAAATATGGTACCCCCATATGAAAAAGTATTGGAGTTATGTGTTAAAGACCAAATTACCAAATATTGTTAGAAAAATAATGTTATTGTACCACACCAATCGGGCTTTAGAAAAAAACACTCGTGTGAAGCTGTGATAATAAACAACTGTGATAACTGGTTAAAAATTTTGGACAAAGGTAAAATAATTCTATGTGTTTTTATAGACTTTAAACGTGCCTTTGAAACAATTGACCGTAATATTTTAATAAAAAAACTAAATAAAATTGGCATCTGTGATAATGTTTTAAAATGGTTTCAATCGTATTTAAATAACAGAACTCAAGTAGTAAAAATTGATAATTTGTTATCTAGTAAACTACAAAGTAAATATGGTGTCCCACAGGGAACAGTATTGGGACCTTTATTATTTATATTGTACATAAATGATATTGTAAAATGTATTACAAAATCTGAAATTTCTATGTTTGCAGATGACACCATGTTATATATTTCGGGTGATAATTTAGAAGAGTTGATGAATGTAATGAATGTTGATCTTAATAATATTTTTACTTGGCTTTGTACTAATAATATGTGTTTAAATGTTAATAAATCCAAATACATTATTTTGGGAACTAGTCATAAATTAAATAATTTAAGCTTAAATAACAAAAAACTTTTAATTAATGGTTCTGAACTACAAAGAGTAGATTGCTTTAAATATTTAGGTGTAATGATAGATAAAAACTTAAATTTTAAACCGCATATAGATTATGTCATGAATAAAATATCTAAAAAAATTTACTTTTCGTGTAGGATAGGTAATAGTTTGTCAAGGTATGTGAAATTGTTGCTATACAAATCTATAGTAGCTCCCCATTTTAATTTTTGTTCGTGTATTCTGTTTGAAATAAATCAGAATCAAAATAATAGACTACAAAAGTTGCAAAATAAGGCAATGAGGATAATCCTAAAATGTAATCGCTATACGCCTATCAAAACTATGTTAGATACTTTAAGTTTAATGAGCGTGAAACAATCTATTGTATTTAATTCTATGTTATTTATTTTTAAATTAAAAATTGGAGCTTTACCAGAGTATTTAAGTAACAGATTGATCAGGGTAGATGGTATTCATGATCATGGAACGAGAAGTGCAAGTGATTTTTATATTGAAAATTTTAGTCGACTGCAAACTACTAAAAATGTATTTGTTAATGGTCTGAAAATGTTTAACAAGTTGCCAAGTGATATTAAAAAATGTGATAATTTAAATAGATTTAAGTCACTATTAAGAATTTACATACACAGTAATATATATTGATTACATGTTTTTATATTAATTGTTGTATATTAGCTTTTGGTAAATAAAGATTATTATTATTATTATTATTATTATCTAACAGGCAGAGAAAGCGCTTATTTAATGCCGAGCTCTATGCTCGCTGCGCAATCTGCATATCTGAGCGAGGCAGTTAATTTGCTTTCTCCGCCGTGTTGTATATACTATTTTTTTTTTATTTTCATCATTTAATTATTCTGTATTTGCATTAAAATTATCGAGTTTAAGATATTTTGTCAGGTTTGACCTTTGGCATATGTTTTATTATAAGTTAGGCACATACATTTATTCTACCGTGACTTTTAGGTTTACATTTGCTGATTTCGTGCTAAACGCGATATTTTTATTATTGTACGGCGGTGTATAATAATTTTACTTTTGAACTGCATACAAAAATAAAGTCTTTTTATATAAAGGTTTATGAGTGTTATATGAAAATTTTAATTTTCAATAAATGACCTTGGGATTTGATTAAATTGTTTGAGCAGCCTCTCCACTGCCCCCCTTGACGACGCCCATGAATATTAGTACTAACAAACAGTTTAAATAAAATAAATAGGAAAAATAATACAGTGTACAATATTATTTTATTCGGAATTTAATTAAAAATTTGGGGGGTTTAATTGGCAAATACTAGGGACCCTAAATTTATAATTGGCTACATTGATTAAAACAAACTAATTTAGTGAAGAATATAATTGAATGGTGTTATACAACAGGGAACCTTCATTACTGCGGTCTTAATTATAGATTCAACGTTTTAAATTTATTTCCAAATCGCTAATTTAGTACTAAGTTTTTATTTCCTATAATATTTTTTTCATTATTTTTAATAAAATAAGTAAATTTGTTGGTTGGTCCCTTGTAGAATAAATAAAACTGATAGTTATTGCCTATTGTTTTATTATATCATGAAAACCATCATTTGGAATAAGTTGATAAATAGATTTTAAATCTTTTAATTTTAGTTAATTGGTTCATTTTTTTCCAACAAATTTAACTTAAACCAGATCCAAGTAGTATGGATCCTTGTTGCAGTATAAATATATTAGTCAAAAGTAACGTTAACCAAGCCGCTTGGCGATGTATAACCTTTCACAATTTCAATTTATAAGGAAAATTTGGCACAACCATGCAGCTTAAGAGGCCTATTCCCTTTCTTGCTGTTCGTAAACATCGATTTCTTAACATGTATGTTCACCCAACGACAACCCAAACATCACCTATATTTAAGGCTATTCCGTTTCTCATATGTTGAAAGTCTTGACCTTGAATCTTTCTGAACAGTGATAAATGTTTCTAGGACAGAGAGAACCTTTGTTTTATAACCTAAAAGTCGCAGATCGTAAACTCAAATTGTGTTAGATAATTATTTTAAAAATCATTGGTGATATTAATTATATTAAAGGAACTTAAAAACAACTTAGGGAAATCCACAAATTCTAAAAATACTTGGTAAAAACGTTTTATGCTGAACTAGCCAAAGCACAGATCTATCTTCCCTTATATGGAAAAGGGTAATCATAAAATATCTTAAAATAATTATTTGTTACTTATTTTTACACACTTTTTTTAGTGTATTGAAAATGGCAAGAAAACTACGCATTTCTCACATGGAGGGAGACTGGCAATGTCGGGGAGCCAGTAAAACAACTTAATGACTTTAAGGATAAATTACTAGCCCTAATAGAGGAAGCGCTGTGAAAGTTAGTGGTGGAGGGTAAGGTAGAGGTAATACCATCGTTGGAACTCTTCATTGACCAGCCTTTAAGTTCGGGTGGAAGGGCCCCTTCTACAACAGAGAGGCATAAAGAGAAAGTCCAACTCAAACTCTGACGAGTAGTGAAGGTGTAGAGGTTTTACAAGGTATTGATAAAACCTAAAAGATTTTAAAATTAAACCAAAAAGTTTTAGCTCCCATGTGAAGAAAAAGTGTTTTTAGATGCATATTTTATTAGTTATACTTTTCTTTGACTAATATTTTGTCTATATTTTTAAGTAATAATATTACCTACATAGGTATTTGATATTTTATAATTATTGTGTTTTTTTAATAAAGTATATTTTTCCAAGTTATTTTTTATTCTACCAATATATATAGGTATAGTTCTAGAGGTCGTTCTTAGACACTCTTGTAACATATAAGTCTTGACCTTCCTCCCCCCAAATTCTCTCTTCACACTCAGATTTTTTTAATTTTCTGTTTTTTTTTCTAAATAAATATTTATTATTATTATAATAAAATTAATATTAATTATATTTAAAAAATCAGTAAAGCAAAATTTGTATTCTGGTATTATAATTAGGAAATACATTTTAATAATTAAACAACAAATTATAAACATATTTTTAAAATTACCAAAAAATATATATTTATTTGTTTGGTGTGAAACCTTATATGATTTGTCCTATTCTCATTTATAAATAATTATTTATCATTTATAATTATAATTAATTAGGTATTAATTATAAAAAAGTAATTAATCCATAGTTACTATGCTTGATAATGATACTGTCCTGTATACTGTACCAAACATCGCCGCAATTTATGATTAATGCAAGATAAAAAAACTCAAATATTGTCTAACAGCACCTCTCAGGCAAGCGTTCGTAAACATACGTTTTTAAACATCATGTATGTTCACCAAACATCGAATTTTGGAAACGGAATAGCCATTTTAACACCGATGATGTTTATAAACATGGATGTTTAAGAAATTCTTCGAGCGCATGCGTCTATAGACGAAATAATTGAAAGGGAATAGGCTCATATGTTACGAAACATATGTAGTTCGTGAACATGCATGTTTAGCGAAAGGGAATAGGCCTCTAAAGCTTTATTGAGATTTAAAAACTCTGATTGCAGAGTTATATATTATTTTGAATATTTTAAATCAGTATATGTTCTATTTCTTTAAAATATTTTCAAAAGGTGGCCCTACATGGCCCCATCACGTTAATATATTTATCCCGCTTTTTTATTATGTTGCCTAACAAATATATATATTTACTAAAAAATAAACTTATTTAGTGAATATAAAGTGTGTATTAAAACGAATAGATACACTTAAATAAAACAAGTGCCAAACCCCGCCCACTGTGGTAGGGATTGAATGCGCAGGAATTTTTATGATAGGCTAGGATATTGTTTAACTGCTGCTGGTGGTCTATTTGAACATTTAATTTAGAAAAAAAGTTATTTTCGTTATTTTAGAATTATTTTTGTTTGAGAATTTATAGGTTTTATTTTTATCGAATTCGTTTGTTTTGTTTTAAGGCATTTCTGCAAATAAAAACTAAGTATTGTTTAAAATCCTTTAAATTCCAGTTAATGGCGAAAATATATTTCTTAAAAACTATACACATTTCCCTACGACAGCGTCGGAGCTACTGAACAAACACAGTAGATCAAACTGTATCTTGCCATATGCTATTATTGTTTCCTAAAAGGGTTGTTTTTCTTATTTTTTAATATTAAAAGTAAGAAAATTAACTAAATCAAATTATTTTTGACATATATTTTTCAAACAAATAAAATTGAACTATTTATTAAATAATTATAATCGTTCTCTTCTGATTTAAAACAACCTGGCAACTATGGTTCGTAATTACGAATGGCTTGGTTTAAACCACGCCCAATTAAAGTTTGTTTCTTTTTCTCTGATCAGAATATAATTTGTCATCCTTGTCTCCAGCCTTACTTACTTGATTCTATACAGTCTGTATTTACTAAAAAATAAACATATTTAGTAAATATAAATATATATTAAATAGAATAATTATGATACAAACGGCGCCTCATATATTGTTATTTTTATTTTTATTATTTTTAAAATATTTCAATTTTCAAATAAACTTTATTATTTAAAGAATGAAAGAAAGAAAAACCCCTCGTTTAACCGCAACTTTTGTTGTTTCAGACGCCCCGACTTGCAAATACGACCGCGTGAGTGTGGTGGGCGCGTCCCGCGGCGAGAGCGTCGACATCGTGTGCGAGATCGAGTCCGATCCGCCTGCGAAAAGCTACCGCTGGAAGTTCAACAATTCGGGCGAGACGCTGGACGTGGCGGCCGAGCGGTACGCGCGCACCAGCAACGGCACCTCGAGCCTGCTGCGCTACACGCCCGTCACCGAGCTCGACTACGGCTCGCTGAGCTGCTGGGCGGCCAACAGCGTCGGCCATCAGATCAACCCGTGCGTCTTTCAGGTCGTTGCGGCAGGTAAGGAATTCGCATTTCAAAATTTTAATAAGGTTAATGAGATTAAACAACACCAAAACTATTTAATTGACTAAACAACATACACTTACAGGCAGGGCCGGCAGCTTTTCATTTTGACGTGTGGTGCTCATCTACAGTTGGTTGGTAGCAGTGGTTAATGGATGGGGGGTGTTCTTTTCTTTAGGGGTTGCGGGAAGGAGAACAAAATAAAATTGGAATATTTTTTTAATCAATTTATTTATCAAAATCAGTAACATTTTATATACAGGGATATACTAATTTTAGCACTAATATATCCCCCCCGGAATGATTAAATTTAGTTTATATAGTTTTTTCGACAGTTCTTATTACGCGACATATTTTAAAGTTTTAAGTTAAAAAACTCACCCTGTAATGGAATCGAATGGGATAGGTATATTACTGCCACATCGGACGTTTTTAGGATTGGCACCTGCAACTTCTTGAATAAAGGTTTACCAGCATCAAAAATACGGGTTTAAAATAATAGTTCTAGATTTTTTTAAGAGAGACAATTAAAACAGAGTTAATCTAACTAACTTACCTTTGTTGATAAAAAGTCGGGTATGTATCCACTAACACAATTGGTGGTAGCAAACACGAACTCAGAGATAATAAACAAACCGCACGAACTGTAAATAATAATAATAATATAACTCAAAGTTTGGTCGGTTACCGTCGGTATAGTAGAAATACCCTAGATATACGTCGCGACGTGTCGGTATGTTATTCCTACTATACCAAGATACATACACTTATACATACTATACCGACCGACTTTGATACTTTAAACTTTGGATTCCTCAGCTTTAACCGTAACCCAGACTGCAATGAAGGTTCGAAAATATTCCAGGAATATTCCCTATCGCCTAGGAATAATCCGCTTCATTCTAGGAATATTCATTGGGAATATTCCTAGAATGATCCTCTAAAACTTCCAAGCATCATCTAAGAATATTCCCAGTGAATATTCATTAGTTTAGTTGCAATACCTCTCACCGTTGCTTACGCACGCTTGATAACTATATATACCGATAGGTCAATAATATTAGTTGGAGATGTGCGTCTGTGATGGCACAGCCAAACAATGATTAGAGTGGGACTTGATCTACTCAGTAACTCAATAATGGCTATACTTAAGTTAGGTTCCTGGGTATAAGAGGGAATAAGGGCTGGGAATAATCCCCAAATTATATCAAGGAATATTCCCCTAACAATCCTTGAGTCTTCTGCAGGCAGATATATGGAATATTCTTTTTATGATGCCTGGGTTAACCAAAAAGCGGACATTTGATTATGCCAGAAATATTCCTGGGAATATTCTGGGACGATTGGAATATTCCTGGGAATATTCCTGACATGTGCAGGGAATGTGATTTTGCAGTCTGGGAAATTTGTAGAGGGCGTTGGTGTGTATCCCAGGCTAGCAGGATAAAAAATGTAGAGACCGCAAAAGAAATGCAATTTTTCTGCTGATGATACGTGTGGTGCTGAGCACCACCATTTTCCTTTACGTGTGGTGCTTGAGCCCGCGAGCGCCGGCCCTGCTTACAGGCAAAATAATCGATCCACACAAATTTTCGATGAATTTCAATCGCAAATAACTTTTTTATTTGATTTCGGATTTAAACAAATTTTAAAGAATATTGTAGATACATTAATGGAGAATCGCTAGCTTATTAAAAATTACTAAAAAATAGACGTACAGTGGCGGACACGGAATTTCGAACATCAAATCTCTGTCATTTCAAAAAATTTGCAAACCTTACTTTAATTGCGGACAAGGAATTACGAACATTACATTTCTGACATGATGAAATTGATTTTTGTCATTTTTGACGTTTATATATTTTTTTTATTATTGACGTTTGTATTTTAAATTTGAAAGTGAATTTAAAGCGTCAACTTGACCACTGATATAGAAAATGCCAGCTGTATCTTACTTTAATAAAGTTAAAATGGTAACCCTTCTTCAGAGTGGCATGTCGTATGGACAAGTTTCGGTACATTTAGGTATACCAAAGAGCACCATACATGCAATTATGCATAAATGGACACTAACTGAATTAGTGGATCGGCGTCCAGGTTCTGGGGGTCGCCGAATATCTTCCGCTGAAGAAGACGAAGCGATCATAGATGTAATTAGGAATAATCCTTTCTCCAACGCCGTTCAAGCAGTCGGAATAACATATTTCCCGGGGTCAGTCAGAACTGCTCATCGACGAATAAAGGCAAGTGGCTTGCATAAACATGCGGCAGCAAGAAAACCAAAATTAAGGCCTTGGCATAGGGAAGCAAGAATTGGTTTCGCATTACAACACCTAGCAGAAGATTGTGCATTTTGGAGTCGGGTAATTTTCTCCGACGAAAAAACTTTTCAATCATGCCGGATCAGGGTATATAGCCCCCACAATACACGCTACAATGAACGATATGTTGATCCTGGGATAATACTGCTCGTAGAGGAGAGACTAACAACTATCTAAAAATGAAATAGTCAAAATTCTACTATTTGAATTAGTACCAGCATTTTTTACTAATAAAATAGTCGTTTTCACTTTTAAATAGTTATTTTTTACTACGTAAATAGTTAAAGTTTGACTAATTTAAGATTAGTTACCATATTTGACTATTTCTGACAGTTAAAAGTAACTAATTTCTTTAATCGTTTACGACCAACAACAAAGTATTATTTGAATTAAATGCATATACCTCTCCATGGTTAAATGACCCATAAAACAAATAAAGATGCAAAAAGTTTAGCTCAAAACAGTAACACAAATAATATATTAAACTTTAAAATATTATGAACAATATTTATTGACAAATAAAATTTATTTTTGTAAGAGCGGCTGACAGCCGACTGGTTATGAGGTTAGGTTGACAAGCTTCTCAAGTGACACACGTGAGTTCAATCCCAGGCTGGGTCAAAACTTTTTTTAAATTTAAATTTACTAATTTAACTATTTCATTCAGTGGAATTTGACTAATTATTAGTGACTGCTTTTTCGCTATGACAATTAGTCAAATATGACTTATAATTAGTTATTTTTGACTAATTCATTTTAAGAGAGAAGTGACGTTTATATGTGGAACTGCATTATCCTAACAATAATTTTGTTTTTAACAAGATAACTGATCGGTTCACACAGCACGGAGAGTAGCAGCATGGTTTCAAAATAATAATATAAACGTCCTTGATTGGCCTAGTCACAGTCCGGATTTAAATCCGATAGAGAATATGTGGGGATTAATGACAAAACGTTTAAAGGAGCGACGGATAGAAGTTCAAAATAGGGAAGAACTTGTCCTTGCAAAAACTGAAGCCTGGCAAGGGTTGCCATTGGATTACCACCGAAATCTATGTCTCTCCATGCCGACTAGATTGGCACAAGTTATTCAATCGAATGGAGCAATGACCAAATATTAGTTTACATATTTTTGTTTAGTTTAATTTGAATATTACAAAATTTAATTATATTGTATATTAAATTATTTTAATTGGTTGGTTGTCTTTGTGTGATTTTATAAATGGCAGATCATTAAATAAAATTTTGCTTTCGCTGTCAAGATGACGCGTCATGACTGTCCGGAAGTAAGGTTAGTTGTCAAACAGGCAGATTTAGATTTTGATGTCAAATGAATTATAAGTCGTTCAAAATTCCGTGTCCCCCACTTAAACAAAAAGATGGTTTTTACTATAATTTTAAGACACTCTGTAAAGTGGCTGAACCGTATATTGTTCTAAATTAAGTTTTAATTATCAAGTCACATCTTTTCTTAACAGTTTTGTTTTTGGTTCACCTCGATATATTTATTTTTGTGGAAAATATGATTTTTTTTTAAAAAACATTGCAATTTCTAATATTTTTTCTGTATAAAGAACTAAGGTTGCTATGGTCCATCCATATGCTATGAAGAATGACAGTGACAGTTTTCTTAAATAATCCCATACTTGGACATGTCATACACGGCTTTCAAAAGCTATCAAATTGTTTTTTTATAAATTAATGTGTTAATTTTGAGTATCTTTTTACTTTTAAAAATGTCTCCGGCTGATGTTGCCCTTTGTACTTTACTTCTTGTGATGTTTAAAACACTTGCCACGTAATACTGTGACCATCCATCCTGAATTAAATAAATGGCTCTGGCAACATCAGTCGGAGAAATATTTTTAGAATTAAGAAGACACCTCAAATTTTACACATTAATTTGTAAAAAACAATTTGGTAGCTTTCGAAAGCCTTGTATGACATGTTCAAGTATGGGATGATTTAAGAAAACTGTCACTGTCATCCTCCATAGTCTATGGATGGACCATAGCAACCTTAGTTCTTCATACAGAAAAAATATAGAAAATTGCAATGTTTTTTTAAAAAATCCATATTTTCCACAAAAATAAATATATCGAGGTGAACCAAAAACAAAACTGTTAAGAATAGATTTGACTTGATAATTAAAACTTAATTTAGAACAATATACAGTTCAGCCACTCTACAAAGTGTCTTAAACTTATGGTAAAAAACATATTTTTGTTTAAACCTGTATATTATAAACGTACCTACGTCTATTTTTAGTATTTTCTTTAATATTCGTTTAAATCCGACCTCAAATAAAAAAGTTATTTGCGATTGAAATTCATAGAAAATTTGTGTGGATCGATTATTTTGCACGTGAGTGTATTTAATTGACTAAACAACATATTTTAGATATTTGCAATAATTTGGCATTAACATTTTTTTAACATACGGGTGATTCTACAAAAGTTGGACAACTTGATGTCATCAGTCAATAGAGTAGGTATTTTAATATTTTTTGCGAATATTTTAGTATATTACAAAAGATCCAGGTTTTTTTAACTTGTCCACCCAATTTTAATGTATTTTTTCAAAAGCACGTTTGTAGAAAAACATAATAAACATTCAAAACATCAGTACCTTGGCGTGTCACAACTCCTGAATCAAATATTTGAGTGTTTTTATTTTAAAATATATTCAATTTATCTTAAATTTTTCAATTTTACTACAAACTATAAAACATTAAATAATGTATTTTTTATATTTTATCATAGATTCGAATAATAGCAATTTTTAAAAAATTGATAATTTTTTCTGTCAACTATCAACGGATTTAACCTCACTTTTTACCAATTGATAATAAAGCTAACTTCAGCCCGTGACTAAAATGTCCAAAAGCCACTGTTGCTAACTTCAGCCCGTGATTAAAATGGAGAAGTATATATATAATCCAAAGGTAGATGAAACTACAATACAATTTATTTAAAAATAAGCAAATGGCGGCAAGTTTTTGGCGCCAACATTGATTCAATGAATTTAAAATTTGTACAGATTACTTTCACATGATTTAAGTCATTTAAACCCTTATAAAATCCCTGCTACTGCGCCAATTGCAATAAAATTTGCAATAGGTCAAAATTAAAACCACAAAAATATGAATTATGGTCACTTTGTACCTTTTCAGTCCACTGCGCGCGGCGCTAAACAATATTATTTGCCATAAACTCTAAGGGCGAGCTTCAAAAACTTAAAACGGTTTCTGTATCTTAAGCGTCCAGACTTCCCAGTTCCTGAAACTTTTTTCAAATTCCGCATGTAGAACAGGTCAAAATCGGCATTTGTTTATTAACAACAATGGCAAATAGCAAATATTTCTATAACGATCCTTAATATTATTTTCCAATACTTACTTTTAATTTTCCTTTCAACACACATTGGTCCCGATCCCGAAAAAGACAAAAGTCGTTAAAGGTTAAGATTTGATTTGATTGGTCGCTGATTAAGATTTGTAGGAAAAATTCGTAATAAAAAATTGAAAATGGCCGACTAGACCCGAAACGTGCCTTATCCTTTTGGGACTCTAGTTTCGTTGGTGAATTAATTTAGCCATTTGTATGTTTCGCTTAAAGTTGAGGGGGTCAACTTTAAGCGGGACACCCTGTACCTCAACTTGACCCCATTATTTTCCTTCTTTTATATTTTTGTCGGTTAAAAACTTTTCATGAATTTTTTGAATATGAGATTAGATTTTCTTTAACTAAAAATACTGGGCTGTGGAAAAAAATATTTGTTTTTAATGGAATGCTATAGGTTTACTTGGAAAAGTTTTACTCTAAAGTAAAACTTTTGAATTCTTATCGTAAACTTTTTAAAATCATGTTTTTCTAGAAAAAAAATTACATAAGCCTAATTTGTATTTTTTCATTATTTTCATCATTAATTATGTTTACATGGATGCAATTTGTATACCTGCACAAAATTTAAAATAAACATAAAATTGTATGCTTAATATTTGTTTTACATTAAAATTTCAAACTAAATAATTACATTTATAGGTAATTTGCTTTGCATAAACAAGTTTTATTAAAAACTTTAAAATACATGTAAATAAATAAACAAAGAATTATATATTTTTTCTACTCCCACCTTTAAAACGCCCTTTATCGTACATGTTTCCATGACACTAAGTGTCCTTTTAAATACACATTGACAAGTTGTGGCTTTACGGCGCTTTAGTCACGGGCTGAAGTTAGCAACAGGTTTTTAGTCAAGGGCTGAAGTTAGTTTTAAGTTAGTTGACAGTTGTCAAATGTCATACAATTTTTAAAATAAAGTGCCTTTCTTGTAAAATATTACTAAATGTGAAAATTATTTTATTATCTCAATACAAAAATACAAAAATATTAAATAGTTTCCCAATGGCAATATTTGAAAAGTTTATATGAACATTGTACTGACCTTTCAATTTCGCCGGCAGTAAATTATAACTTAAATTCCGGCACGAACTCTACTGTAAAGTCCTCATAAAACATTTCCTTTACTTTCACTGTGAAAAACTGTCAATTTTCAATTCAATTTCGATTTATAACCTTTATAATTGTGTTTATAAAATGTAAAAATGTGACATTTGACAGTTTCCCCTGTTGTTTCATAGATGGCGCTCTATACAAATTTTTGATTTAAATCATTTTAAGATAATAATAAGTATTTGTCGTAGAAAAAGTATAGTATGCACCTCGTTTATAAACTTTTCTATACGCTCATTAATGTAAGCACTCGCTCGCAAGCTCGCTCGTGCCTAAATTAAATTCGTGTATAAAATGGCGTTTATCAAACTTGATACATAATATACTATTATGTATTTTTTTAATTCTTTAATTAAAATGTTTATAATTTTTATGATTTAAAAATAATATATGCATTTTGACATATAAATTATAACCCTATTAAATTGGGTTATTTTATGCAAAAAACTTTTACAGTGTTGCCAAATTTACTAAACTTTATAACCAAAAAATATTATGGTAATAAAATGTTATTTTTTTAAATTTCTTTTAAAACAAAACTGGACTATGCAATCGTGTTGGCCACATCCAAGTAAAAGATTAACAAACCCTCGCGTGTTGGCGAGCCATTGCCGGCGCCAAGGAATCGTTCCCGGCCTGGAAAAAATTAGCACGAGTTTGCTAAGGATACACCTTCCCAATCTGGGCAATTAATGTTGGTTTTCTAGTCTTCAGCAAATCGCTAACGTGAATTACTGCCCATGCAAATGTAAATGTGTAAACATTATTATAGGCTAAATTTACTGCCAAAATTAACACACATTTGCAATTTAAGCCAGATAAAAAAATTATGTTTATTATTACCCTCTAAAAATACTTTGTTTGAATGTTTACCTGGGTGAATGTTTTCTGTGAAGCTACAGTAATTTACTTGTAAAATTGTTATAAAACTAAATATTTCGTTAAAATTACAATGCGTTTTTCCATTATTACAATATTACATATTTGTTTGCTATACATTCAAAACAAATGAACAGACAGTTAACATTAACTTGTAAATGTAACTTAATAAAAAGACATTAAATAAGGCCCAGTGAAGTTACAATTTTGAAACGATTATTTTACTATATCATATCAAATATATATGGGACATTCCATAAAATGCGGGCATGATAAGGAAAATCACAAATTAATGTATATGGTATAGGCTGTGCATTTACTTTATTTATTTGTTAGACAAATTAAATTTAAGAACTGTCGATTTGGCAAGCGTCATAACTTAATCCTATATTTTTTAAACATGTCAAAAGGTATCATAGCTTAATGTAACGAGGGATACGAATTTTTTGTTTATTTTTTAAAACCAAATGTAAAAAAAACATTAATATTTCTATATATTTTTTTATGTTTAACCTTGATCTATTTTTGAGGAGTTTCATTGTTAAATACACAGAAATAATAAAAAGTTTATAGGAGGTAAATCGTATGTAAGGCGAATGACTGGTGAATTTTATTTTTTAAATATATCAATCTAAGAGAATTTTGTCTGTTATGATATTAATTTAACTACGGTTTCGCGATTGAAACTTTTTTACCTTATTTCTACATCTAAATGCAAACTTTTAAAAAAAATCTCGTCCATTGAAAACTTTTTTTATTTTTATTTAAAAAAAAATTAAGAAATTTCATTTTTTTAAATAACTTTTTTATTTCAAAACGTATCTATTTGAAATTTGGACAAAATCTAGATCTTACTAATGACAATAAATCCATATTAATAAAAGATACAACAATATTTGTATAAAAATGACAAAATGTACTAAACTAAAATTTATGAATACTGCTATTGCTAATTCAAAACTGATCCTGGCAACAAAAACATAATTTGCATTAAAAAGTTAATATATCATACTTTAATGTGTTATACTCAAATTTATAAAACAAAGTTGTTTCTTCGATTATTTACCCTTTAAAAATTGTTAAATTTTAAACTAAATTATCACCAGCGCCTCCTGTATGGGAAAATCTAAAAAAAAATAATACGTGGATTTATTGCCACTAATAAGGTCTACATTTTTTTTTTAATTTCAAGACGATACGTTTTTAAATAAAAATGTTATTGCAAAATATCGAAATTTATCTATTTTTAACACAGTAGAGCGACTTAAGGCCTGAAAACCACAGCGGTCAAGGATGAAATTTTTTGTTGAAAAAATGCACCATTTAGATGTAGAAACAAGGTTAAAAAAATATTTTCAATTCTAGCATCACTTGCAAACAAAATTTGTTCGATTTTTACGCGAAACCATAGTTAATTGTTTACGAACAGTACAAGTTTTTAAATAAAATTGCTGGTTAAACGTTTAGAATTAAGTATTGTCGTTTTACTGCCAAATAATATTTCTGATTGTAACACAAATTACCGTGGAATGTCCCATATATATGTAATAGCACACGGAGAGAAAAGTATAATACTGATTATCATAATTATAATACCGTTTATCATAATTATAATTGGGGATGGGATATTTAGGTACTAAAAACTGAAAAATAGGTAACTAAAAAGGTACTAAAAAAAAGCATTTTAGTTTACGTTTCGTTTATAATTTTGTTTAGCCGCATACCCAAATACAGAACATACCCACAATAAACTATTTCTATGCAATAAACTGTGTTTCACTGAGTGACACTCACTACACAGAAGTTCTATGACAGAACATAAGCTCACTACAAAGAAGGTAACTGTAAAGAAAGTTACTGTTACAGTCTGTGACCATAAGAAAAAATTTTATACCGTTGAGTTGCACGCCCTGGATAAAATATTGGGGCAAAATTTAAAAAGAACACAAAAAAATAAAATAAGTAAAAATACGTAATAATAGATAACAAATAGGTGAAAATAAACTGACAAATTAAAAAATATGTAACAAAAGTATAAAAAGGTAGTTTAAAGCAAAAACTTTCAAAAAAGGTAAAAAAGGTGAAAACAAGTTAAAAAATAGGTAACAAAAGTATAAAAAAGGTAGTTTATAGCAAAAACCTCCAAAAAAGGTAAAAAAGGTGAAAACAAGTTAGGTTCATATAAAAGAAAATCTTTTAAAACGCATTTTGGCATTATTGGTTTTCAAATAGTTACATCGGTTAAAAAAAGGTAAAATAACTAAAATCCCATCCCTAATTATAATACAGTTTACTTTAATTTATATTACTATTATATACTATATACAAGTATCTTGATATTTAGTACTTTTTAAATATCCTTTTATGTTAAACCTTAAGGTAAAATATTATTATTCTCAACCAATACTGTTTTTTTATTCTTATTATAATTAGATTTTTTCCATTACTAATAAGTATAGTAAATTTTAAAATTTTATTTTGCTATTTTAAAATCGAATATTTTTAAATGTTAACAATTAAAAATTATATTTAACATATTTATTGTACTTTTTAATATACAAAAATGTTATGGGAAAGAATTGAACCTAAACCTCGCCAGTTTTTTTTGTTTTGAGTGCGTTCCATCAACTTCAAATACAGACAGACAGGTGTTTTGACCTATATTGGGTATCATCAGTGTCGACACGACACTGTCGAGCAACTTGTAGTAGTGGAATACACCCAAAACAAAGAAATACCTGAGCTTATATAATATGGTTGGTAAGCCAACAGAGGCGAGATGTAAGATCATCACGTGATCCACACCGTCTAACGACGCGTCGCGACGTTGCCTTTGCCGCAATCGGTACATACTATGCAACAAAGTAGGTTCAATTCTTTCTTTTAAGTATTACCAGTAATGGGTCAAGAAAGTTTTAAAGAAACTAAGAAAATTGAATGTTTAAAATGTCATGAGTTACTATATTGTATATTATATTTAAATATATTGTTTATTTACCTTAAACATAAAAGTATCTTAATTTTTACTATATTTTTTTATTAATGTGTAATATATTATAATATTAGATGTACACCTTACATTTGATTAAATCATATAGTAAATATTACTATTTGTAGATAGTAAAAATTAAAATATATATTATACATTTATGATTTAGAAATATTGGTGTTGTAATCTTTACTACTTTTTATAAAATTGTATAATAAAAAATAGTATTTTGTATTACAATTTTAATATTGTATCGACGAATATATAATATTGTTACCCAAAAAGTTTGGTAAAGTAAATTTTACTATATTTTTTTACAATCTAAAATTTACTTTACATTTCTCTCCGTATGCATATTGATATTTTTTATTGACGACATTTTTAATTTTGTTTTTTAAAAATGCTTGGCTCCATGACTTTGCAACAAGAGCACTTTTTTTTCGAAAAATTATCTGAAGAATTGTATTCCAAGATCAAGAATTCAAAAAAAAAACACAAAACAAATTATAATGTTTTTTAGCCCCTGTTCAGCACGCATATGGTCTGGTGTTGGTAGATAAAGTAGTTGTTGTGATGTTACATTGGACTGATTTTCAAAATCAAGAAAACCAAGATGACGACAGTCCAATGTAACATCACTACGCATATGGTCATTATTTATCCGATTTGACACCCCCAGATTATTCAAATTTTGATATGTTTCCATACAATGTACATTAAGAAGATTAAACTCAAGATTTTAGGGAAAAGGTTTTAGTTGATTTTTGTAATTTATAAAATTCTTGGGTGACCTATAATAAAATTCAATTAAATCTTGGAGAGGACCCTTTAAATACTTCAAACTTACATTTTTTCATATAAGCTTAAATAAATATTGCCACTCTAATATATTTTAGGTTTATGTTATTATAATATATGTTTTGTTCTTAAATTTTTCAAAAGAGTAAAAATTAATACATTTTCATGTGAAAATAGTTTTATTATGTAACATCTTACGTAAAACACCACTAAAATTTAAAAATAAAGTCATATAAAGTATTGCAGAAATGTTTAAATGCAAAAAATCTTGATACGCGGGCATATTTTATTCAGCAGCAGAGCAGTAAAACTTGGTGGTTTATTAATAATGCCTTTGTGATGTGTACTGTCAACAGAAGTTACTGCAACCGACATTCGCATGTCTGTAGAAATATTACATGTATTATAGTTTTTGTGGTAACTAACCTACACCAACAACTTGAAACACGCGAGGATTAATTTGATGGCCGAGAACGTTGATGGCCCAACATGACAGCGATTACTATTACAAATTGGTTACAGAACCGCACAGGATATACATCCAAACGCATTATTTTTTTAATTGTTCCATTTGTTTTTTAGTTTTTTCGTCTATTTACACTGTCAGAAAAGCACGAATACCGCACACAACTTTTAGAAAATTACATGCATTGGCATTTATATGTTTGACGCCATTTTTGTCGGTATGCAAAAATATATACTTGATGCAATGGATATGTTACCTGTATTTTCGGTTTGTATTTGATGCACAAATTAGCACATGTGATAAATCCGGTCATCCAATTTTTTTCTCGGATTGTGCTTTAGGACCTTGTTACCTTATTTTAATGTCGCGATGTTGTATTTATAACTTAAGAAAGACTCATAACAAAGGATTTAAAAACGGCTTATTGGTATCAGTCGGGCACTGGGTGAAGATAAGGCGGATCTTGATAATATTCAAAGCGCACCAGAAACTTAAGCATAAGGTAAACTAAAGTATATATTAAGTCTCAAACATACACATTGACTTTAACCGCTATCTAAATGAATATTATTATTCCAAGGATGTGATTCACTATTATGTCAACAAAAACAGCATTAAAACTAACATAAGATACTACAGTTCTTTATTAAATAAAGGATGCATTGCCAAATGAGACATAAATATTACACCTAACTTTAAATGAGTCGATAAAAGACGTTAACAATTTTTTTCACTCATTATTTTTAAACGATGAAACAGTGCATTATGCAGAAGCGATCAACGTCTATACAAAGCGCAAAATAATCATGTAAGCCCAAAATTAGTCAAAATGAAATATATATACAATGTATTTTTTTATTTTTTTTTACGCATACCCTCTAATTATATTTATTACGTGTTTATATACTCCCAGTAAAAATTTCAGCTCATTCTATAAACGGGAACCCGTACCGACTTGCATCTAAACCCTCCGTTAGCCAACGTTAGGCGCGCGGTATTTTGTAACACGGTTGGTCGCGAGGTCTTCGATCGTAAGTCATTTTGTGTTTGTTATTATGTTACCCTTATATTATAAATTATTGACAAATGTTAAAATAAAGTTTTATTTTTGTGTATACTTTGATAAAAATGTATATTTTACAGGGAGTGGACCCGGAAGGGTCTGGTGAATAGGCCGTAAACTATGAAATTATCAATTTAATGGGTTTTACTCTAAATAACTAAAAGAGTCTATTGTGAGAGATGACTACCGAAAACTTATTGAACTGTCTGAAATATTTTTGGGAGGACATCAAGAAAAGAAATGCTTATAAAAAGCTGAAATTTCATATAACAGTATATTTTAGCAATACTAATTAGTATATTAATATATTTAAGGGATAAAATCAACTAAATTAGTGAAACAAATTATAGAAACAAAAGCACTAATATTAATTAGTAATCATATTTAATAAAATCATTAGAAAAATACAGTCATGAAGTATATCTTCTTTTTAAAGTGTTTCGTGTTACAAAATACCGCGCGCGCCTAACGTTGGCTAACGGAGGGTTTAGTCGGCACGGGTTCCCGTTTATAGAATGAGCTGAAATTTTTACTGGGAGTATATAAACAAGTAATAAATATAATTAGAGGGTATGCGTAAAAAAAATAAAAATAAGGGACACCCTAATATACGTACTGTAATTCTGAAGGATCATCAACATTTCAAGAGATTTCACTAAACATTTCTGATAGATTCCTGTACTTCGGGATAGATCACCATAAGCAAACGGTGCATTTTGGTAAACGATTTACCGAGTATAACACAAAACAAAAGTATTTACACAATTGCTGTTTGAGTTCCACCCTTACTTCTTAAGTTCCCAGAAGCCAACTGAATGGCTTGAGCGGGTTAGGGGTTGGAACAAACCGTGGGCTTAAAGTCCCCTCCGAAGGTCTAATACAAAATAGAACAAACACAAATAAACAACCTTACCAATGTGGGACTCGAACCCACGATCTCTCGGCTTGTAGTCAGCACGTTTCGGCTGGAACTTCATTCCAGGTCTTTGTTTGAAACTAATATTGGAACCGCGAACCTAGCCTATATGACATGACACAATAACTTAACTTGTTTACATCCTCATCTTAAATGGGATGTATATTTCAAATATACTCACCAATAGAGGCCCAACAGAAATTCTACATTTTTTTAAAGTTCCAATATTTTAATATTAATTTAAAGTCTATCCGGCGAATGTTTTACCTTGCTTCATAAATTTTAAATGTCAAAAACCTGTTTTTTACAGTCGAGTTGGTATGTTTTACCAAGGTAATCAAGGTCATCAACTTCATCAACTTAAAATGTCATAAACCAGTTTTTCGACATACATAGTCTGTTCGGCAAATGTTTTACCTTGCGTCATTAATCTAGAATAGAATAAAATGGGATAGAATCGCTGAATGACAGTAATGTAGTTTACTTAAGAAATTGATAACGCAAGGTAAAACATCCACCGAACAGACTATAGGTATGTAGGTAGGTAGGTATAGGTATATATATATATATATATATATATATATATATCAATGAAATCAAATGATTAGTGTTATGCAAAAGATAACCAACCCTCACAATTAAAAAAGTATTAATGTTATGAAGGCCTTTAGGACCACTTTTTGAAGATAATACAAAACTCTGCAAACTCACATTTTAAATCTCAAAAAATTCCCAAGCTGCTTGGTAACACCAACTCTCTACTCTCTTAAAATGAATTAGTCAAAAATAACTAATTATAAGTCATATTTGACTAATTGTCATAGCGAAAAAGCAGTCACTAATAATTAGTCAAATTCAACTAAATGAAATAAAATTAGTAGATTTAAATTTAAAAAAAGTTTTGACCCAGCCGGGGTTGAACTCAAGTCTGTCACTTGTCAAGCTATTGTCATAACCCATTCGGCTGTCAGACGCTCTTATAAAAATCAATTTTATTTGTCAATAAATATTGTTTATCTCCACGCGGTCTATAATTTAAACTTTATTGTTGTCAACATTCGATAAAGAAATACCTTGTTATGACCTAGGCAGATAAAATTTTTTATGAGGCAAGTAATTAGTTCGATTTTTTCTCGCTAGGGGTATTGTTTTGACTTTTCTAAGAAATTAACGTACTAAACTGGTTTAATTTATTTATTATAAATAAATTAAACCAGTTTAGTACGTTAATTTCTTAGAAAAGTCAAAACAATATATTATAATAAGCACTAATTTGTTTGTTTTACTGTTAATGTTTAATATTTTTCATTAAATTATTGTAAAATTAAATATGAATAATAAAACAAAAAGTGAGGTTAGGCAACCAAGAAAACACACGATTCTTTTTCTACGATTTAAATTATCTTTTAGTTTTAATTTGCTTTAAGTTTTCAGTGAAATTAAATGTTAAACACAGCTTAAACATTCCAAACTACCTATTTTTTAAATAAAAATCTAAACAAATTGAAATTAGATACCTACCTATTTATTAAACAATTAATTGAATTCAATGTAATAGCAAAAATCCATTTCTATTTAAATCATTTTGCTAGGTATTGTCAAACTATTACTGCTTCTAAAAGCAATAATAATCATTGTACATTTAATGTAATCTTTAGCTAATAAATAAATGAGATTCTAAAAAAGTGAGGTTAGGTCGCTTTGATGTTGAATTAAATTGACCTATATAAAGTGCTTTGAAGATAAAATGTTGTATGCCATTCGGTCAAGAAGCCTTACTTCTTAACCTAATGACATAAATAACTATTATAATATTTTAAAGTTAAATATTTTATTTGTGTTTTGAGCTAAACTTTTTGCATCTTTATTTGTTTTTATGGGTCATTTAACCATGGAGCTTAGGTATATGCATTTAATTCAAATAATGCTTTGTTGATTAAATAAATTAGTTACTTTTAACTCTCAGAATTAGTCAAAGGTGGTGAATAATCTTAAATAAGTCAAACTTAAACTATTTACGTACTAAAAAATAACTATTTAAAAGTGAAAACGACTATTTTATTAGTAAAAAATGCTGGTACTAATTCAAATAGTAGAATTTTTTATAGAGTATAGGAAATAATCACTAGTTTTATTTGGTCAACAAGGAACCAACCAAGAAATTTACATATCTTATCAATAATAAAGAAAAACTTAAAAAAAATTAGCAATTAAGAAATAAAATTAACACTAAAGTAATGAAGAAACCACACACATTTTATGACGCTATTATCTGAGTTTGTTTTATGTTGCATTACGCCATTTAAATATTAATTTAAACTGTTACTTTAAAATATTAAATTATTACATTTTTGTAAATAAAGTTATTTTTTAAATAAAAATTATTGTGGATTGCTACCAACATAATAAAATGTCCAAATAATTAAAAAACTACTTAAAAAAATTTTAAACCGTAAGGATCTAAATAATCATTAATTTAAAAAATTGTTCATCTATTTTTTTATTTTAAATTCTATAAAAGTTTTCAAATATTGAAAACCCCATGGATATTTTTTAAACAATATTAACAATAACAATAATAACAATAACAATAATTAGAAATTTTAAATTTTTTGATAATTTAAATTTTACAATAGAACAATTCACAAATAGTTTAATTTTTATAACGTTAAAAATGTAAAACGTGTTTAAAAATCGAATTTTGTAATAAAAATTGCTTTAATTTTTAACGGGAAAAGTACAAAATATTGTAATCCATATTGATTTTAATATACTAAAATTCCCAGGTATTTTAAATATGAATTTTTTATATAAACAACAAAATATTAATTGAGTTTTAGTTTTGTTTAATATTTACTTTTTTAATTAAATATTTTAGTTAAATTTGGTTAAATTTCGTTTTTATGAAATAAATAAATCATAAATAAAAAAAATATTTTACCTAATCTATAATTTTTAATTATTGCTATTTTTAATTGTAGTTTTTTCATGTTAGGTCGTGCATAAAGTGTAATTGTATTTTATGTAATATCTAGTTTATTAAATGTTTCCAAAATAATTGAATAAACAATTATTGTAATATAATTTACCGTTTAAAAAAATATATTTTAATTATGTATAATTAAAATTTAATTTATTTCATGTTTTCAAAATAATTATATAAACAATTATTGTGGTGTAATTTACAGTTTTAAAAATATATAAATATATTTTAATAATGTATAATTGTAAAATTAAATATATACAGGTGTGTTCAGAAAATATCGGGAATTTTCGTTTTTTGAAACAAATATTTATTTATTCGTCTACATTAATGTTGTCGCCTTCAAAATAGTCCCCATTATATATTATGCACATGTACCAGCTCTTCTTCCAATACTCGAAACACTTCTAAAACTCGATCATTGGGATAGCCTTTAGTTCTTTCAGCGATGCGCTTTTAATGTCATCTATTCTTGGAAAACGACGGCCCTTTAAGGTTCTCTTTACTGTTGGGAATAGGAAAAAGTCAGACAGAGGCATATCTGGCGAATATGGAGGCTGGGGCATCATTACAGTATTGTTTTTATTCAAAATTTAACAATTTTAGAACAAATTTTGCTGCCACGCGTTTCATACCCAAAACATTCGAAAAAATTTTATGTGATGAGCCAATCGATATACCAACATCATAAGCGACTTCTCTGTTGGTTTATAACCATTTCTTCCACTTTTTCTATGTGTTTATCGGTTGTTAATGTGCTTGTGCGTTTGGGGCGTTCGTCATCTTCAACATCTTCACGGCCATCTTGGAAACTCGTATAACACTTGTAAACTCTTGTTTTACTTATAGCAGACTCACTATAGGCCTTTGTTAACATTTCACAGAATTTATTTAATTTTTTAAGCAAAATTGGATACAAATTCTTTGATCCATTTCTTTTAACGAACGAAAAATCGCCGAGCTCATAAAAAACGTCTAACCTTAGCGGCTGCCACAGACAAAGTTAATAATGAAAACAGCTAAAGTTTTTATCATACTTCGGGGGCATGTATACCAATATAATAAAGAAAATTTATGACGACCGGACCCTCCGAACCCGCGAAATTTATGAATATTACCAATGTTAAGACAATTTTTTTTCATAAAATATTAATTTCAAAATATTATTTTTCAATTTTACAGGAAAACCATATCCAGTCAAAAACTGCACACTATCGAACCTCACCAGCAGCTCCGTCGAAGTATTCTGTCTAGCGGGCTTTGACGGCGGCCTACCGCAATATTTCGTCTTGGAACTGTACTCGACAAGTTCCGCCATACCCAGATACAACATGACGTCACTCACCGAACCGTTTTTCTTCTTGGACAATCTCGAACCGGACGTGACGTTTAGAATCGTAATTTTCGCAGTGAACTCGAAAGGAAAAAGCAACGGGATCGTGTTAGAAGAAGTGACGTTTAAAGATGCAGAAAAGAGGACAGGTGAGACAATCTTTTTGATAAGGTTTTAGATATAAAATGAAATAACGATCTACCCAAAAAAAATTTATCACAGAATCATCCGTCATAGCTACTTTATTGGTAATAGCAATAGGCATCTCAAAATGTCTAAAAATTGACTTAGTCCTTTTAGTAATATTCAACCTAATTGGTTCAAGAACAGTGGCGGCCCGTCATAGAGAATTAAAAAATTAAGTATAATTTAAATATTTTACTTTCTATAATATACTATAAATTTTAAATATTTGGATTACACGAACTGTGAAATAGTCAATAAAATTGATTGATTTTATACGTGGAATACCCAGCAACATTTAAATTATTTGAATTTGAAACGACCGCAATTTAAAATAATATTTATAGCTAGATGATTGGCTCAGAAGCATGCCTGAACTAATTTAGACTCACGATTGGCGTTAGCCTTGTTGTCTCGTTCTATTACAATGCAATATCATAGTTGTTTCCTTCTCTCGTATTAGCATACGCGAGACAGGCACGCCTACATCCAAGGAAATAAGCAGGTGTTGTGGCAACACTGTTGCGGAATTTTAGATAAATTATACTTCACACGTGTTTCAAAATTCAATAATAAATGGTATTATTTTTCTTATAATAAATCGATTTAATCGAAATTATATTTCTATTCTAAAGGAAAAATATTTTAACACTATCGACATCTTGTAGCCATCACAGTAACTAATAAAATAATACAGATTCCTTCTATAGGTTTATTTTGGTTATAAAATTCTAAACTGTTTAAAGAACAAATCTGTGGTTATTTACGCAATATTTTGTTTATTCTTTTTCTATGAGTTTGTCTATTTTATGATTCTTTTTTAAGTGGTTTATTCTGTGGGTTTAGTTAATTGAACTTGGTGATGTATGTGAATTTAGTCATTATGTATATTACAGTGAGAAATTTAACCGATATTGTTGACCTTCACGTAGTTCTTGCTAAACAATGAAATATGAATTAGACAAAAATGAGGTTTATTTAAAATAAACGTCATTTTTACAATAAAATATATTTCATTGACAAAGTAGAGGATTCCTTCCCCACCACAGTCTAATTTTTTTACTTAGTTTTAAGTATAGGTTGTGAACTGCGACGTCAGTTTTTTAAGTTGGGTTTAAAAAAATTTCTTCGCCTTTAAATGAGGGCGAAACCCTGCCTTTGCCTCACCAAAATGAAATGTCACGGGCCGCCACTGTTCAAGAAGATTTTAATTTAGTTTATATGTATAAATAAATAACACAATATTTATATTTTATATTAAAAATAAAAAGATATAGTATAGTATACTATTTGTTATTTCAAGAGCTTAGTGGATAAACATGTTAAGTATCATTTTTACCCTAAGTAAAAATTTGTTAACCTTTAAGATTGTTCCATTAAGCTATTCATTTGATATTTACATTTGAGGTCCTTAAATTGAGAAGTAGAAGAAATAAAGGGGCCATGGCAGTTTTTCCAAAAATGTGATTTTTTATTAAAATGGCAATTCATCATTGTTCCTTAATTTTAAATAATGTGTTTTTTACTAAATTTTTATTCTACAAAAAATACTTATCTTATGGAATAAACTCCTCAGGATATTTATAAAGAATATAAAGAAATTTGAATTTTTTGACTAAATTTTTAGGTAATCTGCCTATCTTTTTAAATTTGACAAGTTTATTAAGTAAAGTATGAATATTTATCTAGAAGTTAGTGAATACACCATAGAACTAAGGCATTAGTTTCTGCCTAATAAACGAGAAGGTAAATTGCTTTACTCGTTTAAGCATATTACCTTATTTTTCCTTAACTAATTCTGATTAGGTATTTCAAAAGATTTGATTTTGAACAGTGTAAATGAAAATGCTTTATTAATTAATTTCCTAAACAAAAAAATTAACACATACCTACATAAATGAACACAAAAATAACATACACACAATTAAATAACACACTATTCTGGAATTATCAAATTAAAATTTGGTACAACATAATTATCTATACTACTAATGTATTTCGTAACTTTAACTCACTTCACTGTATCCCCTAATTTCAGTTTAAAAACCTTTTTTTGGATACTTCTCACTTTGCACACTCGTTAAATAGGTATAAGGAATCTGAATAACAATTTGTTACAAACACGTTACCAATTAGAATAAAGTAAGCAGAAACATAAGTTGCAGACGCTGAAGTCAGTTGAACTTGTTAATGCGTATTTTCAGTACTTTTTTAACAAAATAATTTGTTAAACATTAACAAAATTGCATATTACCTTTACAAAACTTTTGGTAAAATATTTTCCCTTGTTAAAATAATTACAAACCCTGGTTACCTACAAAAAAATTATGTTAAAATTTAACAAAATAAAATTAACAAACTACAAACTTATGTTAACAAATTTGATTTTTAACAGCGTATGTGAACAAAATTTGCATAGGTTTCAGGAAAAAATAATGCTATAGCATGTATACATAAAAGGTGATGCATAACTATTGAAAGTATGTATATGTATATTTACTTTACCTTCATAAACTTTTTCTTGTTTTAACACACAAATGTTAAAATTTTCGTCCGCAAAATTGAAGGGGTAAAAATTAATATTTAGCACCCTCAATATTTGACATCAAAACTAAGCCTCAAAATTAAAACCAAAATACACGGGCCATCCATCTTTAAACCTTCATACACAATTAAAATTTCAAATTAAAGCGCGGTTCCTGATTTTCGAAGCTACCTCGGGATTTGCTTGTTTGCCAAAGTCGATTTGATCTTGTATTTATGATGTCAATTACCGAATATCGAAATTTTTTCGAGCGTCAGCTGAACCTGAATACAATGCCCTATTTAAAAAAACATGCAAATGAAATGCTAATTTTGTAAATTCTGGGTCCAATACGTAAAGGTTCATTTATTAATCATTTTAGTTTTGCTTTCGATGCAATAAACAACAACCATAATGGTTTTTTTGCTACTCTTTGCTACTTTTGTATTTAAAACAAAGTTTTAAATTAAAACCATGCATAATACACAGTAAAAAAAATATGTGTTACTTGTTTGTTACGGGTTAACCAAATATAAACCAGATTATATGATAATCCAGGGTCACATAACTTTATGTTCAGTTTCCAACCAACTGTAATCTGTTAACTAATAATAAGCAGTTTGTAATTATTACAGACATTTTGTAGATTTAATAACAAAATCCTATGTCAATAATTCAACTATTGTAACTCTTGTAATTTTTAAAAAGGACCTTATTTTTACATACTTTTTGTAGAACCATTAACAAAAGTATTTGTTGAATATTGGGAAGAATTTTGATAAGAAATGTTGCTGCATTATTCAATTTCCTATACAACAAAATTAACACATATTAATTAATACTCTGGACAGTTGTTACGAACACGTTACGAATTAGAATAAAGTAAGCAGGAACATAAGTTGCAGACGCTGAAGTCAGTTGAACTTGTTGATGCCTATAGGCATATATTGTCAATGGGAAATTTTGTGATTGACTGCCTGAAATCACGTGTACTTTTTCAACGAAATAATTTGTTAAACATTAACAAAATAATCTGTTACCTTTGAAATTAACAACATGCATACAAAATTGCATATAACCTTTACAAAAACTTTGGTAAAATATTTTCCTGTGTTAAAATAATTACAAACCCTGGTTTTATATAAAAAAATTATTAAAATTTTATAAAATAAAACTAACAAACTTAAACTTATGTTATAAAATCTGATTTTTATAACAGTGTAATAATATACAATTGTTGCTTACGAGCAAAGCTGGGAGTATCTTTAAAATATACTTAAAAGTAACTTAGATACTAAAAGTATCTAAGATACTTTATCTTAGATACTTTTTATATTGGACCGAAAGTATCTTTAACTTACCCAGTAAAAAAAATCAACTCTAAGCAACACTAATTAGGGTTCACACAGGTCCACACTAATAGTGTTATTTCATAACACTACAATTAAAGTTAATTTGTAGTGTAATTTTCCCCAAGTAAGCAAGTATGATTTAACACCATAGCACTGAGGATAAAGTAATTTTACACTGTATTAAAAAGTGTTAATTTACCTAAAATTGTGTACTTCTACACTTCCTGGGTTAAATTCCACTTTTTTTCAGTGTAAATTAACACTACTTTGGAAAAGTTCTAATTTTAGGAAGGTACTTTTACTCTTTTAGTGCAAACTTCTAGTGTAAATTAACACTATTACTTGAGTAAAACCTATTGGTGGTAGTGAATAAAACGAAAAGGTAAATAAAGAGAAACATTTATTTGGAACAAAAATCTATGATTTATCAAAATCGGCGCCTTTTAAAATATAATTTTATATTTGAGTCGTTTGGCTGGCTTAAGCAAAATGGTTCCTTAAAAAGTAAAAGTTTTACTGGATTTCAACTTGTAAGTAATGAATTATCTTGAGAATTCAACAGTTATTCATTTTTCTGTTATAAAAAATGGGTGATTCCATTGGTCGAGGAGTCAGGCAGCTGTATGTCGGGGATTTACCACACGTGTACAAATTTTACCGTGTATGTATTTATATTAATGTTACAAGAACCCGACCTACTGCCGTAAATTATTGATATATAATATAGGTCAGGATGGACATCCTTTTAACATATTGGTATTTATTGAGTATTAAGGCTTAAAGAAAAAGGAAGTATAATACTTACCAAAAAATAAGAATGGATTCACCGTAATTAAAATCTAACTGAACAAAAATGCCACACTTCCACAACGCGGTATCCCAACCAAACTTTTTAAAACGCATTTCAGTTATTACCAGTTTTTTCAGTCTATTTTGCCACTATTGGTGTAATTTAACTTTAATTGTGATACAATGTGCACTAGTAGTGTAAAGAAAAAAGAGTTCTTAGTAACATCAAAACAAACAAAAAAATTGAGATGCACTGTAGTGTACATTTTGTCACTATTTAACACATTAAGGGGTATTCAGTTTTTCTACCCTTTTGATTTATTTTAATAATAAATAGTGTGAATGTACCAATGAATAATGTTCATATTCTTTAAATGTGTTTAATAAAGTTAATAAGCACTAAATGCTACCTAGTGTATTTTGTAGTGTAACTTTTACACTTACAAATCAACTAATATTTTTACCCCTACACTAAAAAATTTACACTAGCAAAATTATTTACTGTGTAGTTACTTTGGAAAAATATCTTGGAACTTGTATCTTAAAAAGTATCAAGTTACTCGGTAAAGTAACTAAGATACATTTAAGTAACTTAGATACTTTAAAGTAACTAAGATACTTTTTAAAGTAACTACCTAACCTACAAATTGTTGAATTTTTATAATTTTATAGTTAAAAGTAACTTAGTTACTCAAAAGTACCAGTTTCTTAAAAGTATATTAGTTACTTTAAAAAGTATCTTAGTTTCTTAAAAGTATCCTAGTTACTCAAAAGTATCTTAAATACTTTCATATAGTATCTTAGATACTTTCGGATAGTATCTTAGATACTTTTTAAAGTATCTTGTAACTAAGGATACTTTTCTCAGAGGTAACTAAGTTATTTTGTTTATCTTAGAAAAATAACTTTCCCAGATCTGCTTACGAGACAATAGTATATTGTACGACTAGTGGGGAAAAGAGGAAATTCTTTGGGCGTGGAATCTCCTCTTTTGACCAATAGTCGCTCACAATATTATTTAACTACAACTATAATTTATTTGACATCAAGCAGCTGCTAAGCAGTTAAAACCTAACTTTTTTTTCATTTTTAACGTAAAGCAAACTGCAGTGGGGCAAGTGGGCAAAATTGGGTGTTGAATAAAAAAATATTAAAATTCCAATTCTGTTTTCCATTACCATTTTCAAAACAGGTGTAATCCCCCAATTACCATAGTAGCTGATGCCGGCACTGCCCCTATTCTGTGTGTGCAAACAGGGCGGACGGGATCACAATGTGTTCGGGGACGCTGCCAATGCGATTAGTCTTCCCGTTCCGTTCAGATATGCAGACTCATTAAACTTTATCAATTGCTTTCCGAAAATTGTAACACTTTATTGTTTCGCACAATAAACAATATTTGCACAAAAGTTTTTCGCGAAATTTTAATGCCGGCCATCCGGTCAGCCGGTCGCTTCGAGATACCGGCGTTATTATTGTCCACGGCAGACACGATACAATCAATTCGTGTCGTGCATTGTTTCGGCAGTACATTGTTTCAACGTGGCCGACTTTATTTCGAAATTTATATCGGCGACTTGAGGGTATTTTGGAAGTGAATAATTGCAGTTTGCTGCAAACATACACTGCTATAAAAATAAGATTTGTTAACATGAGTTTGTAGTTTGTTAATTTTATTTTGTAAAATTTTAACACAACTTTTTGTAGAAAACCAGGGTTTGTAATTATTTTAACAAAGGAAAAATTTTACCGAAAGTTTTGTAACTTTAGGTAATATGCAATTTTGTAAGCATTTTGTTAATTTCAAAGGTTACAGATTATTTTGTTAATGACAAATTATTTTGTTAATGACAATACGCATCAACAAGTTCAACTGACTTCAACGTCTGGAACTTATGTTTCTGCTTACTTTATTCTAATTTGCAACATGTTCGTAACAACTGTCCAAAGTGTTAATAATATATTAACAGAAATCTGTTATTTTTGTTATTCGGATTTCTTATACCTATTTAACGAGTGTGCAAAGTATCCGAAAAAAAATGCCATCACTGCTTTTTAAACTTAAATTAGGGGATACAATGAAGTGGGCTAAAGTTACGAAATACATCAGTAGGTGTTGTAGAACCTAGTACTGATAATTATATTGTAAACAATTTCTTTATAATTAAAAGATTTCCGAATGGTATGTTATTTAATTGTGAGTATGTTATTATAAACTTCTTTTCAATTAGGTTCCCAATTTCCAAAAAATACTTTTGTTAATGGGTATACAAAAAGGTTTGTAAAACTAAGGTCCTTTTTGAAAGTTACAAGAATTATGGTTGAATTATTGATATAGGATTTTGTTATTAAATGTACAAAATGTTTGTTATAATTATAAACTACTTATATACTATACTTATACACTGTATTTTTTACTATTGTAAATTTGAATACTTTCTAAAAATGACTAATTTAATAGTTATTAGTGGCTGCTTTTCCACTTGTACCATGGTTAACCCTGGAATACCATGGTATCTCAAAATTTAACAGCCAATTCTTATGTAAAATTGTCCCCTGAATCTGAAAATACCGTCAAAATTTATGAAAATGGAGCAGTTTTTGAGATATAGTCAATTCCATATTAAATGGAAAAATGACTATACCTATCTCAAAAACTGTTAACTGTTAACTGTTACTTTTTTAACTTTTGACAACTTTTTCGGATTCAGGGGACAATTTTACATAATAATTGGATGTTAAATTTTGGGGGTACCATGTAATTTCATGGTTAACCGTGGTACAAGTGAAAAAGCAGCCACTAATAACTATTAAATTAGTCATTTTTGACTAATTCATTTTTAGAGAGTACGTATAAGGTAATAAAACATTAAACATTATGTGAAACAATGGATTATCCTAAATTTTGTTTTTTAAGAAACTGAACATTTAGAAAAATTTAAGTACCTAACCAAATAGTAAAAAATGCCGAACAAATAGCATACGAAATACTAAAAATACATATTTATACAATCGATTTGAGCTATGAGCTAGAGAACTAAAGCTCAGAACTGGATGACAATGCACGATAAAGTAAGTGACGTTATTCTAAATCCAAAATGGCGGCGCCCCATTATGGCGGATTACCTATTTCTTCATAACCTCCCTGATATGAGTATTAAACATTGTTTTAGACACGATACACAAAAGCCGGTATGCTTATGCGCATGTTATAGCTATCTCTCTCGCACCGTGTGACGTCATGTGCGAACCAAAAGCTAGCGGGTAACTGTGTTGAAATGTTGCACTGCAATTTCACGTTATATTTGAAAATTTATAAATATAGGGACTGCCTGGATTCAATTATTAAGTGTAACGAATGTTCAGAGAAAGTTAAATTGGCAGTAAACATAATATGTTACATTAGTATTAAAATGCTTAAATATTATTTTAGGCAACAATTAATTTCCTACCTTCCTATTATTATTTTTCAAAATATTTTTTATTTAATTGAATTAACAAAACGCTACCTTACGCTAGACCGAATTTTACATTTCTATAATGTGAAAGGTGACAAAATGATAAAAATGCATTTATAGGTACAGGTAATAATAACGAACGCACGCTTAAAAGTGTCAACAATTAAAAATAAATCTCTAAACTGCTTTTTTTACTTGAGACACTTTTGAAGCAAGTTTCCGATACAATTGTGTTTTAATTTTTATTATTAGTAAAAATGTGGTTAGGGTGAAAAGTTACTATTAATACAGAAAATTGGGTATACCAAAAATTGTCTTTACTTACCGTTTTTATTTTCATTTTATACTTTTTTCCATGCAATGTACTGCCGGATCTTTATTTTTTGGAAATCGAAAATGTTTAATGCTATGTTAGGTGGGGTGTTGTTCATATTTCTGGCAATACCTTATAAATATAAAAACTCAAAATAAATCGCAGTAAAACAAACGTGCATTAAGTATATATTTCTTCACAACTCCTTGGCATGGTTATAAAATCAAAATTTTATTTTAAGTACATATAAAAAGTTTTTTCCTACGAATAGTTTTTGAGTAGAGAGGTTTAAAATTTTGTATTTTTTTAAATTTAATTTTTTGAGACCATTTAAACTCTAAATATTGGTACTTGCTAACGCTGAAGTCGGCCCTGTACACAAAGGCATGGCTCAACGCACCCTCATTTTTATTACTCATCAATAAAAAGTAAAGTACGATGCAAACATTTAAATGCAAAAATATTGCACTTTTTAGCCGGTCTGGCCAGTTACATTTGCAAACGAGCCGTTTTGAATCGCCTATTTACCCTTATGTATGTATGAACATTTGTACAGAGTTAGCTTTTGTCTGAAAACCTAATAATATTATATTATTTTACGATAGATAATGCGCAAAAAATTTCTAGTGTAATATTAAACTTTATCTACTGCAATAAGTACACGGTAAACAAATATTTGTTAATTTTAACTTAATGTTAAGTTTACAACCAACTGTATTCTTTTAACGAATTAAATAAGTAGTTTGTAATTATAACAAACATTTTGTAGATTTAATAACAAAATCTTACATCAATAATTCAACCAGAATTCTTGTAATTTTTAAATTTACAAATCTTATTATATACAAATATTGTATACAAATACTTTTGTTACTGGGTCTATAGACACATGTACTTTTTCAACGAATTAATTTCTTAAACATTAACAAAATAATCTGTAACCTTTGAAATTATCAAAATGCTTACAAAGTTTCATATTATCTTTAAAAATAAATACTAGCAGCCTTCTCCCAATTTAACAACGTGAAAAATGAGTTCATTATTCCCGTTGTTAGGCAGGAAATTTATAATGTTTTATCATTATTTACGAAAAACACAATATTATGCAATAGTAGTAGATAATAGTTATTTGTTTTACAAGTGTTGAAAAGCGACTTTTTCATGCGAGTGTTTAAGTTGCCCACGAGGCCGTTAGGCCGAGTGTGCATTAAAACGAGCTTGAAGAAAGCTTTTCTTACAAGTAAAACAATGTTTTTTCTCCGACCCTTTTATTTTTTATTATATTCAAATATAAAACATAATAATAAAATTGACAGCTGTTAAAATTATATAACTTACTTAAAATAAGTAAACTTACCTTCTCAATTTAAATAAAGGCGCTAAAAACTAGAATGTATTATACAAACACAATTAATTGTGTTCTAAATGATATTTAGACATACATATACAAATACAATACAAAATTTGAAACGAATGTCAAACGATGCTGTCAATTTCTTTTCACACAGACCTGTCACTTTTCACAAAGAAATATCACTTTACATTCGTGTTTTGCCTTGCCAATGAAAAGATTCATTTTCTAAGCAATGATGCCAATATGAAATGTGATTTTTACAAAGTGGTCGTAGAAAAAATATATAAATTCATAGACATATAATTATAGCTATAGCTCCAACGGCTACTACGATTATAAATCGCTGTGTTATCCATTAACAAGAATTATATAAACTTACCATGTTATTTGTCAGCAGTAAATCCTGGCAAGCTTATCGATATAATTATCCTACGTGAGCTGTTTCACAAAATATGCTCATTCGTGCATTCATCCATGGACCATCGATGGAATTGTTAGGTCATAGGTCATAGGGAAACATTTCCTTTTATTCAAACTAAATTTAAATAAAAATGTTAAATATACACTTTTTAAATATTTAATAAATAACGGTTAAGTGTTGCAGTGGTAATGGATATTATAGTAAAATTAATTTTAGTTATTCAACATAATATCTAATGGATTATTTGTAAAAAGCACATTTCAGTTAGTTATATATTATACTATTCCCTTTTTCTAAAATATTTGCATGTAAAAGACGATTATATAAATTTTTTATTAATATTGCATCACATCTTTAATAATTTTTTTACTCCCACCTTTCCATGTCACTAAGTAATCTTTTAAATACGCATTGACAAGCTATGGCTTTATGGCGCTTTAGTCACGGGGTGAAGTTTGTTTTAAGTTAGTTGACAGTTGTCAAATGTAATAGGTCTTTAAAATAAAGTGCCCTTCTTGTAAAATAATAATGTGGAAATTCTTTTATTATCTTAATACAAAAATAAAAAGTATAAAATAGTTCCTCAACGCCAATCCCTATTTGCCGGCACTAAACTATATTTTCCATAAAACATTCTCTTCACTTTCACTGTGAAAAACTGCTTCTATATCATCATTCAAACGGTTGTTAGTCCATTTTCAAGAGATAAATTTTGATTTTCACATACAAATTTGACGTTTTGACTGGCGCACCGGTAATACAGATTCCAAAGTTAGAAATTTTTACGCGAGTTACTCTATTTTTTATAGAGGTCGCTCTATACAAATATTTAATTTATGTAACAATAAGTACTATGTATTATAAACTTTTCTTGACACTCAATAACTTTTTTTATTTTAAGTCATTATTAATAGTTTTTATCTACTCATATTGCATAAATGGTGTTGCCTTGTATTTTTTAAATAAACAATAAAATGTATTTCCTTTAACAATTCTCTGAAATTAATGAAAAAATTTAATAGTTTATGTAAAAATACAATTTCGAATTTACTTAGTTGATCCAAACACTTCTAACTAAATCTAAAGAATATATTGCGCATATAAACTAAACATTGATTAGGTATACCTAAATGTATAATCAATGTTTAGTTTATATGCGCAATACCGCAAACAAATATTGTGTGCTCTTTTTAGGTAAATTTTATAATTAACATAAAAATATGACCAAACAATATAACAATACTCAGAATTCAATAAAATAGTATATTATGTATCAAGTTTGATAAACGTCATTTTATACACGAATTTAATTTAGGCACGAGCGAGCTTGCGAGCGAGTGCTTAAATTAATGAGTGTATAGAAAAGTTTATAAACGAGGTGCATACTATACTTTTTCTACGACAAATACTTATTATTATCTTAAAATTGTTTAAATCAAAAATTTGTATAGAGCGCCATCTATGAAACAATAGGGGAATCTGTGTGTCACTGTCAAATGTCAAATTTTTATATTTTATAAACACAGATTATAAAGGTTATAAATCGAAATGTTTTCTTGAAAATTGACAGTTTTTCACAGTGAAAGTAAAGAAAATGTTTTATGAGCACTTTACAGTGGAGTCCGTGCCCGAATTTTATAAGTTATAGTTTACTGCCGGCGAAATTAAAAGGTTAGTACAATGTTCATATAAACTTTTCAAATATTAGCGTTGACAAACTATTTAATACTTTTGTATTTTTGTATTGAGATAATAAAATAATTTTCACATTTAGTATTATTTTACAAGAAAAGCACTTTATTTAAACGATTGTATGACATTTCACAACTGTCAAGTAACTTAAAACTAACTTCAGCTCGTGACTAAAAACCTGTTGCTAACTTCAGCCCGTGACTAAAGCGCCATTGTCAATGTGTATTTAAAAGGTCACTTAGTGTCATGGAAACATGTACGATAAAGAGCGTTTTAAAGGTGGGAGTAGAAAAACTAATATATTTATACTTTTTTAACACCACAATTGTATTTGATTAAAATCTTACTTTGTATGTTTTTTTTAAAACATCCCTTTGTATAAGTTATTGTATCTTTTGACACCTTAATATTTTTTAAAAATACAATTGTACATACATAAAATATTTATAAAAAAACTACTTACTGAGATATTACACTTCACGGTGGATATGTTTTCAATTTATTGAACTTAAACTTTTGAATTATAAAACAGCAACACTCTCATCTGCATATAAATTTGAACTGACCTTCAGGAATCACATGCCTCTATAATGTCGTAAAAGCGCCATCCGTTGCATAAAATTTAAAGCAAAAACAGATTCACGGAGGGTAGAATTAATTTTTGTAACACCTACATAAATAGTTATAAAAATTATTCCTTTTAATTTTTAATAATATTTTATATTTGATTCGATTGCTTTGGATGTGTTTAATATACTTAGTGAACTGATATTTTTAGTATGTACTACCTCAGATATTTGAAAACATATAGGTTAACCTAGAAAGAGTAATATTCACGAAGAAAAGGTTTTAGACTTATATAACATTGTAAAAAATAATTAATTGCGGTTAAAAATATGGAACCTCAGCTGTAATATCTACTTAATTTTGAAAGATCAAAACACAATAAAAGTGTAGGTCAAACTCATTTAGTTTTTTTTATTAAATATCACGGGGTAACACGATTGGTAGTTTAAACTGTTATTAAAATAAAAAATCTTGTCAAGTAATTTAATTGATTTTATTATAAATTTTATACATTTTTAAGTATAAGTTTTAAGTAAATTAAGTAATAAACCCGCAAAGTTGGATTATTTTACTTAAAGTTTGATGCTTGAAATATATATTGTTTGGTAAATACTTTAAAGGTAATTGTAATAATGGTATAAGTCACCTTGCAGATAACCTCCTTAAGGAAACATAAAACCATGTTGAGAATGTTGAAACCTCATTTTAAAATAAAGTTAATTAAAAAATAGTTAACTTCAAAAACTAAATAATCTTTTCATTTTTAATAATCGCATTTTCGCAATGGTTTAAAAAAATGCAAAAAGTTGTAAAAAAATATAAATTGCAAAAAATTACAGGGAATCATTGATTTTAGATTAAACAGGAGCAGAACGCTCGAAAGGGTCATCAATATAGAATAAAAATAAAAAACTAAATTATGGCTTACTTGTCAGTTTTGTTTGGATTAGCGATGAAAATATTACAAAGCTACGAAAAGAATTGTCCGTTGAATTATTGAATACTGGGATTAAATGCAAATCATAGAAAGGTTAATTCGACGTTTTCAACCAGGGTATCCCAACAATTGCGCTCCAACGCCATACCACCGAACTTTATTTTTGACAATAATTATTATAAAATCAAAAAATTTAGTTTTAGGGAAGATGCAGTTTTATGGCGTTTTATCTGAACTTGGCTTAACTGTTGTCAAATGTCATAAAATCGTTAAAATAAAGTGCCCTTCTTGTAAAATAATACTATATGTGAAAAATATTATCTCAATTAACGAGTGTTCGAAGTGCGAATTATCCGAAAGAAGATGCCATCACAGGTTTTCAAACTGAAATTAGGGGATACAGTGAAGTAGGTTAAAGTTACGAAATACATCAGTAAGTGTAGTCAGTGTTGCCAACATGTTGGGAAATTCCCTACTTGTAAGGAAAAAATGGATTATATTTTTAAGTGTAGGAAAACAGGACAGAAATAATTTTTTAGGGAAAATTTTTGTTCCATTACAATTGGTCTCTTTTAAAAAATTATATAAAAAAGATTGTTATGTATAGATGTACTTATTTATATATATAATCTGTTCCCTTTTACCACTTGGTGGTGTAGGGTTTGCTAGTGTTACTTACTATAAACAAATTTTCTTCATTCTTTCTTGTTCTTGGATAATGTTTTTGCGGCTGCCCATGTTATTCCTCTGCTTTCTATTGTGCCCGCTACTACTTTGTTCTAACTTTTCCTAGGTCTTATCTTTTTCTTGTGTATGACTTTTGCCTCCCAAACCTGCTTCACTTGTCTGCTGTCCTTTAGTCTTTGTAAATGTCCCCACCAGCTTAGCTGCCTTTTTTCAATAAATTCTAGAGTGGATTCTATTTCTAGTTCTTCTCTTATTACAGTATTTCTAATTGTATCCATCCTTGTGACCCTTTTAATGTCCCTGAGAAATTTCATTTTTATAGCTTCTATTTTTGATTTTTGTGCTTGGTTTAGTACCCATGATTCGAATCCAAAGGTTAATATTGGTCTAAATATGGCTTTAAATCATTTATTTTGGTTTTTTTAGAGATTTTTTTCTTTCTTATAAATTTGTTTTTCATTGCGTGGTACAAGTTTAAAGCTATCTTCTAATTCTACCCTTAAATATTGAAAGTTTTTTACTTGTTCTATTTTTTCTTCATTAATTTTTATATTTATTTCTTCTTTTTGCCCTTCTCCTATAATCATCACTTTTGTTATATTAATGTTCATCTTCATGCCGTAACTTGTAGGGTTTCATTCCATATAATTAAGTTTATCTGTAGGTCACTTTGGTTTCTTGCCATAATTACTAAGTCATCTGCGAACGCTTCTTCCGATATTTTTATCCTATGTAAGTTTTTGTATCCCACCATTACTTTTTTTATTTTCTGGTTACATTTTTTGATTATATCATCCATAAAAACTATGAATAATAATGGACTTAATCCACCCCCTTGTCTTAGTCCTTCTTGTGTTCTAAAAACATTTGACATTCTGTTTTTGTTGATCACTGCATTTTTATTATTGTTGTAAATTGTTTTTATTATTTGTATAGTTTTTTCATTAATACCTCTTTCTTTTAATATTTTCCATAGTATTTTTCTTGAAACCCTCTCAAATGCTTTTTCCATATCTATGAATCCCATGGGAACAATTATAGAGGAATAACACTACTAAGCACATTTGTTAATTTCTGAATTTCAATTGACATATTCTGAATTACAATTGTTACTGTCTGAATACTATTTGTAATTTCTGAATATCAATTGCTACTGTCTGAATATCATTTGCAATATCTGAATTACATCAGCTTCTTTCTCAATATCATTTGAAATAAGTGAATTACATTTGCTTTTTCTGAATTTCATTTGCAATATCTGAAAATCAATTGCTGCTTTCTGAATATCAATTGCTACTTTCTGAATATCAACTGGATATTTTACCAAATTTCTTTATAATTTAATGATTTCAGAATGGTGTGTTATTTTTGTGTTCATTTATGTAGGTACATATGTGTTAATTTTTTTGTTTAGGGAATTGATTAATAAAGCAACCCAATTTCCAATAAATACTTTGGTTCTGAGTCTACAACAAGGTTTGTAAAAACAATATCGTTTTTGAAAATTACAAAAATTATGGTTCAATTATTGACAGGATTTTGATTAAATCTACAAAATGTTTGTTATAATTACAAACTACTCAATTTGTTAACAGATTACAGTTGGTTATGTAGACCTGGATTTACATAAAATCTGGTTAATATTTGGTTAAAATTAACAAATCTTTTTTACTGTGTAACTTCTGCAATTATGCTTATTGTTTAATGTTTTATACATGTATACAGGGTGTAAATTTACCAGACTATGTATACAACGTGTATAATGAGTTTAATATTCCCGTTGATAAGGAGGGCCGTTATGAAATAATGTAATTATTGGCAGTAAAAGTAGAAAAACGTTATTTTTATCTATTCCTCGATTAAGTGAGATGTTTTACTCTAAAAATGCCAGAACGATAACTTTAATAACCTGTGCTTACCATATGAATGATGACTATAACTGTAGTAGTCTAAATGGTATTGGCAAAACCTTTTATTTTAGTTTTTGTGGTTTAGTTTTATTTTTATTTTTATTATTCAGTTAATTTAAAGTTTATGTTTAATAATTATTATACTAATATTTATAAATTTATTATTATTATTATTATAACTTAAAGTAAACTATCTTTTTTCTAAAGTAGGTATAAATGTAATTTATTTTACAAATCCTACGTCAATTAATTTTTAAAACCTAGAAAATTAAAATTTAAGTTAATACAAGTAAAAAAAAAATGTTTTTAATAATGTTTACAATATTTCGATTTTTTAATTTAAAAGATGATATATTTAAAAGGTTTATTTTAAAATAGCTTATTTGACTATATTTGATAAACCACTTCTAAAATATATTTTATTTTTTTTATAAACGTTACAAAAACGTTGATTCGCATTTTGATACAACTTTATATTACTATTCTATCTAAACAGGTCAAAAAACAAAATATGAACCATTAAAATGCATAAATGTCCTCATAAAAATGTTTCTGGAACCACAGTGCTAGTGTGTAAGAAGGGGGGACCCGGAGCCGACGACCATATCGCGTGAGGTCAACTCTTTTCGCGCGGCACGTTACAAATGTGTCTCATAACTCTTAGTAAATCTCATATTGTATGAGTTTATCACAATCCGCCGCCGACTGTTCCATTGCAATTATCGATCGGGAATTACCTATGCAGAATTGATTTTAGATTAGGTGCCGTTCACATATTACGTCACGCTCTGATGGATAGGGGGGTCAATAACTAAGTGACACGTTTTTATTTCGCGCGGATTGTGTCGAGATACTGTTAAAATTTGACGTCAATGGGGGTGGGGCGGTAAGTTTTGTGACTTCGCGTGACGACCAGGGAGGGAGCTCAAAAAATGTGATCAGCTTTGGTTTTCACGATTTTGCCTAAAAGAGTTTTTTTATATAAAAACAAATTCGAACATATTTTAATTAAATTTAATAATTTAATACTCCTAATTTAATATAATAATCAAATTTTTAAACCCAGAATCTTTGATAATGTGTGGATCCCATTTAAACTAAAAATTAAATTATAAGGTTATCCCTTTATCGACGACTGGATAATAATTAAAAAAAAGATTATTGATCACTTAATTTGGGAGTAAGTTCATGATAAATTTTGTTGTTAGTGAAATTTACCTTACCCTCGTAAATAATATTATTTAGCAAAAAGTTATAACAGTTTCTTACAAAAATTATTACAAAGTTTACACATTTTGTTTATTACAAGTAAGTTCTTAAAACGTTTAAAATTATTACAGATTTTAGTATCATTTATTCTTATATGTTTTATTCAAGACCCACAAGGAATATACAGGGTGTCTATTTAAAAACGAGCAATGCTCTATAAGTCGACCTAAAAAATATATCAAAAATATTTTAAAACCGTTTTTAGGATATGTGGGAAAATCAGTATGACCACAAGAATAACCTTTACTAAGCAACCCTTGGGCTTTAGCTACCCCAACTCAATTTTTTTAAATGGCAACGCCCTCTTTGTGATACCTCATTGGAAAGCTCTTGAAAATTGCTATTAAACAGTACTTAACAAAATACTTTGTAATAGTTTAATTTTTGAAAAATACGCAAAATTATTTTTATAATAATAATAATAATAATAACGTTTATTGCCCAACAGTACAAAACCAAAAAGGACATTCAAATTAACAGATAAAGTTTATAATATTTTTTAAAGATAAGTGGTATATATCACACATTACACAAATACTATTAAAGTTGTTCCACATAACAAAAACTGGTGACTTAAATAGTAAATTAGTATTTGATCTGGGAATAAAAAATGTTTGCTGGTTTCGAGTACCTATTACTAGGTACAAGGAGCTTAATTTCTGATAAAAGATTACTACAGTCAATGTTATAAAATTCTTCTACGCCATTCTAAAAATTGGATATCGAACCTGGTCATAAATCCAGACAAATCCGAGCGCCCATCTGTTTTAAAAGACAAAACACTTACAAATCTCCTTTGTACTGATTCGATACTATTCTTATAATGAATGTAATAGGGATACCAGATAAGGCACCCATATTCAAGTCTAGATCTTACAAAAGAATAGTACAATCAATGCTTGTGAATTTTTTTGACGTTCTAATAATAAAACCAAATATTTTAAGAAAAGACTTTATCATTATTGATATGATCATCAGTAACGAGTCAAAGACAACACCCGGATCCCTAATTGTATTAACCTGTTCAAGTACAGTGCCATTTATATTATAAAAAAAATTAATTTTAGTTAGTTTTCGTGTGTACTTTAAAACTCTACATTTTGAAATATTTAATTTTAGACTATTTTGTTTACACCACAGGGACTCAAATTCAAGATTGGATTGTAGACAAATACAATCTGATAAGGACTTAACTGATGTATAAATCTTAAGGTCATCTGCGAATAACAGTTTAAAGCATCCAATAAAATAGGCAGGTCATTTATAAAAATTAAAAATAACAAAGGTCCCATATTAGACCCTTGTGGAACTCCCGAAGTAGCAACAAATGTATTAGATTGATAATTATTTATTTCAACAAATAGCACTCTCTTTAATAGGTAGCTTTCAAACAGCTGTGCAAGTTCCTCATCAAAATTAAAGTTAGATAATTTTTTTAAAAGAACTTCATGGTCTATTTCATCAAATGCTTTCTGAATGTCTGTGTATATTACATCGACTTGCCCGCGATTATCGAGTTCATCAGCTAGGTATTGTGCAATTATGGCCAAGTTCGACATAGTGGAACGTTTTTCTACAAACCCATGTTGATATTGTATACTTTTTCTACGACAAATACTTATTATTATCTTAAAATGATTTAAATCGAATATTTGTATAGAGCACCATCTAAAAAACAATAGGGGAATCTGTCTTACCATCAAATGTCAAATGTTTGTGTTATAAACACAGATTATAAAGGTAATAAATCAAAACGTATTTCTTGAAAATTAATTAAAAATTAACAGTTTTTCACAGTTAAAGTAAAGAAAATGTTTTATGAGCACTTCACAGTGGAGCCCGAGCCCGAATTTAAGTTATAGTTTACTGCCGGCGAAATTAAAAGGTCAGTACAATGTTCATAGAAACTTTTTAAATATTAGCGTTTAGAAACTATATAATACTTTTGAATTTTTGTATTGAGATATTAAAATAATTTTCACATTTAGTATTATTTTACAAGAAAGACACTTTATTTTAACGATTGCATGACATTTGGCAACTGTCAACTAAATTAAAACTAATTTCAGCCAGTGACTAAAACGCCATAAAGCAACAACTTTTCAATGTGTTTTTAAAAGGTTACACGGTAAAAAATCTATACTGATTCCAAGAAAATTCAACTCTATCCAAGTATAGCTTAGTTTCCCTATTCCGCAAGTAAATTTATACTTGTTTCAAGTATCCTCATATTCTTATAAAATAAAGATAGCTTCTGTTTAATCTAAGATTACTGCTATACTTAAAATAAGAAACACACTAATTTTGAGTTAAGTATACAAATTTGTCTTCAATGAAGACTACGGTATTCTTGTTGTAATGTTAGTATGTACTTCATCAAAGTATAGTTTCTTTGTAAAATCTTTACAGTATTCTTGTTTTAAGAATATACTTTCTTTAAAATTTATTTATTTATACTTATTGTAAGTACACGCTTTACTTGCATAAAATGCTTGTATTCTTACTTTTCCTTTTTTTTATATTTAATAAAAGTATAGTATATATTTAAAATAACTTTACACTACTCTTAAAGAAAGTGGTTGATTGGAAAAAAAAAATTCCCTCGTCTAGCGACTCGGAATAATTTTTACAAAAAAAAAACATTCGTGACCCTGAAAAATATTTGTATTAATTATCCTACCACTACGGAAAATACGAGTGAAAGTGAAAATATAATCGTTATGACAGTAATTTAACAGTATTTTTGGCAGATTATTTTAATTATTTTAATGTACTAAAGTACTAAGTATAATAGGCACTGATATCACAATAGGTTTATTACCTAACAGTCTTAGAGGTATTAGAAAAAGTACTGTCAATTTATATAAATTCATTCTTTCACGGTTAATTAACATAGATACTATATTTTACATTTTATTTTTTTAAGTACCTAGGTATCACATTTTTGGTGCTATATGTAAAGGTAAGATTTTTAATCAGAATAGTTATTATTTTTTTAAGTAGGTATTTTTATTGTCAGTAAAATTTATCTCCAGCTAAATAATTTGTAAAATGAGTCCCTAAGAAGGCTACCATTATCATCGTAGATGGTTTGGTGTTAATTCTTCAATTTTTTTTCTAATCTTGATCCTCAATCCTATTTTTGGAATTAATTCCTTTAAATTCTCCTCGCTTAGGTTTACCGTAATATTGAGATCTATTTCGTTTTCTAAAACAAAAATAATATAGCTGAATTGGAGGCTATAGCCTTTCTGCTGTTTATGTGCTATTGTCTATTACCTGTCGTATGCTATCCATTTTACACTACAGTATACCTATCCATTTTACACTACATTTTTACGATCATGCCTAGTTAATTACTTTAAATTAATGAAATATTATTTACTTACCCAAAAATGTGTCTAGTAAACATTCTAAGCCCCAATTTTTAAGTTTATTCTCCATTATTTTTTATTAAAAATAACATCCAGACCGAAAAAGGAAAAAACGAACACACGCTACCACCATAGAACACAGGACAGACCTGAACACAGAAACTGCGTCTTTTCTTTTAGCGAAGCGGTCTTAGAGGGTGGACGGTATTTACTTAAGCGAAGAATTAGGTATTTGTTTTAATAATAGCTATACTTAAATACAGTATCGTGTATTCTTTGTTCTAGAGGTCTTATACTTAAATGGAAGTATAAGCGTTCTTGTATTAAATTTACATATATTTAAATAAAGTATACCGAAATTTCATACAAATATACAGAATACTTCAAATAAATGGCAATATTCCGCTTTGAGTAAAAAACTAGAGCTCTTTCATCTAAGCATTATTGTATATTTGATTTAAGTATACCAATTTTCTTCAAAATAAAATACCTTTAAACTCAATCCAAGAATACTCATCTCAAATCAAGTAACAGTTTTTCTTAAAAATTAAGTATATCCCATTACTTAGTTTAAATGTACGCTAATCTCATAGAAATAATAAATATATTTAAATCAAGTTCCTAACATGAAGTATAGAACTATTCTTAAACCTAGTAAGGGATTTTTTTCCGTGTACTTAGTGTCATGGAAACATGTACGATAATGGGCGTTTAAAGGTGGAAGTAGAAAAAATATTAAATAATACCATTTTGTTGTCGTAAAAATATTAGTAAAAAAATGTAAAATGCAAAATAATTCTAACAAAAGTATAATACAAAAGCATATATAAATAAATTGTTTAACAATAATCCAAACACTTTAATTTTTTGATTTTTAAATTAAATGCAGAAAATACCTTTCATGAGTTTATTTTTCAATAGTCTTTTATTATTTTGATATTTTTTCGCGAAATATATTGGCATTATTGAACAATTTAAATCCCCAATGGAATGTGTATGTTTTTGGTGGATTTTTGGTATCCGATTTAAAAAAAACTAACAAAAAAGACTGCTATTCATGCTGGTTAGTTTTAGTTTTTTTTTAATAGTATTGTTTGTTTTTCAACGGCTGTTGAAATTATTTTTATTTGTTTTTCTTAATAAACTTATTTTTAATGTAATACTTTTTCTTTGCTTTTAAATATATTTTTATTTCTTCAAGTAATTACGTATCCAGAACAGTACACAGCTAAAAAGGGTCCTTAATTAATTTCTTTAAACTAGACAATCACGTTGGCCAAGGTAGTTTTTTTAAGTTTTAATATTTGTTTCCCCGTTCGTTAAACCAATAACTTCGGTTATAAAAATATATTTATTTTATATAGGTAATTAACAAATCAAGTATTTTATTCAATATAATGTGGGTGTACAGCGTTATATCTTTTCAAAAAATTTAAATATATTTTTCTCAAAATCACCTTTCCTTACTATAGTTAATTTTTGCTGCACGCCCACTATATTATGAAATATTTTTGTTTTGCATACCAAATATCTTATTTTTATTTGTTTTTACATATGTTTAAGTATAATTTGTTGTTAATTTCGTATTCGGTGTATTAAATAAAAACACTAAAAAAATAATGGTCACATTAATAAAAAATCTAAAATATAGTAGTGTTAAAAAAAACAGTGATTACAGCAAGTGTAGAAGTTATGATTTTGAGATTTTAATGTTAAGGTTTTGTTTTAAAATATACCTACATTTGTAGATTTTTACATTATCCTTTCTGCAATCACCAATTTAAATGTTTTAATATGTAAAATGTAAGTGTACAATTATTCACATACATAAAAATTTAAGACTTTTTAATTTAAATAAATTATTAATATTAATGCTTTATCGAAATATTACTACAAACAATTTATACTAAAAATTTTTGATGCGACTTAATATTAATTTTTAAGGTCAACAATGTTAGGCACATTTAAGAAAATTCAACCCTATTATTTAATATTAGACTCGTTTAAGAATATTAATTCTAATAAATAAAAAATATCACATTAAAATTTAACAATAGAAAAAATAGGATATATTTCCCTAAATATTTTTTATACAAAACATACAACTTTTATATGTTTTGCATCCTTAGATTATTTTATTGTTAAATAAATACTGTATGAAACATTTAATAAACAATAATTTATAGTGGTATTAATATCTCATGGCGGGTGACCTTGAGAGACGCTGACATACGCCATTCAATTTAATAAATAAATGGAAACTAAAAACATCCGCCACTTCCATAGACCTTTAAGTTAACTTAAATGTCTATGGATGCTTCCCAAATCTGTCATCTGTCAATTAATATAGTAAAGCGTTTTTTTCTTTATTTTATGAAATATATTGTAACATTAGATAATGACTGCAATTGAAGACCGTGCTGCAAAAAGGAGGTAACTCCATAAAAGTTATTTTTGAGTCATCTTTGCATTAAACAATGCAGAATAGTCTAGTTTACAGTTGTAAGGGTGTAAAAGTCACTTTTGTAAAAGTTACCCCCTTTTTGCAGCAAGGTCTTCAATTGTTGAGCAATGATCTGTAAAATATATAATGGATTTCAGTAAAAAAAAAGAATAGAATCTGTGTATAATCCGAATTAATGACTTCTTTTTTGCCGTTATTCATTTCGTATAAGAAATATAATATAACAAAATTTAATATAACAAATATAATATTAGTTATAACAAATATGATATGACAAATATAACAAATATAATAGAATTTCTAGCCTATAAATATGTTTAAATATGTCAATAAATATCAGCTGATGCCAGCATTGCCAACCCTGGGGTAGTATGTTTTTAGGACGGCGAGTAATAGCGCGATTTGACGGATTTGTGACGTTTGCGCGCCCAAGGTCACCCGCCATGAGATATTAATACCACTATACATAGATACAGCTATTCCATAATAAATAAAAAAAACATAAAAGTCTAGACTATACGGCAATAATTTAAACGCAGTAGGTACTAAAAACATTCGCATATAAAATTTGATAAATAAATTTAATTTTAAAACAAAGTGAAAATTTTGCATACGAGTTTTTTTTATTAACGATTCAAATGAAGTAGATTTAAATGCGGCACAGTGCAAGGGACATACACACGCTGTACGTATGTAGGAGATATGTAGATTTTTCTTTCAAAAACGATAAAATAAAATAAAATGTCCATGTGCGAATGGAGTTGGGAATAGTTTAAGAGTTTCGGTTTTATGTAGTCGAAAATAACAATGAAGTCGCTAGTATTTTCCCCCACGCACTGTGGCTTAGATAACTTCCGTAGTGGGACATTACCCAGCAAAAAACTAAATTTGTTGAATTTTACGACCTAGGGCTATAAAACCAGTTCATTTAATTTTGGGCGTTTTAGTATATCTATTAGTTTCTAATGATTTGATTTTGACAGTTGATTGTCATTTGATGCAATATATAATTATAATTATTTATACAAACAAATAATTAGTAATTTTGTTTTTGTGGGTATATAAATTATTTTATTTAAAATCTTCAAAATGTTCGCATAATATTATTATATTGATAATAATACTAATAATAATTAACAATTAAAATAAAAATAAATAGAAGTATAAAGTGATGTTAAGATATCTCAAAGCTACCATTAATCATAATGGGTCTTTTACAGACTAGGATGTAAAAACTTCACCTGATTGGTCTATATTATTTTTAGAGGAGTCGATGATAATCGAAAAATTTTGTAGTAAGCAGTGACAATAATAAGGCTTAAGTTAAAGAAGGCTTGAAGATAATTATTAATTATTACTTAAATTTACAGCATGGAAAAATCAAAATATAATATAAATAGTTTTAAATTCAATTATTTAGATTTATACAATTAGGTACAGGGTGATCCCCTATAATGTTGCCCCCTTTAACTTTTTTATTTTAAGTGTCCCAAAAAATTTAAAAGAGTGGTTATGTAGGTACTAAAAAATACTTTTTTTCTACGTATAAAGAAAATTGGAAAATTGATCAGTATACAGGGAAAACAAAAAGTTTATTTTTTTTTCAATGGATCACCCTATATATGTATGTGTAACTAAATCTAACTGCTTAATCTACCATATTTATACTAATTATAAGCTAAAGTTGACTGAGTTACACTTGTGTTTTGTTTTGGTGAATATTTCTAATATATGGTAATTATATCAACAAAGTTGTCCTTTTTTTAAGTAATATTAGACTATTCAAACTTAAAATAGGATGTACAGGGTGGTCATAAAATAGAAAAAATTATAATTGGCCCAAGAGCAAAATGAAAGAAAAAAATGTTGCTCCGAATTAAAAGTTATAACTAAGTTTAAATCCATGGCCTTCTATAATAAAATTTTTGATATTTAAAAAATTACAAATTTCCTTATTTGATTTTGCTCCAAAATAAAAATTAGTGAACATTTTCTTTATAGGGTCTTATCAGGCCAATTATCAATTTCCCTATTTTAGGCTAATTTAAGTTTTAATAGTCCAATATTATTTTTTCAAGAAGCTGAACTTTATACATATAAGTAGTATATGGTTTTCGTTAAATCAATAATTAAATAGTTACCCAAACTTACGCAGACACACTATATACATAATTTGATATTAGCGGTCATTAAGAATATAAAACTTACTTATCAAATGGATAAAACCCAAATATAAAAACTTTATGTCCCAGTAATTGCATGTATAAAATATTAACTCAATTTAAAAAATTGATACATCAGTGTGGAAAAACAAATAAAGTAATTAACGTGGCTCGGTCACGGAATACAAAGCTTAAAAGACAGAGTCTAGTGTGTGTGTGTAAATCATTTGACTCGTTCATATAAACGTAGTGGATGCCATTAAAATAAAGAAGCACATTACAGGAAAAGAAATATATTACTCCACAAATTTTGTTTTGTTGTCCGCAAAGAAAAATATTTGTTTAAGGGTCGGGTTAGACAAAAAAAGTCATTTGCTACGTTGAAGGGTCCGCATTTTTTTACCATGTAGTTGATTGTAATTTTAAGTGTAATTACTCGTACATGCCATTAGTAACTTAATTTACATGTCATATATGTGTAGAAAACTTTTTTGTATACATACATATATTACACTTTGATTTATTGTAATCTATTTTTAATTGTAGAGTTAACATTAACTTTTCATTAACAATATTTTTAGAATTTAAATAAAAATCAAAACCAGACATTAATATATCGATTTTCTAACAATTGTGTGATGGATCGTTGAACGAGATTTAGTACAGAATATTTATTCTTTAAGTGCTTCCTATTACCATCTTTTTATTTAGAAGGACGTGGAAAATTATAATGATAAATCAAATTTATTTTTAAAGCTTTTACAGTTAATATGATAAGTACGTTATTTTTAAATGGTATTAAAGTATTTTATATTTTATGTTTTGTTTTTTCAAGAAAAACAAATTATAAATACTTTCTTCTACTTCCACCTTTAAAACATCCATTATCGTACATGTTTCCATGACACTAAGTGACCTTTTAAACACACATTAACAAGTTGTAGCTTTATGGCGTTTTAGTCAGGCTATAGTTAGTATGTCATACAAAAAAAAAATAGTTTCTTAACGCCAATACTTATTTGAAAAGTTTATATGCAAGTATGTACTGACCTTTTAATTTTGCCGGTAGTAAACTAGATTTAACTGAAAGCATTAAAAATTTCGTGTGGAGAATCCACCTTGAAGTGCCCATAAAACATTATCTGCATTAACTGCTTCTATATCATCATTTAAACGGTTGTTTGTCCATTTTCAAGAAAAAAAAGTTGATTTACACAAAAATTTGACATTTTGATTGGCGCCGGTAATACAGATTCCCAAGTTAGAAGTTGTTCCGCCAGTTACTCTTTTTTTATAAATGTCGCTCTATACAAATATTTAATTTAAATCTTTTTTAGATAATAACAAAAGTATGCAACTTTTCTAGACCCTCATTTATTTAAACAATTGTTCGCAAGCTCGCTCGTGCCTAATTAAAATTTATGAATAAAATGGCGTTTATAAAACTTGGTATAAATTCAGTAGCGTGCATACAATGATAGCACAAATACATTGCATACCCTCACGTTTTGACATTTTTTATATTTTCCCATTTAATTTTAATTCCGATAATAAAAATTATAATTTTTTTGAAAAATATGACGAAAATTTAAAAAGTTTATCTCAATCGCCAATCATATCAATACTGGATTTACTATGCAAGCAAAATGCAGTGCTTAGAAAAAGACATCCAAATGAAACGATACATAAAAAGAAAAGAGACGAGACGAAGTCACGTGACGGCAAAGAGGCGACAAACAATAAGTGAATTCCTCTAGATTCACCGTTACCAAAATGTGCTCTGTTTAATTAATATTTTAATAACCATTGTTTGTTATGCTTTAGTAATGGTTGGAAAGCGAGTACAGGCTACATCATTTTAGGGTTTGGTTAAAAAAGCTTTTTTATTTAATAATATATTATTAAATAATATAAAATAAATTAAATGGCAGACAACGGTTGTCTTGTTGGGTTTCAGTTTCTTACAAAAATGCATTTAAAAGATATAAATATATTTATATCTTTTAAATGCATTTTTGTAAGAAACTGAAACCCGACAAGACAACTGTTGTCTGACAATGCCGGCACCGACGTCCATTAAATAAGAATAATTTCAGTTTTCCTGTGCCCTATTCCCATAGAAATAATACTAAAATATTATTTTCAAAGAAAAAGAAAATAATTATTTCTGTGCATATTCTTGTTTGAGATTGAGATTTCACGCGCCGCTCTTTTAACTATTGTTTTGAAAGTTTGGTTAGTTTAGTTAGTACCTATACAAGGGATTGTTGTTTTGTTTGTGTTTGTTTGTTATTTTTGTTGGTTATATGAAAGATTTAGAGAATAGTTTTAGTGCTTTTTATTATGGAGTACCAGTGCGAAAAATAAAGTGTTATTAAGATTGTTAAATTTACCCCGGACTTAAAAATTGTGCAGCAACAAAAGAAAACTTTAATAAAAAAATTCTATGACAATTATAAATGGCTCTGCGGGTGTAGTCATAAAAATGAAATGTATTGTTGGCAAGGCTTACTCTTGGGCAAAGAAATAAATTTTCGATTCTGTTCTATACCCCATTTTAAATGGCCCTGCCCGCCACTGTACATAATATAATAAATAATTCAAAAGAGTCATTCCAAATAAAAACACCAAATGGGGTGCGCTGCGTGATTTTTAATTTTGATGAAAAAATTTGAGGATGATCTTTTAGGTGTCAAATATGAAAATCCGTTGCCGTTTTAATTTTTTGTTGCTTTACTTTTATTTGGCACCCCTTAGAAGTCTGAAATAGTGTCAATTTCTTACTCTCTTATAGTGGGCCAGAACTTTTCTTCTGTGACAAATATTGAAATAATTTTAATTTTGTTTTACTGTTCAGTAAGTGTGTTTTCGATATAAATTATTATTATCCAATTAGATAATCTCATAAAAGAATGGTAAACCACTAAAGATTCATGATAATTTGCCAATTTTTGTGATTTTTGTCTGGCTCCTGTGCCTATTCTACTGAATTTAGAAGGTTCATTTTTTTCAGGTATAAAGTACTTATACAATAGAAAACGTAACTATTATTTTAAGTTTCTAGACTATCAATTTCTTTATTAAAAAAATTATTGAAAATTGATAATTCTCAAAATTAGCCAATTTTGCCCTCAGAAATCATTATGTTGAGGAAAAAATAAAAATCTGAAACTTTCAGGAAATGTAGTCCCCACCTTCATCTTTTCAGTCCAGTTAGTCTTGTTTTGTTATTTTTATTCCTTTAAAAGATATATTAATTTTTTTAATGGCCGTTTAGTAGCGATATTGTTAGTTTTATTTATAATTTAAAATTTAGATGGCTTTCATGTTTGGTGGAGAAGTGTCAGAACTGTCAAAAATATTTCATAAATATTATTTGTGCGTATTTCTTTGGTAAATTTTGTATATAACATAATATGTAATATTATGTTATATATAAAACTTTTTAAAATCACCAAAGGAATACCACAAATAATAATTATGAAATATTTTTGAGAGTTCTGATATTTTTGGTAGTTATGTTATATTTTATGTATTGAAAAATCATATATATATATATATATATATATATATATATATATATATATATATATATATATATATATATATATATATATATATATATATATATATATATATATATATATATATATATATATATATATATATATATATATATATATATATATATATATATATATATATATATATATATATATATATATATATATATATATATATATATATATATATATATATATATATATATATATATATATATATATATATATATATATATATATATATGTATAATATACATTGTATATGATTATATATTATATACATTATAATGAAGTATTTAATTGGCTAATTGGTGTTTAAAGAAGAAGAATGTAAAAAATATATTTAAGATCCTTATGGTTTATATCGTAAAGTATAATAAGTGAAATTAATAAAGAGTTAATTTAAACGTATAAAAAATGCGTTAAGCAGTTTTTTGTCGGTTTCTTTCACAATTTAAACCAAGTTAGTCTTGTTCTATTATTTTGATCCCTTTAGTAAGGCACTAAATAGTTAAAAGTTAAATGTATGTATTTTAAATGTTAGTGTTGGAAAAAATTTACACAATCTGTAAATACTTCTTTAAATTTTAGTTTTTAGGTAACTGGTTAAAATAAAACATGTTATAATAAAGGGGTTTATTTAGAAAATTTTTTGGTTTTTGCTTATTTTTAACAATTTAAAACTTCTCAGAACTTAAATATTTTCTATAAGAAAGAGGTACAAAATTATGATATGTTCTTCAATTTTTAATTGCAATTAAATTCATCAATCTCGAACACTCCGTCATTTATTACACTTGCAAACTTGCAAACTTTTTGAAATCTCAATTTAAATACACACAAATAAAATTTATGAAATATTTTTGACAGCTCTGACATTTCTCTACCAAACATGAATTGACAAAATCAAAGCCATCTAAATTTTAAATTATAAATAAAACTAACAATATCGCTACTAAACGGGCATTAAAAAAATTAATATATCTTTTAGAGGAATAAAAATAACAAAACAAAACTAACTGGACTGAAAAGATGAAGGTGGGGACTACATTTCCTGAAAGTTTCAGATTTTTATTTTTTCCTCAACATAATGATTTCTGAGGGCAAAATTGGCTAATTTTGAGAACTATCAATTTTCAATAATTTTTTTAATAAAGAAATTGATAGTCTAGAAACTTGAAATAATAGTTCAGTTTTCTATTGTATAAGTACTTTATACCTGAAAAAAATGAACCTTCTAAATTCAGTAGAATAGGCACAGGAGCCAGACAAAAATCACAAAAATTGGCAAATTATCATGAATCTTTAGTGGTTTACCATTCTTTTATGAGATTAACTAATTGGATAATAATAATTTATATCGAAAACACATTTACTGAACAGTAAAACAAAATTAAAATTATTTCAATATTTGTCACAGAAAAAAAGTTCTGGCCCACTATAAGAGATTAAGAAATTGACACTATTTCAGACTTCTAAGGGGTGCCAAATAAAAGTAAAGCAACAAAAAATTAAAACGGCAACGGATTTTCATATTTGACACCTAAAAGATCATCCTCAAATTTTTTCATTACAATAAAAAATCATGCAGCGCACTTTTAAATTCATTTTTGGTGTTTTCATTTGGATTGACTCAAAAGTATTAAATAGTTTTTCAACGCCAATATTTGAAAATTTTAATTTCGCCGGCAGTAAACTAGATTTAACTTAATTTCGGGTGGAGTGTCCACGAAACATTTTCTTTACTTTCACTTTGAAAAACTGTTGTTAGTTCATTTTCAATATTTTGTTTTATTGATGTCGCTCTATACAAATATTTAATTTAAATCATGTTTAGATAATAATAAGTATTTGTCGTAGAAAAAGTATAATATGCAACTCGTTCATAAACTTTTCTAGACACTCAAATTAAATTCGTGACTTAAATGAGGTTTAAAACTGAATACAGGGTGAGTCAGTTAACGTGAAACTTTGAAATATCTCAGTTAGTATGCATTTTACGAAAAAATGTTTAAAATAAAAATTAAATGATTCGAGGGGGGAATCAATCACTACTAAAATTGGTCCTCATACTCTCCTCCTTATAGGTGGAACAGGGGGGTAACATTAAAATGTCCAATTTGTTTTATTGCAGATTCGGATCATTCGACTAAAAATAGGTAGATTTTGTATAAAAACATTTTTTATATTTGTAATAAATGACGCGGTAATGAAAAAAAAAAACAATTTTGTTCGATTTGTCTTCTGTATACAATTCTCCAATAATTTTTTAATAAAATATTTGGTTTTATTTTTTAAATTTATTTATTTATTTTTTAAATTTTAATTAAAGTGGGTGCTCAAAATAACAATATTAAATATTTGCTCGACGAACTCTTTTTTTCGGTTGAACATTCCTGTTTGTAGTAAACTGCTTGACTGTACGTGATCAATTTTTTTCTGGAAAACGCTGAGCGTAGATATTAACAGCATCATTAAGATTCTTAAACTGTTAAAAATCCATTATGCTTAACGAAAGGAAGTCTTTTTGTTTGCAAATTAATCTTCGAACTAAATTTATTAAATAATGCTATACTATGTATAAATAGTTCCTTTATAACTCAATAACAATTATTATTTATAACTAAATACCATTTTTTTATACCTCAATTAAGATTAAATTAATTAATTGACAAAATAATGTTTTTTGCAGTTAAAAGTGACCATTTTGCGCAATAGATAATTATCACTGAATGAAATAATGTATAAAACATAAACCAAAGGAAACTTAAATATTAGTTAAAAATCGTGGGTACTTAAAAAATCAGATTTAACTTAATAAGATAAATATTACCAAAAAAAAAATATTTTTATAGAAAAATTATTGCAGAATCGTATAAGAAGAAAAATCGAACAAAATTGATTTTTTTTCATTATAACGCCATCTATTTATTACAAATATAAAAAAATGTTTTAAACAAAATCCACCTATTTTTAGTCGAATGATCCGAATCTGCAATAAAAAATAGGGTGTTCCATGGAAATTTTAAAGTTACCCCCTGTTCCCACTATAAGGAGGAGAGTATGAGGACCAATTTTAGTACTAATTGATTTCCCCCCTCGAATCATTAAATTTTTATTTTAAACATTTTTTCGTAAAATGCATACTAACTGAGATATTTCCAAGTTTCAAATTAAATGACTCACCCTGTATACTATAAAAGGGCATAGATAATAATAACTAAAGTATTGTAAAATATGCAATTTAAACAGTATTTAAAAATTTAATGCCAATGTTTTTTGCATACGGTAATAAAGTGGTATAAAAAAACTTTCAAATAATAGCAAATGAATCACTGTGCATTAATGGCAAAACAATAAATAAATCCATAATTGACATGAACGGATATCCTGACCTGCTTTCTAATCCAGTTCTGTTTCCAAATTATCTCAGAAACCAAGCGAATATTTACAGTGCGGTAGATCACCTTCACCCATCAACCATCCCTCCCGGTTCGTTCCAATCAAGTCTAGTCTTCGCGTCTAAGTGCTGGCCTTAAAGAAGGGCCCGCTCAGTTAAAGTCACATCATTTTATTCGCAATACGTTTCAGAAGGATATTAAAGGAAACTGCCTGACAATATTTCAACGCGCAATTAACTATTTATTTTACCGATAAGGAGGATTTATTCCACGATCGAAGTAAATTTGATTCGAGTTGCATGCAAATTTTCTGGAACAAGGTTGATACCTACTTTACAATAAATCGCTTTGATATTGGAAATCTGCAATGAAGCTAATAAAAATCCATGCATGGACTCACTCGGATAATCGAGAGAATTTGTTTACTTTGTCTTAAAAAAAGAAAAAATGTTTAAAATATGTGGAAAGATTCTGGAAAAAGTTCAAAGCATAGCTTTAAGTCCGAAGCATTAGCAGCAGTTACTATCGCTATAGTCCATGCATGGTTTTTTATTAGCCTTATTGCACTATATACTACAATCAATGCAAATATAATTATTTATATCTAATTTATAAATAAATCTGCGACAAATTGAAAAAAAACTGTAAAATAACGCAACGGTATTTTCAATCACGATTTCGACATGTGACATGTGATAAGTGACATATGTCAATAGTTCACTAGTCTAATGAATTGCACATTTTATGTAACAAATACATTAAAAGCTGTTAGTCATTATTTGGATTCTTAAAAAATTGATTAAAAATCATTAATGTTTTTATAAAAATTCATTTTTTTAAGAAAGTTCAAAGCCAATTGAGTTTATCCTGAAAAAAAATTGTCTTGTAAGTGATTTTTTATCAAAATATGAAAAAAAATCGGAAACGTCTTAACCTTTCAATTAAAAGTTATTCAGGGACACCGTGTAGGTAGTATGAATACTAAATTTATTGACGGTTCACAAAGTATAATAAAACTGTTACAAATGTAAAATAATAAACTAAAAAATGCAAAAAACACTGTAATTAACCGGCCTTTATTAGGGTTTGCCACACGTCCATACATAATGCATAAGTACACCTATTTCTATATAAATCATGTCAAGCTTTTAATGTTTATATAGGACGTGATGTATTAACTTCACTAGGTAGAACACACCCCAAGTAGAAGGAAGGAAGGCAGTCGTCTAACGTGAAGGGGACATATAAAACGTGTTGATCTGGAGTTATTAAATATTAAAGTTGGCCGTGAGTTTGTCACGCAACATCTTAACCAAGTAGTTCGATATTAATGACACTTCCCCGACAATTTGTACACTGATTTATTGATAAGAACTTGTTCTAATTAATTTTAATTTGTCTATTTCGTGTTTCTCAAGGTTATAATATTAAATAATTAACTCAAAATATATAATAGTATGAGAGCTAATGCCGGATAAGGTTTACGTCTTGAGATGCCAGGCGATAGATGTAAATCATCCGAGGGAATAATGCTTAGTATCTTGAGTGTCTATGGTTTTTAGCTCTAATTGTCTAATTCTCATTGAAAGAGATAAAAAGAAGAAATTAAAAGTGAGGTAAGAAAATTTGACAGATGTCAGATTTTATTTAGTACATCAGTGTTGACTATTATGTTTTTGGAATTGCAACAACCTGATTAGTCGAAATCACAGGGAATAATGAAATATGCCAATCACTGATGTCTGAGAAAGGAAATAATAAGTTCATTATTTCCGTTGCCAGGCGTAGCGGTTTTCAGTATATAGTGAAAAACAATTAATTTCAATATTATTCAATTAGATTAATATATAAGTGATGGTTTATTACCATTTCTTCCACTTTTTCCATGTTTTTATAGGTTGTTAATGTGCTTGGGCGTTCGGGGCGTTCGTCATCTTCAACGTCTTCACGGCCATCTTGAAAACTCTTATAACACTTATAAACTCTTGTTTTACTTATAGCAGACTCACTATAGGCCTTTGTTAACATTTCACAGAATTTATTTCATTTTTTAAGCAAAATTGGATACAAATTCTTTGATCCATTTCTTTTAACGAACGAAAAATCGCCGAGCTCATAAAACACGTCTAACCTTAGCGGCTGCCACAGACAAAGTAAACAATATAAACAGCTAAAGTTTTTATCATACTTCAGGGGCGTGTATACCAACATAATAAAGAAAATTTTATGACAACCGGACCCTCCGAACCTACGAAATTTAACAATTTCCGTTATTTTCTGAACACACCTCGTATAATATAAAACTAGGAATACCCATTTTTTGTCTTTTACTTTCATAGATTGGAAAACCGGTAAAAACCTTACACCAGATTTCCTCTCGAAAAACACCCAACAAATCGTTCCACGTTTTTTTTTTTTAGATATTTTTATCATTTTCCGGATCCATACGCATACGCGTTTGACAGCTGCTTATTAAAAGCGGCTTATCTGTTACGATGATGCTTCTTTATCCTATAAAGTTCTATGTTAAAAAATTAGTTAAAAATGTTTTTTATTCTTTAAACTCAATGTATTTTACAATTTAAGATAATATAGTTCGCTATATCGGTACCTTGGAATGACTAGGTATTAAGTGCAGCTACCATGTTAAGCAAAAATTTCTTACCTGCAATAATTAATATTGTAGATAAATCATTTTTTCTTAACAGTGCAGATACATTTAGAACCTTGTCAATTCAAGATACCGATATCATAGAACTTGAATATCCTGGATTTTTTTCTTGTGATAAATGAAATTGTTATTTGAGTTTTAGTGGTACTCGAAGTGTTAGTAGTACTCGAAAAAGTCCACGAAATGTTTCCGTTGTTTATTATTACAAAGTTTGTTAATATCAGCAGTTTTGTATAAATAGCTTCTAGCAGGTCAAATCTCTTTCACAGAGTGGTAATTTATGTTTTGGGGAAAGGAAAAAATCTTATGGGGCCATAATGATGCGTTTCATAATTGTAGGGTCAATTTCCTCGTTCCAACATGTCTTTCAGCTTCTTTGGAATAAATCGTTTCCAAAACATTATACAAAATGATTTAGTTTAGTACTTGGTAACTTTCTCAAACTATAAGGAAGATTTGTAAGCACCGTTTTTATGACTTTATCAATGTTTTCTTTGGTTGAGGAAGTTGAATATTATTTTCCACGTATTAAATTTAATTAATTTAATTTAATTTAATTTAATTTAATTAATTTATAAATATTGATGGCCACAAATAATTTTAGACCAAGTCTTTTTTCAATAGCCTATTATTCCATAGTGAAAATCGCAGATCCCCCTGAGATCAGTAAATCAACAGTTGTATACAAATTGCCTAACCAATCACGTTGAGTTTTGAAAATTTGTATATCAAAAAACTAAGTAAGCCAGGTCCTGTTTACTATTTAAAAAAGCAAAAAAATTAGGCAAAAAATGTGTTATTTAGTAAGTAGAGTTTGGCTGTGGATTACAGATACAGCCCGTTCAGAGTAAAGCCGAATATAGGGAAACGTTTTGGGCGTGGCATCGCCTCCCACCAACGCGCTTCACAGTAGCTTGTGTGATAAACGACATGACGAAAGGTCGAGCAGGTAAGACGACCTTAAAAATTAAATGTTAATAATGCAAAAAATCTCATTAGCGATGCAGGCTATTTGCTTAGCTACTGTGTCGCGCGTTGGAGGGTGGCGAGGCCACGCCCTATAAGATTAAAAGTATATATAAGTATAAAATAAACCAGGACATACGTTATCCAACGTATATCTGAATACTTCCTCTTAGCACATGTAATCACAAATGCATAAATTTTAAGGCGCACAAAACTTGAAGAACGAACTTGAAAGGTCAATATGTAAAGCACATTTTGAAATATGTTCGTCAAGTAATTAATTAAATATGGTTATGGTTCTTGTATGCTGCTAAGTATTGGACTTGAAAATAGTTTTGTTTAATTGAACGTGCATGTTTACTACGGATCTTTGATCCGTTTAGGTATTAGTTGTGTAAGTTTGATGAAGAGACAAACATTCACAACTTCTCCGCTTCTAATGAGTTAAAACTTGATATCGTTAGCAGTGATTTCTAATTTATTTTGCAATATACAGCGCAAGTCTTTTGTGTTTACCATCTAAGTATTTTCACTTTTCGAGATATTACATTTGTTTAAGTTAAATGAAGATTAGCTGAGTGGAAGTGGAGCGTTTATTATGTTGTTGCAAGTTGCAAGTGTTATATGTTCATATTAGTGCGTATTAAAATTCCAGACACAACAAATTCAACAGTTCGAGCACGAGTATCAAATTAACTGTGGGGAATAACTTATACAAATTATTATTATTATTATAGACTTGCCTCGTTAAATAGGAATGCATTAAGTCGATAAGATTAATGGGTGGGCATGATAATAAATGTTCGTAAATACTTCATATTTTTATTACGGAGAGAGATACAACCAACATAACCCAAAAAAACTATAAACAGTGTTTATAAATTAACAACAATGCCTTGACAATACATTTTTAGGTTGCTATGTCATTTCTATATTCACATATCGATGACTTTCTGCCAAAGTATCGCAAGCAACATAACTCAAATTTCGGGAATTGAAAACATTTTTTCTTTTAAAGTCTGTTTTAAATTAAATATAGCCCAAAGGTTTTATAACAATTAAATAGCTTATAATTATAGCTATTTACTTGTTATAAAACCTATAGGTTATATATGGTTTAAAACAGACTTTAAAACAAAACAAAATTTCAATTACCAAAATTTGAGTTATGTTGCTCGCGATACTTTGGCAGAAAGTCATCGATATGCCAAAAATTAGTCAAATCAACATAACCCAAAAAAACCATACAGTGTTACAGTAGATAATTTTATGAAAACATTTCTTTTAAATAATTTGCGACACATTTTACAAATTACACTAGTTTACAGCCATTTTGTCCACCATATCTCACTATGATTTTCTTGTGTAGTTTGGCTCACTAAACGCGAAAATCACAATTAAATTTGTTTTCATGGAAGCGTTTTCGAGATATGAATTTTCAATTGTTTTTTTTTTTTAATTTTCTGAGGTGTTTTGACGTTTTAGAGTATACTTCGAGTTCTAATTGATCGATTTGACCAAACAAGCCCTTAAATCAAAGGTAATTGAGCCCTCTAAAACTTTCTTTTGTATAGTTTTGGTATCGGCTCAGTAGTTCGATACTGGCGATTTTATGAAGTTGAAAAAGTTCTTTTTTTACAAAAACGAAAATTTACATATCTTTCTGGGAAAGATAGAAATCGAAAAGATAAGTAAAGTTTGATTTATTTTACGTATATATTATACCTAAAGGAAAAAAATAAACTGCTGTTTATAAAAATCCATGTATAAATGAACACCTCAGAAAATTGAAAAAAAAAACAATTAAAAATTCATATTTTAAAAACGCTTCCATAGAAAAAAATGGAGTGTGATTTTCGTGTTTAGTGGGTAAAAATTATAATGGGATATGGTGGGCAGAATTTTTTCGATTTTGGAAACTAGTCATTAGTTATTTTTGGTCATCACATGTTAACTTAAGAATTACCCTGTATAATAGTGGGGAGAACCCCTAGGCCATAATACTTTTTAATTTTAAGCAAATATTAACCAAATTGTATGTTAATCCAGATCCTCATAACTTTATGATAAGTTTAGAACCAACTGCAATCTGCTAACTAATGGAATAAATTAATTGTAATTATAACAGATAATTTGTAGATTTAATAACAAAATCCTGTCAATATTTCTTGTAATTTTCAAGAAAGGGCTTATTTTTACACATTTGTAGACCACAGTATTTGTTGGAAATTGGGAACTTAAATGAAAAGAAATGTTGCTTTATTAATCAATTTCCTAAACAAAAAAATTAACACATACTTACTTAAATGAACACAAAAAAACATAACATACCATTCTGAAATTATCAAATTATAAAGAAAATTGGTACAATATAATTACACTGTAAGGAGGTGAAAATATCACAGCTAAACGCTCGGACACGTAGATGGTCGTAGATTATAAATAGATTATAAATCTGTGCTTTGTTTAGCTGTATCAGGTCAAAATTCTAAGATATTTATTTATTAAGTTTTGAAGCATCCCATTGGGAAACACTCTGTATAAATTTAAAAAAAATTAATTGGGCTGGACCCACACATCAGTTCCAAATAAAAAAATACAAATTTTTGCAAAATTTGAGGTTAATAGATCAAAAGGAACACGTGTCCCTGATGTTTTTTTTTACAAAAGAAAATTAACAAACTACATGTTCAAATCGGTTCCTTAGAATAACAGTGCAGAACCTTGTCATTCTAAGGTACCGAAATCTTATTTACAGTGTAGACAAGTTTTTGACCAGCCTGTGGCAAAATTGCTGTCGACCGGTGTTATTTGTTAAAAATGGTGAATGCGCCGGGATATTCGTGTAATGATTAGTGTTGTTTTTGGGCAGAATTTTATTTTGCACCTTATTTTAGCTCGCGTCTGGTTTATGTTAATTTATAACACGTTATTTTACACCTCGTAATAAATTTTCCTACAAACTTTTTAAAATATTTTCTCGAATATTTTTAAAAATCGTTAGTTGAAATTTTTTATCGAAACTATTAGCGAATTAAATAAAAATTTAAAACAAACTAAACATATTAAAAAAAAATTAAAAGTATTTTAAAGGCGTAACGAGTGGAAAAAATAACTTGTAATATAATATACTTAACCTTAAATATTTAAGAAGAAAAATTCGTTTTTCCACTTTTGGGATAGAGTTTTCAAAAATCTAATGTGATTAAGTAATTCAGGGGTCGAATTTGGATGCAGTACGGTTCTGTTTAAAAATTTTGAAGGATAAAAATCTCGAATTTTTCTAAAAAAAAAATTTAGGTTATTCTGAAATTTAAAAATAAATTGTTTGTTTTTGTTAAAAAAATTACTTTATATATCAGAGATAAAATCTCAAACCCAGAAAACTCCAAAAAATTGTATTAGCCTATTCCATCACATTTACCAACATTTTTGTGATAGTTGATACCTTATAATACACTCACATGCAAAATAATCGATCCACCTAAATTTTCGATGAATTTCAATGGCAAATAACTTTTTTATTTGATGTCAGATATAAACGGATATTAAAAAATATTGTAGTTAAATTAATGGACAATCGCTTACATTTTAAAAAATTACTTAAAAATAGACGTACGTTCATAATATACAGGTTTAAACAAAAAGATGTTTTTTACCATAAGTTTAAGACACTCTGTAGAGTGGCAAAACCGTATGTTGTTCTAAATTAAGTTTTATTTATTAAGTCACATATATTATTAAAAGTTTTGTTTTTGATTCACCTCGATATATTTATTTTTGTGGAAAATATGGATTTAAAAAAAAATGCAATTTCCAATATTTTTCTGTATGAAGAACTAAAGTTGCTATGGTCCATCCATAGCCTATGGAGGATGCCAGTGACAGTTTTGTTGAATCATCCCATACTTGGACATGTCATACACGGCTTTCAAAAGCTATCAAATTGTTTTTTCCAAATTAATGTTTAAATTTTGAGGTGTCTTCTTACTTTAAAAAATGGATATGTCTCCAACTGATGTTGCCAGAGCCATTAATTTAATCCAGGATGGACAGTCACAGTATTACGTGGCAAGTGTTTTAAACGTCACAAGAAGTAAAGTACAAAGGGCAACATCAGTCCGAGACATTTTTAAAAGTAAAAAGACACCTCAAAATTTGATACCTTTTGAAAGCTGTATATGACATGTCCAAGTATGGGATGATTCAACAAAACTGTCACTGTCATCCTCCATAGGCTATGGATGGACCATAGCAACCTTAGTTCTTCATACAGGAAAAATATTGGAAATTGCAATGTTTTTTTAAAAAAATCCACATTTTCCGCAAAAATAAATATATCAAGGTGAACCAAAAACAAAACTGTTAAAAATAGATGTGACTTGATAATTAAAACTTAATTTAGAACACTATACGGTTTTGCCACTCTACAGAGTGTCTTAAACTTATGGTAAAAAACATCTTTTTGTTTAAACCTAAATATTATAAACGTACGTCTATTTTTTAGTAATTTTTAAAATGTGAGCGATTCTCCATTAATGTATCTACAATATTCTTTAATATTTGTTTAAATCCGAAATCAAATAAAAAAGTTATTTGCGATTGAAATTCATCGAAAATTTGTGTGGATCGATTATTTTGCCTGCGAGTGTATATTACTAAGTACATCTCTTTTTTTAAGTCAATACTTTAAACTTTTTTTTTAATTTCTGCGAATATTACTCAAATGGAGTTTGCTGGGTTTGCTCTTATATTTTTTGATTATTTTAGTTAATCTTTAAATAAATACAATGTCACAGCTTATCAATATGTATTCAAAAAAATCACTTGGTGTCATGTAACATGCACGAAAATGGGCGTTTTAAAGGTGGAAGTAAAAAATAAGTTAACACATGTTTGGAGTTAAATAAAAACAAAATAGTAATTTAATGGATTTTAATTACATAAATTACTTCCAATAACTGCAATATTTTGCATAAGTTCATCGGATATAATTTTTTGATTTATTCAAACCTTATTTTGTAGCAATAATTCTTTGTAAATTAAAATTTAGTTCGACTTTACATGTAAAGCATGGCCCGTATAAATTATTCACGTCGATATTTTAAAGTATGATTATTGAATATTCATGAAATCCTAAAATCAGTCTGGAAGAAGGAAAATAATTTTAAAATACTCCTTTGCATGAGGGTTTTCATATAAAATTACTAATTTTACGACAACGGTAAAACGTGTATTATAATAAAAACGTCATATTTGTATAATATCACCAGCTATTTACTACTCCACGTTCGTATATATTTATATTTATTAGGAAATGAAAAGTCATAAAAATAATATTTTTCATAATATGTTCACTATACTTATCCTCCATTTCTCCATTTCTTATAATGCACTAAAAGCATATATACATTGGGATTCTAAGATTTATAAATTCTTTTAACATAACCTTAAATTATTATTTTAAAACTGTAAAATAACTACGTATTTCAAATTAAATTTTCAATAACAGGAGTTATATTAAAAAAATTAACAACTCAATTTTAATTTAAAGAATCAGCAATACCTACATAAATGGCAAAGTAGTTTAAAAAACGGGTTTTTATCATTAAATTGTATGTTATTTTTTTTATAATTTTATTTGATTAAAAAATTAAATACCTAAACTCATATTTTATTATATTTATTTATATATAATTATTTACAAAAACATAATGTTTACTTTAGAAGAACAAGAATATATTGCTACATTTAAATTAATTAATAAAAGTTATATTACCTATATACAATATTAAAAGTGTGAAATATTAAAAATAATATTAAATATATTTTATGTATAATTTACATGGCAAACTCATCAAATGTTAATGCCATTGAACATAAAACCGTATAATATAAAATTTAAAAGCAAAAACTAATAATTTAATAAATTAAATAGAAAACTGCAATAGAAAAAAAGTAGTATATGTTAATGTCCGGCCCATATCTATCTCTATGCAAAAAATCACGTTGATCCGTTGCTTCATTACTGCCTGAGCAAATAAACAAACAAAAACAAAACCACTAATGGTGTCCTGAAGATTAAAAAAAATCGCTAGTTCTGGGATTTATATATCTACACGTCATCAATCAGCTGATCGGGCACGGTTGTCAATGTGATGATAAAATCATTGCACCAAGTGAAAGTGGTAGTGCAACTAAAGGGCGATAGATGGCGTTTACATGAATAATACCATAGGGTCCCTAGATTAGGGACCTTAGAATACCAAAATGTCAAAAGTCAGAGTTTTATAACCTATATGATGCACCACCAAAAGTATGTTTTTAGCAATTTTTAGACATTTTCAGCTTTAAAACCCAGAAATTGTTCCATCTAAAAATCTCTGGTATATATATTATTATTTTTTGTAATATAATTATATTATATTATGGTTAATAATAATCCTATTTACCTCTCTCCCATTCTGCCTCAAAATACCAACTCTTGACTCCGACTATTTAAATGCTTCGGCATTTTAAATATACGAAAAACCAAAAAAAAACTATATACAAACACAAAAACTGCATAAAAACTTAATCGATATAAAACACAAACAAAATAAACGAAATTATACACGAATTAAACGCAATATTCAAAAAAACAAATTCTAAAACGTCAATTTTCTATGCGTCATTTTATTAAGCAAAATTTTAATCTAAACATGACAACATTGCAATTGCTGCCAACTTAATTTGGTTAAAATGCATTACAATATTCAATTACAGACTTCGTTTTATACATTTAGTATTGGTACCAGTGCCCAAAATTATGACGTGTGATTACGTGTACGTCTCGACGTAAATTTACTATACGAGGTGTGTTCAGAAAATAACGGGAATTATTAAACTTCGCGGGTTCGGAGGGTCCGGTTGTCAAAAACAATACTGTAATGATGCCCCAGCCTCCATATTCGCCAGACATGCCTCTGTCTGACTTTTTCCTATTCCCAAAAATAAAGAGAACCTTAAAGGGCCGTCGTTTTGCAAGCATAGATGACATTAAAAGCGCATCGCTGAAAGAACTAAAGTGTTTCGAGTATTGGAAGAAGAGCTGGTACATGTGCATAATATCCAATGGGGACTATTTTGAAGGCGACAACATTAATGTAGACGAATAAATAAATATTTGTTTCAAAAAACGAAAATTCCCGATATTTTCTGAACACACCTCGTATATTAAGTAAGAAAGTAAGCCAGTACTTAATCCTGTTTACCATTGAAAAGAGCGGAAATATGTAGGCAAAAATGTATAAGCTTATTTTAAAAAAGTGAACCTAATACAGTTTGACTCTGGGGTAAATTTGGCAATACCGCTAATAGTGCAATATGACTTACTGAAGGCGTCCTAAAGATTTTAAAAAATTAAAAAGTATCGGCACTTTTTAAAAATACCGCAAAAAACAATGTCAAGATAACTTTAGATATTTTTTGATTAAAATAGAATTGCAATAAAAATTAGGATAAAATGTAAGGTAGGCAGACATTAAGATCCACTTATTAAAACACAATTAGGTATAACAAGTAAAAAAGCAAACAACATAATTAAATTATATAAGACTTAAAAATCCTAATTAATTAAAACCTAAACCCAGCAATAAAATGAAACCTCACTCAGCTTTTCATGAAGCTAGAGTCTTATTTGCAAATTACACTAAACCCTCTACAATCTAATTATATTACTTTTACAGAGGGTACAAAATATTATCGTGTAGAAAAAATTGCGCCTACCTCATGAATTTGTTAAGACGGAAAATTCAAATTTTGGCACGATGTTTGGCTTAACCATCTTAGAGTTTACATCAATTTTGATAATGAATAAGCCTTTATAAATCCCATAACGAAATAAATAAATGCTCCAAATTGTATTAGCCGATTTATTTACAAAAAAACAAGATGTTTAAAAAGATTAATAGTATATTAAAGAAATCATGTCATAAGACGTCATTTTGACAATTTATAAAACGAGCGACGAAGGAGCGACAAAAGGTCTTATGACATGAGTTCTTTATGCTATTTTATCTTTTTTACAAAAATTCTATAAAAAATACCTTAAATTTAATTTGGTCAAATTTTACTTTAGATAGTTGGTATCACAGTCATTGGTTTCACAGTTAATGTCAAAATCGATTCGCCATGACGTCCTTAATTTACTTATTTACAATAAGCGGCTGTTAATGTTAAAAAAGAAACAAAGGATTTTCTTTGGTGTTAAACAAAATTTATTGCCAGAAAAAACTCGTAAGTACTAGAAAAATCATAAAAATATAACCATTATGCAAAATATTATGCTGTTTAAAGTATAGCCAACCTATAAAATCAAAATTTTGGGTGGGATAAAGTATCTCATTACAGCACCTAAAGCGGTGTTATAATGAAGTCATTAAGAACGCAAAATAGATAAACCGTATTAATTAATTATTGTTTATAACACTGTTCGACTAAATAAAATTGTTTGTAATTTGGGTAGATGATCATCATTTTGCTGTCAACTTTTGTTTCCGTGATATGCTCTGCAGCAAAATGTCTGTTTGCCTGTGTATTACAGTGTATAATCAGAGAAATCATATTTAAATTTTTTTTTATTTTTTACTAAAAACTGGCACATTATAAAGGTAATATTTTTTGTGGGTCTGATATCATACACAGACAGGTTATCGACAGGATATTTGCATTAAAGGGCAGGGCAAGCCCGTAAATCGTGGCAAGACCATCCATCTTGAATTGTATTGGAATGATTCTGACAGCCGCCGGAATTGAATGGAACTTGAATATAATGGTTTTGCTTAAGATAAGACTAAACTATGTAATTGTTCTCACCATTAAAGCTAACCGCTCCCCGTTCCGTTTACTTGCTCACTCCAAACCCCTCCTCCCCTCTCTATGCAGAGACCTTTATTTATTAAGCATTAAACGGGTACTTCTCAGTAGTGGTTGTTTGTTATCAAATTTCATAAACAACCAATTATACTAATTGCCAGCTGAAGATAAATTTACAATACGTGTCATTGGATTATATTTTAACAACAATATTATTAAGTGATTTTGAAATAACACTGAATACTCTCTAGCCGTAAGTCTTGACACGACGTTCCTAGTATCGTGTGTCATCAAAGCGCACAGTGGGCTAGAGAGCCAATTTAACGCACAAAAATTATTTATTTAAGTAATTCTTAGTTAATGTTTATTTTTTTGGAATAATTTTAATAAAAATTACTTTTTACTGCAATACAAAAACCAATCCACAATATAATACTTTAACAGCAAAAATATCTTTGTATCATGGCAAAATTAAGATCTATAGTTTTAATGAGTAAATTACAAAAATATAACTGAATATTTATAAAATAAAACCGAATTCTTACGTATGACAGTATTTAATACAATAATATTTCTTCTGGGCTTCCAGCGTTTTTATATTAAAAAAAAATAAAGTTTTTTTTTGATTTTTAAATAATTCAAAATTATTTATTGTTATTAGTAGCCTTTTAATTGATGGTTTTCATAACCAACATATGAGTATTTAATACAATGATATTTCTTCTGGGCGTTTTTCTATATTTAAAAAAAATATTTTTCAATCAAGTGTTTTTCAAGATACATCTATTTTTGTAAATGAATAGTCCACTTTGTAATCTAAAACTAACTTTATATTAAAATGCTTCAAACTAAACCACTTTTCACATAGCTCCGTTTGAGTTAGGGATAATGTATTAACTGAAAAAAAATAAACAAAACATATTTGTTGCGCCTTGATTTTTGATTTATTTGAAAGATAGAACGGAAGCTATAAAGAACACTTAATTACAGAGTGTGACAGTGCGTGGCATTTTTAAAACCTTAGTACTCGTATTGTCCATACATACATTAAAAATATGCAGCGGTTACTTTATTGATGTAGTGACACTGTCACTGTGACAGTACAATAATAATAAAAACTTACCATTATTCGTTTCAGCCATAACGTTTAACAGTATTTTATACAATTATAGTAAAAAAGTAAGAATAAATTAGTAATAAACATTGTAATAGAAACCTTTACGCGTAATTTACCAACACGAAGCAAGTAATTATAATTCTTAAACTGACTGGTTACCATACAAATTCATCAAATTTGAAGGTGATTTAAAGTCAAAATTCCATACATTTTGTAGAAATAAAACACTTACTTTTTTGAATTTCCGCGCTGGAAGCGCTCTCTAGCCTACTGTGAAGCGTTTTAAATTTTGCGGTTTTCAAAAGGCTCAAAAATTGTTTGAGAAATGCAGAAAAATAATAAAAAACTAGTATGTCCACGCTATTTAAAATATGCATTAAAAATCAATATTTTTTTACAATTAATACATAATAAAGAATACATGATAATTAAAAAAAATAGAACTTGTTTCTATATACATATACATATTATACAATTATTTTATAATCTCAATACAAAAGTATTAAATAGTTTCTTGACGCCAATATTTGAAAAGATTATATGAACGTTTGATTTTGTCGTAGTAGTGCGGTTAACTAAATTTAACTGATAAATCGTTAAATATTTTACGTACTGTGTCCATAAAACATTATTTTCTATTTTACTGTAAAAAACTGCTTCTATATCTATTTTCAAATGATAAATTTTGATTTGAGATTTTAACGCCGGTAGATTTCCAAGTTATAAATTCTAACAGGAATTCCAATAAATACAACTGTAAATTTTTCTACCTTTAACATTTTACGTGTAAGAATTTTTAATACTTTGTGATAAAATTTTGCAATTATATTAACACAAAAAATCAAAGGACAACATATTTTCTTAACATAATCATATTTTGAAGTTATTTCATGTCATAAGATATTAATAATTGTTAAATTTAATTTAAATAATAACGGGCAATGTTAATGGTGAAAATTACGTCAAAAATGTTTATTGGGATGGTTACTTTATTTTCGTATAGATGTCGCCTTATACAATTATTTAATTTAAATTATTTTTTGGATAATATTAAGTATTTGTCGTAGAAAAAGTATAGTATGCAACTCGTTAATTAACTTTTCTAGGCACTCATTTAATTAAGCACTTGCAAGCTCGCTCGTGACTAAAATGGCGTTTATCAAACTTGATTCATAATATACTATTACCTTTACACTGAAACCACCTTGATTTATAGTATGTAGACAATAATTGTTTATTATTGAAGCTTTGTGCACTACTACAACTCAGAGCTCCGTATCCGTATCTTCTGGATTGCAAGTTCTTTTGCTTTTCCTGATCCAGTGGTTGGCAGTTTTTGCTTATGACGGTTTTTCTTGCTAAATGGTTTTTCTTAAATGGATCGAATCCAATATGTGCAAAAAAAGCAATAAAAAACACTTTGCGGCAATGTTAAAGCCACATGAAATAAGATTGTTTACTTTTTTAATGATCGAGTTCAAGTACAAAGAGTTTGGTTCTTCTTTTTGGTAAACAGACTTGAAAATCCAATATTGAACAGTAATTAAACGTTTCTCCTCTCCATTTAGGATTATTTTTAATTTCCTTTGGAGAGCGTCCACCGCATACCACAATTTCCTTTCAGAAACGCTGCCGTTATGACCCACATATTTTAAAAATATCCCGTCGAGGAAATCGTTTTCTGTATTATCGGAATTCACGAATTAAAAGGGGTCAGCCCTTTTAATATAAAATTTACGCATTTTGTAATAAAATGCTTTAAATGTAATACATATATTTGAACAGTACAATATGTATCAAGTTTATTAAACGCCATTTTTAAATTAAAAAGTTTATAAACGAGCTGCAAACTTTTTTACGACAAAAACGTATTATCGTAAGTAATATCATAAGGGCATTTAATTTTTCCGAAAAAAAATCGAAAAAACACGTTGCTAAGTAATATTTTAACAAGAAGCATGAGTGCTGGTGGCAACAAAAATCCGAGTCAAAGAGGAGGATTTTTGCACCTGCACGAATGCTTTTTGTTAAAAAATATTACTTAGCATTGTGTTTTTTCGATTTTTTTCACAGGAAAAATTAGATGCCCGAATGGTATTTGACAAGACTATTTCATGAGTAACAGTTAACAATTAAAATATAAATTGCAATTTTTGGTGACAACAGCTGTCATTTTTGCCGCGGGCAAACTCGAAAAAACTGCTGACAGGTGCTGTCACACAGTTTTTTCACCTAGAAACCATTTGTAATTCAAAATTGCGCGTTTGTGATTGGTGGAAATTAAGACGAGGGAAATAGTCGTCTTAAAATGATTTAAATTAAATATTTGTATAGTACGACATCTATAAAACAATAGAGTAAACATTCTTGGGAAAATGTCAAATTTTAATGTGTATATCGAAATGTATCTTTTGAAAATGAACAACAGTTTTTCATTAAAAGTGAAAAACATGTTTTATGGACACTCCACCCGGAATTAAGTTAAATCTAGTTTACTGCTGGCGAACCTAAAAGCCATTTTAGTTACGAAATTTATTTAGGCATAGCGAGGTTGCGAGCGAGTGCCTAATTAAATGAGTGTCTACGACAAATACTTAATATTATCCAAAAATGATTTAAATGAAATATTTGTATAAAAAATAGAGTGACTCGCGTAACAATTTTTATCTTGGGAATTTGTATTACCGGCGCGCCAGTCAAAATGTCAAATTTGTATGTGTAAATCAAAATTTTTCCCTTAAAAATGTACTAACAACCGTTTAAATGATGATATGGAAGCAGTTTTTCACAGTGAAAGTATACTTTTTAAATAGGTGTTGGCGTTGAGAAACCATTTTATACTTTTTATTTTTGCATTAAAATAATTAAATAATTTATACATTATTAGTTTACGAAAAAGACACATTATTTTAACGATTGTATGACATTTGACAACTGTCAACTAACTTAAAACTCAGCCCGTGACTAAAAACCTGTTGCTAACTTCAGCCCTTAACTAAAAGGCCATAAAGCCACAACTTGTCAATGTGTATTTAAAAGATCACTTAGTGTCTTGGAAACATGTACGATAATGGGCGTTTTATAGGTGGGAGTAGAAAAAAGCTTTTATTACATAAATATTTCCATTATTAAGTACTTTCTCCCAATTAAATTATTTATCTATGGTATTTTTTGAAAACGTATAGTCTAAAACACATTGGGAATTACAGAATATACTATTTTTAATTTCAGTCTTAAAGTGTTGGTTGCACTAGAACATACTTTTTCCAAGGCATGGCTGGCAATATTTTCTTGTAGCATTCTTTTAAAATGTATTTTCGTAACATTTCGTAAAACCTTTATTAAAAACTCATATTAACCAAAAACTTAAATATATTTTTGCTGGCCAATGTTTTAAGCCAAACGTAATTACTAGAGACCGGATTATATGCAAATGCCTATTTGCATGTGCATTTGCATATTTTGGCAATTTTTACTGATTTTAGCATATTTTTCTAATAACCTGCTGATGAGGCATATTTCGACTATTTTTAATTACATTATTGTTGTTTTGGGTATATACATTGTTGAATGCAAAAAGTGTATGTAATGTGGTGGGTGGTTTATGTAAGTGTGACCTATAAAAAAAATTACATTTATAAAAAAAAAACTTATTTTAAGCATTTTTCATGCATATTTTTGTATATATTTCAGCCTTTCTATGTGCATATAATCCAATCTCTAGTAATTATTATTTGTGGTTAAGATATTTTAAATCAGAAATATATATAGGTAGATAAATTTCTACTAACAAGTTTGCAAGTTAACTAGCTAATAATATTTAGTAATTAGTAAAACTTCATATAATCCCCAAACTAAAATTATAAAGTAAATATAATTATTTACCTCTAGATATAGATACATCATTAAATAAATATGAATGTAGAAACCAAATATTAGATAGTCTTGGTTTTGCTCTCTTGTTTTATGTACACTGTTATAAAAACTAGATTTGTTAACATGAATTTGTAGTTTGTTAATTTTATTTTGTACAATTTTAACATATTTTTTTGTAGAAAACAAGTGTTTGTAATTATTTTAACAAAGGAACATATTTTACTGAAAGTTTTGTAAAGGAAATATGCATTTTGTAAGCATTTTGTTAATTTTAAAGGTTACAGATTATTTTGTTAATGCTTAACAAATTATTTCGTTAAAAAAATTACGTGATTTCAGTAATTTTTTTGTTTAGGAAATTGGCTAAAAAGCAACATTTTTTATCAATTCTTTTCATTTAATTTCCGAGAGTTACAAAAAATACTTTTGCTACTGGGTCTAAAAAAAAGTTTGTAAAAATACAAAATTACAAGAATTATGGTTAAAATATTGACATAGGATTTTTTTATTAAATCTAGAAAATGTTTGTTATATAATTACAAACTACTTGGGTCATTTTCAAGAAACACCCGCTTTCAGGAAAAGAAGATCAAAATTTTTTTTGCCTAAATTGACTTTTGGTTGGATTTTTATAAATGTTTAGAGTTTTGTTTACTTACATTTAAGACAGGCAGTGCACTTTTTAATTTTTTTTACGTTTTTTCAGAAAAATGTGTTTAGCTAGCTTTATATGTCTCCACTGTGTTACCAATTTGAAATCAAAAATTTAATTCAATAAAAAAGTTGTTATAAAAATAATTTGAAATAAAATGTACTGTAGTTCACGAACTTTTGACTCCAATTTTATTTTGTATTAAAAATTGTATGCCTTTTTTAAATATTTATGTCGGTTAAGTTACTTTTTAAAAGATACCATTCCGATTCTTTGTTAAAAAAACAATACCATTAATATTTTCTTTTAGTCACTGTATTAGTGAGTTAAACTCTAATTTATAAACAGGTATTACCAAGTGATAGTAAAATCATTTTAAGAATTTTTTTTAACAAAAACTAAAATAGTAACGAAATAGACATTGGTATCACAACGGACTGGGGTGCACAAAGGACTTAGAATTAGATAACGTAAAAAAGAAACTATATAGGGTGGTACGATTTTAGAGTAATGCATAAACAAAATCCCTTGTAGTGGTGCTCACTTGCAGAATAACAACTTAGATTTTTAAATTATAGATACCCTTTTTCTTTGACTATAAGATGGTGTCTTGTAGTACTTGCATATTGCGTTAAATTTTCCCTTGGATGTAATCTATATCATGAGTTGTAATCACAAATAATTTTAAATTGGTTTATCATAAACTACTTTTAATAAAAGCGACGGTAAATATCCACTGTTGTCGAAAAATTCTATTACGTTACCCTAAATTCCATTGCGTTACCATAAGGTATCATAATGGACTCGGTAACGCAGTGAAAAAAGTTTTGTGAAACCATATTTAAAAAATAATAATAAGACATTACAGTCATTAATTACTCTCAATGAGCTTTAGTGCCCTAAAATAAACATAAAAATGAAAAATAGTATTTTTTCTTACCTTATTTTTATTATTTTTTTGAGTAACTTAGCGGACAAACAATTATTACATTCGCGTTACCCGCACCTGTTTCAACCGATATCTTCTTCCTGATTGAATAAATAAATTCAGCTGGGTAATGTGTACGTCCGAACATCATTTGTTGATCACGTGAGTACAATATTCTATCGGTAACGCGACGGAGGTAAGGCAACGGAAAAAATGTCTGGGACATGAGTCAAATTTAAAAAAAGTAGATTAAAATTAATTAATTTATATATAAATTGTTTACTGAATTAACTAAGGATGTTATGGATTGCTATAAAGCAACACAAAGTTCTGGTTATTCAATTTTAAAAAAAAACATGTATGTAAGTTTTATAAAACGCTAATGGGACATTCGAAAATGTGTATTTCACAAGTTTCAAAATTAAAAAAAAAATATTTTGAAACAACTTAACAAACATTTTCTGAAAGAGTTTACTAAGGGCTTGTTAGGCTTTCACTTGGTTTTTAAATCAATAAGATCCGATAATTTTTAACAAAGTTATTGGAATTCAAACTTACGGACAGCGGAAGGCGGGTGTTTTTTGAAAACAACCCAGATATAAATTATTATCAGTAGTTTTCGTAAATAATATAACCCAAGTAAAACAAAAACTTCCTTTTTTCATCTCAAAGAATCCAGGTGACAAGTTACTAACTTTTTCCTTAGAGAGTACGAGATATTCTTTTTTAAGTTAATACAGAATTCACTTTGGTTAATACAATTTAAAAACAACAATGTTATTTCCTTAAATAAACTAATATTTAAGAAAGTGATAGAGCAATTGGATGCGAAATTAAAAAACAAACAAACCGTCCAAACTGTGTAACGGGTTGATGCAAGACAGGTCTGAGTGGCGCAGTCTTGCGATAGCTTTTCTCATTTGAACTCGACGAAGAAAAATAAAGGACGAAAAAGGTCGAGAGAATATTTAACTCCGGATCTGACTTTCAGGTTGCAGGCGTTGCGACGCCGCCGACGCCTTCTACGTCGACTATCACCAGCAATGTTATTTCCGATGGATATAATGAAACCTTTCGGTGCGCTCTGCAGAACATCCCATTATCACCTAAATTCTTTATCCCATTGTTATCGCGATCGTGGATTATTTAAAGTCTAATGCTTTTATTAATGACTTACTTTCGACGTTCCTTACGATAGCTAGTGTTATTAAATGTTTTTATGACCATTCGCCCTAATAGATATCAATTTTTATACAGCCATAAATCCCGAAATGAAAGTATTAATATTACAAGGGTTTCTGGGTTTTTATGCTTTTTACCGACTTTGCATCGCCCCTCATCTAATTCCGTCTACTAAAAAATTGATGATCTTTTAATTTTTAAGGAAATAAAATTTTGCAGATTCACCTTTTTTACTGACAAGATTATCTCATGTGATTTTCATGTTATTTATTACTGCATAGATTTAAAATAGTTACTCCAAAGATAAATGGGTAAATATATTGAGATGTCCCCCAAGTGAAAATATTTTTTTATTTTTGGTTGTTTCACTGTTAGTCTAGAATGGGGTTTTTGGGAAGCCACCAGGTCTAGTAATAACATAAGTGGTTCTGCGCTAATGCAAGAATTTTAAGAAATCATACATTTTGAATATTAGAGCTTCACGGAAGATAGCTTCACGGAGGTTAGGATTTCGTATGTTTTTCTAAACATCCCTTTGTATATTTGAAATAAGTTATTGTATCTTTTTACACCTTATTATTTTTTAAAAATACAATTGTACAGGGAGATCCCCTATAATGTCGCCCCCCTTTAACTTTTTTATTTTAAGTGTCCCAAAAAATTTAAAAGTGTGGTTATATGGGTACTAAAAAATACTTTTTCTCTACGTATAAAGAAAAATGAAATATTCCCATTCGAAATGTTATCATTAAATGTTTTTTTAAACTATTAGAAATCAAGAAGCCTCAGTATACCACAATTTTTATTTAAAATAAATTACTATTATGTCAATAAGTCTTGTTAAAAAAGTAAAAATGTGGTACTTAGACAGATAAACACAAACTATTTCTACTACATAAATGGTTATAAAAATTATTTCTTTTAATTTTTAATAATATTTTATATTTGATTCGATTGCTTTGGATGTGTTTAATTTACTTAGTGACTGATATTTTTAGTATGCTTTTACTATTTCAGATATTTGAAAACATATAGGTTAACCTAGAAAGAGTAACAGTCACGGAGGATAGGTTTTATAATTTTAAAACATTGTAAAAAATAATTAATTGCGGTTAAAAATCTGGAACCTCAGCTTTAATATCTACTTAATTATGAAAAATCAAAACACAATAAAAGGGGGGTTAAGTGGAAGAGCAGTGAACTACCTAGTGTAGGGTACTGAACTTCGCCTTTTGTTTGTAATAAGTTTTTTACAATCAATAAAGACATTATTATTATTATTATTATTATTATCATTATTATTATTATTATTATTATTATTATTATTATTATTATTATTATTATTATTATTATTATTATTATTATTATTATTATAAAAGTGTAGGTCAAACTCATTTGGATATATTAAATATCACGGGGTAACACCATCGGGGGACATTTAGTGAGATTCACCCAAATGCATTTTCCTTAAAACTCTAAAAATACTGTCTTCTTATCCCTTGAAAATGGACCGTTTAAATCCAATATAGAAGCAGTTTTTCATAGTGAAAGTAAAGAAAGTGTTTTATTATTGCACCTTAATTGAAATTTATAATAGTAAAAAGAAAAATTAAAATATTTCACATCGCAGAAACCCTATAAATTATTTAGAACGAAAAACACGAAAATCAACATTTATTTTGTTGACAGATTCGGTTGACAAACACAAAACAAAATAAGGGACGACTTTTGAAAGGCTAAACGATTTGTTTTATTTATACCGAGCTTTTATTTGGATGTTAAGTGTGTGAAAGATAATATTTAAAACCTGCAAAGTTCAAATCATATATCAAAACGGAAATGAATATGCGCTGTCTATCATTGTCATACGGACGAATAAAAGGGGATCTTTAACGACTTTTTCAATATTAATCTTTAGAGCAAAAAAATTGCTGTCAGGATTGATCCAATTTCATTCTAACCATGTTATTTATTTATGCGTGTCTTTATGTATTACCTAATTTTAAAAACTTTAGTTGATTGTTTGTGTCCAAGCGTATTAGTGAGCAATAACATAAATATCCCTTTTTACCAGTCCGTACAACAATGAAATTAAATTATAGTTATTTATTTATCAAGGCAGTAAAGTCGTATTTTTTATCACGAATGTGGAAATTATTTAAATAACCACGTGAGTATTAAAAAATTACTTTTATGCCGAGGTGCATATTAAATTTTATCCGAAATTACATTTAATAATACTAATAATTAATATGATGAAATCAAATGTCATTTGAATGTAGGAAGTGTCTACGTAAACTGTTTGTTGCGACGGTTATTATATATTTGCCCGCCGCGGCGATTTTTTAACCTAATTAATAAATTAACTTATTATTTTTATTAAACAATATTTTATGAAAGGGTCCAAACGACCTTAGCGACGGTGCTTTTTTTAAAATATTATTTAGTTGCTGCTGAGGAGCAGTAGACACATCTTAAAATGTATGATGGGTTGCATACAATACTCGTATTATATATTTTTTAACTTAAACTTTTCTAGACACTCAATTAATTAAGGCCAAATTAAATTCGTGACTAAAACTTGATACATATTATACTATTAAAGCTGTATAAATTTCATTATAATAATATTACATAATGGCATGAACAATGTTCATGGAACATGGCTATATTGGGTTTACTATTATCACGATATATTCATATAAATAATACTCTACATATACAACATATATTACAAAGTAAATATCAATAAAAACTGAATTTAGGGCGACCTAATAAATTATATTTAAGACAGTATTAAAGCTTGTTTTAATTAGAGAAATAATATTAAAATGCTAACGAGTTAGTTTTATATAACAAAGGATGCACTTTTACAGTTAATTTAGAGTTTTTTCTTTTGAATTTTTTCAATACTCATTTAATATTAATAATCTGTTTGTTTTCTTTTTTCTTAAATCCCCTTAAGCATTATAAATTGTTATCTTTTTCTTTTCGTAGTCCTACGTTTATTTTATGATAAACAGACTTTTTAATTTTTCGAAAGAAAATATTTGCCATAGTGTGTACTTTTAAACTCCCTACGGTAATCTGATTTTACAAGACATTTTTCATTTTTTATATTATAAAAAAATATAAAAAGTTTTATATGGGACTTAAACTTAAATGATAATTAATACATCATAATATATAAATTAGTATAAAAAACTGTATTTGATGGTTGTTAAAGTAGTTTATAATTATAGTGAAAAAATTAAAAATGTTTTTACGCCAACAAATGGAAAATTTAAATGGAATCGTTTGGATAAAACTAAAAAAAATAATGATTATCCATGCAATTATTTTCTAAGCAATAAAAATCCAATCAGCTAATGAATGTTTAGTGTAATCGGCCATAAAAGTTTTTTATTGTCACCGCTCCCTGAAACTGCAAGTAAAAACGGACTTAAAATATATTTTAAATTATCATTACATTTATTTGCGTCACTATATTTTCTTTAACATTTTTTAATTTAAAAGGCTATCAATCATATTAATTAAGTTTTTGTTAAATAAAAAAACAAGTGGGTATCTATACAAAACAATACTAAGTTATATATATTTATTAATAATAATAAATTATTATTTTAGACCTACACTGAGAAAATAAAACAATAACCATTGATGTGCAGAACAGTTATGCTGTTAATATACTATTTGAAATAAAACAATTTTTTATAAATCTAATGGATTACTTTAACATCAGTTAGTTACTTTTGTTACATCAATTAGTACTGCCAGGTGTACCAAAATCACTCTATAAACATCAATCGCTGATATCCCAAAATTAACCATTAATCAACAATTTACAACAATTTACATTTGCGAGTCATGAGTAGTCACTAAATAACATTTTATTATTGAGCTTCAAGATAAAATAAATAAGCAAATAAATCTATTACATCAGTTTATAAACTATAGTAATTTTTAGCAAGCAAAAACAACAAATTATTCTTGGCATCTAGTGGCTTTAAAATATTAAAGATATGGTAAATTTGTATAGTTAACTACAATTGGTTAACATTTTTACAAAATGTCAGTTAGTGACTTTTGGCAGGAATATGACGATATATAGAAAAACCTAGGCGCACGATCGAGAACAGAAATACGTCGTCAAAATCAAAGCTGCTAGACTTTTAAAAAATATGGATGGTCTTTAAATTTCACTGTACGCTGGATTTTAGAACAACATCTTAAAACGATTTAATCCAATAAAATGTGGCAAGATCCTAAAATGGTTCTTTCTTCTGCAGTGAAAACAATAAACTGCTTAGATTATTCATACACTGTTAAAAGTGTTTGTAAAATTACTACATTTTTACTAAGCAGTTGCACAGTAAAATTACAAAATGTTATCTTGTATTTCAATTTTAATTCGCATTTGTTGTAATATTTCATTTTGTTATAGTTTTAATTTTACAATGTTTTTGTTTTTGTCAGATACTTATAGTAATTTTACAATTCTGTATTGTAGAATTGAATTTGAAATTTTGTAAAATTTGTATACATATTGGGAATTTAATTTTACTAAGATAATCAATAAAATTACTAACCAAAATTTGCTGTTTGAATTACAATAAGTTTTGGAAATATACAAATCATTATTTATTTTATACAACTTCTGGTTGCATTTTTACTATAAATCATTTTAATCATATGTACACCGTTAAATTTTTTCTGTAAAATTACAATTGTTTTGCAAAACAAAGGATGAGTAAAATTACAAATCAGTGTATACCAATACAAAATTTTAATACAATTTGAGTAATCTTCCAAGACAAGTTGTAAAATCTACTAAGATAAGTTGTAATTTTACAATCTATACGAGGTGGGAATTTCGGGAATTTTCGTTTTTTGAAACAAATATTTATTTATTCGTCTACATTAATGTTGTCGCCTTCAAAATAGTCCCCATTGGATATTATGCACATGTGCAAGCTCTTCTTCCAATACTCGAAACACTTCTAAAACTCGATCTTTGGGATAGCCTTTAGTTCTTTCAGCGATGCGCTTTTAATGTCATCTATGCTTGCAAAACGACGGCCCTTTAAGGTTCTCTTTATTTTTTGGAATAGGAAAAAGTCAGGCAGAGGCATGTCTGGTGAATATGGAGGCTGGGGCATCATTACAGTATTGTTTTTGGCCAAAAATTTTGTTCAAAATTTAACAATTTTAGATCAAATTTTGCTGCCACGCGTTTCATACCCAAAACATTCGAAAAAATTTCATGGGATGAGCCAATCGATATACCAACATCATCAGCGACTTCTCTGATGGTTTATAACCATTTTTTGCACTTTTTCCATGTTTTTATCGGTTGTTAATGTGCTTGTGCGTTCGGGGCGTTCGTCATCTTCAATGTCTTCACGGCCATCTTGGAAACTCTTATACCACTTGTAAACTCTTGTTTTACTTAAAGCAGACTCACTATAGGCCTTTGTTAACATTTCACAGAATTTATTTCCTTTTTTAAAAAAAATTGGATACAAATTCTTTGATCCATTTCTTTTAACGAACGAAAAATCGCCGAGCTCATAAAACACGTCTAACCTTAGCGGCTGCCACAGACAAAGTAAACAATGAAAACAGCTAAAGTTTTTATCATACTTCGGGGGCATGTATACCAACATAATAAAGAAAATTTTATGACAACCGGACCCTCCGAACCCGCGAAATTTAACAATTCCCGTTATTTTCTGAACACACCTCGTATATATAAATCCTAAACGAATTGTAATTTTATTAAACAGTTTGACAGTTGATGACAGAAGCATCTCAGATTTACAAATGTTGTTTTTAATTTGATTTGCTATAATGTTATGTAAAGTACAAGTTACAATTTTTAAGTTCAAGTTACAATTGTAAGTTCAAGTTACAGTTGTAAGTACAAGTTACAATTGTAAGTTAAAGTTACAATTGTAAGTTCAAGTTACAATTATAGAATAGAAATTGCAAAAATCAAAGTTAGTTTTGGCTAAAACTTGTAAAACTTTTCCAGGTCTGTTATTTTAAAATTAAAATCTGGATACAAGAGATGGCCAGAAACAACATATTCAAGGCAAATTCATGTAATGCCTTTTCTTCTTAAAAGGCATTTATCATTAATTAGAATAACATTAGAATATATTTAGAATGATTCCCTTCATTATTTAATTATTTGTATGTCAAAGGTAAGGAATATATATTGACTATTTGATTTAAAAGAAATATAAAAATTAATATAGGGTATTAAATTGGTATTTAAGTAATATTTAATAAATAATTAATTAAAAAAACGGTATAATAGATTGGGATTCACGATTTACCTTGCGCTAAAAGGTACGTACCTATGTCTCCGTAAACTCGGTTAAAAAAAAAGTAAAACACCAAAATTAACTTTTTTATTTTAATGTATGCGGGTAAATAGGGGCGCAGCAGTCTTTTAAACTTTGCTCGGACCACTGGGTTTTAAAGGAATAAAGCACAAAAATTAACTCTTTCTGCATTTGAATGCCTGCGGGTAAAACGGTCGAAGTAGTCCTAAAAAATCATTTTAGGATTTTGATTGTGCGAAAAATAACAACTCATTAATTTATTTAGAGCACGTCAGTTATCAGCTGTTTGTTTAAGTAAATTTATTTGACTAATTACAATTGCAAATATTCTCAATCCCGCAAAGTGTCCGCTTAAAATGTTAATGAAAGAGAAATAACGCAGCTAAGAAAATAACGTTTTAATAAAAATAATAACATAAATTAAATTTATTAAAATTGTATGTTATTTAACGTAAACGGTTGGAAATACAAACAGAGCCAAATGGGGTACTTGGATCAATTTTATTTCACAGATGGAAAATTAGACTTATGTGGAAATTTTTCAACTTAATTATTAAAATAATAAAATTGCCGTTATAATTGCTGTTTAATAATATTATAGTATATAATATATCCACTTTTGAACATATGGGTAATACCCATTGGGTATGCTCAGGGCCGTCCCTAGTCGGGGGTGCAAGGAGTGCGGCGCACACGGGCGGCACTCTGCTAGGGGCGGAAATTTTTAAAACAATGTTAACCAAAAATATTAGTACATGGTGCACTTAATACAGTTTGGTTCTAGGCTACAGATATGTATTTTTTATTAAACCTTTTATTTTATTTTTATACGCATTGGAAAAAATGTATGTGATTAATTATCAAAAGGCCGGATTTTAGGAAAATTGCCTTTTTGTTTCTATTTTAGGCATTTGTTTGGGACCTTGAAATTAACTTAAAAATAAAGCGTTTGACACCCCTTTGTTTTTGCCTAAAAGCTTAAAATGGCGAAATTTTGATTTATTGTCCTTGAAATTTTTCAGAAAAAAAATATATTTTTCATTGCGAAAAAGTAAATTATTTTTAATTAGACCCTGCTTTCTTGCTCTTATTTCGCCTAAACGCCCTTGGCGAGTACGAGGACCAGAAATTACATAACTAGTAAAAACCTAATAATAAAAGTAATTGTGTTTTGGCTATATCTAAATATTTATTATAAATAAATATGGATAAAATTAGGTTTGTAAAATAATAGTTGAAAATTATTTTTTACTTTACTGTAATTTCCATATATATGTATGTATGTATGTATTACAACAATTAACAGTTTTTAGTAAAATAATCTGTCGCCATCTATGGCATAATTAAATAACTTCCCACAATTTACAGATGGTAAATAGTTTATCTAAAAAGACACCGTTGGAATCAACGTATCGTGCTTTTGTTTGTATTTGTTTATATTTTTTGTTCAGCGTCGGCCTGTTTATTCCAAGAGGTCCACTTTTTTGTTGTATGAATAATATATATGTACCTAAATCAGAGCTGGGCACGAGTACTAAAAAAAGTATTCGTAAAATTTTAAGTACGAGTACTTAAAATATTTACTCGTAAGTACTTTACTCGTAAGTACATTTGTAAAGAGAGGTTACGGTTACGAGTAGAAATCGTGAAAACACGAGTAAAGAGTAAGAGTACTTTGAAAAAAAAAAGTTAGTTAATATAATTGATTATTGATGACTTATTGTCATAGCGAAAAAGCAGCCACTAATAATTCTCGTCAATAGCAATTTGTATTTTTAACATTTAGTCAATTTCCATGTAAAATTGTTCCCTGAATCCGAAAATGTCATCAAAAGTAGAACATTTTTTGAGATATAGACCATTTTCCATATAATATGGAATTGACTATTTCTCAAAAATTGCTCCTCTTTCATAATTTTTCACAGTATTTTCACTAATTTCCACCAATAACTGTGGTAATTAGTCATTTTTGACTAATTTATTTTTAGAGAGTGTACATTATACATACCTACTTTGGTCCTGAGCTTTAAAAATACAAATTTATAAAATTATTTATTTTAAACATTATGTACATAAAATAATAACAATTCCTAAATAGTTTATAATTTTATCTATTTACTTGTTATTAAACCTATAGGCTATAATATATTATATTATACTATATATTATATAATTTAAAACAGACTTTCAAACAAAATGTTTTGATGCTTACGATATTTTGGCAAAAAGTCATCCATATAATAAACGAAAATTCTCGAATGTATTACTCGTGAATTCCACGAGTATTTTTAACGAGTACATTGAATTTGGTTTGTAAGTACGAGTAATAAGTATTTCAAATGAAAAATACTCGTACTTTTTTACTCGTAACTGAAATACGAGTAAAAGTACTCAGTACTTGGCCAGCTCTGATGTAAATATATATATACCTATTATATAATATTATAAGATATTTTACTGTCATATTTATTTATATTGACAAAACATTTGCTTTACATTTTACAAGTATAAGGTAGAGTTTGTGTTATTATTTTTATTATGTATTTTATATTAAGAGATACATACATATATGTATTATTTTTATTGGTAGTACCTGAATAAATGTTATGTTCAATCGCCTATTATAGGCGGTTGAGGCCTTTTTAGGCACTTTCGGCCTAAAACGGCCTAAAATGTAGGTTTTTATTGCCTATTTATGTGTCCTAAAATCCGGTCTTTGATTATCAACAATCAACAAATTTTTGTCGAGGTATACATAAAATAAGAATTTATTTAAATACATTTTCATATTTGTTTTGGAGTAAATTTAAAAAAAAATCTATGCACGGCATTGGATTTATCACCACTGAAAACGACAGTATACTAAATACTGAATACTAAAAAAATTTAAGTAGGAACGATGTTATAGCTAAATTAAAAATGAATAATAATAACAATTTACAAAATTTATTCTGTCAAGTTATCCATGAAAAAAAACATTAAAAATAATAATAACATGGTATTAATATTTCCATAATTAGTTTTGACAAATAAAAAATGCAATAGAAACCTAAACCAACGATAAAACAAAAAAGAGAATTCATAAAATTATCTACTACGGGCCTGCGCAGCCATTACTCCAGAACAAATTGGTGAATCTATTGAGATGTCCCCCAACTGAAAATGATTATTTTTTATTTTTGGTTGTTTCACTGTTAGTCTAGAATGGGGTTTTTGGGAAGCCACCAGATCTAGTAATAACATAACATAAGTGGTTCTGCACTAATGCAAGAATTTTAAGAAATCATACATTTTGAATATTAGAGCTTCACGGAAGATAGCTTCACGGGGGTTAGGATTTCGTATGTTTTTTTAAACATCCCTTTGTATATTTGAAATAAGTTATTGTATCTTTTGACACCTTAATATTTTTTTTTAAATACAATTGTATATACATAAAATATTTATAAAAAAAAATCTACTACCTGAGACATGACATTTCACGGTGGATAGGTTTTTAAATAGCAAATTATTGAACTTAAACTTTTGAATTATAAAACAGCAACACTCTCATCTGCATATAAATTCTAACTGACCTTCAGGAATCACATGCATCTATAATGTCGTAAATAGAGGTTTTTGCTTATTTAAAATGATTAAATCGCCATCCGTTGCATAAAATTTAATTTTTAATAATATTTTATATTTGATTCAATTGCTTTGGATGTGTTTAATTTACTTAGTGAACTGATATTTTTAGTACGCTTTTACTCCCTCAGATATTTTAAAAAATATAGGTTAACCTAGAAATAGTAACAGTCACGGAGGATAGGTTTTAGACTTTTAAAACATTGTAAAAAATAATTAATTGCGGTTAAAAATCTGGAACTTGAGCTGTAATATCTACTTAATTATGAAAGATCAAAACACAATAAAAGTGTAGGTCAAACTCATTTAGTTTTATTAAATATCACGGGGTAACACCATCGGGGGACAGTCTTAAGTGTTTTCATGACAACTCTTTGGGATTAAGTTCATAAAGTAGCTATTTTTGGGAGCAAATAAAAAAATCTTTCAAACAATAGTTGTTGGCACCAATAGCAACATCTTTTTTATATATACGAGTATAAAACCGCATAGCGTTTTACACGTCTCGGTTTCCTGTTTATAGCATTTCATTATAATGATTTTTTATCAAAGTTAGCTGAAATCTTGTTTATTTAAAATATTTTTTAAAACAATTTTTTTTTAAATTTTTAAAAGTTGTCCATTTTGGATAATACTAAAATCACAGAAACTAACGGGTTTACCAATAATAACTTTAAAATTTTATAAAACTACTTCGGTTTAACGAAAAAAATCAAATGGTTTTATTGTGTGATTAGTTCACAACAATTCAGTCATTTGGCGCAGCAAATCCAGCAGTAAGCCACCAATTACATATCGAATATTGGCTTCGGGACATCAAGAGTCATGGGATTCTTGTTGTAAATCTGTAATTTCGTGTAGTCACAAAAAAAGTAATTCAATGTTTTTAAATCTTAAGATTCTACCGCCAAATTAATAGAGCCATTTTTGGCAACTATTAACTCCCCAAACCGTCCATTGTTTATACAGGGTGGGGACTTTAACTGGAACTAATTCGTTAGAGCCTCAGTAAAAACACGTAGATTGAGATTTTTTGTGGGATTTTTATTCATATTAAAAAAGAAAAATGTTCACCTCTTTTCGGGGTGAAACCTTAACAAATTATTTTTTTAATGGGATGATACTACTTGTGGCACCATGTTGGAAAGCTTTTTTAAAAACCTGGGGCGAAGCGTCGAAGAGTCATTCAAGCTTTGATACTCGCGACGAAATAAAATAAATATACGTGCAAATAAATAGACTCTTGTACAGTAGTGATATACAAATAATTAGTAGTTAAGTGATTAGTTAGTTTTATAGTTTTTTTTAGTGTTTTTAAGTGTAATTAAGTTATAAAATAAATCGTTTAGTTCGTTAATAAACCAGTGCGTGTTTTAATTCACACTACGAACCGATAAAAACGTTACAATAATAGTATATAAAGAACTAATTTCAGACGTAGTTTTATAATGGACGAGTGCGACATGAGTTCTTAATGCTATTTTATCCATTTTGCAAAAATTCTATAAAAAAAATCTGGTAATATTTGGTTAAAAATATTTTTTTACTGTGTAACGTTTCTTGCATCGACTATGGATATTTTTTATTTTTTATTAAATACGATAACTTTTGTGGAATTTTCCGTGGTATTGTACATTTTATTATATTCTGTGTTCCCTCAACATTATTAAACATTGATTTTTCATGTAAATAGTTCAAAATTGCATATTCGTCTAGAATTACAATGTTGTTTATTTTTTTTCATCGAGTGAATGCTTTTATAAATTTGACGAGATTTCACTGAAGGTAAACAAATTTTCCTTCCCTGTTTTAGATATAATTTGTGGAATCTGAATTTTATACCGTGCAAAAATTTGAATATATTGTAGGTACCTTTAACAAAATGATAAGGAATATAATATTATGAAAAATTGGATTTTGACAAATTTGACGATTGCAAAATAAATTTAAGTATATATAAAGGCCTTCCTGTCTTAAATTTCTTACATTTTTTTTTAAATATTTATTTGTAATGTATTCTTGTACCATTTCGTGAAATGCAGAGAGAAAAATTAAATGTTAAGTATCTTTCTGTGTAAAACTATGTTTCAAGATGGCGCAACGTATTTAATTCTGAATAAATTTTAATATAAAACTCTCTTAGTGCAAAAACCTAACATAAAACATAATAAAATTTAAATTAAATTTACGAAAACAATTAGACATTATGAACCAAAATGCAAGTTTTCTTTGTTGTTTCTTAATTTGACGTAATGAGACATTAGCCATTGTAAATAAGGAGAACTTACAAAGGAAAGTAGCTAAGAGGCCACTCTCATATTTCCCTTTTTTTCTTCTTAAGAACAAACTACTAAAATTTGTTTGAAATTTTACACAGATTTTTTACAGAATTTTACCATTTCTTTATGTGCAAAGACTTTAACTAAAGGGGATTAAATTAACTTTAATTTTGTTTTATTATACAAAATTATATAAGAACAAAGAACATTACAATCTTATGAAATACAAGGTGTTTTACAATATTAAAACAAGCACCCTCACGAAATAATTTACAAGGCATTAATTAAATATAATATAATAATAATATATAATGATAAATAAATCATCTTACCTTTGAACGAAAATTATATGAGAGTTAAGTTAATAATTATCGCCTACATCAAAGAAAAAGCATCCCTTCTGTTCTAACTAAAAACAAAAGATTAACACTAAAAGGCTTCGGGACGTTTATTTTTGGTGTATTGAGAAAATAATAAAACAAAAGAGCATTTCACTTCATTGAATAATTGTTGTTTGTTTTCACTTTATTTTCCATCGAATTGATAAGATGGTCCAAAGAATTCGATAGATGGATTATCTTGTCTGCTTGGTATATAATTTCTTTGTCGAAGTAATAAGAAGGAACTCTATAAACCTGTTAAAATAAATGAGGTGGTAAAGGAAATATTAAATACATTTTTATGGAATTGAATCCCACATGAATTGGCAGTTTATTTTCGATAAATTGGAAACATCTAACAGAATTATATGCATTTGTTTATCCAAAATTCTGTTAAATCATTACCCAACGACTGAAAAATATTTTTTTTTTCATTTATTTTGGTTAAACAGTATTTAAATTCAAAACATTCATTAAATAATCATTTTCATGTGAGGGTCAATGAACATATTTATGGGGGCTTATATTATGTTGAAAATAAGTTATGCGAGAAAGATTTATAAATTCTTAAGTGACTTAGAAAACATAACACACGAGTGGTATACAATGTTTTATCCAACAAGAGTAAGAAATCGTTTTTTATGAGATAATAATTAATAAGCTTTGTAATTAAATCAAAGCTACTTGCGTCTCAGTACCGTATAAATGTCATAATGACTTGACAGTGACTTTTTTACATTTTGGTCAAAGTAGGTTGTTTGTTTGGTTGCCACGGGCATGATACATTGTTAGCAAATGTTTAAATAAATTTTGACACTTGTCAGTTTTCCCTGCAGAAAAGGAAAGCTTTTTTAAAGAAAAAAACGTATAGAAAATGGAGTAAACCGATGAAAATTACGTTCCTGAGGATATCCTTACGAAAGCGGAAGAAGCAGCGATGCAGATTTTGCCAGAAAAGTCCCGAGATGGTTACGACAAGGAGTTCAAAATGTTTAAGTCTTGGATGAATTCACGGAAGATAAAAGGTATCAATAAAAATGTTCTATGGGCTTATTTTTAACATTTGCAAAAAAATTTGCGCTATGGACCAAATACTCGATGCTTCGCTCGACTATTCACCTTTATAAAAAAACGACATTTCAAAATATGGCAAACTAATGAGCTTTTTGAAAAGCAAATCACAGGGATACAAATCAAAGAAGTCCAAGACATTAGAAGGACCTGAAATAGAGAAGTTTTTGAACGAAGCTCCCGACGACGAGTGGCTTTGATAGTGGGGATTAGCGGTGCTTGTAGATGCGATGAATTGGACAATTTAAAAATAGAAAATATTCAAGACAAAGGAAAATATTTTCACGTAGTTTTGCCAGACACTAAAACCAAGAAATTGAGAAGTTTCACCATACTTGAAGAATGTTTTCCAGTCAACCCGATCAATTTGTGTAAAAAATACATGTTCTAGTCGCTTTTTTCTTTTTTTACAAAAATTGGAGGTGTACCATCCAGTGTGTGGAAATAAATACTTTGTCGAAGATACCTTCAAGAATTGCATTGTTTTTGAAATTGGAGGAACCAGCGCTCTACACCGGTCAATGCCTGAGAAGGTCTTCGGCGACTCTTTTGGCCAATGCAAAGGCTAACATGACTACTTTGAAGCGTCATGGAGGATAGAAGTTCTCGACGGTAGCAAAAGGATACCTATAAAAATCGGTGCATAACAAAAAATTTAAGGTTCTAATGCGTCGGCGTCTTCCAGCAGCTCCGATATGGGAGTGCCTGGTTCCAATGAACCAACGAATTTTACAATGACTTCAAATTCGAATAAACCGTTAGCGTTTTCCTTTAATTTCAATATCAATGTGAATTCTGCTTCTACACTGTTCAAAATTTCATGACCATTTTAACAACAAATTAACACCATACATGGTCTATATCGATACAAACCAAAATGGTGTTAAATATGGTTCGTTGGTCCAGTGTAAATTCAAATACTAAAATGGTGTAAATTTAACTTTCACACAGTATTAAAATAAATGTTACCTGGTGTAAATTGGACTCCTTTTCAGTGTTAAATATAATGTGTTTTTGGTTAAATTAAATCATAATACACAGAAAAAAAGGAGAAAAAGGAAACAGGAAGTTCCTTGACGCATTACAAGTATATTACCAATGGTATTATTCCAGAAAATTAAACATTCAACTCGCTAGAGATAATGTTTTTAGTGCGTTCCACCAACTTAAAATACTTCAAATATTGACAGCTGTTGCCACCTATTTAAGGTCTCTAGTATCGAACAACTTATAGTGTCACACCAAAGCAAAGGACTACCTGAGCTTATATACTCTTCATGTAAGTCAACAGAGGCGAGATTTAAGAACATCACGTGATCCACACCGCCTTTTCCGCGATCGGTACACACTATGCAACAAGGAATGCACGGCAAATTGTTTTAATCGTTTTAACAGAGTGCTTTAGTTTGAAGTAACTCGTACTTTACAAACAACATATTTAGTAAACTGAACCATACAGCGGGTTGGTTTCACTAAAGTTTTCTGGGTTAATTTAACCAATTTAAAAAAAATAAAATAACTATCTGGTTTAGTACCGTCAAAATAATCTTTGTTTATATTAACCTTCCCACAGTTGATTTAAATAAATACTTATGGGTCAACTAAATTAATGTAGTTAAATGAACTATTCCTTTTTTTCTGTGTAGGTGCACTTCTGAAATATTTTTAGATGAACACCGTTTTGGTGTTTGCTGAATAAAACATTTTCAACCATAATTCATGGTGTTATATTAAAACCAATTGGTGTTGGATTTTGACACCATTTTAAGATTACTCTTCACACCACAGATATTTTAAACAGTGTAATAGTAATACATAAATAGAATACTACTTTAAATATGAACGTGAGTTTTAATCCATAACTCACTAGTGAGTTATGGATTATAACACACTAGTGTGTTATTTGATAGTTTACTTGTCTAAAATGACATTAATAATGACAGTCATAACTGCAGTTGACATGACATGTGTTGGATAAAAACTATAAAACATCAAAACATTATTAAAAACTTTAAATCTTCCACTTTTAATAATTAATATAATAATATAATTAATATTAATAATATATGATCATATTTTTTAGTTTTTTTTATATTTTATAAAATATCGAAAACTAAATATAAAATATAATATGTTAGGGTGGGCTTATGTAGTAAATAAAATTGATCGGAATCTCTAAATTACAAGATTTCCGGGCCGGAAAGAGGGATAGACGTACTAACATGGCTTTCAAACTCGAAATATTATTTTCAACATTTTGCTTAGTTTCAGATAAAATCAAAAATCTCACAAGTTATAAAAAAATTATAATCACAATACCACCACAGGGTGTTCCTAAATAATACTGATTATAAGAAGTTTAGTAAATATTCGTTCTACAACTTAATGTATATTTTTCCTAAACAAGAAAAAACATAGTAATATTTTATTGTGTTTTATAACTGTTTTGTCTTAAAATTTTTGCCTTTTTTTGCTAAAATATTTAACCTGTTTTATATAAAAATTCTCTAAATATCCTTGCCTTAGTTATTTGCTTATAAAGTGCAAAATCAACCACGAAAGGAAATACAAACTTAACAGTAAGGGCAGGGAAATTATTAATTAATTTAAAATATGTACCCCAAACCAACGCCTTGTAGGAACTATAATTAGTTGGTAATTATGGAGAACATTTTGATAGGGATCAGCTTACAGGGCAATAAAAAATTATTGGAATAGTGCGACTTAAACATTATAAGAATTAAATTCATTAAACGTTATGGAAAAATGACATGCAATATCTTGATTTAAGGAGTTTATGTGATGTTTTAGATTTAGTTTTATTTTATAACAAAACTGGTTAATTTTATTTTATTGTCTTAAAATTTATATATTTAGATTGTTTATATTTTATTGGGTATGTCGACAATTATTTTAAACAAAAAATTAAAAAATTTTTACTTACTAAATTTTTACATAAGAGGTGTGTCCAGAAAATAACGGGAATTGTTAAATTTCGCGGGTTCGTAGGGTCCGGTCGTCATAAAATTTTCTTTATTATGTTGGTATACATGCCCCCGAAGTATGATAAAAACTTTAGCTGTTTTCATTGTTTACTTTGTCTGTGGCAGCCTCTAAGGTTAGACGTGTTTTATGAGCTCGGCGATTTTCCGTTCGTTAAAAGAAATGGATCAAAGAATTTGTATCCAATTTTGCTTAAAAATGAAATAAATTTTGGGAAATGTTAACAAAGGCCTATAGTGAGTCTGCTATAAGTAAAACAAGAGTTTACAAGTGGTATAAGAGTTTCCAAGATGGCCGTGAAGACGTTGAAGATGACGAAGGCTCCGAACGTACAAGCACATTAACAACCGATAAAAACATGGAAAAAGTGGAAGAAATGGTTATAAAGCATCAGAGAAGTCGCTGATGATGTTGGTATATCGATTGGCTCATCTCATGAAATTTTTTCGAATGTTTTGGGTATGAAACGCGTGGCAGCAAAATTTGTTCCTAAATTTTTAAATCTTGAACAACATTTTTGGCCAAAAACAATATCGTAATGATGCCCCAGCCTCCATATTCGCCAGACATGCCTCTGTCTGACTTTTTCCTATTCCCAAAAATAAAGAGAACCTTAAAGGGCAGTCGTTTTACAAGCATAGATGACATTTAAAGCGCATCGCTGAAAGAACTAAAGGCTATCCCAAAGATCGAGTTTTAGAAGTGTTTCGAGTATTGGAAAAGAGCTGGCACATGTGCATAATATCCAATGGGGACTATTTTGAAGGCGACAACATTAATGTAGACGAATAAATAAATATTTGTTTTAAAAAACGAAAATTCCCGATATTTTCTGAACACACCTCATATAACAAATTAATGGAGCAGTTTTTTAATCAAAAAAATCTTTCCAGTTTACGTTTGTACTTTCTATTTCTAATTTTATTATTTAAATTATTATAATAATTTTATATTAATATAAAACTAATATTTATATGAATTATACTTTTGTAAAGTATACTTTATTATAATGAATAGGGATACTCCTGTAAAAAGGTATTATTTTTAACTAAATTTGATTTTTTTGTAATTAAAAGTCTTTTTATTGAACTTTCTTAGGTACTTAACTCTTAATTAACAAAAAATATAACACCTTTTTAAAAATGCAAAAAAATAAATAACATTATTATTAAGGCGAAGTTTTCACCTTAATTTTCTTATCACGTTATGAATAAAATTTATTTAACGTCTTAAATACCGCCATAAACGTCACAGACGTTAAATAAACCCAAAACGAATGCGTTCAAAACGTCGGAGTTTTCTGTTTCAGCAACAGATGGGGACTTGAGCTTCTCACCTCTGCTCGGCGTCCTTTTAGGCGGCACATTAACCGTAGTCGTCGTGATAATGCTGGTAATAATTAGAATACGTAAATCAAAAGGCCACAAGCAAGATAACATCGAGCAGAAGGTATCGAGCGGCACCATGCAACACAACACGATGTCTTCGACAAAGCCCCTGCTACGCAGCACGTCCCCCAAAGACGCAGACGACCCGGACATCATACCAGCTAAATACGGTAATTAATTTTTTTAATTAACCCCTGCTAAATACAATGCTCTTAATTATTATTATCTTTTTAATAGCTTTGCGCGCTCCACCTAATGAGACTATTTATGTTGTTAGGAAATGTATTCTTTTTAAAGTATTTTAAAAGTAGATTCCAAAAAAGAAGATAAAAAATTGTTTATATGGGCGATGTAAGGATTGCAACCAAATATTTTTAAACCGATTTTTCTTTAATACGGTCGGTTTTAGACAATTTTTGTGTAAAATTAAATGGACACCTTTCTGCAGAATGATACCAACCCACACCCTGATGAAACTGAGAAAACAGGTATCAAATTTTTAAATAATTTTAAAATTATCTGTAAATTTTATGCCGATTTTGGACTTATGGTGGTTTAAGGAATATAATTTAATAATTTATTCAGTTCGAATTTTTGATATTATGTATAAAGGTAATGAAAAAAATAGGCTTTCGTTGGTTGGTTCCTTTCTGCCATTTATGAAAACTAATATCTGATTATAAGTCAAATGTATGTATAGAAAGAAAAACGACAATTATTTATTTTCAAACAATAAACAAAATATGATTACAATTAAAATAGTAATATCAGTTACTTTTGACTTTCTGCTTCTATTTGAAAGTCGGGAGTCACTGTGAATCCATCCACATCATCTTCCAACTCCTCCTCACCTTGTAAGCTACTAAAAAAAATGTTTACAATCCTGGGGTATCAGATGCTTTACGGATTTTATATCTTGTAGTTTAGGTATAGATATTTTTTGACTATTTGGCCACATCAGAATCAAAAATCTTTGAAAGATTTGGTAGTGGGTCTACCTACCTGCTTTTTTATGTCTATCTCAACATATGATGTACCTTTTTTTAAAAATATTGAAAATGGCTTGGTTTTATCAAGGCATATTTCACGCGCCTCTCCAGCTCACCTTTTCTTTATTGAAATCAAACTTTAGGTTACATATTAATTTTTTTTCAATTTCTGCTGTGCCGTAAAAATCTGCAGGACTCATGCGAGTAATCTTATTTTTTGTGCGGCATTCTTTCATAACTCTAATATAGTATCTGTTGATTTTTTAGAGCACATTCGACATCTGAAAAGTCAGAATCGTTTGGAAGAACAAAACAACACATTATTCTTGCTCGTATTTTGACTGTCAAAATTTGATATTTGATAAAATTTATTTTTTATTATTTTTTTGTATGATTTAATACTGTTTTGCAGAAAAGATCCAACCCACTTCGATCTATTCTACAGATTCCTATACACAATATTATTGAATGTTGGTTGGTTCAAAAATTAATAGATTTCACTACAATTGCATTGTGGCTATGACCTATTTTGCAGATAAATTTTACATGCTTAATTAGTTCACAGGCTAAAGATCTCGATTTTTTTAGTTTTGTGGATTGGTTCCTTTTTGCAGAAAGGCGTCCAAATGAGAGCGACGCCCTTTTTCTTCGTTAAGCCACCCTGTATACTTGTAGTAGATGCATAATGTGGAGGTACTGGAAAAGGTAGTATACAGCCAACTCTACAACTTTGTAATAGACAATAAGTTTATTTCTGATCTTCAATCTGGATTTAGGGTAGGGCATAGCACAACAACAGTTTTAACGAATATAACCAACGACATATTTTCATCTCTTGATGGTGGATTGGCAAGTGCACTTGTGCACTTGTATACAGTAGTATATTACTGGATTTTTCAAAAGCATTTAATACGCTGGACCATTCGCTTCTATGTGCTAAACTTAACTATTATGGTTTATATAAAACTTCTCTCTAAAAATTAATTAGGGCCGGTTTATCAATCTCTAGTTAAGTTCAAATTAGTCTATCTGACAGTTAAATTTCATATCGATCCATATCGATCTATGTATCGATCGTTGTGAGAACAATGGTATCCATGGAAATTATCTAACAGATAACTAACTGCAATTTTAACTGAACATTGATAAACCGGCCCTTAGTCAAAAATGACTAATTTAATGGTTATTAGTGGCTGCATTTTAACTTATACCATGGTTAACCATGGAATATCATGGTATCCCAAAATTTAACAGCATATTCTTATGTAAAATTGTCCCCTAAATCCGAAAATACCATCAAAAATTATGAGCAGTTTTTGAGATTTAGTCAATTCCATATTAAATGGAAAATTGACTATATCTTGTTATATTATTTTTCCTTACAAACTTAAGTTTTGTTGTTTTCTGGTTAAGTTTGGTTAAAGTTATGCTAATTTAGATTTAGAATTAGGTTAGTAAGGGTTAAGTGGAGTTTCTTAAATTTCCTATCATTACTATTTTATTTGAATAAGAACCGAATTTTCTTGAAAACGAATGAGTAGAATTTGACGCGAGAACATCTCTTAAAAAAATCGAAGCGAGTCAAATCACACTATCTTGGTGACCAATTGCGCTTTTTTGACTATTGTATATTTTGATGAAACCACTTATTTTGTCCATAATAATTATTATTATAATTGTCCATTTTACAACAATATAAGCCTGGTTTTAATATATTTTTAAGACAATTTTTGACGGAACATTATGAACCGTATTAAGACAATTTTAAAATGGTTTTTAATTAAACTGTATGTGACAAATCTGTTTTTTATATCCTGAATACTTTTTTGTCTAGGAAATTAATTTAGCCTTCTTTTATTTTTATTTTAGATCGAGAGAAAAATTTTAAAATATAAAAAAAACCTTGCCTACTTAATGTTTATGTAGTATTTTTGTTTTAACACCCATTATCGTATATGTTTCCATGACACCAAGTGATCTTTTAACTTTATGGTGCTTTAGTCACGGGCTTAGATTTAAGTTAGTTGACAGTTATCAAATGTCATACAATCTTTAAAATAAAGTTTCCTTCTTGTGAAATAATACCAGATGTGTAAATTATTGTATTATTTTATTACACAAATACAAAAGTATTAAATAGTTTCTCAACACCAATATTTAAAAAGTTTATTCCCTTTACTTTCACTATAAAAACTGCTTCTATTTCGGATTTAAACGGTTGCTAATCCATTTTCAAGGAATAAATTTTGCTGCGGTTACTCTATTTTCGTAAAGATGTCGCTTTAAACAAACATTTAATTTAAATAATTTTTTAGATAATATTAAGTATTTGTCGTAGAAAAACTTTCCTAGACACTTGTTTAGTTAAGCACTCGCTTAAGACTAAATTAAATTCGTGACTAAAATGGCGTTTATTAAACTTGATACATAATATACTATTATTTAATTACGTAAACCATATTTTTAAAAGTGGCATTTTAAATTATAATTTTATGTGATGGCAAAATATTTAATTAAAATAATTAATGCATTTTTCAACCTTCATTAATATATGAAATATATTTTGCTTTGCTTCATAAATTAGTTTAACTTGAAAATTATGGTAAATTTATGGAAAGTTAAATATATATTTTTTTGATCAAATTGTATTAACATAAATGTATTTTTAATTTTTGGCGAATGCACGGGGATAATTTAATTATAACAATTCATAAAAACTTACATATCTAAAAGATAAGTTAGTCAAAACCCTTAAAAAATATTTGAATATAATAAAAAAGTTAGAGAAAAAACAATTTATGTTTCCTTAAAAAACCTTATCCTTATTCTTTATCCTTATCCTTATTCTTATCCTTATATTTATCCAGAAAAATTAATATAGTAGTACCAAAAATGAATAGGTATACCTATATATAGGTACGTATTTCGGGATTTTTTTATAATGGCTCTAATTTTTTGTTTTATTTAATTTTATTTTTTTTTTATAAAAAATTCTTATTTTAAAATTATGACCATTTAAAAAAATGTAACACTGTATCCATTTTATTTTTGTTCCAACCCAGATATTTTTTGTAATCAAATTTTTTCGCACAGTGTAATTTGTTTAATTTAATATTTCAAATTAAGTTACTGGCTTGAAAAAATGATAATTTTATAAGTGAGTTAAGCAGTAAAGCCTATCTTAATCGCAAGAAAATGAGGTCGTTACGTTAAAATTTTGGTTGGTTTCAAGAGAGCAATCTGTAAAATCATCTTTCGTCAGTTAAATTAGCTATTCGCCAAAAGCTTTGCCGTTTATCCGCCCACTGCGTCGAATTCTGTGCGGCAAAGAAAAACATGAAAAAAATATATTAATGGTTATTATTATTTATTAAAATGGCGGATGATTCTCTCAAAAAAAAACTAAAAATAAAAATTCAAAAACTGAAATTTTACAGCTTGTGTCCGTACAGAAAAAGCCTATTTTCTGTACGCATTGCAAAAGTTATTAACTTTTTAAGGCGATTGGGACGTGATGTCCAAAATAATTCTGAAACTCCTTTTATTTAATATTATAGAGATTAGTCATAAAAAGCAACCATGTCGTTAAAAAACGATTGTTGATACTAATTTTTCCTTAAAAATGACTTTAAAAATCGATAAATTTTCTTATTATATTATGTTATAATATAAATAGTTTATTGTTATTGGTAGGTATATTATACCTATTAAATAGGCTTTTGAAGTTTTACAAAAGAAGTATATGCAAAGTTCTGAACATAACGAAATTCTTGAACAGTTAGTGTATTAAGTTTTATAAACGCCATTTTAGTCACTAATTTTAATTAGGTATGAGCGAGCGAGCGAGTGTTTTATTAAATGAGACTAGAAAAGTTTATAAACGAGTTGCATACTATACTTTTTTTACGATAAATACTTATTATAATCTAAAAATGATTTAAATATGTCTATAGGGCGAAATCTATAAAACAATAGAGTAACCACTCTTGAAAATCTGTATTACCGACGATCCGGTAATAATGGAATAACAACAGCTTTTTCACAGTGAAAGTGAATAAAGTGTTTATGGGCACTCCACCCGAAATTAAGATAAATCTGGTTTACTGTCGGAGAAATTTAAAAGTTCAGTACAATTCAAATATTGTGACTACTTCAGCCCGTGACTAAAACACTATAGAGCCACTCTTGACATTTAAAAGGTCACTTAGTATCATGGAAACATGTAAGAAAATGGGCATTTTAAGGGTGGTTTAAAATGTGCACCTTTAGTACGTACTATTCCTTGATTTGTAAACGATTTTAATACTTTAAAGACTATTGAACATAACCTAGAAACTATGAAACTATGCACGGTGCTGTTCTGAGAGGTGATTTTTGGACTTTCTGTGAAACCTAATTTTTATTTAAATTCTTGTTAATTAGGTCATAACTAAAATTTTAAGAGCAAAATAAAAAAAATTTGACGGTTTGAATTGTTTTAATTGGCTGTTTATTAAAAATATTATGCCCACTTTCAATTATCCAATTAAAACTAGCAATTTAATTTAAATATTTAATATTTGCATAACTAAAAAAAAGGTTTTTACAATTTTTTTATATATTTTACTGTATTGTTGCAATAAACGTTCAAACTTTTAATCTAACCTTTGACGTATACATTTATGTTCCCTTAATTAATATATCCTTAAAGGTTGCCATGAAACTTAGATCTATTAAAAATTTATTTGACGTTTGAATTGTCATTTTCAGTATACTTATTCTCTAATTTTTGTTTAGTTTTTTAAAGTGTTTTTTATAAACAAAAATGAAAAATTGTAGTAAAAGTTACGAAGAAATTCATGAAATTTAACTAAGGACCGGTTTATTCATCTTTAGTAAAGTTTATCGGGTCGATAACTTTCATGTCTTGGCAATATCTAGTATCCAAAGAAATTATTCGTCAAATAAATCAAAAATGAATAAATCGGCCCTAAATAAAATGTGGCACCCTTAGAATTATTGTTTAATAAATGTATACTATACATTTAACCTTAAATTAAAACTTTAAACATGTATTACAACAAAACAGTAAAAGATATAAAAAATGTATAGACCTTTTTTTAGGAAATTAACTAATCTTTAATCTGATTTTAAAAATTATGATAATATTTAAATAAAATCGCAAGTTATAATTGGAGAATTGAAAGTGTGCATACATATTTTTAATAAACATCCAATTAAAACAAAATGAACCGTCAAATTTTTTTTATTTTGCTCTTCAAATTTTAGTTATGACCTAATTAACAAGAATATAAAAAATTAGGTTTCACAGAAAGTCCAAAAATCACCTCTCAGAACAGCACCGTGTATGGTTTATAATTTATATATAAATTAATAATAATATCTGTAGAATAATAGTTATTTATGTCATTAGTCTGAGAATTGAGTATTTCTGTGTGAGCTCAAAGTTTCAACGCGTAGTGGTGGCCTATATTTCAGCGAAGCACAAAAAGACCTAGCCGAATGTCATACAACATTAGAGTTGTATCTTTAAGACACAATATTATTTGTTAAACGATACATAAAACCTACAATTATAATTATAGTAAAAGTAGAAAGTGAGGTTAGATTAGATCTGACAGTTATGATAGTCGAACTTTTGGTCGAAACCATGGTTGTGCATCTTTACTGTACAAAAGGTTGTCCGCTGGAAAGTTTTGACTACACTCGCCAGAGGCGCTAATGTCGCCAAAGTTGTTTTTGTCACCGAGACTACCGTTGTCTTAATGACAGTTTTTATAATAATTATAATTAGACATGAGCTTTTCAAAAATAACTTCATTTTGTAAACTTTTAAGTGTGTGTTAAATTTGTGAAGTCCTTATAACCTTTTAAGTTTATATTGTGTAACATATTAATTATTATGGTTTATTCATGTTGTGAACGAAAGTTCAAAAGCAGGGGAGATAGGGTAAAAATGCATCGATTTTCCAAAAACGATGAGGTATGTCTAGTTTTTTATATTATTTTTAATCTTATGTAAGGATACCTATATCTAGGCTTTATCTATAATTTTGAAAAATTATTTTAGAAAATTATAACCATTCTTTAAAATGCATTTTTGTAATACCTAATATTTCAACTATGGTACAAAATATGGTTATAATATTTTATAAAATATTCTCAAAAAAAATCATTTTAAACTTTAAAAATGATTTTATAAAATAATTTTTAAAATAGTAAATTTTCTTCTCTCTAAAAATGAATTAGTCAAAAATAACTAATTTAATAGTTAATAGTGGCTGCTTTTTCACTTGTGCCATTTTTAACCATCGAATACCAGGTTATCCCAAAATTTAATAGCCATTCTCATGTAAAATTGTACCCTGAATCCTTTAAAAGTTAAAAAAGTAAAACAGTTTTTAAGATATAGTCAATTTTCCATTTAATATGGAATTGACTATATCTCAAAAACTGCTCCACTTTCATAACTTTTGACGGTATTTTCGGATTCAAAGTACAATTTTACATAAGAATTGGCTATTAAATTTTGGGATACCATGGTATTTGATGGTTAACCACGGCACAAGTGAAAAAGCAGCCACTATTAACTATTAAATTAGTTATTTTTGACTAATTCATTTTTAGGGAGTTAATCTTACCGATTTAATTAGGTATTATAGCTATAACACTTATTGCTAATTCTTGTTTAGGTGTTTAAGATATGGCTGCAAAAAATTTGCAATTCAGTTTTGTTAACAGAAGATCCAAAGCTGGTTAGGAAAAACTACACTGATTTTCCTGTAATATAAACTCAATGGAAACGCTCAATTGACAGGTTTAGATCAACAAATTATGTAAGTTAATTTTATCGAGCGCAAAAAGATTTTTCATAAAAGGGTTAAAATCACCCGCGGGGTGCAAAGCCACCCGTGTTTACGGTATTTGTTTTATTTTATTTTAGTTCAAACCTCTAAAACCACCCTTTATTTGTATTTTTGTGCCTTGGTTCTAAAAGCCAACAAAATGTGTTTTTAATCAAGTTATAATTATTATTGTTAATAGACTCTAATTTGAAAATGTAAATTTGCCTCTAAGCAGTAAGTCTTGAAATTTGTATAGTTTTTAATTTTTATAAATATATTTTACCTTATAAATTAATTAGATTAGGAATGAAATAATTAGATAAACTTATTTGCCTCAATTAGATACGTTTATAGTTAATTGACTGATGTAGAGTAATTTTAAGTTGTGTTTTGAACATTTGCTTCTATATCTATTTAACTTTGGAAAATAAAATAATAATTACAAAAATGTAGTTTTATTATTCCTCTTTTAACTTTCACTAGAAAAATATTAAAATTATTTATATATTGGAGATAACAAAATAATACAATTCAGCCACCAATAATTTAAATATCTCTTTTTGACTACACCCGCTAGATGGCGCAGTAGTCACGGAACAAAACTTTAATACTAAGTTGCCTATCTAACTAACCCCCCCCCGCCCACCCAACTTATCCCTTATCTATGGTCGAAACGAACTAGGACGTTAATGTCATTACCCGATTGGATTAATATTAAAATTACAGCCTAGGCGATAATCAATCTCTTAAGTAGTGAGTGTTGACAATAATAAAGTTTAAATTAAAAAACGCTTGAAGATAAAATATATTTTATCGTTAATCCCTTTTCAAAATGACTATTTTTATTTTAATACTCTTAAAATAGCCTTATCTTGATTAGCTACTTAATTTAAAATTCTAACAAAGTATTATTATACTCTATAAATAATTTTTAGCATCAAACCAATTAAAATTTTATATATCCAATCCGTTGCAAAAATCAAATCAAATGCATAAATCAATACCCCTTATCTTCCCTAATGACTGACTTTGTGCCTTGTCCTATAAAATAGTTAAACTTAACCCGGATCCCTTTGAATATTTTCTTGGTCGACCTTTTTTCGGTCGTAATGAGCAGTCTTTTCTCTTTGGGATCACCGGGACTGACTAATTGACGAATTCAACGCCGCTGCACATCTCTCCAGTGACGTAGTCACGAAAAATAGGTTTAAAATGAACTACCCCTTAGACCGATGGTAAATTTGTTAGAAAAAGTGCTAAATAGTTCACTACCAACTCAGTAAAAAAATATTTGTTAATTTTAAACAAATATTAACGAGATTTTCTGTTAATACAGGTCCACATAACTTTATGTTAAGTAAACAACTAACTGTAATCCGTTACCTATTTGAATAAGTAGTTTGTAATTATAACAAACATTTTGTAGATTTAATAACAAAATCATGTCAATAATTCAATCATAATTCTTGAAATTTTCAAAAAGGACCTTATTTTTACAAACCTTTTTGTAGACCCAGTAACAAAAGTATGTGTTGGAAATTGAAAACTTAAATTAAAAGAATTTTGAAAATAAATGTTGCTTTATTAATCAATTTCCTAAACAAAAAAATAACAGATACCTAGGTACATAAATGAACACAAAAATAACATACACACAATTAAATAACAGACCATTCTGAAATCATCAAATTATAAAGAAATTTGGTCCAATATAATTATCAGTACTACTACAATACTTACTAATGTATTTTATAAGTTTATCCCACCATTTCAGTTTGAAAGTATAAAGTAATATATTATAAACACTTTGGACAGTTCTTATGAACACGTTCCGAATTAAAATAATGTAAGCAGAAACATAAGTTGCAGACGCTGAAGTTAGTTGATGCGTATTGTCAGTGGGAAATATTTTGATTGACTGCGTGAAATCACATTGAAATTTTTAAAATTGCGACATTTTATCTAAGGTAGATAATATTGACGTTTGACATTTTAGGTTATGTGCACAAATTTTTTTATAATATATATTTTAACTTCTTTCAACTTTGATATGTACACTTTATACCTGAGAAATATTAGCACTTTACATTTCACTGCACTTATACTGAAGTCAAATAAAAATTATAAAAAAATCAGTAAGTAATAAACGTTATTTTAGTGCCGCGTATTTTCAGGGGTATAAGTAATATTTATTTTTATACCGAATTTTCTTACTCTTTTAGCTTTTGAATGCCATTTTGAACAAGTAGATAACTATAAAAGAAAATATTTTATAGCTAGGTATAAAAATAACACTTGAAATTCCTTATTTTGTGACCTGAACTATTTCACGTGAAAATTAAATCATGCGAATTTTCGTCTTTGGATACCAAAGAACATTCCCACAGAGTTTAAGAATAATCTTACATCAGCCGGCTTTGCCATTTCGATGATTTTATATTAAGGGCATAAAACCAGAGAGGCGTATGCGCCAAAATGAAATATTTTACAGGAGAAGATACAAATGTTTTAAACGGGACACATTTTTCACGGTGCTGTTCTGAGAGGTGATTTTTGGACTTTCTGTGAAACCTAATTTTTTTTATATTCTTGTTAATTAGGTCATAACTAAAATTTTAAGAGCAAAATAAAAAAAATTTGACGATTAATTTTGTTTTAATTGGATGTTTATTAAAAATATGTATGCACAGTTTCAATTCTCCAATTAAAACTTGCGATTCTGAGAGAACAAAAATTATAGAATACGTATACTGAAAATGACAATTCAAACGTCAAATAAATTTTTAATAGATCTAAGTTTCATGGCAACCTTTAAGGATATATTAATTAAGGGAACATAAATGTATACGTCAAAGGTTAGATTAAAAGTTTGAACGTTTATTGCAATAAAACAGTAAAATATATAAAAAAAAATTGTAAAAACCTTTTTTTAGTTATATTAAATATTTAAATTAAATCGCTAGTTTTAATTGGATAATTGAAAGAGTGCATAATATTTTTAATAAACAGCCAATTAAAACAATTCAAACCGTCAGCTTTTTTTTATTTTGCTCTTAAATTCTTAGTTATGACCTAATTAAAAAGAATATAAAAAAAAATTAGGTTTCACAGAAAGTCCAAAAATCACCTCTCAGAACAGCACCGTGTTTTATGATTTTAAAAACATTTTATGGGTAAACAAATAAATTTTACAATGTCAAAACCATAAATACCTATGTCAAAATTGCCACTTAAAAATGACGAAACTAATCGTTTAACATATTTAAGGAAGTGATCTTCAAACCTCAACTTTTAGTTTAGATACAAGTTTGAGCTACTCCATAATTACCTCTGAAGTAGTTATCAAACAATATATAAAATTTTAAATTTTTTTTATCAATTATATTTGTTAATTTTAACCAACTATTAACCATATTTTATGTTAATCCAGGTCCACATAACTTTATGATAAGTTTACAACCAACTGTAATCTGTTAACCAATTGAATTATAACAAACATTTGGTGGAACAAAATCCTGTCAATAATTTAACCATAATTCTTGTAATTTGTCATTTTTTCAAACCTTTTTGTAGACCCAGCAACAAATGTATTTGTTGGAAATTGAGAACTTAAATGGAAAGAATTTTGATAAGAAATGTTGCTTTTTAATATAATTTAATAAACAAAAAAAATTAATACCTACATAAATGAACACAAAAATAACATACACACAATTAAATAACACACCATTCTGAAATCATCAAATAATAAAGAAATTTGGTACAATATAATTATCAGTACTACTTCAACACCACTAAGGGCCGTATGCAGAAACTTTGCTTTATTTATACCAACTGATTTACGCACATACACTGATTTCAGTTTGAACCATTTTGGCAACATAACAAATTTTAAATAACAGGAAAGATTTGTAGGTTATCTTACATACGAGGTGTGTTCAGAAAATAACGGGAATTGTTAAATTTCGCAGGTTCGGAGGATCCGGTTGTCATAAAATTTTCTTTATTATGTTGGTATACAGGCCCCCGAAGTATGATAAAAACTTTAGATGTTTTCATTGTTTACTTTGTCTGTGGTAGCTGGTAAGGTTAGACGTGTTTTATGAGCTCGGCGATTTTTCGTCCGTTAAAAGAAATGGATCAAAGAATTTGTATCCAATTTTGCTTAAAAAATGAAATAAATTCTGTGAAATGTTAACAAAGGCCCATAGTGAGTCTGCTATAAGTAAAACAAGAGTTTACAAGTGATATAAGAGTTTCCAAGATGGCCGTGAAGACGTTGAATATGACGAACGCCCCGAACGCACAAGCACATTAACAACCGATAAAAACATGGAAAAAGTGCAAGAAATGGTTATAAACCATTAGAGAAGTCGCTGATGATGGTATATCGATTGGCTCATCCCATGAAATTTTTTCGAATGTTTTGGGTATGAAACGCGTGGCAGCAAAATTTGTTCTAAAATTGTTAAATTTTGAACAACATTTTTGGCCAAAAACAATACTGTAATGATGCCCCAGCCTCCATATTCGCCAGACATGCCTCTGTCTGACTTTTTCCTATTCCCAAAAATAAAGAGAATCTTAAAGGGCCGTCGTTTTGCAAGCATAGATGACATTAAAAGCGCATCGCTGAAAGAACTAAAGGCTATCCCAAAGATCGAGTTTTAGAAGTGTTTCGAGTATTGGAAGAAGAGCTGGCACATGTGCATAATATTCAATGGGGACTATTTTGAAGGCGACAACATTAATGTAGACGAATAAATAAATATTTGTTTCAAAAAACGAAAATTCCCAATATTTTCTGAACACACCTCGTATACTTAAATATGTGTTTATTACATTATAAGAGTAAAACATTTTTAAAATGTATTATTAAATATACACATAATAGTTATTTATGTATTAAGGGCATAATAAGGCTTTTATGGTCCGAGGCGCTATTTCGAGCCCGAGCGCGTTAGCGCGAGGGCTAGAAAAGCGTCGTAGGACCATAAAAACCAGTTATGCCAGCAATGCATACAAAACTTTATGCACGATTAATATATTAATATTTTTAATATATTAATGTTTTTAAAGACGTTTACGTCAAAGAATTTTTGATATAATTGTCATATTATAATGTCAACTGACATCAGTCAGTTTTAAAGTTTAAAGATGAATGAAATTGAGGAAGCAGCTGAAAAGGCGAAAAATTGCGGCCTGCTGCTGGAAAAATCAAAATCTTTATACGAAAAAACTTACTTCGAATATATCAAATGGTGTAACATTGTTGTTTTTAATTTTTGACGTTTCATTATAGCCCGCTGGGTCATAATAACGCCCGCGGGCTATAAAAAGACGTTTACGTCAATGAATTTTTGTTATAATTGTCATATTATAATGTCATCGTGCATAAATACATTTATAACTGACTTAACCTTATTATTGACAACAACTCAAGTTGAAGGGGATTGCCGCAATATAAAACATACACAATTGGGTTATGTTTGCAGTTTGCAATGTGTTCTGGTATAAGTAAATTTGCATTAGAAGGTATGAAAAACGAAAATTACGGCTTAAAGCCAAAATGTTTGTTATAAATGCAAACTACTTATTTAATTAGTTAACAGATTACAGTTGGTTGTAAACTTAACATAAAGTTATGTGGACCTGGCTTAACATAAAATCTGGTTAGTATTTAATTAAATGTCTAATTTGATGTTGATCCAAGTAGAACAGGGCTCCCAGCAGGTACTTTTTTTAAAGACTTGTCTATATTTTTGTCTTAAGTCTATAAAAGTCTATTTTTTTACCTAAAGTCTATAAAGTCTATATTTTCTGTTAAAATCAACTATTAAAAAATATTTTTTTAATATAAATATTTACAGGTTTATAAATATCGAAACCATAGTAAACCAAGTGAAACATTCGAAAACTTCGCAGTTTACATTTAAAGTTCCCGCCGTCCAGACCCGAACCGCCCGCCAAAATTATTGCTGAATTGTTTCTGGTTTGGTCTAGGGTTTCGTTTACGTTTATGGTTTCGGTTCGCTAGGTTAACACTACCTATATATGCATTTTTCATGAAATTAGTAAGTACCTAGTATCTATCAAAGAACATGTGACAAAGAATGTGTTCCTATTCTATGTTTTATCATCCATTCCATAACCCTAAAAAAATATGTTCACAAAGAATGTGTTCCTATTCTATGTTTTATCATCCATTCCATAACCCTAAAAAAATATGTTCAGGACGATAGCAAAGTGTATAACTATAGTTTTGATTATTAAAAATAATACATTTATATTATTTAATAAAAACAAAGTTTAAATGTACTTGTACTGACATAAAAAAAATTAAATTGAACGATTAAGGGAGGGTGCAGAAAATAAAAAAAAAATGACTTAAATATGTATGGCTCAACTAATGTTTGAAGGAGTGAACCATCCCAAAAAAGAAGCGGGGAAGGTAACTTACAAGATTAGTCGTCTTGCCCAAGATTTAGAAAAACGAAAGGCGAAAATTATAGATCAGCTGCAGACCACCAAAAAAAAGTGCCTTTTATATAAATCTGATTCTATTTATTATAAGTTATAATTTATTACAGAATTTAATATTTTTTTTGTTATTTATGTATTTTATAACAGTTATGGTTACTTGTTAAATTTAATTCAATAAAAATTTATAATTTTAAGTTATCTCTATGTATTTTAAATTCAAATTTAGATCTTTTATCCCAAAAAAAATGTATACCTCCATTTTATAGTTATTTCGGTAATTAATTTGGTCTATATTTGGTCGTTTATTTTTTATTATTAGTCTCTTAAGTCACTATTTCTTGCAACATGGACTGCTGGGAGCCCTGAAGTAGACATAACAAAAAAAATCTGGGCATTGGCCCCAAAATCTGGCTACGTCACTGAACGACCCTAAAGTCAATCTTTTCATTCTGTCTGTGTTGTTGCAGGTTCTCCCGAGGGACGCACGTTGCCCCATGGCACGACCGGAGCAGGACTTCTTGCCACATCGCCCAATTATGCACAATCCAACGTGCCACAGTGGATCGGCCCCGTTGATCAGGTAAATTGCACCTCTGCAGAGCTATGCCGCCCGCGGCTCCTGCGGCGACTCATTAATATCGTTTGTCGCGACCGATTTATGCTAATCGATGTCACGCCGCCGATAATGGAATTTGCATTTATTAATATTGTTAATTTTCTCGAAGACGGCATGAATTTTCTTCGCTTATTATGGTCTAAATTGAGACGTCTACCAAACAAGTTTTTACTATCTATATTTTGTTAATTTTTTGTTTTATTGGGTTATGTTTTTTACATAAAAAATACGTACATGTTTCCATGGCCTTTTAAATACACATTGACAAACTTTGGCTTTATCGCGCTTTAGTTTCTTTCTTGTAAAATACACTCACATGCAAAATAATCGATCCACACAAATTTTCGATGAATTTCAATCGCAAATAACTTTTTTATTTGATGTCGGATTTAAACGAAAATTAAAGAATATTGCAGATAAATTAATGTACAATCGCTCACATTTTAAAATTTTTAAAAAAAATAGATGTACGTTTATAATATACAAGTTTAAACAAAAATATGTTTTTTACCATAAGTTTAAGACACTCTGTAGAGTGGCAAATCCGTATATTGTTCTAAATTAAGTTTTATTTATTCTTAAAAGTTTTGTTTTTGGTTCACCTCGATATATTTATTTTTGTGGAAAATATGGATTTTTTAAAAAAATATTGCAATTTCCAATATTTTTTCTGTACCAAGAACTAAGGTTGCTATGGTCCATCCATAGGCTATGGAGGATGACAGTGACAGTTTTGTTGAATCATCCCATACTTGGGCATGTCATACACGGCTTTCAAAAGCTATCAAATTGTTTTTTGCAAATTAATGTTTAAATTTTATGGTATCTTCTTACTTTAAAAAATGGATATGTCTCCGACTGATGTTGCCAGAGCCATTAATTTAATCCAGGATGGACGGTCACAGTATTACATGGCAAGTGTTTTAAACGTCACAAGAAGTAAAGTACAAAAGGCAACATCAGTAGGAGACATTTTTAAAAGTAAGAAGACACCTTAAATTTAACACATTAATTTACAAAAAAACAATTTGATAGCTTTTGAAAGCTGTATATGACATGTCCAAGTATGGGATGATTCAACAAAACTTTCACTGTCATCCTCCATAGCCTATGGATGGACCATAGCAACCTTAGTTCTTTATACAGGAAAAATATTGGAAATTACTTTTTTTTTAATCCATATTTTCCACAAAAATAAATATATCAAGGTGAACCAAAAACAAAACTGTTAGAAATAGATCTTTTTGATTAAACCTGTATATTATAAACGTACGTCTATTTTTTAGTAATTTTTAAAATGTGAGCGATTCTCCATTAATGTATCTACAATATTCTTTAATATTTGTTTAAATCAGAAATCAAACAAAAAAGTTATTTGCGATTGAAATTCATCGAAAATTTGTGTGGATCGATTATTTTGCCTGTGAGTGTAATACTAAATGTGAAAATTATTTTATTATCTCAATACCATTCTCTTCTCTTTTACTGTAAAAAACTGATTCTATATCGATTGTTAGTCTATTTTCAAGGGATAAGTTTTGATTTACACGGAAAAATTTGAGATTCCCAAGTTAGAAATTCTAACGGGAATTCCAATAAATACAACTGTCACTTTTCAAGTTTAACATTTCCCGTGTAAGAATTTAATACTTAGTGACAATGTTTTGCAATTATAGTAATAACATAATTATATTTTTAAGTTATTTTAATATTTTAAAGTATCAATAATTCTCAAGTTAATTAAAATAAACGGCAATGTTAATGGTGAAAATTACGTCAAAAATATTTATTGGGATGGTTACTTTATTTTCGTATAGATGTCGCTTTATACAAACATTTAATTTAAATCATTTTTTAGATAATATTAAGTATTTGTCGTAGAAATAGTATAGTATGCAACTCGTTAATAAACTTTTCTAGGCACTCATTAAATTAAGCACTCGCTCATATGCCTAAATTAAATTCGTGACTAAAATTACTTTAATTAAACTTAATGCCTAATTTACTATTAAAACTTAAATTAAATAAAGCAAAAAAAAAAATTATTTTTAAATATGGATTTTATTTATTTATTATATGATTTAGATAAAAAACACTACTTATAAAAATAAAATAAGTAAATATACATTATCTTACAAGATTGATTTAATTAATAAAAAATAAAATATAAATACCATAAAAAATAAAATGCTTAGAAATGATGACAATTGAGAACGCAAAATATTAATTAATTTTTATTTTAAATAGCTTTATACAGGGTGTTATGGAAAACACTTTAGTAATTCTAGGATATCATTTGGATCCACTTTTATTTAATAATTCTTTAAACTCATCTAAAATTTAAAAAAAAGATGTTAAAATAACAATTTCAATGCTATTTGACCACGAACAGTATGACGTTATGATGATAAGATAGCGTGGTGCAAGATATAAATAACCTGAATTCTTTGATTTACTATTTTATTTGATGTTTTTTTTAACACTGTATATACTTTATTTATTAAAGATTACAGTTTTTTTGATTTTTACTATTTTTTAATAATTCTATGAATTTTGTATGCTCTAAAACTACTTATTTAAATTTTTTTAATAATAATTAAGTTATAATGATTTTAAGTTGAATTTTTATACTGAAACTGACAAAATACATTAAATTTTATCAAACATGTTTATCTCAGCTGACCTATTAAAAATGCTGTTTATAGCAACACGCGTTGTCAAGTTTTTTAAACTAGTAGTCGATTTCTTGTTTAATCTTTTATATCTAAAATAACTAGGTATCCCGTAAAATTTAAAAAATTTGGAGCAAAAAACTTTGCTAATCCAATATTATGAAACTAGAGATCTTTGCTACGGTATGTTAATAAATAAATAAACTAGTACTGTTAATTTCCTACTTGTATATTTATACTAAATTTGGCCAAAATTTTATTTATAATTGGTAATACTACCCAGAGAGAAATAATGTAATTTAATGAAAAAGAATAGGTATTCAAAAAATCAGTACAAATTTTAACCCTGCATCTGAATTGCTTATAACTTCTATGATATTCTTTTATCGAGAAAAGCAATCAACATTTTCTAACGGTTCTGCATAAACCATTTGTATTAATCATCCCCTTAAAAAAATTCATATTAGTTGTATGGACTTCGTAGAAGCCAAAACTTGGGCCATTCCTAAACTGTAAGCCAATTAAAAACGTTATATTAATAGTTAGCTGGTTTTCCATCACGTTGGAAGTACATGAAATATAATAATTTAATGGCAGTTCATCAATTTTTCATTAAAATATAGAAATACATAAGTTCATCATCTTCTTTAAGAGCCTAAAGTGAGGTATAAACGGAATAATTTTGTTCTGGTTGAAGATTTTTTGAAGGTTTGATTTGCCTTTTTCTGTTCTTTTTAATTCAAAACGGAGCTAGTTTCTAAAAATGTCTTTACCAATTTTTTATCAGCCACATACGAAACTTTAGCAGAGCTCCTCAGTCCGATAATATTGAATTAGATAAATGATTTGCTCAAAATACGCCATTATTTTAGTCGTAGCGAAAGTAAAGCATAAACCAAAAAGTATCTATGAAGTAAAGTTCGATAAGTGAAGTTTAGAAAACTAAATTTGCCTACTTGTATGGCTTCCAATTTTAAATAAAGCTTTGTCCAAATTTGGTATAAAAACATTGGTAGAAAATTAACTGTGAAAGCTAAAGTAAAAAAAGATGAGTTTTAAGGGTGTATTCATTTTTATTTAATTTTATTTGAATAAAAAATAAATACCTCCTGGGCTATTCATATACTTTTATTTCTTCAATAAATAAAAATTCCATGAAAATTATTTACAAAAACATGTTTACTTTAGAAGGAACATATAAATGCTCTTTATAAAATATATTGCTAAATTTAGATTAATTAATAAAAGTTAAATTACAGATATAAAATATTGAATATGTGAAATATATGAAAACTAATTATTAAATATATTTTCTGTTAATTTACATGGTAAACTCATCAAATTTTAATACCAATAAACATAAAAGAGTATAGTAAACCATTTAATAGCAAAAACAAAAAATTTATTAAATTTATGCTCCTAATAAATATAATAATAATATAAATATAATATAAATAAATACTTGGTTTGAAGGTAAAAAAAACAAAATACAAAACACTTTTTTGTCTACAACAAAAACAAAACATCAAAAAATATATAAAAAGTATAAAAAAGTAGTATATGTTATATGTTTATATGTACTCTCCGACCCATAATCTATGCAAAAAAATACTGATTTGGTAACACCGTTAAATAATGCAAGATAACTTCTTATCCTTAGGATTAAAAAAAATCCCTAGTTCTGGGATTTACATATCCGTACCCCAGAGCAAAGCTGTCCACTTTTTAAAATCAACTTTAATATTTTTTGCCTACGTTTTTTCACTCAATGGTAAACAGGATTAAGTACTGGCTTACTTAGTTCTACTAGCAAAGTTGTAGATGTAATACTAGATCTATACTACATTAGGGTGGGTCAAAAAAACCGACTATTTTTTTTTTTACTTTGTACTCTGAAAAATCGGTTACTAGACAACTCTAGAGAATTCTCACCAAACATGAGCTCTTAATTTTAAAAATTAAAAAGTCTCAAATAAATTTTCGAAAGGGAAACTTCTATAAGAGTTACTTTTACGTTAGAAATTCGAATTTGTATAAATTTTCGTAAAACTCAAAAATTAAATTGAAATTTTTCAAATTATTAATCAAAAACTGTTAAAATTAGTATGCATTGAAGTTTGACGATGAATATCTTTTAAACGCTTAATTTAGTCGACAAATCATAAGAGACCATTTATGTAGAGCAGTTAATTTCCTACAAAACTATGAGTTGCGCATAAAAAATTTTTGTAAGCGAGTTATAAAATTCATAAGCAAAACAGAAATTCCTCTTAAAATAATTAAACTTTAACCTTCGATATCTTTTTAACGGTGAGGTTTACGAAACAATTGTAAGAGACCTTTTTTGTAGAGCGTTTGATTTCCTACAAGAATATGAGGAGAGTTATTTTTTAACGAACAGTTGTCGAAGAGATAAATTTTTGTTTCTAATACTGAGGAAAAAATGGAAAATTGTAAAGCGGAGGACCTTGTTATCAAAATTAAGAGCTCATGTTTGGTGAGAATTCTCTAGAGGTGTCTAGTAACCGATTTTTTAGAGTACCTACGAAGTAAAAAAAAATAGTCGGTTTTTTTGACCCACCTTAATACTACATACTGCGAAAATTGTTGATTTTACTTCATATTATAACTAAAATTTTTAAAAAATTGTTAATATGTGAAAAGACTGGATTTGTAAAGACTAAATTTGTAGACTACATTTGTATAAAAAATGTCATGGATTTGTAAAGACTAAATTTGTAGACTACATTTGTATAAAAAATAGACATAATTTTATTTGTAATTCCAAATTGGATTTGATCTTAAGATCAACAAGTTAACACGTTGATCTTAAGATCACGTGTATAAATTAATTTATCATTAATTTATTTATGAATTTGTAAAAAGATACCTAATTTTAATTAAAATAAGATATCTTTCTATAAATTGTCACAAAAACTAAAATAAATGACCTAAAGAAAAATATCTTTTGGATTATTACTTATTGACCAAAATTTCGCAATAAATCAATTTTATGAATGATTAACAGTTGAGTTTTGGACTTGCCTTGTCTTAATTTGATTGTTTTTCTTACAACGTTTCGATTAGTAATTTTCTCTAATGGTCTTCAGGTAATAACTGAAGACAATCGAAACGAAAGAAAAAGAATCAAATTAAGGCAATGCAAGTCCAAAATTCACCTGCCCAGAACCATCACATGTGCTGGCTATATGAAGTTCAATTTATGACGCAAATGATGAATATATGTGTCATACGTGCGGATTAAGAATCACGTTGTGACTGCTATATGCGTAAATTATTAACCTCAATTGAGGCCTGTCAGAGCAAAGTCAACAATCTCCCGTCAGACTAAAACTGAGTAAATTGAGATAATTGATTTTGGTATTTTAAATTCTAGATTTGTAATTTTTTTTATATATTATATTGAAATATTGTTGTTGTTAGTCTAGTAGCAAACTACAAGGTCTTCAAGATGCATAGTATAGGTGAAATTTATAATTATAAATTGGAGATTGCTGACTTTGATATGAATTGCTGGAGATTGCTCATTTTGTTGTATACGTTTAAGGAGATTTAGAAAAATAAACAAACAAATAATTGTATTTTTTTCCTTTAATGGTTATAAAATTTAACTATACAATCAATGTGGGAAAATTCTGAACTGGACCACATAAATCTGGATTCCTTCTAAATCTGGGATCAGGTTGCCTCGTGCAAAAAAGTTTGTTTAGTACAACATCATCTCATCATGTTCTTCCCACTTTACCCTGTAATGTTTTACTTGCAATGTTTTGACATTATCGGCCTTTTCTTGCTTTACCTTTACGTCTTATTATGGTATAATAGCACAAAATAAACCAGATAACTTTTTTTATGATTCTTAAAATAATAAAACGTATATATACCTATTTTAAATATATTTTTAAGTACAATTTACTGCAATAGAACTTAACAGTATGTTCCAGTAAAAAAACACAAAATTAAATCTCTAAAATACGTTATATTATCAAATGTTAGGATATCAGGTGACACAAATTACTAATTTCTAATGGTGGAATTGGAGATTGTATACTTTGCTGTAAATCTATCAGTGGAGATTGTCGACTTTGCACTAAATGTCATTTTTAAAATAGGATTTTAGGCAGGATTTAGCTCCTTTTGCAGCACATAAACTTTATCATCTCATAGATAATTAGTTGAAGTACAGTCTCCGCCAAAAATCTCATTTTTGACCAAAAGTGGAGATTGTCGGTTTTGCTATGACAGGCCTTAATTGATGATGCATAAGTGCGGATTACAATCACGTTGTGACTGCAATATGCGTCAATTATGAACCTCATAATGTTATCTAGTATATGATATACCTATTTGATATGAAATAAAAAAAAATATGATATCATAATATAATACCCAACACCCCCAAAACGTAATATTTCTAATGAAACCGTTCGTTTCAGTACCACCAGTACAACAACCCAGTGGCGAGGGTGGGCACGTTTCCGCGGGACTCGCGGCCCAAAGATCTTCACTTGGAGAACGGCAACAATTCTCCGACAAAAAAATCCACCAACGACATGGAACTTAATGGATTGGCCATCAAAGAGAGACTTATGGCAAACCGTCTTCCAGAAAGTTGCGTTTAAAAGTGTTTGTGTGTGTGTGTATAATTTTACCGTCTTCTCTTATGTTCGTTGTTTTTTATTATTGGACCGTCCAATGCGTTTTAAACGTTTTATAAAAAGCAAAGAAAATCATCATTTTACTTGAGTCCATTATATCAATAAAATAGTTTTTTTTAACAATTTGAAATTTGAAAATATTTAAAAGAAATTTAAATTTAGATTGTTAAATTATTTTTATTAACTAATGTTACATCGATAAAGAATAAAGAATTACATATTATTATCAACATATCAAAATGAATATAATTTATAAACTTATAATCCAAATAAACATTGTAAAATAATGATTTTCATTGCGCCCTACATATGTAAGAAAACGTTTCTAAATACAAACATAAGTACATACAAGATGTCTATAACCTTAGACTGAAACATTTTGTGAAAGTTCTCGATTAAGACAAACAATAATAATCTTCGATGAAAAGAACAGTATTTAATCACTTGTTAAAATAACAATTATTGTTAAACATATCCCCCATAATCCCTTGTAAATAAATAAATAAATAAATAAGATGTATCATCATACTTGTATAAATAATGTTTTAATAATATAATGTAAAGAATATAAATAATTCGTCCACAAATATCTTATTTTAGTCCAGATATTAGTTTTATGGTCATTGTTTGGCATATAACCATAATACACTCACATGCAAAATAATCGATCAAATAAATTTTTTATTTGATGTCGGATTTAAACGAATATTAAAGAATATTGTAGATAAATTAATGGAGAATAGCTCCATTTTTAAAAAATTACTAAAAAATAATGTACCTACGTTTATAATATACAGGTTTAAACGAAAAGAAGTTTTTTACCATAAGTTTAAGACACTCTGTAGAGTGACTAAACCGTATATTGTTCTAAATTAAGTTTTAATTATCAAGTCACATCTATTCTTACCAGTTTTGTTTTTGGTTTACCTCGATATATTTATTTTTGTGGAAACTGTGAATTTTTTAAAACACATTGCAATTTCCAATATTTTTTCTGTACGAAAAACTAAGGTTGCTATGGTCCATCCATAGGATATGGAGTTTTGTTAAATCATTCCATACTTGGTCATACACTGCTTTCAAAAGCTATCAAATTGTTTTTTGCAAATTAATGTTTAACATTTGAGGTGTCTTCTTACTTTTAAAAATGGATATGTCTCCGACTGATATTGCCAGAGCCATTGATTTAATTCAGGATGGACGGTCACAGTATTACGTGGCAAGTGTTATAAACGCCACAAGAAGTAAAGTATAAATGGCAACATCAGTCGGAGACATATCCATTTTAAAAGTAAGAAGAGACCTCAAAATTAACACATTAATTTACAAAAAAGAATTTGATAGCTTTTGAAAGCCGTTTATGACATGTCCAAGTATGGGATGATTCAACAAAACTGTCACTGTCATTCTCCATAGGCTATGGATGGACCATAGCAACCTTAGTTCTTCGTACAGAAAAAATATTGGAAATTGCAATGTTTTTTTAAATCCATATTTAAGAAATAAATATATCAAAAATAGATGTGACTTGATAATTAAAATTTAATTTAGAACAGTATACGGTTTTGCCACTCTACAGAGTGTCTTAAACTTATGGTAAAAACCATCTTTTTGTTTAAACCTGTATATTATAAACGTACGTCTATTTTATAGTAATTTTTAAAATGTGAGCGATTCTCCATTAATTTATCTACAATATTCTTTAAATCCGAATTTAAATAAAAAAAAGTTATTTGCGATTGAAATTGATCGAAAATTTGTGTGGATCGATTATTTTGCCTGTAAGTGTATTATACAGTAAAATTATGGAAATATGAGAGTTACTGATAAACAAATTTAATGAAAAAGATATTATCACTTTTCTTTAGTCTTCTTTTTGTTTAAAGTCATTCATTCGAAATCACGTATGCAAGTTTAACGATGAAACTTCGGTTGTAGCAGTGGCAGAGCAACTGGTATACAAAATAGCCTTTTGAGAAATAATTTGTTGGCCTGCCAAGCCGTAGCAGCCCATTAATCTCCAACGTCGCATGTACGTTGGAGATAATTTTGTTACACACTACATATAGTGTCCAGTTTTCCTAAAGGTGCACCTACGTAGTACATTAATCATTATTAAATAATATGAGGGACACTTTACCTAAATCGATTTTATTTATTTTTACTAAAAATACAGTTTATTATGACGTCAAAAGAAGTTCCATTTCATTTATCACGCATATTCGCAGTCTAGTATCGTGATAGCACCGTGATTTAAACGCGTACAATTTTAAATTTTAATATTTTTTTACGATAAAACAGTCTGGATTAAAAAAGATTATTTGTAAAAACTCATCTAATAAATAAATGTACATACAAATCTTTGTTAATTAATTAGTGTTACAATAGTTTTTTAATTTAATATTTCCGTGAAAATAAATAGTGTATGTATGTCCGATAGACAATCTCTAGATTAAAAAATGGTTAGTTGTTAAGATAATGTACATAAGTTGTTTTATAATCGTTATAGTTATTACCCCTGTACAAAAAAGCAAGTCGGCATATCATATGATGGTTGTTTTTTAATTGAATAGATGGCTTTGTACATAGGCGAGTCGATTTGTATGATAATAGATGCATTATCATCTCTAATATCGTTTTTGTTAAGGTTAAGTTTAGCTTTAAAGTTAATGATTATAATAAAGTAAAACAGCAAAACTAATTGATTTATCACTGATGAGTGATACCTTTAAAAGAAACCACTTGGATAAATGAAAAATTTACGTTCTTTAGAAGTGCATTTAATTCTAAAAGAACTATTTCCAATGTTTAGTTAATCTTAATACTCTTTTAAAATGACGGCATTACTTTAGGAAATTTTAAAAATGTATGTCTACTTGTTGTTAAATTGTAATTTATTGGTTTTTAACGTACTTTAAACTTTCTTTATACCTATATTTATCAATAGATCTGTTGTTTCAGTGCAAACACTTTACGATTCCTTCTTATTGTTTCCTTGTTGAAGATAATCAATATTTATAGCCAAATTGTTTTACAAGGATTTTAAAATTGCAGCTCTTGTATTCAACGGTATTTAAACACAGAAGAAAATTAAATTGTTTTTTATTAAAGTCACCAATAAAACGAATCATTCCAGAACGTAGCAACGGATTTAAGAAAGTTACATCCGCCATTTATAACATTTTTACCGGCTTCTTTTAATGCCATCTTTCTAGGACTTATGATTTCGTCTTCGAGATACTCGAAATAGCTTTTATTAAGTTTTAACTGCATAATATCACATAAACTTTCATTTCCATCCAATTTATTCTTTGTGACTACAAAACATTTAAGCTTAGCCTCGTTCTGCACCTTTTTTACAACTTCTTTAATTGTTACACTCGGGCATAACCTTAAAGTGCATCTTTGTAATTGCATGTCCAATAAAAACGAGATTACGCCTTTCACTTTGAGCAGCGATTGTTCAAATTGATTTTTATTGCTGTTGCTTAAATTTTCCACGAAAACCAGATGCAATGTATTCTTTTTCGAGCACTTCGCTTTCGAACGCGTGTTATATGCTGGAGGAGTGCTGTTTCGTAAGATTTCCGTAATGTCGTTGGATCTTTTGAAAATGTCATCGTTTACACCTCTCATTCTGATGTTAAGAGATTCCACTGCTTCGTAGATGCCAAAAGTGGATATTAGAGTCTTGTGAGTGTTTTCATTTCCAATGAAATTTTCAATTATGTCCAGACAAAGTTCCACTACCTTTAAATTGCTTTTTTCCAACATTACAGCGGCATATAATATAACCTTTTGATTTGTCAGTAGCTCCTCGTGATTTTCCACATTGGAACTGATTCTTTTGAATAGTTTTAACTGTTCTATTACTTCGTTCATATTTGACGTTAATGACAAGCATACATTCAGAGGTATAGACAGGAACTCTGTATACCGTGTTTTTGGGTATAGAAATAAAACATAAAATGATATTGGATTTATTCATTATCAAGATAATTTTATGCCATAAGTGCTTAAATATGATTTCATGCGGCTGGCTCGTGAATTGGCCAGTACAGATTGTTTTTTTGATAATCAGGAATTTTTGGTTTTGGCCATACAAATTTGCAGTCATTATTACCTTCCTTATGTCACAATAAAATTTTACGTCGATTCCTTTGCAAAAGAAATTGGAGTAAAAACCAACAGTTACTGTTTGGTGTGCTTTATAGGCTTCTTCAAACACAGTCAATGGAGACCGTTTTAAATCGATGATTACTACTAAAAAAAATCATCCAGAAAAACTGATTAATTACACTAGTTTGCAAAATCGAAAAAATAATCTGCCCACCATATCCCATTATAAATTTTCCATGTATTTTGTCCCACTTAACACGAAAATCACACTCAATTGGTTGGTTTTTGAAATATGAATTTTCAATTGATTTTTTTTCAATTTTCGGAGGTAGGTATTTTGACCTTTTTGAGTATAGATTGAAATCTAATCGATCGATTTGGTCAAACAAGACCTGAAATTGAAGGTATTTAAGCCCTCTAAAACTTTCTTTTACATACTTTTGATATCGGATAAGTATTTTGACGCTAGCGATTTTAATAACTTAAAAAAATTTTATGGCGAAAATTTACATATCGTCCTGGAAAAGGCTTAAATCAAAAAGATAACTCTAGTTTGATTTTTTTTTCGTGAAGCTGACATTTTTACAAAAAAAACAAGCTAATGTTGATAAAAATACATGGAAAAATGGCGAAGTTATGAATAGACCAAAATTCAGCTTTTTGAGGATTTTTATTTTATTTTTTTTCTTTTATTTTGTAATATCTTTATTCTTTAATGAAAACCTAAGTAAAGTGCTTTATTGAAATTTTTTGAGTTTTTAACGTACATTTTTCACCAAAAACATTATTCAAAATTTAAATTTGACATGACTCCGCAAACGTGAATTCTTTTGTTTCTCCTATTGGCATAGTGACATTTTACTGATATTTCAACAAGGTATTTTTATCATGGTTATATTTAGTTAATAAAAAAAGTAAAATGAGTAAAAGAAGTAGATAGTTTGAGTGCATAAATAACCGACAATCTGGGCGACGTAAGTGATGAGCACGGAGAACGTTTTCACCAGCAAATGAAGGCTATGGAGCGGCGGTATCATGGCTCTGGGATGCAGCCATGATGGGTGATTACATTTGGTCCCTCATAAGAGAAACGGGATACGAAAGCAACAAAAAACAAAGAAGGAGCCAGAATATTTTTAAAAATATGCCTATTACAACAAAATAAAACTTTCAATATCTTATATCTCAATGTTCAATATTTATTCTTCAATATTCAATATATAATTTGATTTCAATATTTAATGTTTAAAATAAAAATCAATGTTCAATATTAAATTTTATATAATTCAATAAAATGAAGAAAAAACATTCTCGAAAAACTGGATTTTGGTCTTCCACTAAAAATTCATAACTTCGCCATTTATCCATGGATTTTTAACAAAAAGATATGTAAATTTTCGACCTCGATTTTGTAAAAAAAAAAACTTTTTCAACTTCATAAAATCGCCAGTATCGAACTACTGAGCCGTTACCAAAACTATACAAGAGAAAGTTGTAGATGGCTTAATTCCCTTTAATTTTAGTGCTTGTTTGGTCAAACCGATCAATTAGAACTCTAAGTATACTCTAAAACTTCAAAACACCTCAAAAAATTAAAAAAAAAACAATTGAAAATCCATATCTCGAAAACGCTTCTATGAAAAATTTTCGAGTTTAGTAAGCCAAACTACACAAGAAAATGATAGTCAGACATGTTGAGCAAAATGGCTGTAAACTATAGTGTTATTACCCATTACAACAGCATACAATATGACTTTCTCATCTCCAACTACCTATTTGACTCAACGATAAGTAAACATGGTGGCCACACTCTTGTAAAAAATAAATTAAAGCATAAAACGGCATTTAAGTAAATAATTAGGAAACAGACAGGGAAACAAAGATACGACAAATTGGGGTCGAAATAAGGCTTCAACAACAATGAAACAAAGGATAACTGCAGACTGAAACGAACAATAGGAGAGAACTAAAGACATTATTCTGTTGTCTTGTGGTCTATATTTGGTTAATGCTTTGCTTACTTTAATATGCCAAAGTCGGTTCATGCGGAAAATACAATACCAAGTTTAAAACTATTACGAAAAACAACACAGAGACCCAAAAACTTTTACTGACCACTCATTATTAAGAACTATGTCTTCATACAAGTTTTTTGGCGAGAATGAAAAATTTATATTTTAAATTGTTTGCACTAAAACAAAATTTCCAAGGTATTGATTATTCGCAGATACTTAAATAGGTAACTAAACATTGGATTATCCCAAACCATATCAGTTACTCATTGTTATAAATAAATGGTTGTATTATAAACTTTAATAAATAAATTCATATCCATAATATTACCACCATATATTTTTTGGTATTATTGCAGCAAGTGATTTAAATAAGTTATTTTTAAATAAATCTAGACTTGTGGATACAGGGTTGGCCAAATTATCAAGTCGTTTTATTAAAATTGAAGCCCTAATAATTTGATCAACCTTGTTTAATCAAATTTTAAAAAAATAGTAATATACCTATACTTGTTGCCATCATACTATGTTATTTAGACATTAATATTGTGATATTTTATGTAGGCTAATAATTGTATGTTAGCACAGAGGTGTGAATAAATAAATGTAATAATGATGAGACTTTAATTTTTGTTTTTTATCCATCAAGATAACAACGAACTCAGTTGCTAAGTTTTTTTTTGTTTGATGTTTTCAATAAAAAACCTTTAATCTGGATTAACCGAACTTTAATCGTTGCTTTAGCCAATCCAATTTATTTATACTTCAATAAAATTAGCACATGTCAAAAATATGTTCAATAATTTTGATCATTTTTTATTAAAAACAGTACAAAAAATAATTACAATAAAATTACCAAGAGTTTTATATTAAAAGTTGAGTATTATAATATTCAAACATATGTATATTTTTGAAGATATGCCAAAAATACAAAATATTTTTTAAGTTGTTTATTTCTAAAACAAATTTACTTTCGTAGTCAAACAAAACACCGATTTATTCCGTTTATGGGTTGACATTAGTCGGAAAATTGCTGGCCCCTAAAATAAAAAAATAATTAATAATTAATTATGCTTGATGTAGGTATCCCTTATTTTAATCATTTTGGCATTAGAAAACCCAAAAAACGGGCGCAACAACGTATAAATACTTACAGGAATACGAGAGTTAAGAGTAACATTGGCTCTAAAAGTGTTCACGTTATCTTTTAATGTAACGGGACATTTCATATGATCACAGCTGTTTGGAGATACTGGTAATTTAAAATCCTGTCCAAACATGTTAATAAAAGCAGAAGATTTCATGCTATTTACTTCCAAATCTAAAAAACAACTACAATTTTTAATATTTGAAATACAATATTTTTAATATTTTAAGTATAATGCACAAAAATTCAACAGCAAAAAAGCAGTGGTAAATTTAATAAAATATCATTGACATTGTTTTTTCAATGAAACACTCTGTATATTTTTGATTATTTAAATATAGTATTTCCTTTCTAAATAATAATAACCATGTTGTTTGAAACAATTATTAGCGTTTTGATAAAAATTAATTATAAAAACATGGTTAATTTACGACGTGAGTTCTTTATCCATTGCAACTCTTTTTACATTAAAATAAGTCAGGTTTTTGGTCCAATTATTAATAAAATTTTTAATACGAACATATACAAATTATATATTTTTGAAATGAGAATAATAAACTCTTTCTAAATATTAAAAATATATTGAAAAAAAAATGTAATATATATTTTTATCAATTTTAAAATCATTTTTGGTTTTTTAATTTTTGTTAAAAAATTACAAACTTAAAAAAAAATTATTTAATTATAATACCAATTTGATTTTTTCGTAGTGAACATTTACTTACATTTATCAAATGTAATAACAACACTAACATTTTTTCCAATTTGAAGATGGCAAACTTCATCTTCATTCAAACCAATACAGTCTTCTATAACGACCTTGTCAATTGAAAATTCAGAACCTGAAAAATAAAAATTTAAATTAAAATTGCCTTTTCTTTCTTATATGATTTCGTTGATAAAAACATGCTAAACAAATAACGATTATAATTACTAATTAATTAATAATTAATAACATAATGGAAAAATATGATTATCTATAATATACAGTGTGACCCATTTGTTTGCGACTCACCCCGGTAAAATTTTTATTTATTGTTCGATTTTAACCGGTTTTGTTTTAAAGTGTAGATTTTGATAAACTGTATAAAAAACGCCCTATTTTTACAAAATACATGGGCTACTATGTCAGTTTTTAAGAGTAAATTTTTAAGAATTCATATTAGCAATTTTTTAAACAAAATCTAAGCACGACTCTGGATTCACCACCCCTCAAAACGACCCTATACTAAATTTTTAGTAGAAAAATGCACAATAATAACTACAAAAATTTATTTTGTCAAGTTATCGATGAAAAAACATTGAAATAAAATTAAACTAATAGTAACATGATACTATTATGCGAGTTTAAAATCGACCATTCTTCACAAGTTTCACATACTATTTTGTCCCACAATCAAATAAACTTAAATCATTATATTTAGTAAACGAACTGACGAAGACTATTTCAAAATTATCATGGTCGCCTAACATCTGTCAAAAGAAATTAACCTTACTTTTTTCCAATTAGGTAAATTATTTCTTCCAAAAAGACTAAATTTTATTTTCTTGGTTTCTCTTTTATTTCTTTATAAAATTTTAATCCCATTAAATGGGATTAAAATCTTGTTTAAAATACAAGGTTTTAAATTAAGGTAAGTGCGGGTAATAAGGCCCAGCAGGTTATAAGGCCCGACAGCCATTTTACCTTCATTTTTTAAATTATAATACTGGGGCTGCCATCTAATGATTTTACTAGGTAATATTTGATATTCGATAGAGTTCCGCCTTAATAAGATGTCGTTTGCTAATAGTAAATACAACAAGTGTTTCGACAACAAGTTTCTTTCGTGAAATTATAAAAATTGTGGTATTTTCCTAGAGCTGTGCCTAAAAAGCGTTTATTCAATTGCTGCGCCATTACAGGTATGTATCAATACACATATTACCAATGTTTTCCTAGAAAATGATTGGTTTTGTACTATGCATGTCTGAGTTATAACCTTAAAACAAGGATCGTTACAAAGCAGGTAATAAGGCCCACCAAATAATGAAACTGGAAAGAAACCCCAAAAGGAGAGCGGCTCGGCAACAAAATGCAAGAAGAAAGTGAAGATCAGTCAAACGAAGGCCACTGTAGAACCATCGACCTCGACAGAAAGCGCAGACGCCAACCCCGAGGAAAATTGGTTCTGCAAGCTTTGTGAACTGGATTTTAAGGCTGATATGCGTCAGTGTGCCATGTGCCTTACCTGGGTTCATAAAAAATGTGTCGGACTGACGCCTGAGGATGAAGATGTGTTTATTTGTCCCAAATGTGCACCCTGAATGGATGGGCTTTATTATCTGTTGAGCATGAAATAAGGCCCATTAACGAGTTTTTTAAAAACCTAAGAATTTTTCTTTTTGTTTATTTCATTTGAGTTTATAAATGTTACAGTATATAGTTTAAAGTTAATATATGTTTATAAAATAAAAAAAATTAAAAAATGTGCACGTTTTCTTTGTTTTTTTAATATAATGCGTTAGGTGGGCCTTATTACCCGCACTTACCTTATATTTATGTATGTAAGTATGAGGGTCATTATACTATTAAGGCTTTCTGCCATTTGTCAGTTTTCCCTAAAATTTCCTATTAAAAAATAATAAATTGAGACTAAGGGCTAGGCTAATATAGAACTAGATTCGTAAATAAAAAGAAAAAAAACAAAAATTAATAGAAATTTTTTTCAATTAAATATAAAAATATTTATAATGTCTTAATTAAGGTTAAAACTTAGCAGCACCCTCTATAACCTAGTGTCCTCATCATATTGCAATAGTGAAAACTTGGATATATTTCATTGGTTTTATATTAAACAGAATTCCAAAACTAAAATAAAATAACAAATAAGTAGGTCCTCAGTACTAATAAAGAATGTGATAAAATGTCTGTTAATAATTTTTTAAGCGTGAACAAACATGTCCTTATATTTAAAGATTACTTTGTCATAAACCGCCTTAATAAAAACAGCTTTGTTATAAAATACACTGGAGTTTAGCATTACATATAAAAGAACTCTGTCACCCATGTAGTTTATAACTGTGGCACGAGATGGCGACGCTGCTATTGTTATTTTGCGCGTTACAAACTAGCAGTGTGTGTTTTGAAGTTATCTTTAGTCACGGAATTTACTCGGTAAGTATTTGCAGTATTTAATTTTCTTTTTCATGTTAAGTAAACCAATTTCTTTTTTTTTAATTTACTCTGATGTCACTTGGAATTTTTTTTTAATGTTTAATATTACATGTTTTTTTTTCACACTGCACTTCTATCGCTACGACATTATAACTTAAATATAAGAGACTTTTTAAGCGAAACTTTACTGCTGAGAGTAACATTAGATTTACCTTAAGTTTGCCTAAATAATAGTCACAGTGGATATGAAAATTTTAAATATTTATTTTTTAGAGGTAAATGGTTCTAACAAGTATAATGACTAGGGATGGGATTTTAGTTATTTTACCATTTTTTAACCGATGTAACTATTTGAAAACCAATAATGCCAAAATGTGTTTTAAAATATTTTCTTTTATATGAACCTAACTTGTTTTCACCTTTTTTACCTTTTTTGGAGGTTTTTGCTTTTAACTACCTTTTTTATACTTTTGTTACCTATTTTTTTAACTTTTTTTCACCTTGTTTACCTTTTTTGGAGGTTTTTGCTTTAAACTACCTTTTTATACTTTTGTTACATATTTTTTAATTTGTCAGTTTATTTTCATATATTTGTTACCTATTTTTACGTATTTTTACTTATTTTATTTTTTTTGTTCTTTTTAAAATTTGCGCCAATATTTTATCCAGGGCGTGCAACTCAACGGTATAGAATATTTTCTTATGGTTACAGACTGTCACAGTAACTTTCTTTACAGTTACCTTCTTTGTAGTGACTCACTACTAGTGAGTTCTGTCATAGAACTTCTGTGTAGTGAGTGTCACTCAGTAAAACACAGTTTATTGCATATAAATAGTTTATTGTGGGTATATTCTGTGTTTGGGTATGCGGCTAAACAAAATTATAAACGAAACTTAAACTTTTAATTTTTTTTTTACCTAAAATGCTTTTTTTTAGTACCTTTTTAGTTACCTATTTTTCAGTTTTTAGTACCTATCCCATCCCTAATAATGACCCATGTATCATCACTATGTGAAGATAGATGTAATTTATTGTTTACAATTATTGTCTTCATCTTTTTTTTTCATTGTTCCACTAGTGAAACAATATTTTCATTGTTAAACTAGCTTAACAATAGATTACTTTGTTCATTCTTTTTGAGTGTATAATGTCTCAAGTATCATTATATTATTTACAAATCATCTTTTTTTGTTGTATAAATATTATTAATTTAAAGGATTATATATTGATTGATAATAAAAAATAATTAAAATCATAACACAAAGGTTAATATTGTAAGTATATAATAAAAAACAATAATCTTTGACATGTGGACTCATTTAAACCCCTAAAATAAGCTTTAAATTATAAACTAAAATTGTATTATTTTGTAATAATTATTTGTCATAGTATCTTATTGGGTTTTATTAAGTTTTTCAGTTTTCGGTACCCTAATCTTTCCACTTTTACCGGTAAAAGTGGAAAGGTATACCGAGATCTATTCACTTTGTAAATAAATAATTATATAGGGAAATTAGCATGGCACTAAAATTATGAGGCAAGTGCATACAAAATCTGTCAAACAACGACCAGTTGTGTAAAAATTGGTCTTGCCAGAAGAGACCACGGTGAAATGAACTACTTACCTGTGACATTTCTGTTGTCAAATTGAAAAAGTGATAAATAATTTTCTAGTTGGGCTAAAGTTACATTTTTTTTATAAAAATACTAAAAATCGAGTTTCAAGTTTTAAATTCAATGATTTTGTAATATTAATAATTTTTAAAAAGTAAACACTTTAAATATAGCCTATAGCCTAAAGCCTATTATAAAATAACAATTATCTGCAAGGTCGAAAACTCCGCTTTGAGCTTTCTATATGGTACGTTATTTAGGAAGCTTAAATCTATGTTTTCGACCATCAACCCCTTGCAGATTTTCCGCCATCTTGGATTAAGGGGTGAATTTGTAAGCTTGATATTTATAAATATTTTTCAAATTTAACAAGTAATAGCCGATCGATTGAGGCTTTTTGGCTTATTAATAAAATACATAATTTTGACAGTATTCATACTAATTTTAAATGGCGAATGCTCCCGGATTAACCGTTATGGCGTAAGATTAATATTAAAAAAACTGTACTTACCACAATCTGTAAACGGGACTCCTTCATAGCACAGGGCCACTGAAGCAAACAGTAAAACCAAAAACTTTTTCATTTTTTTGACAAACTTTTCAATGCAGTTAGCGAACTGTTAATCATAAAACGCACTAAGCTTTACACAGATAAATAATCCAGTATTTTATTTTTTTGATTTTGTTATCTCGAGCGCAATTTGTGTACTAGAAGAAATAAATAAAACTTAAGATTAATAAAGGGATAATGGCGCATATATTAATTATATAAGTACAAGATACAAGATACTGAAGATAACAGAACCACTTTAAATATTATAATATTTTATTTCTATTTTACATTGATAAACATAATAGCATGTAATAGTATATTATAGACCTAGGCGGTAATGTGACATTTTTTCACTTTTTAAAGCTTGGAAAAATCGCTTTACTCCTGTGGTGTACATGATATTTTTCTTTCTACAAAACATGACTGCAATATTATGTTAAATTAAAATTTTGACATTAACGATAGCAAAGAATGTTAAAGTGGATTTTCCTGCCATTTGTATGTGTTTTGCAAGGCTAGACGTAGAAACCCCTACTTTCTCGTTCCTATACCATAAAGTGATGGTAAAATTTAACTTTATCATAGTAGTAATATTAATAATAATAATAATAATAAATTTATTAACGAAAAGAAAAAATTTAACCTACACCTCGCCAAAGTTTTTTGTTTTGAATGCGTTCCACCAACTTCAAATACCGACAGACAGCTGTTTCGACCTTTATTGGGTCTCATCAGTGTCGGGCAACTTGGTGTAGTGGAACACAATCAAAACAAATTACTCCCTGAGCCTATATGCTCAGTTGTTAAGTCAACAGAGGCGAGGTGTAGGTTCAATTTTTTCTTATGAATATTACCAGTGATGGGTCCAAGAAAGTTTCTTAAAGAAACTAAGAAAATTGAATGTTTACCGGAAAGAAAAATGCCTGACAAAATATAAAATATGTATAAAAATAATAAATACAACGTGAATACACAGTAAATAAATAAATCACAATAATTGTAGCTTTATTTTAAGTTCAGATTTAGATGTTCGTAAAGTAACATAAAAAAATTAGTCACTTTTTCAAATAGTTTCTGAAATATCTGTGTTTTCTATATTTGAATTCAAAGGAAGTGACGAGTATACCAGGGTACTAATTAAAAACATAATTTATTGAAAAATATAAGATTTATTGCAATTTTGAGCATATTATACATTAAATATCTTAAAATCAAATATTACCACACATCAGTGGCGGCTGGTGGATTTTGGGTAAACTGATATCTCAATTATTAGATATGGGACCCTCACCAAATTTATATGAGTTTATAATGACATTAAATAAAAAAGTTCTGCGCAAGCAGAATTTAAATTGAAGTTTGCGAAAAAAAGAATACCGAAACATCGAACATGGAACTGACGACACAGTACTGATGAATGGGATAAAAATTTGAGATTATAATTCGGAATTAAGTATTTTACTGATATTTTTTATTAGTTGATGCTACTTATCAACAAATTACATATGGTCTTATAAAAATTACAATGAAATATATATATATACGTAAGAAAATAACTACTCACCACAGTACTGAAATTTTGACTAGAACTATACGTGCATTCACCACAACTTTGCCGATTGCATTGTTTTCGATTCAGGAGTTGTGACACGCCAAGGTACTGATGTTTTGAATATTTATTATATTTTTCTACAAACTTGCTTTTCAAAAAATACATTAAAATTGGGTGGACAAGTTAAAAAAACCTGGATCTTTTATAATATACTAAAATATTTACTAAAATTTTTAAAATACCTACTCTATTGACTGATGACATCAAGTTATCCAACTTTTGTAGAATCACCCATATGTATATTATAATCAGGCGATCAGAATACTTCTGACAGAAGACATTAATTTAGTAATCCAAGGCACTTTGGTGTTGTATTTATGGAGAAAGTATTAAAAGGGTAATAAATAAATACAGTAAATAAAAAACGATAAAACACGTTTAAACTCAGGTCCAAGACCCGGAATGCTTCCGTTTATTTTTAAAAATGTATCTCTCATAAAACACTAAATAAGGGATTATGGGAGTGAGTGGGAAGTATAAAACACTTCATATTTATTAACGAACAATAATGTAATTGAGTGGATAAAGCAAGAACAGTAACCATATTCGAAACGACATTTAATTTATGTCTTGAAATAAAAGGACATCCTACAAACCCTTAAAACCACACACATAAATCTCCACAATGCGATCACAACTTACATATAAAATAAATTAATAAAAATATTTGTTCACTCCTATTACGGAATATGACCGTTCTATCATCGGATGACGGAATAAACACTGGTAGCGACATCTCTGTTTTAATATGTAACAAATATAGATTGATCCGACCTCACTTTCTCCCAATTAAATTACATTTCTATGGTATTTTTTGGAAACGTACAAAAAGTATAGTCTGAAACCATGGGCGCCGGAAGGAATTCGTCTAGGGGGGGGCCTTAAAGTTTTTTACAATTTTGATAGATGTTATTTATAATCAAGTTGTACTGTAGAAGTTCACATTAAACTTAAGTCAAATAAAATATCATCTTTATATGTATATTTACCTATTTATTTATATTGGTAGGTACATGTTGCAAAAAATACATCACAGTTTTTTGGTAAATATATAAATATAAAAAAATTGTATCGCTGAGGAATCTCCTCTAGTAGTACAGCCGTCTTATGTATACGCTATACAAATTATGATAAATTAAAATATAACAAAAAAATTAAATACAAACATGAGTAATATTTTAAAAATAAGTTATAACAATAACAAAAACTTAAACATAAAAAAATGTGGTTGCACTGTAGCGACTTTTTTAGGTAATAAATATCGATGTTATGCTATAGCATGATATAGAGTAGTAATAACAGGATAATTGTGCAAGCTTTGCTCTTTCTCTGAAGTGATGTTTTTTGGTTTGTTTGTTAGGTAAAAGTAGATTGAGGCTTTTTTTTCTATTATTGTATTTTAAAGGTAACTTTCTACGTCAAAAGTTTTATATTCATCATATATAAAAAGTTTTTAAAATTATTAAATGTTGAATTTTAGTTTACTATTGTCGCTATCACACAATTGCTGCTGTCACATACTGCAAATGTAATATTAAATAACTAAATATGAATGGTAATACTTACTTAACTAATTACGGGACATACAATTCCCTATAGACAGCTACAGCTGCAAGTTGCACATATTTATTAGACCAACTTCAAAACCTAACCTTTTAAGAGCCTTTTGAAAATCAAGTAGGTCAACATGTTGTACTTATTACAGCAAGGCCATGCTAGGCCGTATATTGCGAAAACAGTTTTAAACTTTTTTGAAGAACAAAATTTAAGTATTATGAAGTGGCCAGCTAGTGGTCCCTATTTAAAAACAACTGAAAATATTTGGAGCATATTGAAAAGGCTTTTGCATAAATGTTTTATCTGCAGATCATGATCCGTCCTTAAATTTAGTGCTATTAATAAATATTATATTATCTACAAAAACAAATTTCTAGAAATGAAAAACTATTATTATTATTTTTTAAGATATGATTCATGCTATAACTTGACATTGTGTTACAAACTTGAAGATAAATTGAATACGAACTGTTTATTGTTTTTTCACACTAGAGTAGTTTCGAGAAAATGCAAAATAACTGCACAACCTTTCCGGGTGAAAAAAATTAAAATTTTGAATTTATAATGTATTTTAAGACATTAATTTTCAATAACTCCTATATTTTGTAAAAATCTACAATGCCTATTATTAAGATAATAATTTTAACTTTGGCCGCATTTGCAACCGGTTTTTAAACTAAAGTTGAAGGTAAATCTTTATATTTAGTTTCAAAATCGGTCACGGACTTGTTTTTCAATAAAATCAACTTAAATACGGGGGATGTTGCAAAATTGCCAATCATATTGGCATATAAGTCCGAATTTTATATTAAAGTGGTTGTAAAACCAAACATGATGTTCTTATGCCATTTTAAGACAGAATAATCAGGTTTAGCAACCAAACAATCCTGTAGAACGGTAGAGAAACTGTAGAAGCTTATTTTAGATTTATTTCGCCAAAAATGTTCGATTATGATTTTACACGACTTAAATAATACGTTGGATAATAAATAATTAAAACATTTTTTGGTTATTTCACACAATAAAAACAAACAAAAATATGTTATTTTTTTTAAATTGTATTTCAACACATTGTATATGGCTATAAGTTTTGTCAATAATTTATGTTATTGGTTTTGCAACAAACTTTCTAAATATTACAGGGTACACTCAGAGAAATATCATGTCATGAAAAGCATATAAAATTATATTAATTTAAATAATCGGATAAATTTGATTTAAATAGAAAAATTTGTATTTTGTATTCATTTACCAACAATTTTACAATGTTTTTAAACACTTTTAAAGTGTACCCTCTTTAAAATATATATACAAAAATAAATCTATTTATTTCATTGCCTTTCTCAACGTTGTTTCAAAAAGATATGTATTATACTATTGTTATACACCTATTAATTTAATGGGACACACCAATGACGCCATAACATATTTGAATCCCTTTGAATTATTATGGTTTTGAATGATTCTACAATGTTTTTTTTCTCAGTGTAGCTGGTAAATTTACGATTTCACTAAACCATGTTTGAATAGAATTGTTTTATTCATTTGATTTAATATTTGATACAATAATAAAGTAGTCTCTGGTTTATAATGGTACCAAAATCTTATAAGGCATTTATTTATTATTATTATTATTATTATTATTTTTATTACTTCCAATATCCATTTTTCCTAGATTGCTCAAACGTTTTACAGTCATCAGAGCTTCCAAAACAAATCCAGAAAAACGGCGGTAGAGATAGAGCTAATGTTAGTTGAATTATAAAAAATTATGTTCTTTTTACAATGTACATATCTTATAATAATTCTAATTATAAAAAAGACAATACACAGATAAAAATTATATCAGTACTTTTAATATAATTAATTTTGACATATGTATAAGATTAATCACATTTATTTTAAAGAATAGTGTATTATATATCAAGTTTAGTCACGAATTTAATTAAATGAGTGTATCTATCTAAAAATGATTTAAATTAAATATATGCGACATCTATAAAACAATAGAGTAACCATTCTTGAAAATCTGTATTACCGGCGTAGGTATGTGTAAATCGAAATGTATCCCTTAAAAATGGATTAACCATATTTAATATATAGAAGCAGTCTTTCGCAGTGAAAGTAAATAAAACGTTTTATGGGCAATACTCGGTGAAGTCTTCACCCGAAATTTTTAAAGTCAAATCTAGTGCGAAATTAAAAGGTCAGTACAATGTTTATATAAACTTTTCAAATATAGTCATTAGGAAACTATTTAATACTTTGGTATTTTTGTATTGAGAAAATAAAATAATGTTTACATTTAGTATTATTTTACAAGAAGGGTACTTTATTTTATCGATTGTATGACATTTGACAAGACAACCAACTTAAAACTAAGTTTACCCCGTGACTATAGTTTTTTATAGTTTTATAAAAACCTGTTGCTAACCTTAGCCCGTGACTAAAACGCCATAAAGCCACAATGTGTATTTAAAAGGTCACTTATAAGTAGACACTATGGATCTGCATGTTTAAAAAAAATAACAGATAAGGTTTTCAAATGTTATGAAAATTTCTTGAAAATAAACATTTAATATGGAATTTATTAATTATATAATGGATAAAATAAAGTTGAAAAAATTGCAAATTTAACGGGATTTTATTATTATAATTTATCAAATAGGCAAACCTGATTTTATTAAAATTATATCAAAAAGTTTAATTTTAAGTTTTAATACTGAGTAAAAATTATTTTAATAATTTTGTAGATTTTCTCTGATTTATAAGATAAAAATTAAATTCTTATCGTTATTTAAAAACAAACATTATTTAACTAAATTGGCTACTTCTCAGATTTGTTTACAATAAACCTATTTATTATTTTATTTTATCATCTTAAGTCATCAGATATCCAATAAAAAAATATGGAGATAATTAAGTAAAAATTAATAGGCAAATACAAAAATCGTAAACACTCCATTATATTTTTGTTTAAGGATTAACAACATATTTTATTGCATATAACCTGTTAAAAATATGTTTTGATGCACTTAGTCATTTAGTTTTTACTAATTAAATTTGCAACTCAAAGACATTATTGGGCAAAGGTTAATTAATTTGAAAACATTATGTAACAAAATATTTATTTATACAAAAAATAATAATAAGAAGTATCAAGGTTAATTAAAAAACTAACTGGTAATTCTGGCAGGAACCTCGAAACAAATAACGTCTCCTTTTGGAGATGTTAGACCCCAGTGAACTACAACTTTTATCTGAAATTAAAATAAAATATTAGTTAATTACAATTTCTGAAGACTGCTAATAAATTATTTGATAAATGGAAAAAATTATGGCATCCTGACATAATAGTTATTTATGTTATTAGGCTGAGAAGTGAGTCGCCTTCAATTAAGCGAAGCACAAAAAGACACTTCTCAGCCAAATCGCATACCTACAATATTTTATGTTCAAGGCACAGTTTTATTTGTTAATCGTTACATAAAATACTTATTAAAAGTATAAAATTATGTTACGTAGATTTGACTAGACTAGACTTGACTAGAAGGTAAAAACCTTTACCCGATGGGTCTTAATTATTTTTACAGCCTAGGCTATAATCAATCACTTTAGTAGTGAGTGTTTCCAACTTCTTATGGACTCCGGGTCAATAACAAGCAAAATCCATTCACAACTTGATGGCCTTGGTATAAGCAAAAATGCCATATCTACATTAGACTGGGCCAAACAAATCGACTATTAAGTATATCGAATATATTGTTTGGGGTGAAAAAAATTATGGTGAAAGTTTGAGTCCATAATATTAATATTAAGAGGTCTATCATCGCAATTTTAGATTTTTTTTTCCTGAGCGAGTTTTTATCTCAGAACTCCCAAACCATTGAGTTTAACAAAATTGACTTATGAATATTTTTTGAATAAAATTGAATGCTCTACACAAAAGGTTAATTGGAATTTCCCGTCAGATAAACCGTTTTCTTACAATCATGCCTTAAAAATTGGTATAGTTTTACAATTTGATCTTTTAACTTTGGTATTTTGTAATTCATGTAAAAATCAGTACCCTGAAAAAAAAACGATAAATATTTTTATGGGAAATCAAATGCTCTACAAAAAAAGTCTTTTATAATTTTTGGTTAAATTCACTCCATCAAAAGTTATTCAAGGTTAAATTTGAAGTCAAAACGAAATTTTAACCTTGAATAACTTGATTGAGTTAATTTAGTCAAAAATGTTGAGAGGCCTTTTTTGTAAGGCATTTGATTTCCTATAAGAAAATTTATCGTTTATTTATTTTTACATGAATTACAAAATTCCAATTTAAAAGATCAAAATGTAAAACTATACCAATTTTTAAGGCATGATTTTAAGGAAACGGTTCATCTGACAGAAAATTTTACCTTAACCATTTTTGTAGAGCATTTAATTTTCTTAAAAAAATATTTTTAAGTCAATTTTGTTAAACTCAATGGTTTGGGAGTTCTGAGACAAAAACTTGCTGAGGAAAAAAAAATTAAAATTGCGATGATAGACCTCTTAATATTAATATTATGGACTCAAACTTTTACAATAATTTTTTTTTGTCACCCCAAACGATATTTTCGATATACTTTTCAAAAAAAATAATTGATTTTTTTGGCCCAGTCTAGTTTTAAACAATAAAACTTAATATTGTAGATAAGGCACTTTTGCTTAATAAGGGCGTCTGCATTTATATTCTAAAGCGCGAGTATTTTGAAGCCGTGATAAACGATAAGAGCGTCATCGCTATCTTTACTAGCCAACTTTATCTTGTCGTTTATGATAGCTCCAACATACTCGCGGCGCCTAAGGCCCTCAATTTATACCAGTCATTCATGTCAAAAAACATCATAACAATATAAACAACATTAAATTAAAAAAATATAGACGCTAAATTTTACCGTCTATATTTTTTCAAAACAACTGGCTTTATCTATTCTTGTGGTTAATGTACTATAGTACTATAGTACGATGGTACGATGGTACTATAATACGACAGTAATATAGTACGACAGTACTATAGTACGATAGTAATATAGTACGACAGAACTATAGTACGATGGTACTATAGTACGATAGTATAATCTATATAGTACGATGGTACTATAGTACTATAGTACTGTCGTTCTATAGTACGACAGTACTAAAGTACGACAGTAATATAGTACGACAGTACTATGGTACGAAAGTACTATAGTACGACAGTACTATAGTACGATAGTATAATATATATAGTTAAGTGAATTATTTCATTATTATCTTTATTCCTTCTATAATTTAAACTTGTGTTACCAAAATTTTTGATTATGGCCTAGGCACTTAAAAATGATTTAGACCAATCGGGTTAAGTTATATATGGCCGAGGCCATAAAAATTCATTATTTACTACTTTGTAGCAATTAAAAAATTCTACTTCTGTCAGATTAATCCAACCTCACTTTCTATTTTAGTTTTTTGCATAAAGTATCGTTTGATAAAAAAAATTGTGCCTTGAAGATAAAATGCTGTATTTTATCTACGTTTCTTGGTAAATAAAATGCAGCTATACAAAAAATGTATTATTCGTTTAATTTTTGGATGAATAGACATATCGTTTTTAAACATTCTTTTTTTGTCCGAGTTTAATAAAATTTCTATGAATACATACATATTTCCATTAACTAGTGTTCTCAAAGGATTTTTTCTAGTCCCACCTTTAAAACGCCCTTTATCGTACATGTTTCCATGACACTAAGTGACCTTTTAAATACACATGGACAAGTTGTGGCTTTACGGCGCTTTAGTCACGGGCTGAAGTTAGCAACAGGTTTTTAGTCACCGGCTGAAGTTAGTTTTAAGTTAGTTGACAGTTGTCAAATGTCATACAATCGTTAAAATAAAGTGCCTTTCTTGTAAAATAATACTAAATGTGAAAATTATTTTATTATCTCAATACAAAAATACAAAAATATTAAATAGTTTCTCAACGACAATATTTGAAAAGTTTATATGAACATTGTACTGACCGTTTAATTTCGCCGACAGTAAACTATAACTTAATTTCGGGCACGGACTCTACTGTAAAGTTCTCATAAAACATTTCCTTTACTTTCACTGTGAAAAACTTTCAATAAAATGTAAAAATGTGACATTTGACAGTTTCCCCTGTTGTTTCATAGATGGCGCTCTATACAAATTTTTGATTTAAATCATTTTAAGATAATAATAAGTATTTGTCGTAGAAAAAGTATAGTATGCACCTCGTTTATAAACTTTTCTATACACTCATTAACTTAAGCACTCGCTCGCAAGCTCGCTCGTGCCTAAATTAAATTCGTGTATAAAATGGCGTTTGTCAAACTTGATACATAACATACTATTTGTTAACAGAATTTTGGCTAAATGTGTATTACTAATGATCCTTGGTTAAAGTATTTGATTAAAATATACAATGTGTTTAATTTTTAATGGCGAAAATTCGGTACCTAAAAATAGACCAATTAAAAAAAATATTTTCAGTTAGTGGTACTAAAAACCTCTATCTTTTAAAGAAAATTGTCATATGTCATTTCCATGGCCCTCTATGATCTCCAAAAACTTCAAAAGTTATTAGGCATTTTTTGAATTTATAATACAATTTTATACAGGATGGTCAAAAAACAACGTTAAACTTAAAAAAAATCATTTTTTTAAACAATCTGTATGGGCGTTTCTCTGTAAACTGGGCAACTTGAAGTAAGAAATTGTCCAGGCAAGTTTTTTTGTTATATATTTTTTTTGTATTTAATAAATGTTATTCGAAGAATAAATATCGGTTTATTTATTAGTATAAGGCAGATGAACCAAAAATATTCCTATTACTTTGGAAAACATTGAGCATTTTCTGAAAAATCTATACAGGGGACTGTTTATAAAATCCGGAGACAAAGTTTAGATGACTTTTTTAGAATTACAAAATAATAATTATAAAAAATAAATAAGTCACAGTAACAAGCAAATAATATTGGTTGAATAATTAAACACTTAGGTTGATTCAAATAGTTACTGTCTTTAATTATTTTAGTCTGAAGTGACCATTTTGCTTTGGTGACACGTCAGGGGACTGGTTTTTAAGGACTATAAAAACGATTTTGATACATTAAAGTTTATTTTATTGGATTTTGAACGTCGAGCATAGGTAGATTAGGTTATTATCTTTTAAAGTTATCTACGAAATATTTATGATCTGTTATTTTTCTAAACAATATTAGCTTGAGACAATGAGTTGCCCAGTTTACAGAGAAACGCCCGTATAAATTTAAGCAAAAACAGTCTGTCATTTTTTTAGGTATTTACACATTTGCTTAGTTTCCTTACTCCAGTAGTGTTCACAAAATTTTAATTAAGGTCAAATTATAAACAAATAATGCTATTTTAAATAGTTATATTAATAAATAAATTATTTAAAAGTAATCTTTTAAGTACCAGTACCTATACATTTGTGTTCATTTAATAATATTATGCCTCTAATTAAATTAATATATATTTACATAAAACACTATTATTTTTGATAATTTTCGACCTTAATTTGTAAACCCTCTGTATAAGTAGAGTAACAAAACCAAGCGAATGTGTAGTTCGTGTAATACCTAAAGAAACAACAGAATGTTTTTAGAAAATCTTTGCTAAAATTTATACAGAGAGCTTAAAAACCTCCTGTATAAAATATTATTACAAAACTATTGTTTTAGGGGTTTTAAGGTATGCCTAATTCAGAAACACTATCCGTTTTTAAATTTAAAAAATAAATAATAATAATAATAATAATAAATTTAAAAAATAAATAACTCTTTTAAGTTTTTGGAGTTCTTATATTAATCATTAAAAGCCATGAAAATGACAATTTTTTCGATTACTTCAAACTAAACACAAAATGAAACACAATGTATATATTTATACGAATTGGAATGCTTGTTGCTATCGGAGAAAAATGGTTTTATTAGCCTAAAAAAGTTATTTGCGGCCCTGCAGCAAACACAAAATTTTATTTTATCGGGCTGTGTAATTTTTTGAAAGTGAACAAACATTTAAAATCTGGGACGTGAGAAATATAAGTAAATATCAAATTAAAATGATAAAATTTACATTTCGTAATTTTATGTTTAATAGTTAGATATTATTATTTTGCGATCTTTGTTTATACCATTAAAAAATAATTTTTAAATAAATTACTAATAAATTTAAATGACAAAACACATAGGTAATTTGTTTATTTTCTAATATCTTTTAAGGTAATAAAATATTTTATATTTATGCTTCGAGAACTTTAAATTAATTATAAGATGATTAAAATGCAATTACAATTAAAACATTATATTACTTTAAAATTATACACAATTTAATTTCTCAAGGTTTTAAAGTATCTAACAAAAAAATTATTTATTACAATTTTCTTACCTTCCTAGAATAATTAAGTAGGTACATAATATGTAGGTACGAGTTTAATTAATTAATTAAAATAGTATATTATTGTGTATAAAGTTTGATAAACGCCATATTATTCACGAATTTTAATTAGGCACGAGCGAGTGTTTAATTAAATGAGTGTCTAGAAAAGTTTATAAACGAGTTGCATACTATACAAGTTCTACGACAAATACTTATCATCAAAAATGATGTAAATTAAATATTTGTATCTATATACAGGGTGTCCCGGAAAATGTGAGAAATCTCTCGGATTCAGATAGAACATTAAAAAATAAGATGACAAGTTCCCATAAATTTTTTTCCTAGCGGCCCTCCCTACGGAGATACGGCCTCCTAAAGGACGCCACTGGAAATCAGATTTTCTTGAATAACTTTTAAACTACTTAATATAATTTAATGAAAATTTAATAGGATAAACAGTAGTAAGGACCTCTTAAAATATTGTCCTTAAAACATAATTAGCTTGTTTAGTTTACCAGGGTCGGACTAGGTTGTACATTTTAATGCTTACATTTTTAACACCCTGTATGATAGGGAGTTAAAAAAAATAAATTTGGATACCTTGAACATTAAGCTAAAGAAAAGGTACTCTTGTTTATTGTCCATAAAATGAACCGTTTTCGAGAAAAAAAATAATAAAGAATTAATGTTTTATTTTTATTAAAAAGAACCATGATTTCTAATTTTTTGTCTGCAACAAAGTGTGATACGAAAGTCATTCAAGAAACAGAAAAGTTTTAGTTTAGGTTATTTAATCCGACAAAATTACAAGATTCTTAAAAATTCAGTCTTGTCCCAGAAAGGCACCTTAACAAAAATTATTTTTAGAAATATGTTGTTCTTGAAATTATTTAAAAAACAACCCTAAAAAATAATGTACAGAAAAATTAAATTAGAAATAATCTATTAAAAACTTCATAAGTGGGTTCAATATGGGCTCCGTGAACTCTGATACACTCGCGGGCACGACGAATAGAGGACTGCTGTATTCGCCACAACAACCCAGCATTGTTCCTTATCGCATCACAATGAAATGTGATTCTCTGTAAAAGTTCCTCCCTAGTATCAACCGGAGAGGAATACACCAAGGTTTTGAGATGTCCCCACAGGTGAAAATCCATTGGCGTTAAGTCGGGAGAGCGTGGAGGCCAGGCAATGGGACCTCCTCTGCCTATCCAACGGTTTGGATAGACGTTATTCAGATAGTCCCGTACAGCAACGCTAAAATGAGGTGGGGCTCCATCATGCATAAAATACATGCGCTGGCAGGTTTCAATTGGCAAATGCTCTATTGAATCCAGAAAAGCATTCTGAAGGAACTGTAAATAAATTTCACCATTCAATCGTGGCGGCAATACGCATGGTCCAATCAAAAAATTGCGAAATATTCCTGCCCAAACATTAATTGATTGGAACTGATATTGATAATGATGAACAACAGTGGCATGAGGGTTTTCATCAGCCCATACATGCGAGTTATGTAAATTTACAATACCATTTTTGGTAAACCCTGCTTCATCGGTAAAAAGAATAGAGCTAATGAAGTTTGGATTTGTCCGTTGTTGATCTAACATCCAGTTTGCGAACTGGATTCTACGAGGAAAATCTTGAGGAAGTAGTTGATGCACTTTTTGCAAATGATAAGGTTGTAACAACTGTACTTTATGAATTATCGTTTTTGACGTATGAAGCTGCGAGGCTAATCTTCGAGTGCTTATTGAAGGAGTATCAGCTACACTATCCAAAATATTTTCCTCCAATTGCACCGTACGTACTGTTCTTCTCACACCAGCATCAGTACTTGTTTTCCCAAAACTTCCCAAAAATTATTAAAGAAAGTCAATAATGTTGCCTTATTAACTAAGAATCGCCCACCAGTCTCTCTTAGACGTTGATCAAGTCGCTGAAATGTTTTCTGATTTGGAATATTGCCATCAGGATATCTTTCTTTATACAACCTTCTTGCTTCCAAAGCATTGCAAGATGCAAGCCCGTACATAAGATGCATATTTGCATACTCACTAAATGTGTATCCCATTATTTAATTAAATTTACCAAGATATTTAAAATTCAATAAATTAATATCGAAGTAAAGGATCAACGTGCTAACAATATGAAAGATGACAAGATTTAAAATACACACGTCAATGCAAGATATTTATTATTTCGTAGGTACCATAGTAACGTTTGTAAAAACAGTGCGTTTTTTAATGCTAATGACAGTTTTATTTTAATTACTTTCGAATCACACTTTGTTGCAGACAGTGTTAGGTACAACATTTTTTCTACAAGCGTGCGGAAAGTGTCTACAAGCAGAGAATCTCGAAATTTTCTTTATCGGATTCCATTTTAAGTTTTATTTTTTTTTGTTTCCACACGCATAATCGTGCGGAAAGTTGCACTTTTCCGCTTGTAGAAAAAAAAATAGAAATCATGGTCTTTTTAATAAAAATAAAACATTAATTCTTTATTATTTTTTTTCTCGAAAACGGTTAATTTTATCGACAATAAACAAGAGTACCTTTTCTTTAGCTTAATGTTCAAGGTATCCAAATTTATTTTTTTAACTCCCTATCATACAGGGTGTTAAAAATGTAAGCATTAAAATATACAACCTAGTCCGCCCCTGGTAAACTAAACAAGCTAATTATGTTTTAAGGGCAGTAAGAGGTCCTTACTACTGTTTATCATATTAAATTTTCATTAAATTATATTAAGTAGTTTAAAAGTTATTCAAGAAAAACTGATTTCCAGTGGCGTCCTTTAGGAGGCCGTATCTCCGTAGGGAGGGCCGCTAGGAAAAAAATTTATGGGAACTTGTCATCTTATTTTTTAATGTTCTATCTGAATCCGAGAGATTTCCCACATTTTCCGGGACACCCTGTATAGAGCATTCTAACTTCAAGTTAGTAAATTGGGCATCTGTAATACCGGCGCGACGGTAAAAATTTTAAATTTGTATGTGTAAATTTAAATGTATTCTTTGAAAATGAACTAATCACCGGTTAAATCTGATAAAGAAGCAGTTTTTCACAGTGAAAGTAAAGAAAATGTTTAATGGTTAAACTTTTAAATTTAGTTTACTGCCGGCGAAATCTAAAGGTCAAATATTGGCGTTGAGAAACTATTTAGGTAATACTATTTTATTTTTGTATTGAGATAATAAAATGATTTTCACATTTAGTAATATTTTACAAGAAAGGCAATTTATTTTAACGGTTGTATGAAATTTGACAACTGTCAACTAATTTCAGCCCGTGACTAAAAAGCCATAAAGCCACAATTTCTCAATGTGTATTTAAAAGGTCACTTAGTGTCATGGAAACATGTACGATAATTGGCGTAGAAAAAGCAATTTACTAAAATTATGTTTTATAACTTACGTTCGGGTAAATTTGAAGCACGTCGATTTTGTTCTTGTACACGTAATTTTTGCCAGCTTCCAGTGGACATCCGGCTTTAGTTGTACCATCTTCTTGGAAAACATTTTGACAAGCGTCTTCACCATCCACACCCACGAATGGAAATGGTACACCAACAATAGCAGCAGTAACGGAATTCTTTAATGATTCCACAGGAAATTCTAAAAATACAAATATTTTGAATTAATTTTATATTTGTATGCCTTTTTGTGAGATGTTTTTGTATAATATATTATAAAAACCTATGCAAACACTTTTTTGTAAGCTTTAGCTTTCTTAAGCTTTATGAAACTAAAATCTTTGTTTTGATAGTAAATTATGTATAAAGTATAGGCACGAACGAAGCTTGCAAACTAAAGTTGTTCAAAATGTATCTTTTAAAGGTGGAAAAAGTGGTTCAAACGTATAAATCTTGAAGAAGATTTATTTGAAAATAAATTTTGGCTTGATCAAAATTATTATCTAATAAAAAGTATAATAAATAGTATAAAATAAAACTTACCAGGTGAAAATTTAAGTGTAACATCAATAGCGCTATTTTTTCTTAATCTGCAGGGTGGTTTCTTGCAATTTCCTACTCTAACTAGTTTACTAAGTTCATCAATTGATCTAGATCCTAAAAAATAAAAACAAAATGATTAAGGTTAAGTACTTATTTTACTCTTTTACATTTGATTATTCAAAAATATTTGCAAAAATGTTTGTTAAAGTTTGCATTCGCAAAGCTATCTATAGCTGATAACATTGATTTAGGCCTGTATCTTTGGAATAAATAAAATCTAACCAAAACAACCCCTAACAAATTAAACAAATACCTACTTGTTATTTTTTTAAAATAATTAAAAGAAAAACTTTTTTTATTTCTTGTATTCTAGTTCTTATTAAGTATAATAATAAAAAGAATTTTTAACGTTCTCTATTTTTAGAGAGAGAACGAAGACACTGGAATTTCCTATTTTGATCAATAATAGCAATAAATATTTAATTCAACTACCGCAAGGAATTTAAATTTAATATTATTAAATTTTATTTAATATTTTATCTGTCAAACCATTTTAACCTTACTTTTTTAATTTTAACTTAAAAACCATGTTCGAAATGCTATTTCGTCCACGGATTGAAGCTATATCTGTAAGTTAACAATCAGGGAGCTGATTATTTCGTCCACCCTCTACGTATTTACATTTTCCTTACTAGTGTTGAATAATAGTATATTGTGCGACTAGTGGGAAAAATAGGAGATTTCTCGACAAAGGTGGTATCACGCTACTTGAATGTCCTCTTTCCATTAGTCGCAAACAATATTTTATTCAACTTTCGCAAGAAATATGGGTGATTCTACAAAAGTTGGACAACTTGATGTCATCAGTCAATAAAGTAGGTATTTTAATATTTTTTGTAAATATTTTAGTATATTACAAAAGATCCATGTTTTTTTAACTCGTCCACCCAACTTTAATGTATTTTTTCAAAAGCACGTTTGTAAAAAACATAATAAATATTCAAAACATCAGTACCTTGGCGTGTCACAACTCCTGAATCAAATATTAAAGTGATTTTATTTTAAAATATATTCAATTTATCTTAAATTTTTCAATTTCACTAGAAACTATAAAACATTAAATAATGTATTTTTCATATTTTATCATAGATACGCATAATAGCAATTTTTAAAAAATTGATGATCATTGTACTCACTTTTACCCGTCAGTTCTGTGTCCAATGTTAAAATTCAAAATTCCTGCGAAATGTTGAAGTTTAAACGTCAAGTCCTCGTTTTAACTTTAAGTGTTGGTAAAAAAAATTACCTACACATCCCTCCCTTTGCACGACAGTCATCTTGAAAACAATGCAAGCGGCGAAGTTGTGGTGAATGCACGTATAGTTACAGTCAATATTTCAGTACTGTGGTGAGTAGTTATTTTCTTACGTATATATTTGTTGAACATAACAAAATACTGTTTAATATTCTCCGAAAACTATATAAACAAAATGAGGTCAAAATTTGCCCAAATTTTGTAGAATCACCCATATACATAACAGTGTCAAAACGAATTATGAACAATTGAACGGACGAACCAATTATGGCGCAAGGAATTTAAAGCCTATTTTATTTCACATTTGACATCTTTTAGACAGTTTTAACGTCACTTTTTTCAATTTTAATTTAAAGCTATAGCTGGTTAACTTCAGCCTGTGGTCAAAATAGAATCTCATCCCCGCGAATAGAGTATTTTTTTTAGTTTTTAAGCAGTACTTTTAAACTATTAAATAATACATTTTTAACGCTAAGCAAAGTATGTAATCATTTTGTGCAATATTTTTAAATCGTAATGTTGCAAAACGTCTTCATTAAAACTCAGATTGGATATTCCAGAAAATAATTTCCGTTTGGTATTGAAAATTTGCAAAATAAAATTTGGCTGTAGCCACAAAGTCTTTTCCATTTTACGTCGGTTTTTATTACAAGCAAGCGCACACTTTTATGATTCACGTTATCCCCATATATCAGCTTCTTTTTAACTTTTCCATGCATTTCCACGTTTATTTTCGCACCACGTGTCTAAAATTTACATACAGCCTAAATATGTTGCTTATAATTTAAAGAGATATTCAAATTTTGTAATGGATGTATAATTAGGAATTAACATATGGATAGCGCTTATCGAAAAGGAACCAAGAGCTAAAAAGTTTTTCTGGGGTTAGTAAAATTATTTGTAAAATAACTCATTTTTAATAATGGTCAAAAGGTTGATCATTATTTGGAACTTTTCTCAAAAGGATTGAGAGGGTTCCCAAATCATTATTAGAGCAGCATTAAAAATGAGTTATTTTGCAAATAATTTTTTCTACAACCAAGCGAAAAATTCAAATTTGCGCAAGCCGCAAAGTTGTGGTGAATGCACGTATATTTTCAGTCAAAATTTCAGTACTGTGGTGAGTAGTTATTTTATTACGTATATATATTTCATTGTAATTTATATAAGGCTATATCTGATTTCTTGAAAAGTAGCATCCACTAATAAATAAAAATATCAGTAAAATACTAAATTCCGAATTATAATCTCAAATTTGTATCCCATTCATCAGTACCGTGTCGTCAGTTCCATGTTCGATGTTTCGGTTATCTTTTTTTCGCAAACTTCAATTTAAATTCTGCTTTCGCAGAACTTGTTAATTTAATGTCATAATGGAATAGTATATTTATTATATTATCTATGTTCTCATAACAAAATACTGTTTAATTTTCTCCGAAAACTATATATACAAAATAAGGTCAAAAGTTGCCCAACTTTTGTAGAATCACCCATATCTTAGTTTAAATTTATTGTATACTATTAAAAATTCTTAAATGTAGGTAAGATTAATTTTATTGGTTATTAATTTATTTAAACCATAGGCCTATATAAGTAACGTACTAAATATTTGCAAAAATGGAACTTTGAAACGTTTTAATATTCTCCTTTAAAATTTTCCTTTTGGCGCATACCCCTATGCCCTCGATATGTAATTAACAAAATGTATACAGGGTGTTTCACAACTTATCCACGAAATTTTAACCACATATGCACTGTTACGAAAGAAGTTGATTTCTAAAAAAAAAATGTAATAAAAGTCCTACAGAAATTAAGTTATAACTCTGAGTGTCAATAAAACAATGAAAAATAAATATCTGTATTTTGCGCTCATCGTTGCGATATCACAACACTCATTAATAATTTCTTGTAGCAAATGTTGTACGAATCCACTAAAGAAAACAAAATACCAGGAATTCTTTGTTTTTTCATATTGATAAGAACATGTAAATAATGTTTAATTTGTATCGTGAGTGATCTGAATGAACAACGGTCGATTTTTGTGAATGTAATGAAAGTATTTTGCTAGTTTATGTTTTTCGATATTTATTAAAAATGGCACATGTGTACAGTAATGAGGATTTAGTGAATATTGTTTTAGCGTACGGAGAAGCAGGGCAAAATTCGGAAGCGGCTTCTCGTTTGTATGCCAACCGATTTCCGGATAGGCACAGACCACATCCACAAACATTTACTTCAATTGTTTTACGTGCACGTGCTACTGGTGATTTGCGCCCCAGACGTGGGGTGGATGGGGGTCGGGTTCGCCCACAACGCGTTTTAAACGCCGAAGAAGAAATTTTGAATATTGTGGAAGAAAATCCAGGAATAAGCACAAGGAGGTTAGCCCAACAGGTACCAGAAGTCTCACATGTGACAGCGTGGCGCATATTACGTGAAAACCAACTGTACCCTTATCACGTGCAGAAAGTCCAGGCGTTGCTACCCACAGATTACCCCCTCAGAATAAGATTTTGTGAGTGGTTGTTGCAACAAAATGCTCGAAATGCCCGTTTTACAGCTGATATTTTGGCCAGCGATGAATCAATTTTTACTCGAAATAGTATAACCAATCTTCACAATACACACGTTTGGTCATTTGAAAATCCTCACGCAATAGAGGAGAGAAACTTCCAACATCGTTTTTCTTTAAACATGTGGGCAGGTATTGTCGATGAACGTCTAATTGGACCGTTCATATTGCCAGATCGGATGGATGGTCACCAGTATTTGGAATTTCTTCAGCATGATTTGCCGGTCCTTCTTGAAGATGTGCCATTGGCGGTCCGAGCAAGGATGTGGTTTCTGCACGATGGGGCACCTCCGCATTTTCGTTTAGAAGTTCGTAATTTTTTGAATGAGGTACAGCAGATACGCTGGATCGGTAGGGGTGGACCAATTGCATGGCCTCCACGGTCTCCCGATCTAAATCCTCTGGACTTCTTTTTATGGGGATACTTGAAAAACGAGGTATACCATACTCCAGTGCAGAATATTGAAGATCTGCGTGACCGAATCACAGTGGCTGCCGATAATTTGAGACTTCAAGCACAGCAGGAAGGAGGTGTATTTCAGTTAGTGCGCCGAAATTGGATTAGACGCGCCCAAGCTTGCATTGAAGCCAATGGAAACCATTTTGAACAGCTTTTATAAGTAAGTGAACTGGTAAACTGTATTATTTTATTATCTCGATTTCTGTAGGACTTTTATTACATTTTTTTTTTAGAAATCAACTTCTTTCGTAACAGTGCATATGTGGTTAAAATTTCGTGGATAAGTTGTGAAACACCCTGTATACATAAGTAAATAATTCAAAATAAAAAATAAAATAATCTTATCTACTCAATCAACTTTTTCACTACCTTTTAAGGTATCCACTTATATGTCTCGACTAACTGGTACCAGTGCTGGTTAATAATCTTGTACTTATCTTATTATGATTGTTATGGAAAAAAGTATTCAACTAATTAAATGCTTGCTAAAGGCTTGCAATAAATATCATTGTGAAATAAATAAATAGTTAATACCTAGCAACTAACCTTAATTTGCAAAATCATCCGATGCAGTTATTAATGCGTTACAATAGTAAAAGTGAATGATAATTGCATGCTTTTAACAATACGAATACAATTAGCATAAATCCACTACTTGAATTTTGTTATAATAGTAATTTTAAATAGGTATAAGCTCGATTAAATAATTTAATTTAAATGGCCATGCGGTGGTGAGTAATCAATCGACGATAAAGTTTATTGGAGATTTTGTGTACTAAAAAACTATAGTTAAGTGGGTTGTATTGCCTGTTTTTTTTGTGGTTCTAACATTGGTATATGAAATAAATGTACCTACACGGAGCATGGGAGTCGCCAAGGGGGACATGGGGGTAGCTTATTGTCCGATTTATAATTCCTAGCAGTTAGAATAAATGGCAGAAGAACAAGAAAATATTTTCACATTTTTGTTTTGACGGATCGATTTTAATAAGCGTTTTAACCATTATTATCTAATTCACGAGTTGCACATATTTTTTTTGCCCCACCATCAAATAAAAATTATTATTTTTGTAAAAAAGATTTGACAGAATCTGATAAGTGTTTTGGTTTTCAAGGTTAAGTTTTTTAAGTTTTCTTAACATTGTTTTACAGCAATAGTTGAGGTGCATAGTTGAGGTGCATTCATATTAGTGAGTTGCATTCATATTAGTTGTTTTCGAGAAAAATGTCAAAAACCTTACACGTGAGTAGGTACTAAGGCATATCAGGCAAACACAATACTTTAATCGAAATATAAAGGCATAAGTAAAACATTTATATACCTTGATTAAAAAGGTATAGCTCCACTTTAATAGTATATTATGTATTAAGTTTGATAAACGCCATTTTATACAAGAATTTAATTTAGGCACGAGCGAGCTGCGAGCTAGTGCTTAAATTAAGGAGTGTATAGAAAAGTTTATAAACGAGGTGCATACTATACTTTTTCTACGACAAATACTTATTATTATCTTAAACTGATTTAAATCAAAAATTTGTATAGAGCGCCATCTATGAAACAATAGGGGAATATGTGTGTCACCTTCAAATGTAAAATTTTTATATTTTATAAACACAGATTATACAGGTTATAAATCGAAATGTATTTCTTGAAAATTGACAGTTTTAAACAGTGAAAGTAAAGAAAATGTTTTATGAGCACTTTACAGTGGAGTCCGTGCCCGAATTTAAGTTATAGTTTACTGCCGGCGAAATTAAAAGGTCAGTGCAATGTTCATATGTATAAACTTTCCAATGATTGGCGTTGAGAATCTATTTAATACTTTTGTATTTTTGTATTGAGATAATACAATAATTTTCACATTTAGTATTATTTTACAAGAAACGCACTTTATTTTAACGATTGTATGACATTTGACAAAAGTCAACTAACTTAAAACTATTTTTAGCCCGTGACTAAAAACCTGTTGCTAACTTCAGCCCGTGACTAAAGCGCCATAAAGCCACAACTTGTCAATGTGAATTTAAAAGGTCACTTAGTGTCATGGAAACATGTACGATAAAGGGCGTTTTAAAGGTGGGAGTAGAAAAAATAATTTAAAATATTATACGTAAATGCCGAGTTCTTCATGATATAACCAATAACCAAGGCAAGTTTTGGAACGATAGTCAATTTGTAAATGAATTTTTAATGGAATAAGGTTACTTTTGGAATATTATGAACTTTTTAGGGTATAGGGGGATACATGTTAAATGTACAGACACCACTAACTCATTTTTATTAAAAAGTGGATAAGTCGAGTTTTGGAATGGACATACTCAGTAAGTTTTGTGTTATCAATATGTAGTGTCAGAAACTGTTACAGAAGTGATCAATATATTCTGCACATGAACAGTGTTACCAACCTGTTTTCTTTAAAATTCCCCATGACAGTGCTTTCCCTATTTAAACCCAAAGTTTCCTTTCGAGTTTTTTATTAAAATATTTTTTTAACATAAAAAAAAACAAAAATATAATTCAAAATAGCAATAATAAAAACTAACAAACTTGAACACTTAAAATTAAAAAAAAATTTTTTTTAAATAAATTAACAAATATTAAACTTGACCCCTTTCTTTTTAAAAGAGTACATGTCTTCTTTAAGCAGTTTTACATAGGTATCTGTAATTCTCTACTACATCCAATTCTTCAGCATCTTCTTAAAAAAAAGAATTTATCTGTCGGGCCTCCCCAATCACCTGATCTTAACCATATTAAGAAGTTATGGGACCAAAATGATAGAAATATCAGAATAATATTAAAAACAAGTACGTAGTATGTTGAAATTGCTTATTTTTAGATAAAGGGATGTGGGTTAATCTGCTTACTAAATTTTATTATTTTTATGTATTTTAGGTCTCTTAAATTTTGCATTCAAAGTTTATACTGCGACACAATTATTTTTAAATTAAATATATACAAGCAAGAATGATTCAGCTACACGACATTTTTTGAATTTTAATTGTATCTTTCCAAACCATTTTATATTTTCCTTGTTTTAACTCTAATTTAATAAAACATAAAATATTATTTATCTCCACGCGGTCTATAATTTAAACTTTATTGTTGTCAACATTCGATAAAGAAATACCTTGTTATGGCCTAGGCCGATAAAAATTTTTATGAGGCAAGTAATTAGTTCGATTTTTTCTCGCTAGGGGTATTGTTTTGACAAATTAATCCTTTTCTAAGAAATTAACGTACTAAACTGGTTTAATTTATTTATAATAAGCACTAATTTGTTTGTTTTACTGTTATAACATTTTAATGTTTAATATTTTTCATTAAATTATTGTAAAATTAAATATGAATAATAAGACAAAAAGTGAGGTTAGGACATTGCAATTTGACGTTTCACAGTTGTGTTTTCTTTTTCTACGATTTAAATTATCTTTAAATTTTAATTTGCTTTAAGTTTTCAGTAAAATTAAATGTTAAACACAGCGTAAACATTCCAAACTACCTATTTTTTTAATAAAAATGCAAACAAATTGAAATTAGATACCTATTTATTAAACAATTAATTGAATTCAATGTAATAGCAAGAGGGTAAGTAAACCATTTTCTTACAAAAATCCATTTCTACTTAAATCATGGAGTTAGGTATTGTCAAACTATTACTGCTTCTAAAAGGAATAATAATTATTGTACATTTAATGTAATCTTTAGCTAATAAATAAATGAGATTAAAAAAAGTGAGGTTAGGGCGCTTTCATGTTGAATTAAATTGACCTATATAAAGTGCTTTGAAGATAAAATGTTGTATGCCATTCGGCCAAGAAGTGTCTTTTTGTGCTTCGCTCAATTGTAGGCCTCCGCTACGCGTCGGCCTTCAAACTTTGAGCTTAGCACAAAAAGCCTTACTTCTTAACCTAATGACATAAATAACTATTTCATAACTGAGCACAAATGTGCATTATAATTTAGTAAATATTCTGTTTATTTATTTATTTAATTCATTAAATTATAATAACATTTTATGTAATTATACCTACATGAATTAATTAATTTTAATGTGTGCATTAATTTTTTAAATGGGAGCATCGAATATAAAAATATAACAGTTTTGAACTATTAAATGTAAACAAACCGGTCATGTTCTAGCTGAGTTTACAATATAACTGTCTATCAACAAACTCTAGGTGCTTTCCAAATAATTCTATATCTAAACTTAAATCTACAACAAAAATATAAAATAAATGTTACTTACCACCCTGACATTTCCGCACTTGCGTGGCCGTGCCGTAACCGATAGCGACCACCAAAAGAACAAAAGCGGGTGTTAAATTCATTTTCGAAAACCAACAGAAAAGATAAAACACCTTTATTATTAACAGCACAGACGGTTCTCCGGTAAAGGCCGGACTAACTAGTATCGTTAAACGAATACTCTCTCTTTAAGAATGTTTTAAGACCACCTTGTCGGTCAGTGCGCGGACAAAGTACGACTAGTAAAATCATACGACATGTTATTTACATTCATGATGTAGCGCCTTTTTATTTATTTATTTATTTATTCCACCTTGCTAATACATACTAGGAAGTCGGCTTTGTTTTCGAGATGTCCGGATCTGCACTATTGTGTTTCTTGGTGATTAAGTTTTATAAACGTCATGAGAATTGAAATTAGCGAATAAGCATTACTTTTGTGTTTTGTATTTAAGTAATGTAATTTGTATATAAAGTACATTTTCATGTTCATTTTATAATACATTTTTTATGGTAATAAGTAATGCAATTTATTTTATACATATGGTTTTAATAAAGTTGTGACAATATTCTAATTCCAAAATAAGTTAAGTTTGTTTTGGTATGAAATTTTTTTTAAATAGGTAAAATTCCATTTATAAATAAATTTCTTAGAAAAAAATATTAAAAAGCTTTGTATTTTCATAAAATAAATTAATTTAAAATAAATACATAGTTATTTATGTAGTTAGGTTAAGAAGTAAGCCTTTTTTGCTGAACTTGATTGTGATCAAGAAAATTTAAAAAGGCTCAAGGCAATTGAAACTTTTAAAATTATTATGAAACTCTTTCCCAATGTTGGCATTGCATAAAATATTATGATGTTACAAACTATTTAACAGACTAGAAAGATACTAAGAGATAAAGGGTGGGCCATGTTTATGTTGAATTATAAAATAGCAATGAGAACAAGAAAAGCTGATTTTTTTTTTCAACGAATTTTGCTTTATTTGATACAATGTTTCTTCCGATTAAGTATGGAAAATGATTTTATTAAAGTGGCCACCTCAGCTGGCTCGGTAGTAGCCCATCCTGGAACACCAATTTTCGAGCACTTTGTCAAAAGTTTACTGCTCTATTTAGGCAATTTGAGCTTGAATGTTTTGTTTTAAATGGTGAATAGGCTTTGTTACGACGACGTGTGGATTTTCCGTGGCCCAAATCCTACAGTTTTGCTTGTTGACATAACCTCCGAGGTAAAAATGCGCCTCATCCGAAAAGATGATTTTTCTTGCAAAATTAGGGTCATCGTTCAACTGGTTTAAAGTCCACTCAGCAAAGCGAACACGTTGTGCATGGTCAACTTGCTTTAACTCCTGAACAAGCTGGACTTTGTACGCAAACATACCGAGGTCTTTGTGCAGAATCATCCTCAGAGTGGTACGGGAAAAGCCGAGTTGTTGACATCTGCGCCGAGTTGATGTTGACGCGTTCATGCGTACATTTTCGGCCACAGCAGCGATTGCTTCAGGTGTACGTCTAGGACGAGCATGCGAAATGTTTTATGTACACCAGCATTCCATTTCTGCGCAATTTTTTGATCAAATTTGTAATACTTTGGTTTGACGGCGCCTCATTTCTTCCAAACGCAATTTTCTTGCCGTCTCACAGTGCAACGAGTAAATGGGAAATCGGGACAAAAATCATATCTCCTATATTTTTGTTGATATCAATGCCATTTATTTTTTTATTTTAACAGCCCATATTATTGCACAAAAGGCACATGTATTAACTTACAATCTTGTTTGTTTCAGGTAAAGATATAGTTACATTTATTTCTTGATTTTGATAGTTTGATACTAAATATTTAAGAATTAATTTTAAACATACTGTATAACGTAAAATCAAAATTGTTAATTCAATAAGGTAGCTACTGGACAATCTTAGTAGTATTCTTGAGTTTGGCGCTACAGGGTGTTTATAATTATTTAATAAATGAAAACAATCCGTGCTTAATAATAAGTAAAATCATTCTAAATAGTCACTGCTGGAATACAAAGAAATATTGCCTAAATTTAAACCTGTAACCCCACTTGAAGCGCAGTATCTAAATTATCAAGTAAGTAAGTAGTTTTCAATACCGATATAATCAATTTTACGTCTATTATTGCTCTTTCTAAAAGAAAATAAAAGAGGTAGGTAACTCACCAAAATCTGTCAGAAACCGATCACGATTTCTTTGAGATTTTTGAAACTTTTGGTCTATTTTAAAGCAAAAAAAGTGTGCAATGTCATGAAGCCTTTTAACAACTTCATTTGGAAGACCATCTGTTTTAAAATAAGTCAAAAGAGTATAAAAGATCCTCTCTTCTACTTGAGACTTTTCGCTGGATATCCATATCTCAACAAGATGGATATATTTGATTGACGGAAATGTGTCTAAAATTAAAAAAATCATGTACTTGCGCAAAGCGGCGCAAAAAAAGTTGCTTAGTGTCATCAAGTACAGACCTTACGAAAATATAATTTGATAAATTTAGAAGGGTCAATTTGGGTCTTTTAGAGAAAACGCTTATTAAAATTAAACAACTACTATTTTTGATGAAACATTTTTGAATAATTATTTTGGGCCTAAATTAATTATTTTAATCATTTTTTATATTACATATATGTATATATGTATATATAAACAGTACTTACCACCAAGAAAATTTGTCATTTTAATATTCTTTAACAAAATAAACACTTCGCCGACTACGTACTTCACAAAGGATACAACTTTTACACCTATTTATTTTATTTATTAAAATACTGTAGAATATGAAGATGTTTTTTTTCTCGCCGGTAAAAAATAAGAATGTGGCATATTGTTTTGATACAACCGAATGTTTATCTTTGCTGTAGTCAACAAATTTTAATTATCTATAACATACCTAAGTCCGATTTTTGTCCATTGGCCGACGCACTGTGCGTCTCTGCGATCACAGTCACATTCAAAGTAAGTTTTGAGTATTTCGAAACGTTGATCCAAATTTATTCGGTCCATATTTTGTAATCGGAAGGTAAAAACTAAACCACCAAGTTGAAAGCTTCATTAATAGCACGTGGTTTAAAATTCAACTTATAGATGGCCCACGCTTTATAAAACAAATAAAACACTTGCTCATGCCCCACTCCCTTATTAAGTATTATTGGTAGCACATTTGCACCAGTGCGCCCGCCTCGTGGGTTAACATAAAGTATACTTAACATAAAGTGTGGACCGGGATTAACATAAAATCCGGTTGATATTTGGTTAAAATTAACAAATTTTTTTTACTGTGTAATTAATACCCAAAAACTAGCTACGCCTAATATTGCCTAATAATAAAACAAAGTTTAAATCGTCATTATTTGTTTATTTTTAAAAGGTCGATGTAAAAAAATTTATGACACAAAGTCCCGAAAATTTACCCACCCCGTGTCACTGCTAAACATCTCTCAACGCCTTAAGGGTTACTACAAAGCCCGCAAAAACGGCTGCCAAGTTGGCAATAGTTTGGCGTCGTCATGGGGGCGAGTTCTTGTGTTCTCGGACCGCAAGGAAACTTAAGTCGACAAACTGTATTCGATCACCTCGCCATTGAACGGCCGCCTAAACTAATCGAAAACGGCGTCAGAGTTGGCGGTACAAGTCTTGGAGATTTCGAAAGGGTTGCTCGTCTTAATTGCATCTTATAGGCTCAAATTGAGCGTCACTTAATTCCTTTCCACGGCATTCTGCCGATAATTAATCTCCCCTCGATCAAATGGTGCACATAAAAGATACCTAATAAATAAAATTCGTGCCTAGAATACTAGATGAGATTCTTCTCTTCTTAGTAAACTATACTATAAGGAAAGTAGATTAATGGTTTTGCTAGGCAGTGGTAATTATTTTACTGCTTAGGGAATTGAATTTTGATCAATAAAAATGGGTGAATCTCACGAAATGGTGTTACCCCGTGATATTTAATAAAACTAAATGAGTTTGACCTACACTTTTATTGTGTTTTCATCTTTTATAATTAAGTAGATATTACAGCTCAGGTTTCAGATTTTTAACGGCAATTAATTATTTTTTACAATGTTTTAAAAGTCTAAAACCTATCATTCGTGACTGTTACTCTTTCTAGGTTAACCTATATGTTTTCAAATATCTGAGGTAGTAAAAGCATACTAAAAATGTCAGTTTACTAAGCAAATTAAACACATCCAAAGCAATCGAATCATTCGATAAAATATTATTAAAAATTAAAAGAAATAATTTTTATAACCATTTATGTAGGTGTTACAATAATTGATTCTATCCCCCGTGAATCTGTTTTTGCTTTAAATTGTATGCAACGGATGGCGCTTTAATAATTTTAAATAAGCAAAAACCTCTGTTTACGACATTATAGATGCATGTGATTCCTGAAGGCCAGTTACAATTTATATGCAGATGAGAGTGTTGCTGTTTTATGATTCAAAAGTTTAAGTTCATTAATTTGCTATTTAATAACCTATCCACCGTGAAGTGTAATATCTCAGTATATATTTTTTATAAATATTTTATGTATGTGGGTGGTCCCCTATAATGTCGCCCCCCTTTAACTTTTTTATTTTAAGTGTCATACAAAATTTATGTAAGTTATGTAGGTACTAAAAATACTTTTTTTTACGTATAAAGAAAATTGAAAAATTGATCAGTATACAGGGAATAACAAAAGGTTTATTTTTTTTTATCTATGGATCACCCTATATATGTATTTATTTTATATATTTAAATTATTTTTAAGATAATAAGTTAAAATAGTTTGTCTTTCTCTGTCTGAGTACGCCATTTTTACTTATTTAACAAGACATATTTACATAATGTCAATATAGTAATTTATTTTCAATAAAAATTTTGGTATAGGGGAAGGTGGGGGAATTTTGCGCGGTGGGTAATTTTACGCATAAACAATTCTTCCAGATATGAAGTAAATAATACATTTTTTGAATGTTGCAAACTTGGAAACGTTGCTTTGGGTATACGGGGACTAAAGTGTACCGCAATTAAGCTTGTAGCTTTTAGCTAGTGACCATAGTCACTAGCTAACTGTGATACATGTACGTTGATCTAAGAAATCCATGTCGTTTCCGCTACGAGTTAAGTTTAAATTTCTGTCCAATCGCTTAAATGTTTATAACAGAACTTTATATGATCTTTCCTCGTAATCTGGTGTATGTTTAAATTATTCAGGTTAACTTTTGGAAAGTTTTTTAGTATCAAAATATTTTTCTTGCAATGGGGGTAATTTTACGGTGAAAAATTGGGGTAATTTTGCGCTGCAAAATTTGGCCAATATGGGAGCCTTGGTATACAGGAGCCTAGATTGTTCAGCATAAACAGTTCCATTTGGGCACACGTGGAGAGTGGCGAAAAAAAAAACCCTAAAACTACATATGTGACAAATGCTGCAGGTAGACCCTCTTATTTCTAAGAACAAAAATTCTATTTTTAATATTTATTTTTGATTTTGTTTGTTTTGTTTGTTTCATAGAGAAAATAGTTTTGTTTTATTTTTATGTTTTAATATAATAATATTACATATACGTATAGAAATAAACGGTTAGAAATAGAAATAAACGGTTTATTTAGATACCTACAAATCTTTCTCTATACTTCGCAAATTTTCCCACTATGATGCGCAAAATTACCCTGATAGGTGGGTAATTTTGCACAAATGCATTATTTAAAAAAATTTAGTTTTTGCATACCAAACATTTTTTTTTATAAATTGTGCATTATATACACATAGTAAACATAGTAGACTATCGCTGGTAATAATTGCAAAATTTCACATTTAAACTTAACAAAGATACTAGAGATTTTCCCTACTGAGGCTTCTTGATTTCTAACAGATTAAAAAAACATTTCGAATGCGAATATTTCAGAAACGGTTGAATTTAGGTATATGGTTTGTTATATGAATTATGCTCAGAACTTTTCAAGGAATCAAAAAATAAATTCATATATAGGGTAATCCATTGAAAAAAAATAAACTTTTTGTTTTTCCCTGTATATTGATAAATTTTCCATTTTTTTTATACATAGAAAAAAAGTATTTTTTAGTACCTACATAACCACACTTTTAAATTTTTTGGGACCCTTAAAATAAAAAAGTTAAAGGGGGGCGACATTATAGGGGATCACAATTGTATTTTTTTTAAATATATAGGTGTCAAAAGATACAATAACTTATTTCAAATATACAAATGGATGTTTAAAAAAACATACTAAATCCTAATCTCCGTAAAGCTATCTTCCGTGAAGCTCTAATATCCAAAATGTATTTCTTAAAATTCTTGCATTAGTGCAGAACCACTTATGTTATGTTATTACTAGACCTGGTGGCTCCCCAAAAACCCCATTCTAGACTAACAGTGAAACAACCAAAAATAAAAAATAATCATTTTTACTTGGGGGACATCTAAAATAATGGTATGAAAGTAGAGCTCCCATATGTACTTTCCTGTTAGCTTCTTCGGATTATGTTGTTGTTTTACAATGAATACAGAGTTTTGCGGTAGGCTACTGCCAGTAGCTATAGCTACCAAGTAATTGAGCTATTAACTTAGCTTAAATAAGTTATTAGCTACCAAAAAAGTAGCTAATTTTTTTTATTTAAAGTAGGTAGCTTTTAATATTTTTTGCCGTGTATTCATAAGCTACTTTGAAATGTAAATGGTTATTAAAACGAGCTACTTTTAGTGGCTTAAGCTACTTTTGTTAGTTAAAGTTATTTTATTGGTTTTAAGCAATAAGTATTTTTCCAGAAAAATGTTGTCCTGTCTAGTTTTAATTTGTCTTATTCTAATCGCATTTAATGCCATAACTTGTTTCTTTTTTAAAAATTTATTTTTTTAACCTTGATTACAATCTTGATTCCAGATTCGCACAAAGGCCAAGGGTGTCCACTGTTTTGCTTATTTTAATTTTATTAAAATAATTAAAATTTATAATATTTTTAAATTATTTACTTGTTTATACTTGACCCAATTAATTATACTAATTATTAATAATATTATGTATAATCACAAGTCACAATGATTTTATTTTTATTTAACTTACGTAAGTTTATTTATGTATAATCACAAGTCACAATGATTTTATTTTTATTTAACTTACGTAAGTTTACTTAAAATCAAAATCGATTGCTTGATAAAAATAAAAACGCTACTAACTGCGTACACAATTAAAAGATAAATAATTATAGAACAAATCTTGATACTCAATTACTAATAATAATTAAATTTAATAACAATAGAGGGTCTAGAAACATTTACACCAGGAAATATTCGATTTGGAAAATGATCTTTTTTTGTATGTGCAAGGAAACTATTCAGTAGGTATGCCAATTGTGTACGTAAACTAATGTATTTTTGATGTAAGCGTGTTGAGAAATTTCGTTAGTTTCAATAGACATAAATTGCCTCAGAGCATTTGGCGCCCTGTGCAATTATGTATATGTGTATATCGCATATTGGTATTTTGTATGCTTACCTTCATACAAGGTGTCTATTTTAAAACGAGCAATGCTCTATAAGTCTGGACCTAAAAAATATATCAACAATTTTTGAAAACCGTTTTTATGAAATGTGGGGGAATCAGTATGACCACTAAAATGACCTTCATTAGGCGAAACCTGGGGCTCATTTGAAAAGTTTTTGAATATTGCTACTTAACATTACCAAAAAAATAGTTTTTAATAGTTTAATTTTTGAAAAATACTCAATATAATTTATATAAGCGGCGGCTCGTCGTATAAAGCAACTGAGGCCGGGCCTCACATGTTAAAATTATAATATAATTTGCAAATTTCGATACATTACTTATTTAAATATAAAACGTTTTAAAACTAATTTCCAGTCATTAAAAGTATCAAAATATAGAATAACCATTAAAGTTTAAAATATTTCCTTTAAATTTAGCGCGCACCCCTTCCAACTTTAATTCTAAACGCTTAAATCATTGCCCGACCGCATAATAGGGAAATAGTAATCCCATAAATTTGCGCTTCATATACGTCACACATTGCCGATATATGCACGGTGTCGCCGGAACCCCCGCAAGGCGGGGTTAATACGCGAATTTTTGTAGACATTGAGGCCCACAAAGTTGGGCTTGTACCACAGTATATGGAAGACAGCAGAGTCAGTCCCGAGATCTGTGCGGCTCGCTTATCAGCCGTTGTAAAAGACTGGGCGGGCGTGGAATGTTTTAGTAAACAAAGCTTATTAATTAGATCTATGCGTGTTTATAGTTTCTTATTTCTGTTTAGTCTTTGCCTTAGCTTTAAAATGGAAAGTTGTGATAAAAATGCAAGCGTAAAATACATTATTGTGTTGTAAATTCATGTAAAAAATAATTCAAATAATTATAAAAGATCATTTTTATATTAATAAATTATAATATTAACACACAAATACCACAGTAAAAATCACAAAAAATATAAATAAAAATATTCTTTTTTTTTATAGTCGTTGAGTTTCATATACCTACTGTGCTGTACATTATTATTTTGTTGTTGTGCGGTTGTGCCTTTATTAATCTAAAAATAATTATTGTAAGATAGGTAAAAATGAGCAGTACCTCTTGGGTAATGTGGAAACCTGCTGAAGGAATAAATAAAAATCCCACCTCGTCCCGCACTTTTTGTATTATTTTAGCTAAATTTTGAAAATTCTTCTCGTGAAAGAACATATTTTTAAATAATATATTTTTATTATTTAGATTCTGAAGTGCTCCAAAAACGCGAGACTGAAAATTTCAAAAAAAAAATTGCCTGCGGTGCCATATAGCGGTTTATGGGCCTCACCTTCATGAATGGTCACGAGCCGCCACTGATTTATATAATTAGTTATTCCAATTTCTCGTTATAAATATTAAATTAAACCATTTTGTTTTCGTAAAAACTGGAGAATACACAATAATTTATGCATAAGTATAATAAATTCAAAAAGCATAAATAAACAAATTGTTCAACAATAATCAAACTTTTTTAGTTTATTATACTTTTGTTAAAATTATTTTATCTGTTCTCCAGTTTTTTACGACAACAAAATGGTTTAATTTGATTTTTATAACGAAAAATTTGAATAAATAATTATAAAAATTATTAAGCGAATTTTTAAATTAAACTATTAAATATTATTATTACTATTGACATAGTATATATGTTTAATGATAAATTTATAACCTAAAGGAGTAAATCACAAATTTTAAATATTTAAATATTATTCATAATTAAAGTTTTAATTGGATTGCATTTAATACGCTATATTTGCATACTTCTAATAAAACAACATAGATATTATAGAATATTAAATTTACATACCTGTATAATCATATTGCGATTGTTGTATATAAAATTTGGTTCTTTAAAATTTTTAAATTTTTGATATTTTTTAATTTAATGATAAATTAAGACACTAAATAGTAAATATTAAAAAAAATAAAAATGTTTGTTTTAAGCAAAAATATGTTATACGAAATTAAGTAATAAAGGTTTTCGCAGAAAGATATCACTTGCAATGTTGTATCAATATACGAGTACACAGGGTGTCGGATTTTAATGGGGAAAATTTATTAGTCAATATAACTCGCAAAAATAAGATGAAAAGTTGCATAAAGCTTTGTTTTCGAGATACAGGGTGTTAAAGTTAATAAAAAAAGTATGGTCCCGCCACTGATTTTTTATGAGTTTGATATTATAATTAGATTAGGCAATTAAAATACAACTCTTTATCTGTTGCATTTATTCTCTATTTTGTTTATTATAATAATTGTTAATTTATTTAACCAGAGGCAAGCGAATTAACAAATATTATTTTTTCTTGAAAATAAAGGAAGATATATGAAAAATACAGGTTACAAAAATGTTTTATTTCATTTAATTAGGAACTTTATCCATTACTAAAAACGTAAAAAGTTTTATTAAATTCGGACAAGGATTTTTTTAAATTTTTGAAAAATAAATATTTTTTTAAAAGCTTCACCAGGGTGTATCTTGAAAACAGCTTTAAACATACAAAGTTATATAAACTTTTCTTTTGCGAGTTCCATCGACTACTAAATTTTTCCGATTAAAATCTGAGACACCCTGCATACAGGGTCTTCTTACTTAAAATGGGCAACGTTACTTGTAGACCTCATCGAGACTAACACTTTTCCCAAATAAATATTTCACATATATATTTTGTTTATTACAAACAATACCAAAATAACAAAATTAATATTTTATTATACCTGCGACGAATATATTATTATTAAACAAGAAAAAACAACTGTAGATAGATAAAAGTAAAATTTCAATTTTGTTATTTGGTCAATTCTCATATAACTTGTTCCGATGCTGTATCCACTTATTTTTGTGAAAACTAATTCTCGCTCAGGGTTTTTTTTAGTGTAATAAGCATGTAGCATTTCAAGGTATACCCATTCCCATTCCCATTATAATGGGAACTTAAATTATGACAACCCTAATCTATTAATTTTTTCCTAAAATGCAGGCTTTATGTTGCAAATGTCACGTAAGTTACCGGTCACCAACTGCAATATCCTAACATCGATGAATATTTCAACAAAATGGTAAATTTCAACAATCGTAAATTAAAATAAATCGGCAGTAAAGTTCTACTTTACTGCCGATTTCGGATAAAATAATTTTTCGTCAATCTTAAGTCTATTTTTAGTTAATCAAGCACTAACATTAGTTGTTTCAACAGCCATTTTGTTAAAATATTCATCAATGTTCGGATATTGCAGTTGGTGACCGGTAACTTACGTGACATTTGCAACATAAAGCCTACATTTTAGGAAAAAATTAATAGATTAGGGTTGTCATAATTTAAGTTCCCATTACCTTAAAATGCTACATGCTCATTACACTAAAAAAACCTTGAGCGAGAATTAGTTTTCACAAAAATAAGTGGATACAGCATCGAAACAAGTTATATGAGAATTTACCATTTTTGTAATAAATGACAAATTTGTTTACTTAAAGTATTAATTAATTTTGTTATTTTTGTATTATTTTTAATAAATGTATATACTTTGATTATTACCAAACAAACTAATTTGAATAATAAGGAACCACTTTGTCACTGGTTTACAAAATTTATAAAAGCAATTTTAAAACTTGAACTTTATTTTTGTATTATTTTTAATAAACGTATATACTTTGATTATTACCAAACAAACTAATTTGAATAATAAGGAACCACTTTGTCACTGGTTTACAAAATTTATAAAAACAATGTTAAAACATGAACTTTAAAAGTAATGACCAAAATAAACCATGCTTGCATTTTTTACCTGTGCACTAATTTTTATTTTACATTTTCTATTTTTTAATATTTACTTTTTAGTTTCCCAATTTATAATTAAATTTCAAAAATATCGTTAATGTTCTTAAAACTGTTTTTAAACCAGCAGACTTTCTTTTCTTCTGCAGCAGCGAAGTTGTTTATTTATTTGCACCACGGCTATAATTATTTATCAATCAATGCAATATTTTCAGAAAAACTTCCTTATGTTATAAGACACAACTTATGTGTCATAAGCCTATAGGCTATATATGTATAAAAAACACTTTTTACTCGAATGTTACGAGAGCATGATGGATAATAATAATTAATTTATTATAAGTTTTTTATTATAAATGATTAATTTTTATATGGATGGCATCATTAAAGACTAAGGAAGTTTGTGTTAAAATTGTATTCGCTACTTAAGTTGCATAAAAAAATATTTTCTTAATTAAAAAATTTTTTGTTTTTATTTTTTTATATCAGAAAATAATTTATCATGTAAAATTAATAAAATTTAATTTTAGTTCTGCGCACGGTGACTTCCATTATTGTGCCTACTGTCCGAACTGCTTTTCCGGGTCTCGAATTATGGAAAGTCCATAGACTAGATACAACTGGACGTATATAAAAATGAATGAGTCAAAAAAGACTAATTGTCAAAGCGAAAAAACAGCCACTAGTAATTCTCTTCAACAGCAATTTGTATCCTGGACATTTAATAGTCAATTCCTATAAAAAAAATTCCGCTGAATCCAAAATGTCGTCAAAATTTATAAAAGTGGAATATTTTTTGAGATGTAGTCAATTTTTTAGATAATACAGATAAATATCCGGGATACTAATTGCTGTACGCTACAGTTACTAGTAACTGATTTTTCACTTTGAAAACTAGTCATTTTTGACTAATTCATTTTTAGAGAGTAACGTCCAATGTTTTGCTTCGCTTTCCTTTCCTGCATCATTATAAGGTCGAAAATCGCGTTTTGTTTTCGTTACAAAGGTCCAAAATCTCGTGGATGTTTGTGCCAGTTTGTGCGACCTAACTATAGTTTCGTCAAAAAACACAAATAGCTAAACTAGTTTAGTAGATTTTTTTTATTTTCGCTTTGACTAATAAAACTGAAATAATGTTGTCTTTAGAGCAAATAATTTATCTAATTCAATGTATTGGGAATGAAGAGCTCTGTTATCGCGTTGGTTAATTAGTAAATTTCGTGAAAAATATCCAGAAATTGCAGTTTTTATGTAGCCATTACAACTTGGCTTTGGCAAATCATACCTTAAAAAAGCATAGCTAAATTATTCCGTTTAAACCACACTTAAGGCAAACTTTGAAGAAGGTGATGAATACAAATGTTTATATTTTTTTGGCCTCCAAAAAGTCCAGACTTAGTTAACTATAATGGCTTTTTTATAAGGACGTGTAAAACAAATAGTTTATGCAGATCCACAGTGTGAATTTGCAGGAATATGTGCAAATGAAATAACTTCCTGTAGGTACACCATAGATAATTCGTTATACATATTAGACACAAAAAGAACTTAATTAGATTTAATTAAATAATGAGCTTTTTATCAATTAATTAACTTTAAAATAATGTTTGTATTTAGCGATATTTCAATACTCACATAAATCTACTAAGTATTACCTATATATTAGGATTTCATAAGACAAACTGAGAAAAAACTGAACATACTTTTAAATTTATTACTTCCTTTAAATTCCATTAAAACTTCATTACTTTTAAAGCGACTAAATAATCATAATGCTTTAAAAACTTTCCTAGTTATTTACAACAGGTCATATACTTACCACCATAGAAATAACACAGTGTTATTTCTATGCTTACCACACAGTGTGGTAAGTATATGCAACAGGTTGTCGACAGCGACATCTGCTATACGCTTTCCAAATTATATTTAAGTTTGTATGTGACACGTAAGGTTTCTTTATATAGGTGGATAAAAATTTAAGATAACTGTAAATTTTGTAGAATTGTTGGTATTATTGAAAGTAGATGGTATTTAAATGTTTAAAAATAAAACAGAAATATGTATTTATAAAAAAATTTAAAATTCTGAAAATAAAATTTAAAAGGTTTGACAATAAAATAAGAAAATTGCAAATGGTTTTATTTATTTATGATTTATACAGGAAAATTAGTTCATATCAAAAATTCGTCTTATTACTACACAGTAAAAAAAAATATTTGTTAATTTTAACCAAATATTAACCAAAATCTAACAAAATCCCATGTAAATAATTCATATTGTATCTGTAATTTTAAAAGAGGACCTTTTTGTAGACCAGTAAAAAAAGTATTTGTTGGAAATTGGGAACTTTGATAAGAAATGTTGCTTTATTAATCAATTTGCTAAACAAAAAAATTAACACATACCTACATAAATGAACACAAAAATAACACTCCATTCTCATCAAATTATAAAGAAATTTTGTACAATATAATTTATCAGTACTACTACAACACTTACTTATGTATTTTGTTACTTTAACCCACTTCACTGTATACCCTATATTCAGTTTGAAAACCAGTAATGGCTTTTTTTAGGATACTTCGCACTTCGCACACTCTTTAAAAAGGTATAAGGAATACGAATAACAATACACTGTTTAAAATATCTGTGGTGTAAAAAGTAATCTTAAAATGGTGTCAAAATCCAACACCAAGTGGTGTTAATATAACACCATGAATTATGGTTGAAAATGTGTACCGATCGCGGCAAAGGCGGTGTGGATCACGTGATGTTCTTAAATCTCGCCTCTGTTGACTTACATGAAGAATATATAAACTCAGGTGGTTCTTTGCTTTGGTGTGACACTACAAGTTGTTCGATACTAAAGAGACCTTAAATAGGTGGAAACAGCTGTCAATACTTGAAGTATTTTAAGTTAGTGGAACGCACTAAAAACATTATCTCTAGCGAGTTGAAGGTTCCATTTTCTGGAATAATACCACTGGTAATATACTAGTAATGCGTCAAGGAACTTCCTGTTTCCTTTTTTTCCCTTTTTTCTGTGTAGTATGATTTAATTTGACCACAAACACATAATATTTAACACTGGAAAGGAGTTCAATTTACACCAGGTAAAATTTATTTTAATACTGTGTGAAAGTTAAATTAACACCATTTTAGTATTTGAATTTACACCGGCCAACGAACCATATTTAACACATTTTGGTTTGTATCGATATAGACCATGTATGGTGTTAATTTGGTGTTAAAATGGTCATGAAATTTTGAACAGTGTAATAACAGATTTTTGTTAATAAATTATAAACACTCTGGACAGTTGTTCCTTTTTCTATGGTTGTTACGAATACGTTACGAAAAAGTAAGCAGAAACATAAGTTGCAGACGCTGAAGTCAGTTAAACTTGTTGATGCGTATTGTCAGTGGGAAATGTTTTGATTGACTTCCTGAAATCACCTGTACTTTTTCAACCAAATAATTTGTTAAACATTACCAAAATAATCTGTTAGGTACCTTTGAAATTAACAAAATGCTTACAAAATTGCATATTACCTTTACAAGTAAAATATTTTCGTTTGTTAAAATAATTATAAACTTTGGTTTTCTACAAAAATGTTAAAATTTTATAAAATAAAATTAACAAACTACAAACCCATGTTGGCAAATCTTATTTTTATAACAGTGTAGAAAAGACGATTTCCTTTATTCGAAAAAAAATTGCCTGATGATCTCTAAATTTCGACCCATTTAGCATATCTTAGCAGGCCTTGAACACACGGTCTTAAATCGCCTCGCCTACGCAAGCATGCTAGATCCGCCACTGGATTACCTACATATATTAAATAAATTAATACTAAATATATTTTTATTAATGTTATTTTTATTTGGATTTAACCAAAGATTAATAAGTGATTTTATACAAAATAGGTCATTTCTATCGTTTTAAGCCATTTTATCTAATCAAATTAAAATAATATTTTTATTTTATTTTTAAATAGGCAATACTAATCGAACTCCACATTGGTAAAGTAATAGTGTTTTTGGTCATGATGTAATGTTGCAACCGACTAACAGCTCCTGAACAACCTGTAAATTATAATAATAAATAATATTTTAGCCGGAGATTCACTGTTAATTAATTAATAAATTATTTTTTTATAAATTGGATTAAAACTGTATTTTTTTTAACGTACAATAATTTTCATATTTCATTAGTCTATACTGAAAGACTTCATATTATTTTTAGTTCAAAGATCAAATTAATATTAAATTTCATATTTAAATAAGGCTTTTTAGATGTTTGTCATCATGTCAGGTAAACCTAACCTAAAAATGAACTTAAGAAATTATTTAATTAAATGCTTACAAAAATAGGGTATAAAACCAGGCGAAGAAAGCTTATTAATTGCCTTGGCTATCGCCTCGGCAGTGCAATATGTGCTTTCTCCGCCTAGTCTATAAATAAACTATTTTTTGTCAAATAATATTTTTCCCGGCGCATTCGCCATTTTTTTTTAATATTTCTTACTAATTAATTTAAATATTTGTCTAGAGCGACATCTATACAAAAATAGAGTAACCTGTGAATCTGTTTTACCGGCTTTCAAATTGTCAACTTTTTTTCTGTTAAAATAAAAATGTATCTCTTAAAATGAACCAACAACTGTTTACATTGAAAGTGAAGAGGATGTTTATGGGTACACTACCAGAAATTTGTAATGCTTTAACGGCAAATGCAAGTGTACCGCCGGCGGAATCAAAAGGTCAGTACAAACCTTCCGAAGATTGGCGTAAAGAAACTGTTTAATAATTTGGTATTTTTGTATTGAGATAATAAAGTAATTTTCACATTTACTAATAAAAATAAAAATAAAAACATGTTGCTGTCCATGACTAAAAGTCCATAAAGTCACATATAGAATTTCAAAGGCGTTATTGAGATACAAGTCACAAGTATCACAATACAACAAAACAAAACAACACATCGCTAACAGTTCTAAAGCCGGGTCTACAATTGTCGCAGGGGTCCGATCGCAGAACATAAGCTTGCGCAAAGCACCCCGGGACGTGACGATGGAGCAAGGTTCTTTTGTCAGCTGGGTGCTTTTCGCAAGCTTATGTTCTGCGATCGGACCCCTGCGACAATTGTAGACCCAGCTTAAATGAAGGTTAAAAAAATTGCTAACATTTTAAAATGAAAGTCCCTAATACACTAATAGATGCTTCTGAAATGCTCTTACACAGTAAAAAAATATTTGTTAATTTTAACCAAATATCAACCAGATTTTATGTTAATCCAGGTCTACATAACTTTATGTTAACTTTACAACCAACTATAATCTATTAACTAATTAAATAAGTAGTTTGTAATTATAACAAATATTTTTTAGATTTATCAACAAAACCCTACGTTAATAATTCAACCATAATTCTTGTAATTTTAAAAAGGTACCTTATTTTTACAAACCTTTTTGTAGACCCAGTAACGAATGTATTTATTGAAAATGGAGAACTTAAATAAAAATAATTTTGATACAAATTTTTACTTCATTAATCAATTTCCTAAACAAAAAAATTAACCCATATCTACATAAATGAACACAAAAATAACATACAATTAAATAACACACCATTATGAAATCATCAATTATAAAGAAATTTGGTACAATATAATTATCGGGGGTAATTACACAAGTGCTTAAAAATTATCGATAATTTTGCTTGAAAGCATATTGCCTAAAAATGCATGAGTTCATTTTCATATTTTGGAAAGAGCCCGACACCGAAGGTGGATGGCTCTTTCCTCAAAATATAAAAATATCTGATTATTTTTATCCACGAGTGTAATTTGTTTAGATAATTACACGAATAAACTATAGTTTATTATTATTATAAAAATATAATTATTATTATTATTATTTATAATTATAATTAAATCAAAGAATAACATTTTCAAATATTTTAACACTATTTTTCACATTTTCAGTAATTGAATCAAATGATTCTTTACCAAAACGTGACATTTTAAATAACTGTCACATTAAAATAAAAACTGACGTTATTTTTAATTAATTGCCATGGATACGTAGATACAATGGAATTATCGATTCCTAGTAGACAATTATCGGGGGTAATTACACAAGTGCTTAAAAATTATCGATAATTTTGCTTGAAAGCATATTGCCTAAAAAATGCATGAGTTCATTTTCATATTTTGGAAAGAGCCCGACACCGAAGGTGGAGGGCTCTTTCCTCAAAATATTAAAATGACCGAATGCATTTTTTAAAAGGCAATATGCTTGAATGCAAAATTATCTGATTATTTTTATGCACGAGTGTTATTTGTTTAGATAATTACACGAATAAACTAATTAAATCAAAGAATAACATTTTCAAATATTATATATAATTATAACACTATTTTTCACATTTTCACTAATTGATTCAAATGATTCTTTACCAAAACATGACATTTTAAATAACTGTCACATTAAAATAAAAACTGACGTTATTTTTATTAATTGCCATGGATACGTGGATACAATGGAATTATCGATTCCTAGTAGACAATTATCGCTGTAATCAAGCGATAATTGTCTTGTAGGCATATATAAGAGGGTAATTATCGCGATAATTGTCTTGTAGGCATATGGGTAATTATCAGTACTACAACAACATTTACTGATGTATTTCTTAACTTCAATGTATCTCCAAATTTCAGTTTGAAAACCAGTGATGGCATCTTTTTTCGTTAAATAGGTATAAGGAATCGGAATAACAATAATAACAGTGTAATGTACACTATGTATTTTTGTAACCCGATTCTTTAATTATACTGAAATACTTATTTTGGCATATTCGTAATCGTCTAGATAATTAACTTACTTTATAAAAATTAGGACTCTACGTTGTGTATTTACTTACATTGATAATAACGCTATTTTGAAATTGGTCAGGTTTAATAAAACACAAGTATTTAATTTGGAACCCCTGATTTAATTTAAGCAAAGACAAAGGGGTGGCCCGTTGAGTCAAAGCACAGGGAAACGGGACCATAAAAACCCTGGCGACTTACACAGTTCAAATAAAAATAAAATACAAAACAAAACATAGTTATATGTAGGGATGGGATTTTAGTTATTTTACCTTATTTCAACCGATGTAACTATTTGAAAACCAATATTTCCAAAATGTGTTTTAAAAGATTTTCTTTTATATGAACCTAACTTGGTTTCACCTTTTTTACCTTTTTTGGAGGTTTTTGCTTTAAACTACCTTTTTTATACTTTTGGTACCTATTTTTTAACTTATTTTAACCTTTTTTACCTTTTTTGGAGGTTTTTGCTTTAAAGTACCTTTTTATACTTTTGTTACATATTTTTTAATTTGTCAGTTTATTTTCATATATTTTTTACCTATTATTACGTATTTTTACTTATTTTATTATTTTGTGTTCTTTTTAAATTTTGCGCCAATATTTTATCCAGGGCGTGCAACTCAACGGTATAGAGTTTTTTCTTTTGGTCACAGACTGTAACAGTAACTTTCTTTACAGTTACCTTCTTTGTAGTGAGCTTATGTTCTGTCATAGAACTTCTGTGTAGTGAGTGTCACTCAGTGAAGCACAGTTTATTGCATAGAAATAGTTTATTGTGGGTATGTTCTGTGTTTGGGTATGCGGCTAAACAAAATTATAAACGAAACGTGAACTTTTGATGTTTTTTTTTTACCTAAAATGCTTTTTTTTTAACCTAAAATGCTTTTTTTAGTACCTTTTTAGTTACCTATTTTTCAGTTTTTAGTACCTAAATATCCCATCCCTAGTTATATGGGTCATAATCACAAGAATACAGTATAAATAATAAGTGAATAAAATAACATAAAAAGCAGATAAACATATTTCATATAATTTGGGTGTTTTTTATCAATATTCAAAACATTTTGTACTCAGGTAAAATAGTTATAATAGAGATCATTTTATGACGGAGTGTTGTAAATTTGTTTACCTTACCACGCATCTTCGAACTATTGAACGAGGATACGATTTTATTTACTACAGCAATGACATATTTCTGATAGAGAGAATTCATATGCTTTTAAAAGGGGGGAACATGGAAAAATCTAGTGCAGATATTTAACCGTAGCCAATAACCACACTATGGAACAATTGCATACTCTTCGAAGTGATATAACAGCTATGGTGGTCCTATCTCACTAAAGTGTCGCTATATCACAATATGTTCAAATATTCTTACAAAATCAATGCCCAGAACAAGACAAAAGTATTGCGAAAATATAGAAACAATTCTGCACACAGAGTTTATATAGGTAATAACATAAAAACACTATTTTTCTTCTAAGGATAAATCCTTTTGAAATAATGCTAATATACCACCCATGTTCAAATATTCATGTATGAGCACTCTCCAAACGAAAACACAAGTACAAATACAGACACAAATAAAATATTAAAATTTAAGATAAATGTAATTCAGTGTATATGATGAACGCGAAACATAAAGATTGAAACTCAGTGTATGCGCGATCCCAAGATATTAAACCAAAATAATGAAATAGTGATACAATAAAAATTATTACCAAAAATCACTCGCTATTTACACATATTAAAATGATTAGGACCCAATAAACTAGCAATGATAAAAGTCATAGACCAAAATGCAAATTAAATAATATTGTCAAAAATATAAGCAAAAATGTATTAAGAAAACCCAAAACGAGGAGTTGTTTATCATAACTAGCAATTTGCTAGTAGCAAATATTACAATTTATAAAAGTGTAGATACATACCTAATTATAGCCGAAAATTGGTAACAATCACAAAAACTATATATAATAAGCTATATTATAATATATTTCACAAACTGTTTAACAGGAGTATCTCGAAGGGCGAGCAAAAACCCTCTGTGTCTATTATATTTTCTAATCTAGCTTTTAAACTCTATGCCACTTAAGCAAGAATGTGTAACATAAACAAATCACCCTAATATTTCTACGATCAGATATAAAAAAGTAAAATTTTAAAACTCTATAGGATTTTAAAACATAAAATAACTTAAAACTATAATATTATTTTTAGTGGATTATTTAAATTTTCCTTGGTTAAAATAGAGCCAAATTTGAATTTAAAAGTTTATGTACCACAGGACCCTTACAACAGATTTCAGAATATATTATAAACACTCTGGACAGTTGTTACGAACATGTTAAGTATTAGAATAAAATAAGCAGAAACATAAGTTGTATACGCTGAAGTCAGCTGAACTTGTTGATGCGTATTTTCAGAGGGAAATGTTTTAATTGACTGACTGAAATTACGTGTACTTTTTTAACGAAATAATTTGTTAAAAATCAACAACATAATCTGTAACCTTTGAAATTAACAAAATGCTTACAAAATTGCATATTACCTTTACAGAACTTTCGGTGAAATATTTTCATTTGTTAAAATAATTACAAACCCTGGTTTTATACAAAAATTATGTTAAAATATTACAAAATAAAATTAACAAACCACAAACTCATGTTAACAAATCAGATTTTTATAACAATGTATCAAAAGAGACAAAAAAAATTCTGAACACCACTCTCTAGGTAGTAATACAAAAGACTTCAATGAAGTTTTACAAACTGGTTATTACTTACTTTTAGTCCTTAGTCCATATTTTTATGTAAATCTATTATATTTAAATTTTATTCAATTCAGAAAAAAATTGCAAAAAATTAAACTGTAATTTTACGTTTTTGGTAATCCTGGGCCGCTGATCGGCATAGTTCTGTTGGTAAAAGGCATAAGGGGATAAGTCAAAAACAGCAATTTTTCAGTAGAGACTTAAACTTAAAAATTATGTTAAAATATTACAAAATAAAATTAACAAACCACAAACTCATGTTAACAAATCAGATTTTTATAACAATGTATCAAAAGAGACAAACAAAATTCTGAACACCACTCTCTAGGTAGTAATACAAAAGACTTCAATGAAGTTTTACAAACTGGTTATTACTTACTTTTAGTCCTTAGTCCATATTTGTATGTAAATCTATTAAATTTAAATTTTATTCAATTCAGAAAAAAATTGCAAAAAATTAAACTGTAATTTTACGTTTTTGGTAATCCTGGGCCGCTGATCGGCATAGTTCTGTTGGTAAAAGGCATAAGGGGATAAGTCAAAAAAATCAATTTTTCAGTAGAGCCTTAAACGTATTCGCATTAATTCAGGAAACATATTTATGGTTAGCGGGTATACCCTTTTTTTAGCATATGTCATATGCTAACAAAAGCGTATACCCGCTAAACATAAATATAGTTCCTGAATTAATGCGAACATATTAAAGGCTCTATTAAAAAATTGCATTTTTTGACTTTTCCCCTTATGCCTTTTACCCGCAGAGTTGTCGCCACACTCGCCCCATTTCCCACGGTTTAAACTGTACTTTTTTAATCGTGGGAAATGCGGCGAGGGTGGCGATAACTACGGAACTTATGGCAACAAAGTTATCGCTGCTACACGGTCGGACAAGCTGTCGACGTATACGTATGGCTCACGGCTAACCACCTCGGTTACTTTAGCTTCACGTAAGTGGCAAACGTTGTAAACCCACTTTGAAACTTGTTGCAGCATTTATACCATCAATGTCGCATTTAATATTCAATATGGATTATTGAAACGTTGCCGGAGTTATTATTTTCAGTGTATTTTTTTTAAATTTTATCTTTGCCTGACTAAGGGCCGGTTTATCAATCTCTGGTTAAGTTCCAGTTAGTCTATCTATGGAAATTATCTACTACTGCAACTTAAATTGGTCATTGATAAACCGGCCCTAATTTTCTTATTTTTTCTACAATCATTAAAAAAGGTATAATTTTTTTATTAATATGCGTTTAAAAACATTTGTTTTGTTTATTTTAACGACGTGTTCGAATGTATTTTTTACCTTGACGTCGCGACGCGTCGCGACGTGCTTAAATGTAACGTGGCCGAACTAGGATGTAAATGAACAAACATTTACTGACAAATGTTTTGTTTGCATAGCTTAGAGCTGTCATTAGTATACTAGTAATCGAATTTTTTGATTGGTACTGTAAAGATTTCTCCTTTCCCCAGGTTCGTTTAAAACAAGTTTTATGAAAAATTGCTTTGGCTCGTGATCGTCTTACCCAAATTTGGACCTCTACGTTGTGTTTACTTACTTGTTTTATTAAATGCTTTGCTTTAAGAATGATACGTGGGAGTACTAGGTTTATAAGAAATAAAATACAGTGGTTTAGTTTACCCCAATTTAATTTACGTTACTTTTTACAAACAAGCAAGAGGTGGCTCTTAGGAGGGTTCGGCCATGGAAAAAGAGCCTGAGAAAAAACCCTGGTCGGCTATGAAGTAGCAAAGGAATACGCGGTCAGGCATTGTACTTGAAAATTTACGCAAATTAATATATTGGCGATATGGCTCGATACTGCATTTAACAAAGATTTAAAACTGAATAATATTGGTGTTAGTTAACCGGGCTGGGCCCAGTAGGTAACGAGGTCCGCAATGGAGGCAACTCGCCTAATTTAGTTGAAGGTTCGGGGAAAAGCGATGCAGCCCTAGAGAACCTAGGACAACCTGTTCCCCTCACGGGAGAAAAATATTAGTTTATACAACAAAGGCCCACGGACACAAACAAAGAGTACTCAAAGTTTAACGATAACGGTCAGAACTCCTGTTTAAGCACCGAGTAATTTCGCAATACATCAATAAATTTCGACTGATCAGAAAACAATGCTTAATCACGTTATAGAAAAGGTACAAAATGTTGGGTTAAGCACAAAACAAATTACAATGTTACATTTGAGCAGTACACTCATTGAGCATAGCAAATTATGAAAATTATAGTGATAACAGTAAAAGCGAAAATGTGTGTGGTAATAGCTAAACGAAAAGGGTTAAAAAATATCGTAAAATACAGCTAAACATAATATCAATAATCAAATAATAATATTATTAATAATTTTAAAAATGCATAATATTATGTTTAGTTAATTTTATTACACATTTAGATAGATTAAATATTTAGAACTAAGCTTGAAGAATACATTAACAACACTTTTAACAATGATTTTAGAACAATAATTTGATTTAACAATTTTATCAAAGAAAACAATCTGTACAGTACCAAGCTCAAAACGCTCCTCCTTTTTTCATTTTCAAACACCCTCTTCGTTTACCTCTGGGTGGAATTTCCAGGCTAATCTGTTCGCCACATGTACGCTTTCTCCAGCTCAGCGCATTTTTCTTTCCTATCTCTTTTGTTTGCTTAACAAATTTTTTACCTAAGTTGTATTTTTGTTTGCCTTAAAGTAAAACTTTATAAGATAACCCTATTTTAAAATTAAAAATAAAATATATTTATAAACATGTATTATAATAAATTTATAATGGGGTTTTTTAAGGAACCATTACAGTAATAACGGGTTTTTACAGACTAGGATGTCAAAAACTGCACGTGATTTGTCTTAATTATTGTTACAGCCTAGGAGATAATCAAATACTTTGGTAGTGACCCAGCAAACACAACCGTAAAGGTTCTATAATGGCCGTTTATAAACGTGCCTTTAATGAACTAAAGGCCCTATAAAGGCTAACTCTAATGGAACTGTATTACATCGCGTTCCCCTTTAATGGGCATGTAACGGCAGTCAATAAAGGCACTTACAAGAACAATTCCATTTTTTTTTAAATGGCGCGCTAAAGGTTCTGATATGGCAGATTAAAGGTACTAATGTGGCAAGCTGAAGTTTCTGATATGGGGTGTTAAAGATTCTATAGTGGTTATTTAAATATTTTTTAATGGATAAGTGAAGTTTCTATTATGGTGGATTAAATGTGGTAGGTATATTTTTATTAGATAAGGATATTCCACGATAATCAGAAATTATCCCTACCGACACAATACAATTTCTGATGGTTGGGATAAAAAAATTCGATAATCGTGGAATATCCGACCCAATAAATATAAACAAACCACATTTAATCCACTATAATATAACATTCATAAATTTTCAAGAAAAAATACAAAGCAATGTGTTGTAATAAACACCTGTATAAGTAAAACAACATTTTAAAAACTGTTTATTAGGTACTAAATGGAATATATAATATTGAAATAAATAAAAAAAATCATTAAACTAAATAGAAAATATTTAAAATTAAATATTTACAAATAAGTTCACTTGATTTTTTGGGTAGATTGTCCTCTCTAACAAATAAAAACCGGTTTTATTTGCCATTATTAATTTCTTTTATTCGCAATTGCCCCAATTTTGACCTTTTCAATTAAACTTTTTTGCTAAATTCTTTGGCAGTATTTTGTCTGTAATAAGAGTTCTAAAATTTGTAATATTAAAAATGCATCTACTTACTCATTTAAATTTAACAACCATTAGGTATTATTATTATTTTTTTATGTGGTATAACTCACTATGAAAACTATAGGAATTACACTGTGCGTCATTTTTAAAATATGGCATTAACCAAAGGATAATTAAAGGTTCATGTAAGTTTTATATACAGAAAACATTTGGCACTTCAATGGTTTTTTAAAGTCCCATTAACTCGATACTGGAAATTGCCAAATATGGGTCTTTAATGGTAAATATACAAATATTTGCCTGAAAATGGCCATTGCAAGACCTTATCACGACAGCCTTTTATCAAAATTAATATTTTTATTAAAACATTCCTGTAAAGGCCCAGTACAAGCAAAGCTTTTGCCAAAAATGCCATTATTAAGCCATAAAACTAAGCTAAACTTATGTAATGGGCCATAACATGATTAGATTTATGTGTTTGCTGGGGAGTGTTAACAATAATTAAGCTTAAATTATAGAACGCTTGATGATAATAATACCTATATTATTATATAAGAGATAATGCGCATAATTATCTACTCCAATAAGTAGATACGTAATTAAATGATTTTTAAAATAAATAAATAAAATCTGTCAAATGCCGATTGTTTCAAATTACAGTGAATATTGAAATCGGCCAATCACTAATGCCTAACAACGTAAATAATGAGTTCGTTATTCCCATTGTTAGGCAGGAAATTTATAATGTGTATCATTATTCATGAAAAAAAAACAATATTATACAATAGGAGTGGATAAAATATATTTTTGTCTTGACCTATGATGTTTAAATGCTTTCAAAATTCTTAATTGTTTTGTGGACATATTTTTTGCCTAATACGAGTACATTTAGTGTTGTTTTTGTTAATACCCAGCAAACATTAAATCGTCGGCCGATGATCGGATAAAAGTTGGCAATTGAATTGGTTTTAGTCGTTTTCCAGAATTACAATGATTTTCGGTTAAATGCCTGAAAATAATCAAGAAAGTATCGTCGGCAAAATATTTGAAAGATATCGTTATTTATGGTTACGAGGTGTGTTCAGAATTGTTAAATTTCGCGGGTTCGGAGGGTCCGGTTGTCATAAAATTTTCTTTATTATGTTGGTATACATGCCCCCGAAGTATGATAAAAACTTTAGCTGTTTTCATTGTTTACTTTGTCTGTGGCAGCCGCTAAGGTTAGAAGTGTTTTTATGAGCTCGGCGATTTTTGTTCGTTAAAAGAAATGGATCAAAGAATTTGTATCCAATTTTGCTTATAAAATAAAATAAATTCTGAGAAATGTTAACAAAGGTAAGTCTTCTATAAGTAAAACAAGAGTTTACAAGTGGTATAAGAGTTTCCAAGATGGCCGTGAAGACGTTGAAGATGACGAACGCCCCGAAAGCCCAAGCACATTAACAACCGATAAAAACATAGAAAAAGTGGAAGAAATGGTTATAAACCATCAGAGAAGTCGCTGATGATTTGGTATATCGTTTGGCTCATCCCATGAAATGTTTTCGAATGTTTTGGATATGAAACGCGTGGCAGCAAAATTTGTTCCAAAATTGTTAAATTTTGAACAAAATTTTTGGCCAAAAACAATACTGTAATGATGCCCCAGCCTCCATATTCGCCTCCATGCCTCTGTCTGACTTTTTCCTATTCGCAAAAATAAAGAGAACCTTAAAGGGCCGTCGTTTTGCAAGCATAGATGGCATTAAAAGCGCATCGCTGAAAGAACTAAAGGCTATCCCAAAGATCGAGTTTTAGAAGTGTTTCGAGTATTGGAAGAAGAGCTGGCACATGTAAATAATATCCAATGGGGAATATTTTGAAGGCGACAACATTAATGTAGACAAATAAATAAATATTTTTTTCAAAAAACGAAAATTTCCGATATTTTCTGAACACCCCTCATATATATATATATATATATAGTGTGTCCCGCTTGAGACCTTACCACCCTTGTAAAATTAGCATTTTTCAACCGATTTTCGTAAACTTTTTTTTGTTGGATAGATCTCTGAAAAAGGCTTTAATCGCAGATGTCACTTTTTTTGACGACTAAACTCATGGATAACTGTGATCTCTTTTTGGGGTCGAAATTTCGAAAAGTACTATTAGGGATTTTTTCAGAGAAAGTAACCACGGATTATTATTCGGGACCACTTATAACCCCACTATACCAATTTACCAGTCTAAATTATGTAAAGCCTTTACATAATTTAGACTATAAGGATCACAAAACTATTAAGAACATCATTTATTTATTTATCTCTTAGAGACTCAGCCTCCTTTCCTGTATTGGGATTAATGTATTTTGATGTAATTCAATCTTCAATTGTCCTATGGTATTATTTTTGCGTGACTAGTCATATAAGCAAGATTTACTTTGTAGTTTTGTTTTACTGATGAATAAAATTATTATTAATAATATTATTATTATTATCTTAAAATAATTAAGTTATTATAATGTTTTAAATAATCTTTTAGATTTTAAGAATAACAATATTTTAAGTTAATTAAATTTGTGTGATATGGCTTATCCTAAATAAATATTATTCTTAACATTTTTATCATTTAATTCTATTTTTTATTAAAATGTTTTTTTCTATGGCTACTTATAACAATAAAATATTTTTTTTATGGAAAAACCATTTAACAGAAAATATTTTCAAAAATGTTACACATACAAAAATTTAATACACCTACTTGATTACAAAATATTTAATTTGAAATTTACATAAAATAAATACATAAAAAAATTACGAAAACTAATCGCTCAAAACGTCCTAAGAAAATTGTATGTTATTTATTACTTGGAAAAACTGCAATTTGATGTAAAAATATCAAATCATGCAAACTCTGCTAAAACATTATCATCAACCCAATTTGAATTATTTTTTTTTTCATAATTCAATAAATCGTGTGACGTTTTTCCATGGAGAAGAAATATCCATTTAGAGCAATTATGCGGAAGTACATACTGTGTTTTGATTTGATAATTATTTTTCATAAAAAATAATTTGTACAGGAAACAAGCCTGCAATTTTCAAGAAATACTCTCTTGGTGTATTTACCTAAAAGTACATTCCTGGATAGTTTTAATTGTGGTCAAACTTATGGTTTACACATTTTACTTGTGACATTAAGGTGAAATGTTGGTTAGTAATAAAGTTGCAAAATAGTATATTATGCATCAAGTTTTACAAACGCCATTTTAGTTACGAGCGAAGCTTGCGAGCGAGTGTTTAATAATAATAATAATAATAATAACAACAAAATAGTCTGAATTGAATCCATTATAGCAAACAAATAATTTTCTAATAATAAAAACGAGTATCTAGAGAAGCTTATAAAACGAGTTGCATACTATACTTTATCTACGACGAACACAAAGGATAATTTAAAGCCAATTTTATTTGTTAAACATTTGACATCTGTCAACTTTTAACGGATTAAACCTTACTTTCCCCAATTTATAATAAAGCCAACTTCAGCCCGTGACTAAAATGCCCAAAAGCCACTGTTGCTAACTTCAGCCCGTGACTAAAACGCCATAAGGTCACAGCTCGTCAATATAAGAACAGATAATAGTATATTATGTATCAAGTCTTATACTCCATTTTAGTTACGAGTTTTATTAAGCACGAGCGAAGCTTGCGAGCAAGTGTTCACTAAGAACGATGGCCTAGAAAAGTTTATAAAACGAGTTGCATACTATACTTTATCTAAAACGAACACAAACAAGAATTAAAAGCCAATTTTAATTTTTTGAACATTTGACATCTGTCAGCTGTCAACGGATTTAACCTCACTTTTATAATAAAGCTAACTTCAGCCCGAAACTAAAATGCCTAAAAACCACTGTTGCTTCAGCTTCAGCCAATGATTAAAACGCCATACAGTCATAGCTTATCAATGGGGAAGTAGATAAAGGAATATGTCTTCAATGTTTTGACATTAAAATTGTCAAAAATATTCTTCTTTTATTAGGCTATACATTAAATAAAAAAACGCAAGAAATATATAAAAGTAGAGATAATTTTAATAATTGAAAGGTGTGGATGGGACAAAAAAAGTTTATCTTGTCCTGTCCACACCTGTCAATTATTAAAATTATCTCTACTTTTATAAAATATTTCTTGCATTTTTTTATTTAATGTATAGCCTAATAAAAGAAGAATATTTATGACAATTTTGATACCAAAATATTATATAATAAATTACCTACAATTTTTTTTATAAAAACATTTTTGTGATTTGTCCCGTCCGCATGCCTGAAATGGCCCAAGTGCAAAGTCAAAAATCTGTTTTGAGTTTATAAAACGCGATAGGTAAATAACTAAATTTTCTGCATACAACCATATTCCTTTGAATGATGTGTGCTAGAATATAGCAAGCTATAGCAATAGCAGCGTTAAAAATTATTTTTTTCTACTCCTATTACGGAATTTGACCGTTCTAATATCACTTTTATCTATGGAATGACATATATTCCGTAAAGTGTTACAGAATAAAATATTCTATGATCGGATGACAGAATAAACACCGATCCAACCTCACTTTCTTTCAATTAAATTATTTTTCTATGGTATTTTTTCGAAACGTAGAAAAAATATAGTCGTTTGGAATTGCATATTCCGCTCTCGTGAAACCGTCAAACTCGCCTTCGGCTCGTGTGACAAACTCTTCACTCGAGCGGAATATGCTGTATTCCAAACTTGTTACAGAATATACTATTCTTGTAAAATGTCAATAAAACTTTAAATAAACAGTAGATATTATATGCATATATATTTTGTATAGTAATTTATTAATCTACGTACATTTTCTAATCCAACATACTTATAGAAAACATAAGTGGTAGTTCAAAGTCAAAATAAACAAATATTTACTTAAAGCTATTTATTTATTAAAAACGAATTCTTGTATACAATTTACAATGTTGAATTAATAAATATATAAATTCATAACCCTAACAACTTGTACAGTATCAGAAATTATAATAATAAAAAAAAAATAATAATAATATTGATATCAATTACAATACATTTACAATAAATTTGTCTCTATCTTACTTGTTGTATATAGGTATCTCTGTATATAGGAAATCTAAACTATAGCAATATCAGAACAGGACCTAAATACTTCTTGCGGACCACAACCATCAGCACCTGACCCGTCCTCGCAAACACCCCAACTGTTGCCTAAAAAATATGTTTACAATTTGAAGGAATTTCTATTTGTTTTTAAATTCCATAGAACGTAAAAATAAACAATTGATTTCGATTATTTTGTACATTCTATGAGAATGAATCACAATGCTTTATTATTCAAAAAATTAATAATAATAATAAATATTTACCAGTATGGTAGTGCCATCTTAGTACACATCTGTCACAGGTGATATTTTCAGGCAAAACCACTTGATTTTCGACATGAAAATCCAAAGGATATATTTGAAATATATCAGAACCATTGGCAAATTTCAAAGGCTGGAAGCATTCCTCTCCCGATTCTGGGGCATTGGGATCTTCTAACTTACACAAACTATAAAAAAAGTATTAAAATAATGTATTTTATCTACTCCTATTGCATAATATTGATTTTTTCGTGAATAATGATAAACATTAGAAATTCCCTGCGTAGCAACGGGAATAATGAACCCATTATTCACGTTGTTAGGCATCAGTGATTGGTCGATTTTAATATTCACTATAATTTGAACAAATCGGGTTTTAACCCTTTAGCGTTCCTTGGTATAAACCTAGTACCACCCTATTTGTTCAATATTTTTACCTTGAAATCTGGGTATTATGCATCCCAAATACATCATCCTTTAATATGTGTTGCTCTATGTTATCAGTCGATTTTAAGATTTGTTCGGGTGCGGTTCTATTTTAAAAAGTGGTACACCATATATACCAGTGAGATTTCAAAAGCATTAATTTTGTAGATTTAAGTGTTTTCAATTTAATTTTCATTAATATTTATAAACCAGAAGAAATTTCGAAGAAATAAATAAGTAAGTATTATCTATAAATTTATAATGAACAACTAAAACTTAAAATTTCTAGTGCCGTACTCAGATTTTTAGTAAAAAAATATACATATTTATGAACTGGAATTAATTTTGAGAATTTTGTTAACATTTTGAATCCTTTTTTCTATAAGTTCTAATCCTAGTTTAAGATTCATATTTTAATACATGCTTCATATACATATCTTAATAAAATAACCATCAAGTTTTCATCCAGTTCTTTTTGCGCTAGGAAAATTTTGCCTAATTTCCATTTGAATGTAAACGATTTTACTAATGAAAATAATGTTTTGTGGTATGATAGCGATAAAAATAAATCATAAATTGTACTAATTGTTTTCATAATATTTTTCTAATTAGTTTTTGGTTTTGTCAATTTAATTTTCACATTATCTGATTATTAGAAAAAATGCAGGGCCGTATTTAGGACCATAAGGGCTATAATTAGAACATACAATTGAAGTTCAAAAAAATCTATGAGTATGAAAATACCAAGTTATGTTTTTTTTATAGAAGAATGGATAAACAAAAATTTAGGGATGAGTGGTACTGGAAGAAACCGCTCACTGAAGAGGAATTATATCAGCTGGCTGAGATAACTGAGGACCAAGCAGAAAATTCGGATATCGGGAGGGATTCTGATGCGGATGACCAATTTGACGTTCAGACAACAGGATCAGCTGATACACCCTACTCAAGTTTTTTATCTGCAGATAGTTCCTCTTCAGTAACCCCGAGTCTATCAGACAGTTCCAAAAGATCAACAAGAAAAAGGGCAAAACTCGCCCTTTCAATTAATTTTTCGGATTATGATTCAGACGATTCAATTGCTGACAAAACCTATACGCCAGATTCTCCAATCCGCTTACAATATAGAATATCTTCTGATAGTGACGAAGAAGTGAATGCTTTGGTCTCTACCATACCAATTATTAACTTTGTAAGATTGTTTGTTCATTTATTATAGAGTTTGGTTTTATTTTTCTTTATTTATTGTATGTTTGGTTTTTGTTATAAATCTGTTCATTTATTATAGAGTTTGGTTTTATTTTTCTTTATTTATTGTATGTTTGGTTTTTATTATAAATTTGTTTAAAAGCTATTGTATTTTTAATTCTGATTTCATTTTATTATTTTATTATTGGGTTATTAAAGGAGATGGTATAGGGTTTGTACCAGAGAACACAGCCCACATATTTAGTCCTAAATGGTCTCTGGTAAAATGGTTTACCGCCTAATAAAAAATAAAAAAATATAGAAAAATTGATTGCTAATTACATATTATCTTTTCTTGTCTCCAGAAGAATGCATAATTAGCATTTTTTATATAAAATAGTATTAGGAAAATTTTGCCCGTTAAAGGGTTAAATTGGGAGAAGGCGACTATATTAACATTTAAAATGTCAAATTTTATTTAATTATTTATAAAAATCATTATTACACTCGAGATTATTCGCATTATCTCTCGTATAATAATATAATATTATTTAACTTACTTTTTAAGAAAACATTAAATTAACCGTCATAGTAATGATAAATACTACCGTGGAGAAAAGTAAAATCTCTTCGTCTTATTGAACAGTTACCCGTGGAGAAAGAGATCAATTTTCTCCACAGTTTAAGACACTTCTCAATTTAAAACGTATAAGAAATGTAATATTATAAGAAAAATAATATTTTAAATACTGCACATAGTTTAACATAAAAAAAAATTTAATTATAATTATTTACCTGTAAGAGAAGTCGCCCAAATGATTTGCAGTGATTAAAATTGATATATTTATGACACTTCCAGATTCATATGTCCTTACAACTTTACCCTGACCAAATATACCGGTATTTTCATTACGTTGGGGGTGAGGTTCATTTACTGGGTCACCACAGACCCCACATTTACCATCGTTTAACTCCCATTGATACTATAAAAATCAAAATATATTATAATATAATATAATATTTTAATTAAACTTTACACTTACAGAAAATCCCCCGCAAAAATTGGCATTATCATCGTAATTTTTTACTGATGTCTCGTCAAATCTCCATAAAGAACTCCTGTTTGGAGGTTCCAACATCATACCATGGCCATTGATACCATAAATAAAACCAAAGAGTAAGAATACCAAAGATAGAGCACTGACTTGAGACATTTTTTATTAATGCTAATATTGTATTAGTGCGTTAACAAAAAATTACTCATTATTTTTTTAACGCTTGTTTAGAATATTTATACCAAAATTCTGGAAACACCAAGATAATCTGATAAGATATTTTGCAAAAAAGATTAAGATTTTTAAATATTTTTCACTAATCTACAAGTATTATTATAATAAAAAATGAGTAATTTTAATTTAAATTCCGTGACACTTCTACTTACGGGCGATATTAATATAGGGCAAATACATATGTGAATTTGCTTCTAATGGTTTTTTATCAAATTTTATAAAAAATATAATGTTTAGGTTATTTTTCAGTATTTCAAGTGAAATTCAAAAAAAATATATGTTTTGTTAGGTTATTTTTCAATATTTTAAGTGAAAATTGTAATTTAATACCTTCTCGTCAAGAAGAAAGAAATATTGTATTTTATTGTATTTTATTCTAGTATATTTTAATTGTTTAGTGTAAATGTAAGATTGTTTTTCTTTTAATTAATTTTTACTTTTTATTGACTAGTCTTATAGACCAGTGCAGAAGCCTTTAAAAATGGTAAAAAGAGAAAAAAAATAACAGTAGGATAAAACCCATTGGAAAAGGAGGGGAATTTAATAAAAATTAAAGGAAAAATAAATTACGGGTGATCTGAGTTCGGGAAGTGGGAGGGGGGGGTTTAAGGGTAAAAAATTGTTTATCTCAATTTCCGGCAAAACTACAATTCCTATGGAAAAAAGTTAAATGTCAAAGTTGTAGGTAATAATAAAAAGATTGGTTTATCTCTCTCCTATGGAAAAAAGTTAAATGGCAAAGTTGTAGGTAATAAAAGGATCTACAACTTTTGTAATTATAATTTTTTTACATAACCTCAAAATTTATGTGAAAAATTCAAAAAACCAAGTTTTTGGTTTTTTATTTTTATCTTTTTAAAAAAAAAAATTTTTTTCACGAAATTTGGTGAAAACTTACCTTTTTATGTCCCAAATACACTGTAATTTATTTGATTTGAAATATTTATTATTTCGCCTTATTTTGACTTAATATCAAAAAAGCACCCTAATTTTCAATCGAAAATTCTCGCGTCAAAATATCAGCTTTTTTCAAAAAGTCGGTGTGCTTTTTGTTCGATGAACTCTCTACTTTCTGATGGTGTAAAAAAAATATACATTACTATGGTAAATGTTCTCAGAAAATACAAAAAATATTATAATGAATAACGTAATCAGAATGAAGTATCTAAATTCAATAGTATGATTTAGGTACATGTATTTTTATATTTTATGAGATTTTCTGACATAAATGTTATTAGAATTTAATTAATAAACTTTTTTATTAAAAATTTTTTTTTTGAAAAAGATAAAAATAAAAAACCAAAAACTTGGTTTTTTGAATTTTTCACATAAATTTTGAGGTTATGTAAAAAAATTATAATTACAAAAGTTGTAGATCCTTTTATTACCTACAACTTTGCCATTTAACTTTTTTCCATAGGAGAGAGATAAACCATTTTTTACCCTTAAACCCCCCCCCTCCCACTTCCCGAAGTCAGATCGCCCGTAATTTATTTTTCCTTTCATTTTTATTATATTCTTCTCCTTTTCCAATGGGTTTCATCCTACTATTATTTTTTTTGGTTTCAAAAATTATCGACCCTGGTCTATTATAAGCAAATTGTGTTTTGTAATTTGTTTTATGGATGAATAAATATTATTATTATTATTATTATTATTATTATTATTATTATTATTATTATTATTATTATTATTATTATTATTATTATTATTATTATTATTATTATTATTATTATTATTATTATTATTATTATTATTATTATTATTATTATTATTATTATTATTATTATTATTATTATTATTATTATTATCCCATTTTCCACCATTCTTGTCCAGACATTCACTTTTTGCCGGTATTGGGAATGTGCCTTTACCCGATGAGGATTTCCTCTGCTTCAGTACCTTCAATTTTAACGGTTGTCTGTACCATTTAAACAGAAAGTAGCTTCGTCGAAAAAAAATATTTTACGAGGAAAGTGTGAATTATTGTTACATAAATAGTCTAGATCATCTTCATTAAGTTCCTGTACTAGTCTAATTTTGTATAGATGGTACTTTTCTAAATTCATAAGACGTAATACTGCGGGTTGGCTGACTTGACTTTCAGCTACAACTAGGCTAGGAGCACTGTGAGGAACTTTTTCACACGTGAAAAAGTTTCTTCACTGGGACGGCCAGGTTTTGAAATATCTTTAACAAGTCCATTCTCTCTAAATTAACGTTCAATTTTAATAAACGTAGCACGAGTAATAGGTCGAACTGGATACTTTGCTTTATATAAATTGTTTTATTCTAGTTTTATTGCCATAACCAATAAAAATTAAAACTTCAATTCTCTGTGTTTCCCCTAAATGACCCATATTTAAATACCGAAATATTTGGAGAACGCTTAAGAGACACATACTTTATTGAACGCTTAACTAAAAGTTTTTACATCTAGTAGTAAATATATGTTTTAAATTATATGCTAATAAAGAAATATATAATAAAAAACGACATATTTGTAAAATAACAAAAAACAATAATAAACTGTAAAAGACTTTGAAATGAAATATTTTGAGAAAGTTTATGAACATTTCTTCTATAAAAACTTTTTAATTTTATTAAAAAGTCTATTTATAAAAACCATAAAACATCAAAACATTATTAAAAACTAACTAAAAACTATAAATTTAATAATTTATATCTCCGAAACTATCAGCCCAAAAGGTATAAATGTTTTTACTGGCAAAACATTACTCTGAATATTTTTATTGTTTTAAATAACTTTAAATCATATAGAATATAAAATAATAAAAAATTTGTTTTTAAAGTTTGCAAAATAAACTTTAGGCATAAAATAGACTAAACATACGTTGACCCAAATTTTATCCGATATTTTCTTGTAATATTCACTTTTGGGGTATTATTGTACCATTTTGTGAAACGCCAAATATAAATATTTTATGTAATCCCTATAAATGACTTAATTTTTTTTTAATCTTACATTTCCAATATTTTTACACTGAAAAGGCAAGAAAACAAAAAATACTGGTTCTAACAAGTTTAGAAATAAAAAAATTGTGGGCGCTTATTTTATAATGTTTTACTAAAATAAATCAATATCATCATCTAATTTGAAATATTTGTATGTAATTTTTATAGAGAGAATTGTGTTTGTTTACTATATAACATTATATTGAAGTATCAAAAAAAAACAGACAAACACTAATTAGTTAAAAAATCAAACATGTGTTGTTTCTTATAAATAGTTACGAAAAGTGTTGAAAGTGCAATTTTATTTCTAAAATGGATAGATAGGATAAGCCTTATAAATGGACTATCAATATTCCAGTCAATAGCTCAGAAAATATTTTTAAAATAATAATACGAAATATTTACAATTTTGCATGTTACTAAACAAAAAATTATTTGCAAAAATGTAATCCCGGCGCATTCGCCATTTATAATTATCAGTTTTTAATATTTACTTTAAAAAATAATTTTAATGATAAAAACGTCAAAATAAATCATGTATTAAATGCATTCATATATTTTTTAAAACACCATACATAATATTTAATAAATTAATTTGTAATATGGTTAATTCCTTAAACAATAGCGATATCGGCACAGTTCCTGAACACTTCTTGAGGTCCACATCCTTTACCACCTTTTCCATCTTTGCAAGTACCCCAGTTATTACCTTAAATAAAATATATTTATAATATATTAATTAAATGTGGAATTTTCCCTACTACAATAAGTAATTATAAATTAAGTAAATAGAACAAAAGGATTAAGATTTCAATCTTTATTAATGAATAAAATAATAGTTGCCATCCTGATAAAAAAACACTTACCGACTGTCCAATTCCATCTGAGAACGCATCTTTTACACGTCATATTAGGCAAAACAACCTTGTTGTAGACTTCCTTATCCTCAGGTTTAACCTTGTAACTAGCAGAACCATCGGCAAGTTTTAAAGGTTTAAAGCAATGTTCTCCAGCTTCGGGTTTATTGGGATTGTCTAACTTACACAAGCTTAAATAATGCAAATATTATAGTTATTTAGGATTAATCATTAAATAGTTTTATATTTTATTTACTTGACAATATTTAGTGCATTTTTTTATTACTTTTTTTGATTAAGACTTTTTGTAACGTTTTGATAAAATGATTTTTTTAAGTGACCTAGTCTATATTGTTCAAAAGCAGTTTTTTAAATAAAATAACAATTTTAAATAGTTACCTATATGTGAAGTGTCCAATATGGTTGTAAGTTATTTTAATATGCACATCGATGGTACTTCCAGGTTTGTATGTTTTTGCTATTTTCCCCTTGCCATATTTACCACCATTTTCATTTTCTTGAGGATGGGGGGATTGTACTGCATCTCCGCAAACTCCACATTTACCATTATGAAGTTTCCATTGATTCTATTTTATAAAAAACATATAATAACATGTTCTGTTTAAATTTTTCATAAACTTACATCAAATCCTCCACAATTAATGCCCATATCAGAATAATTAGGTTCTGCCGATTTGTCAAATCTCCATAAGGAACTTCTATTGGGTGGTTCCAACATCATGCCATGACCGGCTATACCATAAATAAGATTGGTAAGAACAAAAATTGAACACAAAATAGAAAAACGAGCCATTTTATGATATTATTTCTAATACTAGATTACCAAGCCCTTTATTAGACTTGTATGTCTTTCAGTTTTTTTGCGTAAATATATATAGTCTATACAAAAACCACTAAACCAATTAGATTCCATAGTTTTTAGAATTTTTAAAACCAAATTTATTTGCATGTAATATCAAATAAATGCTATAATATTCACGTAATTGCTCTATGGAAAATATTTTGTTAAACAATATATGCTTTGATATTATTATTTTTATCTTCAAACCACAAATATATGTAGGTATTATATTTAAACATTTATGTAGGTAGTGACTAATTTAATTAATTTTTACAATGGATTTCTTGTAATTTATATCATCTAAAGTTCCCAACCAGCGCACACATAGGGGAAGGTGGGGGAATTTTGCGCGGTGGGTAATTTTACGCATAAACATTTCTTCCAGATATGAAGTAAATAATACATTTTTTGAATTTTGCAAACTTGGAAACGTTGCTTTGGGTATACGGGGACTAAAGTGTACCGCAATTAAGCTTGTAGCTTTTAGCTAGTGACGATGGTCACTAGCTAACTGTAATACATGTACGTTGATCTAAGAAATCCATGTCGTTTCCGCTACGAATTAAATTTAAATTTCTGTCCAATCGCTTAAATGTTTATAACACAACTTTATATGATCTTTCCTCGTAATCTGGTGTATGTATCACAATATTTTTCTTGCAATGGGGGTAATTTTACGCTGAAAAATTGGGGTAATTTTGCGCTGCAAAATTTGGCCAATATGGGAGCTTTGGTACAGGAGCCTATAGATTGTTCAGCATAAACAGTTTCATTTGGGCACACGCGGAGTGTAGTTATTTATTTTTGATTTTGTTTGTTTTGTTTGTTTCATAGAGAAAATAGTTTTGTTTTATTTTTATGTTTTAATATAATAATATTATAGAAATAACGGTTTATTTAGGTACCTACAAATCTTTCTCTATACAGCGCAAATTTTCCCCCTATGATGCGCAAAATTACTCTGATAGGTGGGTAATTTTGCGCAAATGCATTATTTAAAAAAATGTAGTTTTTGCATACCAAACAATTTTTTTTTATAAATTGCGAATTATATACACATAGTAAACATAGTAGACTATCGCTGGTATTAATTGCAAAATTTCACATTTAAACTTAACAAAGATTTTGCTTAGATGCGCAGAATTCCCCCACCTTCCCCTAAGTCTATTTTTATATCAAGTTTGTAGTCTTAAAAATACTGTACTTAATTTATTATCTACTTCCACATTGACAAGCTGTGACTTTATCGCTTGTTAGTCATGGGCTAAAGTTGTCAATAGTAGGTATCAGTATCAGTTAGTCACGAGCTAAAGTTAGGTTTATTATAAATTGGTAAAAAGTGAGGTTAAATGTATCTGAAAATCGTCAGATGTCAAATGATTAACAAATAAAATTTGCTTAAAACTTTTCTATCTATGAACGTTGTAAGTATAGTATGCAAAGATCGTTTATAAACTTTTCTAGACACTCGTTTATATTAAACACTCACTCGCAAGCTTCGCTGGTCCCTAATTAAAACTTGTAAGTAAAATACCGTTTATCAAACTTAATACATAATATACCTACCATTTTTATTAAAAATTCCAAATTTTTCAATGTTACAAAAAATACCCGACATTTTGGGCAGCTGTAGCTATATGTGTACATTAAAAAGTTAGAGATATAACGAAATTTAAGTTTAAGTTAAATTTATAAATTGTTAACTTAAATGTTAAATTATTAGACCATGCTAAAAACACATCTGCAGATATTGGATTTAATCGTAATTTTTTACAAATCTGTTAAAACATCGTGACATCACGATGCGGTATAAAAAATGATGTAGCGTTCTTAAAAATTGTTTGAGAAACTCGAAAATATTTTTTAATTCCGACAACTCGTCATGACGTTATCGTCAATCATAAAAGTGACGTATCGTAAAACATCGTATGACGAGTCGCGTCATTTTTGGTAGGGTTATTAATAATTAATGATTATAATAAACATATAATAAATAAAATTAAATTATTATTAAGTACTGCATTATAAACAAAACGTTTGTTTCCATGTTCGGCATTGTTGAAGAACTTTGTCATGTTTTTGTAGAGATATTTTACAAAATCAATCGGACAAACCAAAGAAACAAGTGTACAAAATATGTCTAAATATTAACATATCGCGGCTTAACCCAAGGCTACTTGATCACTTTCCATCAAAGTCTATAAATTCCATAACAGTTTTACCCAAATTTGAAGCGAATTTAAAAATGTATGCGAAACGTTCCATTATACGAATAAAGAGTTAAACTTGAGCTCTTGTTAAAATTTTGTATTAATTAAGTACTAAAAAAGATACTACTCAACTTCATCCCTATGAAAATTCAAGAATGTATTTAAATCCAACTGCACTTTTAAATTACCTATGCCAGTTTCGTTTTAAATCGCAATATTTTAAAATTTAAATGTGTTGAAAGAAATTAATTTGAATTCTGCATTATTGACATGTTTTTAAAACTTCAAACACGAATATCTCAAAAACGAAGCCTTTATCATTATTCAAACAAAATCGGTTGAATGGTTCAAAAGTTAAGCAAAAAAAAAACTGTATATGTTATTAGGCACTTTTAAAATATAATTTTTTACGAAAGTTACCTTTATTTTCGATTTTATATTACCTCATAAAACTAATGTATCACAAACCGGACCACCCTGTATATTTTTTTTAATCTTGTTATTTCTAAACAAATTAAACTGTATACACAATAGAAAAATATTTTAATGTTCTCCCAGGTGAAAGTTGCAGAGTGAAAAAGTTGGAATGGAATGATAGTAGTGTTCCACATCAATCTAACTTTACACTTAAATATTCATTTAACACTAGCCCAGCTCTGGCAGTGCACATTAGTGTAAATTTGCAATCAGGGTGTGTTCAGTTGACAAAAACGCAAACTTGTTTCGTTCATTGTTCTCTTAGAATTTGTGTTGTAAGAATGCACCAAGCTGTTTAGTTATGGTTTATAATTATTAACTAAAGGTAAGTTAATTTCAAAGTATTAATACTCATCATAGTTTATGTCAAACATTGCATTTTGTTTTGGTTCATAAGGTCGAAAATCGCGTAAAATTCGCGTTTTGTACAAAAGTACAGACAAATTTCAAGTACAGTTCTTACAATAGCTCAGTTTAATGTATATAATAAGTAAATCGATTTTTTTTTAATTTTTAGATGTTTTTCCTGAGAGTAAAACATGTCCATGATGCCAAAAATTCAGCCAGCAGATACCATCAGATGACATTTTATGATGACACCTTTGCACTGAATTGCAAAAAGGACCGTCAAAGTTTTATTTTGAGAATATCACTGAAAAAATTTGGTATATAAATATATAGAAGAATTTTCCGATTGATAGAAATTTTAGTCACAAAATGGATAAGAATTGGTTACCTGTATAAAACTACGAGATTTTAAGCTTGCATTTCAAAGAGCCATACAATTTACACCAATCTAACATTGTCAATAATTATTGGTACTTTATGCCAAAATATTATTTAGTGTTTTGAACGTATTTATATTTTAAGTAATTGCCAAAGATTAGTTTTATATTAGCGTAAAACTTACAATGTATTTTCGTATTTATATAAAGTAATTACCAAATATTGTAGTTTAATTTTTTGTAACCTAAAACTTACAATGAAATGTATTTTTATTTAAATATAAATTTTACACGGTTAGTGTAGTAATTTTCAATCAAATCGTGTATGAAGTCGCACGAACTGTGTTAAATGTGTTACACTACAAGAGTATCTACAACCTCTAGAGTTAAAACAACACTAAAATTCACACTAAATTTAAGGTGAAAATTTGAACTCTAATAAAGTGGACCTGCTCAAGCTATAACTAGTGTTCTCTAGTGAAGCCTAGTTTGAAGCTTTTTTTACTGTGTAGGGCTTCACCAATTTTTTTGTAACTTTTTACACTTTTTCTTTGATTATCATACTTGGTTATTACAATGTTAATGTGTTAGTTGTATAGGTGCTTACATAAATTTTTTTATTAAAATTAATCCCAAAACAACATCCAATTTATATAACATTATGCAAAATTTGATTTTGACAGAAGGACCTTTAAAAAATAAATTTAATTTTAATAATAAAAAAACTAAAACATTTGTTTTCCAAGGCATATTTGACCTAAATTTCTTGTAATATATTCTAGTAATATTCACTTGTAATATATTCTGGTATCATTTTGTTAAACTCAATATTTAAATGATTTTTCATTTTCAATTTTTTACAAACAAGACATACAATAATTATTTGCCATGCCTTAAGTGTTAAAATTGCAATTTTATTTCGGAAATGGAAGAAAAAACAAAATATAGTAAATAAATACTTATAAATAAACTAACAACATTCAAGTCAATAGCTCGAATAATTAACAAAAAATTATTTGTAAAAATTTAATCCCGGTGCATTCGCCATTTTAATGATTAGTTTCAATATTTACTTTAAGAAAATGGTTTTAATGATAAAAACGTTAAAATAAAACCCTGTATTTAATGTATTCATATATTTTTTTTAATAAATAACTTATATAAAATAAATTAATTTTTAACACTTAAATAACACTTAAACAACGCATTAAACAATAGCTATATCGGCACAGTTCCTAAACACTTCTTGAGGTCCACATCCTTTTCCACCTTTTCCATCTTTGCAAGTACCCCAGTTATTACCTAAAATATAAAAAATATTATGGTATAATAATAATAAAATGTGGACTTTTGCTTACTACAATAAGTATTAATGAACTAAAAATATTAAGTTCCCAATCTTTATGAATAAATAAAAAAATATTGCCATCCACTTACCGACTGTCCAGTTCCATCTGAGAACGCATCTTTTACACGTCATATTGGGCAAAACAACCTTGTTGTAGACTTCCTTATCCTCAGGTTTAACCTTGTAACTAGCAGAACCATCTGCAAGTTTTAAAGGTTTGAAGCAATGTTCTCCAGCTTCGGGTTTCTTGGGATTGCTTAACTTACACAAGCTTAAATAATGCAAGAATTAAAGTTATTTCGGATTAAGCATGTTTTCTTGATAACAGTTAGTGCATTTTTTTCTTTTATTTTTTGATTAAGAGTTTTATATTTTTTATAGTTATTTAGTTTTTATATTGTTTAAAAGCAGTTTTTTTAAATAATATAACAATTTTAAATAATTACCTGTATGTGAAGGATCCAACATGGTTGTAAGTTATTTTAATATGCACATCGATGGTACTTCCAGGTTTGTATGTTTTTGCTATTTTCCCCTTGCCATATTTACCACCATTTTCATTTTCTTGAGGATGGGGGGATTGTACTGCATCTCCGCAAACTCCACATTTTCCATTATGAAGTGTCCATTGATTCTATTTTACAAACAACGTATAATATCATATTTTATTTGAAATTTTTATAAACTTACGCCGAATCCTCCACAATTAATGCCCATATCAGAATAATTGGGTTCTGCAGATTTGTCAAATCTCCACAGGGAACTTCTATTAGGAGGTTCCAACATCATACCATGACCGGCTATACCGTAAATAAGATTGACAAGAACGGAAATTGAACACCAAATTGAAACACCACCCATTTTAATGGTATTAGAGTTCTAATTTTAATACGACCCTCTATGTCTATTAGTCCTAAACTCTCTATTAGTCTTCGACTAGTACGTAGCATGACAGTCAGTTTTTGCATTATATAGTCGATACAAAAACCACCAAACTAATTATATTCCGTAGTTTTTACCAAATTTATTTACGTTATTTTAGCTATAATTCACGTCAATGCTTTATGAAAATATTTTATTAAGCAATATGCTTTGATGGTGTTATTTTATCATCAAGCCACAAATATATTTGGGTATTATATTTATAATTATATGATATATAATTATAATCATTGATGTAGGTAATAAATCATTTAAATAATTTTTACAGTAAATTTAAATGAATTTTTATTAATTTAAATTGTTTAATTTTTAAATTTATTATCAAATAAAAAAAACAATTAAAATGAAAGGCTAATTTAAGTAGGTATATTGATATTAATCAATAAGGATTAACCATAGGTTAATAACCTTTTAAAAAAGTTACTTTATTTTGTTAGTATTAAGTATACTTATTTTTGGGTAAGATACTAAAGATAAATTTATTTTTAAATGTTTTACCTACAAGTGCACTTATAGAAAAAGGTCAACTCAACCAATTTAAATAATATGTGCTTGTTTCACTCGAAAAATGTCAACCTCATAATTTGTCATTTATTTATCCAATATGTAGTCATCAGTAATATCAGCAATGCCAGACAAAAAACAATGTATTAAAGTTGAGGACGAAGAACCTCTTGTAATAACAATCACATCATGCAAAGGAAAGCATGCAAATGCAATTGAAAACCCCCACGTTAAGAAAGAAACACCATTCAAAGATGACAACCCACCTGTATTTATAGAACCTGAAATTAACACTAAAACAAGTACTATAGCTGCAAAAATTTTGCCTGTTATTACTCCAAGATATCATGGTCCTGGGTGTTCCATGGAGATCGCAATTTTGGAAAAACATGAACACGGTTGTAGGTATAACAACCTTTATTTGCATTTGGATTCATGCAAACTTAAATCCCATTTTTATAGGTTTAAAAAGCTTTCCAATGAGCTTCGCACTTCAGACGATAGATCGGGCAGCTTCGAATACATCGGTAGATTAGCTTATAAAACATGTGGCGTAGCAGGTGTATCCACACCTGCAAAATCCAGCATAATAAGCAAAACAGTAAGGGAATCCGTTGATTCTGACGGTTTAGAAGCCCAAGAACCGTCTAAGCCTGCCAGCAATGCCACTTCTTTACATGTAGATCAGACCACAGATGTAGAAAATAATGAAGAAGACGCAGAAAATTTTCCCGTTTTTAGTTCGAAAACCATGACTCCCAGAGAATCGCCTGCTTCAATGCATAAAGATGCTGAAACTCAAGTGAAGACGAAATCCGAGTTCCGTGTTGAATCTTGCATGGTCGAAACGCCCACCGATCGATTGACCATGCAAGAACTAATAAAAAATAAACAGATATACGACGCTTTATCCCGATACTCTCCTGATATACTTAAAACAGAAGTTTGCGTTAATAATGTAACCATCAACTCTCCTCCACTTTTCGAGAGTTTTGGTAAGGCATTTGAAACGTATTGCCCATCGAAAAAGGAAAGAAATCCTAGTTATATGAAGTCTTCAGGGAGTTTTGCAAAAAAAGATTTTAGACATGTACACACTACTATGAGCACAATAATTCTTGCCAATAAATACGTGTCAACAACCATGAATGGGTCAGATTTTCACCATAAACCAACTCAATGTAAAATAGACAGTAGCATGTCTCTCATTATGGGAGGGTTGCATATGAAAAAGAAGTTTAAAAAAATTTGGACTTGTGTATTAAATAGAAATGGATAAATAAATAATTTAAACGTCCTTATTTTAATGCAAAATAGCTTTGTTTGTTTTAGGGTTATAATTAATGATACAACTGACTTAAAAAGATGCTTTATTTCAATATAAAATAAATAAATTAAATAAGCTTTATCAATTAATCTATTTAAAATCATAATTTAATTTCCTAGGCGTCATAAATTGCTTTAGAACCTCATCTGTAACCTGAGCTCTCCTTTGCTGATGATTAGTTATAACTGGAGTAATTGTTTCTATCAAAAGTTTCTTCAACTCTCCAGTCAACAGATTGCCACTGGTATAATCCTTTCCGATTTTCTTTAATTTTTCATCGTCCTCCAAAAAGAATTTTAGATATTGATAGGATATGTCAATTTCACAATTTCCTCCTAATTTTCTGTGTTCTTCAATTGTGGTCTGCCCTCCAGAAAATGCATGTTTGTTAACTTTATTTTTTATTTGTTTTGCTGTATCACTCATGTATATTGTAGAATTGGCATCTGACGCCGACATTTTCGTTTTAGCACCTTGCAAAGCCGGGAAAAAAATGGAATGCAATAAGGCAGGTTTTGAAAATCCCAATCTGGGAGCCACATCTCTAGTCATTCTAAAGTAAGGATCTTGATCTATTGCACATGGTATCAGGCATGGTAATTTGTTGGTACCAAAAATGCTTGGAAAAGATGTGGAAAAGCAAGGTGTGGCCTGTATGGCCGGAAATGCAATTTTACCTATCACTGTGCTGTCGTCAAATCCAAATATACCTTTGACTTGGTTATAGGTTACACATTTTTGAATTTTGATTATATTTTTATAAAAGTCCGAAGAATTTCTAAAATTAAAAAAATAAATATTTAAACCAAATGACAAAAATTTAGCATTGATTTTAAAGAATTTGTATTAATTTTATGATTTAAAAATATTTTTTATTTGGACATAATAAAATATGGCTTTTTAAATGAGTTTTGGTATTTTTAATTATGTTTTAACATTTTAAAACTTATCTAATTAGATAATATCTAATAGATATGTTTTAAACTTATCTAATTAAATATGTTTTATATTATAAATTTTTTAAAATAAGAAAAAAATAGTTTGTGTAAATTATTACTGGTACTAGAAAAAAAAATGTATAAAACTTTAATACAAAGTCACTTTTTGCACTATAAGGTTATTTAATAAATTGCTTACAGCTTGTTATAAAAATTCTGCATACATATGTAATATTATTTTATTTATTTTCGACTTTTTAATAAAAAGTATATATACAGTGTGACCCATTTGTTTGCGACTCACCCCTGTACAATCTTTATTTTTTGTGCGATTTTAACCCGATTTGTTTTAAAGTGTGGATCTTGATAAACTGCATTTTTGGAGCGAAAGACGCCATATTAGAACAAAATACAAATTATTAAGAATTCATATTAGCGATTTTTTTTTTAAAAATCCAAGCACGGCACTGGATTCACCACCCCTTAAAACGACCCTATGCTAAATTATATTGAAAAATTTTAAGAAAAAAAATGCACAATAATAACTTTAAAAATTTATTTTGTCAAGTTATCGACGACAAAAACATTGAAATAAAATTAAACTAATAGTAAAATGGTAATATTACTATAAGTTTAATTTTATTTCAATGTTTTTTTCATGGATAACTTGACAGAATAAATTTTTGAAGTTATTATGGTGCATTTTTCAACTTTAAATTTTTCAATAAAATTTAGTAAAGGGTCGTTTTAAGGGGTGGTGAATCCAGTGCCGTGCTTAGATTTTGTTTAAAAAAATCGCTAATAAGAATTCTTAAAAATTTACTCTTAAGAACTGACATAGTAGGCCTTGTATTTTGTACTAATATGGCATCTTTTGCTACAAAAATACAGTTTATCAAGATCTACACTTTAAAACAAATTCGGTTAAAATTGCACAATATATAAAGATTTTACAGGGGTGAGTCGCAAACAAATAGACCACACTGTATATATATATATATATATATATATATATATATATATATTTATAGGTATCTCGAAAATAGCGCAAAACCGATATACCCTTCTGTTACTGTAAATATTTACAACATTTTAATGATTTGAGATTATTTATTTATAAAAAAAAGTTAAACAATACATGTTTTAAAAATAAAAAGTTAAAATGTTTTAACAATATGAAATTAATAAAATAAATATCAGATTGGGTATTATATACCTATATAAAAATATCCAACAAACTGTATGTATGTAACCACCAATAAATAGGGTTAAAAAGCGGAGAAAAATATTTTACATTTCACAGAAAATTTCATTCTTGAAGAGTTTTTGCTCCCAGAATATGTGACACATTTTTATTGACTATACTTAATTTTCAATTTTGATTTTTTTGACTTTAAAAAAACATTTTTTATCAGTTTTCATTCATTTGTCATTTTTTTCCATTAATTTTTAGTTATGAAAAAGTATAAAAATGCATAAAACATGGGATAAAAAATGTATTTTTGGCGATAAATTTAAAAGGAACAGCTTTGAAAGTCTCAATCGAAATGATTACTTTAAAAAAATGACAAATGAACAACTGACCAAAAGTTTTTAGTTCAAAATTTTCAGAAAAATCAAAATTGCAAATTAACCATAGACAATAAAAATGATTTGTTGCTTATTCTGGAGATTAAAAATCAAGAATGAAAATATTTTGATTCCACTTTGTGGACTGTACTTATTTTGATATATCAAAAACTATTTAAGTCAGGACTTAAACCAGTTTACCATCGGAAAGAGCGAAAAATTGTAGACAAAAAATATGAAACATGATTTTAAAAAATTAGAATTAATAGGTACAGTTTGGCAATGTGTTTACCCATTGTTAAAAATACCTTAATGAATTATTTGGGTTACTTGATAAACTATTACTTACCCAATATAGTCAATATCAGAGAATATAAAAGTCTTCTCCAAATCAAATCCAATTGCAATAATATCCTTGGCATTCTCATAAGCCAACCGATGAGCCTCCTCGGCTGTGATATCCTTCCACAAACACTTCTCATCATCAGTCAACTGAATCACTAAAGGTACATTAAAAACATCCTGCAGCCATTTACATAGAGTGAATGGAATTAAATGCCCTAAATGCATGGAGGAAGATGATGGCCCCCTCCCAGTGTATAAGTAAAAAGGCTTCCCATTCTCATACAAATTCAATATTGTATGCATATCACGATGAGAAAAAAATATTCCTCGTCTCAAGTAATGATGAACTGGCTTTCCAGTAACCTTCTCAAACCTACTAAGAAGCTCATCGTCAATTTTTGAACTCCCAAACTTCTCTAAAAATCACATACGTTACAATGTATTAATCTGGTTTTCCGGCATATAAAATTGACTTCCATTGACTACCATATGCAAAGTTACTTACTTATCAGTTTTTCATAATCAACGCCCTTTTCTGAATTACTGACCACATTCCAGGGGTCAACTACATCATCCGGAGACTCAATATGAGCTTCTTTAAGGGTGCCAGTGATTTCATCAGCCATAATTAGTCTAAATCCTAATTATACATGTACGGTTTTTAGGTTAGGTTAAACGTCAAACGTCTGGTTGAAGAGGTTAGGACAGGAGATTTCAATTTGTATAGTGTGATATCTGGGTTGCATAATCACCAGGTAAAAAATATTAAAAAAAAGAAAAATATTCTAATTTTTATAATGTTGTTTACATTGTTATTATGTATTGTTTAATGATATTTTAAACAAAAAACCTTTAAGAACCTACTAAATGCAGCTATTCTTATATGGAATCCTAGACAAAACTACTTGAAAGAGCCAGTTGCCATATTTATTAATTTAAAAATCCTAAATCAATTTATTAATTTAATAAAAATGATTTTAGGAAATGATTTATTACGATTTAATACAGAAAATCTATCTTTATGGGAATAAATTTTTAAATTGAATCGAAGATTCCTGTTCGAATAACTATGAGAAAGTGTAAAGTGTGCATTGACATTTCTTGGACTGCCTAAAAGTTTATGTTAAGTTTGTTAAAAGTATAAATATTATTTATTATTATATTTATCAAGTAATAACAGTAACTTAACCATGGGTTACAATTATTATTATTAAGGTTACAAATAAAAACTTTGTAGACATAAATTTCTTATTTTTTAGTAATACCTAGGTAGGTACAGTTGTATTCATTAAAAAAGCGTACAAGAATTAGAATGAGAGAAAACTGTCAACATTATTGTGTAAAACCGGCTTTCCACTGACTTAAGTCACTATAACTGACAGTAGAAAATAAAAATGCCTCGACAGTTAAAAAGGCTCAAATAGTATCAAGAATCGAAGAAGAATGGTCAATTCGTACCGTGGTATAATAGAAATAAAAAATCTATATTAAAAATTAATAATTTTTGTAATATTATTTAATTAACCTACGACGTCAATGCTCTTTATAACCTATAGTAATTATTTTAATGACTTATGTCAGTGATAAGCCGGTTTTAAGCAATAATATTATTTTGACAGTTTTCTCTCATTCTAATTCTTGTACGCTTTTTTATTGAATACAACTGTATTTAAATATTACAAAAAAATAAGGCTACCTAACAAACACAGACAAGAACTAAATTTTAATTTAACACTAATACACTGCCTACACTACAGTTTAGTTAGTGGAGGATTTGGGAACACAGCTTATTTACGCACTTGGTGAAATTAATGCGCATGTACGGAAACAGCTGTAGTTGACAAAGCACGTCGTGTTTGTCTATGAACATCAAAACAAAGATTAATGTAAATAGTGCTTGAAATTGCAAAAGGCGCAATATGCCTGACTTATTCGGTATAACAGACACAATTAAAAGAAAAACGTGTGCATATTTAATACAGAGATACATTGGACATCTTTTTGAAGAAAAAGTTACTTCTGAGCAACTGAAGGTTGATTTGATCAGTGGCACTGGATTATTGCAGAAAATAAGTTTGGACGTTCAGGTGAGCAGTTTTAACATAATTCTTAACGTTTAAAGAACATTCACATAATAAATCATGTTGGAATCATTAAAATACTTGACTGTATTTTTGTTATAAGGGAATTTAGTAGGTACCTTCAATATTGTCAATATTATTCTCTAAATATATTTGGTCTATTCTTAAAGGACAGAGTTTTTTTTAAATATGAGCTGTTTCGCCAACATTGGTGGACATCTTAAGATTCTTAAGTACATAAAATTACTAAGCTTAAGCTAGATTTAACTTTAACTTTGCATATATCCATGGATTTTACTGTTGACAGTGAAAAACCTAAGCTATGGATAAATATAAATGTCTTTAAAAATTTCAACTTGCACCCTAATTAATCACCCTAGATTTGGCTTTTTATAAAAAGATAGATATATCTATATGTAGTTAAGTTCCAGTTTGTTTTTCTGACAGATAATCTATAGAAAATATTGTCAAAGCAATGGTATTTTCGAAATTTTTCTGCCAGATATACTTAGGTACTGGAACAATGTCCAGACATTGATAAACAGTTTATCATAAACTGGCCCTTAGTAATATATATTTAAGCAATGTTTATTACTATTACTGTTATTATTTATAATTTCACCTAAATATGAAAAGTTTTGTCTAAATACCAATAGATATTATATTATAGGTATCATAGGTACCAATAGATATCATATTATAGGTATAATCACAATCCACACCACAAGGTCTGTTCTATCTCATGCTAAAAATACTAAAAATCACTGCAACACTGCACAGTTTAACGGCGGCCATTTTTGTTGTTTACAATTCTTGTGCTTTGAGTTTGTGCTGTTTAATAATTGTTTTAAACGTTGTTTCTAACAGAGGCACTTGTAAGCCTCAAATAAGGCCTTTAAGCGCTAAGGACATCCATTTTACTCCTCTTTTATAATAAATATACCTTATTCAATCAGGGCTGTCAAATGACAATTTGAAGGTTAATTTGTGGGTTATAATTTAACCTTAAAATTGACATTTGATAGTTTTAGCCCTGAATAAAGTTTATTTTTTACAATAGAGGAGTAAAATGGTTGTTCTTGGCACTTTAAGGACTCTTTTAAGGCTTTCTATGAGAAACACGTTTAAAACGATTATTAATCTGTATAAACAGAACACAAACCCAAAGCCACAAAATTGTAGACAACAAAAATGTCCGCCGTTAAACTGCAATGTTGCAGTGATTTTTTGTATTTTTAGTACGAGATAGAACAGACCTTGTTGTGTGGATTGTGCTTTTAGCAACATAATTTTTTTAAACATTAGGGATTGACAAAAAGTAGTATTTACAGCTACAGCCTCCGCGTCCTTGCCGGATGTAAGCTTGGTTGTAACTATGGTAATTTTTAATGTTATTGTACCTAACCTCAATTCTACTGTCATTGACAGATACCTAACCTTAATAATACTGAAAGTTACAGATACCTAACCTTAATTCTACTAAAAGTGACAGATACCTAACCTCAAATCTACGTCATTCATCAATACCATAGTTACAACCCAGGTTACATCACTCAGTACCCGCGCGAAATTTAAACGGAATGTAGCGTTTCCGGATACATTTTCCTAAAACCAAAAATGCTTGTCTCGGCGTGGCCTATCTATTACGCCTATTACCATTTATTTCCTAACACTTTGAATATCTAATATGGATTTCACAATGCTGTATCTTTGTTCTATTTTTTAAGGACAATCCATAAATTTGAACCTTGATATTTTCAATGCAATACCTATGTACAGGAAATATTAATATTTTACCATCCAAAACCTTGCAATCATTTGTTTATAATATCATGTCCTAAAATGTATAGTATAAATACTATAGCTACAATTAAATATTTTGACCTGATTTTAGTGTTTATAGAATAAAATATAAACAAATTCATTTAATAAGAAACCATTAATTCATTAACACGCATATTATGCGAATACGAGGGCATATTGATAAGTCCTTAAGAGTATTTCATACAATATTTTGGGCCAAATTAAGTTTTGAACATCATCTTATTTTAGCTCGATACTGTTAAGACCCCCAATAAAACTATTCTAAGAATGTACCCTTTGTGACATTGTGTGGTCCGTGGATTTGTTTTATAGCTTGTTTTGAGATTGAAACTGCTTTCGGCAAATTTTATAAAAGGAATCTTTATAAAACACCCTAATAAAGCCGACAAAAGGGGCAGGTAGAGAAATGGTGGTGGTACAGAGTTTTCCTTTTGAATAATCGGCCGTAGCTAAATCAGAGTTTTTCAAGAATTAAGAGAGTAAAGTCGATTTATAAAAATGCATATATTTTATTAAATAAATCTAAATTAGTTAAATATAAAAAAACAGTTTATTTCAAAGAATGCGTCTACAGCGTCGATTACTTCAGTATTTAAATACTCAATTGAGGCAAACGGTTTTTCAGTTCAGTTCAGTTTTATTTCATATGTAAATGTTTAGGCATTTAACCTTTGATCTTTACTTTGCCCTCGTATACGATATATTTTTAATTATTAAAGTTTATTAACACCTGATAAAATTGTTTTGGTGTTATTATTCTTTAACATAATTGTTCTTGAGAAATAACATTTTGCATACACATGTAAAATAAATGAAATTTTGAAGGACATATGCAAAAGTCTTGATTTATATCAAAACAAGATTTTAATTTATTCAAATTTATTAGACATTTCATTGATAATGTAATTCATATAGTTTAAACTCACTTTAAAAACGTTAATGCAAATACTTTGAAATTAAGTTGTATTATATTTATTAAATTATTGATTAAACACTCATTATTATGCCTAATATATTTCCTTTGTGACGTGGAAAATGCACGTGTTAAGATTTCAAAACTTATTGATACCAAGTATTGTTTTGGAAAAACAGTGTTAATTCATCAAGTCTGGACCAAATTTTAAACGTTTATGTTTACTTTCTTTGGATTTTATTTGTGAAAGAAAGTTGTAAAATCAATATTTATTAATTCATTAAGAAAATTAACAACTTTTTGTTTATTTTTAAACAAAACTTGTATCTGCAATTTAGAACAGTTCTGCACATGTCAAAAAAGTTATTTCCTTACACTTTCTGATTTATAAATATTTGTATTTAAATGAAGCCAATTGGCATAAGGCCATTTTTCTAATCTAAAAAAATATATTGCATAACATAATAACTTATATATACAGTATACCATAAAACCACATACTAGCAAATTTTTAATAGTATTTATACCGGGTGTTCCGCGATAGGGGGAGTTCATTTTTTTTTATTTTATTATTTTATCGTGCTTACAACAGGCACCCGGCCTAACTACAGGAGTACACACTGACAAACACAAATAAACTGCCATACCCATGTGGGATTCGAACCCACAACCTCTTGGCTTGTAGTCCGCAGTGCTGACCACTACACCACCGAAAATTGAATTATATTTCTGTGCTCTTTTAAGAATATTTATTTTTATAAAAGGACTGGATGTACAAGGTATAAGGTAAACTTATTGGCATAAATTAAGGAAAAGATAGAGTCAAAATAAGAAGAAAACCTAAATAAATATTTTTCCTAATTACTTATGTTTTTAAGATACAGGGTGATAAAGTCTTACTTATCAAATCAGTTTTTTAACAAAATAGCAGGTCAAAGCTTGCGATATTGTCCAAAAATACAGGTATATTTCTATACTGGGACCCCCATTTTGGCCCTCCCAGCTCTAGAAGTCACTTATTTTTCACTACTCTTTCATAGAGCAACCTTACTCTGCCAGCACCAAAATGGAAGTCCTCAGACAATTGTAATTATGTGTGAATATGTGTATTGCTAGTAAGTAACTGTTCGCAAAATATCACCCTTCCAAGTCTACCATAGTAAAAGTTATATAAAAAAACTGATATATCATATATGATAAGTAACACTTCATCACCCTGTATCTTGGAAACATACGTAATTAGGAAAAATATTTATTTAGATTTTCGTCTTATTTTGACTTACTTATAAGTATTATAATATGCTCCTAAATTTATGCCACTAAGTTTAGGGACACCTTGTATATAATAATTCATATATTTTAAAATTTTCTCACGTTCGGTTTTTGGGATAGTGCAGCCTTTCACTCTCCTGCCCATAAACTACATTGCTGCGTAAATTTTTGTTTTTATAGAGGTTGCATAAATTATAAAACTTAAAGATCTTATTAAAGTTTGTCGTTACCTGTGTTATAACTAAAGGTTAGAGAAATATTTTTGAAACCACTATATACATACATACATATATATACAGTGTGTGCGATTCAAGACCGCAATACCCAATAATTTTTTAACGCGTAGACCGATTTTAATATATATTTTTTTGGGACAGTATAATAATATTTTGGCAATATATTTTTAAATAAACCACAGTTATTAATATAATTATAATTAACTGTTAATATTTTATATAATGTTATTATATATACAGTGTGTCCGCGGATGGGGTCCGCAAGGGGGAAATAATCTTAATTATTTATTTTACGACCAAAAGTCATTCTTTATAAAAAGTTCTGCTTGTTGAGAAAATGAATTCACGATAAATAAATTAAGATCAGATGTACAGGGTGTTCATAAATAAATATGAAAATGCTTCAAGAGAGAAGTACCACTATTTATTATTTTTAACAAAAATTTTATAAAACAAAGTTGTTTATAAACTTGCGTAAAGACTAAATACAAATTTAAAATAAAAATTCGAATATTTTAAAATTAAACAAAGTTGTTTATAAACTAAAATAAAATTAAACAAAGTTGTTTATAAACTAGCAAAATATAGAATTTCTTCAAGAGAGAAGTACCATTATTTATTATTTTTAACAAAAAATTTATAAAATTGCAATATTTTATGTAAACCATTGCATTGTACCGTTGACACCCTCAATTAATGATTTTACATAAAACAAAGAACCATAATATTATTTTCATTTTTAAAAACTTTTAAAACCTTATAATATAAAATGTAGCCCCATGTATGTTCCTTTCCTTTTTTTTTGTATTTTTAAGGAAAAATATTTGAACAACATATTTATTTCAGGCACTAAATGAACTGGGCGAAAAACAAAACTGGCCAATAGAATTCGTCGACGGCTACATAGAAACCCTCCACATTTCCATACCATGGAGAACGATATTTTCCGACAAAACGCACGTCTTGATAGACAGCTTAAAATTGACCATACAGCCAAAACAAAGAAGCGAAAATGGTAATAAAAAATCACCAATATCTGAACAAATTGTTCATAATTTTATTGTTATTTTTAAGCTACTTCCATGTTTGAATCCATGTGGAATTCCATGACCAGTTCCATACATTTAGCTGAAGAGTGTGCCAAGCAAGATGAGCCAGTTTATAGCTCGTCGCCTTATGAAGGGCTTGATGCTTTTGCCACAGCCATTGACTCAAGTAAGAAACATATTTATTTGGCCCTTGTAGTGTAATATACTATTTAACCATTGACAAAATTACATAATAAAGCAATAATTTGCAAAATTATACCAAAAATACTTCAATAAAGTAAACGTTACCTCTAAAATTTTGATATTTAGTATTAATTAACAATAAAAAGCATTTACGTAATACCACCAGTAATATTTAATAATATTAAGTAATACCAAGTGATACCATGTAATACCAATAATAATAGGTACTTGGTAATTTTACGGAATACGCTTTTTTTCTCAAAGATACATGCAAGAATAAATGTGTTCAGTTTTTAGTGAATATGTCGTATATTGCGGAATAAAAAGTGCAAATTATTTTTGTATGAAATTCCTTATAATTTGTGTCTAGTGATTTTGTTTAAACAAATGAGCAAAATAATGTGGTTCGTTAGGGTGAAACTTTTATTTTTGTCTTTTCCCTTTTGTCACTTTTTTGCAAATATTTCGCAAACTCTTCATTTTAAGTTAAATTCTTACCACCCAAGAGAAAAAATTTCAAGTGCATTTTTTGTGAAAAATTTGTAAAAGTGTCAAAAAACAAAAGACAAACAAATTTTTCACTTTAACTAGCCATATTTTTATCCATATTCCTTAAAAAAAAGGTGAACAAATTTGGTTTGGAGCTTTTTTTATTGCTTAATTTACGGGAGATATTCGCTAAAAACTGACTGCAGCACACTTGTATTGTTCCGGTTCCAGAAGATTCTCGATACCCCTTTACTTTCCTACGACCGCTTTCCTTAATTTATAAAAAATATTTTTTGATAAAGTTTATGATAATGATTTTTTATACTTGATACTTTTTGTTGTTTTAATACTTTGTTGTTTGTGATTTTAAAGGGTTTTTATTATGTTTAGTTTAATTTTTAAGTTAGTTGGCAGTTGTTAAATGTCATACAATCGTTAAAATAAAATGCCTTTCTTGGAAAATAATACTAAATATGAAAATTATTTTATTATCTTGATACAAAAGTATTAAATAGTTTCTTGACGCCAATATTTCAAAAGATTATATGAACGTTTGTACTGACCGTTTGATTTCGCCGTAGTAATCCAGTTAACTAGATTTAACTGATAGAGCGTTAAAATTTTTGCGTACAGTTCCCATAGAACATTCTCTTCTCTTTTACTGTGAAAAAACTGCTTCTATATTGATTGTTAGTCTATTTTCTATTTATAAATTTTAATATACACAGAAAAATTTCAGATTTTAACGCCGGTAGATTCCTAAGTTGGAAATTCTAACTTTTTGTACCTTTAACATTTTCCGTGCAAGATTTTGATACTTGTGATAATAATTAGTAATAAAAAAAGGATAAAATTTTTTCTTAACAATCATATTTTAAAGTTATTTTAATATTTTAAAGTATCAATTATTGTTAAGTTTAATTAAAATAATAACGGGGAATGTTAATGGTAAACATTACGTCAAAAATGTTTATTGTGATGTTTAGTTTATTTTCGTATATGTCACTTTATACAAATATTTAATTTAAATAAATAAATAAAATAGATAATATTAAGTATTTGTAGTAGAAAAAGTATAGTATACAATTCGTTTATAAACTTTTCTAGGAACTCATTTAATTAAGCACTCGTTCGGAAGCTCACTCGTGCCTAAATTAAATTTGTGACTAAATATAATATAATATTATACAATTTTTAATGTTGTTTTAGGAAAATTTATAATCTTAAAATATCATTTGAAGAGTTTTATAATCTGTGGTTTGATAAATAAATAACTGTAACATAACAGCAAATTCAGTGGTGCCAATGTAGTAAAATTAAAACGTTGTATTTTAATTAAAAATATTATATTATTAAAAATAAAAGTATCATTAAAAACTAAAATTAACATAAAAAGTAAATAAGTAAAAAATTAAATTGTTAATTTGTTGTTACAATGGCAAAATTAAGGTTTAAAACTGTCATATTTTTGCGTTTCTTAAGTTGGCAAGACGAAATTTGAAATGATAATTTTAAAAAGTGCTAAACAAATTTTTTTTTGAGATTTTCATAAAAAATAATCTGTAATAACCAATTTTTAAACCATTAACATGATTCTCCTTTGTTGCTGGAATTTAAAAACGAATTTTTGAAAGTGTTATTTCCAACAGATTTCCCATACATTATTTCAAAAATTCGTTTCCAAACTCGAAAAGCAAAATAGGATCATGTTGATAGCTTAAAAATCGATTATTATAGTTTATTTTTTATGGAAATATAATGAGCGAGCTCTTGAGATACAAAATAAAAAAATGGCGTATGAAATCAAAAATTATGTTCTCGGAATTTGTGCTGTAAAATGATCTGAAATTTTTGTGAATTTGTCTGATGCCATATATTAAATTTTTAAGACATTATATGGAAAGTCTTCAAAAGGTTTTTAATTATTTCGCATAATTTTTTTTATTTGTATATTTTTTATTAAGATTAATAATAATAAACATCTTTATTGGTTTCCCAACAGGCTATCGACCGTGGTCTTTCTGCCCAATTTTACAAAAAAAATTTATAAATATAATAATTGTTAATTGTAGTTACAATATTGAATTTATATAAAAAAAAAATAATAATAAAAACATAAATCTCAAATATTTTAGTCTTCGTTAGTGATGTCCGTGATTATCTCCCATAAAGTTTGTGTAGGATATTTCCTTTTGGGGGGCAGGTTATGGTCTCTACCGTGCATTAAGTTTTCCATAATTTGTATGTTGTGGTGTTTTTTTGCAAATTGGCATGCCAGCTCCTTGAAACGTTCCAAAATGGGGGTGACCTGCGTTGTTTCGTTTAGCAGTTGATTTGATGGATTATGAAGTGGATTATCTGGGTGTCTCATTTTGGTGATTATTCTCAAACTACTCCGTTCAGCCACTTCTAGCTTACCTACAGTAGTTTTTTTTGCAATTTAGGTAGATTAGGAAGGCATATTCAATAATGGGCCTGCATATCATTTTATAGATTTTAATCGCAGTTTCAGGTTGTATACCGTTATTTTTGTATGTCAGGCTTCTGAAATGTTTGGCTCTTGTAATCATCTTGGTTTTCATTAATTTGGCATGTAAATTGAAATTGAGTTTGCTATCTAAATGTATTCCAAGGTATTTGCATGAATTAGATGGTCGTATTTGTTGATTAAACATTTTTATAGAGGGGGAATTTATATTTATTTTGTGATTGAATATTATTAGTTGAGTTTTATTGGGATTTGGTTTTATTCTCCACTTGGAAAAAAACTGGATTATATTATTGCAGAGATTTTGTAAGTGAATCAAAGTGAGTTTTAAATTTTTCTGGTGTGCAATTAAAGCTTTATCATCTGCGAATTCTAGAATATATGTGTTAGGATTAAATTGTTGAGAATAGATGTCGTATGTGAATAGGTTGTATAGAATGGGGGATAAAGGAGAGCCTTGCGGGACACCTTGTTGCATAGAAAATGATTTAGATAATTTTTGATTGTGTTTAACTAGACTCAGTCTATTTTTTAGAAAGTTATTTATAAAGTGAATTAGATATTTTGGACAATTTAAGCTGTATAATTTGTATAATAGGCCGGCATGCCACACACTATCGAATGCTTTACTAATGTCCATGAAGAGAGCTGCTGATTTGTTGCCTTTTAGATTGTTTGTTTGAACATTCGAAGTTAGAATAAGCAGTGGATGGATTGTGGAAGAATTTTTTCTAAAGCCAAATTGATGGGGTGGAATCTTGTCGTCTAGTTCTTCTTCTAGCCTTATTTTAATGATTTTTTCCAATGACTGGTAGTAAAGTAATTGGGCGAAAGTTGGTTGTTTTTGTCAGATCGCAATTCGGTTTAGGAATGTTTATTATAATTCCTTTTTTAAATTCTTGTGGATAGTATCGGTTTTTATTACAGTAATTATATATATCTAAAACTTTTCCATGGAATTCAGCACATAAGTTTTTAAGAGTCTTTTTGGAGATATGGTCATAACCTGGTGCTGTATTTTTGCCGGTATTTAGTACATGATAATATTCCTCTTCAGTAACTTCAGGCACTTCTCCAGGGTCGGTATGGTCGTTAAAGTACAACTCGTACCAGTCATTTATTTCTTTGAAGCTTTGATCATCAAAGTTTATATCTTCCGACATTTCATATATTTTCTTGTAATGTCTGCCAAAAGCATCTGCCACATCCTGGTCCTCATTGAGCACAACATTATTTTCTACAATTTCAACATTTTTATGAGTGTGCTTTTTGTAACCTGAAAGTTTTTTTATTTCTTGCCAATAGTTTTTGCCTTTTAAGTTACTTATATTCTTGCATGCTTCAAGATATTTGGTGGATTTATATTGCAAAATTAATATTTTAATGTCTTTGTTTAAATCATTGAATATAGATTTTAGGTTTTGGTTATCATATTTGTGGATTTCTCTAAGCATTTGTCTTTTTGTTCTTAATAATCTTAGTATGAAAGGAGGTAGTACTTGATTGTAAAAAGTTTTTGGTTTTTTAGGGGAGTTATCCAGAATCTTTTGGCAGGTAAAGTTGAGGAATTGTGTAATTATTGTTGGGTCTAAATTTTGCATGCTTTTTATATAATCGGTTAATTCTACATTTAGGTTTTCTAGGTTGCATTTGTTAAAATCGTATATCATTTCAGGAGAGGTATTTATTTTTGTTTGCAGGTTAAATGTTATTTCAATTGATTGGTGGTCTGAACATAAATCCGAAATAATATTTATTTTTTTTATATTATTTTTTATGTTATCTGTACATAATATTAAGTCTGGTGTTGTGCTTGCATTGTTTGTCATGATAAATGTAGGGGGAGTATCGATTTTAACAAAATTTGAGTTTTTAAGAAAATGTTGTAGTTGTTTATTTTTGTGAGTATTAGGATTGAAGTCTCCAATGATAAGGCAATATTTATAAAGTGCAGCTTTTATAAATACGGTACTATCAATTATCTCATTTGGATGAATGTATAAAAGAAGTACATACAATTTTTCATTTTGATACGGTAGTGTAAAATGTAAGCATTCATTTTTTATATTATTAATTTTTGGTGGATTGGCTTTGCCAAGATTAATTTCCGCCCTCGTTTGAACCATGCTTCCCCCTCTTATGTTTTCATTAAAGATATTACCTGGTTTTTGTATTGATTTCCATTGTGATGTTAAAGGTATTATATTTTTGAGTTTTGTTTCCACAAACATTGCACAATCGATATTATTTTTTTGTAAGTAATGACTTATTAAACTTTTTTTAGCTAGGTAGCTGTTTATTAAGATTATTTTGAGGATTTTTTAAATTTTTTTTTAGTTTTTATATTTAGAATTTAAAAGAAAATTGAAAAATTCCAATTAAATAGTTCTTAGGCATTTTGTAATGTTAAAAAAAGTTAAGGATTTCTATTTTCCCTTTCCTTTTCTAATGATTTTTATAAATTTTATTTATTTATATTTGTTTATATGTACTTCTTAATTGTTTTTTTAATTTGGTTTTATAAGATTCTAGTTTTTCACAATAATAATCTCATTCAATTTGTTTTAATATTATAGTTTTATTTTTGTTCCAGTATTATCAAAAGTAAACGTAAAATTCAAAAATACCGTTGGTTTTATAGGATTCTAGCTCTTCATAATAATATGCTCAGTCAATTTGTTTTAATATTAAAGTTTTATTTTTGTTCCAGTATTATCAAAAGTAAACGTAAAATTCAAAAATACCGTTATTCAAATGGAACACCTTCCACAAAACAGCTCGACAGGCGTGGGAATTGTGATACACTTCGACGAGTAAGCCCCATAGTTGTTACCATTATTGCCAACATAGCAAAATTTTAATTTTCCCCCAGGGTGGAATACTCGGACGAGTCGGCGAACGACCCGCCGTGCGACGAAGCCACAGACCTGACCAATCAGGACAAAACAAAGTCCTACCTCGTAAATTCCTACACAACAAAAAGGTTTTCAATTAACAAGGTTTCGTTTTCCACAGTAGAATTTTCTCGCACACACAGAACTTTCTCGCCCTCTATGATGTCGCAATCGCAATTCGACGAGCCGATGGCGGCGCCGAGAAACGAAATTTTGTTTGGACAACTTTCCAGCAAGCAAGAGGTAATTTAAATGGGGTAGTTAAATTTTTTCTGACCTATACTTTTTATGGTTTTGTTCAAGGCGTTTTGTAATATTAAACATTACTGTGAAATCAGAATTTCAATTGAGTTTACCGTTTTCGAGATATTTACAAAAAATATAAATTTTTATGACGTCACAAACCTCGCCATGTGACCAACATTCTAAGATTTCTATTGGTTGAAAATTACCCTGTTGTCAAGTTGTCTTGTTAATGATTTCATTCGGTTATGTCAGAAAATACCCGAAGAGGTTATGTACAAATACTGTCACTGTCAGATGAGTGAAAGATGGTCACCAAATTCATTAAGTACCTATCTTCCTTATTACGAGGTATCATATTATTACTGTTTGATATTTTAGAGTCCAAGATATATCTAAAAGAATATAAAGAACTAGGCATTATACTAATAAAATGTGATTATAATTATAGGTACTTACTTTATTTGTTTAAAAGCTTCAATGTTCAATGTAACCAACCATTCCACAAGATTCCTCTGCTTTGGTGTCCGTTATTAATAAATCACTTATCTAATATCAATTACAAATAACATAACAATAACATTGATTTTCAATAATCTAAATTTAAGAAAAAACATAACCCGAAAAAAAGAAACGTCAAAAAATCAATTCTTCTTCTTCTTCTCAACTAAAATTATAGATCAAGTAGTTTTAAAACTAAAATATTATAACGTGGCGCCATCTATCGTAAGAATCTTAAACTAAACACACTGGCAACCATAGAAAAAGCTGGCAACGTTGTCAATAGCCTAGTGACGTAATTAGGAAAACGGTAAACTCAATTGAAATTCCGATTTCACAGAAATGTTTAAAATTACAAAACGCCTTGAATAAAACCATAAAAAGTATAGGTCAGAAAAAATTTAACTACCCCATTGTAAAATGTTTTTTTACTTATTTAACATTTCCTTTGTTATTTTTAGATAAGAGTAAGGTTAAAACAGTCAGAAATACTGAATGGCCCCAAAGTTTCAATTGAAATGAACTTAGGTCCCTTACTATTATTTTTATCTCCCAGACAAGTTCATGTCTTGATTGAGCTGGCCAATGGTATGTCAAGTCCTGATTTGGAAGACACAAGGTAAATAATAATAATTAATATTTTCCAAATACAAAAAAAATACAAATTTTAGCAATGTTGCTCCAAAAACAAAGTGTGTTCAAAAACCCATGACAGGGTCGGATTTTCAACGAATAGAGCAGGAGTTACAGCAAACTATTTTTACCAATGCAAATTCTAAAATTACTGGTCTACAAGGTGCCCAAGGCTGGTCTACAGCGCCTTTAGGTAAGAGCTTTAATTAACTTTAAAATTATCAAAAAAAAAAAAAAAATTAAATAAGGACAAGTACTAAGGAATAAGCCAAGAAAATAGGATTTTACCTTTAAAAAAATAAAGAATTCTGTTCCTTATGTAAATTTGAATAAAAATGTTCGAAATATGAGGCTGAAAAAAGTTGAAGCAAAGTACTTTTTTGTTCTTGCCAAATTTCTAAAACATTTATTAAAATGTTGAAAACGCATTTTAGGAAGTTAAAAATATATTTTCAAAAGTTACAAACATTATGCAATGCCAGGCTATTTTTGAATTTATAACAAAAATGTCAAGATTGATATTAAGAAAACGTGGAAATTTAAATTCTGTCCCATAGGAATATTTAACACAGGATAATTAATTTTCGTTTTTTCTCCCTACATTCTATGTAGCAACTTTTTTTTTTCATATTATTTACTGGTGATCCTTTTCTACAAAAAATGTTATGGGAGTCAAATTGTTTATATTTTACTAAAGGACTGGAAAATGTAAATTTATAAAAATTACGTGTTTTTTAAATTTTTAAACTAAACTATTGATGATAACCCAAAAAGTCATAAACCGCCAAGTCTTATTTTTATGAATTTTTTAATGTAGCAGTTAAACTATTTATAGGTAAAAAAGTTAAAAAACAATTTTATAGTACTATGCTACACACCCAAAAGACCCACCTTGACATTTGAATACAAATAATTAAGGTTATTCAGCTAATTTCGACTACAAAACTACATTTTTATATTTTTTGTGTATAAGGGTCTTAATTTAGAGGGAATTTATTTATTAAAATACCGACTTGATGATAAAAAGATCTTCTGTTTGTCAAATAATAAATAGACAATTTGCAGTTATTTTCCTGAAACTCGGCTTTATTTGATGATTTTGTAAATTTTCGTCACTTGTTCGTCAATTTTCTAAATACCAAATCATTATTTTATATTCAATAATACTAAAAACTAATTTTCTCACTCTTATACCTATATAAAATTGTTGCAGCCAGCAAAATCTTCCAAACTCGGTATTTTAATACCCCTCTAAATTAAGATTTTTAAACACAACAGTACATGTAATATTTTCAGAAAATAAAGAATAATTTCAATTATTTGTGTACAAATGACAAGTGGGGACTTTTGGGTGTGGAGCATAGTATTTTAAAACAGGGTTTTTTTTTCGAAAAAAAAACCGAACAAATTGTGAAAATTTAGAAAAATTGACATGCCTTTTTTTATTTAAAAGGTAATGGAAAAAATGCAAAAAGTCAATTTTTATTATTTAATATTATGATGAATATAATAAATATTCATTCCTTCCTTTTATTTTAATTCAGTAAGATCTGGCCGCAAAAGGAACATATTTGGTGCTTTATTAACATAACTTTCGTTTTATTTGACACTGATTTATAAACTTATAATATTTTAATTGGATATTTTCAATGGACAGTATATTTTACATTTATTTTTATTTTCTTAAAACAATTTAATTCAATTCAATTCAATTTTGTTTTTTCTGTAATAAAGTATTTTTTTTTAAATTAAAATGTTAAGATGTTATGACCATTCATTGAATCGGTGAGATTAAGAACAGTCCAAAAGCCAAAATTTGGACAAAAAATTTCAAAAAATTACTTTTATTACATGCATTTTTGTGGGAATATTTTAACCATTTTATAAAATATAATGTTCATATTCTGTAAAATGATTTATATCTTCTCACAAAAATGTATTTTGAACTTACCTCAAAATTAAATTTTTGGACTTGTACTGTTCTTATTCTCACCGATTCAATTGTACTATAAAGTTTCTTTTTAATTTTTTGACCTGACGCGTTATTTTTAAAAATTAACAATTTTTAAGTCCTTTTGTGAGTAGAATGCTCTTTAAGAATCATCAGTGATTTTTATGAAATAAAAGTGAATGAGGGAAGAAAAAACAAAAAAAAGCTGGCGTTATTTCTGTGGGAAATTTTTATTTTGACGTTTTCTATGGAATTTTCATGGGAGAGCGAAAAAAATTCTCCTTTTTGGCTCACCCTAATGTCACATAAACAAATGTAATATCCTATTAAAAACTCGATATTGGCAAAATGACGAGAATTAATTTTATAATAGTTTTAAAACCATTTTTTTTTTATTATTTAGAAGTTTTTTCTATAGATGGGTGATTATCCAGAACGGAGCAAATATGCTGAAACTCTTAAATAAAATATACTAATGAAAGTAGTTAGCATTTAAATAACACTACAATAGACAGTTTATGTCTAGCAGTAGAACGTACTTAACCAAAAAATAAAACATTATTTATTTTATTAATTTGAATTTGCTTAAACGCATTAAAGTCAACTCCATGGACTGCCACCACCTAGCGTAGGGACAACAAATCATCCATATACTATTAGACTAGATGTAATTGTGAAATGATTCTTTCATATTGCATTTCCTCTAACTTGGAATGTATAAAAAAACACAACCAAAAGCAAACTTATTGATATTTTAACCCAAAATGTCGAATAAAGCATGAGACACCATTTTACAGCTGAGTTCTTTGCAGTATTTTAATATATGATAAATCCCCTGTATAAAACGTATTTTAGTAATGTTTGAAGACTTCGTCGTTTAAGTGATTTAATGTTGATTTGTGTAAGCAAGGCAAAGGGGGTGTAATATTTAATAAAAATTTATAAAGAACAATTATTTGCGAAAAAACGGCTAAGTATTTTTATTAAAGATCAACTCCATGTCTTTAATAACAAAGGGATTTAAATACAATTGAAATTTAAACTTTCTTCAGGTGAAATAACCAAATATGCTTTGCTTAAATTGCAGTTGACTAAAGATACATTATGAACCATTTTCTAAAGTTTGTGACTTTAACTATAAAAACATCAACTCCATGGACATCAACTCCATGGGGTTAAAAGGTATACATATATGTCCATAGTTGTTTACTTTCTTATTATTGCCCTAAACTCTTAGCTCATATAAGTTAAGGCATTATTAACGATAATTAATATAATATAGTTAAATTATAATAAATTAAATTTATTTTTTGTTAAATAATAGAAAAGTATTAAGTTTAATTTATAGCCGCCTTAAAATTACTTTATGTTATTAAGAAATACACATTGAGGTATTATTTTGCTAGTGTTTTATTAATCTTTGCTTTTTATTTTTTTACCACCCCAATTTATCCCCGTTTTGGATATTCACCCAGATAACAAAAAAAATTGACTTTTTTGGTTAAAAATGCATTTTTTTATCTAGACGAAAGTGACACAGAAGAAAACTTCTTGCCAATAAAAAACGCGACCGGAATGTGCGGGAGCACATTTTCCGGACACAGCAGCAGTATGGAGTCAAGTTTGACGTCCAGCATGGCCAGTTCCATGACGGAAAACACTCATAGAACCAGAAAAAGAAGTAAGTAAAAGCTACTTTAGTTCGAGTCCTAAACAATAGTTATTTATGTCATTAGGTTAAGAAGTAAGGCTTTTTGTGCTAAGCTCAAGGTTTGAAGGCCGACGCGTAGCGGAGGCCTACAATTGAGCGAAGCACAAAAAGGCACTTCTTGGCCGAATGGCATACAACATTTTATCTTCAAAGCACTTTATATAGGTCAATTTAATTCAACATCAAAGCGGCCTAACCTCACTTTTTTAAAATCTCATTTATTTATTAGCTAAAGATTACATTAAATGTACAATAATTATTATTGCTTTTAGAAGCAGTAATAGTTTGACAATACCTAGCTACATGATTTAAAAATTGACTTTTGCTATTACATTGAATTCAATTAATTGTTTAATAAATAGGTAGGTATCTAATTTCAATTTGTTTGGATTTTTATTTAAAAAATAGGTTGTTTGAACTGTTTAAGCTGTGTTTAACATTTAATTTCACTGAAAACTTAAAGCAAATTAAAACTTAAGGATAATTTAAATCGTAGAAAAAGAATCGTGCGTTTTCTTGGTTGCCTAACCTCACTTTTTGTTTTATTATTCATATTTAATTTTACAATAATTTAACAAAAAATATTAGACATTAACAGTAAAACAAACAAATTAGTGCTTATTATAAATAAATTAAACCAGTTTAGTACGTTAATTTCTTAAAAAAGGGTTAATTTGTCAAAACAATACCCCTAGCGAGAAAAAATCGAACTAATTACTTAACAAGGTATTTCTTTATCGAATGTTGACAACAATAAATTTTAAATTATAATTTATAACAGGCCGACAAAAATAAATTTTCTGTTTGGTGCATGGCAACCAACAACTTTTTAAGGGTAATTTAGGTACGCTGAATCCAAAAATTAACATCATTTTGCTCAATCACCTCTTGTTTTTGCGATGTAGAATAGAAACCATTTTTTTCGATATGCGCACATTCAAATTCTTATTTATATTTTTTTAAACTTCCAATTTAAGCAAGGATAGTTGGTAATGTTGCTATGGGTCTTTATTAAACTAAAAAAAATACCATATACATTGATAATCGTATTCTCATACAAAATAGTGCTTTAATCGAAAGAAAATCGTTTTCTTAGCCAAAACTCGGATATTTTTAAAATTCAAAGTGATACAGCACGATCAATTTTTGCCCGATTTAAATAAATTTACCCTATTTGTAGCTCTATTTATCTACTTTACAGTGTTAAAATTTCAATGCAATCAAAAATTGAATGAGAGTAGTGCTGCCGTGCTAAGCTAAACCCCCGTATCTGCAATATTAAATAAAAGATCATTTTCATTGTTAAAAATAATAAAAACTATATTTTGTCCTTTAGTGTTTAATATTGCAGATACGGGGGTTTACTTTAGCACGGCAGTGTATGATAGTAGAGTATTGAGAGCAGCAGCAGATACTTTACTCATACTCTCATACACTAAAACTAATAGAGAAAAAACAATAATATTTTTGACATCTTCTTATTAGACATACTTAAAATCAGGTCTAAAATCCTAGGAACAAAAATTGTCCACTTAAATAGGCTCTGTGAATATTTATAGCTATTCACAGAGTTTATTTAAGTGGTACACGTAGTACCCAATTTTGGTTGATTTTATTGCCATGTTGCCAATTTTTATTTGATTGCACTGCAATTTTATCACAATGAATTAGATAAATAGAGCTACAAATAGGGTAAATTTTATTTAAATCGGGCAAAAATTGATCGTGCTGTATCACTTTGAATTTTAAAAATATCCGAATTTTGGCTAAAAGTGGGAGAAAAAGGATGTACACTTTGCACAAAATGCACTAGTGTGCTACACTGATGGCTCTCGTATGGCGAGTACACTGTCTTCAGGGGCAGGTTTCTGCGTGGAGGACAGGGATATCCAAAGGAGCTACCCGCTCGGAGGATATACCACTGTCTTTCAAGCGGAAGTGTTTGCCATACTTGAGGTTGCAAACTGTGAGGATATAAGAACAGGGAGTGAGACAGATATATACATCTGCTCAGATAGCCAAGCAGCTCTGAAAGCGCTTTGGGCAGCGAGAACCACATCGAAGTTGGTTCAAGAGTGTGAGGAAGCGCTGGAAAAGCTAGCAAGTACAAAAAGAGTGCATCTCGTATGGGTACCAGGTCATAGTGGGGTTGAGGGTAACGAACGGGCTGATGAGTTTGCCAGATTGGGATCTGAAACCCCCTGTGTAGGACCCGAACCAATTTTTGGAATCACGAGAAAGCAGGTCAAATCAGCCCTAAATAATTGGGCTGATAAAAGAGCGAATGAAAGCTGGAGAAGAAGCGGTGGCTGTAGGCAGACCAGGGATTTTCTGGTCACCCTAAGCAAACCCAAATCCATCTGGCTTCTAGGTAGAAGCCGAACCTCCTTGGGCCCACTTGTGAATATACTCACAGGTCATGGCCTAAGGAAACACCTCACAAGAATAGGGGCTGAAACCAGCCCCTCCTGTACCCAGTGCGGAAGGGAGGATGAAACCTCCTTTCACTTCCTGGGACAATGTGAGGCCCTCGGCAGACTAAGGTATAAAATCTTTGGAGTGATGACACTCCAAAGGGAAGAGTTGGCCTCTCTTGCCTGGCAGGATATCCTGACCTTTATAAGAAGGTCTGGAAGATTCGAAAGGGCTGGTATGGGCGAAGAGGAAGATGAGGAGTAGTCTGGTTGGTTTAAGAGGGGCAGATAAAAAGGACCATGGAGTCTAATTGTCAGGCTTCGAGCCTACCCAACCGTACTACTACTACTACTTGGCTAAAAAATCGATTTTCTTTCGATGAAATATTTTTTTGTGTACATCGCAAAAGCAAGAGCTATTAAGCAAAATGATAGTCATTTTTGGATTCGGCGTACTCAAATTAACCTAAAAAAGTTGTTGTCTACCCTGCACCAAAATGGCTGTCGGACAGTGTTATAGACCGCGTGGAGATAAAAGCTATTGTTTCTTTCAGTGTCCAACATAGACACGGATCCCAGGACGGAGATATCGCACTTCCAAATAAGACTGGTCTCGATGGCTTTAGTGCTGGTGCACGAGGACGTCTTGATCCAGTCATCGGGCAACGAGGTCCTGGTGCAATCGAGCGTGAAGCAAATGCAGAAAATATCCGCAGACTTCTTCGAGGCCGCGTGCGACGTGATTTTGTCGGCTTACGGCGCAGCGCACTTTCAGGTAGTGATGTAAAAAAAAACGTTTTTTTCAAATTTGGAAAAAAACGTTTAAAAAAAACATGTTTTTTTACAGAAAAAAAACAAAACATTGTTTTTTTTTCAAATTATAAAAAAAATTGCACACCGTTTTTTTTTTCAAATTATAAAAAACAGTTTTATAATAATTAAAAAAGCGTTCGTTTTTTGATTTATAAAAAATGTACAAAACAATGTATGACAAGTGTCGCCATCTGTTATTAACAGATCGCTATAATCATAGAAATGAGTATCTTCAATATCGTATATTAAAGAACTAATGTCATAAGACGTCATTTTGTCGCACACGGACAATTTATAAAACGAGCGACGAAGGAGCGAGTTTTATAATGGACAAGTGCGACAAAAGGTCTTATGACATGAGTTCCTTATGCTATTTTATCTATTTTGCAAACATTTCATAAAACAAATTAATTGTATACCTTATATTTAATTTGGTCGAATTTTACTTTACATAGTTGGTATCTCAGTTTGAAGTTTGAAAGGTCATTAACCTTTCAAACATTATCACATTCTTTCGCTATAGCGTCGTTAATTTACAATAAGTATTTACAATAAGCGGCTGTTAAAGAAGAAAAAAGGATTTTCTTTGGTGTTAAACAAAATTTATTGCACGAAAAGTCTCGTAAGTACTAGAAAACAAATCATAAAAATATTATAACCTATAGGTATTCAATATTTTATTTTACTAGTAGCCAACCTATAAAATCAAAATTTTGGGTGGAATAAAGTACCTCATTAAAGAACCAAAAGCGGTGTTATAATGAAGTCATTATGAACGCGAAATAGATAAAAATTAATATCGATGCACACCGTTTTTTTTTGTTTTTTCAAATTATAAAAAACAGTTTTATAATAATAATTATTAAAAAAGCGTTCGTTTTTTGTTTTATAAAAATTTTATAGATAAAAACTATTTTAGTCAAGTTTTAATTTTCATAGACACTCATGTATGTTTATTTTAGAAGCAAGTTTTTATTTGGTGTTTTTATTTAAAACCCTCTATTATAAATAACGATTACCCATTTTAAAGTTTCAAAATTTTTCTGATTTAAGCTTATTTTTTTCCCTTATAATCTCTACAGGGTGTTATGTAATTAATGTTATATATTAAAATGGGTTGTTCCTTTGGGTCCATAAAGAAGCACCTGAAACTTTTTTTTTCTAAATTCCAAAGTCTAAAAATAATTTATAATAACCTTTATCCTATCAAAAAGTACGCCACTGATCGACTAGGAACTTTAGGTTAATCTTGTGGATTTATTATGTTATGGTTGGTAACAACAGTTTTTCCAAAATCTCTCAAAAAAGTTGACAAACATTGTTTAAATTTAGCTTAATTACAAAAATGACAAAATTAACAATGCAAATTATCAATTTGGCGTTTTTATTAATTGCAATTGTTGGTTATTTCATTTTTGTACTGAAGGTAAATTCAAACAAAATCTGCCAACTTTTATGACAGAATCTAGTGCATTTCTTTTAAATTTTAGGTTATGTTTTCAAATTGTAAATATCTTAACTAAGGGAAGTGCTTTTGGATTTATTTACCCAAATTAAATGTTTAAAGTTTAACCTGTGAACTGGTCCCAATTTCATCTGAGTAAACAGAGAAAAAAACTGATGAAAAAATTAATTTTGTGGTTATGGATTTCAAATTTCAAAGGTACTAAATTTTCTAATCATTGCTTAAGCTAATAGCTGGATCAGTAAATAAATACAGAAGGGTATTAGAGCTTTAAGGGCATAAAACTTTTGTATTTATTGAGTTTTTATTTATTTTTTGCAAGAAAAATTTTTAGTAACAATTTTTTACATCTGGCAACGCATAGCTACTTTGTTGGTTGGTATCTATGTACCTTAGTTTTTTGTTCTAAGCTATGAACTCACAAAATACAGGTGTGCAGAGATAAACAAGTGTGTAACCAGTGGCGTATCACAAAAAATATAAAAAACTTCTAATGCATATTTTTTTTTTATCTTTGGAAAAATGCTTTTTAAAATATTTTTCCTTTATTCCTTATGTCAAAAGGTATTCAGTATTTTAATATATAACATTAATTACATAACACCCTGTATTAAGGAAAAACAATGTTTCTGAAAAAAAACATTTTCGAAAAAAAAAAACAAACCCCTTTGTTTTTTTTTCTAAAAAATACATGTTTTTAAAAAAAAAACAAAACGTTTTTTTTCTGCTCACATCACTACTTTCAGGACGCCGAGAACGTTCTCGACCGCGCATGCTCGGTGAATCACTTGAGGTTGCTGGCGGTGCCAGTGCAGGTCGAGTTCGACGAGAAGACGAACTTGTCCGCTTTCTCCATCGGCGGGCATTTGACGGCGGCCAAGTTCGAGTTCGAGGAGTGCATTTGCGATTCGGGCAGGAATCCCGTTCAGCACGTAAAGCTGTTGACGTTCAAAAACGCGCCTGCCGGTGGTAATGTTAACGCTGCCAAGCCCGACCTGACTTTGAATTTCAAGCATGTCGATAAGACGTCCAAGAATGGGCTCAATGTTAGAAAGAATGGGAGCAGAACGGATGTAAAGTAAGTAATTTATTTTATTATAGGAAATAAACGACCGTTTTTCAGAAATTTAAATGATTTTTTAAGCTTTTATCACCGGGTTTTTTTTATTTTAAATATACACTCACGTGCAAAATAATCGATCCACACAAATTTTCGATGAATGAATTCAATCGTAAATAACTTTTTTATTTGATGTCGGATTTAAACGAATATTAAAGAATATTGTAGATAAATTAATGGACAATCGCTCACATTTTAAAAAATTACTAAAAAATAGACGTACGTTTGTAATATACAGGTTTAAACAAAAAGATGTTTTTTACCATGAGTTTAAGACACTCTGTAGACTGGCAAAACCGTATATTTTTCTAAATTAAGTTTTATTTATCAAGTCGCATCTATTCTTAACAGTTTTGTTTTTGGTTCACCTCGATATATTTATTTTTGTGGAAAATATGGAATTTTTTAAAAAACATTGCAATTTCCAATATTTTTCCTGTATGAAGAACTAAGGTTGCTATGGTCCATCCATAGCCTATGGAGAATGACAGTGACAGTTTTGTTGAATCATCCCATACTTGGACATGTCATATACAGCTTTCTAAAGCTATCAAATTGTTTTTTGTAAGTTAATGTGTTAATTTTGAGGTGTCTTCTTACTTTTAAAAATGTCTCCGACTGATGTGGCCCTTTGTACTTTACTTCTTATGACGTTTAAAACACTTGCCACGTAATACTGTGACCGTCCATCCTGGATTAAATTAATAGCTCTAGAGCCAGCTGGCAACATCAGTCGGAGACATATCCATTTTATAAAGTAAGAAGACACCTCAAAATTTAAACATTAATTTGCAAAAACAATTTGATAGCTTTTGAAAGCCGTTTATGACATGTCCAAGTATGGGATGATTCAACAAAACTGTCACTGTCATTCTCCATAGCCTAAGGATGGACCATAGAAACCTTAGTTCTTCATACAGAAAAATATTGGAAATTGCAATATTTTTAAAAAAAAATCCATATTTTCCACAAAAATAAATATATCGAGGTGAACCAAAAACAAAACTGTTAAGAATATATGTGACTTGATATAAAACTTAATTTAGAACAATATACGGTTTTGCCACTCTACAGAGTGTCTTAAACTTATGGTAAAAAACATATTTTTGTTTAAACCTGTATATTATAAACGTACATCTATTTTTTAGTATTTTTTTAAAACGTTAGCGATTGTCCATTATTTTATCTACAATATTCTTTATTATTCGTTTAAATCCGACATCAAATAAAAAAGTTATTTGCGATTGAAATTCATCGAAAATTTGTGTGGATCGATTATTTTGCACGTGAGTGTATTTAATAATAATTTGTTATTCTTAGCTTTACTCACATAACACAAAAATTGAATGAATATTTTTGCAAAATAAGCTAAATTTTTAAAAATATTAGTCATTATCATTTAAATGCCTCTAAAAGGTTTTTACAACATTTAGATGTCCCACTTCTTATATACAGTGTGACCCATTTATTTGCGACTCACCCATGTAAAATCTTTATTTATTGTGCGATTTTGTTTTAAAATGTAGATCTTGATAAGCTGTATTTTTGGAGCAAACCGCCATATTTGTACAAAATACAAGGCCTTCTATGTCAGTTTTTAAGAGTAAATTTTTAAGAATTCATATTAGCGATTTTTTTAAACAAAATCTAAGCACTTTATTCACCAAAACAACCCTTTACTAAATTTTATTGAAAAATTTTAAGTAGAAAAATGCACAATAATATCTTTAAAAATTTATTCTGTCAAGTTATCCATGAAAAAAACATTGAAATAAAATTAAACTTATAGTAATAGTACCATGTTACTATAAGTTTAATTTTATTACAATTTTTTGTTTCATGGATAACTTGACAGAATAAATTTTTGTAGATATTATTGTGCATTTTTCTACTTACAATTTTTCAATAAAATTTATTATAGGGTCGTTTTGAGTGCCGTGCTTAGATTTTGTTTAAAAAAATCGCTAATATAAATTCTTAAAAACTGACATAGTAGGCCTTGTATTTTGTACTAATATAGAGTTTCTTGTTCCAAAAATACAGTTCATCAAGATCTACACTTTAAAACCAATCCGGTTAAAATCGCACAATAAATAAAGATTTTACAGGGGTCGCAAACAAATGGGTCACACTGTATATATTACAATATTTTTTCACATTTTTAAATTGTAAAGGTTTTATAGAGTATGTCCACGGATAGAGGGCTCAAGAGGACAAATGGACTAAAATTTTCATTTTTCGACCAAAAGTCATTCTTCATAAAAAGTTCTGCTTGTTTTGAAAAGTCTATTGCCATACTTTAAATTTAAAAATATTATACTGGGGGTCGGAAAACAAGAAAACATGAAATACTATCAAGAGTATACTACCTTTATTTTTCGTTTTGGAGCAAAGTAACAAATAAAAATCCTATCCAAAGACTAATTTTAAAATTTCAACTTGATATTCCAAATTTTATTATTTTTTTAAGTTTTAAAATTCAATTTCTAATTTATACTTTTGTACCTCATTTCACGTATTCTTTACATATGTATGACAAAAATATCACAGTTGGCACAGCCTGCAAAAAATAATAGAATAAATTAAAATAGTTTAAAAATCTTGTTTAAAAAAAATTCTGCAATGTTTTTAGTCTCACAATAATTTCAATATAAATTTCAAAGTAAAAAAATAAAGAACCTCCTACGAAATAAAAATGGACTAAATTTAAATTCAACTAACAAAATTATATGTAAAATGTAATCGTCGGGTAAAATATTTCAATGTTACAAAAAATGCTTATCAAATTAAAATGTATCAAAATATAATTATTATTATGCCTAGACATAATTTTAAATAATTATTATTATGCCTAAACATAATAATACTTTACTATTTTTCCTGTGTGTTTCCATTAAATTTGAATTAACTTTATGCTTGACATAATTTAATTTAATTTAATTATTATTTTGTCAGACATAATTAAAATTATAAAAAATTATATTTTCCATAGTTTAAAAAAAACTTTACTTCAATTTTCTTTTACATTTAAAACATTTACAATTAAAAACTGAAATGGCGTGCCATAGAACTAGAAAAAAAACGGTTTTTTTTTGTTTTTTTTTTTCAAAATAAAATTTTAAGTAAAATATTAATAATAAAGTGAAATACAGAATATATTACATTTTTCATTATTGAAAATTTTGACCGAGACTAAAAAATCTGATTTCTTATTATTTGGTAGTTTCCACATTAGAAACCAATAGCAACTTCTATACTAATACAAAAAATTAAAGGATAAAAAATTTTTGCGATTCTTCGGATATACTAAGTATCTTTGTTAAAAATGGTCGTATTGGAGCCGTAAAAAAAGCAATTTAAATCTTGAAGTTTCTAGTTTTGAGATTTTTAGATAAAAAATGTGTAACGCTCAATCCTAACGAATACAGTAATAAAAAAAACGATTTTTTTTGCTATTGCTTTTTTGAAAAAAAAATCTCTACATAAATTTGAAAAATTTGCTTTTGCTTTGGTAGCTTTTTGAAGAATCAATCGCTGAATCAAAAATATTATATGTAGTTACTTTTTTAGGACCAAATCAAAACAAGCGCGGCCCTTATTGGTCAATTCGGTGGTGGTGGCGCGTGCATAACGCGAGACTGTATTTACATTTACTAATTGTCATTTAGTGACTAATTTTAGTCCATGAACTGGACTGGAAACTTAAAAATTAGGCAATTGGGACTAATCTTGAAAAAAAACCTAAAATGTGAAAAAAACCATTTGAAAAAAAAACAATGAAAAAAAAACCTGAAAAAAAACAAAAAAAAACGGACCGTTTTTTTCAAGTCGCATCTCTATTTGTATGGTATTTTAAAATCATTTACCATTTCTGTTCAAGCTATTTTTTATAATAACTTAAAAATTAGGCAATTGGGACTAATCTTGAAAAAAAAAACTAAAATGTGAAAAAAAAACCATTTGAAAAAAAACAATGAAAAAAACCTGAAAAAAAACAAAAAAACGGACCGTTTTTTTCAAGTCGCATCTCTATTTGTATGGTATTTTAAAATCATTTACCATTTCTGTTCAAGCTATTTTTTATAAAATTATAAATTATAAATAATTTTTAATACTACGTAACAACAATTTTTCATAAAAATATATCCAAAAAAAATCCAATGTTTTATCCCTGTTTTAGTATACAGCTACAAAACTGCTTAGTAGAATTGGACTTTACCATAGTAGATCGAATAAATGCTTTAATAAACTCGCCACCCATATGTGTAATAGAAAACTCAACATCTAACCTATGGAATACCCCTTTAACCAACGAAGTCCTATCCAATAGTACTGTTGACTCGAAAGTGGATGTCAAAATTGCTTGCGACTCAATATCTGTAATACTAAGGTAAGAATTACACCTAATAACGTAAAAAAATATTCACATAAATGTGTTTTAGGTTTCCTATTACAGACTTTAGACCTCTCAACAATCTAAACAGGATAGAGTGGTGGAAACGGAACGTGAGGTCCGATTATTTGGTTCTCAATCTTTTGGAGGCCTCGTTTCAAACGACGGTTTTGAGTGGCCAGCAGTTTCAGGAGTACGAAGTGTCGTGCCAAGGTTTGAACATTTCCTACCACGAATCGGAAGGAAGTCCGGCAGTGCACGTGGCCAAAAGCGGAAGCGAAGACGGCGGTCATTCTATGTTGCCGGATGAACTGCAGAAGTCAAGGTTAGAGATTTATTTTAAAAATTTAAGTAACTAAATGGTTACCTAACCTTTTTGGTTATTCTACATAATTGGTTTTGGAACAAAAAATTTAGAAAAATAATTCATTAATATACATTTATTTTTTAAACATTCTAATCGATTTTACTTATCTCAGCAAACACAACCGTAAAGGTTCTATAATGGCCCTTTATAAACGTGCCTTTAATGAACTATAAAGGCCAACTCTAATGGAAAAATCTCAGTTTACGTCTTCAAGGGTTTTTCGAAAAAATATCAAAAGCCCATTTATTTAATAATACATAAAACGCTTAAAAAAAAACTTTTATAGGGAATTTTTTTTATAAAATAAAAAATATGCTATGAAATACCGTATTTTTGTAACTATACCCTGAAAATAATAATACAAAAAACGCTAAAAAAAAACTTTTATAGGGAATTTTTTTTATAAAATAAAAAATATGCTATGAAATACCGTATTTTTGTAACTATACCCTGAAAATGTTGTACAATTCAAACGAACAGTAACGAAAATACAGCGCTTCAAAGTCGTCAAAAATGACCACTTTTCAGCAAAATAATCAAAAAGGGGTCATTTTTACCGACTTTGATGAAGCGCTGTATCCAAAGATAATATCTTTGGCTGTATCTTCTATACTGTTCGTTTGATTAGTACAAATACTAACAAAAATGCGGTCTTTAACAGCATATTTTTTATTTACTTAAAAAAAATTCCTAAAAGTTATTTTTAGAACGTTTTTTTTTTTATTAAATAAAAGGGCTTTAAGGATATTTTCTCGAAAAACCCTTGAACACGTAAACTGAGATATAACTTGAAGTATTTTTATACAAAATTTCATAAAGATTGGAAAATGCCTTTTAGATTAGAACCATTCCAATTTTGGCGCTAAAGGTTCTGATATGGCAGATTAAAGGTACAAATATGGCAAAGTAAAGTTATGGATAAGTGAAGTAATCTTGAAGTAATCCGAAATTGTTATCCCTACTGTCACAATAAATATAAACAAACCACATTTAATCCACCATAATAAATACTTTACTTATCCATTACATTAATTAATATATTTTTTGAAAATTAATACTAAAACATTCATAAATTTACAAGATAAAATACAAAACAATTTGTTTAAATAAAGACCTGTATAAGTAAAACATAAAAATTATTTTAAAAAACTGTTTATTAGGTAATAAATGCAATCCATAATATTTAAATAAATAAATAAAATCCTTAAACTAAACAGAAAATATTTAAGATTAAAATATATACTTATTTACTTGATTTTTTTGGTATTTTATAAATTTAGAACCATTAGATATTTTTATTATTTTAAATAGTATAACACACTATTAAAACTATAGGTCGTCATTTTTAAAATATGGCGTTAACGAAAGGTTCATGTAAGCCGATGGCACTTCAATGGTTTTTAAATTCCCTTTAACTTGATACTGGGAATTGCCATATATGGTCAAAAATGCCATTATTAAGCTATGAAACTATGTAATGGGCCATTACATAATCAGACTTATGTGTTTGCTGGCATTATATTATTTGTATATATTTTTATTACAGATTATCAATTAAATTCTTCCCGACTAAAAAATGCGATTTGGACGACCTATCCAATAAACCTGAAGACATTTCCACTCACTCAATGTGTTCATTTTTCGTTAACCCAAACAAGTTAACGGCGCCGTTTTCTTCTGTTAAAGTTGTACATGAAAGTGATACTCCACATTCTAGAAACAAAGGTAAATTATTTTCTATAGTTTTTATGTCATTTTTTTTCGCAAAACATAATTGGTTAACTGGTTTACAAATTAATAAAAATGGAATGTACATTTGGTGCCATACATAAAAAATATTGTGATTTTCGAGTTTAGCAAAATAACATACATTAAAAAATATTAGTGGCATCAAATGTACATTTTGGCTTTAACCAGTGTTTTTACTAGGATTTTAGTTTTATTAACTATTTATCTACGCTAATCATAACATTAGGTGTAATGAAATCTTTTGTTTCAAAATGGATTTTATTTGACCCTGATTTTATTTTACCTATTTTACGTAAATTTTTATTTTTAAGAGAAATTGACCTAATTTTTAAATTTACCACCTAAAATAGTGTGATTTGACCTATTTCACCTAAATTCTTATTTTTAATAGAAATGAAATTTTCAAATTTTACAAAAACATGCTTTTTTGTAAAATTGTGGTTGTCGTATTTGTACATTTTGTACATTTCTATCATAATACATTTGAATTTTGACGTCAGCAATTGTATGCTCATTTACAAAAACATTTTGTACAGCTGCCTTAAAAAATTATAAAATTAAAATGGTTTTTTGATATTTTTACAAGTTATTTTCAAATCATAAAAATCTTGTTCATTAAAATTGTATACAATAAGAAATTAAATAATTTTACCACCTAAAAGTTGTTTTCCAGCACCTATTTTCGAAAAGAACCCAATTTAAGAATTTTCTCACCTAAAACAAGAAAAAAGTTTACCTATTTAGGTACCTATTTTTATAAATTTTGCAACCTAATTCCATCTCTAGTTATTACACTGTAAGATTTAACAGTTCGGTAAAAGGGGGAAAAATTGTTACCAAAAAAACATGAAACTAAATTGATATAATAATATATCGATGACTTTCTGCCAAAGTATCGCAAGAAACATAACTGAAATTTCGGGAATTGAAAACAATTTTTGTTTTAAAGTCTGTTTTAACTTAAATATAGTCTAAAGGTTTTATAAAAAGTAAATAGCTTATAATTATATCTATTTACTTGTTATAAACCCTACAGGTTATATATGGTTTAAAACAGACTTAAAACAAAAAATGTTTTCAATTCCCGAAATTTGAGTTATGTTGCTTGCGATACTTTGGCGCAAATTCATCGATATAATAATTTTTTTTAAATAAAATTACCGTTTTTATTTTAATTTTTCTCGGTGTTTACCGGGCAATCAATGTTTCATAAAATAATAAACATATAATTAACATAAATAAAATACAATCCTATTGCCAAATCCTATATTTAATAATCATTTTATCATCATTATTTTTTAAAATATGTCCCTGTATGAAAAAATTACTACTAAACTTTTAGCTTTTACAGACGACCCGGACGAGTTGGTAATTCCGGGCGACAAAGAAGAAATCGACGAGTTCATCAAAAACGCCAGCGACTGTACACAAATAATGGTGGATATTTTTCTGCCGACCGTATCTATGCAACTGATTGATAAGCACACGTACGAACTGATCTACAACAGAATCAATAATGATTTGCTGATGTGGAAACCGAGCGCCCCTAAACCGAAAACCTACGAAAAGTCGGTGTATGCGCCTGTTAGTACCACGATATTTGAGGGGCAGGAGGTTTTCTCGATGTGCAAGAGTGGCATACAGTATGGTGAGCAAGATTTGTTTCATTTTTTATCCAAAGTTTAAGAAAATAAAATCTCATAAGTTGCGTAATTACGCAACTATTAATACATAATTAGTGAAAATTTACTATTTTAAATTACACTGTGCGACAATTTTCGGGTCATCGAAATCAAACCGCACCGCACCATTTTTTTCTAAAAATATACCTATCCAATAGCAAAACCCTCGCTGGGTTTGTAAAAGTTAGCTCGAATTTTTTTTTTATGGCCATTTGTATTTTCGAGCTTCATATACCCCAGTTTAGACCTATAAATCGATTTTTTTCGCATATATTCGATTTATATCGTCAAGATTTTTTGTAAAAATGTAGTTACTGCACAAATAAACTCATTTTGTGAACAACCTATATCCCAAAAACCCAATTTTTGGGACCAAATATTCGAAATTTTTTTTTTTATTTTTTGATAATATTTAAAATTTCTTGCTACTTCTTCTGGCAAAAATCTTGTAAAGTATACCAAAAGAAGTAATTTATAAAATACGCACACAAAACTGAACAAGATTTTCCAAAATATTCATCTTTTCACACTCAACACCAAATATTTTGCCGAAAAATCTGTAGGAAAAAATTGAATAGATAAAATAGAATTGTAGAAAAGTACAGAGAGTTTGATTTTTTATTTTGTATTAATTTTATTATTAAAAAACTTTTTTATATCAAAACATTGAGTAATCTGATTCATTGCTGAAGAGTTCCATCCCTTCCACTTCTTCTCCTTTATTTCCTTGCTCTTCATTTTCATTTTTGATTCATCACTGGAGAATTTCATCCCTTCCACTTCTTCTCCTTTATTTTCTTGTTCTTCATTTTCATTTTCTTTCTGATCGTAGTCAAAAATATGTTTACTTCACCAAAATGTTTCGGCTAGTATGGCATCTGGAGCTCGTTTTCCTCTTTATCTGGACTCAAATGGCATCGCAGTTTGATGATTGTGTCGATAACTGTCGACTGAAGTAGTCCAAATGGCGATGAGGGAAATAAATTTTTAGCGACATATTGACTCCAATTTTGGAAAAAAACATCCAACATTCGTCGCACAGATCCTTCATAATTGGGAGAACGATGTTTGCCTAAAAATCCAACGATGATTTCTCTTATCGACGCCCACGCAACTATCTCATTGTCAACCAAGGCCCTGTCAAAGTTTTCTGAAATGAAATGAATATAAAAAATATATGAAATGAACGGATGGAATTCTCCAGTGATGAATCAAAAAATTAAAATGAAGAACAAGAAAATAAAGGAGAAGAAGTGGAAGGTATGGAATTCTCCAGCAATGAATCAGATTACTCAATGTTTTGATATAAAAAAAAATTTAATAATAAAATTAATACAAAATAAAAAATCAAACTCTGTACTTTTCTACAATTTTATTTTATCTATTCAATTTTTACTACAGATTTTCCAAAGATTTCGGCAAAAAGATTGGTGTTGCAACTACTCATGAGTATGAAAAGATGAATATTTTGGAAAATCTTGTTTAAAAATTGTTTTCCAGCAAATAAGTAAACTTAAAGTTCAGTTTTGTGTGCGTATTTTATAAATTACTTCTTTTAGTATACTTTACAACATTTTTGCCAGAAGAAGTAGCAATAAATTTTAAATATTATCAAAAAAATTGAAAAAAAAATTTTTTTTTCGAATATTTGGTCCCAAAAATTGGGTTTTGGGATATGGGTTGTTCACAAAATGGGTTTATTTGTTCAGTTACTACATTTCTACAAAAAATCTTGACGATATAAATCGAATATATGCGAAAAAATCGATTAATAAGTCTAAATTGGGGTATATGAAGCTAGAAAATACAAACGGCCATAAAAAAATAAATCGAGCTAACTTTTACAAACCCAGCGAGGGTTTTGCTATTGGATAGGTATATTTTCAGAAAAAAATAGTCCGGTGCGGTTTGATTTTTGGTGTTGCACAGTGTTATTATTCATATTTTAACAATTTGCAATCCACTGCAATTTTTTTAAATAAAAAATAAAACCGTTTTATCATAAAATTTTATCATTTCATAAAAATCATGAGTATTTTTGAAATATAGAAAAAAAGGGTCTTTTACTTACATTAAATTTTAATTATTAAAATATCACTTGTATTATTTATTTTTATTAAAAAAATTATTTAAATTTTTTTTAAATTTTACTTGTTTTCATTAGAGATGGGATTGTAGTGTTATAACTAGGGTTTTAAAGTGTCGGAAAAATTGGGTAAAAAATCTGCTTTTTTCCCAGGCCTTGAAAAAATTGGCTTTTTCTAAAAATTAAATTTGGGAAATATACACATTTAAAAAAAGTGGCAATCGAAAAAAAAACACTAAACATTAAATTAAATTAAATTGATTTAAGAAAATAAGCGTAAACGTTAAATATACTGCCGCGGTTGGGTCTTTCTTGCAAAAAGGTGTCCATTGAAAATATCCAATTACAAAATAATGAATGATTTATAAAGTTAAATTACAAAATTAAAATTTTATAAATTAAAGTGTCAAATAAAACAAAAAATATATTAATTCAGCACCGAATATGTATGTAATATTTTTTGCGACAAGGTAGAATATTTTTACAGAATTAAAATAAAAGGAATAATTATTATAATCATAATACTATGATTCAGCGTCGAAAGTTGTATTTTTTCTCGTTATTCGTAAAAATTTGCAAATTTTCAGAAAAATTGACTTTTGCATTGTTTCTTATTACACTTTGAATAAAATGAAAAAATGTAAAGGTCAATTTTTCTTATTATTTCCCAATTTGTCCGTTTTTTTTTTGCGGAAAAAAATTTTCCGCCGGCTCAATTTTTCCTGAAATTTTAAAACCCTAGTTATTACCTACCTACGAAAATCGTAACTTTAGGTGAGATAAAATCCGTTTTGAAAAAAAATATTTTATTTGAGGCTGATTTTATTTTACCTAAATTTTATTTGGATGACATAATTCTTATGCACTATGTAGTTATTTTTGTTTGTACAGTACTGGGAATCGCAAATGTCCTCTGCAATTTTGCCAGGTCTCATGCTATTGCATGAAATCTTAGGTTTTTCCAATTAATCTGTTATTATGTTTTATTTAAAAATATTATATATTCCAGCAAATTTGTGCTTTTTTATATTTTCTTAAACATTTCTATCATCCTGAATTTGAATTTTTTATTGTCAGCAATTGTATGTTTAGAAAACTATACTCTAAATATGTGATTATAATATTTTTACAAGATATATTCGTCAGTTATTTTTAAATTTTTCAATTCATAAAAATTGTGTTCAATAAAATTTAATACAATATTAAATTAAATAGTTTTACCACCTTAAAGTTGCTTTCCAGTACCAGTTTTTGAAAAGTACCTAATTTAAGAATATCTCACCTAAAACAAGAACAAACTTTGAGTATTTTTATAAATTTTGCAACCTAAAATCCCATTTCGAACTAGTTATCATGTAGGAAAATTAATTTGTAAATCCTTATTTATTGTGCGATTTTAACCGCATTTATTTTAAAATGTAGATCTTGATAAACTATATTTTTGTAGCATAACGCCATATTTTTACAAAATACCCCTTGTATTACTATGTCAGTTTTTAAGAGTAAATTTTTAAGAATTCATATTAGCGATTTAAATGTATCTACGGCACTGGATTTACCACCCCTTAAAACGACCCCATACTTAATTTTATTGATTTTGTAGCCATATTAAAAATGAACAATAATAACTACTTATATACAAAAATTTATTCTGTCAATTATCCATAAAAAAACATTGAAATAAAATTAATCTAATATTAACATGCTATAAATATTCCTATGCTTGGCTTTGACAAATAAAAAACGCAATAGAAACTTAAAACAACAATGAAACAAAAAATAGAGAATTCAAAAAATTATCTACAATTAGATTTCCACAAGAACTACAAACACAAACGAATATGAACGTGTATTGAAATAAATGGTGTAGAGGTGACGAAATTGTAATTGTAGAGATTTTTTTTGTTTCATTGTTTCTATTGCGTTTTTTATTTGTCAAAACTGAGCATTGGAATATTTATACCATGTTACCATTAGTTTAATTTTATTTCAATGTTTTTTTATGGGTAGCTTGACAGAATAAATTTTTGTAAAAAGTTATTGTTCATTTTTAGTTTGGCTACAAAATCTTCCTACTTAAAAACTTTTAATAAAATTTAGTATAGGGTCGTTTAAATTCTTAAAAATTAACTTTCAAAACTGTTTTTGTAAAAATATGGTGTTTTTTGCTCCAAAAATACAGTTTATCAGGATCTACACTTTAAAACAAATCCGGTTAAAATCGCACAATAAATAAAGATTTTACAGGGGTGAATCACAAACAAATGTAGATAAAAGAAAGTTTGTCGTAAAACAACATGTATTTTTTCTTAGATTCAGACAGTGACTCAAACGCTTCAGACGAGCCACCAAACATATTTTACTCTACTTACGATTCGAGGATGAAATCCTCGATAAAACCGCACGGGTTGGTGCAACAGCCGCCGAAAAGTCAAAACGCATTTGCGTTAAACTTGCAGGTACACGATTATTCTGCAATACCCAACATGTTTCTATGTCCAAATTGCTTTTTCAGATTGGACAAGGTTTGGTGTTTATGCACACGCCGGTAAGAGACGCGTCCTCCAAGGTGATACCGAATCAGCACGGTGAATTTTTGCTGAACGTCGAAAACGCTAAAGTTTTCGTCGTTAGCGGTTACAATGGGGACGACAATTTAGGTTACGTTTGTGTACAAGTACACAATGCCAAACTGCATCACTGTGGTAAGTTCTTTAACTATTATGCACTTTTAAGTCCACATTTAAAAAAATATATAATTCTTTTATAAAACGTATTTAATATTATTTTGTTGTATTTTAATGCAAACTTAAAATATCCACTTTTTAAAACGCCTTTTTAGTGAGTTTCCAAAACAATTTATTTTTCTTTTTCAAGTAAATTAAACGGTCTATAGTTAGCGTAAGGTTTAAGAAAATTATCTATTTAAAAAATCTGTATTTTTTTATGAATTTAGCTGTTGTGAAATTTCTAAAAGGGATTTGTACTTTCAGAGCTAGTACATTCTGTAACAAGTTTGGAATATGCTATTCCAAACGTGTTTCAGACATTATTTTCTCTACGACTACGTAAGAATAGTACCGCTTATATAACAGAGAAAAGAAACCAAGCGGTTTTTGACATTTAAGTTTTTTGTATTGTCAAACCATTTTGTGCCGTCACAATTTTATAATGTAAATTATAATAAATTTAAACAAATGGTATGCCTAAATCTCTATTATAATTAAAAATAGTTATTTACACTAACTAATAAAAAAATAACATTGTAACAAATACAAAACTAATTTTACAAGTAATCTATGTCAACATCTACTCTTTTTCTACATTTTAAAGGTCTTTTTTTTAACTTTTTGAATCTGTCAAAACTTCAAAGCCGGTATAGTAGGTAACTGGTTTATCATTTTAATATCAAATTTATTATAATTTTGATTTGTATATTTGAAAAACAATAAATATAACTAATTTTTTGTGCCTAAACCTTAATTATACAACTGCTATTATTTTTTAATTGTTATAAAATTAGCGGGAAACTAGAGCAATAAAAAGCACACGTTCTGTTTAAGTGTTCAGCATAGACTGAATTTTATTGTAAGAGTAGAAGGGATACATAAATTCACAAAGTTTGATGCACTACTCATAGATGGCATTAATATATTTGGCTAAATAATAAAATTATTTCAACATTAATTAATAAATAATACAGTAATATTTAAATATTTTTAATTTTTTTACGTTTAGTAAACAGCCAGGAGATGTCGTTACTTGTGACCATTCTTAAACAAGAGTAGGAATATTCTTGCACAGTATTGCAGAAAAACATCCTTTCTATGATCAAAAATTACACTAGAATGTTACTATTCTTAAGTAGTCGTAGAGAAAGTTACTTCTGAAAAGTATCTAGTTACTTTTCTAAGATACTTTAAACAAAATAACTTAGTTACCTCTGGTAACTAGATACTTTCAGTTAAAAGTATCTTTAGTTCAAGATACTTTAAAAAGTATCTAAGATACTATATGAAAGTATCTAAGATACTTTTAAGTAACTAAGATACTTTTAAGTAACTAAGATACTTTTGAATAACTAAGTTATGAATAAAAACTATAAAATTATAAAAATTCAACAAGTTGTAGGTTAGGTAATTACTTTGAATCATTTTGGAATTCCCCCAATTTTCTCTAAAAAAGTATCTAAGTTACACTGAAAAGTATCTTAGTTACTTTAAAAAGTATCTTAGTTACTTTAAAGTATCTAAGTTACTTGAATGTATCTTAGTTACTTCACCGAGTCTTAGATACATTTTTAGATACAATTGTTACAAGATACTTTTCCAAAGTAACTTAGTTACAGATACTTTCTGTCCATTCATTCTAATTTCCTAATTTTCCCTATTGATTTATAAGATTTTTGACCCATTCTTGTTTTTGACAATTTTACATTTCTTCGCTTTTTCAATATCATAGAGATAAAAATACCCAAACGTGTAATAGTCCCGTCCGTTACGCTTTAAATTATTAATTTTTAAGGAATTAAACAGTCAATCACGATACCTAATTTTGCCAAATAAAAACCTTGTTAAACAGCTTTAGTTTAGAACTATTTATAAAAATTTGACATTGTTAATATAATAGAACAATATTATTTTGTAAATAAAAACACGGCAACTGTCCTATCCGTTAAGCGTGGAATGGCCCATAACGAGTTTTGTCATGCAACAAAACGCGTTTTTTCTACTTTTGGGTTGGAATTTCTAAAAAACTTGAGACGTGATGAAGGAATTCTGAAGTCGGGTTCAAATTTAACGCACAAAATCCTTTGTCATAGAAATTTGGTTAAATTTTGTAAACCTATGATATTATATTTATTTTATTTTATTAAAGTTTTTTTTAAATGTAGTTAAAAGTGTAATTGTAAAAAAATAATGTATAATTTTTAGATATGATTTCCACTGCCAGCTCCAATCCGCCCATAAAAGACATCGGAACGATACCGGGGCGCCATCTGCACCCCACTATCTACAAATCCGACGTCGGAATGTCTGTCGACAATAACAACAGGGGCGGCAACCGCGAAATGTTGAGCGTGGCCGTGAAAATACAAGCTTCTCATGAAACACATCATGTAAAGGTAAGTGGCTGTTTTCATAGAGCACATAAATATGCTACTCTAAAGAACAATTGAATCCTCTAGTATCATAACCCCTTAAATCCGTTTTGATAAAAATGAAATACATGCATTAAAATATTTCTACCTATAAATGTGTGCATGGAAATTTATTTTATAACTAAATTGCTCAAGCAAATAGTTCTTCCAATTTATTCTGTTTGTTAAGAGACATGTTAATAACTTGAAACATCAAAGAATTTGTTGATAACATGATTTTATCAACAAATTCTTTGATGTTTCAAGTACATTGCTACGTGGTGGACTATCTTCTTGACTTTCAGTAGACTTAAATTTTGCATAGATAATCTTATAATATAACATATTATCTTGTGGGGCATGAAGACACTTTTTGTTTGTTTGATCATTTTGGATGCATTACCGACATATATTTTTTTACAGAACCTGAATTGCGCATGGTCTTTTTTGCACTATTTTGTAATAATTCCAAATATGTTTCTCTTGGCATTCTACTGTACCTTTAAATAAACAACAAAAACGTTAGAATCATTTTAACTTTGTTAATTGTTTTTTATGCAAACGATTTATGAATTGTGATGATGAGATCTTCAACAAACTTCTTCTTTAAATTAACACAAATTAACTTCTTCTTATTCAGTTTCTTGGCCTTAACTTCGCAAATCAGCTGTTAAACGGGAAAGTTTCCGGGAATGTTTCCGGTAACTTTAAAAGAAAAAAATAATTTATTCCCATCCCTAATTTATATGATCTGCACTCTTGCTACAACAATATCTTCTCTTTCAGACAATTTTAGTTGCAATAGGACTCAACAAAGCCACACTGAATCACAAAATGTGCAACGAACCCAACAGCTTTATATCTCACATAATCGACTTCTTTAACGTCCATGATTACCCAATACCTGGGTACGTGTCCAAGGACGTGCTAACCGAATTTCACCTGCACCTTTGGGACTGCGCCATCGACTACAGGCCCTTGAACATACCCTACAGAGCGGCGGTGGCGGTGGGTAACTTTACCATATCGTCGCATCTTTCCGCGGCCGCGAACACTTCCACTTTGATTTTTATCGCCGAAGAGTGCGGTTTGTTTATCAGCGAGAAGCATCCGCCTAGAGGCGGGGTTCCTTCAACCGTACCCGTGGATTTAAGAAGGGACTATGTGAATGTCGTGGAGGTTGGATTATTCGATTTAAGCCTCAAAACGAGTGACAAGGTAAGATTTATTTTCACACCTCCTAAAACTCATAAAATTCCTAAAATTTTGCTTAAATCTTGAAAGCTCCTAAAATTCTCCTAAAATTGCATTCAATTTCCTAAAAATTCTAAAATCCTAAAAATTAAATTTAAATAGGCCAACCTGACTGCGTTTAATTAAGGTAGTGCTAAAAAATTTAATTTTTTTAAAAAGTAATTTAAAAATATATATTTTTAGGTTCTATTTTATTAAATTCTTTTTAAAATGATATAATATCACAACCAAAATTTTTCTTAAAAAACAACAAAAAAACTTCTACAAAATTGTCATTTTTAGCGATATTTCGTTTTTTTTAGTCAAAAATATACCGTGTTATATATCAAACAAAAGGATTTTTAATTTTCTTTTAAATGACAGCTAAAATAGTAAACAATCTAAAGAATGTTTTGCTGTATTTTGTAAACTTCATATTTTGTTATGATATTTTTAAGTATTAAGATCTACATTACAATTGAATCGGTGAGAATAAGAACAGTATACCATAAGTCCAAAAATTTAAATTTTTCAATTTATTCTAAAATCTATTTTAAAGTTTAAAATACATTTTTGTGAGAAGATATAAATTATTTTACAGAATATGAATATTATATTTCATGAAATAGTTAAAATATTCCTACAAAAATGCATTTAGAACTATAAAACTGATTTTTTGAAATATTTTATCAAAAATTTAACTTTTGGACTTGTACTATTCTTAATCTTATTGATTCAATTACTGTTAGCTATTAACTAAACAGTTAACATATTTGTTCTTAAAATATAAATATAACATCATTTGATTTTGGCCTAGTTTTTTAGCCAAATCTATCGACGCATTTATTTAAATAAAATTAAAAGTGTGGTTGTTTATATGAGGAGTGATTTTTCAAAAGGCCTTATTTCCATTTTTACTTTAATGTAATTTTTTGACAAAATCCCAAAGGTATGGTTAAAAGGCATATATTAACGGCGAAATATGACAGCAGGTCTGAAGTATTATTAAATATTCATCAGAATTTTTTTTAATAATCTATATTGCCCTAACCTATACAGGTTATAGTCATTTTTTTGAATAATTGTTGCAAATGGAAATACGACCTTTTGAAAAATCACTCCTCATGTGCACTTCAGATATATACAAAAGTTTTAATTTTACCTCACTTTTAATTTTATTTAAAAAAAAACTCGTCGATATAACTTATTTTTATAAAAGAAGTATTTTTGCTTATTTTTTAAGTAGTAAAGAGTTGTTTTTATTTAATTAAAGAAATTCATTTCCATACTTTATTTATCCTAAAATTTTACAAAAAACCTCCTAAATTCCTAAATAAAATTTGTAATTTAGCCGTGGAGGCCCTGTATTTTGTTAAAATGTTAATTATAAGATTTTTATTTTTAGATTCTTTGTAATTTTTTTTACATAAGGGTGTGCGTCGTTTCCCAAGTTGGCTTTTTTTACTTGGGTATTAAATAAATTATTTTTGTACAATCTAAACACAATTTTAAAAAAAAATTAATTCGTTTAACTGATTATACTTTTTTAAACTTAAAGACAAAAGAGAAAACCCATAACTCTCTAATAAATAGACAGAATACACAAGACATATTTTTGTAAGGAATTTTACGCCCTTTAAAAATATCAATTACGTTATTTTCATAAAAACCTCCATATCGGAGGTCAAAGTTTGAAATAAATTAATTTTTATTTGTTGAATATTTTCACTTGGATATCAAAAAAAAATCCCAGTGATTGTGCCGCCATCTAGCGACAGAATTAGTTTGGAATTCCAGGGGTGTCCAAACTATTAATCTGAATAAAAAATATAACATTCACTTAAAAATATCCCCTATGATATTTTTCATGCATTTTTTAAAATTTCTCCTATAATATTTTTAATTTAGCGAATTTAAAAAATTAAAAGTACAAATATATGAAGCCGATATTTTAAATTCACCAAATTAAAAATATCAGTTTGGCATAATAATATAAAAATATAAATATTAAATTAAATGTTTATATATCTACTATGATATTTTTAATTCTCATCATTTTAATGACAAGAAAAAATCCATAAATCTCTAATATATGACAATCCATTTTACCATTTACCAGCACAAGTTTTATCTTTTAGCAGGGAGAATAATATAATAAAAGTTGTTAAAAAAATAACTACATATTGCAAAGGTTTTGATGTTGAACTTTAATTCAATGAATTATTTTTTAATAGGTGTACAAATATTATAATTTTTATTTGAATCTTATTTTAACTTTAAAGTCATTTTTTTGTTCTTTAACTTTTTTAATTCAATTAAAATTATTTAAAGTATAATTTTAATGTGTAAATAGCAAATTATGATTTTTTTTACGTTTTTAAATTCAAAAAAGTATCATCATTTAGCAGGGTTAAACCCAAGTGAAAAAATATAACGGATACCCTAATATACGTATAATTGTAAATGTTAATAACAATACAATTATAGTTTTTAATGTTTAAAAAGGTCGAAAACATATTTTAAAATGAAATATTTTAGTTTTGAATGGTTTAGAAATACTTTAGAATGTCAAATTTTATTTAAGAATCATGTTTAAGGATATATATAAAAGTATACAAAATGTGCCTCTTTAAAGTTGGCTTCTGGGACTTCTTAGGAAGTAAGGGTGGAACTAAAAGAGCAAAAAAAATAACATAAGCAATTACAATTTTCTTATAATCGGGCAATTATCTAAATACTTGTACACTAGGGTGGAGTGAAAAAATAATTTGTTTTTTCCTTTGATGTAATAGTTACAAAAAGATTCATTTAGTGTCAAATAATATCCATACCAATTTTTGTATCAATCGCTTTATGTTTAGTGGGTCCTCCAAACCCATTAATGTCAGAAGAAAAGTTGAAAATTACATTTTTTTAAATTTTTATATAGCAGCATTCTTTGCATGTATATATGACTAATATTTATATTAATTTGTAATTATAAAATTATTAATTATAAATTTTAATTTAATATAAAAGACCAACTTTTGAAACCAAAAAAGAATATAAATTTGAAAAGTAAGTAATATTTTTTCAAGGTCATGAAAGTCATAGGTCCTAGCTTAGGTGAGGCTGGGAGGTGTAGGAGCTTGATAATTGTAAATAATAACAACAAAAAAAAGTTGTAAAATATATTTTAATATGCCTTAAAGTTAATAGACTTTTTTTCAATAAAATTTGATTTTTTAAAGACTCGTAGGACCCTCAAGACAATTTTTTATCTTAAATTGCAAAAAATTTTTGAAAATAAAACAGAGGCAAGCAACTTTTTTAAACTATTAGAAATCTGAAACTAAAAAGAAATTGTTTTTGGCCTTTTTCACTCCACCCTATTGTACACAGAACAGAGATATAAAAAAAAGTTGTAAAATATATTTTAATATGCCTTAAGGGCCATTCCACGCTTAACGGATAGGACAGCCGCCGTGTTTTTATTTACAAAATAATATTGTTCCACCATATTACCAATGTCAAATTTTTATAAATAGCTCTAAACAAAAGCTGTTTAACAAGGTTTTTATTTGGCAAAATTAGGTATCGTAATTGACTGTCCAATTCCTTAAAAATTAATAATTTAAAGCGAAACGGGCGGGACTATTGCAAAGTCCCGACCGTTACGCTTTAAATTATTAGTTTTTAAGGAATTGGACAGTCAATCACGATACCCAATTTTGCCAAATAAAAACCTTGTTAAACAGCTCCAGTTTAGAACCATTTATAAAAATTTGACATTGGCAATACAATAGAACAACATTATTTTGTAAATAAAAACACGGCAACTATCCCATCCGTCACGCGTGGAATGGCTCTTAATGTTAATAGACTTTTTTTCAATAAAATTTGATTTTTTAAAGACTCGTAGGATCCTCAAGACAATTTTTTATCTTAAATTGCAAAAACTTTTTGAAAATAAAACAGAGGCAAGCAACTTTTTTAAACTTTTTCACTCCACCCTATTGTACACAGAACAGAGATATGGAAGAAAGAGAAACTCGCAAAAATTTTTGAAAATCCTAAGAAATACTTTTTAATCTCTGTATCTGTATTTTGAATAATTCATAATAATAATAATTATTATGATTGTTTACACTTAATTAACTAATTTTCCTTGCACAGAAAATGACTGTAAACCCTCACTTCGATCTCCGCGCGTCAAACAACAAAGTCAACATAAAGACGTGCGCAGACAGCGGCAAAGCGCTGATGCAACTGATCACTTACTACGCGAGCAACGGAGATCTAGGCAACTGCGAAGAGGCCTCGGAAACGTCGAGCGCCATTTCCAGCCCGCGGCACGCGGTCGACCAGGAACTGGTCAGCTTGGATCCGCAGCAACAAATCAGCAACTTGTCCGTCAGTCAGCACCATAATGTCAAGGAGTTGATTGGAGATGCCTTGAGGGAGGCGGAACCCATCGAAGGTAGGACGAGATTTTATGTTTTTTATTATGATACTTACAAGTTTTTCCAAAAGAACTTTCTTAAATAAAGCGGTTTTTTTCGTTTAATATAATTTTTAATGTAAAAATTATATTCCAAAATGTTGACACTTTTTTGGGAAAATGAGGAATACAAATTTTAAATTCGGGAAGATTTCCACATCCACATCAAAATGTGTAATTAAGAATTTAAAAAAACGCTTTTAGCTAAAAATTCCTTTCTAGAAACCATAGTGCGTTAGGGGAAAAATAATACAAATACTGCTACAAGTCACTTCTTAACTTTGTGACGTTATTTACTAAACTAATGTTTCAAATTAAAGCATATAAGATCTATAAAATTTGCATAAAATATTCTATTAAGTTTTCCTTACATATTTTGTAGCCTAAAGTTTGCTTAACAAGATTCCCAACGTGAGTGCAGTAATTTCATTTCAAAATAGTGAGTTTTATGCTCCAAAAACCGTTTAAAAACTTCTAACAAGGTCTTACAATATTTTTTTTGTGAACAAGTATCCTATGTATTATAAAAAATCTTCAAATTCACTTTTATGACGTGGGGGTAGTTTGAAGAGCGTATTTTTAAAAGTACTGCACCAACAAGGACACCCTTTGACAAAGTTGTTTAGCAAACTTTAGGCTACAAAATATCCAAAGAACTTTATAGACTATTTAATTCAAATTTTGTAGATCTTTAAAAAAGAGGTACTACTATTTTGCACATCAGTTAAATTCATAATTATTTTATAATGTAAACTTTAAGTAATCTTAAAATAAAACATTATGAAATGCATTTTTTATAATACAGGGCAAGTCTTTTAACTTGAAACTTTAAAATATCTATCTAAATAGGCTTTTTAAGAAAACAAAATTAAAATATCATTGGACTGAAAATAGGTAGATTTTGTCTAAAACATTTTCTGAAATAATTTTTCTATAAAATACTTGTTGGTTGTTATTATAAATAATACTAATTTAGCTTAAAACAATTTTTATTAAAGTAGGTGCTTAAAATGATGCCCTTCGACTTATTAATTTGGATTTTAAATGAGTCTAGACAAGTAAGTATCTGCTGGAGTTTCGGCAAAAGCATTTCTAATTCGCTCAGTCATATTTTCACGGGTTGTTGGTACTTGTTGATACACACGGTCTTTGAGATGCGCCTTGGAGCCGGACTCTTTTTAATCTCAACACGGGGATAAGAAAAAATAACAAACAAAAACAAAAATAAACAAAATTACACGAGTTTTAAATGTAAAACTGATTAATCCAAGATTAATAATCTTGATTAAATTAAATGTATAAATGTATTAATAAAAAAATCGTACTTTATCAAAAAAAAGAACTGATTTAATTTAATAAGATAATTATTTCCAATGAAAAAGTGAAATATCACTTTTATGTTTTTATTTAAAAATTATCGCAGAATGGTCTAGAGGAGAAATCGAACAACATTGATTTTTTATTACAGCTCCTTTTTACTAATATAAAAAAATATTTCAGAGAAAATCTACCTATTTTTAGTTTAATGATCCGAATCTGCAATAAAAAATAGGGTGTTCCATTGAAAATTTTAAAGTTAGGATGAGAGTATGCGGAATAATTTTGGTATTACATTATTTCCCCCCTCAATTCATTTAAGGGGTTACATACATCAAAATCGAAGCACTAGAACTTTAAACGCGTTCATCTCGGAATCGTATTTTTTGAAAAGTGCTTTTGCCGTGAGCACGATTTCTCAAAAAACCAATTTAACGATCGATCTGAAATTTGAAAGTGCCGTACCTAATTACAATAGATCCTTCGTGATCGATTTTTATTTAGACGAAAATTTCTATTTTTTTCTGCCAGAAAACTCAATTTTTGTACCCTCGAAAATCGTTTTTTCTAATCAAGATCTGTTGGGCGGTTTTCGATATTTCATGCTCACCGCAAACGCTTGAAAAAAAGACGTTTCGGGGCAAGGGCCGTATTTTCTACAATTTTGCATATTTTCGCATATTTTTTTTACAAATACTTCGAAGCCTACCCTATTCGATACTTTATAGTTTGTTTTAATTTAATTATTATTACATACCAAAAAAACTCACCAAAAACCGTTAATTTTTTAGAGCTCATATACAGGGGGTCCGGGAAAATGTGGGAAATATCTCGGATTCAGATAAAATATGAAAAAATAAGATGATATGTTCCTATAAAAAAATTTCCTACTTGCCCGCCTTACGGAGACATGGGCCCCTTCAAATTGGTTTTCCTTGAATAACTTTTAAATTACTGAATATAATTTAATAAAAATTTAATATGATGGACCCTGGTAAGGATCTCTTAAAATAGTGTCCTTGGAACATGTTTTGCTTTTTTGTTTACCAGGGGCGGACTAAGTATTACACCTTAATGCTTTAATTTTGAACACCCAGTATGACAAAGACTTAAAAAACTAAATCTGCATAGCTTGAACCTTAAACTAAAATAAAGGTACTCTTGTATATTGTCAATAAAATAAACCGTTTTCGAGAAAAAGAATAATAAACGAATTCATGTTTTATTTTTAATAAAAAGGACCATAAAAAAATAATATAACGTATTGTTGCAAACCTTAAATTGAAGGACGATAATTCGAAATAATTAATTAAAAACTTTATAAGAGGGTTCAACATGGGCTTCCTGATACATTACCCACAATAACCCAGCATGGTTTCTTATCATATCACAATGAATCGTGATTATCTGTAGAAGTTCCTCCCTAGTATCGATCGGAGTGGAATACATCAAGTTTTTTAGGTGTCCCCACAGGAAAAAAGGTGTAAAACTTAGTCCGCCTCTGGTAAACAAAAAAAGCAAAAAATGTTTCAAGGACACTATTACATATTAAATTTTTATTAAATTATACTGTACTGTACTGTACTTTAAAAGTTATTCAAGGAAAACCAATTTGCAGTGGCCTTCTTTCGGGGCCCATGTCTCCGTAAGGAGGGCCAGTAGGAAATTTTTTTATAGGAACGTGTCATCTTATTTTGTCATGTTCTATCTGAATCCGAGATATTTCCCACATTTTCCCGTATGTGAGACATTCTTTTACATATCGAACGGATTACAGAAAACATATTTTTTCAAATTTTTAAAATAACTTAATTTTTTTTTACAGCATCTTTTCATAAATTTAGCCCACCCCTATATCGGAATTTTTGCAGAAAATTTATTTTTCCAAAGATATATTGATTTAAACTTTTGATAAAATTTGAAAAAATGCTGAATTCTTTTGTACTTAAAATTCATTATCTCCGGTTCTACTGATCGGATCGATTTCATTTTTATTTTATTTTAAACCATATTACATAGTCTTTTTAGATAAATATTTAATAATATTATATGAAAAAAATATTTTTTTTTGTATAAACAGATTTTTTGTGTTTGCCCCCTCTATGAAAAAAAATGAAAAAAATACTGTTCTATGCACTATTTATTACTCTACAAAATGAATTTTTCAGAAAAATGGAGACTATTTTGGATCGGAAGATATTAAATATTTTCGAGCGCGTGACCGGTACAAGCCGTAAGGGGGCATCCATTAATTACGTGAGGCGTTTAGGGGAGGGAGGGGGTCAAGCCAAATCTCATCAATTCTCACGTAAGGGAGAGGGGGGTCTCGGCAAATATCACGTAATTTTTAACAAAGTATGTTTTTTTAATAAATCCAACAGAATCAAGCAGTTTAACGTATAAACATTAAAAATAAGCATTTTTTAAAATCTCACGTGAGATTAGGGGGAGGGGGTTGAGCCAAATCTCACGACATCTCAGCAACGGGGGAGGGGGTCAAAAAATCGCTAAAATTGACTCACGTTATTAATGGACACCCCCTAATCAGATATCTTCTCATACATCGTTTTAAAAAAATACCAGCGCTTTTTGTAAATTAATTCTGATTTTAAAGGTTTTCAATAATTTTAAATAAATTAAATTTTAAATAATACAAACTCCAATTAATAAGTAAATTTATTAACTGGCAGAATTGACATTTGCACAAATAAGTCACCAATTAAAAGATGTCGAATCATGGCACTCTTATACAAAATATTACGTCACCCGCCACATGCACTAATACGTTTGAATATTACGCGCTTGACAGTCCTGTCACGCGCTCGAAAATGTTTAATATCTTCCGATCCAAAAGAGTCTCCACTGTTCTGAAAAATGTATTTTGTAGATAAAGAAAAAGCGCATAAAATAGTATTTTTTTCCTTTTATTTTATAGAGGGGGCAAACATGAAAAACTAAAAATTAATCTGTTATTAACTCCCTATACTTAAAAAAAATTTAATTTATTTATTTGAAAAGCCTATTCAATAAGGTTTAAAACAAAAAAAAAAACAAAATCGATCCGATCAGTAGAACCGGAGATAATGGGTTTTATGTAGAAGAGAATTCATCGTTTTATCGCAATTCATAAAAACTTTATATCAACATATCTCTGAAAAAACAATTTTTTTACAGAAAACCTGATACACGTATCTGCTTATTTACTGAATAGAAGCGGTAAAAAAATTTTCATGCGAATCCAAATCCTGAAGTCAAAATAGGTGTACGATTTGTAAAAGAATGTCTCTTGTTTGTAACCCCTTAATTTAATTTTTTTTTCGTAAAGTGCCTATTTACTGACATAATTTAAAGCTTCAAATTAAAAGATTCCCCCTGTATATTAACACTAAAACTTTTGCTGCAGAAGGCACCGAAGTGTTTATAAACAGCGGCGCCAAACTCTTCTACTTTCCGGACGAAAAGCAACTAACGGAACTGTCGGCCGGCAAGCCGCTGGCGCAGGTGACCGCCGAGCTGGGCGACGTCGCGCACCGCTCGAACAAAAGCAGCGACACCGACGACGACTTCTGCATAATCGGCAACGAGGCCGGCCTGGGCATCTTCCCGCGCAACGGCCAGCCGGAGATCAAGTGGCTGACCGGCGAGCCGGTGCGCGTGATCGAGCGCCACTTCGACCTGCCCACCGGCAAGACGGACCTGCTGAAGCCGCCCAAGCACTTTCCGGTGCCGGTCGAGCGGTACACCTTGTGCGAGATGACCGTCGTGTGGAACATGTACGGCGGCAGCGATTTCGGCGGCGCCGGCGGCGCGGTCAAGAGGAAGACGGTTAATTTTTCCGACGCTAGCCGGCAAACGGTGCAGTTTAGCAATAATACGAAGGGAGAGGTGTCTATTGTTACTGAGCACAAGGAGAAGAGTAGCAAGAAAAAATTGACGTGGATTGACAAGGGTGGTTTGAATAGGGATCACAGCGTTAGGATGGAGTTGCAACTGAGTAAGGTAAGAAACAGCCTTTATTCATAAATTAAAATTAAAAAATTATCAAAAAATTTCTTTTTACTCTTTAGTATTTTTTAAATTATTACAATATTTCTGTTATTTCTTTTTTTTCATACATTATGCCGTTTCACTTTTTAATCGGATAAGAAATATTAAGTTAAATATTAATACTCTAAAAAATAATTTGCACTGGAAAATAATACTTTCAAAATAATACATTAATAAGAATTATACATGTCAAAGAAGTTATTCTTTTTTTAAATATGTTTATCTACTCCTACATTGACGAGCTGTGACTTTATGGCGTTTTATTGACGGGCTGAAGTTAACAACAGTGGCTTTTCGACATTTTACGTCACGGGCTGAAGTTAGCTTTATTATAAATTGGGAAAAATTGAGGTTAAATTCGGGTGACAGTTGACGGATGTCAACATTTTAACAAATAAAATTGGCTTTAAATTCTGTTTTGTGTTCGTCGTAGATAAAGTATAGTATGCAACTCGTTTATATACTTCTCTAGGAACTCGTTTTTATTAAACACTCGCTCGCAAGCTTCGCTCGTGCTTAATTAAACTCGTAACTAAAATTGCGTTTATAAAACTTGATGCATAATATATTAGTATATATACTATTACACAGTACAACACGATTTCCCTCCCATGAAAAATTTTAGCAGATTTTCAAAATAGAGGTAAAAAAAACGTACCCGTGTCTCACAGTTTCACGAGATCACGTCATAAAAAAATTTTAAGCCGTCATTCCTATTATTTATGCTTATACAGATTGTACATTTTTTACTCGGTTAAAAATATATTTTTTTGTAAATATTGTATGTTTTTACACAATACAAAAAACAAATATAAAAAAAGTTTATATTTTGATTTTTTTAAATATTTTTTTTTATTTTTTTTTTAATGAAACACATTTTTGTATTTATCTTATATTCAATAAATGTTGGAATAAAATCTTGGTCGTTTAGTTTGACGATTATACAGCTCGTTCAGACTAAAACCGACTGTATCTATATATATATATATATATATATGGGGCGTGGCCTCGCCTCCCTCCAACGCGCGACACAGTATACTGTGTATAGCTATAGCTAAGCAAATAGACTGCATCGCTAATGAGATTTTTTGCATTATTATCTTTTAATTTTTTAAGTCCTTACCTGCTCGACCTTTCGTCATGTCGTTTATCACACAAGCAACTGTGACGCGCCTTGGAGGGAGGCGAGGCCACGCCCCATATATATATATAGATATATTCGGTTTTATTCTGAACAGGCTGTATATTGCTTCAGAATCTCGAACAATTGACCAGCAATATTCACCCAGCAAATGCCTGACGTCTTTTCCCTTGAAGCGTTTTTCAATTGTTAAAATGTCTTGGTGAAAACGTTCGCCATGTTCGTCATTAAAATCGCCCAAATTTGGTGGAAAATAGTTCAAATGAGCATGGAGAAAATGTATTTTCAGTGACATAATATGTACTTTCATGCCCTGTGTTATAAAATGTACTTTATAACCCGAACTACAGGGAATAAATTCAGATTCCATCTCGGAAAAAATGGTTGTACTGGGTGTTAAAGGTCTTTTACTTTTATCCTCACATATGTTTTCTGAAGGAGCAGTTGGATAATCTTCAGATCGCACTCTTGCGAGAATGACGGATTCTACATCGGCGTAATCAATTTTCTCTCTAGAATTGTACCGAAATCCAAAACTTTTTAATTTTGACATGCATAAATAACACTGGTCAGATGCGTGTTCGGTAGGTCGCGACGGGTCGAAGCCAAATTGTTGGTGCAGTATTTCATACTGTGTGTTTTATCTTGCAATCCATGCAAACAACGGTAACAATAATCGCATAAAACCTCTGGTACATACCATAAGTTTGGTATATACGTCACCAAAAAATAGTCTTCAAAAGCTGTTACTACACTTTTTGTAATATTTCGCATATGGCTTGGAGGTGCAAATAAACCACATACATAACAAAAATTATTTCGATTCGGACACTGCATTTTTACTTTGATTTCAAATGGATGGTTAACTCAACAATCAAAATTAATATGAAAAATGTATCGATTTATCGCTGCAATAATGTTTTTATTTAACATTTTAAAAAAAGTATTACCCTCGTATAAAGATTGTTTTGAAAACAATGCTTTTTAGGTATAAATGCCGCAGATGTGTAAATTTTTTGTTTTTTTGCTATTTCAATTGACTTCGTATACTTAAATACTTTTTTTTACTTAAATTAAATATGTTTTAGGTACACTTGCTTTAAGACTTAAATCAATTCATTTAAATATCTTTTAATTTTTTTTAAAAATGTTAATTCCACAAAGCTCTATTTTTACAAAAAATTGAATAAATAAAAATTGTAATCACCCGACTTTAAAGCATTTTGATTGGCTTAAAATTGAAACATTTTGTTACTTGGTTTAAAAATAAACCGTTTGATATATATATATATATATATATATATATATATATATATATATATATATATATAAATGTGCAAAACTCTGTATAAGATTAAAATAATTTTAAAATGCATCTATAATGGTTGCCTATCCATTTAGTAAATATATATATTTTTAACTATGCAGTCCAGCTGTTATCGAGTCTATTAAATTATGTCGCGAATAGTGTGAATAACATTTTATTGGATAGCCCTTAAAAAAAAATTATGACGTGATGTGAAAAAACGCAGAGACAGGGGTATCATTTTTTTAACTCTATTTTTAGAATCTGTAGAAATTTTTCATGGGAGGGACCAAAAATCAAATTTTGTCGTACTGTGTTATATAAGATGTTGAATTATTTATTTAATGTAATTTTTCTGTGTGCAATATTTTTGTGACATTAATATTTAACTTAATATTTCTTATGCAATTAAAAAGTAAAACGGCGTGCCATAATTAATTTTATGTGTACGCATAATTTTAATTCTAATAAAAAATAAAATTAATGTACTAAATTTTTATTTTGTTATTAAAATTATGACTATATAATAAAAATTATATAATTAATTTTATGTCTACATAACGGTCGAAAGTGGCAACTGCGGTAGTTCAAATGGTGGGTATCATACCTAAGGTATGTTTAATTTATCTACGTCATATAATTATACAAGGTGTCCCTAAACTTAGTGGCATAAATTTAGGAAAAGATTAACCAAGTCAAAATAAGACGAAAACCTAAATAAATATTTTTCCTAATTACTTATGTTTCCAAGATACAGGGAGATAAAGTGTTACTTATCATATCAGTTTTTTAATATAACTTCTACTATGGTAGTCTTGGAAAGGTGATATTTTGCGAACAGTCACTTACTACCAAAACACATATTCACACATAATTACAATTGTTTAAGTAAACACAGTGTCGTAGAAACGGGGGTTGCTTTAAGCTTATTGTCCCATACAAACTTTGAGGTTAGGTTTTTATAACATTTGATGCAATTTTTCGATCACTCAGTTCGGCTACTATTAAAATGGTGTACCTCTCAAACTTCGATAAAATAAACCGTTTCCGAGATATTCGAGATTACAATAATTGTTAAGTCGCATTATTTAAAAGGATTAAAAAGTACATGATAACAAATTTTATTTTTTAATTGAAAAAACTAAAGAGGGCATTCTAAGAGCCTCGGGATTTTTTCCCTGACCGTCACATTAAAAAAAATTGTTGTTTTTTCAAAAATTTGTTATCATATACCTTTTAGTCCTTTAATGCGATATAACAATTATTGTAATCTCGAATATCTCGGAAACGGTATATTTTATCGAAGTTTGAGAGGTACACCTTTTTAATAGCCGAACTAAGTAATCCAAAAATTGCATCAAATGGTATAAAAACCTAACCTCAAAGTTTATATGGGACAAAAAGGTTAAGCAACCCCTGTTTCTACGACACTGCCCTCACTCGAACAATTGTAATTATGTGTGAATATGCGTTTTGGTAGTAAGTGACTGTTCGCAAAATATCGCCTTTCCAAGTCTACCACAGTACGAGCCCTAACCACATAATGTTCGGACACTTCATAATTTATACAGAAATTTTTTTCGTGAATACTATCTCAAAATTATTAGAAGTTATGAAAAATTCAGCTTATTTTGGCATATACCCCTCGAAGCGATTTTTATTTTTAAAAAGTTTACCTTTTATTTTTAGCTTTTAAAAAAAGGCTAACTTTTTAACTTTTTTTTGCATGAGTAAAAAAAGTTATAAATGGGCCCATTAAAAAGAACATAAAATATTATACAAACCCTGAAAATTTGGTAAAAATTGTATAAATAATAAGAAAGTTATAGCGATATATATATCTGCAAAATCTCCCGTTTCCTAAGAAAATTGCAAAAACTCTTTAAAAATAGCATTTTTAAATTACTTATTTATTACTTATTACTTATTTATTTTTTACCAAATTTTCAGGGTTTGTATAATATTTTATGCTCTTTTTAATGGGTCCATTTATAACTTTTTTTACTCATACAAAAAAAAGTTAAAAAGTTAGCCTTTTTTTAAAAGCTAAAAATAAAAGGTAAACTTTTTAAAAATAAAAATCGCTTCGAGGGGTATATGCCAAAATAAGCTGAATTTTTCATAACTTCTAATAATTTTGAGATAGTATTCACGAAAAAAATTTCTGTATAAATTATGAAGTGTCCGAACATTATGTGGTTAGGGCTCGTAGAAGTTATATTTAAAAAACTAATATGATAAGTAACATTTTATCACCCTGTATCTTTTAAACATACGCAATTAGGAAAAATATTTATTTAGATTTTCGTCTTATTTTGACTTGCTTAATCTGCTCCTAAATTTATGCCACTAAGTTTAGGGACACCTTGTATATCAAAAAGGTAGAACCTTCTAGTTTTGTGAATTATATACATATAAATAATTTCTATAATTATACATGGTGTCCCATAACTAACGGACAATACAGCAACTGTAGAAATAGAAGGTCAAAATTAACACAAATATTTCTTGGTAAAATATTATATGTATTTAAAAAACTATTCAATGTATCAAACTCAAAATTTGTACACAATAGTTTTTAAGGACGAGAAATACAAATTTGTCATAATTTTTTATGCCACTCCTAGAGGGCGCTAATAACACATGTCGAATTTGGTGAATTAATACTTACTATTTTTATCGCCCTCTAGGAGTGGCATAAAAAATTATGACAAATTTGTAATTCTCGTCCTTAAAAACTAGTAAACAAATTTTGAAATTGATACATTAAATAGTTTTCCAAATATAACAAATTTTCAAAAATCACCTCTCACATTTATCGCCCTGTTCTCGTTTATTATTAACCTCGTTATTAACATTTTACTAAGACATATTTGTGTTATAGTTATCGCGTTGAATGTTTCAAATTGAGTCATCAAATTCTGAATCAAGCACAGACATTACAATTATTGTTGTTTTCTTTTACGTATATAATCCAAGGAACCGCTAGGTTAACCGTATGTCGAGAAATCGGTTTTTGACATTCGACATTCATGACGCAATTTGAAACATTAGCCGCGACGACTATAATCGACCTATTTTGACTTCATATTTCTACAGTGCTGTATTGTCCATTAGTTATTAGACACCTTGTATAGATAGAAGAACAAAACCCGAATCTCTCCGCCTATTGGCGCCAAAGTTGACGTAGATAAATTACGCATAAATACCTACTATGCATTTAAACTACTGCAGTTGCCACTTCTTGCCGCATTTCCAAAGCGCCAAATTAATTTTATGTGTCGACATAAAATTAATTTTATAATTTTATTTTTACAGATAAAATTAATTCTATAATTTTTATTATGTAAAATCATAATAAAATTAAATTGTAACAAAAGTTCATTGCATTAATTTTATATGTGTACACATAAAATTAATTGTAAAATAAAAATGATTGTCCTGTTATAAATAAGAAATTGCAAAATAATAGAATAAAATAAAATAGTTTAAAAATCTTGTTTAAAATTTTATTAAATTTATGTTTAACATAATTTTATTTAATTTATATTATGTCAGACATGATTAAAATTATAAAAAATTATATGTATATATATTCCAAACTAATTGTAAAAAACCTACTTCAATTTTCTTTTAAATTTAAGTTTAAAAACTGAAACGGCGTGCCATATTATTTTATAAAAAAAAAACTATATTAAAAATTTCAAAAAACAAATGCTTATTTTCTTTGTAAACTTTTTTATTATGTCTTAAAATCATATTTAAGGTAGTTGTCGTGGTACAATATTGTCAAAAATTTTTAGATTATACGCACCGTAAAAGTATACAAGCTTGTAGCTAAGTGATTCATAATTTATTCGCAAGACTGTACCCTCCAGACTTTACCTTTACGTAATACTTTCAAATATTTTCATAAGTTTTAATCCGGCAACGTCGCTTATGCTCAACCAATAGATATATTGGATACTTAATCAGTGTTTGAATTTACTGCGGAAATAATATCTATACTCGCGTACACCGTTGCCAAGTGGTTTTTATCTGACACCAGTGATGTATACTTTTTACAAATTGTTGAACTTTAAACGGTTATTTATAAACAATTGGACGGTCAAAAATTTTTAATTATTTTTTTTTAAACTCAGCAAAAATACATTAAAAGACTGTTAGTTTTTTAAAAGCTTCTGACAGTTAGTTTTTTTGTTATAACTAAAAAACTGGTACAAAACTACAGAAAGCGTATACAATCCATGTTAAATATCCAAATTTTAATTGAATTTATCTCGGGTTATAGACGGTCAATCGACTTCAAATTTTAGGGATAATTGTATTGTCATGTCCTTAATATGTATACAAAAATTTAAAATTTTCTGATGGTATGCTTACAGCACGACAACTACCTTAAAACAATTTTACAAAGTTAAAATCACAAAACCTCTGCTGAATAAAGTTGTATCAATTATTAAATAAATTTTATTAACATGACTTGGAACAACTTAAAACAACGTTATAAAAATCCATTTCCACGGTCATTTTTTTTTAATTATAATTGTCTTTATTTAAAAAAAATTAGAGCCAGTATGAAAAAAACCCGAAACTTTTTTTCTGGTCCCAACCCAGCTATTTATTTTTTATCAAATTTTGTCGCACATTGTAATTTTTTATCTTAGGTGAGATTTCAACACGAAGTGTACCCAGAACACGCCAAACAAGCATCCAGACAGGTCCTCATAATCTCAGACATTGAAGTCAGAGATCGGCTGGAATCGAGCCGTATTAATAAGTTTTTATACCAATATACTAGTCAGGCTAAGCCAAAACAATCACACGCTCACATGGTAAGAAGTGACTTTTTAAAAAACTACGATTATTTAATAAAAAAATATTTTAGCTTGTTATAAAGGCGGTACACGAAAGACAAGACCAACATGTAAATTCGCAAGAGTGCTGTTTAAAAATTTCACTGTTACCTTTGAGACTGAATATTGATCAAGATTCCTTGCTGTTCTTGATTAATTTCTTTACCGAACTGGCTGTAGGGGATTCACCCAAACAAGGTAAAATACAAATACGCAGAATAAAATTTAAAAAACAAATAAAAACATTTAATTTGTAGAAGTGGCACAGTCCAAACATAACACACCAACTCACCAACCACCTGTTATGATGGTCAACGAGGCGAACAAGGAGGAAGTTCATCAACATTTGGATAAAATTATGAGCGAAAATTTCCTGATTCAACTCGAAGAACAAGATGATATTATGGAATCGGACGAAAATTTGCCTGAAAGCGTTTTGTGTACCGACGATTTTTCGCCAGTGTACTTTAGGTAAGCGAAAAATAATTATTGAAGTTTATACCCCATTTCCTAATTAACACAAACAACAAATAATAATATGGTTATATGGTTTTTACATTTTTTGATGTGTAAATATCTGCGGTACGGGATTCGTGGGAAATTGAGCGGAGGCGTAACAGTCTAAGAGCTGGCTTATTATTATTATTATTACAATTAATTTTTTTATTGCCTTTTTATTGTGATAAATAAGACTTATTACGTATAATTTTCTATATTTCGATACTAAAAAAATAAAGGGTTTTATTTTTAAATGCGTTTTAGATTTTTTGTAAACCTTTAGGAAAGTACGAGCTACCGCGATCTAGCCATGCTGCGCGACAAATAAATATTCATAACTTTTCCATATGCACGTTTATGAGGCTATTTTTTGGTATACCTACAAAGGAAAGCTTACTGAACAACTTGGTGCAAAAATTAACGCAAAGATCGCAAAATATTGTAGTTAAATTACTATTAGGGATGGCATGTCTAAAATAGAAAAAACCTCTTTTTTTTTTAAAAAAAAAACGGAAAAATTGGAAAATTTTGAGAAAAATTCACTATTGCATTTTTAAAATTTTATTGAACACTGATATCGAGAAAAAATTTAATTTCTGTCGCTAATTATAATCATATAATATTATGATTAAGTATAATAATTATTCTTTTTTTAATTCGGTAAGAATATTCCACAGGGCCGCAAAAAAACATTCGGTGCTGTATTAACAAAACTATCGTTTATAAAATTATAGTTTTGTAATTTAACTTTATAAATCATATATTATTTTGGGAATGGATATTATCAATGGACTCCCTTTTGCAAAAATTACCCAACCGACAGTATATTTAACGTTTACGTTTATTTTCTTAAATCAATTAAATTAATTTCAATGTTTAGTTTTATTTGTTTTATTTCTGTAATAAAGTATTGCTTTTAAATTAAAATAATGTTAGTGTTGTTTATTGTTATTTTTATTAAAATGTGTATATATTCCAAAAAATAACATTTTTTTACAAAAAAAAAAATTTACAAGGCTTGGAAAAAAACGGTTTTTTTTCAAATTTGTCGGGTATTTTCGAAAATTTAAAACATTATTTTAAAACAAAATGTAATGTAACTTTATATAACTAATTATATGAGGGTACTAAAATTAAAAAGAATTTTTTGACAAATGTTTTAAACAGTACTTATAAATAAACAATAAAACATTTTCAGTTCAAACCACTACATTAACTAAAAATATTACATTTTGTGTAGGTTTGGTTTATCGTTACATGTTTTAAACTTCCATATAAACATACTTAAAAAACTGTTTTAAACAAAAAATCGTTTTATTTTTTTTTTCAAAATAGGGCAAATTGGTAAATTAATAAAACGCATACTCGGTGTTAATGTTAAATTTGAAATTATACACCGTTTTAGTTTTAATGACCATTTGGTAATCTCTCAATTATTTTATTTAATTTTAATTTTCCGGATTTTAAAATTAAAGAAAACTTTCCCAGTTTACATTAATTAAAACTTAAAACTGAGCTAAAAGTTATTTATGAACATCCCGATTTCGGTATAAGTTTAGTGTACAACTTTTTCGGAAACTGCCAATTGTTACCGATGACAACTGTAGAAAGCAACCAATGTTTTTCTACATTAAAGAGAATAATTATTTTTTTTATGAATAATAGTCATAAGACGTCATTTTTTCCAACGAGGAAAAATTCGAAATATAAATTTTATTTGCCATGGATCGCAAATGTATCGGACTGGCTTATTATGGTCTGTATAAAAATATTAAGAATTTTTTAAGTAATACTATGGGACAAGAAAGACTGTCTGTGTTGGCAATGTTATGCATATAACGTTTATAAACAGTATTGTTAATTATAATAACCTTGTTATAAATCATGTTGCAAATGTTTAAACTAAAACAGTTAAAAAAAATTCTGTGGATGAATTAAATAAAAACCTTATTTTAAAAAAGGGTTATTTTTATATTTTCTATTTAGAAAACCAGAAATGTAGCATTTCACTATGAACCCCCTATAAAAGTAATCCGAATCTGGGTTTAACGAATAGAAAACAATAAGGTGGGTGAAAATATTGAAAATTTTCATATTTCCAGCCAAGATGTTTACACATCCTTTATGAGTACCATCTCGAGTGTTTTTTTTTTCTCGTTATTTTACATTTTTTGGTGGCAAACTGACAAAATTATCTTATTACAGAAAAGTGACATTTTCGCCTGACGTGCCCATCCAACTCGACTACCACGGTAAGTTCGTCGACATGTCGAAAGGCCCTCTGGCGGGAATCCTGATGGGCCTCGGCCAACTGAACAAATCCGAGCTAAGGTTGAAGCGGATCGACTACCGGCACGGCCTGCTCGGCATCGACAAGCTCGTCGCGCACCTGCTGCAAGAATGGTTGAACGAGATCAAGAAAAATCAAGTGCCCAGCCTGCTACGCGGTGTCGGGCCTATGCATTCTGTCGTCCAGCTGTGTAAGTACATATAAATTGTTTTTTTTTGTAAAACATGTTAAAGAACCCTTAACTGTGTGACGTGCAAAATATGTAACATAACTGGTGCCGTGGGTTAAAAATATCAACCCAGCAAAAAAGTAGTTACTAATTTTTTGTTGAATATTGACATTGCTTAAGTTTTTTGTTTATATTAAGAGTACAAATTCGTTAAAATACTAAAGTAATCATTTCAAACAAATTTAAGTGTCTGGTTTATGTCAAAAGACAAGTTGGGTAAAACACCCTAAACTCTTTTTTCTCTGTGACGCGAGTTCTGGGAAAAAAAGTTAAAATTATTAAAAAACCTTTAATGAGGAGAATTAGAAAAACGCAATAAATCCACCTTTAATAAATTTTAAGTAAATAGCGAAAATGTCCTAGATATGTCTTAAATATTTTTGAAAACAGTTTTGGGTAAAAGAACATAAATTAAATTAAATCAAGAAAGCTTATCACGAACTGTTTTTATAAAAACAATTATCTTGACTACAGAGTGCATCAAGTACCTATACTTCTATGTATGGGTATCTTTTTATTTCAAGGTCGGTTAAATAAGAAAAAAGTGGCGTAATTGTAAGTACTATGCTCCACACCTCAAAGACCCACCACGTGACCACGTAAGGAACGCAGTCTTTTGAAAATTTGGCATTTAAGGCTTTTCAGGTTATGTATCTGTCAAAGTATAGTCAATTAAAGAAATAATATTTATAGTGTTACCGCTTATGTTTGAGCGTTAAAAATTAATAAATCTTTATAGTATCACAATAACAATGGTTGGTTTAAGAATTTAGGAATATAAATACTGCATTTAATGAAATTTCAAAGTGTAAGGTGCAATATAAGTGATATTTTTGTGCATTGGGTCTACATTTCTTTATAAAATAGTTTTAACTAGACCGCATTTATTAAAAAACCTAACTTCTCTATTATGAAATAAGAATATCTGTATCAAAGGTAGGTTAATGTATTAGAAAAAATATCATCTAATTTTGTATTTTAAGGTTAGAAAAATCTATTTTGACCAAAATAAATAAGTGGATTATTTAGAAGAGTGTGTTAATATGGTCATAAATAAATATAGGTATACTAAATAATTGTTAAATATGGTTCAAATTAAATGGAAGCTTTTATACTTCTAATGACAAAACTTGTGCATACCTCTCGGCATACCTACTTTAAGTTAGATTATAAGAAAACAAACAATTTTTAGAGAAACTTGCAATGTGAAAATATTTAATACTCCCTTGACATGTGATTTATTAAAATTTTTAAAGTTATAATGATTTTTCGATGTAGATCAAGTTCAGTCAAAGCTTTTTAAGTTAAAAATTTTAACTATTTGTATTGACAAAACTTTATGTAGGTACACTTAAAGCTGGATAAGAAAAACTACCACATTTTTAAATACCATATTATACAGTCTTTTAAATAATCCAAAATACTTATTTATTTTGGTCAAAATAAATTTTTCTAACCTTAAAATTACAAAATTAGATGATATTTTTGTTATAATATATTAACCTACCTTTAATACAGGTATTCTTATTCCATAATAGAGAAGCTAGATTTTTTTTAATAAATGCTGTTTAGTTAAAATTATTTTATGGAGAAAACCAGATATTTGGACCAAATGCACAAAAATATTACTTATTTGGCACCATACATTTTAGAATTTCATTAAATACAGTATTTATATTCTTAAACCATCCATTGTTATCGTAATGTTATAAAGATTTATACATTTTTAACGCCTAAACATAATATTATTTCTTTCGTTGACTATACTTTGACAGATACATAACCTAAAAAGCCTTAAATGCCAAATTTTCAAAAGACTGCGTTCCGTACGTGGTCACGTGGTGGGACTTTGAGGGGTGGAGCATAGTACATTAAAATGGCATTTAAAGATTGGGAACAATCATAACAATTTAAAAAAACGTTATAACTTCGTTATTCCTGAAAATTTAAAAAAAGTAAAATTCACATGTAAACATACATATTTATCCACATTTTTATCCAATTCTAATTTTTTTCGCCTAGTATCTTTTGTTTTTCCTATGGCCGCCATATTGGAATTTTACATAAACTAATCGAATAAAGTTAAGCATATTAAGATATTTTGACCAAAACATAAATTTAACGATACAATTTTATACGCCCTGTATACTTTATTTTAATATTTGGTAATAAAAACGTAAAAATGAAAGAATCTTAGACAAAAAAGAACGAAGTCGAAAAAACGCATTTTAGGTATCAGCCGGTATCCAGTTTGATTTCAACTTTGTTCAAAAATATGCTTAACTTTTTTCGATCAGTTTAGTTAGATAAAAAAAAATTCTAAATTTTTTTTCAATTTATAAATTTCATGTTACTAGTCTTTTTCTAATTTAACCGACCTTGTAGCTCTTCAAATAAAAAATACCCATAGAACTTGGTGCACCCTGTATAGGTTAAACTATTTTTATTTTGGAACGATTTGTCTTTAAAATATATAAAAATTGACTTATAAGTATGTGATATTTTTGGTGAATTTTTTATGTACAAAAAAATAATACAAAAATACGAATTTTAGTTCAAGGTATCAGAGATTTGTTCTGGTTGCCAATCGAGCAATACCAAAAAGACGGACGAATTGTCCGCGGGCTTCAAAGAGGTGCTAATAGCTTTACCACTTCCACTGCTATGGCTGCTTTAGAGCTAACCTCTAGGATTATCCATTTGATTCAGGTAATAAAAATAAACTAAAAAAAATCATACCAGTATTATTAGTACAAGAAGCACAACTGGTTAAATAATAACTAGTATTTTAAGTAAGATTTAAGTAAAATAACGTTTTTTAAACTTGTTTTTTACCCAATTAATTCAATTAACTATGGACTTTATTGTTAAATATTTGATTTTATTGTTGTCAATTAAAACTCTTTAAATAACCTAAGTTTTGTTCAATTAAAAAGTTTCTTATTTTAGAAGTTACGTTATATTTACTTTTAGTTAAGGTTAAATAGTTATTTTTGAGATATATTTTAGTTTGATTTAACTTTTGATATAATTTGGTAAATTGGTAATGCGCCATATTAGTTGTTCCCCATTTAAAAGAAGAGACGCCATTAATTATGATTTATCTGTTTATTAGAAAAGTGACACTGAGTGATCTTTTAAATACACAATGACTAGTTATGGCGTTTTAGTCATGTGCTGAACTGAGCAACAGGTTTTTAATTATGGGCTAAATTTATTTTTATGCTAGTTGACAGTGGTCAAATGTCATGCAATCGTTAAAATAAAGTGCCATTCTTGTGAAATAATAATGTGGAAATTTTGTACTGACCTTTTGATTTTACGGGCAGTAAACTAGATTTAACTGAAAGCATTAAAAATTTTGAAGTGCCCCTAAAATATTATCTTCACTTTCACTATGAAAAACTGCTTCTATATTATCATTTAAATGGTTGTTGGTCCATTTTTATGGGATAAATTTCAGTTTACACATACTTGACATTTTGACTGGCGCGCCAGTAATAAAGATTCTTAAGTTATAAATTGGTACCCGAGTTACTCTATTTTTTTATAGATGTCGCTTTAGACAAATATTTAATTTAAATAATTTTAAGATAATAATAATTATTTGTCGTAGAAAAAGTATAGTATGCAACTTTTCTAGAAATTCGTGACTAAAATGGCGTTTATCAAACTTGATACCGTAAATACGGGTGACTTTAACCCATTTATGAAAAATCTTTTCGCGCTCGATAAAATTAACATTTATAGTTTGTTGGTCTAAACCTGTCAATTGAGCGATTCTATTGAGTTTATATTACAGGAAAATCAGTGTTTTCAGAACGGGATTTATTACACTTAAAAATTGTATATATCGTATCAGTGCAAAACTCTAGAAATACACGCGTTAAAATTTCTATATTATGCGTAATCCATTGGAATGATGATCCTTGGTTAACTACAGGTCGATTCTTTATTTTTTTTATTGGTAATCCCTTGCAATAGATATATGTCGCTGCTAACACGTGTCTAATAAAAATAAAATATAATATTACATTCATTTTATACTGAAAAAACACTGTGAGACAAAGTAACCCGCAACCAGGAGCCAAAGCCACCCGTGTTTACGGTACATAATATACTATTTAGTTTTAATAGTATTTTAAATTAATTTTACACGAAATTAAAATTATTATTATTACTATTTTTAAAGTATAGCTATATTTTAAAAATAGAATTATCATGTGCTACTTTATCAGGAAATTAAATGCTCCATTGGTTTTTCTGTTATAGCTAAAGCTTTAATGAATAACAATTAAGATAATATCTAAATATTATTTAAGATGTTAATATTTAGAGACATTTTATTTCAAAGATCTGTAAACAAGTCATATGAGTACATTAGATGCAAAACTCGGTTATGGCAAATTTTTAAAAATATATATTTTATCCTATTTATGTACATTACAGCATGCCTAAGTAAAACAGATGTTTGTATTAAATTACAAATTACAAATTTTGTAGAATAAAATACATTTAAAAACTTAAAGCACATGCAAAACTGGGTATTTGTTTCTTCCTGTCGGATGCAAAACTCGTCTACAATTTTTGCATTTTTTTTTCATAATGATCTTATGAGCGGTTTTTCATGTTTTTCTTAAAATCACTTATTCCTGCAAATACAGAGTTGTGCATCTAATGTATATATATATAGTTCATTCATTCATTTTCATACTTTAATTCTAAGTTTACTAGAGTTAACAAAGTAGTTAAAAAGGGTAAAATAAACCTTAAATTACCAAATATTAAAGCAATTTTAAACAAAAAGTTAATCTAATTATAATTTAATTCCTCATTTTGTACAAAATAACGTTAATTTAACGTTATACTATATATACTGGTACAATATTGACGTTAATTTAACCAGCTGTGCCACTTGGTGTATTATAAAATGTATATTTAATAATAATGAAATTTATTTGACACTATTTTATTTAGCTTACCGCCGAAACTGCCTATGATATGCTTTCGCCTGGACCTAGTGTCAGAAGGATTCACAATAAACAAAAAGGACGTAAAAAGCGTTTTAATCAACCTCAGGACATTAGAGAGGGCATGACAAATGCCTATCATTTGGTTAAAGAGGTAGGCATTGTTAACTAATACAAAATAGTTTATTGTGTCTTTTTGTGTTAAGCTCAAAGTTTGATAGATCAAAGCACAAAAAGACTTGGGTCAGAATTTTTTTCCAAGAACAAAATATGATTTTTGTAGGGTATTGGTGAGACGGCCGACAACATAGTGCAAGTAGCTTCCCACGAGCATGAACAAAAAGGTTACAGTGGTGCCGTCGGCGGGGTGCTTCGCCAAATTCCCCCGACAATTTTAAAACCGATCATTCTCGCCTCGGAGGCTACCAGCAACCTGATAGATGGCGCGCGCAGCCAATTGGAGCCGGACGCGCGCCGAGAGGCCAATCAAAAATGGAGAACCAACGAAGGATAATAATATTTTTAATATGTGATAAACTGACTGCGGTTTTGTGATTCGTTTTTTAAATTTATAAGTTTTATAAATAAGAAATACTGTAATATAACTATTATTGGAGATTTTGTATTTATTTAATCGGTTTTAATAATTGATGTTCCAATAAATAAAGAACAACACCGATGTGCTTTATTTCATCTTTTATTTATTATAGTTCTTGCTGAAATGTTAGAATGGACCATATTGAATTTTCCGCATAAAAATGCGCTGGTATTTTTTAAAATATTTCTCAATATGACATTTTGTGAGAAATAAAAGGAATATACAGGGTGGTCCAAAAGTAATGGGACACAGTTACTTCCAAGTCGAAATAATTCGATTTATGCAAAATCCATAATTTGATAACCAAGATAGCTATCTAGATGGTGCCAAATTGACACCAAAACTCTAAAAATAAATGGTTAAGGATTTATTAAAAATGTATTGTGGGAAAGTTTACCATTTAATAGATAATCCTTACACCATTTTCCTCTAAAGTTTACACATGGTGTAAATAACTTTTTTGTAAATAAAAAAAATCGGTTGTATTTTTAAATAATGTTTATTTGGTAATTTATTTTTTTTGTAATGACTTGAAAAAATAATAAAGTGGCTGCCGCCAGAGTCGATTTACACTTGGGCGCGCTTTAGAGCATTTTCTATTACTTTTCTTATTAAGACATTTTCCAAAATTCTAAAGTCTAAAAACAGCTTTAAAGCCCAAAATAGAGCTTAAAAGTTTATTTAAGCTTTAGAATCAAATGTCACAATTTCTTATGTAACTTCAGTTTGATCATGATCATGGTTTTTGCTAGAATAAGCACCACGAGTTTTTTCAGATTTTTTTAAAAATATTTAGAGGACAGTAAATCAATTTTTATTAGGAATAGGCTCAGTACCTACATAGTTCATTTTTAAAAAACAAATTTTTAAAAATCCAAAAACCATTATAATCTTTTATAATTAACATGATTTGACTATAGTCAATGCAATGGGAGTAAAATATATTTTACTCCCATTGCACTAAAAAAACTTGGCATGTTTTTAAACCAAAATATATCAAATTTATCAGTTGATTGTGTTTTAACGCTACCTAAATTGGGGAAAAATGGCTGAAACATGGCGAAACTTGCAGTAAATATTTTCGTTTTGATAGCCAACATACCACGTGTCGTAAAGTTTTTTTATGTAGGTTATTTTTTTCAATTAAGAATGAAAGTGACGTAAAACTTACAAAACCAATATTTTAATAAACAATTTTGTATAATACAGGGTGTCTGAAAAATGGCCGAGCAACGGTTAAAGGTTAAAATAACAGGCTTAAACTGTAAACAGAGCCTTTTCCTCATAAAAAAGCGACTTCAAAATATTTTTTAAAAATTTGATAAAACTTATGATGACCTTTCCAGTAAAAATACACCTAATTACACTTTAGTGTTTAATAAAAATAATATACATGAGTAAAAGTGGAAACCCTGTGTAGGCTCCAAGTTATTGATGAAATTTTAAAGGATACAATATTAATATTTCAAATAAATAAAATTGTTAGCTTTGAAATATAAAATTCGTCAAGGAAACCTAAACTACATATACAGGGTGTCCCAGATATGAGGCGCCGTTTGAGTCAAAATAGAAGTGTAGAAAATAAATATATATCTCTCACAAAATATAGAATTTAACGGAAAATGTATAGAAAACACAAAATATGTATATAAAATATAACAAAACATATAAAATACCTATAACAAAACAAATAAAATCCAACAAAACATATAATACACCTGTAACCAAACAAATAAAATCAAACAAAACATAACGAAAAAAAATAAAATTCAACAAAATATATAATATACCTATAATAAAACAAATAAAATCCAAGCTCCTTAACGTATTAGAACAGCGGAAAATAAAGAACCTATTTTTAATGCCTTTGATGCAAATAGTGGGAAGAGCATAAGGGAGTGCATGCAGCCGGAAGATAATCCCGCTAGAGTGGAATTCTGTAGTGGTTGCTAGAGATTTTGGCTCGGTGGTACAGAACTAGTTGTTTAATTTTTGCTTTAAAATATTGGCGTCCTGCATACTTCTTGAAGTATGACATTTATTTTTGAAAGGTTATTAAACACAGTTGGACAAAAGATTTTTAAAAGTTTTAAGACAACAATGTTCTATCGTCTCCTAGCAATTTTTATAGCTCCTACGTTTAACCTTTATAATCTGTGGTTTAACCCATAGACAAGTGATTGGTTGTGTGGGCGGGGGGTTAACCTAGGTAGGCGAGAGGTTAACCTAGGTAGGCGAGAGCTTTCGGTATTGGCTGCCGCTTTTTCTTTCTTATTTGATTACACTATTAACTAGATTTTTTTTATTTTTAAATTTGGCATGTCCATGCTATTAGCACGCCCCTTTTTCTCTTTGGCGCGAGTTCTGGATAGCAACATAATGATTATTGATTAAATAAAAACAAATTTAATTTAATCATTTAAAAGAAATTTCACTTTAGCTAGATATAAAGTAAAAGTGCACGTCTTTCATTCTATTGGTTTTAATACCCACCACTAAACAGAACTAGTTTATTTGTATTGTTTGATCAATATATTGAATACAATACCACTCACTAACTTGATACTTCCATTACAAACTTGACATCACAGATCATAAACGTAACCAAAAAAATCGTTATTATGTCCGAATTGTCACTAAAAGAAGAAGAAAGCCCATTGATCAACACCCCATCAGCGGATAATTTTTACGGTGATGACAATGACCAGGGTGACAATGACGATGAAGACATCAATGCTGAGGAGGAAGAAGAAAACTCGGAGGAACACGAGTCAGAGGAACATGAGCCGGAAGAAATGCAAGAATATTTAGACACCATCGACCTTAACCAGCAGGAAGAAGAAGACGAACCATACGTGTTCTCTATCTTCGATATCCTCGACAAACCCCGGATTCTGCCGGATCCGGTCGATTTAACATTCGAGCATTTGAAGAAAATCGAGGAAGAACTGGGTTTGATAAAGTTGTGTTGGCCCAAAATTGAGAGTTTGGAGTTTCCCAAGGCGTATTTAGAGAATGTGCAGAAGGAAAAGGTTCTGTTGGCTTATACAGAGAATTTTCGAAGACAGTTTTTTCTCCAATTTCCCAATAGGAAACCGCTGTTTTTGGCTGCTGTTAACGAATGTGGAATGCAAGTAAGTGGTTTATTATAAAATTACCTGAATTAAATTATTTAAGTATTATAATGTCAAATTAATTACACCACACATTTTATATTTTAATTACCTACTTTGATTTACATAAAAACTAACATATTTTTTGTTAAAATTTTTTATGCATTTTTATAGAAATTATTATAATGTCCAATTAATAATACCACAGATTTTATAATATTTTAATTACTTTGATTAGGGTCATTCCGTCGTTTCGCGTTCGGGTTACATTAAATGTTGAACAAATTTTGTTCAACCAAAGTCTAAATTTTTATGTATTTTGAAATAACATTTTTATGTATTTTGAAATAACATTTTAGCAATTAAAGTTCCTTATTCTCTACGTTTTTAGTTTTATCTAAATTGTAAAATTAGTACAGTTAGCATAATATGCTATATATATTATAGGATAACGATTTTATAAGTCAAAAAGTGTGCGTTTCGGGTGTTTCACGATTCTGCCTCTATATCCTGATCTTGTTACATTTATTTAAAATTCAGCGAATTTTCTTAGGGAAACATTCCTAAAAATTACAGGCCTCCAAAAGTATAATATTTACTAACCATTTACCACATAATCACTATCACAAAATTTGTGATAGTGATTATTTTTTTATAAAATTTTACTATGTTTCGGATGTTACCATGGTTCTGTTTTGGGTGTTACAAGTACAAAAATTTAACACATAGGGTTAAGTGGAAGAGCAGTGAACTACCTAGTGTAGGGTACTGAACTTCGCCTTTTGTTTGTAATAAGTTTTTTACAATCAATAAAGACATTATTATTATTATTATTATTATTATTATTATTATTATTATTATTATTATTATTATTATTATTATTATTATTATTATTATTATTATTATTATTATTATTATATGGACAAAATCGATGTTTTATTAGTCTCTAGGTACTACAAAATAAGTTAGTAACAAATAAACATAAATAGAATGAATTCTCCTTAAACATAACTTAAGCAGCTTCGGGTACGATTGATAAATCGGCAAAAAGGGTAAAATCGTTATTATTGCCAAAAATCGGGAGAAACATAATTATTGACGAAAATCTAAGTATTCGGTATTTTGGTAGGTCCGTTGCCATTTAGGTTTCGGGTGTTACAGTTTTGAATCAAGAAAGTCTCATGCTCAGATATTAGCTAGTATTTTAAATCATTACCACCATAACGTTACTTTTACTAAATATTGTTACACTAATTAATCTGTAAGTTATAATAATAAAACAATTACATGATTTTTCGTTTCGGGTGTTACAGTGGCAAAGAATGAAGAAAACACACTTATAACGGGATAATTATCAATTTTTCGGGACTGTAACGCAATCCACCAATACTACGATAAATAATCTCAAATCACAACGTGGCAAAACGATTGACAGTTTTTTTTCGTATTTCCAATAGTAGAGGCACAATGGCCATTCAGCCAGTTCACTTTAGTACATGTTTTAAAGACTAATTACTTAAAAGTTACGCGTTTCTTCTAGTTTTTTTTGTCACACATTATGATTTGGAATGTTTTCTTTCAAAATTCATCAGATTTAATGTGAAAAGAACATATTTATTTTTTCACCCTTAGTATCGTTTGTCATGGAATGACCCATTTACATAAAAACTAACATATTTTTGATATTAAAATTTTTGATGCATTTTTATAGAAAATGGTTTGTACCACGATTAGACCAACTTTAGTCCCTTTCCCAGAAATTGACACTTGGCAAAAATGTGCATCCTTTGCTGCTGATTATTTTGAATATGAATGTTTGGAAGAACCTACGTTATTGGTAAGTGATTTTTTACTAATATTTTTTTTAAGAGTTTTAATTTTTAATACTGAGGATGTAGGTATACGATATTGTTATTTTGAAAAACACTGATCTTTAACAATTGTTGTCTTTAAAGACTCTTTAAATTGATAATTTTTGAAAAATCTAAATTTTCTTTATCTGGATCTCCGACAACCCCTTTACTGTAAAGTTGTTCTTCGTAGTAACGAAATTGAAGGTGCTCCTTAACGTATTAGAACAGCGGAAAATAAAAAAGCTCTTTTCAATGCCTTTGATGCAAATAGAGCGTAAGGGAAGTTGCATGCGAATTTCCCGTTCACGGGTTTGTCATCTTCATTGCCATCAGCACGCCCCACACAGTGTGATTTTTTGCCAATCTAGCTGATAAAAAATGATGGGTAGTAAAATTATTTTTGTTTAATATATTTACTTTTAACATCATTTAAATACATATTTACAATTAACATCATATATATATTATTTGTGTAAATTTTTTCCCTTAATTTTTAAATTTAACTTATTATTACAATTAGAAATTTAACTTCTGACAACGTTTCGGTACAATCTCATGTACCATCTTCAGGTCTTATCTGCTGGGCTGCTGTTGCTTCTCTGCTGCGAGTTATACATGGACTCCACGTGTTGATAAAAAACTTCAAAATTTTCTTCTCTCAAAATTGACATCGGAACAATAATCACAATAATAGAAACTGACGATAGCACAATGACATAATATGACATATAATGGCGTTTGAAGAATTTTTAACTTTTTTCCTTTTTTTCGGGTTAATAATAAAAATTGTATATTTTTATATAAGCTATAATTTTGCTACATAAATTTATCAAAAAAGTATAATAAATTGCAACTTGTGTTCGAAAAAGCAATAAAAAATGACTTTCTACGATATTTTGCTCAAAAACTCAATTAAGATGTGATTTTTAAGGTATACTGTGTTAAAAAAATTTGTTGCTAAAAAATTATGTCGCTATCTTCCATTACGAAAATCATTAATATACGGTTGCAACTTTTCCACTTATCAGTGACCTTACTTGTAAAATTAGAGACTGCTTTGCTGACTTCAGCCACTTTTGAACAATCTTCACAATATTTAAATTTAATTTATTTATCACAAATGAAAAAAAAACAGTGGTGCACTTATTTTCGTCTTTGGAACTACACTGCGCGTCAAAATTAACGCATAATGAGTAAAAAAATTCCAACTCCAAAAGGCCTTTACCAATATTTATGAAATTTTCGAAATTTTCGTTTTGCTCTAGGACGTCTAGGATTTAAAATAATTGCGTAATAAAATGCTTGGCTCTATTACCTCAAAATGTAGGTTTTTTGTTAATATTTTAATTATTTATTAAATTATTTTTCTTTAAATTTATCTTGATTGTACTAGAGTAATCGGTATATGTCAAATAGATACTAGATAAAATTATAATGTATTTTATGTAAAAAATAACCAGTATTTGACATTTTATTTTAATTGAGTTTCGGTATGAAAATTATCTTCGCCAATTAAAATCCAGTCAATTTAGACCTAAAAACTATTAAAAATACGGTTTGCTGACGGATAAAAAGGAAGGAATTAAAATGCCAAAATTGGTGAATATTTTTCTATTTACCTTTTCCACAGTAACGGATGTATTATTGTATAGAAAAATGACAAAGTGACACAAAAATGACTTAATTTATTTACTCGTGGAATTTTCTCAACAAATACCACTCGAAGTTTGATTGAGCAGGACATTTTTTCGACTTTTAACTCAAACTTGGTGGTTTGTTAATTTGACTCTAAGAAATTTGGTCAAATTAACACCAATTCTTTGAAAAGCGGAGAACATTTCTTCAATGAATAGACGCCAATTTTCGACCTGATATGATAAGATTTAATAAATTTAAGATTGGTTATTAAATTTTTGGCTACTTTAGGCGTGATGTGAATAAAAAAATTTCAAATAATTGTCGAAATATACCGAAATCCGTTTACTTTGGTGCCTTTTCAATTTAGTAATTAAAAAAACGACACAAAAATTTCAAAAAATGATACTTTTTACAAAAAAATACATTAGAATTTTAGTTTTAATATTTAAAATGCCATTCCTTTGGTCTAAATATTTTCTATGAGGGATATAATACTACTACTGCTACAATGGAACAAAAAATTCAAAATATAAATATTTTTTATTTGATATATAATACCTAATATATACCTATCTACCGATGACTTTGTATGAAGTCCTGTATATTTTTGATAAAAAAGGTCAAAAATATACAGAAACTTGTTACATCCATAATAGATTTAAGGCAAAATAATTTAATTTATTAAATTATTTTGCCTTTAATCTATTTTATAAGTAATCAAAATATTAACGGGAAAACTTACATTTTAAGATAATTGGACCATAGACATTAGACAAGGGATAGGTTGGGTGGGCGGGGGAATTGGACATTGGATCATTTTATTAGGCAATTCGAATCCTAGACGTCATGGAGCAAAACGAGTGGCATTTTTTAAATCAGCAGCCCAAAATTGGGTAATATAGGTGGGTGTACTCAATGTTAGTAATTCGAACTATCACACAGTGGTCTGAGAGGCAAATTTACGCGGCAAAAATCCAATTTTTAAAACACTTTATTAACGCATTTTGATGCCTCTTTATTGTTCGTAACAGATTATTACCTAATATTTTAAACTGCGAAGTAGAATTTACTTCGTATGCGTTGCGTTGTAACAAATACATGAAAAGATTGTCAAAAATACTCTTACTTTCGGAATCTTGTCTTTTTCGTGTAAAACTGTGTTGCGTAAATATAGTAGTGAAAATTAGTGTCAAAAATTTATAGTAGGGATAAAGTTGAGTACAAATACAACTTAAAAATGTCTTTTTTGTATGTTTTGCCAAAAATATAGCGTTTTTTAACCTTCAAATTCTCAAGTTTTGTAATTACAAATATTAAATGGAATATAAGTAAAAATTTATAATTACTTGCCGAGAACCACATAGTGCATTCGAAAATATAAACCTCCAGCTTCGACTTTATAAAAATTCATCTGCCTTTATGCGCGTTATGCAAAAATGAAAAATGGCCGACAAATTACCGCTAATCTGGTCATAAAAGTAATACATTTTTTAAATTTGACAATAATTATTGCATTTAAGAATGGTAATACAATTTTCTTTACTCCTATTACAAAATATTATTTTTTTAATATACTTTGAATATTATACAGTGTGCCCACGGATGGTAATGAGAATAGAAAAAAACTTTTTTATTAGGTATGATACGAAAAAAACATGTTATTTAAAAACTCTTGCTTGTTTTAAAAATAAGATTCCTACACAAACATTTTGAATTAAATGTACAGGGTGCTCAGAAACTAAAAAAACCCAAAAAAACTAGAATTGCGTTTTGTGGAAAAATGAATTCTTTTTGAAAATATTTGATGGTTAAAAATTAAGACTTTCATAAAAAGATAAATTATATATACAGGGTGCTCAGAAATTTAAAAAAAAATTATATATATAAATAAGAAAGAAATGTGGTAAAATATTCGTAACGGAATCGCAAAAAATCATTCTTCATAAAAACTTCTGCTTGTATTTAAAAATGAGATTCCTAACAAACATTTTTAATTAAATGTCCAGGGTGCTCAGAAAATAAAAAAACAGCAAAGTGCTTTAAGAGAGTAGTACAATAATTATTGTTCTACAGGAATTTCATTTTTAAAACAAGCAAGAGTATTTAACGCATTTTCCTATTGTCAACCATCACGATATTGGCTAAAGAAATATGGTGAAATGTAAAATGTTAATATAATAATATATTTTTGATACTTTGAAGGTAATGCTTTTTCGGTTATTCATGATAAAAAATTATGCTTGCGCCATGTTGCAATCGCCAACATTGGCGATCGTCCCCTGGTACGAACTATAAACATTTATTTATTTAATAAATAAATTATTAAATATAAAACAAACAAAAAATAAAAAATACACAAATATTTAAAAAATTCATTTTATATCATTTGGCTAGACTTAGCCCCCTCAATACCAAATATTTTTGTAAAACAATTATATAAGAAGTAAATTTAGCACCCTTAAAAACATAAAAAACACACGTCTTGGGAAAAATATTTAAAGAATAATTTTTGCCGCGTAAATTTACCTCTCAGACCAATGTGTATCATAGTGTAATCGGAAATTTTTAACCCCGACCGTCAGAAACTGTATTGTGACGGTAGAGATAACAATTTCTGATTATCGTGGAATATCCTTATCTAATAAATATATACCTACCACATTTAATCCACCATAATAGATACTTTAATTATCCATTACAAATTATTTAAATAATCACTATAGAATCTTTAACACCCCATATCAGAAACTTTAGCTGGCCACATTTGTACCTTTAATCTGCCATATTAGAACCTTTATCGCGTCATATAAAAGGAAATGGTTTTTGCCTTTATTGAGTGCCGTTATATGTCCCTTAAAGGTGAATATTTACAGTTCCATTAGAGAGCCTTTATAGGGCCTTCTGTTCATTAAAGGGCCATTATAATTTGCTGGGTTATTCCCTCTCAAGTTGGTTAAAATGTGGCTGATTTATTTTGGGTCACTCTGTATTAGAAGATGTGTTTTCATCAGAATTTCCGATTCAGCAGGACGTGCACGTTGGCGCGCTATCCGCCGCATGCAATCTCCCATTTGCGATGGGAGTGAGCCTGGCTGGGTGGATGGACGCCGCGGCGGTATCTCCTTTATCGTGTTCCCGACATCTGCGTCCCTTTGCTCCTCCGCATACTCTGCATCACTCTGTTAGAGAGGAAGCGAGAAGGCCGAGAGCGCTCCATAGGCGTAACAAAGTAGATCCAAACTACCCAATCCTTTTATATTTTTCGACATTTATTGTGAAATTTGAATATTGAAAAAGTTATTTTAAAGATTTAAACTTTATTTACGTTTACTTAAAAATAAGAATATTTGAATTTTTAATAATAGTTTTAAAAAACATACAAAAAAGTATATATACTATAGTAATTGGACATTTTATATAGTAATTGGACACATGAACTATAGTTTTTAGACATACAATTGAGGCGTTTCTCGGAAAAACATCATTAGTCCAATATCGTCGAAATTTAGATATTAGCACCAACTGTTTCCTAACCTCCATATATAGGTATACAAATAAGTGTTTCTCGTAAAAATATCATAGGTTCCATAATAATTAAATATGAAATTTAGCTTGTCCACTCCGTTTCGTCTAAGAAAGTCACATGTGCATAACATGTGACGTTTTTGGACACTCTAGAAAAGCTTCTACCTCTTTTACGTGACCACAGCAATAGAAAATTTTATGATAACTTGATAAAAGACCAGAAGACCATAGCACCTGACAGTCCTGATAACACGGTCGACAACGATGATAACAGCAGTGGATGCGAATACTGAGTGTGGCCATAATACAGTTTTTAGTTTTTTTTTATTTATTTTGTTGCTCAGAGTTAATATTTAATTTTTAGTGTTTGTAGTAAGGAGAATTGTTTGTTTTTTTCTTCTAAAAACCTCACATATGATCTTGTATTTTTTGTGTTTTTTTCATATTCGTTTGTGTTTTTTTCATATTCGTTTGTGTTTTTTTCATATTCGTTTGAAAAAAAAACATGAGGAATTCTGGACAGAGTATCTTACATTTTTTTACATGAAGTAAATAGGTCAATAAAGTACTTTGGTCAAAAATGGGAATATAGAGTTTTTTCATTTTCCCAAATATGTTAATTTTGGACTAATGATGTTTTTCCGAGAAAAGCGTCAATTTTTATATAAACATTAGGGTGATTCAAAAAAAACTTTTTTTTTGTTTTTTTTCTTGGAACCACGGTCAAAAATTTCGTATAGATATAAAAATGAGCCTGTGAAAAAATAAGCTCTTAATTTCAAAATTAAGATGCTCTGCATCGCACTTTTCGATTTTCCATAAGAATAACATAGGAAAACATATTTTTGTTTCTTTTTATTTTTGTAACTAACGAACAATATGTCGTACTGTAAAGTTCTTGACATATTTTTGTAGATAAGTGAACGCTCTACTTTTGATAAATTTGATCCTTCTAAAGAAATTTAAGGTCAAAGTTCAAATTATACAAAATTTTAGTGTTTTTTAACTTTTTTGGCGAGTCTACCCGACTCATTTAAAATTTTTTGAAATATTTTTGTAGAGAATTGAACGCTGTTTTTCCGAATTTCTAGAGCTCAAAAACAATATTTCGTTTTTAGCCCTTTAAACTAAAAAATCCAGGAGTTTTTTCGAGAAATCGACTGAATTGACGGTTAATTTCACTTTAACCTTGAATAACTATTAACCAAGTTAACTTACCGAAAAATGACTCTAGATCTTTTTTAAATGAGTCGGGTAGACTTGCCAAAAAAGTTAAAAAACACTAAAATTTTGTATAATTTGAACTTTGACCTTAAATTTCTTTAGAAGGATCAAATTTATCAAAAAATCATAAAAAACCTTTTTTGTAGAGCGTTCAATTCTCTATAAAAATATGTCAAGAACTTGACAGTACGACCTATTGTTCGTTAGTTACAAAAATAAAATGAAACAAAAATAATTTTTCCTATGTTATTCTTATGGAAAATCGAAAAGTGCGATGCGGAGCATCTTAATTTTGAAATTAAGAGCTCATTTTTTCACAGGCTCATTTTTATATCTATACGGAACTTTTGAGCGTGGTTCCGAGAAAAAAAAGGTTTTTTTGAATTACCCTAATAAACATAACAACTTTACATCAAATAACATACATTGTTAAATATTTTTTAAAGATAAATTGCTGTTTTAGGTAATTTTTTTATTTCGTTTTTGTAAATATCATATAATTCATATATCATCATATCCCTTTTCTGGATTCTGAAGGTAACTACTAATTCCTTGGTCTGACTTCTGAAATAGTTTGTTGCAAATATCATTAAGTGTGGTATCTCTAGTTTGTGAAGCATTTATAATGTTTAGGCCGGAACAGGATGATTTATATATATATTGAGGAGATCTGCAAATACCCCCCCTAATAAACAATCCGTGGGTTATTACGATCCTAATTGTTTAAAATAAATGCATTCAAAAAGCCATGTAAATAAAACTAACATTTAAATTTAGCGCAACGGAAATACAAGTGACATATAAAAGGTAGCGTGCCATTGGTTAGAAAAACTCTCCTGATTAAGTGGGAAAAAGTAGGGGAAAAGAATGCTAGACGCAAGTGACGGGCAGGGGAGAAGGGATTCGAGCATTGGAGCAGAGCCGAGCAGCGACCAGGGTTATAAAAATTGTGTGTGCAGAAAAGTGTTGGAATTTGTAGGTTTGTACGTTTTAAATAACTAAATTATTGTAGTATAAATATTCCTGAGCATTTTGGTATAATTAGTTTACACAAACTAATTATGTAAAGATAAATATTCGATCAATTGACTTGGCGTCATCGTTCGATCTATTCAGCTGTAATGGCTGACGTTTTAAAATAAACCACGCTGTAAAATTTACATTTAAAACTAGGTATTTCGTATTATAATTTATATTCTAAGTTATAAACAATTGGTACGTGTATTTTATCTAATAAAAGGCAGGGAATTTTAACGGTAATTATCAAATTAAAAAGAGCAGGAACTTACGTGTATTTTATCCAATTAAAATATGCAGGACCGTATTCGATTTAATTAAGCTAAATGTCAGGGCAGTACTTAAGATTATTTAATTAATTTTAATAAATAGTTCAAAAAGGGGATTTAACGTAAACGCTGTGTAAATTAAGTGTATTTAATATCGATTTTCTTTAATACGGGATTTATTAAATTGTACTCGCGGATTCACATTTATGTCCTGTAATTAGTAATTTTACCAGTCATATTTAAATATTTGGTATTACATTTGGAGTGAGTAGCAACAGTAATTGTACGATAATGACATTTGATTTATCCACTTTCCGTGGAGTCCTGACACAATGAGCCCATTTTGAATTTATATCCTGTAAATTTTAAGAGGTGTGTAAAGGTCTGTATTCATCTGAATGCGCAACGCAGAAATTGCCCTTTGTGATTTGGTCAATTTATTACCTAGTATTTTATGGTTATTATTAAGTTATTAAAGTTTGCCGACTAATGAGGCATAACGGGCGATTGCGGACCTTCAATTGGAATGACCTCGAAGCCGATTTTTATTTACTCCTTTTCCAACAGTTGATTGAGCCTGAACTCTAAATACATTACATGAAAATTTCGTGTAACAGTAAACTTAAATTCAACAGTAAATAATAATACAAAAACTTTATTTGGATGATGGAGGCCTATTGCAAACGGAATGCTTGATGAATAAAGTTAAATTTAAAATACAAAAATAGAGACTAAGACTCAATCTACTTTCACCAAACAAACAAACAAACAAATAAACAAACAAATCAGCAAAAAGCGAAGATAAAAATTAAAAATGAAAAACGAGAGCTAAGCTCTAGTATGATGTATTATTTATCTAATGTTATTTATATATTTATTTATATTTGGGTTGTAGTCGCAGTAAGGAGATATTGTGTGGTTTTAACGGTTGTAGGAGGTCCTTTTCTTTCAGAGTTCACTAAGTTAAATGTCGTTTGGGTTGCGGTTGTTTTTGTTGCTCTATCCAAATAAATATCATTATTGTTTGTTATAAATTGTAAATATTTTATACGTGTAACTCACTCCCATAATCCCTCATTTTGGAAGGTTTTATGAGCGATACTAATAAAAAATAAACGGGAGCCTTCCGGGTTTTTGACCTGAGTTCAAACGTAACTTATTGCCTTTTATTTACTGTATTTATTATTTCCCTTTTTAATACTTTCCCTATGAATACAACACCTCACAAGTACCTTGGGTTACTAAATTAATGAGCTTTATTACCGTAAGTATTTATTTTATATATTTGTAGTAGTTTAATATAACATTTGCCGTGGTGTTATATTTCATTTATCACTTGGGGTGTAACTTTTTACAGATTCTTTGCTGGGGGGGGTGTGAACGCTTACAATATCTAATATTTTTTCGGGTGGTATGTTAAAAGTATTTTCCGAATTTATTAATTTTGTTTTCATTAGTTCTTTATGTTCTCTATCATGCACTGTATTTAAATCACTGTTATTCTGCAAGATGTCCTGTGACGAAGACGAAAAAGTAGCCACTAATAATTCTCATCAACAGCAATTCGTATCCCGGACATTTAGCAATCAATTCCTTTGAAATACTATTCGCTGAATCCGAAAAATTTAGTCAAAAGTAAAACAGCTTTTGAAATATATTCAATTTTACATATAATATGGAATTGACTACATCTCAAAAACTGCTTAACTTTTAACTTTTATAGTTTTTGACGGTCTTTTCGGATTCAGGGGACAATTTTACTTAAGAATTGGCTGGTAAATGTCCGAGATACAAATAGAGTATTTTACTTAAGAATTGGCTGGTAAATGTCCGAGATACAAATAGAGTATGATATTGGACATATGTCCAATAATAGAATTTACATTTTTCACCAACCAGTAATTGGACCCTGGCCATTTTACTGTTTGTTTTCAGAATTAAAATTAAAACGCATTAAAGTGACAATGTTTAAACCATAAGGAACACATTTATACCACACACTGATTTCTACACTTTTTAGAAATATTTTTTATTGTAATTTAAACACAGCCCTGCTCTTAACAATAAAACAAAAATCTTACCACCAAAGTAACGTGCGAACTTTTTTGTCCTATATTGGACCCAAAATAAAGTAGTTCTATATTATTACCGACTAGGCTGGTTCAAAATAATCAACTATTTTTTTTTTCTGACATTTCGCACTGAAATATGTTTACGATACCAAAAAAAGACACCTGTAAAAACCGGAGCTCTTAATTTTAATATTTAGAGGTCGCGCATCGAGAATTTCTATTTCCCATTTAAATAACATGGGAAATTTTGTTTTGTTTCTTTATAATTTTCTAGCTCACAAACTAATTAAAAGATTTTTAAGCGCGATATATATTTTTGTGGGAAATTGAACGCTCTATAAAAATTGTTTCTTATCATTTTTCGATAAACCAACGAGTTCAAAAGTTATTCAAAGTCGAAGTTAAATTTATATCATAATTGCATGTTTTACTTCAACTTTAGGCAAATTCATTAGTTAGTTTTCATCAAAAATAAAAAAAATCATTAAAAAAATCAAAATTACCATGTTCAATAAGCCTTTTAAATTAATTCCACTGAAACACCTACTATTTTTGGAAATAATTCATTAAAAAGGATTTTAATTAATCAAAAAGAATTTTAATCAATTCTTTCCAAAAATAGTAGGTGTTTCAGTGGAATTAATTTAAAAGGCTTATTGAACATAGTAATTTTGATTTTTTGAATGATTTTTTTTATATTTGATAAAAACTAACTAAAGAATTTGCCCAAAATTGAAGTAAAAAATTCAATTATGACAAATTTAACTTGAATAATAATAATAACTGAATGATAGGAGACATTTTTTGTAGAGCTTTCAATTTCCCACAAGAATATATATCGTGCATAAAAATCTGTTAATTATTTTGTGAGCTGGAAAATTATAAAGAAACAAAACAAAATTTTCCATGTTATTTAAATGGGAAATAGAAATTCTCGATGCGCGACCTATAAATATTAAAATTAAGAGCTCCGGTTTTCACAGGTGTCTTTTTTTGGTACCGTGAAAAAATTTCAGAGCGAAATTTTAAGAAAAAATAATAGTTGATTTTTGAAAATTCCCGGAAACGTCCCATTGAAAATTCCCGAAACTTTCCGAAAGTTTCAAAAAAAATTGTTATTGAGTTTTTTGTGCCAGGAGGATTTTATATATTATTTATTTGCCTCAGCAAAGCCTCAATTTTTCCCAATGTCTATAATTTTATTTTATTATTCACCTTCTGTAATATTTTTGCTACGCCCATGGTCGCAACGTGTCCGTCCTTTCGGCTCGGACGCGGGGTGTCCAAATGAGCATTACGTGCTACCGGGCATTGACAGCGTGTAAAAGGAAACCGTGTATCCTGTAGTTTGGGGGATGCATTTCAAATAAGACACGTCACGGACACTGACAAAGTAGCCAAAGCCTGCCTGCTCCAAAGATAGCACAACCTACTGGATATAGTATTAGCAGCCTTTGCCAGCTCTGCGCTTTGACCGTGCGATACGACCGAAGAGTTTCCAAGGAAAGTCGAGCCGGGTCTCTAATGAGAAAAAAACTGGCCCACGATGCTTACTTTGTAAGATATATACGTTGGTTTAAAATATTACAGAATTTTCAGTTTACGCTCTATTACATCTAAAAATACGCAAGGACTTTATTTTAGCTTTTAAGATTTCCATTTGCTTTAACATTAGCGTCGTTTCTAAAAATTATGTAATGACAATTACATTATTAATTGAATAATTATTAAATTATAATTTGAATTAGGGTTTCTGAATTCTTATTTAAATAACTGTACCTACAAATTAGATAATACGAGGTGTGTTCAGAAAATAACGGAAATTGTTAAATTTCGCGGGTTCGGAGGGTCCGGTTGTCATAAAATTTTCTTTATTATGTTGGTATACATGCCCCCAAAGTATGATAAAAACTTTAGCTGTTTTCATTGTTTACTTTGTCTGTGGCAGCCGCTAAGGTTAGACGTGTTTTATGAGATCGGCAATTTTTCGTTCGTTAAAAGAAATGGATCAAAGAATTGGTATCCAATTTTGCTTCAAAAATTAAATAAATTCTGTGAAATGTTAACAAAGGCCTATAGTGAGTCTGCTATGAGTAAAACAAGAGTTTACAAGTGGTATAAGAGTTTTCAAGATGGCCGTGAAGACGTTGAAGATGACGAACGCCCCGAACGCACAACAACCGATAAAAACATGGAAAAAGTGGAACCATTAGAGAAGTCGCTGATGATGTTGGTATATTGATTGGCTCATCCCATGAAATTTTTTCGAATGTTTTGGGTATGAAACGCGAGGCAGCAAAATTTGTTCTAAAATTGTTAAATTTTGAACATAATTTTTGGCCAAAAACAATACTGTAATGATGCCCCAGCCTCCATATTCGCCAGACATGCCTCTGTCTGACTTTTTCCTATTCCCAAAAATAAAGAGAACCTTAAAGGGCCGTCGTTTTGCAAGCATAGATGACATTAAAAGCGCATCGCTGAAAGAACTAAAGGTTATCCCAAAGATCGAGTTTTGAATGGGGACTATTTTGAAGGCGACAACATTAATGTAGACGAATAAATAAATATTTGTTTCAAAAAACGAAAATTCCCGATATTTTCGTTCTTTGATGTTAATTTTTTAATATTTCCGAAACAGTACCTACATTTAATATGTCTACAATTTTCTGAAGAATACAAAAATTAAATAATATACAGGGTGTTGCATTTGTTGAAATATAATACCTAAATATATAATATTCTACTATAATCAAGAAAAGCGTTTTTTCTTAATCATTGATATAATATATATTACCAATTTTAATCATAATGATTTAATGATCATTAATTGAAAAATTAAAACTCCCAACCCCAATTTTATATAAGCCGTTAAGCAGTTAAGCTTTCCTCTCACAAAGTGGAATGCATGGGCGACAATTGATCGCGATAAAAAACTCCGGTGGCTAAGTTTAGATATTGCCTTTAAGATTATGGCACCGTATTAGTTAAGAAGTAGGCAGCGATCGGCTTTCCAGTTCGGCTCCTTTATGCCGTCAACCCAAACAAGATTCGATAGTCTCGCAAAGTACAGCACAGCAAATTTAATTAAGTCTACTCGTACTACTAGGAAACTATTTGCTTACACGACACATCAAACACCAATTGGGTTTCTCCAATAATCAACTATAATAATGCAATCCAAACACATGGGTCTAATTAGGAAAATAATAATAATCATGTTTCTCAAATTCATGATCACTGTATACATGTAGACAAAATGCGAGATTGTTTAATGCCAATTTTATTTTTGCATCATTCTTCAGCCAATCTTCGAGAAATCCAAAGATATATGGTCTGTTTTTGTCTATATAGGTAATAATAATAATAATAATAATAATAATAAATTTTAATAATAATACAAGTACATAATTTAAAGGTTGGAGTATTATTTTATATTTTTTCCACTCCCACCTTTAAAACGCCCATTATCGTAGCTTTATGGCGCTTTAGTCACGGGCTTAATTTAGTTGGCAAAAAATCATTAAAATAAAGTGCCTTTCTTGTAAAATAATACTAAATGTGAACATTATTTTATTATCTCAATTAAAATATACAAAAGTATTAAAAAGATCTTGACGCCAAGATTATATGAACGTTTCTGACCTTTTGATTTCGCCGTAGTAGTGAAGTTAACTAGATTTAACTGATAAAGCGTTAAAAATTTTGCGCACAGTGCCCATAAAACATTCTCTTCTCTTTTACTGTGAAAAACTGCTTCTATACCGATTGTTAGAAATATTTAAGATTTTAACGCCAATAGATTCTAACGGGAATTCCAATAAATGCAACTGCAACTTTTTGCACCTATAACATTTTGCGTGTAAGAATTTTTAATATTTTGTAATAAAGTTTTACAATAATAGTATTAAAAAAATATTTTCTTAACATAAACATATTTTGAAGTTATTGTAATAATAATTGTTAAGTTGAATTAAAATAATAACTGTCACTGTTAATGGTAAAAATTACGTCAAAAATGTTTATTGAGATGGTTACTTTATTTTCGTATATATGTCGCTTTATACAAATATTTAATTTAAATCAATTTTTAAATAATATTAAGTATTTGTCGTAGAAAAAAGTATAGTATGCATACTGTACTATTAGCGATTAAATCGCTTATACACTTTTCTAGGCACTCATTTAATTATCGCAAGCTCGCTCGCTCAAGTCTAAATTAAATTCGTGACAAACTTGATACATAATACACCATTATCTTATTTAATGCCTCTATAACTTAATAATAATTTAGTTAAAAAATCATTAAATAACATAATAGTTATTTACGATATAAGTGGGATAAGAGCTTTATTAACGTACGCAAAAGTACGTTAATAAAGCGTTATCACACGTATATTGTACAAATTTTTATCTACGCCTCTAAATGAAAAAATAAATGGTAATTATTTTTGTCTAAGACTATTTTGACATTTTGACTTTTTTATTTGATGGGTTAAAAGCAGAGAAAAACGCGTGCGTTAATGAACTTCTTATCTCACTCAAAATGAGTGGGATAAGAAGTTCTTATCTCACTGGCGTAGATAAAATATGATATAGTCAACACTCACCAAGGTGATTAATTATCGGCTAGGCTGTGAAAATAATTTAGACCAATCGAGTAAAGGTTTTTTTACCTTCTATAGACTATAGTCGTTTGGACCAACCAAAATATTCGACTAGTGTAAAATCTCTCAAATCTCACTTTCTGTCGCAAGTTCAAGAATTCCAAAGTAAGTACAGAATTATTAAACGATTGAAAATATAGTGTCCAACTAAGTACAACTAAGTTCTCATCCTTACACGCCAAAATAAGAAATTTTACCTCCATCATTTTTGCATTAGTGTCATTTTTTATTTAAAAAAATCATTAAAATTGTTATAAGTAGAAATTTGGGGCCGCCACTGGTTGGTCCTGACCTATAACAAATGACGCAAAATATGCTTGCACACTGTTTTAAATATCTGTTGTGTGAAGAGTAATGGTGTCAAAATCCAACACCAAGTGGTGTTAATATAACACCATAAATTATGGTTGAAAATGTTTTATACAGGAAACACCAAAACGGTGTTTATCTAAAAATATTTGAGAAGTGCACCTACACAAAAAAAGGAATAGTTTATTTAACTATATTAATTTAGTTGACCCATAAGTATTTATTTAAATCAACTGTGGGAAGGTTAATATAAACAAAGATTAGTTTGACAGTACTAAACCAGATAGTTATTTTTTTTTTAATTGGTTAAATTAACCCAGAAAACTTTAGTGACACCAACCCGCTGTATGGTTGAGTTTACTAAATATGTTGTTTGTAAAATAAGAGTTACTTCAACCTAAAGCACTCTGTTAAAACGATTAAAACAATTTGCCGTGCATTCCTTGTTGCATAGTGTGTACCGATCGCGGCAAAGGCGGTGTGGATCACGTGATGTTCTTAAATCTCGCCTCTGTTGACTTACATAAAGAGTATATAAGCTCAGGTAGTCCTTTGCTTTGGTGTGACACTACAAGTTGTTCGATACTAAGGAGACCTTAAATAGGTGGAAACAGCTGTCAATACTTGAAGAATTTTAAGTAAAGTAAGTAAAGTAAAGTAATTTATTGTCCACAAATGACCTAAAAAGGTATTGGACTAGTCCAGGTTACTTAGTAATAATTACACAATTTTAAGACTAAATTAAAACAAAATAAATTAAAACAAAAAAAGATATATTTTAAATTACATATTTAAGTATTCCCCAACACTGTAAAAAGATTTTTGAATTAAAAACTGGTGCAGTTTTCTTTTAAAAATATTTATATTGTTTATGCATTTTAGGTGTTGGGGAAGTTTGTTATAAAACTGAATTCCGGCATATACAAAATTTTGCTCATATGTGCTAGTACTGTGTTTGGGAATCCTGTATTCATTCCGGGATCTAGTGTTGTACGTGTGATCATAGTTGTTGGTTATAAATAAAGATGAATTACTTTTAACAAAAAGTAATACCTCCTTAATATAAATACACGGTATTGGTAATATATTTAGTTCCTTAAAAATGCTTCTACAGGATTCTCCAAAACCCATACCAGCTAAGTTTCGTACGGCTCTCTTTTGCATTTTAAATACTTCTAAAGCATTTGTAGATGATCCCCAAAATAGTATACTATAACTTACACGTGAGTAAAAATGTGCATAATAATATGAAATAATAACGCTTCTATTAACTATGCTATTGAGCCTATAACAAACATAACAAACGCTAGATAATTGTTAGTGGAACGCACTAAAACATTATCTCTAGCGAGTTGAAGGTTCCATTTTCTGGAATAATACCACTGGTTATATACTAGTAATGCGTCAAGGAACTTCCTGTTTCCACAACACATAATATTTAACACTGAAAAGGAGTTCAATTTACACCAGGTAAAATTTATTTTAATACTGTGTGAAAGTTAAATTAACACTATTTTAGTATTTGAATTTACACCGGACCAACGAACCATATTTAACACTATTTTGGTTTGTATCGATATAGACCATGTATGGTGTTAATTTGGTGTTAAAATGGTAATGAAATTTTGAACAGTGTACCTGTTTCTTTTCTGCTTGGATGAATAATATCATTGTTTTTAGAGGTAAAAACTTTCTTGTTTTGGCGTGTACTATCATTAACTGCCTCGCAAAGATCTGCAGCCTTTGCAGCAAAAACTGAGCTTGGCTATGTATACTATTACTGAAAAACGACTTAAATCATCTAAAAAAATAAACAAGATATTTTTGTACGATTCTGCTAGTCATGGTTTATTTTGTAAAACAAAAGTGTAGTTAATTTGCCTAATAAATGTACCTATATTGGGAACATTTCCAATCGGGTTTTTCTTATTTTACTTTACAATTCGAATCCCGAACATTCTGAAACTCATTCATTTAATGCGTTTTTAGTTAGCGAACCTCGAACTCGAAATTCGCCGGTCGCCGTCTTCCAATATGTTAATGCAATTAAGATCAATTTGCAGTTCTGGGCAACAAATAAGTTGCGGCGGCCGCAATTTGGCGGCGCAGGGAGGCGGAGACGCGACCGTTCGGACCGTCGATAATTAGATGCCGTGTAGTGCGAACGTCGTAAATTGCAAAAGCGGGCGGCGGCGGTCCGTCCGTCCGTCCGCCGAGGGACCAACGCCGGGGGGCGGGTGGCGAGGAGGGGCGGTCGAACCCGCGTCGACCCAGCTAAGTGCGCAGTTAGGGGGGCCAATGCACGATGCCTTCGAAGGCATCGGCAGAGCCGTAACTCGACAAAAACACATTTTTGAGTTTTTTTTAATAATACTTACCTGTTAGTAGTTAACAGTACACTGTTATAAAAATCCGATTTGTTAACATAAATTCTTAGTATTTTAATTTTATTTTGTAAATTTTTTACATATTTTTTCGTGGGTTTGTAATTATTTTAATAAAAGGAAATATTTTACTGAAAGTTTTATAAAGGTAATATGCAATTTTGTAACCATTTTGTTAATTTCAAAGGCTACAGATTATTTTGTTATTATTGTTGTTAAAAAAGTACACGTGATTTCAGGCAGTCAATCAAAACATTTCCCACTGACAATACGCATCAACAAGTTCAACCAACTTCAGAGTCTGCAATTTATGTTTCTGCTTACTTTATTCTAATTCTTAACGTGTTCTTAACAACTGTCCAGTGTTTATAAAATATTACCATAAATCTGTTATTATTGTTATTCGGATTCTTTATATCTATTTAACGAGAAAAAAAAGATGCCATCACTGGTTTTCAAACCAAAATTAGGGCATAAAGTGAAGTGGGTTAAAGTTACAAAAGTTTTGTAGCAGTACTGATAATTATATTGCAGCAAATTTCTTTATAATTTCATGATTTTAGAATGGTGTGTTATTTAATTGTGTGTATGTTTTTTTGTAGTTATGTGTTATTATTTATGTTTACTAAATTGGTTAATAAATCAACATTTCTTATCAAAATTTTCAAGTTCCCTATTTCCATCAACAAGTTCAACTGACTTCAGCATTATAATTCATAACAACTGTCCAGAGTATTTATAATATATAATTTTCCTTGTTCGGATTCCTTATACCTTTTTAACGAGTGTGCGAAGTGCAAAGTATCCGAAAAAAGATGCCATCACTGGTTTTCAAACTAAAATTAGGGGATACAGTGAAGTGGGTTAAAGTTACGAAAAGCATCAGTAAGTGTTGTATGTCAATAATTTAACCATAATTCTTGTAATTTTGTATTTTTACAAACCTTTTTGTAGACCCAGTAACAACAGTATTTTTTGGATACTTAATAACTTAATTGAAAAGAATTTTCAAAAGAAATGTTTCTTTTTTAATCAATTTCCTAAACAAAAAAATTAACACATTTATTACATAAATAAATACAAAAAACATACATACAATTAAATAACATAATGGAGTAGTTAAATTTTTTCTGACCTATACTTTTTATGGTTTTATTCAAGGCGTTTTGTAATATTAAACATTTCTGTGAAATCAGAATTTCAATTGAGTTTACCGTTTTCGAGATATTTAGTATAAATTTTTATGACGTCACAAACCTCGCCAGGTGACCAACATTCTAAGATTTCTATTGGTTGAAAATTACCCTGTTGTCAGTTTGTCTTGTTAATGATTTCATTCGGTTATGTTAGAAAATACCCGAAGAGGTTATGTACAAATACTGTCACTCTCAGTTGAGTGAAAAAAGAAGAAGAGGAGGTTAAAGAAAATTCTGAGATTAAAAGTTTTATTGATAGGTTTACACATTGAAACACCGTGTGAAACCTAATAAAATGTAATAAATAGGTACCTAATAACTGTCTAAAGCAGAGTGTAATATATTTCATAGAAAAAAGTGGCAAAATAAAGCTGAAAATGAATGAAATGCATTTACGACAAAATATGATTATAATTATAGGTACCTACTTACTTTATTTGTTTAAAAGCGCCAATGTTCAATGTAACCAACCATTCCACAAGATTCCTCTGCTTTGGAGTCCGATATTAATAAATCACTTATCTAATATCAATTACAAATAACATTGATTTACAATAATCTAAATTTTAAAAAAACATAACCCGAAAAAAAGAAACGTCAAAAAATCAATTCTTCTTCTTCTCAACTAAAATTATAGATCAAGTGGTTTTAAAATATTATAACGTGGCGCCATCTATCGTAAGAATCTTAAACTAAACACACTGGCAACCATAGAAAAAGCTGGCAACGTTGTCAATAGCCTAGTGACGTAATTAGGAGATTTTTTTGTAAATATCTCGAAAACGGTAAACTCAATTGAAATTCCGATTTCACAGAAATGTTTAAAATTAGAAAACGCCTTGAATAAAACCATAAAAAGTATAGGGCAGAATTTTAACTAGTATTCTATAATTTTTGTTTAGTTTTTTAAAGTGTTTTTTATAAACAAAAATGAAAAAATGTAGTAAAAGTTACGAAGAAAATCATGAAGGACCGGTTTATTCATCTTTAGTAAAGTTTATCGGGCCGATAACTTTCATGTCTTGGCAATATCTAGTATTCAAAGAAATTATTCGTCAAATAAATCAAAAAAGAATAAATCGGCCCTAAATAAAATGCAGCACCCTTAGAATTATTGTTTAATAAATGTATACTATACATTTAACCTTAAATTAAAACTTTAAACGTGTATTACAACAAAACAGTAAAAGATATAAAAAATGTATAGACCTTTTTTTAAGAAATTAACTAATCTTTAATCTGATTTAAAAAGTTATGATAATATTTAAATAAAATCGCAAGGTTTAATATTTTTAATAAACATCCAATTAAAACAAAATTAACCGTCAAATTTTTTTTATTTTGCTCTTAAAATTTTAGTTATGACCTAATTAACAAGAATGTAAAAAAAATAGGTTTCACCCAAGTCCAAAAATCACCTCTCAGAACAGCACCGTGAGTTGGTTGTAAACTGTATACATTATATAATATATATACATTATATAATGTTATGTGCACCTGGATTAACATAAAATCTGGTTAATATTTGGTTAAAATTAACAAATATCTTTAACTGTGTACGGCCCTGCCCTTTGGAAATGTTTCGCGCCCCGCGTGTGTGCGTGACGGACGGACGGTAGGCTTCGCGTCCTCGGGGGGTGTACAGGGCGGCTGGGGGGTCGGGGCGGCGAGAAGGGAGGAAACTGCGAACGCGAAAGGGGAGCGAAAGCCTCGCGGGGCTCTACCGCGGCATCTGCCCGTCCAGAGCCGCCGCGGCGGCCGACCGTCGCCAGCCGCGGATCAGGGATGGCACCAGGACCCACTGGAATCCAGGCCGCAGACGGTCAGCATTCGTGATATTCCCATTTTATTATACTTATATACTTTAACGTACCCCTTGCCTTGCATTATTTAATACCCACAGTATTAGTACCTTAATGCGAACGGACGATGGTTTTCCATTTGTAATAAAGCACTCTAGTGCGATTAAGTTGAATAAGTCATTTTTCATTTTACCTCTCTGAAAATATTATATTTCCATGATTACTTTAATTTGTTAAACTAAACAAAGTAATCTGTAACCTTTGAAATTAACAAAATGCTTACAAAATTGCATATTACCTTTCGGTAAAATATGTTTCGTTGTTAAAATAATTACAAACCTTGATTTTCTACAAATAATTATTTTAAAATTTTACAAAATAAAATTAACAAACTCATGTTAACAAATCTGATTTTTATAACAGTGTAATATTAATAATAAGATGAGTAAACATTTTATTATTAATTTTATTTGGTACTTTCAAGTTTTTTTTTGATAATTTCTAAAATGCCTTAAAATTGCCAAAGGATGACAACTTATTACATGACACCCTGTATACACCGTGTCCAAAGTTATCTGCTCACCATAGGTAACTCCGTTATAATTAAGTCGGTTAAATTAAATGAGTGCCTAGAAAAGTTTATAAACTTTATATACTTTTTCTACGACAAATACTTAACATTATCTAAAAAAACGATTTAAATCAAATATTTGTATAAAGCGACATCTATACGAAAATAAAGTAACCATCACAATAAACATTTTTGACGTAATTTTCACCATTAGCATTGCACGTTATTATTTTAATAAATCAATTTAAAATATGATTATATTACGAAAATATTTTATCCTTTGATTTTTTTTATTACTACAATTGCAAAATATTATCACAAAGTAGGTATTAAAAATTCTTACACAAATGTTAAAGGTACAAAAAGTTACAGTTTTATTTATCGGAATTCCCGTTAGAATTTCCAACTAATTCAAAATGCATCCCTTGACTAACAATCGATAGAGAAGAAATTTTTTGCAGTAAAAGAGAAGAGAATGTTTTATGGGCACTGTACGTAAAAGTTTTAACGCTTTATCAGTTAAATCTAGTTAACTGCACTACTACGGCGAAATAAAAAGGTCAGTAGAAACGTTCATACAATCTTTTTAAATATTGACGTCAAGGAACTATTTATTGAATTTTTGTATTGAGATAATAAAATAATTTTCACATTTAGTATTATTTTACAAGAAAGGCACTTTATTTAAAGGATTTTATGACATTTGACAACTGTCAACTAACTTAAAACTAACTTCAGCATGTGACTAAAAACCTGTTGCTAACTTCGGCCCGTGACTAAAGCCACAACTTGTCAATGTGTATTTAAAAGGTCATGGAAACATGTACGATAATGGGCGTTTTAAAGTAGAAAAAATAATTAAACGTCTGGTTTCCGAAATATTCACGAGAGTAACATTTTTTAAATGTGACACACGGTATATTTTTACATATTTTGAAAGACAATTTAATTTGGTTTCAAAAATTATTATTACCCTAAACTTAAAAATAAACAATTAATAAGCCTTACACTTTCTTATTGTTGTTAATATAAAGTAATAATTTGGTTATTTTTAAAATTAGGGTAGTTAGGCAATAATTTTTTTTAAATTCGTAACTTTTTATGGTTGGCAAAAAAATTGAAAAAATTCACGGAAACGTTTTTAGTCGGTTAGTATAAAATATAAAAAAATTAAGCAAAATCAGTGGTTTGTAAAAGTCATCTCAACTTGGTAATAAGTTAAATTTTCAACACGGCTTAATGAGGGATAAACATCCAAAGTGAGGAATAATCACAGAGTACTAAATCCATTTTAACACAATGGACGAAGGGATACAAGATTAGTAAAAAAGCTAAGTTCTGTTTCTCAAACGGTTCCTGAGTCATCGTCAAAAAAACAAAAAAAAGCATTTGTTGGGTGCATTACGGACCCATGTTATTAGAACTTGTTTTCTTAGAATTAGCGAAAGAATCAGATCCTTCATTTTTCAACACATATTTTGAAACACCCTGTAGGTATATGGATCATAAAAACCAACCAAAAATTATTTTTAATTGTTTTTAAAAAGAAGACAGAATAAACAACTAAGGGCTTTAAAGTCTTTTCAAAAGTTTGTTGGTATAACAATTTTTAAGGATCAACATCAAAAGCACACGTAAACTTTTTAAAAGAAACCTGTTGTTTGTATTGGATTAGAAACTTTTCAACTCAACGAGACTTTAAGGTATCTACAGTAAAACTTTTATGTACATATTTATTTTTTATTATTTATTAATAATATTCGAGGGTTTATCAAATGTTTAATAAAATTTCTCAATTATGTTGTTTTGTTTTTGGAAATTCCTCTCTAATAATCTTGTATCCCTTCGTCCATTGTGTTTAAATGGATTTAGTACTCTGTTATTATTCCTTACTTTGGATGTTCATGCCTCATTAAGCCGTGTTGAGAATTTAACTTATTACCAAGTTGAGATGATATTTTACAAACCACTATACAAAAACAAAGCGAATGTGTAGTTCGAGTAATACCAAAAGAAATTATATAATGTTTTTGCAAAAATAGAATTTATAGTGCCTAAAAAATTATTTTTCCAAATTTGACCTTTGACCAAAATTATTGTTTTACTGATTTTGGGTATGTCAAATTTAAAAACGCCATCTGTTTTTAAATTGCCAAATAACTTTTGACGTTTTTAGAGACCTTGACATATGACAATGTTTTTTTTTCAAAGGATAAATAAATACTGAATAATTCAATTATTGTCGCCAATCAAAATGAAACACACTGTATATGGGGCATTCCACGCCAAACGACCACTTTTTTAAACCACACCCCTTTTGATTTTGGTTTAATTTTTTTTATATTTTATACTACCCGACTAAAAACGTTTTCGTGAATTTTTTCAATTTTTTTGCTAACCATAAAAAGTTACGAATTTAAAAAAAATATTGCAAAACTACCCTAATCTTAAAAATAACCAAACTATTACTTTTTATTTATTTTTTGTTCCAAATTAAATTGTCTTTCAAAATATGTAAAAATATACAGGGTGTCACATTTAAAAAAATGTTACTCTTGTGAATATTTCGGAAACCAGACGTTTAATTATTTTTATCTACTCCTATTGCATAATTTTGGTGTTTTTCCGTGAATATTGTTATGCATTATAAATTTCCTGCCTAACAACGTGAATAATAAACTCAGTATTCACGTTGTTAGGCAGTGATTGGCCGATTTCAGTATTCACTGTGATTTTGAACCAATCGAGTTTTAAATTGGAAGAAGGCGACTATAATAACATTTAAAATTGGTAAAAAGTAAGGTTAACCATTTAACAGATGTCAGATTTTATTTATTTAATTTTAAAAATCATTTAATTATCTACTTATTGGAGTAGATATAGTATAGTATTATACTCGAGATTATGCGAAATATTCATTTGGATGATTTAGGTCTCTCGTCTAGCGACTCGAGACGTAAACCTCATCCTCGCCTGCATTATCTCTCGTATAATAATATAATATTTTCTACTTTAAAACGCCCATTATCGTACATGTCTCCATGACCTTTTAAATACACATTGACAAGTTGTGGCTTTACGGCGCTTTAGTCACGGGCTGAAGTTAGCAACAGGTTTTAAGTCACGGCACTGAAGTTAGTTGACAGTTGTCAAATGTCAAACAATCGTTAAAATAAAGTGCCTTTTGTATAAAATAATATGAATGTGAAAATTATTGTATTATCTCAATAAAAAAATACAAAAGTATTAAATAGTTTCTTGACGCCAATATTTGAAAAGATTATATGAACGTTTGTACTGACCTTTTGATTTCGCCGTAGTAGTGCAGTAGACTAGATTTAACTGATAAAGCTTTAAAAATTTTGCGTACAGTGCCCATAAAATATTCTCTTCTCTTTTAATGTGAAAAATTGCCTCTGTATAGATTGTTAGTCTATTTTCAAGGGATAAAATTTGATTTACACAGAATATTTTGAGATTTTAACGCCGGTAAATTCCCAAGTTAGAAATTCTAACAGGAATTCCAATAAATACAACTATCACTTTTTGTACCATTTACCGGGTAAGAATTTGGCAATAATTTGTGATAATACTTTGCAATAATTATGCAATAATTATTATAGTAATACAAAAAATTAAAGGATACAATATTTTCTTAACTTAATCATATTTTGAAGTTATTTTAATATTTTAAAGTGTCAATAATTGTTTAGTTTAATTAAAATAATAACGGGCAATGTTAAGCCTGGTTTTAACAGAAAAGTAATTTAATTTAAGATGTAATTTAACTTAAAAATTAAAAACCCAAGAATCCTTTGTATCGTTCATACAGTGATATCACATATGTAATTTAAGACTTAATTTAATAGTTGGCCAACTTTTATCTTTTAAATTAAATTACGTTATTTCAAGGTTATTTCGTATTATCTAACCTATTTTGGGAGAATCTAACCTATTTTGTGTAAACGGTTTTAATAATAAGAAAAATATTTCGATTGTAATTACCAAAGTAAACTTTAAGTTTTAGATACATGAAGTAAGCACTCTCTATATTGTTTTTAATTTCAAACACTATTAAATTACGTTAATTTTTGTATGATCGCAAGGAAATTAAGTTAAATTAAATTATATTACGTTATTTATCTGTTAGAACCCAGCTTTAATGGTGAAAATTACGTCAAAAATGTTTATTGGGATGGTTACTTTATTTTCGTATAGATGTAGCTTTATACAAATATTTAATTTAAATCGTTTTTTGAGATAATATTAAGTATTTTTCGTAAAAAAGTATAGTATGCAACTCGTTTATAAACTTTTCTTCTTCATTTAATTAAGCAATTTGCTAATTTAACCGACTTAAGCTTCATTCAGAACGTCGAAATTAGTGGAAAAAATTAGTGGTTTCAATTATACTTATAATTAACACAAAACGATCATTCAAAATGCGCAAAATTAACATCTAAAATTAAGGGAATTTGCTAAAAGATTGTCCATTTTTCTTAACCTGACATAAACAATATTAATTATATTAAAATAATATTTTGGACAACCATTACAATAATATTTATGTAACCTTGCCTTCACTGGAAAATCTTCTAAATTTTCCCTTTTGACATAAAATATCAGCGCACATGCGCAAAGCCGCTTTCCAATTATAATTAGTGGTAAAAGTTAGAAGTTTGCAAACTTTTTCCACTAACTGAAAAGTACTACCACTAATTTTTTGGTTGTGAACAACACTGTGTATATTCATAAGACAAACTTTTACGTTAATTAAAACCACTAATTTATTCCACTAATGAGGCTTAAGCCTCATTCAGAACCTCTAAATTAGTGGAAAAAATTAGTGGTTTTAATTATACTTATAATTAACACAAAACAATCATTAACAATGTGCAAAATTAACATCTAAAATTAAGGGAATTTGCTAAAAGATTGTCCATTCTTCTTAACCTGACATAAACAATATTAATTATAATTAATATATACACAGAGAAAAGTAATCTCTTGATTTAAGAAAATGCATTTATTTGAAACAGTTTTTCTTGTATGAAGTAAAATTGTCTTATTCGTAGTAACTTCTTGTTTACAATAAGAAAATACTATTATTTGGTTGTAAATCATGAGTTTCTTGAAAACAACTTATTATTGTGATTAATTGTAAAGAAATATTTATTTAGAGCAATTAATTAAATTGTTTGGATATAGGTTGTATGGATTTAGTTTTATCAAATGTTAATACAAGCATATAATATCTTATTTTAACAAAATAATAGAATTGATACAATGTATGTTATATAATTAACGTAAACACGTGATTTGTTTGTTTCAAAAATACATTTACTTGAAACAAATACATATTTATTTGCTTTTATGTCCACGTGACTCGCGGAGCCAATTAGAGCATTTGACTCCAAAGACAAAGACGCTTGTCCGGCAGCCGGCAGCCGGCAGCATTTGCGTGAAGACTCTTAACTTAAGAGAAGGAGGTGTTTAATCAACGGTTATAGTTTTGTGTTTCAGTGCTTATGTTTAATAGTATGGAAGAATTCTTTAAAGAAAATAATTTAACCCATTTGCTTTTTAGTTTTGTTGGTAAGTAAAAGTGATTTAGTTAATTAAAATTTTGTGTACCTACACTGTTTAAAATATCTACGGTGTGAAGAGTAATCCTAAAATGGTGTTAATATAACACCATGAATTAGGGTTGAAAATGAACACCAAAACGGTGTTTATCTAAAAATATTTGAGAAGTGCACCTACCCAGAAAAAAAGGAATAGTTCATTTAACCCAGTTGACCCATAAATATTTATATTTTTGTGGATCACGTGATGTTCTTAAATCTCGCCTCTGTTGACTTACATGAAGAATATATAAACTTAGGTAATCCTTTGCTTTGGTGTGACACTACAAGTTGTTCGATACTAAAGAGACCTTAAATAGGTGGAAACAGCTGTCAATACTTGAAGTAGTTAGTGGAACGCACTAAAAACATTATCTCTAGCGAGTTGAAGGTTTCATTTTCTGGAATAATACCACTGGTAATATACTAGTAATGCGTCAAGGAACTTCCTGTTTCCTGTGTACACTTGTTTTGTTCAAATAAAAAATATTGGAATAAACGTTTTTTAATTTAATTTTCCCGACCAAATATCAAGTAATTAACAACATTAAAATAAATAAATCATAGTATTAAAACAAGCAAACATTTGTTTGGTTCAATCACTATATATTTCGTGAAATTATAATATTAAAAGGTACTAATTATTTGTCTGAAATAAATTGTTTTCTTCATGTAAGTAAATATTTTGTTTCTTTAAGAAAGCTTCACATTTAATTTAAAAAAATGAATTACTCACTTCAAGTAAATGTTTTGTTTCTTTAAGTAAGATTCTACTAAACCTGAGATAAAAAGTCAACTAAATATTTACTTGTATTAAAAAAACCATCAGTTTAAAAAGTCAAATAAACCCAAGTTTTCCACCAAATAAATATCTTCTTGTATCATATCGAAATAAATAATTTATTTGAGTCAAGACAGATATAGTAAAATCAAGAGATTACTTTTCTCTGTGTATATTAAAATAACCTTTTTTACAACCATTACAATAATATTTATATAACCTTTCCTTCACTGGTAAATCTTCAAACTGTTTGCTATTGCTGTTTGCTTTTGACATGCGCACATGCGCAAAGCCGCTTTCCAATTATAATTAGTGGTAAAAGTTAGAAGTTTGCAAACTTTTTCCACTAATTGAAAAGTACTACCACTAATTTTTTGGTTGTGAACAACACTGTGTATATTCATAAGACAAACTTTTACGTTAATTGAAACCACTAATTACGAGGTTCTGAATGAGGCTTTAATGATAACGGAGTTACCTATGGTGAGCAGATAACTTTGGACACGGTGTATACAGGGTGTGTAATAAGTTGTCATCCTTAGGCTTTTGTTTGGCACGACACTGACAATTTGTTTATTTTAAGGCATTTTAGAAATTATCAAAAAAAACTTGTTAGTACCAAAAACATTGGCGTGTACAGTAGTCGTGCTCCTTTGGAAACGTAAAGCACATTTAAGAAATTGATCGCCGATAAAACAAAATTAAGCCGAGGCTGTACCAAAATCGATTGGCGGTGTCCACGCGAGGGGCGCGACGAGGGGGGACGGCGGGATGCGTGGGGGCGGCTGGGGTGGCACGAAGGAGGTCGGGTGGCGCGATCGTGATTGCCAAGTATTCCCATGGCCGTGGGAGCAAAGTGGATGCGGGGGCAGGGCACGGGTGGCGGAGCGGTAAGTAACAAACATTCGGTAGAATTTAGCACCGCGGCGACGGTCGGAAGAAAACGGCGGCGGCGGCGGCGGCTCTGGGGGTCGCATTAGCTCTCGGGTGAACAGGCAGACGGACGTAAGGGCTGGCAGGCATCTGCGAATTACTTCGGCACACACACACACATATAAATGGCCGTGCAGATCACGAGTGTAGGTAGATAAGGGTAATGGGCGAGCGAAGGGTTGTTCCTGGACATCATCAAATCATGACGATTTTCGAGTATCGAGGGAAAATATACTATCGTACCAAGTAGCATTTTTAGTAGATGAAACTAGAGATTGCAAGTTTGAGTCCGATTCGTTCAAAAAGAACGAATCATTTAAATGAATCGAATGAATCGATTCATAGTTTTTAAAAGAATCAATTCGTTTTTGAATCAGGGTGAGCGAACTAAAAAGTGAATCATACCATAGAATAATATAAACTTGATTTGGTTACGGGTACTGAATTAAATGTTAAGTCCGGATCACTCTACGACCTTCGGCAAAACTAGGTCTTTTTGATTTTCTGTTGATATTTGTTAATTTACACGTAAGGAATATGAAAATCTAATTGAATACACAGCAAACGGAAAATTATAGAAGTGTATAGGATGACTCCGCGTTTGAATATCAAATCTTAAACTTTTATCATAACTGTATTGAATTGTGCTTTGTTTTTATATTTTTCGGCTCTATACCTATGCACGACTATATTTAAAGTCAAACTCAATGGTGTCTTACAAGATACATTATTTTGATTTTCTATATTCAACAGAGGTAGAAACTCGACCCTGTCGAATGGTGCAGTCATTTATGTCTCTAGAAATTATTAAAAAAGGGTTCAGTCCAATGGTGCAGCAACTTCGGATTCCTATTCTCCTCAGAGACATAGAAACTCAAGCTTTTCGAATTTTACTGGCAATGATTTTCGTTAATGTCCCCGAGAATTATACAAAAACAGCGCAATGCAATATCGCAACGGTTTCGACTTCTCTTTACTCTACCAAGTTATAGAAACTGGAGTCTCTCTAATACTGTTCTAGTCAATATTTCTGAGAGTATAAAAAGAGGGTGTAATATTGCAAGAAGTTTTGATCTTTTGATGGATGCAAGTAGTTTGAATTTTCTCCTTTCTGCATATGATTTTGTTAAAAATAGTTCCTTTCTTTACCGTAACAACTCAGGTATGTAAAGCACAGATGATATGATGTTAAGTATATTTATGTATTATATAAAGTACCTATATTTGTATTAAAAATTTCAGAGGTTATGTTGAAAAAATGATCGATATGCTATTAAACTTTAATAATTTAGTAATTAAGTCTGTTGGTAGACCCTGCACTATCTCCACTGGTATATGTTAGTTTTGTAATATTTAAATCTGGTTGATGAAAAAGTACACACCAGTGCAGGTTATTGTAGGATCTACGAACAAATGAATTAATGGCCCATTGGCAATTATTCCTTTAGGAAAAATATTCAACAGAGCTTAATTAATTAATAAAATAAAAAAAATCACAATCATGTCGTATATAGTTTTTTTAAGCATAAAATAATTTTTATATTAACACTAGTTCAAAAGTGAAATTACGACCTCTATACTGTGGAGAGTATTGAAACGCTCGACTGACGAATACAACTCTATACCGTAGGGTCATCCTATACACCTCTATAATTTTCCGTTTGCTGTGTAGTTTAACAATACCATTGATTCACTTAACGATACAACATGACCAGTCTTCTCAAACGATTTAATGGTGAAAGAATCAATTCAAAAATCATTCATTCAGTAGACCTTGAATTGTTCGTGATTTATCTGTTCCCGAACCAGAAAGTGAATAAGTCGCGAACGAATCTTTTTGAACGAATCATTTTAAAAGAATGAATTAAAAGAATTTATTCACTAAAACGAATCAAACTTCTCACCTCTAGATGAAACGTATCGGCCACTTATACTTGGAACTGTCAAGTGTATTGCCAAAATCTCTGCCACGTGGTAGAAACGGTTCTATTACGTGGAATTGACTAAAATGCGGAACACTTTTTAGTGTCAGTTACGTTCCAACAACTTTCTTGGATTGTGTAATAAACAATGTGTACAGACACGTTGTTATTACGTTACTGTAACGTGAAGTGGCCAAAACTTAAGCGAAACTTTACTACTCTTTACTTTCTATCCTCGTCTCTTTCCAGCATATTATTTATCTTATTATCTTTGCTTTCTCTGAAACTGGACATTAAACTGACACTGAATAATAAAATTATTATAATGTAAGAAAACAACTTGCAAATGAAATATGTGGTAATGAAAAAATTTGTAAACTTAGCGGATCTAAATAGTTATTTATGTATCAAGGCAGTAAAGTCGTATGTTTTATCACGAATGTGGAAATTATTTATATTATTATTATGCCGAGGTGCATATTAAATGTTATCCCAAAACACATGTAATAATACTATTTATTAATATTGATGATTAAATCAAATGTCATTTGATGATCAAATCAATGTCATTTGAATGTAGGAAGTGTCTACGTATACGTATATATACGTATACGTATATATACTGTTTGTTGCGACGGTTATTATATATTTGCAGCCGCGGCGATTTTTTAATCTAATTAATAAAATGAACTAATTATTTTTATTAAACAACATTTTATGAAAGGGTCCAATCGACCTCCGCGACGGTGCTTTTTTTTAAATTATTTAGTTGCTGCTGAGGGGCAGTAGACACATATTAAAATGTATAAAGCGTTGCATACAATACTCGTATTAAATCGACAGTAAAGTTCTACTTTACTGCCAATTTCTTTTACTTTACTGCCGATTGTTGACTACTTTACTGTCGATTTCGGATAAAATTATTTATCTAGAGGCCTCAAATAATTTCTTTAATATTTTTGGTCACCAGAAACTAAAAATTATCTATTAACGTGTTAAATTTGGTGCGGTACTAACCAGAATTATTTGTTTAAAACAGTTTTAATAAAACTACACATTTATTTTCATACAATGGCGACTATTTGTAAACATGTCTAAATGGAACTTTAATGTGATAATCCTAAGCGAAACGTGGAAATCACTTAAGCATGTAACAAGAACGTGGCAATGACCACCGCAATTATATAATCAAGTTCTGCCACATCAAGGTTTGGGAAAAGTTCCGAAAACGTTGCCAAAACTGGTATACCAACTTAAAGTTGGCAACTTTACAACTACTACCACTTCAAAGTAATACTTAAGTGATGTGTTTTGGTTGCCGTTACTATTTATAATCCATTTTAGTTTAGACAACTTTAAGGTGTAAACAGTGGTCATAACATTTTAGATACCAGACTGATACAACAAAAAGTTATAAAATTATGAAGTATATTCTGTTGGTGCAAATCACAACTATGCAAATATAATATAAAGATATTTCAACTGGATCGTGGTAGATCTAGTTATTTTAACGCTTTTGTCACTTTTTTGAAGTTGTGATATCTGTTTTCGTCACAATAATGCTACTTTCTTGAAACTAAGTTGCCATGGTCATTCAAAGTGTATTTTGTCCTATGCAAATAGACTTTCAAAACGCGTTTTGTCCTTTTCTACAACAGTGTTGCCAGATCACTCAGTACAATAAAATCACCCGGAAAAGTACTAGAAGCTTTATTCTGAAATTTGATAAGTAAGTACGTAAATTAGGGGTGGAGTGGACAGCTGTTTACATTTTAAAAGCGGCTTTGACATCTTTAAATAAAATTAATTAAATCAGCGAATCAAAGCGAATTTTAATTAAATGGACATTAATGCGACTTGTTTTTTTAAATAAAGTTTAACTTTTTGAAATGTCTTGTGTTTTACTATAAAACAGCATGAAGTCTCTGTTATTTCCAGACAAACTGAGTTTTGTCCGCTTCAAACAATCAAATGCTTTTTGATTGTTTGAAGGATCCATCCAAGGAAAAAATATTTTTGAGGTTGAGTTATTATTAAAGACTTCAAAATTTACTGGCATCTTAAGTTCTGCTTTAAATATTTCATTTACTTCACACCAGACTTTTGTGTTTTCTGAAAATTATGCTATTTGTACAAAACGCATTTTGGAAGTCTGCTAATTAGGTATATTTTACTAACTCTCTAAAAATGAAATAGTCAAAATTTTACTATTTGAATTAGGTAGTACCAGCATTTTTTACTAATAAAATAGTCGTTTTCACTTTTAAATAGTTATTTTTTACTAAGTAAATAGTTAAAGTTTGACTAATTTAAGATTAGCCACCATATTTGACTATTTCTGAGAGTTAAAAGTAACTAATTTCTCTAGTCGTTTGCGGCCAACAACAAAGTAGTATTTGAATTAAATGCATATACCTAAGCTCCATGGTTAAATGACCAATAAAAACAAATAAAGATGCAAAAAGTTTAGCTCAAAACAGCAACACAAATAATATATTCAACTTTAAAATATTATGAACAATATTTATTGACAAATAAAATTGATTTTTATAAGAGCGGCTAATGACCTGAGTTCAATCCCCGGTTGGGTCAAAACTTTTTTAAATTTAAATCTACTAATTTGACTATTTCATTCAGTAGAATTTGACTAATTATTAGTGACTGCTTTTTCAGTCAAATATGACTTATAATTAGTTATTTTTGACTAATTCATTTTAAGAGAAAAAAATAAGAACTTTATCGGTATGAATATTATGTAAAGAATCTTTTTTCTGAACTATAGCTAATCTTAATAATTCTTTATTTTCGATAATTTTTAATTTAATTTAATAATCATTAAGGTAATTTTCAAAGTGTAACTTATTGGCCGATATGGAATACCAATTTTTGGGTAGAGTATCCTTAAAACACTTAAAATCTGCTTCTCTATCGAATTTAATCGGTTCTTAGTCTAAAGGAAAGTTCCCCTGTTTACAAAAAAATTGACAAACTAACACAGCCATTTTAAAAGTATAGATGTCGCTCTTTGTAATAAATTATTTTTTATAATATTTTTTGTAGAATTCTGTAGAAAAAGTATGGGTACTATTCAAATCGTTTTATTAAACACTAGTGCACTCGCAGTCTTTTTTTCACTAAACAAACCAAGATATGAAAAAAACATGTTTGTAAATAGACTATAGAATCTTAATTTAGTATAAATGTGTGGTTCATAACCCCGTAATAAACAACATATTTGTATTTTAAATAAATTGTAACAATACAATAATGCTCTTCTACGAAAGGAAAATTGTTTACCAACTCAAATATGTTTTTGATATGAAATATGAATAGTCTTGAAATACAAGAACTAGATACCGCAAAATTCTTGGAATTCTTGCCGAGTAAGGATATTAAATTCAATAAAGAAAGTAAGGAAAGAAAAATAGAAAGATTTTTAAATTTTAACAAATGTTCCGTTGTCTTTATCTCGAAAAGTGCAAGCAAGAAATTAAAGCGATTTTAAAGAGAGTGGATAATGTATGCTATTTGGCGATACCGCAGAAACTGCATTTTTAATAAAATAGTATATTATAATATATATATCAAGTTTGATAAACGCCATTTTAGTCACGAATTTTAATTAGATGGTGTAATTTAATGATTGTCTAGAATAGTATATTCTGTTACAGAATTTCTGTAACAAGTTCCGCTCGAGTGAAGAGTTTGTCACACGAGCCGAAGGCGAGTTTGACGGTTTCACGAGAGCGGAATATGCAATTCCAAACGTGTTTCAGACTATACTTTTTCTACGTTTTCAAAAAATACCATAGAAAAACTAAAAACTAAAAACCTGTTGCTAACTTCAGCACGTGACTAAAACGACATAAAGCCACAACTTGTCAATGTGTATTTAAAAGATCACTTATTGGGGCACAGTCTTGTACAGTGGTTTAACAAAAATAAATTAATCTTGAATACATACAAGTCTAATTTTGTTATTTTTCGAATAAACAATAATTACCTAAATGTACCTGAGTAATCTGTGATAAACAATGAACTTGTGTCCTTTGTAAAAGACACAAAGTTTCTGGGTGTCTAATAGACACTGTCTATATAAATTAAAATTTAAGTTGGCATAAACATGTTCAACAGATCTGTGATAAACTTAACAACGTCTTATATAGGTTTAGCGTTGAGTCAATGGTTTTAGAGTTTTGTATCGATTTTATACCATGCAAATTTTTACTCAATTTTGAGTTTTTGTATAACTTTTTGGGGCCGTAGCAGTGATATTAAAAATGTGTTCATCATTTAAAAAAGAACATTTAGAAGAATGCTAGGCTTATCTTCAAGAACCTCATGTAGAGGTAAATTTAGATAACTGAGAATACTTACAGTTAGTGGCGTTTTTTGTAAAAAACATCAGTTTGTATGAAAAATATAAAAAAGTTTAAGTTTAAAAATTTACCCAATTAGTGCTTTAGGATTTTAAAACAAAATAAAACACAAACATTGTTGCAAGGCCAAAGTATTTTGTTTTTATTTGAAAGACTAACTAATTACAATTATGTTTTGAAAATAATATTGGTCAAATGTCCTCCACGACTTTGTTGACAATAGCGCATTCGAATAGTCCAATTTAACATTACCTTTTCACACATTTGGACCGGTATCTCACGAATAACATTTCTGATGTTGGTTTTTAAATCCTTAATTGTTCTTGGATTGTTAGCGTAGACCTTCGACTTCACATAACCCCACAGGAAGAAATCACACGGCGTTAAATCACAAGATCTTGCTGGATAAACTACAGGGCCATTTCTTGAAATAACTTTTTCACCAAAGTGCTCTTGCAATAACTCCATGGTTTCGTTGGCGGTGTGGCACGTAGCGCCGTCCTGTTGGAACCTCAATTGTTCCAGTTGGTTTTCAATAACAATTGGCAAGAAATAGTTGTTCAACATTGCCCGATAACGAACTCCGTTTACCGTAACACGCTCTCCTTGGGCATTCTCGAAGAAATAAGGCCCAATGATTCCACGCGCATGGATGGCACACCACACTGTAACCTTTTCTGGATGCAACGTTTCTTCATATGCATGAGGATTCTCCTCACCCCAAATTGAACTATTCGAATGCGCTATTGTCAACAAAGTCGTGGAGGACATTTGACCGATATTATTTTCAAAACATAATTGTAATTAGTTAGTCTTTCAAATAAAAACAAAATACTTTGGCCTTGCAACAATGTTTGTGTTTTATTTTGTTTTAAAATCCTAAAGCACTAATTGGATCACCCTTTATAAAGGCCCTAAGGTCTTGCAAGGGTTTTAAATGTAAATTTTTGGATTTTTTGTTAGAGTCTGAACTATATTGTTTAAATGAATATTTGTTAGTTGTTTATAGTTATTTACGATATAAGTGGGATAAGAGCTTTATTAACGTACGCATGCGAAATTTGCCCAACGAGTGCGTAGCACGAGTTGGGCAATCGCAAAAGTACGTTAATAAAGCGTTATCACACGTATATTGTACAAATTTTTATCTACGCCTCTAAATGAAAAAATAAACGGTAATTATTTTTGTCTAAGACTTAATTTATGGTTATTTTAACATTTTGACATTTTGACTTTTTTATTTGATTGGTTAAAAGCAGAGAAAAACGCGTGCGTTAATGTAATCTCACTGGCGTAGATAAAATTTATTTCCTGTATGACACATATGCATATTTCTTAAATGTAAATATTATACATTTGTATTATTAATTAGCTTTGCTGAAATCAAGATGATTATTAATATTATTGTCATGGAAACATGTACTATACAGGGCGTTTTAAAGGTAGGAGTACAACAAATTATTTAAACATTATTATTTATTAATTTTCCTCAATTTAGTTTTACTTATTTCTTATTTAATAATGGAAAATTAAGATTTATCACTTTGTTTCGACTTTAGGTGTTCCTCAAGGAACCAATCTATGGCCATTATTGTTTAATATCTGTATAAACGATCTGTCATCGTATTTAAAAAAGAAAAAGAATTATTAAATACTAGTGATCAGGGGTTTATTTTGCAATGTTAAAATACTGTATAATTTATATTCCTGACAAGCCCGATATACAGGGTGTTATGTAATTAATGTTATATATTAAAATGGGTTGTTCCTTAGGGTCCATAAAGAAGCACCTGAAACTTTTTTTTTCTAAATTCCAAAGTCTAAAAATAATTTATAATAACCTTTATCCTACCAAAAAGTACGCCACTGATCGACTAGGAACTTTAGGTTAATCTGGTGGATTTATTATGTTTTGGTTGGTAACAGTGTTTCCAAAATCTCTCAAAAAAGTTGACAAACATTGTTTAAATTTAGCTTAATTACAAAAATGACAAAATTAACAATGCAAATTGTCAATTTGGCGTTTTTATTAATTGTTGGTTATTTCATTTTTGTACTGAAGGTAAATTCAAACAAAATCTGCCAACTTTTATGACAGAATCTAGTGCATTTCTTTTAAATTTTAGGTTATGTTTTCAAATTGTAAATATCTTAACTAAGGGAAGTGCTTTTGGATTTATTTACACAAATTAAATGTTTAAAGTTTAACCTGTGAACTGGTCCCAATTTCATCTGAGTAAACAGAGAAAAAAACTGATGAAAAAATTAATTTTGTGGTTATGGATTTCAAATTTCAAAGGTACTAAATTTTCTAATCATTGCTTAAGCTAATAGCTGGATCAGAAAATAAATACAGAAGGGTATTAGAGCTTTAAGGGCATAAAACTCTTGTATTTATTGAGTTTTTATTTATTTTTTGCAAGAAAAATTTTTAGTAACAATTTTTTACATCTGGCAACGCATAGCTACTTTGTTGGTTGGTATCTATGTACTCACAAAATACAGGTGTGCAGAGATAAACAAGTGTGTAACCAGTGGCGTATCACAAAAAATATAAAAAACTTCTAATGCATATCTTTGGAAAAATGTTTTTTTAAATATTTTTTCTTTATTCCTTATGTCAAAAGGTATTCAGTATTTTAATATATAACATTAATTACATAACACCCTGTATTATTGTAGGTACGTCGAAAACAAATAAGTCACTTTACCAAGTTTAGTCCTTATAGAAATGCTTGCATGTCTAAAGCATTTTTCCCGGGAAAGACCTCCTATTTTATAAGCGTCTTTGTAATTTAGTGCTTACCCAACTAATTAATTAATCTTTTCGGATGTTAAAACCCCTTGTCTTAAAACAGCAACCAAAGATCCTTTTTCGAAGAGAAACGCGATTTGATGAGAATGAGGATAGTTTTCAGAAAAAAAACTTATCGACTGGTCCCAACTAAAACCGTTATTGCTGCCGATGCTGCCCACCCCCCTCACTGATAGGAACAACCCCGCGGGGTGGGCGCCGGATGGGGGGCCGCGGCGGGCGGCTAGGTCCCCACGTTGTCGAGCGCTACGCGCGGGGGACCGGGGGTGAGGGGGAGGCCGAGGCACAATGGCCGCCGTAGCTCGCGGCGGCAATCGGCGTGTAGTTAGGAGAGAGGAGAGCACCGGTCCGCGAACCGCGTCTGACCCTCGTGTGATCTACCCGCAGCTGTCGCGTCCCTGACAGGGATGGATTTAAGGAAAGCACAAAGCGGACCGCCACCGATGCGAATGCGAATTTCTACCTACTCTCTCTCTCGCCTCTCTCTGTGCCTTTACACTGCATCTACGGGGTGGCTCAAATTTATATGCAAATATTTAACTTCAGATTGCAATGCAAACATGTATCTTGTGATTAATTAGACATTTTAGATACATTAGATAGCACAGGCGGGCTAAAATTAACCAAACTTCTGTAACCTTTCCTAAAGTTTTGATGCGCTCTATCAGAATCCCCGTTCATATCCGACCTTTAGAATAGAATCTTAATTATATTACAATATTGTAGTTTGTTAATTTTATTTTCAACCAGGGTTTGTAATTATTTTAACAAAGAAAAATATTTTACCGAAAGTATTGTAAAGGTACTCTCTTAAAATAAAATAAACAAAATTTTACTATTTGAATTATTACCATTTTTTTACTAATAAAATAGTCGTTTTCACATTTAAATAGTTATTTTTTACTACTTAAATAAACTGCGCACCACTCAATGTGTCGCGACCAAAAATTTCGTCCTTTTTTAAAACAACATAACTTTTTTGTTTCTTGAACGATTTTATTTTGGTTTGTGATGTCTGCTAGCCCCATTCTCTGGCAATTCATGCTATAGATATGAAGCTCAAGGTTCTTCAAGTAAATTTATTACAGGGTGATATGTAAAACAGTGAAAAATTTCAATAACTTCATCCAAGCCCCGTTTGTAAAATTAATATTTTTTTCTCGTTTTTACTTTGAAATAATGAAGTATTATGTCTTACCTTGAAACAATTTTCAAATTTTTCGAATTGGAATCTTAGCAACAAAAATATGATTTTTTTTTCAATGGAGTACATTTGATGCTTTTTTGTAGGCAATACACTCAGCCTTTTTAAGAACAATAAGATAAGATGGTGAAAGATTGTTCCTTAAATAACTCTGAACAAGCGACAAGCAACAAACTTCCATTATTTTCAGAGGAACCTAAGCAAAGACCACTTTTTTAAAATGACATTTTGGTGAAAATTTTCGAAATCTAAACCTGAACCGATATTTACGTTCGTGACATGTTTTCTTCATAATTTTGACCTGATTGTGATTCAGTTGTCAAATTTAGGTTTCAGATAAAACCAAAATCACCAAGAATCAAAATTCTAAAACAATTCCTGGCTCAATAATTGCTGAATTTTACTGTTTTTTACTGTGTTTTGCATTTTTAGTACGTTATTATCATATCACTGAATGATCAAATCAAGGATCAAATGATGAAAATTAAATGCCAATAATTTGGTGTTGGTGGACGACAATGCCCGTCCGCATCGCGCTAATATCGTAAATGAGTATTGAGAGCATGAATTGGCCACCTTTGTCTCCGGATATGAATCCTATTGAGCAAGTGTGGAGCAGGATGAAACTGAAGATGAAAGAGAGGAAAGGACGAATGGAAATTTTGGATGAATTGGTAAATTCGATTCAGGAAGAATGGGAAGCCATACCCCAGGAATTTCTAAGAAACTTGATCTAGGGAATGCCCAGGAGGGTTAACGAATTATTACGGGTTAGGGGAGGGCGAACGAAATATTGAGAAGTTATTATTGTTATTGTCTGTTACATTTTTCTGTTGTATGTTGTAGTTTTTATTATGATTATATCTTCGCATAAAATTTTTAAAAATGAACAACCAAATTTTGTATTTAACTTTATTACCAATTAGGTAGGTACTTATCAGTAATGAGTTATCAATAGTGCGCAATATAAATGTAATTTATGTAACATTATCCTAACCACTCAAACAAATTGCAGTAATTTCGCCCAAAAAATGAATCCCCAAATGGCAAAGGCAACATGCCTAATTGAGACATTTAACAGCCGGGTATTGTTTTCGAATTTTGATTCTTGGTGATTTTGGTTTTATCTAAAACTTAAATTTGACAACTGAATCACATTAGGAGGTTAAAATTATAAAGCAAACATGTCACGAACGTAAATATCGGTTCAGGTTTAGTTTTCGCAAATTTTCTCAAAAATGTCATTTTGAACAAGTGGTCTTTGCCTAGGTTCCTCTGAAAGGAATGAAAGTTTGTTGCTTGTCGCTTGTTCAGAATTATTTAAGGAAGTCATTTTTCTATTTCTTAGAGTTTAAAGTAACTAATTTCTTTAATCGTTTGCGGCAAACAACAAATTATTGTGTAAGTTAAATGAATATATGCATTTATGCATTTAACCATGGAGCCTATATATAGGCTCCATGGTTAAATGGGCCATAAAAACAAACAAAGATGCAAAAAGCAACATAATAAATATAGGTATTAAACTTTAAAATATTATAAGCAATATTTATAGACGAATGAAATTGATTTTTATAAAAGTGACTGATGGCTCATTGGTTATGACATACGCTTGACCTTCGACAGACCCGAGTTAAAACTCCGGTTGGGTCAGAACTTTTTTAAAATGTAAATCTACCAATTTGACTATTTTATTCACTATAAGAATGGTGTTATGCAACAGGGAATCAACCCTCACTGTTGCAAAACTAATAGCGTCCGAAAAATTACGTGGTTCCTTCATTACTGTGGTCTTAATTATAATTAATTATAATTATATATAGATTCAACGTTTTAATTTTATTTCCAAATCGCTAATTTAGTACTAAATTTTTACTTCTTATAAAATTTTTAAAAAGTAATAACATGGAAACCATCATTTGGAATAAGGTGATAAATAGATTTTAAATCTTTTAATTTTAGCTTTGAGACAACAAATTATTTCGTTGAAAAAGTACACGTGATTTTAGGCAGACAATCAAAACATTTCCACGCATCAACAAGTTCAACTGACTTGAAGTCAGTGACTTCAGCGTCTGCAACTTATGTTTCCGCTTATTTTATTCTAATTCGTAACGTGTTCGTAACAACTGTCCAGAGTGTTTATAATACATTACCAGAAATCTGTTTGTATTGTTATTTGGATTCCTTATACCTATTTAACGAGTGTGCGAACTGCGAAGTATTTGAAAAAAGATGCCATTAGTTTTCAAACTAAAATTAGGGGATACAGTAAAGTGGGTTAAAGTTACGAAATACATCAGTACTGATAATTATATTGTACCAAATTTCTTTATAATTTGATAATTTCAGAATGGTGTGTTATTTAATTGTGCACACATGTGTATGGTATTTTTGTGTTCATTTATGTATATGTATGTATAGGTATGTGTTAATTTTTTGTTTAGGAAACTGATTGATATAGCAATATTTTTTATCAAAATTCTTTTCATTTAATTTCCCAAATTCCAAAAAATACCTTTGTTACTGGATCTACAAAACGGTTTTGTAAAAATAAGGTTCTTTTTGAGAATTGGGTCAGAATTTCTCAAACGGGCCACCTGAATTAGGTCAAAATTAGTTTTTGTTTGTAGATACATTTTTTTGATAGTATTTTACATCACTAACACAAATCCTAAAGGATTTTGTAAAAAAAAAAATTTCAATTGACATATTCATGATATTAAAAGTCAAAGTTTTTAATAATTAAAAAATAAAAAAATTCATTATGGCTGAACTAATTATCCGATTCCAACGATATAACTAGCGTTGGAATCTTGTTTTGACATAGATTCTTTGTTATTTTTTTCAATTGTCCTATTTTCATTTAGGTCGATTTTTTTTTGTTTTTTTTTATACCAAATTCGGAAATAATTGCCTTCTGCGCCAGCTATCGACTCGAGAAAAAAAAACACATATACTCCAATCATTTCTCGAAATTATGCTGCTGAGAAAAAAAATGGCCCGCAGGTTGACAAAAAGTTATTCGTACTTTTGTGGCCGCGCGCGGTGTCAGCTCACGCTCCGAACCGTGTACGCTGTACGCGCTTGTGAAGCCAATTATTTCCGAATTTGTTATAAAAAAAACAAAAAAAAATCGACCTAAATGAAAATTGTACAATTGAAAAAAATAACAAAGAATCTATGTCAAAACAAGATTCCAACGCTAGTTAAATCGTTGGAATCGGATAATTAGTTTAGCCATAATGATTTTTTTTTATTTTTTAATTACTAAAAACTTTTACTTTTAATATCATGAATATGTCAATTGAAAATTTTTTTTTTACAAAATCCTTTAGGATTTGTGTTAGTGATGTAAAATACTATCGAAAAAATGTATCTACAATCAAAAACTAATTTTGACCTAATTCAGGTGGCCCGTTTGAGAAATTCTGACCCAATTACAAGAATTATGGTTGAATAATAAATAATTATTTTCCAAAAAACTCATGACATCTAAAATGAACTCTTCCTCTTCAAAATCCTTTTTAAATTTTCCAATATCTTTTTTCTCGCCAAGAAATCGTTAGTGGAAATTTATGATCGAAACGACTACCTCGCATCGCTCAAAAGGCAGCGAAAGTTTTTGCTGCGCGTGTCATGAAAAATATTTAATATGTTATACTCGTATAAACGGTTTGGTTTTCTATTGAGTTTTACTAATAAATTCTAGGATATTTATTTTATGTCAACAAAAGCTTTCGTTTTGTTTTACCTGAAATTGGAGAAGTAAAATACACACCCTGTAAATGGTATGTATAGTATGCCGGTGTACCCGCTTTTCATTGCTGCTTCGCTTGCTCTTCTCTACGCGACCGACCCTTTCTTCTTCCGAATTCTCCGCACAAATGCACACACAATTATCGAGATGGATTATATTATTTATCTCCGCGGGGCTATAATAGTGTATACCTACTATTGTTAACGGAAATATTCGAAATCATGCCGGAATTCTATTGCGATGTCAAATCACTACCAAACTTATAGAGTTGATAAAAATAGTACCTACATCAAAAAAACATGCCGACTTATAATAATCTATACAATCTTTATCAAATATTGAAAAATAAGCAAAATATAGAAAAGTGTTTTCAAACTTTATAACATTGGAAATAAGGATTATGAAATATCGCAGAAATACTTACGAGGTGTGTTCAGAAAATAACGGGAATTGTTAAATTTCGCGGCTTCGGGGGGTCCGGTTGTCATAAAATTTTATTTATTTTGTTGGTATAAATGCCCCCGAAGTATAATAAAAACTTTAGCTGTTCTCATTGTTTACTTTGTCTGTGGCAGCTGCTAAGGTTAGACGTGTTTTATGAGCTCGGCGAATTTCGTTCGTTAAAAGAATCCATTTGTATCAAATTTTGCTTAAAAAATGAAATAAATTCTGTGAAATGTTAACAATGGCCTATAGTGAGTCTGCTATAAGTAAAACAAGAGTTTACAAGTGGTATAAGAGTTTCCAAGATGGCCGTGAAGACGTTGAAGATGACGAACGCCTCGAACGCACAAGCACATTAACAACCGATAAAAACATGGAAAAAGTGGAAGAAATGGTTATACACCATCAGAGAAGTCGCTGATGATGTTGGTATATCGATTGGCTCATCCTATGAAATTTTTTCGAATGTTTTGGGTATGAAACGCTTGGCAGCAAAACTTAGGCTAAAGCGAGAAGTTGAAAAATTGGTAAAAATCTATCATTACTACAACAATGGCAGCAATGATGAAGATTGATATGGTAATACCCTATCAAAATTTATGAGACTAAAGACTCTTTACTGAAGAGTGAGGATTAAGTAACGATCTCCACTTGTTCTTGTTTTTAGGTTTTTTTATTATTGATCTCGACATTTGTTTAGTCATTTTATCGTTTTTATTGTAATAGTTATTTATGTCATTAGGTTAAGAAGTAAGGCTTTTTGTGCTAAGCTCAAGGTTTGAAGGCCGACGCGTAGCGGAGGCCTACAATTGAGCGAAGCACAAAAAGGCACTTCTTGGCCGAATAGCATACAACATTTTATCTTCAAAGCACTATATAGGTCAATTTAATTCAACATCAAAGCGGCCTAACCTCACTTTTTTAGAATCTCATTTATTTATTAGCTAAAGATTACATTAAATGTACAATAATTATTATTGCTTTTAAAAGCAGTAATAGTTTGACAATACCTAGCTTAGACTGGGCCAAAAAAATTGACTATTTTTTTTTTGAAAAATATATCGAGAATGTCATTCAGAATGACAAAAAAAATATTTCGTGAAAATTTGAGCCCTTAATATTAATTTTAAGAGGTCTATCATCACTATTTTTTATTTTTAGTCATAATTTGATGTTTTACGTTAGAACTGTCAAAATAATAAAGTGAAAAAAATTCCTTTTCACTTATTTTTATATAAAATTAAATTCTCTACAAAAAAGGTGTGATTGAAAATTTTCGTCAGACGAGCCGTTTCCGAGTAATTGAGCTTAATAAATCGATGTGTTTTTTCGATTTGCCCTTTTTACTTTGAAATTTTGTAACTAATGAATCAATGAATATTTAAAAAAGCTCACATCGGATTCTTAAAGTAAATTTAATGTTCTACAAAAAAGGTCTCTTAACATTTTTGCCTAAATTTAATTTTTCAAAAGTTATTCACGATTAAAATCGAAGAAAAACTTAAAATTTCAATTTTTTCTTCGTGAATAACTTTTGAAGAATTAAATTTAGGCAAAAATGTTCCGAGACCTTTTTTGTAGAACATTAAATTTCCTTTAAGAATCCGACGTGAGCTTTTTTAAATATTCATTGATTCATTAGTTACAAAATTTCAAAGTAAAAAGGGCAAATCGAAAAAACACATCGATTTATTAAGCTCAATTACACGGAAACGGCTCGTCTGGCGAAAATTTTCAATCAGACCTTTTTTGTAGAGAATTTAATTTTTTATAAAAATAAGTGACAAGGAATTTTTTTCACTTTATTGTTTTGACAGTTCCAACGTAAAACATCATATTATGACTAAAAATCAAAAATAGCGATGATAGACCTCTTAAAATTAATATTGAGGGCTCAAATTTTCACGAAATTTTTTTTTTGTCATTCTGAATGACATTCTCGATATATTTTTCAAAAAAAAAAAATAGTCAATTTTTTTGGCCCAGTCTAAGCTAGCTACATGATTTAAGTAAAAATGGATTTTTGCTATTACATTGAATTCAATTAATTGTTTAATAAATAGGTAGGTATCTAATTTCAATTTGTTTGGATTTTTATTTAAAAAATAGGTAGTTTGGAATGTTTAAGCTGTGTTTAACATTTAATTTCACTAAAAACTTAAAGCAAATAAAAACTTAAAGATAATTTAAATCGCAGAAAAAGAATCGTGTGTTTTCTTGGTTGCCTAACCTCACTTTTTGTTTTATTATTCATATTTAATTTTACAATAATTTAATGAAAAATATTAAACATTAACAGTAAAACAAACAAATTAGTGCTTATTATAAATAAATTAAACCAGTTTAGTACGTTCATTTCTTAGAAAAGGATTAATTTGTCAAAACAATACCCCTAGAGAGAAAAAATCGAACTAATTACTTGCCTCCTAAAAATTGTTATCGGCCTAGGCCAAAACAAGGTATTTCTTTATCGAATGTTGACAACAATAAAGTTTAAATTATAGACCGCGTGGAGATAAAAGTTTTTATTTTTAGTGGAATTATATTAAATTACGAGGTGGGTTTTTATGGGTCGGGGATTTTTCTGCCAACCCTGATTCATACGTGCCACGTTGACTGTTTATAGCGGTGGGGGCTGTTTATTATTATTATAATCTTCTACACTAACTAATTGGGAGTTTGTTACGGGCATATTGTTATTAAATGTGTTTAAAGAGGAAACAAAGGAAGTTTATTACATTTTTATTACATATGTACATAACAAAAAAATACTAAATTACCAGGAACACAAGAATACTAAATTGTCGTCTTTGTCGTCAGAGCGAACCAGGTCAGACTTGGAGTCGATTATTTCCCCAAATTTATTATTAAGGGCGCAATGTCTTCGCAATCTAATAACTGTTGGTGTTTGCCAACAAGCCTTGTACATTGTTTGCACAATCCAGTGGTAGAATATAATAAACACAATGTATTAAATAATTCATAATAATCTGCAACAAACGATTAAACTATTAGCAACTGGCACACACAAAAATTACTAAGCGAATTGTTACAGTTCTTGGTAAACAATACGCAAATGATGATATTTTTACATCAGAATTACTCCTTAAAAAAGCAATACCCATACAGATTAGGCGCGAATATAGGGTATTTTGAATACCACAGAAGCTTCTGTGATACACCCTGTATACTTAATGAACATGATTATTCATTTAAAATTCATATAAAAAAAATACAAAACAATTTTCTAATGACGTTTTAAAAATATACAGTCATGATATCTTTATGTTTTGATGTTTTGACATACATTGCCACAAAATAAATTAAGCACAACTGCCTAAATCTCTATCTGTCTCTATCGATGGTAGGAGGTCGCCAATTTCATGTAAATTTCAAGGACTTGTCTTGATCTTGTTTTATTTAAATCAAGACAAGAACAAAAGAAGATGATTGACTCCATTTCATTCAGTTTAAATTATTAAAATTTTTGCTTTTGAATCCCTGAATTGATGAACATTAATTAGGCTTCTTACAGAATCGACGTCTAATCGATTTATAGATTTAACAATAGTATACCCTCAGTACCCTCATCGTATCGTATCGTTGCTGGTGTTCCCAGAAAGACTTGGGTCATTTTTGACATAACGAGATAAATATTTTGATGTCGTTTCCACCAGTCCAGTATATTCTCCTCAGAACTATTTTTTCGGGGTTCCTAAAAATATTCTTTTTTTTTTTGCTACCACGTCTACAGGGTGTCCCAGAACTCGCGCCACATAAAAGAAGAGAAAATTCCGAAAGTTATGGGAAACACATACTTGAAAATTCAAAGATAAGTGAGATAAGAATAAATAACGATAGCCAATCCCAATACATGGGGAAGTCTTTAAATTGCTACACTGAGAAAAATTATGTTGTTAATTTAACACTTACGGACATGCATGTTATTTTATTATTTTTGTTATGTTTGTTTTTGTTATTTTATTATTTTTGTTAAATTAAAAATTATTTTTTTGAAACTAATAAAAAAGAAATCTTAAACAAACAATCAGAAGTTGTTATACAAGAGAGCTTATAAAGATTTTATTCATTAATTTAATGTCTGAAGTTCAGACTCTGAACTGCATTTATTGAAATCTTTGTACATTTTTGTAGTAATAAAAATGTATATTCAAAAACTTTACGAGTTTAATTTAAAAAACTGTGGGTAACATTTTGAGATTTTTAAATAAAACAATTATGCACATTGTTCGTATTGAATGTGCAAAAAACTGTTTAGTTAATAATTAAAACATTGAAATAAGAGTTTTAATTTTAAACGTTTTATTTTGCACGAAAGGCAGGTCTACAGTTTGCTTAGAATTAGGGTTACCAGATTCTGTCAAAAAAAATAGGGACATTTTGTGTGAATTAACCTTAACTACAAAAATGACACAATCAACAATAATTAAGTAACGTCAAACTTACAATTTGCATTGTATCATTATGTCAATTTTGTAATTAAGATTTTTTTGACAGAATCTGGTAACCCTAGTTAGAATGTATCTTGTATGGCTTACGGTTTACGTCAACCAATCAAAGTGCTTAAAATGGACATATCAAGCACTGTGATTGGTTGACGTAAACGTAAGCCGTACATTCTGCAAATTGTAGACCGGACTTAAAACTAACCACCGCACTCTTATTTAAAGAGGGTAAAATGCGATATCGAATGAAGACAGATTTACCGTTGCATCAAGAAATTTCAAGTTTTTCAAGATTCAAGGAAACAGTCAAGAGAAGATTCTTGCTATTTCTTGACTTTTTTAAGACAAGACAAGTAGTTTACTTCAATACAAAATGTCTGTCTTGTCAACACCTTCTATATTCTTTAAAGTTTGTTCCGCAATATGGAGGTTTTTTATATTTTGAGGGATCTAGGTTAAAAAAATATTTGTAACTAAAAAAATGCATACTTTGTATTTCTTCTCGACTTCATTAAAACTCGGCCAACAAAGAAGATTAATTTAAACTATGTGACAACAAAATTTAATGGAATCTGTCGAAAACAAACAAGTATGTTTACGTGCAAAGTTATTTAAAACGTTACCTTTAAACGCATACAATGTTAAACTCGGCGATATTTTGTCACTCAGGTAAAAAAACGCCATCTTCGCGGACAAGTTTTTCTACCTACGTACATTTCTACCTTCCAAGTATTCATTTGTGCACAAATGCACCTCTAATTTTAAGGATTATTGAATGCGGGGTTGTGTACCCATTCAAGTGCAGTCTGCAGACCCATTATATTTACCTATTATACTTAGGTATTGCTCACGATTACCCCGTCAAACCGATTTCTATGAATTGAATTTGTCTAGGTAAAATAACGCGAAACTAATTCATTGCAGGGGATCAAGATATTGTTTTTTTCTTTCAACCAATCACAAAAACGGACAAATCATACATTTTTTAACTTCAACAAAGATAATTGCTCATTTTTTAAATGTATATTCTAAATTTCTAATTTCTCATGATTTTATTATATCAAAGTTTTTACATCTGATTTTTGTGATTGTCGTTGTTAAGGAATTTCTTTATGTGGATTTTATTACTCTTAACCTTTTGAAGTTAACTGACAAGAATTAAATCTTTTTTCGTAAAATCTGGGTTAAATTAACTTATACCCTAAAGCACAATGGATTGTGCGCCAAAGCCTTATGAATTATTAAAAGCGTTTATTGAGAAAGTCGTCACTTAACAGTAAAAGATCAAAAACGGGTATTATATTATGTGTTATGTGTTACATTCAATGGGTAAATTTTGACAATGTTTACACTGACTAGCTAATGTACGCAATAACTGATTTTCTTACGTAAATGTATTCAGCACATTAACTTACTTACATACATAAACTAAAACTAGCCAACCCAACTCACAAAACCAACTAACCCAACCAAGCAACCTCACCCACAAAACCAACCAACAGTACCTAAATGTACTCATTTACTAGTAAAAGTACAGATATTTATATTTGTTTCATACTTTTACTAACATTCACGATGCTTGTAATAAATGTCAAAAATGACAAATTGTCGAATATGGAATTGACTATATCTCAAAAACTGCTCTACTTTCATAATTTTTGACGGTATTTTCAGATTCAGAGGACAATTTTACATAAGAATTGGCTGTTAGATGTTGGGATACCATGGTATCCCATGGTATAAGTGAAAAAGCATCCACTAATAACTCAAAAATGACTAATTCATTTTTAGAGAGTGCATTCCCTACTAAATGTATGCATTTACTAGTAAAAGTACAATTTTACTAGTAAAAGTACACTTTTACTAATTTTTCACGTAAATTATTATTAATATACATCTACTGAAATGTATATGTACTTTGATTGTGACATATATAATATTATGTTGCCATGAATTCGTAGATATTTTTGTCTATTACTATTTAAAATGCAGTTGTCGGCATTTTTTAGAGGACTCAAAAATAAAAATGTTTGATTTTAAGGTTATGTTTGTCTAAGTATTATTTTGTGTTAGATTTCTTAAAAATGTCCAAACTTAAATATAAATTATATTAGGTAAAGTTATCAGTAGTTAATTCTGCACCTATTTGTATACAAATATACATACCGAATCATTTGGCAAAACATGAAAATGCAATTTCGAATTAGTTCTTAAATTACCAACATTTACAATTAAAAACACAATATTTCACCAGGATTACTTAGATAAAATACCCACACGAAAGTATAAATTTAAGCGTATAAAGAATAATAAATCTAAATCGAGTACTAAAACGAAATTTGAAGAAATTTATGGTTAAAGGTCATAATAATAATAATAATAATAAACTTATTAATCCTTTTGACTACAAAACAGAGTATAGGACAAGTCAACAATAATTTCACAAAAGAATGTAATATAAATACCGGCATGATACAGGTATTAAATAATGAACAGTAATAAAAAACATAAACAAATATATTTGTTTATGTTTTTTATTATAATGAATAAATAACATAAACACTTAACGAAATGCATTGATTCAAATAATAAATAGATAAAATAGATATTAAATAGCATACATTTGAAATTTTTTAATTGAATAAAAAGCATTTGTTATTAACAACTCTTTTACACAGTTACAAAATCTCTTCAGTTGTAAATCTTTTCACTCAGCTGGATATATATTATATATGTAGGTATATTATATAGTACTGGACCCATGTATAATGGATGTAATTTGAACATGCTCTATGACGATCATGTTGCAAATTGAAACCATATCTTGTCATATATTAATGTTTAAGGATTTAAATTTGTCTATATTATTCCTTAAAAACTTTTTAAAGATTTTTAATAGGTAAATACATGTATTTAATACGTGTACCCTGCAGGGTACAGTTAAAACACATTCATTAATAAAAAAAAATTACAAGATTCATTAAAACTTAGAGTTCCCCTTAGACATTTTGTAGATTCGGGCCTGAAAAAATAGTGAAATTTACAAAAAAACAAGTACTAATTCTATAATCTTATAGAAGAAACCAGTTTTGTCTTTACCTAGGGCTATACATCAGTTCGATTTTTTACTTCGCACCTTGTGATAAAATTATCGCTCTATACCATAAGAATAGAATTCATAAGCTAAATTTGAAAATTTTATTTAATATCATTACTTTAATTACACCCTATAGCATATTTAAAAAAAGCTCGCCCCACTAAAACTTGTTGACACAAAAATGCAACTTTCAATGCATAAACCGAATTCGGCCGAACATTAAAACTTTTATATTTCAATAAAAAAAATACAAAATACCGCATTGCATATGAATGAATGATATGAATGAACGTAGTAAACGTAGAGTAAAACTACAAAACAAATAAAAAGCCCAACTTCATTCCATCTCTCTTGATGCAGCGCCGCTCTTTCTCTATTTGTGGTATATTTCTTATTCGTTTTGTTGCTCGAATATATAAATATGAAAAAGAGAGATGGCAATAGCACGTCGACGCCAGAGCATTTGCCCCATTAAATATTCATGTAATAATTCATTTTATGCCGAGCCATTCATTCATTTAATTGTACAATATTTAAGCTTAAACGATTGGCTTTTAATCATTAAATTATCATCACATTTATGAGCTCAATTATTCAGTTTAATAAAGCTTTAACAAGTATTACATTAAGGTATTTTTTTTCTTATTATATTTTTATTTGTAAATATTTACCTTATTAGGGGATTTGTTTGACCTGAAATATTAAATGGGGTAATATTGAAAAAAGAGGCATGGGTACAGTCCAGAAATTTATTAATTTCGTATAAAAATATTCATGTATTTTTACAACAATGTACAAATAACACCTTGTTCAAAATTTCGAAATAATAAAAATAATATCACTTAAGTACAAAACTCTAAAACTGAAAGAGATCATACGAATATGCACTAATTTGCTAACAATGGCAAATCATTAAAAATTAAACATGTCAATACTTTGGCAAAACATTTAGAGATCCTTTTTTAATAGGAGAATTTTACTTATCTAAAAAAGTCGTATATACAGTAGGTACACTTTTGAGCAGAAATGCAAAACATTTGGCACTATGATATAAAAACTTTTTGCTAAACAAAACATAATATATATAAAATGACTAAAATTATATGTACACGATATATTCTACTAAGTGTGATAGGTAACATTGATTTACAGACAGGACTTTTAAGATTTAATGTAAAATTATAATTAGGCTAAAAATCAGTCTAGAAAATTCTGTCCGTATAAACTTTGTACATAAACTACATAGATAACATACAACTAAAACTATAATTATAAGATTTGGTTTGAAGCTTTTCAACAGCCTTTCGATTAATAAGTTTAATTCAACAACACCCCTTCGTCTCACTTTCTTTTAACTTTGGCTTTGTTTTGGAGGTCTCCGTTCTTCCTGTCCGCTCCGGACTTGATGTTGTTCAAAAGTCCCCGGAATTGCATAATTTGCATGGCGGTCACGGACGGGTCGCTGCACGTTTCCAGCCAGTTGAGGAATTTTTCGCCATGTTCCACGGCCTCGTTTTGACTCAACTCCTCGCCTTTCTTGTTCACCGCAACGTTGTTGTTGTTGTTGAAGAGCAAGTTGTCGAGGACAGAGCGGGCTTTGTTGTTGTTGTTGCTGCTCGCAGTTTTGTTGGCTTTGTTGTCGTCGACGACGACCGATAAGTTCTCGGCGTTCTGGAAATCCTTATCTCTCGTCAGTTGTTGGTACAGAATCGGTTTATCGGGCATGGAGCCGGGCATCTGTTGACCGTACGCGAGCTGTTTGTACCACTTCCAGAACCACGAACTTTGATCTGCGGACACGCCGTTCAGGGGCGAAGTACTGTTCGCCATGCTGGTGATGGGGGCCGACGATGTCGACGAGATCCCGTTTCCATTCGAGCACGGCAACGAGGCTTGATTTTGGTTCAAACCCAACATGGCTTGTTGCGTTTTAAGCCAATACCACACAGACTCTTGTACTGATTGCTGTTTTTCCGGTAACTTCATCTGCGGCTTGTTTTTGTCGGGGCTGTCCACCGTCTTCAACAGACCTCCCGTATTAGCCCCCATGATGTTCGTGCTGGTATCAGCGGGCGCCGTTACCTTCTTGTTCATCAGATTTTTCTGCTGTTGCATTAGCAAGTTGTTCCATTGGGCCAGCAGTCCCATGTTGGCCAGGTCCGTCAGACTGCTCGAGGGGTTGTTCATCGCGGGCAGGAACATTTCCGGTCGGTTCAAGCCGAGTTCTACACTCAAACGCGCCAGCTCGGCCCTGTTTTTCTCCCGTTCCGACATGTGCGGGGCCTTGGGAGTTTCCGCCTTCGCGCTCAGGTTGGAGTTTTTCGACATGTCCAGGTCGCTTTTGCCGTAGTCGGAGTTGGGAGAAAACGTCGCAGAAGCGCCCGGCGGTTTCAGGCTCAAATTGAACGGTTGCATAATCGAATCGTCGAGCTTGATCCTTTTGTCTTTGTGCTCCAACGACTCGTCGGTTTCGGGACTGGATTGTCGGGAGAGATAGGAAATTTTGTCCTCGTTCTTGCACCATCCCCTGAGAGTGGATTCCGGCACGCCGATGTCCCTCGCGACCGAGGCCTTGCTTTCGCCGTCGTGAACGCGACGGATGGCGTCGAGCTTCTCGTGGGCCGTCAGGGACCTCAACGGCCGTTTCCCCGCTTTCGCAGACATTTCTTTCACCGAGCACTAATCAACTATAATTAACACCAAAGTCGCACTTAAATCACATATACGACGACACGATGCGTGCCGGTGAGAGTGAAGAGTTGCACTGACGTCGGTTAGCACGTGGTAATGTTTATATCGAATGTAGGTAGAAAAGTGCGCAGTTCAAAAAGCGGTCGCGTAAAACTTCACAGAAACAAACAAAACTTGCGGGAAAGTTTTGACGAATGCAGCTGATAAGTGGCACACAAACACACAAGTTGTGACGCAGGCGCCGCACTTATGAATTTTTGGCGGCGTTTTTATTCACAACAGTAGCAGTCGGTCGAGTCGGCGTGGCGGTTTGAACGCCGATGCACCACAATTAGCGGAGAAGAGTAGATCCGTGGATGCGGATAGGTCGAGCAGCTAGTGGCAAATAGTTTCTTGCGAGTAAACTGGTGGTCAGTTCCTTTGTCCAGCCGATCAATACTGGCGACGGACGAACGCGAACTGAGCGCAGGGCTAGAGGCAGCAGGGAGGTATATCGCGAATCCCCGCGTGATGGCTTGACGTGACACCCTCCCACCCCCTGTAGGGTCGGTCGTTGGGTCGGACGGTCGCCGTTGCCTGCCTGCCTCCGCCGCTTCTGCTTCCAAGTTCCGACGAGGGATACAACACTTGCGCGAAGACGCGTTCACGCACACCGAATTGCCGAGATTCGCGTGCTACCGGCCCGAGTCACGTGTTTTTACCAGCTGACACTCCACCGAACCCTCCACCCTCCGCCTCATCCGCTTTCTCACCCCACCCCTCACCAACCGCCAACGTCTTCTTTCTTCCAAAAACTTATCTTTTAATCACTCTCCCCACGTACGCCACTCACATCGAAACGCACTTTTTACATCTACATACATATATGATATATGATATATGATATATCTATGTTTACCAAAACAATTGCCTGCGGAATGCAAAGTTTTTTGTTTTTTACCATTGTAATATTTATTGCCTTTCACGCATTTAATCATTTTTATATTTAAGCCTTTTGCAAAACTTTTTTTTCCAAATACATTTCTGGATATGGGCATTTCCATTGTAACGGGTGCAACACTAAAAATACCTTTTTTCATGAAAATAAAGTGTTTGTTCAAGATACGTTAATATAAAATAAAAAAAAATAGTATGAAAAATTAGGTATTTAACTCAAACTAAATGTCAATAAAAACTTGTATAGAAAACCTTTTATAACGTCATGAATAGCGTTGATACTGTAAAATTTTGGATGAAAGCATATAGTAATAATTTTTTGTGTAAAACTTGAATAGTAACCTTAAACAAGCACGTATTTTGAATGCACAAAAATTGCATACTTTATTTTCTAAAATTTTCACAAAATGTAACGGGTGCGACATTTAAACATTTTATTGTATTGAAACTCTTCCGTGTTTATTCTTAATGTTAGCTTCTTAGCATCACAATGTACGAATATTTTAAGGTTATAAATTACGTCGAAATTAAACTATTTGATTTCAGATATAGTTGTTATTTTGTTAAATAACACATCTGATTTTTTGTCAAGGTGGGGTAAGGTTTCGTGGAAATACCCATACCTATGTACATAGGTAGATCCCAAGTACCACAACTGGTTAAATTACTAGCATTTTTGGTAAATTAACCAAAATGTAAGTAATATAACGTTTTTTTAAACTTGTGTTTAAACGAATTACTTGAATTTTAGTTAACCAGTAACATTTTTTTAAGGTTAGGTCCTATGAACTAAATAATAACCCTTTAAATTTACCAACCGGTTGCTATAACCTTAAGGTAAATTCAAAGGTTAATTTTTAAATAATTAGTTTAATTATAGTCAATTTAAATTCTTGAAATAAACTAAATTTACCTGTAAGTAGGTTATTTTAGAATTAACATAACGTTATATTAACTCCTAATTTAGACCTTAATGATTGGACATATTTTGGTTTAGTTTAACTTTTTGGTAAATTCCATAGCTTTGGTTAATTTGTATAGATTTTTTTAACCTACACGATATATTTTACTAAATGTATTTTAACTCGTAGGTAAATTAAAGTTAATTAATAATGCTAATGGTAATTAATAATGGTAATGGTTTTGCAGTTTTCATTGTTACCTGCATAGAAAAAGTAGTCTTAATACAGCTTTATATAGGTATAAACCTGAGTTTTGTGTGATTTTGATTATTTTATGTTTAATAGTATATTAAAGAACTAATGTCATAAGACGTCATTTTGTCGCACGCGGACAATTTATAAAACGAGCGACGAAGGAGCGAGTTTTATAATGGACAAGTGCGACAAAAGGTCTTATGACATGAGTTCTTTATGCTATTTTATCTATTTTGCAAACATTTCATAAAACAAATTAATTTTATACCTTATATTTAATTTGGTGGAATTTTACTTTACATAGTTGGTATCACAATTTGAAGTTTGAAAGGTCATTAACCTTTCAAACATTATCACATTCTTTCGCTATGGCGTCGTTAATTTACAATAAGTATTTACAATAAGCGGCTGTTAAAGAAGAAAAAAGGATTTTCTTTGGTGTTAAACAAAATTTATTGCACGAAAAGTCTCGTAAGTACTAGAAAACAAATCATAAAAATATTATAACCTATAGGTATTCAAAATTGTATTTTACCAGTAGCCAACCTATAAAATCAAAATTTTGGGTGGAATAAAGTCAAAGGCAAAACAAATAATTCTTTAAAATTGTAATTTTCTTTTTTTCTTGTTTTTTTTTTAAGCGCATTTAAAATATAAAAGTATTATGTACTACTTAGGGCCGGTTTATCAATGTCCAGTTAAGGTTGCAGTTAGTCTGTTAGATAATTTCCATGGATACCATTGTTCTCACAACGATCGATATGAAATTTAACTGTCAGATAGACTAACTGGAACTTAACTAGAGATTGATAAACCGGCCCTTAGTCAGAAAAAAATGTCCCATTGGGTTTTCCCTTAAAACTACCAATTGATTTGACATCTGTAAGTCATATCTATAGATATATGTACATAACTAAATAAACTTAAACCGGTTGATTATAGTTTAAGTTAAGAGTTAAAAAATAGTTCAAAGGGGTAAAATAAACCAAAAACCACCAAATATTAACTTCTTTTAACCCAAAGGTACCTACATTAACCAAGAAGTTAAATTTAACTAACATGTCGTTAATTTTACAATAATTTAATTCCCCACTTATTACAAAATAACTTCAATGTATTGTATTACAATATTACTTAACTGAATTAACCAAGCATAAAGTAAATTTAAAGTTAATTTAACCAGTTGTGCTACTCGGGATATCAAATAAAATCACGCCGAAAACATGAAAAGTTTTTATCTCTGCATAAAAACTTTTGATTATTATTTTCCACGACCTTTATTTCTTGGTACACATTCCATTATTCACTCTGCACAGTAACATACGCACTTTTTTAACATTTCCATGTTTAGGAAACCAATGGAGTATCAAATTGCCTCCTCAAACAGTTATTGTTTATGAAACAATAAATAAACAAACGATGAAAAAACATGATGTCACACCGTATAGGAAACCATAAAACCTCTATCAATAACAAAACAATACACGATACTTTGATATCAAATCAAAACGTGCTATAAAAACCGGGATATTTATCAGTTTTCTTTATGTTGTTACAAGTTGTTTGTATTTAAAAAATTTGCCCGTTGGAATTTTGATTTTTCATTATTCTTTTCTATTAATTTGCTAATGCATTTAAACCAATTGGTTTCAATTAACTAATTTACACTATTTATATACATGATTAAATTTAAATCAACACTCTATTTCAATTTTCGTATTATTTGAATAAATTATTATGCAACTCCGAAACCGAATTAATTTCGTTAAAACTTTGAAACCCATTTAAAACAGTTTAAAACGAATAGTTTCAGCGGTGAATTATCTTCATCAAAAACCGTTTTAACGAAATTAATTAGCCAGACCTGATACTTTCATTCATTTACCAAGCCACCTACGTCATTTCATTTCATTCAATTCATTTTAACTGAAATCTCTACTCCTATTGCATAATATTGAGTTTTTCCTGTGAATAATTTAATAAATGTAATAAACATTATAAATTTTCAGCCCAACAACGGGAATAATGAAGTCATTATTTACGTTGTTAGGCATTAGTGATTGGCCAATAATACAATTAAGTTACATTTGACATATCTCAGATTTTATTTATTTATTTTTAAGAATCATTAAATTACCCTCTTATTATTAATAGATAAAGTATAGTATTACACTCGAGATAATGGGCATTATTATCTCTCGTATAATTTTATACTATTAGTACCGTTAACGTTATTATTAAAATAATGATTATATGCTACAAATAAATTAAAAAACATATTTTATTATTGTAAATTAATTTTTGAGCCCTCAAAAACTATTCTTAATTACATTTGGTGTCATTACCTGACCCAAACACTAAATTTCAATTATGGTTTTTGAAGGGTATACCAATAGCTAAATTGCAGACATATACCTGAGCGTTTGTTTACGCTTTTAAAAATAAAATAATCACTAGTGAACTTTCGCTTAATGCCCATATATTTTGACGTTTATTACCAATTATTAAATTTTTAAATGCATATGACACTTTAACGATTCGAGAGGTATAGTTTTAATTTTATTATTTGTCACATATATTTTTGCGCTTGTATTTCATAATAATATTAGTATTCTCAGTAACAACTATAATTACAAGGATTATTGCAGGTAGATTAAGTTAGCCCCCCACGTACAATTTTTAGATGAAATGTTATCTAAAATGTCTTATTGTGCTTCATAAATTTTAAATTTTGCTTCACTTCTCAATAACGGAGCGAAATGGAGCAAAATTGAAAGAATAAGAATCCACGGTCAGAAAAAAATGATGGGGGGCTACCGTTGACTTAGCCCCACCCCCAAGCTAAAATTATATCCAGTCTCTAAAGGGTACTCTCTAAAAATAAATTAGTCAAAAATTACTAATTTAATAGTTATTAGCCATGGCTGCTTTTTCACTTGTACCATGGAATACCATGATATCCCAAAATTTAACAGTAAATTCTTATGTAAAATTGTCCCCTGGATCCGAAAATTTCGTCAAAAGTTAAAAAAAGTAGAACAGTTTTTGAGATATAGTCCATTTACCATTTAATATGGAATTGACTATATCTCAAAAACTACTCCAATTTCATAATTTTTGACGGTATTTTCGGATTCAAGGGACAATTTAACATAATAATTGGCTGTAAAGATTTGGGATACCAAGGTATTCCGGGGCTAAGTCAACGGTAGCCCCCCCATTATTTTTTTTCTGACTATGAAGTCATATAATTCATTTTTAGAGAGTAATGGAGTAAAATTTAAAATCGAGCAAATTTTAGATAAGATTTCATCTAAAAAATTTAATTGGAGGGCTAACTTAATCGACCCCATTATTGCAACACATTAAAATTAAGGGTACAAATTTTAATCGTTCAGAATCAGGTCAGGTAATCATGGAGACAAATTACTCGGGTTTTCTTTGTTCGACGCAAAAGTCGTGATTGACTTGGGTTCGTAGGCAATCACAGTTAAAGATGTAGACGCATCAGTTCAGTATGAATAATCCTACGTGACATGATTCATCGTTTCGACTAGATCTTGTCGATAAAACAGTACCTGTATATACAGAGTGATGTCTAAGATTTAACACCAAAAATCATGTTAATTATTTTTAAGAATTTATGTTTTTGCTGCTATTTTATAAACAAATTATCTATTTATAAAAATACATCATTATTTACAATTAAAAAAAACCAAATGTTCTTGAAAGATCTTAAAGGACCACACAAATTATTTTGATGAACCTACACGGAATTTTGTATTATATTTTACATAATTGCATAAAATTGTTAAAAATTTACTTCCAACTATCAACAACCTTATTATAACAGCACCTAACATTTATATTAAACTAAAAAATTACTTTAAAGTTTCAAATAGCTCAAAGTCGTTTTTGGAAATTGCATATTATGGTCGCTCACTGCTCCACCATAATTTTATACCATGTGAGTCTTTAGCAAGTCTTCAATATTGTACCTACTTCTTGAAACATTTTCCTCCAAGATTAACCACACTTAATAGTCGATACTATTCGATAGTGTTCAAATCAGGCGAGTTTATTTAGAGCTTATTTTATAAAACCGGCATGACATAGGTTAACTCAATTAAGTTTTTGTTACCTGGTTGTATTTTTAATTAATGAAAAACAAAAAAAATACAAACACGCAATAAGAAAATTTTATTGAAAAGAAAAAAATAAACAAAAAATATGTTTTTATTTCATGGAATTTGGACCAATCATAAAATTGGACATTTGTCAGACGGTTCTAACCTTATTTTCTACTTTTAATAATTGTACGTTTCATGTAGCGTTTCAAAATTAAATTAAATTACAATATAAAGATAAATTAAATTACAATATAAAAATTAAATGTTATTAGACAAAAGGTTTTTTTATATTTCTTAACTCCTTGTAACTTGAAAAAGAAAAAAAACTTTATTTTTTTAGTAATAATCTACCATTTTATTATTTTCATTATGTCACACCCTGTATAATCTTATTACATAATACAGGGTGTTTCACATCCCTGGTCCATTAGTTTTTTCTGGGGAACGAAAAAAATTATCGATTTGAAATTTCAAAAGCCTTTATAATCCATTTAAGTCTATTTTTTTTAAATATTTTGAACTATCACTTCCGGCTTAACCATATCCTATCCCTAAAGTGAATAGTTTTCGAGTTATAATTTTTTTCGTTAAAATTTGACAAATAAAAACATTGTTTAATATACGAAGTCAATTCTTTAACATTTTTCAACAAATTACCTGAGAAAACCCAGGGCAAATTAGGCTGACTTAAAACGTTACAAAAAAAAATATTTTAAATGTAATAACATCCGGTATGTTTTTACCTAATTAAATAGTAAATTAAAAAACCTTTTGATAGATGTAACTATTTTTTAAAATTAATAATGTCAGAGATATTTAACAATTTTAAATATTAGTATCAAGAAACCTTTGACGGGTAAGTTGACGGTATCCATGGTTACCAAGTCATTGTTTAAAATTTAATGGCGTCAATTTTTTAGGTTGTTATAAACAATTTGTTGACTGATTAAGTGTTTTGTAAACAGAATTACTGGTAAAAAATGACAGTCAGTGACTTATAAAAAACATTGACAAGCCAAACATTTTTTTAAATTTACAAGTAATACAAACAGTTTTTTCTAATTAAAAAAAACTACAAATAAATGAAATATTTTAATAACATAAAGAATGCGTTACCGTAACTGTTACCGTTCTATTTAATAAACTTAAATAAAATTTTAATTAACAATTTTTATTACTAATTTATTACTAAATGTTCAAAGTGCCCTTCATTTACATTTAAGCATTTCTTAAGTCGTACTATTCTGGGTCTCTTAAAAATTGTTCAATATCTCTGAAGTTATTAAATTTAGGTATAGGGAATAGTTACATCAATCAAAATGTTTTTTAATTTTCTGTTTGATTATGTAAAAACATACCGGGTGTTACATTTAAAATAAAAAAGTTATAGGACATGGTTTAGTCATTTTACTAAGAATTTTATGTAGAATTTAAAAATGTAAAAATATATGGGTCTATTTGAAATAACAAAGTTGATGTCACTTCCGGTCAAACCGGAAGTGGCATTTAGTTCAATATATTTAAAAAAAATAAATTTAATTGTATTTTAAACCTTTTAAAAACTTCAAATCGATATTTTTTGCTTTTTCCCAGAAACTTTTAATGGACCACGAACGTGAAACATCCTGTATGTAAGCACAGTTATACTAAAAATGGTTATTTTGTAATAAAGTTTAATATTTTACACTTTGGCGCGCTCAATGTCATATTTGTAAACATGAATGTTGTAGTTTGTTAATTTTTTTTGTAAAATTTTAACAAACTTTTTGTAGAAAACCAGGGTTTGTAATTATTTTTACAAAGGAAAATATTTGACCGAAAGTTTTGTAAAGGTAATATGCAATTTTGTAAGAATTTCAAAGGTTACAGATTGTTTTATTAATGTTTAAAAATTATTTCGTTGAAAAAGTACACGTGATTTCAGGCAGTCAATCAAAACATTTCCCACTGAAAATACGCCAGAGCTACTCGAGTAATTTTACTCTTATTTCAATTACGAGTAAAAAAGTACGAGTACTTTTTTACTCATAAGTATTTTTCATTTGTAATACTTATTACTCGTACTTACAAACCATATTCAATGTATTCGTAAAAAATACTCGTGGAATATACCGGGTGTATCCGGCGAAACCGGAAAAAATTCATGTTGTACTTTTATAAGTGGCATTTTATATCCTAATTAACCATGCTAAATTTCATGTGTCTATCTTTATAAATAAAAAAATTACAGGGGTGCGCCTATTCTCAGATACACCCGGTATAAGAGTATTTATGTTTATTATATCGATGTATTTTTGCCCAACTATCCCAAGCATCTAAACTAGGGTGGTCGTTAAAAATTAAATTTTTTGCGACGCTCCCTAAAAAGCTTCTTTTTGTTGAAAAAAACACTGGGATTTTTTTTTTATTTTTTTAGTTAAAAACAACACGTGCCTCAAGACGATCTAAGTTATTTTTTTGGTATAATCATGTTTTTTTGGCAATTTTTTATGAAAAATAAAATTTTATTCGATAAACAATTATAGAACCCAAAACAATAAAAAAACAATAGTTAATCGAAATAACAATAGACAAACATTTAAATTCAAAATTTTTCCCAGTTGATTTTTTCTATTAAACAAAAAAATGAAAGATATTCAAATTGATATTTTTATTTTAAAACTAAATTAGTACAAACGTAATTTTAATATCTAGATTTCTTCACTGCAAGGTGAAGTTATTTCATTGTTAATAATTTTTAAATATCAAAAAAAAATAATATTCCAGATTTTCAGAAAAGACACGTGTTGTTTTTAATCAAAAAAAAGTTAAAAAAAATTCCCAGTGTTTTTTCATCAAAACGAAGCTTTTTAGGGGGCGTAATTTTTAACGACCACCCAAATCTAAACATTTTGTTTTAAATTTTTAACAAAAGGTTTGTTATAATGACAATCTATAGATATACTATACTATATAAGTATACTTATTTAAATAATTAACAGATTACAGTTGGTTGTAAACTTAACATAAAGTTATGTGGGCATGAATTAACATAAAATCTGGTTAATATTTGGTTAAACCTAACAAATATTATTTTACTGTTTAGGTTTTGATAAAATTGTTAATATATATGAAGAAATTGGTGCTTGTCCATCCCGTTTACAATTGTTGTCATTGTTGCCATTAAAAACCTTAGATATCACCCTGTATAGTTGGCAGGCAGTTAGTCCCCGGTAATTTCACAAGTAGGGCCGGGTTCGACGGTCTCCAGGCTGTTTACTCTCTCCGTTCGGCCGTCCGTGGTGTGGCGATGCGGGTACACACACACACAGCGGAGAGGTAGTTCGCGAACGCCGCTGTCCCCCCTCGCCCCCCCTCGCGGCGTTCGACCGTTGGGGGACCGCGGACCGCGACCTACAGCCCTGCCAGATACTCGTCTGCCGACCCCCTCGCTGCCCCCCCGGCCCCTGCTCCTCCCTCGTCGCGCTCCCCGCAGCTGTCCGTCCGTCCACCCCACGGCAGAAGACCGCCGACACCCGCGCACCAGGTTTACACCGCTAAAATTCGCCGATCGTTCGACGTTGGAGCTTGCTGCTTGCTTGCATGGAGCCTCGGGCTCTTCAATATTTCACGATTAACGGACGACGGACAGTGGGGCCACCACTCCGCCTATATTGATTGATTTTCAATATTTATTGCCCCGGTGTACCCGGTGGAGGAGCTACGACAATTTGCCATGCATGCTTATCGATTACATGTATACACTGTTATAAAAATTAGATTTGTTAACATTGGTTAATTCGGGGCTCCCACACCTCCTAAAACTCATAATTCCTAAAATTTGGATTAAATCTTAAATACTCCAAAAATTCTTATAACATTTCCATAAATCTCCTAAAACTCCTAAAAATTATAGGCCAACCTGACTGCGTTTAATTACAGCAGTTGTGCTAAAAAAAAATTGTTGGTTCTAGTTTATTAAATTCTTTTTAAAATGATTTATCACAACCTAACTTTTTCTTAAAAAACAACAAAATCCATGTAGTAGCGCCTAGACTTTTACAAAATTGTCATTTTTAGACATTATTCGTTTGTTTTCGACAAAAATTTACAAACAAAAGGATTTTTAATTTACTTTTAAATGATAGCTAAAATAGTAAACAATCTAAAGAATGTTATGCTGTCTTATGCAAACTTCATATTTTTTCTATTATGAGGTTTTTGAGTATCAAGATCCATATTACAATTGTTGTTATAACGAAACAGTTAAAAACTTTTTTTTCCAAAATATCATTTGACTTAGGCCTAGTTTTTTAGCCAAATCTATCGACGCGTTTTTTTAACTAAAATTAAAAGTGGGGTGAAATTTCTACTTACTTCTAATTCGTTAGCCTACTCTATTTCTCCTAAAATTCTCCAAAAAACCTCCTAAATTCCTAAATAAAATTTGTAATTAAGCCGTGGGAGCCCTGTTAATTTTATTTTGTAAAATTTTAACTTAATTTTTTGTAGAAAACCAGGGTTTGTAAATATTTTAATTTTAAAAATATTTTTTCTACGACCACTATGTAAAAGTCACATTTCTTCTCACGTTGCTTAGAAAACGAATCGAAATTGCTTGATTTCATTAAAATTTGTCGATTGTTAGGCAATTGGCTTGTATAACCATGAGTGAAGAAGAAATCCAATGCACCCCACCAAAACAAGCGGCAGAGATAACGCCGGCAGAGATAACGCCGGCAGAGATAACGCCGGCAGAGATAACGCTGGCAGAGATAACGCCGTGCAAAACTTGTTGTTGCTATATAATCGAAATATGTATGTCTAAATATCATTTAGAACACAATTAATTGTGTTTGTATCATAAATTCTAATTTTTAGTACCTTTATTTAAATTTACAAATTAAATTAAGAAGTTTATTGATTTTAAGTATCTTATACCTTAAAAATTAAAAGAATAAAACTAAAGAAATTTTGACAACTGTCAAGCACATTTTTAGGTTATTTTGTTTTGTAGGTATTTGAAAATAATAAAAAATTAAAGGGTCGTAGAAAAAACATTGTATTTCTCTTGTGAAAAAAGCTTTTTTCAAGCTAGTGTTAATTTGTTTAAGACTAATTATCAAGAATAGTATATTCTGTAACAAGTTTGGAATACATGTATACCAAAGTGTTTTCCATAACAAAATACAAAAAGGTATTACTTAATTATTTTTTTAAATGCATACATAAAATAATTTAGTAATACCTTAAGGTATACAAGAATTCTTGTATTTTGTTATGGAAAACACTTTGGTAATTCTAGAATATCAATCAGTAAGTCATTTGGAACAAACAATGTTATATGCACTTTGGATTCTGGATTTTTTATTGTATTAAATGTTACCAAAATTGAAATAAAATTTAAATCGGAAAAATTTGGTTAGATACTTATCACTTTAAGTAAAATTGAGGTTAGGTATCTGTCACTTCCAGTAGAATTGAGGTTTGATCTGTCACTGACAGTTTATTTATATCATAACGTCATGCTGCGTAGTCAAATAGCATTTAATTTTTTTTGTTAAGAACAGTTAGAAAAAATGTATTTAGACAGACAGGATACCTTGGTTTCAACTGACCTTTTTGCGGTAGTTAAATAAGTATCCTCCAATGACGCAATTTCTTGTGAACAAGGGATTTTGGTATTTTTTGCTTATAAAAAAAATGCACAGTCTTAAAAATTGACTCTACAATTACTACATTATGAGTATAATATTTATTAAGGAATAGTTAAATTCGTCAATTCAAAATTCTCAGACATGCTGGGGACAAGTCATGGGAATGACAATTTCAGTTATTATTTTTATTATTATTATTAATGCAAAAATCCATATTTAGTCCTAATTTAAAATAATAATCGAGTGTATCAAATCAATGAACATGTGCGCAAAATGAAACTGAAAAAGATAAAAACAATTAAAGTTTCATTTTTGTAAATATGGACTTTATTGTATTTATACTAAATTATAAACATATACAGGGTATCCCGAAAATACTGTGAAATAATCTACAAGCGGTTTTTAGGGAAAAAATTAGTAATTATTAATTACACATCCCCTTTTATATTTTTCAATCTCGTCGTTTAGTATTCTTTTAAGTTAATAAAAAGTCAAGAAAATATGTGTAAAATTTTATAAAGCTTGTTTTAAATTAGTTTATATTTTTTTTAATTATGGCCTAAGCTGTAAAAAATTATTATTTACAACTTTGTACCAATACAAAAATCTTCTGTCAGATTAATCTAACCTCACTTTCTACTTTCAATATTTGTACGTTTTATGTATCGTTTAAAAAATAAAATTTTGCGTTATAAATAAAATGTTGTATGCCATTCGGCCAAGAAGTGTCTTTTTGTGGTTTGCTCTTAACTTTAATTTCAGCAAAAAAAACTCACTTGGTCAAATGACAAAAATTACTATTATTACGAATATAAATTCGACAATTTTCTAAGCTATTTCATGGTTTCAATATACATATCATTAAAAATAAAGTTTATAAGCTTTCAACTAATCTTATCGCAATAAAAATAATTAAAAATCAATTAGCGCATTTTCATTGTAATACATTATCTCCTATAGGTATTTGTTAATATGATAAACCATTTAAGTGGGTACACAACTATCTAATCTGTTAATTACCCACAAAATAACCCATCATGACCGACAAATTTATATTATGTAGTTAATATTGAAATTATGCGTTTTAAATAAAAAGTTTTTATGGAAGAATTTTCTTTTTCCGCGAAATTAACACCACCAGGTTAATAAATTTATTATTAACGATTAAAAATATTTGACCTGTTTAAAATTCCAAACACGGTTTTGTCATTTATGAGTTAATGAGTTTATTAAGTTATTAAATATTACCTGCAGGTACCATGGTTTTAATATACACGCATTATTTAACTTTCCTAAGAATTATAGGTATGTAATATACTGAGGTAGTTTTTAAAGACATATTTCATTGTCTATGACATATAATTAATTTGAAATCTGAAAAATTTAGAGTAAACTTTTTTAATAAAAAAAAATCTACCAATAAGACAAGTCGGGTACCGTCTATGTTATTCTTGATTACGATGAAATGCTAAAATCGTTTGTATCGTGTGCTAAAATGATCTGCAGATCATTTTAGCACACGCATGCTTGAGCTTTATTAACGTAATACCGAATTTTATTGCTATAGCATTATTATAATAAGACAAGAAATCGCATATTACCCTTGTTATTCTTACAGTAATATGCAAGAATGGTCTTTATTATTTTCACCCATTTGGTGCTAAACAATAAGAATGGTAGTCGGTTGCGCCACCCCCCAACTTAAAACCGTTCCTGCTCCACTAGTATAGACAATGTCTATTAGACATAATATTATCCTGGAAACAAACATGTGTCGTTACATATCACTTTTAGAAATCTGAAAGCATCGTTGACTATTGTTACTGATACAGTGGCGTAAAGTAATATGCCAATATAGGACCAACCTTGGATAAACATTGGCAATGATATATTAAATTATCATTTTAGCCAACATCGGCTAAATAAATCCAATATTGGCCCCAGATAAAATATTGGGCATAGACGCGCCCCATATAGGACCAATATTTTGTGTTACTGGTGTAGGGTTTATTTTTAAATAAATCAAAAGTATCTAATAATTTTTACTAGTGACAGTTTATGTACAAGTAGCAAAATTCAACTTTTTGTTTTTACTTTTACCCTTTAGTAGCGTATATTGTAGTGACATGCAATTAATTTACAATACAAATTTTAAAACTAATAGGCTAAGTTGACTATACTGTTTCTGTTATTGCTTTGTGTCAGATAACTTAGTAGATAACAACTTATCTTTCATACTATTTTTGGACTTTTACCTTATTCATAGCCTATAGAATAGAATAGAATTTCGTTTATTTTTATTGTAGTATTGTAGTATTTTTATGATAGCAGATAAAAATAGTTTTATCTTTTTGATCGTGTTCTGTTTTTTTGGTACCTAATTTTCTTATGAAAAACCAAATATAATTTCCCACCATTTGTTAATCTGAAAAGCTCTGAATCGGCTTCATGAACATCATTTCTTGGTGGAATCTTCCACAATGTCGTCACTATTGTTACTGAGATTAAAGAAAAAGTTTAAATGCACTAAATGGATTCTCAGGGATATATTTAGAGTAATAAAAGATATCTGACCAAAAATTAAATGAAAAAGAATAGAACAAATACCAATACTTAATAATTCTTCAGCCAATCTTCAAAGATTATTAAATTCAAAGATGGCTGTGGGTAACCAGTGTAACGTAAATTTAAAATAATTGCCGAAAATCCTTAGAACTCACAACAGCGGCAAAAGTGAGTCATCATTGAAACGCAGCAATCGAGTATGGTTACACAGGTCTTGTAGAAAACGGTTTAATCGTGCCGTTTCCTGGAAGGTCAGGGGCTTGTAAATCAATTTCGGCTTTCGACGTTGTTATGCCTGTTTAAAACCGTTTTTAAGACGCATCCGCAGCGCTTCCAAAACGACATAAACAGTGCGAGCAGGCCATTGTTGTTGTTATAAAGGGATAAATAAGTGGATGGCCAGCAAATTTCAAGACGGACCAAGGTCATTTGGAATTTTTGGAAAAAACACATTTTATGGCGAAGCAATGATTTTAGAAAGGGTTATCGTTGTTTCCACGCGATTCGTAAAATTTACAACCCTTGAAAAAGCATGATTTTTGATTCGATAATAGTCACGATTATGATTCGTACACAATAAAAAAATGTTTGTTAATTTTAACCAAATATCAACCAGATTTTATGTTAATCCAAGTCTACACCGAGAGAAATAGTCTGGGTATAGTTAAAAAATGATTTGTTTTAATATATTTGGTAAAATATAATAAATAATTCTTCTATATACCAAATCAGCACTTCTTAGTAACTATATTCAGAATTACTTAAGTTTATTTTGAAAAAATGATTTGGTTCACTGTATTTGGTTATAAAAAACAAATATAGTTTAATAATAACAAACCATTTTCAAATAGAGTTTGTATGAATAAATCGAGTTGTTGCTTGCTTATAAAAAACAAATGCAGGATAAAACACGTTGATTATTCGCCGTAGATGCTTTAGTTCGGCCATTGTGTTAGTTTGTGCAAAGGGAGTGGACGCGTCCGGACGTGCTGTATAGTTTATACCTAAATTAGGTAAATATGGATACATTTTTGATTGAAAATAATTTAAGAGAGTTAAGTTTTTGTTTGCAAACATGTTTTTTAAGGAAAATGTTTTTTATTTTTTATTAAAATAAAATGTATTGTTATCAATGGCCGAGTGTTATTTAATATAGAAAACCCTAATTTTTATAAAAACGCTATATTATAAAAATACATGTTTTGTATTAATAATACAGGGGTTTCAGACTTGTGGTGCCAAAAGCTCGGAGGAGATTCCTCTCATCAAAATATGAAAAAAAAATTCCTATGAACAAGTGTCCGAAAATGCTTCGTTACCAAGATACAGGGTGTTTTATTTAAAAAAAAGTTTAAATTTGATACTTTTTTGTTACAAAAATAATCATAATAATGTATAAAAAAGTGTTTTTAAGCTATAAATAAAAAACTCAATTAAAAAAAAACAAACACCCTGTATCTCGGAAACGAATCATTTTCGGACACATGTTCATAAAAACTTTTTTTCATACTTGAGAGGAATCTCCCCTGAGCTTTTGGCACCACAAGTCTAAAATACCCTGTATATTACTTATTTTTTAAAACAAAACGATTTGTTAACAAAAAAAGATCATTTGTTTTTTATAAATAAATATATTTTTTTTAAATAAAAATTTGATTCTTATAAATAAATAACTTATTTATTACCACTAATTGGTTTGGTTTTAATAACCAAAAACAAATTATTAAGTAAATATGACCAAATGTCTTGAAGCTAATCATTTGTTTTTAATAACGTAGCCGTTTGTAAGTCAAATACTGAATAAAGCATTTGGTTATAAAAATGCAGATTTGGTAATAAAAACCATTTTTTTCTCTCAGTGTACAACCAACTGTAATATGTTAACTAATTTAATAAGTAGTTTGTAATAATCATTATAACAAACATTTTGTAGATTTATTAACAAAATCCTCACAATAATTCTTGTAATTTTTAAAAAAGACTTTATTTTTACAAACCTTTTTGTAGACCCAGTAACAAAAGTATTTGTTGGAAATTTGGAACTTAGCAACAAGTGTTTTAAATTAAAACAAAGTGGTAATAAAAAAAGGATAATGTAAGAAAAGGATATCATTCGCGCGCCGTACAACTTTAAATCAATAAGGCCATGAGTTTGAACATATTAAAGCAACTCAATTTAAAATGAAGAGTAAATAGACGTTTGCGAGAGTTATTGTACTTAATAAAGTGGTAAATAAACGCTGTTTTAAGTCTTGTAAGATTTAAAATGTTCTACACTGTCCACCATGATGGACATTTTCAATAGCCAAAGAAAATATCATATTATTGGAAAATATGTGCCTCACATTCCCTCAAATAATTGAAGAATGGTGTGTCCAAACATGCAATTTAATAAAGGAAAATAATTAGATGTCTATAAATGCAAAATAAAAATTTACGATATTTACTAAATAATAAAAAAAAATACATTAAATTGCAATTTAATGTTTTTTTATTATTTATCATGATGGAAAGTGCCACCCGTTGTTGAATTTTTTACCAGCATAGATTGCATATGAATATTTTTTATAATCTGCTTTAAGAAGAAAAATTATCACAATAACCTTTTTATATAAACTGCTGTATTTATTTTTAATAGTACATCAATTTTCTGTGATATTAATTGTTCTTTTTAATAACCTGCCTATCCTAGTGTTTCTGTAAATATCTGTATTGTAAACCTTTTAATTATTTTTATATATATACAATTCTATATATTTTATTATATTTTCTATTAATGTCATTATTATATTTTGTACAATCGTATTTGTTACATTTTATGTTTACATTGTTACTGTTATTTAAAAGTCTTTTTATGGTGTACACCATAGTTATGTGGTGTACACTGTTGGGCAATAAATACATATTATTATTATTATACACTGAGAAAAAAATGGGACAAATAAACTGTGTAGCTAATACTTTTATTAATAGTGAATATATTGTTTATTACCTCTAAATAGTCGAAATAATATAAATATACTTTAGTAAAACTTTATTTGTCGGGAATAAAAATATATTTAGGATAAATAAACTGTACCCTTGTCCCATATTTAAATATTTTTTTATTTGGGAGCAATAAACTTTTTTCTCAGTGTACATAATCTATTATATCGCGTTATGTTTAAAATATTACCACTCTGCCATTAACTATTTCACACAAAATAAAACCCTTTTAGGATTAATTATATTGATTCTTAAGGTAATTTAGTCTGCTGCAAGTATTATAGTTAAAATTTAATCCTGAAGACACGTTTAGGATGGGCCCTTTTTGGCTAGAAGCTACTTTATGATGGTCCTAAGGCTGTCTTGAAGATCAAGAAATGTTTTATATAAAATAGGTACAGTAAAAATAAATTAAACTTAAAAAAATGTATTAAAAACAAAAAATTAAGGGAACAAATTTACACAAATAGGTATAAATATTTATGATGTTAATGCACTAATTGTTAAGTAAATATATTAAACAAAAATAATTTTACTTCCCATGACTCATCGTTTTTTTATGTTTTTTTTTTTTTAATTTATTGATCTTGGAATACAATTCTCCAGATTTTACTTAAAACAGGTGCTCTGCGACTGAAAGGTGAAACATACTTGTAGTTTTTCCAAAACGTTTTTATAAACCTTCTTGATGACTTGCCCTACCATTTAAGATGCTGTTTACAGGAACTTTATCTTTTATTTTTACGTGTACAATCACCCCTAAACTTATATTAACGTTATTTCCGGACACCCTGTATATGATGCATACGATTTATGAAAATGGCAAATTTCAATAACTTCCAAACAAACTCGACAATATTGAAAAATAAGTCTCTATACTGCAGCGACTATAGTCCCAAAGACATTTCTTTGATGTTTATTGATAGAAATATTGACCGTCCCAGCGTCCCCAAAGGATCAAAAATGCATTTGTCCATTCAAATAAGTTTATTTCTTGATAACTAGGATCTCAAAAGTTTTATAATATATTTTTAACACAAGTTTAATATCAAGATATTTTTTCTATTTAAAGAATTAAACTTATGTTATATGCAATATCAGATAGAAAATAAATTATTTACCAATTTTCTACAAACATTTATCATTTCCTTAAAAATAATAATAAAAGATAAGAGGGCTTTGGAACTATACCAAACAGTGTCCCCCAGTATGGTGCAGGTCAAACAAGAATGACGCAAGAATAAATTTTCATATTTAGATAGTGGAGTAAAAAACAAGTGAAAAACGGTTGAAGAATCGGCGACAATTTTATTTTAATTAAAATTTATATTGCGATATATAAGGCCTGTCAGAGCAAAGTCAACGATCTCCCGTCAGACTAAAACTGAGTAAATTGAGATAATTGATTTTGGTATTTTAAATTCTAGATTTGTAATTTTTTTTATTATATTGAAATATTGTTGTTGTTAGCCAACTAAAAGGTTTCCAGGATGCATAGTATAGGTGAAATCTATAATTATAAATTGGAGATTGCTGACTTTGATATGAATTGCTGGAGATTGCTCATTTTGTTGTAAACGTTTAAGGAGATTTAGAAAAATAAACAAAAAAATAATTGTATTTTTCTTCCTTTAATGGTTATAAAATTTAACTATACAATCAATGTGGGAAAATTCTGAACTGGACCTCATAAATCTGGAGTTTCTTCTAAATCTGCGACCAGGTTGCCTCGTGCAAAAATTTTTTTATAGTACAACAACTCATCATCTCCTTCCCACTTTGCCCCGTAATGTTTTACTTGCAATGTTTTGACATTATCAGCCTTTTCTTGCTTTACCTTTTCGTTTTATTATGGTATAATAGCACAAAATATACAAGATAACTTTTTTATAATTCTTAAAACAATAAAACTTAGATTTACCTATTTTAAATAAATTTTTTAAGTGAAATTCAGGATAAAAGTCGACTTTTATTTGTGATAAACTGACTCTGGTACTATATTAGTACCTATAGGTATAATACCTATACTTATTTTAAATACTGTAGGATAAATAAAAAACAAACAAACAAACAAAAAGTGAAGAAATTCAGAATAAAAGTCGACTTTTATTTGTGATAAACTGACTCTGGACTATATGAATTATGTCGCAAAACATAAAATGCTCGAGGAATTTAAATTCCGACATAAATAAAAACGTTAAATAGGTCGGCAAAGCGAGCGGCGAGCAAAGAAGAAAAGCTGAATGAAATCATAAAAATTCATGAACATTAACTTATGAATGGCGAAGTAGGGAAAATATGCGAAAAACATCTGAAACTGTATTCGACGTAAATAAAATGTTGCAACAGGTTGTTCTTGTAAACATATAAAGCTTTTTGCCTGCCCCATTAAAATGCATGTTACGAGTATAATCAATTTAAACGCCAGCACCTATTAATTAAATTTACTCCGTTTCTATTTGAAAAGCATTTTTATACTTTTTTACTTTTTATATTATCCTTTGTGCACTTTTTTTTATTTTATGAAAGGAAGTATTGCTTTTCTGTAAACTCACATACCATGTCTATGGTTAACTCTAACCTTCTTTTCTAGTAATTTTATTTATTTATCTTTATTTGATAAATTATCTTCTCTGGTACACTATCAAAATCCTACCAATTTAACCCAACTTTTAATATAAGGCTAAAGATTTTTTTTTTTAATTTCAACCAAATATTAACCAGATTTTTTGTTAATCCAGGTTCACATAACTTTATGTTAAGTTTACAACTTACTGCAATCCGTTAACTAATTGAATAAGTAGTTTGTAATTATAACAAACATTTTCTATATTTTATAACAAAATCCTATATCAATAATTCAACTATAATTCTTGTAATTGTAATTTTTATAAGAAATGTTGCTTTAATATTGTTATTATTTATGATAAATATTATATGATTTATTTCCTAAACAAAAAAATTAACACATACCTACATAAATGAAAACAAAAATAACATACACACCATTCTGAAATCATCAAATTATAAAGAAATTGGTAAAATATAATTGTGACAACATTTACTGATGTATTTCGTAACTTTAACCCACTTCACTGTATCCCCTAATTTCAGTTTGAAAACCAGTGATGGCATCTTTTTTCGCACTCGTTAAATAAATATAAGGAATCCAAATTACATAACTGTAACCTTTGAAATTAACAAAATGCTTACAAAATTGCCTATTACCTTTACAAAACTTGCGGTAAATTATTATCCTTGGTTAAAATAATTACAAACCCTGGTTTTCTACAAAAAAATACATTTTACAAAATATAATTAAAGTACAAACTCAAATTAGATTTTTTTAACAATGTAGGAGTAAAAATAGTTTTATAAGGCTAATAGTAATAATTTTTTATATGCAGACACTTCTCAAAGATGTGACAAAAATACCATTGCTGTTAACAAAGTAACCTGTGAGGTTTTATTAGAAATTGTATGATTGCAAATAGAACATTGAGATTAACAATTACATTTTTCTGGTGTTTGGGATAGTTCGAAAACCAATTGTTCCTATTTTAATCTTTAAACTCATTTAAAATAAAAAATTATCTGACTGAAAAAGAAATTGACCAATACAATTAAAAGCAGGTGTGTCGGTGAGTGGACGCTATTTGAAGATTTCCAACATGTGCAATAGATAATAGTAAGGAGTGTAATATTTGTCAACTTGACAACGTCGCATTATTACCTACTTGATATTTTGTTGGGTCCTCTACATAGAGAAAGTAAAAGAGAGTAGTCAAATGCATTGTTGCAATAAGTGTTTAGAGCGCTGCCAAACATAACTGAGTAAACTAATGGCAACAGAACCATAGAGATATATCTATATATTTGTATTAGGTATACCTCATAGATAAAAGACCTTCAACTTATGGCATGGCAAATAATGCAAATCGAAAAGCTTCAGTTAACAAATTAGGTAATTCTAAAAATCTAAATTTACATATAAACAACAAATTAAAAATATCTCCATTAATAACATAAAAAATAATAAGAAATTATGTGGTAAAACGATTAAATTGAGTAGGGTTTTTACCCTTTTAAATAACTTATTTTAATTGACTTATGTTACGATTAATATATTAAGGTTTGATTTTCTACCCCTTGATGAATTTAAATTAAAATTATGAGACGTTTAAAATTTCACCCTCTGTATTAATAAATTAATCTATTAATATTAATTTTTCGAGTATTTTCTTAATTTATTTTGGTTTAAAGTCACTCCGGATATGTCATTAATTTCAGCGGTAAATGATAATTTTCATTTTAAAATTATAATTTGAGCTTGCGAGCGAGTGTTTAATTAAATGAGTGTCTAGAAAAATTTATAAACGCCTGCCGGCGAAATTAAAAGGTAAAATGTTTTTTTTGTATTCAGATAATAAAATAATTTTTACATTTAATATTATTTTACAAGAAGGGCACTTTATTTATGACATAAAGCCTCACACGGTGCTGTTCTGAGAGGTGATTTTTGGACTTTCTGTGAAACCTAATTTTTTTTATATTCTTGTTAATTAGGTCATAAGTTATGACTCATAACTAAAATTTTAAGAGCAAAATAAAAAAAATTTGACGGTTAATTTTGTTTTAATTGGATGTTTATTAAAAATATGTATGCACACTTTCAATTCTTCAATTAAAACTTGCGATTTTATTTATATATTATCATAACTTTTTAAATCAGATTAAAGATTAGTTAATTTCCTTAAAAAGGTCTATACATTTTTTATATCTTTTACTGTTTTGTTGTAATACACGTTTAAAGTTTTAATTTAAGGTTAAATGTATAGTATACATTTATTAAACAATAATTCTAAGGGTGCCACATTTTATTTAGGGCCGATTTATTCATTTTTGATTTATTTGACGAATAATTTCTTTGGATACTAGATATTGCCAAGATATAAAAGTTAACGGCCCGATAAACTTTACTAAAGATGAATAAACCGGTCCTTAGTTAAATTTCATGAATTTCTTCGTAACTTTTACTACAATTTTTCATTTTTGTTTATAAAAAACACTTTAAAAAACTAAACAAAAATTATAGAATACGTATACTGAAAATGACAATTAAAACGTGAAATAAATTTTTAATAGATCTAAGTTTCCTGGCAACCTTTAAGGATATATAAATTAAGGGAACATAAATGTATACGTCAAAGGTTAGATTAAAAGTTTGAACGTTTATTGCAACAAAACAGTAAAATATATAAAAAAAATTGTAAAAACCTTTTTTTTAGTTATGCAAATATTAAACATTTAAATTAAATCGCTAGTTTTAATTGGATAATTGAAAGAGTGCATAATATTTTTAATAAACAGCCAATTAAAACAATTCAAACCGTCAAATTTTTTTTATTTTGCTCTTAAAATTTTAGTTATGACCTAATTAACAAGAATATAAAAAAAAATAGGTTTCATAGAAAGTCCAAAAATCACCTCTCAGAACAGCACCGTGCTCAACTTGTTAATGTCAATAATGGCCGTTTTAAAAGGGGGTGGGTAAACATTTTTTTAAAAGTAATCTTGTGCGTTTAAATTTTGAACTGTTTAACATTTTTGTGGGTAAAAATGTAGCGGATTTTAAAGGAAAATACTCATTTGACTAACTTTGAGACAGCCGTGACTACTTTAAGGGTAATTTTATCAAGACCTACAGATAACATTTCGGAATATTTTGAATACAAACCATATTAATTTGACGAGAAACGGAAGCAAAGCTCATTATTGACAGCAGTGTGATACAACTATTGCAAAAGCTCCCACAAATGGTCAGTGAGTCATACCGACTAACAAATGTTAAGTTCAGCAAGAGCAATTAGTTGGTATGTATGTATAACCCCACCATTTTGGGTTGGAAACAAAGATAATGCACTGAAAAACATTAAACAACTTTTATTAAATCATTGAAAGACATTTCTGGGGCAAAATATGACGGACACCAAGTGAAGAGCTACATAGGAGTCCTAACTTGACTTATTCTGACTTTTCTCTTTGGGGATACTTGAAGAGTTTTTAACAACAAACCAGTCTCGATAGTGCAATTAAAAGAAACTATTTAGAAATAGCTGCAATTATAATTTGCGAATTTAAAAAAAATTAGGCGGGTCCAGCTTTGAAGAGAATTTGCAACGAGATCGCGAGAATGTTATTAGTAATAAAATATTATATTTATAGTTTTTGTTCAAAACCGCTTTTAGGCAATATTACTTAATTTAAGTAAATATTTTGTTAAATTAACCTTAAAAATTTACTTTGAAGTTTTATTTATGTTATTTTTACCTATTTTAATAACCCTTAAGTTTCAAAAGTTTTGAATCAAAACTTTAAAGTATTATGAGGGACGTAACTTTTACGAAAGAAAATTGGTGTGTATTTCACCTAAAGGAAAATTTAACGGTAATTTTAACGTCAGAATTTTTACTAATATTATATATTATATAATATATAATATTTTTTCATAAATATTTTTCTAAAATATAATAAGGAAAGTTTTATTAATTAAAAAATGATTAAAACTAAATGAATTTTTACCCAAGCAATAATTTTTCTTAAAACCGTATAGCATATAACATGAAAAAAACTGTTTTTTTTTTTGTTTTTTTTCTTCAAATCCGCTACAATAAAGCATATTCTGTCAATCTTAAAAACATGGAGTAATTTTTCAAAATGAAATTTTGAGTAGGTAAAATGTAAATTAATAATAAAGTGAAATGTAGAATATATTACATTTTTTATTATTGAAAATTTTGACTAAAAAATCAGATTTCTTCACTAATAGAAAAAATTAAAGGATAAAAAAAAGCTAAACGTGCAACGCTCAATCCTAACGAATACCGTAATAAAATAAATCGAAATTTTTTTGGCTTTCTTTTTTGGTCCACGGAATGTTCTGACTTAACCACCAATGAATAAATGTTCTACAAGAATTTGCTATTGTTTTTTTGACTGGAAGCATAAAAAATTAGGCAAATGGGACTAATCTTGAAAAAAAATCATTTGAAAAAAAACAAAAAAAACGGACCGTTTTTTTCAAGTCGCATCTCTATCTATACCGTTATAAAACCGTTTTGGTTATTGGCCCAATATTCATAATAATATTGGGCCAATATATCTTTCGTAAGATTTTTTTTAGCATGGTCCAATATTGAAACCCAACATTGGCCCGAATTTGTTTGACATTATATTCTAGGAAAGTTGAGGGAGAAATTGAAAGAAAAAAAGATATCCACCTAGTGCTTACTACGTAGTAGGATTTCTAAAAGTGATATGTCACGATCGTGTCGACAAACGTTTGTTTTCAGAAAATGTTTATGATAGCACTAGAATAATTCATTCGTATTTGGGACATCATGAAGCGTCACAAGTATCCAAGGGAAAATTCTGTCAATTTATCGAGGTTACTAAAGTCGTGGTCAAATTTGTATCAATGCGATATAATGACGTCAGCATTACCAACTTTGAATTGTAAAGTTACTGCCTTTAAATTTGCTTTTTTAAGGCGTAATTTTATTACATATTATGTTGCACAGAGAGAAAAATTTTGCCAAAATAACTATCCAAAGTATTGTTAAATGACGTATCGTGAATTTAGTCAACTGTTTTATTAAACTGAGGATCTGTATAGCTAATTTAGCCATACAAATCCTCAGTTTAATAAAACAGTTGACTAAATTCACGATACGTCATTTAACAATACTTTGGATAGTTATTTTAGCAAAATTTTTCTCTCCGTGTGGTATTGAAATGATCTTGAAACTTACAAATGCCAATATTTAATTGATGTTTTTCAAATAGTTCTTTCATAATCTAAATTAAATTGTGTCTCAACTAATCTATGCAAGTTAAAGTAATGAAATAACAATCTTATTTATTCTCATTTTCTGAAAAAAGGATAATGTTAATAAGCCTCGGCACATGACCATTCCAGTATTATTTAGTCAGCAAGCGAGGGGTCTTGACTGGGAAGCGTTTCGAGGTACAGTCCCTTCAAAAGCGCGAAATTTCTTGGAATTAGTCATAGACCGGGAGACCGTTACCGAAATGCCTGTCCCGCCCGTCGCCTTGCCTGCAATGGTGCCGATTTAACCGGCCGATTGGTAAATTCAAAGCACTGCATTTTGTTTTGTTGAAAAACGACACCGATTTATCCTCTCTGATTGACGTTTTTATTCTCATTCTTCGCTGGTTTATTTTGACTCAGGTATTGAAGACCGTCTTTAAATTTGTTTCATTTTGACAAATTTATTTGTAAAGAAGAATATATGCGGTTTTATTTTTACATATATCTTCTGATCTGATCTAGGTTAAACTTTTTACTCAGTTCCTGTATGAAAATAAAGCTGATAATCAGCTGCTAATTGAGTAAAATTATTGAAATTTGAAGCAGAAAAATGGATTCTAGATCAGATTACAACTCTAATGTTGACTGTTATAATCAAGATTATTGATGTAATGATGTATAATTATGTACGTATGTAAGTGAATAAAACTTAATCCTGAAGAGGCCTTATAAATTAAAAGTTCTACTTAATTTTAACCAAATATTAACCAGATTTTATTTTAATCCAGGTCCACATAACTTTATGTTAAGTTTACAACCAACTGTAATCTGTTAACTAATTGAATAAGTAGTTTGTAATTATAACAACATTTCGTATATTTAATTAAAAAATCCTACATCAATAATTCAACCATAATTCTTGTAATTTTAAAAAAGGACCTTATTTTTACAAACCTTTTTGTAGATCCAGTAACAAAAGCATTTGTTGGAAATTGGGAACTTCAATGAAAATTTTGATAACAAATGTTGATTTATTAACCAATTTACTAAACATAAATAATAACACATAACTACATAAATGAACACAAAAAAACATACACACAATTAAATAAGACACCATTCTGAAATCATGAAATTATAAAGAAATTTGGTGCAATATAATTATCAGTACTAATACAAATCTTTTGTAACTTTAACCCACTTCACTGTATGCCCTAATTTTAGTTTGAAAACCAGATGGCATCTTTTTTTCTCGTTAAATAGATATAAAGAATCTGAATAACAATAATAACAGATTTATGGTAATATATTATAAACACTGGACAGTTGTTACGAACACGTTAAGAATTAGAATAAAGTAAGCAGAAACATAAGTTGCAGACTCTAAAGTTAGTTGAACTTGTTGATGCGTATTGTCAGTGGGAAATGTTTTGATTGACTGCCTGAAATCACGTGTACTTTTTTAACGAAATAATTTGTTAAACTGTAACCTTTGAAATTAACAGAATGCTTACAAAACTTTCGGTAAAATATTTTCCTTTGTTAAAATAATTACAAACCCTGGTTTTCTACAAAACATTATGTTAAAATTTTACAAAATAACATTGTAAATATCTCAAAACTTGGATTAATAAATAACTTGATGTTTTTTGTATTAGCAACAAAATTCTAAAGGTTGATGTTGATCAATAAATTGGTAGTTTCTTATTATTCTAATACATACATAATAAATATCTTTATTTAATCTGGACAATTATCCCTTATTTAAAATGTTGTACATCATCATGAGAAAAAAGGGATTTAAGAGATTGTAATGTGGATTAAAGGGATGTTGGTGTTATAAACATGTGAAAAGTAATCAATTAAAATGCTGATAAGCATACTTGAAAATGATATGTGTATTAAATTAACCAATGTTTTTTATTATATTTCAGCAGAAATTTTTGTAATAATTATTGTGATTATACATATAATGTTTTAAATGTAATTGTAAAAAAGTTTTTTTTAATATTTTAAGATTTTTGTTATATTTTTCTTATTTTTACCAGATTAATGAGGTTTTTGTATTTTTGTAATTTATGCATAATTTGAGATAATTTAAAAAAATTATTGATTGTTAATTGTTTTTTACCAATTTTTTCCACCAATTGAAACCTATATTAGACCTATACAATACTAACCCAGTTATTAAAAACGACATCATAAGCACATTAGAAATATGTTTTAAAACAAAATTAATATACACGAGTCATAATGGCCTAATCATGGGTAATCCTCTAGACCCATTATTTGCGAATATGTTTGTGAACCAAGTAGAGATAATTATACACAAACATACATATATTGAACATGTCCTATATTGGTACCAATATGTAGACGACATCCTAGCTTGTTGCAAAACGACAACTAAATATTTTCTTGAATTTTATAAATAACATACACGCTAGCATTAAATTAACAATGGAAGAACAAATAAATAACTCTATTAATTATTTAGATCTATCAATCCAAAAAAAGAATAGGCACGACACATTCAAAATTGTTCACAAACCCAGATACACAGTTATAGTTATACATAAAAGTTTTTCACACCCCTTTTCACACAAAATAGCCTCATTTAACTATATGGCCCATAGATTGTTAAACGTTCCATTATCAGAAATAGATTATAATTACGTATTAAATTTAATTAAACAAATAGCAGTTAACAACGGCTATGATGCACAATTAATTAACAAAATATTAAATCACAAAAAAACAAAAATAGCTATTAATAACATTTTTCCAATAACCAAGAATCCCATAATAGTAGAGGATCCCAAGTAAGGTCGACCTTCACCCATCTGCTTACCAGATGAAAATTATATTTTATCAAATAAAATATGTTTCTGAACATAAACCAATAGGGTTGCCATAAAAAATATGATCAAGGCTATCTATAATAAATAAAAAACTAAAAAAAAATAATTAATTTTTTAAATTTCACCGACTTGCTTGCCAAATGAACGAAATTCCAATGGAAAGCATAAAACATACAGAATATGTAACAGCTAGGTTGCCTACCTTTTTCTGGTCCCTATTACCTGGTTGCTTTGTACAGGGTGATCCCCTATAAAGTCGCCCCCCTTTAACTTTTTTATTTTAAGTGTCCCAAAAAATTTAAAAGTTTGGTTATGTAGGTACTAAAAAATACTTTTTTTCTACGTATAAAGAAAATTGGAAAATTGATCAGTATACAGGGAAAAACAAAAAGTTTATTTTTTTTCAATGGATCAGATTAGGTATATATGAATTTATTTTTCGATTCCTTGTAAAATTCTGAGCATAATTTATATAACAAACCATATACCTAAATTCAACCGTTTCTGAAATATTCGCATTCGAAATGTCATCATTAAATGTTTTTTTAAACTGTTAGAAATCAAGAAGCCTCAGTATACCAAAATTTTTATTGAAAATAAATTACTATAGTGAAATTATGTCAATAAGTGTTGTTAAATAAGTAAAAATGGCGTACTCAGACAGAGAAAGACAAACTATTTCAACTTATTATCTTAAAAATAATTTAAATATTTCAGAAACGGTTGAATTTAGGTATATGGTATGATATATGAAATATGCTTAGAATTTTACAAGGAATCGAAAAATAAATTCATATATAGGGTGATCCATTGAAAAAAATAAACTTTTTGTTTTCCCTGTATACTGATCAATTTTCCAATTTTCTTTATACGTAGAAAAAAAGTAATTTTTAGTTCCTACATAACCACACTTTTAAATTTTTTGGGACACATAAAATAAAAAAGTTAAAGGGGGGCGACATTACAGGGGATCACCCTGTACAAAGCAACCAGGTAATAGGGACCAGAAAAAGGTAGGCAACCTAGCTGTTACATATTCTGTATGTTTTATGCTTTCCATTGGAATTTCGTTCATTTGGCAAGCAAGTCGGTGAAATTTAAAAAATTAATTATTTTTTTTTAATTTTTTATTTATTATAGCTAGCCTTGATCATATTTTTTATGGCAACCCTATTGGTTTATGCTCAGAAACATATTTTATTTGATAAAATATAATTTTCATCTGGTAAGCAGATGGGTGAAGGTCGACCTTACTTGGGATCTTAGACTATAAATATATTTATGTATACATATAACAGTTGTACATATATGTACATATCTGTATAACATAGATATTATCTATATAAGTTATATAGATAAGTTGGCTGGTTTGGTTGTCTTTGTTGCTTTTGATGAACTTACTAAGGTTGTTATATAATATAACAACCTTAGTAAGTTTATCAAAAGCAACAAAGACAACCAAACCAGCCAACTTGCAGAGACTGTCAGAAAACATATATAGGCCAAACTGGACGAAACTTTAATACACGAATTAAAGAACACAAGACATCCTATAGGATGTCTTGTATATATGTATAAACCTTAAAAAGGACTTTTATATATATGCTTACCATTTAATTAATACAAGAGAACCACAAATTTGACGATAACTTTAGAATCTTACATGTAGCGAATAAAGGCACCAAACTAAATATTCTGGAGTCTTTGGCAGGGCCGGATTAAGGGGGGGCTAAGGGGGCTGCACATCCTAGGGGCCTTCAAAACTAGTTATACTAATCCTACATACAATTTTGTTATTTTGTACTAATTCTGTATGATTATGCAAGTTGCATACTGAATATTTGATTTAAATCAAGGGTTTTTTTTTATATTAATTAATGATTTAAATCAGTTTTAAAAAAGTTTCTAGATCTAAAACTAAAGTACAATAATATCTTGACACTATTTAAATAAATTCATATATGAATTTTAAGTATTGAATATAATAACAACTGCTTATTTTGTTTTGTATAAAATAATAAAGGAATAAACAAAAAAATATGACAGTTGCGGACGGTGGTTTATTTGTTAATAAGGTATTGCCAATATTATAGTCAAGTTATTTTGAGAATTTTTTTAACAGTAGGTACAGGGTGATCCCCTATAATGTCGCCCCCCTTTAACTTTTTTATTTTAAGGGTCCCAAAAAATTTAAAATTGTGGTTATGTAGGAACTAAAAAATACTTTTTTTCTACGTATAAAGAAAATTGGAAAATTGATCAGTATACAGGGAAAAACAAAAAGTTTATTTTTTTTCAATGGATCACCCTATATTTGAATTTATTTTTCGATTCCTTGTAAAATTCTGAGCATAATTTATATACAAACCATATACCTAAACTCAACCGTTTCTGAAATATTTGCATTCGAAATGTCATCATAAAATGTTTTTTTAAACTGTTAAAAATCAAGAAGCCTCAGTATACCAAAATTTTTATTGAAACTAAATTACTATAGTGACATTATGTCAATAAGTGTTGTTAAATAAGTAAAAATGGCGTACTCAGACAGAAAGACAAACTATTTCAACTTATTATCTTAAAAATAATTTAAATATTTCAGAAACGGTTGAATTTAGGTATATGGTATGATATATGAAATATGCTTAGAATTTTACAAGGAATCGAAAAATTCAAATATAGGGTGATCCATTGAAAAAAAAATTAACTTTTTTTTTCCCTGTATACTGATCAATTTTCCAATTTTCTTTAAACGTAGAAAAAAAGTATTTTTTAGTTTCTACATAACCACACTTTTAATTTTTTTGGGACACTTAAAATAAAAAAGTTAAAGGGGGCGACATTATAGGGAATCACCCTGTACAATTAATAAAAAAAAACTTTTAATTTAAAATAAATAAAAAAAAAATTTGATTTTTTTTTAAATCGTCAATTTTTGTTTTTTTAAATCATGATTTGTTGGAACACTGGTTTTATTTATAAAATTTTGTTTAATAAAAAGAAAAACGTTTAAAGATAGCTAATGTTGTAATTTTGAAACCGATTTGGTAAATAATATAGAAGATTCTGCGCAGTTCAAGGCGAGAAACATAAAATTGTAAAAAAGGTGAGTGATAAATTTTAAAGCACGATATTTTTGGTATAGGGTTAATTTTAGCAAGTTATAAGGGTTTAGGGGTTCATTTTCGCCGCTAAAAACATTCTTACTTCCAAGAAAATAAGGGCCTCAAAACTTTAAATAGCCCCGGGCCTCCAAGTTGCTTAATCCGGCCCTGGTCTTTGGACATTAATAAACTAAAAAAAAATTGGATATTGTTCTTAATGACCAATTTGAAACCAACTAAAAGTGCTAAAAATATTATTTATTAATATTTTAAAATTATATTCCATAGTTTTTCCAAAATTCGTTATTATTGGAGCCACAAATTATTTATTTCCCACTTTTAAAACGCCCATTATCGTACATGTTTCCATGATACTAAGTGATCTTTTAAATACACATTGTCAAGCTGTGGCTTTATGGCGTTTTAGTTACGGGCTGAAGTTAGCTTTAAGTTATTTGACAGGTGTCAAATGTCATATAATCGGTAATAAAGTGCCTTTGTGAAATAATACTAAATGTGAAAATTATTTTATTATCTCAATTCAAAAAGTTTCTTGACGCCAATATTTGAAAAGATTAAATGAACGTTTTTACTGACCTTTTGATTTTGCCGTAGTAAACTAGATTTAACTGAGAAATCATTAAAAATTTTGCGTGCAGTGACCATAAAACATTCTCTTCAATTTAACTGTGAAAAACTGTTTCTATATCATCTATTTCATATTTGAAAAGATTAAATGAACGTTTTTACTGACCTTTTGATTTTGCCGTAGTAAACTAGATTTAACTGAGAAATCATTAAAAATTTTGCGTGCAGTGACCATAAAACATTCTCTTCAATTTAACTGTGAAAAACTGTTTCTATATCATCTATTTTAAAGGGATAAATTTTGATTTACAGTGTAAATTTTATACAGAATAAATTGACATTTTAACGCAGGTAAACTTCCAAGTTGGAAATTCTAACGCGAATTCCAATAAATACAAGTGTCATTTTTTGTACCTTTAACATTTTCCCTGTAAGAATTTTTAATACCTACTTGTATAATATTTTGCAATTATAATTACTGTAGTAATAAAAAAATCAAGGGATAAAATATTTTCTTAACAATCATATTTTGATAATATTTAAATATTTTAAAGTAGGTACCTATTAATAATTATTAAATTTAATTAAAATTAACAACGGGCAATGTTAATGGTGGCAATTACGTCAAAAATGTTTATTGGGATAATTACTTTATTTTCGTGTAAATGTCGCTTTATACAAATATTTAATTTAAATCATGCAACTCGTTTATAAACTTTTCTAGACACTTATTAAATTAAGCACTTGCTCGTGCCTAAATTAAGTTACTGACTAAAATGGTGTTTATCAAACTTGATACATAATATATTACTATATTACTATTATTTAATCTGGACAATTATCCCTCATTTAAAAAGTTGCAGGTCATCCATGACATGACAAAAAAGGGATTTAAGAGATTGTAAGATGGATAAAAGGGATTTTGGTGTTATATAAATTATCCAATGTTTTATATCATATTTCAGCAGTAATTTTTGTAATAATTATTCTGAGTAGGTATACATATTTGGTGGATATTTATAACACATAAATACTTTATTGTTTTTTAATATAATTGTAAAATATGTTATTTTTAATATTTTAAGTATTTTGTTGTATTTTTCTTATTTTCACCAAATTCATCAGGTTTTTGAACTTTTTCGTATTTCATGCACAATTTCTCAGATTGAGCTAATTTAAAAAAAAATTATAATTGAATTTCCGCCTTCTTTTTCTTGCTAAATGTTCGTTAGAAAAGTAGGCATTGTCCGAAAAGCTTATCTGTTGAAAGCCATATTCGAAAATGGGAAAGGCGGCTCCCCACTGTGCGTGCAATCAGGTCTTCGTGTCCCCAGCCCCGCGGTCCTCGGCTTGGTGCACACACACAAATTTCTCGAGAAATCCGAGAAGGCCTTCAGCCAAAAACGAAATCCAAGCAAGCTGCATCACGCCGACGTCCCGCTGGGCAGGGTGCAATTGCGCGACGGTCCATCAGGTACCCGAGTGAAAGAAGAAGAAGAAGGCATGTGACGGGTGTGATGGGTCCAAGGACGCATCGACATCCGAAACTGCGAGGGTTGCAAACCGCCCAACGCCGCCGCCGCCTTCGCTGGAACTTGGTACAGTCGCGTCAAGCGTCGGTGGCACACCAACAACGCGTTAGTTGCAACGTCGCCGATGCCTTCTCATTATGGCCCGCTTGGCAAATTAATTTGACGTTTTCAGGGCCGGGCTTGGCGTGGCGGGCGCCCAACGCCACACTGTTCTAAATTTCATGACCATTTTAACACCAAATGGGGTAGTTAAATTTTTTCTGACCTATACTTTTTATGGTTTTGTTCAAGGCGTTTTGTAATATTAAACATTTCTGTGAAATCAGAATTTCAATTGAGTTTACCGTTTTCGAGATATTTACAAAAAATATAAATTTTTATGACGTCACAAACCTCGCCATGTGACCAACATCTAAGATTTCTATTGGTTGAAAATTACCCTGTTGTCAAGTTGTCTTGTTAATGATTTCATTCGGTTATGTCAGAAAATACCCGAAGAGGTTATGTACAAATACTGTCACTGTCAGTTGAGTGAAAGATGGTCACCAAATTCATTAAGTACTGTCTGTCCACTCTAAGTTGGCGGAACTAAGGAATTTTGTAGTTTAGATATTAAAGAATTGTCGTACTGTGTGCTTTTAAAACAGATTTTAAATTATAAATAATACTAGTACATATTATATACTAGTATTATTTATAATATAAAATCTGTTTTAAAAGCACACAGTACGACAATTCTTTAATATCTAAACAACAAAATTCCTTAGTTCAGCCAACTTAGAGTGGACAGACAGTACCTATCTTCCTTATTACGAGGTATCATACTACTGTTTGATATTTTATATCTATAGATATATCTAAAAGAATATAAAGAACTAGGCATTATACTAATGAAATGCATTTACGACAAAATATGATTATAATTATAGGTACTTACTTTATTTGTTTAAAAGCTCCAATGTTCAATGTAACCAACCATTCCACAAGATTCCTCTGCTTTGGAGTCCGTTATTAATAAATCACTTATCTAATATCAATTACAAATTACATAACAATAACATTGATTTTCAATAATCTAAATTAAAAAAAAACATAACCCGAAAAAAAGAAACGTCAAAAAATCAATTCTTCTCAACTAAAATTATAGATCAAGTGGTTTTAAAACTAAAATATTATAACGTGGCGCCATCTATCGTAAGAATCTTAAACTAAACACACTGGCAACCATAGAAAAAGCTGGCAACGTTGTCAATAGCCTAGTGACGTAATTAGGAGATTTTTTTTGTAAATATCTCGAAAACGGTAAACTCAATTGAAATTCCGATTTCACAGAAATGTTTAAAATTACAAAAAGCCTTGAATAAAACCATAAAAAGTATAGGTAGGTCTATATCGATACAAAACAAAATGGTGTTAAATATGGTTATGGTTAATATTGGTTCAGTGTAAATTCAAATACTAAAATAGTGTAAATTTAACTTTTGGTCAAATTAAATCATACTATACAGAAAAAAAGGAAACAGGAAGTTCCTTGACGCATTACTAGTAAATTACCAGTCAAATGATCAAATTAAATCATACTATACAGAAAAAAAGGAAACAGGAAGTTCCTTGACGCATTACTAGTAAATTACCAGTGGTATTATTCCAGAAAATTGAACCTTCAACTCGCTAGAGATAATGTTTTTAAGTTGGTGGAACGCACTAAAAACTTTTTAGTGCGTTCCACCAACTTAAAATACTTCAAGTATTGACAGCTGTTTCCACCTATTTAAGGTCTCTTTTAGTGTCACACCAAAGCACCTGAGCTTATATACTCTTCATGTAAGTCAACAGAGGCGAGATATAAGAACATCACGTGATCCAAACCGCCTTTGCCGCGATTCGCAATTAATATTAGTTAAATGACTATTCCTTTTTTTCTGTGTAGGTGCACTTCTCAAATATTTTTAGATAAACACCGTTTTGGTGTTTGCTGTATATAACATTTTCAACCATAATTCATGGTGTTTATATTCACACCACTTGGTGTTGGATTTTGACACCATTTTAAGATTACTCTTTACACCACAGATATTTTAAACAGTGCAGACCTATCCGGCACCTCTTTACAAACAAATTTTTAATTATTTATGAACCACGTATTTTTCGAATAATATGAATATACGTGAGGCATTTTTTTGATCACTTGGGGTCCCATTGGTGAGATTTTGTGAGATGTGGTAGACCCCCTATCCCTATGACACGTAAATAACTATTGCAGGTTTAGAGTCTGTATAGAATCTTCTAAATTGTAGGTTTATGACAACATTTTTATAAAAAATAACTAATATCTAATTTAAAAAAAAATAATAGTATCATGTTTTTGTTATTTTTCATAGTTTTTATATTTTTTATTAAATTATTTTAAATATACTGATTATTATTTTTATGTTTATTAAATTTTTGTGATTTTTTATAAATATTTAGCATTTTATGAGTTTTTACTGTTTTAAATTTTGTTTAATATTTTACAGCTATTTAAAATATACAAAATATAAAAATGGAATTATATTTTGAAATTAGTTTATACATAATTGGGTATAAAATATCTCACCGTATCGCGCGGCGAATCTGGATAGGGTAGGGTGTATAATAGGATAATGGCGGTTTATAAAGATAAAGTTAAAATTGGTTTGTAATTATAGTGGATTAAGGTTAATTTTTTAAATATTCACCGTGTCCAAAGTTATCTTCTCACCATTGCTACCAGGCTAACTACATTATTATTGGAGCTACAAATTATTTTTTTTTACTCCCACCTTTAAAACGCCCATTATCGTGCTTGATTCCACTAAGTGACCTTTTAAATACACATTGACAAGTTGTGGCTTTATGGCGCTTTAGTCACGGGTTGAAGTTAGCAACAGATTTTTAGTCAAGGACTGAAGTTAGTTTAAATTTAGTTGTCAAATGTCATACAATGGTTAAAATAAAGTGCCTTTCTTCTAAAATAATTCTAAATGTGAAAATTATTTTATTATCTCAATTAAAAAATACAAAAGTATTAACGCCGGTAGATTCCCAAGTTAGAAATTCTAACGGGAATTCCAATAAATACAACTGTCACTTTTTGTACCTTTAACATTTTCCGTGTAAGAATTTTGAATACTTTGTGATAATATTTTGCAATTATAATAATTAAAAAAATCAAAGGATAAAATATTTTATTAACATCATATTAAACTATGGTTTAAGTCGCCTAATTTATTTGTTTTTGGAGGTATGATACGTATTCGTATTTCAGTTTGGGAAACTCTAAATTTGTTTTTGCAATATTTGTCATTTTCGGAACACCCTGTATATTGGTACATTTTATTATTAGGAATTATAATATTATTTATTTACTCCTATTGCATAATTTTGGTGTTTTTCCGTTAATATTGTTAAGCATTATAAATTTCCTGCCTAACAACGTGCATAATAAATTTAGTATTCACGTTGTTAGGCATCAGTGATTGGCCGATTTCAGTATTCACTGTGATTTGAACCAATTGGAAGAAGGCGACTATAATAACATTTAAAATTGGTAAAAAGTGAGGTTAACCATTTGACAGATGTCAGATTTTATTTATTTAATTTTGAAAATCATTTAATTATCTACTTATTGGAGTACTGGAGATTATGCGCAATATTCACTTGGATGATTTAGATCTCTCGTCTAGCCTGCATTATCTCTCGTATAATATACTATTTTGTTATTGTTATTATTATTAATAATAATTCATCTGTTTTTGTCTCTGTAGTTTTGTTGAGAACTTAAAGAGTATTGGTTGAGTTTTGCACGTACACTTTTTTCTTTTAAAATTAAAAAAAGTTGAAATATTCTAAAATTATACCCCTAAAGCCGGCACTGCACGCTACGTTGCAACAACGCCGCGGCTCATTATGGCCCGCTCGCCCTGTGTTGGCAAATTAATTTGACGTTTCTAGGTATACGCGTAGCTGTGTGTATATGGCGTGGGTTGCTCGGATTCGAGAAATATTTTTTGGGCAACGTTCTGCCGTGGCGACGGTATTAATTCAGAACGATTAATATTAAATAGAGATGAGCACGGCTTTAGATATGCGCTTAATGATGGTGGTAATTTGGGGAAACATTCTTGATGGCAGTTAAAAATATAAGGGCGATATGTTTTTCTCACACGCTACACAGAAAAAAACATAGTACCAAGAACAGCGCTGTCATTGAATGCATTAAAATTGAAGCAATCTAAATTGTTATTTGCTCAATTAATTACTATTAAACCAAAATAGGGAAATATTTTGCCTAAATGTCAAAGAATTTATTGCGTTAAATGTATACATAGTAAACATACAATAGTAACGTTATTAAATAAATCAAATTAGTATTTAATGCAATAACATTCTAAAATTCTAACAAATAAATATCAATATGAATATCAATAGATTTAGGAGCGATAACTTTTGTTGTTAATTTAAAAACAGTAAATGATTATAAACCAAGTGCTAACTACCTATTGGTATTATAGGAAATGTTATTCAGGAATACGGATTACAAGGTCCCATTGGTTTAATGGCTTACCCATTCATGCTATGCTAGCGTTTTTTCTGTGTATAGAGAATGATGCACGGTTTAAAAGATTTAAAAAAATTTAAAATAGTTTTTTCACTTTCGTATCATAATAAGCAACATTATAATACGCGTTTGTTACCTATTAAACTAAATATTTGTATAAAGCGACATCTATACGAAAATAAAGTAACCATCCCAATAAACATTTTTGACCTAATTTTCACCATTAACATTGCCCGTTATTATTTAAATTAAACTTAACAATTATTAATACTTTAAAATATTAAAATAACTTCAAAATATGATTATGTTAAAAAAATTTTATCTTTTGATTTTTTTATTACAATAATTGCAAAATATTATCACAAAATATTAAAAATTCTTACACGGGAAATGTTATAGGAACAAAAGTGATTTATTGGAATTCCCTTTAGAATTTCAACTTGGGAATCTAACGGCATTAAAATCTCAAATTTTTCTGCGTAAATCAAAATTTATCCCTTGAAAATATACTAACAATCGATATAGGAGCAGTTTATCACAGTAAAAGAGAAGAGAATGTTTAATGGGCACTGTACGAAAGTTTTTTAACGCTTTATCAGTTAAATCTAGTTAACTGCACTACAACGGCGAAATCAAAACAAACGATCATATAATTTTTTCAAATATTGGCGCCAAGAAAGTATTTAATACTTTTGTATTGAGTTAATAAAATAATTTTTACATATAGTATTAGTTTACAAGAAAGGCACTTTATTTTAACGAATTTATGACATTTGACAACTGTCAACTAAATTACAACAAACTTCACCCCGTGACTAAAAACTTGTTGCTAACTTCAGCCCGGGACTAAAGGGCCATGGAATCGTGTAAGATAATGGGCGTTTTAAAGGTGGGAGGAGAAAAAATAGTACAAATATGTGTGTACAATAGTACAATTATTTGTGTAAAGTAATTTTAAAAAGATAAAGTTTGTCTTAAAGACAAAGGTACAGGGTCCTCTTCTTCTTCTACTGTGGTAAATCAGTGTTATAAAACTTAAAATATTCCTATTATTTAAATTTCTAACGAAAACAATTTTTACATCATAAAACATATTATGATGATTTTAAACAGATTATATTTCCATTGTGTTGATAATAATCATTTTATTACTTCACAATACTGAAAAATGCCAAGGGATTAAGCCCTTATTTTATCCCCTATTTTATTGTCCTATATTGTATAGACGTAGCTACCCTTTGTAATTCAGTGATTTTTCTGTTTTGCAAATGAGGGTCAGGGAAAATTTAAATAGGTAAATAACTAAAAGTGCAATAAGAAAGTTAAAAACAATGGTATTTCTATTGTGAAACTAGTGGGAGAAAGACTAATATTCACACACAATATTTTATTCAACAACCACAAGGAATTTAAAGCCAATTTTATTTCATATTTTATCTGACAGCTGTCAATTAGTTTTATCTTCACTTTTTTCAAAATTTAACTTTAAGCTAACTTCAGCCCGTGAGAAAATTGCTATTTCGCGCACTAGTGGGAAAAGTATAATTTTGCCCACCGGTTAAAGTTAAAAAATGAAATGTTGTTGAATAATAGTATATGTCATAAGACGTCATTAAGGTCTTAGGACATGAGTTCTTTATGCTATTTTATCTATTTTGCAAAAATTATATAAAAAAAATTAATTTTATACCTTATATTTAATTTTACTTTAAATAGTTAGTCAGTCATTGGTTTGAAGGGTTAATGTCAAAATCGATTCGCCATGGCGTCCTTAATTTACTTATTTACAATAAGCGGCTGTTAATGTTAAAGAAGAAAAAAAGGATTTTCTTTGGTGTTAAACAAAATTTATTGCCAGAAAAGTCTCGTAAGTACTAGAAAAATCATAAAAGTATTATAACCAATATGCAAAATATTATTTTTCTAGTATGCTGTTTAAAGTAGCAACCTATAAAATCAAAATTTTGGGTGGGGTAAAGTACCTCATTACAGCACCGAAAGCGGTGTTACAATGAAGTCATTATGAACCCAAAATAGATAATAGTATATTGTGTGACTCGTGGGAGAAAAAGGAGATTCCTAGAGCGTGGAGTTTTCCTCACAAGCGTAGCGAGTGAGTTAACAGGCGAGTACAATCTCTTTTTACTAATATTCGCACAAAATATTTTATTTAGCAACCACAATGAATTAAAAGCCAATATTATTTAAATAATTGATATGTTAACTGACATCTGACAGCTGTTAATTGGTTTTAACCTCACTTTTTTTCAATTTTAACTTACAGCCCACTAGTGGGAGAATTAAAATTTTGCCCACCAGTTAAAGTTAAGAAATGAAATGGGTGTTGAATAAGGGTAATTTTTAAATGAAAATATTTAATATTTATTATAATTCATATAATTTTTTTCTACATTTCACTAAATGCCTGGAACTGCAAGCTTTTATGATCGACCTAATTTAAACTTTTAAGGTTAGCTTAAATAAACATTCTTAAGACAGTTATAACTAATTTAAGCTTAAGGTAACACCCTTGAGAAATTATTAAGGCAGCTGTATATACAGGTATCTAACTGATTAGTATCTGTACTCATGGATAATACAGATTATGTAGAACAGATTCCGGTTGACAGCCTAAATTACAAAAGATGGAAATGGATAGAAAACTCATACCTAATAATAAAATACAAGACATAAAGTGTTATTTTTTCAAAGTTTAGGAAAAAAAGTATTACGCTTTTTTTACGCCCTGTTATGTCAACAAACATCCATCGAGCGTGGACGACTAAAACAAATTGCAGAAGGTAAAATAAGGTTTTATTTGTTTCGTGACATTTTCCAGTCTGTATTTAACATGTGCGAATATTGATTTTATCCCGTGGATCGCAGGTAGAGTGAGTGGCAGAAAGGCTACAATATCAACACAAAAAGAAGAAAAAAAAGTTAAAAGAGGAAAGGAAGAGAGGGATGGAATAAAAAAGAGGCGACCGAAAGACGACGCAGTCGATCGCGAAAAAGCATCGAGGATTACGGTTAAGGTTAATGCCACGCAACGTAACAATAGATGCGGGCCAAAAGATCCATCTTTGAAATTAAATGCACTGGGGAACATCGAAATCCCACATTTGTACCTTTAATTTAATAAACAAAAAGGGTATTTCCACGAAACCTTAACCCACCTTGACAAAAAATCAGATGTTTTATTTAACAAAAAACAACTATATCTGAAGTCAAATAGTTTAATTGCGACGTAATTTATAACCTTAAATTATTCGTACATTGTGATGGTAAGAAACTTACATTAAGAATAAACACGGAAGAGTTTCAATACTCGATCAAATGTCGCACCCGTTACATTTTGATAAAATTTTAGAAAATAAAGTATACAATATTTGTACATTTAAAATACGTGCTTGCTATTTAAGTTTTACACAAAAAAGTATTACTATACGCTTTCATCCAAAATTTTACAGTATCAACTTTAGAAGCCAACTTGGTCGCATTTGCCGATTTTCTAAGGTCGCGCCCGTTACGCTATTCATGACGTCATAAAAGGTTTTCTATACAAGTTTTTATTGACATTTTGTTTGAGTTAAATACCTAATTTTTTATACATTTTTTGTTCTATTAACGTATCTTGATATATGAACAAACACTTATACCATTATAATGAAAAAACGCAGTTTTAGTGTCGCACCCGTTACAATGGAAATACCCAAAATCCACTTATGTCCTCGTATACACAACGCATAGTTAAGATTTCTTGGACCAACAGTTTTGAAAACATCTCTCAACTCTTTGTGTTGACAATTTTGACACTCTTAAAAACAAAACAATGTTGCCAGATGAGAGGCTCCTAAACATATGTGTTTAAGGGTATGTTCCGTAAATACACACGAGTTACCGGTCTGGTTACTGAAATAAATTCCTGGTTTTCTCGGTTAGTTCATATTTACGGGACACCATTAATTTGTTCATTTTGTTGAATCCAAAGGACTTGCAAAGTTTTTAAGATTTTTTATTGAAACTTTTATTTGTGTCAAAAACTACAACTTGCATATATTTTTAATAATATTTCTATAGTTACATAAACAAACCTAAAACACCCTATATACTGAATTCAATTATTTTTGGACAAAACGTATTTTGTATGCGAAGTCTGCTCCTGTGTTAAATTTTTAGGTTAGATAACCAACAAAAAACAGTAATTTTGTTTAGGGCAACACTGTTTCCATTTGGTTTGCAGCACTGGTAACCGATTTAACCGATCATACAGCGTCGGTCGTTTCGGTAACGATTGGTTAACCTATTTTTCAGGAACCGCGTTTCTTAACTACATAATTTTCAGGAATTTTTCATTTACGGGACACCTTAACCGAAATCAAACCAACCAAGTTGACTTACGGAACATACCCTTAAAAATAAGTTACCAAAACCAGCATTACAGCACAATCCACACAACAAGGTCTGTTCTATCTTGTTTCGTGCATACCAAAAAGTTAGGCAACCCACTGCCCAGACTCTAACGGCGGCCATTTTTATGTTGTTTACAATTCTTGTGCTTTGGGTTTCTGCAGTTTATACAGATTAATAATCGTTTTAAACGTTGTGTTTCTTACAGAGACACTTGTAAGCCTTAAAAGAGGCCTTAATGTGTTAGAACAACAATTTTACTCCTCTATGTAAAAAAATATCAGGGCTATCCTCAAACTGTCAAATGTTAAAAGGGAGGCTAAATGAAGTTAATTTTTTTTAAATACGAATAAATTTTGTTACGTTATCCGGGAGGTATTTTTTTGCGACGCGGTGACCTTTTTTAAAATGGCCGATAGCCCTACTAAACCATTATGAAAAAAAAAAAATCTAAAAAAAAAACAAAGAAAATATCAAAGCAACCTTAACCCACATTAAAAAGACTTAAATTCGTTTTTTAAAACTTTAAATTATATATCTGAAATTTAAAAATATATTTATAAGAATGGATAAAAATATATACACATATAATACAAATAAAATGTCAGAGCATTTGGAATACCCACCCCCCGAACTCCAATTGTTTTTGACGCGGCCTTATAAAATGCAATGCCAACAGAATAAGCTTTGTTTATAAATACTTCCGCATAACCACTTATATTTTTCGTACCAAGATATTGAAAAGTTCGGGAATATTGCTTACCCTGCCTCTTATCGTTAAATATTGATGACATTTTTGACGTTGGACGACTGCCCAATATCTGTCTTTTTCATTTTCGATTCTTCCAAAAAAAGGCGTTTCAATTATTAACATGATTCATTTAAAAAAAACAGAAATATTTAACTAAAGAAAACTTTAGTATTTTGAAAACCTAACCTTAATTGAAACTCAATACGTGCACCACAATAATAAAATAAAAAATTTTACTAATCGAGACAACAGTTTTAAATAATTCAATCTGAATTAAATCAAAAAGCAGCTTCAAATAGACGAGAACTTGCGTGATATATTAGTAGGAAATAGTTTACCTTCTTTGCTGGTAAGGATACCTCAGAGGCCTACCCTGACGTGCCGCCACTGCATTATAGTATATTATGTACTTTTATAAACTTCATTTAATACACGAATTTAATTATGCACAAGCGGAGGAAAGTAATGTTTTTGTTAAAATTTAACTTTAATTTTATTTGATATTTTATCTTACTATTGTCAAGCGGTTTTAACCTTACTTTTTAATAATATAACATCTGTCAGACGAGTTTAACCTCACTTTTTACCAATCTATTTTTTTAATATCTGAGAATTAAATATTAAGAATTTTTTTTTAATTACTACCTACCTATAAAGGTATTAAAAATGTATAAATGCTGTTTTGTATTGTTAAACCCGTCATGGGAAATATTTCAATTCAAAGTATTTTTTACAGTTTTTTACGGAAACTATTTAAATAAAGTTTTTTCATGCCAGGAATGCAGTGCCGGTTTAAGTTAGTTCGCCGCCCGGTTCTGGCAAAAACACAACGCCCAATGCTTTAAAATATTACTTTTTTAAAAATATTTTTAAATTTTAAGTCTTATTTTCTCACCTCAAGTGGAAGATTAGGTTGGTTAGGCTGGTATCTAACAGTAAACTTAGTATTCTATAAAATATAAAATGAGCCTTTATAAACAAATTATAAAAACTAATCAAAAGCACTAACTAAAAAATAAAACATTCTTTGGTTTATATAAACAATACTAAGTACTAAGAATAACTAATTAAAAGTTATAAATAAATAAAACATTATTCTTTGGTTTAAATAAATATTGAGAAATCCTAATACTAGTAATTAAAAGGGTCTTTATAGTAGCAAATTGTTTTATAACACTTTACATTTATTTCATCTAGCAGCAATCTTTCTTGGGGAATTGTATTTCTTAGGTAGTTCTTTACCCTTTTTAGAGCAGAAAATGATCGTTCACCAGTTGCATTTGAAACCATTATAAAAAAAAATCGCAGACAATTTTTAATATTCGGAAATGAAGATATTAATTTATTTTCGTATAAAACTTATACTAATTCCAATGGAGTTTATATTTTTATTTCCGAAAGGGAAGTTACCTGTTTCTTGAGTTGGACACATTTTTGAGGAAAAAACTCATCCAAATCCTCCACGAAGATTTATGCTTTTAGATTAAACAAAAATTCAAATTTGTTTGTGCCAGATTTCTAGCTATCATATCGACAAATGATTTCGGATTATAGATTGTCAATTATTAAAATAAAACATATTGTTCGCATTGTTTCTTTTTTGCTTAAACTTGCCTCTGAATTATTTTCTTCAAATTGTAATTTTCATATGATTATCCTTTTTTTGAGCATAATTTTCGTTTCCTGCTAATTTCCTTGTAATGATCAAAATGATATCACGTAAAAAATCAAAGTTCTCAACTAAAAATGACAAAAGATGAGCAATTGTGCTTAAATCCATATTTTGTTTTTGGACTGCTTTATTGGTTTCATTAACCCTTTGCAAAACGTCTATCCAAAAAGTTCAAATTATTCCGTTTCCAATAAATCAAGATTTTCTGATGGAGAAGCTGCTTTAACTTTAACAACATTTTTCTCATTTGTATCCGTTGTATCCGCCGACGCAGTGTCGCAATATTTTTTTTCTAAATTCTAACGATTAAGTATTTTTTTTTAAATTATGGGCGGTACGCGGTACCGCCCCAAAAATATTTACCGCCCGGTGCTATGGTCCCCAAAAAACCCCTGTTAAACCGGCACTGCAGGAATGTGATCCTAAATTTTCTCGCAATATTAAAGAACCACCATATAGGTATATAAATAACTTACAAGATTTACCCATGTTTGCTAAAAAATTTGCTTTAAAACAACTATAGTGTATGTTTAGTATTAATCTATATTTGCTTATTTGTTTGACTCTAAATGAGATTTAAGCATAAGTCATATCTAGGGTTTACCTAAATAAACAAATTTATTTACCCAATTACAAACTGATTTTTATCTCAAAAATGAATTGATCCGGTTTTACTATTTGGTTCTTTTTTTTTTAATTATAGAAATGTAATATATGGTTATTTTACAAAACATGTTAACACTTCCATAATTACAAAAAAATTATAATAGTATATTAGGTATCAAGTTTTATAAACGCCATTTTAGTTACGAGTTTTATTGGGCATGAGCGAAGCTTGCGAGCGAGTGTTTAATAAAAACGAGTGTCTAGAGAAGTTTATAAAACGACTTGCATACTATACTTTATCTACGACAAACAAAAAGAAGAATTTAAAGTCAATTTTATTTGTTAAACTTTTAACGGATTTAACTTAACTTATCCCTAATTTATAATAAAGCTAACTTCAGCCCGTGACTAAAACGCCATAATATTTATAATTATATTTAACGATATATAATTTTTTTTTAAATTGTCATGTCTTTTTGTAACCTACCCCAACAAGTTGAAACCTCTTATTTTCCTCTTCCCATTTACTCTAAGCGATATTAACGTCTCTTAACTTTTCTCTTTTAAAAGATTTCATAAACTTTTCAGCTAATGGGTTTTTGTTTGTCGATCGGATTTATGATTGGAAAGGATCGAAAACAACAATGTTGTTTATTTTGAGGATTTTCTGTTTTGACAATTCGCTAGGGTCATAAACAGGAAATGACTCGACAAAAATTAAATAAAGCATCTAAGTGTATAATTCACCTTATAATTTAGCATATCCATTTCTGGATTTTAACTATTTTATTTAATTAATTAATGACATTTATTCTTCTCCATTTAATTTATAGATTTAAATAAATAGATTTTCATAAGGTTTGTAAATAAGGATATATTATCTATAAAAAAAATATTTGTTAATTTTAACCAAATATTAACCAGATTTTATGTTAATCCAGGTCCACATAACTCAGTGGCGGCTGGTGGATTTTGGCACACCCCTATCTCAGTTATTAGACATGGGACCCACATCAAATTTATATGAGTTTATAATGACATTATATAGACAAGTTCTGCGCAAGCAGAATTTAAATTAAAGTTTGCGAAAAAAAGTTAGTTTTTAAGTGCAACCCCCAGCCTCCTGCCCCTCCAAATTAAGATAATTCAAATTAAAGTGGTACAATATTTAATTCACTGAAGTTTATCGATAAATTTCAAATTTTATTAAAAAAAGTATTACAGATTTTATACCATTTCAAATTTTTTTAAATTTAGTAAAAGAAATACCTAATACAAATTATAAATGGTATAAAACCTATAATTCTTGAATTTTTTTAATAAAATTTGAAATTTGTCGATAAACTTCAGTGAATTAAATATTGTACCACTTTAATTTGAATTATCCTAATTTGGAGGGGCAGGAGGCTGGGGGTTGCACTTAAAAACTAACTTTTTTTCGCAAACTTTAATTTAAATTCTGCTTGCGCAGAACTAAACTCATATAAATTTGATGTGGGTCCCATGTCTAATAACTGAGATATGGGTGTGCCCAAAATCCACCAGCCGCCACTGACATAACTTTATGTTAAGTTTACAACCAACTGAAATCTGATAACTAATTGAATAAGTAGTATGTAATTATAACAAATATTTTGTAGATTTAATAACAAAATCCTATATCAATAATTTAACCATAATTCTTGTAATTTTCAAAAAGGATTCATTATTTTTTGGAAATTGGAAACTTAAATTTTGCTTTGTTAATCAATTTCCTAAACAAAAAAATTAACACATACCTACATAAATGAACAGAAAAATAAAATTCACACAATTTAATAACACACCATTCTGAAACCATTCTACAAAAAAATATGTTAAAATTTTACAAAATAATAATAATAATAAATGTCTTAATTTATTTTTTAAATTTCTGAAATTACAAAATTTAAATATATGGGCGAAGTTCAGATAGATAAAAAGAGCTACTTAATAAAACTAATAACAAAAATAAAGATCGAATCGTAACAGATATCATAAAGTAAAATAAAATATAATTAGATAAAATTAAACTAAATTACATCAAATTAAATTAAATGCACACATTTTGGATTATAGAATACAAAATACATATAAATCAGATGAAAGAAAAAAGAGAAAAATAAAATAAAATATATTTGATAGCATATTGGGCTTAGGTGTGTCCTGTAAGCAGAAAGTTTTTGTAAGAGGTTTAAATTTTTTAATAAAGGTGGAATAGAATTATAAATTTTATAAATTTAATAAAATTAACAATCTACTAACTCATGTTAACAGTGTAGGTTCAGGTGATCTCTTTACAAAATGCATATTTTAAACTTATAATTACTAAATTACACGTTGCCAAATCGCGTCGGTCATTTAAGCTTGAGATAAATCAAGAACTTGGATCTCCTCCCTCCTGACATTTGATTAACCTAAGTAGTAAGGTTTCTCAACAGGTTTTCGTGTGAACTTAATTTTTATTTAACGGTACAAAAGGTGGTTTTGATCGAGTTATAAAGTTTCAAAAACTGGGTAAGCATGGCAACTCGTTGAAAGTTTAAAAGAGCTTTGATTTTATTGGTTCAAAGTCGTTTGACGCGGTATTTATTTTAAAGATAGAAAGTTGGTTCTGCAACCCAAACAAACAAATAAACAAATATTTATTTAAAAAGCTGCTAATTTTATTGCGACGTTAAAATTGCATTTGATTTTAAATTTATTGTTACTATTAACTTAAACTTAAAAGGAGTTGTAGTAGAGCACATCAGATGGATGTTTCGAAACAAGTAACACTAATGCTCTTATTGTGATCTCCAAGGTCGCTTTAAAACTACAATAAAACCAAATTATCTCCAAGACAGCCTTAGGACCATTATAAAGCACCTTCCATCCAAAAAGGGCCCATCCTAAAAGGGTCTTTTAAAACTTTAATAAAACCATTTAGTTTTAATTTTATATTCTTAAAGAGTTCTTTAATGCAACTTTAAATTTATTATGTATTAAAACTTATTTCCATTTAAAATATACTTATAGAGCAGACTAAATTACCTTAAGAATCAATATAATTAATCCTAAAAGGGTTTTATTTGGTTTACTAAAGTGGGACAACTTTTGTGTGAAATAGTTAATGGCAGAGTGGTAATATTTTAGACACAACGTAAAAATTATGTTTTTGGATTTAAAGTGGAATTTTATTGAGCATATAGGCCTAAGATAAAATAGTTTTCTTAGTGGGTTTTAATGAGTACATCAAGGGTACTCCATAAAACTACATTGTAACTATTTTTTCAAAATGAATTGTTTTAAAACCAACTTACTATTTAATCCTTTAAAAAATCAAATTAGTTTTAAAATATCCAATGTCGAGAGTATTATAAAACCAGTATAAGATCAATAGGGCATTAAGAGCCAATAGTTGTTTTTACATTAAACATTTGCATTAAATTATTTGCATAAGAGAAAGTGGCCTAAGAACTCTTAGTTTAACTTTAAAACTATAGTTTTAAAGTTATAATATCGTTTCATTGAACATATATAATATGCTTTATAAAGCACATTTAAACCCTAAATAAATCAAAAGTATCTTATTTATGTTAATTCTTATGTTACTCGCCCTTTAATTACACCCTAAAAACGTATAAAAATAGTAAATCAGTATTTTTATTATCCATCCCATACAATGTCCCAAAGGATTTTATTACAGTATATAAAATTAGAAGTAAATAATGTGGCGATAGCTAAAGACTGGTCTTAATTAATCAAACTAATCCCTGGTAGGACCCGCGTTGAAAATAAAACGACTTGTTAATTTTATATTGGCATTTATAAAACAGGCTGAGTGCACGTTTCCGTTGCAAGCAACATGCAGCAGCGGCAGTCTTTAGCCGCTTGTGTTTGGCAAAAACCACTTAACCAACTCAAAATTATGCTTTACCTCGCCCAGAGATGACGAACAACGGACATTTGGTTTGTTATGTGCGGGCATTTCCTGTTGTGGGTAACCTACCCCAATGTCTTATTTTTTATCTATGGTAGTTTTAATAGTTCAAGATCATAGTTGTCCAAAAAAATGTAATTCTTGAAGTTTTAAAAACCTACTACCTATAAAATAAAAATAAAATTCACACGAAATCATACACTTCATTATTCTAACTATAAAGGCTTAAATGTCCGAAGCTATTTGGCAACACCTGATTACTCATAACAAATATGTAAAAAAAATGATTTATACAGTGTGACCCATTTGTTTGCGTCTCGCCCCTGTAAAATCTTTATTTAATGTGGGATTTTAACCGGATTTGTTTTAAAGATCTTGATAAACTGAATTTTTGGACAAAAAAAACATATTTTTACAAAATACAAGGCCTACTATGTCAGTTTTGAAAGTACCTACTTACACTTTTAATAATTCAAATTAGCGATTAAAAAAAAAATCTATACACGACTAATTCACCATTTATTTAAATTCACTTTCATATTTTTCTGGAGTAATGGCTGCGCAGGCTTGTATTACCGTAGCCCGTAATTCTTGTGCAGTAGAGGTGAAATCTAATTGTAGAGAATTTTTTGAATTCTCCATTTTGTGTTTCATTGTTGTTTTGAGTTTCTATTGCGTTTTTTATTTGTCAAAACTAAGCATACAAATATTTATACCATGTTAGTAACATGATGTTACTATAGTTTAATTTTATTTGAATGTTTTTTTTTCATGGAAAACTTGAGAGAATAATTTTTTATAAATAGTTATTATTGTTCATTTTTAATTTGGCTACAAAATAGTTTTTACTTAAAATTTCTTAATAAAATTTAATATAGGGTTGTTTAAACAATTGTTAACCCTATATTAAATTAAGAATTCTTACTTAGTGTTTTTTCTTACTTTTTTACTCTTCTGAAGGTACTACGAAAGTTTCAGATTTTTAAAATTAATTTTTGACCCAAGACCTGACCACGTTTTTAAAAAAAACCCGAGATTCAGATTTTTAAATTAATTAACCTGAGCCCTGACCACTTTTTTTAAGAAAAAAATCCGAAAAATTCCTTAAAAGGAATGGTATAACAGGCCCACAAAACAAAAAGTGGAATGAACTTTACATATGAGTATACTACCCCTATCGATTTTGAGCCACTGAACATTAGGGCAATTGTGAGGAGCTGCAGCTCTTAGTATGCATTTTGTTCTGTTTTGGTGTTGCAAATCGTTTCCGTCTATAATTATAAAAACTGTAACATTTGCATACATCTAGTGTTAGTATTTTAATTTAAAAAAAATGTTTTCATAATCAGAATTTTTATCCATGGATAAAAATTCTGATTATGAAAACATTTTTTTTAAATTAAAATACTAACACTAGATGTATGCAAATGTTACAGTTTTTATAATTATAGACGGAAACGATTTGCAACACCAAAACAGAACAAAATGCATACTAAGAGCCCATAATCCCGTAATTAAATTACGAGCTTCGCTCTAAGGATACCGTTTTTGCGCCCACAGCCACCCCATTTTGCCGCGAAATCAATCACTTGACGTTCCCAGCCTTTGCTAGAGTTTCTCCGCTCGTCAGCCGAAGGATTCTCATGCGGAGCAAAAAACGGACCGGCATCGTGGTCCCGCCGAAGTGCACAAAAGATGATGGGGTTGCTGCGATATAACGGTTTCGAGGGAACAATTGCCGTTTTTACTTGTAAAAACGGCGAAGGGATCGGGTAGGCCACGGCGGATCAATGGGACCGCGAGTTCAGAAACCGTCGACTGGGATCAACTTACAGCTGCGTTACCATTGTAATGATGGGTGCGATGAAAAAATCGACGGAAAAACTTGTATCTAGATGAGCGCGGGATTTCGTTCGTCTATGACAAGTACGAGTTTTTTTTTAATAGCAACCAGTAATAAATAACACTGGCAAAAATTGTCTTTTAAATGTGGGAAAATATGTACAGTGTTTTCCGAAAATAGTGTGCATTGCACATTGTAGTTCCAAAAATGTAGAAAAAATTGTACACAAAAAGTTGGCGCTAAAAGTACCAGTTTATTACACTTCTACACAGAGAAAAGTAATCTCTTGATTTAAGAAAATGCATTTATTTGAAACAGGTTTTCTTGTTATTTACAATAAGAAAATACTATTATTTGCTTGTAAATCATAAGCTTCTTGAAAACAACTTATTATTGTGATTAATTGTAAAAAAATATTTATTTAGAGCAATTAATTAAATTGTTTGGATGTAAATTTTGTATTCTTTAAGTAAGCTTCTACTAAACCTGAGATAAAAAGTCAACTAGATATTTACTTGAATTAACCAAATATCAGTTTAAAAAGTCAAATGAACCCAAGTTTTCCACTAAATAAATATCTTCTTGTAGATATCGAAATAAATAAATTTATTTGAGCCAAGCCAAATATAGTAAAATCAAGATATTACTTTTCTCTGTGTATAAATAAAAATTTAAATTATATTTTTATTTTTCATCATAAAAAGTTATATAAAAGAGGCAGACGAAATGTATAGCGAGGAAATTATATTTGAATGTTTAAAATTTTTAATAACGCAGATATTTTTTCTTAAATAATAAACCGCATTTTACAGGGTGGTACTTTCTCAGAAATTAAAGAAATTACAAAAAAATTGATCCAAAATTGTTTTTTTTTTAATTTTTTAGGTATGTTAATGTTATTATGCCATTTGTCAGTTGTCCCTAATATTTCTTACTAAAAAATAATAAATTGGGACAGCTAATATAAAACTTCATTAATAAATAATAACTTAAAACAACAAAAATTAATAGAAAATTTTTCAAATTAATATAATTATATTAAGTATCAAGTTTGATAAACGCCATTTTATACACGAATTTATTTTAGGCACAAGCAAGTTTGCGAGCGAGTGCTTAAAGTGTATAGAAGTGTATAGAAAAGTTTATAACCGAGGTGCATACTATACTTTTTCTACGACAAATACTTATTATTATCTTAAAATGATTTAAATCAAAAATTTTTATAAAACGCCATCTATGAAACAATAGGGGAATCTGTGTATCACCGTCAAATGTCAAATGTTTATTCTTTATAAACACAGATTATAAAGGTTATAAATCGAAATGTATTTCTTGAAAAATGACAGTTTTTCACAGTGAAATTAAAGAAAATGTTTTATGAGCACTTTACAGAGTCCGTGCCCGAATTTAAGTTATAGTTTACTGCCGGCGGTCAGTACAATGTTCATATAAACTTTTCAAATATTGGCGTTGAGAATCTATTTAAAACTTTTCTATTTTTGTATTGAGATACCTAATAAAATAATTTTCACATTTAGTAATATTTTACAAGAAAGGCAATTTATTTTAACGATTGTATGACATTTGACAACTGTCAACTAACTTAAAACTAACTTCAGCCCGTGACTAAAAACCTGTTGCTAACTTCAGCCCGTGACTAAAGCGCCATAAAGCCACAACTTGTCAATGTGTATTTAAAAGGTCACTTAGTGTTATGGAAACATGTACGATAAAGGGCGTTTTAAAGGTGGGAGTAGAAAAAAATATTTTTAATATCGTAACTAAGGTTGAAAGTTAGCATCACACTCCATAACCCTATGTCCCCATCATATTGCAATAGTAAAAACTTGGATGTCCATAGGTCTGTATGAAACAGAATTCTAAAACTAAAAAGAAATAACAAATAAGTAGCTCCTCAGTACTAATAAAGAATGTGATAAATGTCTGTGAATTTTTTTTAAGCGAAACTTTACTGCTGGAAGTTGCATTAGAAAAACCTTTAGTTTGCCTAAATAAAAGTCACAATGGATATGAAATTGAGAAATATTTATTTTTTAGAGGTAGATTATTTTTTATATTTTTGGAATTTACTATTTTTTTTATTTATTAAAATTTTAATACGTCTTGTGTCATACTTCTAATTAACCACTTGTTTTTAAATGCAGTACCAAAGTTTTTTTGTATCTTTATAAAAAAAATTCCGGCGGGGGGTTGGTAAAATATAAGAGTAAAATGAAACTATAAAGATCATAAGCTTGTTAGGATTTTTTTTAATCTAAATTTACACTTTAAAACATTTTCAACGATCTGTATACGCATCCAGTCTCTTTCGTCGTCTAAGGTATTAGGTATTTTGAACCGTCACGACGCGTCATTAAAAAATTGGTTTTAAAGCATACAGTAGTTTGAGAAACTACTCCTCTGTCGTATTTTTCACAATGTACATTTTTAATGACTAAAACTATTGGTAAAATTATCATGTGTACTACTGTACATAATAGTTATAAGGGTAAATATTAAGTATAATAATAAAACAAATTATTAGAACTCGCTTATTTTTAGAAAAATAAACATTTTTAATGCAAAACTATAATAATTAAGAAAAACATTTAATACTTTATTAATAATTTATTTCATACCTAGTTATAATTATTATAATAAAAAAGTAAATATGAGTAAAAATGTTTTAACCAGACTAACCTCTAAAAATTGTTCAAATGTACCAAACAACATAAAATTATTGATAAATAGGATCGCAATTAATAGTTCTTTGAAAGGAAACCTTTTGAACCAGTCAGTCCGTCAGCCAGCGTGAGCAATAAAAGAGGGTGGGCGGTTTGGGGTGGCCAACTAGGACCGGTTGGGTTGTTTTTGGCTTTAGGAAAGTCTAAAATGCAGCGTGACGATGGTCGAGTGTGCGATATGACGGGGGAAGAGGAGACTCGGCGTCACCGGCGGTCCATGTGTTTCGACAGTCGCGATATTCACGGTGGGACGGAACATGCAGTTTTTAAAGCCCTACTTTTTATTTAAGAAATTGTGGTTGCATCAAATTTTAATTAATATTATGAATATTATATAATAAATGGAAAAATTGGTAAATTTAGGGTAATAAAAAAAATAAATCATAAATCTAAAGAGGATCTAAATTAACAAATTAAATAAAAATATGGAAAATATCAAAATTTTCCATACTTTTTTATAAAACTGTATTTGTGAATGGTATGGTTTACGTATTTTGACACAATTTGTTACATACGCTGCATATTTTTTTTTTCAGAGTTTTTATACTGAAGTTTTACAATTTCCGAAAGCGTGAATCAATAAGCTTTATTTAAAGGTAGTTTTTTCGTATATAATACCACTAGTGGTAAAATTTTACCGATAAAATATTTTTTTCTACTCCCACCTTTAAAACGCCCTTTATAGTACCTACATGTTTCCATGCCTCTAAGTGACCTTTTAAATACACATTGACAAGTTGTGGCTTTACGGCGCTTTAGTCACGGGCTAAAGATAGCAACAGGTTTTTAGTCACGGGCTGAAGTTAGTTTTAAGTTAGTTGACAGTTGTCAAATGTCATACAATCGTTAAAATAAAGTGCCTTTCTTGTAAAATAATACTAAATGTGAAAATTATTTTATTATCTCAATACAAAAATATTAAATAGTTTCTCAACGCCAATATTTGAAAAGTTTATATGAACATTGTACTGACCTTTTAATTTCGCCGGCAGTAAACTATAACTTAAATTCGGGCACGGACTCTACTGTAAAGTCCTCATAAAACATTTCCTTTACTTTCACTGTGAAAAACTGTCAATTTTCAAGATACATTTCGATTTATAACCTTTATAATTGTGTTTAAAAAATGTAAAAATGTGACATTTGACAGTTTCCCCTGTTGTTTCATAGATGGCGCTCATTTTAAGATAATAATAAGTATTTGTCGTAAAAAAAGTAGGTATAGTATGCACCTCGTTTATAAACTTTTCTATACACTCATTAACTTAAGCACTCGCTCGCAAGCTCGCTCGTGCCTCAATTAAATTCGTGTATAAAATGGCGTTTATCAAACTTGATAGGTAGATAATATACTATTATATGAATGTTTTTTTCTTGTAAATTTCGCAAGTGGCATTAATTTTAAATTAATGCGACGAGCGAAATTTCCAAAAAATTTTTCAAGAGTGGTATTCGTCAAGACTATTTCACGAATTTTTTTTAAATTAGAATTAACTGCCGATTCAATTTCTGTATGATTTTTTTGACCAAAATGAATATTTTTTGACATTTTTATTTTAAAATTAAAAACGTCAACATTGACAATTATTTTTTGCATAGCAACCAAATTTTGTAGCAGTTTAGAGATGTAACGTGAACAAAGCACCCGGTTTTTGTTTGTTTTTTTCATCGTTTTTTTCAAATTTGAAGTTTTATGTTTTTTTCAAATTTTTTCACAACTTTCTTCTATTAATTCAGTCAAGCATAGTTTGGCCTTTTTGCAAAGAATACAAATTTAATTTAGCAGAAATAAAATTTAAAAGGCTGAAGGACCCCGTTCGATGGCCTTTTGTATATTTTGTATTTTATGTTCTACCTATGTATATGTACTTAATATGCAATAAAAACTTTATTTATTTTATTTATTTATAATTTAAAATTTGATGTTGTTTTGCTGTTAACTTTAGAAAATTTAGTTTTCCCAGTTTGTGAATGTTTTTTTCTTGTAAATTTCGCAAGTGGCATTAATTTTTAAGACCACGAGCCGCTAGGCGAGTGGTTTTAAATTAATGCAACGAGCAAAATTTCTAAAATTTTTTTCAAGAGTAGTATTCGTCAAGACTATTTCACGAATCTTTTTTTAATTAGAATTAACTACCGATTCAATTTCTGTATGATTTTTTTGACCAAAACGAATATTTGTTGACATTTTTATTTTAAAATTAAAAACGTCAACATTTACAATTATTTTTAGCATAGCAACCAAATTTTGTTTGTTTGTTTTTTTCAAATTTGAACATTTATGTTTTTTTTTCACATTGTTTGTTTTTTTCAAACTTTCTTCTATTAATTCAATCAAGCATAGTTTGGCCTTTTTGCAAAGAATGCAAATTTAATTTAGCAGAAATAAAATTTAAAAGGCTGAAGGACCCCGTTCGATGGCCTTTTGTATATTTTGTATTTTATGTTCTACCTACGTATATGTACTCAATATGCAATAAAAACTTTATTTATTTATAATTTAAAATTTGATGTTTTTTTGCTGTTAACTTTAGAAAATTTAGTTTTCCCAGTTTTCGAATCTCTAAAATTAATCTATACATCTATACATATAAAAAAAATGTTGCAATGTTAGTCCAGGCTAATCTCCGAAACAGCTGAATTTTGACGGGACTTATATATTTACATTCCTTTTTGACATTTTAAATTTGTAGCATTTTGACATTTGACCTTTTGCAAAAATGTCCATTTTTTTAATTAAATTATATTTATATTAATAACGTTTTTTACTCATTTCATTTCTTAGGTACCAAATATAATTATAATTTTTAAAATATTTAAAGATAAATTCAAAATAATGTTTGCAAAAATTTTGATGACTTCAAATTTATATTTCTTAAAATATTAATTTTGAACTATTTTGTAGAAGACTACATTTACTACAAAAAATGTAGATACCTACCTACCCTTTTAAAATGAAATAGTCAAAATTCTACTATTTGAATTAGTACCAGCATTTTTTTACTAATAAAATAGTCGTTTTCACTTTTAAATAGTTAATTTAAGATTAGTCATCATCGTTGACTATTTCTGAGAGTTAAAAGTAACTAATTTCTTTAATGATTTGCGGCCAACAACAAAGTACCTACCTATTATTTTAATTAAATGCATATAGGCTCCATGGTTAAATGGCCCATAAAAACAAACAAAGATGCAAAATTAGCTCAAAACAGCAACACAAATAATATATTCAACTTTAAAATATGAACAATATTTATTGACAAATAAAATTGTTTTTTATAAGAGTGACTGATAGCCACATTGGTTATGACAACAGCTTGACAAGCGACCGACTTATGTTCAATCCCAGGCTGGGTTAAAACTTTTTAAATTTTAAATCTACTAATTTGACTATTTCATTCAGTAAAATTTGACTAATTATTAGTGACTGCTTTTTCGCTATGACAATTAGTAAAATATGACTTATAATTCCATTTTGTTCCAGTTCTTAAAATAATTGTTATGGAATCAAAATTGGACTGAATTATTATTTACATACCTACATTTAGAACTTTATTAGGGTAAATATAAATGCTAATTATTGACAGAATATACTTTATGGTAAAAAATGTTTTAATTCTATTTAAAAAAAATATTTTTGTAAACCGCAGGCTTCACTTAAAGTTTCTCAAACAATGATATTGGACATAAAAAACAATGGTGACGACAACTTTTGCAATGATTATTACCCATTTATTATATCACGAGAACTATGAATTTAATCGGTTAAACTAGGCTCAGTAGTTTTTTGTTTGGTTTTTGTTGGAAAATGTTGAATGCAAAATAATTTAATAAAATCACGAGACCGCGTAGCGGTCGAGGGGTTTTATTTTTAATTATTTTGCATGAAACTATTTTCCAAAAAGAAAAATCAAATAAAAAACTTACTGAGCATAGTTTGACAGATTAAATTTATGGGTTGAGTGATATACGTCTAGATTATTTCTCGAATTAAAGGAAACTATTTGACAATTCATAAAATCTGACGTATGTGTCAAAATTTATAAATATTTTTTTAAAGAAAATTCCATTAATTTAAGGTATGTAATAAGTAATAATTGATATTTCGTAAACTAAATAACTTATTTTTTATTGTTTTTAAAAAAATGTGTGTTAAAACTTGTAAATAACACCATAAAATCGTAAACAAAAATCCAATATGGAGGCTAAAATTTAATCGCTGTTAAATAGTTCTAGTGATTTAACCGCTTATTTAAACGAAATTTATTCGAAAATTCAAGGCTTTTGATTGGTTCATATTATAATGAGGGAAATAATCATATTAAAACCATTTTTTGTCCCACTGTGGTATTAGCATCGCGTTAACGACGCGGCATGACGTCCGCTCTCAAAGTACCACCAGGATCTCAGTGTGCCCTGCCGACCGTCGCCATCGCTTCTATGGTAACACGGTTAGGTCGTTAGCTGGTTCTAATAAATCTTGTTTGGCAGCCGTGTTACACAAGCAACTGGACAAAAAATGTCTTCCATATTTTGATAACATTGTTTACTTGATTTCGCGTACTTCCTATACAAGTAGACTAAAAGTAATCATTGTCGAAATAATAAATACTGTGTTTGTTCTATGCTCCATCATTGTTTAAATCAAACATAGGTATACTGTTATAAAAATCAGATTTGTAGTTTGTTAATTTTATTTTGTAAAATTTTAACATAATTTGTTGTATTTTGTTAATGTTTAACACATTATTTCGTTGATAAAGTACACTTGATTTCAGGCAGTCAATCAAAACATTTCCCACTGACAATACGCATCAAGAAGTTCAACTGACTTTAGCGTCTTATGTTTCTGCTTACATTATTCTAATTCGTAACATGCCAAGAATTGGATGAAAGAATTTGTATCCAATTTTGCTTAAAAATGAAATAAGTTCTGTGAAATGTTAACAAAGGCCTATAGTGAGTCTGCTATAAGTAAAACAAGAGTTTACAAGTGGTATAAGAGTTTCCAAGATGGCCGTGAAGACGTTAAAGATGACGAACGCCCCGAACGTAAAAGCACATTAACAACCGGTAAAAACATGGAACAAATGGAAGAAATGGTTATAAACAATCAGAGAAGTCGCTGATGATGTTGATATATCGATAGGCTCATCCCATGAACTTTTTTCGAATGTTTTGGGTATGAAACGCGTGGCAGCAAAATTTGATATAAAATTGTTAAATTTTGAACAACATTTTTGGCCAAAAACAATACTGTAATGATTCCCCAGCCTCCATATTCGCCAGACATGCCTCTGTCTGACTTTTTCCTATTCCCAAAAATAAAGAGAACCTTAAAGGGCCGTCGTTTTGCAATCATAGATGACATTAAAAGCGCATCGCTGGAAGAACTAAAGGCTATCCCAAAGATCGAGTTTTAGAAGTGTTTCGAGTATTGGAAGAAGAGCTGGCACATGTGAATAATATCCAATGGGAACTATTTTGAAGACAACATTAATGTAGACGAATAAATAAATATTTGTTTCAAAAAACGAAAATTCCCGATATTTTCTGAACACACCTCGTATAATAGAAAAATTTACAACGCTACACCCAAGTCCCTGTATTTTATTACGTTTTTTGTATGGGAAGATTAAGGACAATATATTTTTTCTATAGGGGAAAGGCAACAAGGAAGAATGCATTGGGTGTATTTGGCAAATGTTCTCTATAGACATAATTTAACCTTAATATACCGAGTATACATACTTTAACCTTAATATATAGTATGCTATATATTAAGGTTACATTATTCCATTCAGCCATTATACTGTTGCAATTATTAAACATGATTTTAATATTTTTGCATTCTGACTTTCTTTTCTTAAATTAATATTTAATTTTAAAAACAGAGTTTTAACTTAAAGCATTTATAACCATTTTTCGCACGTCACTCAAAAGACAGTTATGTTGCGTCAATATTATATTTCAAAGTATTCAATAATCGTTATTTATGTATCAAGGTAGTAAAGTCGTATTTTTTATCACGAATGTGGCAAATAACCACGTGAGTGATAAAAAATGGCTTTAATGCCGAAGTGCATATTAAATTTTATCCGAAATCACATTTAATAATACTAATAATTAATAATGATGATTAAATCAAATGTCATTTGATGATCAAATCAAATGTCATTTGAATGTAGGAAGTCTCTACGTATACTGTTTGTTGACGTGGTTATTACCACATATATACATATATTTGCCCGCCGCGGCGATTTTTTACTCTAATTAATAAAATTAACTTATTATTTTTATTAAACATTTTATGAAAGGGTCCAATCGACCTCCGCAACGGTGCTTTTTTTTAAATAATATTTAGTTGCTGCTGAGAAGCAGTAGACACATCTTAAAATGTATAATGGGTTGCATACAATACTCATATTAAAAGTAGAACTTTACTGCCTATTTTCTTTTACTTTACTGCCGATTGTTGACTACTTTACTGCCGATTTCGGATAAAATAAGTTTCACAAAAATGTATTGTAGATTTATTGCAAGTAGTATTTTTTCAATTTCAGATATGGAAATCGTTATTTATATAAATTTTTTTTGAAAAATAAAAAACTCAGATAGGATGTTTTAAAAATAGTACAGGCGGAGAAAGCTCTTATTAAAGACGATCTGCCGTGAAGCAGTCTCTAATATGCTTTCTCCGCCGCGTTGTATATAATATTTTTTTTCAACAGTTTAATAATTCTGTAGTTGCATTTAAATTCTAGAGTTTCCTACATTTTGTCATAAGTTTGACGTTTGACACATGTAAAATTATAGGTTATGTGTATGAATTTATTCTACAGTGACCTGTAATTTTAGTTTCTGATTTCGATCTAAATGTGATAGATGGAACAACTCTTTCTATGTAATTTCAATGCATTTTTATTATTGTACTTTACTATTATTTGACTGCGTACAAAAATAAAGTTCTTCTTATAGGCTGTTATAATATGAAAATTGCTTAAAAAAACATTTTATGTACTAATATTGCATAATATTGTTTTTTTTTTTAAATAATGATTAAAATTATACATATCCTGCCTAACAACGGGAATAATGAACTCATTATTCACGTTGTTGGGCATCAGTGATTGGCCAATTTCAATATTGAGGTTTTAAGTTGGGAGAAGGCGACTATAGGTAATAACATTTAAAATTGGTAAAAAGTGAGGTTAAGCATTTGACAGATGTCAGATTTTATGTATTTATTTTTGAAAATCATTTAATTATCTACGTATTGGAGTAGATAAAGTATAGTATTACACGCGAGGTTATGCATTTCCCACTGACAATACGCATCAACAAATTCAACTGACAGCGTCTGCAACAAATGTTTCGGCTTACGTTATTCTAATTTGTAACAACTGTCCAGAGGGTTTATAATATATTACCAGAAATCTGTTATTATTGTTATTCGGATTCCTTATATATATATTTAACGAGTGTGCGAAGTATTCGAAAAAAGATGCCATCACTGGTTTTCAAACTGAAATTTGGGGATACAGAGAAGTGGGTTAAAGTTACGAAATATATGTTGTTCCTGTATCTCCAAATTTCAGTTTGAAAACCAGTGATGGCATCTTTTTTCGAATACTTCGCACACTCAGTATACTGATAATTATATTGTACCAAATTTTAATTTAATGATTTCAGAATGGTGTGTTATTTAATTGTGTGTATGTTACTTTTGTGTTCATTTACTTAGGTATGTGTTATTTTTTTTGTTTAGGAAATTGATTAATAAAGCAATATTTCTTATCAAAATTCTTTTCCACTAAGTTCCCAATTTCCAACAAATACTTTTGCTTCTGGGTCTGCAAAAAGGTTTTTAAAAATAAGGTCCTTTTTCAAAATTGCAAGGATTATGGTTGAATTACACTATGTAACAAGATATTTGTTTATCTGGATTTTATTACACAAATCGTAGTAGGCCATACCCCCAATTACGTAACAAACTGTCAAATTTTCAACGACAGCCGTCCATTAATTACATGAGGCATTTTTCCGATAATTTAGACCCCTCCCTCCCCCTTGGTGAGATGTGGTAGACCCCCCTATCCCTCACGTAAGATTTTGGCCATTAAACTTTCTTTGTGGACAACATGTAAAAAAAATGAATAATTTTTTTTTAACAAAATTGGATTATAATACATATTTTTTAAACTCAAAAGTTAACGTGAGATTTTAAATGAAAGGTGTCCTTGGTAACCACAAAAGAGAAAATTATACTGACCTTGTCAAAGTTTTATTAGGAAGTTTTAAAGAAATGGGATGCCGCATGTCGTTGAAAGTACCTACACTATTTGCATTCGCATCTTGACTTTTTCCGTGAAAATCTTGGAGATGTCAGCGAAGAACATGGAGAAAGATTCCATCAAGATATTCGGGTAATGGAAAAGTGATAACAAGGAAGGTGGGATGCGACAATGATGGGTGACTATGTTTGGAATCTACTTCGGGAAGAAAATGCATCATATAAAAGAAAAAGTCGTATTAAAATTCAATTTTGAACCAAGATTTAAAATCTATGTTAAGAAAATATTTTTCTAGATTGTTTTGTTAAAATGATAATTCTGGGTTGAATTTCTTGCCATTTCTTGTCAATATTTTTTTGTATTTTTGATAAAATTGGGTTTGATTATATAAATACCGGTATATCCCTTAAAAAAATAAAAAGTTATCACAAATTTTTTTAAATTAAGTTAGAATAGTTTTTTGGCACACAAATATTGATAATTTAACAAAAAAATCCAATAAACAAAATAAAAATCAAATTTTGTTACATGGTGTTATTGACAGGATTTTGTTAAGAAATCTACAAAATGTTATGGGGACCTGAATTAACATAAAATCTGGTTAATATTTGGTTACAATAGACAAATATTTTTTTACTGTGTATCCACTCATTAGTCTGACTTAATTTGTCGGCGTAGGAGAGTCCATTGAAAATTTAAACCGCCGTTTTCCAAAAATAGTTTTAAAATGTCACGGTTAGCGAACAACCACCGAGCCACTCGGCTGTGTGCATCCACGACCGCCTGTCCGATATAAATATAAATCAGCCTGACCCAAATGACTGAACATTCGCAGCCAAAATCTGTGGCGTCATGGCGTTTGTTGCACTTCCGGACGAAATATTTAACAGAATTCCTGAGCTGTTTTATTTATTTATACGAATAGAAATTCAGAATACATATTTTATAAACCTAATTTCTAATGATTATATACGAGGCCTGTTCAGAAAATATCGGGAATTTTCGTTTTTTGAAACAAATATTTATTTATTCGTCTACATTAATGTTGTCGCCTTCAAAATAGTCCCCATTATATTATTATGCACATGTATCAGCTTTTCTTCCAATACTCGAAACACTTCTAAAACTCGATCTTAGGGATAGCCTTTAGTTCTTTCAGCGATGCGCTTTTAATGTCATCTATGCTTGCAAAACGACGGCCCTTTAAGGTTCTCTTTATTTTTGGGAATAGGAAAAAGTCAGACAGAGGCATGTCTGGCGAATATGGAGGCTGGGGCATCATTACAGTATTGTTTTTGGCCAAAAATGTTGTTCAAAATTTAACAATTTTAGAACAAATTTTGCTGCCACGCGTTTCATACCCAAAACATTCGAAAAAATTTCATGGGATGAGCCAATCGATATACCAACATCATCAGCGACTTCTCTGATGGTTTATAACCATTTCTTCCACTTTTTCCATGTTTTTATCGGTTGTTAATGCGCTTGTGCGTTCGGGGCGTTCGTCATCTTCAACGTCTTCACGACCATCTTGGAAACTCTTATACCACTTGTAAACTTTTGTTTTACTTATAGCAGACTCACTATAGGCTTTTGTTAACATTTCACAGAATTTATTTCATTTTTTAAGCAAAATTGGATACAAATTCTTTGTTCCATTTCTTTTAACGAACGAAAAATCGCCGAGCTCATAAAACGCGTCTAACCTTAGCGGCTGCCACAGACAAAGTAAACAATGAAAACAGCTAAAGTTTTTATCATACTTCGGGGGCATGTATACCAACATAATAAAGAAAATTTTATGACAACCGGACCCTCCTAACCCGCGAAATTTAACAATTTCCGTTATTTTCTGAATACACCTCGTACAACAAAACTAATTTTTCGTATAATGTTATAAGAATCATAAGTTAGAATCAAATGAACCATATTTTCAATAACAAATTATATATATTATATATATATATATATTGTTGAATATTACAATATAATTTCTTAGAGTGCAGTTGTGAAATGTCATATAATCGTTAAAATAAAGTGCCTTTCTTGTAAAATAATACTATAGTATTTATAAATGTGAAAATTATTTTATTATCTTAATACAAAAATACAAAAGTATTAAATAGTTTCTTGACACCAATATTTGAAAAGATTATATGAACGAAGTTAACTAATAAGGGGTCATACATTAATTACGTGAGGCTATTTTGGCGATTTTTCGACTCCCCCCCTCCCCTTGGTGAGATGTCGTGAGATTTTTCTCGACCCCATCCCCCTCCCTTAATCTCACTTGAAATGTTTTAAAATGCATGAGTTAATCTGTGATGATTTCATTAGATTTATAAAAAAAAACAATTGTTATAATTGTTTACTTAATTTAACCCAGTTTTCTCGCAATTTTACACTGATTCATTTTAAAAGAAAAAATTACGTGATATTTGCCGAGACCACCCTCCCCATCACATGAGATTGGGTGAGGTTTGGCTCGACCCCCTCCCCCCTCTAAACACCTCACGTAATTAATGGATGCCCCCTAAAGCGTTACAAACTGCTTCTATATCGATTGTTAGTCTATTTTCAAGGGATAAATTTTGATTTACACAGAAAAATTTGAGATTTTAACCTCAGTAGATTTGCAAGTTAGAAATTCTAACTGGAATTCTAATACAAACCTTTAACATTTTCCGTGTAAGAATTTTTAATATTCATGATAATATTTTGCAATTATAGTATACTATAATATATATATACTATATATAGTATATATATATATATATATACTATATATTATACTATAGTATAATAAGAAAAACAAAGTATAAAATATTTTCTAAACATAATCATATTTTGAAGATATTTTAATATTTTAAAATATTAATAATTGTTAAGTTTAATTAAAATAATAACAGGCAATGTTAATGGTGAAAATTACGTCAAAAATGTTTATTGGGATGGTTACATTATTTTCGTATAGATGTCGCTTCATACAATTATTTAATTTAAAATTTTTTAAGTATTTGTTGTAGGAAAAGTATAGTATGCAACTCGTTTATAAACTTTTCTAGGTACTTATTTAATTAGGCCTAAATTAAATTCGTGACTAAAATACATAATATACTATTAATCATATTTATAGATTATTGTCTGTGGTAAGGTTTATTAAATCTTACCTTAAATAATATGAGTTGAAATAAAAACCCTATAACATTAGTTTTATTGCATTTTTATGTGCAAGTTCAGAGGTAGCGGAAGCACGTAAAAGTAAAGCGTCATAAAGCACAAAACGATTAAAGTGCGATTAAATCTAGTGTAAATATAAAACGATAAACGTTATTAAAACTAATTGGTGTAGGTTATAAATTTACATGAATACTTAATTCAATATCGCCGACCCTTTGTGAAACGTAACGCTTTAAAATTACGTTAAGCCGAAGTGGATGTTTTTGATGCAACAAGTGTCTATAAAAATCAGATATAGGGATAGCGAAATTTCAAAAGAATTGTGCACCCCTGTTTGTTTTATTACTTTTATTACTGCCGACAAACTGTTTTAGAGTAACAGGTGGGTGAAATAAAATAACTCGAGGCCAATCGGAAAGCTGTAAAGAGCAATGAAACTTGCTCAATTCGTTGTGCTTTTAGCCAGTTCGTCCGCCCGCTCTCTGCATTATTACATTAAAGACAATTAAATGCTCTTTGCACTCATATAATTTAATTTACTGTTTTGTAATTTTCTGTGTGTGTTTTCCACTTTGCCATTTCTATTAATTGTCCTCCTTCGTTACAAACGTTTGTTGTTACGGTTAACTGTTGCCTGCACTGCACTATGGCAGTTTTTTTTTAATAAAGATCAACTGCAATTGGTTTTAATTAAAAATAAAATAAAAGATTCTATATTATGAATTGTAGTGTAGTAAATTGTTTGGTAAACATTTGATACAATAGTTTTATAGTATTCAGTAAAATAAAAATATGTTTTGCGAAAATATAGTATTTTATGTATCAAGTTTGATAAACGTCATTTGTAATTATAACAGACATTTTGCATGTCAATAATTTAACCATAATTCTTGTAATTTTTAAAAAGGGCCTTATTTGTACAAACCTTTTTGTAGACCCAGTAACAAAAGTATTTGTTGGAAATTGGTAATTTAACTGAGAAGAATTTTAATGAGAAATGTTGCTTTATTAATCAATTTCCTAAACAAAAAAAATTAACATATACGAGGTGTGTTCAGAAAATAACGGGAATTGTTAAATTTCGCGGGTTCGGAGGGTCCGGTTGTCATACAATTTTCTTTATTATGTTGGTATACATGCCCCCGAACTATGATAAAAACTTCAGCTGTTTTCAATGTTTACTTTGACTGTGGCAGCCGCTAAGGTTAGACGTGTTTTATGAGCTCGGCGATTTTTCGTTCGTTAAAATAAATGTATAAAAGAATTTGTATCCAATTTTGCTTAAAAAATGAAATAAATTCTGTGAAATGTTAACAAAGGCCTATAGTGAGTCTGCTATAAGTAAAACAAGAGTTTACAAGTGGTATAAGAGTTTCCAAGATGGTCGTGAAGACATTGAAGATGACGAAAGCCCCGAACGCACAATCACATTAACAACCGATAAAAACATGGAAAAAGTGGAAGAAATGGTTGTAAACCATCAGAGAAGTCGCTGATGATGTTGGTATATCGATTGGCTCATCCCATGAAATTTTTTTTGAATGTTTTGGGTATGAAACGCGTGGCAGCAAAATTTGTTCTAAGATTGTTAAATTTTGAACAAAATTTTTGGACAGCCTCCATATTCGCCAGACATGCCTCTGTCTGACTTATTCCTATTCCCAAAAATAAAGAGAACCTTAAAGGGCCGTCGTTTTGCAAGCATAGATGACATTAAAAGCGCATCGCTGAAAGAACTAAAGGCTATCCCAAAGATCGAGTTTTAGAAGTGTTTCGAGTATTGGAAGAAGAGCTGGCACATGTGCATAATATCCAATGGGGACTATTTTGAAGGCGACAACATTAATGTAGACGAATTCCCGATATTTTCTGAACACACCTCGTACCTACATAAATGAACACAAAAATAACATACACACAATTAAATAACTCACCATTTTGAAATCATCAAATTAAAAAGAAATTTGGTACAATTATCAGTACTACTACAACACTTACTGATGTATTTCGTAACTTTAACCCACCTTACTGTATCCCCTAATTTCAATTTGAAAACCACTGTTCAGATACTTCGCACTTCGTACACTCGTTAAATAGGTATAAGGAATCCGAATAACAATAATAACAGATTCCTGGTAATATATTATAAACACTCAGACTGTAGACGCTGAAGTCAGTTGAACTAGTTGATGCGTATTGTCGTGGGAAATTGATGCGTATTCTCCGTAGTTTTCTAAAACAAATCTGTTTAAATTTTACAAAATAAAATTAACAAACTACAAACTCATGTTAACAAATCTAATTTTTCTTACAGTGTATTATGTATAAAAACAATGTATTACTAATTAATTTAAATATTTGTATAGAGCGACATCTGTACAAAAACAGATTAACCTGTGAATCTTATTTAACGGATTTAAATATAGCAGTTATCAAATTTTTCTGTAAAGATCGAAATGTTTCTCTTAAAATGGACTAAAACTGTTAAAATCCGATATAGAAGAAATAATGTTACTTATTTGGTTAATTTTTTGTATAATTAGAAGATCCAAATAGTTGCAATAATATCGTTACATACTTGAAGTTAAAGATACAATAATTGTACAATTATTGTCAAATCATATTAATATTGATAAATTGTACCGAGAATACAAAATAAAATAAGCGCAATCTTATGGCAATCAGGGTATAATCCCAAACTTTTAAATACTGCCGAAATGTGGGCAGAAATTGAAGAATTTTCTGATTTAAGTATGTTTTTTAAATAACATTTAATTTTTATAATTTCTGCCAGGTTTAGAGACTCCCTGTCTAAGTGTGCTCCGTACTAAACCTTAAAATCAGTGATCGTCCCAACTTTAAAAGTTATCACCATAATTTTTAATTTTTTATATTTTTTAGTTTTGTGTTAGTATAATTAATTTAAATAAAATTTATTTTTTATTTTGATAAATTTAGTTTCTAATTATGTAATAAAATAAATTATGTAAACAAAATTTATTATTCTCAAATAAAAATCATTAAATGTTTCTAAAAATTGGTATCGTCCGAACATTGAGTAGGACTGCTTGATAAAACAAACCTAAATTTATAAACATAACAGTTAATCCTTGAATATAAAAAAGATTAAACAATCTAGAACCTACATAGATACCTATATCTATGATAAATATTGTCCTTATAATAAAACTCGAAACTAAAATGTCGTTTATAAAACTTGATACATAATATACTATAATTTCACTAATAGATGTAATTGTTAATTATTTGCATATAGTCCGAGACAAATTTTGCAGCTAAAATCGATTGGTTTTAATATTTATATAAATACTGCATTATTAATATCCCGGCGCATTCGCCATTTTTGAAACTCTTGTAGTAAACTATATGCAACCAGCCGCGCACCAAAGCGTTATTGATCCGAAAGCTTTCTCGTCAGTCTGCAACCCAGATAACAAACAAGCTCGAAAAACTAAACAAATGTTTTTTAATGATTTGATGTTTTCACGTCAAAATTTCAAAATTTTATTGACATTGTATTGGGGTTTGGACATGCAATTTTTTTGTTGCCTATTTAAAATCTACGCTTACGCGTTTGTTATTAACAAAAATTCGTACGTTTTGAAAAATGCAAGACTCAATGCACTTTTATGACCTTGAAGAGCGCGTGACGTCACGATATTATAACAGATGTGTCAAGAATTACGAACTAATCCAACATCTGTTTAAAGCACCGTCTCACACCGTGGCAAAGATTAAATATACTCTTATTTAATCTTTGACCGTAGTTTCTAGGTTATGTTTAATATTCATCAAATTATTTAAATCCTTTGAAAATCGGGGTAAAGTACATACTGAATGATACTTTATACTAAAATAGGCTGTTAATGGTTTATTTAACTAGTAAAAAGATAATGACTGTCGATGAATTGGGTTATGTTAGGAATTTTTATTTTTGTACATTTATTTTTACATTTTTATCGTTTTTTCTACAATATTTTTAAGATATCTGTCTCTTTATTGATATTTTTTTTAATTTTAATTATTTGCTTTTCTTTAATTATTTATTTTACTTTTGGGTATTTCCATTGTAACGGGTGCGACGCGTTAATATGAAAAAATAGTATAAAAAATTAGGTATTTAACTCATACAAAATGTCAGTAAAAACTTGTATAGAAAACCTTTTATAACTTCATGAATCGCGTAACGGGCGCTACCTTAGAAAATCGGCAAATGCGACCAAGTTGGCTTCTAAAGTTGATACTGTAAAATTTTGGATGAAAGCTTATGGGTGAATATCCAAAACGGGGATAAATTGGGGTGGTAAAAAATAAAAAGCAAAGATTAATAAAACACTAGCAAAATAAAACCTCAATGTATATTTCTTAATAACAAAAAGTAATTTCAAGGCGGCTATAAATTAAACTTAATACTTTTCTATTATTTAAAAAAAAAATGAGTCCATGGAGTTGACGTTCTGAACCATGGAGTTGACACAATAACATAAAAACAACATAAATCTAACCTTGTACACTTCGCGGCTCGTGCCGTAATTTCGGACTCGTGCGGGAAAACAGTGCCTTTCGCCACTTGTACTTTAATATACTATTAATACTTTTATTTAAAAAAAATAATATTATTCTTAAAAAATGCAAATAAATTAAACAAAATTCGATCTTTCAACTGCCGGATATCCGGCCGCCGGATATCTAGCTATCCGGCTTCGATTCTTGCCGGATATTCGGGATGCGGTGTCTGGCCAAATAACTATCCATTTCATCTCTATATGTATATTAGGGTGCTTCAAAAAAAATTTTTTTTCGCTCTTACCCTCTCAAATGTTTTTATTTAATATAAAAAAAATCCTCACCAAATATGGGCGTTCCAGCTCAACTTTAAGAGGTCGCTGTTTTTATTTTAGTTTCCCATTGAATTAACATGGGAAAAAATTAATTTATGTTTGGAATTTTATACCTCTGTATCAAAGTAACTTATGGCAATGATCATTGCAGTTTCTTATATAAAATTTAACGCTCTACAAAAAAGGTCTTCTATTATTTTTCGATAAATTGATTTCTTCTAGAGTTATTCGAGGTCAAAGTTTTCCCCCTTTCACCTCCCGTCTGCTAATTGTACCAGAAAATTTGATGTTAATCAAAGTTTGACCTCGAATAACCCTAGAAGAAATCAATTTATCGAAAAATAATAGGAGAGCTTTTTTGTAGAGCGTTATTTTATATAAGAAACTGCAATGATCATTGCCATAAGTTACTTTGATACAGAGGTATAAAATTCCAAACATAAATTAATTTTTTCCCATGTTAATTCAATGGGAAACTAAAATAAAAACAGCGACCTCTTAGAGTTGAGCTGGAACGCCCATATTTGGTGAGGATTTTTTTTTATATTAAATAAAAACATTTGAGAGGGTAAGAGCGAAAAAAAAATTTTTTTGAAGCACCCTAATGTATATGCTGTATATAATTATAATAATAATACTATTAGAGAATTTTTTTAAAGAAAAATTAAATTTAATTTATTATAATTTAACTATATATTTTTAATTATCGTTCACTTATATGAGCTAAGAGTTTAGGGCAATAATAAGAAAGTAAACAACTCCATGGACATACCTTTTAACTCCATGGAGTTGATGTCCATGGAGTTGATGTTTTTATAGTTAAAGTCACAAACTTTAGAAAATGGTACATAATGTATCTTTAGTTAACTGTAATTTAAGCAAAGCATATTTGGTTATTTCACCTGGAGAAAGTTGATCTTTAATAAAAATACTTACCCGTTTTTTCGCAAATAATTGTTCTTTATAAATTTTTATTAAATATAACACCCCATTTGCCTTGCTTACACAAATCAACACTAAATCACTCAAACGACGAAGTCTTCAAACATTACTAAAATACGTTTTATACAGGGGATTTATCATATATTAAAAGACTGCAAAGAACTCAGCTGTAAAATGGTGTCTCATGCTGTATTCGACATTTTGGGTTAAAATATCAATAAGTTTGGTTTTGGTTGTGTTTTTATATACATTCCAAGTTAGAGGAAATGCAATATGAAAGAATCATTTCACAATTGCATCTAGTCTAATAGTATATGGATGATTTGTTGTCCCTACGCTAGGTGGTGACAGTCCATGGAGTTGACTTTAAAGCGTTTAAGCAAATTCAAATTAATAAAATAAATAATGTTTTATTTTTTTGGTTAAGTACGTTCTACTGCTAGACATAAACTGTCTATTGTAGTGTTATTTAAATGCTAACTACTTTCATTAGTATATTTTATTTAAGTTTCAGCTTATTTGCTCCGTTCTGGAGAATCACCCATATAGTAATAATTTTTTGTGTAAAACTTGAATAGTAATCCTAAACAAGCACGTTATTTAAATGCACAAATATTGTGTACTATATTTTCTATAATTTTCCCAAAATGTAACGGGTGCGAAATTTGAACATTTTATCGAGTACCTATTGAAACTCTTCCGTGTTTATTCTTAATATTAGCTTCTTAGCATCACAATGTACGAATATTTTAAGGTTATAAATTATGTCGCAATTAAACTATTTGACTTCAGATATAGTTTTTATTTTGTTAAATAACATCTGTTTTTTTGTCAAGGGGTAAGGTTTCATGGAAATACCCTTTTTAATATCTGTTTAATAAAAGTACATAACTTTTTAGCCAAGAAGATTATTTTCCCCGCCCACGATTGTTCAACGTCAAAAAGGTCAATCGTTTGAGATAGCCACGGCACTCTGTTCTCTTCTCATCGGTTTCGGTTACAACGCCTATGTTGTTTCCGGATACGCAATCAAAGACATCACCGAAAAAATCATGCTGCGCATCGATTGTCCGTTCGTGGAGGTCGCCGAAGATGAGGAGGTCGAAGAAGAGGTCGAAAAAGTTTCCAAGTACACTGTCACACCTCCGAGGGACTTGAGGAGCAAGCTCTTGCTCATGATGGAGGGAAGGGAGAAGGAAAAAATTAGGTTGGAGGAAGAAAAGGCGGCTGAGATAGAAAGAAATAGGATGTTGGTAATTAAATATATAGGGCTAATGACTGATACAATAAAAAAAATTATTATTTATAATTTGGTAACGATAAAACCTACTCAAGAAAAATAAATGCTTTGTATCAATATAAATAAATCTGTATTTTTGAATATTAAACATTTTATAATTAGGATGAAGAAAAACGCCCATTTGACTCATTAGAAGGTCAAAGAATCCACGGATGGATTCTTTTAAAGGAAGGTAAAGATGTAGAAGCTCCATTTTTTCTGGAACCCACTACGGGTTTTAGATACGAGTTGGACTCGGCAATGTATTGTGGAATTGAAAGCTTATGGAATGACAAAAACTATTGGGTACAATTCACAACAATTAAACAAAAAATACATAATATTCTTATTCCAGATTAACATGCAACAATGCACTGAAGGTATGTCCTGTATAGAGTATGATTTAACAGATGTTGAAAAATGGGAACATTTGTTAATTGGAGAACCAATTGGTAGTAGAAAGTATAAAACTGAAGATATTGGTGAAGAGGATGATGGTGGGAAGGAAATGTATGATGAAAAGCATTTGGATATGCCTCTCTCATGGAGTTTACCTATCAGCATGCCACATGAAGGTAAACGAATCTTGGATTATTTTACTATACACCATTTTTAATCCAAAATGTTTTTTATTATTATTTAGCTTTGGCAACTCGTTTTCCCAACGGTTCCAAAACATCCCACTACAAGCGAACCATAGTGGAAGAGTTTGCACCTTACGTAATGTCAGATGGTCTAGTAACGCGTATTGCGAGTTACAAAGATTTTGATTGCACAGTGTTGGTAAAAATCGAAGAGAGGTATAAGAATAGAAGCGATAAACTTTATAAAAACGTTTACGATCTGGAAACGAATATTGTTGAGGATTATTTTCATCCTGGACGAGAAGATGGATGTATAAGTAAGTAACTTTGATGGAATGTATGTATGTTGTCGAATAATATTTTGATGGTTTTTTAGAACATACTCATTATCATAATAAAGAATCGATCGATGACTTCAGGATTTTAGATTTTAATAACAGATTTGATGGTTTAATTAAAATTGAGACAGATTTAAAACATCTCACTGAACATTATGCCAACAGAGATGATTTGTAAGCTTTAATAAATAATTAATGTTTGAAAAAATGGGACATAAATTTGTTAAAAACCTATTTTCTTAATATCACTGGTTAACAAGGTTTTGGACTGGATTAACCAAATGCTGTTTCTTAAATAATTTGATGCGTAATATTATATTACGTCATCTAAAAAAGCTACTCTTCCTTCAAGATCATTTTTTCAACTAAGAAATCATTAGTGGACATTTATGTGTTTGGTTTGGGTAAACATTTTTAATCATTAATTTAACTAACAATTTTTGAGAGGAAAAAAGATTATGGAAAAACTTTAAAAGGTTGTTTAAGTAAGTACTTTTGCTGCATGGCAAGAAGCGCCATCGTGTTTAAACTAGATATCATCCACATCACGGGCTTGATTTCCAGGTAACTAATAGTCCATTATCATGACGCCATAGCGAATGCCATTGACTGTTATGTTCAGGCCATCCTCATCTTTGAAAAAATATAGCCTGGTGATAGCACCTACACCGAGAAAAAGCTTTTATATTGTGAATGGGTTAACCATTGAGCCAATGGTGTACTGTATTTGCAATACCTAAATTACAGCTATGATCAGATGAATGATTGTCTTACTTTTATTTGTGCAAACCTGCTTAAAATTAGTTCAAACATAAGAAGTCATTGAATAAAATTGTGATTGTATTAAATCCGTATTAAAACTTAAATGGTTTAAACATAATAAATTATTGAATTAAATTTTTATTTAATTGAAGCCACAATGGAGCCTAATGAAAAACTATCATTGGCATAAATAAAGTTATGGTTTCTAATGAATGGCTACATTAAATGCAATTAAAGCTCTAATTGCTTTAAATATGTATATTCTTGTGCAAATATTAGTTGTATAATACATTAATATGAAATTTAAATAAAAATGAACTCTGGAAACTGCTTCTGGTAGTCTTGTGTACACAGATTTTTCGATTCATAAAATGTGAATTGTTCTGTTTTCTGTAGAAACTATTAGGAACCCAGTAGAAGTGTTGGTGATATTAGGCTCTAAGAAAGTTGCTGACCCATCACTAGCAACAGTTACTGTACTAAATGTGCAGGATCTGTCTGCCATGGCACATGGTTATTCTAAAACAAAATAGGAATTTCATCTTATGTATTTAGAGGGGAATCCTTAAGATTGCTGAAAGTCCTAATAAAATTGAATATAGGCCGCATTGAAAAAATGGGAATGATAATTGGGCAAATACCAAGTATTTTTCAAGATAGTGAAAACATTGGTATTCACTGTAAGACAGTAATAACTTACTTTACCTTAGGTTCCATTGGAATAAAAAACATGAACATTAAAAGAAACAAAGACTATTCTTATTTCAATTGTTTTTAATTTTTGGTTGAAGCATTATAACTTTTAATATAAATCGTTTTATATTTAATTAAATATTGTTAATTTTACCTTGATCAGATAAATTTTGAATACAATAATTTCAAAAATTTTCAAGGAAGTTCACATTTCCATTAGGTTTAAATCTAAAGATTCAGTAATTTTAACTTGATAATATTTTGTTATGGGCTGAATATAATATTTGTAGTAACATCAATCCCTTACCCTCAATTGCTCCAAACATATTTGATTGAATAAACTTTAACATTTTTCGACTGTTTCTAAATTCCCAAAGAACTTGCTTCACAAAGTGCAGATTTTCGTAATCTGGCTCCACAATTTGGAGTCGCTGTTCAAGGGTAACCCTTTCCATGATGCAATGGTATTTAATACTTATTCGTTTCACTTGTGGATAAAAATTGCTTTTAAATGTGACAAAACGCGTTCTACTTTTGGTTCCAAATTTCTCAAAACCAGACCTAATGGTGCCAGTTTCGAATTCAGCGTAACAAACTCATTTAAGAAACATCCTCACAATTTCCAGTCCGAAATTTTCAGACCAGTGTAATATAAAATAGTTATTTATGTCATTAGGTTAAGAAGTAAGGCTTTTTGTGCTAAGCTCAAAGTTTGAAGGCCGACGCGTAGCGGAGGCCTACAATTGAGCGAAGCACAAAAAGACACTTCTTGGCCGAATGGCATACAACATTTTATCTTCAAAGCACTTTATATAGGTCAATTTAATTCAACATGAAAGTGGCATAACCTCACTTTTTTTAATCTCATTTATTTATTAGCTAAAGATTACATTAAATGTACAATAATTATTATTCCTTTTAGAAGCAGTAATAGTTTGCAATACCTAGCTACATGATTTAAGTAGAAATGGATTTTTGTAAGAAAATGGTTTACTTACCCTCTTGCTATTACATTGAATTCAATTAATTGTTTAATAAATAGGTACCTAATAGGTATCTAATTTCAATTTGTTTGCATTTTTATTAAAAAATAGGTAGTTTGGAATGTTTACGCTGTGTTTAACATTTAATTTTACTGAAAACTTAAAGCAAATTAAAATTTAAAGATAATTTAAATCGTAGAAAAAGAAAACACAACTGTGAAACGTCAAATTGCAATGTCCTAACCTCACTTTTTATTTTATTATTCATATTTAATTTTACAATAATTTAATGAAAAATATTAAACATTATAATGTTATAACAGTAAAACAAACAAATTAGTGCTTATTATAAATAAATTAAACCAGTTTAGTACGTTAATTTCTTAGAAAAGGATTAATTTGTCAAAACAATACCCCTAGCGAGAAAAAATCGAACTAATTACTTGCCTCATAAAAATTTTTATCGGCCTAGGCCATAACAAGGTATTTCTTTATCGAATGTTGACAACAATAAAGTTTAAATTATAGACCGCGTGGAGATAAATATAATTATTTGAATTTTTAGCCAAAATAATCGACACACCGACTATGGACCCAAAACAGATGGCCGTAGAAGAGATATTATTGTAATAACATTAAAAATAAATACAAAAATTACGTAAACATATTTTTTTCAGAAAATTACCGAAAAATATGATAGAAACGAAAAACTGCATTACGCTGATGACATTAATATCCGAGAATTTAATTTTCCCACCCGCGAAATTAACATTAAATATCACTATGGACCCAGTCAAATTACTTATTCCACCAGGTAAACAACAAATTAAATCTACTTAAGTAGACTATACTTTATTTTAATTATTATGAAGAGTGTTAAAAAAAGGTATTATCTGTGGGGTTTTCACTAACGCTTTCAAAACTTAAAGACAAAATTTAACTTAAGCAGCAAATTTTAAAACATATGCTCTAAAATGTTAGTCTGATTAATTGGGAAGTGTCTACCACATCCCAAATGACTAATAATAATATACTATAATAACATTTTTTTTATTATTTATACAGGGTGAGTCATTTAACTTGAAACTTTGAAATATCTCAGTTCTAACTATAGTATGCATTTGCAAATAGGTAGATTTTGTCTAAAACATTTTTTCATATTTTTAATAGATGGCGCTGTAATAAAAAAAAATTGTTAAATTTTTCTTCTGTACCTATACGATTCTGCAATAATTTTTCTATAAAAATATCAATTTTTTTAGTAATAAAAATCTTATTAAATTAAATCTGATTTTTTTAAGTACACACGATTTTTTAACTAATATTTAAGTTTCGTTTGGTTTAAGTTTTTTACATTATTTCATTCGGTGATAATTATCAATTGCGCACCATGGTCACTTTTTACCTGCCAGCATTAAATCCTTTAATTTAAAGGATTATTGTACTATTTTTAATAAAAATACCTCATTTAAGGTAAAAAAAACATTATTTTTTCAATTAATTAATTTAATTCTAATTAAAAAAATGGTATTTAGTTATAAATAATAATTATTATAGAGGTATAAAGAAACTAAACTGCGCACCAGTCAATGTGTCGCGACCAAAAATTTCGTCCTATTTCAAAACGACATAACTTTTTGGTTTCTTGAACGATTTTATTTTGGTTTGTGATTTTTGCTAGCTTCATTCTCTGGAAATTCATGCTATAGATATGAATCTCACGGTTCTTCAAGTAAATTTCCTACATTGTGATATGTAAAACGGTGAAAAATTTTAATAACTTCATCCAAGCCCCGTTTGCAAAAAAAATATTTTTTTCTCGTTTTTACTTTGAAATAATGAAGTATTATGTCTTACCTTGAAACGTTTTTCAAATTTTTCGAATTGGAATCTAAGTAACGAAAATATGATTTTTTTTTCAAAAGGGTACATTTAATGCTTTTTTGTAGGCAATACACTCAGCCTTTTTAAGATGAAAAAAGATAAGATGGTGAAAGATTGTTCCTTGAATAATTCTGAACAAGTGACAAGCAACAAACCTCCATTAATTTCAGAGGAACCTAAGCAACGACCACTTTTTCAATTTGACATTTTGGAGAAAATTTGAGAAAACTAAACCTGAACCGATATTTACGTTCGTGACATGTTTGCTTTATAATTTTGACCTCCTGATGTGATTCAGTTGTTAAATTTAAGTTTTAGATAGAACCAAAGAATCAAAATTCGAAAACAATTCCCGGCTGTTAAATGTCTCAATAACATGCCTTTGCCAATGCCATTTGGAGATTCATTTTTTGGGAGAAATTACTGCAATTTGTTTGAGTGGTTAGGATAATGTTACATAAATTGCATTTATATTGTGCACTAGTGATAACTTATTACTGATAAGTACCTACCTAATTGTTAATAAAGTTAAATACAAAATTTGTTTGTTCATTTTTGAAAATTTTATGCGAAGATATAATCATAATAAAAACTACAACATTTAACAAAAAAATGTAACAAACAATAACAATAATAACTTTCAATATTTCGTTGGCCCTCTCCTAACCCGTAATAATTCGTTAACCCTCCTGGGCATTCCCTAGACCAAGTTCCTTAGAAATTCTTGGGGTATGGCTTCCCATTCTTCCTGAATCGAATTTACCAATTCATCTAAATTCTCCATGCGTCCCTTTCTCTCTTTCATCTTCAGTTTCATTCTGCTCCATACATGCTTAATAGGATTCATATCCGGAGACAGAGGTGGCCAATTCATTCTCTCAATATCATGGTCCCTTAAATACTCATTTAAGATATTAGCGCGATGCGGACGGGCATTGTCGTTCACCAACACCAAATTATTGACATTTAATTTTCATCATTTGATCCTTGATTTGATCATTCAGTGATATGATAATAACGTACTAAAGATGCAAAATACAGTAAAAAACAGTACAATCCAGCAATCAGATTTTATTGAGAAATTTAACAGCCAGGAATTGTTTTCAAATTTTGTTTCTTGGTGATTTTGGTTTTATCTGAAACCTAAATTTGACAACTGAATTACAATCAGGTCAAAATTATGAAGAAAACATGTCACGAACGTAAATATCGGTTCAGGTTTAGTTTCCTAAAATTTTCACCAAAACGTCATTTTGAAAAAGTGGTCTTTGCTTAGATTCCCCTGAAAATAATGGTTGTTGCTTGTCGCTTGTTCAGAATTATTGAAGGAACAATCTTTCACCATCTTATCTTTTTGTTCTTAAAAAGGCTAAATGTATTTCCTACAAAAAAGTATCAAATGTACTCCATTGAAAAAAAAATCATATTTTTGTTGCTAAGATTCCAATTCGAAAAATTTGAAAAACATTTCAAGGTAAGATATAATACTTCATTATTTCAAAGTAAAAACGAGAAAAAAATATTTATTTTACAAACTGGGCTTGGAAGAAGTTATTGAAATTTTTCACTGTTTTACATATCACCCTGTAGTAAATTTACTTGAAGAACCGTGAGCTTTATATCTATAGCATGAATTGCCAGAGAATGGGGCTAGCAGACATCACAAACCAAAATAAATTCGTTCAAGAAACAAAAAAGTTATGTCGTTTTGAAAAAGGATGAAATTTTTGGTCGCGACACATTGAGTGGTGCGCAGTTTATTTATAGTTTAGCATTATTTAATCAATTTAATTCGAAGATTAATTTGCAAACAACAATACCTCCTTTCGTTAAGCAGTTATTCATAATGAATTTTTTAACAGTGGAAGAAAAAATAGAAATGATTTTGATTTATGGAGAAGCAGGCAGGAATCTTGATAATGCTGTTAATATCTACGCTCAGCGTTTTCCGGATAAAATTCGATCACGTACTTCATTTCACAGTACAGTCAAGCATTTTACTAGAAACGGGAGTGTTCAACCAAAAAAAAAGAGTTCGTCGAGCAACAGTCACAGGTGGAAATAATGAAATTAATGTATTAGCAGCAACGGCCGCTAATCCTCCTGCAAGCACACGAGAATTATCTAGAGATTTGGGAATATCCCAGAGCAGTGTTAGCAGAATATTAAACGAAATGCGAATTAATAAATGCATTGAAGTCGAAGGCCACCATTTTGAGCATCTACTTTAATTAAAATTTAAAAATAAATACATTTAAAAAATAAAACCAAGTATTTTATTCAAAAACTTTTGGAGAATCGTATACAGAAGAAAAATCGAACAAAATTGATTTTTTTTCATTACAGCGCCATCTATTACAAATATGAAAAAATGTTTTAGACAAAATCTACATATTTTTAGTCGAATGATCCGAATCTGCAATAAAAAATAGGGTGTTCCAGGGAGGACCAATTTTAATACTGATTGATTTTCCTCCTCGAATCATAATTTTTATTTTAAACATTTTTTCGTAAAATGCATACTATCTGAGTAATTTGCAAGTTAAATGACTCACCCTGTATACTTATATATTTTTTATTTTTTACATAATAAATCTTGTGTTTTCATTTAGACCGAAAATTATTAATTAAACATAACCAGCAAGAGTAAGGGATTTCAAATAAGCTATCACTGTTTTTTTATCACTACTTTGTACCCGAAAACTCCTCTGTTTCGATTTTGTTGGGCCACCCTGGGTATTGCAAAAATAACCATATAATCCAGCCCTGTGTAATGCTACTATATTTTTGTGCTAAAAAAGGTGTTCTAGGTATTTTCAGAAGCCTCCACCGGCTGAGATTGGAGAGGTGGAAACTTTTCATCCAGAGTTGACTTTTGGCTATCAGAGCGATCTAGAAGCCAAGCCACCTACGCTGGTACAACTGTATTATTTGTTGGAGAAACAAATGAAAGACGAGGAAAGGTTAACTGACGATGTCAGGATTATGGAGAAACAAGTAAATTCGATTTTGTTTCCATATGAACTGCGCACCACTCAATGTGTCGCGACCAAAAAATTCGTTCTTTTTTAGAACGACATAACTTTTTTGTTTCTTGAACGATTTTATTTTGGTCTGTGATGTCTCCTAGCCCCATCCTCTGGCAATTCATGATATAGATATGAAACTCAAGGTTCTTCAAGTAAATTTCCCACAGGGTGATATGATACACGGTGAAAATTTTCAATAACTTCATCCAAGCCCCGTTTGTAAAAAAATATTTTTTTTCGTTTATACTTTGAAATAATGAAGTATTATGTCTTACCTAGAAACGTTTTTCAAATTTTTGGAATTGTAATCTTAGCAACGAAAATATGTTTTTTTTACAAAAGAGTACATTTAAGGTTTTTTGTAGGCAATTTAACAGCCGGGAATTGTTTTCAAATTTTGATTCTTATTGATTTTGGTTTTATCTGAATCTTAAATTTGACAACTGAATCACAATCAGGAGGTCAAAATTATAAAGGAAACCTGTCACGAACTTAAATATTGGTTCAGGATTAGTTTTCGCAAATTTTCACCAAAATGTCATTTTGAAAAAGTGGTCTTTGCTTAGGCCCCTCTGAAAATAATGGAAGTTTGTAGCTTGTCGCTTGTTCAGAATTATTCAAGGAACAATCTTTCACCATCTTATCTCCTTGTTCTTAAAAAGACTGAGTGTATTGCCTACCAAAAAGCCTTAAATGTAGTCTTTCTAAACAAAAAATCATATTTTCTTTGCTAAGATTCCAATACGAAAAAATTGAAAACCTTTTCAAGGTAAGACATAATACTTCATTATTTCAAAGTAAAAACGAGAAAAAAAATATTTTTTTACAAACGGGGCTTGGATGAAGTTATTGAAATTTTTAACCTTTTTACATATCACCCTGTACGAAATTTACTTGAAGAACTGTGAGCTTCATATCTATAGCATGAGTTGCCATAGGATGGAGCTAGCAGAAATCACAGACCAAAATAAAATCGTTTAAGAAACAAAAAAGTTATGTCGTTTTAAAAAAGGACGATGTTTTTTGGTCGCGACACATTGAGTGGTGGGCAGTTTAGATGAGGTATTCTTACTAATAGTAATATATTTTAAGATCAAAGATTTCCTATTTCTTCGTAACCGAGAACTGGCCTTCCCATCCCTGGAAGTTTCCCTCTTCAACAGAGAACAAAACATCGAAAATCGCATGGCGATGCTGCAGGAGGAAGCTGAAGCTAAGCTTCAAATGGACAAAGAAATGGAGGAAGAAACCGACTACTTTGGTCCATACATCGCCAAATTCGATAACCCTCACATGCTCTCTTCCTTCCAGATTCGCCAGCTTAAACTGCAATGTTTAACGGATTTCAAAGAGATGCTGGTTAACAGAGCGAATAATATTCAAAAGAAATTCGAAAAGGTTAGATTTATATTGAATAAAGTGGATATCTACATTTTGAGTTGCAAGGGCCGAGAAATTAAACAAAAAGTTTAAAGGGTGGTTTTAGCACAAAATATACAAAACTAATCGGTTTGTTATTTTTAAAGGTCTATTCAAGTGAAAAAAGTGGCTAAAATATGGCAAAACTTGCAGTAAGTAATATACTTGTTGAAAAAAAATACATTTTTTATGAAAGTTATTTTTAACAATTAAGAATAAAATTACAAAAAGTTGTTAATACACTATTTTGTATAATACAATACAATGGCACCTAGAATGTGGTATGTTGCCAGGGAAGTTAGTTTAAGTAGAAATAAAAAAACAATATTTTTTTCTGTCAAACACTTTTCGTATTAAAATTTTATTATTTCCCAATAATATGTTTATTTAAAAGGATTAAACACAACTTTCTCAAGACTTTTCAAAAAACAAAGTTATTATGATTTGAGGAGCATCCGTGCAAAACCGTCTAAATCCATTTTATTCAGTTTTTTTTTTTGATTTCGCATCTTTGGGTTCATTTCTATCGACAACCAAGATAATTCTGTTTAAATCCGACTATATCCATGTTAAAATCGCATTTAAAAGGTAGCTTTAGGAGCAAAAATGGCCAAATCCACGTTTTTATAGCAAACCCGGCTATATCCAATAAATAATAATGATGATGAGCATGTGACTCAAATATGTCGATACTACTACTAAAATTTGTTCTGTTATTTTATGTTTGCACTAAATTTATTTTGTTAATATTTTTGAATAATAAAGGTTTTTTTTCACATTTTATTCGGTTTTTGAGCAAAACCGGCTATATACAAAACATTTTTTAAAATTTTGGCCTTACCTAATATAAAGTTTTTGAAAACGAAAGTATGTCTTATAAATTAAGTACCAAAAAGCCCACAAAACTCAAGTTTGCTTTTTCTTTTATATGAAAAGGCCAGGAAACCGAGAGTTTTTGCCATTTTTCCAACATTTTATTAAAGTGGATATAGCCGGTTTTGCACGGATGCTCCTCATTTAATGTTTGGGTATTTTAAACTGTCAATTGTTGAATAAAAAAATTGTAATTTATTTATACTTAAAATATCCCCCCTGCATTTTTCGTACACACTGTATTATAATAAATTATTGTATTAAAATAATGTTTTTGTAAGTTTACAGTCACTTATTTTTAATAAAATAACCTACATAAAAAATGTAAAAAGAAAATATCAATATGTTGGATATCAAAGGGAGAATATTGACTGCAAGTTTCGCTATGGTTTAGCCATTTTTTCACCTTAAAAATAATAAAAGATATTTTTTTAACACCCCTTAAACTTTTTTTTTGGAACAGGGTGATCCCCTATAATGTCGCCCCCCTTTAACTTTTTTATTTTAAGCGTCCCAAAAAATTTAAAAGTGTGGTTATATAGGTACTAAAAATACTTTTTTTCTACTTATAAAAAAAAATTCGAAAATTGTTCAGTATACAGGGAAAACAAAAAGTTTATTTTTTTTCAATGGATCACCCTATATATGAATTTATTTTTCGATTCCTTGTAAAATTCTAAGCATAATTCATAAATCAAATTAAAGATAATAAGTTGAAATAGTTTGTCTTTCTCTGTCTGAGTACGCCATTTTTACTTATTTAACAAGACATATTGACATAATGTCACTATAGTAATTTATTTTCAATAAAAAATTTGGTATACTGAGGCTTCTTGATTTCTAAAAGTTTAAAAAAAACATTTAATGATAACATTTTGATTGCGAATATTTCAGAAACGGTTGAATTTAGGTATAAGGTTTGTTTTATGAATTATGCTACAAGGAATCGAAAAATATATTCATATATAGGGTGATCCGCTAAAAAAAATAAACTTTTTGTTTTTCCCTGTATATTGATCAATTTTCAATTTTTTTATAGGTAGAAAAAAAGTATTTTTAGTACCTACATAACCACACTTTTAAATTTTTTGGGACGCTTAAAATAAAAAAGTTAAAGGGAGGCGACATTATAGGGGATCACCCTATAAAATGGAGGTGAAATAGTCAAATAATATTATTTATAAATATAAGAATGGTTTTTAGTTTTTTAAATTCCTTGTTTTATATTGCGTAAAAGCAATATCGAATTTGGGCAGTTTACACATTAAAAATACGTAGATCACACCTGAAATCCGGTAATCTATTTATCCATAGAAACGGCAACACTGCTAACGCGTAAAATTTTACTTAACATTGCATGATCTGGCAACCTCTAAATATATATTTTTTTTAATCTGAAAAAATTTTGCGTAAAAACAATATCGAATTTGGGCAGTTTACACATTAAAAATACGTAGATCACACCTGAAATCCGTTAATCTATTTATCCAAAAATAATTACTAATAAATAATAAATAAGTAAAACAGCCCTGGTATTTTAAAATTGCACAATTTTAACAAAATTTGATAATTGAAAACTGCCTTACATACATAAAATTAAGAAATGGTAGTACAAATTCGCATAAACTAAAGAAAAAAGCCAAGACGTTTACCCATTTTTCAGGAGTACCATGGCCCTTCTTTTTTTATAAATATTTATACAGCCAAGCTAAGTTTTTTTAAGACGAATTCAACGATATAATAAAACTCAATCTCCATAAAATATGTAGAAATTAAAAATGGCAGAATAACTCGTATCATTAGTTTTGCTTCTAAAAAATACTAAAAAACTTATTGTTGTACCCACTATATAAGGACCTAATTAAGTTTTATTAGTAGTAAGTTTACTTTTGATTGTTTTAGTTCTCTGAAATTTTACAACAAAAACAAGCATGGTACAATCAAAACTACGATGATCTTACTGAGTTTGATATTCAAAGTACAATGCAAGAAATGTCCTATATTATTTTCTACATGCATACTTTGGAGCTAAGACTTATCAGACATCGGGATCTCTCAGCATCAAGGTAATACAAAAAATAGTATTGTAATTATTTTGTACCAGTTTGTTATAAATATTTCTTTGAGTTTTATAGTACGTAGTAGAGGCGCGAATTTTAACTTTATACCGTTATACTAAAATACGCTTTTAATGGTTTTATAACATGTTATAAAACCATTAACACGTAAAAAGGTTTCAATTGTCAAAAAATACACTCACTTACTCCTTGTTCTTGAATATTTTCTTGTAAAATAAAATATTATTTGAACTATTTTACTATTTTTTTACTTTTAGATATGAAGCAGTGGCTCAATATTTGGAAGATCATAAGTTCAACTAAATAATGCAATACAATTTACTTTTACATATATTTTTGTAATCTTGCTTTAAATAAAAAATTTTATTTCTACATAAAAGTGTATTAATTTGAATACTATTTATCTAACCCAAATAAACATATTAAAAATAATAATATAAATAAATAATCTATGAATAATAAAAGTTGTTAATACAATTGCTATAATAATACTATGATAGTTTTAGAAACTTTTTTTTCAGCTTAGTTTAACTAATTTTGGGCCGCTGATTTAAAAAATTTCATTAGTTTTTCTCTAGGACGTCTAGGATTTAAAATAATTTCGTAATAAAATGCTCTGCTCAATGACCTCAAAATGTAAGTTTTTTGTTAGTATTTTAATTATTTATTAAATTATTTTGGCTTAAATTTATCTTGAATGTACTGAAGTAATTGGTATACGACAAATAGGTCATATTTATCTCAACAATATGACATTTTAAATATTAAAACGAAAATTTTATTGTATTATATGTAAAAAAAAACATTGTTTTACATTTTTGTCGTTTATTTTAATTATTAAATTGAAAGGGCAACAAAGTAAACAATTTTCAGTATTTTTTATCCAAATTAAGCCCTCAAAATTTAATGCATTGCATAATTTTGCTTTTTTCTACCTTAAACTTATTAAATCGTATCAAATATCGAATTGGATTATAGTATTATTTTGCTTAATCCTCATCATCGTTGCTGCAAATTCCAGCAAATGTCTCCTAGCAATGAATCCAACTTCTTTCCACTATACCCATAGATATGCTCTAGATTTGCAGTTAAAATCGTTTTCCATGTTCATCAGTTCGGCAAATTTATCAGGATGAAAAAAAAAGAAAATGTATTTTAAATGACATATTAACGCTAATTATTTACGAAACGGAGAGCATTTTTTCAATGAATTGGCGCCAATTTTAGGCCCGATATGAACCCAGAACATTTTCTATGACAGCTTTAACACTGCCATATACGACAAGCTTATCAACTTTTAGAGCATTTTTGAATGCTTGGTCTTTCATTAAACGTCGTATATCAGGTCCATTTAATATTCCTAAAAAATTAAAGTAGGTATATCTCATAAAATTTTGTAATCAAATATTGCGATGGTTTTTCTTGGGCGTAAAGGTACCGCAACAAAAACAAAACAAATTTACAATTTAATTTTAAAGACGACATAAAGGTTCATCTCCTTTCTCTTTCTCTTTTTGTTCTTAAAATCACTTTCAAGTAAAAATAAAATTTAAATTTTAAGTAGATAAAGGCGCCTTTATACTTCAATTCGATATTAAATTTTGATAAGACTTAATAAATAATATTGGAGATTAAATTTTTGGGTACTTTAGGCATGATGTGAGTTAAAAAAAATATCAAATAATAGTCGAAGAGTAATGCTTATACCGAAACCCATTTACTGTGTTGCCTTTTCAATTTAATTTAGTAATTAAAAAAACGACACAAAAATTTCAAATTTTTTTTTATATAACTGGATAAAAAACAAACACTGTTTTTGAGTTTCACGAATTTTTTTAAATTTTATTTGACAATTGTTTCGCTAACACTGTTAAAAAAATTCGTGAAAGTCAAAAACAGTGTTTGTTTTTTATCCAGTTATATATTAGTGACATGGAGTTTCATCAAGTAAAGGTCGAAACAATAAAATATTATAATTTTAGTTTTTATATTTAATAATACTATCATAGTATACGGCTACAATGGAACAAAAAAACTTCTATTTGACATTTATCTACCGATGACCTTTTATATGTTTGACAAAAAAGGTCAAAAATATACTGAACATCCAAAATAGATTTAAGGCAAAATAATTTAATAAATAATCAAAATATTAACAAAAAACTTACCTTTTGAGATAATTGGGCAAAGCATTTTATTACGCAATTATTTCGGATCCTAGACGTCCTGGAGCAAAACGAATGGCATTTTTGAAATCAGCATCCCAAAATTAGTTAATATAGGTGGGCGTACTCAATGTTAGTAATTCGAACTATCATAGTGTAATTGATACACTAGTTTATTATTAAACTTAATTTATTTTTATTTTAATTTAGTTTTATTAACTGGCTTTCTTGAGTTTGTACAAATTTTGTAATCGATTTTAAACTAACTTCCCGGTGATTTAGAGAAAACATAGCTCAGAACTGAATAAAACAATCTGGTATATTTCAAATTGTAATTGATACAATAATTTAATATTAAACTTTATCTATTTTTATTAAGTTTGCAAAAATGGCGAATGCACCGGGATTAATAGTATTTTTTCGAGCCTAGGAACAATAATTTTAATATTATAACACATGTGGCAAAGTTGCGTATTATTAACTACTCGAGAAAAAATTAACTACTTATCTTTTTTAGCATAAAATTTAAACCACACCAGTTCCAAAACAAATGCTAAAATTGCCGTGACATAATAGAAACTAATAAAACCAAAAATTGGTATTAAATGCTTAAGCTTTAAAAATTCCACATCCTCAACAACTTCTTTAACTTTGGGCAAATCTTCGTGTCGTATTATGTTTTTGATGATGCCAGTTTCAGTCAAACGCATAATAATATTGGTTATATTTTTATGAAAAGGAAAGCCCGGTCTTAAATAAATTGTAAAATGCATCAGACCTATATTTATATCCGTTGAGTGCAGTATTATTTGGTTGTCGGGTGTTCTGTAGAATTCTAAATAAAAGTTTTTACCAATCTCACCCAAAGCGCAACCATATAAAGCTCCTTTTGCCAAACTATCAACGCATCTATTTATCTCTAAGGTTTTCTGTATTTTGTCATACTTATCCGTATTTTTATAGTAAATTCTGTGAGATTCGTAAGCAAATAAAGTCAAGTCGCCATTAAAAAGTCTTTCTTCTGTGCTATATTTAAAGGAATATTGAACGTTGCTTAGTTTTGAAGCGAAATACGTTGAATATGCCGACGCGTAGAAAATATTAAAAATCATTATTGGTAAAAATATTAATCGTATAACGTAAAATTTAGGAAGTCTGGTGCTAACTCCCATGGTTACAGCGTACACTTTAAGGCTAATTTCAATTATGCGGGGCTTTTTAGATATTAATTTAAACCCAAAAGCTGTAAGACATACACTCAATACAATTATAAAATTAACAATCCAATATGTGTAAAAATCTTGTAATTTAAGTAAGCTTTGTATATTAGTTTGCAGCAAACCATAAGGCACAAACCAATGCACATGATCAAAATGATGAGGATAACTGTAAATAAACCTATTACATCTCGCCACTGTTAGTTGATATGATCCCAATATAAAATCTGCATTGTTCTTAAGAAGTTTAAAATTTCCAGTCAGAGTTCCATTGTCCAAAACATCTCCTACATCGTGGGCTGACTGTGACTTAATGTAATTTAAAGAAATATTCATGGAACTAGCAATTATTTCAATTAAAGCAATTTCAAAGCCTTTGGAGTTGTTTTTAAAATACCTGGGCTTGTAATCAATAATTCCTGCTGTGTATGTTTTAAAAGGGATATTTTTAATGATGGAAATATTTTCCTTCAAGCAGTATTTTTCCCATTTGTAAGCATTATTGTTGAAAATCGATTCAAATACGTAATATTTATCTTTTAATATTATCAGAGATGTTAAATCTTCATAAGTAATTATTTTTATTATTTTATTTACGAAACTATTATCCAGTGTATCTGACAGTAAAATTAACAATTTTATGTTGTTATTCCAATGTAGTATTTGTTGTTTAAAATATGTTAATGTATTTTTAAAGTCTTTTAGATTTAAAACACTCATGACCAAATTTAGGGGACGATATCTTCTTCTAATAAACCCACTTTTTTTCTGCAATATCATGTAAGTATAGTTAAATAAATATCCAAAATTCTGCAAGAAATGTTCAGGAAAGTATTTATTTTCTTGAGTAAACACAAAATCAGATTTGTCCATTAAAAAGTAGTTTGTTAATATTGCCTTAAAACATGTTGAAAACACTGGACTCTCCATTTTAAAGAAATACTAAGAATGTATTATCTACTTTGTATATTAGTTATAAAAGGAAACACATTTAAAAAAATATATCTGTTGACCTATCCATTTATTTGATAGAAGGTGTAATGGAAAATATAATTAGAATATTCTATTAAAAGAAGCAATATATTTAATTAAACACATTAAATAAATAACTTGTAATTCTATATTGAATTGTGTGCAATTCAATAAATTTATTAAGGATTAATCCAGTGGCGTAACAACTCAACGTGAGGCTCTCAACAAATTTTAGACCGAGCTCGGTGTGATATTTTAAATTAAAATTTTGCTCTTTAAAATGTAATTTATAAATAAAGTTAATTTTTCGAATCAACACTCCATCAAATTACCTACCCTGGAAAAGTTATTGGCCACCCTGTGGCAAACAAAAATAATAATTATGTCGACTAGTGTAATTAGCACTTAGAAGGGTAAGTTTGTTGTTTATATTCCTTTTTAATTAAATAATAAAAAAAATAATTTACTGATTACCCTTTTATTATATTATTTGTTTTGTAGTTATATCTATATGCAGTTAACCGCATTATTTATTTAATCTAGTTTTTTTCTGAACCTAATAAAACTATAGTAATAGTAATAACTAAAAATATTTGTTATTTCCTGTATCAAATATTGATAAATAACGTAGGTAACATAATTACTAATGAAAAACAATTAACATCTGCTGTTTGTGTTTATGTATTTATAGTCTAGTCATAAAATAACAAAGAAAAACAATGTTTAAAGTTATTATTATTAAATATCTATATTTTCTAAACATGAAATATTTAATTTAGAAAAAGTTAAATTTAAAAATTATCGAAGAAATGCTCCAGAAATGTACTAATTTAAAAATTATAATAGGTAGGGGAATAAATTGAGATGTCCCCCTAGTGAACATGATTATTTTTTATTTTTGGCTGTTTGGGAAGCCACCAGGTCTAGTAATAACATGAAGGTTAGTTTTTCATATGTTTTTTTAAACATCCCTTTGTCTATTTGAAATAGGTTATTGTATCTTTTGAGACCATAATATTTTTTAAAAATACAATTGTGGATACATAAAATATTTATAAAAAAATCTACTTACTGAGATATTAAACTTCACGGTGGATAGGTTTTTAAATAGTAAATTAATGAACTTAAACTTTTGAATTATAAAACAGCAACACTCTCATCTGCATATAAATTTTAACTAACCTTCAGGAATTAAAATTTAAAGCAAAAACAGATTCACGAAGGATATAGTGAATTTTTGTTACACCTACATAAATGCTTATAAAAATTATTTCTTTTAATTTTTAATAATATTCTATATTTGATTCGACTGCTTTGGATGTGCTTAATTTACTTAGTGTACTGATTTTTATGCTTGTACCACCTTAGATATTTGAAAACATATAGGTTAACCTAGAAAGAGTAACAGTCACGGAGGATAGGTTTTTAACTTTTAAAACATTGGAAAAAATAATTAATTGGGGTTAAAAATCTGGAACCTGAGCTGTAATATCTAGTTAATTATGAAAGATCAAAACACAATAAAAGTGTAGTTCAAACATTTCGTGATTCACCCGTATATTACCAATCAAAAAATTACTTATTTTTGTTGCACAGTGTTATTACAAATAACTTATTAGTCAACAATGGTATAAATTAGCATATGGTTAAACAACAGTTCCGCCAAGAGATTTATCAAAGATCATAATAAACTGTGAAAAACCTTTTCAGCATATTGCGGCAGATAAGGTATATGAATCTTGCTTCCGTTATTTTTATTGGCTAGGCCTACCGAGTTCTATAATTTTATCATTAAACTAGTGTCACAGCGAACTTATGTACATATGTAAGTATTTGTCTATTCATAATCATATTTTTAATTAAAATTTTTATGAGTTTTGGCATGTTTATTTATGATGTAATTGTATATAAGTCTAAATAATAAATTAAACTTAACATTTATGTACATATACTTATGACATACAAATTTAAATTTTTATTTATTTATTTAGAAACTATTTCTTTTAATTTTTTTTAACCTCAAATCGTACTTTTTTATGACAGTAAGTAATCTAAAAGCTTAAAAGCCACCAGCTTTTTAGTCATGATCTGAAGTTAGCTTTAAGTTAGTAAACAGATGTTAAAAATTATTAAATAGTTTATTGACGCCAATCTTTAAAGTTTAAAAGTACTGAAATTTTGAAAGCCGGTAAAATATATTCCTAGCACCAATTTTGGTTACTATGTTTGTATAGATGTCGCTCTATACAAATATTTAAATTAATTTTATTAAATTTTATTTAAACATTTGTTCGCAAGCTTCTCTTGTTTTAAATTAAACTTCTTAAAAACTAAATAATGCACTATTTTAAAGAACAAGCTTTATTGAAAAATTAAATATAAGGATGCTTTTTAATTTTTTTTAAATATAATAATTATTATAGAATCAAAAATATCTACTCTTTAAAAATGAATTAGTCAAAAATGATTAATTACTACAGTTATGCTGCTTTTTCACGTATACCATGTTATACCATGGAATAGCATGGTATCCCAAATATAATAGCCAGTTTTTCCATATAAAATGGAATTGACTATATCTCAAAATTGTTCTACTCCCACCTTTAAAACGCCCTTTATCGTACATGTTTTCATTACACTAAGTGACCTTTTAAATACACATTGACAAGTTGTGGCTTTATGGCGCTTTAGTCACGGGCTGAAGTTAGCAACAGGTTTTTAGTCACGGGCTGTTAGTTAGTTTTAAGTTACTTGACACTTCTCAAATTTCATACAATCGTTAAAATAAAGTGCCTTTCTTGTAAAATAATACTAAGAGTGAAAATTATTTTATTATCTCAATACAAAAATATGAAAGTATTAAATAGTTTCTCAACGCCAATATTTGAAAAGTTTATATGAACATTGTACTGACCTTTTAATTTCGCCGGTAGTAAACTATAACTTAAATTGGGGCTGTAAAGTGCTCATAAAACATTTTCTTTACATTCACTGTGAAAAACTGTCAATTTTCAAGAAATACGATTTATATCCTTTATAATCTGTGTTTATAAAATATAAAAAGTTGACATTTGACGGTGACACACAGATTCCCTTATTGTTTCATAGATGGCGCTTCATAGAAATTTTTGATTTAAATCATTTTAAGATAAGAATGTATTTGTCGTAGAAAAAGTATAGTATGCACCTCGTTTATAAACTTTTATATACACTCATTAATTTAAGCACTCGCTCGCAAGCTCGCTCGAGCATAAAATTAAATTCGTGTATAAAATGGCGTTTATCAAACTTGATACATAATATACCATCTTTAAAACGCCCATTATCATACATTTTTCCAAGACACTAAGTGATCTTTTAAATACACTTTGACAAGTTGTGGCTTTGTGGCGTTTTGGTCACGGGCTGAAGTTAGCAATAGGTTTTTAGTCACGTACTAAAGTTAATTTTAAGTTAGTTGACAGTTGTCAAATATTATATACAATCGTTAAATTCTTGTGAAATAATAATTTGGAAAATATGTTATTCTTTTAATACAAAATTATAAGTATTGAATAAATTATCAACGCCAATACCTATTTGAAAAGTTTATATGCAAGTTTGTACTGACCTTTTGATTTTGCCGGCAGTAAACTATATTTAACTAAAAGCATTAAAAATTTCGGGTAGGGACTCCACCCTAAAGTGCCCATAAAACATTCCCTTCACTTCAACTGCTTCTAAATCATCATTTAAAGGGATGAATTTCGATTAATTATTTTTTTTTGTCGCTCTATACAAATATTTAATTTAAATCATTTCATAAGAATTTGTCGTAGAGAAACTATAGTATGCAACTGGTTTATAAACTTTTCTAGACACTTATTTTATTTGTGACTAAAATGACGTTTATCAAACTATTATAATTTTATTTTATTTTGGGTAGTTTTTTAAAACCTTGTATAATAATCTTATTTACTAAAAGTTATATTGGGTAAGGTTATATATTTTGACGCTGTTTATAGATAGATAAATATACATGTATATATACTATAGACAATAGTGTGTTATTTAAACTCAGCCTTCCGGTCCTGATAAGGCACATCCAACATCCAGTATTGTGAACAAATGTAAAAATTATATTTTTTTAATTTAATTAAAAAATATATGCAGTGCATAATTATTAAATATTGATATGCAGGGTAAAAAAGTTCTTGAAAAATACAGTGATTTAAATACAGAATATTTGTCAATGAATCTTAAAAATATTTTAAAATATTTAAAACGGGAAAACCCAGTAATACTATTAAAAATAATAATGAATAGACTGCATATTGAAATGTCTTAAATTCCAAATAAAAAAATCTTTATACCTATTTTTTTAGGTAAAAAATTATGGACCAAATACTACTAAATCGAAGTTCGTCAATATTAAACGATACCGTAGACATAAACAATTCTGCAGTTAAAAAAACACTTTTGTTGTATGATTATTTCATTCCCATGATAGGAATTTTGATCGTTATAACCAATTTAGCTGTTGTTTTATCTAGTGGGCTCCTGTTGAAAAAAGGTAATTAAAATAAAATAAAAATATTTTTTGTAATTAAATTTTTTTTTAAAATGTGGTATTTTTCAGGCCAAGAACCAAGATCTACATACCTATACTTAGGCAATGTAGCCCTAACGGACTTTTTTACTGGAATTGCCGTTATATTTGGGCAAGTATTCCCAATACAATATAGGGATCACTATGTATGTTCACTACAAATTGGTAAGACCCTAGTAAAATCTAAAGTTTTAATTTTTTACCACAAAAATTACAGGTATGATTGTTTCCAGCACCTTAGCTTCAGTACTTTCAGTGGGACTGATTGCGATTGATAGATTTTTGTACATTATTCATGGGTTAAAATACCAGCAATGGGTTTATCCTCAAAGAGCCAGGTTAAGCATTGGATTTACATGGATAGTAGGTAAATAGTTATTTTATATAAAAGGAAGTAAATTTAATTTAAAATATTTTTAGGTGGTTTCATAGGTTTCCTACCTTTAATGGGTTGGTATGGGGACACTCAAAATGGTAAAATATGTTGGTTCATCCTACTAGCACCAAAGGAGTTAGTGCTGTTGACAGTCATCATAGGAATAATCCCGATTTTAGTAGTTATAGTACTATACCTTGTAATTCTATTTCATGCCTTAAAGAAAATATTTCAACTGCAAAATCTAAACAAGCAGTCTTCAAATCAGCAAGAAGAAAAAATCAATAATTTAAGAATGTTTAGAGGAAACGCAAAGAATAAAGGAACTCGCACTCCACCTCCCAAAAAGGGGTTCTCGAGGGTTTTTAAAAAGGCGCCATTAAAATCCGTAAACACACCAAGCAAATGGAAAGCGATCAAAGTAGTACTATTCACCACAGGAAGCTTCATAGGAACATGGTCTCCGTACTTCATAGTCAGTCTTTTGTATGTTTACAAATGCGATTTTAACACAGAAACAAAATACTGCAAAAATCTACGGCTTCTTATAGCGAGTCCTCTGGCAATTTTAGGGTTCATGAACAGCTTTTTTAATCCTATCATTTACGCTTGGTGGCATAAAGGATTTAGGGATTTTGTTAAGAGGAGGTTTAAGATATTCTCCAAAAAGGAGGATTCCATTACTAAATCAACAAGTCAAACCATTAGTTCCAAGAAAAATTCGATGTCTTCAGAAATTCACCTGAATGTTTTAAACTAATACACTTATTTTTAGTTTAAATGATTGTGGTTTTCACGCTCATATATTTTTGTACCAATTTTCAAGGCTTTTTGTATTAGGTTATGCTATTACTTTTGTAAAAATACATTGGAAAATAAACTATATTGGACCAAAATCTTGATTTTGTTTATATCCATTTTGTAAGTTTTAAGATATTTATGATTCAATTTAATCCCTTTGATATAAGGTATAGTTTTACTAATTTTGAGCCGCTGATTTAAAAAATGTCACTCGTTTTGTTCTTGGATGTCTAGGATTTAAAATAATTGCCCAATAAAATGCTCTGGATCTCGGAAAGATAACTCATCGCCGATGAGTCACGTAGGCACTGAATATATAAGGAACAGCGCAGTATGGAGCAGTCAGTCAAGTTTTGGTACTCGCGACGAAATAAATAAATATACGTGCAAATAAATAGACTCTTGAACAGTAGTGATATATAAATAATAAGTAGTTAAGTGTTTAGTTAGTTTTATAGTTTCTTAGTGTTTTAAGTGTAATTAAGTTATAAAATAAATAGTTTAGTTCGTTAATAAACCAGTGCCTGTTTTAATTCACACCACGAACAGTAAAAACGGTACAATATTATAATTATTTATTTAAATATTTTGCCTTAAATGTATCTTGAGGATACTGGAGTAATCGGTATACGTCAAATGGATAATTGTACCTAATTAAAAAAACAACTATTATTTGATATTTTATTGTCGTTTATTTTAATTATTGAATTGAAAAAGCAAACAAATTAAAGAAGTTTCGGTATAAAAATTAGGTCTCCTTGACAATTCTACTCCTGTCAATTTAATCCTATTAAAAACTGTCAAAAGTATGGTTTGCTGACGGATAAAAAAATTAACAGAAAATTTCACTTAAGTGACCAAGATTAGCGAATATTTTTCTATTTACCTTCTCCATAGTAACGGATGTATAATTCTATAGAGAATTGCCAAAGTGACACAATAATGACTTAACTTATTTACTCGTGGAATTTACTCAACAAATACCACTCGAGGTTCGATTGAGCAGGAAATTTTTTGGACTTTTAATTTTAACTTGGTGGTTTGTTAATTTGACTCTAAGAAATTTGGGCGAGAAAATAACTCGAGCTACGATACCTCCCAAGTTTTTCTGAAAAGTCAAAAAATATCCAGCTAAATCAAACCTCTGGAGGTATTACATTTGACTAATATTTAATATTTTTTATCTACATTAAGCCCACAAAATTCAATGCATTGCTTAATTTTGCTTTCCGACTTCATGAAAATTTATTTTTTTTACTGTTTTTTAATCTTAAATTTATTAAATAGTATCAAATATCAAATTGATATTAATTTGCTTAATCCTTATCATCGTCCAACGTCTTTTGCTGCAAATTGCAGCAAATGTCTCCCATCAATGAATCTAACTTCTTTTTGCTATACCAATGCTCTATACGCTAAAGAAGTATCGCTAGTAGCGCCACCACTCGGCTGTTATCATCGTAACAAAAGTACAACTTTTAATAATCAGCTGTTAAACGCTTATGTTACAAACGAGTATTTTTCAGAATAAAGCCGGAAAATGTTAAAATATATCGGAAAAAAACCGTGGCACGATTTGTTGTGTTGTTGGGTGTATTTCGAGAGGAAATCCTGGGTTAAGTTTTTACCGGTTTTCCAATAAACAGTGTTAATCTAAATGAAGAAATAAATTGCATACAGTCTCTGTAAATATAAATTGTACCTATTAGATACAATAAATACACATTTCAGTAGTGATTAACATGACAAGTATAAACATTTTAATTCAGTAAAAATCGTCAAACAAATAAGTCGTCTAAATTCAAACAGCATTTAGCATTATTAAAAGCTTTGTTTAAGAAAGTCTCCACGCAACGGTAAAATACCATTATATTATGTATTATAATAATAATAATAATAAGTTTATTAACGAAAAAGAATCAAAATACATATTTAATAAAGAAAAAGTACTTAATAATAATAAAATAAAATTAATAAATATCCCTAATTTCTTCCTTTTTTTTATTTATTTATATCGTTAGTTAATAAACTGCTTAATCCACTGAGGTACATGTACCTGTGCGTGGCTTATAGTTATTTTTATTTAATTAAAAAAAAACAAACAATTTTTCCATGCTATTTGAGTATATTAAATTTTTGTTGGGTTCAATGTTATTTTCTATTACATTTTTATGTTAAGTAAATTATATTGCTTATGTTATTACTTCGTACTGTTTAAATCCATTTATTTATTTCTTTTTGGTAGTACTTAAATCGTTAATTTCTTTTATATATTTTTTGTATCAATTTTTTTATGTTTAAAATCTATTACAAACTGGTCCATTTTATTATTTTGTTTTACAAACTTATTATCAGAAACAGAGAAGAGAAAATTTTAGGGATATTTATTTTACATTCGTTATAGTCAAAACTTTGAATAAAGGTATATTAAATTTAGTTTTGGATAATTAGAAAATGATAAAAACCTTTAAATATTAAACATATATAAATATATTTTTTTATTTTTTACTTCTTGTTGTTCTTGTCTTTGGTTCTGCTTTTTTCTCTTGGCTTGAATTTTCCACTTCAATATCCTGTTGGTCGTGCTTCTCAAAATTAATATCCCTATTTTTCTTAAGATTTTCGAGGGTATATGATACGTCTTCTACTATAAGTGTGTTCTTTACTATCTTGGTTTTTAACTTGTTTTTTTTTGCGGTGTTTAAATATTTCCTTAGTTCTTTTTGGATATCCTGATCTTCTTTTGATAGGTCGTCTGATATAAAAATGTTTATATTTTTCGTTTCTTTAAGTTCTTTAAGTTTATATGCATTTTTTAATATTTCCTTTTTCTTTAAAAACGAAATTAATTTGATTTTTAAAGGTTTACTTATTTCAGATTTTTCTTCGCCAATTTCATATATATTGTTTATATCACTTTGGTTTATATTAATACCAAGCGCTTTTTGTAAAAGAAGCAAATTTTTTTCCAGTGTGTTGTCTTTCGGGCAGCCAAAAACAATAATGTTGTTTTTTTTAAACTGGTGTTCAACTTTTTTGAATTTATCTTTTAAAACTTGATTTTCCTTTTCTAAAGTTGATACTTCGTTTTTTAATTGATTTAAACTGTTCTTAATTTCGTTCAACGAACTTTGATTTTCATCTGCTTTTGCTTCTATGTTAATTAATTTATTAAATACATCTTCAATCGTGATTTGCTTTTTCTTATCTGTCATATTTATTTTTGCGGTACACACTGTATATCACATTCAAACACTGCGATTTGTTTTCGAGTTTTTTGCTTCGTTTTTTATCAAGAGCACAATAGAATAAAGTAGATTTAATTAATAGTTTCACTACTAATAATGTCAACTTTAACATTGTTTTTATTGATTTGTTATTCACTAAACTTTGGTCTATTTATTCGTATAGTTTTCACCTTTATAGTCACTTGATTTCTACAACTTTGTCTTTTTTTAGCTGGAAGAATTATAGTATATAATATTATGTTTCCATGAATTCGTAGGTATATTTTGTTGTTTAAAATGCAGTTGTCGGCGTTTTTTAGAAAACTCAAATATAAAAATGGTTGATTTTAAGGTTATGTTTGTGCAAAAATTATTTTTTATTAATGTCTTAAAAATGTCCAAACTTAAATATAAATTATATTAGGTAAAGTTATCATTAGTTAATTCTGCACCAACAAATGTACTTACCGAATTGGAACCTTTGGCAAAACATGAAAGTGCGACGATTTAGTTCTCAAATTTTATTTAAAATTAAAAACACAATAATTCATCATGATCCCTTAGATAAAATACACACACAGTTACGTTACTATATAAGCATTTAAGCATTGAGTTTCTTAATCAATGATATAAGGAATAATCAATCAAATTCGAGTGCTAAAAAAGTTTTTTAATTTTTTCCTTGCAACGTAAAACACAAATAACGTGCGCGATTTAGCTGTGCAATTGCACAAAATTTGTCGAGTAAGACTTCTGCCTTTCTCTCTTTTATGAAAAAACTACCTATTTATTTCAAAATGATGTACAGTTCGTATGCTTTAAATGTATTGTTGGCAATTCTTAAATTCACGCAATGCATTCGAAGTCCACCAGATGGCGCGCGAGTTGCTAAAACCCGATACTTCTTTAGCTTATACTGTTAATGTGCTTAATCCTTATCGTCCTACGTCTTTTGATGCAAATTCCAGCAAATGTCTCCTAGCAATGAATCTTCTTTTTACTATTATTATTTCACCAAGTATCTGTAAATCTAGAGCATTGATATAATACCAATGCTATAGATTTACAGATACTTGGTGAAATCATTTTTCATGTTTATCAGATTCAATAGGTGACTGTCCGGAAAATTTATCGGGTTGAAAATGAAGAAAATGTATTATTAATGTATTTTTAATGACATTCTTTGAAAAGCGGAAAGCATTTATTTAATGAATTGAAGGCCTGATATGATAAGATTTAATAAATTTAAGATTGGAGATTTTGGGTACTTTAGGCATGATGTAAAAATATCAAATAATTGTCGAAGAGTAATGTTTATACCGAAACCCGTTAGTTTGGTGCCTTTTGCAATATAGTAGGTAATTAAAAAACGACACAAAAACTTCAAAAAATTATACTTTTTACAAAAAATTCATTAGAATTTTAGTTTTGGTATTTACATTGCCATTCCTTTGGCCTAAATATGTTCTTTGAGGTATTTAATACTATTATTGCCACAATATGTGATTTGGCATATACAATGTATTATACATACCGATGACTTTGTATAGAGTCCCTATACTTTTGATAACAAACGTCAAAAATATACACTTGGTACATCCAAAATAGATTTTAGGCAAAATAATTTAAGTAATCAAAATATTAACGAAAAAACTTACATTTTAAGATAATTGGACAGAGTATTTTATTACGCAATTCGAATTCTAGACGTCGTGGAGCAAAAAGGGTGCCACTTTTGAAATCAGCAGCCCAAAATTAGGTAATAGGTGGGCGTACTCAATGTTAGTGGTAATTCGATCATAGTGTAATTATAATAATATATTTACTACAAAATAAAACAAATACGTAAAAACACAATTTATTTATAACAATTTTGTAAATAAATTAAATATTAAAAATTAAAGCATTCGAAGTTTCATCAATAACTAAAAGACCATGATCCAGTTTGTCCAATGCAGTGACCATCTTCATCAAAAGTGGCCAAGGTTAACCTGTTTAACTTATTGGTCAACGATGGTAAATTCCCTGTACTTTCCGAACCAATTGATAGAGTATTCGTTTCTAAAAATAAACCAAATAAAACCACACAGAAAAATATACCACAAAAATCAACCAGTCTCGTTGTTGAGTTGATTTTCCAGCGTTTTATTATCAGGTTCATCTCCAGATTTGTCCGATTTCATTTGAGTTACGAATGTCGTTATTAACGTGTCCATCAAGGTGGCCTGTTTGGAGAAGACCTGCAGGATTTTCGACACCCTAGCGCCGTTTTCGATGACTAGAAATTGCAGGAATAAACAGGGCAAACAGTTCGGATCTTCCTGGGACGGTCTGGCGTATTCCCAGCTGAATTCTTCGAAACGCAGGCCCAATAAAAGAGTCTGGAAATAAAAAAAATAGTCCAAAATGTCATTGAATTATGTGCTACTTACACATTCTAGGTCGTCAATAATAAAAAGTCCTTTTGCATTAATTGCAACTAAAACGGGAATATCTTGGTGTGTTAAAAGACTAGGGAGACCACGAACTGGTTGTTCCACTTGGCCTTCAAAAAATGCTGACCTAAAAAGACAAATATTTTGTAATTTAATTGAGGTTTTATTATAGCGATGTGAGGTATCCAGATTTACTAAATAAACTGCGCACCACTGAGTGTCGCGACCAAAAATTTCGTCCTTTTTCAAAACGACATAACTTTTTTGTTTCTTGAACGATTTTATTTTGGTTTGTGATGTCTGCTAGCCCCATTCATGCGGTTTTTCAAGTAAATTTACTACAGGGTGATATGTAAAACACTGAAAAATTTGAATAACTTCATTCAAGCCCCGTTTGTAAAATAAATATTTTTTTCTCGTTTTTACTTATAAATAATGAAGTATTATGTCTTACCTTGAAACATTTTTTAAATTTTTCGAATTGGAATCTTAGCAACAAAAATATGATTTTTTTTTCAAAAAGATAAGATGGTGAAAGATTGTTCCTTGAATAATTCTGAACAAGCGACAAGCAACAAACTTCCATTATTTTCAGAGGAACCTAAGCAAAGACCACTTGTTCAAAATTACATTTTGGTGAAAATTTTCGAAAACTAAACCTGAACCGATATTTACGTTCGTGACATGTTTTCTTCATAATTTTGACCTGATTGTGATTCAGTTGTCAAATTTAGGTTTCAGATAAAACTAAAATCATCAAGAATCAAAATTTGAAAACAATTCCTGGCTGTTAAATGTCTCAATAAAATCTGATTGCTGGATTGTACTGTTTTTTTACTGTGTTTTGCATCTTTAGTACATTATTTTCATGTAACTGAATGATCAAATCAAGGATCAAATGATGAAAATTAAATGCCAATAATTTGGTGTTGGTGGACGACAATGCCCGTCCGCATCGCGCTAATATCGTAAATGAGTATTTAAGGGACCATGATATTGAGAAAATTAATTGGCCACCTTTGTCTCCGGATATGAATCCTATTGAGCATGTGTGGAGCAGGATGAAACTGAAGATGAAATAGAGGAAAGGCTCATGGAAGGATTGGATGAATTGGTAAATTTGATTCAGAAAGAATGGGAAGCCATACCCCAGGAATTTCTAAGGAACTTGGTCTAGGGAATGCCCAGGAGGGTTAACGAATTATTACGGGTTATTGGAGGGCCAACGAAAGTTATTATTGTTATTGTTTGTTACATTTTTCTGTTGAATGTTGTAGTTTTTATTATGATTATATCTTCGCATAAAATTTTCAAAAATGAACAAACAAATTTTGTTTTTAACTTTATTACCAATTAGGTAGGTTCTTATCAGTAATAAGTCATCACTAGTGCGCAATATAAATGTAATTTATGTAACATTATCATAACCACTTAAACAAATTGCAGTAATTTCTCCCAAAAAATGAATCCCAAATGGCATTGGCAAAGTCATGTTATTGAGACATTTAACAGCCGGGAATTGTTTTCGAATTTTGATTCTTGGTGATTTTGGTTTTATCTAAAACTTAAATTTGACAACTGAATCACATCAGGAGGTTAAAATTATAAAGCAAACATGTCACGAACGTAAATATCGGTTCAGGTTTAGTTTTCGCAAATTTTCTCCAAAATGTTATTTTGAAAAAGTGGTCTTTGCTTAGGTTCCTCTGAAATTAATGGAAGTTTGTTGCTTGTCGCTTGTTCAGAATTATTCAAGGAACAATCTTTTACCATCTTATCTTTTTTATCTTAAAAAGGCTGAGTGTATTGCCTATAAAAAAGCATTAAATGTACCCTTTTGAAAAAAAAATCATATTTTTGTTACTAAGATTCCAATTCAAAAAAATTGAAAAACGTTTCAAGGTAAGACATAATACTTCATTATTTCAAAGTAAAAACGAGAAAAAAAATATTTTTTTTACAAACGGGGCTTGGATGAAGTTATTGAAATTTTTCACCGTTTTACATATCACACTGTAGGAAATTTTCTTGAAGAACCGTGAGCTTCATATCTATAGCATGAATTTCCAAAGAATGGGACTAGCAGACATCACAAACCAAAATAAAATCGTTCAGGAAACAAAAAAGTTATGTCGTTTTGTAAAAGGACGAAATTTTTGGTCGCGACACATTGACTGGTGGGCAGTTTAGATTCCAAATCTGCTACCACTTTTATCAAAACACCTGCGATAAGGAAGCAACGGTAATTTTTGAACATGCTAGCAATCAAGATTAAGATTGTATTTGGACCTTTGAATTTGAGATGAAAATACCCATTTACTTACTTACCCATAAAACGGCAGGGACCAACAAAACTCCAAATACTTCTTCATCAACTTCCTATTGGTCGCCGACGTCGGAATCCTTTTGAACTGCTCCAGCAACCTGACCTCCGCCCGAATTTTTCGAACTTATGGGCAACCAGGTCCAAGTGGCACTTTTCCTGACGTGCTTCGGCAAATATTTCGCCTGCTCTTCTCTGAAATAATGCGTGGAGTGGGCTTGAGGATTATACGGACCCAACTCCACTCGCGCTTGGATTCCTCCAAGCATGATGTAGTGGGCTACCTCGCAAGGATACCGGCCTTCCAGGATGTTGTAACGGGCTTCTTCGTAGAGGAGTTCCAGGATTTTTTGGTCTCTAAAAGTTAACTAACGTGTTTTAGTAAGGCCAAGGGGATAATATCCCACAGGCCCTCTATGCCAATTATAGTTTCATATGAAGGGGTAAGAAGCAAAAGGGTACAAGTGCAAAATAGAGAATTGGACTTATTAACTTGTAAAGTTTTGCTATATACAAAAATCTGGATACTTCTTTCAATATCGTTGTTTGCTTTAATCAACATGCAAAACCCTTACAATTTTCAGGTTACGGGAAAATTTAAAAAAAATTGACTCCATTCTGCACTTAACTTATGTTCATGCTAAAATGCACTTGTCTCCTTTTGCTCTATATGTAAAACAGATATATAACGGAACTTACTTAATTTTTTCTTCCAGATTTAGCGGGTAAAATATGTTTTTTTGGAATTTTATCATAGGTTCATCCCTTAATTGTCTATTATACGATGCGTGACTATATTTTTCTATGAATGTTCTCCAATGTTGTTTTAAAACATAAGGTTTTTGGCTTGGTTTTAACTGCAACTCTAAAATAAGAATACATACATAATTTTCCCACTAAATGCCTTTTTTTAAATTAAGTTTTACTGTTTTATATAGTCAACCCGTAACATCGTGTGATCGCGACGTGACCTATACATTTTATTTTTAGTAGCTCCACTTCACTACCATCACACTCTTTAAAAAAATGTTAGGGTTTATGAAACTTATCACTAGGGTTAATTTTCTTAGAAAGATATAACTTTAGGTTTTAAGTGTTTTAAAAAGTATGTTTTATAGAAGCAGTTAAAACCAAATTTCTGGAGGAAACTGTCCTAAAAATATTTGCTTGTGCTTACAGCCTGTAAGTACTTTCTACAGCTAAAACTTTAATCTGATTTATTATGTTCATGTGTGCTGGCTTCTTAAGAGCAGTTTGTCTCGATGGCAATACATTAAAAGACATTTTAGGTTTAAAACTAAATTACGTGCCGCTATAATAGGTAACTAGTGTCTAAGGTGTTTCATTTAAAACGATTATTTTTTGTTTTGCCGGGTTTTAAGCTATCATATTGTTACTTACAGAGCATTTAACGCTTTTTAAAAGAGCCTTTTAGAATTTTTCTCTAACTTGATTCACTTTTTTCCCATATTTTTAAAAATATTTAGAGAATGGCTTGTCTTACCGAAAAATTTGGAAGTAAAAAGTTGTAGAAAATTTAATTCTCTACAAAAAAGTCTTTACCTTTATATTATAAGTACACAGATTGCAAGATATGAGCAGATTAATATTTAAAAATTTGAATTTGAAGTTCAGTTCCATCACTATTAAATTTCTTGAAAACTGTGCACTTCAGCGCAACATAGGAACTTTTTGTGTAGTACTTAGAATCAAAATGAAGGGCTCTGAAGCAAACTTGGAGGAGTTTTTTTTTTCGATGTTTTGAACAATATTTCGGTGAAAAACAAAAAATAGTCGTTTTAAATAAAACACCATACTAGAGTCGTAAAACTATAGTTTTCTGCGACGCCTTTTTTACTTTTCTATGTATGCGTATGCTAATTAGATTATCCTGTATAATTTGAAAATTAAAATGGTATAAAATCTGTATGATTTGGATATTTTAAATAAAATTTAAAATTTGTCGATAAACTACGGTAAATAATAAATTGCACAAATTAAATTTATATTATATTTATTGGGAGCGCCATGGCCGAACAAAAAGTTATATTTTTTTCGCAAACTTCAATTTAAATTCTGCTTGCGCAGAACTTGTTTATTTAATGTCATTATAAACTCATATAAATTTAGTGTGGGTCCCATATCTAATAATTGAGATCAGTGGCGGCCCGTGACATTTCATTTTGGTGAGCAGAGGCAGGGTTTCGCCCTCAATTAAAGGCGAAGAAATTTTTTTAAGCCCAACTTAAAAAAACTGACGTCGCAGTTCACAACCTGTACTTAAAACTAAGTAAAAAATATCGGTACAATTTCTCACCGTAATATCCATAATGGACTAAATTCACATAAATTACCAAGTTCAATTAACTAAACCCACAGAATAAACCACTTACAAGAGAATCATAAAATAGACAAACTCATAGAAAAAGAATAAACAAAATATTGCGTAAATAACCACAGATTTGTTTTTTAAACAGTTCAGAATTTTATAACCAAAACAAACCTAAATAAGGAATCTGTATTTATTTTATTGGTTACTGTGATGGCTACAAGATGGCGATAGTGTTAAAATATGTTTATTTTAGAATAGAAATATAATTTCGATTAAATCGATTTATTGTAAGAAAAATAATATCATTTATTATTGAATTTTGAAAAACGTGTGAAGTATAATTTATCTAAAATTCCGCAACAGTGTTGCCACAACACCTGCTTATTTCCTTGGATGTAGGCGTGCCTGCCTCGCGTATGCTAATACGAGAGAAGGAGAAAACTATGATATCGCATTGTAATAGAACGAGACAACAAGCCTAACGCCAATCGTGAGTCTAAATTAGTTCAGGCATGCTTCTGAGCCAATGTTCTAGCTATAAATATTAATTTAAATTGCGGTCGTTTCAAATTCAAATAATTTAAATGTTGCTGGGTATTCTACGTATAAAATCAATCAATTTTATTGACTATTTCACAATTCATGTAATCCAAAATTTAGTATATTATAGAAAGTAAAATATTTAAATTATACATAATTTTTTAATTCTCTATGATGAGGCACTGCCTCACCTGCCTACCCTGACGGGCCGCCACTGATTGAGATATCGGTATACCCAAAACCCACCAGCCGCCACTAAGGTTTCTCCTTTTTGGTTCTAAGAAAGTCTGCTGTCATCTGGAGTTATAAAGAATAATGACACGTTTAAAGTTGCAGGTTAAGTTTTAATACTAAATAGTTTAGTAATTAATCGAGTTGAAGAATACCGTTCAATTATTTTGTTTTGTGTGGTTTCTTTTGCTGGAGTACATTATTCACTTCAAGAAGCTGTTGTAACATCAAGACAACATCAGTTGGTGGAAAAATGTACGATAATGGGCGTTTTAAAGGTGGGAGTGGAAAAAAGTATTTTATTACTTTTTTTTCAATATAAAAAACAAACCTAATAGGGGACTCGTCATCCACAGTGTAAATAAATGCGAGGCCATCTGCTTGTTAATCCCTAAGTCTTCGCAATTAATTATGGCCTGGCAAATTATATCACAAGTAGCAGTAGGCGTTTCCTCAATCTCCATAATTATGGCCACGTGGTTGTGCAAGTAGACGCATGTGGGTATCACAGGTCCTAACAAGATGTCTTTGGTTGAGTTATTCGAAGTACTGGGCACCACGGCTTTCGATAACTGGGCAGTGCTTGTTTCTAAAAAAAAAAAATATTTTAGTAGAAAAAAACTCAAATTAGGTAATTGGGTGATTACTATTAAGGCTCTCTGCCATTTGTCAGTTGTCCCTTTTTTATTAAAAAAATATTAAATTGAGTCAGCTAATATAGAACTGTATTCATAAATACCGCCTAAATAAAAACAGCTTTGTTATAAAATACCTGGAGTTTAGCATTACATATAAAAGAATTTTGTAACCCTTGTAGTTTATAACTGTGGCACGAGATGGCGCCGCTGCAGGCAATGGTATCGCTATTGTTATTTTGCGCGTTACAAACAAGCAGCGTGTGTTTTTGAAGGTTATCTTTCGTCACGACATTTACTCTTTAAGAATTTGCAGTATTTAATTTTCTTTTTCATGTAAAGTAAACCAATTTCTTCCTTTTTTAATTAATGCAATGTTTTATGTGGCACATGTCACTTGGAAAATACATTTTTTTATTGTGAAAAATGTCTCCTTCGTCACATGTCGCTTTGACATTAAAACTTAAAAATAAGAGACTCTTTAAGCGAAACTTTACTGCTGAGAGTAATATTAGAATTACCTTTAGTTTGCCTAAATAATAGTCACAATGGACATGAAAATGTGAAATATTTATTTTTTACAGGTAGATGGGGCTAAAAAGTATAATGCCCTAATTAATATTTAGACATAATTTGTGTTTTTTGGCATTAAATAATATATATTACCTACCTATGCATGTTACGGATAAAGTAAGAATTACAGGTAAACTAAAGTTTAACCGGTTAAAGTTGGGGAGCTCAGGTAGAGATTTGCGGTTAAAGTCTGAAGAGTTTCCAACCCTTTTATTTTTAACTACCTAAAGCTAGGTCTAAGTAATGCAAATCGGTTGATAAGCGAATCTGCGTGGTTAATTGGATTTTTTATTTCAGAGAATTAAGTACAAGCCTAATAAATTAATTTTAAAAATTGAAAAAACAATATTACTCAAAATATTTTAAAGAAACTAAAAACCCGTTAAAGCCAAAAATCGTTGTACTAACTTGGCTATTCCTGGAAATTTAAAAAATATTAAGTTTTACATGTAAACGTATGAATTTATCATATGTTTCTTTGCTGAGTTACCATCACCATGTTTTGTTTTTACTAAGTTTGATTCCAATATGGCAGCAAAACAAGGGAAAAACAAATATGGTGGCTGTAACTAAAATCTAATAGCAAAAAACTCACAAATTGGATAAAAGTGTAGAAAAATGTGTAAAAATGTGAAACATTATTTTTTGTAAATTCATAGGAATAACGAAGTTCTAACGATTTTTTGTTTTGTCAGGTTTTTAGTTTTGTTTTAATAGACTTGTAATTGGGCAAATTTTCTCCAATTTATACAAATGTATATAGTTTATAGAAGAAATATTATTATGATCAAGAATATTAAATGTTTTATTTTTTAATTATCAATATTTAAATATCCACAAAAATGAGCAAATTTCATTGGTCCATCATTCATTGGAATTTGGTAATAATAAAAATGTATTTACTACTCGGTAATAGTATATTCTGTAACAAGTTTGGAATACGGCATATTCCGCTCGAGTGAAGAGTTTGTTACACGAGCCGAAGGCGAGTTTGACGGTTTCACGAGAGGGAAATATGCAATTCCAAACGTGTTTCAGACTATACTTTTTCTACGTTTCCAAAAAATACCATATACAAATAATTTAATTGGAAGAAAGTGAGGTTGGATCGGTCTAAAATTTGTTAGATATTTAAAACAGAGATGTCGCCACGAGTGTTTATTCTGTCATCAGATGATAGAATATTTCATTCTGTAACACTTTACGGAATATGTCATTCCATATATAAAAGTGATATTAGAACGGTCAATAACACTAGTAAACAATAAAAAAGGTCGGTAATAAAAATAGCTCAGTCCTATAGATTTTGACCTGCTCGACGCAAATCCGACGCCCAAAAAATTTTCCGAAGTCTCGTTTAGACGATACGGGCAGGACCATGATACAAAGAAAAATTGTTAAATAATAACGATAAAAATTAGTAAATAAAAAAGGTCGGTAATAAAAATAGCACAGTCCTATAGATTTTGACCTGCTCGAGGCAAATCTGGCGACCAAAAAATTTTCCAAAGTCGTTTAGACGATACGGGCAGCACCATGATACAATGAAAAATTATTAAATAATAACGATAAAAATTAGTAAATAAAAAAGGTCGGTAATAAAAATAACACACTCCTATAGATTTTGACCTGCTCGACGCAATTCCGGCGACCAAAAAATTTTCCAAAGTCTCGTTTAGACGATACGGGCTGCACCATGATACAAAGAAAAATTGTTAAATAATACCGATAAAAATATGTAAACAAAATAATTTGAACGATAAAAAACAGTTAACATAAAAAAAAACATGCCTTAAATTTTTACAATATGTACAGATATGAATGTTGTTCATGGAATGCTGAAATATAAGTTAAAAGTAACGTCATCCTAAAATTTTCATATGGTGTATCTATGCAATAAATGGTACCAAAATACTGTGCTTCTATTTTTTATTTACGACTTCAGAAAATTTTTTTAAAAACATTTTGGATCTCTTTCAGTCATAAACAATCGAAAAATTCTATTTTTAACCAGGACCTTTTTTTTAAGTTAAAATTTGTTGCCTAGTGTAATAGGAGTAGAAAAAATTATATAATTAATCAAATAATATATCACGAGAACTATGAATTTAAACTAGGCTCAAAAGTTTTTTGTTTGTTTTTTCTTGGAAAATGTTGAATTATTTTGCATGAAACTATTTTACAAAAAGAAAAATCAAATAAAAAACTTTCTAATTTATTTTTTCCACTTCTATTACGGAATATGACCGTTCTAATATCACTTTTTAATCTGGAACGACATATATTCTTTACAGAATGAATTATTCTATCATCGGATGACGGAATAAACACTGGAGGTATCTCCATCTTTTAGATCGATCCAACCTCACTTTTTCTCAATTAAATTATTTTTTCATGGTATTTTTTGGAAACGGAGAAAAAGTATAGTCTGAAACAAGTTTGAAATTGCATATTCTGCTCTTGTAAAAACCGTCAAACTCGCCTTCGGCTCGTATGACAAACTCTTCACTCGAGCGGAATATGCTGTATTCCAAACTTGTTACAGAATATACTATTCCGTGATTTAAAAACACTGTTTTTATTTGGAGATAATTTTTTTAACAAAAAATGGCGAATGCGCCGGGTTTAAAAATCGGTATTTTATGTATTATTATTATTTTTATTTACACGTTCGGGGACGGCTATAGCAGTCAAATAATTATCTCTTATCTGGGTAATGACGATTATAGCCGTCTTTCTTAATTGATAAAATATACGAGGGTCTAAGCAGTCATAAAATTCAGTTAAACATATGAAGGTACAAATAAACTTTCCATTCAGTTATACTAAAATTGACCTATTTTAGGCAAATGTGTAAACTACCTAAACCACCTTAAAACCAAAATTAAAAAGTGACATTTCCAGTGATACCTCCTATATAAAACTGTCTGCGAACGTGTTAATAACAACTATTACTAAATTTAAGAAGGATTGAAACGCCATTTTAGTCGAAAATCCTAATTAGGCACGAGCGAAGCTTGCGTAACAAATGTTTAATAATAATGACCGTTTAGAAAACTTTATAAACTAGTTGCATACCATACGACAAACAATATTATAAAAAAATGTTTTATAATCAATTAAAATATTTGTATAGAGCGACATCAATACCTACAAAAGTATTCTAGTTTGGTCTCAGCGAAATCAAAAGGTCAGTAAAAGCTTGCATATAAACTTTTTCAAAATTGGGGTCTAAAAATAATAATTTTGTATTTGTGTATTAAGATAATACAACACAATAATTTTCACATTTAGTAAAATGTTACTTAAAAGGTACTATTTTAACGATTGTATAAAATTGTGACTAAAACGCCATAAAGTCACTTCATGTCAATGTACTTATATTTAAAACATGGAAAAATGGGCGTTTTATAATTTATATTATGCTTACCGTCAGTTGGTTTGTCATTAATAGCCTCTGCAGAAGCATTGCTGGTTTCTTTATTATTTAACGTTCTTTCCCTTTCACGATCCCATTCGTTTTGAATTCCCTGGAACTGTTTATTGTCTGCACAATAGGCTCCATCTTTGCCGCATAAGCTGGAAAAACTGTTGGAAACCGCTGGAACCCTTTGCGAGACCGAGTAAAGAGCACCTTGACTAGACGAGACGTCTTCAGATTGTACGTATTCGTCATGCTTTCTGAAAAAAAATCAAATATAATAATTTTTAAAATATTTTATTTTTTTAATCGCATGATTATGTTTTACTAAAACCCGTTGGGACCAATAAAAAAATTCGACTACTGTCAGATCTAATCTAGCCTTACTCTACTTTAGGTAATCAATATAATTGTACGTTTTATAATAATAATAATAATAATAATAATAATAATAACAATAATAATAATAACTTTATTGACGGTATTAAACCACTTACAAAAAAATACATTCAAATGTCTACAATTAGGATGGATAACAATTAATTTTATAATTACATTGTTTCTTGAATACGTCCAATGAGCAATTAAAAAAGTCCAAATCAAGGTTGTTCAACAAACAAAATTATTCTTGAAGATAAAATATTGAGGCGAGTCTTTTTGTGCTTCGCTTAATTGTAGATTGCATTTTGAAAATTAAAAAATGAAATAAAATATTGCTTATTTTTTTCTACAGTTAAATAAACCTATATTTCTAATAATTTCTATATTATAATACATTTTTTATTTGTTACGTTTGTTTATTTTATTAATACGTTGAAAATAGAATTTATTTATTTAAGTATTTCTATTATTATTACATCTTTTTTAAGTATGTTTTGTATAACCTTGTCCTTTAAAATTCCAACTGAAAGTAAACAAGATTTGACTATGAGGCGCCGTTTGTCCGTTAATAATTTTTGCTATATATAAGAATATTTTTTACATATAAACTTTAAATTTCCTATATACAGGGTGTCCCAGAACTCGCGCCACAGAGAAAAAGGGGGCGTGCCGATAGCAATGGAGATGCCAAATTTAAAAATAAAAAAATTCTAGGTAATAGTGTAATCGAATGAGACCAAAAAAGCGGCAGCCAATACCGAGAGATCTCGCCTAGGTTAAACGTAGGAGCTTTAAAAATTGCTAGGAGACGATAGAACATTGTTGTATTAAAAACATTTAAAAATCTTTTGGCCAACTGTATTTACTAAGTTGTTAGAAGCATTCAAAAAATGAGGTTATTAATCTATGACTGATACTTCAGAACGCCAATGTTTTAAAGTAAAAAATCAAACCAGTTGTACTTTATTTAGCTTTTTTTGGGCCCACGCTCCCCATAAATAGTTATCATTTCGGTATAATCATCAAGGAAAACATTATGTATAATAACTTAAATTATTATCTAATATATAATATATTATATAATATTAATGACAAAAGTAAAGATTGACAGCATTGTCAATAATAACTTAATTTATAACCTAATATAATATTAATGACAGGAGTAAAGATTGACAGCAGTTTTACAATGAATTAAATTCCAGTGGACCAAATATTTTACATATTTTTTATTATCAACAATGCAACCTAAGTATCCTAGAAATTTAAAGAATTCCCTGTGGTGATCTATTGGGATTGGCTATCGTTTTTTATTCTTATCTCCCTTATCCTTTGCGTTGGACAATTTGAATTTTTAAATATGTGTTTCAAATTACTTTCGGTACGTTCCCTTTTTCTCTGTGGCGCGAGTTCTGGGACCCCCTGTATAATTTAATTTGTTGATAACCGCAAAGCGCCCTTATTCTCAAGCGGCATTATCTGAACTAAAAAGTTTCTATATATAAGCATAGGAAATTTAAAGTTTATATATAAAAATAATTTACGGACAAACGGCGCCTCATATTTGACTGCCAAACTTTTTTTTATAATTAAATTAAATTAAATTAAATAAAAAACGTTAAATTCTTATACAAAATTAAAAATGAAGACCAAACATTTCAATATGGTTAAATTATTCTTGGGGTTTTTATTTAATTGTAAATCGTTAGGCATTTAAAATGTCTGTGGATATCCATGTTTATATACTGACATATTTACGAGCCATAAGACATTATTAATGTTAAAACAATGTATTTACTTACTTTGCATTCAAAATTGCAAAAAATGGCGAATGCGCCGGGGTTACTGTTACAGCTAACACCTAATAAATATTTTAAAATATGATAAAAAATTTATCAAGTTTGATAAACTTATACGAGAGATTATTCACAAGGATGAGGTTTTCGTCTCGAGTCGCTAGACGCGAGACTTAAATCCTCCGAGTGAATAATGCGCATAATCTACTACTTAATCTACTCCAATAAGTAGGTAGATAATTAACTGAATTTCAAAAATAAATAAATAAAATCTGACACCTGTCAAATGTTTTACCTCACTTTTTACCAATTTTAAATGTTATTATAGTGGCCTTCTGCCAATTTAAAATCCGATTGGTTCAAATCAGTGTGAATATTAAAATCGGCCAATCACTGATGCCCAACAACGTGAATAATAAGTTCATTATTTCCTTTGTTAAGCAGGGAATTTATAATGATTATAATAAAATAATTTTTACGATTGTATGATCACTTAGTGTCATGGAAACAGGTGGGGAGTAAAAAAAAAGTATTTTTAAAATTATAATTTTATAGGGAATTACATATGTATATTAAAAGTTGCAAAAATTACCTTTTTTTAATTAAGTTACTAATAATTATAATTAACGATGAAAATATTTGAATATAAAATGTAACTATAGGGTAATAATTATTATAATTATAATAATTATAATTATTATGATATTTTTAAATAAATTTATATTGTAAAATTAAATACAAATAATATCACACAAATCAATAACATAAAATAGGTAGGTATATATAATTAAAAATGTCTATTTTAATTTTAACTGCATTCTAAAATTTAAGTAAGTAATACCTAATTTTATGGTATGACTCTTCACATTTCCAATAGTATTTAGTTAATTATTAAATCCTTGTAGGTTATGACAAAATCTATAATTTAACAATGGTGCTTTGTTCTGCATTTGACTGTAAAAGTTGAGTGACAAGAAAGAGACTGGAATAGCATTTTAATGAATAATTTGTCTTAAAAGATTAAAACAATAAAAATAAATATAAATAATAAAAACCTTATAGGTACCTATAGATATTTTAAAATCTGCTTGCCCGTCTGCCAAAGTCAGAAAATCACGTTTTATGGCATTAGTGCGCCATTTTCGAGACCCCCTGTATATATGTTTTAGCAATTTTTTAAATTTTGTAGGATTTACTTTTGTTTTTTAATGTAAGCTCCTTTGAACCGATAATTAATTATTTAATTAAAGATAAGTCATAATTTATACATACGTACATAAAAAATATCTTCTAAATGTTTTAAAAATATAGGTATATATTTTTATTTATATATGTCAATGTTATTAGGATTTTTTTTTATTTTAAATAAAAACCTAGTAGGTATTATTATCTATTAATTATTTTTCATTGTCCTTAATATTAGTTTAAAAGTAAATTCATTAGGTACCTAGGTAAAGTAAATTTAAAATAAGTGACATTTGAATATTTGTTCAATATTCAATTGTTTACTATATATAACTATATAGTTAATGGGTACCTAGCAATAGCTATTGCTTATTAGAATTATTGACAAAAATATTAATATGTATTTACGATTATTATTTACCTAGTTAATTTATAAAATTCAATAACAAAAAAATACATTCTTTATTTATAAAGGCTTAGGTTCCTACCTATATTGATCGACAATATACTCCTGATTCTGCGAATTGTATACCCTATTTCTCGGAAACTCCAAAGGAATCACAGTAACGTTGTAATTATTTGATTGGATAATAATTTGTTGCGTATCTTTTGTTTCCGGGACATTTTTCACGTCCATCACAGACACCGGAGATATTTCGCGCACAGATGCATCAAAAACGCGTAACTGGCATTTTATTGATTTTCATAGGAGTCACGGTTAGGCGAGAAGACCTCCAAACTGCATTACAATTACGTTTGTGGGTGTAAGTATTATGTAAATGTTGTATTTAATTGGGTGTGCAAATGCAAATCTGTAAAAATTAATAAATTTTTGTTTAAAATGTATTGTTAAAACCGCAATACCAACCAAAAATTTACAAACATACAATTTTCTATAAAAAATGTCTTAAACAAATTAGTTTTATTAACACAATAGGTATAAGTTAAATTTAAATTTAATATTATTAAAATGGTAATCAAAGTTGGCGCGTTATAATGTAGCGTCATCTATTAACAATGTAACAAAGGTCGGCGCATAAAAGGTTTAAAACATGGCTGGATTATCACGTGTTTGATGTTTAAAACACGTGTAACCCAACAAGTAGAGACTGCTCGGTCGGTAATTGATATTTCGTAAACTATACCCCGTTTAGTGCGACATGTCTTTATAATAAGCTTGATTTTCGTTAATTTAGCTCAAAAAATAGAGTTTATAGCTCAATTTTGTTGTGAAGTTTGTTTTATTTGATGTTATTTTAGTGTATGTTGTAAGGAAAGTTGTTATATTAAATTCATAACAAAGAAACGTCGGTTATGTTTTCATAAAAACTCGGTATAGTTGGCTGGGTATGACAGGAGGTCACGCATGTAGTGTTGTATGAAGTAAAATTAATGTTTGCATCGCCTACTTGTTTTGGTCATTTGATGTGAAAAGTTTAAGTTTTGGACGCTGGGTTTTTATTATTTGTACCTACCTGTTAAAAAGGACTTGTAATATGAGTGACGACGATAGGGATATAGACGTTGAAAGTGATGTAAGTTTACAAGCGGGGATATTTTTGCAACATGGATCAATATTATTCAACAAATGTGACTTATTTTTAGGAAGGTGATGATTCAGATTCGAGACATCCCACATCAAGGCAATCTGCTGGAAACCAATACTTTTCACAGGTAGTTTTTTTGTTTATGATTTTAAACTAGCAAGTGTTTTACCTGCCTACTATGTATTTATTTACAAATAATTATTATCAAGAAACATTAATCCAAGGTGTTGTTTTTAAATAACAATTGAATAACTGGGTACAAGGGATTAAAAACAAACTTTTGTGCTATCTATTTTAATTATTTATGAGCTACCATATTATGTTAATTAGGGTTACCTACTAAATAAACATTGTTGTGTTTATGAAAAGGTAATGGATATACTTGATAAAGAAATTAGTTAGGTTAATGTAATTTTAACAAATTTAATTTTTATATCAAAAAGTCCCATGTTGACATTTAAATATGAATAATTGAGGTTATCTATCGTCAGTTTAACTCTAATTTTGTCCTATTATCTAAAAAAAAATACTTATGGGCCATTCCACGCGTAACGGGACTTTGTAATAGTCCCGCCCGTTACGCTTTAAATTATTAATTTTTAAGGAATTAAACAGTCAATCACGATACCTAATTTTGCCAAATAAAAACCTTGTTAAACAGCTTTTGTTTAGAACTATTTATAAAAATTTGACATTGGTAATATAATAGAACAATATTATTTTGTAAATAAAAACACGGCAACTGTCCTATCCGTTAAGCGTGGAATGGCCCTTATAATATACTTAATGGATTATGTGTTCCTAATTAAAAAATTATTCATTGTATTTAGGTTATTTTTGTCATATTTTCTGAAAATAATACAATATAATATATTAAATATATTTTATGTTCAAAATTAGGACCCCTATACATAGGTAGGTATAGAGGACATTCCATAAAAATGTGGACATGATCCAAAAATCCCAATTTAATGTATATTGTATAGTATATAGCCCATAGGCTGTGCATCTTATTTCTAAGCAACAACTTTACAATATTTATTCGTTTTACAAATTAAATTTAAGAACTGTCAATTTAGCAAGTGTCATAACTTAGTCCTATATTTTTTGAACATTGCTATGTCAAAAGGTATCAAGCTTAATGTAACTCAAGTTACCAAACTTTTTGTTTATTTTTTAAAACCAAATATATGAAAAAACATTAATATTTGTATAAATTTCTTTATGTTTAACCTGTTTAACCTTGATCTATTTTTCTTTATTATGATATTAATTTAATTGTTTACAAATAGTACAATAAAATTGTTAATGTTGGTTAAACTTTTAGAATTAAGTTTTGTCGTTTTACTGCCAAATAATATATCTGATTGTAACGCGAGTTACCATGGAATGTCCCATAGTAGGTATTATTTTCAGAAAATAAGACGATATAGCGTTAAACTGACACTTATGTATATACGGTAAAGAAGTATCGCTAGTAGCGCCACCACTCGGTTGATATCATCGTAACAAAAGTACAACTTTTGATAATCAGCTGACAAACCAGTGTTTTTGAGAATAAAGCCGGAAAATGTTAAAAAATATCGGAAAAAACCGTGGCACGATTTGTTGTGTTGTTGGGTGTATTTCGAGAGGAAATCCTGGGTTGAGTTTTTACAGTCCCTGTAAATATAAATTGTATCTATTAGATAGGTACAATAAATACACATTTTAGTAATGATTAACGTGAAAAGTGTAAACATGTCAATTCAGTAATAATCGTCAACCAAATAAGTCGTCTAAATTTAAAAAGCCTTTAGCATTATTAAAAGCGTTGATTAAGAATTCTTTAAAGTATCCACTCAACGGTAAAATACCATTATATTATGTATTATATAATATTATGTTGCCATGAATTCGTATGTAAATTTTGTTGTTTAAAATGCAGTTGTCGGCGTTTTTTAGAGAACTCAAATATAAAAATGGTTGATTTTAAGGTTATGTTTGTGCAAAAATTATTTTTTACTAATTTTTTAAAAATGCCCAAACTTAAATATAAATTATATTGGGTAAAGTTATCATTAGTTAATTCTGCACCAACAAATGTACTTACTAAATTGGATCCTTTGGCAAAACATGAAAATGCAACGATTTAGTTCTTGAATTTTATTTACAATTAAAAACACAATAATTCACCATGATCCCTTAGATAAAATACACAAACTAACGTAACCGAGGGGGTAACAACTGACCCAAAATTTGTACATGTATTGCGCATTACGTGCCTTTTTTATAGTAATACCAGTAATACCCGTGTAATGTCAGTAATTCCAGTGTAATGCCAGTAATTCCAGTATAGTGCCAGTAATTCCAGTGTACTGCCAGTAATTCCAGTGTAATACCAGTAATTCCAGTGTAATGCTAGTAATTCCATATTTACTCATACATACATTTTTGTTGGAAGAAAATAATATAAAAATAAAAGAAATCTTGACCATTCTTAACAAAATTTAAAAAATGGATAGGTAGTTAATTGTTATATTAAGTCAGGAAAAATTCTAATGTAAAATTATTTACTTACATTGTGGTTTTAAATTAAATTAATACATTTTGATTTAATTTTTTAAAGAATTTGTCAAAATGACAAATGTCATGAAATCTTATAATCTATAATTATTTAAAGCAGACATGCCAATTTTCGATTTAAAATACAAAAATCTTAGGCCAGTATGGATATTTAGCTTTTAATACAGCCTTGTTTTCGTCAATCACGTTAACAGCGTCTGCATTAAGTCCTCGTTAAATAAAAATACACTTCATCCTGGGTAGAAACGCTTCTTACAAAATTTCAGGAAATTATTGAGAAAAAATGCTTCAAAAGACAAAGTTTGTGTTTATGGAGAACTGTTTGTTTTCTTAGCAAATGTTCTAAATGATGAGCAAAAACTAAATATCTTGGTAAAATTAAAAATACCTATAAATGATTTTATCTCACACTGAAAGAAATATATGTTTGTTATAGCAATGTATGTAGTAATCCATATATGAAACATAAAATATATTTACCTTAACCATTTTTATATTTAGTTTAACCATATTATGTGAAAACTAAATATAAAAATGGTTTAGGTAAATATATTTTATGTTTCATATATGGACTACCATATACATTGCTAAAATAAACATATATTTCTTTCAGTGCACTTACCTCGAGCTTAAATTTAAATACCTAACTGTCTAACTAACTTCTAAACAAACACTGCAATTCACAACCACAAAATTCAACCTTATGCCATAAAATACGAGCGTAATGCCGTAATTCGTACGTAATGCCGTGAAATTTGTAAGTAATGCAATGTAATTCCGCCTAATACCAGCGTAATACTGCGGAATGCCAACATAATGCCGGTAATGTCATGTAATGCCAGGAATGCCGCCGTAATGCGGGGTAATGCATCACAATTTGTACATGTATTGCCAGCAGTTGTTACCCCCTCGAACGTAACTATATAAGCATTTAAGTGTTGAGTTTCTTAATTAATGATATAAAGAATAATCAATTGAAATCGAGTACTAAACCAGTTTTTAAGTTTTTTCCTTGCAACGTAAAACACAAATAACGTGCGCGATTTAGCTGTGCAATTCAACAAAATTTGTCGAGTAAGACTTCTGCCTTCCTCTCTTTTGTGAAAAAACTACCTATTTATTTAAAAATTATGGATAATCTGTGCTTTAAATGTATTGTTGACAATTCCTAAATTCAAGCAATGCTATCGAAGTCCACCAGATGGCGCGCGCGTTGCGAAAACCCGATACTTCTTTAGCGTATAGTACCCATAGTTTTTGTATCATAGTACCTATGTTTTTAACATTTTTTAATATTGCCTTAATACTAAATAAAAATTTAAAAATAAATAAAAAGGTATTTGTTTAATAGAAAACTATTTAAGACTAATTGGCTCAAGTTTTTTACCTCCTAGTCTGTTAAAATCCGTTTAAACCAATAAAAAAAATCGACTACTGTGACAGTAGTACTTATTATAATTGAATGTTTTATAGATACAATTGTGCCTTGAAGATAAAACTTTCTAGTCATTGGGCTGAGAAGTTTTAACTTTTTTTGTTTATTTTGACGACTCCATTTCATAAAAAAATGTTTTTTATTGTCAAATAAACGTTATCCAATATAGCACTAAAAAATATTGTTCTATTGTGTTGAATTATACAATATATAAAACAATAATAATAGGGTTTGTAATATTTTATATTGAATAATTTTATAAACCTTATACTAAAATACGCGTTTAATGGTTTTATGCCTCATGGTATAATTACCATTGTGACAAGGTATGGTTGTTTCACACTAATTTTCAACATCATGTCTCAACTCCATTATAAACTGGCACAAAAAGACACTTCTCAGCCTTATGACATAAATAAGTTAGTGCGCCATATTCAACACTAAAATTCCCGCAGTCCACATCTTGAAGAAAAAGATGTTTTAAGAATATTAGAGTTGATTAAGATGTTGCGTTACTCAATGCTATTAATAGCATAGGTCGATAGACATAAATATCACCGTAATAAAACCATTTCTTTAATATTAATTCCTATTTAAAAAACTTTTTTAGGCGGAAAAGAGAGCACACCATAATGCACTAGAGCGAAAGCGGCGCGATCACATCAAAGACAGCTTTAGCAGCTTAAGGGATTCAGTGCCTTCCCTCAATGGTGAAAAGGTGGTAAGTCACTTTGAAAATCTTTTAGTACTTAAACGTTTCCTCAATAAACAGATCAACTGGCAACAAAACTTTTTAACTTTTTTTAGGCGAGTCGAGCGCAAATATTGAAAAAAGCCGCCGAATACATAGTGTTTATGAAAAAGAAAAACAACTCACACCAGCAGGACATTGACGATCTAAAGAGGCAGAACAATCTCTTGGAAGCTCAAAGTAATATTAAAGGGTTGTGTGTTGAAAAAAATGTTGTTTAATGTGTAGGTATTGTTTTAGTACGTACATTAGAAAAAGCCAAAATGTCTGGCACATATAATTTGGGTAGTGACAGCAAGGACAGTATCTTTAATGAAACTGAATCTGACACGTCGGATATGGAGGGTACAGTACAACAAAAAAGACCCAAGAAAATGAAAGTTGGAACTTATCATTAGAAAAAGGACTGGTAAGTAGGTTTTATTTTTTACTGATAACAGAGTGAATAAGAATGGACTTTGTCAAGATTGGCGTTACAAAATTTTTTCTTCTATTATTTTTTTTGGAAAGAAAGATTATAAAAAAATAATAAATAGGTTTTTTTTCAGATTTTTTGTGAAGAAAGTGTAAATGGACGTCTTAAATCTTGGTATTTATTACCAAAAATATTTTTGCCAGGTGCATAGTTAGATCACAAAATAATGTTTCTAGAAACAGTGTTTTACTTCTGCAGCCTTTGTTTTTTATTAAGTTTTCTATTTAATTATTTTTTTAGGATTCCTGAAAATGGTACAAATTTTTATGAAATTTTCATTAAAGTTATTTTTTCAAAACATTTACCATGTATGGAGTAAAACTACTGAATCTTTTGCATTAGTCTGTGATTAGTTGGATTATTTTTATGCAACCGTTCACATTTTTATTAACGTTTACAAATATTCAATCAAATTGACAAATTTAATGCGGTATTTCATTTTTTTAATACTACATAAAATGTGAACAGTTCTTCTAAATTTCCAGTGAACATTAGTAAAAATTAATGTCCATTTTTTTTAAAACAATATTGTTTTACTTTTTAATAAAATAATTGTTTTGTATAGATAAACTTATTTTAAGAATGTGTATTATAAATATTTAATTTTTTTTACTTAAATGTTTGTAGTTTTATTACAAGCATACCTATTATAACAAAAAACATAGTTGTAAGTTATTAATAAATAATTTACTCTAAAAACTCTTTTATTTCCCAAAAAGTCCTTAAAATTATACTTTTTTTAAGTAAATCCATAAGAAACCGTAAAAAAATTTGAGGTTTAGTTACCCTGGGAATTCCCTTTAGTTCTGTTCAACGTCACCGAGCGCTACGATCGCCATTCGACCGCCACCTACCATTCAAAGTTTGAATTTCAAACAGTTTTTCTCAACGGCGACCGCCACCTACCATTCAAAGTTTGAATCATAGATAACAAAGCCTTTTGGTTTTTGTCATAGATAACAAAGCCTGGTTTTTGATTAGAATTTGACACTTATGTTCTGTGTTGACACGGTTTTTCTCAACGGCGGTTTTTCTATGGCGGTTGAGTATATTTACTTAGTAAATTTTATTAATTAATTGATAACAAAGATAACAAAGCCTGGTTTTTGATTAGGATTTGACACGGTTTTTCTCAACGGCGGTTAAGTATATTTACTTAGTAAATTTTACTTATTAATTGATTGCAAGATGGGTCGTGCGAGGGGACTTCTCAACGGCGGTTAAGTATATTTACTTAGTAAATTTTACTTATTAATTGATTTCAAGATGGGTCGTGCGAGGGGACTTTTCACCGTCTGCTCAAGAACCATGAGGTATGTTTTTATGTTATAGTAGTTTATAAACAAATGTTTATTATATAATATATATTATTATTATATAATAAATATTTATTACAAAGTAGCTTAAGTAATTCTTATAAATTATTAAGTAAGTTGGGGGCTTAAGTATAAGTATTAGGGTGGGTTAAAAAATTATTTTTTTAGCATATTGTATATTGATTAATATTATGAATAAAAAAATAATAATAAGATTTCGTATTTTTATTACCTTAAACTAAAATATTATGTAATGTCATTGACATTTATTAAAATTTATTCAAAAAAGCGCTATGTTCCCGCTTCTCCGCTTTTAGTTCAGTTCAACGTCACCGTGGCGTCCAGAGTTGCCGATCTAAAAGGCTTTGTTATCTATGGTTTAGTTGGCAAATAAATACTAGGGACCCTAAATTTATAATCATACTCTATGTTTATAATTGGCTGAATTGAGTAAAACAAACTAATTCAGTGAAAAAATGTCAAATATAAGTTGATAAAAAATGAAATAACTTTACCTCTGATGAAATATAGGTGACTTTACGGCATTCCCAGAAATAAAGATGTATTTTTGAATATGTTTGAAAAGGAATGCAGGAATTTATATAAAATAATAAAAAAATATTTGTGTAAATTTTGTCTCTTACTAAAGTCACTAAACGTTAATACCAAAGATCCCATTATCTTTGCTTTTAGTTGGTTTATAAGAATTATATTACTCCAAAAATACCTTTTAGCCACTTCTTCCACTGGCATTGGAAATTATTTCTATAAAATTGTTTTTAAAATTTCATTTCGTTTAGAATTTTCTGTTATCTTTGGCATTGTTAATTCTGACAATTAAATGTCAAAGTATTTAAAATTAAGGCTTTGGACAGGAGTACCAATTTTAAATAATTAATATACCAAAGTATATTAACATACAGTACCAACATTGTCAAATTTCGAATTAAAAAAAACAAACTAATCGTCTTGGAACTTTTCGAGACCACCCTGTATATTATGAACGTTAAATTCTTTTTCTATGCGTTGAATTACGCTGTAGATGGCGCTGGGAGCGCATTTTCAAATTTTACTTTGAACGGTTTTATTAAACACCTCTTGTGTGTATTTAATTACCTATAAATCCCAAATCACTTTTTAAAACGAATTCTTCCCGAATCATTTCATATTAGTATACGTGCATTCCTTAAACATTTGAAGGTCAAATTAATGTAAACAGCTGGCCAATTGACAGATGAGTAATGAGTAAGGTTATATTTATATCGTCACGTCACTAAACTAATATTTTACGGGTTTATAAATGAAATAGTTGCCCTAGACGCGAAAAGTCGTGAAACTATGGCCGCTAATCTGGATAGTAATATCGAAAATAACAACGACAACATGGAAAAATGTTACGAAAATTATATTTTAATTGACGTTGGGGCTAACTTGACCAATAAAAAGTACAGCAGGGATCTAGATTCTGTTATACAACGTGCTAAAGATTCAGGTTTGTATTTGATTCAACTGTTTGGGTATGAGAATGACAGCATACTTGATTTAGGTGTTCAAAAAATTATGGTAACGGGGACCTCTGTTAAGGGTAGTAAAGAAGCTTTAAGATTGACAAGGATATATCCAGGAACTTTATATTCCACTGCAGGTAAATATTTAGTGCTTTATAAACATTCCAAGAAAGAACCAGTAGTCTAAAATGTTTAAAACTATTATTTTATAGGAATACATCCTCATGATGCAAAATCTTACACTGATGAATCATGGACTGAATTAAAAATGTTAGCTCAAAACCCTGAATGTGTAGCTGTGGGCGAATGTGGTTTAGATTATAATAGAAACTTTTCAGAACCTGAAGAACAGAGAAAAGTATTCAGAAAACATGTAAGTATTGTAGTAGAGTAAATTAAATAGTTTATTGTATTGTATGTTTTGTAGATCGAATTAGCAATAGAGTTAAAGAAACCGTTGTTTGTGCATGAACGTGATGCTCATGAAGATTTATTAGCCATTTTAAATGAGTTTAAAGGAAAATTGCCTTCAGTTTTAGTTCACTGTTTTACTGGAAGTTGTGAAAATGCCCTTTCCTACCTAAATAATGGGTTTTACATAGGACTTACAGGTTTGTTGTAAAGATATTAAGGAAAATCTTGTTCATGTTATTTTGTTGTTTAGGTTACCTGTGTAAAGATAAATCAGATACTGGGGTCAGGAAACTTTTGGTCGATGGTACCATTCCTTTGGATAAGTTGGTTGTCGAAACAGATGCCCCATTTATGTATCCCAATACAAGAGCCTCAAAATTGCCCACACATGTAAAAGATGGACTTACTGAAAGGTAAAAATATCAATACATGTAAAAAAATTGACTGTTTATTATAATTCTGGGTTTATTATTAATTATTTACTTTAATTAACTTTAGTTAGCATCAGGGGTCAATAAATTAAAATTCTTAAAATTAAGTAGAAAAATTATTTTTAAATTGAGAGGAAGCCTACCTGAACTAAATAGTAATTAAAATGCTTAATTATACAAATCAAAACTTTGTTTAATGTGCAAATTTACATAATTTAATTAGTTAATATTATTATTCTTATTTTAAAAGTTAAAATATAATGTCATCTCTATTTTATAATATAAAACCAATATTTGGGTTATTTTTTTAAATGTTTGTTAAAAAATTGGGTTGGGACATGATATTAAAAATCAGTGTGAAACCACTTTTAGTAGGTATAGTAATAATTAATTTTTCGTTAAAAATGACTTTGAAAATCTATGAATTCTCTTAATAGCGTGACGTATGTGCGGTAATTACCTTTACTTTAAAGTCGGTACAATACTTAAGAATGAAGTATTTTAAGTTACAAAGTAATTTGTAACTTAAAATATAATAATATTTTTATTGTTGAATATCCAACATTTGTTTCCAGGTTATGTTCATATTGTTCAGAGTATTTAAATCGTTTGAAAATCGCGTTAAACTTATTACTAGAGGTGCGAATTTTAAATTTAAAACATAATTTAAGAACTTTACACTAAAATACGGTGTAAGGTTTTTTACCAAGTAACAAAGTTTAAACTGTCAACGAAATTGGTTATGATCTTATTTTTTTCTACTCCTATTACGGAATTTGACCCTTCTAATATCACTTTTATCTATGGAATGACATATATTCCGTAAAGTGTTACAGAATGAAATATATCATCTGATGACAGAATAAACACTCGTGGCGACATCTCTGTTTTTAATATCTAACAAATTTTAGACCAATCCAACCTCATTTTCTTCCAATTAAATTGACGCGTTTCTCGGAAAAACATCATTAGTCCAAAATTAACATATTTGGGAAAATGAAAAAAACTCTCTGACATTCCCATTTTTGACCAAAGTACTTTATTGACCTATTTACTACATGTAAAAAATTGTAAGATAATTCGTCCAGAATTCCTCATGTTTGTTTTTTCAAACGAATATGAAAAAAACACAAAAAATACATGAACATGTGAGGTTTTTAGAAGAAAAAAAACAACAATTCTCCTTACTACAAACAAAATATTAACTCTGAGTAACAAAATAAAATGAAACGACTAAAAACTGTATTACTGCCACACTCAGTCTTCGCATCCACTGCTGTTATCATCGTTGTCGACCGTGTTATCAGGACTGTCAGGTGCTATGGTCTTCTGGTCTTTTATCAAGTTATCATAAAATTTTCTATTGCTGTGGCCATGTAAAAGAGGTAGAAGCTTTTCTAGAGTGTCCAAAAATGTCACATGTTATGAACATGTGACTTTCTTAGACGAAACAGAGTGGACTTGTGATGTTTTTAGAAGAACAAGCTAAATTTCATATTTAATTATTATGGAACCTATGACATTTTTACGAGAAACACTTATTTGTATACGTATATATGGAGGTTAGGAAACAGTTGGTGCAAATATCTAAATTTCGACGATATTGGACTAATGATGTTTTTCCGAGAAACGCGTCAATTATTTTCCTATGGTATTTTTTGGAAATGTCAAAATTCGGAAAAAATTATTAGGGTCGTTTTTTCGAAAAAAATAAGTACGCCCTTTTTTTCGTTATAAATATTTAAAAAAACGTTTTTAATGAAATTTGGTTTGTATCCATTTTAAAGCATTCAGTGGCGTACTTATTTTTTTCGAATAAATGACCCCAATAATTTTTTCCTAATTTTGACATAGAAAAAATGACATAGTAGGCATCTGTCAAGTGACATTAAAAATATTTTTTAGGAATTTGTGATTTTACAACAAAATCCAGTCGGTTCGGAAATTTTTATCAAAATACAGATTGACCGTACAAACGATGTTTGACGATAACAACGTGTTATTCGATTTGGTGTGTTGTGATAAAAATAATAAAACACAATTAAATTGTTTTCTAGAATGATCGAGTATAATATTTCGAAAATTAAAAATTTAAATATAAATACCGTTTTTATATTTAAATACCATTAAATTGAATTACATCATCTACATTTATATTTAATAATTTAATTGATAAAATTGTTTTTAATAATTTATACTTTATCTAGGCATAAATATCATGAATAAGGAATCATAATAATTATTTTACCTATGTTGTATTTATTTTATTAATACTCATAATTTTTGTATTAAAATTTTTGTAAACGTATTAACTATAGTTAATTTTCAGTTTTAAAAAGTTTTATTCATAGACATTAACACCTGAAGATTTAAAATAAATCTAATTTCCTGGATTATCTATTATTTACTCATTATAAAATAAAATATATTTAGCAGAAAAGTTTCTGAATACGAAAAAATTTTAGAAACTTATGTATCTTTGCACAGAAACTAAATTGACAAAGACAGCACATTTTTGGTATGTGAATGACTCCCAAATTGTCACTTTAAATTATATTTGTAACGCAAAGTTTTAGCTACATAGGTATATTTCATTAGGAAACTTTTTTTATTGAACAATGCTCCTTAGAATTTGCTGTCTTTGTTTAATAGTTTTGGTATTTTTAATGCTAAAAAAGTTTTAATTTAAGTATATATATAATTATATACCAATATTGGTATAATAATTATGGGATTACTTTTTTGTATATTTTTTAATGACCAAAAGTTAATTAAACAAAGGCAGTTTTATACAAAGATAACCAGGGTCAATATATTCGTCTTTATAAAAATAATAATTTTAAAATAAAATTTGAAATGAAATTTCCAAGAATTTAAAACCTGGGTGGACTGATTAAATTTTAACAATCCTTTAATAATTCAACAGAAAGTCTGAATCAATTTATTCCTAGAGAAAAGCGTAACAGATAAGATATAAAAATTAGTAGCAAATAAATTATTTTAGCATTTTCAAACAATACCTATAAATACAATATTGTTACATTATGTTTTGCTTCTCGACATATGGATATGTACATAATATGTATACTAGACTGGGCCAAAAAAATCGACTATTTTTTTTTTGTAAAGTATATCGAAAATATTTTGGGGTGAAAAAATTATGGTGAAAGTTTGAGTCCATAATATTAATATTAAGAGGTCTATCATCGCAATTTTAGTTTTTTTTCCTGAGCGAGTTTTTGTCTCAGAACTCCCAAACCATTGAGTTTAACAAAATTGACTTTAGAATATTTTTTGAAGAAAATTGAATGCTCTACAAAAAAATTTCCCGTCAGATGAACCGTTTTCTTACAATCATGCCTTAAAAATTGGTATAGTTTTTTTTGCCTTTTAACTTTGGAATTTTGTAATTCATGTAAAAATCAGTACCCGGAAAAAAAAACGATAAATATTCTTATGGGAAATAAAATGCTCTGCAAAAAAAGTCTTTTATTATTTTTGGCTAAATTCACTCCATCAAAAGTTATTCAAGGTTAAATTTGAAGTCAAAACGAAATTTTAACCTTGAATAACTTTTGATTGAGTGAATTTAGCCAAAAATGTTGAGAGGCTTTTTTTGTAAAGCATTTGATTTCACATAAGAATATTTATCGGTTTTTTATGGATACTGATTTTTACATAAATTACAAAATTCCAATTTAAAAGATCAAAATGTAAAACTATACCAATTTTTAAGGCATGATTTTAAGGAAACGGTACATCTGACGGAAAATTTCACTTTAACCTTTTTTGTAGAGCATTTAATTAAAAAAAAAATATTTTCGAGTCAATTGACTCGAAAATATTTTTTTTTTAATTAATTAATTTAAAATTAATTTTGTTAAACTCAATGGTTTGGGAGTTCTGAGACAAAAACTTGCTGAGGAAAAAAAATAAAATTGCGATGATAGACCTCTTAATATTAATATTATGGACTCAAACTTTCACAATAATTTTTGTCTCCCCAAACCATATTTTCGATATACTTTTCAAAAAAAAAATAGTTTATTGTTTTGGCCCAATCTAATGTATACATATGTATATTTATCGCTGTTTACACGCGTCGTACATTCGTTAGTAATTTAAATTAAACAAAATAACCAAATTTTTATTGTTCATATATTCCAAAAATAGCACAAAAATATTTATTTGTAGTCCAAGGACACGTTTATTGCGATTAATTTCTAATTATTACAATACATATTTGCGTTAGAATATTTTTAATAAACAATTATTCTATATAGAACCACTCAAAGAGATACCTTGATATACAATTAGTTGTAACAACCCATCTACCTATTAAATTATTTTATTTTGTTGTTTTTGAGTTTGCATAATATTTCACAATATTGCCAAATCGATTTTCTTTAATTTAAAATTATAACTATAATTATTGAATAATAATTGGGTTTTTAAACATAATTCCCCCATTAGTATTAGGCAAATTATAAATATGTTTTTATTTTGAAATTTTGCACACGTTTATATAAACATAAATATAATAAAATATGCATTTTTTAAGTCCATATTTAATGGGTAACGCAATATTTGTGTTTTTAAAAAGAATTGTGAAAAAAAATTATTGTTTGATATAAAAAACCATTTAAATTTACAAAATTGTACGATTGTTTTAAAACCATTAATATTTTGTTACAAAAATAAACTTTATTTTTCCAAAAAACAAGTTTTACGTATTTTACAAATACCTACTGACAAAGTCCAGACTACGCACATTATTTCCTGAAAATACGTATTTTCTGAAAGAGGGCCAATTTAATTCTAGTAATGGCTAAAATTAGAAAGCTTTATTGATAAACCTACGCTCAATATACATACGTGTTTATCATTGTTTTAAAATAAATAAAAATATTTTTAATAAAACATTTTTTTCAGGTCTATGACTTTTTTGCACAGATACTGCACTTTTCAAAGAAATGAGCCATGTTCCTTGCCCGCCATAGTAGAGATGGTTGCTGCTTTTATGAATAAAAAGCCTGAAGAAGTTGCCCTATCCACCTCATTCAATGCTATGAAATTATTTGGTCTTTCTTAATCGTTGAAACATTTACATATGTATTAAAATTTTTGGTGTTATTTTTCTTTATTAAATTGCCATTAGATTAGGTCTAAATGCTATATTTTTTATTGCAATTTTCCTATTTTTTTAGATAGTTTTATTTATTTTTACTATTATTTATTTCTAATATTTTTAAACATTGTATTGTATTGTTCAAACAAAATGAAACTAAGGTGCCTTAAACTACCCTGTATATCTCCAATTATATAAAAAATCGTTGTCTATATCTTTAAATAAAAATTAAATATTTTCAATTTTTGTCTTATTCTTTCCAGATCCCCCTGCTACTAATAAGTAATAATAATAAGTAAATAATTATAATTATTACAAAAACAGCTCAACTAGAACCGAAGAATTATACACAATAAGCATTGTTTTTCTAAGATAAAAGAACATTTAAAATTATCCAAATATTTGGCCATAGAAATAATACTCGAGTATTAATAATTATTTCTATGTATTTGGCAAACACTTTTTAATACACAAAAGATTTAACAGTGTTATAAATATTTCGTAGTTTTTGTCTGAGAATGCCTAAAAAAGTCTAAATCATAAATACTAAGTAGGTAAGTACCTAACAATAGTTATAAATTATTGTTATGTTACATTTTTCTAACATTGCTGACGTAATTTTCATTAAAATTATGGTGCACCACAAGTTGTGGTCCACAACCCATATGGATTATGATTAAAACTTAATCAAAATAGGTAGAATTATATATATATAATTATATCCTTATATAAGGATAAATTCAACGTCTAGGGGACCAAATTTTACTTTTACAAAATTTTTAAAACCTACTTATAACTTAGGTACCTATATAAAGTCTTTATAATAAAGACGTTTATTTAAAAACCTTTATCTACCTATATGCATATTCTAGAAAATGTAGGACACGATAACGATTTGTTAATCTAAAAAAGTAAAGTAAACAAAACCTTTGTCTTCCTATATTGATTGCCAAAGATTAATTATTAAGTAAAATACTAATATATTTATAATTTAACAATTAAGTAGGTAGAAACTACGAAAATATGTCCCAATTAAAATTGCAAATCTTTTAACTTCCGTTAAAATGAAGTTTTTATTGATTTTTCCAATTAAATTATTTGGTTCCTTTAAGGCCTTTTCAAAAATCAAATATTTCAGAAATATTTGTATGAACAAATTATTTGTTACAAATATCAACATGTTTATTTGCATTTTGTATTATTGTTATTGTTATTATTTTTATTTGTGAAAATCAGCTGATCAGCTGATCGATAAAATGGCCGTCCTGTTTGTTGGTGATAAAAGTGTTGCCAAAGCAATTTTATGAAAAATAAAAACACCAACTAAGAAAAACGCGATTTTCTCCATATTTACAACATACTTTTTATAATTTGTTAAATTAATATTATATATTTGATATTTGTAAGTATACTAAATAAACAGATTACTTAAATTATCTTTTTTAAAGATTATTTCCAGAATATGATAAACGAGTTATTTTTGGTCTGAGATTATAAAAGAGTGGGGGAACCAGAGTGTATATAAGCAAACGGTGCGGGCGGAGAAATCAAATTCTCTGTGACTTGAGTAAGAAAAGTTTGAATTGAGAAGTTATAATTTTCGAGTGATATATTTGTGATTTTGCAGCTTTTGTGAGTCTAGCAAGTAAGTTATACATTTATTTTAATATTTAAATTGGTCTGAAGTTAATTTTTGTAAGTTTTTTGTTGATTTGATGCTCGAAATGGTAGTTACCAAGTAACATTTTCTTTTTGTTAAAAATAACAAAATTTTTAATAGTAGACCGAATTCTGAAGTAAATAATCACATGTAAGTCAAAATTCTGTTAAATGTGGCGTATTTTTGCAATTTAATCGCGAACAATTTCCTTTGTTCCCGTAAATCCAATATGGCGGCGGTCTATCAAATTTAATGCGTCATGGTTAAATCCTTTGTTCTAGAAAAACAATCAATTCCTAGAATGCTTTTCTAAATTGCCGTTTCTATTGCAGGATGCAGATCTTTGTGAAAACACTGACAGGAAAAACCATCACCTTGGAGGTTGAACCTTCCGACACCATTGAAAACGTAAAAGCTAAGATCCAAGACAAAGAGGGAATTCCCCCAGATCAGCAACGTTTGATCTTCGCTGGTAAACAATTGGAAGACGGACGCACCTTGTCCGATTACAACATCCAGAAAGAATCCACTCTGCATTTGGTTCTCCGTCTCAGAGGAGGTATGCAGATCTTCGTCAAGACTTTGACTGGAAAAACCATCACCTTGGAAGTAGAACCCTCCGACACCATCGAAAACGTTAAAGCTAAGATCCAAGATAAGGAAGGTATCCCTCCAGATCAGCAACGTTTGATCTTTGCCGGAAAACAGTTGGAGGATGGCAGAACCCTCTCAGACTACAACATTCAGAAAGAATCCACTCTCCATTTGGTCCTCCGTTTGAGAGGTGGTATGCAAATTTTTGTCAAAACGTTGACTGGAAAAACCATCACTTTGGAGGTTGAACCTTCAGATACCATTGAAAATGTAAAAGCCAAAATTCAAGACAAAGAAGGTATCCCCCCTGATCAGCAACGTTTGATCTTTGCCGGTAAACAGTTGGAAGATGGCAGAACCCTCTCAGACTACAACATCCAAAAGGAATCGACCCTTCATTTGGTACTCCGTTTAAGAGGTGGTATGCAAATTTTTGTCAAAACGTTGACTGGAAAGACTATTACTTTGGAAGTTGAACCATCTGATACCATTGAAAACGTTAAAGCCAAAATTCAAGATAAGGAAGGTATCCCACCAGACCAGCAACGTTTAATCTTTGCCGGTAAACAATTGGAAGATGGTCGTACCTTGTCTGACTACAACATCCAGAAAGAATCCACCCTTCATTTGGTACTCCGTTTGAGAGGTGGTATGCAAATTTTCGTCAAAACTTTGACTGGAAAAACTATCACCTTGGAAGTTGAACCCTCCGATACCATTGAGAATGTTAAGGCTAAAATCCAAGATAAGGAAGGTATCCCACCAGACCAGCAACGTTTGATTTTCGCCGGAAAACAATTGGAAGATGGCAGAACCCTCTCAGACTACAACATCCAAAAAGAATCCACCCTCCATTTGGTACTCCGTTTGAGAGGAGGTATGCAAATTTTCGTCAAAACCTTGACGGGAAAGACCATTACCTTGGAAGTAGAACCATCTGATACCATTGAAAACGTTAAAGCCAAAATCCAAGATAAGGAAGGTATTCCACCAGACCAACAACGTTTGATTTTCGCTGGAAAACAATTGGAAGATGGCAGAACTCTCTCAGACTACAACATCCAAAAGGAATCTACCCTCCACTTGGTACTCCGTTTAAGAGGTGGTATGCAAATTTTCGTCAAAACTTTGACTGGAAAAACTATCACCCTGGAAGTTGAACCTTCTGATACCATTGAAAATGTAAAAGCCAAAATTCAAGACAAAGAAGGTATCCCCCCAGATCAGCAACGTTTAATCTTCGCCGGAAAGCAGTTGGAAGACGGAAGAACCCTCTCAGACTATAACATCCAAAAAGAATCCACCCTCCATTTGGTACTCCGTTTGAGAGGAGGTATGCAAATTTTCGTCAAAACCTTGACGGGAAAGACCATTACCTTGGAAGTAGAACCCTCTGATACCATTGAGAATGTTAAGGCTAAAATCCAAGATAAGGAAGGTATCCCACCAGACCAGCAACGTTTGATTTTCGCCGGAAAACAATTGGAAGATGGAAGAACTCTCTCAGACTACAACATCCAAAAGGAATCTACCCTCCATTTGGTACTCCGTCTCAGAGGTGGTATGCAAATTTTCGTTAAAACTTTGACTGGAAAAACCATCACCTTGGAAGTTGAACCTTCCGATACCATTGAAAATGTAAAAGCCAAAATTCAAGACAAAGAAGGTATCCCCCCAGATCAGCAACGTTTAATCTTCGCCGGAAAGCAATTGGAAGATGGAAGAACCCTCTCAGACTATAACATCCAAAAAGAATCCACCCTCCATTTGGTACTCCGTTTGAGAGGAGGTATGCAAATTTTCGTCAAAACCTTGACGGGAAAGACCATTACCTTGGAAGTAGAACCCTCTGATACCATTGAGAATGTTAAGGCTAAAATCCAAGATAAGGAAGGTATCCCACCAGACCAGCAACGTTTGATTTTTGCTGGAAAACAATTGGAAGATGGAAGAACTCTCTCAGACTACAACATCCAAAAGGAATCTACCCTCCATTTGGTACTCCGTCTCAGAGGTGGTATGCAAATTTTCGTCAAAACTTTGACTGGAAAAACTATCACCCTGGAAGTTGAACCTTCTGATACCATTGAAAATGTGAAAGCCAAAATCCAAGACAAAGAAGGTATCCCCCCAGATCAGCAACGTTTAATCTTCGCCGGAAAGCAATTGGAAGACGGAAGAACCCTCTCAGACTATAACATCCAAAAAGAATCCACCCTCCATTTAGTACTCCGTTTGAGAGGTGGTATGCAAATCTTTGTCAAAACCTTGACAGGAAAGACCATCACCTTGGAAGTAGAACCCTCTGACACCATCGAAAACGTTAAAGCTAAAATCCAAGATAAGGAAGGTATCCCACCAGACCAGCAACGTTTGATTTTCGCCGGCAAACAATTGGAAGATGGCAGAACCCTCTCAGACTACAACATCCAAAAAGAATCCACCCTCCATCTGGTACTCCGTTTGAGAGGTGGTATGCAAATTTTCGTCAAAACCTTGACGGGAAAGACTATTACCTTGGAAGTAGAACCCTCTGATACCATTGAAAACGTAAAGGCCAAAATTCAAGATAAAGAGGGTATCCCACCAGATCAACAACGTTTAATCTTTGCCGGAAAACAATTGGAAGATGGCCGCACTTTATCCGACTACAACATCCAGAAAGAATCAACACTCCATTTGGTACTTCGTCTTAGAGGAGGATTGTGAATCTGGACTTGCAATATTAACAGTACTAAAAAAAGCAGTGAAATAGTATTTTATTTTATGTTAAAGGCTGATGATTTTTTTACCTTTCCTCAAAAATTTTGAGTAAATATATGATATAGCAAACTACTTTCTTGGTTTTATTAATATAATAATTATTTAATTACTAAAATTCAAAAAAAATATGTGAGCACAAAGGTAAGCATGTGTATGTGAGGTAAGTAAATGTAATATAATTTTCGGTTGAACGTTTTGTTTTGAATTTAAAAATAATAAAAAATAAAAGGGTCGTAGAATAGTTACCTATTTGTTTTACAAGTGTTGAAAAGCGACTTTTTCATGCGAGTTTTTAAGTTGCCCACGAGGCCGTTAGGCCGAGTGTGCATTAACACGAGCTTGAAGAAAGCTTTTCTCACAAGTATAACACAATGTTTTTTCTGCGTCCCTTTTATTTTTTATTATTTTTAAATACAAAACAAAATAACCTTAAAACTTTTTTGACAGCTGAATGTCAAACTATGGTTTTCGGTTCTTTTCACACAGACCTGTCACTTTTCACACAGAAATGTCACTTTACATTCGTGTTTTGCCTTGCCAATGAAAAGATTCATTTTCTAAGCAACGATGCCATCATGAAAAGTGACTTTTACATAGTGGTCGTAGAAAAAAAAAATGTGTTATACTTGTGAGAAAAGCTTTCTTCAAGCTCGTGTTAATTAACACGAGCTTGAAGAAAGCTTTTCTCACAAGTATAACACAATGTTTTTTTTCTACGACCACTATGTAAAAGTCACTTTTCATGATGGCATCGTTGCTTAGAAAATGAATCTTTTCATTGGCATTAATGCACTCGGCCTCGTGGGCAACTTAAAAACTCGCATGAAAAAGTCGCTTTTTAACACTTGTAAAACAAATAACTATTTCGGTTGAACGTTTTCAGCCAAGGTGGGAAGTTCGAGGGGGGAGGGATTAATAAAAAACAATTTTTATCCACTTTCAATAAAAAATTTAACGCGAAAAAATTTCAAAATGTTACCAACTTTAGTTGAAATTTGTATTAAATAAATTAAAATTACATTTTGTATTAAAATATATATTAAAACTACATTTTGGTACAACCTAAATAAAATACTGCAAAAATTAAATATATTATGACTGACCAAATAGCTAACTAGTGGTCAATTGACCATCACCTACTCTAAATTTATGTTTAATTTGGATCAAATTACCCTGCAGAAAAATGGCTCTTGTATTTGATTGTTTATTTCTATTCTAATTGTTAAAGTAAGGGAAAAAGTAAAACAAAAATAAGCAAAAATTATTTTTTTATTGCAATATCTCTTTTAGTTTGTTCATTATATTGTTTAGCTCTTCTGTTTTTTTGAGATCCTGAAGTATCATCCCTATGCCAATTGGGATTTTGTAGTCCATTTATTTGAGTATCCAGTATTTCCCTGCAGGTTGTTCCTCTTGGCATATGAACATACCTCACATTTCGATTTTGAACAAAAAAGTTATCAAAGTAATGTTCTCTACCTAAAAATAAACTATTAAATATACATGCTATATTTCTCAGATTTTAGTCGAGAAAATTTAGTAGTTGGTAGAACAAAAATAAGAAGAAACGTTTATGCATAAACGTTTCTTCTTATTCACATGTGAACTTGCATGTTTTAAAGGTTTGTTTTATTTATTCTTTTAACACCTTTGCCAAATTAAATAAAAACTTGTCAAGTTTTTAATAATGGGTAAAGGGCTTAATTTAATGTAATTAAATTTTACTAGATATTAAAAGTAAAATTTGGTTATGCTACTACTTTTTTATAAGTTTAATATTATTTTTAGATTAAGCAATTAAACTACAATTTTTTGTCTTTACATTTTTTCCCTATAGGGCTATATATAGCTATAGCCAAAGATAATACATGTATTATCTTTGGCTATAGCTTGTTTAAATTTCAAGAAAAATTAAATTTTGTTTATCCACTTGCCATTATGGTCACAAGCAGTTAAACAAACTTAATATTTTTCTAAAAAATTAAGCTAGAAAGAAAAAAAATGCTGAAGACAAAACAGTTGTATTTTTAATCTTAATATCAAATTCAAAAAAGCAGTGGCATGACCAAAGTTTTTTTATTAACTTTAATACCCTGTATCTTGGAAAACAAAGCTTTAAAGCATAGGTACAAGTTCATTTCTTCTTAATTTTTTATAGACTTAAATTTTCCCAAATAAAATCCCTGTATAGAACTATTAAATACATTTTATAGAATTAAAGGGGAAAGGTACAAGTGCATTTTAGCATAACGTGAAAATGGTACAGGTTCTGCATGTTGATTAATGCAAACATTCCACTTCTCTTTTTTGGTTCTTACCCCTTCAATTGTTATTTTACCTACCTCTTGGGTCGTAATAAACAGCATTTTTTAATTCTAAATTCATATAACCATCCACAGAAATAACTCTTCCAGAAACACAGCTATCATTTCTTAAATCAATTGTTGTATAGGAATTTTCTACACCTTTTACCAAAGCTGTGAGACTGTTGTGATAATGAAATTTTTCAGTCCTTGTTGCTTGTCTTGAGTCCATTTTGATGTAATGAAACTATAGTAGGTAGTTTCTCACATGTATTTCTTAAAACAACCAACGTAGTTAATAAATTATATAAATATGAAAAAAATGTGTAAACTGTGTAATACACAGTGTGTATTTTAAACGAATGACATTTTTGACATTAAACAATCGCACTGTTGTCGAGTTTTCAGTTCAAATTAAAATATATTTTTAATTGTTATTTGATGATATTTGCTTTACATTAAGTTATGAAGTAATTCAAAACCCATTATAAACTGTTTTTAGTTTATTTAGAGCTATAAATTGAGGATTTACTTGGTTTAATATTTATTATCAATTTCCACGCGCAACAGTGTTTTTCTGTCAAAACAATTGTTTGATTGCCAGATTTGTCAAGTGATTTTTGTATACTTTCAAAATTTAGTGTTTTTGAGAAAAACGGTGTGCTTAAAAAGCTTTCAGAGGTTAATTTATTATTATATGTTAAATGAATAATCTAAATAACTTGCTTAATGTTAATGTGTAATAAATTCAGTTAAATTAACCTCACTTCTTTGATTTTGTATTTTATAATAATGTGGAAATATGTTATTGGGACTGTAGCAGTCGGTTCACTGACATACAGCATTGTGTAGGTAACGTAGATAGTATTGCTGTATAAATTTAATCAATTTGACTTGCAGAAAGTACTTTTCTGGCGGTGTGTGTTATTGCACGACTCGTTTAGATGGGCTTGTTATCGTAATAACTGGAGGAAATAGCGGAATTGGAAAAGCATTAGCATTAGAGTTGGCTAAAAGAGGTACTGTATAATTTAAATTTTATAAGCTTTGTTATCAAACATGTTGTACATATGTATTTTAGGAGCTTCTTTGGTATTGGCATGTAGATCAATTGAGAAGGGAATAGAAGCTAAAAAATACATTCAGTCTCAGTTGCCAAATCAGCCTTGTAAGATTATTGTAAAGCAATTGGATTTAGCTTCAATTGCTAGCATAATAAAGTTCTCTGATACTTTATGTTGCGAATTTAAAGAGATTTATGCATTGGTTAACAATGCTGGTATCTTTTACCACCCACAAGGTTTAACTGAGGATAATTTTGAAGTAACATTCCAAACTAATTATCTTGGTAAAATACTTCCTTATTATATTCTTGATGTATACAATTTAAAACAAATTTATTTTAGGACATTTTATTTTAACCCATCAACTGTTGAAGTTGCTTAAAAAGTCTGTGCATGCAAGAATTATAAATGTAGCATCCGAAGGGCATAGGAGTGTGAACGTTTATGATCTAAAAGCTGTAACCAACTGTCATACAGAGTTTAGATCGCATTTTACTTCTTATGGAGTCTCCAAATTGGCATTAATTTTGTTCACAAAAGAGTTGTCGAAAAAACTTATCAGTAAGTTTAAGTTTATGAATATTTTAAATTACTTTACAAATTTAATTATATTTTTTCTTTACTATAAAAAACATGTTTCCTTTAGGAAAATTGTCTTATCTGCTAATATGTGGAAACTATAGTTTCTACATATTAGCAGATAAGACAATTTTCCTATATAGCAGAGACACAGTATTTCAATTTTTTTTTTAACAAGTAGTTTTTTGATAAAGTTTTTAAATTTTAGTTAAGATTGAATTTAAAGTAAAGATAAAATCCTAATGAACAAATTCGTTTTTAAATTAAACTTTTTTTAACATTATAATAATATGATAATAAAAGTTAAAATTACCAAAAAAGACACAGGGGAAAGTTATTTTTAAAGCATTTAGATCACATAATACCAATATTGTTTTAAAGATTATTGAATTTTAACAGTTTATAAATCAAATTCCCAAAAATGACACAGGGTCTTAAACAGGGTAAAGTTATTTTAGAGCATTTAGATTACATAATACCAATATTTTTTTTAAGAATATTGATTTTTTACAGTTTATAAATTATATCAATTTATATATAAAATATTAATTTATTTATATAGGCAGAAAGACCTTGGTTGAGTAGCCTTTTGATTTTTCCATAAATATATTTACTAAGAACAAATTTGTTTAATACAAGAAATGATTAAATTTTTGAAATCCTAATTTGATGCTTACTAAACTGACTCAAAATATAATTACATTAATGTTATTATAATTATAATGATTAAAGCTATAATCAGAAAATATTTTAATAACATGTTTTTGTTTTTAAACTATTACATAAGATAATAATACAACTAGTTAATCACTTTTTGGTGATTATTTTATAATACAATACTTATGATTTATAAAAATATAAAATTAAATGGAATTTTAACATTAAATGAAGTTAGTTAAACTTTTGTTGACAAAAAACCAAATCAGATTTTTATTTGTTATAATTAGGGATTTTTAAAACTATTTCAATTTTAGAACAACGTATTGTACAGGCGTTTCAGGGACACCTTGTACCAGTGGCGGCTGGTGGATTTTGGGCACACACATATCTCAGTTATTAGACATGGGACCCACATCAAATTTATATGAGTTTATAATGACATTAGACAAGTTCTGCGCAAGCAGAATTTATATTTAAGTTTGGGAAAAAAGTTAGTTTTTAAGTGTGCCCCCCAGCCTCCTGCCCCTCAAATTAAGATTTTGGGCACACACATATCTCAGTTATTAGACATGGGACCCACATCAAATTTATATGAGTTTATAATGACATTAGACAAGTTCTGCGCAAGCAGAATTTATATTTAAGTTTGGGAAAAAAGTTAGTTTTTAAGTGTGCCCCCCAGCCTCCTGCCCCTCAAATTAAGATAATACAAATTAAAGTTGTACAATATTTAATTCACTGAGGTTTCTGGACATATTTCAAATTTTATTTTAAAAAATAAGTATTACAGGTTATATACCATTTTAAATTTTTATTATTTCTTTTACTAAATTAAAAAAAATAGAAATGGTATAAAATCTGTAATACTTGATTTTTTTAATAAAATTTAAAATTTGTAGATAAACTTCAGTGAATTAAATATTGTACCACTTTAATTTGAATTATCTTAATTTGGGGGGCAGGAGGCTGGGGGGGCACTTAAAAACTAACTTTTTTCGCAAACTTATATATAATATAATGTTATTATAAACTCATATAAATTTGATGTGGGTCCCAACTGAGATATGGGTGTGCCCAAAATCCACCAGCCGCCACTGCCTTGTTAGAAATTTCTAACATAAAATGGTATTTTTTGTAATTTTTATATTAAGCAACTAAAATTACAACTTTTTTATCTATTGAATTTTTTTCGTATTTTCCTTAGTTGTGAAAAAAAAATATTTTTTTTTCTCGCAAACAAAATTCAAGACACAAAAAAGTTGTATTTTTAGATGAAAAAAAATATAAAAAAAATACAGAAAGTTAGTGGCGTACATTGTTTCGTCAAAAATATTTGTTAAGGGCACCTCAGAACGCCACTGGACTTAATAAATTTAATCAAATTAGAGCTAATTTAGCTCCTTAACACTCAAAATAACAAGGTACAAAAAAATTGGGTAAAGGATATTTAAAATATTTATTTTTATATCGTGAAATGAATAATAAAGATTTTGTTTCTATTGTGTATTCCATCCGCGGACACACTGTTTCAAATTCCTGGTCCATTAGAAGTTTCTGGGGAACGGAAAAAGATATCGATTTAAAATTTATAATACAGTGTATTAAATACACTCACAGGCAAAATAATCGATCCACACAAATTTTCGATGAATTTTAATCGCAAATAACTTTTTATTTGATTTCGGATTTAAACGAATCGCTCACATTTTAAAAACTACTAAAAAATACACGTACGTTTATAATATACAGGTTTAAACAAAAAGATGTTTTTTACCATAAGTTTAAGACACTCTGTAGAGTGGCAAAACCGTATATTGTTCTAAATTAAGTTTTAATTATCAAGTCACATTTATTTTTAACAGTTTTGTTTTTGGTTCACCTTGATATATTTATTTTTGTGGAAAATATGAATTTTTTTTTTAAACATTGCAATTTCCAATATTTTTCCTGTATGAAGAACTAAGGTTGCTATGGTCCATCCATAGCCTATGGAGGATGACAGTGACAGTTTTGTTGAATCGCAGACAACGCATAGCGGAAAGGTGCGGGCAGAAACAATTTGTATGAGTTCACGGCCTCGTTGGAACAAGAGGGTATTCAGTAAAATTTTAATTTAATAAATCGAAGTATAAACAATTAAATAATAATATTAAGAATTTATTTAATTTCATGCTTCAATTTTGTAACATGTATTTTTTATATGTATATAATAATAATAATAATAATTTATATGTTTTTTGCTTACTCATGTCGAAGCCAATCGGGGCCCCCCAGCCGGGGCCCCGTATCATTGATACCGCTGATACCGCGGTAGCTACGCCCCTGATAAGCATAATAAACATTAGGGATGCACCGGAATTCCGGCGGTACCACTAAATCCGGCCGATCCGGCCAGTTGGCCGGAACTGCCGTTCCGGCCGGATCGCTTTCCAGATATATTTTGTAATTGGTCAACATTGAAGGGTGTGCATGTTTCCTTGCCTATGATAGACCGGCGGCTGTGGTTCCCCGACTTCTTTTTATTTTTATTATTATTGGCAGGTGGCTGCTATTCTCCAATTGAATGAGTTACTCATTCAATTGGAGAATAGCAGCCACCTGCCAATAATAAAAAAAATAAAAAGAAGTCGTCATTATGAGTAGAATTGTTTTAATTTTGTTAACGCTAATTAAAAATTAATATTTAAATAAACAGTAATTTTTATCTAGGTAAAATTAATAGTAATAAACACTCTGCATACTGTAGCTAGTTTAAAAAAAAAATCAGCCTCAATATTTTCAATGTTTTACTTATTAATGGTTTAACCGTAAATAAAGATATTATTATTATTATTTGCCGGAATTCCGGCGATCCGGTCCGGCCAGCGGGCGAAATTCCGGTTCCGGCCGGATCGGCAAAATACGCGATCCGGTGCATCATATTATGCTTATCAGGGGCGTAGTATATTATAAAATATTAATTTTATAACGTGTGGTTTTTACTCACAATTTTTAATTGTGATTGGCGAGACAAATACTCCCGAGTAACGTCGAATGCCCCTTTGCGAATATGGGGGGTGAAATTTTTGGAATCTTAAAACATTGTTTAAAGGATAATACAAAATAATATTTCAAATTTTAGAAATTGTTAAGTATCTCTTCACTTTAGGTATAGGACGTGATATAGTAATTTTACTCAACATTTTATTAAGAATTTAAAAATTTTTGTTAAAATATATGGGGTGTTCTTTTTGATATTACAAAGTTTATGCCACTTTCGGTTAAACCGGAAGTGGAATTTTGTTTGAAATATTTTAGAAAAAATAGACTTAAATGGATTATAAACGCTTTTAAAATTTCAAATTGATATCTTTTTTCGTTCCCCAGAAACTTCCACGAATGTGAATCACCCTGTATATAATAATAATATTTATTTCCAAAAACGATAATTTACAAAATTCTATAGTAAAACATTAAAAATACAATGTAAATATTAGACTGGGCCAAAAAAAATCAAGTATATCGAAAATATGGTTTGGGGTGACAAAAAAAATTATTGTGAAAGTTTGAGTCCATAATATTAATATTAAGAGGTCTATCATCGCAATTTTCTGTCAGTTGAACCATTTCCTTAAAATCATGCCTTAAAAATTGGTATAGTTTTACATTTTGATCTTTTAAATTGGAATTTTGTAATTCATGTAAAAATCAGTATCCATAAAAAACCGATAAATATTCTTATGGGAAATCAAATGCTTTACAAAAAAAGCCTCTTAACATTTTTGGCTAAATTCACTCAATCAAAAGTTATTCAAGGGTAAAATTTCGTTTTGACTTCAAATTTAACCTTGAATAACTTTTAATTGAGTGAATTTAGCCAAAAATGATAAAATACTTTTTTTGTAGAGAATATGATTTCCCATAAGAATATTTATCGGTTTTTTTTTTCGGTTACTGATTTTTACATGAATTACAAAATTACAAAGTTAAAAGATCAAATTGTAAAACTATATAAATTTGTAAGAAAACGGTTCATCTGACGGAAAATTCCAATCAAACCTTTTTTGTAGAGCATTCAATTTTCTTAAAAAAATATTCTTAGGTCAAATTTGTAAAACCCAATGGTTTGGTAGTTCTAAGACAAAAATTCGCTCAGGAAAAAAAATCTAAAATTGCGATGATAGACCTCTTAATATTAATATTATGGACTCAAACTTTCACTATAATTTTTTTTGTTACCCCAAACAATATTTTCGATATAATTTACAAAAAAAACTTTTTTGGGCCAGTCTAGTAAATATACATATTTAATATAATGTATGGGCCATTCCACGCGTAACGGATAGGACAGTTTACCAATGTCAAATTTTTATAAATAGTTCTAAACAAAAGCTGTTTAACAAGGTTTTTATTTGACAAAATTAGGTATTGTGGTTGACTGTTTTCCTTAAAAACTAATAATTTAAAGCGTAACGGACGGGACTTTGTAACAGTCCCGCCCGTTACGCTTTAAATTATTAATTTTTAAGGAATTAATATAAACAGTCAATCACGATACGTAATTTTCCCAAATAAAAACCTTGTTAAACAGCTTTTGTTTAGAACTATTTATAAAATTTTGACATTGGTAATATAATATTATATCTATATCTATATAGAACAATATTATTTTGTAAATAAAAACACGGCAACTGTCCTATCCGTTAAGCGTGGAATGGGCCATATATGTAATATACATATAAAATTGTTAACTATTACATATCGTCCGCGTACAGCTAAAATCCACTATAGAAGGGAAAGGTTATTTTGAGAAAAATGGATTCTAATTAAATTAAAATCTTGTGACTATGTGGATTTTTCTTGTACCCCCATGAAATTTTAGTTCAATAATTTCAATTAAAAAAAAACAATTGTCTAACACCTATTTTTTTAGACACAAACGTTATTGTTAACTCCGTGAACCCGGGCAACGTTGAAACCGACGTCTACCGTCACTTTCCACCACTAAGCAACAAGTGGTTGTTCGCCTTGCAGTGGCCCCTGCGCATACTGCTCGTAAAACGCCCACATCAAGGAGCCCAAACTTTGCTTCACAGCCTCCTAACGTCGAACAGATCCACCGGGCAGTACTACAGCGACTGCAAGTTGGCTCTGCCCAGTCCTATAGCGGCCAGCGACAAGGTGGCGAAAGAGTACTACAAGCTTACCGTCGGAATACTGGATAAGAAGCTGATCGAGTCTGAGTGTTAAATTTAGGGAAGATGTCGCGCAAAATTGAAGAGTTTGATTCGCCGCATGGTAGAATTGGAAAGGAAATAATCTCTCCTGGACTGTTCGGCAGCAAACCTATAGAAAATAGTATTTGCGATATAAACCACGTAGATTTAAATGAATCAATTAAAATAACCATAGGACAGCAGGATAGTGATTTCGGTCGGATTTTGGATGTTTGTATACCCACTATGAGTAAGGGAGAAACATCAAAATTCACAGTGAAAGAATGCAGTTTCACCTTGCTATTGCATAGTTTTACAGAAGGAAAATATATCTACCAATTAACGCCCGAGGATAAATACAATTTGGCTCTAAAACACAAAGATGTCGGTGTGGATTTATTCAAAAATAATCGCAACAAAGACGCCGCATCCCGTTTTAGTAAAGCTTTGAAATACTTGCATTCCATTCCCATAGATGTAGCGAAAAAACCTGTCGAACTGGACGGTATTCTAGTAAAAGATATTAATACATTAAAAGGCACTCTTTACAATAATCTAGCGTCATGCTATTTCAAAAATCAATCCTGGACTTTGGTTATCGAAATTTGTAATAGAGTTATTAATTATGATAAGGATAATGTTAAGGCACTATATAAATTAGGAGTTTCATATAAGCATGAGAAAAACTATGAGAAATCGTATGAGAGTTTTAAGAGGGTGTTGGAGTTAGAACCTAATAATAAAGCATGTGGTGAACATTTAAAGTTTGTTGTATCTCAACTTAAAGAATCTCAAAAAAATGTCAATGATTTGGTTAAGAGAATGTTTGTTGCCTAAGTATTATGTAGAAGATAGTTAAAACTTAATTTTCACAAAATTTATTTTTGTTATATTTGGATCTGTGCAGCACACCATTACCATGTAGTAACCATTAATGGTTTATAAATTTATACTTAGTTCAATTTAATATAAAATTATAGAAGCAAATGATTATTTTATTTTTCCTAAATTCATCGATTATTGATTAATTAATTAATTTTTATTTCAAACAAGGTTTTTTTTAATTTTTAACCTAAGCCCCGACCACTTTTTAAATGATAAACTAGAAAAATATCTTAAAAGGCAAGAAAGAATCTTACTTTTTATTTCAAAGAAGGTTTGGAATACTGGATAAAAAGCTGATCGAATCTGAGTGTTAAATTTAGGGAAAATGTCGCGCAAAATTGAAGAGTTTGATTCGCCGCATGGTAGGATTGGAAAGGAAATAATCTCTCCTGGACTGTTCGGCAGCAAACCTATAGAAAATAGTATTTGCGATATTAACCACGTAGATTTAAATGAATCAATTAAAATAACCATAGGACAGCAGGATAGTGATTTCGGTCGGATTTTGGATGTTTGTATACCCACTATGAGTAAGGGAGAAACATCAAAATTCACAGTGAAAGAATACAGTTTCACCTTGCTATTGCATAGTTTTACAGAAGGAAAATATATCTACCAATTAACGCCCGAGGATAAATACAATTTGGCTCTAAAACACAAAGATGTCGGTGTGGATTTATTCAAAAATAATCGCAACAAAGACGCCGCATCCCGTTTTAGTAAAGCTTTGAAATACTTGCATTCCATTCCCATAGATGTAGCGAAAAAACCTGTCGAACTGGACGGTATTCTAGTAAAAGATATTAATACATTAAAAGGCACTCTTTACAATAATCTAGCGTCGTGCTATTTCAAAAATCAATCCTGGACTTTGGTTATCGAAATTTGTAATAGAGTTATTAATTATGATAAGGATAATGTTAAGGCACTATATAAATTAGGAGTTTCATATAAGCATGAGAAAAACTATGAGAAATCGTATGAGAGTTTTAAGAGGGTGTTGGAGTTAGAACCTAATAATAAAGCATGTGGTGAACATTTAAAGTTTGTTGTATCTCAACTTAAAGAATCTCAAAAAAATGTCAATGATTTGGTTAAGAGAATGTTTGTTGCCTAAGTATTATGTAGGAGATAGTTAAAACTTAATTTGCACAAAATTTATTTTTGTTATATTTGGATCTGTGCAGCACATCATTACCATGTAGTAACCATTAATGGTTTATAAATTTATACTTAGTTCAATTTAATATAAAATTATAGAAGCAAATGATTATTTTATTTTTCCTAAATTCATCGATTATTGATTAATTAATTAATTTTTATTTCAAACAAGGTTTTTTTAATTTTTAACCTAAGCCCCGACCACTTTTTAAATAATAAACTAGAAAAATATCTTAAAAGGCAAGAAAGAATCTTACTTTTTATTTCAAAGAAGGTTTGGAATACTGGATAAAAAGCTGATCGAATCTGAGTGTTAAATTTAGGGAAAATGTCGCGCAAAATTGAAGAGTTTGATTCGCCGCATGGTAGAATTGGAAAGGAAATAATCTCTCCTGGACTGTTCGGCAGCAAACCTATAGAAAATAGTATTTGCGATATTAACCACGTAGATTTAAATGAATCAATTAAAATAACCATAGGACAGCAGGATAGTGATTTCGGTCGGATTTTGGATGTTTGTATACCCACTATGAGTAAGGGAGAAACATCAAAATTCACAGTGAAAGAATACAGTTTCACCTTGCTATTGCATAGTTTTACAGAAGGAAAATATATCTACCAATTAACGCCCGAGGATAAATACAATTTGGCTCTAAAACACAAAGATGTCGGTGTGGATTTATTCAAAAATAATCGCAACAAAGACGCCGCATCCCGTTTTAGTAAAGCTTTGAAATACTTGCATTCCATTCCCATAGATGTAGCGAAAAAACCTGTCGAACTGGACGGTATTCTAGTAAAAGATATTAATACATTAAAAGGCACTCTTTACAATAATCTAGCGTCATGCTATTTCAAAAATCAATCCTGGACTTTGGTTATCGACATTTGTAATAGAGTTATTAATTATGATAAGGATAATGTTAAGGCACTATATAAATTAGGAGTTTCATATAAGCATGATAAAAACTATGAGAAATCGTATGAGAGTTTTAAGAGGGTTTTGGAGTTAGAACCTAATAATAAAGCATGTGGTGAACATTTAAAGTTTGTTGAATCTCAACTTAAAGAATCTCAAAAAAATATCAATGATTTGGTTAAGAGAATGTTTGTTGCCTAAGTATTATGTAGAAGATAGTTAAAACTTAATTTGCACAAAATTTATTTTTGTTATATTTGGATCTGTGCAGCACACCATTACCATGTAGTAACTCTTTATACTTGGTTCAATTTAATATAAAATTATAGAAGCAAATGATTGTTTTATTTTCCCTAAATTCATCAATCAATAATGCAATTGATTAATCAATAATATACTTTTTGAAGATAATTTTTTTATTCAAATATAAAAAATGAAATACTATAAATACTTAAAATCTAACTTATACACTTATAGGAAATATAATGTTCTAATTAATTCTTGGTTTCTTTTCTGGAGGTGGTTTAATTTTTTCTTGTTTTATTTCGGTTTTAATGTCCTTATTTTCAGTTTGTCCATTTTCAACATCAGTTTTTACAGGTGGAGCTAAAAAATAAAAATATAAATACAGACAAAATTTGGTGATAAAAAAATGCTAGGTTGGTACCACAAAAATTTATACAGTATTACAAAAAAAGATTACCTATGTTTTAAGATTTTTTTATATTACCTCTAATCTTTGAGATATTAAATATTTTAATAATCATTAATTTTAAATATAAAAAAATATAATACAAAAAAATGTTTTTATTTGAAGAGCTACATGGTTGGACAAATTTCAAAAGAAAATCAGTGGTTCTCAAATAGTACAAAAAACTGAAAACCTGTCAAAATCTATAAATTGGATTAAAATGTAGATAAATTTGTGTGTTCACAACTCACTTTTTATCAAAATTTCCAGATATAACGATTTTTATTTTAGACAGGTTTAAAGTTTTATTAAGATATTTTGAAAACTGCTATTTATTTCCAATTTTCAAATTTCATTCCATTGGGTTCATAATTACTCAACTTTTTTCTAATATGGATATATCCATACAGAATATTTTACATTTCTCATAAATTTAATTTTTGATAAAAGTTTTTGCTTGATATCAAACCCCCAGAATATTCCACACATAATTTTTATTGCCTGTGGTTAATTTGCAATTTTGATTTTTCAGAAAATTTTGGACTAAAAATTATTTAATAAAAATCATTGTTGGTCAGTTTTCATTCATTTGTAATTTCTTAAAAGTAAACATTTCTATTGACATGTACAAAGAATTTTCGAAAGTTTTCTACATACTTACTGTGATAATAACATTAATTTGATGAAAAGAACCAAAAATGATTTTTATCAATATTTTACATTCCAAAATTTTCACACAAATCAAAATTGCAATTTACCATGGTCAATAAAAATTATGTTGCATATTATGGGGGGTTTAAAATCAACCAAAAACTTCAATAATGATATTTGTAAAATAAATTTTTCCCTGTTTGTGGACATACCTACCTACTGGATGTATTTTCAAAATTAAAACGCCCATAAAAATTAATTTCCAGTCGTTTTTTTTTAAATTACAATTTATTATATTTAATTTATTTTTTAATTAATCAATATTAAAAAATCACAAACCCATATGCATTTTTTGTTTTAGTTTATTAATTTTTCCAAGGTATTTTTTTGTGGTATTGCAATTTATAAAAAAAACTACCTTGAATTTTTGGTTGAGGTGGAGCTGGCAAAGGAAACTTCCTAATAAGTTCACCCAAAAGCATATCGACTCTTTGCCTCTGAAACAATGAACTTGGTTCTTCTCTAGGTTTTTCCTCCTTGGGCTTGGCTTTATCTGTACCTCTTTGGGACTTAAAGTCCCAAGAATAACCCTTACTAGGATGGTACCTTGCAAAACTTGAAGCAGTCTCAAAGGCTGACTGAAGATGGTGAACAGCAGATAACTAAAATAAAATTTGTAATCTAGAACCTCTGTAAGGTAGTGGCAAATGCTTAAAATACTATAAATACTGTGTTATTAGAAAACAAAGTGCTTACCAATCTTGAATTCAATACACTAGCCAAATCAGGGGCTTGATATACAGTTCCAGCAATTATATAATAATCAGCTAAAGAAGTGACCTGTTGAGGCGAATATCTTTGTTGTTTTCTTATAACATACAAAATAGGTTCTTGTACATGCAATAAAACATACTCCAATCCTGTCATATTTCTAAAAATGGTTACATTTTTTAAAGGATACAAAAAAAGTTTCATTGGATGAATAGATTTCATTTTTCTTTGCATTTAAACTAAAATGATTATTACTCAAATGTTAAATTTAAAGTTAAAGGGGGTTTTTGAACAATATGGCAATTTTTATTATTGAAAAAGATTATTTTTTCAACCCAGGGTAAAACAAACAATAATAATCTCAATATAGCTGCCTCATTTTAATAAACAAATTATTCTTGTTATAAAAATAATTCTTACTGTAGTTGGTCAGGATTAAGCCTTTGCATCTTAACAATCTCATTGTTACAAGTCCTATCAAAAAACGGATTACTCCTTTCAGAAAAGTAATCCATCACATTGGAAGTATTTAAGTTTGGAATCCAGGCTGAATCGTGCCATGACACACTCAAGGGGTTATCAGTTATTCCTGGCAAACCAATCCGCCCTGCTCCCATCATTTTGACGGCCTATTTATGCTGGAATATATAATATTTTAAAAATAGTGCACAATATGAGTACAAGCTATAAATTTAACATAAAGATAAAAATAACATGGAACACACTGTGTTATGGCTATTTTTAAAACAATCAAGGTAAGTGTGTCGTAGGAAGTAATATTAATTCAATTTATGGCATTTTTCTTGAAGCATAGTACTGTTTTATTAATACTTACATTAGTTTTTAACAAGAAATTAGGTAAATAAAGGTGACAGATTTACAAACAGTATTGTTTTAAGGTTATGGTACATTGACAGTAGTTCAAATGAACCATCAATATTTTATTTTTATTTATTTATTTTTGTTGCTAAATAGGTGAGGATTTTAAACAGATAAATATAATCTTAAATTAAAACTAAATTAATTTATTCTTTTTGCTTTTTAGATGACCCTAAAACTTCTACCTCTTCACAAAAATGCCGAATACATGTTAGAATGTTGTAAATTAATAAATGAAGAATGGAAAAGAAGCGAAACTGCCCGTTTGAGAAGCCTGGAAGGTTCTTGCGATAAATTGCCGACTTGTTTGATACTTTTAGAAGATAAAAAAGTTATTGGTCATGTCAAGTTGTCTGTTATCGGTAGTATTAAGGAGGCATGTTTTCTGGAAACGGTTGTTATAAGCAAGGATTTAAGAGGGAAGGGGTTTGGGAGTGTGCTAATGAAAAAAACCGAGGAATATTGTAGGGAGTTTTTAAAATTAAAGACGATTTTTTTGTCAACCAAAGGGCAAGAAGGTTTTTATCGTAAATTGGGTTATAGTGATTGTAAACCTGTTTCTATTTATGGTGGAGGGACTAATTTGGCTGAAAATATACCAAACATTGAGCCCAGTGAAAATATTATATTACATTCAGGACCTCCGCCTCCTCCCATACCTTCCCACCTGAAAATAATGAGCAATCCAAAGACTTTCATGAAAAAAGATTTATAGTTTTTATATTATATTTATTTAAAAATAAATAAAGCAACAAAGAATAACTGCCTTTTCCTTAAACCTATAGAATACCTATTACAAAACCATGTTTCCTATAATATTTTCTACATAAACAATATAAAAAAATACCAAAGTAATTGTAACTTATTTTCTAATAATTTTTGGCTTTTTTTGTTTAATGGTCCCTATGTTGGGCCTCAAGTAATAAAATTAATGTTTTGTGCAGATACCACAGACTTTTTTGTAGTGTTCTGGTTGAGTCACACAATCAATTAAAAATCTGCCTAAATCGTGCTTTGAAATGGCCCTTCCTGGTGAGGCATCATACTGTATTTGGTAGTCTGTACCCGGCAAATCTAAAAATAAAAAATATTGAAAAAAATACAACAAAATAAAACCCTAAAAACTTACTGGCAATATGTGGTGGCAGAATACAAATATATTTCAATCCCGATTCCTTAACAATATCAAACTGCCTTTGATGGTCTGCATTTAAATCCTTAAACATTGGGGGCACCTTTTCAGGCTCATAGAACAAAAATGCTGACAAGCAAACCGAAATAATCTCAACATTCAATTCCTTCATTGCCTTAACGATATTCTTAGTGCCTTCGCTGAGAACTGTAGTGGCTTTTAAATCATTGTTGGTGCCCAACACCACAACTACTGCAGTAACGTTCTTAATAGCGTTTAGGACGTCATTATAATTTAAAACATCGCCTTTTACAACTTCCACACTGTTTCTCAAGTGGTCGGGAAGCTTGGAAGGGTCTCTCACAAAGGCCCTTACATTTAAACCTAAATAAAAAACATACCATTATTCAATTATGATTCATTAGCATATCTAATCATTGTATGACTTGCGTTAATGCTATCTAAGGTATTTTCGTACAAAATATCGTAAATTATTGTTTAAATACTAAATAATTTGAATTACCTTTATTAACAGCGGCTTCTACAGCACATAAGCCGGTCATACCGGTAGAACCAAATATTACAACTCTCTCCATTGTAATATAATGTGGAATTACACCGTAAATAGATTAATCAAGAATAATAAATTTATTACTTTGACAAATCACTGCGGCTGATGCATTAGGCCACCTATCGGCCATTTGAACTACTGCTTTAACGTTTGAATTCGAATAAAAGAGGGAATTTGAATATCAACGGAAACTACATAGTTTTCGTTATTTTAAAGCTTTTTTGCGTTAATTAAAATAATATTAATTTTTATTTATTTATTTTTGCGTATAAATATGTTTATTTATAATTGTAGTAGGCCATGCTGGCGTTGCTATGTATAATTTTCGTAATTCATTTGTTTCAAAACGCGTCAATTTGATTGAAATTTAAAATTAAAAAAATCATTCCTTCTGAGTTTGATGGCAAAGCTGTTTTGATAGAAAATTAAATTTGAACTTCATCAAGTAGTTAATTAATAAAAATGAACAATCCGGATAACGTTTACTTTGTAGTGCATAAAATAGTGGGCGATTCAATAATCGAATCTGTAAGATATGAAGAGGACCCGTTTAATTTGGATGTTATATCAAAGACCCCTGCATACTTTGAGAACGTAAGTTTCGAGATTAGCGATTTCAGCAGTAATTCGAATATGTTGAGGATAAATCCGCCGCGAGTTTCAGAAAATGATGATTCGTTTAAGTGTATAAAAATCGAGAACTTGTACATGTACTGTGATTTAGATGGCAACGCGGAGGAACGAAAGCTTCACGATTACCCAGGAAAGATTAACATTCCTACTATGATACGATGCCAAAACTGCGAGACAAATTTTCCCACCAAATACCAATATCAAAGACATCAATGCGAATTTAACGCGGAAAAGGTGGTTTTAAAGCCAGATGTCGATATAAACGATATAGAAAAAGGCGTGCGGATTAAATACGATTGTGCCACATGTGGCAAACAGTTTGTGAGCAAAAATAATTTGGAGAGGCATCAAGCCAGTCATGAAAATATGAAAGATAATATTTGCGAGCATTGCAATAAGCAATTTGTTAGCGAAAATCGTTTGAGGATTCACAAGGAGAATCATTGCAAGAAAGCCGGAGATGTTTCCAAGTTTTATAGAAGCGATGTGGCGGTTTGGAAGTGCAAGAAATGCCACGAAGTCTTTAGTTCTGTTGGTATTGCAGACCACCATCTTGCATTCTGTAAGGAAATAACCGACACTGAAAGATCGGAAATAGCGAACAAAAATAACGAAGTTCACTACATCCAGCACGATGCCACAGGGGCCTTGCTTGATTTCAGCCAAACTTTGAACTCCAACATTGAAAAAATCCTCACTGAAATTCTCTTGCAATGCGAGTTTTGTAACAGAACTTATGCGGATAAAAATCTGCTAATGCTCCACCAACGGCAGCACACCACGGAAAAAAATTACGAATGCGTGAACTGCGAGGAAATTTTTGAATCTTACGTCAGCGCCTCTCAGCATTGGTTGAAAAAATGCACCGACTACGCAAACTTGTTCTATCTACCAAAACTGGCGTATTGCGAGTATTGCGACAGGACTTTTAAGTCCCACGAGATTTTGTACAGTCACAAAATAAAAAAGAAGCACTATTCGACCAAGTTGCACAAAATAAAGTGCGATGAAACTGAGAGTCACAACGAAATAGAGAATGAAGACGAAGATCAAATGATCACGGTAAATGCCGATAAACCTGAGGAGAAAAAGGTGTTAATCTCCAAACTGATCGAGGACGTTTTGAAAACTCTCGATTTGCCAATGAAAACGACCGATGAAAACAATAAGGATAACGAAACGATTATAAAAGTGGAACATTTGAGCGATGCTAGTGCGAATAGGACCGACGAAGAGCCGGAGAAGAAGAAGAGGGGAAGAAAGCGAAAATGGCCCAGACAGTTGAATGGGAAGAAGAAAGTCAATGGTTCGGTGGATGATAAATACAAGTATCAATGCGAACGATGCGTAAATATTTTTACTACAGTTTATGATTTGGAGACACATAGAGAGAAGGAGCATGCTGCTAATTTTAATTGCGAAGAGTGTGGTCAGGTAACAGTTTTATTTTAGCATAATTTTCAAAAATTACATTTACCTGTTACAGGTAAATGTAATTTTTGAAAATAAAAACTTCCATAAGATTTGTAATTTTACAAACCTATGTTGATGCAGACTGCATGGGGTTACCTACAGTAGGTAACCCCATGCAGTCTGCATCAACATAGGTTTGTAAAATTACAAATCTTATGGAAGTTTTTATTTTTAAAAAACACTATAGGTAATTTTTTTTAAATTCCGCACCGTTTTTATTATTTTAAGTAGAATTTCCCAAATAAAAAAAAATTGATGATTCACAACTTGTTCGCAATAATCCGATGAATTTTAGTGTGATACTTGTAAAATGTTTTCTTTTGAGACGAATTTAAAAAATAATATTGCAAAAAAACTTGTTCTTTTTGTTTTTTGGGGGTTTGGACCCCCCATTAAATATGAGAAACAGTTGTGTTTTGAGATATTTTTAGACATTCTAGCAAGTTTATTATCCACTCTCTAAAAATGACTTAGTCAAAAATGACTAATTTAATAGTTATTAGTGGCTGCTTTTCATGGAATACCGCGGTTTCCCAAAATTTAACAGCCAATTCTTATGTAAAATTGTCCCCTGAATCCGAAAATACCGTCAAAAGTTAAAAGTATAACAGTTTTTGAGATATAGGTAGTCAATTTTCCATTCAATGTGGAATTGACTATATCTTAAAAACTGTTCCACTTTCATTATTTTCGACTGCATTTTCGGATTAAGGGGACAATTTTACATAAGAATTGGCTGTTAAATTTTGGGATACCATGGTATTCTATGGTTAACCATGGTACAAGTGAAAAAGCAGCCACTAATAACTATTAAATTAGTCATTTTTGAGTATATAGTTTCATTTAACTTTTATATTTTACCATAAATAAAAAGGGAGAGTACATTTTATAAAATTTTCATTGCAATGGTAGGACTGGAAAGTAAAAATAATTGAAATTGTTTAAGGAATTTTTATTTTTAAAAATTAAATTTTTTGCCAATTTTATTTTTTTAATATTATATTTATCGTGAAGGGAAAACATTTTATAACTGTAAAAAAATGCATCTAATAAATATTTTCACAGTGGGACCAATTTGTTTGCGACTCACCCCTGTAAAATCTTTATTTATTGTGCGATTTTAACCGGATTTGTTTTAAACTGTATTGATATTGATAAATTATATTTTTGAAGCAAAAAACGCCATATTTTTACAAAATACAAGGCCTACTATGTCAGTTTTTAAGAGTAAATTTTTAAGAATTCATATTAGCGATTTTTTTTAAACAAAATCTAAGCACGGCACTGGATTCACCACCCTTCAAAACAACCCTATACTAAATTTTATTGAAAAATTTTAAGAAAAAAATGCACGTAATAACTAAACTTACTTTGTCAAGTTTTCCATGAAAAAACATTGAAAAAAAATTAAACTAAAAGTAACATGGTACTATTTCTATAAGTTCAATTTTATTTCAATGTTTTTTTCATGGATAACTTGACAAAATAAGTTTTTGTGGTTATTATTGTAAATTTTTTTCTTAAAATTTTTCAATTAAATTGGGGTCGAGCTACACATCGTTGGAAGGCGCATTCAATTCTGAATTCAACGGTGTGCTTTGTTTTAATTTCTGTTGATTGACAGCAGAGAAATTAAATGTTAAACATTTGAAGAAAGCAAAATAAAAAAGGTTTAACAAAAAATACATCGGCGAATAAGCTACTCAAAATGGCCTCCACCGACCTCCATACAGTAGTACAGCCTGTTTTCAAAACAATTTCCGACATTTTCAAACATATCCGGTGTCAGCATACCTGGCACACCCTGTATATTATTCTAACATTTAAAAACTATAAAAATAAAAATTTAACCCGGCGCATTCGCCATTTTTGATCATATTAAAAAAATTTCGACAACTCAAGCCATTTTTATAACTGAGTATTTATGATTTATTCAAGTAGTAGGTTAAGTTTATCTATTCTTATTCCAATTCTAATTCAAAATTCAATTTTCTATAAAAATATTGTAGGCATTAATCCAGAACTAATTACTCTATCAACAGTAAAATTTTAAACTATGCATTTTATTGGATTAATCCATATTTTTGTAGTAAATTTAATTTTTCATAAAAGTTTTGTTTAAGTAGGTACTTTTTAAGTGTAACTTTAACTGGGTAGCCGTAAAACAGCATCAATATATATTTAACAATAAAATTTATTAAATACTTTATAATATAAAATGTATAATTTAAAAGATATAAAGTTTATATCTTTTAAATTATCCATTTTATTGGATTATTCAAAGGACCCTTTTTAAGGAAATTAAATTTGACATAACTTTTTTTAAATTTTTTACCAGTTACTTTAACCATTTTGCCGTAAAATGCAAAAACATTCTTTTTTATTTAAAATATGAATAAGGTGACGTGTACAGGTCTAAATATACTAATTGTAGTAAAAATGTTGAAATAACTGATAAAAGAGCATTCTATGTAAATTTTATTAACGTAAAATGTAGCAAAGCCATAGGAAATTGAAAACAAAATCAATAATTTCCTGTCATTTCGAAAGGAAAACTAAAATCAAAATAAAAGTACTTAGGAGTAAGATTAAGAGCTTTTTTTTCGGTATGTACATCAATACTTTGCTTTGGGGATGTTCCTTTAAAACGAATCACCCTAATTTATATACAGGGTGTTAAAAACGAGCAATGCTCTAGTCTGGAGTCCAGACTCTGGACCTAAAAAAGATTAAAAATTTATCAAAACCGTTTCAAGGTATGTGGGGGTAATCAGTATGACCACAAAGTACTATTTAGTACTGTTAAATATCAAGTTTTAAGAGCTCTTCAATGGGGGTATTGCCATTTAAAAATATTAAGTTTGGGGTGGCTACAGCTCAAGCGGTTGCTTAGTGAAGGTTATTTTTGTGGTCATACTGATTCGACTCACATATCCTAAAAACGGGTTTTCTTTCTAAGGGAACTACCGCCCCTAAATGAGGAGCCCCTGAAGATGGTTTTTATTTAATATATCCAAAACCGTTCAAGGTAGAAAAGTAAAATTTTGGGAATTAATCAAACTTTTTATGGCCAGTAAGATGTAATAATAACAATTCAAAATTTCCTTGAGGGGTGGGTCAGATAGATAGGGAATAGGGGTTAAAACCACCCTAACTTTTTGTACGTGTCTAGTGCTAGGATTTGATGTCAGATTATGAAATTTCGGAATTTTACACACGAAAAAGGTCCTCCTGTTAAACTTTGATATTGTCCACTGCTTTCGCTTAAAATCCATTTAAAAATTACCTCACATAGCATAAAAGATCATAATGAATTCACAAGAGAGAAAAATTCAGAGTAGGCCATAGAACACAGCTGCCATCTTTAGGAAAAATTATTTAAGACAGGTGACAGTTTCATGTAATATGTGACAGGGTGTTTAAAAATTGTCCATGGCCATGTTTAAAAATTGTCCATGGCCTACGCTGAATCTTTTTCTCTAGTTGTGATTTCATTATGAATTTCTATGCTATGTAAGGTAATATTTAAATCGATTTTAAGCGAAAACGGTACATGCTATCGAAGTTCATCAAAAGGACCTTTTTTGGGTGTAAAACTATGAAATTTTATGATCTGATATCAAATCATAGCACAAATACGTACAAAAAAGTTAGGGTAGTTTTACCCCCACTCCCTTTCTATCTGACCCACCTCTTATGAAAATTTTGAATTTGTTATTATTCCAACTTATTGGCTATAAAAAGTTTGATTATATCCCAAAATTTCAATTTTCTATCTTAAACAGTTTTGGAGATATTAAATAAAAACCATCTTCAGGGGCTCCACTTTCGGGGGATGTAGCTCCCTTGGAAATCATTTCTCGACCTATTTTTATAGGAACTTCTTATTTTTGTACGTAGAATCTGCTGCTAAAGTATTGCACGCTAATTATGGGACACCCTGTATAGTATACTAAACTATATTGCAACAAAGCAGATTTAGCAATAAACAATGGTTACCATAGTAACAAATAAACTTGACAGTTGAACCTGAAAAATATAATAATGAAAAATAAAATTAAAATTTAAAAAATTATCTCAGTATACCTAAGTACTATTAAAAATATCGAACTTGCCCGAAAACGAAAACGTGGACCATAAACCTTGAATTACTGACACCAATGAATTTACTGGGCCATCTAATATCATAATATCATAATGAAAAAAACCTTTTTAAAAGAAAATTCTAGCTTTAACAAAACTTATTTTTATTATTTTTCAGTAGTATCAGATTTTTAAAATAATTTTTATATGTTTTTATTTTACAATAGTATGATATTCAAAGATTTTGGATTTTAAAGTTATGTAGGTATACAAAAATATTTTGAAATTATTTCTTTATAAAGAAATGTTTGTTTTGTATAGCTAACGATATTGTAAAACATGCAAAACTCTATTGCTTAATGTATTTATTTATGACTATTTCCCTCGTCTTAATTTCCACCAATCACAAACGCGCAATTTTGAATTACAAATGGTTTCTAGGTGAAAAAACTGTGTGACAGCACCTGTCAGCAGTTTTTTCGAGTTTACCCGCGGCAAAACTTGACAGCTGTTGTCACCAAAAATTGCAATTTATATTTTAATTGTTAACAGTTACTCATGAAATAGTCTTGTCAAATACCATTCGGGCATCTAATTTTTCCTGTGAAAAAAATCGAAAAAACAAAATGCTAAGTAGGTAATATTTTTTAACAAAATGCATTCGTGCAGGTGCGACCAGCACTCATGCTTTTTGTTAAAATATTACTTAGCAACGTGTTTTTTCGATTCTTTTCGGAAAAATTAAATGCCCTTATGATATTACTTACGAATATCCATTATAGGTACTTCACAGTGCAAAAGCCCTTCTGATACACAGCAGAGCCCACAAAAGTCTCAAACCTTACGTTTGTGATACGTGCGGCAGAAGTTACTCCCAAACGTCCCATTTATGGCAACACATGCGATTCCACCAAGGTACCCTCAAAAAATAAAAAAATAAATCCTCCCAAGACATCCCAACAATTTCCTTTCCCAGGCATCAAACCTTTCGCTTGTCCCCACGAAGGCTGCGAGGCCCGCTACACGATCAGACCGGATCTAAAGGACCACATAAGGAAAGTTCACACCAGAGAACGTCCTTTTAAGTGCACCGTCTGCAATAAGTGCTTTTTGACCGGATCGGTTTATTATCAGCACCGGTTGATTCATACGAACGACAGAAGATACGGATGCGATGTAAGTAATAAAATATTTTTTTATTTTTCCACCTTTAAATCCCCCATTATCGTACAGGTTCCATGACACTAAGTGACCTTTTAAATACACATTGACAAGTTGTGGCTTTATGTCGCTTTAGTCACGGGCTGAAGTAAGCAACAATTTTTTAGTCACGGGCTGAAGTTAGTTTTAAGTTAGTTGACAGTTGTTAAATGTCATACAATCGTTAAAATAAAGTGCCTTTCTTGTAAAAGAGTAACCATTCTAACCAAGTTAGTAACTTCAGAATCTGTATTATCGGCTCCCGGTCAAAATTTTTATGTGCACATCGAAATGAATCCCTTGAAAATAGACTTACCACCGGTTACATCAGATATAGAAGCAGTTTTTCACAGTGAAAGTGGGCACTCTACTCAAAATTTTTAATGCCTAGTCAATTAAATCTAGTTTACTGCCAGTGAAATCAAAAGGTCAGTACAACTTGCATTTAAACTCTTAATATTGGCGTAAAGAAACTATTTAATACTTTTGTATTTTTTTATTGAGCACGGTTCACCGAAAACCGTTTTTAACGAAAAAAATAGAACAACTTTGAAACATTTTTAAAAAAAATACTTACCAATTAAGTATTCAAAAAAAAGTAAAATGAAAATCTTCCATGTAGATCTTGGGAAATAGCGATCGTAATTTATGTGTAGTATTGTATATTGATAATATTTTAACTGCATCAAACTTAATATTTGTAGAATATTTTTAGTTTGAAAGACTCATACGATAGTAGGAAACTCAAACTTTATTTTTCTGAATGCATTATTCAAAATTATAAACGTAAAAATTGAACAAAAATGTAAAAAACAACAAAATAAATCTAAGCCTACAGATGTTGACTATTGTATGCACTAAGACATCGAAGCAAGTTCATTTTATATTTTTCTAAGTTATTTCTGGATAAATTAAAATTCCTGGAAAATATATTGAATGAATGATGAACTTGCTCTGAGAAGAAACCAAGGGCTCTTTGCGTTTCTTCAATAAATTGAGGAACATGATAAATGAGAGCATGGATCTTTGATGTACATGTAATTCCAGCTTTTGATGATTGTAGTTTAAATTCTTTTATGTAGTCTTTATATTCATCTGCTAAGTTTTGGCCAATGCAGCCAGAAACTACTTGATTTAACGCGTCAAATACGGGTTATATTCATTGTCTAAAATAGGAATTATAAATCAGTAGGTAGAAAACATTTAAACAAAGCAAAGCTTATGACAAAGTTTTTAATACAGCAATCGACTTTAGTAGTTTTCATGCATTATTGCCATTAAATTTGCCATAATGGTCAAAGCAGATTCCAGCACTTTTCACCCATGCCTCCCAAATTCTGGATATTTGCTGTTTAGGGAATCAAAAAGTTTTTGTACAATGCCCAGCATAAGGTGAAGTTCTGGTGGTGGAATAAAGAACAAAACTGGGACATTTTGAACATTTAAACTCGAACAAAAACGTCTACATGTAAAAAACATCGATAAAAACTCAAAGCAAATCGGGGCGAAATTTACAAGTTTTAAACGCATAATTAAAAATAATATTTTGTATTCAGCGGCAAGATAAAAACTGAAGCAACAAATTGTAAACCCAGGCATGTTCAATAGTCGGTATATATAGGAAAAAGAGGATTAGTTTTAATACGAATCTCACTTATAGTTGGCGGCTACTTTTAACAAAAAGAAATAGTGTTTTTATGCGAGGCCAAATATCAGTAGTCTAAACTATACAAACATATTTCAATAAAAAACTGATATATTATCGAAAAAATTATAAAAAACTAAGAAAGAAAAAGTTTCTTTTTCATGCATTTTTTATTACCTACTAAAGAAATAAATTATAATTCATATTTTAAATATAGCAACCCAAAAAACTGAAAGGATTAAAAAAAACAGTTTTTTGACAAAATTTTTGACAAATCTACATGGAAGATTTTCATTTTACTTTTTTTTGATTACTTAGTTGGTAAGTATTTAAAAAAAAATGTTTTAAAGTTGTTCTATTTTTTTCGTTAAAAACGGTGTTCGGTAAACCTTGTGAGATAATAAAATAATTTACACCTTTAGTATTATTTTACAAGAAAGGCACTTTATTTTAAAGATTGTATGACATTTGACAACTGTCAACCAACTTAAAACTAACTTCAACCCGTGACTAAAAACCTGTTGCTAACTTCAGCCCGGGACTAAAACGCCATAAAGCCACAACTTGTGAATGTGTATTTAAAAGGTTACTTAGTGTCATAAAAACATGTACGATTTACTATTATTTCTTATAGACAAATGTCATTTTAGTAGTTCAGATTTATCTCGGTAATCCCGGTGCATTCACCATTTTTCTAATTTGGCAAATTAACCTTTTTTAAAACAGCGTTTTTAAAAAACCTCCTAACATACTAAATATTTATGTACATTATTATTTTTAATTTTAGGTGTTTGTTTAATAAGGAGATAAAATTAAAAATTTTTGGTGTTATTTGCAAATTGTAAATTAGTTTTAATACTTTTATTATTTTAATAAAAAACGAATACCTACTACAAATATTTTCATTATACACGATATTTAGTAATTTTAAATCAAATCCTGCATCATAAACTATTAATTTTAAAGCAAAATAAACTAAACTTTTGGTTTTTATCGTACTCGCTTATTTTGCAAAAAACGCCAAATAGTGTTTTTGCTTGTTGCAGGTTTGTCAGAAGCGCTTTTTCCGGGCGGACGCATTAAATAATCATAAAAGGATACACACAGATGAAAGGCCTTATCCTTGCGGCGTATGCGGTCGTGAGTTTAGACAAAAGGGCGACAGAAACAAGCACTTTCGTACTCAACATCCAGACGTCATTCAAACTATCGCACTATAAAGGGTCTTTTCTGTGGTTTTGCTTTAGCGCTTGAAAGGAGGTTAACATTCTAATTGAAATGTTTAAAATGCAGGAAAAGTACACAAAAATATAAAGTAGGGATTTCGTGGGGATTCATTAAAAATAGGTTTAATTTTAGTTAGGAGTTTTATGTTATGTTTTAATGTTTTAGAATTAAAGTAAAATGATTAAATTTAAAAGTAGAATTTGTCAAAGTTTGGTATTTTGTTAAATGTTAAATATTGTAATAAAATGTTTAATTATAATTTTATATAATAAATAAATAAAATTCCAAATGTATATATTTTTTAATTTCATTCTTATTTTTAGCACAAATTTTAGGATTTTTATAAATAAATGTGATTATTTCCCTCATTATAATATGAACCAATCAAAAGCCTTGAATTTTCGAATAAATATCGTTTAAATAAGCGATTAAATCACTAGAACTATTTAACAGCGATTAAATTTTAGCCTCCATATTGGATTTTTGTTTACGATTTTATGGTGTTATTTACAAGTTTTAACAAACATTTTTTAAAAAACAATAAAAAATAAGTTATCTAGTTTACGAAATATCAAATATTACTTATAACATACCTTAAATTAATGAAATTTTCTTTAAAAAAATATTTATAAATTTTGACACATATGTCAGATTTTATGAATTGTCAAATAGTTTCCTTTAATTCGAAAAATAATCTAGACGTATATCACTCAACCTATAAATTTAATCTGTCAAACTATGCTCAGTAAGTTTTTTATTTGGTTTTTCTTTTTGGAAAATAGTTTCATGCAAAATAATTAAAAATAAAACCCCTCGACCGCTACGAGGTCTCGTGATTTTATTAAATTATTTTGCATTCAAGATTTTCCAACAAAAACCAAACAAAAAACTACTGAGCCTAGTTTAACCGATTAAATTCATAGTTCTCGTGATATAATATATGAATAAAAATCAATTTTGTTATAATTCAGGTCTAAATTTATTATGTAAGTATATCTATGATATTATAAATTTCTAATAATTTTTTATTAGATTTTTAAAATTTTACAATACAAAAACTTAATACACTTTTTAAAGTCTAGTCACATACAGTATTGTGCGAATTTATGTGAACACAAATAGATTTACGCTAAATATTATTTATTGAAAAAAAAATACAAACAGGACTAGTTTATAAATATTTTAGTATTATTTATTAGAGAATATGCCCCCTATTTGGCCTTTATTAAATCTTTAATTCGTTTTGGCATAGAATTATCAATGTTTTGCAATATTCCTTTATTTTTTCATCTTAAAACCATACCTGAATGACAGCCTTAATCAAATTAGTTTTTGTTGTAGAATTAATTTTTAGCACCCTGTCCTTGCATATAGCCCACAAACTCTCAATAGGATTAATGTCCGGTGAGTTTACAGGCCAGTCTAGAAAGGTTACCTTTTTGTCCTAGTGTAAATTAGTCAATAACCAGCAAAATCACTGACATTAGCAATTACTTAATGCAGAATGATTGGTTATGGAATATGTCAAGAAAAACCTGTCAAAATTGTCAAAGCATTGTTCGAAGTTAAAATAATATATAAATTTCTAATGTTCACATTAATTCGCACAATACTGTATACATAAAATGTGGATCATTATACTATCAAGGCTCTCTGGCATTTGTCAGTTATCCCTAACATTTCTTATTAAAAAAATATTAAATTGGGACCGCTAGATTCATAAATAAAACTTAAAATAACAAAAATTAATAGACATTTTTTTAATTAAATATAAAAATATGTTTAATGTATTAATTAAGGTTGAAAGTTAGCATCATAGGTTTTGTATTAAACGGAATTCTAAAACTAATATGAAATAAGAAATAAGTAGCTCCTCAGTACTAATAAAGAATGTGATGAAATGTCTGTAAATAATTTTTTAAACGTGACCAAACCTTATATTTAATGTACTTCGTTACAAAGCACCTGAATAAAAACAGCTTTGTTATAAAATACACTTACACTTACACAACTTACCTTTAATTTATAGCTACTGTATAGCTATAGCTCTTCAAATAAAAAGACAAATACATTGAATCCTTAAGGAGACTTGCTGCACCCTGTATAAATAAAAAGTCCAAAACATTAAAGTAACAAAAATAGAATTTCTTATACCAAAATTAACAGCGACGTACGCCATTTTGGGGATATCCTGTATAATATGGTTAAAAACAAGAAAATATTTAGAAAAAGTTTTATTGTACAAAGTGATTTACATTTTAAACAAAATATAAAATGCTACACAGGCTTGATGAAAATAAACCGAACAAAATTATTCATTATTATTGGAAAAAAAAACTAGGATGAAAATCGTCCTATTAACGCATTGTTGCAATTTTCTTTAAATAAAAAAAATATCTAATACGAGAGATAATGCGCATTATGCCGAGTTTAATGCTTTTTTGCTCCAATTAAGTTAATTTCATTATTAATAATATTTATTATAACCTGACTTAATAATATAATATATTATATGTATAGTCGCTGCTCGTAAATATAAAAAATCTGAGAGGAAAGAAAAACAAATAATGTCAATAATATGCAGTAGGAGTAGAAAAAAATAATTTATTGTTATTTGTAGTGTGCACGTGGATATTTTTCATTTGCTTTAAAAGGGTGAGGATAATTTGTTTTTCTAGAAAACAAAGCGACAAGCAAAAAATAAATATACACACCATTTAAAATCAATGGCTATATACATATACACTGCCCGTCAAAATTAACGCATAATAAGTTAAAAAATTCTAACTCTAAAACGCCTTTACCAATCTATAAAATGTTGGATAAAAATTCTTTAACTTATATCTCAGTTTACGTGTTCAAGGGTTCAAGGGATATAATTGAAGTATTCTTATACAAAATTTCAGTTACTTATTATGCGTTAATTTTGACGCCCAGTGTATATATGGCAATTTCCTATTAAAACTAAAAGCTAAGAGGAATGCCCTCTGGACAGCACTGGAATATTAAATAAATTTATAAGTTAAATCAAATTAGTTTAAAAGCTGACTATTATGTCAATTATTTTTAATTAAAAAGCGGAAACACGAACAAGCTTTAAGAAAATTTTAATATGGATTTCTTGAAAGTTAATAGAAAGTTTTTTCTGATTTTTACGCAAGGAATCTCATGTTCATATTTTCCCCAATAATAATGAATCGCCTATGTACATACATAATTAAAAAATGTACAATAATTAAACAAATAATTATAATTATTTGTTTTAATTATTGTACATTTTTTATTATTGTTTATTAATATTTTTATACAAAAAATCGGTTTCCTGGTTAATTAATATACACAATTTAGCATAGTTCCATAAACATATTTTTAAACATTTGTAAAAAAAAATGTTAATCTTTTTTTTCCAAATAAATATATACAGTGTTGCCATTTGTTTGCGACTTCAATACAGTTTATCAAGAAATACACTTTAAAACAAATCCGGTTAAAATCGCATAATAAATAAAGATTCTAGAGGGGTGAGTCGCAAACAAATGGGTCACACTGTATATATAATATATTATTGTGAAATAAATTTAAAAAAAATGTTAAAACTTATTTAAATAAATCTTTTTTGGTACACAATTTTAAAATGTGGATGTTGATGTTATACAAATAATTATTTAATTATAATTGTTATTAGAGAAATTAGCAAATTTTAGCTGATATGTATTCAACTAAAAAAAATCAAATGAAACTTTTTTATCGTATAAATAAAGTTTTGCAAAAGATTGAACCTTTCAACTTGAAAGATAGAGCACACCCATGTAATCTCATTAATCTTGAATCTTACGAATTCTTTATTGCTTCAATATAAGTATATCTCACAGACGACAATATATTTAATTTTTTGCGAAAACCATTTATTAAATATGGTCACTGTTAACCCCATTTTTTAATAGCTTTTTCATGTTTATCTCTGTATGTGGTGCTTTTTGGTACACGGTAACTTTTTTGATAGTAAAGTCAGCAATACAAATAAATCTTAACAAATAAATAAAAAACTGAGTAAGCCAAAACCAGGCCGTAACGTTCGAAAAGCAAGTGCTTAACATGTAATTTAGAAAATAATTTTTCTCTTTATTGTGCATTATTATTGGTGTGTAAAGATTCATGGAGTTGGTACACCTAAAATAATAAACTATTTTATATTCCAATTAAAATAGCAATAAAATGTATTTATGTTATTATATTTTTAGCATTAAAAACGATAACTTCAATACTTACTTTTCTGTTTGGGTGTAGTTTTTAAAATGTTCACAGTACGCATTGAAACCGTTTTCCAAAGCAGCTGTATTATAAAATTGTACACAGGTTAGAGCCAGACAACAAAATATCATTGGAAACACTGTGTAGGATTCATTGAATGCACTAAAACCAGTATTAAAAATGGGTGTAAATTATGTAATAAAAAAAATTCTTACTTCGCTCCTTGATATTTTAACACCAATGTCACCACCAGAAATACTGCTCCAGCAATCATTGATAGTAATGTTAAGTTTAGAAATATGTGGCAATTTTTTTCAGATCCCCAATGTATCGAGTATTGCTCTTGCTCTATCTGAGGATAAGAATTGTAAAATCTAAAAACAAAAGCATTTATAAGATTACTATTTTATTACAATAATGAAATTCTTTATAGACAAATTTATTTATTTATTATTCCATGGATTTTGGGTCTTTAAATCCAAATCCGTGAATATTTAATAAAAAATTTAAATATCATTTTTTAATAAATAAGTAGTCTTACTCGACAAATTTTGTTCGCAAAGTTTCAATTGCACAGCTAAATCGCGCACGTTATTTGTGTTTTATATATAAATAAAAACTAAAAAACTTTTATTACTCGATTTCGATTTATTATTCCGTATATCATTGATTACGAAACTTAACTCTTATATGCTTAAATAGTTACGTTAGTGTGTGTATTTTATCTAAATAATCATGGTGAGGTATTGTATTGTAATTCAAGAACTAAATCGTTGCAATTTCATGTTTTGACAAAAAATCCAATTTGCCAATTTGGTACGGGTCATTCCATGACAAACGACAAACGACAAACGATATTGAGGGTGAAAATATAAATAAACTGCTGTTCAAAAGTTAGGGAACCTCCTGTAAAATTACAACCGAATTAATTTTTTTGTCAGAGCATTTTTAGTTTAGTAAAATACCTTAAAATTAAACAAATCATACAAAAAATACCACTTTATTCATAATGTTATAATTAAAAATATATTAATTTGAAATTTTAGAAAGTTGCCTTATTTAAAAGTAAATTTATTTTTATTTTTAATATAATGTATGTGAACCTCTAGCATCAATAACAGCTTGACAAGGTCTTGGCATACTCTGTACTAGGTTATCCAACATTTCTTGCGGAATTTGAGCCCAAAGAATAGGTAATATTCTTGTTAGCTCCTGTATTGTTTCAGGCCTAGGTTGGTGGTTATCTAGGCTTCGTTGGAGCATATCCCAGGCATGTTCGATCGGATTTAGATCCGGTGACATAGCTGGCAATGGCAAATGCGTTATACCATGATTTTCTATCGCACGCCTTACTCGCAGTGTACGATGCGGTCTTGCATTATCATCCAAAAATTGAAATTGGTCACCTATTTCTTGATGAAAATGTTGGACAATATTGTTTATTATGTCATTTTCGTAAATGAAACCATTCATGGTATTTGCGCAGATATACAAATCCGATCGCCTACCCAAAGAAATACCGCCCCAGACCATTATTGTCCCACCTCTAAAAGGATGGACCTCCTGCACAGCACGTACATTTCTGGGTCTTCCGGGTGTTGTAAAAAGTACGTTATTCCATTCTTGGTCCCAATGTAAGTGTTGTCTGGCCCACTCTAATCGAGCCTGTTTGTGGGCTCTGGTTAATGGAACTCCTCTAAGGAGACGCCTAGAAACCAAATTAAGATCTAAAAGGCGTCTTCTTATGGTTGAAACGGAAACTCTCACGCCAGTAGCATTTTGTAAGCGACCACTCAGTTGCCGGCTCGTTGATAGAGGCTCTCTACGGACAGAAACAGATAGATATCGGTTTTGTTGGGCTGTAAGTTTCCTAGGTCTTCCTGTTCTAGGTCTATCCTCCACAGATTCTGTATCTCTGTATCTTGAACGAAGCCGAGAAATTACGCTTTTTGAAACATTAAAGTGTTCCGCGACAGCTATCAATGATTGCCCAGCTTCTAGCATTCCAATGGCCATATACCGGCGATCTACACTTAACTTTTGCCTCTCCATTATTATTATAAAATTAAATGAAAAACGATTTAAACAAGTGGTCAATTATCAATAATCTACTAAATGTGATTTGAATGACTTTAACATTTTTAAAACAAATCGCGTTAAATAAAAAACTGCTTAAAAACTAAGCAATATTTTTTATCAGGTATGTTAAAAATACATTATTGTTCATAAAACATTGATTTTAAGAAACAAATATACCGGCGTCTTAACTATACAGGGGGGTTCCCTAACTTATGAACAGCAGTTTATGTTCTTTTTGCATTAAATCTGAGGAAATTTTAAAGAAAACATTTCAAATATTAATGGGCGACCAAAAAAACTAGAAGAAACGCGTCATTTTTTAGTTAATTAGTATTTAAAATATGTACTCAAGTGAACTGGCTGAATGAACATTGTGCCTCTAATTATTTTAAATAAGAAGAAAAAAACTGTAAATCTGTCAACCGTTTTGCCACATTGTGATTAAAAGTTATTTATTGTAGTATTGGTGGAGTCCCGAAAAAATTAATAATTATCACGTTATAAGTGTGTTTTTTTGTTACTTTTACACTAACACCCAGAACTAAAAATCAGATAATTATTTATTTATTATTATACCATACAGATTGATTAGTGTAATAATATTTGGTAAAAGTAAGGTTATGGTGGTAATGATTTAAAATACTAATATCTAAGCATAAGACTAATTTGAAATGTTTTTTTTTTATTAAAAACTGTAACACCCGAAACTTTTTTCATATGTCGATATGTGTGTGTATTGCTTGAAGGATACAATTATTATTTTTAAGGCTCTTTCGACGGCTCACTAGCGCCGATGGTGTTGCCGAACCTACCGAAATTTCGGACCTACCAAAACACCAAATACTACGATTTTCGTCAATAATTATGTTTCTACCGATAATATTATCGATTTTACCCGTTTTGCCGATTTATCAATCGTACCAGAAGCTGCTTAAGTTATGTTAAAGGAGACTATTTCCCTCGTCTTAATTTCCACCAATCACAAACGCGCAATTTTGAATTACAAATGGTTTCTAGGTGAAAAAACTGTGTGACAGCACCTGTCAGCAGTTTATTCGAGTTTACCCGCGGCAAAATTTGACAGCTGTTGTCACCAAAAATTGCAATTTATATTTTAATTGTTAACTGTTACTCATGAAATAGTCTTGTCAAATACCATTCGGGCATCTAATTTTTCCTGTGAAAAAAATCGAAAAAACACAATGCTAAGTAATATTTTTTAACAAAATGCATTCGTGCAGGTGCAAAAATCCTCCTCTTCGACTCGGATTTTTGTTGCCACCAGCACTCATGCTTTTTGTTAAAATATTACTTAGCAACGTGTTTTTTTCGATTCTTTTCGGAAAAATTAAATGCCCTTATGGTATTACTTACGAATATATGCTATTTATGTTAATTAGCTAGTTATTTTGTAGTACTAAGAGACTAATAAAACACCGATTTTGTCCATATAAATTCCATATAAAGTGTAATTTTTGTACTTGTAACACCCGAAACAAAACCATGGTAACACCCGAAACAAAGTAAAATTTTATAAAAAAATAGTTAAACGTTATTTTTGACAGTGATTATGTGGTAGATTGTTAGTAAATATTATACTTTTGGAGGCCTGTATTTTTAGAAATGTTTCCCTAAGAAAATTCGCTGAATTTCAAATAAATGTAAAAGTGATCAGGACATAGAGGCAGAATCGTAAAACACCCGAAACGCACACGTTTCGACTTATAAAATCGTTATCCTATATGCTAAACTGAACTAATTTAAAAATTAATATAGAACTAAAAACGTAGAAAATGAGGCACTTTAATACGTATATTTGTTGGTGCAGAATTAACTAATAATAACTTTACCTAATGTAATTTGTTTTTAAAATTTCTAACAAAAAATAATTGTTAACATAACCATAAAACCAAACATTTTATATTTGAGCCATCTAAAAAAACGCCGACAACTGCATTTTAATAGTAAAAGACAAAATATATCTACGAGGTCATGGCAACATAATATTTGACAATCGGACAATTAAGATTCTTTTTAACCTGGGGTTTGGTACGTTTTCCTAACATTGAATAATTTTTTACTTAAAACTATTTTTAATGGTACCTATTAAGTATTGCATTTTAATTAATTTTAGAGAATTAAGGATCACTGAATTATAGTAGATATATTATGTATCAAGTTTGATAAAGGCCATTTGAGTGTATAGAAAAGTTATAAACGAGGTGCATACTATAGATACTTTTTCTACGACAAATACTTATTATTTACTTAAAATGATTTAAATCAAAAATTTGTATAGAGCGCCATCTATGAAACAATAGGAGAATCTGTGTTTCACCGTCAAATGTCAAATTTTTATATTTTATAAACACAATTATAAAGGTTATAAATCGAAATGTATTTCTTCAAAATTGACAGTTTTTCACATTGAAAGTAAAGAAAATGTTTTATGAGCACTTTACAGTGGAATCCGTGTCCGAATTTAAGTTATAGTTTACTGCCGGCGAAATTAAAAGGTCAGTACAATGTTCATATAAACTTTTCAAATATTGGAATTGAGAAACATTTAGTATTATTTTACAAGAAAGGCAATTTATTTTAACGATTGTATGACATTTGACAACTGTCAACTAACTTAAAACTAACTTCAGCCCGTGACTAAAAAACTGTTGCTAACTTCAGCCCGTGACTAAAGCGCCATAAAGCTACAACTTGTCAATGTATATTTAAAAGGTCACCTAGTGTCATGGAAACATGTACGATAAAGGGCGTTTTAAAGGTGGGAGTAGAAAAAATAATTTAAATCCCCAAATTCAATTTTGGCGAATGCGCCGGGTAATACATATTAAAATACCCGTTTTTGTTTTTTACCGTTGAGTGAGGACTTTCTCAATCAAAGGCCTAATGCTGTTTAAATTTAGACGACCTATTTGTTTTATGATTTTTACTGAGTTGAAATGTTTACAATTTTCACGTAAATCATTACTAAAATGTGTAATTATTGTATCTAATAATCTATTAAAAAAATAACACTTACCGACATATTTCTGTAACATTATTTTCTGTTAAGTTTTTACCACTTAAATCCATAACACCCATCATACTACAGTTTGATACTGTATCTTTATGCAATGGTTCCAGATTTATTCGTGTATGTAGAATACAGTTTTTATCTATTTTTCTTGAAAATTCGCCGAAAGTGTAACATGTTGCAAATGATAGAATTAATATAACGCAGAAAATAAAAATATTTGTCACTAAAAAAAATAACTTAATTGGTTTGGTATCTTTATTGCTATTTTACTATCTATTATATGAGTAACCAAGCAATGTTAATATTGTTAGTAAAATTTCATTGAATATTTTAAAAGTCAAACTGTGTCACGTTCGTAAACAATAACATAAACAATAGTAAAAATAAAGCGCCAAATAATTCAAAAACTTACTATTCCATATTGGATTGATTTTCGAAGAAGGTTTTTGCACCAATTGATAGTGATCGTAAATCGGAATCATCTTCGATATAAAGTCGATTTTGTTCTACATGTGATTTCTCTTAATGTTCGGTGTAATGATGGAATCAACAGAAATAAATATTACAACATTTCAAGGTGTTTGTTTATACTACAGTGCTGAAGTCACTCCCACCAGACCTGCAACCAACGATACAAACAATTGGAACTGTTGAAAGTTGTTCAGTATTCAGTATATTGTTTGAATTTACGCGATCAATTTCATTGTGCGTGTTTATATATTTTAGGGGTTTATTATTATCAAAGGGGTGATTATTTATTTACACGGGTGGCTTTCTGTTGGGTATTTCGTTATTAATGATTGTATTATTTGCAGTATTGTACTCGTTTATCTGCAATTTTTGTTGCGTCCGTCAAAATAAAAAATTGTGTGTAAAAACTACCGCAATTATTATGCTCACAAGCTTATGCTTAATTATTACAAGCATAATACAGTACAACACGATTTTTCTCCCATGAAAAATTTTAACAGATTTTAAAAATAAAGGTTTAAAAACGTCATCTAATTTTTTAACACAGCCATTATTTTAACATAAACAGATTTTTAATTCTCTATTTTGTTATAAATCATTTTTTTTCTTCAAATATTTTATGTTTTTACATAATAAAAAAAATTATACTTAAAGAAAATAACAATTTAATTTTTTTAAGAAAAAAAATTATTTCTGGTTTTAATAAAACAACAGATTGGTATTTATCTTATATTAAATGTATGTTGGAAACAAATCTTGATCCTTTAGTTTGACGATTATACATTGCTTTCGAATCTATAGTGGTATCACAACCTAAAAACACCACTTGATATACAGGGTGTTTCACATTCGTGGTCCATTGCACAATCCACACAGCAAGGTCTTCTATCTGGTACTCAAAATACAAAAAATCACTGCAACACTGCTCAGTTTAACGGCGGCCATTTTTGTTGTTTACAATTTTTGTGCTTTGGGTTTGTGCTCTGTTTATACAGATTAATAATCGTTTTAAACGTTGTGTTTCTAATAGTAAGCCTTAAAAGAGTCCTTAAAGTGCTAAGAACAACCATTTTACTCCTCTATTGTAAAAAATAAACTTTATTCCATCAGGGCTGTCATAAAACTGTCAAATGTTAATTTTAAGGTTAAATTATAACCCACAAATTAATCTTCAAATTGTCATTTGACAGCCCTGATAGAATAAGGTATATTTATTATAAAAGAGGAGTAAAATGGTTGTTTAGCACTTAAAGGCCTTATTTGAGGCTTACAAGTGCCTCTGTAAGAAACACAACGTTTAAAACAATTATTAAACAGCACAAACCCAAAGCACAAGACTTGTAAACAACAAAAATGGCCGCCGTTAAACTCTATGCAGTGTTGCAGTGATTTTTAGTATTTTTTAACATTAGATAGAACAGACCTTGTTGTGTGGATTGTGGTCCATTGGAAGTTTCTGGAGAACGGAAAAAATATAGATTTGAAATTTTTATAATCCATTAAGTCTATTTTTTTTTAAATTATTTTGAACAAAATGCAACTTCCGGTTTGACCGGAAGTGGCATCAACTTTGTTATTTCAAATAGAACACCCCATATATTTTTACATTTTTTAATTCTACATAAATTTTTGAGTAAAATTACTATACCATGTCCTATACCTAAAGTGAATAGTTTTCTAGATGTTTGCTATTAGGTTTACAGATATGGGGGTAAGATGTTTGGAATCTTAAAATATTGTTTAAAAAATTCCATGTCAATTCTTTAACATTTTTCAACATATTTTCCGAGAAACCCCAGGGCAAATTGGGCTAACTTGAAAACTTTTTATTTTAAATGTAACTTCCGGTATGTAAAGAAATTGGCGTGGAATCGTTTAAACAATGTTTTAAGATTATAAAAATTCCACCCCTATTTCTGCAAACCTTATAGCAAGAAATTTATAGGCTATTTTTGATTGACGCGCATTTGTTATATTTTAACGGAACTCGAAAACTATTTACTCTAGGTATAGAACATGGTACAGTAATTTTACTCAAAATTTTATGTAGAATTTAAAAATGTAAAAATATATTGGGTGTTCCATTTAAAATAACAAAGTTGATGTCACTTCCGGTCAAGACGGAAGTGGCATTTTGTTTAAAATATTTTAGAAAAATAGGCTTAATTGGATTATAAACGCTTTAAAAATTTTAAATCGATATCTTTTGCCGTTCCTCAGAAACTTTTAATGGACCACGAACGTAAAACACCGGTATTTCGTAAATGTGCAACACCCAGTAAATAATTAAAATAAATAAATCATCTTAATTATTGTCCATTTATTTAGTGAATAAATGTTTAATAAAAATATACTGTCTAGCTGTTATCGAATTTTGTCGTTCTGTGTAATAAACATATGTTTTCAATAGTATTTAATTTAATAACGGTAGCTAGAATAGTCATAACCAGAAGTAAGGTTAGTTGTTCATAAAGGCAGTTTAAATTTTTATGTCAAAATTTTGTGTCCGCCACTGTACCAGGGACAGATTCAGAATTTTGAGAAGTGTTTTTTCTTTGGATAATCCCTAAATTATAATAACACAAAAAAATAAATGAAGATGTAAATTTTGTTTTCTTCCTAATCCCAAAAAACATGTTCTTTTGTTAATTTTTCGTGATTTAAACTTTTTTGAAGAAGAAAACAAAAGCTAATTACAAAATTCCGACCTTGGATTCTTATTCGTTCGCATAACTTTCGGCACCTTACCATTTTCTACCTTTTTCTCTGTGGCGCGAGTTCTGGGACACCCTGTATATAATATTAAATTACCATGATTTCGTAGGTATATTTTGAGAGGACTCAAATATAAAAATACTCGATTTTAAGGTTATGTTTGTACAACAATTTTTCATTGTTAGATTTCTTAAAAATGCTCAAACTTAAATATAAATTGTATTAGGTAAAGTTATTATTAGTAAATTTTCACCAACAAATATACGACTTGGTTCTTGAACTTTATTTACAATTAAAAACACAATAATTCACCATTATCACTTAGATAAAATACACACACTAACGTAACTATATAAGCATATAAGCCATAGAGCCTACACAGTGTAGGCTCCATGATTTAAGCTTCTTAAGCGTAAAGTACATACAACTCGGAGGATAAGCTTATTAATTGCCTCGCACACAATCTACTGCATATGCATATGCTTTTTCAGGCTGGTCTATAATGTATTATTAATAAATAAAAAGAAACCTATATAGAATATAATAATAATTTCTACAATTTTCATTATAGGACTTATAATTTCAGCATCATAATAATTGTATCGGTGAGATTAAGAACAGTACAAGCCCAAAAGTCAAAATTTTGACAAAATATTTCAAAATAGTATATTAAAGTACAAGTTGCAGAAGGCCACATATTCTGGCACGAATTCGAAATTTGGCCTCGAGCGACGAAGGAGCGAGTGGACGAACGAATGAGTGCGAGAATAGCCTTCTGCAACGTGTGATTTATACTATTTTCTCGATTTTAACTTTTATTTAGGTTTTTTTAATTGTTTTGTGGTCGTTGTTAGTTGGGGGATTTTTCTCGCAAAATGTCAGTTGGCAACACAAAATGACAGTTGCATGGACAGGTAGATTTATTTTTATTTACTATTTATTAATAATCTGTCTGTATTTGTCAACTGGATAATAATGTTTTGTGTAAGTATTGTATTATTTTTTAATGTTTTCTGATATTTTTTAACAATTGTGTTTACTTTTAGCAGTGAAAAATGTCACAGGAGGTTTTACAAGCAACACCGAACATTACAATAAAAGTTTATAACAATTGTGCTAGTGATTAATTTATAGTAGTTTTGTGCTTTGTGTACTGTGGGTATATAATATTTCCAATAAAATATAGTTTAATTGACCTGTTTGGCTCATTTATTCGTCAATATTTGTTATCCTGCACAAGTACCTACAACCTGAACTGCACTTTTTCACATTAAACTTAAAATTTTGCATTAAAATGCATTGTTGGAGCAAACTTAATATAACAAAACAATAATAAAGGCTTCATTTTCAATAAAAGTGTGGTTCAGGTTGCCCTAGTGCAGGATAACAAACAAAGCTATTATAAATAATCCTAAAAGTAATGAATTTGAGGTTATTAAACAGTTTGACATTTTGGGGGTACCAATACTTAAAAACTAAATGTTACCAAAAATCGTTTAAGAATGAGCTTCATTCTTCAACGATTTTGCGTGCGAGAATATGACATTCTTACATAAAAATCGAGAAAATTAGTTTTATACTTCTAAATGCATTTTTGTGGGAATATTTTTACTATTTTATAAAATATAATGTTCATATTCTGTAAAATGATTTATGAGCTTAGAACTTAATATTTTCGTAACTAAAATGAAATGTGAAGAATAGATCTGATAAGGCTCTTTAAATTATGTACAAAATCCCCCAATAGGGTATTGAAAATGTATTAAAATTACCTTGAAATATAGTAAAAGTCCAATCCGTGACTGTCCCCAACAAAGATTTATGAACTTTACTGACTGCTAGAAAAATAGTGTTTCTGCAGTCATAACTATAATATGTTTTATTTAATTTGTAGAAATGTATACAGTTATTAACTAATTTTTGCTTAAAAAAGAATCTAAAACATTTTTATGACAAGCATTTTAGTTGATGTCTCTTAATTTAAAATGTCCAATCCGTGACCCCATTTTCACAACTCGGGAACGCTTTCTCAACAATGTAAAATATATATTGTAGTTTGTAGTACCTGTCAAAGTTAAATAGGGTGAGTAAATTATTTTATGTTTATAGGTGTAAATAAGAATTAACTAATTATATAAAAAAATTAAATTATTATTTGTAATGCCCTTTATTTTGGCATCACGGAAAAGACATTTATTCTTCCTGCAATGAAAATTTGTAAAAAATACAATCTAGTTCGTATCATGTATGACAAACATAAAATATTCAATATTTGATTAATATTCTATAGAAATAATATGTAATACGAGGTGTGTTCAGAAAATAACGGGAATTGTTAAATTTCGCGGGTTCTGAGGGTCCGGTTGTCATAAAATTTTATTTATTATGTTGGTATACATGCCCTCGAAGTATGATAAAAACTTTAGCTGTTTTCATTGTTTACTTTGTCTGTGGCAGCCGCTAAGGTTAGACGTGTTTTATGAGCTTGGCGATTTTTCGTTCGTTAAAAGAAATGGATCAAAGAATTTGTATCCAATTTTGCTTAAAAAATTAAATAAATTCTGTGAAATGTTAACAAAGGCCTATAGTGAGCCTGCTATAAGTAAAACAAGAGTTTACAAGTGGTATAAGAGTTTCCAAGATGGCCGTGAAGACGTTGAAGATGACGAACGCCCCGAACGCACAAGCACATTAACAACCGATAAAAACATGGAAAAAGTGAAGGAAATGGTTATAAACCATCATAAAAGTCGCTGATGATGTTGGTATATCGATTGGCTCATCCCATGAAATTTTTTCGAATGTTTTGGGTATGAAACGCGTGGCAGCAATATTTGTTTTAAAATTGTTAAATTTTGAACAAAATTTTTGGCCAAAAACAATACTGTAATGATGCCCCAGCCTCCATATTCGCCAGACATGCCTCTGTCTAACTTTTTCCTATTTCCAAAAATAAAGATAACTTTAAAGGGCCGTCGTTTTGCAAGCATAGATGGCATTAAAAGCGCATCGCTGAAAGAACTAAAGGTCATCCCAAAGAAGTGTTTCGAGTATTGGAAGAAGAGCTGGCACATGTGCATAATATCCAATGGGGACTATTTTGAAGGCGACAACATTAATGTAGACGAATAAATAAATATTTGTTTCAAAAAACGAAAATTCCAGATATTTTCTGAACACACCTCGTATATCTAATTTATAATAATTATAATTTTTTAATAAAATTTTTATTTTGGCCAACTTTTTAAAAATACCCTTATCCTCTCACAAAAAATGACAAAATTAAATTTTTGGACTTGTACTGTTCTTATTCTCACCGATTCAATTATAATGTTTTTAAATCATGATTATGCATATAAAAAAATATGTTTAGTATTTCTTAATACCACGACACAATTTTCCAAATGAAAAAACATTGTTTACATGATATCCGGCACAATCGTTTCAGTAGTAACGGTTTAGTCCTTTTCCAAGGATATTATCCTTACGCAGGCGTTCGGTTCTGCTCACAGCAAGTTGCGCTCAAAATGTTCGAGATTTTCAGTAGTGCATACCGAACTTTACTGAAACGTAGTCCTTAACAACCCGATAGATCCATAGAAAGCCACAAGCGAACAAAACGTTTTTGTTAATTTTTTGTTTTTAAATATTTCGTTGTATGTTGAAATTAAGAAGAATGCGATATTTTGTGCTTAATTTTAAGTGACTTTTTTTCAAAGTTTGTAGAACATGATTTTGTTTAAACAACAGACTTAGATTAGTATAAACAAAGAAGACAAGATGCTTATAACAAACCAAAGTTATCTAAACGGTAAGTTATTTTTAACACTTATGGTATTTGTAACATTGTTTTGACACAATAAAAATAATTCTTATTAAAATTAATGATTTTTTAATTAAATGAAATAACATTAACATTAACTCCTTTGTTATTTTTTTTCTTTCTTCATGTGTCAGACTTGAAAAAACATTATGAAAAATTGATTCCTCTTTGGGCTTTGTTTGTTTTTTCTGTGACCTACTTTTTTAGAAACTAGGTTAAATATGGGTTATATTCTTGTTATTTACTGAAATATTACTTTAAAATCCCTATTTTTACTAATTTATATAAATATTATAATTTTAAAGTGATTATTTCAATTAAAACTTATTTGCTTTGGTTAGATGTTAAATGTAAGGTATTTCAGGAATGTTTCATTTCCGTAGAGGTACGTAGAGGTACGTAGAGGTACGTAGAGGTAGGGCCCCGTTTTCCTGCAGAAATTTAAGTCATTGAAATTATTAAAGGATTTATTTAATTATTTATTGAGTAGAAATATTAAATTTATGTTTAGTGTGTTCTTTAGTTTGTTTACTTATGTTTTTTTGTGCTGAGTAAAAAATGTCTACTTTTACTAATGTTACTAATAATATTGTGTAGTTAGAGGTTAAATAAATAATTTATTTAAAATTCGATTGAGGACCTATAGGTCATATATGAATATAAAAAACTGTCTTAAAATTGGATAACGCTTATCGCAAAGGAACCAAGGACCAAAAAGTTTTTCTGGGCTTAAAATTATTTGTAAAATCATTTGGAACTTTTTTCAAAAGGATTGAGAGGGTTCCCAATTCATTATTAATTTTTTGAGCAGCGTTATTAATGCATATGAGATTATATTATTATATGAGAATATATGCATTATAATATAATTTTTTACATTAATTTTACATTTACATTTACACCCCCATTAAAAAAATTATAAAAAACAATGGTAGCAATACTTAATCCAAAAAAATTTCAAAACGAACCAAAATTATTTAAAATTTTTTTGTTTTGGTTATACAGTATAAGACCAATCTTATGAATAGATAAAAACCATTTTAAAATGTATCGATCATAACATTTTAAAATCATTTCCATGCCGAAGCATAATAATAATATTGTTCTACTCAAATTGCATATTATTGACATTTGTTTTTTTCGTACATATAAAATAACATCTAATAAACCGCCACGCCCAACAGCGGGAATAATGAACTCATTATTCCCGCTTTAGTGATTGGCCGACTTGGACCAATCGAGTAAATACAATTACAAAACCATCATATTTGCCCTGGTACACTAAATACCCTGCATTATCTCTCTTATAGAAATATATAATTATTTACTCCACAGATGTTTATAAATATAACAGGATAAAATTACAAAATAAAAATTTACTCTAAATGCATAATAGATTAATGAGTATTGTTTTTTATATAATTTAAATAAATATTTTGTAATACTGATAAAAAAGAAGTGTATAAATATTACATACTTTGTATATAAAATTACTTGTAATGATTAATTGGCGAGTTTATACAATATTTTATTAAAATTACACCTACATATGTATGTATGTATAAATCCTTATTTAAAGAGATTTTGGTAGAATTTTTTTCAAAAATAAAAATCAAATTTATGAAAATAACACCCTTAGAAATTTTTATATATTTATAAAGTATTTATAAATTATAAATTATTAAATTATTTATAAATTTTAAAAATGTAGGTAGTATTTTTATTTCACGAATTTTGTTATATTTTAAATTATTTAAACAAATTTAAAAAAAATTCGAGTGCTCCATTAAAATATATTAATGTATTTCAAGGTGTTGAAATTACGAAAAATATTTATTTTAAAACTGTATAGGTCTTGATTGAAGTATTGATTGAAGTATTTACTAATGTATGTATAATATGAAAAAGTCTAAAATAATGTTAAATTTAGAATTATAAAACAAATTAAATTAAAGGAACTTTAAAATGTATTTAAAATAAATCATAATATTATAAACAATATATGGACCTAAAAGGCTGAAATTTTGACTGTGGGTAACCGTTTAAAAAGGACTTTTTAAAATTCCATCCCCCCATGGGGCACTCCAAAATTAGGTTAAAATTAATCCTGGCGCATTCGCCATTTTTTAAACATTTAACGGGTTTTGATGAAATTTGGTCTTGGACAAACAAATATTCGTTTTCTGACCTATTTAAGAAACACGGTATTCAGCTGGTAATATTTTATATGAAAAAACAAGTAAAAAATATAACTTCATAATATGAATAAACTAAGCATTAAATTAAATCTTCTTTTAAGCACCAAATTTTTGTTATGTAACTAACCCTATAAATCAAAATTAAAAAAGTGAGTCACCGTCATTTTTGAAAACGCTGGCAGAACAATAGCAAATAAATTTTACTAAATTACTCTTGCCGAGATATATTTGTCATTAAACAATTTAGGAATAAAAATACTCCTATTGCATAATTTTCTTTTTTTTTGTGAATAATGATAAACATTATAAATTTCCTGCCTAACAACTTGAATAATAAACTCATTATTCAGTGATTGACCGATTTCTATATTCACTGTGATTTGAACCAATCAGGTTTTAAATTTGGAGGCGACTATAAAAACATTTAAATTAGTAAAAAGTAAGGCTAACCATTTGACAGATGTCAGATTTTATTTATTCATTTTTGAAATTCATTTAATTATCTACTTATTGGAGTAGATAAAGTATAGTATTATAATGTATACACTCGAGATTATGCGCATTATTCACTCGTATAATAATATATTATTTTATAATACCTATATGTTATTAGTGTCATCACAGTACCATCTCCTTCAAAGAAATGACGACTATATCCGACCTTGTATTGATAATTATATTTGCCTAGGACGTAAAGCTTAATCGTACAGTTTGTAGGTTTGTTCGTTGACAATGTTAAATTGATTGAGGCCACATTTTTAAGTAAAATATTATTTACAATTTTATTTTACAACAGCTTTTATTTTACAACAGAATGTAAAAAGCTTTCTATACCTATCTGTAAAATCGTTTAAAATAAGTTCGTCAAAAAGAACTTAATCATAATATCTACTTAGAAATGTCAATATTTTACTGTAGTTTGACACACGTTTTTATCATCCAAATTTTGGTCCATAAATTGTTTAGATTTTGGTTATTATTTTCACATGTTTTTGGTTTAACCAAATTTGAAGTGCTTACAAGCTACGGAAAAGAATATGGGTGATTCTACAAAAGTTGGGCAACTTATGACCTCATTTTGTTTATATAGTTTTCGGAGAAAATTAAACAGTATTTTATTACGAGAACATAGATAATATAATAAATATACTGTTCCAGACCGGGCAAGTCACTTTTTCAAACAGTTTCTGAAATATGTGTTTTCTAAATTTGAATGCAAGGGAAGTGACGAGTATACCAGGGTACTAATTAAATATATAATTTATTGGAAAATATAAGATTTAGTGCAACTTTAAGCATATTATACATTAAATATCTTAAAATCAAATAATACCACACACCAGTGGCGGCTGGTGGATTTTGGGTATACCGATATCTCAATTATTAGCTATGGCACCCACACCAAATTTATATGAGTTTATAATGACATTAAATAAACAAGTTCTGCGCAAGCAGAATTTAAATTAATGTTTGCAAAAAAAAGATAACCGAAACATCGAACATGGAACTGACGAAACGGTACTGATGAATGGGATACAAATTTGAGATTATAATTCGGAATTAAGTATTTTTGATATTTTTTATTAGTAGATGCTACTTATCAACAAATCACATATAGCCTTATATAAATTACAATAAAATATATATATATACGTAAGAAAATAACTACTCACCACACTACTGAAATTTTGACTGGAACTATACGTGCATTCACTACAACTTCGCCGCTTGCATTGTTTTCAAGATGACTGTCGTGCAAAGGGTGGGCTCTGTAGATACCTGAGTTAAAACGAGGACTTGACGTTTAAACTTCAATATTTCGAAGGAATTTTGAATTTTAACATTGGACACAGAACTGACGGATAAAAGTGAGTACAAAGATTATCATTTTTTTTAAATTGCTGTTATTCCAATTTATGATAAAATATGAAAAATACATTATTAAATGTTTTATAGTTTGTAGTGAAATTGAAAAATTTAAGATAAATTGAATATATTTTAAAATAAAATCACTTAAATATTTGATTCAGGAGTTGTGAAACGCCAAGGTACTGATGTTTTGAATATTTATTATGTTTTTCTACAAACGTGCTTTTAAAAAAATACATTAAAATTGGGTGTACAAGTTTAAAAAACCTGTATCTTTTGTAATATACTAAAATATTTACAAAAAATATTAAAATACCTACTCTATTGACTGATGACATCAAGTTGTCCAACTTTTGTAGAATCACCCATATGCCTATGGGCATATATTATCGGCCTTATTATATATAATATTGACCTTATTTCGTTATATACTATATCAAACTAAAATGTTTTAAAAACTTCCGAAACGATTTGTTTTATTTTATCCATTTTTTATATATAAATAATATAGAAAAAAATTAATCAATTCATATTTTAAAATGTATTGAAACGTGTTTAACCTCGTGCCTAACAACAGGGTTGATCATTCTGTGTGCAGTAAGACTTTTCACGACTTCTTATCACGTGAATGTTAACCCAGCTAAAACTTCTATTTTCCAATACCAATGTCACGTTTTAATAACACTGAATGCAGAATAACGTGATAAATAATTATTCTATTGAATGAAACATGTGCCATATTTAATTAATTAGCTACCCTTGCTCACCACCATTGTTTTGGGTTGGCTGTGTGTGGAATGGTGGATTATTAAAATTATGGACCTGACATTAACTTTAAATAGTAATTACTTTTTTATTTAAAGATTTACAAAAAATTTTTTTTATTAAATTTTGTTCTGGTTCTGTGGTGATGATGTGAGATCGAATACTTTTTGAGATTATTGCCCATTTACAGGGGTTTTAATATTTAGGTATAGTTTTTATCACTACTATTGCATAATATTGGGATTTTATCGTAAATAATAAATTCCCTGTCTAACAACGGGAATAATAATTACACTATGTAACAAAATTTGATTTTTGTTTTGTTTATTGGATTTTTTTGTAAAATTATGCCAAAAACTATTCTAACTTAATTTAAAAAATATAGTAATAAGTTTTTATTTTTTTTAAGGGTATTTATATAATATAATTAAACCCAGTTTTATCAACAAAAAAAATATTGACAAGAAATGGCATAAAATTCAACTAGAAAAATATTTTCTTAACATAGATTTTAAATCTTGGCTCAAAAATGAATTTTAATACGACTTTTTCTTTTATATGATGCATTTTCTTCCCGAAGTAGATTCCAAACATAGTCACCCATCATTGTCGCATCCCACTTTCCTTGTTATCACTTTTCCATTGCCCGAATATCTTGATGGAATCTTTCTCCATGTTCTTCGCTGACATCTCCCAGATTTTCACGGAAAAAGTCAAGATGCGAATGCAAATATATAGTGTAGGTACGACATGCGGCATCCCATTTCTTTAAAACTTCCTAATAAAACTTTGACAAGGTCAGTATAATTTTCTCTTTTGTGGTTACCAAGGAAACCTTTCATTTAAAATCTCACGTTAACTTTTGAGTTTAAAAAATATGTATTATAATCCAATTTTGTCAACCACATCTACCACATCTCACCAAATCTCACCAAGGGGGAGGGAGGGGTCTAAATTATCAGAAAAATGCCTCACGTAATTAATGGATGTCCCCTAATGACACTCAAAGCCATCAACACGATCTGACGGCTGTCGTTAAAAATTTGGCAGTTTGAAAAAACAAATGTATGTTACGTAATCAAAGGCATGGCCTACTACGATTTGTGTAATAAAATCCAGATAAACAAATATCATGTTACATAGTGTTATCTACTTATTGGAGTAGATAAAGAATAGTATTACACTCGAGATTATGCGCATTATTCGGATGATTTAAGTCTCTCGTCTGGCGACTCAAACTGTGAATAATAGCCTACATTATCTCTCGTATAATAAGAATAATTATACCAAAGTAATATTACGAAATGCGTTTTTTATTAAATTACATACATTTTTTTAGGCGATGTGTAAGTGTGTTTTGTTTTATAAAATCCACAATTCGTAAAATGATCAAGTTGAGCCAACATTTCTATTCTTTTAAATATGTTTATAAAATTTGTATGATTAACCATTTTTTATATTAATATAAGTTTACTTTAGGGATACCTAAAATTTAGATTTATATTTTTACAATCACCAATACATAACAGTGTATTATGTATCAAATTTAATAAAAACTATTTTAGTCACGAATTTAATTTAGGCACGGGCGAGTGCTTAATTAAATGAGTGCCTAAAAAAGTTTTTAAACGAGTTGTATACTATAATTTTTTTACTTAATATACTTAATATTATCAAAAATATTATTTAAATTAAATATTTGTTTAAAGCGACATCTATACAAAAATAAAGAAACCATACCAATAAACATTTTTGACGTAATTTTCACTTTTAACATTGCCGGTTATTATTTTAATTAAAGTTAGCAATTATTGATACAATAAAATATTAAAATAACTTCAAAATATGATTATGTACAGAAAATATGTTTTCCTTTGATTTTTTTATTACTATATTTGCAAAATATCACAAAGTATTAAGGTACAAAAGGTGAATTCCCGTTAGAATTTCTAACTTGGGAATCTACCGGCGTTAAAATCTCAAATTTTTCTTTGTAAATCAAAATTTATTGAAAATAGACTAACAATCGATATAGAAGCAGTAAAAGAGAAGAGAATGTTTTATGGGCACTGGGCAAAATTTTTAACGCTTTATCAGTTAAATCTAGTTAACTGCACTACTTCGGCGAAATCAAAAGGACAGTAAAAACGTTCACATAATCTTTTCAAATATTGGTGTCAAGAAACTATTTAATACTTTTGTATTTTTATATTGAGATAATAAAATAATTTTCACATTTAGTATTATTTTACAAGAAAGGCACTTTATTTTAACGATTGTATGACATTTGACAACTGTCAACTAACTTAAAACTAACTTCAGCCCGTGACTAAAGCGCCATAAAGCCACAGCTTGTCAATGTGTTTTTAAAAGGTCACTTAGTGTCATGAAAACATGTATAATAATGGGAGTTTTAAAGGTTGGAGTAAAGTAAAAAATTGTTAAAATCTTTGTCATTCACTTTTCTACCCATAAATTTTACGGGCCATCATAATTTAACTATCAATAAAACTAATAACACAACTAGTCATAAAAAATAAAGTATCGACTTACATGTCCATGCCATTCCCTCTTTTTCAATGTATCTGCTATTACTTTCTTCCAGCTTTTTCTTGATCTAATTCTGAGTGATTTTTGCCTTCCTCACTTTTTGTTACTTAGTCGTTGTTAGCTTAGTTGCCTTTTTTGAATAAATTCTATAGTGGATTCAATTTCTAGTTCTTCTTTTGTTACTGTATGTCTAACTATCCATTCTTGCGACTCTTTAAATATTCCTCAGATACTTCATCTCTATCGTGCCTAGTTTGGATTTTGTGCTTGATTTAGTACTCATGTCCATCGAAGGAAAAACAAAGGGTCCAGGATTGGCCTAATTTTACACTACTTGGAAGCCCGACTGGGCTAGGGTTGGGTGAGTCTCGAAATGGTAACTTTGTTCCAAGCCTGGCATAGTAGCATTACGCCAAGATTGGTAATTAACTTCTGCGCCAGGACAATATAATAAAGCCTGGGCAAATCTTGGCTGGTGGTTGGTCTTGAAAGTCAAAAGATAGTTTTTATTGTTTTAACAATAAAAATGATCTTTTGTCCTTTAATACTTAATTTTGTACATACGGGGGTTTGGCTTGACAGTGCAGAATACTGTTTTAAAGAAATTTATTTTTGGTTTTTTTTAGAATTTCTTTTTTGTTAAATTTGTTTTTTATTGCTTTTTTACTCTTTTGTTTATTTCTGCTTCTTATCTTCCATTATTATCTAATTCTACCCCTAGGTATTGAAACTTTTCGACTTGCTCCATTTTTGCTCATTGATTTTTATGTTATCACTTTTGTCTTGTTTATGTTCGTCTTGTTTACGTAAAAAGTTTCGTTCCATATGTATATAGGTTTGTGTGTAGATCATTTCTGTTTTTTTCCATAGTAACTATGTCATCTGCGAACGCTCCCACTGTTATTTCAATCCTTTATAAATTTATATATCTTACAAATACCTTTTTTATTCTTAGGTTTCATTTATTAATTATATCATCCATAAAGATTATAAACAATAATGGATTTAATCCTTGTCTTGGCCCTTCTTGTATTTTAAATACTTTCGAAAATTTATTTTTGTTAATAACTCCGTTTTGATTATTGTTATGGATTATATTAGGAATTTGTATAATTTTTTTATTATTTACTCTTTTCATTAATACTTTAATTTTTTTCTTGGTACCCTGTCAAATGCTTTTTCCATACCTCTTTTATCATCCTATGGACCATATATAAAAATACCATACAGTATGGTTACAATTAATGGCATTTCCCAGTTTTTAGGTAGTTGTTCTTCAGAGAATATTAAATGTTTATAAGGTAGCAGGTTTTGCTGCTAAGAAGACATTTCCCAAATAAGCCTACGATTTTTGACGTTGAAAGAAAAATTAAAACTGTATTGTAAAATAATTTACTTACTACACTGTTCAAAATTTCATGACCATTTTAACACCAAATTAACACCATACATGGTCTATATCGATACAAACCAAAATGGTGTTAAATATGGTTCGTTGGTCCGGTGTAAATTCAAATACTAAAAAATTGAACAGTCAACTCGCTAGAGATAATGTTTTTAGTGCGTTACACCAACTTAAAATACTTCAAGTATTGACAGCTGTTTCCACCTATTTAAGGTCTCTTTAGTATCGAACAATTTGTAATGTCACACCAAAGCAAAGGACTACCTGAGCTTATATACTCTTCATGTAAGTCAACAGAGGCGAGATTTAAGAACATCACGTGATCCACACCGCGTTAGCTGCGATCGGTACACACTATGCAACCGGGAATGCACGGCAAATTGTTTTAAACGTTTTAAAAGAGTGCTTTAGGTTGAAGTAACTCTTATTTTACAAACAACATATTTAGTAAACTGAACCATACAGCGGGTTGGTTTCACTAAAGTTTTCTGGGTTAATTTAACCAATTTAAAAAAATAAAATAACTATCTGGTTTGGTACCGTCAAACTAATCTTTGTTTATATTAACCTTCCCACAGTTGATAAAAATAAAAAAAATACAAAAATAAATACTTATGAGTCAACTAAATTAATATAGTTAAATAAACTTTTCTTCTGTGTAGGTTCACTTCTCAAATATTTTTAGATAAACACCGTTTTGGTGTTTGCTGTATATAACATTTTTAACCATGGTGGTTTAATTAACATCACTTGGTGTTGGATTTTGACACCATTTTAAGATTACTCTTTACACCCCAGATATTTTAAACAGTGTAATAAATATTTTGCGAGATAATAATTTTTTAATCAAACGCTGCAGAAATAATTAATCGCACATTGTCAATAAACGTAGGAATATTTCTTGAAAAAAATAATTATAACTTGGCTTGATATTAATGAGTACTACTCATTGAGTAGATTATTTTCCAATACTTCTTTCTAATTTTTCTTTTAACGTCAAAAATTGTGGGCTCATTTGGAAAATTTTAACTCTGCGTTAATTAAACAAAAAAAATCTATGATTAATTTATTTGCTAACTTATTTCTTTTAAATCAATACCAAACTAATATGTCTTTGTTATTAAGGATATGACTTATTTCTATGCTTGCACTCGAGTGTAAAAAATAGGTTACATTTTAATCATTATAAAATAATGTGTTATTAATTAACTTTAATAAAGGATAACCATAGTTTTATGTTATTTTTTTTCAATTTAAAATCGCGTGATGAATACCATTATTATCCTGCGACTAAAATCTCGAAGGATTTATTCATACTTAACTTAAAGCAAAAAAAGTATTCTATAAAAAGAATGTTTTGTTTACTGTTATACTGCGTCGAACTTTATAATTTACTAACCCTTTTTAGCTCGACTTTTTTTTCCTTCAAAAGCCAACAAATAAAGCATTTGCATTCCGCATAATAATTACGCCATTGTCGTCGTATAAAGATTTTCGACGCCAACCAAACAATATTTACATAATAACAACTTCAATGTCTGCTGCATTGTTGGTTCGAATTGAACTTTTTTATTTTTTTATTATACATACTCCTACGCAATAGTTTTTATCAGACACATGTAGTCTGCAAATACCCGAAATATATTATTTTTTCTACTCTCACCTTTAAAACGACCATTATCGTACATGTTTCCATGACACTAAGTGACCTTTTAAATACACATTGACAAGTTGTGGCTTTACGGCGTTTTAGTCACTGGCTGAAGTTAGTTTTAAGATAGTTGACAGTTGTCAAATGTCATACAATCGTTAAAATAAAGTGCTTTTCTTGTAAAATAATACTAAATGTGAAAATTATTTTATTATCTCAATACAAAAATTCAAAAGTATTAAATAGTTTCTCAACGCCAATATTTGAAAAGTTTATATGAACATTGTACTGACCTTTTAATTTCGCCGGCATAAACTATAACTTAAATTCGGACACGGACTCCACTGTTAGTGCTCATAAAACATTTTCTTTACTTTCACTGTAAAAACTGTCCATTTTCAAGAAATACATTTCGATTTATAACCTTTATAATCTGTGTTTTTAAAATATAAAAATTTGACATTTGACGGTGACACACAGATTCCCCTATTGTTTTATAGATGGCGCTCTATACAAATATTTGATTATTAATTTAAGCACTCGTTCGCAAGCTCGCTCGTGCCTAAATTAAATTCGTGTATAAAATGGCGTTTATCAAACTTGATACATAATATACTATTTATTATCCACTTCTACATTAACGAGCTGTAACTTTATTGCGTTTAGTCACGAGCTGAAGTTATCATCAGTGGCTTCTGGGCATTTTAGTCACGGGCTAAAGTTAGCTTTATTATAAATTGCGAAAAAGTGAGGTTAAATTTGTCAAATGTCAAATATTTATAAATTGGCTTTAAATTATTATTTTTGTTCGTCGTAGATAAAGTATAGTATGCAACTTGTTCTATAAACTTCTCGTTTTTATTAAATACTAGCTCGCAAGCTTCGCTCGTGCCTAATAAAACTCGTAACTAAAATGGCGTTTATAAAACTTGATACATAATATACTATTAGCTACACCTACATTGACAAGGGGTAACTTTATGGCGTTTTAGTCATGGGCTGAAATTACAAACAGTTGCTTTTTAGTCACATTATGTATTTAAATTAAGAAAAAGTGAGGTTAAATTCAGGTGACAGTTTACAGATGTCAAATTTTTAACAAATAAAATTGAATTTAAATTCTGTTTTGTGTTCGTCGTAGATAAAGTATAAACATCTCTAGACCCTCGGTCGTAAGCTTCGCTTGTGCCTAATAAAACCTAACTAAAATGGCGATTATAAAACTATATATAATATAAGTTTATTACTTATTTTAAAACCTTAACCTTAGTTAACTAAGGGCCGGTTTTTCAATCGTTGGTTAAGTTTAACTTACGGTTAACTTTCTTAGATACTATTGTGTTAACAATAGTATCTAAGGAAATTAACCGTAAGATAAAGTTAAGCAACGATTGAAAAACCGGCCCTAAGGTTATAATTATATTAGTTATATTTAGGTTTAAATCCATGAACTCCTATTACTTACATTTTTTTAAATATTTATAAAATTACTAATAAATACTTAATTTAAATATGCAACTTACGCTAATAATCACTTATTACGTATTTTCCCTACAAACATGATTATATTTTTATTTATTATTTACTGTTTAACCTCTGCTTTGCAGTACACAAATATAATATAAAGTGTTGAATTTGGATGTTCGGTATAATATATTTTTGAAGAACAAGAAAATGTTAAAATATATCGGGTGTCACATAAGGAAACATTTTTTGTTGTTGTGGCACATTAATAAATCACCCTGTGAAAAAAAAACTAAAATATTCTTAATCAACTGATGTTAGATAGTTTTCAAAAATCATTAATTTTTGGAAACAAAAAAATTATGGGCCATAAAATAAATCGTCCAAATTTATGAAACACCCTATGGGCCAAACGACATGGGATAGTAAAATTCTGTTTGCACCAGTTTCATAAAATTTAAGCTCGGGAGATAGAGGTCAATATTCGTCTATCAAAAACATGAGTTTCCTAGAAAAGCCTAGACTTTCGATAAGGTTTGGCTATTTTAAGTTTTAAAAGTCCAATATTTTTTGTCCTAAACTTTTTTTCCTACTTTATACCACCCAGTTCATGCTATTTCAAGTATTTTTTCAGGAAGCAGAACTTTTTTTTGTAAAATTATTTAATAAAAAAGTTTCCCATATGTAGGGAACTAGAAAAAAATAGTCACCCAGTATAATATTAATAAAGAAAAATGTTATGTTAAAGCATATCAAATTAAGTAAATGTTTATTTTTATATACCGGGTGTATCTGAGAATAGGCGCACCCCTGTAACTTTTTTATTTATAAAGATGGACACATGAAATTTTGCATGGTTAATTAGGATACAAAATGCCACTTATAAGAGTACAAAATGAATTTTTTTAACTTCCGGTTTCGCCGGAAATGATACCAACTTTCGATTTTTAAATGGAATGCCCTATATATTTTTACATATTTGGAATCCTGATGAAATTCTGAGTCAGACAGCATCCTCAAATGGACCTTTTGACGTTTCGTCATCAGAAAATGTATGATCATAAAGATCAATCTAGAGTGCTTTGAACTATCTTATTTTCTTCTAATGGATTCGCACAATGCCTGAAAAATGCAACTTGCCTTAGAAAGTTGTTATTCAGCTATTCCCAGCACTCTAAACTTGTCAAAATTCGTTTTTCTCAAATAGTTCAAAGCACTCTAGATTGATCTTTATGATGATGCATTTTCTGATGACTAAACGTCGAAAGGTCAATTTGAGGATGCTGTTAGACTCAGAATTTACCCAGGATTCTAAATATGTAAAAATATATAGGGCGTTCCATTTAAAAATCGAAAGTTGATATCATTTCCGGCGAAACCGGAAGTACAAAAAATTAATGTACTCTTATAAGTGACATTTTATATCCTAATTAATCATGCTAAATTTCATGTGTCTATCTTTATAAATAAAAAAGTTACAGGGGTGCGCCTATTCTCAGATACACCCGGGTGCACCCTTTATATACATATTAAAAAAACCTTAAACCCAATTAACACTTTGTATTTCAAAGAGGAAGGAAATTTCGAACATATTTTATTTGACAAACAATCGGCACATTAGGTTAAAAAAATATTATTCAAAATGTTCATTAATCACCATTTTTTAACGTAGCACTTTCAATTCTTGATTTATTTCATGAAAAGTTCAAATGTCAAATCAAAACGGCATGTGAAAGTTTCTCAAATGTGTTTGGGATTCAGCCAACAAGTGGTCGCACCCACGCAAAAATTTTACGGAATTCCTATTATACTCGCTTGGATTAAGAGTTTTTTCCGTTTATTGACATTGTAAAATCTTCTTTGTTGTTATTGCTTTATTATATTCGGTTATTATGATTTTTAAAATAAATCTATTATTTATGGTTTTTAAAATTATTTGGCCCATACAAGTACTCAAATATTATACCTTTATTATTTTTTAAAGAAACTGATGTAAACAAAGTTTAAAACAAAGCAAACTTACTTTTTAATTTGTTAAACAATAAAAAAGACACAACCACATAACTTTGCACTTAACTCCATTTTACAGATATGCTATGTCTGGCCAGGGTACAAAGTGGGTTTTAAATTAAAATAATATTAATATATGAAAATTAAATGATATGTATTACAATATATGTATGTATATGTATAAATTATTATTCTGCAATTTTTTTATTATCAATTGACATTTTATTAAAAATTACCATAAATAAACTGCATTGGTGTTAGTATTATTTCGTTACTTTTTACATCAACAATCACACAGCATTCCATAATCCCAAACACCTTTTTAGTTATCTCCTCTTACTGGTATAGCCAAATTTTGGCACACTCTGTATATTAAAAGTAACTTTTTTAATCAAATATTAAAACAAAAATGTTTTATATTGTAAAAAAATGTTGTAAAGGTCAGGTCTTCATTTTAAAAAGCAGATTTTTCGCTTTAGGCTTTAGAGGCGGGAATTCACGCGCCTTTTTCAGCCAACCACATTGCGGCCATTTTTTATACTATGTAAAATTTAGCGAATTAAAGGAGTTTTTTAAAAAGGAGATATGAATATGGAAATTTGAAATGAAATAAATAAAAAAAATATTGGAAATGAATGGAAAGTTTTAATATGATAAGAAGTGTTAAGTTAAAAAGTAGCAAGTATTAGCTGAACTTCTAAAAATCTATATATTAATGCCTAGACAAGCTATTTTGTTAGTTTAATGGAAAATATATAAATGTATTAAATAATATTTGATTTGGAATTTTATTAAAAACATATTTTATTTTATGCAAATTTAGGAATGTCTTGTTTATTTCAAGCAAGTTGGGACATTTTTGGGGCTCTTTTTTTCTAATAGTCCCAATGTGGACAATATCGTTCAAAATCTAAAAAATCCAGTTTGGTTCAGAGATAATAAGTAATACAAAACCTTCTTTTCTGGTTCCACAGCAGCATTGCTGATAATTTATTTTGCTGTATAAATAGTTGGGACTCTAAGCATTGGGAATGCACAGTAAAAAAAATTTGTTAATTTTAACCAAATATTAACCAGATTTTATGTTTATCCAGGTCCACATTAAGTTTAGAACCAACTGTAATCTGCTGACTAATTGTAGTTAATTAATTATTAATTATTATAACAAACATTTTGTAGATTTAACAATCATTCAATCAATCATAATTTATGTAATTTTAAAAAGGATCTTATTTTTACAAACCTTTTTGCAGACCCACTCTCTAAAAATGAATTAGTCAAAAATAACTGATTTAATAGTTATTAGTGGCTGCTTTTTCACTTGTACCATGGTTAACCATGGACTACCATGGTATCCCAAAGTTTTTGAGATATATTCAATTGCATATTAAATGGAAAATTGACTATATCTCAAAAACTGTTCTACTTTTGACATTTTTGGATTCAGAGGACAATTTTACATAAGAATTGGGATACCACACTGTTTGAAATATCTGTGGTGTAAAGAGTAATATTAAAATGGTGTCAAAATCCAACACCAAGTGGTGTTAATTTAACCACCATGAATTATGGTTGAAAATGTTATATACAGCAAACACACTGTGGGAAGGTTATAATATAATATAAACAAAGATTAGTTTGACGGTGTATTAACCCAGAAATAAGAGTTACTTCAACCTAGATCACTCTGTTAAAACGATTAAAACAATTTGCCGTGCATTCCCGGTTGCATAGTGTGTACCGATGTTCTTAAATCTCGCCTCTGTTGACTTACATAAAGAGTATATAAGCTCAGGTAGTCCTTTGCGTTGGTGTGACACTACAAGTTGTTCGATACTTAAATAGGTGGAAACAGCTGTCAATACTTGAAGTTTTTTAAGTTGGTGGTAGGTACGCACTAAAAACATTATCTCTAGCGAGTTGAAGGTTCAATTTTCTGGAATAATACCACTGGTAATGCGTCAAGGAACTTCCTCTTTCCTTTTTTTTCCTTTTTTTCTGTGTAGTATGATTTAATTTGACCAAAAACACATAATATTTAACACTGAAAAGGAGTTCAATTTACACCAGGTAAAATTTATTTTAATACTGTGTGAAAGTTAAATTTACACTATTTTAGTATTTGAATTTACACCGGACCAACGAACCATATTTAACACCATTTTGGTTTGTATCGAAATAGACCATGAAATTTTGAACAGTGAAGTATTGGAAATTGGGTATTGGAAATTGGGATAACATATAATAGAATAAAGTAAGCAGAAACATACGTTGCATACGCTGAAGTCTTTGAACTTGTTGATGCATATTGTCAGTGGGAAAGCCTGAAATCACGTGTACTTTTTCAACGAAATAATTTGTTAAACATTACAAAAATAATCCATAATCTTTGAAATTAACAAAATGCTTACAAAATTGCATATTACCTTTACAAAACTTTCGGTAAAATATTTTTTTTGTTAAAATAATTACAAACAATTTTTTCAAAATAAAAATAACAAACTACAAAATCATGTTAACAAATCTGATTTTTATAACAGTGTAACATCTGAATCCATCTCGCTACTGTTTACAATCTTTTCCGCTATAAGTATAAGCCAAGTATAACCAGGTTACATTTTGGACATCCACATCTGAAAATTATGCAATTCATAGAATAAAAAATATATTGCGAAATTACTTTTTAGTCGGTCTATATATGAATGCAATTTTCCAGAATGAACAGCAACGGCATAGCCGCAAGCGTCATTTGTAGCTGGCGAGGTCACAGGTGACCGGGGAGAGGGTCATACGCGATGCAGATGTTCAATGAACTGTTGGGGTACGGCTCGGTGGCGGGAGTTATCGTCGGCGGCGGCGGCGGCGGCGGCACTGTGTGGAGAATGAGAGGGATCGATACAAAGTCACCGGTGGTGGGGGCAGGAACGACTCATTTTGCGTGGGCGGCCGTCTACGGAAAGACAACCGCCACTTGCCAAAGCCAACTATCTTCCGAAATTCATCAAGTGGTTGCTGGAATCACATGGCCCCCGACGATCGTATTGCGACTCAAGATTTCATCATTAATTAAATTCAAGTGCCAATTATGCGACATTATTATTTTTTATATGTTTTTCTTCACTTTATGTTATTTTGCAAAAATATAATTGCTTCATTAAAATGACTCAATACGCGTTTTATTTTTTATTCAGGAATTAATTTCATGTGTGACATTTTCAATTAGATAAAAAATATCACAGCGAATTAATAATATCTTAGAAGATATTTTAAAATTATATTTGATTCTATGCCAAATAGACCAGGGTCGATAATTTTTGAAACCAAAAAAATAACAGTAGGATGAAACCCATTGGAAAAGGAGGGGAAAATAATAAAAATTAATGGAAAAATAAATTACGGGCGATCTGAGTTCGGGAAGTGGGAGGGGGGGGGGTTTAAGGGTAAAAAATGGTTTATCTCGATTTCCGATTAGAATTTAATAAATAAACTTTTTAACTAAAAAAAAATGCAACAATCACATTTTTTTGATGAAATTGTACATAATGATTAAAATAAATTTTCGAATTCGAGTTTTTTTCGTTATTCATTATAATATTTTTTGCATTTTCTGAGAACATTTACCATAGTAATGTATATTTTTTTAAACCATCCGAAAGTACAGATTTCAACGAAAAAAAAGCACACCGACTTTTTGAAAAAAGCTGATATTTTGACGCGAGAATTTTCGATTAAAAATTAGGGTGCTTTTTTGATATTAAGTCAAAATAAGGCGAAATAATAAATATTTCAAATCAAATAAATTACAGTGTATTTGGGACATAAAAAGGTAAGTTTTCACCAAATTGGAAAAAAAAATTTTTTTAAAAAAGATAAAAATAAAAAACCAAAAACTTGGTATTTTGAATTTTTCACATAAATTTTGAGGTTATGTGAAAAAATTGTACATACAAAAGTTGTAGATCTTTTTATTACCTACAACTTTGACATTTAAATTTTTCCATAGGACTTGTAGTTTTGCCGGAAATCGAGATAAACCATTTTTTACCCTTAAACCCCCCCCTCCCACTTCCCGAACTCAGATCGCCCGTAATTTATTTTTCCTTTAATTTTTTTCCAATGGGTTTCATCCTACTGTTATTTTTTTTCTCTTTTTACCATTTTTAAAGGCTTCTGCACTGGTCTAAAACTGATATTTTTATTTCAGTAAATTTAAAATATCTGTTTGTTGTATTTGTATTTTTTGTTAAACACACATTTTTAATTCGCTTAATTAAAAATTAGATTGTACTTGTTCAGCACACGCTGGGTCAGTGCGACATCGGACGTCGTAGATCTCAGTGATTGTGCCGCCATCTAGCGACAAAATTAGTTTGGAATAGCAGGGGTGTACAAACTTTCAATTTAAATTACAAATATCACACAGAGAAAAATGATTTTTTCAATCAAACAACACCATTTGTTTAAACCATATTTCATAAACTCAAAAAACAAATGCTACAATAAAAGAAATGTTTTTTAGTTATTAATAAATTAGTTTGTTTGAAATTTTTTTACAATTTGTTTGACTCAAATGAAAGAAATTTCTTTAAAATTAGGTTATATTTTTTTAAATTAAAGAAATATAATGTCCAATAAGTAAAGGTAACAAAGCTACAAAATATTTCTTGTATTCTAATAAATAAAATATTCGGTAAACATAAAGTAATTGGATTTTGTTAATTCAAAAATTGTCCAATGAGAGATCTACTAAGACAAGTGTCACTTGTTGTCACTTGCCAAGTGAGTTCCGGAAATGAAACTTTTATTTATAAAATGTTATCAATGGGTTTAAATATGTATTTTGTTTGTCATAATAAACATTTTGTATTGTAAATTGCCTTTTTAAATGGGAATTTGCACCTTTATCCTTTTTGTGGTAAGTATACTTAGATATACCTACTTATAAAATATAGTTTCTGGAACACACATATATATTTTAAAGAAATATTTAATTAGATTATATTTGCTTCATATTTACTATTTAAATAATTAATTCATTAAAACAGCCAATACCAAATAAATTTTTATATCAACGAAATATTTGTTTGATTTGCCAATCAAATTATTTTGCAAATCAACAAAAGATTTGTTTGATTTGCCAACTAAATTTTTTTTTAAATCAATGAAATATTTCTTTGATTTATCGGTTATAAGGCATTACGTATCAAACAAATATGTAAGGTTTTTAAAAAAATGTTTAATTCAGATGCGAAACATATCATTCATTACGATTAAAAAACATTTGTTTCCCCGTATGCAAACAACAAATTTATTTAGACCAAACAAAATTTCTTTGAAATCAACCAATCTTTTTTCTCTGTGCACATTCAATTAAAAATATTTGCTTATTTTAGAAAATAAACTAAAACTATCTCCTATGATATTTTTAATGCATTTAAAAATTTTTCCTATGATATTTTTAATTTAGCGAATTAAAAATATGTGTTTAACTAAAAAATACAAATATAAGAAACACTAAATTAAAAATATCAGTTCGGCATAAAAATTAAATTAAATTTTTAAATATCTACTATGATATTTTTAATTCGCAAAATAAAAATTCCTATTTGATATTTTTTATCTAATTGAAAATATCACTTTAGTGTTAATACCTATAGGTCTTATAAGAATAATTCCTGAAAAAAAAACGGAGCCCCATGCAATACTTAATATTATTTAATTTGATTTTTTTATTTTTTAAATTGATCTTTGTCGTTCGTTTTCAGTTTAATTGTACTGAGAAAAACACTCCTCATTATAGATTTCGACTTTTAACTTGATATACGAAAAAAAATTAAAAAATTTCAATCTCTTTTTAAATCTTACCTACAAGGTACAGATTAATTATGATTATTAATGCTAACAACTCTGCAATGATAACTTTTGGCTTGCCGTAAAATTGCCAATTACTGTCTTAATAGTAATAAAAGGCAGTTTAATTTCCGCTGAAAATAGTTACTATAATAAAACAATTTTACAATCTTCAGATATTGCCTTATTCTATTTTTAACCACCTACGTGCTCCATCTTTGATAAGAAGGAACAAAGTAAATATAATCCTAAACCTATGCTTCACCATTCTAAAAATAACTATGTGTTTATTTGGTTGGTTAATTTTTTGTATACCTACCTTAGAATATGTCAGAATAAAATTAAGTTAAAATTTCAACTCTTAATTTCATTTTAAATTGAATCTAAGAAACTTTTAGGTTGGAGCAAAAAATAATTTTGGTATAAAGTGTTCTAAACTTAACCTACTTGATTTCAATAATTTATCATTTTACTATTTTAGTCAAGAATTTAATTTAGGCACGAGTAGTATAAAGAGAAGTATAAAGAGTAGTATAAAGAGCGGGCGATGGCATGTGTTACCTTTCAGTATTTTCAGTGCCGAAGAAGTGTTTTTCAGGATGTCTTCGGCTGCAGAGGTCCTTTTCAGGATGTCTTCGGCTGCTGAAGAATACTATGACCAGAAGGTCCTTTTTCCTGAAAGATAAGGACATTAAAGGTCCTGGTTTATCTCTTAGATGTCTAGGCTAGTACTACTGTCTAACTAGATTTAGGTTGGTAGTAACTTGATTTTAGTTGACAACATTTTCAACTCAAGGTCACGTGAAAAAATAAAAACTTGCCTGGGGTTCTAACCGCAGACCTGTCGATTGATATACGAATATACCGTTTTAACGACTTGTTATAATGCGATTACAAATGCTAGGTTTTTCTTCTTCTTCTTCTTCTTCTTCTTTGTTTGGTTTGGCCTTTCCCATCCAGGATTTAGCCAGCTGAATTTTATTATTATTATACTGGAGCAAGCGAGTCTAGGATAACCTATAGCTTCTCCTTTTCTTCTTGGTTTTATAGTTTTTTTAATTATTATTATTTTTGTCACTTTTAGATTCTTTTTTCACTTATTCTCTTTTTATTCACTTATGTCCATCACTATCATTTTTGTCTTTTTTAGAGTTTATTCAATATAGCTTATATCAGCAGCGGAAGTCACTTTTATTATACTTTTACACATACACATACAAAATCACGATATTAGCAGCGGAAGTTACGAGGCAAAAAAAAAGCGCAAAAAAAACCGACTATGCACCACATGGCTGTTTGCAGAAATATATTCAATCCTTCAATATTACGACCATCCTGTGTGAAAATCCCTTGCATCTTTACCAATCTATTGTAGATTTTGTGGATTCAGCAATTATCAGCTTATTTATTAGATGAGTTTCATATTATCCACTCAAGGATAGCCGATCCATCTACAGCAGATAACACAAAACTGTGCTAGGTTTTTATTTTCTCACATGACCTTGAGTGGACAATGTTGCCAACTAAAATTTAGTTACTACCAACTCAAATCTACTTAGAAAAAAACCTCTTTAGCACTAAAAATCCTAAAAGGTAACACATGCCATCGACTTTGTCGCTGAAACCCGCTTTTTACTACTACTCGTGAGCTAGTGCTTAATTAAATGACTGTCTTTGTTATAAACGAGTTGCGTACTAAACTTTGTTTACAACAAGTATGTAGGCATTTATTATTCTATAAAAATTATTTAAATAATATATGTATATTTGTATAAAGCGATATCTATACAAAAATAGAGTTACCCGCCTAACCATTTCTAACTGGGGAATCTGTATTACCGGCGCGCCAGTTAAAATGTCAAATTTGTATGTGTAAATCAAAATTTATCCCTTGAAGAAGCAGTTTTTCATAGTACAAGTGAAGAGAATGTTTTATGGGCACTTCACGGTAGAGTCTCCACCCTAAATGTTTAATGCTTTCAGTTAAATCTAGTTTACAAAATGCAAAATCAAAAAGTCAGTACAAACTTGCATATAAACTTATTAAATAGCTATTGGCGTTGAGAAACTATTTTTTACTTACTGTCAACTAACTTAAAACTTACTTCAGCCTGTGACTTAAACGCCATAAAGCCACAACTTGTCAATGTGTATTTAAAACTTATGTATTTTTTTCCTTGGTATAACTTTTTAAAAACTAATAAAAAAGGTTTTGAAATATATTTCTTCACTTTTTCTGACCTTCCCAAACTTTTTGTATTACTCAACTGAAAGCAATAAAGCGTTACCAAACTCCATCGATATATTTAATTTAAACTTCTTGTAAGATTAAATTGTCCCTTGTCACTATTTCAAACGTCTTTTTCATTGATATAAAAATAGATTAAACTTCCAGGACAGTTACATGCGTGCCGGGACTCTTAAAGGAAGGAACTTTATTAAGTACGTCGAAAACCAAAATTACTAAAAATTAATGACAAAAATATTAAATATAAAGTAATACATAAAATTTTATATACAGTAAGCGCGATTGTAAAATGGTAACTTTTTTTAAATGCGAAGTGAGGTCCTGTGACATGATGTGTCACATAACCCCACTTTCCTGTGAAAAAAATGTGACCTTGTCATAGACGGCATTTTATAAATTAAAAAAAAACTAAATTAATAAAGACCTTTATCTCCACGCGGTCTATAATTTAAACTTTATTGTTGTCAACATTCGATAAAGAAATAGGCCGATAAAAATTTTTATGAGGCAAGTAATTAGTTCGATTTTTTCTCGCTAGGGGTATTGTTTTGACAAATTAATCCTTTTCTAAGAAATTAACGTACTAAACTGGTTTAATTTATTTATAATAAGCACTAATTTGCTGTTTTACTGTTAATGTGTAATATTTTTTCATTAAATTATTGTAAACTTAAATATGCGCTACGCGTCGGCCTTCAAACCTTGAGCTTAGCGCAAAAAGCCTTAATTCTTAACCTAATGACATAAATAACTATTTTAACATACAATTTGTTGACAAAATGTTCTTTTTTCAGGGGCTGATGGAGGCATGGTGCTTGGCGCCATCGCCGGCATAGGAGTTCTTATGTTGGTAGTGGTCCTTTATGTAAGAAACAAAGGATGGTGGTGGGGGACAGTGACGGGCATGAGTTGCTGCGACGAAGCGTGCCCCCCAATTTCATCAAGACCTGTACCATCACCGCCAGTGCCTAATTCTATCACACCAATTACTTTAAAAAGTAAATTAGGTAAGAAATATTTATTAATTAGGCCAATTTGCGTCTATAAAACAAACTAATTTAATAATTTTGTCTATTCTCAAATTCAATTCCAACATTTTGAAATGTTTTTCGTGAAATTGTTTTGTTGTATTTGCATATTTATCAAAAATTAAACTATTAGAAAGTATTTTTTTAATACTGTTAAATAGCAATTTTAAAGAGCTTTCCAATGAGGTATCACGAGAGGGCGTTGTCATTTAAAAAAAAATTGAGATGGGCGCTGATAGCAAAATTTGATTTTAAGAATCTTCTAAGAAGATATAACCCGTAATAATGGAATATTCTTAGAACCTTCCCTTATTGCTGAGAATGGACTTTTAAAACATTCAATAGATACCCTTTTAATGATGCAATTAGATTCTTAAAAGCTTCTTAAAACCTTTCTTAAAAGCATCCTAAAAATTTTTTAAGAATACGTTTTTGGAATGTTCTTAGAAGGTTTCTTATGAGAATATTTCCAAATATGTCAGATACCCACGTTCTAATATGTTGTATTCTACATTCGTAAAATTCTTCAGGAGACAAATACGCCTCACTGTCATAATATGACAGTGAAATGTATTTGTCGTCCCATTAAATTTTGCGACATATTAATATATATTTATTTAAAAATATTAAATATACAATTTGACCTCTAAACCATAAGTTTTATGACATTATTTCATAAAAAGTAAAATTGGAAAATTTTGTGGGATAAGTCAGATTAGATTGAAGTTGAAGATAGTTAGGATTATTATAAATAAAAATGTTAATTCAGAAATAAAAAATCGGTATACAAATTAATAAATATTTATTTTTAACATAAAATAAAATACCTATAATAAAAGTATTTTTGTTATCGAATATGGTTTTAATGTGACAAATAACTATAAAAAATATTGTGGATTGTGTTTTTAACTTAGTATTTAATACTAATTACTAATTAGGTACTTAAGTATAGGTTTATACTTTTATACTGCCCTATTATGGAGAAAGGCAGTAACCAGAGATAATATTATCTTTGGCAGTAACTGCTAAACAAGAAATTTGGGGAAAATTTGCATAAACTACATTTTTATAAAAAGCAGTAGGTATTTAATTTATTTTTTTAACTTATGAGATATTTGACTGCATTTCTTTGTTGAATTCGGTTACAAAATGTCCATAGTTTCACCATAGCACAAGAAAACGCATTTTGCATTTTTTTGCAGTTACTGCCTTTCTCCATAGTAGGGCAGTATACGTAGTTTATGGTATATTTTACTATTATATAGGTAACTGAACTAAATATGCTTAACAGGAATATTCCTAAATGAACTTTACCACTAAAACTTTGCACCTTCTAAGAACCTGCCTATAGGCCAGTATGAATATTCTTAGGATCATGCTATATGTCTTTTAAGCATGTTCTTTAGAAGAAATATAGCATGATCCTAAGAATATTCTCACTGGAAGGTTTAAAAAACATTCTTAGAATAAAGTGTGCTATCAGGGGGGTGGCTACAGCCCCAGGGGTTGCTTAATGAAGGTCATTATAATAATTTTGGTCATACTGATTTTAGGTCAAGACCTAAAGAGAATTGCTCGTTTTTAAATAGACACCCAGTATGTACCTATGTATATAAAATGTTTATTGCGTTTTGTTTACATCATTAAGAATAAATATGTTTAGGAAAAGGAAATTTATGAAAATCTATTTTTAGATTTTCTCCTTCAAAGTTGATATTTGAACTTTTTAGTTCAATTAAGGTTCTATTTAAGGTTTTAATGTTGTTACTATATAAAGCACAAAGCGTATTATGATTTAATATTAAAAGTACCTTATATTCATGAAACAACAACGACTTTTTACTACGTAAACAAATTCGTTTCATCATTTTTATTCTGTTAGGCAAGGCCTTTCAGATTTTTATTAATTTATGTTTTTATGTCACAAAATATGAATCAAAATCGTCATTTTAAAAATAATTTTAATTATTTGTATTTACATTGTTAACACACGGTGTGCCTGAACGAAGTTTAAGTCACATAAAAATGCCGCCAAAAACTGATTGCAGTTTCTTGTTCGGGACCCTTTGGTGACTTAAAAATGATATTTACCAAAATTCTAGCTGCTCCTCTTTTAGAAATTTTTTGAAAATTCATGATTTTTTTTTAAATTCTTGTTTATCCCAAAGTCTACCTTTGACAGATAACACATTTGTGCACCGATTTTTATAATATTGCAGTATATTGTTAAGGAGATTTGGAGAATACTTTTTTATACTGTTCTGAATGTTATTTTATTTAATTTAATTCAAAATCAATTTTTCTTATAAAGTCTTACTAAGAATCCCATTTTGTAGCCTGATAAACATAAAAATATCTAAAAAAACATGGGGGTATATATATTTTTTGCGTGATATGCCAAAATTATGAAGTTACGCTTTTGCTTTATTAAAAGAAGCGATTTTTGGCTAACCTTATATATATTAAATGATGTGAACAGTCTGTTAATTAATAATTTTCAAAAAATTTCGAAATGAGAAGCAGCTAGGATTTTGGTAAATATCATTTTAAAGTTACCAAAGGGTCCCGAACAAGAAACTGCAATTAATAAAAATCGGTGTACAAATGTGTACTCTGCACGGAAAAAAATAATCGGTAGAGGCTACCGATTGGCAATCGGTAGCAGCTACCGATTGCCAATCGGTAGACTCTACCGAAAAAATCGGTAGACTCTACCGAAAAAATCGGTAGTCTCTACCGAAAAAAAATCGGTTCCCTCAACCGATTTTTATCGGTAGTAGCTGCCGATTAATTTTCGGTAGAGACTACCGATTTTTTCGGTAGAGTCTACCGATTTTTTCGGTAGCCGTAACCGAGAAAATCCGCAACGATGCGCTGTTAGAAAATTAAAAAAAAATATTAATACTTAAAAATATTAACATTTAAAAATAATATTAAACATTATTCAAGTTAATAAAAATTACTCTTTTCAATCAAACATTTTGAGATGGTATTCATTGTAATTATTAAAAAATGCTATTCAAAGAAATGGGTTTTTTTTATCATCTATTTAAAAGAAAGTTTATTTATCCAATTATAAATACATACAGTTTTGTCAATTATTTTATATGTAAATATAATTTTAATTTACATATATTTCTAGGTATGTACATATTGGTGATTTTAGTACTGAAAAAGAAAAGAAAACTTTCTCGAAATTCAAAATTCCCCGCGCTTGCACTTCTGTTGGTACCACTTGTATTTTGATCAACACTATCATGCTTATTGCGTTGAAATTGATTATAAATCAAGTATGACAAAGAATAAGAGCAAATTACCAAATTTAGAACCTTGTTTATTAATACAAAAAAATCTCTACTTTGTAGCCACCAGACATTTAATTTAATATTTATTTAGAATTGTAAAAAATTTAATAAAAATTACTCCTAATTTTTAATATTTTTGTATTTCAAATTTATTTATACCTAAAAAAAAAATACTATTTTCTATTTAATAAAAAGCGAGTATTTAACTTCTCGCTAAAAAAATACAAAAATTTTCACAAATTGGTAATCGATTTTTTCGGTAGCCTGCACCGAAAAAATCGGTAAACTCTACCGAAAATAATCGGTAGCTGCTACCGATAAAAATCGGATGAGGGAACCGATTTTTTTTCGGTAGAGACTACCGATTTTATCGGTAGAGTCTACCGATTTTTTCGGTAGAGTCTACCGATTGGCAATCGGTAGCTGCTACCGATTGCCAATCGGTAGCCTCTACCGATTATTTTTTTCCGTGTGGCAAAGGTAGATTTTGCGATAATTAAATAATTTAAAAAAATGATTTTTTTTAACAAATTTAAGGAAAAAAGCAGTTAGAATTTTGGTAAATATCGTTTCTAAATCTCCAAAGAGTGCCGATCAAAAAACTTTAACCAGTATTTCGTTCAAAATTGAAAACTACTAAAACCCTAAATTAAACAACATTTTAATTATTCTCTAAGCGTAATTTTATTTAATTTTATTAAAAATCTATTTTTTTATAAAATGTTCATAAGAGTGCCATTTTGTAACCTGATAAACGTAGAAATAAAAAAAAAATGGGGATAAACCTTTTTTGCGTGTTATGCCAAAATCATGAATTTACGCTTTTGCTTTATTAAAAATAGGCGATTTATGGCTCACCCTGTATATATCAAATGATGTAAACAGTATTAAAAAGTATTCTTTAAGTCTCCTCAATAATATACTCTAATTTTATTAAAATCGGTGTACAAATGTGCAATCTGTCAAAAGTAGACTTTAAAATAAACAAAAATAAAAAAAAAATTATGAATTTTCAAAAAATTTCGAAAAGAGGAGCAGCTAGGAATTTGTTAAATATCATTTTTAAGTCACCAAAGGGTCTCGAACAAGAAACTGCAATCAGTTTTTGGCGGCATTTTTATGTGACTTGAACTTCGTTCAGGCACACCGTGAACAAGTCTAATCTATAATATTATTACATAGTTTGCCTAAAGCTACAATATTAGGTTTTATTATTCATATTTTTTACAGTCCTTTATTGTATCTATAAAAAAACATGGAACTAATTTTAAATCTAGAAAAAATACTAAAATATTAAAATTTTAATCTCAATGCATTCGCCAATATTTTATATAGAAAAAGATGGCGAATGCCAATAAAATGTATTTTTAGCAGCCATTTTATAAAAAACTTATTTTGTATTTGGAAGAAAAAATCATCAAACAATTTAAATAATTTTAAAATGAGAAATTTTTTTAAATTAAAAAAATACCTACATAGTTTCAATTATTTTTATGAAAAAAAAAATATTATAAAGTTGGTCAGTACAAACGTGCATTTAAACTTTTTAAAGATTGGCGTCAAGAAACCATTTAATAGTTTTGTATTTTTGTATTGAGATAATGAGACAATTTTCATATTTTATTTTGACGATTGTATGACTTTTGATAATATTGATTAATATTACATCTGTTAGACAGTTACAACCTCACTTTTTCCAATATAAAACCCGATAGGTGAATATTGAAATCACTAATGCCCAACAACGTAAATATTCCTGTTGTTATAATTGTTACCAATATATTCGGAAAAATCTCATATGAATAAAAAAATATATTATTTATTAACATTCTTTTCAAATAGTTTTTGAGCAAGAAATTTTTTCTGTTGCCATTACTACGCAATAATTATAATTAATCAAAGTTTAAGGGCAATCTGTCAATCAGTGTGTAAAGAGCAGCTGTTTATGTTGAGTGTACTGCGATTTTTATAATAAACAAATTTTTTAATCAAAGATTTTGCATACAACATTCTCTAAATGCTGATATATTGCAAAAGGTTTTCGGTTATCGTGTGAATAGAGAACACAAGATACAAATCAATCTAAGAGGCCTGGGAAGTGTGAAGATTTGTCAATCGGTAAAAAAACTGACAGTGTGAAATAAATCGTAATGAAAAAATGTCATTCAAAGTCAAGTTACCTTATTTCTAAGGAGCTTAATTTTCTCGATTATTTTGCTTAGAATTCAACAGATATTTTTTTAAATCTTAATACTTTCTGATATTCCTGATTTTCTGATATGCATCCGGCAGACCTTTCTAAAAAGGAAATATTCACTTATGGAAATGTATTTTTACTAAATTAAATTTAAAAAAACTTGCACAGTACTCTTGAGCAGGGATAAGCCTTTTAAGTGGACCAAACTTAACAGGCATTTTTTCCTGTAATTAATAAAAAATTATATAAAAATAATAAAAACTTAAAAATTAAAAAAATTCTAAATCATAGCAAAATAGTATATTAAAGTACAAGTTGCAGAAGGCCACATATTCTCGCACGAATTCGAAATTTGGCCTCGAGCGACGAAGGAGCGAGTGGACGAACGAATGAGTACGAGAATAGCCTTCTGCAACGTGTGATTTATACTATTTTCTCGATTTTAACTTTTATTTAGGTTTTTTTAATTGTTTTGTGGTCGTTGTTAGTTGGGGGATTTTTCTCGCAAAATGTCAGTTGGCAACACAAAATGACAATATTTGTTATCCTGCACAAGTACAACCTGAACTGCACTTTTTCACATAAAACTTAAAATTTTGCATTAAAATGCATTGTTGGAGCAAACTTAATATTACAAAACAATAATAAAGGCTTCATTTTCAATAAAAGTAATGAATTTGAGGTTATTAAACAGTTTGACATTTTGGGGGTACCAATACTTAAAAACTAAATGTTACCAAAAATCGTTTAAGAATGAGCTTCATTCTTCAACGATTTTGCGTGCGAGAATATGACATTCTTACATAAAAATCGAGAAACATTATTTTATTTATTACGTTTGTGGAAGCTACACTTGATTATCGATCAAAAAAGCAATTTATTCTAACAAGACATTTAATTAAGTAATTCCTAATAAGGCATCCAATTTACTTTTTTCTTCATTTCTCTAACAAAAAAAACGACCTTTTCAATAAATATCAAGTAAACCATTACCTAATGAAATTTTCGGGTTACTAAGGCCAAGTTCAACCCTCACAATATTAGAAACTAATAATCGAATTACCTGTGGTGGACCAAGGTCGCTATCGATTTTATTTTAAATATGCATGTAACTTTGATATTATGATTATTTCCCGTTTTATAAAGTGAGCGTAGGGAACAGGAGATAATATCGTGGATGGCCTTTGTCAGTGCCGGATTAAGAAAAAGGGGTCAAATATTATATAATATATGACTTAAGTTTCATTGGTTTTTTGTTTACTAAAAATAATAATAAAAAGTGAATATAAAATATAAAATATTATATTAAAAATTATTATTACAAAATCATTAATAATTTTAAAAATATTATAAAAATTAAAGATATTATAAAATATAAATCACAAAACTTTCATAATTTCTATAAACTAAAAATCTAATTAGACTATGATTTAAAATAATTTCGTAATAAAATGCTCTGCCCAATTATCTCAAAATGTAAGTTTTTCGTTAATATTTTGATTATTTATTAAATTATTTTGCATTAAATCTATTTTGGATGTTCAGTATATTTTTGACGTTTTTTTTCAAAAATATACAGGTAGTCATCGGTAGATACTATCGCTAACAAAAAAAACTCATACAGCTTAAAAATCTAGTGTTCCTGATTTTCTATCATTTCGTTGGAGTAATTATGGCTTTTAACATGATACGTCACATTTGAAAGGTCTAAAATTAAATACAAAGTTAGGTTGAAGTTTGAAAAAAAAATAATATTTCGTCATCCCTCTGTTTTGTCAATTACTGCCCGCAAACGGCAAAGCATGGAAGTCGCCGTCTTACTTTATCTCGTTCCAAATGGCTTCAATGGCTTGCCAGAGTTTGTCTGCATTGTTTGGTTGAAAATGTTGTTAAAAAAGTCATAATGGATGTGACAAAGCTCGATGTCAGCTTGACATTGACGGAAAAGTTTTATTCACACAGCCACAATATAGCTGTATGAGTTTTTTTTGTTAGCGATAGTAAATGTCAAATTTATTAAATACCAAAACTAAAGTTATAATGTTTTTTTTGATAAAAAGTATCATTTTTTAATTACTAATTAAATTGAAAAGACAACAAAGTAAATGGGTTTCGGAATAAACATTACTCTTCGACTATTATTTGGTATTTTTTATTCAAATCATGTCTAAAGTACTTACTCAAAAATTTAATCTCCAATCTTATTAATTAAGTCTTATTAAAATTTAATATGGAAATGAAGTACAAAGGCGCATTTACCTACTTTATCGTTCTAGCACATTAAAGTGCATCTATTAATTTTTGACATTTAAAATTTTAACTTTAAATTGTATTTTTACTTTAAAGTGATTTTAAAAACCAAAAATGAAAAAAGAGCAGGAAATGGAAGTGGTAATGGAAGTGGCAGAGAAAGAGAAAGGAGACGAACCTTTATGTCGCCGTTGTAAATTTGTTTTGTATTTGTTGCGGTACCTTTACGCCCAAGAAAAACTAACGCAATATTTCATTACATATTTTATGAGATATACATGCTACTTTAATTTTTCAAGAATATTAAATGGACCTTATATATACCACGTTTAATGAGCATAATGCATTCAAAAATGCTTCAAAAGTTGACGAGTTTGTCGCATATGGCAGTGTTCAAGCTATTATTGAAAATGTTCTTGGTTCATATCAGGCCTAAAATTGGAGCCAATTCATTGAAAAAATGTTCTCCATTTTATAAAGAATTAGCGTTAATATGTTTTATTTAAATTACATTTTCTTTTTTTTATCCTGATAAATTTGCCGAACTGATGAATATGGATAACGATTTTACCAAGTAAATATCTATGGGTATAGCGGAAAGAAGTTGGATTCATTGCTAGGAGACATTTGCTGAAATTTGCAGCAAAAGATGTACGACGATGATGAGGATTAAGCACAATAATACTATAATCCAATTCGATATTTGATACGATTTAATAAATTTAAGGTAGAAAAAAGCAAAATTATGGAATGCATTAAATTTTGAGGGCTTAATTTGGATAAAGAATACTGAAATTTGTTTACTTTGTTGCCCTTTCAATTTAATAATTAAAATAAACGACAAAAAATGTCAAATAATGGTTGTTTTTTTTTACATAAAATACATTAAAATTTTAGTTTTAGTATTTAAAATGTCATATTGTTAAGATAAATATGATCTATTTGTTGTATACCAATTACTTCAGTACATTCAAGATAAATTTAAGCCAAAATAATTTAATAAATAATTAAAATACTAACAAAAAACATTTTGAGGTGATTGAGCAGAGCATTTTATTACGAAATTATTTTAAATCCTAGACGTCCTAGAGAAAAACTAATGACATTTTTTAAATGAGCGGCCCAAAATTAGTTAAACTGAGCTGGAGTACTTAATGTTAGGAGAAAAAGTTTGTCATATAAACTAGGGTGGGTCAAAAAAACCAACTATTTTTTTTTACTTTGTACTCTGAAAAATCGGTTACTAGACACCTCTAGAGAATTCTCACCAAACATGAGCTCTTAATTTTGGTCCTCCGCTTTACAATTTTCCATTTTTTCCTCAGTATTAGAAACAAAAATTTATATCTTTTCGACAACTGTTCGTTAAAAAATAACACTCCACATATTGTAGGAAATCAAACGCTCTACAAAAAAGGTATCTTACAATTTTTTCGTAACCCTCACCGTTAAAAAGATATCGAAGGTTAAAGTTTAATTATTTTAAGAGAAATTTCTGTTTTGCTTATGAATTTTATAACTCTCTTACAAAAAATTTTTATGAATCGCGCAACAATGGTCTCTTATGATTTGTCGATTTAATTAAGCGTTTAAAAGATATTCATCGTCAAACTTCAACGCATACTAATTTTAACAGTTTTTGATGAATAATTCGAAAAATTTCAATTTAATTTTTGAGTTTTAAGAAAATTTATACAAATTTGAGTTTCTATGAAAAGATAAACTATTTTTCTCGTTTTTTTTAGTCCTACATATGTTTGGTTATATTGAAATGAAAAATAGTGCATTATTTCTAACTGAATGATTTATTAAATTTTGAAAAAAATAACGTTTTTGTCATAAATTTAATATGAAAAGAATTGATCTTGAAGAAAAAAAAAATTTCTATTTGTTATTAAAAAGTTTCTTTATTCAATTTTATCAACTGAAATAAAAATTTTAACATTTATAATATAATCGTACACTTTGACTGTAAAAAGTTTTCTTTATTACAATTTGGGTATTGTTTGCGATGTTCTTTTATAACTTGCAATAAATATTAAAATTGCTCTTCATTTTTTGTTAAGCATTGGTTATAATCATCGACTAATGCAACAGCTCGCTCTGCCGAATCATTAACAACTTTCAATTGCTTATGATTTTAAGTTATTATAAAGATAAATTTCATGAAAATATTATTAAAATAAAAAAGTCTCAAATAAATTTTCGAAAGGGAAACTTCTATAAGAGTTACTTTTACGATAGAAACTCGAATTTGTATAAATTTTCGTAAAACTCAAAAATTAAATTGAAATTTTTCGAATTATTTATCAAAAACTGTTAAAATTAGTATGCATTGAAGTTTGACGATGAATATCTTTTAAACGCTTAATTTAATCGACAAATCATAAGAGACCATTTTTGTAGAGCAGTTAATTTCCTACAAAACTATGAGTTGCGCGATTCATAAAAATTTTTTGTAAGTGAGTTATTTTTTAACGAACAGTTGTCGAAGAGATATAAATTTTTGTTTCCAATACTGAGGAAAAAATGGAAAATTGTAAAGCGGAGGACCTTGTTATCAAAATTAAGAGCTCATGTTTGGTGAGAATTCTCTAGAGTTGTCTAGTAACCGATTTTTCAGAGTACAAAGTAAAAAAAATAGTCGGTTTTTTTGACCCACCCTAATATAAACCTTAATCCATCTCTGATCCTTGAAACTCAATCCTAAAAATTGATTATTTTGTTGCAGTCAAAACCTACTCGATAGACGGGGGCGACTCCAGTTCGGAATCCGAGATGGGCAGCTCGCGGATCAGACAGCACAGCACCGGCTTATCTTTGGGCACGACAGGGCCGTACTACCCGCCCAGGCCCGTGCACGACCTGATGTCCCTCGTGGAAAAAGGCAGGGTCGGAATGAGCAGCAACTCGTCTTGTTGCAGCTCCACCACCAGCTCCGTGGGAGAAAAGCACGGAGTACCAGCTGCCAAAGTTACAGCACAGATAAATGACGTGTTGACAAGGTAGTTTAATATTTTTCAAAAAGTATGAAATCACAGGATTGCTTTCAGATATAACGTTCTAAAAAATAAATATTTCACATTTTCATATCCATTGTTACTATTATTCAGGCAAACTAAAGTTAATTCTAATGTTAGTAAAGTTTCGCTCAAAGAGCCTCTTATTTTTAAGTTTTAATGTCGTAGCTATAGCAGTACAATGTGACAAAAGAGACATGTGACGAAGGAGACATTTTTCATATATTATATCACGAGAACTATGAATTTAATCGGTTAAACTAGGCTCAGTAGTTTTTTGTTTGGTTTTTCTTGGAAATGTTGAATGCAAAATAATTTAATTATTTTGCATGAAACTATTTTCCAAAAAGAAAAATCAAATAAAAAACTTACTGAGCATAGTTTGACAGATTGAATTTATAGGTTGAGTGATATACGTCTAGATTATTTCTCGAATTAAAGGAAACTATTTGACTTCATAAAATCTGAAGTATGTGTCAAAATTTATAAATATTTTTTTAAAGAAAATTCCATTAATTTAAGGTATGTAATAAGTAATAATTGATATTTCGTAAACTAGATAACTTATTTTTTATTGTTTTTTAAAAAATGTTTGTTAAAACTTGTAAATAACACCATAAAATCGTAAACAAAAATCCAATATGGAGGCTAAAATTTAATCGCTGTTAAATAGTTCTAGTGATTTAATCGCTTATTTAAACAAAATTTATTCGAAAATTCAAGGCTTTTGATTGGTTCATATTATAATGAGGGAAATAATCACAATAAAAAAAAATGTATTTTTCAAGTGAAACCATATGTATATAAAACACTGCATTAATTAAAAATAAAAAATTTGGTTTACTTTACATGAAAAAGAATATTAAATACTTGTTTGTAACGCGCAAAATAACAATAGGGATACCATTGCCTGCAGCGGCGCCATCTCGTGTCACAGTTATAAACTACATGGGTAACAGAGTTCTTTTTATATATAATGCTAAGTGTACTTTATAACAAAGCTGTTTTCATCATGGGATTTATGACAAAGTAGACATTAAACATAAGGACAGACATTTTATCACATTCTTTATTAGTACTGAGGAGCTACTTATTTGTTATTTTATTTTAGTTTTAGAATTCTGTTCCATACAAAATCTATGAAATATATCCAAATTTTTACTATTGCAATATGATGGGACCTGGGGTTATAGAGTGTGATTAATTAAGACGTTAAAATATTTTTACATTTAATTGAAAAAATGTCTAATTATTTTTGTTGTATTTTAAGTTTTTATTTATGAATCTAGTTCTATATTAATAGTCTCAATAATTATTTAATAAGAAATGTAAGGGATAACTGACATATTGCAGGGAGCTTTAATATTATAATGACCAATAAGCACTTCTTTGTTACTTTTCTTTTACAAGCTCACACGAAATAAAAGACCTTACTTACCTACTTACCATAAAATGAATAAAAAATTTACAAGATTTGTACATATAGCTTTTTTAGAAAATCGTTTTAATTTTTTTTATTTGAAAGTGAATAAATTTGCTTTTTAAGATAATGTGCTTAAGAGGTTTGTTTTCTTTTTCAGGGCATCAGTAGACTTAAGAGAAACAAAAATCGACAATCAAAATATAGACTACCAAAATATTGACGCAATTTCACCTTGTGATCAAATTGACATCAACAGTAATAGAGATGTAAGTAGAAATTTTAGCATTGGTGGTATAATATACGAAAAAATACCCTGTGATACAATATTGAAAAAATGCGTTTTCCAATTTTGGCTTAAATTTAAATTTAAACCACATGAGTATCTATTTAAATTAAGCACATCAAAAACCTTTGAAAAAGAAAATTGAAAAAGCATGTAGGTAAATCTTGCTTTTTTCGTTAGATTAAATAAAACACAGCCCCAAATTAAAGAATCTTGGAGAAAAAAGTAAATACATTTTTTGTAGGAAAAAAGTATAAAATAATTATTTTGAGATTCGGTTGGATACTTAAAAGACATTTACAAAGTTTTAGAAAGATTGACCGTCTGGTTTCCGAGTAAAAAATATCAAAATTGCTACATTGTTATCTTTTATTATTGCTAAACTTTGTTGTAAATGTTAACCAAAATTTATATGCCACTTATACAGGTATAGGTGCACGCGAGAAAAAAAATCATAGATTTAATATTGTAATGTTATAAGATATGCGTTAATTAAATACGTCTCCAATACAGCCTATGTCTTTAATTAATGCATATTTTATAACAAGACATTGAAAAATTAGTCAATTTTTTTTCGTATGCACGTATGCCTCTATAAGTGCCATATAAATTTTTGTAAACTTTCACCAAACAGTTTTGCAATAATAAACTATAATGTTTTATCAATCTGTCATTCTCGTCTAGAAGATCCGGCACTGGATTACGAACACGTACACTGCGCGTCAAAATTAACGCATAACAAGTTAAAAAAATCCAACTCTAAATTATCTAGGGATATTTTCGTAAGTAATATCATAAGGGCATCTAATTTTTTCGAAAAAAATCGAAAAAACACGTTGCTAAGTAATATTACTTAGCATTGTGTTTTTTCGATTTTTTTCACAGGAAAAATTAGTTGTCCGAATGGTATTTGGCAAGACTATTTTGTGAGTAACAGTTATTCTGCATACACATAGCTTACAAAATATACTACATGCATACATAATAAATATGTTGGTATTAATTTGAAAACTGAAAATAGGTAATTTATTTAATCACAAAATACTACAAACTTAATTATTTATGGTACAATTAAAATATAAATTGCAATTTTTTTGTAATTCAAAATTGCGCGTTTGTGATTGGTGGAAATTAAGATAGGGTAAATAGTCGTTTTTAAAGTAAATTATAAAGAAACAAAATCATAATAGACAATCCTTCTACCTCCTATAGTTTTATTCTTCTTCTTCTTCTTCGTTATTTTATTCTAATTGTATTATTTTTTGTAAACTTGTAATTACAATTATTTTTGAAATAAATATTGTTATTATTATTATTATTATTATTATCATTCTCTTTGTTTATGCTAAATTTTCTAAAAAAATGTATTTAATTTGTATTTGCTAAAATTTTAAATTATATTTTAAACCTAAATTAATTTTTGTTTTGAAAAAAGGAGCCAAAATGCCAAAACTATGCTTGATTGGATTAATAAAAAAAGATTAAAAAAACAAAAAGTAATTTTTTTTTTGAAAAAACGGTGAAAAAACAAAAAGCGTATCTTCAGGACGTATATGCCTTGATAAGTTAAAAGCCTGTATCTACAATATTTGGTGATAAAGGACATGAAGCAAATTTTATTGTTTTTAAGAATTAAAATGATCTTTTGTCCTCAATTAATTAATTTTTTACGTAAAGTATGTCAAAAACTTTTTGCGTGAAAAAATATGTAAATATTTTAACAAGACCCTTATTAAAATATGACATGTATTTATTTTCTTGAATCTTAAAATATGTGGTATATAAAACGTATATTTATCAAGAAACATTGCTCATTTCCATTAATAAAAAAAATCACCAAACAAAAATTTTACATTACAAATTTGTATGTTTCCACACGTTGAGTTGTGATGTCCTTTTCTTACAACATAGTATTAATAATATTAATTTGAACTTTCTGAAATATTATTTTAGAATTCAGTAAAAAAGAGAACTTTCGATAATATAAAAAACAAGTTAAACGTAGAAGGACTATGTAAATATGGCATCGTGTGTTTAAGTAATAAGGTAAGATCTCACTCTTAGAAAAAATTTACGCACTAATTACCTTTTATATGCCAAAAAAGTATTTTTACATTTTTTAAAATTCATTTTTATATTAAAAAAATATTTTAATTTTTTTAAAGACTATCTAAAAAATTTGAAATTTCAATAACTATTTAAACATTTGTTTAAAATTATAACTTATTCCGATCATTCAAATTGCCCAACATTCTTAATTAAATTAGGTAACGATTTTTTAAAACCAACTAATTTAATATTCTTGTCTGTAACGTTTGCAAAGTTAGTTATGGAAAGTTCGTGTTGGCTTAAAAACGCATTATAAAAAGCATTTATTTGTATGCAAACTGTTTTCTGCGTTAAAAGAAGTAAGAGCAAAAGTTTGTACAATGCAGTGCAGGGAGAGTTATTATTTAAATTACACAGCAAGGAGGAATTTTAAAAGGGTACTTTAATGTTTTTAAAATGTTTTATTTAATATTATTTGCAAAAATGGTGGATGCGCCGGGATTACAATTCTGAATCTAAAAGACAATGATGCTTTTGGTATTTCAAAAACTGTAGTTTATAATTTAAATATTACCTTATTATTATTGAGTATTCCATGATCCAGTTTTAGTAAATGGTAGAATAACCTGTATAAATAAAAATGAATTTAAAATTTATGTTAATTTTATTGAATCAAAAATAGATTTTATGTCCAAAATAAAGAAGCAAACAAAATTATTTTTTTAATTACTTAACTTTTTGAGGTAAAAATCAGTTATCAGTTATAATTGAATTTATTATTATTTTATAAACATAAATTACCTGCCACAACGGGAATAATGAAATATTATTCACGTTGTTAGCATTAGCGATTAGCCGATTTCAATATTCACTGATTTGAACCAATCAGGCTTTAAAGTGGGAAAGGCTAATATAATAACATTTAAAATTGGTAAAAAGTGAGGTTAACCATTCGACAGATATCAGATTTTATTTATTTAATTATCTACTTATTGGAGTAGATAAATTATAGTATTACACTCGAGATTATGTGCATTATTCACTCGGATAATTTGAGTATCTCTTATCTTGAATAATAGCCTGCCTTATCTCTTGTATAATAATATAATACTATACAACAAAAAACTCCTCAATTTTTTTACTAAAATAAGTAATACAAAAAAAGAAATATTTAAACCTTAAAGACATTTTTTACATCTACCTATGTGGATAAAACATTATTTAATTTAAACTCGAACGTACACGCTTTCCCAAATCAAATCACGTTCCTAAGATTTATCTTACTTGTATCAAATTATTTATTTATTTGATTAATATTTGATTATATTGGAAATTTATTATTTAATGGTATTGAAAAGGATTTTATAAATAATAACCAAACATAAATATAAATTATATTTTTATAAGGGACATTTCTTTCTAAACTATCTTAAAAGGGTATAATAGACAATAACTAAACCTGGACATACATTATTTTTTCTACTCCCACCTTTAAAACGCCCTTTATCGTACATGTTTCCATGACACTAAGTGACTTTTTAAATACACATTGACAAGTTGTGGCTTTATGGCGCTTTAGTCACGGGCTGGAATTAGCAACAGGTTTTTAGTCACGGGCTAAAGTTTTAAGTTAGTTGACAGTTATCAAATGTCATACAATCGTTGAAATAAAGTGCATTTCTTGTGAAATATTACTAAATGTGAACATTATTTTATTATCTCAATACAAAAATACAAAAGTATTAAATAGTTTCTCAACGCCAATACTTGAAAAGTTTATACGAACATTGTACTGACCTTTTAATTTCGCCGGCACTAAACTAAAACTTAAATTCGAGCACGGACTCCACTGTAAAGTCCTCATAAAACATTTTCTTTACTTTCACTGTGAAAACCTGTCAATTTTCAAGAAATACATTTCGATTTATAACCTTTATAATCTGTGTTTATAAAATACAAAAATGTGACATTTGACAGTGACACACAGATTCCCCTATTGTTTCATAGATGGTGCACTATACAAATTTTTGATTTAAATCATTTTAAGGTAATAATAAGTATTTGTCGTAGAAAAAGTATAGTATGCACCTTGTTTATAAACTTTTCTATACACTCATTAATTAAATTCGCGTATAAAATGGGGTTTAACTTGATACATAATATACTATTATATTATTTCATTTTTATATTATATTATCTTTAAAAGGGGTTTCTTGATATTTTGTGTATAGGCAAAAATACTTTATTTAGGACTGATATATGTTTTTTGTTTATAAAGGTATATAATGTGTCAAGTTTGATAAAGGACATTTTAGTTAGCTTGCGAGCGAGTGTTTAATATAATTAGTGACTAGAAATGTTTATAAACATATTGCATAATATATTTTTTCTTCTCTAATATTATTATTTAAAAAATTATTTAAATTAAATATTTGTATAGAGCGATATTTACAAAAAAATAGACTTAGGAATCTGTTTTATCGGCTTTCAAAATGTCAGTGTAAAAATCAAAATTTCTCCTTCAAAAATGGAATAATACGTGCACATTAGGGTGAGCCAAAAAAACTAACCTATCGGATTTATGGGTTAAAACGAACCTACATACCGAGAAAAAAATGGCAAAATTTTTTGCCCAATTTTAAAAGGTGTCGGTGAGCATTCTAAGTTTTCCATTGAAATAACACGTAAAAAAATCTTTTTTCATTAAAAAGACTATAACTTTTTAACCGTTTGAGATAAAATTTTTTACGTCGCGGATTCTTGTAGAGCATAAAATTTCCCAAAGAACGTATGCCAGGATTATTTTTTTTAATTCAAAAATTCGTATGTTTGAAAGCTTTGAAAAGTGTAAAAAATCACTAAAACTGCAGTTAATGATTGTTAGGAAAATATTTTATCCTTAACTAACTAACAATCGATATAGAAGCAGTTTTTCACAGTAAAAGAGAAGAGAATATTTTATGGGCACTGTACGCAAATATTAAATTAAAAGGTCAGTACAAACGTTTATATTATCTCAAATATTGGCGTCACCAAACTATTTCATACTTTTGTATTTTTGTATTAAGATAATCAAATAATTTTCACATTTAGTATTGTTTTACAAGAAAAGCACTTCATTTTAACGATTGTATGACATTTGACAACTGTCTACTAACTTAAAACTAACATCAGCCCGTGACTAAAACATGTTGCTAACTTCGCCATAAAGCCACAACTTGTTAATGTGTATTTAAAAGGTCACTTGGTGTCATGGAAACATAAACGATAATGGTGGGAGTAGAAAAAATAATTTTCACATTCGGTATTATTTTCTTGTAAACATTATTTTGACAATTTTATAACTTTTGACAACAATTAACTTACTTAAGCTAACCTCAGCCCGTGACTAAAAAGCCTGAAATCTGTGTTTTAAAGGTGAGAATATAATTATGAACACAAAAAAAAGAAATTCGAGAAGGCATATATACAAAAAAACTAAAAAATATCCAAATGCAAATTATAACGAGTTACCAAGAACTGTAACAAACAAACTGTTGAGAGTTTTGAAATATTTTTATATTTTTTTATTTATAACTTTAAAATATATATTTCTTAAATAAAATGTTATAGGAATTGGTATGGAATAGTGTATAAAATTTACTATATTAAAAACAAGAGTACAGATTTAAAAAATTAAAATTAAATTAAATTTTGCACCTTTGTAATAAATACCCCAATGTTCCAAAAGCAATACACAGCAAACGAAAAATTATAGAAGTGTATAGGATGATGCCACGTTTGAATATCGTTTTCTAAATCTCCCCACGGTATAGATTTGTATTCGTCAGTCGAGCGTTTCAATACTCTCCATAGTATAGAGGTCGTAATTTCACTTTTGAACTAGTATTAATATAAAAATTATTTTATGCTTAAATAAAACTATATACGACATGATTGTGATTTTTTTCATTTTATTAATTAATTAAGCTGTGTTGAGTATTTTTCTTAAAGGAATAATTGCCAATGGGCCATAAATTCATTTGTTCGTAGATGCTACAATAACCTGCACTGGTGTGTACTTTTTCATCAACCAGATTTAAATATTGCTGTATTAACATATACCAGTGGAGATAGTGCAGGGTCTACCGACAGACCTCATTACTAAATTATTAAAGTTTAATAGCATATATGCATATTTATCCTTTTTTCAACATAACCTCTGAAATTTTTAATACAAATATAGGTACTTTATTTAATACATAAATATACTTAACATCATATCCTCTTTGCTTTACATACCTGAGTTGTTAGGGTAAATAAAAATCAGACAAAGGAACCAAAGAAAGGAACTATTTTCAACAAAATCATATGCAGAAATGAGAAAATTCAAACTACTTGCATCCATCAAAAGATCAAAACTTCTTGCAATATTACACCCTCTTTTTATACTCTCAGAAATATTGACTAGAACAGTATTAGAGAGACTCCAGTTTCTATAACTTGGTAGAGTAAAGAGAAGTCGAAACCGTTGCGATATTGCATTGCGCTGTTTTTGTATAATTCTCGGGGACATTAACGAAAATCATTGCCAGTAAAATTCGAAAAGCTTGAGTTTCTATGTCTCTGAGGAGAATAGGAATCCGAAGTTGCTGCACCATTGGACTGAACCCTTTTTTAATAATTTCTAGAGACATAAATGACTGCACCATTCGACAGGGTCGAGTTTCTACCTCTCTGTTGAATATAGAAAATCAAAATAATGTATCTTGTAAGACACCATTGAGTTTGACTTTAAATATAGTCGTGCATAGGTATAGAGCCGAAAAATATAAAAACAAAGCACGATTCAATACAGTTATGATAAAACTTTAAGATTTGATATTCAAACGCGGAGTCATCCTATAGGTACACTTCTATAATTTTCCGTTTGCTGTGCATTAAAACATAGTATTTTCCTTTTTTTAGTGCATCGTGGTTATGAATCCAGATAGCGAGGACAAGAGCGAGCTGTTGTCTTGCGGAGTAGGCTCGGAGTTGGCCGAGTCGGCTGTGATCAGCAAGTGCGGCCATTTGGAGATCGCGTTGCTGTACGATGCACCAATGAGGAAAATGACAGTTCACGTGCTTCAAGCTCGCGACGTGCCGAGCAGGGACCGTGGACAACCCACACACACCCAGGTAAAAAAATATTAGTAGTATACGCTAAAGAAGTATCGCTAGTAGCGCCACCACTCAGCTGTTTTTGAGAATAAAGCCGGAAAACGTTAAAAAAATATCGAAAAAAAAACCGTGGCTCGATTTATTGTGTTGTTGGGTGTATTTCGAGAGGAAATCCTGGGTTGAGTTTTTAGACCAGGGTCGATAATTTTTGAAACCAAAAAAAATAACAGTAGGATGAAACCCATTGGAAAAGGAAAAGAATATAATAAAAATGAAAGGAAAAATAAATTACGGGCGATCTGACGGGAAGTGGGAGGGGGGGAGGTTTTAAGGGTAAAAAATGGTTTATCTCGATTTCCGCTATGGAAAAAAGTTAAATGGCAAAGTTGTAGGTAATAAAAGGATCTACAACTTTTGTAATTACAAATTTTTACATAACCTCAAAATTTATGTGAAAAATTCAAAAAACCAAGTTTTTGGTTTTTTATTTATCTTTTTCAAAAAAAAAATTTTTTCCACGAAATTTGGTGAAAACTTACCTTTTTATGTCCCAAATACACTGTAATTTATTTGATTTGAAATATTTATTATTTCGCCTTATTTTGACTTAATATCAAAAAAGCACCCTAATTTTCAATCGAAAATTCTCGCGTCAAAATATCAGCTTTTTTCAAAAAGTCGGTGTGCTTTTTGTTCGTTGAAATCTCTACTTTCTGATGGTGTAAAAAAATATACATTACTATGGTAAATGTTCTCAGAAAATGCAAAAAATATTATAATAAATAACGAAAAAAACTCGAATTCGAAAATTTATTTTAATCGTTATGTACAATTTCATCAAAAAAATGTGATTGTTGCAATTTTTTTTAGTTAAAAAGTTTATTTATTAAATTCTAATAACATTTATGTCAGAAAATCTCATAAAATATAAAAATACATGTAAATCATACTATCGAATTTAGATACTTCATGCTGATTACGTTATTAATTATAATATTTCGAGGACTTGGATTCATCGGCCTACAAGGGAGGCATTGCTAATTTAGAATATCATTGGGATAAGTGTGTTAAGGGAGCTGGAGACTAAATTGAAAAATAAAATGTTTTTTGTCCAAAAAAATTTGCGTTTTCTTAGTTAGGCCACGTAGTTACCGAACGATATGTTCATCTCTGTCGGTAACATAAAAAATCTAGAATGTATGACTGTTAAATACATATTAGAATATTGAACATAAGAAACCCTGAATTTAAAATACTCGAAAATTCGCTAATAATATAATAGTTTATTAATAATTCGAAATTTTTCGAATTATTCGGGAACTTTCGAATAATTCGAATTTTCGAATTATTCGATTCGAGTTCCGAATCGAATATTATTCGCACACTTCTAATAAATACACATTTTAGTAGTGATTAACGTGAAAAGTGTAAACATTTCAATTTAGTAAAAATCGTCAAACAAATAAGTCGTATAAATTTAAACAGCATTTAGCATTATTAAAAACGTTGATTAAGAAAGTCTCCACTCAACGGTAAAATACCATTATATTATGTATTATATATATATATATATATATATATATATATAATAATATATATTACCTATATATATAATATTATGTTGCAATGAATTCGTAGGTATATTTTGTTGTTTAAAATGCACTTGTCGGCGTTTTTAGCAAACTTAAATATAAATTATATTAGGTAAAGTTATCATTAGTTAAGTCTGCACCAACAAATGAACTTACCGAATTGAATCCTTTGGCAAAACATGAAAATGCAACGATTTAGTTCTTGAATTTTATTTACAATTAAAAACACAATAATTCACCATGATCCGTTTGATAAAATACACACACTAACGTAACTATATAGGCATTTAAGCGTTGAGTTTCTTAATCAATGATATAGCGAATAATAAATCGAAATCCAGTACTAAAATTTTTTTTAAATTTTTTCCTTGCAACGTAAAATACCGTGCGCGATTTAGCTGTGCAATTAAACAAAATTTGTCGAGTAAGACTTCTGCCTTCCTCTCTTTTATAAAAAAACTACCTATTTATTTAAAAATAATGTATAATCTGTGCTTTAAATGTATTGTTGACAATTCTTAAATTCACGCAATGCATTCGAAGTCCACCAGAGGGCGCGCGCGTTGCGAAAACCCGATACTTTTTTAGCGTATTATATGCATTTTTTATTAACTTTTATACTTTCAGGTGCGGTTGTTGCTTTTGCCGAGCAAAAAACAAAAGCACAAAACAAAAATTCGACAAGGAGAAAATCCCCAATACATGGAAAGTTTTCTTCTGCATCGAGTTAATCCGGGTAATTAAATTACATTTTATATTTTTATTCCAAAAAGACTAAAATATAATTTACCTTCGGTGATATAATGACGTAGGTACTTGAAATAAATCCGTATTTCAAATTTAACTTTTCCATATTTAAGTTAATTTTAGTTTTACTCTATATTTCGAGTCGTACAGAATGATTTTTTGCTGATTTTTAATTAAATTTTGAAGTTTACGTTAAAAGTTCATTTTAATTTAAAATTTGCAACATGCAACGTCAGGACTGTCTTTAAATAGATGCTTGTCAAAACTAAAATTATTTTACTTTAACAAAATTTAAGTTGATTGAAAGAATATTTATATAATAGATTTTTACATTAATTATGTATATATATATATATATATATATATATATATATATAAATATATACAGTTAGTCCCGGAACATGTGATTATTTTGAAAACAGTAAATTTTTTTAAAAAACGCTGAAACACATAAACTTTGTATGAGCCCTTAATATTAGTAAGATTCCATAAAAAATTAAACATTCTAATAGAGAATTTAAAGCTCTACAAAAAAGGTATCCTATATATTTTTTTATAAACCTATCCATTCAAAGATATCTTAGGTCAAAATTTAAAAGTGAAAACATTTTTTTTTAATTTTATAACTCGCAGAATAGTTGGGATTTTAAAATGAGTAGAACATATTTTTGTTGGAAATTAAGTGATCTACAAAAAAGGTTTCTTTAGTTTTTTTTGATAAATGTAAGCGTTTCAAATATAATCGCAACTACTTTAACCTTTTTTTAATGACTAGGTCCCGCAAACAATATTAATTGAATCGGTGAGATTAAGATCAGTAAAAGTTAAAACATAATTATTTCATAAAATCCCTTTTTTAGTTGAAAATGCATTTATTTTATAAAATGTAATTATCATATTTTGTAAAATAATTTATATCTTTTCACAAAAATGCATTTTGAACTTTTAAATTGATTTTAGAAAATGATTTGTCGAAATAAAATTTTTGGACTTGTACTGTTCTTATTTTCACCGATTCAATTTTACCTGACGATTTTTGAAATATCTTTAAAAATTTGTGTTCTTAATTAATAAGCTTATAGCTATTTTCACTTTTTTTCTGAAATTTTATTTCAAAATATTCATTTTTTAAAAAGTATTCCGGTATCGGAGCTTTTTGGATGATATACATTTAAAACATTTATTTGTCTTATAACTAATTACATAACAACATTTATACCAATGAATTATTTAGAAAAAAATTTAGTAGAAAAAACCTTGTGGTATCCTAACCACTAGACCATACGGGATATATTTTATATTAAACAAAACTTATTATCTTATATAATATATATTTTTTCAGAACTTTTTAAATTTTAACATAAGATATCTTTTCATGGATGGATATATACAGGGTGTCCCAAAAGTCAACGATATCCTTTGGAGGACATAGACCAACTCATGACTAAGCAGAAAATCAAAATATGACCTTAGTAAAAAAACGTTAGTTTTTGAGATATAGTCATTTTTATGAATTTTGTAAAACTTGACACCTTAGATCAGTTTTTCGAGTGCCACAGCTACAAAATCTACTATTAATTTAATTTTGAATTGTAATTAATAGCAGTCCTATACAGGGCTACGCAAAATAAAATATAATCTAAGAATATAGAATGTTGTAGTTTGGCACTCGAAAAACTGATTTTATGTGTCAAGTTTCACAAATTCATAAAAATGCCAATATCTTAAAAGCTAATTATTTTTAACTAAGTTCATGTTTTGATATTCTGATTAGTCATGAGCTGACCTATTAGTCCTTCAAAGGATATGTATATTTTTATTTCAACACTATACATGTGTCGAATTTCTTCAAAAAACATAATATTTCTATTGCATTTAAAACCAACAACAATTTGAGTACATTTATAAAAAACTAAGAAAGATACGAAATCTGGAGTCTACCAACTACAATGTGCAGACTGTCCAAAAACTTACATAGGCCAAACTGGCAGGAATTTTAAAACCAGAATTAATGAACATAGAAAATCTCTTATAAATCTAAAAACACATTCAACTTTATTTAATCAAGAAAACCATTCATTTAATAATAAATTTAAAATTTAACATATTGCAGATAAAGGTACGAAGTTAAATTTACTTGAATCCTTAGAAATTAATAAATTAAAAAAATCTGATAGTATCCTCAATGATCAAATAGAAATAAATAATTCCTCTCTTTTAAATTTATTCTAATATTATACAAAAATCCCCAAAATTAGTTAATTACAACTGTTGTTAAATTATACTTCAGGTAAAATTGTCATACTGTACTAAAATTTGTTAAAAAACCCATTACCTGCAATAACTAGGTTATACACAGTAAAAAAAATCAACTGTTGTTAAATTATACTTCAGGTAAAATTGTCATACTGTACTAAAATTGGTTAAAAAACCCATTACCTGCAATAACTAGGTTATATACACAGTAAAAAAAATCAACTCTAAGCAACACTAATTAGAGTTCACACAGGTCCACACTAATAGTGTTATTTTATAACACTACAATTAGAGTTAATTTGTAGTGTAATTTTCCCCAAGTAAGCATGATTTAACACTATAGCACTGAGGATAAAGTAATTTTACACTGTATTAAAAAGTGTTAATTTACCTAAAATCGTGTACTACACTACTTTGGAAAAGTTCTAATTTTAGAAAAGTACTTTTACTCTTTTAGTGCAAACTTCTAGTGTAAATTAACACCATTACTTGAGTAAAACCTATTGGTGGTGGTGAATAAAACGAAAAGGTAAATAAAGAGTAACATTTATTTGCAACAAAAATCTATGACAATTATCAAAATCGGTGCCTTTTAAAATATAATTTTATATTTGAGTCGTATGGCTGGCCTAAGCAAAATGGTTCCGTAAAAGTTTTACTGGCTGTCAACTTGTAAGCAATGAATTATCTTGAGAATTAAAATGAGTGATCCCATTGGTAGAGAGGCTGTATGTCGGGGATTTACCACACGTGTACAAATTTTCCATAATATTAATAAAAATGTAGGTATAGGTTAATATAACAACCATTACGCTTGAAAATAAAAAGTAAATCAAGTGTGTATATATTTATATTATTAATGTTACAAGAACACGACCTACTACCATAAATTATTGATATACAATATAGGTTGGGTATGGACATCCTTTTAACATATTGGTATTTATTGAGTATTAAGGCTTAAAGAAAAAAGAAGTATAATACTTACCAAAAAATAAGAATGTCCTCTTATGGATTCACCGTAATTAAAATCTAACTGAAAAAAATGCCACACTTCAACAACGCGGTATCCCAACCAAACATTTTAAAACGCTTTTCAGTTATTACCAGTTTTTTCAGTCTATTTTGCCACTATTGGTGTAATTTAACTTTAATTGTGATACAATGTGCACTAGTAGTGTAAATAAAAAAGAGCTCTTAGTAACATCAAAACAAACAAAGAAATTGACATACACTGTAGTGTACATTTTGTCACTATTTAACACATTAAGGGGTAATAAACACTCGCATTAAGTTTTTGTACCCTTTTGATTTATTTTAATAATAAATAGTGTGAATGTACCAATGAATAATGTTCATATTCTTTAAATGTGTTTAATAAAGTTAATAAGCACTAAATGCTACCTAGTGTATTTTGTAGTGTAACTTTTATACTTACAAATCAATATATATACTCTAATATTTTTACCCCTACACTAAAAAATTTACACGTGCAAAATTTTTTACTTTGTAAGTTTGTTATTAGAGAAAGTTTGAAATCATTTCTGAAGAAGCTACTGTGTTTACGAAAAAATTGTCAAAATAAAATTGAATTAAATTCGTGGAACTCAAAAAACAGTGTTTGTTTTTATCTAGTTATACTAAAATATTTTGTATATTTTTTTCAGAGGATGTAAATTCGATGGGCGTAAGACTGCGTTTATATGGCTGTGAAAGAATGAGACGTGAAAGGCTTTTAGGCGAAGCTATTGTTAGCTTCGCCAATATCAATTTGGAGTTAGAGAACAATTTTTGGCTAAACCTCGAACCAAGATCCAATACAACGGTAACATAGAAAATACAACAAAAATTATTTCTATTTAAAAATATATTTTTTTACAGCTAAGCGGATGCACTGGTGAACTTATGAGCTTAGCAAGATCCGATAGCACTGGTTCCACGCATTCCATGCAACACGGAGGCGTGCCGGAATTGTTATTGGGGCTTTGTTATAACGCCACCACTGGTAGACTTAATGTAGAAGTTGTGAAAGGGTCACATTTAAGGTAAAAATATTTTTTAATATTTCCAATTTTTAAGCAACACTAATTAGAGTTCACACAGGTCCATACTAAATAGTACTGTTTTATAACACTACAATTAGAGTTAATTTGTAGTGTAATTTTCCCCAAGTAAGCAAGTATGATTTAACACTATAGCACTGAGGATAAAGTAATTTTACACTGTATTAAAAAGTGTTAATTTACCTAAAATCGTGTACTTCTACACTTCCTGGGTAAAATCCCACTTTTGTTTAGTGTAAATTAACACTACTTTGGAAAAGTTCTAATTTTAGAAAGGTACTTTTACTCTTTTAGTACAAACTTCTAGTGTAAATTAACACTATTATTTGAGTATAACCTATTGGTGGTAGTGAATAAAACCAAAAGGTAAATAAAGAGAAACATTTATTTGAAAAAAAAATCTATGACAATTATCAAAATCGGTGCCTTTTAAAATATAATTTTATATTTGAGTCGTATGGCTGGCTTAAGCAAAATGTAAAAAACGTAAAAGTTTTAGATCAATGCAATGTTTTACTGGCTGTCAACTTGTAAGCAATTATCTTGAGAATTCATTAGTAACCCATTTTTCTGTTATAAAAAATGGGTGATTCCATTGGTAGATAGGCGTCAGGCGGCTGTATGTCGGGGATTTACCACACGTGTACAAAATTTCCATAATATAATAAAAATTTAGGTATAGGTTAATATAACAACCATTAGGCTTGAAAATAAAAGGTAAATCAAGTGTGTATGTATTTATATTATTAATGTTACACGTACCCGACCTACTGCCGTAAATTATTAATATTGTAACGTTTTTCACTGTTCGCAGTGTGAATTAAAAACACGCACTGGTTTATTAACGAACTAAACTATTTATTTAATAACTTAACTACACTTAAAACACTATAAAACTAACTTAACACTTAACTACTAATTATTTATATATCACTATTGTACTAGAGTCTATTTATTTGCACTTATATTTATTTATTTCGCCGCGAGTACCAAATCTTAACTGACTGCTCTGTGCTGCTTTGTTTCTTATATATTCAGCGCCAAGGTCTTCTGGAACATTCCAGCGAGCTCCACGCTCTCGATTGTTCGAGCGCTGAGTCACCGGCGATGACTCACCGGCGATGACTTATCGGCGATGAGTCATCACTCCGATATCCAGAGCGGTACCCGCTACATTGCCCCCGTCTTAAAACATTTTCGTCCCGATAATGGTCCTCAGCTCCATGGCGATATTTGCATATAGATCCAAACTTGCATTGTGACGTCCTATAGAAGTAGCAGTCTACGGTCTTCCTTCCGGTTGTTCTTTTAGGGTTGTGGCAACAGACAAGAATGTGTATGCCACTAAATCTGAAGATAACTTCCACCATGCTTCTAATTATTCTCCAGTCTAAACCGTCAAGTCCACAAGCAATCTTCGGTATCGCCAGGTTCATGATGTCCTTGGACAAAAGGGTATCCCTCAATTTATTTAAGGCATTCCATACGTCACGGTAGTTTGGCTTATGATGGGAGAGCTGCTTCGTTACCAGATAGAAGATACTTCTATTGCCTATCTGCTCATTATCCACAATTTCAAGCACCTCTCCAACTTTGGGATTCTGCCTTCGTAGCTCGTCGACCCGTCCAAACTTGTTTTTAAAGACAACCGCTATTCCCCTGGACATCCTTAGGTCTTCTGCAACACAGTGAGCCAAGGAGTAATCGGCCGAAACCGTGAACAGATCTTTTTGTTCTTCTCGAGTGACACCATACCGAGCTTTTTTACCGCTCGAATAAAAATACATGAAGTCTTCAAAAGGCAATTCGTCTTCCGGCGGATTAAACCTCCTTACCCTAGCGTCGTTTATTTGGTCATCATTGTTTCCAGCGTAAGGAGCCAATCGGTTAAAATGGATCACTTTCGGCTTTCCTCTTGGTTGTTTCCTGATCCTGTAGATGATGTCATTTATTCGATCCATGACTTCGTAAGGTCCCTCCCAAGAAGTCTGCAGCTTCGGTGAATAACCACGACGGCGCTGAGGGTTGTATAACCAAACTAGGTCTCCAGGTTGAAATCCTCCATTTTCCGCCTTGATGTCATATGCCTCTTTCATTCTATCACTGGCACTCTGGATGTTTAAACGAACTCGGCTATGAATGTCGCTCATTTTCTTACGTAAATTGCTGACATAATCTTCTCCAGCAATATCTTCCCCTGGTAGGCAACCAAACCTCAAGTCACAAGGTAGACGAAGTTCACGTCCCATAACAATGCTAGCGGGTGTCTGGCCGGTTGTATCGTGGACAGAAGAACGGTACGCCAACAGGAACAGGTGATGGAAGCGGTCCCAGTCTCTTTGGTGATCAGAGACTACCTTGGACAGGTACCGGTTTATCGTTCAATTCATTCGTTCTACCATTCCATCAGACTGCGGATGTAATGCAGTCGTTCTCGTCTTCCGAATATTAAGAATCTTACAGACATTCTGGAACAATATAGATTCAAAGTTCCTGCCTTGGTCTGAATGCATTTCCATTGGCACACCAAAACGACAAATCCACTCCTTAATAAGGGCATCGGCCACTGTGGCAGCTTCGTGGTTTGGCAAGGCGTACGCTTCCGCCCACTTGCTAAAGTAGTCCATTACAACGATGATGTATTTATTTCCAGATTCTGTTTCCGGAAATGGACCCGCCACGTCGATTGCAATTCTCTCAAATGGGCTTCCCACATTGTACTGTCGCATTGGGGCTTTTGGGCGCTTCTGGGGTCCATTGCTTGCCGCGCAAACGGCGCACTTCTTGCACCATTCCTTCACATCCCGTTGGCTGTTGACCCAATAAAACCGTTCCCTAAGTCTTCCGAGCGTCCTGGTCACCCCAAGATGTCCTCCAGTAGTTCCATCATGGATTTCCTGCAGCACTTCTGGTATCCTGTTTCTGGGGATTATTATCTGCTTCCGGTCTTCCCCCCCTTCTGGCATCTCCAAAACGGGCTTTAGAAGCCCGTCACTTAGGATAATGGAATTCCATTGGGCCCAGTACGATTTCACATTCGGCGAATATTGGCGACTTCCTGCCACGTTGGTTTATGGTCGTTCTTTTTCCAATCGATGATGAGCTTCAAATCCGGGTCCCTTTCCTGGTCTTGTTGAACCTCAGCGGATTGCCAATGATCATCTACGATTGTAGTCCTGCGAATATACACATCCTTTTCTTCGGCCCTATTTATTTTTCTAAATGAAGTCGGCGCCACCTGACTTCCTCTGCAACGACTTTGTTTATGTCCCAGCTTTCCACATCTCCAACACCGGATTTCCTTCTTCTCTGGTAAATTCTCCTTAAGAACTCGCCTAATTGCTTCAATTATCCTGGGTTCTTCCTTCTTTTCTTCTTCGACTCTCCTAATTCTAGGCTGGCTCCTGCAGCTCTGCTTTGCCGCCTCGAATTCCAAAGCGCGAGCCAATGCATCAACCAGTTGGCTCGGACGAGCCAGTGTTAGAGCCTGTCTTGTTTCGTTGTCTCGAAGTCCATCCAAAAAGGCTTGAACCGCTAATCGTTCCATAACGGTCGTTGGAGTAGCTGGATATGCTAGCCGGACAAGCGTGCAATATCAGCCTCAAATTCTTGCAAAGTCTCGTTAGATTTCTGGCAGCGATTCTTCAGTTGGGAATGGTACACATGTTCCAGATGTGTCTGGCCATATCGCAGTTCCAGATGTTTAACCAACGCTTCGTAATCTTCTTGTTCGTTGGGAGAGAGTGTCTGCAAGATGTCCGTTGCATCTCCGCGTAAAGCTAGAGTCAATGCTGTAGCTTTTTCTTCTGGTAGCCAGCCATTTGATTTTGCTGCTGCCTCAAACTGACGGATGTAATTTGTCCAAGAAGTTTTTCCATCGAACTGAGGTGGTTTCATCCGTACTCGGCTCCCCTCCAGCATTGTTCCTGGTTCCGCCAGCATCATGGGTAGATTTACAGCTGTCAGTTTACTATTTATTTCTTTAATTTTGACTTCTAATTTATCATCCAATTCCATCCTTACGTCATTCAATTTCTGTCCTACTTTCTTTTCTAATTCATTTGCATTATCTAGAATCTTCTGTTCCAAATATTCTTTTAAATTTTTAGAATTTTCCAGTATTTTCTGTTGTAAATCATCCTTTAAATTGTTGGAATTTTCCACCATTTTCTGTTGTAAATCGACTTTTAATTCGCTAGAATTTTCTACCATTTTCTGTTGCAAATCATCCTTTAAATCTTTCAGTTCTTTAGAATTTTCTAGCATTTTCTGTTGTAACTCGTTGGAATTTTCCAAAATCTTCTGTTGTAAATCGATTTTCAAATCGCTAGAATTTTCCACCATTTTCTGTTGCAAATCGTCCTTTAAATCGTTGACATTTTCTAACATTTTCTGTTGTAAGTCGTTGGAATTTTCCAGAATGTTCTGTTTCAAATCACCTTTCAAATTTTGCAACAATAAATGCATATCACACGAACCTTCAAATAAATACGTATCTGGATTTTCACCTTCCTGTTCCAACGCTTCTCGAAGCCGCTGCTGCAACACATTCTTTTTTCCAGTTGGATCACATTCCCTTTCTTCTAGCTCCCGCTTAAGGTCCGCCACTTTTAAGTCCATTAACGAAACCATTTTCGCGAAGTTTCACACTAACCGCACTCCTGACACCAATTGTAACGTTTTTTACTGTTCGCAGTGTGAATTAAAAACACGCACTGGTTTATTAACGAACTAAACTATTTATTTAATAACTTAACTACACTTAAAACACTATAAAACTAACTTAACACTTAACTACTAATTATTTATATATCACTATTGTACTATTTCTATTTATCACTATTGTACTATTTCTATTTATTTGCACTTATATTTATTTATTTCGCCGCGAGTACCAAATCTTAACTGACTGCTCTGTGCTGCTTTGTTTCTTATATATTCAGCGCCAAGGTCTTCTGGAACATTCCAGCGAGCTCCACGCTCTCGAATGTTCGAGCGCTGAGTCACCGGCGATGACTCACCGGCGATGACTCATCGGCGATGAGTCATCACTCCGATATCCAGAGCGGTACCCGCTACAATATATAATATAGGTTGGGTATAGACATCCTTTTAACATATTGGTATTTTTTGAGTATTAAGGCTTAAAGAAAAAGGAAGTATAATACTTACCAAAAAATAAGAATGTCCCCTTATGGATTCGACGTAATTTAAATCTAACTGAACAAAAATGCCACACTTCCACAACGCGGTATCTCCGGACATGCACTGCGTAGGTAGATAGGTACCAACTAAACATTTTAAACGCATTTCGGTCATTACCAGTTTTTTCAGTCTATTTTGCCACTATTGTTGTAATTTAACTTTAATTGTGTTGCAATGGGCACTAGTAGTGTGAAGAAAAAAGAGCTCTTAGTAACTGACAAAGAAATTGGCATGCACTGTAGTGTACACTTTGTCACTATTTAACACATTAAGGGGTAATAAACACTCGCATTAGCTTTTTCTACCCTTTTGATTTATTTTAATAATAAATAGTGTGAATGTACCAATGAATAATGTCCATATTCTTTAAATGTGCTACCTAGTGTATTTTGTATTGTAACTTTTACACTTACAAATCAACTCTAATATTTTTACCCCTACACTAAAAAATTTACACGGGCAAAATTTTTACGTGCATCTTATTAAAATAAACTAAATATTGTTTTTTTTAATTTTTAGGAACCTTTCTTTAAATCGAGCACCTGACACATACGTAAAACTAAACTTAGTGAGCAGTACAGGACAAGAACTGGCCCAAAGTAAAACCACTGTTAGAAGAGGTCAACCAAACCCTCTTTTCAAAGAAATATTTATTTTCCAAGTAAGTAACCTTTAAAACACTAATAAAATTCGTTTTATAAACCGAATATATTAAAAACTCGCTCCGAAAGCTCTGCTCGTGCATAATTAAAGTCGGGTGTTTAATGGCCTTTATCTATTTTGCGTTCATAATGACTTCATTATAAACACCGCTTTCGGTGCTGTAATGAGATACTTTATCCCACCCAAAATTTTGATTTTATAGGTTGGCTATACTTTAAACAGCATAAAATTTTGCATATTGATTATAATATTTTTATGATTTTTCTAGTAGTTACGGGACTTTTCTGGCAATAAATTTTGTTTAACACCAAAGAAAATCCTTTTTTTCTTCTTTAACATGAACAGCCGCTTATTGTAAACAAGTAAATTAAGGACGGCATGGCGAATCGATTTTGACATTAACTGTCAAACCAATGACTGTGATACCAACTATCTAAAATAAAATTCGACCAAATTAAATTTAAGGTATAAAATTAATTTTTTTATAGAATTTTTGCAAAATAGATAAAATATCATAAAGAACTCATGTCATAAGACCTTTTGTCGCACTCGTCCATTACAAAACTCGCTCCTTCGTCGCTCGTTTTATAAATTGTCCGCGTGCGACAAAATTACGTCTTTTGACATTAGTTCTTTAATATACTATTATAAAACTAGTTACATAATATACTCATGAAAACTCTTTATTTCCTTGAATATACTGGTTAATTAAGGTTAAAACTGCTTGATATTTGTCAGATAAAATGATAAATAAAATCGGATTTAAATTCTAAAAAATATTACTTTGTGTTTTATAAACTTCCTAAAAAGACTCGTTTATTATAAACTCGCTCCGCAAGCTACCCCCGTCCATAATTAAACTCGTAACCTAAAAGGAGTTTATAAAACATGTAACATTTACTATTATGAATATATTTCTTAAAATAAATGCAAAAAAGAAAAAGAAAATTATACAATAGAGATATTTATAACGTAAAAAGAAGTGTATTTATTTTTAGAACAATTCAAATATTAGTCATCAAGTTATTAAATAAATAAGTTAAAATTAACAGACAAGTTTTTATGTAAGAAATCTGTATAATAGAATAAAGCAAGAAGTTTACTTATACAATTTTTCTTATAATCGACTAATCTTACAAAATCAACGAATTTTAACAAATATGTTAAGGCTAAACAAAAATATTTAGCTAATAATATTATGAAAACTACTTAATAACAAAGAAGTTTAAAAAAAATGTAAAGTAGACTTCAGGTAGGGTAAAGTAGGCAGTTATCGAACACTTTATAGTTATTGGACAATTAATATTAATAATGTAAAAACAAGAGTTCTATAAATAGTTACCTTAAAGTCAAATTATTAGATGACGCTGTATACAGTGCTTGCAAATCCAAGTCCGACCGCTTTAGAAAGGACGCGTAAAAATAACAAGGATAGAACGCCAAACAGAAGGCGCTTACAATACGCACGCCTGACGCTCTGACCAATCAAATTCTGTTTGGCATTCTATCCTTATTCTTTTCACGCGGGTATTGAACAACCATCCTTCCCAACGCGGTCGGACTTGGATTTGCAAGCACTGTATAATTATAACTATCTCAGTCGGTAATAATATAGAACTACTTTATTTTGGGTCCAATATAGGACAAAAAAGTTCGCACGTTACTTTAGTGGTAAGAGATTTTTGTTTTTTTTATTAAGAGCAGGGCTGTGTTTAAATTACAATAAAAAATATTTCTAAAAAGTGTACAGATCAGTGTGTGGTATAAATGAGTTCCTCATGGTTTAACCATTGTCACTTTAATGCGTTTTAATTTTAATTCTGAAAACAAACAGTAAAATGGCCAGTGTCCAATTACTGGTTGGTAAAAAATGTAAATTTCTATTATTGGACATATGTCCAATATCAAAGGTTTTCTATTTATATCCCGGATATTTACCAGCCAATTCTTATGTAAAATTGTCCCCTGAATCCGAAAAGACCGCCAAAAACTTTAAAAGTTAAGCAGTTTTTGAGATATAGTCAATTCCATATTATATGTAAAATTCATTATATTTCAAAAACTGTTCTACTTTTATAACTTTTGACGACATTTTCGGATTCAGCGAATAATATTTCATAGGAATTGACTGCTGTTGACGAGAATTATTAGTGGCTGCTTTTTCGCTATGACATTTTTGACTAATTCATTTTTAGAGAGTAAGTAATATAGTGATTTCTTCGACACAGGACATCTTGCAGAGTATCAGTATATAAATACAGTGAACATATAGAAAACATCAAAAACTAATAGCAACAAAATTAATAAATTCGGAATATACTATTATCATACCACCCGAAAAAATATTAGATATTTGGTGTGTTCAGAAAATATTGGGAATTATCGTTTTTTGAAAAAAATATTTATTTATTCGTCTACATTAATGTTGTCGCCTTCAAAATAGTCCCCATTGGATATTATGCACATGTGCCAGCTCTTCTTCCAATAATCGAAACACTTCTAAAACTCGATCTTTGGGATAGCCTTTAGTTCTTTCAGCGATGCGCTTTTAATGTCATCTATGCTTGCAAAACGACGGCCCTTTAAGGTTATCCTTATTTTTGGGAATAGGAAAAAGTCAGACAGAGACATGTCTGGCGAATATGGAGCCTGGGGCATCATTACAGTATTGTTTTTGGACAAAATTTTGTTCAATATTTAACAATTTTGGAACAAATATTTCTGCCACGCGTTTCATACCCAAAACATTCGAAAAAATTTTATGAGATGAGCTAACATCATCAGCGACTTCTCTGATGGTTTATAACCATTTCTTCCACTTTTTCCATGTTTTATCGGTTGTTAATGTGCTTGGGCGTTCGGGGCGTTCGTCATCTTCAACGTCTTCACGGCCATCTTGGAAACTCTAGAGCTTATACAACTTGTAAACTCTTGTTTTACTTATAGCAGACTCACTATAGGCCTTTGTTAACATTTCACAGAATTTATTTAATTTTTTAAGCAAAATTGTATACAAAATTCTTTGATCCATTTCTTTTAAGGAACGATAATCGCCGAGCTCATAAAACACGTCTAACCTTAGCGGCTTCCACAGACAAAGTAAACGATGAAAACAGCTAAAGTTTTTATCATACTTCGGGGGCATGTATACCAACATAATAAAGAAAATTTTATGACAACTGGACCCTCCGAACCCGCGAAATTTAACAATTCCCGTTATTTTCTGAACACACCTCGTATATATATCATCCTGTTCCGTCCTAAATTCTATAAATGCTTCACAAACTAGATATACCACACTTAATGATATTTGCAACAAACTATTTCAGAAGTCAGACCAAGGAATTATTAGTTACCTTCAGAATTCAGAAAACGGATGAGGAATCCGAGAAAGAAATATATGAATTATATGGTATTTACAAAAACGAAATAAAAAAATTACCTAAAATAGCAATTTATCTTTAAATAATATTTAACAATTTGTGTTATTTGATGTAATGTTTATATAAAAATTGTATATCCAATAACTTGGTCCATGTGTCCAATTGCTATATAAAATGTCCAATTACTATACTTTTTTGCCTGTTTTTATAAAACTATTATTAAAAATTCAAATATTCTTATTTTTAAGTAAACGTAAATAAAGTTTGAACAAACAAACTACCCCCTTTATATATTTATAAGCAAAAACTAAAATCTTTAAAACAACGGCATATTAGGAGTGATTTTTCAAAAGGCCTTATTTCCATTTTTACTTGAATGTAATTTTTTGACAAAATCCCAAAGGTATTGTTAAAAGGCATATATTAACGGCCAAATATGACAGCAGGTCTGAAGTATTATTAAATATTCATCAGAATTTTTTTTTTAATAATCTATATTGCCCTAACCTATACAGGTTATAGTCATTTTTTTGAAAAATTGTTGCAAATGGAAATACGACCTTTTGAAAAATCACTCCTCATATATAAATTTAAAATAAATAATATTCCTTAAGTGTCCAATAACTATGTGGTTTATCCTACCTACTCCAAATCCAAAAATAATAATTTATCTACGCCAGTGAGATAAGAACTTCTTATCCCACTCATTTTGAGTGAGATAAGAAGTTCATTAACGCACGCGTTTTTCTCTGCTTTTAACCAATCAAATAAAAAAGTCAAAATGTCAAAATAACCCTAAATTAAGTCTTAGACAAAAATAATTACCGTTTATTTTTTCATTTAGAGGCGTAGATAAAAATTTGTACAATATTCGTGTGATAACGCTTTATTAACGTACTTTTGCGATTGCCCAACTCGTGCTACGCACTCGTTGGGCAAATTTCGCATGCGTACGTTAATAAAGCTCTTATCCCACTTATATCGTAAATAACTATTATCAACCACTATCCCGGCGCATTCGCCATTTTGCAACAACGCCATAAAACTTTATATTCGCCGTTTCAGGTGGCTCTATTTCAACTGGCGGACGTTACCCTTATGGTGTCAGTGTACAACCGCAAGGGGGTGACCAAAAAGAAAGAGATGGTCGGTTGGTTCAGCATGGGTCTGAACTCGAGTGGCGCCGAAGAACTGGCCCACTGGATGGACATGAAAGAATTCCAGCAAGAGCAGATTTGTCGTTGGCACATACTGGTTCAATCATAGCCATTTTACAGGCAGATAGTTTAAGTTATGTTTTAGTCATTTCATTTTATTATTTTATTTTAAATTTTGGTGATAAAAATAAATTTATATTTTATTCATATTTATTATTGTTTTTTTAAATTTTTTTTAACTATTATTAAACTGGTTAAAATATACTTTAATTGTTTAAAAATTTGCTTGAAATATTTTATTATTTCCTATAGACCTGTTCTATAACATGTCCAAATAAAAACTGATAAAATATTAATTGAAAAATATTTTAACCAGTGCGATTAGTTCTTTAACTTTGACTTTACCTACATCACAATCCACACAACAAGGTCTTGTTTTGTGGATTGTGAAAACAGATTGTGACCGACATAACATTTTGAAGTTTCCATTTCATTTCATGATTTTACCAGACCAAAAATGAAAGGCATAACTCATAATCATTAATTTTAATATTTTTACACTTAAACGCTAAATACTTAGTGCGCCTTATTAATTATGTATTATTGTATAGGATTATTGATTAAATTTTTAAAACGGAAGAGAATGGCTCGTGATTGAAAGTTATAAACTAATTGAATTCCGTTTTTTGTATAAGGAAACTTCTTGATCCTCAAATTTGTCTTACAATATTAATAGTAAGATATAAAAAAAGTATCAACAAGTTTCAATATAACCTTTAAAGCAACATATTTAAAAGAATACACAGGACTAAAATCTTTTCTAGATCACCTAAAGATCTAAAACTAATAATTCTTTTCAATAAAGTTGCTATATTTGATATTTTTTATTGTGATACAATATAGAATTTATTCAAAGATCTAAACCCTTTGCATCTAAAGATGACTTATTTCTAAAAAACACTTAAAATACTTAAAACTTTACCCTTGTCGTAAATACAGGAACCGCCAAAAAGATGAGCACAAATTAATATGTAAGCTATTGTATTTAAAAAAATTATTAATGTAGGGATGGGTCTCTTACGTATAGCTTTATATATTCAAGTTTTCAAAACTTATGTAAATATAGTAACGCGTTGCAATAAATTGATTGAAATTAAAGTTCTATATACTTGAATATTGACTTTAATTTTATGAATTTGTTTTACACATTTATTGCAAGTGGAAAAAAATGAAATTATATACTGAATGTTTTGTACTCAAATTTTTATTCGTACTTCAAAAATGGATCATAACAAGACAATTGGGTATTTATTGGGTCTTGTTACTTTTGTGGGTCGATTTTTGACATACATTTAGTTTTTAAGTGGTTCCATATGAAAACGTTAAGAATATTCATATTTTTAATGAATTATTTCTAAAATATAAGCACTTGTTAAAGTAAGTAATGAAATATTTAAATTTATGATCAGAAAGTATATTATTATCATGAAATTAACAAAAATTATAGGGTACAATTAACCAAAGGTTAAAGTAAATTTTAATTGGAGAATATAAATATTAGGCTTTAATACTGTAAAATTATGCAATGGTAAAAATTAGTTGAACACCAGCAAAAACTCATTTTCAGATATTTTGAAATTCTACCCAAAATATACGGAGTGTTCATCAAATTAATGCCACAGTGGAACAACAAAATGCTGGCTTTAAGAAAGATGTGAAGCATTTTGTCGCTTTTGTGTATTGTACTTTTATTTAAAAGCAACACACAACAAAAAAAATTTTCTCGATATTCCACAAATCAAATTTCTGGCACTTACAATGTTGTTCCAGCATGGCATTTAAATTATTAAAAAAAATAATTTTAAGAAATTAAATTTTTTAAATTAAGTAATATTACTTCCTAAAAAGTTGTTTTTGTGGACACTCTTTGTAGTAAAATGTTATAATGAAGTATAAAAATATACAGCCTGTCAACAAAAGGTTTCGAAAATGTACTAAATGGTAGAACTTCTTAAAATACTACTGTTAACGGACTGAAACTTGGAAAAATGTAACCTTAACTTTTTTATGCATTGCCTTTTTGTCATTTTAAACCAACATTATTAAATATTAAAGTTTTTTATGTGAAAAGATCGTCTTGCAAATCTAAGTTTATATGAACTTTTTCCCCTAAAATCATCCAAACATTCAGTATCACCCTTCAATTTTATACTGTTACTTTTGTGGGTCGATTTTTGACATACATTTAGTTTTTAAGTGGTTCAATATGAAAACGTTGAGAATATTCATATTTTTAATGAATTATTTCTAAAATATAAGCACTTGTTAAAATAAGTAATGAAATATTTAAATTTATGATCAGAAGATATATTATTATCATGAAATAAACAAAAATTATAGGGTACAATTAACCAAAGGTTAAAGTAAATTTTAATTGGAGAATATAAATATTAGGCTTTAATACTGTAGAGTAATGCAATGGTAAAAATTAGTTGAACACCAGCAAAAACCCGTTTTCAGATATTTTGAAATTCTACCCAAAATATACGGAGTGTTCATCAAATTAATGCCACAGTGGAACAACAAAATGCTGGTTTTTAGGGCAAGAAAGATGTGAAGCATTTTGTCGCTTTTGTGTATTGTACTTTTATTTAAAAGCAACACACAGCAAAAAAAAATTTCTCGATATTCCACAAATCAAATTTCTGGCACTTACAATGTTGTTCCAGCAGGGCATTTAAATTATCAAAAAAATAAAAAAAACAATTTTTTTAAATGAAGTAATATTACTTCCTAAAAAGTTGTTTTTGTGGACACCCTTTGTAGTAAAATGTTATAATGAAGTATAAAAATATACAGCCTGTCAACAAAAGGTTTCGAAAATGTACTAAATGGTAGAACTTCTTAAAATACCAACTTGGAAAAACGTAACCTTAACTTTTTTATGTATTGCCTTTTTGTCGTTTTAAACCAACATTATTAAATATTAAAGTTTTTTATGTGAAAAGATCGTTTTGTCTTAATCCGATTAGACGCAGTCTAGCAGTTGCAAATCTAAGTTTATATGAACTTTTTTCCTTAAAATCATCAAACATTCAGTATCACCCTTCAATTAAAAAACACCCTGTATAAAGAGGCTTTAGGGTCTAACTCACTTGAGGGATATTTATCACACTATATAATATATATATAATATATAATATTTTAAGAAGTTCTACCACCTGATAAATTTTCTGACAATTAAATTCTGAACACGGTATAAGAATGTAGAGAAAAATTCTAAAATTATTCCCGCATTTAAAATTATGAATTAATTGCATATCACCTTTTAACATTTATTTATAACAAAATATTTTAAAGTAAATAAAATTTACATTTAATTTGTTTGTTTGGTAAAATAAACATATGTAACACGAATTTATTTAAAACATGTAAAATTGTTATTAGATTATATAATATACAGAGTGGGCAATTTACAGTGATTTTAAATTGCACTTAAATTAAAGAATTTATACTTTATAATAAAAAGTTAAAGTTATGTTAAATTTAAAACTTCACATATTGCAATAAAGGAAATTTATAAACCAACCTAATAATTTATAAATTTAAAACTTAATTTGCATTATATCTATAATATTCACTATTTAAAATCCATATAATTAAGTCAAAATTGAAAACATAAATTTTCTGTGCATCTCATCATCAAAATACACATTAATATTATATTATTATTAAGTGTTACTACATCTAATGTTAAAATAACTATTATTTCATAAAGTATTACTTTTGCCTAATACTTAAATTGCAACCGGATACCTCAAAAAACATCTAGATATTGAGAAAAACGTTAATTTTTGTTTTGCCAATTTGTACAAAAAAGTATTGTTGACATTGATTTTTGTGACTAGTGTCAAAATGTAACATCCCTAAATGACAAAAACAATTTAAAGAACGTACATTTAAGGTAGTCACTGTCAATTTAATGTGTCCATAAATAATTTCACCCCAAACATGGAATGGAAAAAAATTGTGATGGAAAGTGATAAATCTGACGAACTGGTTCTATTCTTATGAAAAACCTAATTATGAACTAAAATAAATATTAATATTTAAAATGAATACTAAAGGATGTTTGTTATTTCCCCCCCATAATTTTAGTCACAACCAACACAAAAATAAATAAGTTACATATTAAAACAAGGATTATAAGCACACAGCTTTTTATTTTATTTGACGTGGTATTCAAGATTATAAAAGAAAGGACCATGTAAATATTTAATAATATATTGTAAAAAACAAATCATTAACTTTTATTTCATAAAAATTAATAATTTGCCCCTTTGTTTTAATGAATTATCCCATCCCTACAAAAAAGTGTTTTGCCTTCTATCAATATAATAGGATAGATATAAATAATCGTTAAAATCTACTTAAAATTTTGTATATTGTCCATTTTTTATGTCAAACGTCAGTATTATATTTGCATGATACGCACTGCTAACTAAAAACAACTGCACTAATAAAATTAACATGTCTTTTTAATATTATTGTATTCCAATTTTGTACAAATAAAATTTAAATTATCCATGTGAACATTTGTTTTATTTTAACTGTCTTTACGAAATCAACCATTTTTGTGATTATTTTACGGGCTATATCACAATCCACAATAATTATTATAATAATTGTTACCTATATTATGTTCTGTACTTGTTATGTAAGTTGCCTATATTAGTTAAAAATTATATTAATTTATTTTCTATTATAACTTATTTTATTCAGGGAATCTAGCCTTACATAGTATGTAAGAAAAATAAAAACACTTTTGTTTATTAAACAAAATTTATTTAAACAACTTTTAATTAAACTATCAACAAAGACAACATGAAAATATTACACTTTTTAAATGATTTCTTACATATATATTTTGAAAAATTAAATAAAAAAATAATGGAATGCTTTTGTTTTGTATAAGAGTCTGTAAAAAATGTTGCATTTACTTCTTTTTCTTTTGTAGCTTTTGACGTCTTTTTTCTGCCTTTTTTCTTTCCCTTTCTGTTAAGGCTGTGTACAGCTTATATCCAAAGAATACTGAAACAAAAATAAACAAAATTACTTTAAAAAAAATTAAACACTCTATTATTAAAACCATGCTAAACGTCAAAATAGCTCTATCATGTCAGAATTTTAATAAATTTTCTTCAAAATCCTTTTAAATGTTTTGAATCTCTCTCAAATTTTAATCGGGAAAACTTAATAGTCAATAGAACTTGCAAAAATAAGAAGAAACATTTATATGAACTGTATGCTATACACTTTTCAAGATACAGGGTCGTAAAGTTAATAAAAAAAAATCTGGTCACGCTTTTTTATGAGTACGATTTATATTTAGATTAAGCATTTAAAAAAATTAATAATGTTTTAAAAAATTAAATTTGTTTATCGTGACCCTAACTTTTCCGATTAAAATCTGACACCCAGTATTTTTTCCTCTATTAAAAATCCTTAGTTGTAATTTATGATCGAAACGATAAGTCAAATTTTCCTAACCCAAACTTATCAATTTCAACATAAGATTTTTCTGGGAGAAGAAAGTACATTGCAAAAATTAAAAAGGATTTTATAGGGGAAGTGTGTCCGGTTAATTCATTTAAGTAATATTGTACTATAACGTTAAATTAACGTTATTTTAAAATAAGTGCGGAATAAAATTATGGTAACTATAATTTGGTAAGAAAATTTAACTTTTTGGTTTATTTACTTTTTGGTTAAAAGGGAGTTAATATTTGGTAATTTTGGGTTTATTTTACACTTTTTTAACTCTTTATTTAACTTAGAATAAAGTATAAAATTAACCGATTTAGGTTTATTTTAACTATATCAATATCTGTACCTTAGAGGTAAAGTGCAAATTAATGTTTAAATTTTGAGGTGTCTTCTTACTTTAAAAAATGGATATGTCCCCGACTGATGTTGCCAGAGTCATTAATTTAATCCAGGATGGACGGTCACAGTATTACGTGGCAAGTGTTTTAAACGTCACAAGAAGTAAAGTACAAAGGGCAACATCAGTCAGAGACATTTTTAAAAGTAAGAAGACACCTCAAAATTAACACATTAATTTACAAAAAACAATTTGATAGCTTTTGAAAGCTGTATATGACATGTCCAAGTATGGGATGATTCAACAAAACTGTCACTGTCATCCTCCATAGGCTATGGATGGACCATAGCAACCTTAGTTCTTCATACAGGAAAAATATTGGAAATTGCAATGTTTTTTAAAAAAAATCATATTTTCCACAAAAATAAATATATCAAGGTGAATCAAAAACAAAACTGTTAAAAATAGATGTGACTTGATAATTAAAACTTAATTTAGAACAATATACGGTTTTGCCACTCTACAGAGTGTCTTAAACTTATGGTAAAAAACATCTTTTTGTTTAACCTGTATATTATAAACGTACGTGCATTTTTTAGTAATTTTTAAAATGTGAGCGATTCTCCATTAATGTATCTACAATATTCTTTAATATTTGTTTAAATCCGAAATCAAATAAAAAAGTTATTTGCGATTGAAATTCATCGAAAATTTGTGTGGATCGATTATTTTGCCTGTGAGTGTATTCTCACAGAAAAAAACAATGGTTCATTTTTTTCCTAATAAATAATAATTCCATATTATAAACGCGATTTGAAAATAAAAAGAATACAAAAATAAAATACCTACTTATTAAAAAAAAATGTTTTTTTTCTATTTCGAAATACCTTGTATATCATTTAATAAAAACCTTTAAAATTCAAAAAAAGATTTTTTGCATTTTTTTACAATTTCATGTTTAATTTTTTTTTTTAATTTTACTTTGCAACTCACCTAACACGAGAAACACCACGGAAAGAAACGCAAACAACATCATCATTTCCACGGAAAAATTTTTCTCGCTCAAACCTTCCATAGTTTTTTGCGTAAGCAACCCATCCATACCCTTTGCCCCCTTGGCTTTCAAAAGCTCCACTATTTTAGCCCTAGACTCATCATTTAAACCGTCCACGCCGCCCAGCTGATTAATTATATACTCCAAATTGGGCTCCTCCGCGTTCCCCAACGGCACGTCTTTTGTTTCATCGACCGCATCGTGTACACCTTGCAAAAGGTCCATGGTGACCGGATCGAACACGCGATTGCTTCGTTTAACAATATGTTAAACTGGACTCGGTTCACCACGTTTAAGTTTTATTTGCATTCAAAGTGTGTCGTGTATACGGCCAAATCATCAAAATGCATAGTTCCGCGATATGTTATCGTAAACAAAGTTTGTTTAGAATCTTGTAATTATTGTTATCGTTTTGCAATTTTTGTTTAAAAAATAAATGTTATATAATAAAAATTGGCCAAGGCCGCAAAGAATCCATAAATAAGTTGCATTTTTATTATAAGGAAAATAATTAAATACCTAGCATAAGTACATTATAAAAGGTATCCCGAAAAGACCAAAACAAATCCATAATACCCCAATAAGAATTTTAATATACTTATGTACGAGGTGTGTTCAGAAAATAACGGGAATTGTTAAATTTCGCGGGTTCGGAGGGTCCGGTTGTCATAAAATTTTCTTTATTAAGTTGGTATACATGCCCCCGAAGTATGATAAAAACTTTTGCTGTTTTCATTGTTTACTTTGGCTGTGGCAGCCGCTAAGGTTAGACGTGTTTTATGAGCTCGGAGATTTTTCGTTCGTTAAAAGAAATGGATCAAAGAATTTGTACCCAATTTTGCTTAAAAAATTAAATAAATTCTGTGATATGTTAACAAAGGCCTATAGTGAGTCTGCTATAAGTAAAACAAGAGTTTACAAGTGGTATAAGCGTTTCCAAGATGGCCGTGAAGACGTTGAAGATGACGAACGCCCCGAACGCACAAGCACATTAACAACCGATAAAAACGTGGAAAAAGTGGAAGAAATGGTTATAGACCATCAGAGAAGTCGCTGATGATGTTGGTATATCGATTGGCTCATCCCATGAAATTTGTTCCAAAATTGTTAAATTTTGAACAACATTTTTGGCCAAACACAATACTGTAATGATGCCCCAGCCTCCATATTCGCCAGACATGCCTCTGCCTGACTTTTTCCTATTCCCAAAAACAAAGAGAACCTTAAAGGGCCGTCGTTTTGCAAGCATAGATGACATTAAAGGCGCATAGCTGAAAGAACTAAAGGCTATCCCAAAGATCGAGTTTTAGAATTGTTTCGAGTATTGGAAGAAGAGCTGGCACATGTGCATAATATCCAATGGGGACTATTTTGAAGGCGACAACATTAATGTAGACGTATAAATATTTGTTTCAAAAAACGAAAATTCCCGATATTTTATGAACACACCTTAATTAAAGAACTAATGTCACAAGACGTAGGTAATTTTTCGCACGAGAACAATTTACAAAAGAAGTGCGAGAAAATGTCATGACATGAGTTCATTATGCTATTTTCCTATTGGTTCAAATTTGAAGAAAAATTCGAATTAAAAATTATATTTGCGTATCATACTGTGCTTATTATAATAAGCATAATATAATATACCTATTACCTTTATGGTATCCAAATTGAAAATAATATATTAAAGAACTAATGTCATAAAATGTCATCTTTTGAGAGAAAATGTCTTATGACACAAAGAACATATTATGACATGAGTTCTTTATACTATTTTGATTATATGGCAAAATTTTGAGAATAATTCAAATTTTAAATTAGACTTGCATATCATACTGTTGCCATGGAGACAGTAAGAAACGCAAATGCATATCATAGTGTGATTATTATGGTACCTATGCAAATAGAAAAATTTCCATAGCAAAATATAGCACCAATAAAGTATAACCCAAGGTAGCACGTGACGAAACCGTGACGATTTGTGTCCAATTGGACACAATGGACACAAATCCTCACGGTTTTATCACGTTGTGCTACCTAAAATACCTAAATGAATGAATTTAATTTAATACATTATGTTGACTTTCAAAGAAAATAAATACTTGGGTATCTAATAACGGTTTAAGCGTAATTAATTTTACACAAAGTTATAAGTTCGTTACAAATAGAATTTAAAATTAAATAAAATAAAATAAAATAATAATAATAATAATAATAATGCAAATTATCCAGTAAACCACCCAAATTATATGGGCCATATATAGTCAGTCCTACCTGATAAAGAGATAAAAGCGATCCCAGGCAAAATAAATATTGAATTTGAAAATTCGTGTTCAATGGGCCCATCCTGTCCACCACTCAAATCTACCATTATATTAAAAACCACTGTTAAACCTCTTTTAATTTATTTTTTCTGATTACAATCCGTACAACAAACTGTTTACAAACACATAAAGGACGCCCGAAAAGTATTTGACACTTCTAACAAACGCAAAATCCCCAAAGTCACCAACAGTTTTTAATGTGTTATGTTGGTAGATGTTCTCCACAAAACTAGAAGAACTTCTAGTTTTGTGATGTTCTCTGGCAGGTCAAAAACAGTTTTGCCAACAGTACTATAATTATATTATATATATGTACTAAAATAATTATTAATATGAGCCTTTATTTACAAATTAATTTTATGCAAAATGGCAGCGCCATATATCAGTTTTGTCATACTTGGATAGATGGCAACGCTAATAACATTTTGTAGGTGGGCAACCCAGTCAAACACACGTTCAAATCGATTGCCTACCTACAAAATATTGTTAGCAGCGCCATCTATCCAAGTATAGCTGAACCAAAGTTGCAAAATTTTTGGTGTTATTAGTTCAGTTTTTTCGAATACATGCGCTGCTTACTTACTTACTAATTTTAATAGTTATTTATGTCATTAGGTTAAGAAGTAAGGCTTTTTGTGCTAAGCTCAAAGTTTGAAGGCCGACGCGTAGCGGAGGCCTACAATTGAGCGAAGCACAAAAAGACACTTCTTGGCCGAATGGCATACAACATTTTATCTTCAAAGCACTTTATATAGGTCAATTTAATTTAACATGAAAGCGGCCTAACCTCACTTTTTTAGAACCTCATTTATTTATTAGCTAAAGATTACATTAAATGTACAATAATTATTTTTCCTTTTAGAAGCAGTAATAGTTTGACAATACCTAGCTACATGATTTAAGTAGAAATGGATTTTTGTAAGAAAATGGTTTACTTACCCTCTTGCTATTACATTGAATTCAATTAATTGTTTAATAAATAGGTATCTAATTTCAATTTGTTTGCATTTTTATTAAAAAAATAGGTAGTTTGGAATGTTTACGCTGTATTTAACATTTAATTTCACTGAAAACTTAAAGCAAATTAAAATTTGAAGATAATTTAAATCGTAGAAAAAGAAAACAACTGTGAAATTCACAGAAACGTCAAATTGCAATGTCCTAACCACACTTTTTGTTTTATTATTCATATTTAATTTTACAATAATTTAATGAAAAATATTAAACATTATAATGTTATAACAGTAAAACAAACAAATTAGTGCTTATTTTAAATAAATTAAACCAGTTTAGTACGTTAATTTCTTAGAAAAGGATTAATTTGTCAAAACAATACCCCTAGCGAGAAAAAATCGAACTAATTACTTGCCTCATAAAAATTTTTATCGGCCTAGGCCATAACAAGGTATTTCTTTATCGAATGTTGACAACAATAAAGTTTAAATTATAGACCGCGTGGAGATAAAATAATTTAAAAACAACCAATATTACATTAAAAAAGTATTTCCGCCTCTTGTTTAGCGCGTTTTTAATAAAAAAAACTTTTTCTTCCTGTCGTTTACGCGTGTTTTTGTTGTTTGGTTTTGCGTCTAAAAACGTATCGAAAACATCGAATTCGTCCGGTTGGTAACGCTGGTCTTAAAAGTCCGATATTTGAATTTGAAGTTTGATATGTATTAATTTACTAAAATGGAAGGAAATGGCAAAAATAATAAAGTACAAGGTAATGTTTCCAAGAAAATGGGTAGTTTATTCACTAAAGGTGTTTAAAAATGCTTTTTTATTACAGATGAAGTTAATATGTATTTGCAAGATCAAATTTTGGTAAGCCCTATTATTTTTTTATTAGGTATAACATTAATGTATTATTTATAATATTAAAATACTCCTATATATTATTTGTAAAGCAATTACATCACGAGAACGCAATGTTACGTAAAGATAACGAGGCACAGGAATTGTTATTAAAAGAAAATGAGAGAAAAATGAAAGATGCAAAGGTGAAATCATTTGATTTAAAAAATAGTAACAATAATAAAAATGAATTTATAACTGCTACACAATTGGCAAGCAGTAAAATTGTTGAATTAACTAAAAAATTACGTGAAAAGAATTGTGAGGTGGAAAGTTTAAAAACTAAATGTGCAAAATTAGAGGCTGCTATTTCAGAAAGCGATGTTTTAAAGGAAAAAGGTAATTTTTTTTTGTGTAATAAAAAATAAAAATTATAATGTGTAAGTAGTGGTGGAACAAGAAGAAAAACCAAAACATGAATTAGAAGAACAAATCAAAAAATTACAAGACAAGTTAAACATAGCAAGTGGTAAATTCATGGAAATAAAAAATGCAAATTTCCAGCTTAAAAATGATTTAAAAACTGTTAGAAGGGTTCTGCAACAAGAAGTAGGGGATAATTTTGAAAGTTTATTAATAAATCAAAATGCTTCTTGGAGGGGTAGGGCGCAAATTATTTGTGATTTAACGCAGAAAAATGTAGAGTTTAAGGAAAAATTGAAAAAACTACAAGAAAAATGTAATATCATATTTTAATTAGTTATTTTGTCTTATTTTGTATGTTTAGATGGTAGTAATAATTCTAGTCCTCATGAAGTATCAAAATTAGAGCAAAAAATTGGGTTGTTACAAAGAGAAAATATCGAGTTAAAACATTCAAACGACGATTTAAGTAAAAGATGTAATGTATTGAAAACCAAACTTAAAATGGTGGAAAATGAGTATGGGCTTATAAAAACAAGATATTACAGTCTGAATGAACAATCTGAAAGAGACCAAGAGTTTATTGACAATTTAAGTGTGCGATTTTTTATTTTACCAGTTAAAATTTTGCTTAAATATTTTTTTAGTCTCAATTAGCACATACTAAAGATTTGCAAAGTGATGGTTTTAAATCCAGAGATAAAAAAATTAAAAAGTTAAAATTGGAAAATGATGCTTTATTGAGCAATGTAGAAAAATTTAAATGCCAATATGATAATGCTACAAAATTACTAGATGAAAAATGTAGAGAAATTGAGGAAATAAAGAAACAAAAAGGACAAAATTTGGAACTAAAGGTTGAATACTAAAAAATTATAACTAGAAAAACTAATTTTCTTAAATAGGTTGTTGATGAAAAAACTGTAAGTCGTTTGGAGGCTGAAAGAATGCGACTTTTAGAATTAATAGAAATGGAAAAGAAGCGTTTTCAAAGTGAAAGAGATAGTCATGGTGAAACTCAAAATCAGCTTCGATTTGAGAAACAAAGAGCAGCTAAACTCGAAGCTTCATTAGCTAGAATGGAGTTGGACCAAAATGTTTCCAAGTAAATAAAATAGTTGAATTTCTTGGAAAAATTTAAAATATTTTTTAGGACTGGTAGTTATGCTAGTTCTACATCAATCATAAGAGCACAAGATAACATATCAAAATTAAAAGATGAGCTTGAGTTGACCCAAGAGCAAATAAAAGCGTTGAAAAATCGTTTGGAAATTGAGAAAAGGGAGAAAAATTCCGATTTTAAAGAGTTTTCGAAAATACTACAAGAGTTTTGTAAAAATACTTAAAAAATACTTACTTTTATTAACTGAAAAAAAAGTTGAATAAAACCAAATATATTTTATAATACATTTTATTTAACATGTATAATAACTATGAACTTAGAAAATTAAAGCATATTCAACTATACTAATTTTAGATATTAATAGATGCCAAAAAGAAGTCCAATTTGTTAATAAAAAATTAAGTGATGTAAATTATTTTGTAAAAGCATCAGAATTTTTTATATAAACTGGTCCACTTTTTATTTTGATTATGTAAAAGTTACAAACATTATTTTGGTAATAGATAACAACCTTAAAGTATCAACTATCTATAAAAATTGTGTATAATATTGCTCTATCAGGATATTAGCCATATTCCATGTTTATAACTTAACTAAATTCTAGTATAAATGGCATCAAATTATTTAAAAATTTGGCGCCATAACAAGTTAAATATAAAATCAATTTTATACATTATATACATATATTCATAAAGTATGTAATAAAATTGACTGTTAATGATTAAAACATCTAAAAAGGCACTAATTTAAATTGTCTTAAATTTTAAGTCTTTTATCTTACAAATGCAATAAAGGAATGAATTTAATTTCAAATAAATGCATATTTAAAAATTTAAAACTACAAAAGATAATTTGTTATGCTTAAATTAAAATATTTTAAGGTTCTTTTTTACATGGCAAGTCAAAATAAGGCAAAAATTGGGTTTTTAAATTTTTGTTTTTGTGACTGCATAATTGGTTAAATTATTAACTAAAAAGTAGGTTTTGTAATTAATCACTATTTTTGGCACTATTTCAACTTTAAAAGAAGTTTGAATAAGTGAAAGTAATTATAAAAAGGTATACTTTTAAAAGATATTTTAGTCTAATAAGTATGTTTTTAACGATTTTACTATGTTTTTGTAAGATAAACCTTGCACCATAAAAACCATACTCAAAAAATAGACTAAAATATCCTTGTGAAATGTAATTAAAATTTTTAAAAGTCGAATCAACAACAATATTTTTTTAATTACCAATATCTAGAATTTTACTTGCACAGGATTAAAACGAAAGCTAATTTTAGTTCTGTGGTAATAACTTTGAGATATGGGATCAATTTTTATGAAAAATCATGCAAAAATATAATTTAATAGTTATATAAAAACAATTATTACTATTATAGTTATAATAACAGTAAGGTACTACCATTCCAGGCCAATTTATTACTCGCTCAAAAATTTTCTTTAATGTTGTGAATTTGTAAAGTAGTTGATATCTTCATACAAAAATGCATTGTTGAACAATAAAACACATTTTTAAGATAAAATTTAAATTTAAAACATAATAAGATTATGTTATAAAATTAATATTTTTCACAAACACGACCTTTTGGGCTTTAAACTTAATTTTTTCAATAAAAGTATGATTACAACCCGGTTAGATCTATTTTTTAGGTACATTTTTTATTATCACTTGTTTAATTTTAATTTTATTGTAACAATTTAATTTATTAACCTAAAAAGCGTTTTTTTGCGCGATTATATTTATAAAATCACTGCAGTTTGTTAGGACGATAAATCAATTTTTTAAGACAAACTTGAAATTAAAAAAAATGATATTAAATAAATTTCTATTCATAAAATCACTACAGTTTGTTAGGACGATAAATCAAATTTTTAAGACAAACTTGAAATTAAAAAAATGATATTAAATAAATTTTGTGATGAAATTAACATTTTTCACAAAAACGACTTTTTGAGATTTGAAACTCTATTTGCAATAAAAAGTTTGATTACAACATTTTTGGTTACATATCAAACGTTTATTGCAAAATGAGTTTTAAAGTTTTGGGCTTTAAAACTTTAATTTTATAATTAAGGTAATTTTTTTACCGTCACTTTTTTAATTTTAATTTTACCGTAACAATGTGTTTTATCACCATAAAAAGCGTTTTTTGCGCGATTCTATTCATAAAATCATTGTTTTTAAGGAAGATATACCACATTTTTAAGACAAAACTGAAATTAAAAACTGATTAAATAAATTTATTATTATGTTATGAAATCAGAGCTGGGAAAGTTACTTCTGAAAAGTATCTAGTTACTTTTCTAAGATACTTTAGACAAAATAACTTAGTTACCTCTGGTAAGTAGATACTTTGAGTTAAAAGTATCTTTAGTTACAAGATACTTTAAAAAGTATCTAAGATACTTTTGAGTAACTAAGTTACTTTTAATTTTGAACAAAACTATAAAATTATAAAAATTCAACAAGTTGTAGGTTAGGTAATTACTTTGAATCAGTCTGGAATTCCCCCAATTTTCTTTAAAAAAGTATATAAGTTACACTGAAAAGTATCTAATTTATTTTAAAAACTATTTTAGTTACTTTAAAAACTATCTTAGTTACTTTAAAGTATCTAAGTTACTTGAATGTATCTTAGTTACTTTACCGAGTAACTTGGATACTTTTTAAGATACAAGTTACAAGATACTTTTCCAAAGTAACTAAGTTATAGATACTTTCTGTCCAATATAAAAAGTATCTAAGATAAAGTATCTTAGATACTTTAAGTATCTAAGTTACTTTTAAGTATCTTTTATTTCAAGATAATCCCAGCTCTGTATGAAATAAACATTTTTCCCACAATCGACTTTTTGGGCTTTGTAACTTATGTTTGCAATAAAAGTTTGATTACAACATTTTTGGATACATATCTAACCAGGGTGTAATCAAACGTTTATTGCAAAATGAGTTTTAAAGCCCAAAAGTCGTTTTTGTGAAAAATATTAATTTTAAATTTTAGGTAACTTTTTTAATTTTAATTTTACCCTAACAATGTGTTTTATTGTCCTAAAAAGCGTTTTTAATTGAAATTAAAAAACTGATATTAAATAAATTTTATCTTATGTAATGAAATAAACATTTTTCACAAAAACGACTTTTTGGGCTTTAAAACTCATGTTTGCAATTAAAGTTTGATTACATCATTTCTTGATATATCTGATATGAGTTTTAAAGCTCAAAAGTTTTTTTTGTGAAAAATATTAATTTTATCGCAACAATGTTTTATTGTCTTTAAAAGCGTTTTTAACGTAGTTTAAAAGGTAAATTCTCATATAACTTGTTTCGATGCTGTATCCACTTATTTTTGTAAAAAACTAATTCTCGCTCAAGGTTTTTTTTAGTGTAATGAGCATGTAGCATTTTAAGGTAATGGGAACTTAAATTATGACAACCCTAATCTATTAATTTTTTCCTAAAATGCAGGCTTTATGTTGCAAATGTCACGTAAGTTACCGATCACCAACTGCAATATCCTAACATTGATGAATATTTTAACAAAGTGGCTGTTGAAACAACTAATGTTAGTGCTTGATTAACTAAAAATATACTTAAGATTGACGAAAAATTATTTTATCCGAAATCGGCAGTAAAGTAGAACTTTACTGCCGATTTATTTTAATTTACGATTGTTGACTACTTTACTGCCGATTTCGGATAAAATAATTTTTTGTCAATCTTAAGTCTATTTTTAGTTAATCAAGCACTAACATTAGTTGTTTGAACGGCCATTTTGTTGAAATATTCATCGATGTTAGGATATTGCAGTTGGTGACCGGTAACTTACGTGACATTTGCAACATAAAACCTGCATTTTAGGAAAAAATTAATAGATTAGGGTTGTCATAATTTAAGTTCCCATTACCTTGAAATGCTACATGCTTATTACACTAAAAAAAACATTGAGCGAGAATTAGTTTTCACAAAAATAAAAGGATACAGCATTGGAACAAGTTATATGAGAATTGACCAAAAATACATTAAGAAGATATTTTACAAATTCTCAAAAAACTTTGTAAGAGGCCAACGTGTTTACCACCCTTGTTATTTCTCTAGTTATAGAACTTACATAAAAAGCGACCCCTCGTCTCAGTCTCGTGATCAAATTGTGATACTATGTCGAGCTAGATGCTCGCCAGCTGAACGTAGTTGGCCGGCAGCATGCCCACCTGCCCGGTACGCTCGACTTCGCCGGTCATCCAGCCGCCGTCGATCCGGCTGACGTTGATTATCAGGTCGCCGTCGACGAAGCTGACCTCGTCGTCGTCCTGCGCCTCGTAGTCGTACATGGCGCGGTAGACGCGACCCAGCGAGCCGTAGTTGTGGTTGACGGGGTCCATGTCGTGCACGGAGCCGATGTGCCGCGCGGGCGCGGCGTTCACCGAGCCCACTTCCGACGAGTAGATCAAGGTTTGCGAGGTGCGGTTCGAGTACGGGCTGGTGAATTGCTGCGCCGAGTTTTGCGGATCGTAGTCGCTGATTTTGCCGATGCTGTTCGGGTTGACTGTCGAAAAATTTTGCACGTTAGAAAAAATATCTAAATGGGATTTTAGTAGAGATGGGAATCGGAAAGTTTCCATTTTAAGGAAACTTTCCGTTTTGGAAAGTTTCCAATTGGGAATTTGTTTTCATTTTGAAAGTTTTTATTTAAGCTACCGGAAACATTCCTTGGAAACTTTCCTTGTTTTTTTCATTTAAATGTCAATTGTTTAACCGCTGATTTTCATTAAGGCCATAATACAAGGCCAAGAAACTTTGAATAAGAATTTAATGTGTGTTAATTTAAAGCAGAAGAAGTATAAATAATGTAAGTTATGTTACATAACCTGAATGAAGCCGGATTATTCAGCATCATCACAAAAAACTTTTTTAAAAAAAGGTAAACAAAATAAAAACAATAAACAAAGTTAAAATCATTCTTACATTTTTGTTGTTTATTTATAGGCATAGCACAATGCCAAGAAAAAAATCTAGTGTTTGGAATTATTTGTTACTTTACTTTTTACTTTTCAATATTCCTATATATTAGTTACTTTGTCCCTTTTAATTTTTTTTACGTAATATCTAGGATTTACTAGCAGTGAATTTCTAGTAGTAAACATTTTATTTTTATTTTGTAGGTTTCAGTATACAATAGGAATATTCCAAAGTAAAAGATACTAAAAATAGTATTGCAGTTACATTCTTATAAACATTTTTTTTTTAATTTTTTTTCTTAATAAAATTTGACAAAAAGTTAATGTGTTATATATTTTTGCAAATCCCTGGCATAAAAAAAAATATTTTCGCAAGGTTTTTATTTGGCAAAATTAGGTATCGTGATTGACTGTCCAATTCCTTAAAAATTAATAATTTAAAGCGTAACGGGCGGGACTATTGCAAAGTCCCGACCGTTACGCTTTAAATTATTAGTTTTTAAGGAATCAAAGAGTCAACACGATACCCAATTTTGCCAAATAAAAACCTTGTTAAACAGCTCCAGTTTAGAACCATTTATAAAAATTTGACATTGGCAATACAATAGAACAACATTATTTTGTAAATAAAAACACGGCAACTATCCCATTCGTCACGCGTGGAATGGCCCTAAACTCCTATTCTTAACAGAAAAAATTTTAATTTCAAATAGGTACATGTTTTTTGTAATATATTTACTAAAACATTAAAAATGTGCCGCTGCTTTAAAAAATTATTAAATTTATGATGGTATAATAAAATTTTTAGAAGATATGTTATATTCGTCAGTTATTTTCAAATCATAAAAATCTTGTTTAATAAAATTGTATACACTGTGCGACAAATTTGGGGTGACCAATTTTAAACCGGATTTAACTGATTTTCCCTCAAAGTATACCTACTATTAAATTTTAATAAGTTAAAGTAATAAAGTTAGCTCGATTTTTTTTATTGCAAAATTCGATTACAAATTGTTCCTCGTTCCGACTCTTTGTGAAAGGGTTTTTCATTTTAAAATAATTTATATTTATGAATATTTAATGGAATAAAATTTAGTTTAATCAATTTTCTTAAAAAATTGCATTTTTTTCTCTTTCTTTTGTCTACCTCACTTAACATTATTTTTTTAATTTAAGACCATAAAAAGTTAATTTCTAGCCCCAAGAATTTTTGTTCAAAAAAACAAATATTTGTAAAAATAATTTAATTTTTCATTTCAATGTTCAAAATTTTGCCTTTTTTATAATTATAAGTCGCCTATTACTTGAGTTATGAAACGTCAATATTTTTTTTAATTAACTTTTATTACTATTTTTATTTTATTTTTTTAATTTAAAATAATAATAATTTAAAAAAATGTAAATTTTCTCCAACTTTGTTGTGTTTTTTATTACCTAGTACCTACTAGAAATATAATTATTAACTTGGCTATTCAAGAGTATAAATAAAAGTGTTTTTATTTAAATTACTAAAATAATGAAACAACAGTATTAATTTTGTATAAATTAAATATGTTATGAAAATAAAAGACAACAAGAATAAAACAAGATCTTAAAATAAGTGTTAAAAATTCCGACAGTCGTAAAAACTCCCTAAAACCAGGGAAAAAATCACAAAGTTTGTAACATACACTGCTCGTCAAAGATAACGCATAATAAGTAAAAAATTCTAACTCTAAAACGCCTTTACCAATCTTTATGAAATTTTGTATAAAAATACTTTAACTACTTTAACTTGATTTTTTTGCTCAAAATTGGTTATTTTTGACGACTTTGAAGCGCCTTATCTTCGCAACTGTTCGTTTGATTTGTACAAAATTTTCAGGGTATACTAACAAAAATACGGTCTTTAACAGCATATTTTTTATTTACTTAAAATTCCCTAAAAGTTATTTTTTGATTAAATAAAAGGGCTTTAAAAATATTTTCTCGAACACGTAAACTGAAATATAAGTTAAAGTATTTTTATTCAAAATGTCATAAAGATTGGTAAAGAGTTAGAATTTTTTTACTTATCATGCGTTATTTTTGAGGCGCAGAGTATTAAGTTAGACCAAAGAAAAAGTAAAAAATTCAATTTTATGAACACTTGGCCCTTAAAACTAGATTTGATTGCATCAATTGTTTATAAATAGTATGTATCAAGTTTGATAAACGCCATTTTAGTCACGAATTTAATATAGGCTAGCGAGCGATTGCTTAATTACATGAGTGTCTAGAAAAGTTTATGAACTAGTTGCATAATAAAACTGACTATTTTTGTATAGATGTCGCTCTAAAAAATATTTAATTTAAGATTAACCGTAACAATGGGAATCTACCGATATATCGGTTGTTAGTCCATTTTTAAGGGATAAATTTCGATTTACACAGAAAAATTTGACATTTGCCGCCGGTAGATTTCCATTGTTACGGTTAATCTTAAATTAAATATTTTTCTATATATAGAAGCAGTTTTTGATATCTGTCAACTAACTTTAACCCTTGACTAAAAACCTGTTGCCAACTTTAGACCGTGACTAAAGCGCCATAAAACAATACATTGTCAATGTTTATTTAAAAGATCACTTGTGTCAGGAAGTGTGTCATGGAAACATCTACGATGATGGGCGTTTTAAAGGTGGAAGTATAAAAAATAAAAACCCTTTTACAAAGAATTGACCATACACCATAGAAAAAAAATCGAGATAACTTTTACAAACCCAGAGAGGATTTAGAGGGTATTAGTACCTATGTATACTTTCAAATTAATTAATATAAGTATGGCTTTTCCCAGTGGCGTAACAAAGAGAGGGTAGAATATAAAGAACAGAATTATTATCTTGTACTTATTAACCAAATTTCCCGCACGTCGCAATTTATTGACCAAAAATAAAAACAATTTAAGTTTCACCAAATTTTTTATTGTATTTGAAATTGTTTCTTAATATCTATTTCCCGAAAAAATTAAAATATGCAATTTTTGTAAAATCTGTTTAACGATACCTAAACTAACCTAACTTACGAGGGGGGGAGATACGAAGGTTTATCCAAATCGCTATTTGGTATTATTAAGCCTGAAAACCTTTTCGGCATTGATTTTTTTTTAAATCGTGGCATTTGACGGTTTTATCGTGAGAACTGGCAACCCTGCCTATCAATTACTTACCGATAGCGGGCTGTGAAGATTGCATCAAAACATTCTGAGGCGGCGCGTGATGTACGACGGGTTGCGGCTGAGGCTGATGGTGCTGCTGCTGCTGCTGTTGCACCGGCGGAGGCGGCTGGTACTGATTCGCGCTAATCACAGGCGGCGCATGCGCATTCACGTTCGTGTGCGCGTTTATGTTCGCATTCTTCTGGTCCACCTCCTTGTACCCGTTCTCGTTAATCGACCTCATCTGTTCCATCTGCGCCTTGCGCTATATTAATTAATAAAATATAAATAATATAACCTTTGCTGTCATTTTTTCATTGTTAATTTTGTTTTTTTTTTAATTTTCGTTCGCGTCTTAAAAATATAGACAAACACGCAAGATGTTTTGTGCTGTTGTACTTTGGTCCCGAAACTGAGTTTTAAAAACTTAAAGCGTAAAGTTCATTTTGTTTATCTGGACCAAAATTGGTTGCTTTGATTACAACAAACTAAACTAGTTATAGTCGCGGCCAAATCTGTATGGGTGCACGTCATCAACGGCATATGACGTCAGCGTTAAGGTCTATTCATACGTGCCCAGACACAATCTAACGCTCGTGTATTGTTGACTGTTTATAGCGGTGGGGGCTGTTATTAAGATGGAATTATAACGTCCTTGTTATAATCTTCTGCACTAACTAATTAGGAGTTTGTTACAGGCAAATTTTTATTAAATGTGTTTAAAGAGAAAACAAACGGAGTTTATTACATTTTTATTACATATGCACATAACAAAAAAATACTAAATTATCAGAAACACAAAAATAATAAATTACCAGTCGTTCTTGTCATCAGAGCAAACCAGGTCAGAATTGAAGTCTGATTATTTCCCCAAATTTATTATTTAGGGCGCAATGTCTTCGAAATCTATTAACGGCTAGTTGCCAACAAGCCTTATATCATTGTTTGCACAATCCAGGGATTTAATCTTATAAAAACATAATGTATAATATTATTTATAATAATTTGCAACAAACGATGCTTCCGGACGAAATGTCACAATTACAAAAATACGTCAAATATAAAATGACAGCGACCCATCAATAATATTGAACGGTGCGCGCCAGCCTTAAGCTATTACCAACTGGCACACACAAAAATTACTAAGTGAATGGTTTTATTTTGATAATTTCGTGAAAAAACGTTTTAAAACAAGGAAATTGTTACAGTTCTTGGTAAACAATACGCAAATGAATGATTTCTTTTTAATAACACATCAGAATTACGCCTTAAAAAGCAAATTTAACGGCAGTAACTTTACAATTCAAAGTTGGTAATGCTGACGTCATTATATCTCATTGATGACGTGCACCCATATAGATTTGGCCGTGACTATATAAATGTAATTATAATGTAATTGTGGTTATGTTTAAATTAGAGATGCGACTTGAAAAAATACGGTCCGTTTTTTGTTTTTTTTTCAGGTTTTTTTTATTGTTTTTTTTTCAAATGTTATTTTTCAAGATTAGTCACATTTGCCTAATTAATTATGTTTTCAGTCCAGTTCATGAACTAAGATTAGCTACTAAATGACATTTAGTAAATGTAAATACAGTCTCGCGATATGCACGCGCCACCACCACCGAATTGACCAATAAGGGCCGCGCTTGTTTTGATTTGGTCCTAAAAAAAGGAAGTATGGAATTTTATTTTTTAAAAAACAATAGCAAATTCTTGTAGAACATTTATTCATCGGTGGTTAAGTCAGAACATTCCGTGGAGAGCTAAAAAAATTTCGAATTTTTTTATTACGGTATTTGTTAGGATTGACCGTTGCACGTTTTTCATATAAAAATCTCAAAAGTAGAAACTTCAAGCTTCAAAATGCTTTTTTACGGCTCCAATACGACCATTTTTAACGAAGATACAGCTATCCGAAAAATCCCAAAAAATTTGGAATTTTTTTTATCCTTTAATTTTTTCTATTAGTGTAGAAGTTTTAATAATGAAAAATGTAATATATTTTACATTTCACTTTATTATTAATATACATTTTACTTAAAATTTCATTTTGAAAAATTACTACATTTTTTAAAATTGATGTTATTTATTGCTTTATTGTAGCGGATTTGAAAAAAAAACAAAAAAAACCGATTTTTTTCTAGTTTTTTTTCATGTTTTTTTTGTACATCAGAAAAAAAAAGGTTTTTACATCTCTAGTTTAAATTATTGTAGGTTACATTGAACAGTTGTCAAGTTGAGTTGTCAAAATTCGTAGTTAAAAATGCAAATAATTTGAGTGAGTAAAATCATAAAAAAGTAGTTAAATATAGGTGACTCCGGCCCAGGAGAGACAAAGTATTTTTAGCTGATAATAATCTTCGCTTTGAGAAGAATTTATATAAAAGAAATCAAAATTTTATGTGAACACGTGTACACGTGAATGTTGTCCAATCATTGGACTCCAATGGTGAATGGGTATTTTGTTAAAGCCACTGGACGTTAATACTTGTAGTGGTTTAATAATAATTATAATGTATATAGTGTCCAGGACTATTAATGATCAGTAACTTGCAAATTGAAAGAAGATAGTTTCGTGATTATTGCTTATCTTCTTCAAACCAAATGGATGCTATTTTCAAAGACAGGAAAATTAACTACTAGATTTTTCACAAAAAAGATGAACCTAACAGAAAATAATTTTTATTTTTTGTTTTTTTATTTCTCCTTATTTTTTAAAACTTCAAAAAATTTTGATCTGTTTAGTTGAAAATAATGTGTTATTTAATATTTTTAAAACCAAAAACCTTACTTTTATACTCCAAAAATATCCATAAGGCAATGTATTTTTTCTGCCATTGAGGCATTTGGCATAACTTCATCGAAATTAAGTTTTTTCCTTAAAAGTTCTTTTACTTTAAAATCTGATATTATTTTTGATATAGTTATCAGATAACAGATTCTGTACTATTTAATTAGGATCTTTAGCAGAAGTGCCATTTTTTAAATACTAAAAATACTAAACCAATCTGGCATAAGCTACCAACTTAATAAAAAAAAACACGAGTTCAAATTTAAAAAAATGAACTGTACCTGTAGTTCTCCGTGATACGCGACGTTGCTGATAATTTTCGTGTTCTGTTTGATCCGAAGCGTTTCCGGATCGTCCGCCACCTGCGTGAACTTGCCCTTGCTTTTCTCGAAGTCGGCGTGGTAATTGACGTTGGATTGCAGCTTCGTGTTCTCGGCGATGCGTTTCAGTTCGGGGGTTTCCGCCATTGTGGTCGCTTTTGCTTTCGGTATATGACTAAAAGATTATTGAGAATTATACGCCAAAATACGTAAAATTACTAGGTAACTTTTTAATAAAATGTGCACTATTTTTTAGATATGCATATTAAGAAGTCTTAAAAAAATAATAAAAACTACAAACGATTAAATTTTGAAAAACATTAAGTAGATAAAGGTTGGAAATTGTAGGCTCAGCTTCATAACTCAGAACCCAAAGCTTTCAAAGCAATTTTTTTTATTGTTTTAAACAAGAGGACTTTTTTTTGTAAAATTACAGTGTTTTATTTTGATTGGCGACAATTCGGTATTTATTTAAAAATATACCAATAAAAAAATATTTTTAGTTTGTAGTAATCAAAAGGGCCTATCTTTAAAAAAATTGCAATTTGTCATTTTCATGACACTCTACATAGCGTTTCTGAATTTGGCATACCCAAAAACCCCTAAAACGATAATTTTGTAATACAGTTTAATACATGATGGTCAAAAAGCAAGTTCAAATTTGAAAAAAAAAATTTTTTAAACACTCACACAAAGATTTTGCAAAAACATTCATTTGTTAACACCGGAATTTTAAAACCCTAGGTATTACACAAACAAATTTGCTTAGATTTGTAACTCTAGCTTATACAGAGTGTTCACAAATTGAAGTCAAAAATTATAAACAAATAATGGTGTTTTAAATATTAATCTAAATAGAGACAAAATATTATTGAATGAAATATTTAAAAGTAATCTTTTAATATTATGCTTCTAATTAAATTTTTATTTTTATTTAAAATAGCATTCTTTTTTATAATTTTTGAATTTGGGAACACTGTGTAAAAGCTAGAGTAACAAAACTAAACAAATGTGTAATACCTAGGGTTTTAAAATTCCCGAAAAAATTTAGTCGGCGCAAAAAAACTGTTTTTTCCGGAAAAAACAGAAAAACTGTAAAATTTTCAGAAAAATTGACTTTTGCTTTTTTTCATTTTATTCAAAGGGTAATAGAAAAAAGTCGATTTTTCTGAAAATTTTCAAATTTTTACGGATACTATCCGTACACTGATATCGAGAAAAAATTGAATTTCCGACGCAGAATATAATCATAATATTATGATTATAATAATTACCTTTTATTTTAATTCAGTAAGAATATTCTACCGGGTCGCAAAAAACATATTTGGTGGTGTTAACATAACTTTCATTTTATTTGACACCGATTTATAAAATTATAATTTTGTAATTTAACTTTATAAATAATTCATTATTTTGTAATTGGATATTTTCAATAGACTCCTTTTTGCAAAAAAGAGCCAACCGACAGTATATTTAACGTTTACGTTTATTTTCTTAAATCAATTTAATTCAATTCAATGTTTAGTTTTATTTTTTTTCTGTACGGATATTTTTTTTTAATTAAAATAATGTTAAGTTGTTGATTGCTACATTTTTAAAATGTGTATATTTTCCAAAAGTTAAAAAAAAACAATTTTTTTCTATTCCTAGAAAAAAGTTTTTTCCCCAATTTTTCCGTTTTTTATGACACTTTAAAACCCTAGTAATACCTTAAGAAATGTTTTTGCAAAATCATTAATAGAAATTATGCTAAAAATGTTTTTTTTTTTCAAATTTGACCTTACTTTTTGATTATCCTATATAAAATTTTAATACAAAATTATCGTTTTAGGGGTTTTTAGGTACGCCAAATTCAGAAACAATGTCCATTTTTAAATTTAAAAAATGCCCAATAACTTTTGAAGTTTTTGTGTTCTTTTATTATTCACAGAGCCAGGAAATGACATATGACAATTTTTTTTAAAAGGTAGCTTTTTGAGTACTACAAACTAAAAACATTTTTTTTAATGGGATTATTTTTAAATAAATATCGAATTGTCGCCAATCAAAATGAAACACACTGTAAATAAAAACTAATAAAATGCAACCAAAATATGAAATAATATAAATAACGTAACTCATACAATAAAATGACCCCTCCCTGTTTGGATCCCCCTTTATAATATGTCAGTATCGGGTCTGCTGCAAAATAAAAGTTTTGTACCTACACCTGAGATAATGAATAAAATGTAAATGTTAAGTGCCATCTTCAAAGGGGCGTAGCTTACTTATAAAGCATTTTTGACACCATGTTCTTGGGAACTTTTAATTATACAGTTTGTTTTTTTTATTCCCAATTTAAAGTAAAAAATTTGGAAATTTAATTGCGATAACTTTGCCTTTGATGAAATATAGGTGACTTTACGCATAAATTAAGAGATCGTTTTCTCCCTTAACATACCAAAAATATGTAGCGAAATTTCCTTTCGTAAAACAATCCAAACCCGAGGGGTCACCCACACCTGGGAATCCCTGGACATTTTAGAGGGGGAATACCATAGGAATACAATGGAAATACATAGGAATACAATAAAATATAATGGGAATACATGGGAATCCCTGGACGTTTTCCCTTTGGGTGGTTGACCCCTCGTCCAAACCCCTTTATTTTTTCATTTTTATTCTCTGCACTGTTCTTCAAAATATCATATATTGTTGTTTTGCTAAGCTAAAAATAATTCATGACTTATTTTGGTAAAACCAAATGCTTCCTTTTTTCTTCTGTTTTCTTTGGCATTGTATATTATAATTACGACAATCATATGATACATGTCCAAGTATTTAAAACAGGAGCAATGATTTTAAATATTAAAAATACCAAAGTATATTAACATACAGTATATGTTGGTCAAATGTTTAAAATTCCGAATAAAAAAAAACAAACTTTATTTTGTGCTCTAGAATCACCCCTAAAATTTTTGGATGGAATTCGGAAACACCCTGTATATATTTTTAAGTTAACTTTATGTTGTTTTTGTGTCATATATTAGGAGCAAAAACAGCTACCTATTTTAAAAAATATAATGTTTTGAAACTGGCAGATACATAACCTTAGTTCCTTAATCAAATGTCAAAGTGGGCCTTTCTGTTGAGGAGCTTGGAACAATAGAAATTCATAAATAATGAATAATCATTTCCTTTAAGTTATTATAGAAAATCGTGTTAATAAAATTGTTTGTTTAATTATTTCATGTTTTAAACACAGGTTATCAAAAAATTGGTCACTAACGCCATACTTCAGGAAACATTTTAAGTGAAAATTAAAAAAAAATCGACAGGTCATCAAGTTTTTTATTTTATCAAAACTCGGCAACGGTGTGTATTTCCTAAGCCGAAACATAACACATCTAAAGACTGTTGTTATGAAAACAAAATAAACAAAGAATCTGAAGAGAGATGAAGTTAACATGGAAACTGAGTTATAATGAATTAAAGTCTTGATTTTTTACACAAACTGTCATAAAATCGATCTGTCAACCTTAACTGCCTTATTTCAATTGTTTTAATATCAACTTAAATGTTTACAAACCACTACCGAATAATAACTACTTGGAATGTATTATTATGATTGTGATAATTTTATTTTTTTGTTTTTTGGTTGGTTGCATGATTATAAGGTAAAAATCAATAGATAATTTAGGTAGGTATGCATAATTACTACATATTTTGATAATTTTAAAAACAGTTATTGCACATGTAATGGTGTGCATATTAAAATAAAATTATCTAACAATTTTAAAACATTAACTAATTTTTTCACGATTTTATTATGTGTTTATCGTGAGTAAATTTGCTTTTAAAACAAGCAATATCAAAATATTTACCAGTTTTATAGCATAATTTTGCGCGTAATAACTTAATTTTCCATTAAACGTCCAGATTTGTATTTTAATTAAAATTCAATTTTGTAATGGTTTTAATCATGCCAAACCATGTCTAAACAGCATGACTGTTAAATAATGGATTTTTTAAACGATTTTCAATAGTTCAATAAAACACGCAGTGACTAATAATAATTATTTATTTATATTTGATGACAAGACTATTATTGCAAAAATAATATTTATCTGGAAATGGATCTGTATCATTTATGTGGTTGTAAAGAAATGACTGTCAACTTTAAAAATATTAATGACAAACAAATGTGGGTTTAACGAAAATTTTATCATAAACAATAGACGTTGATCTATGAATCTATGAACCGCAATAATAAAATTAGGCAGAATATAATAAAAAACACTTAATGGACAATTAATAAATTATAATCTACAGTACTTTTAATTAATCTGCATAACAGATAAAAATGCATAATGAAGCAAATTCTATGAAAATCCTAGAAAACTTATTCCGCATTACAAAGAATTCTCTTTATTTATATTTATTGTTGAACGAAAAAATATTATGCATATTTAACAAAATTTCTCCAGTGAGGCCATTCTCAGTAATATTTATATTAATTCAATTATTATGAATAGACTAACGCATTGTGTATCTAATATCACATTGAACCCATACTAAATTAATGATAGAGGTCATTTCATTGGGTCAAGCTCAACACACCCTTGCCTTATGAGGTCAGTAACTTTTAATTGAAAAAAATCGAAACAGATTAACGCCTAGAAACCTGAGCGTTGACATAAACACAGTTTTTTATATCTCGTAAATCTTGAACTATATATCATTCAAAGAGCTGAAGGAGACAACAGTGTACACTTTATAACAGTTTTTACAATAAACTTTAACTGTTTTAATACATTCATTAAAATAATAGTTATTACTGTACTGATGTTATATGGCATATGCTGAGATTTGTTATGGAATATTTTATAAATTTTTTATTGTCTAATGGTATTTTGTAAAATACTTACGCATCACAGTATGGTTCCTTATTAAATCCTTTATAAGTTCTCATGTTTAATGCCATTCCACACTCTTTGCATTTAAAGCATGGTTTATGCCATATCTGAAAACATTTTAAACAAATTACATTTATGTAACAATCTACAACCTATTGAAACATAATTGAAAGTTTTACGACCTAATATGGATCTATTTGAAAGCACTTATACATGGTGTCGGAAAACGAGTTCTTTTTTGCAATATATACCATGGTATATGTATATTAGGGTGATTCAAAAAAAGCCTTTTTTTAAAAATGAACCCGCACTGGCCTAAATTATAAAGATTACATTAAAACTAAAAGATTAATACCAAAAAATCCAAATTCGATGAATATTTAGAGGTCGCTCAAATCGATTTTCGTATTTTTGCACATTCGAGCCGCGAAATTATTACTACGCAAAATAGTAAATAACTCCGTTAGTTTTTATTCGATATTATTAAAAATTTAAGGGTTACCTAGTTTTTTAATACCCTCTGAGACAGTGTATTGAACTTTACAGAAAAAAATTTTTTTTTCATGAAAAAAAATAATTTGTTAATAAAAACGTATCATCTTATAAAATAAGCAACAATTGGAATCGCACTATGATGGTACCGTAAAAAAAATAAGAAAATAACACTTAAATTATTTAGCATACATAAAACCTGCCGAAAGAAATATTTTATTTGATTTATATAAAACATAACCTAATAATAATTAAGTTATTCAAATTTTTTCCATTTTCATGCGATTTTATAAATAATTTATATCCGTTTTATTAATTAGGACGTATTTTTATAATATTTCTTTATTTTTGATACCATATTTAATTAATTACACTAAGTAGTTATTCATTTATGTCCTTTTTATAATTAAAATAAAAAAATCCACTGTTCTACATCGTTTTCTTTGCAATGATTGTTTCTAATGTTAATTTTTTCAACCATTTTTTCTTTTGTTTCAGTAGGTACTCTTTTATCAAAAATGCCAAACAAATTAGCTCTTCTATTTGCAAATCTATATTTTTAAAAACATAAAGTTCATGAAGTGTTTTCAAATCATTTTTGGGCGCGCAAGTTGCGTTTGGAGCTTGGAACCAGGCAAATATCTAAACGAAATATAAAAATACAAATTCTATGCAATGACTTATTTTCATTGTTAGTGAGTTTAAATTGATCCCGAAATAAGATTTAGAGAGTATATAGCTTTGTTCATCCATCGGGCATGCTATCTATCTCCACCAAGGTATAAGATGTTTTTCTTTAATTTCTCAACAAATTAGTTTTGGTACTCAGACGCTTTTGAATTAAGTAAATAATATATATATATATATATGTAAATATGTATATATATTTATATTTATATAATTTATCAACTACCTGCTAGTAGGTCCTACTATCAAAATTTAAGAATAATAATTATTATTGTGGTATATCAATTTAGGAACATCTAGACAGAATCAAATAATTTTGGTATCAAAATTTGAGAATTGTTGTATGTCAATAATTTTAACAAAATTTAAATTTCTGCTTAAGCCATATCAATGCAGTGAATAATTTTGTAGTTAACGTTATTTTATTTTAGTTGTAAAAAGGACCTAATTTAATAACTACCTACCTAGTTTAATTAATTAAATATGGTATCAAAAATAAAGAAATATTATAAAAATACGTCATAATTAATAAAACGGATATAAATTATTTATAAAATCGGTTAAAAATGTGAAAAATCTAAATTACTTAATTATTTTTAGGTTATATATTATATAAATCAAATAAAATATTTCTTTCGGCAGGTTTTCTGTATACTAAATAATTTAAGTGTTATTTTCTTAGTTTTTTTACGGTACCATCATAGTGCGATTCCAATTGTTGCTTATTTTATAAGATGATACGTTTTTATTAACAAATTATTTTTTTTTCATGAAAAAAAAATTTTTTTCTGTAAAGTTCAATACACTGTCTCAGAGGGTATTAAAAAACTAGGTAACCCTTAAATTTTTAATAAAATCGATTAAAAACTAACGGAGATATTTACTATTTTGTGCAGTGATAATTTCGCGGCTCGAATGTGCACAAATACGAAAATTGATTTGAGCGACCTCTAAATATTCATCGAATTTGGATTTTTTGGTATCAATATTTTAGTTTTAATGTAATCTTTATAATTTAGGCCAGTGCGGGTTCATTTTTTAAAAAAGGCTTTTTTTGAATCACCCTAATGTATATAGAATATATTGTTTAAAATGTAAAAAAATATCCTGTTAAAATTTGAGCTCTTTATACTAATTAATACTATAGGAAATTAAACGTTCTACAAAAAAGTGTCTATTATTTTATAAAATATAAATTTATATAAATAATAATACTAAGTTTAAATAATTAATTTTTTTCAAAAGTTATTCAAGGTCAAAGTTGAATTTACAGTAAATTTCCTACTGTTCCGCTGAAACAGCAAAATTTCATAAGACGTTTTTTTGTAGAGCGTTTTATTTGCCTTAAACTAGGCCTTAAATTATCTTTTACAAAATGAACGTTCAATTTCCTACAAAAATACGTCTTGGTCTCTGGTGTAGGTACTGATCTGATGATGAGTTATAAATACACATTTGAAAAAATTGAACAACTTAACATCATTTTAATTTAAAAAAATATCCTTAAAGAAAAAAAAAACTTAACATTGAAATAAATTAAATTGATTTAAGAAAATAAACGTAAACGTTAAATATGGGTCTTTTTTTCAAAAAGGAGACCATTAAAAATACCTATTCAATTACAAAATAATGAATGATTTATAAAGTTAAATTACAAAATTAGGTATAATTTTTAAATCAAAGTGTCAAATAAAATGAAAGTTATTAACATAACATAACAAAAAAACATATTAGGTGCTGTATTAACATACAGCACCTAATATGTTTTTTTGCGACCCGGTAGAATATTCTAACTGAATTAAAATAAAAAGAATAATAATTATTATTATAATCATGATATTATGATTATATTTAAAATCGGAAATTCACCTTTTTCTCGATATCAGTGTACAGATAGTATCCGTAAAAATTGGGAAATTTTCAAAAAAATTGACTTTTGCATTTTTTGTAACCCTAAAAAAATTCTAGTAAATTTTTCTGAAAATTTCCCATATTTTCCGGAAAAAAGGTTTTTTCCGCCAGCCTAATTTTATCGGAAATTTTAAAACCCTAGTTATAAAGTTTTAAAAAAATCCCATGTTATTAATTTTCTTAGTAAGAGCGCAAATTTTAATTCATAGCTTCAATATTGTTCGGCGGCGTATAATAATTACTTTTCAACTAGTACAAATATCTTATGAATATAGAAATTGATATAAGCTCAAAAAAATTTATTTAACTAAGATACTAATATATGGAAGATATTAAATACAAAATATTATAACTAACACCATTTATCTCAGAAAGGATTACTGTTAACTTTCTACATTCCCTGGTAAAGTCCTAATATTAAAACCTGGGACACCCTGTATAGAAAGTTCCTCAGAAAGTGCATTATTATTTTTACAAAGTGTTCATTCTGCAGTCATGACTTTTGTTTTTTATAGGTACCCAGCTTAGCTTTCCACAATAGTAAGATACTGTGTTTTTTTGCTTTAGTACTCACAAAATTAAAGCATATTTAATTATTTACTATTTACTACTAACATGATTTACATACCTAGGAAATATTTATTTTTAGATTTTTTAAAATACATTGTTCCAAATAATACCCATGCAGAATAAATGGTAAATAAAAGAATAGAGAATAGAATTAGGCTAATTCTATTTCCAAAAAACCTGCTAATTCAATTATAGATTTCTTGGGCTTATTTAAGTAAAAAATCGAATTTGGGGCATATATGCTTGCCTAAAAAAATTAAATTAAAAAAAAAAATAGCCAAGAATCAGTCAAAATTACAAAATGAGTACCACACAATGTCTCATACCAAAATTCCATGATAGATTATACCTATGAAAAAAAGTTTCAAAAACTTTTAAAGTTCAAAGTTGCAAAAACTTAAAAAAACCTGGATGAATAACAGATGAGTAGGCAGAACAAAATTTTGAGAATGTTTTTTTTGTAAAATGAAACTATAAAGATTACAAGCTTGTTAAGATTTCTAAAAAAAAGCTCAAAACACAACTGTTCAAACCCCCAAAGCCCCCCTACCTTTACCACTGATGAATATTGCATTTATTTTACTCAATATATTGAGTAAAATAAATGCAATATTCATCATTAAAAATATAAATAATGAATTAGGTATTTTAGCATAATTAGGTATTTTAGCATAATTTGTATTTGTAAGTAATTAACTAAATAGGTAATTATACAAAAATGTTAACTCCAATTACCTAATAATAATAACACTAAACCTATTATAGAACTACGTTATTAGAATTATAACAAAACTAATTTACAAATTAATGAACATGTTCTATTAAAAATAGAATAATTTATTTAAATCTAAATTCTACAGAATTTAAAATAGTAGTAAATTTAAGCCATAAAGCCGGAAAACACACTTACAGAGAATAAAAGAGAAAGGAAAGAAATTAAAAGACATTGCTGATTTCCCATATGTAGGATAAACATGCCATACAAATACCATTTAAATTGTTTAACATTTGCCGTATTTTGTTGTTACATTGATTAATCGAGGTCTTTAATTCTTCTGACTCACTAATTTTACAAATTTATGGCTTAATGAAATAAGTAGGTAACATCTATTTAAAAAATATGATGCTTCCAAACCTCTCGAAAATTTATGTTAATCATAAAATTCCATTATAAGGGTGGTTATTTAATTATAATTAGGTAAATAATAACTTACTTTATCCAGACACTTTAATTCTTCAGTGGGATACACGGTTTTTTCACACCTAGCGCACTTTTTGCTCATGTTTTCACTGATTTTATTCACTTAAGCTCAATGTCTAATATTCCTAGTTTGTACGATTGTTGACCCGTATTTAACTGAATTAAATCGCGTATTTTATTGTAATAAAACCCAACCCAACACCAACCGTTTGCTGCTTATTCTAATTGTTCTTGTTTTCTGTCGTTTGGAAAATAAATCTCTCTTGTGTTGGCAGCACTTTTAGTAACTCTGACAAACATGGCGGCAAATCAACTTTAAATCTAATATTTTAGCAATTTGTTTGTTAACATATCTAAACAAAGTTTTATGTAAATACTATAAATAATTTAATTACTTTATTTGATTTATTAATTATCCAGTAAAAATAAAAATCAGTTCGTTTTAAAATTACCAAAACTAGGGTGAATTTATGGACTTGGCAACAATGACATGTAAAATATTTTTAAGGTTATGTCGATATAACCTCACTTTTCTGTAATTCAATAATTCCTTAAAATGTCGAAAGTTATATTAGGTGGAGGTTTGTCTGGGTTATCAGCCGCGTATTATTTGCTGAGAAAAAATCCTGCATCCTGCCTAACATTAATAGAAAGCTCAAATAGATTAGGTGGTTGGATAAAATCAAATCAAATTGAAGATGTCATTTTTGAAGAAGCTGCTAGAACGCTTAGACCGAGAGGTGAGCCGGGAATAAATACATTGGAGTTAATAGATGAATTAGGGTTATCAAATAAAGTGAATCCAATAACATTAGATAGTCCTGCTGCAAGAAATCGGATGATATATGCTAATGGGCAACTAGTTTCTTTGCCTTCAGGAATTAAGGATTTATTTGTTCGTAACCCGCCCTTTAGCAAGCCTTTAATAAGACACTTTATTAAAGATTTAGTTACTGCCAGAGAGGTTAATAAGGATGAGTCCATATATAGCTTTACTAAAAGACGTTTTGGTGAGGAAGTTGCTGATTATTTGATAAGTCCCTTGATTTGTGGAATTTGTGCTGGAGATGCAAAAGAGATTAGTGTTAATTTTATAATGAAGGATTTGTTTGAGTATGAACAAAAATATGGCAGCATCGGAAGAGGTATGATGTATGCATTACTTTTTAAGAAAAAAAATGCCTTAAATCATAATGCACTATCTTTGAGGGCTAGAAATGAGAAATGGTCTGTATATTCATTAAATGGTGGTTTGGAAACCTTAACAAAAACTTTGTCAGATAAAATAAGACAACATAAAACTTTAGAACTAAAAATGAATTCACAATGTAAAGAAATTAAATTTGGAAATCCAAGTGCTTCTATAACTTTAGATAATGGTTCTATACAAAATCATGAGCATGTAATAAGTTCAATTCCTTCATATCAACTATCAAATTTGATTAAAAATTCACATCCAGAATTATCAAGTTTATTAAACAACATTAAGTATGTATCTGTATGTGTAATAAACTTAATGTTTGATGAAAACATAATTAAAAAAGATGGTTTTGGGTTTCTTGTGCCACCAAAAGAAAAAATACCAATACTCGGGGTCATTTTTGATAGTTGCTGCTTTCCGAATAAGACAAACAAAAATGTGGTGACAGTAATGATGGGAGGGAAATGGTTTGAGGAATATTTTTCCCATGAAATGACAGAAGAGGAATTATTAACTGTAGCTACAAAATATTTAAAACTTACAATGAATGTTAAAAAGGATCCAGTTGCCTATAAAGTTAATTTGTTGAAGGATTGTATTCCACAGTATAAAGTGGGACATAACGAAAATGTACATAAAATTGAAGATTACATAAAGAAAAATAATATTCCTTTGACTATTTGTGGATGTTCTTACTATGGTGTAGGTGTAAATGATGTAATATTATCCACAAGGAATATGGTACAAAAAATCCAATAAAATAAATGTTATTTGTAAAAAAAATCTGTGATATTTAAAATATTTTTATTATAAATAATAAATTAAATAAAACGAACATTGTTTAATATTTAATTAAAAAATATTACTATAATACAAAGTTCACAGGCAAAAATTAGTAAAATATTAAACAAAAATAAAAAGTGGAATGTATAAATATAATTCAATAAATAAAATAAATATTTTGTAAAAGTCCTAAAGTAATTTTTCGTTGTTTTTAAATTCAATTTATATTCGCATTTTCTGAATATATCATTTACTTACATTAAGTACACTGTAAAGCTTTAGGAATACACCTTCATCTAGGTTTGGTAAGGCTTTTAAAATCAAATGCACATTAAATAAATCAAAAAATCATACTATAAAAAGCTTATAGTATATTTCGCATAAAGTTGTATTTAAAAAATATCATAATCATAAAAAATAAAGATTTCACATTTAATTACGTTTCAGTACAAAAACCCTGGCGATTCAATTCTTTGTTTGTTTAATGTAAACATTGTACAACTATGATAATATTGATACTATAATTTTAGGTAGAAAAACCTAAAATGCGTTTTTATTCAATGTGCATTCAGTTTCATTTGTTTATTATTAACTATGTTGCGCAGTGTAGACTATCGTAAGTTTTTACCTTATCCGGAATTGACGCTGCCTCTACAGGCACACGAACCATTAGTTCCCTTAAGGTGCCCATGTACACTATTTTTCTATAAAATTTTGAACTGCGGAGAAAAAAAATTGTATTTATTATGCATATTATACAAGGTGTCCCTAAAATGCCTGTACTAAATGATACTATATTCCTAAGACTGAAATAATGAGATATAAGTTATAATATATGCTTCCATACAAAAGTTGATAATAACCAAGATACAGGGTGTTAAACTTGTAAGATCGTTTTCGATTTTAACTTTAGAAAAAAATTAGGTTTTTGGGGGTTTTTTAGCCTGGAAAAATTAAATTTCTTAAAAAAAATTAATGTAGGTTGTAGAGGGCTGTTTGCGATTAAAAAAAAATACATTAAGAGACGCTATAAATTTAGTTACTGACATTGTTTTTCAAAATTGTATGTTTTTAAATATTTTTTTTAATATTTATTTTAAGCACAAATTAATTACAAATTGTGTGAGTCACAATGAAAACGCACATTTCTCGAAAACAAGGTGTACCTTTTTCTGCGTAATAAAGATGAAAAAAATAATAGTTTTATTAAAACGCGAATACACTAAGGCGCAAAAAAGATGTGACAATTTAAACGTATACCTCTACAACCCACATTCATTTTTTTAAGAAATTTATTTTTCCGTCCTTAAGAACCCCCAAATATCAAATTTTGTGCAAAAACGTTTGCCTTTTTCAAAGTTATTTAATAAAATCGAAAACTTTCCACTTTATCAACTCTTGTATAGAGGTAAATTTAGTTGTATTAAATTATTTTGTGAGGTTATTTTGTACAGGTCTTTCAGGGACACCTTGTATCCCTATTATAGCAGTTTTGTATGATAATAAGTATAGCAGAATAATTATTTTAAAAATGAAACCCGACAATTTTAAAAACCTGCAAAATTTTTAATATGGATTTTTTACTGCTAGTAGTTTACAGCCTGTACAGGTTACTACTTCTCAAGGAAAAAATGCTTAAATTAACCTCAATCCATATAAAATATATGTTTTATATAATATACAGTGTGTCCATGGATGAGGTGACAGGATTTTTTTTACATTTCTCAGAATATGCCATTCTTGATAAAAGTTTTTGCTTGAAATCAAATCCCCAGAATATCCATCATTTTTAATATCTATGGTTAATTGTCATTTTCTTTCCAACAAATCAAGAATTTGTCATTTTTACCTATGAACACGGTCTTATATAAGACCGTGCCTATGAACAAATATAAAAAAGTATTTTTGGCGATAAATTAAAAAGTAAAAGCTTTAACATGTCAATAAAAACGATTGTGTTTAAGAAATGACAAATGAACGAAAACTGACCAAAAATGATTTTTATCAAAAAATGTTTGGTCCAAAATTTTCAGTTACAAAATAACCATAGACAATAAAAATGATGGGGTTATTCTGGAGTTTGATATCAAGCAAAAACTTTTATATGGAATGTATGTTCCTCTTTGTAACATACTGTATATTATATGATAATATTCTATATGATTTTAGGATTTTTTTATAATACAACTGCTTACCTTATAAACGGTTTGGCCATAAAAAGCATGGTTTTGATCCACAAAGACGGATGGACCAAGTACAGGTGGCTCAAATTTTTTCGCAATTTTCTACCTACGAGTTGGTAGCAGCGTTTCAACCAACTGAAAGATGGCAATTTGGTTGCGCCACCGTGTAGATAAACTAAGACATAGTCGTCGGTAACCAGACGTTCTAATGTCCACAAAACGTAACTAAAAAAGATGTTTAGTAAATCAATTTCAGTAGGTAGGTATGTTTAAAATAAAACCAAATGCCAAATTTTATGTCTAAAACAATACATTAAAAAAAAATGTTAACCACGCCGTCACTCACATTTAACGAGTTACTGAGACTCAGGAGATGATTTAGATTTTAACTCTTAGAACAGCATTGTTGTCACCAGAATTTCTAAAGTATAAATGTATGTGTAGAGATACGCTTTTATAGTAAGGCTGTACAAGAACAAGAAAACAAGGTCTTTTCTTGCACATCTATTTCCACCACTCCATCAGATTGATAAAGATAAATCTTGTTCCATTTACTTAGTTATAGTATATAGATAGTTTCTATAAGAAGGAAAATGGGATCGATAAAACATACAAACTACTTAACACTTAACAGCTGATTTATAAAAAGAGAAATCACTTTGTAAGAAATTAAAAAAAAATATAAAAAACAATAGTCAAGCCACGTCAAGTGGGACCAGAAAATTTCACGAAATCACCGATTTTAAAAATAATCACATTATTGTGTGGTAGGCATGACGCATATGTCACAGTAAAAAAATTGTTTTGAAATTCTCTTTTTTAGTAATGTTAGGTATTAAAGTTAATAATTTTTTCAAACTTTAGAGCATGGTAAAATTGAAAAAATATAATCTCTGGGACCACTCTGTATAATTGAATTAAATTTTACATTTGTAGCAATGTTTAGACTATTGAATGATCATTTAATTAAGGTAAAGTTGTTTAAATAAAAGAATTTTGCATACATTTATTATTATTATTATAAACAATTGAAATTTTTTATGTGTTCTTCACGCTGAAAAAAAATTAATCTTGTGTCATAATATGCGGAAAACGTTCCCGTTTAGTAAAATTTATACAAAAATTTGTCCTTCATAGGTCATTCCGGAGATATTAATTTTTTTCTACTGCTGTGCGCTTGAGCAGTACGCAGCGCGCTTCGCTGCTAGCTCGTTAGCACAGCTTTCCGTTAGAACGTTAGAACCGACAAAAAATTTAATATCCCCGGATTGAGATAAAAATTTTTGAGTAGATTTTATTAAACGGGAATGTTTGCCGCATATTATGACACAAGATTAATTTTTTTTCAGCGTAAAGAACACATAAAAAAATTTAATTGTTTATAATAAATGTATGCAAAATTCTTGTATTTAAACAAATTTACCTTAATTAAATGACAATTCTATAGTCTAAACATTGCTACAATAGTGTGTAAAATTTAATTCAATTATACAGAGTGGTCCAAGAGATTCTATTTTTTCAATTTTACCGTTTGACAAAATTATGAACTTAAATAACATTAACAAAAAACTGAATTCCAAAACAATTTTTTTACAGTGACATATGGGTCATGCCTACTACAAAATTATGTGATTATTTTTAAAATCGGTGATTTCGTGAAAATTTCTGGTCCCACTTGACGTGGCTTGACTCAATATAAATCATAGTTCTTTTTACAGTGTACAAGAAGTAGGACAAAACCAGGAAGTATAATATGATCTTTGAAGACAGCCCTTAACAGAAAGTCAAGTGCAGTGTAAGAAATTAAAATAAAATTTGAAAAACAAAATTAATTAAAATTAAATCTTTCTTTTTGCATTGTGCAGGAAATGTGCCAAGAGAAGGAAGCTAATCAGGGGCGTGCTGGCAGAATCAATGCAGGCCTGGACTAGATGGTAGAGCAGTCCAGGCCCAAGCCAATTTCATATAAATTGTAAAAATACATTACAATTAAATACCTCGACTGATAAAATGTCCCGATAACTCTCTTCGCAACAAAGCTAGTTCAATTATTAAGTCACAGTCTAAACAATTTTTCACCTTTCTCTCCACAGCAATCAGCATAAAAGCTTCCAAATTTACATCACTTCACACTGATATTAAAGGAAAGTATTATCACAATAAATCAAGACAAAAACTGCGAGAGGGGGCTTTTGTAATTATGTTTCTGTTTCTCTATAAATTCGAGCTGATCCCCCATTCCGATAATTATAATTTATAAATTTACTAAAATTGCATTTTATCGAAGTGGCCCCGGATCAGTTTGGATTTTCAAAGAAACGGAACAATAATTACGAAAGCATCCAAAATATCCCCACGGTTTAGGGTTTCCACCTGCGACTTCTTGGTTAAGGGTTAGCATAAAAAATACGTGTTTTAGATTTTTTTACGGGAGTCAATTAAAACTTTCTTTTTTTTAATTTATTTTAGTGTTTAGTGATATAACTTGAAAAAACTTTTTGTTTGGTATACCCTATTTGCATACCATAACAAGTCCAGCAGACCACCATGGTAGCGCAGGCCACCGGGCATTCGCCCGGTTTTCGGCGGCTCAGCACGCCCCTGAAGCTAATGATCTTCAAGGACAGTCCATAACAGAAACTCAAACTGCAGCATGCTGCTGATAATGAAATGGCCCGGGAATCCCGGGCTGGGATTGAAAACCAGCTTATACCATACCATAATATAATATTTTTCCCAAGTTTAGTTTGTTTTATTTAATGTTGGGGTTTTTAATTGGCAACTAAACCTAAATTGCAATTATTTGTAAATATAATTTTGTAATAAATAAATTTAGAAAAAATATGTTGTTTACATTTTTCTTGCAGCGTTAATGTTGTAACTTGACACTTTTAATTTCATTCTTCATATTTGCTTTAAAAACAGGATTTTTTCTATTATTGAAAACATTTGACAAGATGTTTTATTTGAAAACCAATTATTTAAAACAAAACCTAAAAACTAAAATAAAATTTTTAAATATCATTTAATTTAAAACAATATATTTTATTTGATTGAAAAACGATATAAAATATTTTTATTAATAATACATTCATGAAATGTAATTATACCTATAGGTATCGTTTTTTACGTGTGATCTTCAAATTATTCGACAATTTAATCTAAAAATCGAATATTTTTGTACAAATTTGGATAAATTTCATGAGAATAATATTTAAATTTAAAATATCATTTAAATTCAAAGGCGACAATGAGCTAAGATGGCGGTAACTGGGTGGTGCGCAAAGTGAACCAAAATTCGTCCTACTGAAGAACATACCTTGTTTTCTTGTACCATGGAACCGCTATATTTGAAATTCTCAGGACAACAACTTAAACTTTAAGAGGACCCTGAATAACTTCAATGATTGATGTTCAATCTCTCGATATTGTACTTACAGAAACAGGTTATCCATGACGTAATCGTAGTCCACTCTCGATTTGTCGGGCAGATAGCATGCGGAGAAGAGCACGATGGCCGTGTTTCCGCCAGCTCTCAAGTAGCCTCCGTGCGAGAGCACCCTCTTGTAAGGCTCTATGACGCGCATGTCGATGGTGCGCTGCTCGCCGCTGGGCAGCAGCATGCGTTGCCAGTGGCGCGCGTGCCTGCGTTCGTCCGCTGCGCTCAGCGGCTCGATTGGTTCAGAACTGTTATTGTCTGAATAATAGAATAAGAAAAAAGATAAACAACTTGTACCTAAACTGTCTCTCAGCAAAAATAAATAAATTGATTTATAAGTATAACGTAACTTCGCTCATTACACTGTAGGGAGGTGAAAATATCACAGCTAAACGCTCAGAAACGTAAACTTAATTTTTGGTCGTAGATCGGCCATTTCAAGCGCGCTAAACGCACGAATTACAAAACTGTTTTTATAAAAAAAATTGTAGATTATTTATTATATAATATTTTGGCATCAAAATTGGCAAAAATATTCTTCTTTTATTAGGTTATACATTAAATAAAAAAAAACTCAAGAAATATTTTATGAAAGTAGATATAATTTTAATAATTGAAAGGTGTGGACGGGACAAAAAAAAGATTTATCTTGTCCCGTCCATCCCTGTCAATTATTGAAATTATCTCTACTTTTATAAAATATTTCTTGCGATTTTTTTTATTTAATGTATACCCTTATAATAGAAGAATTTTTTTGACAATTTTGATGAAAAAATAATATATAATAAATAAGCTACAATTTTTTTTATAAAAACAGTTTTGTGATTTGTCCCGTCCATCCGCTTGAAATGGCCGAGATTACAAATCCGTGTTTGGTTTAGCTGTACGTATCACGTCAAAATTCAAATTTACTTAATTTTCAAGTTTTGGAGCATCCCCATTAGGAAATTTTTAAAAAATCAATTGGACTGGACCCACAAATCAGTTCCAAATAAAAAAGACAAACATCTTGTAAAATTTGAGCTTAATTGATCAAACGAAACACGTGTCCCTGAGGATTTTTTTAGATAATTTAGAAAATTCAAAATGTTTTTTGATGATTTTTTTTATTGAGTATAATTGAGGATATTATATTATATAATATTAAACGAATTAAAAAGCATAGGAGTATTGGCACAAGAGGTGAAATATATTACTTTATAAATTATAATATACCAGTATACAGTGTGTCCCCGGATCGGATTGCCAATAGGAAAAACTTTTTATACCTGATGCAGCTAAACCGAGCACGGATTTGGAATCTACGACCAAAAATTATGTTTACGTGTCCGAGCGTTTAGCTGTAATATTTCAAGATTTAAAAATTTACCTACAGTGTTATTGACTGGCATTGGATAAACCTCTTTTTTGGTCAGTTTTTGCTTATTTGTCATTCTCATAAAATGTTATTATCGCGGTAGGTAGACATTTCTCGAGAATTCTTTACGGATGTCATTAATATTTACTGATGAAAAAATAAATGATGCATGAAACGGCGATGAAAATAGTCATTTTAAGGTGCCACAAGTAGTATCATCCCATTAAAAAAAAAGAAGTGGGTGATCATTTTTTTTAAATGACTGGAAAGCCCACAAAAAATCTTAATCTACGTGTTTTTGCGTTTTATCAAAATATTTGAAGCTCTACAGGGTGTTTCTTTTAACTTGAGACAGCTCAATATCTCGAGAAATACGCATTTCACGGAAAAATGTCTTAAATAAAAGGTTAATGTGACTAAAGGGGACATTATTTGGTGCTAGCGCTAGCCACCCCCTACCCCTTCTTAAGGGTGAAACGGGGGGTAACTTTGGAAAGTCAAATGGAATGACCCGATTTTTTTCACAGAGTTTGGTGGTACATAAAAAAATAAATAACTTTTATTTAAAACTTTTTTCAATTTACCAACAGATGGCGCTGTAATTCAAAATTTAAGAAAAATGAGTTTCCTTGTAAAATGTATTTTTTGAAACGTTTGAAAAACAAAAATTAACATTAACAACAATAGTCGGCTATGAAAACTATTTATAACAAATGTTCGAAATGTCGTCATTCCATTTCAACACATTTTTGAATGCGGGTAATGAATTCTGGCACGCAACGCGCCAACATATCGGGCGGTATCGCCGCACAGGCGTTCCTGATCCGCTCCACCATGTCCTCCCAAGTTGTAGGAATTGCAGCGTAAACTTTTTCTTTCAAGTAACCCCACTGGAAGGAGTCTGGTGGCCAAATTACTGGACCACGTCTACTGATCCACCGCGGTGCACCGGCCATTGAACTCCTGATCCAACACCTCTCGAGCAATTGTCGAATAATGTGCAGGACAACCATCTTGCTGGTACCACATGTTTTGGAGCCGTGCTAGTGGTACATCCTCCAAAAGGTCCGTCAGATCGTTTTCTAGAAAATTCCGGTACTTTTCGCCATTTAATAATAATAATAATAATAATAATAATAGCTTTATTAATACTTTTGTCATCTATGGGTGTACAAGTCATTTGATAAAAAAATCAGGTACAAATATCGAATAAAAATCACATCAGACGAATATATAAAACAAACTTAAAACATTATCAATACAAACAATAGAACACAGTTTACAATGACTTATAGTCTAAATATTCTTTAACAGAGTAAAAAGAATTTTCCTGTAACAAAATTTTAACTAATGCACCGTCAATAAAGAAGGGCCCGATTAATCGTTCGCTTAAGGTACCGCACCAAACGTTTACCGACCAGGGACGCTGGTGCTCCACTTGGTGGCGAAATGGAAGGACGACATTTCGAACATTTGTTATAAATTGTTTTCAGACTATTGTTGATTTAATGTTAATTTTTGTTTTTCAAACGTTTCAAATAATACATTTTACAAGGAAACCCCTTTTTCTTAAATTTTGAATTACAGCGCCATCTGTTGATAAATTGAAAAAAACTTTTAAATAAAAGTTATTAATTTTTTTATGTACTACCAAACTCTGTGAAACAAATCGGGTCATTCCATTTGACTTTCCAAAGTTACCCCCCGTTTCACCCTTAAGGAGGGGTAGGGGGTGGCTAGTGGTAGCACCAAATAATGTCCCCTTTGGTCACATTAACCTTTTATTTAAGACATTTTTCCGTGAAATGCGTATTTCTCGAGATATTGAGCTGTCTCAAGTTAAAAGAAACACCCTGTATATTGAGTTAGTTCCAGTTAAAGTCCCCACCCTGTATATTTTCCTGCACGTCAAGTGCGCCAAAAATTTCTTTTCAGTTTCCATTTATAACTTATTTTTATACTGAATTTATTTTTATATTGAATTATTTTGGCAATATTTTTTGTTTTTAATTAAAAATTTTAGTAAAGGCTTTAATAATCTTATTCCTGTATTAAAGCATTTGCCTGCTCAAAGTAAGCGTGGGGAAAAGTATAACTTTGCGTGCGTATAAGTATTAATTTACGCACGCCGATAAAATGTATTTTTGGTAATAAATTGAAAAGTAAAAGCTTTGAACATGTCAATAGAAACTATTACTTTTGAGAAATGTCAAAAACTGACCAAAATGATTTTTTTCTACACCGCTACTTTGATATTATTGACAGTATTTGTATTTTTTTTATATAATGGTGACCAATATAACCGCGCTGACTAACAACGGGAATAATCTCATTATTCACGTTGTTAGGCATCATTGATTGGCTGATTTCAATCTTTACTGTGATTTGAACCAATCAGGTATTAAATTGGGAAAAAGTGAGGTTGGAACATTTTAACAGATTTCAGATTTTTTTATATATACGAGGGGCGACATTAATGATAATTAAAATCGGCAGAAAGTAAAATTTTTTTACTTATAAAAATTATTTCCTTTAAGTAGGAAAAGCATATGCTATATAGTATTACACTCGAGATAATGAGCATTATTCTCTCAGATAATAATATATTATTATGAAACATTTCCAAAACACTTAAAATAAAAATGTGTCGCAAATTTTGGGGGTTTAAAATCAAGCAAAAACTTATATTTAGATTAAAATTTTCTGATGAATATAAAATAGTGCTCACCATTCCTACTATTTTATTTCCTTTATTAAAATCGGTTAAATTAGTAAATTTCTAAATAAAAAAAATATATAAACAGAAAAACATTTGATCGTCAGGTTTACGAAATATTTATAAAAATGTTTTTTTTTAATGTGACACCTAGTATATTTTTTATATATATGTATATTTTAAAGGGCAATTTAATTTGGAACCAACAATTACTATTGCATAACTAACCCTAACTTTAAAATTAAAAATTAATAAGCATTTGAACTTTTTGATGGTTGTTGAAGTAACCAAATTGTTTATTTTTAGGTTTAGGGTATTTATGCAAAACTAATTTTTAGTTTCAAATTAAAATTTCTTTTAAAATATGTGAGAATATACATTTAATACGATTTAAAATAATGTAATTTTTGTGAAAATTTTGAAAACCCGACGTTTAATTGTTTTTATGTTCTTACCATTTTAGGATGACACAAATTTGCTAATTTTACCGACTTTGTAGCTCCAATAATAACGGAGTTGGCAATGGTAAGCAGATAACAGTATAGAGACATCTTTTAATAGAAACTTTTTTACCGTCAACAATGCGATTTTTCATTTAACATACCTATTTAATTATTTTTTTAAACTTTTTAAAATATGGATAAATGATAATATTATTTTTTATACATACCATCAGTTTCAATTTTTTCTTCAGAATTCTCATCATCCCCCGCAAAAATATCCTCCGATTTTACACTATCTGTATCACCAGCCAGTGACGAGTCGTCACTGTCCTGACTCCGATTTACCGACATGACCGATATCTTTCTTAATTTATTACTTTTCTTCTTGTGGGCGAGAAAATTTAAATTCCCTATAAAACAAAAATTCAACCTTAAAAATGTTATCCTACCTACTTAATTTATGAGTTTACCTTCTTTTTCGTTCATGGTAAGCGCTACATTTTGCAGATTAGAACTTAAATGGGCTTCATAAACCGACTTATCATTCTCATTATCGCTTCCTTCATGTGTGGTTTCAACCGGAAAATCGAATGGCGATTGTTTTTTTAAAGCTGTTGGACTGTCTGGAAAATCTATCAAAACACCACCATTATTAAAACATTTAAATTGATTTAACTTGCAAGGAAGTTATTTATTAAAGCATTACAATGAAATTTGTTACAATTAACAAAATGTTCCCCATACCTATATGTTTGCACACATAACATAAGTGTTTACAAACACGTACTGCTGAACTTGCACCTTTAAACTTTAATTTTTTTTTTAATTTACATACTTTTAATTACTGCTTACTAAAGAACATATAGGTACTTTTTACGTTATAATTAACTAATTGATTGAAAATTTAAAATTACACATTAAAAAATTTAACTTTGCCTTTTCTTTATTATTTTGGAATAAATTAAAAAATAATAATTTAGTCAGAGTACAGTATTCTTCATCACACATAGTGTGCTGTGGGGAATGCCAGGCTCTGGTTGGTTTATTGCTTTTTACAGAGATCATTTAAATAAAATAGAAATTTCTATAGAGAGTAGAAAATGTAAAGAAACACCCCCTAATACACAGTGTGCACCAAGTATCATTCTATGTGTATACTTCTGTAGGTATTTTTTTTTAAAAGATACTTGATACACCCTGTAGAATATAATCTTACACCTAGCATAAATATTTAGCATACATAATTAGTGGTAATTAGTAGAGCTTAAGCTATTGTTAGTACTTTTTAGGTCTTATTTTTTTTTAATCTTACTGACCATCAATACGGTTTTTATCTTCAAAATCTTCAATATGGGTGGAAAATTCATCATCTATACATGTTATATTAACAGAATGTAAGTCTAAATAAGCGGAATCTGGCTCGAATAAGGATTTATCAAGCTTAATTTTTTTTAGTTTTTTTGAACGGGGAAAAGTGGTAAATCCTGAAATATTAATTATGATGAGTTAAATTTGTAATAAAATATTTTTAATCAATAGGTTTGAAATATTTACATAATAAACACATTATTCTTATCTACTTGGGTATGTATGTTTTTCTTATCTATAAAATATGTAGTAGGTATTTTTGAACTAAAAATCATTATTTTGCTTGTTTTTATATAGGTGAGTTGTAATATTACTTTATCTAGATATTATAGAAGTTTTTAATATTACTTTAAATTGACTTTATAATATTATGACAGAAAAATCCATACTTATACAGGTCTAAGTGAATTCTTAGAGTTATATTAGGGTATTAGGGAAATAAGTACACATTTTTTAACTAAATTTAGATGCCTAGTTTTCCAGTGAAGAACTTAATTCATTATTCTGGAAAGTACATTTGAATTTAATTTATTCATTCTCATAGAAGAAACAGTTTTGGTCCTAAATCAGAAATAGGCTCATAAAAATAATTTTTTTGCTCTTGTCTAGTCTTGCAAAAATCATTCTGTGAAACTTTAACATGTATAAGAGAAACTAAATCTACCTACATTTCAATAATGCTTTCTGGAATACATGGGTTTCTTTTACTAATACTCATGAAATTTAAAAAGTTCCTGTAATAAATATATGTATTTACTAAATTTTATTTTGTTTTGTTTAAACAGACCAGAAAGTATTGCTATGCAAAACTTTCTAACCCTGATACTGTTATAAGCCAATTTACCTACACTGTAATAATTCATTTCTGAGACAGCATGAAACAAAAATTATTAGAATGTTTCTGAATCAGAACTTCTGATTACCTTTTGGTACCTGTTAAAAAGGTGATAGCTATTTACCTAACCCCCATATAAATAAATAATAATTCACCAAATATATATATTTATACAGGGTGTTTAAAAACAATGTTAACTTGCACTGTTTTAAAGATACATGGTGTTTGTAATTTTTTTTTGCTTTTTGGATATTCTTGGGCTATTTAAAAAAAAACTTGCACCATTTTAAATATACATGGTGTTTGTTATATTTTTTTTTGTTTTTTTTTGACGATATCTCAGGGACCAATATAAAGAACTCAGCTTTTGTATACATCTTATCCATTAACATTAGCTACTTTTTGAGCCCTAATTTAATTTCAAAGCAAAGTAGTTATGAGATAAAAAAATTGAATAATAGCTTAAAAAGTTATATGTCTACAAGTTTTGTTTCTTAAATGGTAACTGAGATATTGTTAAAAAACATTAAATTTTGGACATCCTTTATCTTGAAAATGGTGTGTATGAGGACCCTGATTTCTTAGAAGTAGGCAGGGAGTCCCACCCTCTATTTTCTGACACATCTTTTGAAACACCCTGTAAATAATTTTGTATGATTTGTACCTAGGGATTTGTAATTACCTCAATAATTTTTGTAGACATGTAAAATCAATTATATTTTATCAAATAATGTTATTTTATTTTAAATTGTGTAGGTATGAAGGTACATCCCAATTTATTAATAAATATTTAAATGAGAATTGCCTCACCTGACAAAGTATCATTATAATCCCCTATAGAATCATTTAATTGTTTATCGAATATATCCTGATAATCACTGTTGGATCCCAATGTGCTGCTATGAGCCTGGGGATTAAAGCTATTCTTTTCATGATTGGTTTTACTTTTTGGCTTTTCAGGAATCAAATCAGGAAAATCAGGCGAAATGGGCGAAGTCGGCGAAATCATTAACGGATGAGAATTTGTAGCATTCTGGCTGATTGAAGTACTAATAAATACGATATCGTTACATTTATCGGTACGATTTTCGCTTAAATTAATATCGTGGCTTCTTGTATTTGGACTAGAATTTATTATATCTTGACTAGATTGTTCCACGTTCACGGAATTGTCCATTTTCGCTAAAATTATACTGAAACAAGGGGTTTTAACTGAGGTTTCACTATCGGTTTGATTGATAAATAAATATTTTACATCTTATATTTGACAAAACGTCAACAAAACTGTCAGTTAACTGTCTTAAGTTGACAGGAAACACGGATAAAAAAGGCATCTATCCTCGTTAATTCAAATGTAGTTTAGCAACCCCCAGGTAGGTGGCGCTGCTTATAATTTAATTTAAAATTTCCCTCACTTTTCAGTAAATTTACGTTTTTGGTTTTCAAGAAAGATAAACATTGGGTTGAGATTTCCGCACAGTTTTAGTAAGATTTATCTGTTGTGTGAAGCAAAAATATTCTTGTTATCGTCTTTGCGAATGTTATACATGGTGTTAAGTTTAACTAAATTTAAATAATAACGGGCAATGTTAATGGTGAAAATTATGTCAAAAATGTTTATTGGGATGGTTACTTTATTTTCGTGTAGATGTCGCTTTATACAAATATTTAATTTTTAATCATTTTTTAGATTATATCCTAGGGATTATATTTTTCGTAAAAAAATTATAGTATGCAACTTGTTTATAAACTTTTCTAGGCACTCATTTAATTAAGCAAATGGCGTTTTTCATATTTGATACATTATATACCTACTATTTAAGTTTATGTAAATAAAAATTCAACATTTTTGTATTCCGCATTTTTTCTCTGTATTGTTTAATTACATAGGATATCCTATATATGTTTATAATATATATTGTTATAGAATATAAAAATATGTCTATACTTATAAGGAATTCCTAATAATTATTTTTAGTACCTATACCCATGTCCATTGCTAATGTAAAACCATATGTGTAAAACGACAAAAATGAGTATTTTTATTGTTTTTTAAATAAAAAACCGATTGCATGTTAAAAGCTTTATTGAGTTATATAAAATGCGGAAAGGCACCTAAAAAGACAATTGAACAATCCTGTTATCACAATCCGTAACCTGTTAAAAAGTGGCTGATTTTTTTGTATTAATAAATTTTACATTAGAAAAACAACAATATATACAGGTTTTTATATACAATTATTTTGACTTGAAGAACACTGGAAATCAAATGATATGTTGTTTATAGAGTTTATTTTGCCTAGAGAATATCAAAAATGTTGGACAGACAATATAAATATCCATTGGTACAAAATTATTTACAATAAAACATAATAAATAAATAAGAAAATACTAAGGTATTATTACGATCATTCTAATACAATTAATAGTACTTGGGTGCTTCCATTAAAACACCTTGAACATTATTGGTCAGTCTTGATGTTATTTAAGAGTCACTGGTTACATCCTTTTCTTCCTTTTCTGCATCGACATCCATTGGAGTTGATTCAGTATCAGATCCCTTCACCTCCAAGTCTAAATGCTTCTCACCTTCCTCCTTCTCGCAAGTTTCTTCCTTCTTTGCGTCTAACTCATCTTCGGGCGGTTCCGTTACGATCGGGGGATTCTTTTCGACGGAATCGTCCGAATCGCTGTCGGAATATTTCTCCGATTCCGACGTGGAGACGTTCTCTATTGCTTTGGGAGCCATGGTGGATAGTTCGAGCTGGGGAGCGGAGGGTTTCTTCTTGCGCGCCGGGTTGAACACCGAGCAGTAACAGCACCGGAACGATAAGAATTCGAACTCTTCTTTAAGAGCCATGCCTGAAGAAAATTCCACCATTTAAAAAATTACAAAGGGGTTGGGACATGCAATTTTGTATTACGCATACGCATACGAATTCGATATTCGTATTTTCCGACGTTTATCAAACAACTTTAAAGAACGCTGCAGCGTTTTGAAAAACGCAAGATTTAAAACGCTTCGATGACCTTGGAGCGCGTGACGTCACAATACTTTAGTCGAGTGCCTTTGTCCTTATGCAGGGTTGGAAAAATTCTTGGTTTTTTATATAAAATCCACTGCTTTTTTAGGTTTTATTGTTTTTGTTAATTAAATACAGATTTTGGCAAAAAACAACATTTAAAAAGAAATACTGTTATAAGAACAAATAAAGTATTTTTACAATGAAATCTGTATAAAAATAAGGTAGTGAAAATTTTATACCTTATTTTCGCGGTCGATGGTCATTCGTAAATTACCCCAACTTTAAAATTAAATTTTGTTTGATCATTTGTTGGTATTCTAAATTAGAATTTCTAATATTAATATTATTAATTATTAATAAATATATATTAAAGTAGTACCAGCGCTTTATGCGAATGTTCTTTTAAGTTTTAGCTAACGACTTAATGAGTGTATTGCTTTTAAATACATACATACATATAAATGTGTTTTTGAATAAACTAGAGGCACAGCAGAGTAAATACATGAGAGCCATAACGTCCGCCCCATGGTTCGTCACAAATGCCCAGCTCAGAAGGGAGCTTGAACTAGAACCACTTATCACCACCATTGGCAAATTCACAGAAGCCACACTACTAAGAGCCGAGCTCATAGATAACTCCCTTCTGACTGGGTCTCTGGACTACAATCCAAACAATCGCAGGAGACACAGAGGAAAAAAAAGGTAAAATATTTAAGTTTACGAAAAAAAAACAAAAAAAATGAAAAATACCCACTTAAGAAAAACCCTGAGGGCTTTTTCAAGTGGGTTTTACCTATTGATGTAAAGAGAAAAAAGTAACATGGTACTATGACTATAAGTTTCATTTTATTTCAATGTTTTTTCCATGGATAACTTGACAGAATAAATTTTTGTAGTTATTATTGTGCATTTTTCTACTTAAAATTTTTGAGGGGTGGTGAATCTAGTGCCGTGCTTAGATTTTGTTTAAAAAAATCGCCAATATGAATCCTTAAAAATTTACTTTTAAAAAACTGACAAAGTAGGCCTTTTAATTTGTACAAATATTGCGTTTTTTGCTCCAAAAATAGTTTATCAAGATCTACACTTTAAAACAAGTTCGGTTAAAATCGCACAATAAATAAAGATTTTACAGGGGTGAGTCGCAAATACCAACGTATGTGGCTTTGTCGTGCGTTTAAAATTCATCTCGTGGAAGAAATTTTTTTTTGCTGGGAACATTAGACTGTGCAGCTTAGCTGTAAAACGACGGTTTTTAATATAAATCTCCCATTTTTGTTGGTACAACTTTAGAGTTTGTATGCTACTATGGTGTAATAAAGACACGTCATAAATTGTTTTTTTAATATTTTCATAAAAAACCAAAAATACAAACGCTATTTTAATTATTATGTGAGTTTATTTTTAATTTGAAAAATTTCTTTACATCGCTAGTTTTACCTACTGGGCAGCCAGCCCTGGAAATATGAGATCGTGGTTTTAATAAAAAAGAATAATTTTTTTATGACACAATGGAATTATTGGTCTGCGATTATTAAATTTTTAATAAATATTGAAAATTTAGTAATTTTAAAATATCTTGGAAATAAGGAAATTATGAGAATTTTGGAAATCTTAAAAATATGAGAAAATTTGACAATTCTGATTATTTTGTTGATTTTGAACATTTTAATAATTTTGTAAATCTTGAAAATTAAGTAATTTTTGTAAATTAAAAAAAATTGGAAATTGTGAAAACATAGAAAATTATAATAATTTAGGAAATTTAAAAATTTTGATAATCTTGAAAATTTGTCTTTAATTAGTAATTAGGGGTGGGCAAAATCAAACCGTCGATTATTTTTTTATAATCCATTATTTGATTAATCGATTATTCAATTATTGACTAAGCAAGTATATTATTTTAGTATTATTATTTTACATTCTATCAGAATTTTTACTTATACCTAATTATCTAATCATAATAATTATTTAATTGTTAAAATTAAAACTATAAAATATGTAAATAGCAATAATATGAGCAATTGAGGAGCATTTTTATGATTTATGCTAGGTTTAAAAAATGCTGCTAAAAATTTTAAACTTGTATTGCATGCACAATATAGGTCTTAAGTATTAAAAAAACAAGACAATTAATAATTTAATCGATTAATCAGTAATCGATTAATGAAATAATTGATTAATCGAAAAAATTGAATATTTTAGATAATCAATAATCGATTATGAATTTCGATAATCGCCCAGCCCTATAATTATTATATACTGCACGTCAAAATAAACGCATAATAAGTAAAAAAAAATCGAAAACGCCTTTACCAATCTTTATGAAATTTTGTATAAAAATACTTCAACCTATATCTCAGTTTACGTGTTCGAGGGTTTTTCGAGAAAATATTTTTATTTAATAATTAAAAAAACGTTCGAGGAATAACTTTAAGTTAATTTTTTTAAGTAAATAAAAAATATGCTGTTAAAGACCGTATTTTCGTTAGTATACCCTGAAAATTTTGTACAAATCAAACGAACAGTAACGAAGATACAGCGCTTCAAAGTCGGTAAAAATGACCCCTTTTTTATTAAATAATAATAATAATAATAGATATTTATTGATTATCACATCATACATAAAAATAATATATAACAATAACAATCAAAAGGCCATTGACCTAAGTCCTTCAGCCATGGCACATTAGTAAACAATCTTTACTGTTTATAAATTAAAGGAAACAAAACGTAAAAATCTAATTTAGTTATACAAAAAAAAAAAAATTAAACATAACGTAAACAAACTTGTGTGATTATTCCATCAAAGCCAGAATTACTGTTTCTTCTATGATCGATCTAGTGGGATATTTGATTGTCCTACGTATTTGTGGATCTCGTGGAAGTGACACTGGGTCCAAAAAATGATTGTTGGCTTCCCTCAAGGAAAAGTTGGTGGCCAGCTTAATTAATCTTTCAGAAATTGGAACGACCTGTAGTTTATTGTATAGCAGTGCGTTGGGCGGATTGTACAGTGGATTTCCAGGGTGTCTCAATTTCGTGATTTTCCGTAGTGAGGTAGTTTCACCTACTTCAAGGGTTTTTAGTGTGGGTTTTTTGGAATTAATGAATAGGGTGGGAGCATATTCTAGGATAGGTCTGCAGATGGATTTGTATATAATGGCGGCGGTTTTGAGATTTATACCATTGTTTTTCTAAGTGAGACATCTGAATTGGCTGGCTCTGGAGACATTTTTTTTTGGCACTGTTGACATGTTGTTTATTATTTTTCTGAAAAGTGGTATTTTTTGACGACTTTGAAGCGCTGTATTATCGTTACTGTTCGTTTGATTTGTACAAAATTTTCAGGGTTTACTAACAAAAATACGGTTTCTTTATTTACTTAATAATAAATTTCCTTATAAAAGTTTTTTTTCGAGCATTTTTTATTATTAAATAAACGGGCTTTAAGGATATTTTCTCGAAAATCCCTTGAACACGTAAACAAGTTGAAGTATTTTTATACAAAATTTTATAAAGATTGGTAAAGGCATTTTAGAGTTGGATTTTTTTATTTGTTATGCGTTAATTTTGACGCGCAGTGTATATACAGTGTGTCGCACTTAAGATGAAGACACCCCCATATTTTCGCTATTTGAAGGAATATAGGTTTGAATTTTTTCACATTCATACATGTTGATGGGTCACATTTTTTAAGCTACTCAACTGAAATCTGAACTTTAAACTTGGCCTACTACAAATTCACAAACGGGGCCAGTTGTCGATATTTTGCTTCGCGTTAGAGATATCGAAAAAAGTTATTGGAAAAAGTTGTTCAGAATATTATTCTAACCCCATATACCCATTTTTATAACAAAATTCGCATTTTTAATTTTTTTTTATTTTGGTCCACACAAAATTCATTTTTTAGTTTGATAATAAGGGAGCCATGGAAAGTAATAATTTGATACTAACTAGTGTTTATGACCGTTAAATAAATAATTAAAACAATTTTTGGAAATTACAAATCAATTATAATTTATTAAATTAAGGAAATAGTATAAAACAATAATAAAACTAATACAAATAAATAAATTAGAAATGCGAATTTTGCTATGAAAATCGGTATACGAGGTTAGAATAATATTCTTTTCTTTATATTTTTTTCTAATAATTTTTTTCGATATTTCTAACGCGAAGCAAAATATCGACAACTGGCCCCGTTTGTGAATTCGTAGTAGGCCAAGTTTAAAGTTCAGATTTCAGTTGAGTATCTTAAAAAATGTGACCCACCAACATGTATGAATTTGAAAAAATTCAAATCTCTATTCCTGGAAATAGCGAAAATATGGGGGTGTCTTCATCTTAAATGCGACACACTGTATAATTATATTTATATATTATTATATCCCCTGTTCAAAACGATTTAAAGTTAAAAAAGAATTTGCCTCACCATTGTGACTGCTGCACGCCTTGCAAATGAGCGCGAACCTATTCGAGGGCCCGTCTCCGACCAGATAATCGACCATCTTGTCGAGCACGCCCCTGTCCCGTGGCAATACGCCCCTTGGCAAAGGCAAAGGGGTGCCAGGGATCATCGACATAGACATCTGGGTGGCATTTGTCATGCTTTTTACCATCGGCATTGGCCGTTGCTGCTGGATACGACTCGGTTGGATCGGCGTTCCCGAATGAGTCAAGGGCGTTATGGGGTTGCCCATCGATAGACGACCACGAGCTTGGGGCACGTATCTTTGTCTCAGACCTGGAAAATATTTATAATATGTAATTAACAATAATACTGTGGATCCCATTGATCTAAGTCTTAAGGACAAAAGGACAAAATTAAAAGTAGGCTTGTCTTTTTAAATAGCGTTTTAAAATTTTAATATGGTTTGATAAAATTAATTTTTACCATTTTAAATAAACTTTGACCTTAAACAATCTTGACATTTTAAAATAAGTTCGGAATTTGTGTTTTGACATTCCTAAATTTGTTTACGTATATATATATACACTTGTATATAACACCATAATTACATTGTTTGCTGAGATATCCAGGGGCGTAGCTACCGCGGTATCAGCCGTATTAATGATACGGGGCCCCGGGTAGGGGGGGCCCGATTGACTTCAACATGCTTAAGCAAAAAACCTATTACCCACATGTTGAGGCATGAAATTAAGTAAATAAATAATATTTTTATTTAAATGTTTATACTTCGATTTATTAAATTAAAATTTTCCTGAATACCCTCCTGTTCCAACGAGGCCGTGAACTCATACGAATTGTTTCTGCCCGCACCTTTCCGCTATGCGTTGTCTGCGCATATTGTTCTGTGCTCTGCGCCGCATACTGAGTCTGCTTTGCGTGTTATTATCATAGGTTATATTAATAGCAAATTAGAAATAATTATTAGCGTTACAATTATTTCAAATGACTTGCCTTTATTGTAAAATAGAAACCTATTAAAAGATTTTGAAGAACGGTAAATGTCTAAAACCAGACCAAATTTTAAAATTTGCTTGTACATAAAAGGCTATGTATATTTATAAAATTATAAAAAATTGGTAAATGCAAAAAAATGATTCCCTAAAAAATTTGTGACACCCAGAATTTTTTTTGCCAGCAGCTTTCCCCTACCAGATTTTTGATACGGGGCCCCCCTCATGGCTAGCTACGCTACTGGTGATATCACAGCAAATCACAAATAATAAGAAAAATAAATATATTTACATATTATTCTTAAAGCTATACAGAATGTTATGTAATTAATGTTATATATTAAAATGGGTCGTTCCTTAGGGTCCATAAAACCAAAAAGTACGCCACTGATCTACAAGGAACTTTAGGCTAATCTGGTTGCCTAATTTAATTCATTATGTTATGGTTGGTAACAAACAGCGTTTCCAGATTCTGTCAAAAAAAGTTGCCAGATTTTGTTTAAATTTAGCTTAATTACAAAAATGACAAAATCAACAATGCAAATTGTTAATTTGGCATTTTTATTAGTTGTTGATTATGTCATTTTTGTAATTTTAGGTTATGTCACATAACTTATGTGGTCAAATTGTAAATATCTTAACTAAGGGAAGTGCTTTTGGATTTATTTAAACGAATTGAATGTTTAAAGTTTAACCTGTGAACTTGTCCTAATTTCATCTGAGTTAACAGAAAGAAAAAAACCGATGAAAAAATTAATTTTGTGGTTATGGAGTTTTTAAAATAGGTACTAAATTTACTATTAGTAAATTACTATTAGTAAATTAGCTATTAGCTTAAGTAATGGCAATTTGCAAGACACATTTTTAGTAACAAATTTTTACGACTGGCAACGCGCAGTTACTTTGTTTTTTGGTATCTTTGTACTCACAGAACACAAGTGTGTAACCAGTGGCGTATCACAAAAAAATATAAAAAACTTGTAATGCAATTCTTTATTTTGGGCAAATAGTTTTATAAATATTTTTTAGTTACACCTAATGCCAAAAGCCTTTTGACAAAAGGTATTCAGTATTTTAATATATTACATTAGTTACGTAACACCCTGTATATACAGGGTGTACCAGAACTCGCGCCACAGAAAAAAGGGGGCGTGTTGATAGCAATGGAGATGCCAAATTTAAAAATATGAAATCGAATGAGAGAAAAAATCGACAGCCAATACCGAAAGCTCTCGCCTAGGTTAAACATAGGAGCTATAAACATTGCTAGGAGAAAATAGAACATTGTTGTCTTAAATTCTTTAAAAATATTTTGGCTAAATGTTTTTACTAACTTTTCAAAAAGGAATGTCACACTTCAGGATGCCAATGTTTTAAATAATTTAATTATTAAAAATTAAACATCTCTATTGAGATTTTGGCTCTGGGGAACATTTAAAACATTGGTGACCTGAAGTGTGACATTCCTTTTTGAAAGGTTAGTAAAACAATCAGTCAAAATATTTTTAAAGAATTTAAGACAACAATGCTCTATTCGCGACCTGAGAATTAGATTGTTTATCTCCCAAAATTTAAAGAGGAACAAATAGCAGTTTAAAGTATAATTTATATGCAAATGAAATTTTAAAAAGCTGTTTTTCCGTGTCAGATTTTTAAAAGAAAGAATCTCCCAAAACCTAAACACGGAAAAACAGCTTTTTAAAATTTCATTTGCATATAAATTAAACTTTAAACTGCTATTTGTTCCTCTTAAAATTTTGGGAGATAGAACAATCTAATTCTCAGGTCGCGTATTGTATTCTGTAGTGGTTACTATAGTAACCACTACCCACTCTAGCGGGATTATCTTCCGGCTGCAGCGTGCAACTTCCCTTATGCTCTTCCTACTATTTGCAGCAAAGGCATTGAAAATAGCTTATTTATTTTCCGCTGTTTTAATACATTAAGGAGCACCTTCAATTTCGCGCAGAATAACTTTACAGTCCAAGGGACGATCGGGAAAGAGCTGGGAAAAACATTTTTTTATATTGTTTTAATTGTAAATTTTTTCTCAGAATTTATTTATCCAACCAAAAAAAAATTAAAGTTTTTCAAAAAAAGCTATTTTTTTTTAAATTTAATCTTAAAACTTGACTAAATGGCACGTTTTTTTTTAAATTTTGATTTTGAATGTATGTTCTTTTCAGAAAAACATAAATTTTTCAGGTTGGCACTTTAGAATTATTTTTCTTTCTATATTTTGTTCAATTAAAAAACTCCATAATAAAATCAATTTAAGTACATACATTTACTTAACCATTTAAATTAAATTTAAATTTTATCCGAAAATTTGAATGAATATTTGTATAAGCCTAACGTACGTCACGTAGGAATGACGCCCCCCTTCCCCTCGTCAAAATTGACAACACATCGTCACCTGAGAATTATAGTGTTCTATCTGCATTTTCTTTTTTTTATTCAGGTTAGTCTTGTTTTAAGTCTTAAAGATGATATTGATCTATCTATATATAATTGGGGTAGAAATTGTAAAGTTTAAGGCTTAAACTGTACAATTTCTACCCCAATTATATATAGATAGAACAATATGCATCTTTAATACTTAAAACAAGACTAACCTGAATAAAAAAAAGAAAATGCAGATAGAACACTATAATTCTCAGGTGACGACATGTAAAAGTATAAAAATAAATAAATAATGTATTCATTAATTAATATTCACACTGATAAATTTATTAAAGGAACAATTTTATTAAAACCTGTTCAAGTAGAAATATAGATACAACTTTTTTATCTGCAAAGTAATATAAAATTTTATACAAAAGATTGTTTTATTATTTTTTGTGTCACAATTTGATAAACTTTCCTTTCTGCAAATAATGCACATTTTTTGATACAGTTAATTAACAAAGAGATATCTTGGCCTTTACAAAAACTGTTTCCAAATAATGCTGATTAAGAAAGTTGCCAATCACACTTTTTGATTATTAAAATGATTTAGTGAAATAGCTTATTATAAATTAGTTTTAAAAACGCTCATTTAAACAATTTAAATTTGGATTTTCCAAGGCTGGGTAATGTATAATTATAATTTCACTTACCTATGTTAATATGTAAATTATGATAATGTTTATAATCAGTACCAACAAATTAATACATAAGAAATTTCAATCTTAACAGTGAAAGTAGGAAAAGGAATAATTTAGTAATATAAATAAAATCTTCCTACCTGTTTCACTATTTCCTACTGATGGAGTCCTTGGTACAATTTCCATTTTTTTCTTGGGTTCTTGAGCAAATTTATCCAAAATTAATTTTGCAACTTTGTAAGTTTCAGTTTCCATAACATTATCTATCATTTTCTTTTTTTGCTCATTTAAAGAAACCAACTTATTCTGATTTTTACGAATTTTCCTGTTGTAATACCAAGTTAATATACGTTTCATAAACCATATTCTAAAAACAATAATTTGTAGACGTTGTAAGAGAGTTTTAGGACATTTTAGAGAGTGGTACTTACATTAATGGTGAAACTAGAAGTGGAAACAAACATAATGCCTTTTGCTGATTTGTAAGAAAATTGAAATAAAAATATAAAGTAGTTAAAAATATAATATAAGCAAGTCCACCAAATACTAATAACCTTCGGACAAATCTTTTTTGCCTCTCCTCTGTATTTCTCTTAAATTCATCAATAGATTTGATTTCATTTTCTAATTTTTCTAGCACTTCATAGGTACTTTTATTTTTCTAAAATGACAACATTAACAACATTATTTTTTGTTGTTTTCTACTTACTCTAAACTTCCCTATTATTATACCCATCTTAAATACAAATCGACTGTATAAATTAATTCAATACAATGAATAAGCAAAGGATTTCATTTGATATGGCAAAAAAGCAACTTCCTATATAACCTAAAAATAGGCGGTCAATTAAATTACTGTTGAGCATCACTTAATTACAATTATAGATTACCTAATGTCTATTTATATTGGTATTTTCTATTTTAAACCATTTTTATTAAAAAATTTAACATATTTTTAAACTGCCCAGTGGTGACAGAACAACAAATATATCTCTGTACCAAACTACTGGATAGGGAATTTTGGGTTTTTGAAATGTTACTAAAAATACCTGAGGTGACGTTGCCAAACGTATTAAAAGTAACAATTTAGGAGAATTTTATAAATAAAATTAATTAATTTAGACTGGGTTGTTTTTTATTATATGGAAGGTAAGCACAATAAAAATGTCTTAAGGATAAAAATTTTTATTTAAAATTAAAATTTCAACAATAACAAAAAAATTATGTTGTTTCAATTTGAGGGGGGGCCAAGGACTGGTATAATTTTGAAACGGCAGTTTGGACGATTTGTTGGAATGTTTCATCTCCAGCACATTTAACTTCCTAAAATTTCAATAAAATATGTAGAAAATATATAATATATATATGTTTTTAAAACTTACCAAGTTAGTTAAATCAATATCTGCTTTTTTATCATTCACAGTAACATATAATTTTTCTCCCTTAAATATTTTGGGTACAGAATCTTCACCAAACATTTCTTGAAGCATTTCGATTAAACATTCCTAAAAAAAATAAAACACTAAAAATGGTAAAAAAATCCAAAAACCTGGAAATCATTTAACAAATCGACAAATGGGCAAATTAAAATTCAGTTAGAAATTGTTTCATACAAAATGTGATACAAAATGTGGTACTAATTTAAAATAAATATTATACAGAGTAGCCTGAAAATAGCAATTTTACACCATACCAAGAAGTTTATTATATGTACAAATATTATTATAATTTTTTTAAGTAATAGTTAATTTTTTTTATTTACAAAGGCCAGTATATTCACCCCCCTTTAAATTTACTAGATGGATAAGTGTCAAAGTTACAATTGCTGATATAATTGTAACATATATGACAATTAAGCATTAGGTAAATTTAGTGAATATATAAAATCAAATGAAAAGTTAAAATTTGTTAACAAAGTTAAGATATTAAATTTAAAGTTTTGATTTTTCAACACAAATTGTCAAATTGTTAAATTGTCTTGGGGAAGATAAAAATTATCATAAAAGAAATATACAATTCTTAAGTATTTAATAGACTCACTGAAAAAAGTTTATGGTTCCCAAATAAAAAGAATAATTAAATATGGGACAGAAGCATTGTTTATTTATCCTAAATATATTTTTATTCCTGACACATAAAGTTTCACTAAAGTAAATTTATCGTTATTATTTCGACTATTTAGAGGTAATAAACAATATATTCACTATTCATAAAAAGTATTAGCTACACAGTTTATTTATCCCATTTTTTCTCAGTGCAGGATGTCCCGAAAATGAGGGGGGTTATTTTAAGTTTAAAAAATATATATTTTATGACAAGAATTAGTTTTATTATTTATTTATATTACGATTCAAAAACTCAAGTGTTGTACTTTCAAGAAGACTTGTGTACTTACTTTTAAGGCAGTATTTAAAAAAGTTTTGAGGGGGTTTAGTTACAAAAAACCGTTGCAAAAAAATTAAAAATCAGTATACAAGCCATTTTACTAAATATACAAGGTGATCCAAAAGGCACCTTCAATAATTTGAGAATCATGAAAAACGGTAAAAAAGGTAAAATTAATTTTCCTAATTAAATTATATTGAAAACTTAACAGTTTTAGATTTTTTTTCTCTAATAAGAGATATTATTACCCCTGATTGTGGTATTAAAACTAATTTAATGCCTTACTGTGGTACCCATTAAAAAACAATTCACAAAAAATTTCAATAAAATATGTTGTTTAGTTTAGAAATTATTATTAAAAAAAATATATGCAACTTTAACACCTTATAATTCTGAAAATGTTGAGTTTTCGATATAAGTAAGAAAATTAATATTATTTCAACGATTTTTATTGATTCTCAAAGGTTTCTTTTGGATCACCCTGTATACAGATTTTAATCGGGGAAATTTAATAGTAAAAATAACTCGCAAAAATAAGACGAAAAGTTTATATGAACTTGTATGCTTTGAAGCTTTGTTTTTGAGATATAGGGTGTTAAAATTTATTAAAAAAAAATATGGTCACTCCACTGCTTTTTTGATATCATAATTAAATTAAGTAATTAAATTTACATATTTTTTGTCTCCTGCATTTTTCTCTATCTTGCTTACTTTTCAAGAAAAAAGCAAATAAATGAATTGACTTTTTTTGATTTTCTTAAAAAAAAATTTTAAGGTGATAAAATATCATTATTTATTATTTTTCTAGATTTTAAACTGTTTATTATGATTTTACAAGTTTTACTTTGATATTTTCCTATAATCTAAAAGAAATTATTTTAAAGAATTATACAGTATGTGTCAAAAATAGCGCAAGTTGTAGGGGGGATATTTAGGTATAAAAAATAAAAATTTGTTACTGACAAATTGTTTTTTTTTATTTTAATTTTTTAAGGATATTAGTTAAGTATAAAACAAAATTTTCAAATAACGTTTCGAAAATTAAAACTTTTTATTAAAAAGTTAAATTTTTAATGATTAAAGTTAGGATTTTCTGACAAAAACTGGCAAGATGAAAGATTTAGTTTTTGTCAGAAAACCCAAACTACGAGCCCTAACCACATAATGTTCAGACACTTCATAATTTATACAGAAATTTTTTTCGTGAATACTATCTCAAAATTATTAGAAGTTATGAAAAATTCAGCTTATTTTGGCATATACCCCTCGAAGCGATTTTTATTTTTAAAAAGTTTACCTTTTATTTTTAGCTTTTAAAAAAAGGCTAACTTTTTAACTTTTTTTTGCATGAGTAAAAAAAGTTATAAATGGGCCCATTAAAAAGAACATAAAATATTATACAAACCCTGAAAATTTGGTAAAAATTGTATAAATAATAAGAAAGTTATAGCGATATATATAAATTGCAAAAACTCTTTAAAAATAGCATTTTTAAATTACTTATACTTTTTTATAACTTATTTATTTTTTACCAAATTTTCAGGGTTTGTATAATATTTTATGCTCTTTTTAATGGGTCTATTTATAACTTTTTTTACTCATACAAAAAAAAGTTAAAAAGTTAGCCTTTTTTTAAAAGCTAAAAATAAAAGGTAAACTTTTTAAAAATAAAAATCGCTTCGAGGGGTATATGCCAAAATAAGCTGAATTTTTCATAACTTCTAATAATTTTGAGATAGTATTCACGAAAAAAATTTCTGTATAAATTATGAAGTGTCCGAACATTATGTGGTTAGGGCTCGTATAATCATTCAAAAATTTTAACTTTTTAATAAAAAGTTTTAATTGCAATGTTCTGTGATGTTAACTGTATAGCTGTTTTGTTTAAAAGTTTTAAATAAAAACCATAAAGATGTATAAGATTCTTACCTTAAAATGCATTCTATCCACTTTAACACTTGTATACATGTTTTTAATAGGAATGTCCAATAAATCTGCTTGAAGAACAGCTGATACAATTGCATCAGCATACATATCATTTACTGGATTAGCTTCCCACTAAAATAACCAAAAAAATGTCAAAATCATTTTATTATTGTTAACTTATACTTTAGATAAGTTTTCTTCTTTTCGCTACCCAATCCAAGGACCAATTAAATACATTTTGTGTATTAAAATCACTCTTTGGATTAAATAGTGAAAAGAGAACTTATATGCTAAGAAAACTCCAATAAAATATTTACCTCCAAGGTAATAATTTTCGGTTCAATAGTTATTTCGACCGCGTTAAACGCCTTCATTTTTTTATCCCCATCGATTGGTTCCAACAATCCAGCCACCTGGGTGATCATGTGCCTTAAAACACCCATGTTGCCTTGGTAATGAAGACTCTGTCTTTGCATTATTTGGCTCATACTCATGTCGGTGTATTCTGCAAATTAGTGCTCAAATATGTTATGTGCATGATACAAGAAAACAAGGTATATTCTTGCGCATCTGTTTCAACCACTCCATCAGATTGGCGAAGAGGTGGGAGCACCCAGTCGCCGCCATATTGACTATTTACGTTTTGATGCGAGTTGTTTTTTAAGCTGTTTTTAAGTTTTGTAAGTGTAAAAAATGTCCACCTGCCAAGTGAAAATCTGTAAAAACAATGCCAAAAGAAAAAACCTGGATATCCAATACATTTCCTTAGTATGGGCTTAAAAAAATTGATGTTAAGGATAGTTGGTAGATTTATTTTAAAAACAATTAAATAGCAGTAGTTTGTTAGAGGTACTTTTCTTTTTGTATACTCAGATTATCTGTGACAGATATATAAATAAAAAAATTATTTAGGTTATTATTTTTGTTTGTTTTGTAGCTTGTATTTGTTCCATTTACTTCGAAAAGAAGGAAAATTACATAAAAATAACATAAAAACTACAATCCCATAAAAGTCTTTAAAAGTGGATATGGTTCCAACTTTACACTTAACAGTTGATCTATCAAAAGAGAAATCAAGTACTTTGTAAGAAATTAAAATAAAATTGGAAAAAAACAATATAAATCATAGTTCTTTTTACAGTGTACAAGAAATAGGACAAAACCAAAAAGCATAATATGATCTTTGAAGCCTGTAACAGAAACTCAAGTACTGCAGTGTACGAAATTAAAATAAAATTTGAAAAACAAAATTAATAATTATTTTTGCATTGTGCAGGAAATGTGCCAAGACAAGGAAGCTAATGATCTTCAAGGACAGTCCATAACAGAAACTCAAACTGCAGCATGCTGCTGATAATGAAATGGCCCAGGATTGAAACATCCCAAAAGCATTAGAAAACCAGCTTATACCATACCATAATATAATATTTTTCACAAGTATAGTTTGTTTTATTCAATGTTGGCTCCATGGTGGTCAAATTGTAAATATTTGTAAATACAATTTTGTAATAAATAAATTTAGAAAAATATTTTGTTTACATTTTTCTTCCAATGTTAATTAATTTTGTAACTTGACTAAGATGACCAACTTTCTAAAATGAAAAAGCAGGATAAAACATGCCCCTCCTCGCCCTTGTTTATTATTTAAAAATGTGCTAATAACGTCAATGAAAAAATTAGAACAAATCCTAAAAAAGATGAAAAAACTCATAATTTAAAAAAAAATTAAACGAGGTTTTTCCTTACTTTTTTACTATCCCAAAGGTACTTTCAAAAATTCAGATTTGTAAATTAATTTTTAATCTTAGCCGCGACCACTTTTTTTCAAATTAGAACAAATCCTAAAAAGTTGGGAAAAACTCATAATTAAAAAAAAAATATAGGAGGGTTTTTCTTACTTTTTTACTATTCTGAAGGTACTCCAAAAAATTCAGATTTGTAAATTAATTTTTAACCAGTGCCCCGACAACTTTTTAAAATAATAATAGAACAAATCCTAAAAAAGTGAGAAAAAGTCATAATTTTTTATAATATTTTTTCAACGAGGTTTTTTCTTACTTTTTTACTCTTTTAAGGGCCGGTTTATCAATGCCTAGTTAGAGTTGCAGTCAGTTATCTGGTAGATAATTTCCATGGAAACCATTGTTCTCACAACAATGAAATATGAAATTTAAGATAGACTAACTGAAATTTAACCAGAGATTGATAAACCGGCCCTAGGTAGTTTCAAAGTATTAGATTTTTAAATTAATTTTTAACCTGAGCCCTGACTAATCCAAAAAAAATAAGAACAAATTCTAAAAAAGTGAAAAAAACTCTTAATTAAAAAAAATTGAAACGAGGTTTTTTCTTACAATTTTACTATCCTGAATGTACTCCCAAAAATTCAGATTTGAAAACTAATTTTTAACCAGAGCCCCGACCACTTTTTAAAAAAATAATAGAACAAATAGTGAGAAAAATTTATAATTATTTATAATTATTTATAATTTTTTTTTTCAAAAGAGGTTTTTTCTTACTTTTTTACTCTCTTCTAAATGTACTTTCAAAGTTTTAGATTTTTAAATTAATTTTTAACCTGAGCCCCACCCACTTTAAAAAAATAACGTCAATAATAAAAAAATTAGTATAAAAAACCAAGACCAAATCTGTAAAACCAGGACAAAACCAGTACACAATTAAAACCAGGACACATTAGCAAAAACCAGAACCTGTCCTGGGTAAACCAGGATGGTTGGACACTTTTAATTTAATTCTTTATATTTGCTTTAAAACAGGATATTTTATTTTATTGATAACATTTGACTTATAAATGGCTTTAAAACAAGATATTTTATTTGAAAACCCATTATTTAAAAAATTTAACATTAAAATTAAATTTTTCTTTTTTCTTTTAGTAAATATTTACTTTAAAAGAATACATTTTATTTGATTGAAAACCATATAAAATAGTTTATTTCTTGATTAATATTTTATTGAAATAAAATTATTCGATAATTTAATCTAAAAACCGAATAATTTTATAGCAATTTGGATAAATTTCATAAGAGAATAATATTTAAATTTAAAATACCATTTAAATTCAAAGGGGGGAATTTCGTCCTACTGAAGAACATACCTTGTTTATGTTTTTCCACGGGTACTTACTTGACAGGTCATCTGCAGACAAGATGTGGTAGTTGAAGTTCCTCTTCACAAGGATACCGGAAAGGGTTTTTCCGGCCTTGGGGCCTTCAACAGCCAATGAGCCCATGACTTTGGCGGTTTTTTCTCCTCTAAAGTACAGTTCTACCGAGTGCGTGTTTCGGGGGTTATGCAAATTAATTGTTGTGTTCGGGTCGTCTTCGTATTCCCTTTGGAGGGCCGCTTTCAAACGGCTCATCTCGTTTTGCTCGCCATGAACCAATACCTGCAGAGTAAAAAATATACAACGTTAAATTGTAATGTTATTCTAAGTACTTACAACATGTGGCGGCTTTAAAATCCTGATAAATTCACTGGTCTGTTGATAATCAGTATGCGCGGAAAATGAAATATAATCAACGGACATTTTTAAGGGTAACTTTTGCCCCAACATAGTCGTAATTTCTTCTGGTTCGGATAGGACGGTTTTTGCCAAGGTGCCCTCAACGCAGTAACCTAATTAAAATAAATTGTTAATACTTTTTTCTTTCATTTATATATATTTCGTAAATTAAATGGGGTAAGTACCGGCAATGATGACACCGTTTTTTGACTCAGTGCACCAAGATTCGAATAGTTCTCTGGATAGTCCGCTCTGCATCATACCGGGTGAAGCCATGATGACGCATGGCCCTATGTCTTCAAAGTGATCAATTCCCTAAAAAGATGTGTAGTCATTTAATTATACGGTATGTCCGGGAAATGTTTGATTCCTTGGCTTGTAAGTTGCTTCGTTTACCCGCTAGAGGGTTAATAGTTTGTAATAAATTTATCCTTAAAATTTCAAAATATTATTGTCCAATTAAAAAGATACAAAGTCGGTTAAATTAGACAAAAATTAAAAAAAAAACTAAAACCCTTTTAAAAACAAAAATCGTTATTAGGTACTTTGTTATTCCTAAAAATATTGAATCAAGGTAAGTTTTACATGTAAACATACACATTAATCTATATTTTCATCCAATTTCTTTGCTACTATGTTTTGAGTTAGGTACCATCACCTGGTGATCACTATCTTTTGTTTTTATAATGGCCGCCATAACTTATGTAGTTTAATACAATACATCATTGGATTCCTTGATTTTTTTGATCTAATCTTGTAAAATTTCAATATGGCGGCCATAGGAAAAACAAAAGATAGTGGTGGTATCTCAAAATCCAATAGGCGACAAAAATCACTAATTGCCAATTTTGACGCGCAGTGTACATTTTTATCCAATTAGTAATTGGATAAAAATGTACACTGCGCGTCAAAATTAACGCATAACAAGTAAAAAAAATCCAACTCTAAAACGCCTTTACCAAACTTTATAAAATTTTGGATAAAAATACTTATATCTCAGTTAACGTGTTCAAGGGTTTTTCGAGAAAATATCCTTAAAGCAATTTTAATTAATAATAAAAAACGCTCGAAAAAAAAACTTTTATAGGGAATATAGTAAATAAAAAATATCCTACAAGTGAAAGACCGTATTTTTGTTAGTAAACCCTGAGAATGTTGTACAAATCAAACGAACAGTAACGAAAATACAGCGCTTCAAAGTCGTCAAAAATGACAATTTTTCAGCAAAATAATCAAAAAGGGGTAATTTTTACCGACTTTGAAGCGCTGTATCTTTGTTACTGTTCGTTTGATTTGTACAAAATTTTTACGGTATACTAACAAAAATACGGTCTTTAACACTATATTTTTAATTTACTTAAAAAAAATCTCTAAAAGTTATTTTTAGAACGTTTTTTTTTATTATTAAATTAAAGGGCTTTAAAAATATTTTTTTGAAAAACCCTCGAACAAGTAAACTGAGATATTAGTTAAAGTATTTTTATTCAAAATTTCATAAAGATTGGTAATGGCGTTTTAGAGTTTGAATTTTTTTACTTATTATGAGTTAATTTTGATGGGCAGTGTAGATAAATGTGTATGTTTCCATGTAGGGTTTTAAAAATTCCGGAAAAAGAGCTGCGGAAAAAAGATTTTATTCCGAGAAAAAAAAACGGAAAAATTGGGAAAATTTCAGAAAACTTGACTTTTGCATTTTATTTTTATTTTATTCAAAAATTGGGAAAATTTGAGAAAAATTGACTTTTGCATTTTATTTTTATTTTATTCAAAAGTCAATTTTTCTGAAAATTTGAAAATTTTGATTATAATTATATAATATTATGATGAATATAATAATTATTCCTTTTATTTTAATTCAGTAAGATTCTATTCTTTTTTGTAACGGGCCGCAAAAGTAACATTACTTAAGGTTTTTTCTATAATAAAGGATTTTTTTTTTATTTTATTTAAAAGGTTTAAAAGATGTTTGCTACTTTTTTAAAATGTGTATATTTTCCAAACAAATTTGGTAATGCTCGTAAACCAGCACCAATTAATATAAAAATTGGTGAAACCTTATCCACTTATCCCTTTAATTAATTTACAGTAATGTTTTAAAACACATTTATGAGCAAAATTGTTCTTAATTTGAATGTGTTTTCGACATGTTAAAACATTATGAATCTTAATATTAATATACGTTTTTTATAAAAATATAAAAGTTTATTTTAACAACCCGCACAGCAACCCTGTGTTCAGCTTTTCTCAGGCCGTGATTTCTCATGAACTGAGAAATGAATAAAAATTAATTTAAAATTATAAATGTTTAAATATCCAATTGCAATGTATTTGTGCTAATATTGTGCAATATAAACATATCCACGTATTTCTATGATTCACAAATATTTTTAATAAGCACGGAATTCCCATGAGGCCAAGCAGCAGATATACGTAAAATATTTTTAAATTATCTACTGTTGAATGATTCGCGCGCGTTGTTGGATGTTTTAACCGCGTTTGTATTCGCTTGATGACCTTGAAAAGTAAGCATAAACAACTCTGTGCCAATTACAATAAATCTTACTTTGGTTATTTCTTAGATGGCTACAAAAACATGGAAAACTCGACTAATAGAAATTTTGGAAAATCACAGAGGCCTTGTGGTGGTGCTTTTTGTCCTACCAGCTGGTTTTATATTTGATCTATTCTTAAAAACCAAAAGAAATATCTACAAAACGCTGTGTAGCAGCCCAGAAAAACACGATGAAAGGGTCAGAATTATACAGCAAAAAGTACAAGAATGGCACAAACAACCAAGTGAAAATAGAAAACTTTTGTGCACATCCAGGCCAAATTGGTTGAGCTTGTCCGTGACGTTTTTTAGAAAAGACTTGTGCCATCAAATACCGATAGATTTGTTTGATATTTTGGAGCTGGATGAAGAAAATATGCATGTTCGTGTGGAACCTATGGTGCAAGTGGGTGAAATCGCAAAGTATTTGATACCTAAAGGGTATACTTTGGCTGTGACCTTGGAAATAGCTGACGCCACACTGGGCGGTTTAGCGATGGGGGTCGGTATGACAACGCACTCCCACAAAGTGGGGCTGTATCAGGAAAACGTGATTTCGTATGAAGTTATCTTGGGGGACGGAAGTTTAGTGACAGCTTCAAGGAAAGAAAATAGTGACTTATTTAACGCCCTGCACGGCTCACATGGCAGTTTGGGGTTCTTAGTGGCCTTAACACTCAAAATCGTGAAAATAAAGCCTTACATTAAGCTAACCTATCATCCTATAAGTCGGCCGTTAAACCACTTTGGCAGGGCTATGAGAATTTTTTCTGGACAACCGCATATGGCATATCCAGACATGCATATACCAGATTTTGTGGAAGCTATTATGTTTAACCTTTATGACAGCGTTATTATTACAGGGGATTACTCAGATTACGACCAAAACCTACCAGTAAACCATATAAATCGTTGGTATAAACCATGGTTCTACAAATATGTCGAAACTTTCATAAACAAAGAAGAAACAAAGCACACAGAATTAGTACCAATAGAAGACTACCTGTTGAGGCACAACCGCGCCATCTTTTGGGTGGTTGAATCAATGATCCCCTTTGGAAACCACCCTCTATTTAGGTTTTTATTTGGGTGGCTATTGCCGCCTAAGCCGGCTTTCTTAAAGTACACCACCACGCCTGGTGTAAGGGCCTACACATTCACAAGGCAAGTTTTCCAAGACATTGTGCTACCAATGAAAGAATTGGAGAACCAAATTTTTACAGCCGATGAATTATTTGACGCCTTTCCACTGTTAATATACCCATGCAAAATATACGACCACGGCGAACATAGCGGTCAAATAAGGCGACCAAAAAAGGAGTACATTGTAGAAGGCACAAACTATGCTTTGTACAGCAATTTGGGTATTTATGGTGTCCCAGGCTACGTAAAACGGAAGGAAAAATGGGATGCAGTTGAGTGTATGAGAGAAATGGAACAATTCACTAGACAATTAGGGGGTTTTTCGTTTTTGTACGCCGATATTTGCATGGGTAGAGATGAATTTAAAGAAATGTTTGATTTAACTTTATATGAACAGGTCAGAAAAAAGTATTTTGCTGAAGGGGCATTTCCACATTTGTATGACAAAGTTAAACCAGAGATTGATGTGTTTGAAGTTCAAAAAAACTATAATAAATAATGATAATAGACTCACCTTTAAGTTAGAGATGTGCTTGAAAACAAACGGATTATTTACAGCTATTTGTCTTTTAATTTTATCATTCATTGCATTTATGTAAGTCTGATAAACTGCCATACATTTTTTTGCCAATGAAGAAGCATAATATATGGGTATATCATGTAATTCTGGGTGCTGACTCCAATATTCATCTAACAGCAAGATAAAATTATTAACTATGTAAAAAATTATAACTCAACTAATTACCTAATATTAGTAGCAATTCCTGGGCTCTTCCCAATGCGAATACCGGTATTAAACATCTCCCGCCTCTGTTGACAATATCATGAACTAAATTTGTAAATCTGCTTTCACGATCTTCACGTTTTTCGTGAATGTGAGTTCCATATGTCGATTCTGTTATTAAAACATCCGGGTGGACAGTTGGTATTTCAGCTGCCATCAAATGTCTGTCCTCTTGTCTTGAAAAATCTCCTGTATATAAAATCTAAAAAAAAAACATTTAACATTTGGAAGGATTACCTAATACATTTAAAAAAATAAATACTAACATAGTACAGTTGTATTCAATAAAAAAGCGTACAAGAATTAGAATGAGAGAAAACTGTCAAAATAATATTATTGCTTAAAACCGGCTTATAAAGAGCATTGACGTCGTAGGTTAATTAAATAATATTACAAAAATTATTACCTTTTAGAAATGAAAAAAAACAAACATTAAAAAAAATTTAATATTTTCCCTGTTTTTCTATTACTTGAGCCAATCTATTTGGGATGAACTGAATTAAATTTAATACAATATTTGGATTAATATATTCCCAGCAGTATAGTAGGTTTAGTATAGTTGTATAGTTTCCCATAAATCCTCAGATATCCTGTTCAGGGGTGGACATTTTGGGACGACCTGAACCAACTTTTTGGTTTAGTAAATCTTCCTGTTCCCAGCGTTGCTTAATTTTTAATATATAGTTTTTATTTCTATTATACCACAGTACGAATTGACCATTCTTCTTCGATTCTTGATACTATTTGAGCCTTTTTAACTGACAAGGCATTTTTATTTTCTACTGTCAGTTATAGTGACTTAAGTCAGTGGAAAGCCGGTTTTACGCAATAATGTTGACAGTTTTCTCTCATTCTAATTCTTGTATGCTTTTTTAATGAATACAACTGTAATTTTTATAGTTTAAAATGCATTTTTTTTTAAATATTTGAACTATTTCATAAAATTTAATAACCATATTATGTACAATAGTGGAAAAATTCTCACAACTTTTTTTAGAACAAAAAGACTCACTTCTCAGCCTGACATAAATAATTATTATTAAAGGCGACCTCCTGTAAAATTTCATTGTTTGAAGTTCTTGCACTGGACCCCTCAATAAAACAAAGATAATAATTGTAATTTTAAATACAGAACTTTTTAATGAATTAATAATAGCTTAAAAAAGAAATTAATTCAGAAATTTAATTTTTTTTTGAAAATTTAACATTTTTGTAAAATTAAAAAAAAAAATTTCAAAAAATTCTTTAAAATATCTAAAATCAAATTGAATATTTTCAGTTTAAAATCATAAAATTTCTATAATTTTATTTAACTCTTTTTATAAATAACCTACTATTTTTTAGTAGGTGGTACTTTTTTTAATAAACGTCATAAAAATGAAGAAACATTTAAAAAAAAACAGTTATACAGGGTTCAATACCAATTACATTTTTTTAATGTAGAAATTTTAAACTCTTACAGGTAACTAAAAAACTAATCATTGGAATCATTTTTGGTGATTTTTTTAAACTTAAAATAACTGGTATGCCAATGTATATTTCTGACAAAAAATGTTTGCCAAACTTTCATTTGTTTGATTATAACAGAAATGTTCTGTTATAATCAAACAAATGAAAGTTTGGCAAACATTTTTTTATATTAAATAAATTGTAAATTGTACCTTAACCCCAGCAATTTCAATCATAAACATTGCAGCTCCCAGAACATGTCCTGCATTATAAGCCCAGAATTTGATCCCCAAAACATCTTTCTCCTCATGAAAATTAATGGTTTCAATTTTATCCATACTTGCTTCCAAATCTGCTTCAGTATAAAGCATTTGTTCAGTGGCTATATTACTAAAAACAAACTTATTTACCCTTAACATTACAATAAAATTATTTATTTACCTAACTTTGATGTAATCAGAAAGTAACCACCTATAAATAGCCTTTGTAGCATGTGTCATAAAACAACGGCCTTTAAAACTAGTTTTTAATAAAAACCATGGTAAAGCTCCACAATGATCCAAATGAAAACTAAAAAAAAAACATTATTATAAGGTTAAACATTTGTAATTAATATCTTACTGTGAAATTAACAGCAAATCTATTTCATCTGCTTCGATTAAATCCACAAATGGTAAAGCATCCATCCCAGATAAACCAGGATGTATTCCACAATCCAACTAAAATAAAAACATTACAAAAGCTATCGACAGAATTTTGTCGTTAAGATATTCAACAATGTTTTTCAAACAATTCACATTTCCATTAGCTCTTAACCATACATACCATTATTTTCTTTCCTTTAAACTCCAACATAATACATGATCTACCGACTTCTTGACCAGCCCCACTACAAAACCAAAACATTAATATAAATTCCACAACCCCCAATATTTTTACTCACAGTGGCTTTATAATTAACAGATCACTTTCTTCTTGGGGCACCTGAGACTCAGGCTTTCGTTTATTAGACATGGCTAGAAAATCCAAATTACCCCTTAAAATCCTAGATAAATTCTAGGCTTAAAATAAAGACAAAATATTATTTACCATCGGCGAAGAGGTTATGATTTTAAAACGCCGGCAACATAGATGTCTATAAAATCGATTGAAATTACAGAATCCTGTAAGGTATTAAACCTAAAAATTTTAATAAAACAAATAGATGGCGCTTTAAAGATTTCTGTGATTTAGTAGATATCTTTCGTGACATCCGACGTGGAGCTGGTTATGTGTCACAAATATCATCCTGTTTTCTTGTATTAAACAGTTTATACAGCAATAAAATAAAGACAAAGTGAACAAAAACTCTATAGGCATCAGTAACGGTGAGTTTTCTTAATATATTTTAATTTAAATTGTTATAGCATCTGTGACAATGTTTTTATTGTAATTTTTGTTAGATGGCCACTTATGAAGAATATATTCAACAAAACGAGGATAGGGATGGTATTAGGTTCACTTGGAACGTATGGCCAAGTAGCAGGATAGAAGCTACACGACTTGTGGTGCCCCTGGGTTGTTTATATCAACCCTTGAAGGAAAGACCTGACTTACCCCCAATACAATATGATCCTGTGTTATGTACCAGAAATAACTGTAGGGCTATTTTAAACCACCTTTGCCAGGTGGATTACAGAGCTAGATTGTGGGTGTGTAACTTTTGCTTTCAAAGAAACCCTGTAAGTATTATTAAGAGTTACTATTTGAGTGGTTTTTACAAAGTTTATTTTAGTTTCCTCCACAATATGCTGCTATTTCCGAGCAAGCTCAACCAGCTGAAATTATGCCTCAGTTTTCAACATTAGAGTATACTATTACAAGAGCTCAATGTTTACCGCCTATTTATTTACTTGTTGTTGATACATGTATGGATGAGGAGGAAATAGGGGCTCTTAAAGATTCCTTGCAGATGTCGCTTAGTTTGTTGCCTCCAAATGCTTTGATTGGTTTGATAACTTATGGGAAAATGGTGCAAGTACATGAATTAGGTAAGTAGTAGTAGTTTGTTTTTAATTTTTTACAATTCAATAAAAATTTTAATTTTTTATTATTATTATTTCAACAGGTTAAATTAAAAAGTTTGTGTCTATAATTTTTTTTATAAAAAAAATTCATTTTAACCTTTTGAATACAAATTATCAAAAAGACCTAGGTACCTATTTAAAGTCTGTCCATGATAATTTAGCGGACCAAAGTTATTTAGTTATTAAGCAATTGTTGTGTTGAATGCTTTTAAATATATAATTTATATATATATATAAATAATAATAAAAAACATAAATGAGTAGGTATGTGTTTTAATACTAATAATAATGGACAGACTAGTTTTTTTCACAAATTTCTTTTAATTTTTTGTCATTACTTAAAAGCATAAATGGTGTTATATTTGGGTACATGTTGTTTAATTTCCTTTAAGGGACCATTTAAGATGGCTATAATAAACAGCAAACAATTAAAATATTGGTATTACAAATTATTTACTCAAATAGCAAATTAAACACACATTTATTATTAGTATTTCAACAGGTTGAATTAAAAAGTTGCTGTCTATTAAAATATTTTTATAAAAACAAAAATTTTAACCTTTTGAATAAAAATTATTAAATAGACCTACCTATTTGGTTTTTTCACAAATTCCTTTTACATTTTTGGTTATTACTTAAAAGCATCAATGTTGTTTGGGTATAAGGGACCATTTCTTTACTTTTATATGTTAGAAGCTTCTACCTAGATTATAGAATATCATGATTATGATCTTATTTATTTGGAAAAAACCCGTAAAAATTAGGAAGAAACTTTTTTTTTGTTTCTTTCCCCAACCCTAGGAAAAAATTGATTTTTTTTGGAAAATTTTAAAAATACCCTCCTTTTAATAGGAGCATTTTTTATGTTAGGTATTTTTTTAATTCAATTTTTTCTAAATATGCAGAAAAAAAAAAAACAAAAAAAAATCGTTTTTTTCGCACCTTGCAAAAAAAGTTTTTTTTAACTTTTCAAATACTACTAGCATTTTAAACGGAAAAGTTGGAAAATTTTCAGAAGAATTTACATTTTTCCGTATTACGAGAATAAGTGCCAAATTAAGATTTTACAAAAACACTGAAATTTGACAACGTTTTCCAATTTGTATTAGAACAATAGGGAAAAAATGCAAAAGAAATTTTTTTAAGTTTCCCAATTTTTTATGCTTTTTTATGCCGTTTATAAGTGTTTTATTAATCCAATTTTACAAAAAAAAACAATCAGTTTTTTTCAATCCTTTAAATGGACATTTTCAGAAGAATTGACATTTTTCCGTATTACGAGATTAAATGCAAAATTAAGATTTTACAAAAACTCTGAAAATTGACAACGTTTTCCAATTTGTACTAGAACAAAAGGGAAAAAATGCAAGACATTTTTTTGAAAGTTTCCCAATTTTTTATGCCGTTTATAAGTGTTTTATTAATCCAATTTTTCAAAAAAAAATTAATCAGTTTTTTTCAATCCTTTAAATGGACGTTTTCAGAAGAATTGACATTTTTCCGTATTACGAGATTAAATGCAAAATTAAGATTTTATAAAAACTGAAAATTGACAACGTTTTCCAATTCGTACTAGAACAATTGGGAAAAAATGCAAAAGACATTTTTTTGAAAGTTTCCCAATTTTTTATGCCGTTTATAAGTGTTTTATTAATCCAATTTAAAAAAAAACAATCAGTTTTTTTCAATCCTTTAAATGGACATTTTCAGAAGAATTGACATTTTTCCGTATTACGTAATTAAATGCAAAATTAAGATTTTATAAAAACTGAAAATTGACAACGTTTTCCAATTCGTACTAGACATTTTTTTTTGAAAGTTTCCCAATTTTGTATGCTTTTTATGCCGTTTATAAGTGTTTTATTAATCCAATTTTTCAAAAAAAAAAACAATCAGTTTTTTTCAATCCTTTAAATTGACATTTTCAGAAGAATTGACATTTTTCCGTATTACGAGATTAAATGCAAAATTAAGATTTTATAAAAACTCTGAAAATTGACAACGTTTTCCAATTTGTATTAGAACAATAGGGAAAAATGTAAAAGACATTTTTTTTAAGTTTCCCAATTTTTGTTGGTGTTATATTTGGGTAGGTACATGTTGTTTAATTTCCTTTAAGGGACCATTTAAGATGGCTATAATAAACAGCAAACAATTAAAATATTGGTATTACAAATTATTTACTCAAATAGCAAATTAAACACACATTTATTATTAGTATTTCAACAGGTTGAATTAAAAAGTTGCTGTCTATTAAAATATTTTTATAAAAACAAAAATTTTAACCTTTTGAATAAAAATTATTAAATAGACCTACCTATTTGGTTTTTTCACAAATTCCTTTTACATTTTTGGTTATTACTTAAAAGCATCAATGTTGTTTGGGTATAAGGGACCATTTCTTTACTTTTATATGTTAGAAGCTTCTACCTAGATTATAGAATATCATGATTATGATCTTATTTATTTGGAAAAAACCCGTAAAAATTAGGAAGAAACTTTTTTTTTGTTTCTTTCCCCAACCCTAGGAAAAAATTGATTTTTTTTTGGAAAATTTTAAAAATACCCTCCTTTTAATAGGAGCATTTTTTAGGTTAGGTATTTTTTTAATTCAATTTTTTCTAAATATGCAGAAAAAAAAAACAAAAAAAAATCGTTTTTTTCGCACCTTGCAAAAAAAGTTTTTTTTAACTTTTCAAATACTACTAGCATTTTAAACGGAAAAGTTGGAAAATTTTCAGAAGAATTTACATTTTTCCGTATTACTAGAATAAGTGCCAAATTAAGATTTTACAAAAACACTGAAATTTGACAACGTTTTCCAATTTGTATTAGAACAATAGGGAAAAAATGCAAAAGAAATTTTTTTAAGTTTCCCAATTTTTTATGCTTTTTTATGCCGTTTATAAGTGTTTTATTAATCCAATTTTACAAAAAAAAACAATCAGTTTTTTTCAATCCTTTAAATGGACATTTTCAGAAGAATTGACATTTTTCCGTATTACGAGATTAAATGCAAAATTAAGATTTTACAAAAACTCTGAAAATTGACAACGTTTTCCAATTTGTACTAGAACAAAAGGGAAAAAATGCAAGACATTTTTTTGAAAGTTTCCCAATTTTTTATGCTGTTTATAAGTGTTTTATTAATCCAATTTTTCAAAAAAAAATTAATCAGTTTTTTTCAATCCTTTAAATGGACGTTTTCAGAAGAATTGACATTTTTCCGTATTACGAGATTAAATGCAAAATTAAGATTTTATAAAAACTGAAAATTGACAACGTTTTCCAATTCGTACTAGAACAATTGGGAAAAAATGCAAAAGACATTTTTTTGAAAGTTTCCCAATTTTTTATGCCGTTTATAAGTGTTTTATTAATCCAATTTAAAAAAAAACAATCAGTTTTTTTCAATCCTTTAAATGGACATTTTCAGAAGAATTGACATTTTTCCGTATTACGTAATTAAATGCAAAATTAAGATTTTATAAAAACTGAAAATTGACAACGTTTTCCAATTCGTACTAGACATTTTTTTTTGAAAGTTTCCCAATTTTTTATGCTTTTTATGCCGTTTATAAGTGTTTTATTAATCCAATTTTTCAAAAAAAAAAACAATCAGTTTTTTTCAATCCTTTAAATTGACATTTTCAGAAGAATTGACATTTTTCCGTATTACGAGATTAAATGCAAAATTAAGATTTTATAAAAACTCTGAAAATTGACAACGTTTTCCAATTTGTATTAGAACAATAGGGAAAAATGTAAAAGACATTTTTTTTAAGTTTCCCAATTTTTGTTGGTGTTATATTTGGGTAGGTACATGTTGTTTAATTTCCTTTAAGGGACCATTTAAGATGGCTATAATAAACAGCAAACAATTAAAATATTGGTATTACAAATTATTTACTCAAATAGCAAATTAAACACACATTTATTATTAGTATTTCAACAGGTTGAATTAAAAAGTTGCTGTCTATTAAAATATTTTTATAAAAACAAAAATTTTAACCTTTTGAATAAAAATTATTAAATAGACCTACCTATTTGGTTTTTTCACAAATTCCTTTTACATTTTTGGTTATTACTTAAAAGCATCAATGTTGTTTGGGTATAAGGGACCATTTCTTTACTTTTATATGTTAGAAGCTTCTACCTAGATTATAGAATATCATGATTATGATCTTATTTATTTGGAAAAAACCCGTAAAAATTAGGAAGAAACTTTTTTTTTGTTTCTTTCCCCAACCCTAGGAAAAAATTGATTTTTTTTTGGAAAATTTTAAAAATACCCTCCTTTTAATAGGAGCATTTTTTAGGTTAGGTATTTTTTTAATTCAATTTTTTCTAAATATGCAGAAAAAAAAAACAAAAAAAAATCGTTTTTTTCGCACCTTGCAAAAAAAGTTTTTTTTAACTTTTCAAATACTACTAGCATTTTAAACGGAAAAGTTGGAAAATTTTCAGAAGAATTTACATTTTTCCGTATTACTAGAATAAGTGCCAAATTAAGATTTTACAAAAACACTGAAATTTGACAACGTTTTCCAATTTGTATTAGAACAATAGGGAAAAAATGCAAAAGAAATTTTTTTAAGTTTCCCAATTTTTTATGCTTTTTTATGCCGTTTATAAGTGTTTTATTAATCCAATTTTACAAAAAAAAACAATCAGTTTTTTTCAATCCTTTAAATGGACATTTTCAGAAGAATTGACATTTTTCCGTATTACGAGATTAAATGCAAAATTAAGATTTTACAAAAACTCTGAAAATTGACAACGTTTTCCAATTTGTACTAGAACAAAAGGGAAAAAATGCAAGACATTTTTTTGAAAGTTTCCCAATTTTTTATGCTGTTTATAAGTGTTTTATTAATCCAATTTTTCAAAAAAAAATTAATCAGTTTTTTTCAATCCTTTAAATGGACGTTTTCAGAAGAATTGACATTTTTCCGTATTACGAGATTAAATGCAAAATTAAGATTTTATAAAAACTGAAAATTGACAACGTTTTCCAATTCGTACTAGAACAATTGGGAAAAAATGCAAAAGACATTTTTTTGAAAGTTTCCCAATTTTTTATGCCGTTTATAAGTGTTTTATTAATCCAATTTAAAAAAAAACAATCAGTTTTTTTCAATCCTTTAAATGGACATTTTCAGAAGAATTGACATTTTTCCGTATTACGTAATTAAATGCAAAATTAAGATTTTATAAAAACTGAAAATTGACAACGTTTTCCAATTCGTACTAGACATTTTTTTTTGAAAGTTTCCCAATTTTTTATGCTTTTTATGCCGTTTATAAGTGTTTTATTAATCCAATTTTTCAAAAAAAAAAACAATCAGTTTTTTTCAATCCTTTAAATTGACATTTTCAGAAGAATTGACATTTTTCCGTATTACGAGATTAAATGCAAAATTAAGATTTTATAAAAACTCTGAAAATTGACAACGTTTTCCAATTTGTATTAGAACAATAGGGAAAAATGTAAAAGACATTTTTTTAAGTTTCCCAATTTTTAATGCTTTTTTATGCAGTGTTTTATTAATTCAATTTTTCAAAAAAAAAACAATCAGTTTTTTTCAATCCTTTAAATGGACATTTTCAGAAAAATTGGCATTTTTATAAAAATTCTGAAACAATTTTTTTGAAACTGTCTTTATTTTCTCATTTTTTCGTTTTTTTTCGATGTGTAAGTGTAAAAATTCGACTTGACTCAAAAAAATTATTTTTCCACTGACAAAAAAACAGGAAATGTTTAAAATTGTTTATTGCAAATTCCACAAGGGTTCAAGGGTTTTTTAATAATAATAAAAATACAACCGTATTAATATTGTAAAACCCGTTATTTCCTTTTATCTAGGCACTGAAGGGTGCAGCAAATCCTACGTGTTCCGCGGCACAAAAGACCTAACCTCGAAACAGGTGCAAGAAATGTTGGGAATCGGCAAGGTGGCCGTGGCGCCGCAGCCGCAGCAGCAAGTGCCCGGCCAGCCAATGAGGCCGCAGCAACCGCCGGCGCCGCCTGGCAGCCGATTCCTGCAACCCGTGTCCAAGTGCGACATGAGCCTGACCGACCTGATCGGCGAGCTGCAGAGAGATCCGTGGCCCGTTCCGCCCGGCAAGCGGTCGTTGAGATCCACCGGCACCGCCCTCTCCATCGCCATCGGCCTGCTGGAGAGCACCTACCCCAACACGGGGGCCAGGGTGCTGCTGTTCTGCGGCGGTCCCTGCTCGCAGGGTCCGGGTCAGGTGGTCAACGACGATTTGAAACAGCCCATCAGGTCGCATCACGATATCCACAAGGACAACGCCAAGTACATGAAGAAGGGAATCAAACATTACGAGAATTTGGCGATGAGAGCGGCAACGAACGGACATTGCGTCGACATTTATTCTTGCGCTTTGGATCAAACCGGTTTGATGGAAATGAAGCAGTGCTGTAACTCCACGGGGTAAGAAAAATTTCAGTTTTTTATTTTATGACTACAGTTTACTTTTCACCTTCCCACTCTTAAAATCACTTTTGTAGTTTAAAAATGCATTTTATGAATAAAATCTCGTTAAATTAATTAATAAAGGGTGGGCCATCTATAAGTTGAATTTTAAACTACGTGCTATTAATGAAGGTTTCAACTTAAGCGCCATGAATTGCTGATAGTGGTTTAGTTTTAACATTCCGATTACAAAATATGCACCGAATAAATTTGGATCAACGTTTAGAAATACTCAAAACTTACTTTGAATGTGACTGTGATCGCAGAGACGGCAAGAAAATTGCGTTTGGAAGAAATGAAGCGCCGTCAAACTAAAGTATTACAAATTTGATCAAAAAATTGCGCAGAAATGGAATGCTGGTGGACATAAAACATGTTTCGCATGCTCGTCCTAGACGTACACCTGAAGCAATCGCTGCTGTGGCCGAAAATGTACGCATGAACGCGTCAACATCAACTCGGCGCAGATGTCAACAACTCGGCCTTTCCCGTACCACTCTGAGGATGATTCTGCACAAGGACCTCGGTATGTTTGCGTACAAAGTCCAGCTTGTTCAGGAGTTAAAGCAAGTTGACCATCCACAACGTTTTCGCTTTGCTGAGTGGGCTTTAAACCAGTTGAACGATGACCCTAATTTTGCAAGAAAAATCATCTTTTCGAATAAGGCGCATTTTTACCTCGGAGGTTATGTCAACAAGCAAAACTGTAGGATTTGGGCCACGGAAAATCCACACGTCGCCGTAACAAAGCCTATTCACCATTTAAAACAAAACATTCAAGCTGAAATTGCCTAAATAGAGCAGCAAACTTTTGACAAAGTGCTCGAAAATTGGTGTTCCAGGATGGGCTACTGCCGAGCCAGCTGAGGTGGCCACTTAAATAAAATCATTTTCCATACTTAATCGGAAGAAACATTGTATCAAATAAAGCAAAATTCGTTGAAAAAAAAATAGTTTTTCTTGTTCTCATTGCTATTTTATAATTCAACATAAACATGGCCCACCCTTTATAAAATTTTGTGGGAAGATATCAACTATTTGACAAATTCCCAAAAATAAAAAAAATTGTAGTCTTGTATAAAAGATTTAAAACAAATGGTTGTATTTTGGGATGTAAATGTACCCTTGTCACTTTTAACAGTAAATTATTAGTCCAGTGTATAAAATCATTATTTGTTTTGCATTTGACTAAAAAGTGTTTTCTATTTTAATAAAATTCTCTTTTTTCATTTTTTTTAAATTGTAATGCATTTTTTTTTTAATTGTAATGCGAAAAAAATTAAAAGGTAAATTTTTCTGAAAATTTCTAAATATATGTATCAAGAAAAAAGTAAATTTTGTTTAAAAAAACAAATTTAGTGCTGTATTAACATAGGTAAATATCGTTTTATTTGACACATTGATTTATAAAATTATAATTTTGTAATTTAACTTTATAAATCATTCATTATTTTTTAAATGGATATTTTCCATGGACTCCCTTTTGCAAAAAGGTCCCAACCGACAGTATATTTAACGTTTACGTTTATTTTCTTAAATCAATTCGATTCAATGTTTTTTTTCTGTAATAAATGTATTTGTTTATTAAAATAATGTTAAGTTGTTGACTGCTTTGTATATTTTCAGAAAAAAACAATTTTTCCAAGTCCTGGAAAAAAACCCAATTTTCTCGGTTCTTCTCCGACACTTTAAAACCCTAAAATCAAACTAAATATGCAAAACATAATACAAATAAAAATAATTAAGTTTGTTTTTAAAAGCACTGTTTTATGTTTAAACGTTTTTTTATAAAAAAAACCGTTCAGTTGCAAAATACAACACAAATAACATTTGACTAAATAAAAAATTTAATGTCAAAAGTATCTGAATCATAAAAAAAAATAAACTTTATTGGATTACTCCAAAAGGCTAACGACCTAAGCCTTTCTGCCCTCATATTTAACAGAAAATTAACTTAATAGTTATTATTATATCTTAGTTCAACTAGCACCCAGCGCGAGTTTATTTATGTACAAATTTCTACGTTCTATACTTTTTACTGTTTTTTAATGTTTGTAGTCCAATTTGTGAAGTAAATGTAATTTTAACAATTTTCAAAATAAAATAGTTTTAGTGAAATTATAATTTTTTTTATTTATTTATGTTTTAATAAGAGTTCTAAAATTTGTAAAATTAATTTCGTTTTGAAGGATTTTCCATATTTATTATTATTTTTCTACAACCCTTTCATTTTACCACATTTTGTTCTAAGATTTTTCATAGTGTACGTTTTTCCATTTCCATAATAATAAAAATAAAAATGTTTATATAATTTGTTATATTTTTGTTATATGATTATTATTATTTTATTAGGTAATTTGAAACTAATTTAATTTATATTAGTTTTCTTAAAATTATAAACTTTTTTTGCAACGCTTTTTTTATATTGATAAAGAAATATTTTTTTTTGCAAATTTTTCAAAAAATTGTTTAAACTTTTATGACTACATATTTATAGTTTTTTTTTAATTTTTTTTCATTTGCTTATTTTTGACGTATTTTTTTCATTGGAAACTTACTTAAATTTGAATATTTCTGTCTAAAATTTGCGAATATTTTAGTAAACAATTCGTGAATTTTACAAAACTTGCTAAAATTTTAATAAAAAGCAATTAAAGAATTTTAACGACAAATAGGTAGGTGACAAAAGTGTTAGTATTTGTTGGTGTATTCAATAAATTATGCAATATTAAGAAATTTCCATTGAATATCACAATTTTAATTACAATATTTATATGAATTGAAACTACCAAATAATAAGAAATCAACTTTTTTAGTGTCAGTCTAAATTATGGAAAATAAAATATTTTGTATTTCACAATTCTTTTCAAAATTTTATATTGGATTTAGTTTCAGAAGCGATTGATACCCTCCTTCCTTAAAATACTTCATTTTAATGGAGAAATTCCTAATTATCCATGTTAATTATAATTATATACAGGGTGTCCCAGAACTCGCGCCACAGAGAAAAAGGGGGCGTGCCAATAGCAATGGAGATGCCAAATTTAAAAATAAAAAATTTCTAGGTAATAGTGTAATCGAATGAGAGCAAAAAAGCGGCAGCCAATACCGAGAGATCTCGCCTAGGTTAAACGTAGGAGCTTTAAAAATTGCTAGGAGACGATAGAACATTGTTGTATTAAAAACATTTAAAAATCTTTTGGCCAACTGTATTTACTAAGTTGTCAAAAGCTTTCAAAAAATGAGGTTATTAATCTATGACTGATACTTCAGAACGCCAATGTTTAAAGAAAGTAAAAAATCAAACCAGTTGTTCTTTATTTAGCTTTTTTTGGGCCCACGCTCCCCATAAATAGTTATCATTTCGGTATAATCATCAAGGAAAACATTATGTATAATAACTTAATTTATTACCTAATATAATATTAATGTCAAAAGTAAAGATTGACAGCATTGTCAATAATAACTTAATTTATAACCTAATATAATATTAATGACAGGAGTAAAGATTGACAGCAGTTTTACAATGAATTAAATTCCAGTGGACCAAATATTTTACACATTTTTTATTATCAACAATGCAACCTAAGTATCCTAGCAATTTAAAGAATTTCCTGTGGTGATCTATTGGGATTGGCTATCGTTTTTTATTCTTATCTCCCTTATCCTTTGCGTTGGACAATTTGAATTTTTAAATATGTGTTTCAAATTACTTTCGGTACGTTCCCTTTTTCTCTGTGGCGCGAGTTCTGGGACACCCTGTATATATAGACAGAATATACTTTATCTACTCCTATTGCATAATATTGTTTTTTTTCGCGTTTAATGATAAACATTTTAAATTTTCTTCCTAACAACGGGAATAATGACCTCATTATTCACGTTGTTAGGCATCAGTGATTGGCCGATTTCAATATTCACTGTGATTTGAACCAATCGGGTACTAAATTTAAAATTGGTTAAAAGTGAGGTTAAACATTTGACATATGTCAGATTTTATTTATTTATTTTTGAAAATCATTTAATTATCTATTTATAGGAGTAGATAAAGTATAGTATTATATTACACTGTAGGGAGGTGAAAATATCACAGCTAAACGCTCGGACACGTAAACTTAGATTACAATCCGTGCTTGGTTTAGCTGTATCAGGTCAAAATTCAAAGATATTGGAAACACCCTGTATAAATTTAAACACCCTGTATAAATTTTTTTAAAAAATAAATTTGGCGGGACCCACACATTAGTTCCAAATTCCAAAAATAACAAATTCTTGTAAAATTTAAAGTTAATTGATCAAAAGATACACGTGTCCCTAAGGTATTTTTTTAGATAATTTAGGAAATTTAAAATGTTTTTTTGCTGATTTTTTTATTGAGCATAATTGAGGATATTATATTAAATGAAATAAAAAGCATAAAACTGTCGACACAAGAGGTGAATTATATTATTTTACAAATTATAATATACCAGTATACAGTGTGTCCCCGGATCGGATTTCCAATAGTAAAAACTTTTTTAGACCTGATACAGCTAAACCAAGCACAGATTTGGAATCTACGACCAAAAATTATGTTTACTTGTCCGAGCGTTTAGCTGTGATATTTCAAAAGTTAAAAATTTACCTACAGTGTTTTTTTTTCATTATTATTATTTATAATAATATACTATTATTATGAATTATTGTAGCGGTTTTGTTAAAAAAAGTTTTTTTACATCTTTAATTTAAATTTTTTAAAAATACTATTTAACATTATTTAAAAAACTTTTATTACTACAAAAAATAAATCATAAATTATAATACTACTTTCAGAGGTCACATGGTAATGGGAGATTCCTTTAACTCATCACTATTCAAACAGACATTCCAACGAGTATTCACAAAAGACCAGAAAAACGAACTAAAAATGGCATTTAACGGCACACTGGAAGTAAAATGTTCCAGGGAACTAAAAAGTAAAAAAAAAAACAAAACAAACGAATTTAATATCAAACTGAACAAAACTTTTTAATTTCCAGTTCAGGGCGGAATCGGTTCGTGCGTTTCGTTGAACGTGAAAAACTCATCGGTATCCGATACCGAAATAGGTATGGGCAACACCGTGCAATGGAAAATGTGCACCCTGAATCCCAGCACGACGATCTCCCTATTTTTCGAGGTCGTCAACCAGCATTCTGCGCCCATACCGCAAGGTGGCAGAGGGTGCATACAGTTCATCACACAGTATCAAGTAAGAAAGTAAAACGATTAGTTTTTCTATCTCCAATAATTAAAATTCGCAGTGTCTGCAAAAGAGCAACTGCGCTTGTAATTAGTCCAAAAGCAATTATTAACATTAACATTTTTTACATTTAGCATGCAAGTGGGCAGCGTAGAATAAGAGTAACCACGGTAGCGAGAAATTGGGCGGATGCTACAGCAAATATTCATCATATTAGTGCAGGTTTTGATCAAGAAGCCGCTGCGGTTATGATGGCCAGGATGGCCGTTTACAGGGCCGAAAGTGATGACAGCCCTGACGTGCTTCGATGGGTTGATAGGATGTTAATAAGACTGGTAAGTTTTAAATTTTTTGTAAATGTTGAGAATTTAAAAAATTATAGTAATTTTGAAAATGTCCTCACCTTATCATTTTCTACTCATCAAACCCCTTCATTTGATGCCCTTGTGTTCCCAGCAAACACAACTATAAAGGTTCTATAATGGCCCTTTATAAACTTGCCTTTTATGAACTAAAGGTCCTATAAAGGCTAACTCTAATGGAACTTGCATTAGACTGGGCCAAAAAAATTAACTATTTTTTTTTAAAAGTATATCGAAAATATGGTTTAACAAAATTGACTTAGAGATATTTTTTAAGGAAATTAAATACTCTACAAAAAAGGTTAAAATGAAATTTTCCGTCAGATGAACCGTTTCCTTAAAATCATGCCCTAAAAATTGGTATAGTTTTCCATTTTGATCTTTTAACTTTGTAATTTTGTAATTCATGTAAAAATCAGTACCCAGAAAAAAACCGATGAATATCCTGATGGGAAATCAAATGATTTACAAAAAAAGTCTTAACATTTTTGGCTAAATTCACTCAATCAAAAGTTATTCAAGGTTAAAGTTGAAGTCAAAACGAAATTCTTGTTTTTTACTCTGTAGATTTATTTTTTTATGGATGATAATTTGATTTTTTTCTTTATAAATTCGTATTATATAACTAATTAACAATTTCCAATAAAAAACAACATGATTGTTTAAACGATTAAAAAGGTAACAGTGAAAATAATATTTTCTAAAGAAAAAAGCTTCTTAAAGCAATAAAATTCGAATGTGTTATTTTTTTTTAATTTTCAGTAATTTACGTACGTAACGTAAGATTACGTTACGTTATAAATTGGTCTGCTTGCCACAGGGTGCTATGAGTCCTAATTAAACTGAAAAAATTAAATTATACACTTTGATAATGGCCATTTCAAGCGTTTAAAACGCACGAATTACAAAACTGTTTTTATAAAAAGAAATTCTAGAATATTTATTATTTAATATTTTGGCATCAAAATTGTCAAAAATATTCTTCTTTTATTAGGTTATACATTAAATAAAAAAAACTCAAGATATATTTTATAAAAGTAGAGATAATTTTAATAATGTCAAGGTGAGGATGGGACAAAAAAAAGATTAATCTTGTCCCGTCCATACTTGTCAAATGTTTAAATTATCTTTTCTTTTATAAAATATTTTTTGCGATTTTTTTAATTTAATGTGTAGCCTAATAAAAGAAGAATATATTTGACAATTTTGATGCAAAAATAATATATAATAAATTCAATGTTAAGCTTCATCTATGTTCTTTATTGTATTAATTTTAACGCAATCAAATAAAAATGATCAATATGGGACTGAAATTAACCTCGCCTTCCAACATTGGTAGCTACGGTAATTTTCATGGATAAGAAAAAGTACCATATTTTTAAATACCTTATTATACTGTCTTTTATATAATCCAAAATACTTATTTATTTTGGTCATATATACTGTCTTTTAAATAATCCAAAATACTTATTTATTTTGGTCAAAATAAATTTTTCTAACCTTAAAATTACAAAATTGGATGATATTTTTGTTATAATATATTAACCTACCTTTAATACAGATATTCTTATTCCATAATAGAGAAGCTAGATTTTTTTAAATAAATGCTGTTTAGTTAAAATTATTTTATGGACAAACCCAGATATTTGGACCAAATGCACAAAAATTTTACTTATTTGGCACCATACACTTTAGAATTTCATTAAATGCAGTATTTATATTCTTAAATTCCTAAACCAGCCATTGTTATTGTAATGTTATAATGTTTTATACATTTTTTAAGCCTAAACATAATATTATTTCTTTCATTGACTATACTTTGACAGATACATAACCTGAAAAGCCTTAAATGCCAAATTTTTAAAAGACTGCGTTCCGTACGTGGTCACGTGGTGGGACTTTGAGGTGTGGAGCATAGTACTTTGCTCCACACTTCAAAGTCCCACCACGTGACCACGTACGGAACGCAGTCTTTTGATAATTTGTCATTTAAGGCTTATCAGGTTATGTATCTGTCAAAGTATAGTCAATGAAAGAAATAATATTTATACTGTTACCGTTTATGTTTAAGCGTTAAAAGTTTATAAATCTTTATAGTATCACAGTAACAATGGTTGGTTTAATGAAATTCTAAAGTGTATAGTGCCAAATAAGTAAAATTTTTGTGCATTTGGTCTACATATATCTGGTTTTATCCATTCAATAGTTTTAACTAAACGGCATTTATTAAAAAAATTTAGCTTGTCTATTATGGAATAAGAATATCTGTATCAAAGGTAGGTTAATATATTATAACAAAAAATATCATCTAATTTTGAAATTTTAAGGTTATTTTGGATTATTTGGAAGAGTGTGTTAATATGGTCATATAAATATAGATATACTAAATAATTGTTGAATATGGTTCAAATTAAATTAAAGCTTTTATACTCCTAACAACAAAACTTGTGCATACCTCTCGGGATGCCTACTTTAAGTTTTATTTTATTTTAAGGAAACAAACAATTTTTAGAGATACATGCAATGTAAAAATATTTAATACTCCCATAACATGTGATTTTTGAAATTTTTAAAAGTTATAATGATTTTTCGATGAAGATAAAATTCATTTGAAGCTATACGTAATTGTATTGACAAAACTTTATGTAGCTATACTTTAAGCTGGATAAGAAAGACTACTACAAGTAAAAATATTAGATAGAGTATACTGTGGTTTTATTTAAATTTTAGAATTTATAAGGGTATTTATACCTAATGATTGTTTGATGTAGATAAAATTTTGTCGAATCTTTTATAGGTACTTGTATTGACACTATGGGTATATTAGCTGACAGTGTAAGGAACTTTAAGAAGGTTAGCTATTGAATTTCCAAAAACAATCAATTTACAGTTACAGTACCTACCTAATGGTTTTATATTTGAGATCTCTCATGGTGCTTATTTCCAAGAGCAAGTTATTTAATTACAGCTTACATTTAGGTAGTGGATGACTAATTTGTTTTACTTGGGCATAAATATTTATTTATTTAAAGTACCTACATATAAACATCTTTGATTAATTAAATAAACAAAAAATAATATATTTTAAATAAAAATTTAAAGAATCTAAAATCGATAAAAGTTCAAAAACTCACATATAGAAAAAAAATAAGTTTGGAAATTTGTAAAATAATAAAAAACATTATTTAAAATTATTTAATAATTTGAAAATTTTAATAATTTTAAGGTGTTGTTTTTAGATTCCTTCTTTTAAATTAACCCCTTTTAATATTTAATTAATTTTAAAAATCTTAAAATAGTTAAGTTTTACAGTTGAAAATATTTATGCTGGAGTAAAACAAAATAGACATCATAATTGAACAACTGGCTCTTGGAAATAAGCAATATTAAACATTTCAAATATAAAACCATTAGATACTTAAATGATACTTTAAAAAACTGTAAATTCTTTTTAAAAATTCAATAGCTAACCTTTTTAAAGTTCCTTACACTGTCAGCTAATATACCCATAGTGTCAATACAAGTACCTATAAAAGATTCGACAAAATTTTATCTACATCGAACAATCATTAGGTATAAATAACCTTATAAATTCTAAAATTTAAGTAAAACCACAGTATACTCTATCTAATATTTTTACTTGTAGTAGTCTTTCTTATCCAGCTTAAAGTATACCTACATAAAGTTTTGTCAATACAATTACGTATAGCTTCAACTGAATTTTATCTTCATCGAAAAATCATTATAACTTTTAAAAATTTTAAAAATCACATGTTATGGGAGTATTAAATATTTTTACATTGCATGTATCTCTAAAAATTGTTTGTTTCCTTATAATCTAACTTAAAATAGGGATCCCGAGAGGTATGCACAAGTTTTGTTGTTAGGAGTATAAAAGCTTTAATTTAATTTGAACCATATTCAACAATTATTTAGTATATCTAAATTTATATGACCATATTAACACAATCTTCCAAATAATCCAAAATACTTATTTATTTTGATCAAATTAGATTTTTCTAACCTTAAATTTTTAAAATTAGATGATATTTTTTGTTATAATATATTAACCTACCTTTGATACAGATATTCTTATTCCATAATAGAGAAGCTAGATATTTTTAATAAATGCCGTTTAGTTAAAACTATTTTATGGATAAAACCAGATATAATATATTAACATATTATGTAGACCAAATGCACAAAAATTTTACTTATTTGGCACTATATACTTTAGAATTTCATTAAATGCAGTATTTATACTCCTAAACTCTTAAACCAACCATTGTTACTGTGATACTATAAAGATTTATAAACTTTTAACGCTTAAACATAAACGGTAACAGTATAAATATTATTTCTTTCATTGACTATACTTTGACAGATACATAACCTGAAAAGCCTTAAATGACAAATTTTAAAAAGACTGCGTTCCGTACCTGGTCACGTGGTGGGACTTTGAAGTGTGGAGCATAGTACTTACATGTATATAATTGCAATTTTTGTACATTTTATTAAAATCATACAAAAATTGTTCGCTTAACAACTAGAGTTTTAGTGCCGGAGGAAAACCGGAAAAATTGGGGGAAAACCTGTTTTTTGTTTTTTCCCAGACCTTGAATTGATTTTTTTTTGGAAAATATACACATTTGAAAAAATTATCAATTAATAACTTTATATTTTTTTAATTTAAAAAAATATCCTTTAATACACAAAAAACTAAAACTAAACATTACAAATTGATTTAAAAAAATAAACGTAAACGTTAAATATGCTGTCGGTTGGGTCTTCTTTTGTAAAAAGGAGTCTATTTAAAATATCCGATTTCAAAATAATAAATGACTTATAAAGTTAAATTACAAAATTGTAATGTTATAAATCGAAGTGTCAAATAAAACGAAAGTTTGTATACAGAACCGAATATGTTTTTTTGCGGCCCGGTGGAGTATTCTTACTGAATTAAAATAAAAGGAATAAATATTATAATCATAATATTATGATTATAATGATTATAATCAAATTTTTTTCAGGAAAATTGAATTTTGAATTTTGTTCGTATTAATTACCCTTTGAATAAAATTAAACAATGCAAAAGTCAATTTTTCTGAAAATTTTGGCCAAAAACGATATTATTCTGTTCAAAATATTATATTTTTACAATGATTGGAGATCATTATTTTAGTAACTTTTTCTCTCTTAGTGTCAAAAATTCGGAGAATACAACAAAGACGACCCGAACTCCTTCAGGCTGGGCGAAAACTTCAGCCTCTACCCGCAATTCATGTACCACTTGCGTCGCTCGCAATTCTTACAAGTGTTCAACAATTCGCCCGACGAAACGTCATTCTACAGGCACATGCTGATGCGCGAAGATCTCACCCAGTCGCTGATCATGATCCAGCCGATTTTGTACAGCTACAGTTTTAACGGACCGCCGGAGCCCGTGCTGCTAGACACGAGCTCCATACAGCCCGACAGGATTTTGCTGATGGACACGTTCTTCCAAATACTCATTTTCCACGGAGAGGTGAGAAAGTTTTACTTCGATGCAATTTTATTTATAACGCGACATTTTTTCAGACGATTGCACAGTGGCGTAACTTGAAGTACCAGGAGATGCCGGAGTACGAAAATTTCCGACAGCTACTGCAAGCTCCTGTGGATGATGCGCAGGAAATTCTACAAACTCGTTTCCCAATGCCCAGATACATCGATACTGAGCAGGGTGGTTCTCAAGCCAGATTTTTACTGTCAAAAGTGAACCCAAGTCAGACACACAACAATATGTACGCGTATGGTGGGGTAAGTGATCATTTTACTCAGTTATTTAACGTTTTTTTTTTGACAAAACATTAATTCATTTTAATTTGTTTTATGTGGTACAGGCCATCATGACAGGTGGTGCAAATTCGGTACAGTAAACTCTTTTATTTTTGTGGAAAGGGTCACTGCTTATTTTTTACTAACATGGTTTAGGTATACCAAGGGTCCACATTTGTGATAACACACACATTAAATTTTATCAAAATAATGTAATATTTTTAATTGACACTCTTTAAAAATCACTTTTTACGTGCTAACTTAACAATTTATACCTATTAATTGTTGTTTAATATTTACACTGACTTTAATTGACTATATAATATATCTGTTACGCTCAATATCCGAATTCGGATATTGCCCGAAAAAAAAAAATGCTCAAAACCAGTATTGAGCAACAAATATTTCCCAAACCTGAAATTTTACTTTTATACGGCTGCTATTGAGCGTTACAAAATACAATATTTCCGGAAACTGTTTATTTCAGGAAAAAACGGAAAAATTACACTGATATCAATAAAAAGGAAAATTTCAACTCTGATTATAATTATATGATGCATGATTATAATAATTATTCCTATTATTATAATTCAGTAAGAATCTTCTACCGGGTCGCAAAATACAAATTCGGTGCTGTATTCACATAACTATCGTTTTATTTTACACATCGATTTTATTATTTACTTATAGAACAAAATAATTATTGTCAACATTCATATTGTTACGTAATCCGTTTTTATCATCACTGTGATAGGATTTATTCGAGGATTTATTTTTTCAATAAAAAAAAATTATAATTTTGTAATTTTACTTTATAAATCATTCATTATTTTGTAAATGGATATTTTTAATGTGCAAAAAGGACCCTGTAATAAATTCATTATTTTTTTTAAATAAATAATGTTGATTACTTTGTATATTTTCAGAAAGTCCTGGGGAAAACGGTAAAAACAGTTTTCCCCACAATTTTTCACTGAAAAAACCCAATATAAAAGGTGTCCCTGAAATGCCTGTTTAAAATGATACCATGGTATGGCACTTATTCCAGATACCAAAATAATGCGATATACCTAACTAAATTTAGTTCTATACAAAAGTTGATATTAACAAAGATTTGAAACTTTGAAAAAACAAACTTGGTTGCACAAAATTTGATTTTAGGGGGTTTTTCAGGCCGGGAAAATTAAATTTCCTAAAAAAATAATAAATGTTGTAGAGGGCGCTGTCTGCGAAACTTTACACACGTTGTATGATTACATATTTTTTGTGCCTTGTATGTGAATTCATGTTTTTAATAAAAATATAACTTTTATATCTTTACTACGTGAAAAAGGTATACTTTCTAAATGTGTCTGCGAATAACCGTTTTCGAGATATTTGCATTTAAATTGTTCAGTGCACCTATTTAATTCACGTAGACAGATTTTTATCGATTTTAATATTTTAACTTTGTTTAATCATGTTCATAATTTTAATTAGAGATGGGAAAATTCCCATTTGACGAAAATTCCCGGAAACTTTCCATCGAAAATTCCCGAAATTTTCCGAAAGTTTCAAAAAAAAATTTTTTATTGCGAAAATATTTTTTTTATGCCAGGGATTTGCAAAAATATATAACACATTAACTTTTTGTCAAATTTTTGGTTGCATTAACGACATAGATTTTCTTACAGATCTTGCTTTGAGCATGGTCTTTTTTGTTTTTTTGCACTATTTTGTAATAATTCCAAACACTATATTTTTCTCTTGGCATTGTGCTATGCTTATAAATAAATAATAATAATAATAATAAATTTATTTGCCCAACAGAAAAAATTCCAATTACAGGACAAAGAACAAAAAATAAAAACTATAGTAACAGCATAATAGCAAAAATATAAAACAACTTATACATAGTAAAGTAAGTCTATAAACAAAAATAAACTAATTAACGCTTAAAAAAGTACAAATAATAAATGACAATTCAGAATAATTAATATCACACACGTGAGATATTTTATTAAAGTTGGTACACATAACAAACATTGGCGACCGCAAAAGTACATTTGTACATGCAAAACATTTAAAGGTTGAAACTGACCTAGAATGAATACGCGGAACATGAAAATTCAACCGCTTAAATGTAAGAATGATTTTAACTTTGTCTATTGTATTTATTAGGTTTACCTTTTTTTAAAAAAAGTTTTTTGTGTTGATCATCAACAGCATCAACAGTTGATGCTGAATAATAATCATTGAGGTTATGTAACATAACTTACACACTGAACTATACAACCACATGGAAGGCCACTCACATAGGCTGCGCAAGAAAATTTTACGCCAAATAGAAGAAATCCTTAAGGATCAGATTCGCTAAGCCGTATCTCCCCACGCATGCGCAAATAGTGGTAAACAACAAAAGTTGTAACGGTTTTTTCATAACCTTATTTGTTCTATGCTATTCGTATTTGTGTTTATTTCGATTATCTTTTGTGCTTATCCTGTACGCAGTAACGCGCCTGCGTCGGGAGATACGGTGCGCGAAGTTAGAAACTTCTAGTCGGTGACCCAATATCGATCCCGACTTCTCACGAGCTGACACGAACCGCCTTATAACGTGACGTCATAATAATAATCCGGTTTTGTTCCCCGAACATACAATATTTGTTGTCAAGCTAGATAGCTTAGATGGTAGGGCGTTTGCTTTGCATGCGAGAGGTCCCGGGTTCGATACTCAGAAGTTGTCGAATTTTTTTTACTTTTTTATTTCATAAATTTGTTGTTCCTTTGTTAAAAAGTGTTTTATTTTTATCGTAACATAAATTTGCCCATTTTAGTTGGGTTTTTTGCTCAATGGGGCGGGGGGGGGGGGGGGCAATGGGGCGGGGTCGGTTGGGTTGTGTTGTTGAGTTTGGGTTGGTTTGGTTTTATTACGTAACTAACGTGCCCTTAACATGTATACAGGTACAATTTATTATTATATTATTGTTGTGCCGTCAATTTTAAATGATAATGATGCATTGTATAATATATAATAAATTCTTTGTCCAGTCGGGATCGATGTTGGGGCACCGGCTAGAAGTTAGTCGCGAAGTTCTATTTGGCGTAAACAGCAATTATATGAATATCATTCCAGGTGGTTGTATAGTTCAGTGAACTTACATTATTTATACTTCTTCTTCTGCTTTAAATTAACACAAATTAAATTCTTATTCAAAGTTTTTGGCCTTGTATCATGGCGGTTAAACAATTGACATTTAAATGAAAAAAACAAGGAAAGTTTCCAAGGAATGTTTCCAAGGAATGATTCCGGTAGCTTAAAAGAAACTTTCAAAATGAAAATAAATTCCCAATTGGAAACTTTCCAAAACGGAAAGTTTCCTTAAAATGGAAACTTTCCGATTCCCATCTCTAATTTTAATACAAGGAACAATAAAATATTTTATATACCATTAAGAAAACTTGATATTAAAGTTAATTCACCTGAGCATTTAGGATTAAAAATATTTAATAAATTGCCGCAAGATGTACGGGACTCTAAAAGTATTAACATTTTTAAAAATAAATTGAAAAACTATTTACAGTCTTTGTGTTTGTATGATGTCTCTGAATTTTTTCTCTTGTAACTTTGTAGTATTTAATTAATTTAATTTAGCCTTTAAGTTGTAAGCTGTTTTTTTACTGACTATTTCTATACACACTTGGAAATTGGAAAATAAAGAATATTATTATTATTATTATCAATTATGATTTGAAAATGTGACATATTTTAAGTAGGTTGAGAGATGCTGCAAACTTATTTTCTATCCAACTTCGTCATTGTAAAAATTTCATGTTTTAAATATTTTTAAAAAAATATTTAATTTAAGTACAAATTAATCACATAAAAGAAAATTTAAACGCACATATCTTGAAAACTGTTACTTGGAGCGACATTTACAAGGTGTACCTTTTTGCGTAACAAAGATGTAAAAAGTAATATTTTTATCACAACATGAATATACTAAGGCACACAAAAGATGTAATCAATTAAACGCATGCAAAGTGTCGCAGACAGCGCACTCTACAACCTACAATAATTTAATTTCCCGTCTTGAAAATATCAAGTTTTTTGCAAAAACGTTTGTTTTAAAAAGTTATTTAATGAAATTTTGAATAGAGGTTAATTTAGTTATATCGCATAGTTTTGGAATATCAGAAATATGTGGTTTTATTTTGTACAGGCATTTCAGGGACAACTTATATGTTATAATATAAGAATTATTGTATTTTGTAAAGCTTAATAGCCGTATAAAAATAAAATTTGGTTTTAGTTTCAGCATTTTTTTCGGTAATCGAGCGTAACATATGTATCTACAAACTAAACTGATGGTCAGATTGCAAAATTTTATTTGTTTAGTATTTAAGAAAAATTTAAAAAAAAATTGGCATAAAACTGCATAAAAACTACAAATATTGAAACTTTTATATATATTGCAAAATTTACAAAAATGTTAAAAAACTGTACAAAATGTTTTACATAACAAAAAACAGCCTAAAATTTACTGTAGTTTTTTTAGATTTTTGTAAATTTTGCAATATCTATGAAAGTTTCAAAATTTGTAGTTTTTATGCAGTTACTTTATACAGTACAAAACATTAAACATTTTAAATAAAATTAAAAACTATTAGCAAAATCTTTATAAGAAACTTGCAGTAATCTAAAACTGCTTAAAATGTTTGTAAAATTGTCAAAAAAACTGATTACAAATTGAAAATAAAAATATTATTGAATATTAACAACAAAATAAAACTGTAACTGAATTATAAAAAAAGAAAACATTACTATTACTATTACTATTTTGCAATCTAGCTACTTTTATTTTAATTTGGTGCAAAAATCTAACATATATTTTTTCAGGATGGTGGTGCGCCTGTTTTGACAGACGATGTTTCTTTGCAAGTGTTCATGGATCATCTTAAGAAATTGGCGGTGTCATCTACAGCATAGGGTTAAGAAAAAAACAAATTGTCTATATTATTTTATTCTCAGTTAAATATTAATTTATTTACAAATGGTTTTAAATGTTCTGTAAGTAAAATATATATCTATAAAATGTGTTTTATTTCAATATACCTCACGGATATATTTTTAAAGCTATTATAAATAAGGAATGGACTATATAAATTGGTTTTTCTGACTACATTTTTAGTGATGATTTTTCTTAACATCAATAAATAACCAAAAAATGTACACAATATGGTTGTTTAAAAAAACAAGAATAATACTTAAGAAATATTACACTTTTAACTATTATTTAAATATCACAAAAACAATACAACAAAAATATACATACATACAACAATAAAATTCATAAATTAAATAACTATATAACCTAAACACCCACAAAATTGTAAATTTAATTTAGAAAGCGAATACTCATTTTTTGCTCTACATCAGTTCGAGATAGAGCCTTGCAAAACTCCTCAAACGAGATCATCTGATCACCATCCTCATCTGCCTCCAAAATGGTTCTTTCTGCAATACTTATTAGCTGTTCCTCACTTATATTTGTACCAACCATCATGTGCAAGATGGCCAATAATTCATCTTTGGAGATTAAGTCATCATTGTCTAAGTCGTACATTTTAAATGCAACTACAAAATTAATTTTATGATTATATGGAACCCTATTTAAATTATGTAAGATAATACACATTTATATGTGTTTCTACCATTTTATTTTATAAAAAATTACTTACATTTAAGTTTTTCCTCCCTTGAATTTAACCTATTGTCCTTATGCTTCTTGATAGGTCGAAAATGAGACAAGACTTGCATAAACTGCCTAAAGTTTACCCTATCAGTGAATTCGTCACCTTGAAAAAACGAATTTACTATTCTTTCTCCCAAGGGGTTAATTGCAAGTTCGGGGATCCTCAAAAAATCATCCCTGCTCAAAGTTCCACAATCTCCTCTGTCCAAAGCAGTAAATCTCGAATAAAGACGTTCAATTTGACTGGCAGTAACTACAAGATAAAGATTTCTTATTAAAATAAATGTTTATTTGTGTGAATTTTTTACTTACATCCCGTTTCCTGCTGAATTTGAGCAATTTCTTCTTGCCTTAACAGTAGGGATGATCTATTACCCATTTTTTGGTTTTTAACGATGGATTTTGTACTTTGAACAATCTTTGGTAAGGATTTCACTAAAATCAGAATGACATTTTCACAGATTTTGATAAAATGTACATTTGAACTACAAAATCAAATTAGGGTATAGTGCGTTTTAAAAAGAAGTAACTTTTTCTAATGTTATATTGCATTTAACAACCCCACAAACACAATCTTAGAATAAAATAAACATATATGTTAAAATACGTTCTAAATATACATTATATTAAATAAATATTGTTTAGTAATTTAAAAAAATAATTAACCTTGAAAATGTATTATTATTGTATTGGGTATGGATTTCAACGTTTGACCTACTCACACTGTGTGGATTGTGGACCTACTTTGATTTTTACGGGGGAAATTTAAACAAATGACGGTCAGTGAAGTTTAACGTTACAGAAAATGCTTTTCGGCATCTTTCATTAAATGCCTAGCTGTTTTATGGAAAATAAATTGATTGTTAAAGTTATCAAATATTGCAGCAAAATTTAATATGTAAGTTTTTATTATAAATTACTAATTTGGCTTTTCAAAACTTATTATTGTTTATATTCAAACTTGTAAAGTGGCTACCCTTTTAGCTAATAAACTATTATGGTTTTAAAAAGTTTTATTGAAAAAGTTAATAAACAACAAGTAATATTTCATTTTTCTGTATTTAAAGTACTTTGGGCACTGTTAATAAGATCATCAATTTCTTCAATGCTGAACACCTTTTTCTTGCCTTTTTTTCTTGTAATTGTATTTTTATCCCAAAACATAATATACTCAGGTGAAATAGACTCTAAATGCATTAATCTATCTTCAAGCATTTTAATTCTTTTGTATATATTTTTGGGTGTTGGAGTTTCTAAACTAAGTTGACATTCTAAATTCTGTAGCCTTTCTTCTATGCCATTTTTTGGAATGTAATGCTTTAAATAATCCGAATTTGTTTGGTCTCTGTGACTATATGCATTCAGTACTCTTTGAACTAAAATTAAAAGTATTGTTTTCTGTAGAAATTATTTTCCATAGACAACAATTAACCAATCAAAGCATCCCAGTGTGAAAAGGAATATACCAAGCTCCGATTGGTTAAAATTTGTGAGTTGTTTCCATGGAAAACAATCAGTTAACCAGTAAGAGCACAGCATACTTTATGGCAAACTAGATTGCCATAGATAATGCTATACATGTACTCATTAGTTAATTGTTTTCTTTACCTTCTAAATGTGTTTTCGAGTCTTTCCTTTTGTGTACAACTGCATCAATTCTAGCACATGAATTTTCATCATTTCTATCTCCCACACAAAACTCTTTGATGTTATTATCATTGATTTCTTGGCGTTTTCTATTCATAAAAGTGCTAATTCTACTATTAATATCATCATTTGAGGCTTTTATTTGTATTAGGTGATTTGGGACTGTGGGTATATGCACTTTTTGCTTAATTTCTAACTTGGGTTTTTTATTTTGCGTTTCGTCAGCTAAAAAAACAAAATTTGTATAAGTATTTTTAATTTTTTGGTAACATAATGTAAATAAACAATATATGTATAACAATTCTAATTTTGTACTAATTGATTTTCACTAGAAAAACTATTTGACCACTGACATTCTTTGTTTTCCTTCCACTCAGGTTTTGAGTCAGCATACACTTCTTTTTTCCATATTGGTACGGATTCCTTTACACTATTTATGCACCATTCAGTTGCTTTAATGGCATCTTGTCTATGTGGGGATGATATTGCTATTATTATACTTGCATCTTTTACTGGAACCAAACCCAACCTAAAAAATAATTATTAATAATAATAATAAACATCTTTATTGGTTTCCCAACAGGCTATCGACTGTGGTCTTTCTGCCCTAATTATTAATATTAATTAATAATATTGTATAATAATATTATAATTATAATTATTATTATTATAATATTAATAAAGTAAATTGATAATAATGAATAGATTATTTTAATTTTTCTTTTGGCGACAAAAATCGTAGGCTCATTTGGAAAATTTCTACTCAGAAATAAACTTTAATTTTGCAGTTTTCAAATAAAAATATAAATCTAGATTCTAGATATTTAATAATGATATCAGTCACAACTTTTTAGGATAGCAGCACTTTGAAGTGTCTACAGTGTAGGTAAATAGTTTTTAAGATAATTTTTTTAATTAACAATTTAAACTTTATCTATTGATTGATTGATTAAATTTTTACAAATTTATTACTACATGTAAAAAACTGATTTTATGCTACAGTAAATCGAAAGAACAATTTGTAGAAATTGTCTAATTTGTCCCTAGTTTGACCACCCTGTATATTGTTTACCTATGGTGTATTGCAATATTTTCCACTGAAGACCATCGATCCCTTATTTCCTCACATATTTTGTTCATCGATTTTAATCCCATAGATTCATAGGCTTCATATTCAAGAGTTAGCACCTTTTTACCTTCAAAATTGTCCCTCGTTGTACCAACAAATATAGAAATTGCACCACAAGAGTTTGCTGCCACTAGATCACTAATTTTTTCTACTGATAACTTTTCATTGCTAAAAGCTAGGAAATTCATTTTTGTTTCTTATCCACCACTTAAAGGAGGTATCACAGCTATTTCGTCACCAGTGATTAATATTAAATTGGAGTTTACTTCACAATAATCTTCATTTAGAGCCAGTATCAAGTTGTTCTTAATATCTTGTAAACCATACGTCTTCACTATAATATTAAGCAATTCTTGATAATTAATTGATGAAGATATTGTTAAATTATCAATGTGTTTACCGGCTATTTCTCTTGCTTTAGCGAACAAAACCACTTTGATTTCAACGTTCATGCTTTAATTTTATTTGATTTAGATACCATTGTTCCGATAAATATGACCTTAGCTTCTTGTAATTACAGCAATTATGTATTGCCTCTGTGATGTATTGCACAATCAAAATGGGAGTTGAGGTTAGGTAGGTTATCATTATTCAAATAGTATATAGATTTACGAGGGCTGATCTAAAATTTCTATTTAAAAACTATATTTTAAGATGCGGTTTTATATAATTATGTTTATAACGTTATTATGATTTATTAGAAGGAAAGGTAGTAATATGGTAGGTACCTGCTTATAATATGGAACACACTCTTTTATAAAAGGGGACAAATATTTTTACCTATTGGGTTTAGTCACTAAACCCAATAGGTAAAAATATTTACGACACTAAACTTTAGTGTCGTAATTTTGGTAATTTTCAGGTAAGCTAGATACTTTTCTGTTATTTTGTATCCGAGATACAGAACTTAAAGTTTTAAATTTTAGATATTAGGAAAAAACAGGGGTCCATAATATGATCAGCATTTTTTTTCAAAATAAAAATTGTAAAATTTATATTTTTTGTTTACGATAAATCATAATCAAAAAATTAGCTAAAGCTTAAACTAATTAGTTTTTGTCAATGCTAATTAGTATATATTGAGCTGCGCGGCAAAATTAAGGCATAATAAGTAAAAAAATTCTAACTCTAAAACGCCTTTACCAATCTTTATGAAATTTTGTATAAGAATACTTCAACTTATATCTCAGTTTACGTGTTCGAGGGTTTTTCGAGAAAATATTTTTAAAGCCCTTTTATTTAATATTAAAAAAATCGTTCGAAAAAAAAAACTTTTATAGGGATTTTTTTTTAAGTAAATAAAAAATATGCTCTTAATGACAGTATTTTTGTTAGTATACCCTGAAAATTTTGTACAAATCAAACGAACAGTAACGAAGATACAGCGCTTCAAAGAAGGTAAAAATGACCCCTTTTTGATTATTTTGCTGAAAGTGGTCATTTTTAGCGACTTTGAAGCTCTGTATCTTCGTTACTGTTCGTTTGATTTGTACAAAATTTTTAGGGTATACTAACAAAAATACGGTCATTAAGAGCATATTTTTTATTTACTTAAAAAAATTCCCTATAAAAGTTTTTTTTTAGCGTTTTTTTTAATATTAATTAATATATATTTAAATAAAAGGGCTTTAAAAATATTTTCTCGAAAAACCCTCGAACACGTAAACTGAGATATAAGTTGAAGTATACTTCAGTATATTCTTATACAAAATTTCATAAAGATTGGTAAAGGCGTTTTAGAGTTAGAATTTTTTTACTTATTATGCCTTAATTTTGCCGCGCAGTGTATATAGTAGGGTGTTTCAAAAAAATCGACTTTTTCTTTTTCTTCAAATGGTCGGCAAATTCTTTCAGAGGATGTCAACACAAAGACCTCGTCAAAATTTTAGCTTTTAATTTGAAGATTTAGAGGTCGCGGATCGCAATTTTCTATTTCCCATTTAAATAACATGGGAATTTTTTTTTTTTAACTTTGAAATTTTATACGTCTAAATCAAATCAACTTATGTCAAGGATCATCTTAGATTTTCATAGTAAATTTAACGCTCTACAAAAAAGGTCTCCTATCATTTTTCTATAAATTGATTCCTTCGAGAGTTATTCAAGGCCAAAGTTTGATTTCCATAGAATTTTCGCGTTTTTTTAACATTTATGGTACAATTATCATTATACGGGTGGCCAAACTTAAACAGTGCATTATTCGTATAAAAATAACACTTTTTGTTTAATAAACATGTATCAAAAAATGCTCCCTAAAGGAGCTACGGCCCCCTGAATAGGAGCCTAAGAGGATAATTTTTTTTAAACTATTCCTAGAGGGTTGAACATGAACAAATGAATTTTCGGTAGGTACTTTGGTAATTTTGACATGCTGAATCTAGATCTATGATCAAAACTGTTAAAATTTAATCATAGGCGTAACATTCGGAGGGGGCAAAGTTACAAAAATAGCCCCAACTTTTTTCTGGGTTAATAATTTAATTTTTTTTATGAAATTATGAGAATTTATAGTTTTTTACGAAAAATAGGTATTCTTGATTTGAATTGCTCAGATGCGCCATTTTCGAGAAAAATGCATTTATAAATAAATTACTTTGCATATTATACACATCTCATATTTTCATTAAAACTTTGTAGTAGGCTTTGGAAAAAAGTGACGTTTTTTTGTTTTTTTGTTTTTTTACAACACTTCATATGTTTCAGATATAAATATGTGATTTTTTTACTACATGATGCTAAAAGTTGAAAAAACGAGAAAATTCGATGGAAATCAAACTTTGGCCTCGAATAACTCTGGAAGAAATCAATTTATAGAAAAATTATAAAAGACATTTTTTATAGAGCGTTAAATTTACTATAAAAATCTAAGATGTTCCTTGCCATAAGTTGATTCGATATAGACGTATAAAATTCCAAAGTTAAAAAAAAAAATTTCCTATGTTATTTAAATGGGAAATAGAAAATTGCGATCCGCGACCTCTAAATCTTCAAATTAAAAGCTCAAATTTTAACGAGGTCTTTGTTTTGACATCCTCTGAAAGAATTTGCTGACCATTTGAAGAAAAAGAAAAAGTCGATTTTTTTGAAACACCCTAGTATATAGGTGAAATTTTTTCAAACAATAGCTCAATACTAATTAGCATTTTAGGCGCATTCATGCTCACTAAGAAATAAGAAATAAGAATAAGAAATAAGAAATAAGATAAAAAGTTAAAAGTGTATAAAGTAATGGTTGCGTTCATGCTCATGAACATAAGAAATAAGAATAAAGATTAACAATTGGGTCAGTGAATTATTTTGATGGGTTTTATGTGCTGGCCATGGAGCCATGGTGTTGGAAATCGCGTTGAGTGTCGCTGTCGATTGTTTACGTTTATAGCCAATATAATCCACTATAATAAAATACAATTGTGTGACAACATTTTTAATTTCTTATGTTATCAGCATGAACGATCAATCGCGATCTTATTTCTTATTTCTTATTTCTTATTTCTTATTTCTTATTTCTTATTTCTTATTTCTTATTTCTTATTTCTTATTTCTTATTTCTTATTTCTTATTTCTTATTTCTTATTTCTTATTTCTTATTTCTTATTTCTTATTTCTTATTTCTTATTTCTTATTTCTTATTTCTTATTTCTTATTTCTTATTTCTTATTTCTTATTTCTTATTTCTTATTTCTTATTTCTTATTTCTTATTTCTTATTTCTTATTTCTTATTTCTTATTTCTTATTTCTTATTTCTTATTTCTTATTTCTTATTTCTTATTTCTTATTTCTTATTTCTTATTTCTTATTTCTTATTTCTTATTTCTTATTTCTTATTTCTTATTTCTTATTTCTTATTTCTTATTTCTTATTTCTTATTTCTTATTTCTTATTTCTTATTTCTTATTTCTTATTTCTTATTTCTTATTTCTTATTTCTTATTTCTTATTTCTTATTTCTTATTTCTTATTTCTTATTTCTTATTTCTTATTTCTTATTTCTTATTTCTTATTTCTTATTTCTTATTTCTTATTTCTTATTCTTATTTTAAGTGAGCATGAATCCTAGGGTGTCCCTTATTTTTATTTTTTTTACGCATACCCTCTAATTATATTTATTACGTGTTTATATACTCCCAGTAAAAATTTCAGCTCATTCTATAAACGGGAACCCGTGCCGACTTGCATCTGAACCCTCCGTTAGCCAACGTTAGGCGCGCGGTATTTTGTAACACGGTTGGTCGCGAGGTCTTCGATCGTAAGTCATTTTGTGTTTGTTATTATGTGACCCTTATATTATAAATTATTGACAAATGTTAAAATGTAGTTTTATTTATGTGTATACTTTGATAAAAATGTATATTTTCACAGGGAGTGGCTATAGTTACCCGGAAGGGTCTAGTGAATAGGCCGTAAACTCTGAAATTGATAAACTTAATGGGGTTTACTCTAAATAACTAAAAGAGTCTATTGTGAGAGATGACTACCGAAAACTTATTGAACTGTCTGAAATATTTTTGGGAGGACATCAAGAAAATAAATGCTTATAAAAAGCTGAAATTTCATATAACAGTATATTTTAGCAATACTAATTAGTATATTAATATATTTAAGGGATAAAATCAACTAAATTAGTGAAAAAAATGATAGAAATAAAAGAAATAATATTAATTAGTAATCATATTTAATAAAATCATTAGAAAAATACAGTCATGAAGTATATCTTCTTTTTAAAGTGTTTCGTGTTACAAAATACCGCGCGCGCCTAACGTTGGCTAACGGGGGTTTAGATGCAAGTCGGCACGGGTTCCCGTTTATAGAATGAGCTGAAATTTTTACTGGGAGTATATAAACAAGGAATAAATATAATTAGAGGGTATGCGTAAAAAAAATAAAAATAAGGGACACCCTAATGAATACGCCTAAAAACTAATTAGTTTAACCTTAAGCTTTAGCTAATTTTTTGATAACGATTTATCGTAAACAAAAAAATATAAATTTTACAATTTTTATTAAAAAAAAAAAATGCTGATAATATGGATCAAAAAAACAGGGGTCGACCCCTGTTTTTTCCTAATATCTAAAATTTAAAACTTTAAGTTCTGTATATATTATAATGATCCATATTATCAGCATTTTTTTATATATTACGGTAATATTATTACCCATTACATATTACATCAACATTTTTGTATTCTCCCTGAATCTGCAGCTCTTTATGTAAGTAAACACGGTCTATTCTCATTTGCACGCTACATACTACATATGTATATTTATATGTACATACTACATATATATATTTATTAAGGAAACAAATTTTTGAAATTATTTATTTTATTTACACTCTATAATACGCTATATATTTACATGGATATATTTTTAACTGACAATAAATTATTTATCGAACAACAATACATACATATATAATTTTCTTAAAACGCCAACAATTCATTATAATAAATCTATATGTAAAGGTAACACAAGAAAAAATTATCAACACTAAAATTACAAATGCGCTAAAAACGTATTCGTTTAAAAATTAACCAACAAACAATGTATAATTTCAATAATAGGTAACTTTGTGTGTATTTACAAATAAATATTTATTTTTAAAATATTGTACAGTACAATTTGTACTAAAGGATATGTAATCCTAATAATTTAAGTTAAAGGAACCTTTTAGATATTGGAATGTAAAATTCTACTACTTAACAAATATTTTGATATAAAATATAGAAATAAGCTATTGCTATACTAACTACTCTAACTCACAGCTACATGGTTAAAAGTTTTATTTTATAATTATATAATTAAGATCAAGAATCAATTAAATTAAGTACAATATGGCACAAATAAATTAATATTCTTGATGTTAAAAGTGATTTTGGAGGCACGAATACTAAATCACGATTATAATGAGAGAGTTATTTTTTTTAACATATACTTTGCTGTCTTGACAATAGGACACATTGTAACCAATACTAACTAAACATCTCCAAAACAGTATAATTGTAATTTAAGGGCAATGTTTTATATAGAAACCAATAAACTAATCAGACCACTGCATTTTCTTTGCAATCTAGTGTGCCGTAGAGAATACCATACTCTGATTGGTTAATCAATTCTGACAGAAACCACTTTCTATAGAAAGTAGAGTCGTAAGTATGTGTTAAAAATAACTTTTCCATCAAATACTTGTTTTTTTGTTTTCGACAACGTTAATATTAAGGCAATAGAAATAATTTTGTAAATTGTAGTCAAGCACTAATAGGATTGTGCGATTTTTATTATTATTATCATTATTATCTGGTAAATAGTTTGTATTACTTTCTGGTAGAATTTCTCTATACAAGAAAAAAAGTAAGGCCTAATAATTTGATTTCAGTAATTTTATAGATAAAAATATATTTAACAGTGACTAGCTCTTAAATATCTTTATTAAAAATCTAAATAGAGTACGTTTATACATTTTCTAAGGGCAATATAGTTTTTATCTTTTTAAAAGAGGTAACAGAAACACAACAATGTAATTGTAGAAGGTATACATAGACTTATGTAGGTAATAAATACCTAATAAATAATTAAACAATCTATAATATAAATATACTCTGGTCTGGTAAAGCGTTTTAAACGATTTTTTATCACTAATAAGTTAAGGGTGTTTATATTTTTTCTAGCATAGGCAGTTTTAGCGTATCGGGGACTTCTATGTCTTCCAGACAAATGACCGATGGATTGAAGTAGAACCTAACGGGGAATCTAAATTTAACGTCCATAAGAAGCGTCTGAAAAAAGAAATACAATTAATTATTTATAAAATCTACGAAACTTTAGTAGTTTAATTAAAAAATAACAAATAATATTCCCTAATTAGCACCAAGAATAATTTAATATATTTCCTGTAGCCACATAAAAGACGCACTTTTGATGTTTTAAACCAAAAGATTTTGATCTTAAAAAAATTAATTCAATTTGTTAAAAAAATCTGTTAATTTTCGTTTTTAAAATATTTTATAATTTTGATTTGCAAAAAGATGTCAACTTTTTTCCGATGATATCAATAATATGGTCGACAGCATTTTTTGTTTTAATAAGACATTTTTTATATATACATATATATATATATATATTTTCCGAAGGATTTGACGTGCGGAAACTAAATTCAATCTCAGAATTGCTTCATTACATCAATTTTTCGAGAAATTTTTACCCAAAAAGGTTTTCTTTAATATTTAAGGTTTAATCAGATTTCAAAAAACGAGTGGTTTTTTCAGTTTTACCCTCGGCAAAACTTGACACTCACCAAAAATTGCAATTTATATTTTCATCGAAGCCTTTTGAGTCTTGTGGTTTTCAAAACACTGTAGCGTTCTCAAAAATTATTGAAGAAACGTATGAAAAAACTTGTATGTGAAAATTAAAGAGAAAGCAGTTTGCTTTCTCAAAATATAGATCGACTTAGTAGTCGATCTATATTTTGAGAAAGTAAACTGCTTTCTCTTTAATTTTCACATACAAGTTTTTTCATATAGATAGTTCAAATATTTTCTGGTATAACAAAACCTGTTATTTTAACTTTTGGCCTAGAATTTTCCAAATCCTTCGGAAACGTATTGTCTGATTTAAATGTAATTCCGTAATGTGGTAGACTTTTAATTTTAAGGACCATAGTTAACAAAAAAAATGTTTTTCTTTTCGCCATTTTAAAACATTCAGTGCCGTCAGCCGTTCACAATTTTGACTCACATTGGCCCCATGTATAAGAGTTGGGGATCCTGGAAAAATTCTAGTACCAGGGATACTATTTGACCTAGCTAGCCATGCTCACTAAGAAATAAGAAATAAGAATAAGAAATAAGAAATAAGATAAAAAGTTAAAAGTGTATAAAGTAATGGTTGCGTTCATGCTCATGAACATAAGAAATAAGAATAAAGATTAACAATTGGGTCAGTGAATTATTTTGATGGGTTTTATGTGCTGGCCATGGAGCCATGGTGTTGGAAATCGCGTTGAGTGTCGCTGTCGATTGTTTACGTTTATAGCCAATATAATCCACTATAATAAAATACAATTGTGTGACAACATTTTTAATTTCTTATGTTATCAGCATGAACGATCAATCGCGATCTTATTTCTTATTTCTTATTTCTTATTTCTTATTTCTTATTTCTTATTTCTTATTTCTTATTTCTTATTTCTTATTTCTTATTTCTTATTTCTTATTTCTTATTTCTTATTTCTTATTTCTTATTTCTTATTTCTTATTTCTTATTTCTTATTTCTTATTTCTTATTTCTTATTTCTTATTTCTTATTTCTTATTTCTTATTTCTTATTTCTTATTTCTTATTTCTTATTTCTTATTTCTTATTTCTTATTTCTTATTTCTTATTTCTTATTTCTTATTTCTTATTTCTTATTTCTTATTTCTTATTTCTTATTTCTTATTTTTTATTTCTTATTTCTTATTTCTTATTTCTTATTTCTTATTTCTTATTTCTTATTTCTTATTTCTTATTTCTTATTTCTTATTTCTTATTTCTTATTTCTTATTTCTTATTTCTTATTTCTTATTTCTTATTTCTTATTTCTTATTTCTTATTTCTTATTTCTTATTTCTTATTTCTTATTTCTTATTTCTTATTTCTTATTTCTTATTCTTATTTTAAGTGAGCATGAATCCTAGGGTGTCCCTTATTTTTATTTTTTTTACGCATACCCTCTAATTATATTTATTACGTGTTTATATACTCCCAGTAAAAATTTCAGCTCATTCTATAAACGGGAACCCGTGCCGACTTGCATCTGAACCCTCCGTTAGCCAACGTTAGGCGCGCGGTATTTTGTAACACGGTTGGTCGCGAGGTCTTCGATCGTAAGTCATTTTGTGTTTGTTATTATGTGACCCTTATATTATAAATTATTGACAAATGTTAAAATGTAGTTTTATTTATGTGTATACTTTGATAAAAATGTATATTTTCACAGGGAGTGGCTATAGTTACCCGGAAGGGTCTAGTGAATAGGCCGTAAACTCTGAAATTGATAAACTTAATGGGGTTTACTCTAAATAACTAAAAGAGTCTATTGTGAGAGATGACTACCGAAAACTTATTGAACTGTCTGAAATATTTTTGGGAGGACATCAAGAAAATAAATGCTTATAAAAAGCTGAAATTTCATATAACAGTATATTTTAGCAATACTAATTAGTATATTAATATATTTAAGGGATAAAATCAACTAAATTAGTGAAAAAAATGATAGAAATAAAAGAAATAATATTAATTAGTAATCATATTTAATAAAATCATTAGAAAAATACAGTCATGAAGTATATCTTCTTTTTAAAGTGTTTCGTGTTACAAAATACCGCGCGCGCCTAACGTTGGCTAACGGGGGTTTAGATGCAAGTCGGCACGGGTTCCCGTTTATAGAATGAGCTGAAATTTTTACTGGGAGTATATAAACAAGGAATAAATATAATTAGAGGGTATGCGTAAAAAAAATAAAAATAAGGGACACCCTAATGAATACGCCTAAAAACTAATTAGTTTAACCTTAAGCTTTAGCTAATTTTTTGATAACGATTTATCGTAAACAAAAAAATATAAATTTTACAATTTTTATTAAAAAAAAAAAATGCTGATAATATGGATCAAAAAAACAGGGGTCGACCCCTGTTTTTTCCTAATATCTAAAATTTAAAACTTTAAGTTCTGTATATATTATAATGATCCATATTATCAGCATTTTTTTATATATTACGGTAATATTATTACCCATTACATATTACATCAACATTTTTGTATTCTCCCTGAATCTGCAGCTCTTTATGTAAGTAAACACGGTCTATTCTCATTTGCACGCTACATACTACATATGTATATTTATATGTACATACTACATATATATATTTATTAAGGAAACAAATTTTTGAAATTATTTATTTTATTTACACTCTATAATACGCTATATATTTACATGGATATATTTTTAACTGACAATAAATTATTTATCGAACAACAATACATACATATATAATTTTCTTAAAACGCCAACAATTCATTATAATAAATCTATATGTAAAGGTAACACAAGAAAAAATTATCAACACTAAAATTACAAATGCGCTAAAAACGTATTCGTTTAAAAATTAACCAACAAACAATGTATAATTTCAATAATAGGTAACTTTGTGTGTATTTACAAATAAATATTTATTTTTAAAATATTGTACAGTACAATTTGTACTAAAGGATATGTAATCCTAATAATTTAAGTTAAAGGAACCTTTTAGATATTGGAATGTAAAATTCTACTACTTAACAAATATTTTGATATAAAATATAGAAATAAGCTATTGCTATACTAACTACTCTAACTCACAGCTACATGGTTAAAAGTTTTATTTTATAATTATATAATTAAGATCAAGAATCAATTAAATTAAGTACAATATGGCACAAATAAATTAATATTCTTGATGTTAAAAGTGATTTTGGAGGCACGAATACTAAATCACGATTATAATGAGAGAGTTATTTTTTTTAACATATACTTTGCTGTCTTGACAATAGGACACATTGTAACCAATACTAACTAAACATCTCCAAAACAGTATAATTGTAATTTAAGGGCAATGTTTTATATAGAAACCAATAAACTAATCAGACCACTGCATTTTCTTTGCAATCTAGTGTGCCGTAGAGAATACCATACTCTGATTGGTTAATCAATTCTGACAGAAACCACTTTCTATAGAAAGTAGAGTCGTAAGTATGTGTTAAAAATAACTTTTCCATCAAATACTTGTTTTTTTGTTTTCGACAACGTTAATATTAAGGCAATAGAAATAATTTTGTAAATTGTAGTCAAGCACTAATAGGATTGTGCGATTTTTATTATTATTATCATTATTATCTGGTAAATAGTTTGTATTACTTTCTGGTAGAATTTCTCTATACAAGAAAAAAAGTAAGGCCTAATAATTTGATTTCAGTAATTTTATAGATAAAAATATATTTAACAGTGACTAGCTCTTAAATATCTTTATTAAAAATCTAAATAGAGTACGTTTATACATTTTCTAAGGGCAATATAGTTTTTATCTTTTTAATAGAGGTAACAGAAACACAACAATGTAATTGTAGAAGGTATACATAGACTTATGTAGGTAATAAATACCTAATAAATAATTAAACAATCTATAATATAAATATACTCTGGTCTGGTAAAGCGTTTTAAACGATTTTTTATCACTAATAAGTTAAGGGTGTTTATATTTTTTCTAGCATAGGCAGTTTTAGCGTATCGGGGACTTCTATGTCTTCCAGACAAATGACCGATGGATTGAAGTAGAACCTAACGGGGAATCTAAATTTAACGTCCATAAGAAGCGTCTGAAAAAAGAAATACAATTAATTATTTATAAAATCTACGAAACTTTAGTAGTTTAATTAAAAAATAACAAATAATATTCCCTAATTAGCACCAAGAATAATTTAATATATTTCCTGTAGCCACATAAAAGACGCACTTTTGATGTTTTAAACCAAAAGATTTTGATCTTAAAAAAATTAATTCAATTTGTTAAAAAAATCTGTTAATTTTCGTTTTTAAAATATTTTATAATTTTGATTTGCAAAAAGATGTCAACTTTTTTCCGATGATATCAATAATATGGTCGACAGCATTTTTTGTTTTAATAAGACATTTTTTATATATACATATATATATATATATATTTTCCGAAGGATTTGACGTGCGGAAACTAAATTCAATCTCAGAATTGCTTCATTACATCAATTTTTCGAGAAATTTTTACCCAAAAAGGTTTTCTTTAATATTTAAGGTTTAATCAGATTTCAAAAAACGAGTGGTTTTTTCAGTTTTACCCTCGGCAAAACTTGACACTCACCAAAAATTGCAATTTATATTTTCATCGAAGCCTTTTGAGTCTTGTGGTTTTCAAAACACTGTAGCGTTCTCAAAAATTATTGAAGAAACGTATGAAAAAACTTGTATGTGAAAATTAAAGAGAAAGCAGTTTGCTTTCTCAAAATATAGATCGACTTAGTAGTCGATCTATATTTTGAGAAAGTAAACTGCTTTCTCTTTAATTTTCACATACAAGTTTTTTCATATAGATAGTTCAAATATTTTCTGGTATAACAAAACCTGTTATTTTAACTTTTGGCCTAGAATTTTCCAAATCCTTCGGAAACGTATTGTCTGATTTAAATGTAATTCCGTAATGTGGTAGACTTTTAATTTTAAGGACCATAGTTAACAAAAAAAATGTTTTTCTTTTCGCCATTTTAAAACATTCAGTGCCGTCAGCCGTTCACAATTTTGACTCACATTGGCCCCATGTATAAGAGTTGGGGATCCTGGAAAAATTCTAGTACCAGGGATACTATTTGACCTAGCTATAGTGAATCCAGGAAGCATATTTATTAGACTCATCTAAAAATCGCACACAAAACAAGAATAAACCTTTTTTTAAAAATAAACCAAAACGAAGTTAGTGTTTTACCTGTTGTTCTTGGCTTTGAGGTCTCTCCTGCAGCTTAGCCTGCACTTTCCTGATGAAGGAAACCGGCACCCTCTGTTCGAATTCATCAACTGGTGTGTACAAATTCAATATTTTGCAAATTTGCAGTGGTGTCAAAGCGCTACACATTTCAGAGACGCTTCCGACATCTTCTTCGGATTTTCTAGCTTGTAGTAATTGAGCTGCCTGAATTATTGGCTGAAGGGTAACTTCAATGGAGGTTTCCTTAAATTGAAAAAAATTAATTTGATATTTTTCTTTTTTTTTTCTTTACTCACATCCATTGATTTTTCTCTTGTCCACATCTCAAAGTGAGATAAGTTGTGTCGAATTTGTAAACCTTTGGACCAATTGCAGAGCTCTTTACGCAATAGAAGGTTGTTTAGGCTTGATGAGCAAAGGAAGTAGAATATTTGCTTGAAAACTTGCGAGATTACCTCTGGATCCACCCCGTAGAATGTCAAAATCTACAAAAAAATGATACATACCCGTTTATATTAATTAAGTCACAATATCTACCTTATGATGGTTTGTAAGTTCCTGCAATAGAGCAGTTGTAGGTTTTTGGTTATTAACAGGGCTTTCCAATTCCCTCGAAACACTACTCTGTCTACCTCTAAACCCACTGGGCTTGCTACCACTTAAACCAGCAATTTCCTCATGTTCCAAAATCGCTGGCACGATAAGTGGCTGTATTTTCTCCTCGAAACTCTTGATGAGTCCCTGGTAGATCCATACAGCTATATCCGACAATACCTGCCTATACTCAGACAAATCGAAGTTTCTCAGACATTGTTCGTTTTGTTTTGCCGTGTTTTTGCCCTGAAACGCCTTATCACCGCTGTATTGTTTCATGTTGTGCACCAAACGCAAAGTATTCGATAACCACAAAGCGTTCGATTCAAAGTTCTCGTGGTTCTTTCTTATAACTTTCTTTACCGAGTTGGTGAATGCCGAGAGAAGCAGTTTGACTTTTTGGTCGTCGTTTGTGTAGTCTGTGTGTCTTATGCACATAAATATTATATAGGCTGGTAGGCCTGGCAGTAAAGCCACTGCTGTTCTTGGCTTAAGTTCTAAAATAAAAATATTTAATATTAATGATCTTTTTTCTTTAACAATGTCACTAATAGACCTAACGAACTTAAAGAAGAAATAATATTATTATTTTCAATCTTACCTAAGACCAGATGCTTCATAATACCATTCTCCTGTCCTTCTGGATAAGAAAACATCCCCAAATACTCCCGATCCTTCTTTCTTATGGAAGGTATAGCCCTACTGTGCTTGGCAGCAATTTTATTGTTATTATCCTCCAAATTAACAGTATCCTCTAAATCTAAGCCCGCCTCCTTGATTTTCTTCGTTAATATTTTAACGTATTTCTTCAACTTCTGCACGCTTACAGTTAAATTCTCGTTTTTATCGTGCAGATCGAGATTTTCTGCGGCCAGTCTTGTGATTTCGTGTTGCATGAAATTTTCGCTTTGAGATTGAGACGTTGTTGTCAGATTTGCCGACAAAATTCGTTGCTGTCTCTCGTTGTCTTCCCTAAGCTTTTCGATTTCGTATTTGTATTCTTTTTCGTGGGCTTTGTACTTTGCTTTCTCATCCTGAAGTTCCAACTCCAGTTGCTTGTTAATGGTTTTCTGGGTTTCGTAAGCCAATGTGAGTTCTCCATCCTCGTTTATGTATTCGCCTAAAATATAGATACAATAAGTGTTTTGTTAGGGTTTTAGTGAATCCCTTAAAGGACATTCAATAGAATTGTGTCATGCAATAAACAAAACAACAAAAACAACACATATTTGCATGCATCTTGCAAACTTGCCTGCTTTTTTCTTAGGAGTTCCTATAAAATGATTTATTATTTAGTATAATCCTCAATAAATTTAAAAATATATATTGCATTTCTACATTATCTTGAAGATAAACAACATCTTTATTTAGTTCTCCTAATAAGACTACAAGTTTATTACCAAGTAATGTAGAACTACTTTTTGACTTTGATCATTTGACTTACCCATTCTCGAGTTGGAATTAACAATAGACTTCATATTATTTGTCTGGTTGGCCAAAACGCTCTTCAATTGAATCACCTCTTCAATCCTCCTATCCAACTCGGTCTGCAATAGTTGGTGCTGTTCTTGAAGCTTGATCTTCTCGGAACCGTCGCTAATACTGCTTCTCAGCTCCATCAGCTGCGCTTTGAGGTTGGAATTGCAAAGCTCCAACTCCGAAATCCTAACGGCGTCATTAGCTGCCGTCTCGGCTCGCTCCACTCTCGGCGACATGTCGAGCTCGTCTAGGCGTTTTTGCATGCGCAGCTTCTCGCGCTCCATAGCTGAAAGTTTGTGTTGAAGCTTCAGCACGAGACCGAGGTCGACTTTAGTGTCTGGATCTTGAGGTTCCGATGTTTCTTGCTTCGTATCGCTAGTGCTACTAGGTGTTTGAGATTCACTGGTATCTGAAAATTCGCATTGATATATAAAATTAACACGTTGGCAAAACTCACTGTCTGTCTTCCAGTCGATGTTATCCACTCTCTCCCTGTTGTGACTAGACGTAGATCTCACAGAACCATACCCATGATCTTCAGGGAGATCCGAGTTCAAGAAGTGCTCATCGACAGTGGATATGCTGCTTATATCGCTTATGTTTCTCTTGTGAGTATGGTGATTTTGATTTTGCTGTATTTGTTTCTCTAAATCTTCGCAATGTTGCTCAAGGCAATGATACTCTTGCAGAAGTTTTTGGTAGGCTTGTATGTCGCTGTCTTCCTTATTCATGATAAGGTTCTTTTCTTCCTCGAGACGCGTTTTAAGATTCTCTTCGGCTCCCTTTTGGTTCACCTTTACTATCTCGTTAATATTATCCAATTCTTTGCGTAGTTTTAGCGTTTCTTGAGCATACAATTCTTGTTGTTTTAACATTTCATCTTTAAATTTATCATGTTCGTTGATAATATCCATTTTGTCGTCCTTTTCTGCTTGTAGTTCTTCCGACATTTTATCCATCTTCTTATTTTTATCCATCAGAAGATTGTTGAGGTTCTTAATCTCAATTTCCAACGCCTTAAATGTGATCATCCTATTCTTCAACTCTTTAACTTCGTTTTGGTACGACTTCATCTCGTTGTTACTCTTATTAAGATCCTGTATTTTCTGTTGCAGACTGATAATTTTGTTTTCCAAACCTTTGTTGAGCTTTTTAACATGCTCAATAGATCTCGCTTCGATGCGCATCTTCTTATACTGCCTTCTAGCCAGAAATCGTCTAACAGCTGCTTGACAGATAACGATTCTCTTATTTCGTTTCTGCATTTCGCGTCTAGCCAGCCATCCTCGCACGTTTTTCTGTATGATAATCGCCTTGGCGTTGTATTTCAATTTCATGAAACGTATTCTTGCCAAGTAGCCTCTGGAGCGACTCTGGATCCCGGTGGTGCAGCGTTTTAGTCGCTGGTATTGCACACGTTTTACCCAGCCTCGCACGTAACGTTGTATCGTTTTTGCTGCGCGTTCCCTTCGTATTTTCGTTGCCAGCCTAGAAAATATGAAACAAGTAATTATTTTAAAAATGAAAATTTGTTAGTATAGATTTTTCCTTCAGATGAGGCGGTTTAAAAACAAATTTAATTTAATAAGGATAATTATGTCAATTTTAAAACAGGTAGTACGTCTTAAGACATCATAAAATGCAGACGCGCAGGCGATCGCTTCTAAACAGAAAGGAAGTAACAATAGACAGTTTAAACAGTTTTTTAGGCAATTTTAAGTGTATACAGTGCGAAATTAGAGCCCATGGCCACTACCTGTGCAGGTAAATCAAGGTACTTGTGTCCCGATGTCTTACAGAATCAGCAAAGGGCTAATACAGTAGTGCAGTGCAATACAACAAGTGAAGAAATCAGTTACACTAACTCAATGTACCAGTCTCCTGAAGAAACCAAAGAAAGGGTAAAGTGGACAGTAGTAACAAAAGAAAAGTTCAATAGCTTGAATCCGCATGATTTAACTAGCATTCTCTACTAAGAAAGTAATCTTGCATTTTCTCGAAGAGGTTAAGCGTCTTCAACGCATCTAAACCAGGAAAACAAAACCGCCATACAAAAAAAGAGAATTCCCACAGGACAGCAAACGTTATTATTCGTAATATAAATCGGTACAAAATATACACAAGTACCAAAAATAAACAAACAGCCGCAATACTACCCTACTATGGAGAAAGGCAGTAACTGCAAAAAAAATGCAAAATGCGTTTTCTTGTGCTATGGTAAAGCTATGGACATTTTGTACACGAATTCAACACAGAAATGCAGTCAAATATCTCATAAGTTAAAAAAATCAATTAAATACCTACTGCTTTTTATAAAAATGTAGTTTATGCTAATTTTCCACAGTAGGGCAGAATAGACGTTAACATAAACAATAAGTCAAGTGCAGTCACCTAGACAACAACAATAAACATGCCCATATAAGCCTTTACTGAAATTTTAGCATAAAAGCTAAAGCTTACGCACAGTGGGACAAATAATTTGTATCTATCAACTTTCCTTTACAGATAATTTTCGCACAATTCGTTATAAACAAAAAAAAATATTGACAAGAGTTAGACTATCGGTAGTCACATTGCCGACTACCGAAAACTATCTATCGATGTTTCTCGACCCTATAGGGTCTATAGACTGAAAAAATGGTTTCGCACAGTGGGGCAAACAACTGCGGACTGCACTGCCTGAACTTTCAGTACAGTAATTTTCAGGAGACACGGACGCAAACATAGAGTGCTTCAAGACCATCAAGGATATGTCCAAGCAGCGAACTAACCACCCAAACCCCATTCATGAACCCCAACTGAATGGGGCTAGTACTAAATTCCTGGTTTAGGGGGATTCCGGATTGTACTTAGTTTGGTCCCCCAAAAATTAAAATGTTTTCCCTCCTAGTCCCGCATTCCACTATTCTGAATCGGGCTTATGGCCCGGTCTGGCGACAAAATTCTGGACCTCCTGGGGTGAAAATTCGGATCCACCAAACACAGGTAATGCTGTGCAGTTGCGGGATACGTATGAGAACTGAAAGTTGGTAAAAACAACTCTGGGAGATCAGTGTAAGACGATGCCGATGGGGCCAGCAATAAGTTCTCATACTCATATGTCAATTTTAAAACAGGTTTTAAGACATCTTGGGATAGTTTGGAAAGACAGTTTTAGGGCAATTTAGAATAGTTCTACTATAGTTTTAAGACAGTTCAAATATCATTTTAGGATATATTTTAAGAATTCGGTTTTAGCACAGTCTTATGAATATTTAAAATACTTTGTTTTGTTTACCTTCTTGCGAGCAATCCTCTCCCATATCGTTGTATATTAACGGTACATCTCTTAATTCTAAGATATGTTTTTCTCCAAATAAAGGCCCTAACCGTCTTCTGCATCATAACACAACATTGTTTGAGCTTGTCAGCTCTCAGTTTTTCCAAGTAGGCAACTTGTCCAGCACGGAAAAATATCTTGGTTTTACCAAACTGATACATATCCTGGTTTTTAATGTATTGAGTTAAAATATTGTCGCAGGTTTTCTGCATGTTGGTCCTGTTAATATCGTTGAATTTACACAGTACTCTGTATCTGTAGAAGAAGTCGATGTAAGTCCATCTACTTGGGAATCCAGCGGAAGATATTCTTATGGTTTCTAGAACACCGCAAGCTCGCAACTGTTGTACTGCTCTTTTAGGGTTGTATTCAAAAGCGGTTTTTGTATCGTTTGGTTTAATACATCTTACATAGTGCGGGGTAGTAGCATTTAAAGTCGCCATAAGTAAATTTAAGGAATCTCTGAACTGAGAACCGACAGACTTCTTGTGGGTTTTTTGCGATGAAGGAGCTTGTTTAGACGGTATTATTTTTACTCTAGTATTACTGGGTGCCAATTTTTGTGAATCACTTGCGAACAAACGTTTAACCAAATTATTTCTGCTGGATTTTATAACATTTATTTGTTCTTCGATTATCGTATCACGGTTCTTCTCCAAGAAACCATTGCTTTCATACTGAACCTTATCAGCAAAGTGGTTTATAACGAAGGACGATTGACCGAAACGACCCTTAGCAAAGTGGGAGTATTTCATGCATTTTGAATATAGTTTTTCTGTCCATGATGCGTCTGAACCTCGCGGCATCTAAAAAAATAAACAAAATAAATTCTATTTTTTGACTTTGCTGATGTCTTACCCTGCATTCTTCATCAAGTAAGTCCAGAATACCAAGTTTGGCTTCAATGAGATCGATGCAAGGTTGATTGTCGTAAAAATCGATCATTTTCCATTCAATGCCTTCTTTGATGTACTCTTCCTGTTCAAGTTTAAACACGTGCATGTTAAATTGTTGCTGTAACTTCTCGTTTGCGTAATTAATACAAAACTGCTCGAATGAGTTTGTCTCGAATGTTTCAAAACCGTAGATATCCAAAACACCTTAAATAAAATTCTTAATTAATTATTATTTTTCATCCCTAGTGAATATAAAAGAGACTGTCTAAAATGTCCCATACACGTCTTAAAACTGTCGGAAATTATTTATTATTATTATTATATTTTGAAGAAAATCGGGATAATAGTGAAATTATTTTTGGCCTTTTGGACTTTTCGGGTGTGCTTACACACCACATGGCTACCAGGCACTGATGAGGTCCAAAAGACCTGTGTGTCGGTGTAGCACAATTGGAACAAAAGCACGGTGGCCATTCCTGAGTTCAAATATAGTTTAATAATACGTTTCTAACTTAAGCATGCTAAAATACTTTAGGGTACAATTTAGGTAGTTTTGTCAGTTTGGGACAGTTTAAAAAAGTCAGTCAAGTTTAGAAAGTTTTGGGGCAACTATGAAGAAAGTTTTAGATCAGTTTGACGATCTGTGTTATCTTATCTTATCTTTAAGCATATACTATATCTGATTTAAAAGTTTTTAAAGTGTTTAAACAAAGCTATTATTATTATTATTATTATTATTATTATTATTATTTTACCTATAAATTTGTATCTTGGAATATTGGACTCCAACGCTTTGTTTATAACAAGCACAATCCAGTTAAATAGTTCAGCATAAATATGCTTTGCTAGAGCATTTCTGGACATAATTGCGTCTCCTACAGACATTGGTTTTAAAAAAACCTCTCTCATGGAAACGATTTTTCTTGTGCACAGCCATTTTTTCATCTCGCCTTCATCTATTTCAAGTAAATTTGCTAGAATGCCTAGATGTTTATCCTTGGGCTAAAATGGAACATTCAATTTTCTTAGTTTCTTTAAGAAACTTTCTTGTGACTGCACACAGCAATTGTATCACAGATACTAATATGGCCTTGGGTTAATTCTAGATTCCTTTAGGCCATATTAGTATCTGTGATACAATTGCTGTGTGCAGTCCCGGTTGCATAGTATGTACCGATTGCGGCAAAGGCCACGTCGTTTGACGGTGTGTATCACCTGATGTTCTTACATCTCGCCTCTGTTGACTTAACAACCGAGCATATAAGCTCAGGGAGTAATTTGTTTTGATTGCGTTCCACTACACCAAGTTGCCCGACACTGATAAGACCCAATAAAGGGCGAAACAGCTGTCTGTCGGTATTTGAAGTTGGTGGAACGCATTCAAAACAAAAAACTTTGGCTAGGTGTAGGTTCGGTTTGATTGTGTTTTAATATACATATTTATATTTACTTTGATTCCACATCCTTCCTGATCCTGCTCGTTGTGTGTTTTAATGATGCAATCACCGAATTGTATGTTACCCAAATGCAGAACTGACGCCAAAATTTTGAACATATCATTTTGCTCAGTTCCAGTAAATCCCAGCATTGTCAAAGCGTTTACCGTTTCCTCAAAAGCCTCCAAATCATCGACGCCGCTTACATCTGGACTTTGTCCTTGGTTTAAGTAGTTGAAAGTGTTTTGGTGATCGAGATGGAGGTCTGGTAGAGTTTTCCTTGCGGCGCACAGTTGGTAGAAAATGTGGTAGTTTCTTTCGTCGGGTGCCTGGAACACCACCCTGGACTTTTCCAGGAGGTACGTTCTCATTGAAGCGCCGCTTATGTTAAATTGCTTGTTGAATTGGAGTTCTATGAATTTTCCGAACCTTGAGCTGTTGTCGTTTCTTGTCGTTTTAGCGTTACCAATAGCCTAATAACAGACAAAATTAATAGATATTCACCAAAGAAATTATATTTTTAAATATGACCATGCGCTTTTCTCAATATTTTTTTAAAGAATATTAAAATACAAAAATAAACATTTGTTTCTCTGAGCAGGTTTTTTTAAAAAGGGAATTTTTGCAATTCATACCGTTATTGGAAATGTTTAAACAAATTAAAAAATGTTTTTATTAAATCTTCATTAGGTAAACATGGTCTTATTCACAATCCACACAACAAGGTCTGTTCTATCTCATGCTAAAAATACTAAAAATCACTGCAACACTGCACAGAGTTTAACGGCGGTCATTTTTGTTGTTTACAATTCTTGTGCTTTGGGTTTGTGCTGTTTAATAATTGTTTTAAACGTTGTGTTTTTTACAGAGGCACTTGTAAGCCTCAAATAAGGCCTTTAAGTGCTAAGGACAACCATTTTAATTCTCTTTTATAATAAATATACCGTATTCTATCAGGGCTGTCAAATGACAATTTGAAGGTTAATTTGTGGGTTATAATTTAACCTTAAAATTGACATTTGACAGTTTTATGACAGCCCTGATAGAATAATGTTTATTTTTTACAATAGAGGAGTAAAACGGTTGTTCTCAGCACTTTAAGGACTCTTTTAAGGCTTACTATGATAAACACAACGTTTAAAACGATTCTTAATCTGTACAAACAGAGCACAAACCCAAAGCACAAAAATTGTAAACAACAAAAATGGCCGCCGTTAAACTGGCAGTGTTGCAGTGATTTTTTGTATTTTTAGTACGAGATAGAACAGACCTTGTTGTGTGGATTGTGGTCTTATAAAAAGTTAGGATCATGAAAATTTTAATTAAAGTAGTTAGTTTTGAAATCGTCAAAAATAATTCAAATGCCTTGAAAATAATTTCAAATATTGTAAGAAAATTTACTTGTAAATTAAAATAACCGTTAATTACAAGACTTGACAAACTAATTTACCTTATAAGTCAGTAGGATGTCTTTTCAGTTAAATTTATGGTATATCAATTTATCTTATTTACTTTACTACTACTTGAACTATTACAACTAAAATTTATGTTTATAATTAAAACTAATGGTTGTCCTAGGTCATCGAATACTTTTCTTACAAACAAATAAGGAAATTTTTACATTGAAAAGGAAAATTATTAGAAATTTCTCTTAATCAAAAAAAATAAAATTATGTGAAATATTAAGAATTATAAAACCCATAAAGATAAAAATGTAGTAAATAAAGAGGCTTAAAATTGATCAATTACAAAAATGATGTAAACGAGCCTAACAGTTTGATTTTAAAATAATTTACTTAAAAATTTATACAAAAAAGTTAAATAAAAAAAGTATACAGGGTGATTAATAACTTATTCATTAGAAGTTTATGTAAAACGGAAAAATATATCAATTTGGAATTTTTATAGCAAATATAAGGCAATGTAAACTATTTAAAAAAAATATTTTTAATGCGTTATCACATCCGGTTAAACCGGAAGTGATATCAACTTTGGGTTTTCAAAAGGAAGCATATAAATATAATATATTATATTTTAAGATATTTATTTTTTTTTTCAAAATTTTTGTCAGATCGATGGTCTTACTAATATTACCATTGTATTACCACTAATTGTAATGTTAAAAAGTTATTTTTATTTATTAATCAAAAGCCACTAAAGGTGGAAAATTTTTACAGGGTGTCTGGTATTTACCTTGATTTTTTTGTCACTTTAAATACCAGTAGGTAACTTTCTTATTTTAAAGAAACTATCATACAATTTTTACATCATTCGACACAAAATAATGTTTTCCATTGAAATGCTGCAGCATTTCCTATACCTAAAATGAATTCTTCCAGGGATATTACAAAAGATATGAAAAAACTGCTTATTTTTTTTATTTGTAATATCAGAAGTGTTAACTTTAATTTTGTATTTATAGAATAATTTCAATGTCAACTTATCTGACAATTGTGTTACAATGGGTGATAATAATTACACTACATCAAGATATTCTAAACATGTTTTATACATATGGCGAGTGCGGAAAAGTTTTAGAAAAAACAATAAGAACTTTTAATAAAAGGTATCCCAATTGAACCCCACTCAGAAAGTGAGTCAAGCGTTTGTAAATATTTTGTGCCTACGCGCATGTCCATAACAAGCACTGTGATTGGTCATGTCAAAGACCTTTACGGTGAAAGATAAAACTTTCTGCGGGAGGAAGGAATGCCGTCCTTACGGTACGGGAATCTATAACTGGCACTACGATTTAAATAAACATTTTTGACGTAATTGTCACCATTAAAATTGCCCGTTATTAATTTTAATTAAACTTAACAATTATTTATACTTATTTACACATTAAAAGTTCCAATTGTTCTTTCTAAAACTTTTCCGCACTCGCCATATGTATAAAACATGTTTAGAATATGTTGATTAGTGATCACCCATTGTAACACAATTGTCAGAGATGTTGACATTAACATTACTTCATAAATAATAAATAAAATATAAACCAACGCACACTACTGATATTATAAATAAAAAAATATGCGTTTTTTTACATTTTTTCAATATCTCTGTAAATATTCATTTTAGGTATAGGGAAAGCTGCAGCATTTCAATAGAAAACATTATTTTGTTTCAAATGACGTGAAAATTGTATGGTAGTTTCATTTGAAATAAGAAGGTTATTGGTATTTAAAGTAAAAAAGTCAACGTTAGAAAGAGTTGAATCTACAAACTGGACTCTAAGATTTTTTGTAAATAATTTAGTGCTAAAAAGAACCAGTGATTGTTTATCAAAAAAAAAAGTTCTACATATACCTATGTAGAACTATAGTATGCAGGCGAAATAAATCTTAAAAACCTATTTTTTCATGTTAAATCAATGGCAAAATTTTAAATTCGATGATGGACCTTTTAAAATTAATATTAAGAACTCAAATTTTGACAGAATTTTTTTTTTCAGCATAAGTGACAAGAATTTCACATATTGTCTTATTTTGAAACACTCTACTGTATACAAGGTGTCCCTAAACTTAGTGGCATAAATTTAGAGCAGATTAAGCAAGTCAAAATAAGACGAAAATCTAAATAAATGTTTTTCCTAATCACTTATGTTTCCACGATACAGGTTGATAAAGTGTTACTTATCATATCAGTTTTTTTAATATAACCTCTACTATGGTAGTCTTGGAAAGGTGATATTTTGCGAACAGTCACTTACTACCAAAACACATATTCACACATAATTATAATTGTTTGAGTGAACACAGTGTCGTAGAAACGGGGGTTGCTTTAAGCTTATTATCCTATACAAACTTTGAGGTTAGGTTTTTATAACATTTGATGCAATTTTTAGATTACATAGTTCGGCTCCCTTTAAAAAGGTGTATCTCTCAAACTTCCGATAAAATAAACCGTTTCCGAGATATTCGAGATTACAATAGTTGTTATATCGCATTATTTAAAAGGATTAAAAGGTATATGATAACAAATTTTATTTTTTTATTGAAAAAACTAAAAAGAGTATTCTATGAGCTTCAGGACTTTTTGCCCTTACCGTCACATTAAAAAATTGTAGTTTTTTCAATTAAAAAATTTGTTATCATATACCTTCTAGTCCTTTTATGCGATATAACAATTATTGAAATCTCGAATATCTCGGTAACGGTTTATTTTATCGAAGTTTGAGAGGTACACCTTTTTAATAGTAGCCAAACTGAGTAATCGAAAAATTCCATCAAATGGTATAAAAACCTAACCCCTGTTTCTACGACGCTGTGTTTACTCGAACAATTGTAATTATGTGTGAATGTGTTTTGGTAGTAAGTGACTGTTCGCAAAATATCACCTTTTCAACTCTACCACAGTAGAAGTTATATTAAAAAAAACTGATATGATAAGTAACACTTTATCACCCTGTATCTTTTAAACATACGTAATTAGGAAAAATATTTATTTAGATTTTTGTCTTATTTTGACTTGCTTAATCTGCTCCTAAATTTATGCCACTAAGTTTAGGGACACCTTGTATATTTAAAAACTTTGTTGTTAATTGACATTGTTACAGATCGAAAAAATTGAATTTTAATTATAATATTAAAAACAAGAAATGTATTTTTTCAAATTGATTTTAAAACTCAGAAGGTAATCCAATAAAAAGAAAATTTCCAAAGAAGACCTTATGGAAAGTAATCTTAGATTTTCAAGTGCATTAAATATTGTTTCTTTTTTTTATATATATATAATTATGTCAAATAATTTTTTACCAAATTTATTGTTTATTTATATGGGCAGAAAGGCCTCGGTCATTAGCCTTTTGGTTTATTTCAATACTAAGTTTTTCAAAAAAAAAATCAACATTTTTGGGAAAATAAGTAATAAATTTTTAATTTTTGTAATGACAGTTACGAATATAACTTATTTTGTTATGGTTACTCTTTATATTCATATAAAATTACTACAAACAAATTGTTTCTTGTCTTAGGTCTTAGGCTTACTTCCATGATGGGGCTGCTGGCCAGCACTTTCTTCTCGACCTGCGTCTCCGTGGCGTTACCCCCCACGGTGGCAAAGTACCGCATCGCGTACTTGGCAGAGACCGTCTTGCCAGCGCCGCTCTCCCCCGACACGATGATGCTCTGGTCGCGTTGCTCGCGCTCCAGCTTCGTGTACGCTTCCTCGGCGACGGCGAAGATGTGCGGATCCAGGTCGCCCATCGCCTGGCCCCGGTAAGTTTGGATCGTATCGATATCTGTAAGAATAAGAGAATCGGAGAGTTCAGTTTCAAAAAGTTTGCCAACATTTTATTAAAAAAATTATAATTATAATAAATTAGATATATACTTACAGGCAAAATAATCGATCCACACAAATTTTCGATGAATTTCAATCGCAAATAACTTTTTTATTTGATGTCGGATTTAAACAAATATTAAAGAATATTGTAGATACATTAATTGAGAATCGCTCACATTTTAAAAATTACTAAAAAATAGACGTACGTTTATAATATACAGGTTTAAACAAAAAGATGTTTTTTACCATAAGTTTAAGACACTCTCTGGAGTGGCAAAACTGTATATTGTTCTAAATTAAGTTTTAATTATCAAGTCACATATATTTTTAACAGTTTTGTTTTTGGTTCACCTTGATATATTTATTTTTGTGGAAAATATGAATTTTTTTAAAAAACATTGCAATTTACAATATTTTTCCTGTATGAAGAACTAAGGTTGCTATGGTCCATCCATAGCCTATGGAGGATGACAGTGACAGTTTTGTTGAATCATCCCATACTTGGACATGTCATATACAGCTTTCAAAAGGTATCAAATTGTATTTTGTAAATTAATGTGTTCATTTTGAGGTGTCTTCTTACTTTTAAAAATGTCTTCGACTAATGTTGCCCTTTGTACTTTACTTCTTGTGACGTTTAAAACACTTGCCACGTAATACTGTGACCGTCCATCCTGGATTAAATTAATGGCTCTGGCAACATCATTCGGAGACATATCCATTTTTTTAAGTAAGAAGATACCTCAAAATTTAAACATTAATTTGCAAAAAACAGTTTGATAGCTTTTGAGGCCGTGAATGACATGTCCAAGTATGGGATGATTCAACAAAACTTTCACTGTCATTCTCCATAGCCTATGAATGGACCATAGCAACCTTAGTTCTTATTATTATGTAGTTATAAAAACAAATATGTTTTGAAAGTTTCACGTGTTTTATTTACTTTTGACAATTGTTTCGTCACACAGTGTGACGAAACAATTGTCAAAAGTAAATAAAACACGTGAAACTTTCAAAACATATTTGTTTTTATAACTACATAATAATAATAATATGGAGTTTCATCAAGTAAAGGTCGAAACAATCAAATACCTTAGTTCTTCATACAAAAAAATATTGGAAATTGCAATGTTTTTTTAAAAAATCCATATTTTCCACAAAAATAAATATATCGAGGTGAACCAAAAACAAAACTGTTAAGAATAGATGTAACTTGATAAATAACACTTAATTTAGAACAATATACGGTTTTGCCACTCTACAGAGTGTCTTAAACTTATGGTAAAAAACATGTTTTTGTTTAAACCTGTATATTATAAACGTACGTCTATTTTTTAGTAATTTTTTAAAATGTGAGCGATTGTCCATTAATTTATCTACAATATTCTTTAATATTCGTTTAAATCCGACATCAAATAAAAAAGTTATTTGCGATTGAAATTCATCGAAAATTTGTGTGTATCAATTATTTCGCCTGTGAGTGTAATACACTCAGTGTATTACATGTTATTTCTATAGAATATTTATCAAATATTGAATATTTTATGCTTGTCATACATGATACGAACTAGATTGTATTTTTTTACGAATTTTCATTGTAGGAAGAATAAATGTTGTCTTTTCCGTGACGCCAAAATAAAGGGCATTACCTACACATATTAATTTAATTTTTTTATTTACAGTTCTTATTCTTTCTTCGATGATTATTTTCTACTGTTTTACATTTAAAATATCAGTCTCTTCTTCTTTTTTTAAGATTAATTTGAAAATTTCCTTTAACGATTTCGTCTTCATTCTGTGTGTTTAAAATTTTCTCGAAAAATAGTTTTTGGGTGATAAAACCAAAATTTTTATGTTTGGCCCCAGCACATGTTTCGCAATCTTTAGCTTCAGGATAAACTACTCAGAATGGTTTACATCTAAAGAAATTGGTGAAAGAAACTGACACTCTAGCAAGTGTCACAGAAAAGACTTCTAATAAGTGTACGCACTTATATATTAATTAATTATTTTTTATTTACACCTATAAACATAAAATAATTTACTCACCTTGTTTAACTTTGACAGGTACTACAAACTACAATAGATATTTTACCTTGTTGAGTTATGAATAGTGTATGAAAATGGCGTCACGGATTGGACATTTTAAATTAAGGGACATCAACTAAAATGCTTGTCACAAAAATGTTTTGTATTTTTAAACAAAAATGAGTTAATAACTGTATACACTTCTACAAATTAAATAAAAATATTATACTTATGACTGCAGAAACAATATTTTTTCAGCAGTCAGTAAAGTTCATAAATCTTTGATGGAGACAGTCACGGATTGGACATTTACTATATTTCAAGCTAATTTTAATACATTTTCAATACCTTATTGGGGGATTTTGTACAGAATTTAAAGGATTGTTTTATCAGATCTATTCTTCACATTTCATTTTAGTTACGAAAATATTAAGTTCTAACCCCAGGACAGCAAGTGGCCAACTTTTTGAAATATACCCTTATAGCGTTTTTATTTGCAACATTTATTAAATACACAGTAAAAAAATATTTGTTAATTTTAAACAAACATTAACCAGATTTTATGTTTATCCAGGTCCACATATCTTTATGTCAAGTTTACAACCAACTGTAATCTGTTAACTAATTGAGTAAGTAGTTTATAATTAAAACAAATATTTTGTAGATTTAATAACAAAATGCTATATCAAAAATTCAACCATAATTCTTGTAATTTTCAAAAAGGACCTTATTTTTACAAACCCTTATGTAAACCCACTAACGAAAGTATTAGATAGAAATTGGGAACTTAAATTAAAAGAATTTTGATCAGAAATATTGCTTTATAAATCAATTTCCTAAACAAAAAAACCACCATTCTGAAATCATCAAATTATAAAGAAATTTGGTACTATATAATTCTCAGTACTACTAAAACACTTACTGATGTATTAACCCACTTCACTGTATCCACTAATTTCAGTTTGAAAACCAGTGATGGCATCTTTTTTCGGATACTTCGCACATTCGTTAAATAGGTATAAGGAATCCGAATAACAATAATAACAGATTTCTGGTAACACAGTACAACACGATTTCCCTCCCATGAAAAATTTTAGCAGATTTTGAAAATAGAGGTAAAAAAAACGTACCCGTGTCTCACAGTTTCACGAGATCACGTCATAAAAAAATTTTAAGCCGTCATTCCTATTATTTATGCTTATACAGATTGTACATTTTTTACTCGGTTAAAAATATATTTTTTTGTAAATATTGTATGTTTTTACACAATACAAAAAACAAATATAAAAAAGGTTTATATTTTGATTTTTTTTTAATAATTTTTTTTATTTTTTTTTAATGAAACACATTTTTGTATTTATCTTATATTCAATACATGTTGGAATAAAATCTTGGTCGTTTAGTTTGACGATTATACAGCTCGTTCTGACTAAAACCGAATATATCTATATATATATATGGGGCGTGGCCTCGCCTCCCTCCAACGCGCGACACAGTAGCTAAGCAAATAGACTGCATCGCTAATGAGATTTTTTGCATTATTATCATTTAATTTTTTAAGTCCTTACCTGCTCGACCTTTCGTCATGTCGTTTATCACACAAGCAACTGTGACGCGCCTTGGAGGGAGGCGAGGCCACGCCCCATATATATATATAGATATATTCGGTTTTATTCTGAACAGGCTGTATATTGCTTCAGAATCTCGAACAATTTACCAGCAATATTCACCCAGCAAATGCCTCACGTCTTTTCCCTTGAAGCGTTTTTCAATTGTTAAAATGTCTTGGTGAAAACGTTCGCCATGTTCGTCACTAAAATCGCCCAAATTTGGTGGAAAATAGTCCAAATGAGCATGGAGAAAATGTATTTTCAGTGACATATGTACTTTCATGTCATGTGTTATAAAATGTACTTTATAACCCGAACTACAGGGAATAAATTCAGATTCCACCTCGGAAAAAATGGTTGTACTGGGTGTTAAAGGTCTTTTACTTTTATCCTCACATATGTTTTTTGAAGGAGCAGTTGGATAATCTTCAGATCGCACTCTTGCGAGAATGACGGATTCTACATCGGCGTAATCAATTTTCTCTCTATTATTGTACCGAAATCCAAAACTTTTTAATTTTGACATGCAGAAATAACACTGGTCAGATGCGTGTTCGGTACGTCGCGACGGGTCGAAGCCAAATTGTTGGTGTGCAACATATTTCATACTGTGTTTTATCTTGCAATCCATGCAAACAACGGTAACAATAATCGCATAAAACCTCTGGTACATACCATAAGTTTGGTATATACGTCACGAAAAAATAGTCTTCAAAAGCTGTTACTACACTTTTTGTAATATTTCGCATATGGCGTGGAGGTGCAAATAAACCACATACATAACAAAAATTATTTCGATTCGGACACTGCATTTTTCCTTTTATTTCAAATGGATGGTTAACTCAACAATCAAAATTAATATGAAAAATTTATCGATTTATCGCTGCAATAATGTTTTTATTTAACATTTAAAAAAAAGTATTTAAGTATAGTCTATACGAAGTCAATTGAAACAGTAAGAAATATAGGGTGCAATCACAGACCTGTGGGTGCAATCAATTAAGTGCATGGCGCATTAATATACATTATATACATTAAAACAATGAAATAAATGTTGACCGACCCTCGTATAAAGATTGTTTTGAAAACAATGCTTTTTATGTATAAATGCCGCAGATGTGTAAATTTTTTGTTTTTTTGCTGTTTCAATTGACTTCGTATACTTAAATACTTTTTTTACTTAAATTAAATATGTTTTAGGTACACTTGCTTTAAGACTTAAATCAATTTATTTAAATATCATTTAATTTAAAAAAAAATGTTAATTCAACAAAGCTCAATTTTTACAAAAAATTGAATAAATAAAAATTTTAATCACCCGACTTTAAAGCATTTTGATTGGCTTAAAATTGAAACATTTTGTTACTTGGTTTAAAAATAAACCGTTTGATATATATATATATAAATGTGCAAAACTCTGTATAAGATTAAAATAATTTTAAAATGCATCTATAATGGTTGCCTATCCATTTAGTAAATATATATATTTTTAACTATGCAGTCCAGCTGTTATCGAGTCTGTTAAATTATGTCGCGAATAGTGTGAATAACATTTTATTGGATAGCCCTTAAAAAAAAATTATGACGTGATGTGAAAAAACGCCGAGACACGGGTATCATTTTTTTAACTCTATTTTTAGAATCTGTAGAAATTTTTAATGGGAGGGACCAAAAATCAAATTTTGTCGTACTGTGTAATATATTAGAAACACTGGACAGTTGTAATGAACAGTGTTCATTGAACAAGTTACGAATTAAAATAAAGTAAGCAGAAACATAAGTTGCGCTGAAGTAAGTTAAACTTGTTGATGCGTATTGTCTGTGGAAAATGTTTTGATTGACTGCCTGAAATCACGAGTACTTTTTAAAGGAAATAATTTGTTAAACATTAACAAAATAATCTGAAACCTTTGAAAGTAAAAATATGCTTACAAAATTGAATATCTCCTTTGCAAAACTTTCGATAAAATATTTTCCTTTGTTAAAATAATTACAAAAAAAATTATGTTAAAATTTTACAAAATAAAATTACCAAACTACAAACTCATGTTAACACATATGATTTTTATAACAGTGTACCCAATTTAAATTAATAAAATATGGATAAAACATGAACTTTTGTGGACTATTTTTAACTTTTAGCATAGACTAATCTTTGATTATAATCCTTTTCTATTAAAATAAAAAAACACCATATTTTTACATAATACAAGGCCTACTATGTCAGTTTTTAGGAGAAAATTTAAAAAAAATATTTACCTATAGTACCTATAAGGGCGATATGTTTTTCTCACACGCTATAGCGAATTATGCACGTTTTAAGAGATTTCAAGAAATTTAAAATAGTATATTATGTTTGATAAGCGCCATTTTAGTCACGAATTTAATTTGCGTAATTAAATGAGTGCATACAAACAAAAGTTTACAAACGAGTTGCATACTATACTTTTTCTGCGACAAATACTGAATATCATCTAAAAATTATTTAAATTAAATATTTGTTTAAAGCGACATCTATACTAAATTTTATTGAAAATTTTAAGGAACGATTTTATAGTTAAATTAAAAATGCACAATAATTACTATTAACAAAAAATTATTTTTTCAAGTTATCCATGAAAAAACATTTAAATAAAATTAAACTAATAGTTACATGATATATAAATATTCTTATGCTTAGTTTTAACCAATAAAAACTTAAAACAACAATAAAACAAAAATTATCTACAATAAGATTTTTGTCACCTCTATTAATTCACCATTTATTTTAATACATTTTCATATTTGTTCTGGAGTGAGTGATGTAAGATTTCCCTCCCTTCTCCCTTAATCTCAGTAGAGGTGACAAAAATCTAATTGTAGAATTTTTTTTTAATTAAAAGTATACTATAAAAAAATAAAAATGTCCTAATATTTAAAAAATCTTTAGTTTCTACAAATTTCTTTCTTAAAATTGTTTTGTGGCTCAAATTGGATATATACTACCTAATTTTTTATTTTTTGATAGCATAATTTAATTATGTCATAAAACTTTGAAATTATATCATGGGAAAATAGTTTTGGATACAAATTTGTTTACAAATAACATTTTCCAGATTTGACCAATCTAGTCCCAAATACTTTAAAATGCACCTAAAATTTGTTAAAACATTTTAACAATAAAAATTATTTTTTATCGCGTATTACTTAATATTGGAGATGCTGCATTTTAGCTTTATTTTAGTATTATACTTGGGATCGGATATCTGTAGAACAAGAGAATCGGAGTTCAGTTGTATATTTCGTTTGAACCGGTTTTTAGGACGGCTTAAAATATAGGTCTTATAGTAAAAGGTGGGTTTTAAATAATTTATATGGCTTCGATGAATTCACTTTATGGCATTTCCTGGTTAAAACAGTTTATGTTATCTATTAAAACCAGTGTTTTTTTAAATTGATTTACCTTACACCTTACACCAATCCTTCTATATATGGGTATCTTATTTATTTAAATTATAGAAAAATTAAATAAAAATAATTTATAGTAATTTGATTCACGAACATAAATACTAGAAATGAGAGAAAGATCTGTTTGCAGTTCTGGCTAAATTTATAACAAAGGTTTTAAAAATTGTAACCTTTTACCAGCTGAGTTGGTAAATCAACACGTGACTTAAAAAGATTATCTACTAACAACTTTCTAGTCTATTTATTGTAAACTGTGATAACTTTATTTACCTGAACTATTGTAATATATTAGGGTTTGTAAGTGTTGTAGTTAAGATATTAACACGTTTTTGATTGAAAAAAATTAAAACCGATCAAAACAAAAAGCTTTATACCTTCGTTATTTCTGTTAATTTAAAAATGTAAGTTTTACATGCACCTAAACATACACATTTTTATTGTTTATGTTTTAAAAATGTATAACAAATAAAATACCCAAGCAGCATTTTAAGTTAAAATTAACTATTGTAAGTTGACTTATGTTATTTTTACAGTAAACAAAACAGTACAAATACAAAAAATAACTATAACTATAACAATAACTATCTAAGCGACTAAAAGAATAAAGAAATTAAAACAATTTAAATACCACATATTTACGTAAAAATAACGTTAAAATTACTCCATGTCTTTTCTCTCTTGTTAAACCTTTCACATTTATATTTTCTTCGTGTCTTTAATTTATATTTCAAAATGGAAAACCTAAAGTAGGTAATAAAGTTTACCATAAAGTAAAATTATTAGTATTATGGTATAACTTATATTGACAAAACTAATTATATTTAGCAATAAAACTCAAATGCATCTTGTCTTATTCATAAAAAAGTTTTGATACATCATCCAAATACGTATATGCCCTCTTACTATTATAGTGTTTAAAATAAATATATGACTTATTTACATAATTATATAAAGCCCTTAATATAAATAACTTCGTACTATGTAATTGGAAGATTAAATATTAAAATATTTCTAAATTTTTATTAAATATTGGATGGCATCTTTAATAATTATAATGTCGTCTTTCAGAAATATTACCTTTTTAGATTATTTTCCACTTAAAGTTAATTTTTTCTTATTAGTCTATTTTAAAAGTCATTATAATTACTTTTAACCTTAAAAGGTTTCTAGACAAATATTAAATAGTTACGGTTATAAAGTGGTTTTAATTTAGTTAAAATGTTTAAAGTTAAAATTATTTAAGTTAAATTTACCTTTAAAAATCCCTTAAAATAAAAAAACCCACAAGTAATTTTTTTGCAAAAACTACGTTGAATCAAAATTATTAAAATACTTTATGGTTATTAAATTAAAAATAATAAAATGGTTATGGTTATTAAAAAAATAATAAAAACCAATAATATTACTTGAGAAGATTTTTTACTTTAATGGCAGTTTTTAAGGTTAATTTAACGACATATTTACTTAAATTAAGTAATAAATCCTCTAAGCTTGACTATGTTTACTTAAAATGCTGCTTGGGTGAGCATTCTAAACCCAGATTAAAAAATCGTGTCAAGCAGGTTAGTCTCTAATATGCAATGCATTTTAAATAGCTTAATAACAAGTATTATCATATAAATTTGGTATTATTCTGCATAATATGCTAGTTGACATAAGTAAAAATTATTTAGAATCCAAAAGACATGAATCGAGAATGTGTTAACCTTTAAACTTTTATATTTAAACTTCGTCAGTGAAAACAAAGTTATTTTATTAAAACATGTTTTTAGTAAAAAATGTCTACTTACGTAAAAATTATATATTTAAAATTCTAACAGTTAATTATTAAAAAAATCAAATTTATAAAAACTTGCTTTATTCGTCTTTTTTAAATATGTAATTAAAAATCAATGTTAAGTTTCGGTTATAAAATTTACATTTTATTGCCTAATTATATAATTTTGGTGTTAAATATTATTGCAAAAATCCTATTTATCTTTTTTTTTGTCAATAAAAACACAGTTATTAAAATATGAAAGTTAAAATCTTATCCTAAAGTTTAGTAATAAAAATCTATTTATTACATAAATACTTTTGTTTGTATAGATTTAACTTTCAAGTTGTGTATAAAATGATTCACGCACGTAATCTGATAGCACAGTGCGGCGTCTTTAATGCATTGTAAACACGGTTTCAATGTACAAAATGAATTCTTTGTTTTGAATACAAATTCAAAACTCATCGTTACTCACAATTAGGTGCAATTTAAGAAAGCCAAATTACAAATAATGACAATGTACTACTAAAAACCAGTTGGTTGTACTTAATACTTATAAATACTTAAATGCAGTAGTATAAATTTTATGATATAAATGCCCTAACTGAAATTGGACGTATTAAAAATAATTAGAACTGTGGCAATAAAGTTTTTATATTAATGCAAGAACATGAAGAAATAAATGATGTTTAATTTGAATTTTCCAGTTCATCATCATCTTAAATTGATGGTTATAGAACACGTAATTTATTTCAACTAATCTTTTACACTCATTACTGAAATTATCTGTAGTTAAAGTTTTGAAAATAAAAAAAATATAAATTTAATTTAATAAAACCGTGAGAAATAACAATAACAAGAATAGAATGCAAAATAGAAATTTAATATAAAAAAACTAAAATTATTATTTAAATTAAATTAAATTAGGAAAATTCGTCAAATACCCAATATTTAATGGGAGATTCTTTAAAAATGTATGAATATAAATATAGTGTATAAACAATTATAAAAATAATAATAAATAAATCATTAGGCTAAAAACTGAATTTTTTAGAATTTAAAGCAAATTTTATGTTTTAAACGAAACTATTATTAAAAGTTGAAAGTTAGGTTAGAACTGTCTACCAGAGGCGAATTTTATAATTGTATACGAGAAACGAAAAAGTTTCTTCCAATTCAAAACCTGATTGGTCCAAATCACAGTACATAATGAAATCTACCTATCACTGACGTCTCATGAAAGTTTTTATCTGTTTACTGCTGATTTTTATGTCAATTATATTAATTCAGTGTCGAGTGACGACAATAAAGTTTGAAGATAAGATACATTATTTATAGCTGTAAAAAGTAAAAAAAGAACAAATCAACAACTAAAAAGAATACATCATTACTTTCAGTAAAATGAAAAACTATGTATAAAATCAAACGTACTAGAATTTGTTTATTAAATTTAATAAAAATAATTTTTATTTTATAAAAATTCAGTAATATATGCAGAAAATACTCGTATTTTTTTAAATTGTAAAATGATTATAATGTGCAAAATTGGTGAATGCACCGGGATACTTAATATATATTTTAATATAATAATGCTACCAAACGTTTATTATTAATTATCTACTTAATTTAAAAAACTTATTGATTAATTTTACTCCTGCAATTTTGAAATTTGAAAAAAAGGTAATGGAAATTTCGTCTTGGAATTTTGCAAGGAATCGATTCCTTTCGTTTGGTCCGGTGATTTTGGAACACCTTGTATATTTGCGAAAGTGTGTTTGTTTGTTTTCTTTTCAGGCAGCAACAAAGCAACGGATCGACGTGATTTTTGCATAGTAATAGTATATGTAGTATATATTTTTTTGTTTATTGCTTTTATTTTTTGTCAGAAACCGAAGTACACCAAAGTGTTTTATGTTTTGTTACTTTTACTGACATCCCGCGGAGGTCGCGTGTGTTGGCAGGGAAGGTTCCTTGTTTTATTTATTGTTTTTATTGCTTTTTCTTAATTTAAAAATAAATTAGTTTATAAGATTTAAATAACTTAATATACAGGGATTTATTTATTGTTTTTTATTGCTTTTTCTTAATTTAAAAATAAATTAGTTTATAAGATTTAAATAACTTAATATACAGGGATTTTAATTAAAAACTAGTCACCCTTAATAATTTTTGAGTTATAGTAAATATAATCTTGAGCTAAAACGGAATACTTTGTTTTATTTATATTACACCAACATATATAAACTGCGCACCACTCAATGTGTCGCGACCAAAAAGTTCGTTCTTTTTCAAAACGACATAACTTTTTTGTTTCTTGAACGATTTTATTTTGGTTTGTGATGTCTGCTTGCCTCATCTTCTGACAATTTATGCTATAGATATGAAGCTCACGGTTGGTCAAGTAAATTTCCTACAGGGTGATATGTTAAACGGTGAAAAATTTCAATAACTTTATCCAAGCCCCGTTTGTAAAAAAATATTTTTTTTTTCGTTTTTACTTTGAAATAATGAAGTATTATGTGTTACCTTGAAACGTTTTTCAAATTTGTCGAATCGGAATCTTAGCAACGAAAATATGATTTTTTTTTCAAAAAGAGTACATTTAAGGCTTTTTTTTCGGCAATACACTCAGTCTTTTTAGGAACAAGAAGATAAGATGGTAAAAGATTGTTCCTTAAATAATTCTGAACAAACGACAGGCAACAAACTTCCATTATTTTCAGAGGGCCTAAGCTAAGACCACTTTTTGAAAATGACATTTTTATAAAAGTTTGCAAAAACTAAACCTAAACGATATTTACTTTCGTTATATGTTTTCTTCATAATTTTGACCTCCTGATCGTAATTCAGTTGTCAAATTTAAGTTTCAGATAAAACCAAAATCACTAAGAATCAAGATTCGAAAACAATTCCCGGCTGTTAAATGTGTCAATAAAATCCGAATGCTGGTTTTTACAGTTTTTTACATATCGTAAATGAGTATTTAAGGGACCACCATATTGAGAAAATGAATTGGCCACCTTTGTCTCCGGATATGAATCCTATTGAGCATGTGTGGAGCAGGATAAAATTGAAGATGAAAGAGAGGGAAGGAGGCATGGAAAATTTGGATGAATTGGTAAATGCTATTCAGGAAGAATGGAGTACCCCAGAAATTTCTAAGGAACTTGCTCGAGGGAATGCCCAGGAGGGTTAACGAATTATTACGGCTTAGGGGAGGGCCAACGAAATATTGAAAGGTATTATTGTTATTGTTTGTTACATTTTTCTGTTGAATGTTGAAGTTTTGATTATGATTATATCTACGCATACAATTTTCAAAAATGAACTTTATTACCAATTAGGTAGGTTATAACTACTGTGCAATGTAAATGTATATGTAAATGTGTATGTGTATGTAACATTATCCTAACTACTCAAACAAATTGCAGTAATTTCGCCCAAAAAATGAATCCCCAAATGGCATTTTCATCATAAATATGCAAGAAACACGCCAGCAATAGGATTTTATTAAGACATTTAACAGCAGGGAATTGTTTTCGAATTTTGATTCTGGGTGATTTTGGTTTTATCTGAAACTTAAATTTGACAACTGAATCACAATCAGGAGGTCAAAATTATAAATAAAACATGTCACGAACGTAAATATTGGTTCAGGTTTAGTTTTTGCAAATTTTCACCAAAATGTCATTTTGAAAAAGTGGTCTTTGCTTAGGCCCCTCTGAAAATAATGGAAGTTTGTTGCTTGTCGCTTGTTCAGAATTATTCAAGGAACAATCTTTTACCATCTTATTTTCTTGTTCTTAAAAAGAGTATATTGCCTACCTAAAAGCCTTAAATGTACTCTTTTGGAAAAAAAATCATATTTTCGTTGCTAAGATTCCAATTCGAAAAAATTTAAAAACGTTTTAAGGTAACACATAATACTTCATTATTTCATAGTAAAAACGAAAAAAAAATTATGGTTTTACAAACGGGGCTTGGATAAAGTTATTGAAATTTTTTGCCGTTTTACATATCACCCTGTAGAAAATTTACTTGAAGAACCGTGTGCTTAATATCTATAGCATGGATTGCCAGAGGATGGGGTTAGCAGACATCACAGACCAAAATAAAATCGTTCAAGAAACAAAAAAGTTATGTCGTTTTCAAAAAGGACGAACTTTTTGGTCGCGACACATTGAGTGGTGCGCAGTTTACATCCGTAATCGGATTTTAATTTTTTAACTTCAATGGATCAGAACTTGCATTTTCTTTAAATTGATGTGTTGCAAGGTATAGGGTGCCATTTAATTTTTTTAGTAGGGGTAGATGGATGTAAGAGGGTGCAACATAAAATTGGTTTAAAACTGTATGTAAAAAACTTTTAAATTTTAAAATTTTATTTTTTTCTTTTCTTTAAGAAAAAAATGTAGGTGTTGAATCTTGAAAAAATAGTTCAAATCTTGGACACATACTTTTTCTACATGAACTAAATTTATTTAAACATATTAAAATTACGTAGGTGAAAGTGCAAAACCTCGTATGTGAATTCCCAACATTTTTACATGAGGTGATAAAAACTATACTACATTATTGTTAATGAAAGACAATAAGAGACACAAGTTTTATGTTCAATTTTTTTGAATTATTATGATTGTTTTGATTCTTATGATTATGATTAATTATAACAAAAAAATCGGTTATGTTAATTGTTATTTAACATATTCATATCACTTTTTGTTTTGTTTAAATATTTTTTTTGATTTTGGATTTGTTAGGGAGTCATAATTGTAATTTTATTAAAGAACATAATTTAATAAAATTCATTTTGTCTTTTAAGCCAATGTTAAATCAAAAATATTAATTTTTGTTAGTAATTAAGTTTACTTACGAATTTGAAAAATCAGATTTGTTAACATGCAGTTTGTTAATTTTTTTTTTTTTTAATTTTAACATTATTTCTTGGAGAAAACAAGGGTTTGTAATTATTTTAACAAAGAAAAATATATTATCGAATGTTTTGTAAAGGTATTTTGTTAGCATTTTTTTTTTAATTTTGTCATTAAATTTACATTATTTTGTTAATTTTTAACAAATTATTTCGTTGAAAAAGTTTCTGCTTACTTTAATCTTATTCGTAACGGGTTTGTAAAAACTGTCCAGAATTATTATTGTTATTCATTCCTTATACCTATTTAACGAGTGTGCGAAGTATCCGAAAAAAGATGCCATTACTAGTTTTCAAACTGAAATTAGGGGATACAGTGAAGTGGGTTAAAGTTACGAAATACATCAGTAAGTGTTGTAGTACTACTGATAATTATATTGTACCAAATTTCTTTATAATTTGATGATTTTAGAATGGTGTGGTATTTAATTGTGTGTATGATATTTTTGTGTTCATTTATGTAGTTTTTAATTTTTTTGTTTTGGAAATTGATTAATAAAGCAACATTTCTTATCAAAATTCTATTCATTTAAGTTCCCAATTTCCAACAAATACTTTTGGTACTGGGTCTTCTTTAAAAATTAAGAATTGTGGTTGAATTATTGACATTTATTAAATCTACAAAATGTTTGTTATAATAACAAACTACTTATTCAATTAGTTAACAGGTTACAGTTACAAGTTTGCTCATTTTTGGAAATTAAGTGGAGAATAACGACAATTTTCGAAAAATTGCTATATAATCGTAGTTAGCCAAGATATCCCTAAAATCTCGAAACGACCCGAGGGATTAGGACTATCAAGCTCAACTGCTCCTTTTTTAACACCCTGTAGTATCATGCTATGTGCACAATATCGTATTTCCAAAATTAGACATAAGAGTCAAAGAATCAACTATTGCTCATTTTTTAGACTAAAATGAAGAATAACGTGAATTTTCGTAAAATTGCCATATAATCGTAGTTAGCCAAGATATCCACAAAATTTCGAAAACGTCCCGAGGGATTACCTAACTGTTATTAGGAAGGGGTATTACTACTATCAAGCTCAAGTGCCCTGTGAATGGGGATATGAAATTTTGAAAAAAAATATCCCTTTTTTTAACACCCTGTAGGTGACGTAAGTCAAAGAATCCACTATTGCTCATTTTTTGGACTAAACTGGGAAATTCATCATAACATAATGAACAGTAATTCGTTTGAATAATAAAAAAATTGTAAAAAGGATTTGTTCATCATTTTAGATATTTTTCTCTATTTAAAGAAAGTAAATCATTTAATAATTATTAAAATTAAATATTAACAACGTTGGTAAATTCGTCATATTTGACAGCATAGAAAAAGGTTGACAGCTTGTTGTTTTGTGTTTTCGTTTGTGTATTTCTATCGTGTTTAAGTTAATTATGGAGTTTAAACACATTATTTTTTACTAAAAATAACAATACATGGAAATATCGTTTGTAAGTACCTACTTACTTATTATTTTTTTAATCCCAATACGTCACTGGAAGAAAACATAAAATTCTATCGCCAATTTAACGCTTAGACTGTGACCGTTTGTTGACGTCACTGGAAGAAAACATAAAATTCTATCTCCAATTTGACGCTTAGACTGTGACCGTTTATTGACCGCAAACAAAGCATTGTTATTGAATGGCAATGCGCCGTCCATTTGTTTTGGTGGTCTGTGGGCTGTACAAGCTAAACTATAAGTGAAACAGAAAAAAATTCCCTACAAAATTGTTTTTACGTTTTTTATCTACAATCAATAGTTTAGTCTCCAAATACGATTTACTGCTATTTTAGAAGATTTTCGAGTAGAACGACAATTTGTGAAGAACATATTCAACTTACAGACTTGCTTAAATAGACATTTTTGAAGATAATTTCATCCTGTATAAAGATTTTAGAACCGAAATTCGAAAAAAATATTCTTACTGTACGAGCGGAAGGAGAAAAGAATAAAACATTGTTTTTTAATGGTTTTTAAAGGGTAATATTTAAAAATTAAATAGCAACGGCTTAAAATAAAGATTATGAGCATTGTAATAGCTCAACATTTTTGTTTTCTGACCGGTTAAAAAATTTTTAGGTGGGACTTTGAAAAAAAATGTTGCTTTAAAATGAAGCACCCTAACCTATATACAACATACCAAAAGTACTTTTACACCTGTATAAATATTTTATTCCAAATTTCTTACCATATATCGGCAGATCATCGTAGGGATTGATGGCGACCAGCACGATCCCGCAATAGGTGTAAATATCCTTGTGCTGGCAGAACCTGACCTGCAAGTTGTAGAGCACGGCAGGTTCGTGCAGGTACGACAGAGAGGTGAGATCATTTTCGCCGATGAGAATCTGGGGGTTACGCAAAAACGGCAGGTCGCTCTCGGCTTTTAGCGCCAAGCTTTTCTCTTCGTTTTCTTCGGTTAGCACTTTCAGAGACGCGTTGTTGGGCTTGTAGTCTTCGGTCAGTTCGGCCGCCTCCCATACCTTTTCCGTGTGCGGGATCCATACTTTTGCACCCTGAAAATTAAGAAGATATTGGATTTTTTTGTAGTTACATTTTAAGAGTCGTGTTTTGACAATTAAATTACCTACCATTTGCAACAAAATACATTTCAATATCAATTCTAATTTATAATAAAACTGTGTCCAATATTTTAATAATAAACATATATGTATAGTATATATACTAAAAGTTTCATTACCAAAAAATTCGCCATACTATGTAGTAGGGTGGGCCGATTTTATATTTAACTTATAAAATTTAAAAATATTAAATTCTGCATTTAAGAAAAAGTTGTGAAATAGGAAAGTAAACATTTTTTGCAAAATATTTTGTTTGATATCTATATGTTTTGAACTGCCGCAACGCCTCTAAAAATTTAAAAGTAATTTTTAAAAAAATTAAAATTATTCATAAGCGGGAAGGTTGTGAAATAGGAAAGTAAACTATTTTCCTTTAATATTTTTTTTCTTTTTTAATGTTTTGAACTGTATGAAGTCAAACTGTAAATTTTAAATTTTGCAATAATTGCAATTATTGGAGAGACTGCCTAAAATGGAGAATAAATATTTTTTAAGATTTTCGTGTTTGACGTGAGACAAATGACAGTTGGCTTCACTATTTATATAAATTATAATATTTTGACATTAGTTGAATAATATAAATTTTTACAAGTAGTATCTGTTTGTGGTTTTGGGTGTTTGTGAAAAATGGCAGGTAAAACAGGATTATAAATTGAATTAAATTTGTGTTGATGATAAATTCATTTTTATTTTTGTTTTTTTTAATAAATATTTATCATTTAAAACTTTTTTTAACCCTATTTTCTCTCAGATAATTTTTTTCTTATTTATAACGATACTAAATTACATTCAGATCTTTCAAGGCCTTGCGGCAGTTTAAGAAATTAAAATTAAAAAAAAAAATTCTTATAATATTTTTCTGGCCTTATAAATGCACAACTTTTCCACCATTGCACAATTTAATAATTGAAAAATATTAAAATCGGCCCACCCTACTATGTAGTCGCTTTTTTGTAGTACGTTACTATTCATTACTTAATACACTCACAGGCAAAATAATCGATCCACACAAATTTTCGATGAATTTCAATCGCAAATAACTTTTTTATTTGATGTCGGATTTAAACGAATATTAAAGAATATTGTAGATAAATTAATGGAAAATCGCTCACATTTTAAAAAATTTCTAAAAAATAGACGTACGTTTATAATATACAGGTTTAAACAAAAAGATGTTTTTTACCATAAGTTTAAGACACTCTGTAGAGTGGCAAAACCGTATATTGTTCTAAATTAAGTTTTATTTATCAAGTCACATCTATTCTTAACAGTTTTGTTTTTGGTTCACCTTGATATATTTATTTTTGTGGAAAATATGGATTTAAAAAAAACATTGCAATTTCCAATATTTTTCTGAATGAAGAACTAAGGTTGCTATGATCCATCCATATGCTATGGAGAATGACATTGACAGTTTTGTTGAATCATCCCCTACTTGGACATGTCATACACGGCTTTCAAAAGCTATCAAATTTTTTTTGCAAATTAATGTTTAAATTTTGAGGTGTCTTCTCACTTTAAAAAATGGATATGTCCCCGACTGATGTTGCCAGAGCCATTAATTTAATCCAGGATGGACGGTCACAGTATTACGTGGCAAGTGTTTTAAACGTCACAAGAAGTAAAGTACAAAGGGCAACATCAGTCGGAGACATTTTTAAAAGTAAGAAGACACCTCAAAATTAACACATTAATTTACAAAAAACAATTTGATAGCTTTTGAGAGCTGTAAATGACATGTCCAAGTATGGGATGATTCCACAAAACTGTCACTGTCATCCTCCGTAGGCTATGGATGGACCATAGCAACCTTAGTTCTTCATACAAAACTGTTAAAAATAGATGTGACTTGATAATTAAAACTTAATTTAGAACAATATACGGTTTTGCCACTCTACAGAGTGTTTTAAACTTATGGTAAAAAACATCTCCATTAATGTATCTACAATATTCTTTAATATTTGTTTAAATCCGAAACCAAATAAAAAAGTTATTTGCGATTGAAATTCATCGAAAATTTGTGTGGATCGATTATTTTGCCTGTGAGTGTAGTTTTTAAATTACTATTTAACAGTCAAGGAAAAGTTCCTGAATAGTATATTTGTGCTGAACATAAGAGTTTGGAAATCATTACTATTACTAATGTACTCAATTTTTCTGAGAAAATACTTTTTTTTATAAAATATAATTACTTTTTAAAACTTTTTCAAAACCTATTCTAATGACAGAATAATTGTAAATTAAGATTTTCTTTCCAAAAAATTGTTATGCAATTTTAAAAAACGTCAAAGGCATTTAAATTTTAATAATAATAATTGTATTTTTCTACTCCCACCTTTAAAACGCCCTTAATCGTACATGTATCCATGACACTAATTGACTTTTTAAATACACATTACAAGTTAAGGCTTTATGGCGCTTTAGTCACGGGCAACAGCAACAGGTTTTTAGTCACGAGCTGACGTTACTTTTAAGTTTGTTGACAGTTGTCAAATATCATACAATCGTTAAAATAAAGAGCCTTTCTTGTAAAATAATACTAAATGTAAAAATTATTTTATTATATCAAGTATTAAATAGTTTATTGATGCCAATATTTGAAAAGTTTATATGAACATTGAACTGACCTTTTAATTTCGCCGGCAGTAAACTATATCTAACTTAATTTCGGGTGGAGACTCCACCGTTGCGTACCCATAAAACATTAAATACTTTTAATGTGAAAAACTGTTGTTGGTCCATTTTCAAGGGATAATTTTCGATTTACTCATAAAAATGGTTACTCTATTGTTAGATGTCGCTCTTTACAAATATTTAATTTAAATCATGTTTAGATAACTATTTGTCGTAGAAAAACTAGTATGCAACTAGTTTATAAACTTTACTAGACATTCGTTACTAAAATGGCTTTTATCAAACTTGATACATAAAATATTAAACATGTAATGAACGATATTTATTATTATATTTTTTTAAAAACAACACAAACTAAAATTTTAAGAAGATTAAAAATTGTGTTATGTTAAGTATAGACAACAATTAAAATATTGTTACAAAAATTACTTATTGTAACAAAAAATAACATTTTTACCTTTATTTTATAAATGTATGTGCTTAAAATATGTGAATAATAAACACTTGTTCACTACTACAAAATATTACATTTCGGGCCAATCCGAAGCATATTCATAATTAATATAATTAGTTTATTTAGTGTGGAAAATTTAGCCTATTTTTAAATGTTAAATGGCCTGTAAAAGTGAATGCAAAATATATAAAGGTCGTGAGATTTAATCTTGTGTGTATAAAAGTTAAATTCTTTTCCTTACCTATATACAGCCGAGTTTGGATTTTTCGTAAATAGATCGATAGCTTTATATTTACATCCAAATATTAACGTAGTTATTACATGGCCAAGTTATAGCTTTAATTTTATATAATGGACATGGGGTAAATATTTGTCACCTTTGTTAATTTATAGCTTAATTATTACCAGTGCCGTGCTTAGATTTTATTTAAAAAAATCGCCAATATGAATTTTTAAAAATTTGCTTTTAAAAACTTACATAGTAGGCCTTATATTTTGTAAAAATATGACGTTTTTTGTTTAAAAAATAGAGTTTATCTAAAAAAAATCCGGTTAAATTCGCACAATAAATAAAGATTTTACAGGGGTGAGTCAAAAAAAAGTCTCATACTTTTTGAACATATTATAGACAAATAAATATTGTTTATCAAATGGATTTTTTTAATATACCTAATTAATAATTTTACCAGATAATTGATATCTTGTCCAGGAAATACGTAGGTTTCAAATATCCTAACCGCACTAACCAAAAGGAAAAGTAAAATAAAAATTGGCATGTAAATAATTTAATAATAAATAACTTTATTTGTTTATTTTTCGCCACATTTTAATAGTTAATATTAAAAATATGCCGGCCTAAAAAAACCTATTTTATTAAATTACATTTTGTTTTTATGCAAATTTTCATAAAAATATTAACATGTGATTAATTTTCATTTTTTAATAATATACGTTTTAGATAACAATGCTTTAAGAGTGAAAACAACCAATTAAATTTAATACCATACATTTAAGGCATGAATTTAAAACCCATATTTATAAGCCAGCACCATTAATTTGCATACTGACCCAATTTAATTATACGATTAAATTTAGTGGACCAGTAAATCTTTGTAAAACAAAACTTACTATTCACGCATCCATCATTGAAACCGTTACGTCCTAAACGGTGTCATACACCATGGCACATACGAATTGGGTCTTAAAAAGATTAATGTTTTGTGCGTTTTCGCAGATCGTGAAATAATTTGAGAAGCGTACATGTTATTATAACTGTATATTATTGTGTAATGGCAGTATAGACCAGTGCAGAAGCCTTTAAAAATGGTAAAAAGAGAAAAAAAATAACAGTAGGATGAAACCCATTGGAAAAGGAGGGGAATATAATAAAAATTATAGGAAAAATAAATTACGGGCGATCTGAGTTCGGGAAGTGGGAGGGGGGGTTTTAAGGGTAAAAAATGGTTTATCTCGATTTCCGGCAAAACTACAAGTCCTATGGAAAAAAGTTAAATGTCAAAGTTGTAGGTAATAAAAAGATCTACAACTTTTGTATTTACAATTTTTTCACATGACCTCAAAATTTATGTGAAAAATTCAAAAAACCAAGTTTTTGGTTTTTTATTTTTATCTTTTTCAAAAAAAAAGTTTTTTCCACGAAATTTGGTGAAAACTTACCTTTTTATGTCCCAAATACACTCTAATTTATTTGATTTGAAATATTTATTATTTCGCCTTATTTTGACTTAATATCAAAAAAGCACCCTAATTTTCAATCGAAAATTCTCGCGTCAAAATATCAGCTTTTTTCAAAAAGTCGGTGTGATTTTTGTTTGTTGAAATCTCTACTTTCTGATGGTGTAAAAATATATACATTACTATGGTAAATGTTCTCAGAAAATGCGTAAATGACGTAAGTTTTCACCAAATTTCGTGGAAAAAAATTTTTTTTGAAAAAGATAAAAATAAAAAACCAAAAACTTGGTTTTTTTGAATTTTTCACATAAATTTTGAGGTTATGTAAAAAAATTTTAATTACAAAAGTTATAGATCCTTTTATTACCTACAACTTTGCCCCCCTCCCACTTCCCGAAGTCAGATCGCCCGTAATTTATTTTTCCTTTTATTTTTATTATATTCTTCTCCTTTTCCAATGGGTTTCATCCTACTGTTATTTTTTTTGGTTTCAAAAATTATCGACCCTGGTCTAGTATGAACAAAGCAAAGTTTAGGTTTTTTGGTTAACAATTGTTGGTAACACTGTCTGCATAATGAACAAAACAATGACTGGCTCAGCGCCCTTTTTTAAGCTTAATTTTCGTTTTTTATGGAAAAAATACAACGCATACACACTTTATACTCGCGCCCAAATCTACATCAGTGCACCACGTCATCAACGGCATATGACGTCAGCGTTAAGGTCTATTCATACGTGCCAAGGCACAATTTACCCCTCATGTATTATTGACTGTTTATAGCGGTGGGGGCTGTTTATTAAGATGGAATTATAACATCATTGTTATAATCCTCTACACTAACTAATAGGGAGTTTGTTACGGGCAAATTTTGATTAAATGTGTTTAGAAAGAAAACAAATTACATTGTTATTACATATGTACATAACAAAAAAACTTAATTATCAGAAACACAAAAATACTAAATAACCAGTCGCCTTTGTCGTCAGAGCGAACCAATCTAATAATCTTGTAACATTGTTTACACAATCCAGTGGTAGAATATGATAAACACAATGTATAAAATTATTTATAATAATCTTCAATAAACAAAATAACAAAAAAACGTCAAAAATAAAATGACGCTGAACCATAATATTGAACGGTGCGCGCCAGCCTTAAGCTATTAGCAACTGGCACAAACACAACACATGATTTTATTTTTATAATTAAAAAAAAAACCGTTTTAAAACAGGGGAATTGTTACAGTTATTGGTAAACAATACGCAAATGAATGATATTTTTTACAACACATCAGAATTACGCCTTAGTTGGTAATGCTGACGTCATTATATCGCATTGATGACGTGCACCCATACAGATTTAGCCGCGGCTATATTAATATACAATTGTACAGCGACTTGGTTGACACATGTATTCTCTGACAGTTGTGTAAAAAAATTGAATCATTATTATCTTGTTATTATTAACATTTATCTTATTAAATCTTTATTAGAAAATATATAGAAAAAACTTAAAATCCATCTTGCATGGTTTAAAAAAGTATTTTTTTGACAAAAATTTTAAAACAAAAGAATTGGTAAATTTGATAAAATAGCTTTGGAATCGTTTTTTTTTAATGTGCATAGTTTGTATATATTTGTGTAAAGTGTTTTGTTAATAACTGGCCGGAAAATTGACTAGATTTAAGGCGAGGATCATAGTTGCCATGGATAAAAGAACTTTTACCCTAAAATAAGCACGGCGTTTTGTTAAAAATTATTTATAAAAATATGGTTATCTTCAGGGGCGTGCTGGGCCGCCGGCCCACCGGGAGAAATCCCGGTGGGCCGGTGGTCCGGAGGGCTAAGTGGGGCGGTGTGCCGGAGGGCTATGTAGGCAGCATGCCGCAGCACGTGGTCAATTAAAAACTTTTTTAGTTAAGTTATGTATAAATATCATAATTATTTTACACATACCATACATGCCAGCCTGCCAGATTTGTTTCTTTTTTCGAGATTGTATATTGTTTATAAGTTTCCTGAGCGATGATAATTTGTATTAGTTTTTATTTTAAGTGCAATGCTATATGTTTTAGCATTGTGTAAAATATTGTCTGGTTGTGTTGGTTGCCTGTTTTTTTTCAAGAATTTAATTTTTACTTTATGTTATTAACTATTAATAAATGTTTGAAATTTTTAACTTGGTTTTGTTCACCCCCCATTTTTCGTGTGTATTTGGCCGATTTTTCTGAATTTCCCGGGCCGGTCTGATATAGCCAGCACGCCCCTGGTTATCTTTATCCAAATAAGCTAAGATTTTGGTTTAACTACTCTCTTAAAATGAGTCAAAATTCTACTATTTGAATTAGTACCAGCAGTACGTAAATAGTTAAAGTTTGACTAATTTAAGATTAGTCACCATCTTTGACTATTGCTGAGAGTTAAAAGTAACTAATTTCTTTAATCGTTTACGGCCAACAACAAAGTATTATTTGAATTAAATGCATATGGCTCCATGGTTAAATGGCCCATAAAAACGAATAAAGATGCAAAAAGTTAAGCTCAAAACAGCAACACAAATAATATATTTAACTTTAAAATATTATGAACAATATTTATTGACAAATAAAATTGATTTTTATAAGAGTGATTAATAGCCACATTGGATATGACAACAGCTTGACAAGCTTGACAAGTGACAGACCTGAGTTCAATCCCCGGCTGGCTCAAAACTTTTTTAAATATAAATCTACTAATTTGACTATTTCATTCAGTAGAATTTGACTAATTATTAGTGACTGCTTTTTCGCTATGACAATTAGTCAAATATGACTTATAATTAGTTATTTTTGACTAATTCATTTTAAGATAGTATTAATAAAATAATAATAATAATAATTATTAAACATTTTATTTAAACATAAGTATGCAAATTAAATATTTTTAAAATTAGAATAAAAAACTATGCAAATAAAAAATATAAAAAACAAAATTTTATATTTATTTAATAATTGTATCAATGCTTTTTGGTTTTTAATTTTTGTCAAAAAAATTACTTTTTTAAACGATGCAAGCTGAATTTTTTATTTTTTTAATATCTCTTCAAATAAAGATTTAAAGGGTATCCCATTTATACGAAAAAACCCTGTTCATATAATGTATTTAAACAAAAAATAATCCCATCGGGAAAATTGCATTATGTAAAAAATGTTAAGCTTTAAGAATGCCACAAAAATTGTATCTTTTACTTTGATTGAATTTTTGAGGGTCTTCCGTTAATTAAGAAAGAATGAATATTTTAATTGAAAAGCTAAGATTTTTTTTACCGTTATTATTTTTATGAAACATTATTTATAGTTATAGTTAATTTTGTTACCATAACAGTTTTTAGATGTGTGATACTTTGGCTTAGAAAAAACAGCATTGCCGAGTTCTTTTAAACTTAATTAAATAAAATTTATTTAATTTACATTTAAAAAAATTAAATCAAATCATTTTAATATTTAATATACCCAATTTAATAATATTAAATTTTTAATGTAATATATTGTATCCCAAAAATAATATATTTTATACAAAATAAAATATTATATACAAAAAATTAACAATAGTTCAGCAGTAAAATTTGAATATTTTTTTAAATTAAATTTTTAGAATTTTAACATGTAAAGAAAGTTTGTTATACTTAAGGTAATTAAAATATTATTTTAATCACGTATGAACAATTATTTTAATTAAATGTTAATATTTTTTTTTAAATGAAGTAGTTTATTTTCAGAAACAAACATTTATCAATTTCCAACAGACTTAAGTCAAGTTTAATCCTATAGGATTAGCTATAAGTTCTGGTTGACTTAATTTTCAATGATCTTTTTACAAAATCTTTCATCCACTTAAAAGTTTAGTTGTTTTAAATATTGCTTAACGTTTCTGAAAAAGGTCAACCTGGTGAATTTTTATTTAAATTTGTATGCTTAAATGCCAAATAAATAAAAGTTTATTTGTTAAATTCATAACATATTTTTTTTAATATTTATTTAAAACAAAGAAAGGCTATCTTTTTAAATCGATGTATAAGTACCTGACATAATAGTATTGTTTAATGCATTACATTAACTTGTATAAATCGTATCTACTGTAGGAAGTGAGACATTTTTTCACACACAAAATAGAGCAATAAGAACAAAAACCTGATTATTTAACAAAACTATCGGTCTTGTATAGCATTTCCATGAACTTTCACTCATACCATTCACCATTAGGTTTCGTCAACTATATTGTTATTAAAATTTATTTTGGCACGAAATGTTTATTCATTCTCACGACACACAACTGCTTCCTTAATGCAAGATCCCAAGAGCGCATCTTTACATAATAGAAGAAACTTTTTAAACATCAAAAATAATGAATTAATTCAAACAAATTAAAACATTTTTAAAAATAAAAGATAAAAAAACAGGGTTAATATTTTTCTTGGGGTAATTCCACACGTAAAAATAAAATAAATAGTTGGTATGAAGAAATGTGCGAAAATGCCTCCTGAGGGCGCTAAAGGCATTTAAACTATTCTCCAAATAATTTTACGTTGCTATTGTTACAAGGTCATAGAGCAAACTGTTTCAGGCCTATATCTTGCCTGTTATTTCGAAGATTATTAAAAAATACATGGCCAATAGAATTGTGGCTTTTTTTGAAGAAAACATATTTAGTGCGTGTCAACATGGTTTCAGGAAGGGTAAAAATACCACATTTGCAATTCTACGAATGGTACAAACAATTCAAGATTCTTTGGAAAACTTTGAATTTGCTAACGCAGTGTTTTGTGATCAAAGCAAGGCCTTTGACTGTGTTTCTCACTCTCTGCTTTTAAAAAAGCTTCAAGCCTACAATTTTTCTGAAAATAGTGTAAAACAAGTTAAATCATATTTAACAAAACTGGGAATGAATTGAGACAAAGGGAAGCTGTTAATGTGGGGGTACCTCAAGGCTCTGTTCTTGGACCTATCCTATTTTTGATATTTATAAATGACCTGTCTAATATTGGTAACTCGCCTGATCTTACACTATTTGCTGATGAAACTTGTTCTAATGAAGGGGAAGACACAAAGCACTATTTTTTCCTCAAGAGATCTTAATGAATTAAACAGGAAAGAACCCATTAAATTTCTTGGAATCATGTTTGACAGCAAATTAAGATGGAACAGTCACATAGATTCACTATCAAAGAGGTTGAATACCAATATATTTATTATTCGTAATCTTGTTGGTAGTTTGTATTAGCTAGTACCTATTTTTTCTTATTTTAATCGCATTTTTCCCATGCCATAATTGTTTGGGGTCATTGCTCACACAGAATATTTAGTCTACAACGCAAAATTATAAGGATTATTGCCTTCCTTGGTTACAGGGACGATTGCAGAGCCGACATTGGTCGGAGACATTTTTAAAAGTAAGAAGACACCTCAAAATTAACACATTAATTTACAAAAAACAATTTGATACCCTTTGAAAGATGTATATGACATGTCCAAGTATGGGATGATTCAACAAAACTGTCACTATCATTCTCCATAGGTTATGGATGGACCATAGCAACCTTAGTTCTTCATACAGGAAAAATATTGGAAATTGCAATGTTTTTAAAAAAACCCATATTTTCCACAAAATTAAATATATCAAGGTGATCCAAAAACAAAACTGTTAAAAATAGATGTGACTTGATAATTAAAACTTAATTTAAAACAATATACGGTTTTGCAACTCTACAGAGTGTCTTAAACTTATGGTAAAAAACATCTTTTTGTTTAAACCTGTATATTATAAACATACGTGTATTTTAGAGTAATTTTTAAAATGTGAGCGATTCTCCATTAATGTATCTACAATATTCTTTAATATTTGTTTAAATAAAAAAGTTATTTGCGATTGAAATTCATCGAAAATTTGTGTGGATCAATTATTTTGCCTGTGAGTGTATTTATACAAAAAAAGTTTTTGCCCAAAACTACTCCACTAATAATGTAAATATTTTAACAGTTACCATTTCTGAAATAATTAATAAAAACATGATTTTGCAAAACAGTTTAAAATGCCCCCAGGAAGCATTTTCGGACATCTATTTATATCAATTTTTTTTTATTTTTACGTTAGAATAATCCCTTGAAATATATTAACGTTTTTTCCGGAAACCTGTATTTTATGCAAAAAATGGCGAATGCACCAATATTAGGTAAATAGTTACAATTACACATATTAACCGCAAAATAAATCAGTATTACCTTACCAAACCCACAGAGGCTACTTAAATAAAAAACATGAATTATAATTTGAATATTATTACCTAAGAAGTAGTAAATTTCCTTTCTGAAAAGTGAACGTGGGTATAACGGTAACTAAATGTTACAGTTTAAGATAAATAAACAAATTCTACTTAACTAACAAAAAGTACCATAAATCTTGTACATACAATACTTATACACCTAATAAAGTGCTTAATGTTTTGAGTAATAATTTTTAGTTACCGGTTTTCAGGTTCGTAAAGGTTAGTGATCCGAGAAATGTCGGTTTAACTAGTTTGTTAGTAAAAACTGTTTAATTAAATCAAGACAACAATTTCCTTGAAATTGAAATTGTATAAGTCGTGCCGAAGTTTTTCTCTTATTATGTATTGACTAGCTGTTTCCCGTGACGTCGTTAGCGTGGAATTAGTACTTTACATTATCGATAATAAAGGGACAAAGGTCGAAAAAACAAAAGTAAAAAAGTAGCCATAGAGTAACTATTTTCTATAAGCTATTAACGCAGTTCTTAAAGTTAAATTATTGCCGGACTCTGCACAAAGAATACGGATTTAAAAAAGCGTAGGAGTTGCAAAAGTAAATATGTATGTTAATAAGTACTATACGCTTCCTTTCAAGCACCTTTCTTTGTTAATAATAAAACAGTAACAAGCCTCTGGAGTAAACCTTGCTGAAAAAATAACGTTCGCATAAAGTAATATAAAACCAGGACGAACTAAGTGCATTTGTATGTTTTAAGATGGATATGAAAAAGGAAGCTTACCTTAAGATTAATCTGATAACTATTTTTAACTGCACTTAAATCATTTTCAATCATGAATCATTCACGGTAATTTTATTGCACAAAAATAAAGAAAAAATGTAGACAAACATAGGATGACACACAAAAAGTCAATTACAATGAAAAAAGTCAATTTACAGGGAGTTATTTTTATAACGTTGATCGCTAAACAGTTTTAAGGATTCTCCATTATGTTTTATAATTTATTTTCTTTATTTTATGTGGAAAATTAAAAAAAAAACACCAGAAAAAGGCTATTATTGGATGTTTAACTTACATTAAAATGTACCATTTTAAACATTTAAACGAGGTTTTAACTATTGGATAATAGTACTGTATTTTATGCCTAATGAGAAATTTTCTGATACTATAATTATCCTTAATTACGGTTTTCAAGGAAATTGTTGGTGCATATACAATTTTTAATAATTACTGTTTACTAAAAACGTTTTAATTTCTCCTTACAAAGGTGTAACAAGTTAAAACTTTTAAAGAGCTTTGCCATTTTAAAGTTTTTTTATTTTGATGTCAATAATTTGGCTAATATAAAAGTTAAAGTACTAAACCTATAATAGATTGTATTAAATAAAACAAACCAAACTAGTAAACAATTTTATATACCGGCTGTCCCAGAACTCATAGAGAAAAAGGAAACGTGCCGAAAGTTATGCGAAACACATACTTGAAAATTAAAATTATCTAATGCAAAAGGATAAGCGAGATAAGAATAAAAAACGATAGCCCATCCCAATACACAGCCATAGGGAATTCATTAAATTGCTAGGATACTTAGGATGCATTATTGATATTATAATATGTAAAATATTTGGTCGACTGGAATCCACTTCATTTTGACAATGCTGTCAATTTTTGTTCCTGTTATTATTTATTATTTTAAGTTTGGGTTTCCTCCTCTGATTATGCCGAAATGATGATTACACTTTTACCTAGAAATCTGCATTGCTATCAGCACCCCCCCTTTTACTCTGTGGCGCGAGTTCTGGGACACCCTGTATAAATATAAAAATATAATTTTTACTAGTTTGGTTTGTTTTATTAAATTTATATAAAATAATAAATAACACATAGCAAACTGGTAAAACGTTTCATAAATAAGTATATAAATTGTATACCATTATATATATTAAAAGTTGTTTTTGTTTTATTTAATATAGGAAATTATTTAATAAATAAATAAACTAATGCGCCCAATCCGGATTTAATAAGGCAATTAAGATTAGAAAATTGGTAGAAACATGTGCGGTATGGTATTATTGCTTTGCTCTTATTTATTTATTTATTTATAGTACGTTTACTTATTATTAGTATTTTCATTGAACGAGTGTCAAGGTTAGATTAAAAAGTAATCAGGTTAGATTTGTTACATATTACATGTATCTACCTATGTAATGTCCATTACAAAGTATGTACATTTAAATTGAACACATGGATTATCTGGATTATACATAAAGGGTGATTCGTTTTGAAGGAACATTTATTTTTTGTCATTTCCAGGGCAAAATATTGATGTACAGTTACGGAAAAAAGTAATGTCCAATTGAATGCTCCATTGTAATTGTTCGGAGGCATTCGGGTTTTGATAATAAAATTAACATACCTATTTTTAAACTCAATAATTCTACCTACCTGCTATTTACCATTCTTTCTACGCACATTTCATTTGACTTTTAAGCTTTTATGCAATAATTAAATATTTAAGGAATAACATTGATTCTGGAATAATTTAAATATAATATAATATATTATAACATATTATGTTATATTATATAAATATATTATAACATATTATGTTCTATAACTTATTAAATAAACTATATATTATTTAATAGGTTGTTATTAATAAAATAATATATTTAAATGAAATATAGACATTTAATACTAAAATAATTATAAACTTTCGCATAATTTTGCAAATAAAATTGTTAATAACCCTCTTTAATGTATTTACCTGTGTTTGATATTATTTTTATATTCATTGTATTGATGACGAATACGTTGTTGGGCGGTTGCATCCCCCACCCCTTTTTTGCGCATCAACCGCTTAGGCTGTACGAGGCCAGTTTGCTTGAGAATTTAGAGCGAACTAGATGTATTATTTGACGTGCAAATGTAGCATAAACTAAAATAAATAGATAACAACAATAGAGTCCATTATTAGAAAACTAAAACGCCTTCAAGAACCCACAACCTGGTTGTGAGATTTTTTGTTACCTGGGCAATTTAAATTAAAATATTTATTCTTACTATGTAAATTAAAGCCATTAAAATTTTAAACTAAAATGCATTTTGTGCTTATAAAAAGAAATGCCTAGAAACGTTTTTCTACTTCTATTGCATATTATTGACAATTTTTTTTGTAAATAATGGTAACCAATATAACCGCCCGCCCTATCAACGTGAATAATAAACTTATTATTCACGTTGTTGGGCATCAGTGATTGGTTTATTTCAATATTTACTGTTATTTGAACAAATTGGGTTTTAAATTAGAAAAAAGTAAGGTTGACAGATGTCAATTTAAATATACGAGAGGCGACTATAAAATTTAATTTAATTTTAAAATCGGAGAAAAGTGAGGTTATAATAAATTTTATTATCAATGAAAATTACTTAATTGGATTAGAAAAAAACATAGTATTACACAAAATTGTGAGAAATCAATGAAAATCCATCCATCTTTAAAATACAAAATTAATATGGAGAATATTTTTTTTAGTCGTTTTGCATGGCACATAGACTATTTTTAAATGATAATTTAACATTTGACTAAATTGGGTCTAAACCCTTTGGGAAAACCATGCTTTAACTATAATTAATAATGTAATTATTTACCATTTCTAATAAATAAAAAGGCCGATTTCTTTGCTCATGGTTTTGGATAATATTTTCATAAAAAAGGATCCTACTAAATTTTACCATAAATTTTGTTTCGCTGAAAAAGTTTAAAAATCTTGAAAATTTCTATAAATTTAACTTTTACCTTGAATACCTTTTAAAAAAGCCCTACCAAAATTTGTTTTAGTTTTATTGGTCCACTAATCCGTTAACGAGTTATATAATTTTAAAGTATTTTAAAAAATCTCATATTATTTTAATGGGAAATAAAAATTCCCGATGAGGGACCTGTAAATGTAATATTAAGAGCTTACATTTTAACAGGACCATTTTTTTGAGACTTGATAATATTATTTATGGCCTAAAAAGTTGTTATTAAAAGTTTTTTCATAGAATAAATGTTTATAAAACTATACAAAAATATATAAAAAAATTAACGATTTAATAAAAATACAGTTAAATATGCAATATATCCAAAATAATTAATTCAATACGAGCAGGTAGTAAATTCTAAATATAGACATATTTTTAAATAAATTTTAAGAGGCAGATGTTGACTATTTCCGAACGCCTCCGAACAATTACAATGGAGCATTCAAATGGACATTACTTCTTTCCGTAACATAGTGAGAAATATATGCCCTTAAAGTTTCAGCCCTTAATCTTACCTCCAAGTACTTTTATTTTGATTTTTAAGTTTTCCCATTGAAATAATAAAACAAATAATATTTTTTTAATTTCATATAGCTTGGCGGTATTTTACGGTGCTACATTTTACATAGATGCGATTTGTATATAATTATAATAGATGCTTTTTAAAAGTACCTAAATATATACGTATACATAGGCAAAGTCATATTTTTAATAAATAAACTAATTACTTAAATTAAATTAAATTCAATTAAAATGTATTTAAATATCCTATATGCAAGGCAAAACACGAATGTAAAGTGACATTTCTGTGTGAAAAGTGACAGGTCTGTGTGAAAAGAAATTGACAGCATCGTTTGACATTCGTTTCAAAATTTGTATATGTATGTCTAAAGATCATTAAGAACACAATAAATTGAGTTTGTATAATAAATTGAATTTATTATAAAAACCCAATTAATTGTGTTCTAATTCTAATTCTAATTTTTAGTGCCTTTATTTAAATTGAGAAGTTAAGTTTATTGATTTTAAGTATCTTATAACTTAAAAATTAAAAGAATAAGATGAAAGTAATTTTAACAGCTGTCTAACACGTTTTTAGGTTATTTTGTTTTGTATTTGAATAAAATAAAAAATAAAAGAGTCGTAGTTTCACTAGTTAGAAAAGCTTTCTTCAAGCTCGTGTTAATGCACACTAGGCCTGACGGCCTCGAGAGCAACTTAAACACTCGCATGAAAAAGTCACTTTTCAACACTTGTAAAACAAATAACTATTAAAGTGTAGGTCTTGATAAACTGTATTTTTGTAGCCAAAACCTCCATATTTGCATAAAATACATGGCCTACTATATAAGCGATTCACCACCCCTCAAAACGACCCTATCCTAAATTTTATTAAAATAATTTAACTTGAAACGATTAGCCTGCGCGGCCATTACTCCAGAACAAATATTAAGGTGTATTAAAATAAATGGTGGATTAGTAGAGGTGACAAAAATCTAATTGTAGAGAATTTTTGGAATTCTCTATTTTCTGTTTCATTGTTTTTTTAAGTTTCTATTGCGTTTTTTTATTTGTTAAAACTAAGCTTACCGATATTTATACCATGATTTTATTTCAATATTTTTTTCATGAATAACTTGACAGAATAAATTTTTGAAAATAGTAATTATTGTGCATTTTTAATTTAGCTACAAAATCGTTCCTACTTAAAAATTGTCAAGGGTCGTTTATAAGGGTGGTGAATCCAGTGCCGTTCATAGATTTAAAAAAATCTCTAATAAAATTCTTCAACATTTACTCAAAAACTGACTTGTAAAAATATAGTGTTTTTTGCTCCAAAAATACAGTTTATCAAGATAGCACACATGGGTCACACTTTATCTTCTAAACGCAGTTTAGTGCTTTAATTCATACGAATTTTTTGTAGGAAATTAAATTTTTAATAAATGATTTGTTTACTTTTTACCAGTAACTGACTTCGATGACGTACGTATAGGTACAGGTCTAAATATATGAATTGTAGTAAAATTGTTGCAAGTACTTTAAAAGAGCATCCAATCATGTACAAATCGCACCTATGTTAATTGTAATAACGTAAAATGTCGGCAAGCTATCCTTAAATTTTTATGTTATTTTAATGGAAAAACTTTAAAATTAAAATAAAAGTTCTTGGGAGAAAGATTACAGTTACAGTTTACCTTCAATAACACTATTTACTTGGCACTTGGTATTTAAATAAAAGTTCAAGTTCAAATATCATTTTAACGCTTATTCCATTTTAATTGTACTAAAAACTAAATTAAACATAAAAATGTTATTTATCTGGTACATTGTACCCATAATTTGTTTTAATTAAAATGGCTTAAAATTATATTTTTAATTTTCTTTAGCAAAAAGAAATAAAGAGCAGAAAACTATAGATACTCAACAGAAATGTGTCTAAAAACTGCTTTATTTGTTGAGCTACAAACTTTTAAAACAAGTTGGGTCCACAGATGAAATTAATTGAATAGTAAATAATACTGGCATGGTATCGACGTTTACTTTATAACTGGGTTAAATTTGATAAAAATGCATGGACGTATCATTGAACCTATTTATGCGACAAGTTTATTGGCATCCATTCTCTACCTTGATTTTATTTAAAATACACATAATAAATAAAACGTTGACTTTATTAGAGCATTTAACTTTAAACATTGTTATGACGAATATTTAATATTATTGGCGGTTTGTAAACATATACTTTTTTTGGTTCAAATTATTTAAATTATTAGGTTATAGAACTTTAAAGCGAATGAATGTATTATATATTTAGAGTAAAGTTATTTTATTGGATTGATATATATATATATAAAAGTATTATTTGGGAAATTTACAAAAAATTTCAAAAATTAAAAGGTAGAATACTTAGGTTAGCTTGATATAATTATTAATTATTAATAACATCAAAATTTCTAGAGGTTTAAAGTAAATATATATAATTTAAATGAACAAATAGAATTTTATATAATATTTTTTTAACATAATATAATATTTTAACATAAATAATAACATTAAAAAACAAATAAAAATACAAAATATTGATTGTAATTTTTTTTATCATTTTGGCAATATACCAAAATGGTTTAGACAATTTAAATTATAAAAACCTTGTACGCAATAGTATATTATGTATCAAGTTTTATAAACGCTATTTTAGTTGCGAAGCTTGCGAGCAAGTGTTTTAAAACGAGTGTCTAGAAAAGTTTATAAAACGAGTTGCATACTATACTTTATCTACTTCTACATGGATGGCGTTTTAGTCACAGGCCGAAGTTAGCTTTTTTATAAATTGCGAAAAAGTGAGGTTAAATTCGTCAATTGTCAAATATTTATAAAATAAAATTGGCTTTAAATTCTTATTTTTGTTAGTCGTAGATTACCTACGACAAACAGAAATAAGAATTTTATTCCAATTTTAATTTATAAATATTTGAGATCTGAAGAATTTAACCTCACTTTTTTACAATTTATAAAAAAGCCAACTTCAGCCCGTGACTAAAATGCCCAAAAGCCACTGTGGCTAACTTCAGCCCGTGACTAAAACGCCATAAAGTCACAGCTTGTCAATGTGGGAGTAGATAAAATATTTTAATATTTTATTTCAAAAACATAATCACATTTTTTGTTACCTAACATAAAATAAATATTTAATACAAAAAAGTAAAACTAGGTATATAAAAATCACTGTGTAATAATTCAAAAACCGGTTTAAAATTAATTAAAAGTAAATATTAATTTTTCGATAAAGGTGAAATTTATTATACAAAATATTACTTTTTTCTATTACTAAAATGATTTATTAGTTCCTAATTAAAAAACATTCTTCAGAAACAAAAACATTTTAGCGTTATTTTTATTAGACTGTGGGAGACTTTTCGGTATTTGGAGACCGGGGGCCTGGGGCGGACTCCCCCCTTTGACCTCCCCTAGCCCGCCACTGATACAGACCCCCAGGAATCCTAAGTTTTTAAACTTAAAAATAATAGGTTTACCTTGATTATATTGTTTCAAGTCTTATTAATAATAATCGTAATAATATACAGAATGTTTAAAAAATGGTTTCATTGGGAACTCATGTTTCATCTTATGAAAAATGCATTTTAGGATTTCTACATGCGTTCGGCAACATGATGTGCAACAATTGATTATCACAACAATTAATTGCTTAATTAATTGTATGTTGATATTACACTAAAGACAATGATTGACAGTTAAAATTCAAAACTAGATTCTGTCATAGCATTAAATGCTGTTATAGTTATTTACGATATAAGTGGGATAAGAGCTTTATTAACTTACGCATGCGAAATTTGCCCAACGAGTGCGTAGCACGAGTTGGGCAATCGCAAAAGTACGTTAATAAAGCGTTATCACACGTATATTGTACAAATTTTTATCTACGCCTCTACATGGAAAAATAAACGGTAATTATTTTTGTCTAAGACTTTAATTTAGGGTTATTTTGACATTTTGACTTTTTTATTTGATTGCTTAAAAGCAGAGAAAAACGCGTGCGTTAATGAACTTCTTATCTCACTCAAAATGAGTGGGATAAGAAGTTCTTATCTCACTGGCGTAGATAAAATATTGTTAAGTATTCATTTTTTGAGTAGTACTTACTAAGTATTCTGATATGTATGTTGTGTTTGGAGAATGCTTAAGTCATTTAGCCTGTGTGTATGTCTCAATGTAATATTAAAATCGGTTTAGGTTTTCTTCATAGATTTATTTTATGATTTTATTAGTTTCCTTGTATTTGCTTCTGTCAAGTCTGAATAAATAACCTTTAAGTAAAAGAAACGAATTTTCCAGTTGGATTGTTGTTTGTTGTCATGATTAAACTACCACTTATTAGTACACAATATTGCCATTAAAAAAAATTGCATCCCCTATATCTTTTAAAATAAAGAAGGTAGATTTTTGTAAAAAAAATTTTGGAATTCCTTAGGGCCCATTATGATAGATTAAGGTGGTGCGCGACGAAGTTATATTAAATAACCCACCTATTTATTTTTTTAGGTTTGGTCCATTTTCAGCAAGTTTTAAATTAAATAAATTAGAGAAGTATAATACAGAGTGGTTAAAAAATATTGTGAAAATTCTTTCATAAAAATAAGCAAAATTTCCTTTTAATGAATTTCCGGTATCTCCGTTTCCGAGATATTTTTTCTAATATTTGAAAAACCCCAACAAAAACAGTAACAATTAAACTAACTTCATAATAAAATGTTTTTTAAAAACGTTTTTGGAAATCAGTTAATAGAAAGTCTGTTCTTATTTCCAAGCAATTCATCTCATCCTAATTTTTTTATTTTTTTTTAATAATATTAAATCTTTCTGTTTTCCGATTTTGTCGATTTGCAATCCAGGTCTAAATGTTGACTTGATTATTCAAATTTAATTTGTAGTCATAGGAAATTATTAATGACGTTTGTTAAAATTTGCATTTCCAAACAAAAACTTGCTACAAAATGTAATTTTTTTTTAAGTAAATAAGAAAACAAAGAGGGTGACAACTGATAGTTAACAAACATAATGAAGTGTTTATAAGTAAATGTCATCTATGTTTTTGACTACGCACTGTATAATGATAAAAAATTGCAAAAAACACGAATTTGATGATATGTTATCGATATTTTAAAACAACAATTCCACCTATTTGCTATACGTTATACAAGTAAGTATATTAGAGTTTATTCAGAAAAACACACAGTAAATCAAGGGTTAATGGAATTAATTAAAGTTTATTACCTTAGTGTACAGTTCCAGTGTTGTCATTTTAGCCAATCACAACTAACTCGTTTAATTTTTTCGCACAAAGAAGCTAGCTGCAATCCAATAAACACAAAAACTAAAACTTTCTTTTGCTTTTTCGTCAAATACGAAACAAGTGCATTTTGACTTACTCGTATTTTTTGTATGTATACACGTATCAAGTGTGTTATCTTATCACATTTTCGTTACACAAACACACGGGAGCGCGTTGAAATTTTCGTCCGCACCAGATTACCATCCACTTCTTGACTGCGCACCATGCGCGTTACCGCTTCGTATGTCCTGCTGGCTCACAGGAGGCATGCGATAAAGTATAGATTTAGGGTTTAAATTTTCGAAGGCGACCTCTAGCGGGCAGGTGCGGGAGCTGGGGTTTATCAGGCGGGCGATTTCCTGCTACCGCTGCTGTAGTGTTTTTGTTTGGAATGCGACGCCATCTGCAGGACTTGTGTTGGCAGCAGGATTAAGCGATACTGTTATTTCTATTGTGGAAAACTTGATTGGTGGTTTTAATGTAGAGGGAGTTGTTGGTATAATATAAATTTAATACTGTTATTAATTTAAAAGTGCTGACAATAGATTTATTGAATTGTTTAAAAATCTAAATAATTAAAAATTATTAAATGTAGTTTTCATTGATTCTATCAAGGTTAAATCAAAAAAATACAAAATCAAATTTTAAGAAAAAAACTATTGCATATAAATAAACATAACAGTCTTTTAAAATTGTCCCCTGAATCCGAAAATGTCGTCAAAAGTTAAAAAAGTAGAACAGTTTTGAGATATAGTCAATTTTCCATTTAATATGGAATTGACTATATCTCAAAAACTGCTCCACTTTCATAATTTTTGTCGGTATTTTCGGATTCAGTTGACAATTTTACATAGGAATTTTGCTGTTAAATTTTGGGATACCATGGTATTCCATGGTTAACCATGGTAAAAGTGAAAAAGCAACCACTAATAACTATTAAATTAGATATTTTTGACTAATTCATTTTTAGAGAGTAAGTTTTAAATTGCATTTAGTCTTTGTTTCTCAAAGTGGATTTTAAATGTTGTTTAATATTTTTATATATCATATCTAAGATATCATTTTTAAAATAAAAATAATCAACAAAACATTCTTGGACAACATTTTTGTAGAAAGTGCCTCAATTTAAAACCAATATTAATTTCAAAATATACATGCGACTTTTATTATAATTATTTTATATATGGGGCATTCCACGTTACTCGGTAATTTTTGTCCCGCCCGTCACAATTAAAAATTGTCAGTAAAAACCACAAGTTATAAAATTAATATTTTATAATATTATTTTTATTGTGCTTATAAGTTATAAATAACTTATTAAAAGCATAATAAAACAATATTTTTAAATAAATTTTATAACGTGTAGTTTTTACTCACAATTTTTAATTGTGACGGGCGGGACACAAATCCCCGAGTAACGTGGAATGACCCATATGCTTTTTCTTTTACTTTTACGTTTGTTAAACAATGTTTAATAATAAAAAATAGATAATTTTTTGAACAATTCTACGAGCCCTAACCACATAATGTTCGGACACTTCATAATTAATACAGAATTTTTTTTCGTGAATACTACCTCAAAATTATTAGAAGTTATGAAAAATTCAGCTTATTTTGGCATATACCCCTCGAAGCGATTTTTATTTTTAAAAAGTTTACCTTTTATTTTTAGCTTTTAAAAAAAGGCTAACTTTTTAACTTTTTTTTGCATGAGTAAAAAAAGTTATAAATGGGCCCATTAAAAAGAACATAAAATATTATACAAACCCTGAAAATTTGGTAAAAATTGTATAAATAATAAGAAAGTTATAGCGATATATATATCTGCAAAATCTCCCGTTTCCTAAGAAAATTGCAAAAACTCTTTAAAAATAGCATTTTTAAATTACTTATACTTTTTTATAACTTATTTATTTTTTACCAAATTTTCAGGGTTTGTATAATATTTTATGCTCTTTTTAATGGGTCCATTTATAACTTTTTTTACTCATACAAAAAAAAGTTAAAAAGTTAGCCTTTTTTTAAAAGCTAAAAATAAAAGGTAAACTTTTTAAAAATAAAAATCGCTTCGAGGGGTATATGCCAAAATAAGCTGAATTTTTCATAACTTCTAATAATTTTGAGATAGTATTCACGAAAAAAATTTCTGTATAAATTATGAAGTGTCCGAACATTATGTGGTTAGGGCTCGTAAAATCTTAGTTTAGACATTTTTTATATTTTATTATATTAGTTTATATTATTTATTATATTAGTTCATAATAAAATTTGATTTTAATTAATTTTTCCTTGTTTATATTTGTTTTTTATTATTTAAAAAAATATTTTTTATTATAATAAAATCAATATTGTTAAGAATATATGTCAGGGGTCTAATATGAAACCAGTCCATTTTAGTTATTTCCTTAAAAAAAGAGATGTACCCAGTAAGTCGGTAAGTTGGCAATTGATAACTGATAACGTCCACATATATGTGGACATTGTGTTATAACGTTGAACGTTGGTTTCGCTGATTTTAAAGTGGTTTATCCCTCGATTTATCCCTTGAAAATGGACTAACAACCGTTTAAATGATGATATAGAAGCAGTTTTTCACTTTTCAAATAGGTATTGGCGTTGAGAAACTATTTAATACTTTTTATTTTTGTATCAGGATAATAATCTCCACATTATTATTTCACAAGAAGAGCATTTTTTTAACGATTGTATGACATTTGACAACTGTCAACTAACTTAAAACTAACTTCAGTCCGTTACTAAACCGCCATAAAGCCACAACTTGTCAATGTGTATTTTAAAGATTACTTAGTGTCATGGAAACATGTACGATAATGGGCATTTTGAAGGTGGGAGTATAAAAAAATACTTAGTTTGTTATAAAATGTTATAAAATTAGTATTTTTCACAATAAACGACTTTTGGGGTTAAAAACTCAATTTTGGAATAAAAAATAAACTATTATAAATAATTATATTTTACTATTCATGTCACAAGGGCAAGAAGTAAGTCTTTCTGTGCTGAGCTTAAAGTTTAAAGGCCAACGCGTAGTGGAGGACTACAATTGAGCAAAGCACAAAAAGACACTTTTTGGCCGAATGGCATTTTATAGGTACAATTTTATTTTTTAAACGATACACAAAACGTACAATCATAATAATAATTATTAAAAGTAGAAAGTGAGGTTAAATAGAAACGAATGAATTGTTATCGTCAAGGCCAAAAATAACCGATTGGTCTGAATTATTAAAAAAAATAATTAAAAATTTTTGGTACAAAAATTGTTACAAATTCTTACATTTTGCTAAAAAATTAATACTTTTTTTTACAAAAAACGACTTGGGTTATAATAAATTTATATTAACCGTCCTAAAGTTAATATTGAGAATTGAATTTAAAAAGTTTGTTAGGGTGTAACATTTCAAATAAATTAATTAAATATAATGTTTTTGAGTAGCATCGGGGGCACTGCCTCGTTGCCCTCCCTGTAGCAGCCACCACTGCCCGGGAGAAAATACCCAACGACAAAATATCTGCAGACAAAAATGTCGTGTCACCGTTTTACTATATTTTATTTTTAAACGTCTACGTATTTATTACAAATTCTCAGAAATAATATAATATCTACACTAACATGTTTTAAAATTTTTTAAAAAAAATTTGATTTTGAAAATTTTGTATGTTAACATTAACAAAAAATATTAAAAAAAAATATTTTTTTTGAATTTACACATTTTTAAGTTAACATAATTTGTTATATTGAAAATTACATTTTTTTTACATTTACACGAAATTTTAAAATCTTTTGGAGGGTAAACGTAGGTAGATATATTATTTCCTCAAATTCTTATCTAGCATTTATTTTAACATTTTTAAAGACGTTATCATGATCAACTTAAGCAGCACTATGCTTCTTAACAATTCCAATCCTTATTCAATAAAAAATAATAAATTTTTACTGCATATGCCAAATATGATGACTGATTGGTCTAAATTATTAAAAAAAAATAATTAAATATGTTATTGTACAAAAATTGTTAATAGTATATTAGGTATCAAGTTTGATAAACGCCATTTTATACTCGAATTTAATTTAGGCACGATCGAGCTTGCGAGCGAGTGCTTAAATTTCTGAGTGTATAGAAGAGTTTATAAACGAGGTGCTTACTATACTTTTTCTACGACAAATACTTATTACTTTCTTAAAATGATTTAAATCAAATATTTGTATAGAGCGCCATCTATGAAACAATAGGGGAATCTGTGTCACCGTCAAATGTCAAATTTTTATATTTTATTAACACAGATTATAAGGTTATAAATCGAAATGTATTCCTTGAAAATGGACAGTTTTTCACAGTGAAAGCAAAAAAATGTTTTATGAGCACTTTACAGTGGAGTCCGATCCCGAATTTAAGTTATAGTTTACTGCCGGTGAAATTAAAAGGTCAGTACAATGTTCATATAAACTTTTCAAATATTGGCGTTGAGAAACTATTTAATACATTTGTATTTTTGTATTGAGATAATAAAATAATTTTCACATTTAGTATTATTTTACAAGAAAGGCTCTTTATTTTAACGATTGTATCACATTTGACAACTGTCAACTAAATTAATACTAACTTCAGCCCGTGACTAAAACGCCATAAAGCCACAACTTTTCAATGTGTATTTAAAAGGCCACTTAGTGTCATGGAAACATGTACGAAATGGGCGTTTTAAAGGTGGGAGGAGAAAAAAATTCTTACTATATGAAATAAAACATGAAAGAGTAAAATTAATAAAACCTTTAATTTAATTTTTATATACATTTATTTAAGTAATTACTAAAATTCCTTTTGGTTTTTGTTGAAAGTCTGGGTTTTTTTTACAAAATCTCAGAAATAAATTAATTAAATTAAAATTTTTTGAAAATTTTTAGACTGAAAATTTTGTATTTCAACAAAAAATTTACACATTTTAAGTCTCAATATATAGAGAACTTCTACGTTCAAAACGACAATTTTTAAAATTTATACGAAATTTTAAAATGGTTTAGAGGGTCAACTCAAAGAACTCAAAGAACTGCATCTATAGATACATTATTTCCTAAAAATCTTATCCAGCATTTATTTTGACATTTTTAAAGACGCTATCATGATAAACTTAAGCAACGCTATGCTTCAATTCCTAATAGATAAACATTGCACAACATTGGAAACCTCTTACGTGTTCGACCTGCCAAACACTTTACAAGATGAAAGAACCACGCGACAAACTTCTGCTATTCCTGTGAAGATGGCTCCCACTTCTTTGTCTTCGGTTGTTGTGCTTCGCTCGATCATCACGATGATCTCACACAAAAACTGGCTGAACTTGCTTCCTTGTAAATAACAAGTTGTATATAAACTTTATGATAATAAAGAATGCTGGTGTCAATGATCCTTACCAAACTGGTATCTAAAATTCGTCGGGTCGCGAGGTTCTTGCATGCTTTCGGGAAATGAAGTTTTTTTAAAGGTTGAGTGATGTATTTTTGTTAAATAATTTTAAACGTGTACGTATAAATAAAAACGTTTTGTGAAGACATGCAATATTTATAATCGCGTCATAAATTTTAAGGAGGAAAATAAGATCAAAATGGAGGAATTCTAAGTATGTAACTACTTTACCACGATGGTTTGATTTAATTGCAACCAATTTATGATAATGATTTTAAACACGACCGTTAAATAATTCAATAATTTGATATGTCTATAAATTCTAGACAGGAATGTAATTGGTTACAAGTATATTTAGGAATTTTAACCTTTTGACAAATTATTATATTCTTATTATTGGCATATATGCACTAGTGTATTTTATATTGGATGTCCACGGAAAAATTATTTATTTGGAACTATCCAATCGATTTAAAAAATATATATTATGGTATTATCAAGTAAAAATTTGGGAAAATCTTGTCTACATTAATATCACAATAATTTGAAAATAATTCGACAGATATTTCGAAAACTTGTTGTCAATAAGTTAATTAAACACGAGTGGTATTCAAAATAATATTTTTTGAAATTAAACGTAGCGTAGTAGCGCCACCACGTGGCACGAAAACGTTAAAAATATCGGTACGATTTGTTGTGTTGTTTGGGTGTTTTTAAGAGGAAATCGTGTGTTAAATTTTACCGGTTTTACAATAAACAGTGGAAATCCGAATAAAGAAATAAATTGCATACAGTCCCTGTAAATCTAAATTGCACCTATTAAATACAATAAATACACATTTTAGTAATGATTTACGTAAAAATTGTAAACATTTCAATTCAGTAAAAATCATAAAACAAATGCATTATTAAAAGCGTTGATTGAGAAAGAATTCACTTAATGGTAAAAAACCAAAAACGGGTATTATATCATTTATTATATAATATTATAATGCCTTGCCAAATCGACCATTTTAAACACCCCTTTTAATTTGGCTGATTTTTTTATGGCACTAAACGCTAACACTAACCAAAAAAGAAGTTTTTTTTAGTTTATTATAAGAACAGTTTAATTGCAAAAAAGTAAAAAAAAGCAATTGCAAGGTGAGTTTCAATTCTTTTTAAAGCGATGAATAAAACAAAATTTCTTATTTTGTCATTTTTTAAACCTTATAGGTTTTTTAATAATATAAAGTTATGGTTCTATTTGTTTCAATTTTAATAAATAATTGTTTTTCTTTTAGCCTCAAAAATATGTTTTTCTACTCCCACCTTTAAAACGCCCTTTATCGTCCATGTTTCGATGACACTAAGTGACCTTTTAAATACACATTGACAAGTTGTGGCTTTATGGCGCTTTAGTCACGGGCTGAAGTTAGTTGACAGTTGTCAAATGTCATACAATCGTTAAAATAAAGTGCCTTTCTTGCAAAATAATACTAAATGTGAAAATTATTTCATTGTCTCAATACAAAAATACAAAAGTATTAAATAGTTTCTCAACGTCAATATTTGAAAAGTTTATATGAACATTGTACTGACCTTTTAATTTCGCCGGCAGTGAAATATAACGGACTCTCTAAAGTCCTCATAAAACATTTTCTTTTCTTTCACTGTGAAAAACTGTCAATTTTCAAGAAATACATTTCGATTTATAACCTTTATAATTGCTTATAAAATAAAAAAATGTCACATTTGACGGTGACACACAGTTTCCCCTAATGTTTCATAGATGGCGCTCTATACAAATTTTTGATTTAAATCATTTTAAGATAATTATAAGTATTTGTCGTAGAAAAAGTATAGTATGCACCTCGTTTATAAACTTTTCTATACACTCATTAATTTAAGCACTCGCTCGTATAGTATGCACCGCGTTTATCAAACTTGATACATAATATACTATTATCTACTCCCCCATTAATAAGCTGTGGCCTTATGGCATTTTAGTCACGGGCTGAAGTTGGCTTTATTATAAATTAGGAAAAAGTAAGGTTAAATCCATTGACAGTTGACAGATGTCAAATATTTAACAACTAAAATTGGGGGGCCGAGGATGGCGCAGTGGGTTGAGCTACAGAGCTGTAAGCAATCTGCGTCTAACGGTACCGGGTTCGATTGTTTATTAAACAAAATAAATATCATGAGCTGGCTAAATAGTCTTAAAAAGACTAAAAGTCAATAAATCTAAAAAACCAAAATTGGTTGTAAATTCTTATTTCAGTTCGTCGTATATAAAGTATAGTATGCAACTCGTTTTATAAACTTCTCTAGACACTCGTTTTTATTAAACACTCACTCGCAAGCTTTGCTCGTGCCTAATAATACTCGTTAATAAAATGGCGTTTATAAAACTTGATACATAATATACTATTATCTACTCCTACATTGACGAGCTTTGAGCACATGGCTTTTTAGTAACGGACTGAAGTTAGAAACAGTGGCTTTTGGGTTTTTTAGTCACGGGCTGAAGTTATAAATTGGGAAAAGTAAAGTTAAATTCGGGTGACAGTTAACAGACAATTTTAAACAAATAAAATTGGCTTTAAATTCTGCTTTGTATTCGTCCTAGATAAATTATAAACTTTTATAGACACTCGTGGGATACTATACTAATAATATACATACTATACTTATAAAAAATTATTTTCTTCTTAATATTAGAAATTGTTAAAATTTCTATTAACAGGCGTTTTTAGTATTTCTTTAAATCAGCCATTGACCCCGGCGCATTCGCCATTTTTTAACTATTTTGTTTTTGAAATAATATTTTATACAAAACATATTTGGATTTTTGTTTATGTTTTCTTAAAATAATTATAAACCATATGTAATATTTTGATATAAAAAAAAACTTTTGGATTTCCATTGTCTTGTTGGGTGTTTATTTTACAAGATTTCGAGAGTATACATTAAAGTGTTAATTTAGAGTTAGCGTAGGCTAGTGGGCGAAAAAGCATTTCGCTCACGGGTTATTATTTAACTGCTTAAAAAAACTATAAATTTTGGAACTATATAACTATAAAAATCTGAATAATGAGGATATTTTACTAGAGTGCTCAACTCGTCAACGGTTTTTTAACAAAATATAAAAATTAACTTGAAAGTTACTTTTAATGGATACCAAAACATAAAGTAAATATTAAGACAAATTTTTATAATAATTTACATACTTTTTATAACGTCGGTATTATAGTAATTTAAATATGTGTGATAGTAAAACCATAGTTTTTTTAGCATCGTCAAAATTTGGAAAACAAACAAAATTTTAAAAGGTGATAAAATCGTTAACAGTAAACCAAAGTCCCCTTAAATTGTCCCGCCCTAGGCCGGGAGCTTACGGACCTATACCTAAATCAATCACTGAGTATTTTACCATATTATAAGCGAGATTTTCAGACAAATCTTATTAACAAAAAATATTAATCACTACCTCTTTAGTAGGTACTAAATTTCATTTTTAAGGAGTAAAACTTTTTAAATATTTGTATTAAATATATGTTACAATAATTATAAATAACAGTTTATTGAATTCCCTGAGTTAAACTTATAATTCTTGGACCTATTTATTTAACATATAAAAGTTTACACAACTTTGCTAATTAGAACCAGATATTTTGTGCTAGTGATAATTTTAAAGCAGCACAAACTTTATTTAATATTATTAAATATACAATAGAATATGGGTCACAAAGTTCATAAAAAAATGTTTATATTTTATATTATTACCAAGTACGCTTTACTTTACGAGTATATTAGCTTTATTAGAAATAATTTGTTTAAAGGAACATTATTTTTATATTCCCACAGCACAATATTAATGTATGTTTAGAGTCAAAAAATCCCTTTAAGTTTTAGCTCTTTATATTGCTCCCAAGTACTTTCATTTTGATTAGAAAATTTTTCCATTTAAATAACAATAAATTTAGGATTTTTTTTTCAATTCCCTATAACTTGAGATTAGTAGATGATTAGCTGCTTTTAAAAAGTACTTTCTGCAATTTAACTACAACTCATATGATTCGACCTGTATACGTCACCGAAGTAATATTTTTAATAAAAAACAGTACTTTTGCATTTTACGGCAAAACTGTTAAAGTTACAGGTTAAAAGAATAAAATACTTGTATAGCAAATTAAGTTAACTACAAAAAAGGTTTCATGCATCAATGAAATGGCTATACCATACACGGTTCACCGAACACCGTTTTTAACAAAAAAAACTTTGAAACATTTAAAAAAAAATACTTACCAAGTATTCAAAAAAAAGTAAAATGAAAATATCCCATGTAGATCTGTCAAAAATTTTGTCAAAAAACTGTTTTTTTAATACTTTCAGATTTTTGGGTTTATTTCAGTTTTTTGGGTATTTAAAATATGAATTATAATTTATTTCTTTAGAGGGTAATAAAAAATGCATGAAAAAGAAACTTTCTCTTTCTTAGTTTTTTATAATTTTGTCGATAATATATCAATTTTTTATTGAAATAGGTTTGTATAGTTTAGACCACTGATATTTGACCTCGCATAAAAACACTATTTCTTTTTGTTAAAAGTAGCCCTCTTTTGCCTATATATACCGACTATTGAACATGCCTGGGTTTACAATTTGTTGCTTCGATTTTTATCTTGCCGCTGAATACAAAATATTATTTTTAATTCCGTGGTTAAAACTTGTAAATTGCGCCCGAATTTGCTTCGAGTTTTTATCGATGTTTTTTACATGTAGACGTTTTTTTCGAGTTCAAATGTTCAAAATGTCCCAGTTTTGTTCTTTATTCCACCACCAGAACTTCACCTTATGCTGGGCATTGTACAAAAACTTTTTGATTCCCTAAACAGCAAATATCCAGAATTTGGGAGGCATGGGTGAAAAGTACTGGAATCTGCTTTGACCATTATGGCAAATTTAATGGCAATAATGCACGAAAACTACTAAAGTCGATTGCTGTATTGAAAACTTTGTCATAAGCTTTGCTTTGTTTGGATGTTTTCTACCTACTGATTTATAATTCCTACTTTAGACAATGAATATATACCCGTATTTGAGGCGTTCAATCAAGTAGTTTCTGGCTGCTTTGGCCAAAACTTAGCAGATGAATATAAAGACTACATAAAAGAATTTAAAATACAATCATCAAAAGCTGGAATAACATGTACAACATAGATCCATGCTCTCATCTATCATGTTCCTCAATTTATTGAAAAAACGCAAAGAGCCCTTGGTTTCTTCTCAGAGCAAGCATCGGAGCAAGTTCATCATTCATTCAATATATTTTTCAGGAATTTTAATTTATCCAGAAATAACTTAGAAAAATATAATATGAACTTGCTTCGATGTCTTTGTGCATACAATAGTCAACATCTGTAGGCTTAGATTTATTTCGTTGTTTTTTACATTTTTGTTAAAGTTTATCAATTTTTACGTTTATAATTTTGAATAATGCATTCAGAAGAATAAAGTTTGAGTTTCCCACTATCGCATGAGTCTTTCAAATTAAAAATATTCTACAAATATTAACTTTGAGACAGTTAAAATATTATCAATATAGGATACTACACATAAATTACGAAGAATTGTTCGCTATTTCCCAAGATCTACATGGAAGATTTTCATTTTACTTTTTTTTGAATACTTAGTTGGTAAGTATTTTTTTTTAATGTTTCAAATTTGTTCTATTTTTTTCGTTAAAAAAGGTGTTTGATGAACTGTGCATATCATTTAAGATTACTTAATATTAACACTTTTATAAAGAAACTTTAAAAAATAATAATAATTTTGCAGAACTGTGTAAATATTGACATACATTCCTTCCTATGACAACATTACTACATATTTAAATAAAAACTCTTCATGACAACAGCTATTATCTGGTAAGGAATAAGTGTGATTTACTTTAAATGTAAACGTCAGTCGCCACGAGAAAATGTTAAAAAAATTAGAGTCTACTTAAAAGACGTTTACAAAGTTTTAGAAGAAATATTGACCGCCTTTTCGAGTAAAAAATTATTAAAGTTGCTAAGACTACACGGGATGTTATCCTTTTTATTGCTAAACTGTGTTGTAAATGTTAACAAACATTTATTTCAATTGTAAGTGCATACAAAAAAAAATCATCGATTTCTTATTGTCATGTTATAAGATATGCGTTAATTAAGGTTGTCCTGAAGTGAATGATCAGAATTTGATAAAAATTTACAAATAAATTCTTTATGATGCTTCACATCATCCTGTTTAAATTAATAAAAGTAAATACATTTCAAAGTTGAGTAAAAATACACTGGTTCTTATGGCAGCACGTGGATTGTTACTCTTTTCTCCTCCAAAATAATTATTGGTAATGATAGGATTGCAATGAAAAATGAGAATATCGTGGAGCGTAATTTCAAAACATGATACGCGAAGTTTCATAATGATCATGTCGGTAGGAAAAAAGTTCTATTGGATTAAATTGGTGAATTCACGAAATTTGATGCTTGCACTGGAGATTCATGGCAACGTCGCTGACGTCAGATAGGAACGCTCTCGCCCGGTGCTACATAGGTGTGAGTGAGAACGTATAGCAAGCGTAAGGGTGAAAGACACAGGGTGAAAGACACAGCGAATACGACGTTGCCAAGCGTTGCGAATGTTATTGTCGAAATTTTCAAAAGCGATGTTTTAGATTTTTATTCATTCACATACACTATAACAACGCCTCACAAACTGACAATGCAATTACGTTGCAAAATAATAAAATAAAAATCGCCTATCCTATACAGCCTAACGTGAAATTGAAAAATTATCGTATGCACTTATGCCTGTATAAATGCAATATAAATTTTTGTTAACTCTTACTGCACTGTTTTGCAAAAATAAACGATAATGTTGACTGTGTCCAATCAAAATTATCAATCGGTCATTTTCGTCTTGAAGATCTGGCAACACTGGATATAAGTTATTTATTAAAAAAAAATAATTAGACAATTAATTAATTTATCAGTTAATTATTTTCACAACGACACAGTTGCGTCTTGACTGTTGAAGTGTAAGGACGTTCAAAGACATCTCCTAAGCAGCGTATACGATACAAACGTATTAAAGTATCAAAAGCGAATCTAAGTATGCGGAAATACCGGTAATCGGTAATAAATTAATAAATAAACAAACAAGTGCAAAAAGTGGAACAAACGCGAAAAGTGCGCCGTAAAATAAAAAAATATCAAATCAATATCGATTTTACACGGGATAACTGGTTAACGCCGTAAAATAAAAATAAATCAATATCGATTCTACAAGTGATAACTGTCCCAAGTGCATATGAGTGCAAATTGTGTGTGGTACCTCCCCCTAGACTAAGTCCTCAAGTGTTTGACCTGGTTAAAAGGTGTGAGAGAGACAATCAGTTCCAATGAAAATTTCCTGGGCTACCACACGTGCGTGCGGCATGCGATAAGGATCAATCTAAGCACATCAGCATGGCAAATATCCCGAAGTCCTAAGTCTGCATAAACTAGATAAGTAGCTACCAAATTGCATGACCATGTCCACCCATAATATTATTACTAGTTAATACGAAATTCACAACCTTTAACTAACAATAATTCTTCAGGTAAATTAATTAGTAGCAAACAATTTCCAAGATTCTCATGCAAATGAAACAGAAAAAAAAAACATAAACCCAAGGGCACATAAGAAGCTATTAATCACTCAAGTTACGATAAACATTAAGCAAAAGAAACCATCCTAAAGAAATTTATTTATTTATGTTTACATCTATAGATTACCAAGACGTAAGGGTTCATAAATTAAGTAAAGCGTTCTAAGAATCACTGGGATCATGCACAGTGGGAAAAAAAATAATTCGAGGGTCGACAATTCCAGTAGGTTAAACGTATTTCCACATAGTCAGAGGGCAATATTACGGCGGGGTGCGGCCGGCAACACTTCGGTTCGGAAGATACGACTCAATAACGCACAGGGGGGCAAACAATTCTAAAGCGGCTATCAAGAAGTACACCATCAAGGAAAGGCGCTAGCAGCATACTAATCCACCCACCCCCATTCAGGAATACCAAATGAATGGGGTTATTACTAAAGCCCTGGTTTAGGAGGATTCCGGATTGTACTTAGTTTTGGGTCAGTTCAATGTCCTCCAAAAGCCCTTCCTAAACTGGACGTATGGCCCGACCCGGCTGACAAAAATCCCGGGAGCTGCCTTAACCTTTGACACTGTCATCCACGAACTCCTAGGGTGGATCTACCAGCCGGCGTAAAAACTTCGGATCCAACAAACACAGGTAATGCTGTGCTTTGGCGGGATACGCAGGAGAACGGAAAGGGGGTAATATAACCCCGGGAGATCAGTGGATGACAATATATCTGGGGCTTGCCATACGTTCCCATACTCATACTCATACTCAATTAATTATTTTCACAACGTAATAATTCGTTTTAACAACTCATTTTTTTAAGTAACACCGCATAGATACTATAGAAACCAACTATTAACAACTCGCAATGTTGAATGTTGTGTTACTTTGTTTAATGCACGTTTCTGTGTTACAATATATATGTATATAGTGCCATTAGTATCAAAATAAAAAACAATTATAAAATATGTTGAAAATTGGCTGGCTTTTAATCAAAATTTTTATCACTGGCGTTTTCCTCGTGGTTTCTTTGCGTGGAATCGCAATTACCGCCTCGATGAATTGCTTCCCTTGCCTGTCGGCTCGTTCGAAAACTTTCATCACCAGGAGTAATAGCCAAGATTCCACGCTCGGTAAACAACATACTATTATTTCAAATATTTATTTTTAATCAATAATTTCCTAATATTTAAATAATTCACATCGGCATAATTCATTGTTTATAAATGAATCACAAAATTTATACTTATGCTGACTTACCCAGGACGTTAACCTTTTAAAAATTTAAACGAATGCATAAACAAGTGCAAGATTTTAATATAATTTAATTATTCGCAGAATTCAAAGTATAATAATATGAAATTAATTTAATAATAAATAAATCTACAAGTAAAGACATATTTTATCACTAAAAGCTTTCTAAGGGAGTCTTTGAAGATGGTAATGACATTGTCTTTTATTACAGAGTAATAAAAATTGTTATGGTATCAATAAAAAAATGGAAATCAAAAAGAATAAAACGTATTTTGTATAAATTTTAAACCAATATATTTGAATGTTAATACAGAAATTGTATGTTTTTGTATTTTAAAAATTAAGCTGGTTTGCAGAAAAAATTAATTAACGACGTACGATTCCCTGTCGGCATATTCTGTTACGTAGCGTTATTTAAAATGTAATTTAAAATTTAATAGGCAGATTCATAAAATTTGCATGAATATTGACAACTGTTTAGAGTTAAAGCAATTAAGCAATTATAAAAAACTTTACATTTATGGATTTTTTGTGTGGAACATTAAATGTTTAGTTTTAAAAACACATTTGGAGTTTGGGTTGCCAAATATTATTATGATATTAATAACCATATTATTTTATTTTCTTTTTAATTGTTAGTAAAAAAATATTTGATTACATTTTCTTTTATAAATATTCTTTATATTTTTAAAACGTGACATGATGACAATTGGCAGAAAATAATATGGAAATATAATACTAATAATCTGTTTTTTTTATTAAAATTGTTAATATTTTTAAGATTTAATATATCTAAAACTATCTTCTTGTCCTTCATAAAAGTACATTTAACGTTTGTTTTACGAAGTATCATCAGAAATATTTTTAATAAAAAATGTTGTTTTTCAGTGCATATTCCATTACATTTATTACCATATATACCTACATTGATATATCTCAGTATGCATTTTACGAAAAAATGTTTAAAATAAAAATTAAATGATTCGAGAGGGAAAATCAATAAAATTGGTCCTCATACTCTCCTCCTTATAGGGGGAACAGAGGGTAACTTTAAAAAATTACCAATTTTGTCTAAAACATTTTTTCATATTTGTAATAGATGGCACTGTAATAAATCAATTTTGTTCGATTTTTCTTATACGATTCTGCAATATTTTTTCTATAAAAATATCACTTTTTTTGGTAATAATTATCTTGTTAACTTAAATCGTATTTTTTTAAGTACTTACCCACGATATTTAAGTTTCCTTTGGTATAAGTTTTATACATTATTTCATTCGGTGATAATTATGAATTGCGCACCATGGTCACTTTTTACCTGCCAGCATTAATTCCTTTAATTTAAGGGATTATTGTACTATTTTTAATAAAAATGCCTCATTTAAGGTAAAAACATTATTTTGTCAATTAATTAATTTAATCCTATTTGAGGTATAAAAAATGGTATTAAGTTATAAATAATAATTATTATTGAGGTATAAAGAAAGTATTTATACATAGTTTAGCATTATTTAATGAATTTTTTAACAGTGAAAGAAAAAATAGAAATGATTTTGATTTATAAAGAAGCAGGCAGGAATCTTGATGATGGTGTTAATATATACGCTCAGCGTTTTCCGGAAAAAATTCGATCACGTACTTCATTTTACCGTACAGTCAAGCAGTTTACTACAAACGTCGGTGTTCAATCGAAAAAAAGAGTTCGTCGAGCAAATATTTAATATTGTTATTTTGAGCATTAACCTAATTAAAATTTAAAAAATAAATAAATAAATTTAAAAAATTAAAAATTATTGGAGAATCGTATACAGAAGAAAAATCGAACAAAATTGATTTTTTTCATTACAGCGCCATTTATTACAAATATGAAAAAATGTTTTAGACAAAATCTACCTATTTTTAATCGAATGATCTGAATCTGCAATAAAAAAAAGGGTGTACCATTGGAAATTTTAAAGTTACTCCCTGTTCCCCCTATAAGGAAGAGAGTATGGACCAATTTTACTACTGATTGATTTCCCCCCTCGATTCATTTAAATTTATAATAAACATTTTTTCGTAAAATGCATACTAACTGAGATATTTCAAAGTTTCAAGTTAAATGACTCACCCTGTATGAGTAAAGATAGGTAGGTACTATTTTAAGGATTGTCCACAAAACATAAACCTAAAACACGGAATAAGAAAATTTCCTAAAATTGTGAAAAAATTAAATTTATTACATTTTACAATATAATAATAAAAATAGTGACAAAAATCACTTTTTGATTTAGTTAAAATCAAATCTATTAATTGATTTTAATAACTTTTTGGCCGTGTTGTTGGACAGCGAAAAAAAATTAATGAGTTAATGATGGCGGTGATTTAATTTTATTTTGTCACCGTGTATTACCTTGGATTTACAAAGTTGTAAAACTTTGTGTTGTAATAAATTACATACATACTAGGGTGTTTCAAAATAAGGCAATATTTTTCAAATTCATGTATAATTCTTGTCACTCATGCTGAAAAAAAATTCTGTCAAAATTTGAGCTCTTAATATTAATTTTAAAAGGTCCATCACTGAATTTAAAATATTGCCATTGATTTAACATGAAAAAATAGGTTTTTAAGATTTATTTCGCCTTCATACTAAGAACTTTTTTTTTTGATAAACAATCACTGGTCCTTTTTTAGCATTAAATTATCTATAGAGTCCAGTTTGTAAATTCAACTCTTTCTTAAACTTTTTTCCTACAGTGAATATTATAATAATGTATTATGCATAATCATGATAATGGGATTTTAGACACTTATAACTTTTGAACTGTAGGTGATAAAAAAATTGAGCAAAACGCATTTGTAGAACATTAAACGATATTCAAAAGTGGTAATTGAATTTTTTTCTACGATTTGTAGTTTAGCCGCTAAATGTAAAAATATCTTAATTTTTTTAGAATTTATACGTTTTAACGTTAATAAAAAAGAAACAGTTGAATCTACAGACTGGATTTTTTTGTAGATAATTTAATGTGAAAAAAGGACCAGTGATTGTTTATAAAAAAAGTTCTACATAGCATGCAGGCGAAATAAATCTTAAAAAACTATTTTTCCATGTTAAATCAATGGGAAAACTTTAAATTCGATGATGGACCTTTTAAAATTAATATTAAGAGCTCAAATTTTGAAGGAATTTTTTTTTAGCCCAAGTGACGAGAATTTTACATGAATTTAAAAAAAAGAAAAATATTGCCTTATTTTGAAACACCCTAATACATACATATACATGGTGTCCCATAATTAGCATGCAATACAACAACAGAGTCTATAGACGTGTACGTATACGTACAAAAATAGGAAAAAAGTTCCTATAAACATAGGTCGTGAAATGCTTCCTAAGGGAGCTACAGCCCCCGAAAGAAGAGCCCCTGATGATATTAACTAATATCTCCAAAATCACTCAAGATAGAAAAATGAAATTCTGAGAATTGATCAAACTCCCTGTTACATTGCATAAATGGCACCTGTCTTGAATAATTTTTCCTAAACATGGTAGCTGTGTTCCATGACCCAAGCTAAATCTTTTTCTCTAGTTGTGATAATAATATGGAAACATAATACTGTTTATCTCCACGCGGTCTATAATTTAAACTTTATTGTTGTCAACATTCGATAAAGAAATACCTTGTTATGGCCTAGGCCGATAAAAAATTTTATGAGGCAAGTAATTAGTTCGATTTTTTCTCGCTAGGGGTATTGTTTTAACAAATTAATCCTTTTCTAAGAAATTAACGTACTAAACTGGTTTAATTTATTTATAATAAGCACTAATTTGTTTGTTTTACTGTTAATGTTTAATATTTTTCATTAAATTATTGTAAAATTAAATATGAATAATAAAACAAAAAGTGAAGTTAGGCAACCAAGAAAACGCACGATTCTTTTTCTACGATTTAAATTATGTTTAAGTTTTAATTTGCTTTAAGTTTTCAGTGAAATTAAATGTGAAACACAGCTTAAACATTCCAAACTACCTACCTACCTGTTTTTTAAATAAAAATCCAAACAAATTGAAATTAGATGCCTACCTATTTATTAAACAATTAATTGAATTCAATGTAATAGCAAAAATCCATTTCTACTTAAATCATGTTACTAGGTATTGTCAAACTATTACTGCTTCTAAAAGCAATAATAATTATTGTACATTTAATGTAATCTTTAGCTAATAAATAAATGAGATTCTAAAAAAGTGAGGTTATGTCGCTTTGATGTTGAATTAAATTGACCTATATAAAGCGCTTTGAGGATAAAATGTTGTATGCCATTCGGCCAAGAAGTGCCTTTTTGTACTTCGCTCAAACCTTGAGCTTAGCACAAAAAGCCTTACTTCTTAACCTAATGACATAGGTAAATAACTATTTTTTTTATTAAAATTGTTAATATTTATAAGATTTAATATAACTATCTAAGAGTTAATATAACTATCTCTGTCCTGCACAAAAGTACATTTAACGTTAGTTTTACGAAGCTCGTCATGTCGAGACAAAAAGCTTTGCGTACATTTAAAAAACGGTTTATAAACAATAAAGACGATCAAATGGAACACAGCAGATCCGGTAGCGGCTGCAGCATCTTTTCGCGGAGACGTTAACGATTAGCAGGAAAGTACGGTATACAATTTTCCCACATGCATGCAACAACAACATGACCGAGCGAACCTTTAAGAAACTACGAAGAATTGTTTAAAATGGGTTAAAAAATAATTAATCTTAGATGGTATGTTATATTTGGGTACAATGTCAAAATTTAACTAGAAATCAATAAAATATTATTGTGATCGCATTTTTAATTCAGTTATTTTTATTTTTCATATTTCCACCAATTTTATTACTTCGATTTTCTCGAAGCGTCCGATTATATAGGTATGCAAATAAAATGCAGATACAACTTTGTCACATTTGAATATTTAACGGATTTATTTGAAAAATTAAATTTAACCATTTTTTTTTAAATTTAATTTTCACTTTTTACCAATTTTAAATATTATTATAGTCGCCTTCTTCCAATTTAAAACCCGATTGGTTCAAATCACAGAAATTATTGAAATCGGTCAATCACTAATGCCTAACAACGTAAATAATGAGTTCATTATTCCCGTTGTTAGGCGCAATGAGAGTAGATAACAAATTTTTTCAACTTCCACCTTTAAAACACCCATTATCGTACATGTTTCCATGACAGTAAGTGGCCTTTTAAATACACATTGACAAGTTGTAGCTTTATGTCGTTTTAGTCACGTGCTGAAGTTATCAACAAGGTTTTAGTCACGGTCTGAAGTTAGTATTAACTTAAATGACAGATGTCAAATGTCATACAATCGTTAAAATAAAGTGCCTTTCTTGTAAAATAATACTAAATTTGAAAATAATTTTATTATCCCAATACAAAAATACAAAAGTATTAAATAGTTTCTCAACGCCAATATTTGAAAAGTTTATATGATAGATTTTCAAGGGATACATTTCGATTTATAACACATACAAATTTGACATTTGACAGTAGCACAGATTCCCCTTTTGTTTTATAGATGTAGCTCTATATAAATATTTAATTTAAATCATTTTTATATATTAATAAGTTTTGTCGTAGAAATAGTAGGGATAGTATGCAACTCGTTTATGAACTTTTCTAGACACACATTAATTTAAACACTCGCTCGCAAGCTCGCTTGTGCCAAAATTAAATACGTGTCTAAAATGGCGTTTAAAACAATTGATACATAATATACTATTACCTACTCCCCTATTGATAACCTGTGACTTTATGGCATTTAGTGTCTTTTAGGCATTTTAGTCACCGGCTAAAGTGAGGTTAAATCCGTTGACAGTTGACAAATGTCAAATGTTTAATAAATAATATTTGTGTTCGTCGTAGATAAAGTTTAGTATGCAAAGCGTTTTATAAACTTCTCTAGACACTCGTTTTTATTAACATGACGGTTATAAAACTTGAAACATAATATACTATTACAAAATTGTCCCCCTTTATTATAATATAACAGTATGATTATGATCGAAGATATTTTCGTATAAAACACCACTACTGGTAAAATTTTACCGATAAAATTTTTAATTTTTATTTGATGATTTCGCAAGTGGTATTCATTTTTAAGTTTTAAATTAAAGCCACGAGCGAAATCTCCAAGGAAAAATCTTGAGTAAATAAAAATCAAAAAAAAATTTCAGGGAAAATTTTATTACGAGTGGTATTCGGCAAGACTATTTCACAAATATATTTTTTTAAATTATAATTAACTGCCGATTCAAGTTCTGTATGATTTTTTTGACCAAAACGCATATTTTTGACATCGTCAACATTGACAATAATTTTTCGCATAGCAACCAATTGATAATAATAATAATAATAATAATAATAATAATAATAATAATAATAATAATAATAATAATAATAATAATAATAATAATAATAATAATAATAATAATAATAATATTAAAAGATAAATTTAAAAATAGACTAACATAAATACAATTAAAAATAGGTACATATATATAATATGACTCTAAGAAGCTAAGATGGTCCTTTCTGGAGATGTTAAAACCATTAATGGACAGATCTAAATTATTCGTTAGACACATGTCCCTGAAAATAATTTGTCTTGGCTGCTTTTAAATACAAAGAATTGTAGGCAAACCAGGACGATAACAAATCTAAATTATTTCTACATTCCATCTCAAAAATCTGAGTTGCTATGGAACTCGTATAAACGAATATTTTTTTCACCTAAATAGTAGTTTTATCGCTGCAAAACTGAAAAAACCACTCATTTTCTGAAATTTGATTGGTCCATAAAGTAATGAGTTAAAACCGAGCTGCAGATTTAACTAGTCACATATCCTTCAGTTTTTTTTCAGTTCGAGGTATTTTGGCACATTCTAAGACATTGTAAGACTAGAGTTTTTTTTGAATATCCAGACCATTTAAAATTCAAAATACAAAAGTTAAAACTCGCTTTACACTTAAACATAAACACCAAAAAAACGATGCCTGAAAAAGCATTTCAAGGAATCTTATGACCGTATGAACGCAGAAAACGAAACAAGAACAAAACCGTAGAGGAAGAGGACGGTGTTATTTCGCGCGTAGAATACAGTTGCTTCAGCTTCGCCGTCTTCGGCTCTTGGAGAAGACAATATGACGTTGCAGCAGCATCGGCATCAGCAGCAGCAGCAGAGCAGCATACACACGGTCCTGTAACCTAACTGCTCTTGTACCGCTAGCCGGCGTTCCGTTAGTCGACGACGGCCTGTATGTCAGTGACCCCTGAAACCTCCTCACCTGGGCCATTGCCGCGTTCAGTCAGAGGCGCACCGCGCAACAACAGGTGCGTTTACCAACAACCTCCACTGCCTATACCCCGTGTTTGCGTGTGTGCTTTTGCTTTTTCGCCCTCCTCGTGCTTCCTGGTGCTCGAAACTACCCCCCGAATTGTGTGGACAACAATTGTGTTCTTGTGCTTGTCGCCGTGCCACGTGTGTGTCACGCGTCGGGGCCTGAGCAGGAGTTGGGTCCTTTTTGACTCTTTGGTGATTTTTCTGTTTTGTGCTTGTATAAACATTTCAAGGATAAGGATTACGCTCTTTCAAGGTAACGTTGGATAACAATTGTTTGCGTCTGACTGTCCTGCGGTTATGTCAAATTTATGTAAACAAAACTGATCGTTTAATTTATTTTTTTTTCTTTGTATTAATATTATTTTTTACATGAAAGGTTTTAGTCCTGTAAATATAATTAAAATAGGGTCTTCAACCCAAATACCCATGGGGTAATTTTCCTGCCATTGTTACTTTTTTTAATTTAATTGGAACTGCAGTATTATATAATTTAAATTAAATGTTATGGGTATAAATCGTCATAGTAAAAATTAAATTATATTAATGCAACTAATGTCAAATAGTTAGGTGTTAAAGGGGCATTCCACGTCAAATCGAACACTTTTGATTTGGCGGAAGTTTGTATGTTATACCACCCCACTAAAAAAGTTTCCGTACTTTTTTTCAATTTTTTTTACCCAACCGAATAAAGTTATGAATTAAAAAAATGCTTTTTTTTAAACTAATTAAATTAGATGTTTTTTAATTTTATTTACTTTTAGAAAGAAATACAAACAAAATACTCAAAGTCATATTCTTTAAATATTTTTATTTTTTCAAAAAAATTTATTAATTTATTAAATTATTAATTTTTCGTAATTTTTCTTTTATTTTTGGGTAAAAAACTTTGATTTAATCTTAGTTTAATGCTCTCTAAAATTGAATTAGTCAAAAATGACTAATTTAATAGTTATTAGTGGCTATTTTTTTACTTGTACCATGTTTAACCATGGAATACCACGTATCCCAAAATTCTTATGTAAAATTGTCCCCTGAATCCGAAAATACCGACAAAAATTATGAAAGTGGAACAGTTTTTGAGATATAGTCAATTCCATATTAAATGGAAAATTTACTATATCTCAAAAACTGTTCTACTTTTATAACTTTTGACGACATTTTCGGATTCAGGGGACAATTTTACATAAAAAATGGGGATTCCATGGTATTCCACGGTCAACCATGGAACACGTGAAAAAACAGCCGCTAATACAATCGTGGGCCAACTTCTACAAAAGTTAAAAAAGTTTACTCAGGATTAAACTCGATGGTCAAGCAAATCATCAGAAAAGAATACAAACAAAATACTTATATATTTTTTAAATTTTTCTGTTTTTCAGAAAAAAACTTTGATTTAATCTTCGTTTAATGCCTCTAATACAATAGTGGGCCAACTACAAAAGTTTATTAAATCATTATAAAAGTAGGTAATGACTTTACTAAGGATTGTCAAGCAAATCATATCAAATCAAATTAAAAACATTTTACAATATTTATTTTTTTTAGTTCCATTCTTCTTCCTAGGAGGGAGGATGGATCTGGAGCTCGCCGGAAAGAATACTTTTAAAATGTATATCTAGAAATATTGCTTAAAATATATATTTAATGTCATACGAGAAGTATTTTTAATACAAAACGTTTGTTTTTAAGTGCAATTTTGCATATTCCATTACTTTTAAAACCATATACAGGGTGTCCCATAATTAGATTGCAATACTTTAACAACAGATTCCACGTACAAAAATAGGAAAAAAGTTAATATAAACATGGGTCAAGAAATGCTTCCTAAGGGAGCTACAGCCTCCGAAAGAGGAGACCCTGATTATGGTTTTTATTTAATATCTCCAAAACCGTTCAAGATAGAAAAATGAAATTTTGAAAGTTGATAAAATGTCACCTGCCTTGAATAATTTTTCCTAAACATGGCAGCCGTGTTCCATGGCTCAATCTGAATCTTTTTCTGTAGATGTGATTTTATTATGAATTTTTATGCCATATAAGGTAATTTTCAAATCGATTTTAAGCGAAAATGGTAAGTATTATCGAAGTTGAACCTTTTTTGTGTGTAAACCACCAAAATAAAATAATCTTACATCAAATTCTGGGACAAGACACGCACAAAAAAGTCAGGGGAGTTTTACCCTTAATCTTTATCTATCTGACCCACCCCAATTTGAAATTGTTATTATTACATCTTATTGGCCATAAAAAGTTTGATCAATTTCCAAAATTTTACGTTTATATCTTTAACGGTATTGGAGATAAGTAAAAATTTAAAACTATATAAATTGACTTCTTAAAATTATTGAATCATTTAAAATTTTTATAAATAAACAAAAAAATTTATCCACTAAAAATAAAAATATTAACAAAGGAAAGTTAAGTTGAATTTTTTTGTAAAAAATGTTGTGATGTTAATTGTTGTGAATTAACCTGGCTTGATGAACCATACAAAATATTGTAAATTGAATCCTCAACGGATCACAAATTATTAATGATTGTGCAATTTGGTTGAAACACTTACTTACTTACTTAAAACAACGCAACTTTATTAACTATGTACATTACAAAATGTTGCCCAAAGATCTGTTAATCTTATATGTATACGACTGCTGAATATTGACATTGAACATTTAGTATTTCCAGAACTTATTAGGTTTTTAATTAATTATTAATCAATAAAATATATTAACTTTTTTAATGCTTCTCTACAAAGCATCCATTGAAGTAAAAGAAACCTACATTTATGTAACTGCTAAAAACTGACAAAATTAATTCTAAATTTTAGTAAAAGTTTACTTTAAATGATTATTATAATCATACATAATAATTATTAACATAATGAATATATAATTTAAATTTGTTTTAAAAAAGTAGACAAAATAGTTTATAAAGACGAATTTAATGATGTTTATAAAATAAATTTTTAAGGCATTATAAAAGCCACGTAGGCATCTAACCATTAATATCCAAGCAATGTAGACACAAGCATACATATTATGTATTCAAAAGAGTGGGATAGTCATCTTAGATGCATTAGACGATTATTCCTCACAATGGCATTACGATAATATCTTAACGGCAACAAAACTTAAATCTTGTATGGACCACAAACTATACTCAATTTGGATGGTGATTTTGCCTTTAATGGATCATTGTCCGCCTTAAATAGACATTTTATGTGTTGTGATAACTTTGAAGAGATTTATTAATTGTGGATTGTTATGAAGAAGCCATTAGGCATGTATAAAATATTAGTAAAAATAAAAGATATATACTGGTAAATTGTATATTGTAAAACGATTTTTACACGAACTTAATTGAGGAAATATACACGAATTTAACGTTTCTTACGAATGTACTGGTAATATTTATTTATTTATATTATTCATTTTTTCGATACTGTTAAAAAAATATGTTTCGATTAAAACATTTTTGTATAACTAGAAAATATAAGACAGCCACTTAAAAAAATGAACAGTTCAATATTCCTATGGAGTTTAAGGCAATTTGGCAAATGTCATAATGAGTGTTAGTTGGTTAATAGCCTTTTAAATGGGAGTTGCATACAATTTTTTTTCTACGACTATCATAATAAAGTAAAAAATGAACCCCAAAACACACATAAGTGATAACTTAATTTGATAAATATTACATCTGCCATTTTATTGCCTAAAAATCTGTATCGTAATAAAAAATAATTATCATAATGAAACTCATTATAGAACTGGTAGAAAATGTCTAATAATCGATATAAGTAAAGAAGTAGAAAATAATATATTCTGTAATAAGTTTGGAATACGGCATATTCCGCACGAGTGAAAAGTTTGTCACACGAGCCGAAGGCGAGGTTTTACGAACGCGTATTCAATTACATTTCCAAAAAATACCATGAATAATTTAATTGGGTTGGATCGGTCCAAAAGTTGTTAGATAGAGATAGAGAGAGATTTTTTTTGCTCCCACCTTTAAAATTCTCATTATCGTACATGTTTCCATGACACTAAGTGATCTTTTAAATACACATTGACAAGTTATGGCTTTATGGCGTTTTAGTCACGGGCTGAAGTTAGTTTTAAGTTAGTTTAATTTAATTTTTTTCCTAAATATTAAGCAAGATAGAAAAAAAAACAAGAGACAACAAAGAAATATTTTTAATTGCCCAATATAATTATAATATTAAACTGATAAAAAAGCAGTGGCGTGACCATACTTTCTTTATTGACTTTATCTGTATCTCGAAAACAAAGCTTGGGAACATACAAGTTGCAATTGACAAAGTGGCTTTAGGACGTTTTAGTCACGGGATAAAGTTAGCAACAGGTTTTTAGTCACATGCTGAAGTTGTCAAATGTCATAAAATCGTTAGAATAAAGTGCGCTTCTAGTGAAATAGTAATGTGGAAATTATTTTATTATTTTAATACAAAAATAAAAAGTACAAAATAGTTTTTGAACGCCAATACCTTTTTGAATTTGCCGGCAGTAAACTAGATTTAACTGAAAGCATTACAAATTTTAGGTGAAGACTCAAACGTAAAGTGCCCATAAAACATTTTCTTTTCATTTACTGTGAAAAACTGCTTCTATATCATTATTTAAACGGTTGTTAGTCCATTTTCAATTTTCGATTTACACTCAAATTTGTTGACTGGCGTGCCGGTAATACAGATTCCCAAGTTAGAAATTGTTACTCGAGTTGCTCTATTTTTTTTAATAGATGTTGCCGTATACAAATAATTAATTTAAATAATTTTAGATAATAATAAGTATTTGTCGTAGAAAAAGTATAGTATGCAACTCGTTTATAAACTTTTTAAGACACTCATTTAATTAAGCACTCGCTCGCAACCTCGCTTGTGCCTAATTTATATTAATTAATATTTTACTTTATAAAAATTTGAGTAATTTTTGTACAATAATTATTATCTGCGTTGACAGTTGAAAACAAATAAATATTTACCTACAAAAGCAAATGCAGCTTATTTACCTTATTTTGCAGATTTAATTTAAAACACTTCACATAATGTTTTGCAGTTATTTGACAGTTATTATTTATTTTTACTAAATATAATATAAATATAATATATTTCATAATAATTATGATATTTGCCATAAACATGTCTATCTCAAAAAATTTAAATTATGGATATTAAATATCGAAAGTTTATTTTAATTAAATTTTAGTAACTTCCGATAAAACGTGTTTAAAAACATGCTCAAATCTAAATAAGAATGTACAAAAGTGGTACTTAAATTCCCTTTATCTTCCCTATTATCTCTGCATAATTTGATTTTCTAACAAAATTCTTAAAACAAGTAACAAAACCTAATTTGAAGATAAAAAGCACAAAAGAAATTAAAAACTTGATAAATTTCATTTCACGACTGATATTTGTCACGTTGCATGCTTTTACTTTACTTAATTAATTCGTCTCAACGGTGAAGTCCATTGCATTCTTTATTCTTCGTTTCGGCCGCTGGTGTCATTGACATTGAATTTTAGCTTAGTCGAATTTAAATTTTGTTTACTGTTAATGCAATTCACTTGTTGGTAGGTATACTAGTTTATTCTGTTGGAACAGCACTTTTTTACCAATGGTTTAGAGTTAAAACTATAGGTAAAACAAAACTTAAAAAACAAAATCTTAAACGATTTTTGGGCTTTTAAATGTGTTCTAATACGTATCTTTGTTCAATTTTGTAAAAAGTTTGTTATTAAAAGTCATTAAAAATAAAAAGGATTAATAACATAAAATATATGTATATCTTTAATTTAAAAAGTACAATAGCTTAAAAAAATAAAATTAATTTAGGGGCCTTAACTTTAAATTCTTGTTTAAAATTCCTAAAAACTATGTCTAGTTTTAAAAAGCCTACAGATTATTGATCGACATAAGATTGCGCAACTTTTTCCTATTTTAACCAACTATATGCATATATGCATATAAAGATAAGACTCGAAAAACGGACACCCTGAATATTTTTTTCATATTTTAGTTTTTTTTCATGATTAGTCCCATTTGGCAAATATTTTATTTTTCCAGTCCAGTTCAAAAAACTAAAAAATAGCCACAAAATGACATTTAGTAAATGTAAAGACAGTCTCGCGCTATGCACGCACCTCCACCACCGATTTGACCAATAAGGGCCGTGCTTATTTTGATTTGGTCCTAAAAAAGTAACTATATAACTATAATATTTTTGATTCAGGGCTTGATTTTTCAAAAAACTACCAAAAGCACTTTTTTATGATTTTTTAAATTCATGTAGAGCATGGAATTTTTTTTTCAAAAAAATCTTGTAAAACATTTATTCATTGGTGGTTAAGTCAGAACATTTCGTGGACCAAAAAAGAAAGCCAAAAACATTTCGAATTTTTTTATTACGGTATTCGTTAGGATTGAGCGTTGCACGTTTTTCTTCTAAAAACCTCAAAACTAGAAACTTCCAGCTTCAAATTGCTTTTTTTACGGCTCCAATACGACCATTTTTAACGAAGATACAGCTATCCGAAAAAATCGCAAAAAAATTGGAATTTTTTTGGCCTTTAATTTTTCTATTAAGTACTGTAGGTTTTACATTGCTATTGGTTTCTTATGTGGAAACTATCAAATAATAAGAAATCAGATTTTATGGTTTCGGTCAAAATTTTCAACAATAAAAAATGTAATACAAATGTAAATGTATATTCTATATTTCACTTTATTATTAATATACATAAATACATTTTACTCAAAATTTCATTTTGAGAAATTACTCCATTTTTTAAGATTTATGTTATTTATTGACAGAATATGCTTTATTGTAGCGGATTTGAAAAAAACGTTTTTTTCTAGTTTTTTTTTCACATCTGAAAAAAACCGTTTTTAAATCTCTAACTATATATATATATATATATATATATAGTTAGAGATGTAAAAAATATATAGTATACTATATAGGATATTTAGTATATATATACCATAAACTTACGAGAATACCGAGCTATCTCGATCTAAATGTTTATTCTATAGTGAGTTGGTAAAATATATATACAATAGTTTTATTATAATTGATTAGTATTTAGAAGACAGTTTGTTCTATGCTCAGTACCTAGACATGACGTGCATTCTAATCACCATTATATAAACCTAATCCACAAAAACGTTTAAAAATGCATGTACACACAGTTCCAAATTAAATCCTTCAAAAATTCTTGAGAGAATAAAAACAGTAAAATCTGTGCGCCGCTGTCCGTGATGAAAATATCGAACAGCCAAAAAGTGCGTTCGTTATATTCGGCCTACACGCAAGTTCAATGTCTCCACCGTGAACTCTATCGAATTTTAACGCCACTCTTTTTCAACGGCCTTGCCTTTCGTTGAGTTGATTAAACAATTCCCAGTTTCGGTGTAAATTAGTGAAGTTATCTTTGACTCCATCCAATCGTTTTTTTATTTTGTAATATTTGTTATAAAACTACTCACTCCATGACATAATTGTTTTTTTATACAGTGAATTTCTTAAGTATATTATATAAATATAGTTTAGTATGCTTTCCACTAAAATTAAATTGGAAGGTGAATTTTGTTTTTCATTAACATAGCAAAGCTGTGCGTCGAAATTTCAAATCACTTAAAGTTACATTGTTAACCCTTAGGTTTATATTTAGTAGTTATATCACAAAAGAGTAAGAATAAATAAAATATATAAAACTCTTTGCCAGGAAATAGGAAATAGACACGAGAGCCCAAGGCGCTCGAGTGTTTATTTCCAAATGGCAGCAGGCTTGAGAATAGATCTAGAGAATTTTTTCAATTTATTGATCTCTCATCTGGTATTCGTTGAATTAATTATGTTTTGTCGTAACAATGCCCCAACAATGACTCAACAATAAACAGAAATGTCAAAAAAATACTTCAAATTATTCTCCTGCAATATATATTATTTCCGCAATAATAATGTAATGATTGGCTAAAACGTAGGTACTACTCTCTTAAAATGAAATAGTCAAAATAGTACCAGCATTTTTTACTAATAAAATTTTTTCACTTTTAAATTGTTATTTTTAACTACTTAAATAGTTAAAGTTTGAATAATTTAAGATAAGTCACCATCTTTGACTATTTCTGAGAGTTAAAAGTAACTAATTTCTTTCATCGTTTGCGGCCAACAACAAATTATTGTTTGAGTTAAATGCATATAGGCTCCATGGTTAAATGCCCCTTAAAAACAAACAAAGATGTAAAAAGTTTAGCTCAAAACAGCAACACAAAAAATATATTCAACTTTAAAATATTATGCACAATATTTATAGACGGATAAAAATGTTTTTATAAAAGTGACTGATGGCTCATTGGTTATGACATCCGCTTAGAAAGCGACTGCTTTTTCGCTATGACAATAGTCAAATATGACTTATAATTAGTTATTTTGACCAATTTATTTTAAGAGAGTAGATACATAAAAAATGGACGGTATAAATAATATTTATTAAATATGGCTTGGATTGGAATGTATCTAAAATTTTTTTATATTTTTTAGATTTATACTTACTTACTAAAGGTGCGGATTTATTTGGACACGTTTTTTTAGTATTAAGAATTTAAAAAATGTTTTTCAAATGCTTTATAGGCTGTATTTTTTCACAGGTTTACAGAAAAAAAATCAATTTGGCTCAAAGTTTTGAGTAAGTAGGTTTTTTATGGGGTCGCTGATTCCAATGCTCATATGCAAAAATTCAACAACGTAAAAATCATTAAAATTATGGAGTGCAAATTTTCTCATAAAAATCAATTTTGATCAGTTTTCGATCATTTGTCATTTTTCATAAGTAAAAATTAATGACATGTGTGGAAAATTCTCAAGAGATTTTTAACTACTTTAATAATATTATTTATTTGTTGATTACAAAATAACAAACAAAAAATGTTTGGACTAAAATTTTCAAAAAAATCCAAGTTGCAAATTGCAAATGTGTTGCATATTCTGGGTGTTGAAATTAAGCAAACACTTTTGTCAAGCATGACTTTTTCTAAGAAAGGTAAAATATTTTTTGTAACTTCATTCGTTGACATGCTGTATACCAATAAAAAATATAAAATTAAAACCTATTTTATGGTGAAAAGTCAAAGCTGTTTTTTTACTAATTGAGGAAACAATGGCAAAATTTTTGCGTAATATTACGTCAAGGATTTTTATTCTATGGACGTACGTTGATTATGTAAAATTTATAAAATACAAAATCTTTCTTTTTATTTTTTAAATGTAGATACAAGCGTTTGTTTACGTAAGAAGGATTGAAAGGTTTAAAAGGCAACAAAAAGCGGCTTATGTAATAAATAAACAACTCCTAAAAGTTTTCATTTACACTTTATAATCTCCCCTTATAAAGTTGATTTTATTTATTAATTTTATTTTCAACCACGAAAATGTTTGCATACAGAAATTAAAAATACCTTTTAACTAATTTAATTTCATTACTTTAAAGTTATTACATAAATATTGACTAAATAAACGTACTATTTATTTATTTATTTATTTTCAGGACTATTTTCTATGGGGTGAAAAAGCAGGAAGAATTAAAACTGAACAATCCATTCAACCATGTACTGTGAAGTTTGTGGAACTTGAAAGCAAAAACATTTAGTTTTATACGTATTTCACTTTAATTGATATATTTCTAAGTACCTGGTTTAAAATAAATATTTATTTTTTTTGTTACTTAGTTTTTTTAAATTTTATTTAGTTTGTTTGGAAATCACCGAGGATCTTTATTTATTTAACCTGTTATGTGGATATAGGATCATGCCCAGCACTATAAGAGGTGAGTTTTTGTTTTATTTATTTACATACATGATTAATACTTTTCATAAATCTACAAATTGGCTACGAAAATACTACATTTTCGTTATTTGTTAACTATAAATTACAAAAAATTATATGGCTTTTGTAGCAAATTAATGGCAAAATTAATTCCACGCAATGTTTCATCATGCTATGGGAACTAATTGTTTAAGAAATGATATAATTTCATTATTAAAAATATTTCGTTTAAGGGGGTTTGGCATGTACAAAATATAAAAAAATAAATTAGGTAAAGATCCAATGCAAATCTATTATTTTTGCATTAAGGTAATTAACCTTTTGGTCTTAAATATCTTGTTATACTGATTTTAAGATCTATCGATTTAAAAAATAACAAAAAATTTAATTTTATAATATTTTCCTATCTTCATTATCGTACATGTTTTCATGACACTAAGTGACCTTTTAACATTGACAAGTTGTGGCTTTATGGCGTTTTAGTCACGGGCTAAAGTTGGCAACAGGTTTTTAGTTACGGGCTGAAGTTAGTTTTAAGTTAGTTGACAGTAACTGTTGTCAAATGCCACACAATGGTTAAAATATATTTTATAAAGTGGCTTTCTTGTAAAATAATACAAAAAGTGAAAATTATTTTATTATTTCAATATATAATACAAAAGTATTAAATAGCTTCTTGACGCCAATATTTGAAAATATTAGGTATATGAACGTTTAATTTCGCCGTAGTAGTGCAGTTAACTAGATTAATTGATAAAGCGTTAAAAAGTTTGCGTACAGTGCCCATTAAACATTCTCTTCTTTTTTACTGTGAAAAACTGCTTCTATATCGATTGTTATTCTATTTTCAAGAGATACATTTTGATTTACACAGAAAGATTTGAGATTTTAACGTAGATTATCAAGTTAAAAATTCTAACGGGAATTCAAATAAATACAAGTTGTAACTTTAACATTTCCCGTGTAAGAATTTTATAATATTTTCCAATAATAGTAATAAAAAAATTAAAGGATAATATATTTTCTTAACATAATCATATTTTGAAGTTATTTTAATATTTTTGAAAGTATCAATAATTGATAAGTTCATTCAAACGACAAAAATGTTTATTGGGATTTTTACTTTATTTTCGTATAGATGTCGCTTTATACAAATATTTAATTTAAATAATTTTGAATAATAATAATATTTGCCGTAGAAAAAGTATAGTAGGCAGGTCGTTTATAAACTTTTTTAGACACTCATTTAATTAAACACTCTCTTGCAAGCTCGCTTTAGCCTAATTAAAATGATTAAAATAGCGTTTATAAAACTTGATACAAAGATATCAAATCACTATGTATACAACGCCGTACAATAATGACATTTTTTCCAGTCATCTGTCAAAGGTTGATTAATCAGAGCGCTTTGTTTGTCAATTTTTAACCAAACAAAATTTGATGCTTTTTGATTTGAATTGTTGGTTAAATAAAATTGTTCTTCAAATACCACTCGTGATCAAAAAAATATGTCGAATATTTTGAGGTTTGTGGTTGCGAATAGTACAATTCTCAACATATTTTTGGTTACCTACTCATTGAAGTATAATACATATATAAAAATAGAATAAAATAACATTTTAATTCTTCTTTCCTAATGCAGATTGTCCCCTTAAATCGAAAAGTTTTCGGTAGTTTGTTGACCTGTGACGCGGCGCTTATTCACGGCATTGACCCCTTATCAAACGTATCGAAAAGAAGCCGAAAACTTTTACTTATTCCGGGTGACGGCGGAAAAATGGAAACAAACCGTTTTATCGCGGTGTTATATGTAAATGACTACACGCTGATATGGAAGGCCACAAAGAGCTTTTGCGCATTCTCTCCATAATCACTAAAAGCTTCAATTAGGGGCAAAGACCTTTGCCATCGCGAATTTTGCAGCAAAGGAAGATGATTGTCTTCATGGCCTGCGGTGATATTAGGCATCAATTAATTATACATGGTTTTTAGATGCTTAAAGCAAAAGGTAATATGGAACCCCTCTTCTATTATGGATGCCACATTTATCATAGATAGAACTTGATATTCATCATAGATAGAACTTGTATTTTTGTATTATTAGTTTTTATCATTTGAAATCTTAGGACTTGAAGATCTAAAACAATACAATAAATCAAGAAACAGTTTGATGCTTTCAAACAAAGAACATTATTACTAATCAATTTATCTTATTCCTTAAACTTTTTACCATAATTATCTTGAATCGATCGTAAATGTTGCAATTTGGCGATTATGCCAATTAAACCAAAATATTCTTAAATATGTTTCCTGAAGAACAGACCTTAAACCGGTATTCGGTCACAATGTAGCATCTCCAAATTTATAAATACGTTCGAGAACCGTTAAATGATGATTATTATCGATTCTTCGAGAATTTTAAATTGCATCGATTAGGTACCGTTAAGATAAACAAATGAGCATTTTTTGTGGTTAAACTCTTTGAAAGTCGAACAATTAAGAGTTGTTTCTTATCGCGATTAGTTTTCAACTACTGGGAGCAGTAATTTATAGGTGCAGGTGTTTCTGCTGTAAAGTTCAGGATAATCCTCAAGAACACTTACTCATAAACTGCGGTCTTAGGTTTATAGAACGGGGTACTTTAATACAAAAAATTGAATAAAGTCTATGAAAGCAGCTTGTTTTGCTAAGCACCATATATTTTCAAATAAAAAGTATACCATAGAAATAATATAAAATAGGTATACATGCTGACATTTAACATAAAAAATTGTCAAATATTCTGTTGGTATATTTAAGCCAATTTAGGCCAATTTTGGTCTCCATTTGGTGGCCATTTAAAAAAAAATCCTTAACATTATTTAAGTATGAATGGGTTTGGTAAATTAAGTAATATCCTGTTCTTGGTAAACACATTGGTAGTTTTATTTACTTACCTGAAATAAGCAGGTGTACTTAATTCCAATTGGCTAGTTGTATTATTGAAATAATAGCATAGCAAAAAGTACAGTAATAATTTAATTCAATTTATTAGCATTATGACCCAGTTGTAAATAAGAATTGGCAATTATGATAACGGTTAATATTTAATAATTAACGCTTTTTCATTATTGACTTCAGTTTTAAAACAAGGTTTTTCTCTGAAGATTATTATTTTTTAATTAACAAACAAAATTACAAACTGCGTAAAATCATTGACTCCTCCACATTAAAAATGAGACATTGACAATTTTAATTAAAGTCTAAATACGAAATACCATTTTTTATTTTACTACTTAATTTAATATAATAGAATATTATGTATCAAGTTTGATAAACACCGTTTTATACACGAATTTAATTTAGGCACGAGCTAGCTTGCGAGCGAGTGCTTAAGTTAATGAGTGTAAAGAAAAGTTTATAAACGAGGTGCATACTATACTTTTTCTACAACACATACTTCTTATTATCTTAAAATGATTTAAATCAAAAATTTGTATAGAGCGCCATCTATGAAACCATAGGGGAATCTGTGTGTCACCGTCAAATGTCAAATTTTTATATTTTATAAACAAAGGTTATAAATCGAAATATATTTCTTGAAAATTGACAGTTTTTTACAGTGAAAGTAAATAAAATGTTTTATGAGCACTTTACAGTGGAGTCCGTGCCCGAATTTAAGTTATAGTTTACTGCCGGCGAAATTAAAAGGTCAATACAATGTTCATATAAGCTTTTCAAATATTGGCGTTGAGAAACTATTTAATACTTTTGTATTGAGATAATAAAATAATTTTCACATTTAGTATTATTTTACAAGAAAGGCAATTTATTTTAACGATTGTATGACATTTGACAAATGTCAACTAACTTAAAACTAACTTCAGCCCGTGACTAAAGCGCTATAAAGCCACAACTTGTTAATGTGTACCTATTTAAAATGTCACTTAGTGTCATGGAAAAATGTACGATAAAGGGCGTTTTAAAGGTGGGAGTACAAAAAATATTAAATTAAAAAAAATAGTTTTTTATGTCATAAGGCTGAGCTCAAAGATTGAATGCCGTCGCTTAGCGAAGGTTTTCAATTGAGCGAAGCACATAAAGAAACTTTTCAACCGCTTAACATACATCATTTTATCTATAAGGCATAATTTTATTTCTTGAACAATTCATAAAACGTACAAGTAAAATAATTTTTAAAAGTTTATAGTAGGTTAAGATTAGATCTGACAGTAATCGAATTTTTTGATTGGTGAAAACGCATTTTTTACATACTAGGAGGTAAAAAACCTTATCCGATTGGTCCAAATTATGTTTACAGCCTAGGAGGTTTTTTGATTAAAGTTAATAGTTACTTATGTATTAAGGCAGTAAAGTAGTATTTTTTATAAATAAATTATAAAAAATGACTTTAATGCCGAGGTGCATATTAAATTTTATCCGAAATCGCATTTAATAATACTAATAATTAATATTGATGATCAAATCAAATGTCATTTAAATGTAGAAAGTGTCTACGTATACTGTTGCGACGGTTATGGTATATTTGCCCGCCGCGGCGATTTTTTAATTTAATTAATAAAATTAACTTATTATTTTTAATTAACAACATTTTATGAAAGGTTTCAATCGACCTCCGCAACAGTGCTTTTTTTAAATATTATTTAGTTGCTGCTGAGGAGCAGTAGACACATTTTAAAATGTATAATGGGTTGCATACAATACTGGTATTAAATAGGCAGTACAGTTCTACTTTACTGCCACAGACCTGGTCTGTGTTTACTGCCGATTTCGGATAAACATTTTTTATTCATATTAGGACTTTAATTTGAATTGTCTACTTTAAATTTAATTTTTTTGGGGATGTTCATTTTTCATTTAAACAATCATCAATTTGCAATATTTTTTGATTTCCAGGAAATGCGCATTATTTACTTATATGATTAACGTATCACGCTTGGCGGCTCGCAAACCTCATCTTCATAAATAATAGCCTGCATTATACCTCGTTTAATATACTATACTAAATATTTAGTTTTATCATGTTACAAAATTTGTTGGGCCATCACATCTTAACAATTAAAAAAAAACAAAAGAATACAGACGCGTTTATCGTTTTTATGTTTGTCGCCATGGTTCGTGCAGACTGTTTTAATTTATACAAAATAATGTGACATTTTTTTTGATATTTCGCCATATTTTAGGGTTTTAATTCATTTATTTCCGCTTGCCGATAATCTACATGCAATTAAAAAAGTTTCCAAAAATAGACCCGTACAATGAACTTTTACATCGATCCTACATGGTCGTATCATTATTTATTTATTTTGTTTTGAATCAAGAGGCTTGCAACTATTATTGTTCTTTTTTAATGTTGACACTATTTTTTCTTTATTAATTAAAATTTGAGAATTTTCTTTAAAGAACAATACAAAACGATACATAGTAAAAAAATATTTGTTAATTTTAACCAAATATTAACAAGAATTTATGTTAATCCAGGTCCACATAACTATGTTAAGTTTACAACCAACTGTAATCTGTTAACTTATTGAATAAGTAGGTTGGTTATAACAAACATTTTGTAGTTTTAACAAAATCCTAAGTCAATAATTTAACCATAATTCTTGTGATTTTTAAAAAGGACCCTATTTTAACAAACCTTTTTGAAGACCCAGTAACAAAAGTATTTGTTCGAAATTGGAAACTTAAATAAAAAGAATTTTGATAAGAAATGTTGCTTTATTAATCAATTTCGAAAACTAAAAAAATTACCTACATAAATGAACACAAAAATAACCTACCACAATTAAATAACACACCATTCTGAAATCATTAATATTAATTATACAGAAATTTTGTACAATTTTGTACAATATAATCAGTGGCGGCTGGTGGATTTTGGGTATAACGATATCTCAATTATTACCACGCCAAATTTAAATGAGTTTATAATGACATTAAATAAACCGGCGTTAAATGGCGCCCCCGATAAATATAATATAAATTTAATTGGTGCAATTTATTATTTACCATTATTTATCGACAAATTTCATTTAAAAAATCCAAATCATACCGATTTTAAATTTTTAATATTTCTTTTCAAAGAAATATTACAAAATTTAGTACTACTACAATTACTGACGTATTTCGTTACTTTAACCCACTTCGCTGTATCCCCTGATTTAAATAAAAACCAGTGGCATCTTTTTTCGGATACATCGCACTTCGCACACTCGTTAAATATATATAAGGAATCCGAATAACAATAATAACAGATTTCTGGTAATAGATTATAAACACTTTGGACAGTTGTTACGAACACGTTACGAATTAGAATAAAATAAGCGGAAACATAAGTTGCAGACGCTGAAGTCAGTTGAACTTGTTGGTGCGTATTGTCAGTGAGAAATGTTTTGATTGACTGCCTGAAATCATACTCTCTAAAAATGAAATAGTCAAAATTCTACTATTTGAATTAGTACCAGCAGTTTTTACTAATAAAATAGTCGTTTTCACTTTTAAATAGTTATTTTTTACTACGTAAATAGTTAAAGTTTGACTAATTTAAGATTAGTCACCATATTTGACTATTTCTGACAGTTAAAAGTAACTAATTTCTTTAATCGTTTACGGCCAACAACAAAGTATTATTTGAATTAAATGCATATACCTCTCCATGGTTAAATGACCCATAAAACAAATAAAGATGCAAAAAGTTTAGCTCAAAACAGTAACACAAATAATATATTAAACTTTAAAATATTATGAACAATATTTATTGACAAATAAAATTTATTTTTATAAGAGCGGCTGACAGCCGACTGGTTATGAGGTTAGGTTGACCAGGCTGGGTCAAAACTTTTTTTAAATTTAAATTTACTAATTTAACTAAATATTTCATTCAGTGGAATTTGACTAATTATTAGTAACTGATTTTTCGCTATGACAATTAGTCAAATATGACTTATAATTAGTTATTTTTGACTAATTCATTTTGTTAAACAATAACAAAAAAATATGTAACCTTTGAAATTAACTCAAAGTTTGTAAGCTTGCATATTACAAAACTTTCGGTAAAATATTTATTTTTTTGTTAAAATAATTACTAACCCTGGTTTTCTACAAGAAATTATGTTAAAATTTTTCATAATAAAATTAACAAACTACAAACTCACGTTAACAAATTTTTATAACAGTTTAGTTAAATTTCGTCGAAAATTAAATGGCTGATTCTTAAAATCTAATTAAAACTCTAAAATAGTTCAGATGAATTTCGTGCTAAAATTTAAATTTATAGCTTACAATCTTTATGCATTTTATGCTGGATTTTATTAGAAAATATAAATATTTTAAATATTATTAATATTTTGTAACTTAGTGTTAAAAAAACTTTAAAATGTAAAAAGACAAATTAACGATATTGATCCAGCGCGAGTTCTTTGACTCGGCGGATTTATTGCGTTATTCCTAAAACACATCGATCATAATTTAAAATAATTATCGACGTTCGCCACTAAAGAAGGTATGTGTTTCTCGTCACCAAGAGGTGGAGGTAAAAGGTGCGTGTTGCGGCCTTTATTTCGGCAGTTTGATGGCCGGTCGCTGACCCTTCACACTCCCGAAACTGAAAAAGCCCATCTTTCAGACTTTTTTGTCCTTCTTTATTATTCCTTCGTAATTAGCAGCGCGACGTAAAATTGGATTCGCGAATTGTAAATTACAATTAAACTGTCTTAATTTCGTCTTTCTATTTTCATTCTTTAACTTTTAAGTTAATTAAGAAGTACAGGGAGCTTTATTTCACCCCATTTTGTATGGAGAACGTCAAAAGCGGAGCCCCATTTTGTTTAAGAAGAATAACAAACTTAGCATGTTCATTTTAATTAATTAAAATGTAGGAATATATTATTTACATATTTTTTTCAAATAGTATTAAAAAATTGTACATTTCTCATCCGCTTTTAATTTAAACTGTGAAAAAAATTGATCTCGTTCTCCACGGTTACTGTACAATAGTACACATTACATTCTTAAAAATTTATTGACTAACATTTTTCATCGAATCAGTGGTTATGGTAATTTCACAAAATTGTACTAAATTCTTTAATAAAATTAGAAAAATATAGTGTTCAACTCTTGGGAAATGGCAATTTTCATTCGGATAAATTACTTCACTCGCCTTTATGCTGCAGCTCGTGTCCTAAAATCTCATCCTCATGAAAATGCTCAACTTTCCCAATCGTTGAACAATATACTACACAGTAAAAAATATTTGTTAATTTTAACCAATTATTCCACACAACTTTATGTTAAGTTAACAATCAACTGTAATCTGTAACTGTAACAAACATTTTGTAGATTTAATTACAAATTCCTGTATAAATAATCTAACCATAATTCTTGTAATTTTCAAAAAGGACCTTCTTTTTACAACCCTTTTTGTAGATCCAGCAACAAAAGTATTTATTGGAAATTGGTACCTAAAATGAAAAGATTATTCATAAGAAATGTTGCTTTATTAATCAATTTCCTAAACAAAAGATTAACGCATACCTACAAAAATAACATACTAAAAATTACATACCGCACCTTTCTAAAATCATCAAATTATAAAGAAATTTGGTAAAATATAATTATCAGTGCTACTACAACACTAACTGATGTATTTCGTAAATTTTACCAGCTTCACTGTATCCCCTAATTTGAGTTTGAAAACCAGTTGCTGAAGTCAGTTGAACTTGTTGATGCATATTGTGAGTGGAAAATGTTTTGATTGATTTCCAACGAAATAATTTTTTAAACATTCACAACATAATCTGTAACCTTTGAAATTTCTTTTCTACAAAGAAGTAGGTAAAATTTACAAAATTTTACAAAATAAAATTAACAAACTACAAACTCATGTTAACAAAAATTTTATACTTTTAGATTTAGTTTCAGATTTTTTGTGTAAAATAATATTTAATTCTTTAAAATTAGGATTTAAATTAATTAGAAATAGAAAACAATATTTCTTTCCAATTATTAATTAGAAAATTTTATTATAATTTAATGGGAAAATATTTTAAAAATATTAAATAATAAAGAATGTAGAAATCTGTTTAATTACTCCTTTGCCAAAATTTTAAAGAAACATTTTCTAGAACCAAAATTTGCGATAACATTTAGTTAAACTATTTTTTGACGTACACGGAAAAAATAAAACAGTAACCATTGATGCGCAGAACAGTAATCCATTTATATTGCAAAGCAAATCTTAAAAAGTGTGTAAAATACAAAAATGCAATAAAATACAGGGTGTTTCATCGAAAATAAGAAAGTTGTTATGCTTCCAGGAAAAACTGAACACACTATACCTAAATATATTATTTTTGCTGTAAAGAATTTAAACATAGTAATCCTAATTGGTAACATAAAGTCTGCTTCTGAAAAATATTATTTAATTTAACTTAACCAACCAGTGGCTGGATCGAGTTTCTCATAACGTGCAACGAGGTGCACGTTTCTCAAATTACATAGGTATGTACCTTTGTGCAATTTTTTTTAGTTTTTCGTATTTCTTGATTTAAAAATAATATTATATCGGCATTTCCCATTGACCCCAGATGTACCGGGGTCGTGACATAACAGTAAACAACAGACATATGATACATTGCATCTGCTCTTTACTTGTTAGATGTGTAAACGATTAAACTACCTGAGATTTGTGTGGGAGTTGCTTTATTAAAGATACATTTTTTTTATAAGTTTTGTCCCTTAATAATAGATAATAAATAATAATAATGCAATAATCTATTTAATAGATATTTAATAATCTATTTTAACTTTTTAAAAACCTCATTAGTTTATGATGTAATTAAAAATAGAATAGTATGTATCAAGTTCGATAAACGCCATTTTAAACACGAATTTAATTTAGGCACGAGCGAGTGAGTATAAAAAATTTATAATTTGTTATAATAAAAAAAAGTTTGGATCTTGTAATGTAAAATATTTTGGTTAATCATTCACACAGTGTTGTCAAGTCTTTTTAAACTTAAATGCTTAATAATTAATTAAAAATCTGCATAAAAATACTATACTAATCCTAAAACATTTTGGAAAAATTAATACACATAGTGTTTAAAAATATTAAAAATATACCTACATTAAGAAATCGTATTAATTCCACTTGGTTTATAAATAAAAACATTTTAAAATGTCGAAAGGATTTAAAATGGTTATAGGCCTATTTTAGAATTTTAAGATATTTTAAAATGTTTAACATTTTTATAAATTATTAAAATATTCAATTGAAGAGATATAAACTAAATATCCAGCTTGCATTGTTTAATAAAGCAATGGAATATTTAAACATTTAGGTCTAATTATAAAAAAACAATGTTTTGGTAACTTTGGCACCCTCTTTCTTTTAAGAAAAAACATACAGAAATTTTTGATTTTTTATAAATATCTTGAAAATTTAAAGCTCTACGATGTAGAGTCTACATTTTTTGTGTAAAAATTTTTTTGTCCGACTAATAGGAAACGAGATTAAACAATTTAAAAATTTGTTTTAAAGGGGGAACACGGAAATTTTGTCATTTTTGGCCACATATTATGTCTGTTTCACAAAATGCCATACTGTTATAATATAATTTAATATCAAATCCAGAAAAACAACAAAATTACATGTAATTAAATGTAAATTTATTTTTATGAATATAACAAAAATTATATGCCGAAAAAAAAACACCATCGATTTCTTATTGCTATGTTATAAAATGTGCGTTAATTAAATACATCTCCTATACAGCCCATCTTCTAACGTGACATTAAAAAATTAATGCGTTTTTTTCTTTATTGCACTTATGTTTGTTAACTTTTACTGTACAGTTTTGCAATAATAATAATAATAATAATAATAATAATAATGTTGACTGTGTCCAACCAAAATTATCAATCTGTCATTTTTGTCTAGAAGAACACTGGATTACGAACACGTTGTTATCTAGAGATATTTGGTTTAATTTATTTAGTGAATACCATAATTTCGTTTTTAAAGTAAATTATTAAAAAAAAACACAATTGTACAGGGTGATCCCCTATAATGTCGCCCCCCTTTAACTTTTTTTTTCCCCAAAAAATTTAGAAGTGTGGTTATGTAGGAACTAAAAAATACTTTTTGTCTACGTATAAAGAAAATTGGAAAATTGATCAGTATACAGGGAAAAACAAAAAGTTTATTTTTTTTCAATGGATCACCCTATATATGTATTTATTTTTCGATTCCTTGTAAAATTGTAAGCATATTTTATATTACATACCATATACCTAAATTCAACCGTTTCGGAAATATTTAAATTATTTTTAAGATAATAAGTTGAAATAGTTTGTGTTTCTCTGTCTGAGTACGCCATTTTTACTTATTAAACAAGACATATTGACATAATGTCGCCATAGTAATTAATTTTCAATAAAAATGTTGGTATACTGAGGCTTCTTGATTTTTAACAGTTTAAAAAAATTAATGATAACATTTCGAATGGGAATATTTCAGAAACGGTTGAATTTAGGTATATTGTTTCTTATATGAATTATGCTCAGAATTTTACAAGGAATCGATAAATAAATTTATATATAGGGTGATCCATGGAAAATAAATAAACTTTTTGTTTTTTCGCTGTATATTGATCAATTCTCCATTTTTTTATACGTAGAAAAAAAGTATTTTTTAGTACCTTCATAACTACATTTTTAAATTTTTTGGGACACTTCAAATAAAAAAGTTAAAGGGGGGCGACATTATAGGGGATCACCAGTACCTATTGTTAGTTATTATAAGTTATTTTTTTTAATAATTATTATTATACAATTCTTATACCTTTTTTCTTATCTTTGTTTTCTGCTCTTCTCGAGACTTTCGCTGCATTCAACACTGCATATTGATATGTCACTGCAACTGTCAAAGGCTAAAAGCGTTATCATAGAAACCAACTATCGACAACTCGCAATGTTGTTGCGTTTACATCCCATTTTTTACGTTGTGTTATTCTTACCTGTCGTCCATTTGACAGATGTCACATTTTATGGTAGTATACGATACGATCTTTATTTTATTAATTAATTAATGCTTTTCCATTAAGGATACGAAGAATAGTAAGTTTTCTATCTCCTGGAAATTTGATTAAGATTTTTTCACATACTATAGAAAATTATTACTTTTCTTCATTTAAATATAAAACAATCTACTTTTATTTAAGTAAAGACAAGACAAAATCTTGGAAATGTCTAGAAATTAAATTCTAAGAATTTTCAAAGTGATAATTTTAACGTCTAATCTGATAGCTAATAAATTCCAATGATCAAAAGCTCCACAATAAATAACATAAATTTAGCGTGTTATGTATTATATCAGGTAAATATAATTTAAGGCTTAAAAGTTCATTGAGTGAGTAATTGAATTATCTTCTTAGTTCGTTAGTATGTTTTCTGATAAAACGCCGATCAATAAAGTTTATCTTTCCGTTTCTATTCGTCACAAACAGGTATGTAGGTCTGTAACCTTAAATTCATTCATAACTCAGAACTAAGTGCATTCATAACAAACTCCTACATGGGGAATTGTAGTAGAACTATGCTCTTGATTTCGTTTTAATGGTCTCCTTTTTCAAACTTATCGCGACTATTTACTTTTCCTTTTTAAATGACTCTTCTCACATGTTTAAAATGTGTTTAATATTCCTTTTAACTGTATTTTAACAACTATGACAATAATAATTATTGCTTTAAATTATGTTTAGCTATTAATTAAGTTGATTAAGTAAAATGCTAAATTTTATCGACAAATTTCAACAAGACAATTAAAGTTGGTTTTTATTTAAAAATTAAAGTTTTCCTGGCCAGTTTTCGAGTTATAATACAAGGTGAGTTTTAAGTTAAAACTTTTTTAACAAACATTTTAAGTATCCTTAAGTAACTTTAAGTACCTTTAAGTAACTTTTTTATCATCAAAATGTTAAACTTCTGTATTGAAAAAATATTTAATTTAAGACTAACAAAAATGATATTTTAATATTATTAATATTATTATATTAATCAGTACCAAAATGACGTAGGTCTGGGGACTCTGGGAGCTTACTTTATATTTATTAATTCTTAAAAATATTTTTTTAATCAATTATAATAAGTATTAAGTAGTTAATCCAAATTTTAGAACCATATATGTTAAAATTTGCCGTATTATTTTAATAATTAAATTCCTTCTTAAATTACAATTATAATTTATAAATACGTTTATTGTCGCGATAATTTATCATTGCAAATACACTTAATTTGTTATGGTAGGCGTTAAATAGGCAAAAATTTATATTTAGTGATGAAATTAAGCTATTTAAATTACAATCGGTAAGGTTGTTCAACTCACCGGTAACAGTAAAAGAATTTTTGACTGTGTGATTCAGAGATTTTGGTGAGGAATTTTTAGAAGAATTGATTACATCAAATTGTGCAACATTTAAAGGAACGTGTTTTTTGGTTAAATTATTTATTATGTGTTGAAATAAATTGGGTAAAATTGTTGTCATTAGTCCTAAAATATTGAAAAACTTAAAATATCCTTAAAAATATTAAAATACATTATAAATACACTATAAATAATAACTTAAACTAAAAAAAAAACATTTTGTATTTTAAAATGTTATATAATGCGCTTCAAAATTAACGCATAATAAGTAAAAAAGTTCTAACTCTAAAACGCCTTTACCAATCTTTATCAAATATTGTATAAAAATACTTCAACTTATATCTCAGTTTACGTATTCAAAGGTTTTTCGAGAAAATATTTTTAAAGCCCTTTTTTTAATAATAAAAAACGTTCGATAAATAACTTTTAGGAAATTTTTTTTTAACTAAATAAAAAATATCGTATTTTGGATAGTATACTCTAAAAATTTTGTACAAATCAAACGAACAGTAACGAAGATACAGCGCTTCAAAGTCGGTAAAAATAACCCCTTTTTGATTATTTTGCTAAAAAGTGGTCATTTTTGACGACTGAAGCGCTGTATTTTCGTTACTATTTGTTTGATTTGTACTAATAAAAATACGGTCTTTCACAGCATATTTTTTATTTACTTTACAAAAGTTTTTTTTCGAGCGTTTTATATTATTAAATAAAAGGGCTTTAAGGATATTTTTTCGAAAAACCCTTGAACACCTTAACTGAGATATAAGTTAATTTTTTTTAACAAAATTTTATAAAGGTATATATTGGTAAAGGCGTTATAGAGTTGGATTTTTTACGTGTTATGCGTTAATTTTGACGCGCAGTGTAGTTAATAAGAATTATTTTAGAAGGTCTAAGATTATTTTATAATGTCGAAAGCATAAGAATGTCAAAACTATTTTAAAATATACTGGGACTGTAAAACGTAACTTATTTATTTTTTAAAAAGTCAAGAATGTTAAAAACATGTCTTCGAACGGCAATGCATATTTTAGAATAAAAAGACAAATTTAAGAATGTTAAAACACATTTACGAATGTAAACGTAAGAATATTTTTTATTTAATAGTCAGTAAATAAATATTTAGATATAATATACCTATAATATAATTGCTTTTAATATAAGCTTTTTAAAATCATTTAAATAAATTTTAAATATATTAGTTGTTAAAAAGTTAATTCACTGGTTTGTTATTTTACATTTATATTATGTAATCTATGATATGTTGCCAACTTCACTTCACTTTTCAATTGATTGATTGTAGAACATTTTGATAGATTCCGATAAAATTTTGTGGACTTAAATGTATGTGTATTTTTTTTATTAAAAAAGCCCATATTATGTAAATAATATATTTATTTAAAATATTAGATAAAACACATGTTTAAATAAACACAACAAATATAATAAAAAAATAAATAAATGAAATATAAAAACAAAAGATATTCATAAAAAATGACAAAAATTTTCAGAATTTGTGGGAGTTAAAATTTATGTATCATTATTATTATTAATTATGGATTATTTTAATAATCTAATTAATAAAAGTAAAAAATAAAATATTTTATTACAAAAAATATTAACATAAATAAATATATAAAACATAAAAAATATTGTTAAAAAGACCACAAAATTTTTCATAATTAGCAGGAGTTAAAAGTTAAAACTTGTGAACCCACGAAACGCAGATTTTCCTAAAAAAAATAAGTTATTACTATTTTTTTCTTGTATATATATATATATATATATATATATATTTCTGTTTTATTTTAACTATTATTAAGTAACAGGTGCGTAGGAAGAAAAGTGTTGGTAAAATATGTATAAATGTATAATGTAAAATGAAATTATAAAGATCATAAACTTGTTAGGATTCCTAAAAATATATCAAAATGCTGTTTTTTACATTTTAGGGGAATTCAAACCCCCAAAAACCCCTGCCTACGCCCCTGGTTAGAACAAAAAACTTTGAACCACTATTATAGTGACGATTATTTTATATAGGTTCTCTCTAAAAATGAATTAGTCAAAAATGACTAATTTAATCATTATAAGTGGCTGCTTTTTCACTTGTACCATTGTTAACCATGAAATACCATGGTATCCAAAAATTTAACAGCCAATTCTTATGTATAATTGTCCCCTGAATCCGAAAATACCGTCAAAACTGTTCTACTTTTTTAACTTTTGACGACATTTTCGGATTCAGGGGACAATTTTACATAAGAATTGGCTGTTAAATTTTTGGATACCATGGTATTCCATGGTTAATCATGGTACAAGTGAAAAACCAGCCACTAATAACTATTATATTAGTCATTTTTGACTATTTTTAGAGAGTATACTTACCTACCCATATTGTATTGTATTAGAAGTCACACGCTAAATCATGCTAATACAGCGGTTGATTAATAAATTTAAATTTTGTTTTAAAAATCAGTCGACCGAATGTTAAATTCTGAGCAACTTTTAGACTTCAGTCAGTTTGCTCCAAACAAGCCAAAATGTTCAGAGAATATGCGAAGAATTGATGATTTTAAGGCATAAAATTCCATTTTCATGAATTTTAATAAATATTTTAAATGATCTTTGATAAATTTACGCATAGTTTTGATGGCAACATGTTAATCATCATCTTCTAACAAACAAGATTAAATTTAATTTTAGAATAGATTTTTGTAATACTTCTCAAAATTAAAGCCGCAGCACTTTTAGTTACACAGTTATAACTATAGTGCTAACGATGTGGCATGATTAATTAGTTAGTTAATTTAATAGTTTCGCCGGATTTCAGATGCGTTGTTCTGCTTAATTGAAATGTTAGTCGTAGTTACAAGTAAGTATTATAATAAATAAATAAAACAAAAACAAATTATATGCGGAATTTGCCGGCAAATAAATTTTCCAATTTAATGTATAAATAAAAGTGTTACGAGCCTGACGGAATTAAATTATTATTTTTGTTTTCAGAGAACAGTTACAAGTCGACTCAGGGGTCATTTGATTTTCTATTTATTGTGTCCATTTCTACAGATTTAACGGTATATGTTAATATAGTGTTATTCATTAGATTTATCAGATGTTGTTTATAGACAATTATTGACAATTTAAAATTTTAAGCTTATAAGCACCTATAGGTGACTGTTTAATTACAATAAGTACAATATTACAGTACATTATTAATTAACAAATTAAACCGCATAACTTGGTAATTGTGTGTATTTAATTTTATTATGGAGTTATTAAGAACATTCTTAGTTAAACACAATCCTTTAAATAATGATTTAAACTACTTTATTAACAAGATAATGAATATTTTAAAAACATGTTGCTAACTTCAGCCCGTGACTAAAACGTCATAAAGCCACAATTTGTTAATGTGTATTTAAAAGGTCACTTAGTGTCATGGAAACATGTACGGTAATGGGCGTTTTAAAGGTGGGAGTAAAAAAAATAAATTAGATTTTTAATCCCTTATAAATTATTAGTTAAATACAATACTGTCATTAATCAATAAAAGTAATTTATAATTCTTACACAGGATTTAAATATTTTATACAGTTTAAAGAACGTTTAGAAAACTTTCAGTTTTAAAACTAAAATAAGACATTTTATGAACATTTTATAATAGCTTTAAAGTTTTGGTTCTTAATTAAACTTAACTTAAATTATATTTTAAGACATAATTTAAAGACTTGTGACAATGAGATTATAATTGTATTTAATAAAATTTCGTTTCCATTTGACATTTAAATAAATTAACCTGATTTAGTGGTTTGAGAACGAATAGATTTTATTATTGTTGAAAATTAAAAAAATATATAAATTTTATAACTTAAAAGAATGAAAAAATGGTGGTCAACATTGGCTACCAATGAGCCTGTCCTTAATCTTAAAGCCTCATTAGAAGAGAAATGCAGTGGTAATAGTCACATGATTTTTGTCCACCAGGCCAATAAAGATCCAATAAGGTATATTTTTTCAATAATTAACATTAATAAATACATTAATCCTGTTCTACAAGTATGAAAATATTAATTCAGTCTAATTTTATGCTCTTAACGATAATTGTAAGAAATGAAAAACGTCCTTAAATTAAAAAAGTGTCGCTTTTTTTCCTTTCATTGAAAAAACTTATCCCCACATTAAATTATCTTTTAACTTGATTTTGTTGCAAATTTAGCCTTCTGCAAAAAAGTTATTAGGTACATATTTGAAGTCGTCAAAATTTAAAATTGTAATTCTCAAGTGACTTAGGAAACATAGCACACAAATGGCATACAATGTTTTATCCAACAAGTGAAAGAAATCTTTTTTTTATGAGATAATAATAAATAAGCTTTGTGATCAAATTAAACCTACTAGCGTCTCAGTACCCTATAAATGTCAGGTTAGGTTGTTTGTTTGATTGCCACGGGCATGATACATTGTTAGTAAATGTTTAAATAAATTTTGACACTTGTCAGTTTTCCCTGCAGAAAAGGGAAGCTTATAGAAAATGGAGGAATCCGATGAAAATTACGTTCCTGAGGATATCCTTATGGAAGCGGAAGAAGCAGCAATGCACATTTTGCCAGAAAAGTTCTGAGATGCTTACGACAAGGAGTTCAAAATGTTTCAGTCTTGGATGAATTCACGGAAGATAAAAAGTATCGATGAAAATGTTCTATTGGCTTATTTTTTACATTTGCAAAAAAAATTAGCTCCATCGTCGCTATGGACCAAACAATCGATGCTTCGCTCCAATATTCACCTTTATAAAAAAATCGACATCTCAAAATATGGCAAACTAACGAGCTTTTTGAAGTTTCCGACGACGAGTACCTGTTGATGAAAGTGGCTTTGATAATGGGGATTAGCGGTGCATGTAGATGCGATGCATTGGTCAATTTGAAAATAGAAAATATTCAAGACAAAGGGAAATATTTCCACGTAGTTTTGCCAGACACTAAAACCAAGAAATTGAGAAGTTTCACCATACTTGAAGAAAGATTTCCAGTCAACCCGATCAATTTGTGTAAAAATACATGTCTTTCAGACCAAAGAATACTAGTTCTAGCCGTTTTTTTGTTTTATACAAAAATGGGAGGTATACCAGCCAGTGTGTGGGAATATATTCCCACACATATTTATAAATACTTTATCGAAGATACTTTCAAGAATTGCAATGTTTTTGAAATTGAAAGAACCAGCGCTCTACACCGGTCACTGCCTGAGAAGGTCTTCGGCGACTCTTTTGGCCAACGGCCTCGACGGTAGCAGAAGGATACCTAGAAGAATCGGTGCATAACAACATACACATTGCAGAAAAAATACAAGGTTCTAATGCGTCGGCGTCTTCCAGCACTAACAACAGCTGTACCGATATGGGAGCGTCTGGTTCCAATGAACCAACGAATTTTACAATGACTTCAAATTCGAATAAACCGTTATCGTTTTCCTTTAATTTCAATATCAATGAGAATTCTGCTTGTAATAGTAATAAATAAATATAATACCACTTTAAATATGAACGTGCTCTCTAAAAATGAATTAGTCAAAAATTACTAATTTGATAGTTATTAGTGACTGCTTTTTCACTTGTACCGTGGTTAACTATGGAATACCATGGTATCCCAAAATTTAACAGCCAATTCTTATGTAAAATTGTCCCCTGAATCCGAAAATACCGCCAATAATTATGAAAGTGAAGCAGTTTATGAGATATAGTCAATTCCATATTAAATAGAAAATTGACTATATCTCAAAAACTGTTCTACTTTTTTAACTTTTGACGGTATTTTCGGATTCAGGGGATAATTTTACATAAGAATTGGCTATTTAGTTTTGGGATACCCTGGTATTCCATGGTTAACCATGGTACAAGTGAAAAAGCAGCCACTATTAACTATTAAATTAGTAATTTTTGACTAATTCATTTTTAGAGAGTGAGTTATAATCCATAACTCACTAGGGTGTTATTTAATAGTTTACTTGTCTAAAATGACATTCATAATGACAGTCATAACTGTCATGTGTTGGATAAACATTATTAATATACATAATATTAATAATTATCCTGACATATTGCCAATTTTTTTAATTTTAATATTTAAAATCAAAAAATTCTAAATTTAAATTTTAAACTCTCTTAATACATGGATTTTAGAGATTATATTTATATGATTTTTTTTGAGGAAAACTATTTTTCCTACAAAAATAAAGTACTTTTTTTCTAAATTCAACCGTTCTAGATTTTATATTATATTTTACTGCTAAATTCAATATGTTTTCGTTGCGAAAAAGTATACAAAACGTCAAAACTATGCTCCAGTATTAAGCTATCTATTAAACCTTTTATAAAAACTGCAATAGTCCTTAACGCGATGTTTCATTTAGAGAACACCCTGTATACATACATCGGCATCAGCTAAACGGCCTATCGCTAACGATCCGAACTCCTGAATTTTTCCCTTGGCAGGAACAGGATAGGAAGCAACTCGATCGAAATAAGGATTCGTCGCTTATATCCTGCTACGCGCGCGCGCAGCTTCAAAGGACGAATCACACTGAACAAATGTATCCTTATTTACTTTGTTGCATTTAGTAAACAATGGCAAATATCAATACGAATTAAATGTTCTTGTTAATATATTAAATTTATAAATAATAATTATTGTCATTTTTTTTAAAATGTTTTCAATGATCCAAATGATATTTTTTTTTTATTTAGATCCAAAATGTTACCGTATGATCTAAACACACACAATAAGGCATTTTAAAAATGTAGCCCAGCTTGAATGTGATTTGAAATTTTATAATGTATATTTTGAGGAAATTAATAGTATTAAAATGGTGTCGATTTATTTGGGTTAGCAGTATTTCCTGGCTTTGCTTCCGCGTGAGGATTGTATCCTTTGGTCGGTGTGAACGGGGTTCAATAGCGCGTCACCCTAGTGGCGTAGTATCGAACTATACTACAGAGCTTTATACTAATAGACTCTGATCATAAAAAATAATTTCGGCACTGTTTGTGGTGTTGCAATTAGGCGAAAACCGATAAACAAATAGTGTTAAATGCGGATCGCTTGACGAAATCGCTTTTAATGGACGCGTTTCGGCCGCCGAACAGTTTGTAATACTAACCTGCATTCGAATCGATTAAAAAAATATTGATCATAAACATCCCGTACGTTTTGTAGTGGTGTTTATAAAATTTGCGTCTCTTCGAAACCCCAATGTGTTCGTTCGCGTTATGTGATGTAATTCAGTGTTTCGTGTCACCAACGGAGTACCTTAGATTTGTTACCTTTTTCAAGTAGTTTACGTTGTGTTTTTATACGTTGCTCTATATTTTCCGTCACTCTTTTATGTGTTAGTATCGATATTACTCACAATATTAATAACAATAAGCAATACGCCACAATTTATTTCTAGAGAGCTAATAACTTTTCGAGACTGTCTTAGACTGAATTTGACTGAAACCATCATCGGATCGACTGAAAATTTACACCAAAAAATCGGGTTTCAAATTTCGGTGTTTCTTATTATATTATAAATTTCGGTGTTTTTGTAACTTTTTACTGATTTTCGCGGTAATGGCGCATTGCTAGGTTCGCGTCCGCTCCTCGCCCAACAACATTTCGGCCAATATCGTTAAATTCGTTGTCAGTAAGATCGTCAAACTGGCGGACCCGGAAATAATCACGATCGAGCTGCAGGAGGTGGAGGAGCTGCCGGACGCGTCGCCGCCTCCTCCGGAGACGACTCGCGTCGTCGAGGCCGCCGCCGTGGCCACCTCCACGGCCCAGAGGCCCCCGCCAAACACCTCGCCACCAAACACCATGACAGGTAACTTTTCTTTCCCCTTTTGCCATGTCCTTTTGCTTTTGTGTTTGTTTTCTTAGATCTTACTCAAGCATACAGGGTGTTATGTAATTGATGTTATATATTAAAATACTGAATACCTTTTGAGATAAGGTGTAATGGAAAAATATTTTAAAAGATATTTTCCCAAAGATAAAGAAAATATAATATGCATTAGAAGTTTTTTATATTTTTTGTGATACGCCACTGGTTACACACTTGTGTTCTGTGAGTACATAGATACAAACCAACAAAGTAGCTGCGCGTTGCCAATTGTAAAAAATTGTTACTAAAGAATTTTCTTGCATAAAATAAATAAATACAAAAGTTTTAAGCCCTTAAAGTTCTAATACCATTCTGTATTTATTTACTCATCCAGCTATTAACTTAAACAATGATAAGAAAAATTAGTACCTATTTAAAAACTCCATAAAATTATTTTTTTCATCGGTTTTTTTCTTTCTGTTTACTCAGATGAAATTAGAACAAGTTCACAGGTTAATCGTTAAACATTAAATTTGTGTAAATAAATCCAAACGCCCAAAATCACTTCCCTTAGTTAAGATATTTACAATTTGAGCACATAACCTACAATTTTTTGACAGAATGTGTTACCAACCAACATAATAAATTAAACCAGATTAACTTAAAGTAAAGTAAATCATTACGAATTATGAATAAAGTTTAAATCTGGTGTGTCTAAATTGAAATATATTTTTTGTAAGTATGTTCTTAAATCACAATGTTAAAACGATTTTTAAAAAATCATTAGTTTACAAATTTCAGGTTTTTATTTTTTTCAAGTTTTTCAGGTTTTTATTCTTTTATAAATATTTTGAAAGTTTGAAAATTTGTATTTTATTAGTAATAATAATAAGTAATTAGTGCGAAAGATTTTATGCTATGGCGGGTCGGGCGCTCACAAATATTCAATTAACAAATATGGTTTTGTGTTACGGGGAAGCGATGCAAAAAGCTCTTCAAGCAAGAATTTTGTAGGTAGGTATATTCAAAATTATCACAACGCCATTCACGGACATCCACCGCCCTCGGAGCAAAGTTTTGTACGTGCTGTGCAAAATTTAAGGGACCGCGGAAGATTTAGCGCATTTGTTGGTGATAGGGGTCGGGCTCAGGGACGTGAATTTGTGGCCCTTGAAGAACAAATTTTGGACGAAGTGGAAGCAAATCCGAGAATTAGTACAAGACGATTAACTTCCCAACTTGGACAAATGTCCAACTTTGTTACGTGGCGCACGATTCACGAAAATAGTTTGTACCCCTATCACCTACAAAAAGTTCAAGCTCTTCAGGATGGAGATTATGCACTGCGGTTGGAATTTTGCCATTGGTATATACAGAAAAATCAAGAAGATGCTTATTGGAGCCATAGTGTTTTGTATACCGATGAGGCCACATTACGAGAGACGGGATTTAGGCAGCAACTCAGGAACTTAATTGTAAATAGTCCAGACATTTTTACGCGGGTGCGCGAAAGCATGCTTCGCAGAGTTTAAGCTTGCATTCTAAATAATGAAATCATTTTGAGCATCTCAAAATAAGGTAATACATTTTTAATTTTACATTTGGTAACACTGCATTAAGAAGTAATAGGTAAGGTTAATCCGCGGTTCCTAGTTGATAAGGTGGCGTACTTTTGGTAGGATAAAGGTTATTATAAATTATTTTTAGTCTTTGGAATTTAGAAAAAAAAAGTTTCAGGTGCTTCTTTATGGACCCTAAGGAACTACCCATTTTAATATATAACATTAATTACATAACACCCTGTATAAAGAGGTCAATGCAAGAAGTACGAGGTGTAAATAACGGGAATTGTTAAATTTCTTGGGTTCGGAGGGTCCGGTTATAAAATTTTCTTTATTATGTTGGTATACATTAGGGTGGGGCGAAAAAAAAAATATTTTTTTTCCTTAGCCTGGAGGTGGAATTTGTAGCCTATAAAAAAAGAAAATTTTTGAAAAAAAAAAAATTTTTTTCTCAACCTCTTGAGGTGGCTTACTGATTTTTTAAATTAAATTTAAGTTAAAAACGAGTGGTCGTAAAATTTTTTTCAAAAGTGTTCCGGAAACTGCGGAGTGTTTAAAAAAATTCTAAAATAGTAACATGCTTTTCTACTTAATAAAAATATACACTTTTTTAAGTAAATTTTGCAGCCTCATTGGAAAAGACAAACAAAAATGTTGTTATGGTCAATTATAAAATAAGTGACAATAGTACAAAATATTATAGGAAAATTACAATAATATTAATAATAATAATGCATTTTGAAAATTTTAAAAATTTTGTAACCCTAAAAATTTTGATTTCAATTTAATTTTTTCTTAAATTTTGAAAATATTGGAAATTAAAAAAAAATAAAAAAAATAGAATGGAATATTGGAAATTATTTATTTTTTAAAAAAATTAGGAAATTTTTGTAAATTTGAGAATTTTTTTGAATAGAACCTTTTTATTCATTGTCGAGTCGTTTAACCCTTTTTTTTTGATACCGAAGTCTTAGTGTTATAACCCTATATAATTGTTATATATAAATAAAATTCAAATTTATACTTACAAAATTGTATGTATTATTGACTAATACAATATTTATTGTCGCCAATGACTAAGAGGTAAATGTACGTATTTATGTCGCATTTACGCTGCAGCTACATGTATTTTTTACCATTTTTGTTCGTTTTTGCAAAAAACGACTCAAAACAATACAAAACACCGAACAACTGTCAACATCTTGAATCCCCAAATCGTGTTTGTTTACACGACCATAATGCGTGACAATACAATGATTGTATTGTCACGCAGAAAAAACGCTAGCATAGCATCAATGGGTGAGCCATTAAACCAATGGGATCTTGTAATCCGTATTCCTGAATAACAGTTTCTATAATACCAATAGGTAGTTAGCACTTGGTTTATATTCGTTTACTGTTTTTAAATTAACAACAAAAGTTATCGCTCCTAAAGCTATTGATATTCATATTGATATTTATTTGTTAGAATGTTATTGCATTAAATACTAATTTGATTTATTTAATAACGTTACTATTGTATGTATACTATGTATATATTTAACGCAATAAATTCTTTGATATTTAGGCAAACTATTTCCCTATTTTGGTTTAATAGTAATTAATTGAGCAAATAACAATTTAGTAGATTGCTTCAATTTTAATACATTCAATGAAAGCGCTGTTCTTGGCACTGTTAGATTTTTTTATGTGCACCAGCATCAAAAGTGTGTTCAAAATTTTAGCTTAATTTTAAAAAATAATTAATTAACAATTTAAATCATTTATAAGCATACTTTCCAAATTGAAAATTCATTATTCTCATCTCTAATTTGTTTTCCCATTCAGTGGAAAAAAGCCAAATTACATTCAAAAAAATTTAAATATTCATTTAAATTTTCTTTAAAACCCAGTGCGCAAAGCCTTTGAGAATTTTGCATTTTTTATTATACTCTATTATTATCGATTTCAGTGTTCTACTTAATAAAAATCCTTTACATCGAGTTTCGCGCTTTATAAAGGTTTAAATTAAAATTATTTAAAACGTTTTTAGTTTTTATAAAGACTAAAGTTTTATTTTAAAATCCTTTATATAATGCATTTAAAATTTAAGAACGGAAAAATATATATAATATACGAAACGTTTATAATTTTTTTGTACGATTTGAAATGTAAAGTCTCATGTGTAAATCTATAAATAGATCAAAGTGATATATATTTACAACTCGTAAAATATTTAAAAAAAAATTCATATTTTCCATCTATCATCTCGCACATATGATGCGTTCCAGCTTTTATATGCTGAAAATATTTTTATAATAATGAAATGAAATTTAAAAAAATCTGCAGTATAGTGTAATAGTAATTCTTCTTAGCCATTATCACTTGTAAAAAAGATTCTACCTTATACAATGTATTTATTTTATTTTTATTTGTTGAGATCCTGGTATCGGTTGTTAGGAATCCAAATCCGTTAAAAATAAACCTGTCTAAAAAGGAATGGATTGGCAGTTAAAAGAATAACAGTAAAAAAATATGTGACTTATAGCAGAATGTTGATTTAGACCAACTGTGGTTGATTGTATATTTTTAATTTTAGCTAACGTTTATTTATAATTTACGATGATGTATCCAATAGCAATTTATCTTTTTATAAAGAAATACGTTACTTTTTAAATAATTAATATATTTTAATGTGTGTACTAAAAGTAGTATATTTATGGGGATTTAGTCAAGTGGATTTATGGAAGGAACCAAAATAAATAAAAATGGGTGTGTGTGGGCAATAAGCTTTATTGATGTGGGAAATAGTCATAAAAATGTTTTTATTAATACACAATAACACTGTAGGTATTAATTTTATATATTTTTCGAAATATAATTTTTATAACACATAGTGTATTAAGTTTATCGTTTTCCATTTAAATACAATTTTATTTTAAATTTAACATTTTATATCCTAAAAATAATTTTTGAATGTCCAAATTTTGATCATTAATAGTGCATTTTTTTGCAAAATTAATAAATTACTTTAAAAATACAGTTATTTTATTTAAAAAAACACATAAAACATTTATTTAGATCTCCATAAATATAAAACTCATGACAACTCTACCAAGAACCAACAACCCGGTAGAGTCATTCTGAGAGACCATGTCTTAGTACAGTAATGGTAGGCGCACAAAAACAGGTAACCATAGTAGGAATCAAGACTGGTTGGACTGCTGGGATGCCAATTATGCCAACACAGTGATTCAGATCTTGAAGTTTTAACTTTTTTAATAATAATAATAATATTAATAATAATAATAATATATATATTTAGCCTCTGCTATTTAAAACAAGTAGGTATACATTTACATTATTTTAACTTTTTAAATACATATATCACAATTTTTCTATCACAAAATAGTTTAACAAGTTTTTAAAATAAATAAAGTTATCACAGTATTTAATTTCATGTGGTAAATTATTATACAATTGAAATCCTTTAAAAAATATACTTTTGCTATATTTACTGGACGTTGGTTTATCTATATAAATATCTTTGTCTTGCCTTGTTGGGTAGTTATGAATATCACAGTTTAATTTTACTTTTTAAGTTAAATATATGGGAGTCATGTGGTTTAATATTTAAAAAAAAAAGATTAAGGTTCTAAAAGTTATTCTTTAACTAACAGACATAAAATTTAGTACATTTAACATTAAATTTACAGGTGTGTATTTGTTACATTGCAGTATTACTCTCATAACCTTATTTTGTAGAATTTGTAAGTAGTTAAAAGTTAAAAAAGTAGAACAGTTTTTAAGATATATTAAATTTTCCATTTAATATGTAATTGACTATATCTCAAAAACTGCTCCATTTTTAAATTTTTGACGGTATTTTCGGATTCAGGGGACATTTTTACAATTGGCTGTTAAATTTTGTACTATGGTATTCCATGGTTAACCATGGTACAAGTGAAAAAGCAGCCACTAATAACTATTAAATAGGTTGACTAATTCATTTTTAGAGAGTAACTATTTTACATTTTAATATTACTTTTGTAAGATCATTAATGTATAAAATAAATAATATGGCAGCTAATTTGGTTCCTTGAGGAACCCCATGTTCATTTTTAATTTCTTCAGAGATTTTTAAACTTAACTTTTTGCTTTCTATTTTTTAAAAGGATTCGAACCAACTTAATACCACTCCGTTAAAACCAATTTTATTTAATTTTCTTAATAGTAAGTTTATATTAATAGTTTCAAATCCTTTTAAAATCCAGAAAAACAGCCAAAATATTCAAATTATTGTCTTTATGGTTTTGCCATTCATCACATTTATTTATCACAGTAGTACCCGCTTGGTTTTCACAAAATACATTGTTATTTTCACAGTATTCAACTAGTTGTTCTTTTACCACATCTCAAAACGTGAAACATTTACTGGTCTAAATTCTTCACATAACATAGTGTTAGGCACATTTGGTAAAGGAATTACAACAGAAACTTTTAGTTTTGATGGAAATGTTCCTTTTGATATTGACGTGTTACAAAGATAACTTAAAAATATGTTTAACTACATTTTAGAGTATGTAGTCAAAGTCAAAGATAAGGTTATGAAGTGATGATCAGATTTTTACAAAATCTATTATAATAGTATATTAAAGAACTAATGACAAAGTCAAATGTCAAACTGGGATTTTTTTATGAGCATAAAACAGTGGTGGACACGAAATTTCGAACATCATAATTTGGTCGTCGACATGGATCCTTGCACAATCCACACAACAAGGTCTGTTCTATCTCGTACTAAAAATACAAAAAATTACTGCAACACTGCACAGTTTAACGGCGGCCATTTTTGTTGTTTACAATTTTTGTGCTTTGGGTTGGTGCTCTGTTTATACAAATTAATAATCGTTTTAAACGTTGTGTTTCTCATAGTAAGCCTTAAAAGAGTCCTTAAAGTGCTAAGAACAACCATTTTACTCCTCTATTGTAAAAAATAAACTTTATTCTATCAGGGCTGTCATAAAACTGTCAAATGTCAATTTTAAGGTTAAATTATAATCCAAAAATTAACCTTCAAATTGTCATTTGACAGCCCTGATAGAATAAGTTATATTTATTATAAAAGAGGAGTAAAATGGTTGTCCTTAGCACTTAAAGGCCTTATTTGAGGCTTACAAGTGCCTCTGTAAGAAACACAACAGTTAACTTTATTTTAAGACAATTGAAAAAAACTCTTTCTTGGAGCACTTTAAGATCAAGTTATTTTTCATTATTCCACTCTCACTTATCGTATGGAATCCTTCTATGGGGAAACTCTTCATATTCCAAAATGGCTTTCAGTGCCCAAAAAAGAGCCTTAAGAATCCTATGCAGTTTGGGATATTATGAAGGTTGTCAACATCATTTTAAGGAATTGGGTATTATGCCTCTACCAACACTGTATATTTACGTGACACTTTTAGAAGTTCACAAAATCTGTAATTCCTTGAAAAAGGGTTGGGACATCCATGACCACAACACTAGGACTAAGTCACAAATAAGAATTCCCAGGTACAGACTCTCCAAGGTCTCAAGAAATTCCTTAAACGTTAACCTATATAGGTTAACGTTTAAGGAATTTCTATAGCTATACAACGTAATTAATAACGACTTAAAATCACTATGATAAATTTAAGACCACCTTAAAAAAATACCTATTAAGTTTTTGTTTTTACTCTGTGGAGGAATATCTAAATACCGTAAAATAAAGCAATGTACCTCCCAGATAACACAAAGAAGTACTAAAAACGTCCTGAGTATATCTTGTATCAGACATTAGTAAGTTCCGAGTACGTCCGAATCAGGTCCTGAACCTTCCCCAGGACGTTCCAGGGACATCCAGTGTTACCAAATCGTCGGTCCCCAGAACGTCCCAAGTAAGACATCCTCTGGCCATCCTGAAATGCTTTATTGGGGACTAATGGACAAGCTTTACAGAATTGAAGAGTGGTATTCCCAAAGGCCCAGACAGCAATATGACGTATTTTATTAATTTGTTAAATGGATTTTATTAAAATCATTTTAATAATTTGCTCGTATTCGCTTATTTTAGGAATTGCGATTACTTCGTCTCACTTTTGTTTAAATTTAAGCGTGCTCTTCACCGGCACCGATAGACGCCCTGTTTTCCTCTTTTGGAGCTCGTCAGTATCGGGTAGCCGTTTACCTAGGTCTAAGACCGTTTGGTATGAAGCACGCTCTAAATTCTACTTTGCCGCTTCTTATATCAAACACAAGCAGTTACAGCGGTGAGAAGAAAGAATCGCATTAAAATGTCATAAATGTGACGTCTCCATGTTGACGTCTTAAAGAGTTAATAATATGATTTCAGTAAGAAGTAAGAAAAGAAAATACTGTAAGATATCATATAACTAAAGTCTTATTTATGATACCTACCCTTAGTAGCTTCTAATTTTGATTCCAATAAGAGGTCAGAAAAAAAGATACTTTAAGATGTACTTCTTATTTATGAATTCATCAAGAACTCTTAATCTTGTGCTCCTAAAAATGATTTCTCTAAGATGTCATATTGTGACCTCAGTAGATGGTTTTCAACAGACTTCGTACAGAAATCTTTCTGAATTGGATGCTGTCTGGGGGGTCTAAGTTACAAAAATAAAATTGTGAGTTATCAATGAAAAACAAATATTTTGCACATGTAAATGTTGAAATGTCTGAAACACGTTTGGAATTGCATATTCCGCTCCCTGAAACCGTCAAACTCGCCTTCGGCTCGTGTGACAAACTCTTCACTCGAGTGGATATGCTGTATTCCAAACTTGTTACAGAATATACTATTAAGTCATTCTGCATGACACAAACTATTTTTAAATGATAATATATTATTTAACCAACTTGGCACTTAGACCCTTTGGAAATACAATGCTTCAATTACGTCCTTGGGACGTACCCAGTATATCCGCTATAATTTTCCCAAATAAGTAAGAGACTGGACGTACCCAAAACTTCCGATATAGGTCTAGGACGTTCGGACCTATGTGGGACCTGAAATGGACGTCCTGGGTACCTCTTGTGCTATCTGGGCTGTCTACAAGTGTTTTGTATCTGTACGTTCTACGTTAGTGCCTTGTATTCTTACTATGTAATATATTATTATGTATTTTATTATTTATTTATTTCAATGCTGACTTGTCAAAAATGTTTCTGTAAACATAATGTGGCCAATAAAGATTATTATTATTATTATTACAACGTTTAAAACAATTATTAAACAGCACAAACCCAAAGCACAAGAATTGTAAACAACAAAAATGGCCGCCGTTAAACTCTGTGCAGTGATTTTTAGTATTTTTAACATGAGATAGAACAGACCTTGTTGTGTGGATTGTGGATCCTTGTTTGATTATGTCGCTGTCAAAATGAAGAATAGTGACACACCGGAGAGTTGTCCATAAAGGCAGTTTGGATTTTGATGTCATACATTGTATTTAATTTAATCCCAAGTCTTTCTTAATCAATATCCATATTTATCTCTATCCAAAATCTACATCCCCATCTTGATAATTATCCACATTTTATGATTTCATAATAAATATTACCTTCTATTATTTGAATCCATTTACTTTAAGATAGTCATTAAAACTGTTATTAACATGGTACATCCAGGATGTGCGAGTCGCGCGACCCATATACCTAAGCCGCGCAAAACGTAAACATCACCTCCACCAACGACTCCAATTAGTAAGGCTATGACGTACCCGCAATGGAGGTAAACAACGACGAGCGTTGTACCGCCTGCGTCTTGGTGCTGAAGAGGTAACGGTGCTCGGCTCGCACATAACTGTCCAACGGTACAGCGGCATCGCGCTCCTAACCCAGTGCGGCCGCCCGGTACCGCTACTCAGCTACGGGTTCTTTTTGTACGGGTTACGTTGCGAGGCGTGCTTCTCATACCATACGAGCATCGAGCGGGCAGAGGATTGACCACCACCAGTGTTCAGCATCACGCTATCGGTATGCCGCACAGTGGAATGATATAATAATAATAATAATTTATTTGCCCAACAGAAAATACATTTCCAATAAAAGGACAATATATAAGATAAATTAGAAAAAAACATATCACATACATGGCTTATCTGGTTATAGTTATTAGATATAACATGCACTGGTGAGTTAGCTAATATTACAGTACGAGCATTATCGCAGCAGAACATATAGTTATTACGAGAATTTAGTCTAGGAACATATAGATTAAACATTAATAAAATATTACAGCAGTCAATTTCATTGTGAAAAATTTTGTATAAGAATTTTAAACCAGAACAAACTCTTCTAAACTGAAGTGAATCAAAATCAAATCGATCAAGCAGTAACTGATGTTCAATACCTCTGGTTATCTAGCCTGAATGATAATAGTTTTAAAAATTTACGTTGAACATTCTTAATCATTATAACTGAGTTATTAAAGTGCGGAGACCAAATTATGGAGCAATATTCAATTTTAGATCTTATCAAGCAAAAATATAAAGATTTTAACGCTGTTTCATTTCAATCCTCGAGAGTTCCTGCTTATGAAGCCCAATACTTTAAATGCCTGGGAAACTAAATTTTGTATATGAGTAGAAAATGACAATTTATTGTCAAAGTAGACACCGAGATCATTAATACCATCACAAGAAGAAAGAACATTATTGTTTAAGGAGTATTGAAAAACTGTTGGATATTTCCTTAATGAAAATGTACATGTTTTGCATTTTTTTATGTTTAAGACTAGCTTGTTTAATTTGCACAATTGATGTACTACATTCAGCTGATTCTGCAGCTCTAAACAATCATCAACATTTGATATTTTGGAAAATAACTTTAAATATCTAAAATTAACAATAATAAATTTCGTGTTTCATCACAAAAAGAAAGAGATTAGAAATTTGCCAAGTGAGCCCATGATTTTTGACGTCATGAAAATTAAAAATAAATATTAATTAATAATAGTGGTAGAAAGTATCAATGTCCTCTGAAAACCAATACATTTCCCTCCTTGTCCCGCTCTCCTCTAGCCTAAATTGGGCGTACGGTCGGCCCGGCGACAAAATTCCGGGAATGGCCTTAACCATCGACGTCACAATGTATGATTAAAAAAATCTGTAGTTTGATTTAAAAATTAATTTCTTGTAAACTGGTCGTAAAAAATTAATGAACATTTGTGAGAATAGTAAAAAATAAAAAAACATTAACAATAAAATAGCAAGTTTTTAAAAATTGTATTATTAATTGCATTTATTTTTTACCATTTTCACAAATTTTCATTATTTTTTTATAAATAGTTTACGAGAAAATATTATATGCTACAATTTTAACAGTGTAAAACGAATGAAGTTTTTTCAAAAAATTGTATGTGGCAACTTTCTACCACTTAGTAGATTATGATTTAATATTTATTTTGACGTCGAAAATGATTGGCTCACTTGGCAAATTTCTACCCTATATTTTTTACTTCAGTTTTTATAAAATGTTTTTTTACATTATTTTAACAATTTTTATTAAATAATTAAATAATAATATATTCTTATCTATGCATTTAATGGTTAATTTTAATTATATTTTTTTTCTTCTCCCACCTTTAAAACGCCCATTATCGTACATGTTTCTATGACACTACTCTCTAAAAATAAATTAGTCAAAAATGACTAATCGTCATAGCGAAAAAGCAGCCACTGATTTCCATGTAAAATTGTCCCCTGAATCCGAAAATGTCGTCAAAAGTTGAACAATTTTTAAGATACCTATAATCAATTTTTCATAAAATATTTTATTGACTTTGTCTCAAAAACTGCTTTACTCATAATTTATAACGGTATTTTCGGATTTAGGGGACAATTTTACATAAGAATTGGCTGTTTAATGTTGGGGATACCATGGTGTCCCATGGTTGACCATGGTATAAGTGAAAAAGCAGCCACTAATAACTGTAGTAATTAGTCATTTTTGGCTAATTCATTTTTAGAGAGTAAGTTGTGGCTTTATGGCCTTTTAGTCACGGGCTGAAGTTAGTTTTAAGTTAGTTGACAGTTTTCAAATGTAATGCAATCGTTAAAATAAAGTGCCGTTTTGTAAAATAATACTAAATGTAAAATTTGTTTTATTATTTCAATCCAAAAATACTAAAGTACTAAATAGTTTCACATCGCCAATATTTAAAAAGTTTATATGAACATTGTACTGACCTTTTAATTTCGCCGACAGTAATCTAGATTTAAATTAATTTCTGGTGGGGTGTCAATAAAAAAATTTCTTTACTTCACTGTAAAAAACTGCTTGTATATCGGATTAAACGGTCCATTTTTGACATAATACAGATTTCCAAGTTGGTTACTCTATTGTTTTATAGACGTCGCTGTATAAAAATATTAAGTATTTTTCGTAGAAAAAGTATAGCAAAATTAAATTCGTATCTAAAATGGTGTTCATCAAACCTATTACATAATATAATTTTATTATCCAATGTAATTTACATTAAAAACTGTATTTTAACTACCTTTTAGATGAAATTAGTCAAGGATTTATTTGTAAATAAAAATAAATGTTTGTATTATTTACGATTTATATTTTCTCTAATTTTATATCTTCAAGTAGGTAATATACAGGGTGTCCCAGAAGTCGCGCACCACCTTGAAGGTGTACAACTCCCAGGCATTAAAGAAAATTGAAAAGATAAGAAATTGGAACACAATCATCATGGCACCAAAAAACAATATTATAAACTGTCAAAATGAATTGATTTAATGTATGAAGAAAAACTAAACAAAAAATAACATTACACTGACACACACAGGCTTAATAATAACTCTTGCATTTTCTAAGCATTCTCCAGACAAAATAATCATATCACAATACTCACTTGAGGGATACATGTCAATAACTAACAGAAATGCTATGACATAATTTAATTTAATTTTAACTGACTTAAAACAATATAAACAAGGAGAACCTATTATTTTTAGGATTAAGAACTTTACGCCCTCTTATGTTTTTAAATATTGAAGGTAAAATTTGTTAACAATCCATGATCTATTCCATAATAAATTACGAATATGTAATATTCATTGTAATGTAACAGATTCCGAACGTGTTCCTAAAAAATAAATATTCCTTAAACAGTTAAACCATAAACATATTATAAATTATGCAACAAATTATTGTGTGTGCACGTTTGCAACTCTGACTATTTTGTAATTTGACCTTTGAGTTACAAAACACAAAGATTTAATAATGATTTTAATGTTCAACATTGGCCGGTGTCATTGTCTTAGGAATTCAAATGTTGCTGGAAGATTTATTTAGTAGGTGAGCTAGCGGTATATTGACCATAAACAATATTGTTCTTTAGTGAATTTGCCTTGCAAATTTAAATTGTGGGTGCAATATGGTCTTATATATGGCTTTTAATTTTAAATTATTAATTTACCGATGTATGTATGTATTACCATAAAATATACTTTGATGATGGTTTGTCAAGAATTTTACAGATCTTTTGCTAAGACAAAAAGAAATTTGACTCAAAGTCGAGAGGAGTTAAATTGCAACTTCTAGGCGGCCAATATTCAAAATTCAATAATTGTTTCGCATATGTCAACCAAATTTTTTTTTTTTTGTTTGTGTGAGTATATTTTCTCAACGTTTCATTAGTTATTATTATTATTAATTATTTCTTAATTAAAAGACTGATTTTTATAAATTATAATGATATGTTTAGACCGTGCACTTTATATCTATATACCAGAAGATATTTATTTGGCTTAGTAAACAAATACTTTAATAAGGGATGTACATAAATTGATTTGAAATCAAATTAAATCGGCTAAGTGTATTTACGCTTCTGTTCTGTACAATGAAGCGAACGTCATTACGGTGTATGGACGGCGAGGAAATGTCAACTGTAAACAGTGTTGCCACTGTTTTTTTTTAATCAAAATAAATTAAAAAGTTTCAAGTAACTTATAAGTATATGGTATACCATGTAGAAGTATTAAATTAAATCAGCTTTAAGTGGCGAGAAAACGTAAAAAAGTTATTTATCTAATTAAGAAAATCTAAGATATCGATTAGTTAATTAAAAAACACCAACAAGTCTCACATACAGTGTGACCCATTTGTTTAGGACCCCTGTAAAATCTTTATTTATTGTGCGATTTTAACCGGATTTGTTTTAAAGTGTATATCTTGATAAATTGTATTTTTGAAGCAAAAAACGGCATAATTTTACAAAATACAAGGGCTACTATGTCAGTTTTTAAGAGTAAATTTTTAAGAATTCATATTAGCGATTTTTTTAAACAAAATCTAAGCACCGCACTGGATTAACCACCCCTCAAAACGACCCTATACTAAATTTTATTAAAAAATTTTACTACAAAAATTTATTTTGCTAAGTTATCCATGAAAAAACATTGAAATAAAATTAAGCTATTAGTAACATGGTAGTTTTAGTCCAAAAATACAGTTTATCAAGATCTACCCTTTAAAACAAATCCGGTTAAAATCGCACAATAAATAAAGATTTTACAGGGGTACACTGTAGATAATTTATATTTCAAATCGAGTAAAAAACAATGTTTTAGTAAATAAAAATCATAAAAAATTAGTGACATTAACATTTTTTCTAATCGCCAAAAACTTTTTATACAAAATGTATGTAAGTATTAAAATGTTAATCAAAGAAGCATTTAACTACAAATTATACAAATTGCAAGTAAAATTTTTGTCAACCTTCCCTAGCGTAATGTATGAAACAAGACTTAAAAAAATGTTTAAAATTGCGATTAGGGTTATAATTCGTAAAATCAGCATTAAAAAAATAATTATTGATGAAAACACCTTTGTTGCATTTAAAGTTATAAACCAATTCAAATAAAATTTTGACACCACGACATATACTTTTAGGTTTGGTTAGGTAATTTTTTTTATACATTTTGTAATAATACTGTTATTTTGTTTTTTATACAAAAGAAAACTAATGAAGAAAATTGCGGGATTCTCTCTTAATTGTGGAAAAAAAATTGTACCTAGGTTTAGGTTTAGCGTCCTATAATTTAAGCTTCATTATAGTCAACGCTTACTACCAAAGTATTCCATTATCTCCTAGGCTGTAAAAATAATTTAGACCAATCAAGTACAGTTTTTTACATCCTAGTCTGTAAAACCCCGTTAGGACTAATAAAAAAATTCGATGAACTAATGACAGCTCTAAGCTATCTAACCTCAGTTTACACTTTTAATAATTGTTGTTATAATAATTATAATTATTGTAAGTACGTTTTATGTATTGTTTAACTGTGAAAACTGTGCCTGATAAGGATAAAATGTTGTATGCCATTTGGCTGTAACGGTCTTTTTGTGGTTAAATCAATTTAAACTTTGAGCTCAGCACAAAAAACTCACTTCTCAGCCTTATGACATAAATAACTATTGTGTACCAGAGTTGCGAGATTTGTACTTAAAAAGTATTGCCATTAGAATATTTAAGTTACTTGAGAATGGAGAAAATAAAAATTATCAATACCTTGTATTTTTTACTCTAAATTGATTTAAAGTAAAAATACAAAAATAATTGTACTTATTAATTTGAATAAATAATATTTTTTAGTACTTCGTAATGCAAAAAGTTCTAAGTCAAAGTAAAAAATTGATTGTACTTAAAATATAAATGAAAATACAAGTACCAAGAATACATCGTCCTCCAAGTCATTGTATATTGTAAATAATTTTAATCAGAATCTAAAACTATCTTTATACATATATTTAATATAATTGATAAACCTTTTTACAAATATTTTAATTATTGACATGTAGGTAAGTATTTAATATTTGTTATTAAACATTGTATTGTTACTTTAAACTATTAATTTTATATAACCTTATAATAATTTTACATATTTTTGTAGTTTGCCTGAAGATGATCTAATTTAGATCGAAACTAGTCGCAATAAAAACATAAACAAGCACGGAAGTATCCTTATTCACCATTCTAATCAAATCAAAAAAAATATAATGTATTCTGTTCTTATATTATAAATAAAAAAATATTTAGAATCAGTAAACATTTTAAGTTAAAATAAAAAGTACTTGATATTTCCTCTGATTATAATTACAAAATAAAAAAAAAATTATAATTATCAAATTGGTAAAGTAAAAATAAAAAGTACTCAATATTTTTCTCTCATTACAATTATAAAATCAAGTAATAATTAGTAATGATAGCATAATCCATTAAAAAAAATACTCAGTACTCCCAACTCTGTTGTGTACATAGCAACGGATGTAATAGTTATTTGTTTTACAAGTGTTTCAAAGCGACTTTTTCTAACGAGTGCGAGCTTGAAGAAAGCTTTTCTCACAAGTGAAATACAATGTTTTTTCAATGACCCTTTTATTTTTTATTATTTTCAAATACAAAACAAAATAATTATTTTTTTTACAAAGACCTGTCACTTTTCACACAGAAATGTCACTTTACATTCGAGATTTGCCTTGCCAATGACAAGATTCAATTTCTAAGCTACGATGCCATTACGAAATGTGTATATTTAGGAAGTTCCTTATAAAAAAAACATTCTATATTAATCAATCGTTTAATCAAATCTTTATACATATATTTGTAGGAAATTAAATGATTTACAAAAAAGGACTGATGTGTTAGTAATTACTCTAACAATTTAAAAGATATTCAAGATTAAAGTTTGAAGAATTTATTAAAAACATTTTTTTAAATAATTTTGTGACTCATTGAAAAATATTAATTGTCAAATGAGTATGACATATTTTTGCAGAAAATTTAACCCTCTACAAAAAGGGTCTGATGTATATAATTGATTACTGTAACCCCTAAGAAGATATTCGTATCCGAATCCCAATGCGTACTGATACGAATACCTTCTTAACGGTTAGAGTAATCAATTTATTACATGGGACCTTTTTTGTAGAGCGTTAAATTTCCTACAAAAATTTGTCATACAAAATTATTAAAAAAAAATTATAAATTCTTTAAATATTCTTGAACATCTTTTAAATGGTTAAAGTAATCGCTTAAACACAATAAGTCCTTCTTGTATACTATAGAACATTAAATTTCCTACAAAAATATGTATAAAGATTTGGGGTCATTTCATCGGGACAAATCCCAAAACTGTTTTTATATAGAATAATGGTAGGTAAATTATTATATTTATCAATAATTTTCTTTTTTTTTATTATATATTTGCGGTTTTTTTATCCGTTGTCTACTTTTTTTTAAACCACTTTATATATTAATTTTATTATTTATTTTATGTATATTATAATATTAATAATAATAATTAATAATTATTAATTGTTTTTGTATCTACTGTAATATTGTTATTTGAATGTCCTTTATTGTGAGAACTGTTGGGCAATAAATAAATAAATTATTATTAATTATTATATAATATTTTGGCATCAAAATTGTCAAAAATGTTCTTCTTTTATTATACATTAAATAAAAAAAACGCAAGAAATATTTCATAAAAGTTTGATAATTTTAATAATTGACAGGTGTAGACGGGACAAGATTTTGTCCCCACATTTCAATTATTAAAATTATCTCTACTTTTATGAAATATTTCTTGTTTTTTTATTTATATGTATAGCCTCATAAAAGATATAATAAATTATATAGAATTTTTTTTATGAAAACAGTTTTGTAATTCGTGCGTTTCGCGCGGTTGAAATGGCCGTTTGATTAAACGATTGATTAATAATGTAATATGGTCTTTTTTATAAGGGACTAAAGAAAAAATGGATAACTGTGATAACGAGGATCTTCCTATTAATATTAAGAGCTCAAATTGGGTTATAGTTAGGTATAGTAATAATAAATCTACCTACCTAAAAGTAAATAAAATGCCTATTTTTGATACATTTCGGTTTTTTTTACTAGAAAAAGCATACTTATAGCACCTTATCAAAAATATTTCTTCTATCAATGGTCCTGTATCCCCTAAACATGCCAAATATCAAGTAGCCTCCTAAACTCCAAAAGTTTGATTATAAAATCAAGCCCCCTTAGGACCCCTATAAAAAGGCCACTTTAAGCGTCAAAACCCCCTTATCGGCAACACCGCGGCAATCCCGATCGCTTACTCCATTTTTCGTCTCCCTTGTCGCTGGCGTCCGACGTGTACGAGGAATAAAAACGATCAGAGAGCGCCGAGTTCAGCGGGCTCTCCGCCTGCTCGACTTGTGTGCGTTCGTCGAGCGCGCGAGTTCGGGTTGCCAATATCCGCAGTCATTGCGCCCGTGACGTCATCGCTTCCGCCTACGTCACTCGGGTCAATAAACTTCCTTGAAAGGTCGCAGAGGTTGCGCCGGTGGTTCGTCTACCGGCCGCCGAGTGGCGTTGCCACGCGCTGTTGTCAAACCTATGCGTTTGTAGCAGATATAATATATATAAAATATAAACAAATATTTTTTATTAAATATAAACCAAACAAATAATAATTACTAAAATAAAAATATTTAAAAGAAAATATGTTAAATTCTAAATTAGCTACACTCACAGGCAAAATAATCGATCCACACAAATTTTCGATGAATTTCAATCGCAAATAACTTGTTTATTTGATGTCGGATTTAAACGAATATTAAAGAATATTGTAGATAAATTAATGGACAATCGCTCACATTTTAAAAAAATACTAAAAAATAGACGTTCGTTTATAATATACAGGTTTAAACAAAAAGATGTTTTTTACCATAAGTTTAAGACACTCTGTAGAGTGGCAAAACCGTATATTGTTCTAAATTAAGTTTTAATTTTCAAGTCACATCTATTTTTAACAGTTTTGTTTTGGGTTCACCTTATTATATTTATTTTTGTGGAAAATATGGATTTTTTTTAAAAAACATTGCAATTCCCAATATTTTTCCTGTATGAGTAACTAAGGTTGCTATGGTCCATCCATAGCCTACGGAGGATGACAGTGACAGTTTTGTTGAATCATCCCATACTTGGACATGTCATATACAGCTTTCAAAAGCTATCAAATTGTATTTTGTAAATTAATGTGTTAATTTTAAGGTGTCTTCTTACTTTTAAAAATGTCTCCGACTGATGTTGCCCTTTTTACTTTACTTCTTGTGACGTTTAAAACACTTGCCACGTAATACTGTGACCGTCCATCCTGGATAAAATTAATGGCTCTGGCAACATCAGTCGCGGACATATCCATTTTTTAAAGTGAGAAGACACCTCAAAATTTAAACATTAATTTGCCAAAAACAATTTGATAGCTTTTGAAAGCCGTGTATGACATGTCCAAGTATGGGATGATTCAACAAAACTGTCAGTGTCATTCTCCATAGGCTATGGGAAGGAAGGAAAGATATTGAAAATTGCAATGTTTTTTTTTTAAAAAATCCATATTTTCCACAAAAATAAATATATCGAGGTGAACCAAAAACAAAACTGTTAAGAATAGATGTGACTTGATAAATAAAACTTAATTTAGAACAATATACGGTTTTGCCACTCTACCCAGCATTTGATATCAGATTATTTTATTTTGAAGGTTTATGCACAAAAAAAGGTTATCTTGCTGAACTTCGGTAATATCTGACATTTTTGTTTAAAATCCATTTAAAAATTACCTTACATGGCATAAAAATTCATAATGAAATCACAACTAGGGAAAAAGATTCAGCTTGGGCCATGAAACACGGCTACCATGTTTAGGAAAAATTATTTAAGACACGTGACATTTTATGCAATGTTACAGGAAGTTAATAGTAATCAATTCTCAAATTTTCATTTTTCAGGGGCTTCTCTTTCGGGGGCTTAGGAATCATTTATCGACCTATGTTTATAGGAACTTTTTTCCTATTTTTGTACGTAGAATCTGCTGTTAACACATTCGCGGACACGACTGCTATTGCAGACACATGTGTAGGGACACGACTGCAATACTAACTATGGAACACCCTATATATATATGAATAAAAAAACTTATAAGTAATAAATGGTGAACTCAAAAAATAATGAACCATATAAAAACAATAAATTAGAAGAATCCTTGTATAATAGTTAGTTTCTAATATACCTATCGTGTACTGCAAAATCATAAAAAATAAGCAAACCGTTAAAAAATAATTATTTATTATTAAAAATACAATTTAAGCGAAATTACTAGTTTAAATAGTTTTTACAGCAATTTTAAAAATGCATTTATGAATATAAACCTTTTCTTTTACCTTCTTTACGATGACCTTTTTAAACAAACATTCTTGGCAACACTGCCGTCTGTATTTGTTTAAAACATTTCACGGTAGATGACGCTATATAAAAAATGTTACGTTATATAATAATTTTACATTACCATGTCTTAAATTAATTTACCATATTAAATACTAGTTTTATTACGAAACGTATAGGCTAACATTTATAACTGTTATTAACTGCCTAGCTGTGTATTTGAAATTTCTTTACATTTTATTTTTAAATACGATTTACTTGTTGTTAACTCAATTAGCTTTATTTGTTGCGCATGGATAATTAGGTTTTTATTTTATTGGATTTAAGTTTAGTTTTGTAAATTAACTGAAAGGTTGATAAACTATTGTAAATATAGTAAGTATTGGAAAATACTCTAGTCATTAATAGGAAGTCACGTAATCAAATTTTTTTAGAAAAATTCATTTGTTTATCAAAAACAAAAAAAAATCTGTACCTTTTGTTAGAAAAAACATTATGTCGTAAACTATGTATAAAAAATTCATAAAAATTTCAGAGGGTGTTGAACAATGAATGCAATGAGTAAAATTCTTTTTATTATTGTGCTATTCGTTATTCTTGCTAATTTATATCATTTTTTAATAAACAAATTCTGATTTTGCCCTGTTCTCCACAAGAAAATTTTTTCACTTTTTGCACTTTCTTCAGGTAAACACTTCTTTCCGTGTATCCACTTGTTTGATATACTAATTCATTTATTAATTAAACTTCACTTACAAGTAGCAAACAGTCGAGAAATTAGCCACAAAGATGCGAACTTCAAGAGGGGGTTGGTATTCTAAGAAATAAAGTTCTTTGACGTACCCTTAATTAGTTATTAATTAAATAAAGTAGTCAATTATATATGATTGACTACTTTATTTAATTAATAACTATACGAGGTGTGTTCAGAAAATATCGGGAATTTTCGTTTTTTGAAACAAATATTTATTTATTCGTGTACATTAATGTTGTCGTCTTCAAAATAGTCCCCATTGGAAATTATGCACATGTGCCAGCTCTTCTTCCAATACTCGAAACACTTCTAAAACTCGATCTTTGAGATAGCCTTTAGTTCTTTCAGCGATGCGCTTTTAATGTCATCTATGCTTGCAAAACGACGGCCCTTTAAGGTTCTCTTTATTTTTGGGAATAGGAAAAAGTCAGACAGAGCCATGTCTGGCGAATATGGAGGCTGGGGCATCATTACAGTATTGTTTTTGGCCGAAAATTTTGTTCAAAATATAACAATTTTAGAACCAATTTTGCTGCCACGCGTTTCATACTCAAAGCATTCGATTTCATGGGATGAGCCAATCGATATACCAACATCATCAGCGACTTCTCTAATGGTTTATAACCATTTCTTCCACTTTTTTCATGTTTTTATCGGTTGTTAATGTGCTTGTGCGTTCGGGGCGTTCGTCATCTTCAACGCCTTCTCGGCCATCTTGGAAACTCTTATACCACTTGTAAACTCTTGTTTTACTTATAGCAGACGCACTATAGGCCTTTGTTAACATTTCACAGAATTTATTTAATTTTTTTAGCAAAATTAGATACAAATGGATCAAAGACCATTTCTTTTAACGAACGAAAATCTTCGAGCTCATAAAACCCGTCTAACCTTAGCGGCTGCCACAGACAAAGTAAACAATGAAAACAGCTAAAGTTTTTATCATACTTCGGGGGCATGTATACCAACATAATAAATAAAATTTTATGACAACCAGACCCTCCGAAGCTGCAAAATTTAACAATTCCCGTTATTTTATGAACACACCTCGTACATCATTCTGCAAAAGTGCTCCTTTGATTGGCTACTTTATTTAATTGATAACTCATTAAGGAAGCGTCAGATCAAAAAACAACAAAGGACTGAAGATCTAGCGGACTAAACGACATAAATCCTGAAAAATATGTTATAACTTTGACAAATTGGCAGTCTTTTATTAAAACTGTGAAATCCTATTTCAGAATCCTGTATAACAGTACTTAAAAACAATTTATTATTAAAAGCACTTATTTAACGAACTCTGCAATCTCTGACAAAAACTAATTGGTTGCCATTGTCTATCGGCAGTATCAAATAAAAAGTAATTTCGTAAAATAAAGGCAGCGCATATTTTGTAATAGAGCATGATCGGGCAAAACTAATAAAATGATTCATACATAACAGAACCATATCAATAAGCGGACGTCCAAATGAAAGTTATTAATCAATACCTCGAATCTTTTAAATTAACATACCAACTTTCAATGTTTCGAAAGCAGCGTGCAAAAAAATCGAGGAACACAAAATGAAACAATATGCAGTAGATTAAAGATTAATACCAGCTTAATTACCACTATTTCTAACTATTCGTATTTGATGATGAATCTTTGTTAAAGTTGTTCTTTTATAAAAGTACCGGTATTTCTTAATTTCGTTTTTTTATGGGTGGTACACCTACCTAATAAAATAATTACATTCTCAAGCAATAAATTTTTTATGTTTTTAATAATTGTAAATTTGCTGTTCAATTTTGGCAGTGCCAAAATTGCATTGTAATAAAATTGCTAATATAAAAGTAATATTGTGCATTGTATGTTATACCGGTTTAAATAAATTATGTTTGTTAAACAGATCCAGCAAAAAATTAATTTAATAATATAATAGATTTTAAAATTGCAAATAGGTTACAGTTACATGTTGCTTTATTAATCAATTTCCTATACAAAAAAATTAACAAATATACCTTATATATACCACAAAAATAACATACACACAATTTAATAACACATGATTTTAAAATCATCAAATTATAAAGAAAATTGTTACAATATAATACTACAACACTTACTAATTTATTTCGTAACTTTAACCCACTTTACTGTATCCCCTAATTTAAGTTTGAAAACCAGTGATGTAATCTTTTTTTGGATACTTCGCACTTCGCACACTCGTTTAATAGGTATAAGGAATCCGAATAACAATAATAACATATTTCTGGTAATATATTATAAACACTCTGGACAGTTGTTACGAACACGTTACGAATTAGAATAAAGTAAGCAATAACATAAGTTGCAACGCTGAAGTCCGTTGAACTTGTTTATTCGTATTGTGAGTTGGAAATGTTGTATACTTTTTCGACAAAATAATTTGTTAAAACGTTAACAAACTAATCTGTAACCTTTGAAATTACTCATGTTAACAAATCTGCGTAACAACTGCGTAACAACAAATCTGTGTAACTTGCGGACGCTATGGAAGATCCCATTGATACAGTGTACCCATGTAGAGGCTCATGGGTACACTGTACAAGCAGCCATTATTCTTGCTAAAAGATCTTCCTTATTAAGAATAGGTGTCGTATAGAATAAACTTTTTAGATAACCCCAAGGGAAAAAATCTAGTTGGTTTAAATTTGGTAAATCTTCAAATCTAACGGTTGGAAAATTGATGTATGTCCAGATACTGGTGCACTTTCAACCCCAAGAGTGGAGGTTATGTTAAAACCATATTCTGTTTATAATGTTTAAAGAAACATTTTATAACAAATTCGGCAAAATTAAGGTTTGAGTTTTAACGAGCGAGGCACATGGAAACTATTAGTTTCTGCAATTCTGCAATAATACCAAAAATTTTAGCTGGTGTTTTTCAGAAATTATAGTACTAGGATTTTCATCATTCCAAATGTTATTGCTATTTAACTATCACTCGTAAAACAAGTTTCTTTAGAAAATAATACCATTCTTCCAAAGTGAGGTTTTACTAATTTGCGACCCAAAAACCATTGGCAAAAACCCAATCGAAATGGTAAATATCAAGGCTTTAAAGCTTGAACTTACCACCGATTTAGAGGAGTTAATATAGTGTGCAACGGTGTAGAACTTCTTAAAATTTTGTTGTACGGGTTGTTCTTGAACGACCAGAACCACCAGAACGTTGAAGTGATGCAAATATTGTATGATGAGGTTGGATTTTTCTGTTCATATAAACGTAAAGCTTTTCTTCCATTACAATTTTCTGCATTATAAGTAAGGTGCATATCGGCAAGTACTTGAAATGAAAAATTATTTTTAATTTTTTATAGTATATATATTATGTATCAAGTTTGATAAACGCCATTTTAGACACGAATGAGTCTAGAAAAGTTTATATCCGTGACTAAAAGGCCATAAAGCCACAACTTGTCAATGTGTATTTAAAATATCACTTAGTGTCATGGGAACATGTACGATAAAGGGCGTTTTAAGGATGGGAGAAGAATTTTTTTTAAGTTGTAGTTTTAACCATGTCCAACTAAGCTACTAAGTTGGTTTAATAATAACTAAATAAAGTAATTGAATGTAATTTAAAATTTTCAATTGATCTAGGTTCTAAACGTCTTATTTGTCATATTAAGCATAAAAGTTCTCTGAAAGTTTGTCGGTATGCTTTTGGACACCGTGTATAATATTTAATAATTTTATTAATAATTTTTTGTTTCTTTTCAGGTAAGAAAATAATTGGAGATTACGCAAACACAAAAGGTAAAAGTAAATTAAAGTCAATTAACTTGGTATTTTGGCAACGGATAAGTGATCAAATCAACCATCTGACGCGTACATAAATTATTGAGAAACTGTCAATCAAATAGTTTTATTTTTAATTTTATATACAATAATTTCGTAATTTTTATATTGAATTTAACCTTTCTCTTTTTTATAATTATCGAGGAAACTTCATCGCGTCTGTCATAAAATCTATAAAGAATTAATCCCATGTAATTAGTTAAATTATCCTTATTTGACTAATATCTAGAAATTCTAACTTAGCCATTTTTTTTTTAATTGTTGACCACTTTTTTTTTTAAATCGTCATTTTGGTAAAGCCTGTTAAATGTTTATTTTAATGTTCAGTACAATTTAACTAATTATTAGTGACTGCTTTTTCGCTATGAAAATTAGTCAAATATGACTTATAATTAGTTATTTTTGACTAATTCATTTTAAGAGAGTAATATGTAATATTTGTTAGTATTATAGTTTGAAAGCTTAAATACCTACCTAAAAGCGACAATTTTAGGTACCTATATTTAGAATTGTATATTACCTAAAAAATCACATTTTTTTGATAAATAATTGTAACGAGACCCAGCTGCTGTTAACATATGTAAACGGCATGCGAATTCGTTTTTGCCTCGGAAAAAAAACCGAAATAATTGCGAGTTAAATCCGGCAAATTGCACACGAATAACATTTCCATCTCCGATAATTGCTGGTGAAAAAAGCACATGTAGAAATTAAAAACTGCTTATTTTGAATGACTAATGGAGTCTTTAAGTTGACGAACGTGTGTGGAAAAAATACATTTTTACAGTTAATTTAAATGCCATTTGCCTGAGATGTAATCCAAATGGAGCAGACACAAGACATGCACCGCTGAAACCGGTGCAATTTCAAAATAAATTGGGTGTCCGTTTTCAGGTTTACAGGATTAACTTCAGATTTTTGCTGTTTACTTTTTATAAAAAAAAAAATGACTGAAGTGTACATAAAAAAGGGTGCGTTCCACGCAATAGTACAAGAGCACTCTAAAAGGGAATGTGACTAGAAAATATTGCAAGAACGAGGAGTAAATAAGACGGAGTTATAGGCGATTGAATGAGTATGAGGGATATGAAAATAACTTTAAAACAGATGTTTAAAAGTTACCTTATAGCACATGCCAATTTTTACTTTAGTAATCTAAAACTCGACATTTTTGACACCGTAGAAAATCGAGCTGAATTTTACAAACTCGGACAAGTTTTATATTATTATATTAACTTCTTACCTTTTAAAATGGTTAAAAGTAGTTTTTTTTTAAACATACTTAGTTTAGTTTAACTTTTGATATTACTTTTTGCCAAATTAACCACAGCTTTGGTTAATTTGGATATATTTTTTTAACCAACAAGTTATATTTTACCAAATGGAATTTAACTCGCTGGTAAATTAAAGTTAATTAATAAACTGGATAAAAAAGTGATAGTTTTGAAGTTTTTATTGTTGCCTGCATAGAAAAATTAGTCTCAATATATACAGCTATACATGTATACTAGGGTGATTCATTTCCGCAAAGTTTTTTTTTTTTCGGTGCTCAAGCAAAATATTAATCTACCTATAGAAAAAAAAATTTTCACCAAGGTAGAGCTCTTAATATCAATTTTAAGTACTTGCAGTTTAAATTTAAAGTTTTCCCATTGAAAATGCATGTAAAAAAAATGTTTTTTTTTTCAAATTTCTAATGCTCGCCCGCTTTTTACAATATTGTGAATCGGTTTTATGGACCTTATAGGGAATTTCACGCTCTTCAAAATTGTCTTTGTGTTTTTTTGTGTAACTCGTAGTGGTTCGCCAGTAGGAGTCATCAAAGTTCAATTTTTTGAATGAACATTTTTTTTTGCAATTTTTTTTTAAATTCGCAAAAATAGTGAAAAAAAAAGAGCTGAATCGTAAAAAATAGTCTTTTAACAAATATTTGATGAATTTACGGCCATTTTTATATCTAAATATTAACCAATTATGCTATTTAAATTAAACTTTCTTATTTACTATCGATATAATTCTCTACAACAATAACTTTTTCAGAGTTATTATGATTTCTGACTAAAAATAAATATAAACATAACACATCAATTCATAAAAAAACAACAAAACTTTAATCAAAACAAATAACAGATTACATTATTAGATAATACGAGCCCTAACCACAAAATGTTCGGACACTTCATAATTTATACAGAAATATTTTTCGTGAATACTATCTCAAAATTATTAGAAGTTATGAAAAATTCAGCTTATTTTGGCATATACCCCTCGAAGCGATTTTTATTTTTAAAAAGTTTACCTTTTATTTTTAGCTTTTAAAAAAAGGGTAACTTTTTAACTTTTTTTTGTATGAGTAAAAAAAGTTATAAATGGGCCCATTAAAAAGAACATAAAATATTATACAAACCCTGAAAATTTGGTAAAAATTGTATAAATAATAAGAAAGTTATAACGATATATATATCTGCAAAATCTCCCGTTTCCTAAGAAAATTGCAAAAACTCTTTAAAAATAGCATTTTTAAATTACTTATACTTTTTTATAACTTATTTATTTTTTACCAAATTTTCAGGGTTTGTATAATATTTTATGCTCTTTTTAATGGGCCCATTTATAACTTTCTTTACTCATACAAAAAAAAGTTTAAAAGTTAGCCTTTTTTTAAAAGCTAAAAATAAAAGGTAAACTTTTTAAAAATAAAAATCGCTTCGAGGGGTATATGCTAAAATGAGCTGAATTTTTCATAACCTCTAATAATTTTGAGATAGTATTCACGAAAAATATTTCTGTATAAATTATAAAGTGTCCGAACATTTTGTGGTTAGGGCTCGTATATTGCAAATTTAATAAAAATCTGAATAGTCATAAATAAACAAGTTGATAAATATTAAATTATTTCGACTTTTATACAAAGCAAATTAAGATTTTATTTTATGACGTAACTAACGTGCCCTTAACATGTATACATGTACAATTTATTATTATATTATTGTTGTGCCGCCAATTTTAAATTAAGCGGCACGGCAGTGATGACGTTTTTTATCTATTACGTCACTAGCGTGCCCGTAAAAAATAAATTGCAGGCACTCTAACGTGCACCTAGTCACTTCGTACTTTGTTCTCGGACTAATCACTAAATACAACAAACAATACATTTTGGGGTTAAGTATAACATAAAGCCTCAAACCCATTTACAAAGACAATAGAGTCGCTAACGTCATACTAATTAACTAACATAAAATTGTAACAGTTGCTTCCCAATCAAATAATTATCATTATTTTTTTACTTATGTTCGAATATGTCAAAATATTATTTAGTGCAATTATTCAAATAGCAATTTCTACTTATACAATATTGAAGCAAATGAAGTTGACAATAAAAACAATTTACTTTTTCGTTATTTTAAGAATTTTGTTAAAAAAATTGAATAACCTTCATTTATATTTATTGCTATATTACGGAAATGTTGAAAAATTGCAGAATCTAAGTTGCAATTGTATATTTGTTGTTTTTTTATAAATTAATGTTTTTTTTATATTTATTAAGTCAAAATAACTCTGGAAAAATTATTGTTGTAGAGAATTATATCGATAGTAAATAAGAAAGTTTAATTTAAATAGCATAATTGGTTAAAATTTATCAATTACTTATGTTTTAAGATATAAAAATGGCCGTAAATTCATCAAATATTTGTTAAAAGACTACTTTTTACGATTCAGCTCTTTTTTTTCACTATTTTTTGCGAATTGTTAAAAAAAATTGCAAAAAAAAAAGTTCATTAAAAAAATTGAACTTTGATGACTCCTACTGGCGAACCACTACGAGTTACACAAAAAAACACAAAGACAATTTTGAAGAGCGTGAAATTCCCTATAAGGTCCATAAAACCGATTCACAATATTGTAAAGAGCGGGCGAGCATTAGAAATTTAAAAAAAAAAACATTTTTTTTACATGCATTTTAAATGGGAAAACTTTAAATTTAAACTGCAAGTACTTAAAATTGATATTAAGAGCTCTACCTTGGTGAAAATTTTTTTTTCTATACGTAGATTAATATTTTGCTTGAGCGCCGAGAAAAAAAAAGTTTTTTGCGGAAATGAATCACCCTAATGTATACAGCTTTATATATAAACCTATATGTTGTAAGTTTTGTGTGATAATAGAGCCCAAAAGAAATAATTTAAAAGAATAGACTTTTTTCTACTTACTAAAGAAGTTAATAAAGTTGTAAATTATTATTTATATAAAAATCTTAAAACATTTATTTTGGTAAGCATCTATAAGTTTTATCACAGAACAGAAGCGTTTTTTAAATATAAAGCAGGGCTTCAACTAAAATCAGAACCTAAGTTGGGCGGGAGTTTTTGTTAGGTTAGTTATTTGAAAAATAACATGTTAGTTTAATTTAACTTATTTTGATAATTATTAACTATAATTTGTTACATTAACCGAATTTAAACTAAAACCAAAGAGTTATAAATAAAGTAGTTAAATTAAACACAATAAAATAACCAAATGGTTTTAATAAACTTGCAATTTTAATTTATATTGGTTATATAATGGTTAATAAGTAAAAGTATCCCAAAATCCCTATATTGTTTGCTGTTCATTCTAACATGAGGAAATCTCATTAATTTTAATAATTTGTTTTATTCCAAAAATAAAGTAATTTAAACAAACCATAAATATTACCTCCAAAAATTAAAAAAAAGCAATTGAAAATTCATATTTTAAAAAGCTTCCATAAAAATATTGAGTTTGATTTTCGTGTTTAGTGGGTTAAAATAAGTGGAAAAATTATAATGGGATATGGTGGGCAGAATTTTTTTTCGATTTTGTAAACTAGTGTTATAGATTAAGTTGACTTAAGAGTTAAAAAGAACCTAAAAAAGAGTAAAATAAACCAAAAACTACCAATTATCACCTTCTTTTTAACCAAAAGGTACTCTCTAAAAATGAAACAGTGGATTTTCACTGATTGACAGTGCATATTAACTATTTGCCGCAGTGATAAGTATACCACTAGCAATTAGTGAATACCCACTTTTTCATGTAGCGATTTCTTTGCACTAATTTATTTAGTGGAAATTACACTGTACAAATTAGTGAAATAGGTTTAGTTCAAAAAAGTTAAAATTTCACTATTTTATGTCGAGAGTTCCGGAAAAGTAGTGATAATAAAAAACACCAATTAGGAGAAGTTAAAATTTCACTAATTTATATTGAAAAACACTAATTTTACAGTGAATGATAACTCACTGACGGAAATAGTGAAAATTTCACTGTTTCACTTTTAGAGGGTACAAAAATAATTTACTTCTTGGTTAATGTAAATGTAACCAAGAAGTAAAATTTAAGTAACTAAACGTTACTTTTACCATAAATAATTTCCCACTTATTATAAAATAACGTTTATATAAGGTTAATTTAACGTTGTAGTACAATATTACTTAAATGAATTAATCAGGCATTACGTAAATTTAACCAGTTGTGCTACTTAGGTAGTAAGACAATTTTACTCTGCATGCAATGTTGTAGGTGCCCAGATCAAGTAAAAACTTTATAAAAAACTTATAAAAACCTATTTAAATATCTAATAATATTTTGAATAAATAGATGCATAGATGCAAGTTTTCTTGGTATTTTTTTGAAATTATAAATGTATTAAAAAATTAGTCTTAAAATGTTTTGAAGTAAAATGCAAGATGTTAATAATCCAAAATCTTAATCTTAGCAATCCAAATCCAAAGCATAAATTAATGTTTCCAATTTAAAGTAAAATAGTGCAATTGCGTAATGTACGCACCATGGCACCCAATATATTTTCCAAAACAACAGTTGTAGCTTATAAAATACATGACGCTGAATTATCGTGTTTATTTTCAAATAAAATGCATTATCCTTTAAATAGGACGCAGACGCCAAAATAGAAAAATAACGAAATTTACTGTAGGAAAATAACATATCCTGCGTGCAGAATCGCGCTGCTGCCGCAACGTATTTATTAGCCGGCTGGAAAAGTTTATTACTGAAATATTACATAAATTAAATTGTAGCCAGCTCATATCATAACGCAAAACACATTGTACTGCCGTGGGCAAAAGTTTCTCAAAATGTAAACAACAAGTCGCAGCCAATGGAAAACCATAAATAAACGCTGGGCTTATGGGATTGTCTCTCACACGTTGCCATTGCATTGGTGCAAATTTAATGCAATTACCTATACAGGTAAATTATTTTGAGATTTAAGTTATTTTAATTTCATCAGCATATGATAATTTTAAATTTAAAGATTTATAGACACCGGACTTTTAGGCAATTGTAATCTGTTAATTAATTCAACCATAAGTCTTGTAAGTTTTAAAAAGTATCTTATTTTTACAAACCTATTATTAGATCCAGTAACAAAAGTATTTTTTGGGAATTGGAAACTAAAATGAAAAAAATTTTGATAAGAAATGATGCTTTATTAATAAATTTCCTAAACAAAAAATTAAAACTTACCTACAATAAACATAAAAATAACGTACGTATTAAATAACACACCATTCTGAAATCACCAAATTATAAAGAAATTTGGTACAATATAATTATCATTACTTCACTGTATCCCCTAATTTCAGTTAGAAAACCACTAGTGGTTGATGGCATCTTTTTTCGCACACGCTTTAAATAGGTATAAGGAATCCGAATAACAATAATACTGGTTTTCTACAAAAAATTATGTTAAAATTTAACAAAATAAAACTCATGTTAACAAATCTAATTTTTATAACAGTGTATATTTAACTTTTACGTTTATTTTCCTAAGTCAAATAAATTTAATAAAAAACAATTCTGTACTAAAGGATATTTTTTTTAAATTAAAATTATTTTTCGACACCTTTAAACCCTAGTTTTAGGCAACAGTTATATTAAATATTCACGTGTTACAACAAAATAAAAATATTAAAATAATATTACTAATAATAGATTTAAATTTAACTTAAAATAATCAAAACAATTTTTTCACTAAGAAATTTGGTATCTTACAACATGCAAAGGAAGTGTATATACACTGCATAATAGAAGCAGAAACGAAAACAGATGACAATAGTAAATTTTTGCAAACGCTGATGCGGAAATATAAGTATAAATACTACAAATAATAGAAAAAAAATGTCAATTTTTACGCTACGAGAAACAGGATATTCTTCGAGCTTGGAATTGGAATCTTCTCTTTTGACCAATAGTCGCACACAATATTTTATCTATTTTGCGTTCATAATGACTTCATTATAACACCGCTTTTGGTGTTGTAATGAGATACTTTATCCCACCCAAAATTTTGATTTTATAGATTGGCTAAAGAGCATAATATTTTTCATATTGGTTATAATATTTTTATGATTTTTCTAGTACTTACGAGACTTTTCTGGAAATAAATTTTGTTTAACACCAAAGAAAATCCTTTTTTTCTTCTTTAACATAACAGCCGCTTATTGTAAATAAGTAAATTAAGGAAGGCATGGCAAATCGATTTTGACATTAACTGTCAAACAAATGACTGTGATACCAACTATCTAAAGTAAAATTCGACCAAATTAAATTTAAGGTATAAAATTAATTTTTTATATAGAATTTTTGCAAAATAGATAAAATAGCATACAGAACTCATGTCATAAGACCTTTTGTCGCACTCGTCGATAAATTGTCCTCGTGCGACAAAATGACGTCTTATGACATTAGTTCTATAATATACTATTATTGGATACCGCAAGGAATTTAAAGCCAATTTTATTTGATATTTTATCTGACATCTGACAACTGTAAGACAGTTTTAACCTCACTTTTTTCAATTTTAACTTTTATAAATTGTCTTATGCGTTAAAAAAAACTGTTTTAAGTTTTATAGTAGTACTTTTATTTTATTTAATCTTCTCATCTCTTCTATCACGTTATATGTTGTGCCATTAAAACCCTGTATATGTGTTTTCTTACTAAATTTTGAACTAATTAATTTTGTATTTTTATACCGAACAAATTTACACATTCAAGCTTAAATGGGTTTATAACCCATCCCAAGGGAAACTAAGCTTATAAGAGTGATCTGTCTTTTTATTTCCAATTGAAACCGAAACGACAGTCGCTAATAACGTAAAAAATAATTGGTAATAGCGTTACAACATCATTTTAATTAATTAAATTGGCTTATTTGATACCTTAATTAATAGCAACGTAGTAAATCGGTTGGAAAAGTTTTCCAAATCGAACCTAATTCGTATTATTCTTACCGTATATGGGGAATCTATTTATAGGTTTGATATTTTTTTCTAAAAGCACTAAGGTGTGTTTAATGAATTTATATGTTATCTAGCTGCGTTTGATGTTTAACGAGTAATTAAAATTTATTTACCAAGTGATAAATACTTACTACTCTCTAAAAATGAATTAGTCAAAAATGGCTAATTTAACAGTTATTAGTGGCTGATTTTTCACTTTTACCATGGTTAACCATAAAATACCATGGGATACCGAAATTTAACCGCCAAAATTGTCCCCTGAATCCGAAAATGCCATCAGAAATTATGAAAGTGGAGCAGTTTTTGAGATATAGTCAATTCCATATTAAATGGAAAATTGACTATATCTCAAAAACTGTTCTACTTTTTTAACTTTTGACGACATTTTCGGATTCAGTGGACAATTTTACATAAGAGTTGGCTGTTAAATTTTGGAATCCCATGGTATTCCATGGTTAACCATGGTACAAGTGAAAAAGCAGCCACTATTAACTATTAAATTAGTTATTTTTGACTAATTCATTTTTAGAGAGTATGCAGTCGTTTTGACCTAAAATATTTAGAAAAATATCGGAATGATTTTGATAATAAGAGATTTCTAAAGAATTACAAGAAAAATATCAAAAAAACAAACGAAATTTTTTACGCGGACCCTTTTATAAAAATCAAATTTGTTTTTAGTTTGTTTATTTTATTTTGTAAAATTTTAATATAATTTGTAGAAAACCAGGGTTTGAAAATATTTTAACAAAGGAAAATATTTTATCGAAAGTTTTGTAAAGGTAATATGCAATTTTGTAAGCATTTTGTTTATTTTAAAGGTTACAATTTTTTTTGTTAATGTTCAACAAATTCTTTCGTTGAAAAAGTACACGTGATTTCAGGCATTTAATCAAAACATTTCCCACTGACAATTCGCATTATCAAGTTCAGCGTCTGTAACTAATGTTTCTGCTTACTTTATTCTAATTCGTAACGTGTTCGTAACAACTGTCCAGAGTGTTTATAATATATCAGCAGAAATTTGTTAATATTGTTATTCGGACTTCATATACCTATTTAACGATTGTGCAAAGTGCGAAGTATCCGAAAAAAAAACATCACTGGTTATCAAACTGAAATATGGGGATACAGTGTATTGGGTTAAAGTAAGGAAATACATCAGTAAGTGTTGTAGTAGTACTGATAATTATATTGTACCAAATTTCTTTATAATTTGATGATTTCAGAATGGTGTGGTATTTAATTGTGTGTATATTATTTTTGTGTTCATGTATGTAGGTATGTGTTAATTTATTTAGGTTCCCAATTTCCAACAAATACTTTTGTTACTGGATTGTAAAAAAAAGGTTTATAAAATAAGGTCCTATTTGAAAATTACAAGAATTATGGTTGAATTATTTATATAGGATTTTGTTATAAAATCTACAAAATGTTTGTTATAATTACCATCTACTTATTAACTTAGTGATCAAATTACAGTTGATTGTAAACTTAACATAAAGTTATGTGTACCTGGATTAACATAAAACTGGTTAATATATGGTAAAAACTAACTGTGCCAGAGCCCAGTCTTGTTGAAGAATGAAACCGTCTTGGCCAAAATCCCATCGTCCAAGAAAAAACCAAAAACGTTTAGATAGTTTTTGATTCATAGTTTCATTTAGGACTTGATCAATCTTATAGTTTAATAGTTTTTTGCTGAATTTACTAATGCTGATCTGTTTTGTCATTTTTGGCATGAAACATTCTGGGTTGCGAAAAATCTTATAACTGACTCTTTTCTTCAGGCCTAATTTTATATCGGATGTCTTCATTCCTGTCTCCTGTAAATCAATTGAACTAAAATTCGAACAAAACAACATACAAAAACTATTTTCAGAAATAAAAGGGTTCTAAGAATTCGCACAGGCAAACAGATTCCGAGAAAAATTTGTTGATACATTTTTAACGCCTCCAGGAGCTATTATCGCACCCTGTACATGATAATTTCGTTGATAGTTGATTTCTATGGTAACGCTTTTCCCTTTTGACAGTTGCAGTGACATTTATTTATGCAGTGTTATTTAAAATCTTAAAATGAGTAAAATGTTTTGTGAAATGAATAAAGTGCACTAAAAAGAAAAAAAATATTTACTAAAGGTATGAAAATAAAGCAACAAAAAACATGCAGCGAAAGTCTCTAGAAGAGCAGAAAACAAAGATAAGAAAACCATAAAAGGTAAAAGGATTGTCTAATTATTTAAAAAATTATAATTATTAACAATATAATTGTGTTTTTTTTAATACTTTACTTTAAAAACGAAATTTACCAAATAAATCAAACAAAATATCCCCAGATAATCACGTGTTGCCGAATATTTTAGTCGAAAATGACAGATAGATCATTTTGGTTGTATATATTCAACATTATCGTTTATTATTGCAAAAATATGCGGTGAAAGTTGACAAAAATTTATATGGAACTTCTACATATAGGAGATGTATTTAATTAATGTATATTCTATAACATAGCAATAAGGAATTGATGATTTTTTTTTCTCGTATGCACTTATACTATAAAATTCGCATATCAATTTTTGTCAACATTCTCAATAACATCCCGTGTAGTCTTAGCAACTTTAATAATTTTTTACTCGGAAACCAGACAATCAATCTTTCTAAAAGTTTTAAACATTTTCGAAAAAAAACCTAAAAACATGTTAAAACCAAAAATTGTTTTATATTCGTTATTCGTGGGTATTATTTTGAAAAAAAAATAAGTTTTACATGTAAACATATACATTTAACTACATTTCCATTCAATTTTTTTGCTAATTTATTTTGAGTTTCCATCACCATTGTTATTTTATAATGGCTGTTATAACTTAAGTAGTAATTTTGATACATCTTTGGACTTCTTGATTTGTTTTTATCCCATGGTGCACCATGTTAACTTCCAATATGGCATTAAAATCCAGTGGGCGAAAAAAATTACAAATTGGATGAAAATGTAAATAATAATAAATAATGTTTACCTATTTGGAGACATTTATTAAAAATTCTTGGAATCAATCGTTTTTTTACGAAATAGGTACATAGTAAAAATATATTTGTTAATTTTAACCAAATATTAACAAGATTTTATCGCATAACTTTATGTTAAGTTTACAACCAACTGTAATCTGTTAACTAAATTAATAATTAGTTTGTATTTATAACAAACATTTTGTAGATTTAATAACAAATTTTATATTTACAAACCTTTTTGTAGGCCCAGTAACAAAAGTATATAATTTTGAATGTTGCTTTATTATCTAATTTCCTAAACAAAAAAAATAATACACACCTTCATAAATGAACACAAAAATTACACACCATTCTGAAATCATCAAATTATAAAAAAAACTTTGGTACAATATAATTATCAGTACTACCACAACACTTACTGATGTATTTCGTAACTTTAACCCACTTCACTGTATCACCTAATTTCAGTGATGGTATCTTTTTTTGCACACTCGTTAAATAGGTATTCCTAAGGAATCCAAATAACAATAATAACAGATTTCTGATAAAATATTATAAACACTCTGCAGAGTGTCCATGGACAGTTGTTACGTGTTCACACGTTTCGAAATAAAATAAAGTAAGCAGAAACATAAGTTGCAGACATTAACAAAATAATCTGTAACCTTTAAATTTAACAAAATGCTTACAAAATTGCATATTACCCTTACAAAACTTTCGGTAAAATATTTTCCTTTTTTAAAATAATTACAACCCCCGATTTTCTACAAACAATTATGTTAAAATTTTATAAAAAAAATTAACAAACCACAAACTTATGTTAACAAATCCTATTTTTATAACAGTGTATACTATTTTGTTATTTGCTTATTTAAAAAATAATCTGGTTTGCTTGGAATATGAAAGCAAAAAAGTGCAATGAAATCTAAAAATACCACAAATGCAGCGGCTCGAAATTAATCTCGGGCATGTTAGCACCACTTTTATAAATACACATTGATAAATGGACACGGTGAAAAATTAGTCAGATTTCACTTTCATTTCGAGTAAATTGTACCGGATTTAACACACAATTACGAATAATTTAGCAGTGTTTTAAATTAAACATTTCTTTCGACTTTTTTAACGGTTATGTCTTTCATATGCTGTCGTAAATTTGGTCGGGAGGCAGAAAAATTCTTCCTGTCATAATAAATAACTGGTCACGAATCGTTGGATGTGAAGGCATTTTTTTATGACAAAAAGTTTTACGACGGAAAAAAATGACTGAAAAGTTATATTTGACGCGATTATTGGCGGAAATTCCACGTTTAATCTCGCAAAACCTTAACTTCTCCTAACAAGTATTAATATTCATCCTGTATACGTTTTCTTTTGCTTTTTAATTTGTTACAAAGTAAAATAATCATGTAAGTTTAAATTTACGCAATGCATAATATTTAACAAGTTAGATTTCTTACACAAGATTTAATTAACCATATTAAAACTAAAATTGATTATCAATTATTACAACTAAACTAACAACTAACTAAAATAAATTACTGCTTGATTAAAATCTCTATTTATTTTATTATGTTGTTTATTAGTTTTAATACAGTTAAATAATAAAAAAGTGGAATACCATGAATATTTCAGATGCAATTTATACAATTAACTACATATTTATGAAGTATGTAACCAAATTGGATTTTTTAATTTTGTTGTTTTATTATTACTACGGTTTATTAACCTTTTCTTGCATTATTTGGTTTTTATTGGTACAGTTACTTACGGGAATATAATATTTTCTTATTAAATTTTATTACAAGACTTTTTTTAATTTTGTTTATGGTTTAAATTTTTAAAAATATGTTTAGAAAAAGTAGGTATTGTTTCGATTGCACATATTTATTATTATCTAAAAATGATTTAAATTAAATATTTGTATAGAGCGACATCAATGTCAAATTTCTTTGTGTAAAGCGAAATTTATTCCTTGAAAATGGACTAATAACCGTTTAAAACCCGATGTAGAAGCAGTTTTTTAAAGTGAAAGTAAAGATAATGTTTTATGGGAACTCCACGGGAAGTTCCCACGCGAATTTTAATGCTTTATCTAGTTTACCAACTGATCCAATTTTTTACCTTGAGTATGGTAAATTTACCTTGAATTTTGAATACAAATAGGGGAAATACCACTTCTTCCCTCTAATGGAGACTCTATATATACGTATAAACTAACATGTATTGTACGTCTTTAACTATTTATTAATTATTGTATTACTGATTCTACCTCAAAGGATTACTAGCAGGTGACAATATAATACATTATATTACATGCTATAGTAATTTTATTTTATATTAAATTTTGTGTAAATCTTTGATGTTTTCCCCAGTAATATCACATTTTTGTCTTAGATCTTCTAGAAGGGGGCATTCTACAGTAGAATTTCTACTAAAGGTGTTTAATGGACAGTTGGCAACGGCAGTGATGACATTAAGGTGGTTTTTCTCAATTTAGTAAATGTTCGTGTGTGTATTTGGTGTGGCCTATTCGGAGTCTTATTTTTTGTGGTTTTGAGGCCAAGGTAAAATAGAAGACTTTATTTACAGTACCCTTGCTCCCAAATACGTTGTCACCTTTCAGTGCTTTTCTGTATGATGTTTTTGCCTTACCAAGTGTACTAAGTTGTTTTTGGTATATACCTAGTTGTTTTCGTACCAATTGTCAGTCACTTGGCGCAGTATATCTAGCTGTAGGACATCAGTTAAGAGTGAGCTTGTCATGTTAACTGTGATTTTGTGTATCCCAAAAAAAGTAATCCAACGTTTTCTATAAGACGACCTGAACGCCAAATTTATAGAGCCTTTTCTTGGAAATTGACTTTACAATCTTTCCTTGCAATTAGTAATTATGCATTATGCAATTTGGCAAGTGTGGTATAAATAAAGATATTCCGAAGCAATATCATTAAATTGGATTTACTTCAATAATATCACAAAGCCATTTAGTAAAACTGGAAGTAAATCAAACATTTCTCTTATAACTTTAAATAATTTCTAAATATTGTGGATCCATAGTCAAACTTCAAACCATAAGGAACACACGGTTGTTAAAGTTCAGGCTACCCTTTATTATTTTTATAATTTAGTTTGATTTTTAACATAAAATTAAATAAAAAATATTGATTTTATTAGCTAAAAGTTAAGCAGCGCCAACATAGCAAAATATTTGATTTGCTTCCCCACTCAAAATCGTCAAATAACGTATAGCAGATATGCATTGACGTTTATTTTGCACAGCACACTGGATGCTTCTGACGTTCGGCAATTTATTTCTGAATTATTCCAAAGGGTTTTGATGGAATATGTTCAGCACTACGACGTATAGACAAACACGTTTTTTTTTCAGGATAATTTATTTCTCCTCGGTAATCAACGTTCAGAAGGTTCATGATGCATGACGGGTTTGCATAAAGCTCTCTCTTTCGGAAAAAGTTTGAAATGGAATATGATGAATGCCGTTTGAAATAATTATTTAAACTTTGGAGCATGGAGGAAATGGGAAATTTCAGTTATGTTTAAAGGGCTCTACTATTTTATTATTTATACTTTGCTTACAATTCCAAATGTATGAATTAAAAAAAATATTATGTAAATATAAAAAACAACTATGATTTATTTTAATGTTGACAATTGTTTCGCTACACAGTGGCTTCTTCAGAATGTATTAATAAAATTGGTATTAAAAATATTTGTAAGAAAAAATCTGTTAAACTAGAGACTAATTTTCATAAAAAAAACAAGTTGTCACCATTCTCTAAGAGAGCAGAAAAAAGTCAATAATTGTTATTTTCCTTACATCAAAAAAACACCTCCGAAAAAAAAAATATGATCAAAATCGAAATGGCATCAATTTGATTAAAAATACAATTTTTCAAAAAAATAAATAAAAAATATTCAAAATTTATTTATAAGCAAAGAAATATAAATTTACGTTAAATTTTAAGCTTTTACATTTCAATTTATAAATTATAAAAATACATTTGTCTTTGCCGTTTTAAGCATGGTTTTCTTTGTTGGAAAGGAAATGACAAATAAACAATAACTGACCAAAAATGATTTTTATCAAAAAATTAAAATCAAAGTTTTTAGAAAATAAAGTGTCGCATGTTAGCAAAATATTTTATTAAGCGTAAGAAATGTAAAATAGTTTTTCCCCCTTTGTAACCCCATTCGTGGGGTCATAGAAACATCTCAGCAAATAGAAATTAAAAAAACTTATTTATAACTAAGAAATTTAGAGCTTTTTACAATTTGGCATCTTCTTCTAAAAATCATTAAAATTTGTCAATGGTCTATATCTTTAAAGGGATAAATAAAATTGAAATAAAAACCCTGTTTTGAGGGGTCAACTCACCCCGATCTACCCCAGCGGGGGTAGCCACCATAACCTTAAAATCTTGGTCATGTGATACCTTGTTCAAAATGTCTTTTATTTCCCTAAATAATTCTGCAAAAAAAGTATGTTTTCTTTATTTTAATGTTCAAAATGTTTTCTATTATTATGAAGACAATAGTAAAGACTATTCGATGTCGTAGATCTTATAGCGACTCCTTATAAATAAAAATCCAAGGGGGTTAAATCTGGTGCTCTTGGGGGCCACTCTAACACATAATGCGTGGTCTTGTTGGAAGTGAAGGTTCTCCTTACTAAGTATCAGGTTTCCATCCGTATCTCTCTGATCTTCAAGTTCTTGTGTAATTAATACATTAATAATATTTTTTAATAAATTTAAGTATTTATCTTTGGGCCAACAATTGTATTTCAAAAAATGCTGGCCCAAACACGTTAAGGTTAGTTGTAAAAAATAATGTTGTAACCTTGGTAGAATAAAACCTTAGATTATCCGTCATCCAAGTAAATGATATTCAGTTTCGTAATGCACAAATGCTTATTAATATTCGCCGATATTTATAATGTAGGCTTAGCTCACTGAAGTGATTGTTGGAGTACCAATACGATAACATTACAAGTGAATTTCAGAGAATTTATTATTACCTATTTATTTACACTAAAAATTTAAAATATATGTAGGATTTATTATCAATAATAATATAATTTCATACATTTAATTTTTTGATATTTATCTAATTTTTAATTTGTTTTGACTAAAACCAATTTTAAATAAATTTTTCTACTGCCACCTTTAAAACGCCCTTTATCGTACATTTTTCCATGACACTAAGTGACCTTTTAAATACACATTGACAAGTTGTGGCTTTATGGCGCTTTAGTCACAGGCTGAAGTTAGCAACAGGTTTTTAGTCACGGGCTGAAGTTAGTTTTAAGTTAGTTGACAGCTGTCAAATGTCATACAATCGTTAAAATAAATTGCCTTTCTTGTAAAATAATACTAAATGTGAAAATTATTTTATTATCCCAATACAAAAATACAAAAGTATTAAATAGTTTCTCAACGCCAATATTTGAAAAGTTTATATGAACATTGTACTGACCTTTTAATTTCGCCGGCAGTAAATTATAACTTAAATTCGGGCACGGACTCCACTGTAAAGTGCTCATAAAACATTTTCTTTACTTTCACTGTGAAACTGTAAAATTTTCACGAAATAAATTTCGATTTATAACCTTTATAATTGTGTTTATAAAATGTAAATATTTGACATTTGACGGTGACACACAGATTACCCTATTGTTTCACAGATGGCGCTCTATACAAATTTTTGATTTAAATCAAATTTTTTTAAAGATTGAAATTAACATTTTTACTAAATTTAGCTATTGGAAAATTGTAATGCATTTTGGTACAAGTAAAACAAACCTTTGTTTACAATAAACAATGTTTGGGTGGGTTTGATGTTTTCTGCACAACTGGGTCCATCTAATGCGCGACGTATGTCCAAGCATACACACACAGTTAAACATGTGGTGTATCTATGCAAAGCAGACGCGTCTGTGCGAGCGAATATGGGTCAACGACTAAAATTAAATCACTTTTACCTACCTGGGTTAACTACCTCCCGCTAATTATAAACATTTGCCGGTGTCATGCGGGTCCGCTCTATCGGTTGATACGTAGCTAAACGGCGAGCACAAAATTTTAATTGTTGCGTAACGCGTACTTGATGTAATTGTTATACAATTTTTACTGTGGAAAATGTTTTTTATCGTTGAAAGATTTATTATACACACTCGGGCGTTTTACAACTTTTTTTCGATTAAAAAGTTGTATAATATTGAAGAAAATATTTCTTGTACTATAATTATTTTTTTAATACTTCAACTTCTTATTTGAATATGAATATGAAACTCTTCTAAAATTTAGCAGAATAATTAAAAATACCGAAAAATTAATAAATTAAATATCCTGTTTTATTAAGCGTAAGTCAAACTATTATACACCACTGTACAATAAAAAAATACATATATCGCAGATACATTTAGCACGAAATCAGTATAGGTAACTGTAAAATTACAGGTAACTGCAAAATAAATTCAAGCATAAAACCTATAATATTATTATAATACGTCAACATTATCTACCTGAAAAAATTTCGAAAACTCAAATATTTCAATGTAACTATATAATTATTAAACGCTTGAAAAAATGGTATTTTCCATTAAATATGGAATTGACTATATCTCAAAAACTGCTCTACTTTTTTAACTTTTGGCCTTGCACAATAAAAGGGTGGATGCGTAATCAGATCGTTGGAGAGTTGTAAAATGTTTCATGCATAATTTAATTATAAATAAATGATATAATTCTGAACAAACAAAAACACGGCTTATTTGTATATTTAGTTTAAGAGATACTTTTCTGTCACTTTAACTTTTACAACCAAATGCAGAACTAATAGTAATATTGAAACTCATTTCTTTCCTTTTAAGCAAAAACACACCAAACAAACTTGTAAAGTTAACACTGACAATACCCAATAATGGGCGTTACGTGTCCTTTCTTTTAATGTCTATGGTATTTTCATTTTAAGTCAAACCGATAAATTAAACCAATCGTGTTTGCTTTAACTCTGTTTTTTACTCCCACCTTTAAAACGCCCATTATCGTGTTTCCATGACACTAAGTGACCTTTTAAATACACATTGGCAAGCTGTAACTTTATGGCGTTTTAGTCACGGGCTAAAGTTAGATTTAAGTTGGTTGACAGTTACCAAATGACATACAATCGTTAAATAAATGTGAAAATTATTTTAATATTTCAACACAAAAATACAAAACTATTAAACAGTTTCTTTATGCAAATCTTTGCACGTTGGATTTTGCCGGCGGTACACTTGTATTTGCTGATAAAGCATTACAAATTTCGGGTAGAGTACCCATAACACATCCTCTTCACTTTCACTGTAAAAACTGCTTCTATATAGGATTTTAACAGTTGTAAGTTCATTACAAAATATACATTTCGATTTTACAGACAACTAACTAACTGTCATTTTAAAAGCCGGTAAAACAGATTCACAGGTTACTCTATTTTTGTATATATGGCGCTCAATACTAATATTTAAATTAATTGTTTTTTATACCTAATAATATTTGTCCTAGAAAAGGTATATTATTTTAGGACGGCAATATAATGTAGCATTAAAATAGGTTCCTGGTATAGGTATATATACCTATCTACCTGTCTATATACACATTTTGGTTTTTTTTGAATTTTACTATAAATATATACAGGGTTTCGCAGAAAGAACACACACATTTTGTTATAACGATTTATTGAAAATTAAAAAAATATATAAAGGGTGGGGCATCAACTTAAGCGCCATGAATTGCTGACAGTGGTTTAGTTTTAACCTTCCGATTACAAAATATGCACCGAATTTGGATCAACGTTTCGAAATACTCAAAACACTTTGAATGTGACTGTGATCGCAGAGACGGCAAGAAAATTGCGTTTGGAAGAAATGAGACGCCGTCAAACCAAAGTATTACAGATTTGATCAAAAAATTGCGCAGAAATGGAATGCTGGTGGACATAAAACATGTTTCGCATGCTCGTCCTAGACGTACACCTGAAGCAATCGCTGCTGTGGCCGATAATGTACGCATGAACGCGTCAACATCAACTCGGCGCAGATGTCAACAACTCGGCCTTTCCCGTACCACAGTGGTACTACCACTCTGAGGATGATTCTGCACAAAGACCTCGGTATGTTTGCGTACAAAATCCAGCTTGTTCAGGAGTTAAAGCAAGTTGACCATCCACAACGTTTTCGCTTTGCTGAGTGGGCTTTAAATCAGTTGAACGATGACCCTAATTTTGCAAGAAAAATCTTTTTTTCGGATAAGGCGCATTTTTACCTCGGAGGTTATGTCAACAAGCAAAACTGTAGGATTTGGGCCCCGGAAAATCCACACGTCGCCGTAACAAAGCCTATTCACCATTTAAAACAAAACATTCAAGCTCAAATTGCCTAAATAGAGCAGCAAAAGTGCTCGAAAATTGGTGTTCCAGGATGGGCTACTGCCGAGCCAGCTGAGGTGGCCACTTAAATAAAATCATTTTCCATACTTAATCGGAAGAAACATTGTATCAAATAAAGCAAAATTCGATGAAAAAAAATCAGTTTTTCTTGTTCTCATTGCTATTTTATAATTCAACATAAACATGGCCCACCCTTTATATGGCATATTTGTTATCAGTTAAAAATATCCTCCTCGCTCTTAAGAAATTGTCCATTACCGACCTGGAAAAATTGTCCGAATTTCATTACTAATGTTTTCTTTGAGCTGGCTTGTTCCTTTCAAGTATTCCCAAAGAAGGTTAGGTCTGGCGACCTAGGAGGCCAATTGATAGTTCCAGTACAAAATTTCTTTTGGAACGCCTCTTTCTGATTCTATATTCAATTACAATTTTTATCTATCTCTTGTGTTTCCGCATTATTAAAAGAAGATGGTCTGCCTGGGCTTTTTATTAATTAATTAATTACGAACTGAACCTTTATTTGTCAATTTTAATCCACGAATAAACAGTGGGACGTACGTGAATGACTATTTCTGGCATGAATTGTCTTTGCACATCTGTCAAATTAAACAACTTATTTTCCAAATTATTTGACCAAATTATTGGACCAAATAAAAAAGACAACACAAAAATTTATTTGGTTTTCTTGTATAATACTATTAAAAAAAAATAACCCAAATCTTGGGTTTTCAATTTTAAATTTTTAATTATTTTGAACTAATTTAACTACTTTGTGGAAAAATTATAAATTTATCTTTCTGTCTTATAATTTCTATTGCAATTTGTAGCTGCATTTAATTGAATTAGTTGTTAATGCATAGCGTGAAGTTTTGCGAGAGCCGCGCGAATTTCTGACATTGAAATCTTACAAGCGATAAAAAGAGAACATGATTTAATGAATGAGCAGTGGTTATAGTAAAATTGTGATGCACATGCACATATAGTATAGTTGTAAAAACGGCCTTGAATTTATGTTACGTTTTCAAACTCATCAATGTCAAGTACCGTTCACTGGCAGTTTGCATTAAATTAGTGCGGTTGAAACTAAAACAAAATTAAAGGCGTATTTGCTAATGATTTATTCATTAAATCTTTTATAAAGATACCTTTCTATTTCCAAACCATATCAGTTGATTGATGTGGTCATTGGGTGTGATTTCTTTTAAATAATTAATTAATTCGATATGATAGATCTTGTAGTATTTGGAAGTTATACCCACTATTTATCTGTTTAACCGTTAAAATTTTAACGTGTGGTAAGAATGCTCGCAGGTCATGTTTTAATAACGGTTTTAAGTATTTGGAAATAACCAGTTTAAAATGTAAAAAATAATCAATAAGTATTGAAGAATTTAATTTTAAGAAACTTGAGGAGGTTGACTGGTTTGATAAATCAAATAATCAATTGGTTTTTTTCGATGAATTGCTTCATATTTGACATTTAAAAAAAATTGATTTCGAGACATTTTCGTAGCTGCTATAGCATATAATATATAATATATATAGCATATAATATATTATCTGCTTCGTGTTGTCGGTTTTTGGTTCTTAAAAGAACCGTATGTCTGACGACGTTTCGGTACAATCTCATGTACCATGAGCAGCAACAGCAGCCCAGCAGATAATAATCAATAAGTATTGAAGAATTTAATTTTAAGAAACTTGAGGAGGTTGTCTGGTTTGATAAACCAAATAATCAATTGGTTTTTTTCGATAAATTGCTTCATATTTGACATTTAAAAAAAATTGATTTTGATACATTTTCGTAGCTGCTATGGCATATATCTGCTCCGTGTTTTCGGTTGTTGGTTCTTAAAAGAACCGTATGTCTGAGGATTTTTTGTTATTATAAATTGGGATCCTAAGCTACAACGTACTAAGCGTAGGTACCGGTAATGGTAATGCACTTTTTTATTTTAAAAACATAATTTTGAGACATAATTTCGAGTTTTTGATCATTTTATACAATTTTAATACAGTAAAGATAGTTTTATTTATAGTTTTGATTATTTTTAACAAATCTCTTATTTTATAAAGTTTTTTTTTAATAGAAAACAAATTGCAAACTATACTTTTTCTACGACATATACTTATTATCTAAAAATGATTTAAATTAAATATTTGTATAAAGCGACGTCTATAAAACAATAGAGTAACCATTCTTGGGAATCTGTATTACCGGTGCGACGGTGAAAATTATAAATCTTTATATGTAAATCAAAATGTATCCCTTAAAAATGAACTAACAACAGTTTTTCACCATTAACCCTTAACTAGTCGCGCAGGTGCACTGAGTGCTCCGTTTTTATTAAAACCTCTATAACTTTTTGTCGTTTTCTTGGAATTAAATGCCCTTTCCATGTAACCTATGACTGATGTGTCTACCATGCACTGTCGACGGCATATTTAAACTATTTAAACTATTGATTTCAAAGTTATGGACAGAAAACTTGAGATTGATTTAGAAATACTTCACTAAAACGTAACTAAATTTCAATTTTTGTAATGCAAAATATTTCTAAATCAACAAAATATGGAATTTAAAACATAATGGTTTTTAAGGTATACATTTTTATAAGAAAACACAATTAAAAAAAGAACAGCTAAATTTCCTTCTGATTTCTTCTTTTCTGAGTAGAAGTAATAACTTTTTTGTTATTTGCTTTTTGTTTTATTTTTTAATAAATATTGTGTTTTAATAAAAATAGAGTTAATTCATCCGAATATAAGCAAAAGTAATATTAAAATTGAAAACATTCAGCAATATAGCCATTTTAAGGAGCGGAGCACTTAGTGCACCGCGCGACCACTTATGTTACAAAAATTGGCGCGAGTAGTTAAGGGTTAAAGTGAAGAAAATATTTTATGGGTACTCCACGGTGGAGTCTCCACCCGAAATTAAGTTAAATCTAGCTTACTGCCGGCGAAATTAAAAGGCCAGTACAATGTTCATATAAACTTTTCAAATATTGGCGTTAGGAAATAGTAATAATAAATAATAATGTTCACATTTAGTATTATTTTACAAGAAAGGCAATTTATTTTAACGATTGAATGAAATTTGGCAACTGCCATCTAACTTAAAATTAACTTTAGCCCGTGACTTAAAACCTGTTGCTAACTTCATCCCGTGACTAAAACAACATAAAGCTACAACTTGTGTGTGGGTGTATTTAAAAAGTCACTAATATATAGAAATTTCAAGAATGCATCTAAATTATTGTAATTTATGTAGTAGTTTTTTTTAAGGCTAACATCTAAGTTTTATTTTATATTGTATATAGAATTTATAAATATAGAATAGTTCAGATCATACCCAAAGATTAAAAAACGGAATTATGTCCCGCAACCAAGTTTTGTTTACGTAAGAGCTGTATAATAAAACCACTGTATATTTTTGAACCCCAATATGCAATACAGGCCCGTATTCATTTCGTTCTTATCACAAATTGGCCTAACCCACAAAATTTAGACAGACTCCGCTTTGCCTGCTCATTATTATTATATTTAGAAAAAGAGTGAGAAAGTTTATTGGTTAAAAGGTGGAAGTTCAAATTTATGTGTTAATATTTTTTTGTATTTTATAATCTAATAAATTATAATTCCGTTATCAAAGTGTCAAAAATGTATTAAATATTTTTCCCCATCTACCTATTACTTACCAAAATGTACCAAAATTCAACAAAAAATTTAATTTTTGCAAGAATTTAAAAAACTCAATCTGTATGCTGTATACAGAGATTCATTAAGTAAGTTTGCTTGCATGGTTATTGGTTATCTCATTGCTTGTCGTATTTTTAAAGACTAATAGATCTTTTAATTTCACTTTCATGTAATGTGTCCTTAAGGCAAAGGTGCAAACTCGTATGAACCCACCTTTCTATTATGATTTAATTTAAGATAAGGTTTTAAAGAGATTATTCACTCGGTATCTGTTGGATGTCGATTAATCTTTAGCTGTAATTACACGCATGGCGAAAGTTAATATGGCAAAAAAAACCGGTTCCCCGCGTAAAAAAAATTACGTAAAATAAAATAACATAGAGTTAAATCAATCTCCAGAATTTTTATTTTTTAAAATGATAGCGGTTAAATTGCGTCTAAGTAGGCATAAAAATTTATTGATAATAAATAAGTCAGCCGAAGAAAGGAACTTTAAGCAATCATGTTTTATTGCCTTTTTGATATAAAATAAAAATGTTTTATTATGAAATGTTTGTATAATTTGAGTTTGTTTTTAAAACAAGGGCTTATACAGTCGTAGTAAATACACAAGGCTCTTTATCCATTTTTGTTAAGGCCGTACCCCAAAATGTAAAATTAATGAAATTTGGATATAGAGTAGAAAGAGCCTACAATTTTTGACGTTGAAAAAAAAATTAGAACTAAGTATTGAAAAATTTCAACTCACATAATTTATTTTTTTGATCAAATTTTAAATATACTTTTGATTCTAAATATCCAAGACCCCAGGATATTAAATCTAAATAATTACGTGTTGTTTGTGCTATACCTGTAGGTTTAACCAATATATTTACGCGAGTACTGATTCAACTAAATAATTTTTTCTACTCCCACCTTTAAAACGCCCTTTATCGTACATGTTTCCATGAAACTAAGTGACCTTTTAAATACTCATTGACAAGTTGTGGCTTTATGGCGCTTTAGTCACGGGCTGAAGTTAGAAACAGGTTTTTAGTCATGGGCTGAAGTTAGTTTTAAGTTAGTGGACAGTTGTCAAATGTCATAAAATCGTTAAAATAAACTGCCTTTCTTGTAAATTAATACTAAATAATAATACTTCATGCTTATACAAATTTTCATATTATAACACTCAAAAACCTATATAGACTTCATTTTTGTAAGCAGTTCAAAATTCAATTTATTATACGCCGCCGTACAATAATAAAAATACATTGAAATTACATAGGAAGATTGGTTTCATCTATCGCGTTTAGTATGAAATCAGCAAAGAAAATGTAAAATTACAGGTCACTGTTGAATAAATTTATGGACATAACCTATAATATAAGATATTATGTCAAACGTCAAACCTGAAAAAATGTTGCAAACTCAATGCAAGTAAGTATAGCATTATTAAACGTTTGAAAAAAAATAGTATATAGAACACGGCGGAGAAGGAATATTAACTGCCTCGCTCAGATCTGCAGCCTCGACCAAGATAATTAAATAGTTTTTAAAATAATTTTATTTTTCACTTAATTTAATAACATTTTAATCATATAAATACTTATACAATTGCCGCTATTTAAGCCAATTGAATTAAAATTAGAAAAGATTACAATTTTATTTATTATTAACCCAAAAGGCGAGCACAAAAAAGTTACACGGTTTCTGAATCTTATCAATTTTTTTTTGAATAGTTTACTAGATAATGATTTTTATTCCGACAGTGTTGAAATGCAGAATTTCTTTTTAAATGATTTATAACGTGACGTCACAAATCGTAAGCTCATTTGGGAAATTTCTTCTCTATATTATAAATCTTAATTCAACAAAAACTTAAAATATATTAAAAGTTTCCAAAAATGTCATTAAAACTGTCTATAATGACCAAAAAAAGACCTTAAAACTATCTAAAACAAGCCAAGCTTTTTAAATTGTTAGAAATTTGTCAAAACCAACAAAAAATATGTTATTTTAAACTATCAAAAATTACCTAAACTATCCTAAAATGTTCCAAAAGTGCATAACTATTTGCTCTGACTGTATCACTTAGTAATTAGTATTACTATCAATTATTCATGAAAAAATGAAATATAAAAAATTGTAATATAACGTAAAGAGCAAACAAAGTAAAGCACGAACGTACAGTTGTATTCAATAAAAAAGCGTACAAGAATTAGAATGAGAGAAAACTGTCAAAACAATATTATTGCTTAAAACCGGCTTATCACTGACATAAGTCATTAAAATAATTATTATAGGTTATAAAGAGCATTGACGTCGTAGGTTAATTAAATTATATTACAAAAATGATTACCTTTTAATAATGAAAAAACAAACATAAAAAAAAAATTTAATATTTAGTCATGCATCCCTGTTTTCTATTACTTGAGCCAATCTATTTGGGATGAACTGAATTAAATTTAATACAATATTTGGATTAATATCTTCCCAGCAGTATAGTAGGTATAGTAGTTGTATAGTTTCCCATAAATCCTCAGATATCTCAAAAAAGCAGCATCCTGTTCAGGGGTGGACATTTTGGGACGACCTGAACCAACTTCTTGGTTTAGTAAATCTTCCTGTTCCCAGCGTTGCTTAATTTTTAATATAGATTTTTTATTTCTATTATACCACAGTACGAATTCACCATTCTTCTTCGATTCTTGATACTATTTGAGCCTTTTTAACTGACGAGGCATTTTTATTTTCTACTGTCAGTTATAGTGACTTAAGTCAGTGGAAAGCCGGTTTTACGCAATAATGTTGATAGTTTTCTCTCATTCTAATTCTTGTACGCTTTTTTAATGAATACAACTGCAGTTGTATTCATGTACGTCTCAGCAGTAGTCGATTTTTTTATTGCTGTTTTACAGACTAGGAGGTAAAAAACTTTACCCGATTGGTCTAGATTATTTTTACAGGCTAGGCGATAATTATTCACTTTATTAGTGAGTGTTGACAATAATATAGTTTCAATTATAGAATGCTTAAAGATTAATACGTTTATCTTAAAGAGTTCTATAATGTAAGCTTTATTATTGCCAAAGCTCACTAGCAAAGTACTCGATTATCTCCTAGGATGTAAAATAATAATAAAAATAATTTGGACCAATCAGGTTTTTTTTACATCATAATCTGTAAAACCCCGTTAGAACCAATACAAAAATTCGATAAATAATGATAGCTCTAAGCTATCTACCTTTATACTTTTAATAATAAATAATAATTAAACTTCACATTTTGAGCTCAGCACAAAAAAATACTTTTTAGCCTTCTGACATAAATTGCACGTTTCTTTTGATAAACTTTTATAAATAAAGATCAAATTTAAACAAAAATATTATTGATCTGGGCAATAAAATGACACAATTTTCCAAAATTTTTGGAGCATGTCGTATCATCTGGAATATTGATAGACAATTTTCCGTTTCATTAGGCACGATTCACTCCGGAGATTAAATCCTTTTAATTAATTAGTATCGCATTAAACTAATTATACCGCAATCATATTACACGAACAGGTTTATGCGATATGTATATATAAATTAACAGGCAGTTAAAATGCTGAGAAAGATACGATGTGGCTGGTGCGAAACCAGAATTCGGTGGTTCGTTATCCTCATCTTCTCTTTCTCGAAAACTTTCACCCGCACTTTGCTTCCGTGGGCAAGAAATTAATACGAAAGTCTGATATTTCAGAAGGCTTAAAATATTTGGGTATACTGTTTCTTCAAAATAATGATGTACGACGCGACGCTTCTTATTAAAATTGTTTACGTCAAAAAGTAGTATTTAATGTCTTGTTTAACATACTTAAATTTAAAAAGAAAATAAAAAAATATACAGTGAGTTTGGAAATTATTACTGGGGAAATATTTAAAATCGTTAAAAACTTCAAATTATGAGTTTTACAGAATTTTTATTTCGACATAATCTAATGAATTTTTATGGTACATCCAAAAAAACGATATTGCATTTTTTGCAGCACCCTAATTTGCTTTTTGAAATTATTAATTTTTTGTAATTGTTTTAGGTATGTACCTATCTACCATTTCAAGAAACATCATGCGTAAGTAAAAACAGTTTTTAAGAAAAGTCAAATTCCATTATACTATTTTTATTTGTATTTAATGACCGTAATATTAAAACCGACCTTATTGTTTTTCAGTTAAGCAACATGTTTCTCACCAAACAAAATGATTATTTTCTTTTTTTGTCGTATGTACATATGCACCTAACGTGCTGTCCACTGTTATTTATTCCTACGCAAAAATAAAATTACATACCTTTTTATGTATTGTGAAATTGTTTCTTATTGTTGTTAAAATGTGTGAGAAATTCAAGATTAAATTACTTTGGTCTTATTTTGTTACACAAAAAGGTATATTTCAAGTTTCTACTATTAAGGATTTTCTTGTTATATTGTTATTTTTACAGGAGCAATTAGTATAATTGCCATTTTTTTAATTTATTTTGCGTAATGATTTTAAAATACACAATGTTTTATTTTTTATTGAAAAATTATATACAAGGTGTCCGTTTCTACTTTGGTTTTAATTTTCAAAGCAAATTAAATAAATTGTTTTTTTCTACTCCCACCTTTAAAACGCCCTTTATCGTACATGTTTTCATGACACTAAGTGACCTTTTAAAAAACATTGACAAGTCGTGGCTTTATGGCGCTTTAGTCACGGGCTGAAGTTAGCAACAGGTTTTTAGTCACGGGCTGAAGTTAGTTTTAAGTTAGTTGACAGTTGTCAAATGTCATACAATCGTTAAAATAAATTGCCTTTCTTGTAAAATAATACTAAATGTGAAAATTATTATCTCAATACAAAAATACAAAAGTATTAAATAGTTTCTCAACGCCAATATATGAAAAGTTTATATGAACATTGTACTGACCTTTTAATTTAGACGGCAGTAAACTATAACTTAAATTCGGGCACGGACTCCACTGTAAAGTGCTCATAAAACATTTTCTTTACTTTCACTGTGAAAAACTGTCAATTTTCAAGAAATACATTTCGATTTATAACCTTTATAATTGTGTTTATAAAATATAAAAATGTGACATTTGACGGTGAAACACAGATTCTCCTATTGTTTCATAGATGGCGCTCTATACAAATTTTTGATTTAAATCATTTTAAGATAATAAGTATTTGTCGTAGTATGCACCTCGTTTATAAACTTTTCTATACACTCATTATGGCGTTTATCAAACTTGATACATAATATACTATTACTTTTCGACCTCACTTAACATTAAAATTTAAAAACTGAAATTGATATCCTCAAAAGCAGGATCAAATACATGTAATAAAACAATGTTATGATGACGTTCATTGTTTTGTTTAATGGTACAAATTTCGTTTAATTAATAAAATTCCAGCTTCCCAAAACAATTAAATTTTGAATAAATTAAAATATGAAGCATTGAATTTGCCAAAGTTGCGTCACAAATTTGAATTCAGCATTCACAACTACTTTCATTACCTACTAAACAACTTTTAAATTTTTTCTTAGCCATGGTTGCCAGGTTATTGCACTTTTTAATTATATTAATAATACACAGTTTTTATGGTACATGTACCTAATTGCAACATGGTTATTTTTCTTTGAAACACGGTGGGATTGATAATAAAACTGGAAAACTTTGAAAATATTAGTTTTATTTATAATGCAAAAATCAAAATATGCCATAAGGAAAAGTATTTTTAACTGATTTAAAAAAATAACTTAAATATAGAAATGCTTTTTGGTATAATGAATTTTACGCCCACATTTTATTTTTTGCCCAATATGCATGTAGGTACATACATACATGTATTGCAAAATATTTTTTTCGCGAATAACTGCGATTACGTCGCTAATTTTTCCATGTAACTACATACCTTTATTATGCGTTGTTGGGTAGTTAACCTATTTTTTAATATCAATTATGCGGGCTTTTTAAAACTGAAATAAAGCGTATTACACAATAATTTATTGAGGTGTTTAACCCCGCCAATTTAAGTTGTTCTTTTCAATGAAACGAATTTTTTATAATCAGTTTCCGTTATAAGATAAAAGAAAAAACAAAACCATTTCCCAAATCCCGAAACAATAAACAATGGAAATTATTATTTAATTTTATACATTCTTCATTTTTTCACAGATTCTCTCTATGTAGGGTGCTATCTTCGAATCCGAAGTTCCTTTTTTTGTTGTGTAACCACCATATTGTTTGCATTACTTAATGAACTATTGGAAGATTTATCTTCTGTATTAATCTTAATAAAAAAAAAACAAAGTTTATATATGATTTTATATTTTTAGAATTTTAAGGCAAAATATTATTTTCTTTATTAATATTTTCCCATCATAATCATTAAAAATTAAAATAATAACACAATAAAAAACCGTTTGTCCAGTAAAATTAGGTTAAATGTGTTTTTTAACAAGCAAAATTTTTTTAATACAATGCAATTATAAATTTATTACACAATTAATTGATACATACCCAATTAGGCATTGATTCTGCTTTTAATATTCATACTAAAACAATATACTGCGTGATATAAGGTATTGACTATAATAACCAATTACATAACACTGTATAGGAAAATTAAAAGATAATGTTTGCTTGTAATGTGAATTTGCATTTATAAAATAATATAAAAAAAAGATGGTAATTATTTTGCGTTGTGCAATTTAATTATTGACATTATCGATATGTTCAATTAAAAATCCTGTGCATTAAATGCAAATTTTAATACTATTAGAGGCGTTTGACCGAATGTATTAAATTAATAAATGTAGGACTTGAGTTTAATATTAAAATAATTATACAATCTTATAAAAATAAATTATTATTTTTTGGACATTACCTGTGTGTATATTTTATTTAAAAGTAATATTAAAAAATTCAAATATTTTTATCCAAAAATCTTAAACCATTTTGTAACTTTTTCTACTTTCACCTTTAATATAATGGGCGTTATTGTTTCCATGACACAAGCTGTGACTTTATGGCGGTTTAGTTACGGCGGTTTAGTTACGGCGAAAGTTAGCAATAGTTGCTTTTGGGTATTTTAGTCACGGGCTGAAGTGAGGTTAAATTTGTCCGATGTTAAACATTTAACAGTAAAAATTGGCATTAAATTCTTCTAGATACTCGTTTTATTAAACACTCGCTCGCAGGCTTTGCTTGTGCCTAATAAAACTCTGAACTAAAATGACGTTAATAAAATTTTATACATAGTATAGGTACCATCAAAGATTTTTAAAAAATTTATAAAATGTAAAAATTACAAAAACCGTTTTTAGTTATTTTTCTACTCCCACCTTTAAAAAATACATCGTACATGTTTCCATGACACTTTAACCTTTTAAATACACATCGACAAGTTGTGGTTTTATGGCCTTTTAGTCACGGGCTGAAGTAAGTTTTATAGCTATAGTATATTATGTATCAAGTTTTATAGTATGTTATGTATCAAGTTATATAAATGCCATTTTAGTTACGAGTTTTAGTTCATAAATATTTGACATCTGACGAAATTAACCTCACTTTTTGGTATTTTATAATAAGGCTAACTTTAGCCCGTGACTAAAATGTCCAAAAGCCACTGTTGACAACTTCAGCCCGTGACTAAAACGCCATAAAGTCACAGCTTGTCAATGTGGGAGTAGATAAAATAAGTCTAGTAGGATTTTCAGGATTTGTTTATAAAATATTAAATCTGTCAAATGTCAACGGATTTAACCTCAGTTTTCCCTAATTTATAATAAGCAAGAAATGCACTTTATTTTAACGATTGTATGACATTTTACAATTGTTAACTAACTTAAGCCCGTGACTAAAAATCTGTTGCTAACTTCAGCCCGTGACTAAAACGCCATAAAGTGAAAATGTATCAATGTATGAGTAGATAAAGTTACTTACAGTTTTCCAATGTCATAGAATCGTTAAAATAAAGTGCCCTTTTTGTAAAATAATACTAAATTTAAAAATTATTTTATTATCTCAAAACAAAAATACAAACGGATTCATTAGTTTTTCAACGCCAATATTCGAAACGTTTTTATAAACGTTATACTGACCTTTTAATTATGCCGGCAGTAAACTAGATTTTCCTTAATTTTGGGAGGTGACTCGAAGTCACTGACTCCACCGTGGAGTGCTAATAAATCATTTTATTTACTTTCACTGTGAAAAACTGCTTCTATATCGGATTAAACAGAAAGGGATACATTTATATTTACACATAAAATTTTGACATTTAAGATAATACAGATTCCCAAGTTGTTTTCTCTATTGTTTTATAGATGTCGCTATATACAAATATTCAATTCAAATAATTTTTAGATAATAATAAGTATTTGTCGTAGAAAAAGTATAGTATGCAACTACTTTAAAATTTGTTGTCGATTTATAGTTTTTAGCTCTTTTATGATTTTAATTTACAGGTTTAAACTATTTATTTAATTTCAGGAGTTAAATTTCAAGGTATTTTATAATTTACTAATGATTTCCAAATTTTTGCATATTTGGTATATTTAAAATTGGATTTTTTTAAATTTTAGTTTGGTTTAGTTTTATTTTAAATCATTTGCTAAGGATTTTAACGATTTTTAGGAATTTTACTATTTTTTGATTGGTTATAAATCAGAAATAAAAAAAAATTGTCAGTTTCAGTTCATAAATATTTGACATCATAACAATGAAAAGCATCGTCCTTTTTTAATATTTCATCATCCTCTTTGCACAGGGGGAGCGTCGGGGGGGACGCTGACGCCGCGGCGCCGGGTTCGCTAGTTCCACGGCGTCCCGTGACGGCGCCAGATGGTTGCCATGACGACGCCATGTTTTGACGTGTGACGTAACACTGCGTCGATAGTCAACGACGCTTTGTGCTTCCGGAATGTGCATTATGCAAAGCACTGGCTCTCCTCTCGTACTTCGTTTTATTGCACCGACTGACTTGCTCTCTCTGCTGCCTGCCTCTGGTTCTTCTTATTCGGCCCGACGAGATTTTTTAATTACTTTGTTCGTTCTCTTTCTCGCTCTGTAAAATCGGCATACCGCGGCTATTATTATGGAATATTATGGATGCATGCAAAGAATCTAAGAATCTCGCATTAAACTTAATTATTAAATTCCTTATTGAAATAAGTACCAACAATAAAATAAATTAAAATTGTCATTATCAATGCAATTAATATTTAAGTAAGGTCTCTAGAATTCCAGGATTTCCCACGCAAATTTTTACATGTAATCTATTTTATTTGTTTTAAGGCTTAAAATGCTTAAAAAAATATGTTAATAACATAACTTTATTAGTAATAGTATATAGTATTAGTAATTTTTAAATTAATGGGTATAAATTAGGGTGCTTCATATAAGAGCGACTTTTTTCCTGAAAATTTTGGAACCGGTCAGAAAAAAAAACCATTAAAAAACAATTTTTTATTCCTTTCGCCTTCCGCTCGTACAGTAAGAATATTTTTTCCGAATTTCGGTTCTAAAATCTTTATCCAGGATAAAATTATCTTAAAAAATGTCCATTTAAGCAAGTCTGTAAGTTGAATATGTTCTTCACAAATTGCCGTTCTACTCGAAAATCTTCTAAAATAGCAGTAAATCGTGTTTGGAGATCAAACTATTGATTGTAGATAAAAAACGTAAATGACAATTTTGTAGGGAATTTTGTGCCCTACAAATTTATTATTTTTATTTTAATAAGAAAAGTGATAATTCACTTGCATTTAAAAAGAAAATCCGCTGCACAAATCGCTGAAACTGTTAATTTGTCACGATATACAGTGCGAAATATTATTAAACTGCACAGGATCTGTGGCGCAGAAACCAAAAAATGGAAGTCGTTCTCACTATTCTGATAAAAATTTAAGGGCTTTAAGAAGAATTATCGGCCCGTAGGAGTAGATAATAGTATATTATGTATCAAGTTTTATAAACGACCTTTTAGTTACGAGTTTAATTAAGCACGAGCGAAGCTTGCGAGCGAGTGTTTAATAAAAACGAGTGTCTAGAGAAGTTTATAAACGAGTTGCATACTATACTTTATCTACGACGAACACAAAACATAATTTAAAGCCAATTTTATTTATTAAAATTTTGACATCTGTCAACTGTCACCCGAATTTAACCGCACTTTTTCCCAATTTATAACAAAGCTAACTTCAGCCCGTGACGTAAAATGTCGAAAAGCCACTGTTGTTAACTTCAGCCTGTCAATAAAACGCCATAAAGTCACAGCTCGTCAATGTAGGAGTAGATAAAATATTATAAAATCATAAAACTGTGTAAAAATTAGCCAAAACTGGCACTGTCAGAAATGTCCTAAAATATTAACAAAACTGTTCAAAACCCTTTTTTAGAACTGTCTAAAATGTCCAAAAACTTCTCTGAAATGTATTAAAATACTGGGTATCATGTTGTCTTCTATAACTTTTAATTTAATTAGTGCCACTGGTCACCAATAGCTGTCGACGATCAAACTATAGTCGGTTCGTTAAAATCATCGACAGCAGTACCAATAAGAACCACACTTAAACAACTGGCCGACTCTACTCAGTCCACCGACCCTATAGGGTTATAACAGCTTACACGTTTGGTAGGTCATGGTTTAAACAAATCCAGTGTCGTGCCAAAGAAATTAGGTTAATTTTATGATTTCTTTTTATGGTGACACATAAAACAATAACCCATTCGTTAGAACTATTCATCGAGAAACCAGGCATCTTCAGTATTCAACTCTTTAATACATAAAAGGCCATTATCATGAAGTTACAGGAGCGGCGTTTGTCACGAGGCTCGATACTTGAATTTTTTGCATTTATCTTTGAAAACGGATTCCTTTGGGATACCATTTAATAAGAATTTTGCAACTCGTGCAAACTAATTTGCTATGCCATGCCAATTAAATGAGTGAGTTTTTTAATAAAATATATAGTATATTATATATTATATATTATATATTATATATTATATATTATATATTATATATTATATATTATATATTATATATTATATATTATATATTATATATTATATATTATATATTATATATTATATATTATATATTATATATTATATATTATATATTATATATTATATATTATATATTATATATTATATGTATTGTGTAAACCTGGGAAAGGGGGTAGCGGGTTAAGGGGGGTCTGGCGGCCCCCACCGAATCTGGTAAAATCGTTCCAAAAATCTTGAAGAGGGTCGAAAAACAAGCAGTATAAGCTTTTTACCGACATTACAACCCCAAACGAAAACACAGTAATGGCGAAAAATATGATTTTTTGTGATTTTTATTTTTTTCAACCAGTTTAATTTATTTTTAAATGGTTTAAACGCAATTAAAAATTTGTTTTGGATGTATGGTAGTCCCCTGAATTTTTTCAGATTTTTTGGTCAAGTAAAAACATGTGAATTTTAGGCTTAAATGCGAAAAAATCGTGAAAAACGCATCATTTTCAAGATTCAACCCTCTAATTTTTAGGGTTGTTTTCATTTTCCCGAGGGGTGCTGTATAGTATAGATAGCGGCAATCGTCCTCTTTTGAATGCAGGCAACTGGACTCAATTTGGTCAATTCTGGTGAGCGGGGCGATTTTTTGAAAAAAACTCGAATTTTCAACTTTCGGTAATTTACGGCGCGTACTTGGTATAATGCGTCTTTGCTATAAAAAATACATCTCCATAGAGGTTTTTGAGGTCGCTGATCACGAATTTGATGTCAAAAAAATTTTTTGACAACAAAGATATTTGTCGCGAATTATTCGTCCAGCACAGATTCTCACAAATCTTTTCTCTGTTCAAAGCGTTGAACATGTTATTGAAGAAGATAGTGACGAGGATTAAAACTGTAAAATTGTTAACTTAGCTCTGTAAAAAAGTATTATGCTATTTTATATTACTGTGTGACTATTACGTAAGCTTGAATAAAATATGATTTATACCAGAAAATTTAGTTTCATTGATTATATTAGTTGAACACGATATTAAAATTGTTTAAATGCTGTGATTCAATGATATTTTTTACATTATCAAACCTGTGTAAATATTTATGGGTGAATTTGTTGTCAAAAAATTTTTTTGACATCAACTTCGTGATCAGCGACCTCAAAAACCCCTATAGAGATGTATTTTTTATAGCAAAGACGCATTATACCAAGTACGCGCCGTAATTTACCGAAAGTTGAAAATTCGAGTTTTTTTCAAAAAATCGCCCCGCTCACCAGAATTGACCAAATTGAGTCCAGTTGCCTGCATTCAAAAGAGGACGATTGCCGCTATCTATACTATACAGCACCCCTCGAGAAAATGAAAACAACCCTAAAAATTAGAGGGTTGAATCTTGAAAATGACGCGTTTTTCACGATTTTTTCGCATTTAAACCTAAAATTCACATGTTTTTACTTGACCAAAAAATCTGAAAAAATTCAGGGGACTACCATACATCCAAAACAGTTTTTTAATTGCGTTTTAAACCATTTAAAAATAAATTAAACTGGTTGAAAAAAATAAAAATCACAAAAAATTAATTTTTTCGCCATTACTGTGTTTTCGTTTGGGGTTGTAATGTCGGTAAAAAGCTTATACTGCTTGTTTTTCGACCCTCTTCAAGATTTTTGGAACGATTTTACCAGATTCGGTGGGGGCCGCCAGACCCCCCTTAACCCGCTACCCCCTTTGGAAACCAATTTGGTTTTTAACTTCTTGTATTTTACACACCTGTTATAATGATACCCGTATCAAAATTTTTTAGGAAACTCCTACATACATACATATTTATAACTGATTTTTAATTATTTAATGTATTAAATAAATACCACATCTTATTACTTCGTCTATAATCGCCTAAGGAAATATCACCCAATTAATTTATTGACTACCATATTATTATTAATCAATATTAGATTGGTTTTTTAAATTTGCAATACGCCCTGGGGATACATTTAAAGTGCTCTCTATACATTTACACAATCTAAATATTAATCTTGATAATAGGTAATTATTTTTTATTTACAACAAAAACATGATGCAAAATATTGATATAGGTAGCCAAATTTATATTATATTCTTGACGTAGGCAACATACCTATATTTTGAATATAAAAATACGAGCTACACGAAAAACTTTCCTTTAATACTTAACTCTAAAAACCCGAAAAAAGGATTTAATTAATTTACCCATGTATAAAAATAATAATGTATAGATATTTAAAAGGTATGTTAGGATTTTTTGTATCTGTAAACACGACCATCCAGGGGGTAATCGAGCGTCACGCCAAAGATGTAAGATCTTAGCAGTGTTGCCTTTTTTACGTATAAATTCCTATACTATAGATTAACATATTTAACGTGTGATCTACGGATATTTAATTCATTTAAAACCGAGTAAATTTAAAATGAGATTAAAATGAATGTTTCGGGTAATTGAAAACTGCCCAAATTCAAACCAAATTGGATAATTAAAAACTGTCCTTGCATACATAAATTAAGAAAATGGTAAAACAACCCATCATTAAAATAATTCGAACAAATTCTTTAAATATAAAATTCCATATTAAAATTATTCTCAAAATGTTTTTAGACACCGTATATATTTCCCAGTATAACAATAACTACATTTGCTGTAATAATTATAATTATTATAGTTGTAATAGATACTAATTAGATCTGCTTAAGCATTTTACTCTTTGTATAACGTTTATATTCATAAATATGTGTTATTATAACATTGCAAAATTTTTAAGACATTCAAACTTGTAATTTACTAGACACAAATTTAGATATAAATCAAACATGATTAACCAACGGTCTGAGTACTCGAAGCTGAATTAATTTCTCGCTTATCTTGATTAGTCGATTAAAAAACAAAGTAATAGGATTAATGGTAATTACTTTAAGAAAAAAATTATAATCTTTTCCAAACATTTTCGTGGGGTATAAAATCTATTCCCACGGATTGGAAGAAGAGTTCCTGAGTAATTATCAAGAATCTTTAGCAAAAAAAGTTTAAATTCGATACCATACAATGCAGATGTTAGGGAACATATGGTCCACCTAACTGTACTATTTCGATATATAATTTCATTCACCCGCTATATATACAGGTATACCTGTTATGTACTTTTCGACCTTTTTTACCTTCCTTTTTCTATTTAAAAGCCATTTAATATCTATGTTTTTCATTTTTGTACATGTGTTTTGTATCCTTTGCAATTTTTTAAAAGTTTTAAGGTTATAATAATTTTGATATAAAAAGTGTCCCAGCAAGAACTTGTAACGTTTGTGTTTAAATTAATTCATTTCTTTCTTAAATTTTTTTAATTACAATTGCCACCGATAAATTAGATTTAACTCCTTTAGACTTTAGACTATCTGGGTTGTTTTGATAACTCAAAACATCATTAAAACTAGCCGACTGCAGTCTTGGCTAATAAACTCCTCGTTCTTGAATTAAATTGACATTAAATCGCTCACAATTTTGATAAATAAACCAACTAGAACAAGTAATGGCAGATAATTAGTCAACTCGTACTTAATAGGATTAATAAATAATGCGTTTACAAGTAAATTATTGGGTATTTAAGAGTTAAGTCTTTAATAATATTTTATTAACAGGTGGCTTAGAAATGACCGTCATTGCCTAACAGGTAACAAAAGTAGGTACTTAAATATTGTTATAAATGTCTTGTCAACAGTTGCAAGTTGAGTTGTAACACAGATTAAATATTATGTTGTTTACCTGATCTATTTTATTATTTTTGTTGAAAAAAGACTTACAAATGCGGTTTATTTAAATATTTTCTCTTTCAGGTACCAAAATATCGAAATTTATATGTATGAGAAAGTTTTTCGAAGGTAATAGCTGCTATTCGATATACGTAGACTTTTATAGAGTTATTTTTGTTAATTTTAATTTAAGTTAAAAAAAATTTAATTTTGATTAACAAAGGCATTAAAAGTGATTATTTAGGGGTCATTCCACGTTACTCGGGGATTTTTGTCCCTCCCGTCCCAATTAAAAATTATGAGTAAAAACTACACGTTATAAAATTTATTTAAAAATATTGTTTTATTATGCTTTTAATAAGTTATAAGCACATTAAAAATAATATTATAAAATATTAATTGTTGTATACAGTAAGGGGACATCCATTAATTACGTGAGAGATTTTTCTGATAATTTGGACCCATCCGTCCCCCTTGGTAAGTTGTGGTAGGACCTCCCCTATCCCTCACGTGAGATTCTAGCCATTAAACTTTCTTTGCGGAGTACATGATAACCCCAAAAAATAAAAATTGATGACTTTTACTGGCAAATTTAAATTATAATACATATTCTGTAATCCCAAAAGTTGACGTGAGATTTTAAATGACCCCCCTCCCTTAACATAAGGTTTGGTGAGATTTTTCTAGACCCCGCCTATTTTTATCTCACGTAATTAATGGATGTCCCCTAAGTATGGAAAATTAGGTATACTTATTTACAAACATAGTCGCATCAACCACTTTGGTTATTATAAATATTATAAAAAACTAATATTGAAAGAATTCAGTGACTCTGCTTAGGTTGGCCGTCTGGTTTTCGAGTAAAAAATTATTAAACTTGCTAAACTGTGTTGTGAATGTTGAAAAATATTTTTATGTCGTTTCTACAGGTATAAGTGCAAAAAAATTATCGATTTCTTATTGTCGTTAAAAGCAAATTTTATACAACCTTTAATTAATGCATATCGTGCATCATGACATAAAAAAAAATAATAAAATATAAAATTTTGTCAACTTTTATCGCACAGTTTTGTAATAATAAACCATAATATTGACTGTGTCCAACCAAAATGATCAATCTGTCATTTTCGTCTAGAACACTGGATTACTAACACGTGATTATCTAGGGATATATTTGGTTTAATTTCTTTGGTGACACCCATAATTTCATTTTTAAAGTAAATTATTAAAAAAAAAAACAGAATTGTATAGCCAGTTTACCATTTTAATTGCATAATTCCTACATACTTTAAAATAATATTGCTTACTCCACATATGATATGATCTATGGTATATATACATATATATATCTAAATAATATTTTTGATCAAAATTTTTACGTCACTTTGAAATCAGAGTTATGTTTGTTTCTACCTACCGAAATATTGCGTAATTTTGGGAATTTTTAAGATAATGCTCCCACAGAAATCCCACAAAAAAGAAATAAAAGTTGCAATGCCGACGCTTGTTGACAGGTAAATTTGCCAATAATAGGTAATAAAATTTGGTTTCATTTTGCTCTTGTCGTTATATAATAAAAGAATATTGGGAAATTAAAACGTTTCTAGAGGTGACAGCTTTATAAAAATGACACAAGTTTTACTGTATGTAAAAATTAACAATATTATTCAAATTTTGTTGTCTAACTTTTTTGTTGCTATTTCATAAAATAATTTTTAAATTCCAATTTTTTAAATTTAGATCTTGTAATTTAAAATAATTCAATAAAACCTATTTGTAATAATTTCTATTTTATCTTGTTCGGCAATTCTTGTTGATTTAATCAAGGTTGTAAAAAAACTTTTTTTTAGATGAAAAAACATTTTTTTGTTTTTTTTAACCGCCAACCATTAAGAACTGGCTAAACGTCGCGACGTAAAAGTTTTTTTCTTGAAAAAGCATGTAGGTAAATCTTGCTTTTCGTTGTTTGATTAAATAAAACTCAGCTCACATTAATAGTATATTATGAATCAAGTCTGATACATAGGCACGAGCTTGAGAGCGAGTGCTTCATTAAATAAGTGTCTATAGAAAAGTTTATAAACGAGTTGCATACTATACTTTTTATTCAACAAATACTTATTATTATCTAAAAATGATTTATTTTATATATTTGGGAATGTGTAATAATGTCAAATATTGAATTTTTAATATTTGGCCATTTTTTTATATTTAATCTTTAATATTTAAACTTTAATTGTTTTTGGTACTTGATAGGTAAATAAAGATAAAAACAACTAATTAAATTTTAAGTAATCCTGGATACAATAGGATATCAAAATTTTAATTTAAATATATTACAGTTTATGTAAAAAAAATCACAAACATTTGGTCGTAAAGAGTAGCGTTTCAGTTTTACGGTCTCTTAGAAATTTGGTGCGACTGGTCAAGCCCCCGTCGGGTTATTTTTGCCCCAAACACGCCGCCTATCTGCGAAAGCACCTTAAAGGTTGTTTATTGTTGTCGGAAACACAATTAAGTCCTTTATTCGGACAGGCAGCTTGTAAATATTTACTACTGCACTTGGGGCGCTCTGACGTCCTAATCCCTTTATTAGTGCTGGAAATTTCGGCTTTAAAGCGATTTTGTGTAACTGTATTGAATTGTTATGGTCGATGGCCAAAAACTGGCCAACCCTTCACCGTAAAATTGTAGTAAAATTCTTTACAACTGATTTAGTTACGCTCTAAATTTATTACATTATTAACTGTTAATTTTCTAGCTACGTTTTAGGGTTTATTTACTCAATGGTTTTTTATTCTGTAAACACACTCAATAATTAATTTTTACCTTTACATTGCGAATTTTGTTATAAAGTCTTTCAAAGTAAATGTGTCCTTTTTAACAAAAATACTCTAGTAGAGTATATTAAGAAAAATTATTATTAGGTTTTTTATTTTTCGCCCCTGGCGTACTTATCACATTGAGTTACCACCAGCTCATTCTAATTATGTTGTGGAGAAGCCCTTCAGAAAAGTGGACGAAACTCGAGTCATTTAAAAATTTCTCACCGTGACAAGGTCTCAAATTGAGACTCTCACCGCGAAAAATTTAAATTTATAACAACTCCAGTATAGCCCTGCAAGCGTGAGATAAAAAACTGAATACAACTTAAACTTAAAAGTTATTTTTTAGTTTATTATAAGGGAAATCTTATTCATTTATATAAAAACATAATTCGTATTCATATTTTTTTGGTGGATTTATTTAAAAACAAGCAATGCAAGTTTGGACCTAAACATCAATAATGCTCTAACCCGTTTCTAGGATATATGGGGGAAATCATTATGACCACTAAAATGACCTTTACTAAGCTGGGTTGTGGCCGCCCCAATTCAATTTTTTTAAATGGAAATTGTGATACCTTATTGGAAAATTGCTATTTAATAGTAACAGTGAAAAATACGCGAAATAATTTTTATAATTATTTATTCCAAACAAAACTAGTTTTTAAACTTTTTTAGACACTCATTTAATTAAATATTTGCTCACAAGCTCGAACGTGTCTAATTTTGTAATCATATTAAAGAATTCGTACATTTTCTAGCTTTTCAACTAGTCTTAAACTTTGGAGAAAATTGATCTTTTTATCCATGGTTACTGACCAATAAGACAACGAGATTTTAATTTTCTAGGAAAAATTGATCCGGCGGAAAAAACCGTTTTTTCCGGAAAAGAAAACTGTAATAATTGGTAAATTTTCAGAAAAATAAGGTTTTTCATTTTTAAAATTTTATTCAAAAGGTAATACGAAAAAAAGCAAAAGTCAATTTTTCTTAAAATATCCAAATTTTTACACTGATATCGAGAAAAAATATAATAATATTATGATTATAATAATTATTCCTTTTATTTTAATTCAGTAAGAATACTAGACCGCAAAAAAAACATATTCGGTGCTGTATTAACATAACTTGATTTTCTTAAATCAATTTTATTTAATTCTATATTTAGTTTCATTTCTTTTTTTGGAATAAGGAATATTTTTTTTTAATTAAAATAATGTTAAGTTGTTTATTACTACTTTTTTAAAAATGTGTATATTTTCCACAAAAAAATTCAATTTTTCTCAAAAACGGCAATTTTTTCAAGGCCTGGAAAAAACGTAAAAAAAACAGTTTTTCCCCCAATTTTTCCGTTTTTTTTTCGACACTTTAAAACCCTAACTCTTACTATGACGATTACATCATTATACCAACGATTGGTTCGGTGGTTCAGTATTTTGTCAAAATATAATTGATCATTGGTCATCGAATCTGTGGTTATGGTAATTACAGAAAATTTTTCCTTTAATAAAATTAGAAAAAATAGCCATTTTCATTCGAATTAATTACTTCCATGACTTCGGCTCGTGTCGCAATATTTGATCCTCATGGAAATGGCCAACTTTCTCAATCTTTGAACAATACGTCACCTGAGTATTGGTTTGTGCTATCTCCATTTTTTACCATTTTGAGGTTTATGCATTTTCGGAAAGTTGAAGTTGGTTTGTTCCATCTCCATAATAGTATTTTGATATAATTGTGTCAGTTTTTAGTTTAGGTTAGGCTAAATCCGAGTTTAGTATAAAAGGTTTAAAATTGGTTTACTCTATCTCCAAAATTTCGCTTACTGGCTTTCTTTTGCTCTATGTGTTTGTAAAAATCTGAAAATAATTAGCATTTGTTTGTGCTATATCCATATGGAAAAAATATTGTATAACTATTTTGTTCTATATCCACTTTAGCCAGTACACGTTTTTTCACCTATTTACATGTATATGACGTTGTATTTTGACAATAGTTATAATTATTATTATTAAAGTAAATCATTATTAAATAAAGTGTTTTTAATTCAGTTTTGTTACATGTCCTAAAACTTTGTTATATGTCCAACATTTTGTTTCTAAAATCCAAAAATAGCACTTTTTGTTTTATCTACAAAATGTTTTTTCCAATATTGAGGCATACATCCAAATTTGAGATAAGAGTTGCTCAATAGAACTAATTAAAGGCTAAACAAGAATATTGTTATTAATGTTTAATTTTTCATTAAAAAACAAATAAGATATTTAATGTAAAAGTTTCAAACCCGTTTATCTCGATTATAACATATTGGACATAGAACAAATCAATACTCAGGTGACGAATATTCTATTATTATGCAAACGTTTTCAATAATAATGTTGCCAAATGTGTAGAAAAATGTTTTTTTAATCGCTACAATAGTATAGTATATTACGCAACAAATGCCCTAAAAAGTTTATAATAGTATATTAAAGAACTAATGTCATTTTGTCTGTCAAAAGGTCTTATGACATTTTATTATTTGATCGAATTTTACTTTAGATAATCATTGGTTTAAAGGGTTAATGTCAAAATAAATTCGCCATGGCGTCCTTAATTTACTTATTTACAATAAGCGGCTGTTAATGTTAAAGAAGAAAAAGAGGAATTTCTTTGATGTTAAAAAAAATTTATTGCCAGAAAAGTCTCGTAAGTACTAGAAAAATCATAAAAATATTATAACCAATATGCAAAATATTGTTTTACTAGTATGCTGTTTAAAGTAGCCAACCTATAAAATCAAAATTTTGCGTGGGGTAAACTACCTCATTACAGCACCGAGAGCGGTGTTACAATGAAGTCATTATGAACGCAAAATAGATAAACTAAATTGCCTACCATACTTTTTCTACGACCAACACAAAAATACTGAAATTTGTATACTATCATAAAATCTGACATCAGTCAGACTGTTCTAACCTCACCTTCTCCCAATCACTGTGAATTATGAAACTAACTTCAGCCCGTGACTAAGAAGTCGGTTGTTATTAAAAGTAGAAAGTGGGGTTAGATAGATCTGAAAAAAGTCGAATTTTTTTTTGGTCCAAAGTAGTAAGTAATGCATTTTTACAGCCTAGAATTTTAATTACCTAACCCGATTGGTCTAAATAATTTTTAAGTGCCTAGGCCATAATCAATTACTTTAGTATACTAAAGTAATTCATGTTATAACAAGTGTTGAAAACAATAACGATGAAAATAATAGACCGATTAAATTTAAAACATTTAAAAACTGTATATGAAAAATATAAAATTAAAATAAATTTATATATTAAATAAAACTTTTTGTTTCAGGTTAGTACCTAGATGTTCCTTGTAACCATTCAAAAACTACTTAACTTAAAAAACGTAAGTATATACATCAGAAATTCCATTAATTTTCGGTCCATCAAAATTACTTATTAAAATCGATGACCACAAACTACTGGCCGGCTAGCATTGGTATCTCGAGGAAAAAACGTCAATAAAACTAATTTACAGTTCGAATCAATAAAGAATGATTTCTTAGCTCATGAGCGTGCACGGTAACTGAAATTAAGGATGGGCCCCGTTCGAACGCAGTTATGGGAGAATGACAAATCCCCATTCTTTTACATAGGTACATATAAATTTATTATATGCCTTGTACGGGATTCGATAGTTAAAACTGCTTACATATATGCACAAAACATTCTTAGTACCTATGAGATGTAGTTGCCATAAATAATTTTCCATTGTTGATAAATGGCCTACAATTAAAATTATGGACAGGTTAAAGTTAATAAACCAAGTGTTGGGCTATAAAGTATGCATAGCATTTCAATCGAAAGTAATTTAATAAGTTCTAAAATCTATTTTATGTTTCAACTTTTGCTTTTAATTATCAAAATAGTTTGTAAAATATGCTTTAAAAATATTCAGACTTTAATTTAATCAAAACCAAAAATGAATGATTTTACCGGTTTCCCAAACCGAATAAATACAATCCCTTTAAATATAAATGGTACCTATTAGATTTCTTAAAAATGTCCAAACTAAAATTTAAATTATATTAGGTAAAGTTATCATTAGTTAATTCTGCACCAACAAATATACGTACCATATTGGATCCTTTGACAAAACATGAAAATGCAACGATTTAGTTCTTAAATTTTATTTACAATTAAAAACACAATAATTTACTATGATCACAGATAAAAAACACACAGTAACGTAACTATATAAGCATATATGCGTTGAGTTTCTTAATCAATGGTATAAGAATTAATAAATCGAAATCGAGTACTAAACCAAAGTTTTTTAGTTTTTACTTGCAACGCAAAACACAAACGTGTGCAATTTAGCTGTGCAATTGAACAAAATTTGTCAAGTAAGCCTTCTGCCTTCCTTTTTTTTGTTAAAAAACTAATTATTTATTTAAAATTAAGTGCAGATGTTTTAGTGTTCGCTGCCGAGGCCTCAGCCGGCTTTCTCCGCCGTGTTGTATATACTATTTTTTTCAAGCATTTAATAATTCTGTACTTACAATGAAATTATCTAGTTTAAATTTTTTTTGCTGATTTCGAGCTAAACAGGATAGATGGAACCACTCTTCCTATGTAATTTCATTGTATTATTATTTGTATTATTGTACGGCGGTGTATAATTATTTGACTTTTGAACTGCGTACAAAACAGTTTTTCTATGTAGGCTTATTAGTATTATAATATGAAAATTTTTATACGCTTGTTACTAGTTAAAACCTTTTTATTTTTTTTAGTTTAGTTTGTTTGAATATCAACCGGTCATTTCGGTAACGCATTTGTTATAATTCGCAACTAGATACACTAGTATACTCTCTAAAAATGAAACAGTGGATTTTCTCTGATTGACAGTGCATATTAACTATTTGCCGCAGTGATAAGTATACCACTAGCAATTAGTGAATACTCACTTTTTCATGTAGCGATTTCTTTGCACTAATTTATTTAGTGGAAATTACACTGTACAAATTAGTGAAATAGGTTTAGTTCAAAAAAGTTAAAATTTCAATATTTTATGTCGAGAGTTCATGAAAAGTAGTGATAATAAAAAACATTAATTTGGAGAAGTTCAAATTTCACTAATTTATATTGAAAAACACTAATTTTACAGTGAATAATAACTCACTGACGGAAATAGTGAAAATTTCACTCTTTCACTTTTAGAGAGTACACAGTGTCTCGAAAATTTAAGTAAATTAGTTTTTGATATTTAAAATTTTGGAATTTTATTTTTTAACATTTTAAGATTATTTATTAACACAAAATTAATGAAAAATTAAAAACTTTTAATTTTTGTTTATATCGTCCACAGCAGCCTTTTTTAATTGGTTATAAAAATTGTTATCGTAAAAATTAATATAAAAAATAAAGTTATTTCACAAATAATTTTGTACAGAATGTTTTAAACCATAGGTTTATCGTATAAATATAAAAAACAATTTTTTTTCAACAAGTGGTTTTCTACTTATTAAGCATTTATATTCTTTATTATTTTTAAACAGTTTTTGTCAAAAAATTTAAAATCATCACAACTTACTTACGAATAAATTTTAAATTTTTATTTTGGATTCATAGAATTGTTTTTATCCTTTTATTAAATTCTCTTAAAAATATTAAAATAACAAAAATTAAATAACATTTTTAAACTAGAAAGAATAACTGAAAAGCAATTTTTAGGTGGTATTATTATTTAATTTATTTAATGAACATGATTTTTATGATTTGACAAATTTGAAAACAACTGACGAATATATCTTGGAAAATATTATAATACCATCATATATTTTCTATTTTTTTAAAACAGCGAAAAACTCAAATACAACAACCTTAAAATTGCAAAAAAAACTGTTTTTGATACCTTCACGGAAAAAAATAATCGGTAGCAGCTACCGATTGCCAATCGGTAGACTCTACCGAAAAAATCGGTAGACTCTACCGAAAAAATCGGTAGTCTCTACCGAAAAAAAATCGGTTCCCTCAACCGATTTTTATCGGTAGTAGCTACCGATTATTTTTCGGTAGAGTCTACCGATTTTTTCGGTAGAGTCTACCGATTTTTTCGGTAGCCGTAACCGAGAAAATCCGCATCGATGCGCTAAAATATTAATACTTAAAAATATTAACATTTAAAAATAATATTAAACATTATTCAAGTTAATAAAAATTACTCTATTCAGTCAAACATTTTGAGATGGTATTCATTGTAATTATTAAAAAATGCTATTCAAGAAATGGGTTTTTTTATCATATATTTATTTAGAATTGTAAAAAATTTAATAAAAATTACTCCTCATTTTTAATATTTTTGTATTTCAAATTTATTTATACCTCAAAAAAAAATACTATTTTCTATTTAATAAAAAGCGAGTATTTAACTTCTCTCTAAAAAAATACAAAAATTTTCAAAAATTGGTATTGCATTTTTTCGGTAGCCTGCACCGAAAAAATCGGTAGACTCTACCGAAAATAATCGGTAGCTGCTACCGATAAAAATCGGTTGAGGAAACCGATTTTTTTTCGGTAGAGACTACCGATTTTATCGGTAAAGTCTACCGATTTTTTCGGTAGAGTCTACCGATTGGCAATCGGTAGCTGATACCGATTGGCAATCGGTAGCTGCTACCGATTGCCAATCGGTAGCCTCTACCGATTATTTTTTTCCGTGTTTGAACGAAAAGAGCCATTTTCGTAAAACCCTGTACATATTTAAAATACGTATTTTTAACAGTTTTTAAATGTTTTATTAAAAAAAAGCAGTAAAAAGAGGCTTTTCATTCTTAAATTCTCAGTCCGGTAGAGTATACTCTATATAAATATATTTTTCTTATTTCTTAATATAATTTATTCAACTAAAAAATCTAAATGTAAACGTTTTGCACTTAAAAATTACAAAATAATTAATAAAATGTATTTAATAAAAACAACAAGATATTTTCATTATTTACAAGTGAGATAAATATCCACCAATTTATATTATAGACAGGTTCAAGTTAATAAAGTTATTAAACTTTAATAAACTTATTTAATTTAGTCAATTTACCAAAGGTTCAATTTCTATTTCTGTTTGAATTGTCTTTATTTTAATATTACATATGATAATCATCGCGATGCATTGATTCAACCGTAATTAATATTTTCGTGAATCATAAACCTTAAAGGTTAAAAACAAAATTGAAAACTTTAAAACAATAAGTGTGGAGGGGCAATTAACAATGACCCGGGAACTGTGTGACTGAAAAATTGTGCGTCGAGGTTCACTGAACTTCGTTATCCGAAATTGATGATTCCGTAAGGTGTAAATATAACCAAATCACTCTCTTTGTACATGATTTTTTTGTTTTTCTTTTTGTAGATATCTAATAATTAATTTAACTTTTTGATATTTACTAATTAATTTAATTTTTTTAATTATGCCAACCGCCCTTATCCATTGAATAATTTAATAAAGTAAATAAATACTATAGAATGGAAAAATAATGTTTATTAAGTAAGCAACATTATTATATTATTATTTATATTTTTAAAATTATTTAAAATAAGCGAAAATTTTATTATTTTTTTTATAAAATTTTTATTTTTGGGACAGATTTTGTAATTTAGAATTACTTTAGTACTAAATTTTATAAAAAAATTATTAAAATTTAAAAACCAAAATACAATACAAAGAATGTAATTTAAATTTTAAACAAATTTAAAAATAAACAAAAATTAATAGATTAGATTAGACTTGATAAATATTACATAATTTGTACTATTTAATTTGATCCTATTTGAACCTCATTTTATTTTCTAATTACAATAATTATTATTGTAAAATCAAAAATTATATTTAGTTTGCAAACTTACATATCAAATTAATCAATTAGCAATTTAAATTAAACAAATATTGTATTAATTATTACATAAAAAAATAAAATTAATATTCCTATTTTAATTACATTAAATTATAAAACAATAAATTTAAATTATTGTGTATTAATTCATTAATTTAATTTAAACCTAAATTTTATATAACATGAAAATTTATATAAGTATATATATTTTAAAATTACCTGGATTAAAAAAGTTAGTTTATAATTTTTTTTTGCTGTATAAATTATATGATCCACTTGGTTTTGTCAATCGACTTCTAGTTTTAAAATAAATAAAAATATAGAGCAAAAAGTTTATCTGAAATTTTGTGTACCAATAGAATTTTGTATGCATGCATGGTCTTTGAACATAAAATAACCTAAAATGAAGTATTACTTTTTTAGGCATAGAAAAAATACATAGTTAACCTTAATTAAAACATTTAACAACAAATAATAATATGACTTTAAAAATTCAATTTTAAGTTATAATATTACTTAATTCAAGCCAGATAGAACAGCCTTAAGAATGTTAATTTAAGCTCGATAAATCAGCCTCAATAATGTCAACTTAAGCTAGATATAACTGTTTAAGAAGTGTCAATTTAAGCTAGAATATAACTGTCCTAAGAATTTCAACTCAGGCTAGATATAGTTGTCTTAGGAATGTAAATTTAAGCTTAAATATTACTGTTTTAAGAATGTCAAGTTAAGCTTGATAAAGTTATTTTAAGAATGTTAATTTAATAATAATTTTACACGCTTCTAACCATGTCTTCAAGTCTAGGAATTCGATTTTAACCTACTTTTATTGAGCTTAAAATTTGAACACACTTTTGGTGCTGGTAAAAATACGATGCAGTATACTTAATATTGTAATAACGGATACTGATAAAGTTTTTTTTTGCAACCCCCTTGACATGGTTATCAAATAAAAGGCTTTATCAAGCAGAATATTATTGCATGGTTTAAAAAAGTAATTTTTATTGACAAAAATTAAAAAACAAAAAAGTTAAATTGATAAAATATATATAACCAAGATATTGCTTTTTTCAATGGAACACCCTGTATATTTTTGAATATATAAATAAAGATTTTATTTTAATTTTAAAAATTGCTTTTTTTAATGGAACACCCTGTATATTTTTAAATATATAAATAGAGTTTTTATTCTAATTTAAAAAATATATAATTTGGATATGTTTGTATTAAACATTTTATTAATAATTGAACCAAAAACCTGGCTTATTTTAACGCAAAAATCATAGTTGCCATGGATTATTAATTTTTAACAAAACGCTTATAATTGTTCCAACGCCATGTCTATTTTAGGGTCAAATTTTTTTTATTTATGGCCCCCATGATTCTTGCATTAAATTTAGCATTATTTTTGGTTCAGTTATTAACAAAACACTTAACACTTTATATTTTTGAAAAAACTCTATATAAATATTTAAAAATATACAGGGTATTTCATTGAAAAAAAGCAATTTCACTGCTATTTCATTAAATTTACCGTTTTTGAATTTTTGTTAAAAAATTACTATTTTAAACCATGCAAAATAGATTTTAAATTATTTCGATATCTCTTCTAATAAAGATTTTATAGGGTTGTCCCATTTATATAAAAACACCCTATAACCATTTCTTTACATCCCCCTTGACAGGGGTACCAAATGAAAAGGTTTGTGAAACAGAATACGTAACGTCATTTTAATTTCAATACTAAAAAGTATAAATAAATAAATATATATATAAATATAAATATTTTGTACCTAACATTAATAAACTTGTTACTTCTTAATGTTTAATGACTATGCCAAAAAGCGTGGGGATCTGTGTCAAAATTAATTAAAAGTACATGCTTCTTAAAAAAACGTAACCAAAAGGCACCCCATGCTTTTTGGTCATTAAAACATTAAGAAGCTTCTCCTGCAATATCCATGAGTCATGGACCGTGACCCATAACAGATTAAAATAAATCATGGTATGAAAATCTTCATACAAGTTTGAGACAGATGTGATAACATTCTTGATGATAATTTGGACATAAGACCCCCATTATTGTGACCGAATTTTTGGCGAAAGATTGAACGAATATTTAATTAAACTCTGTATTCTTTTAAAATGCTTCTGGCCAACTATAGTTTTTTTTCTCAAATTTTCACTTCGCGAAATACTAGTAAAATTTCTGGTTACTTTTTGATCATTAATAAATATTGAAATCTAAACACTTAATTCATTATTTCGGTTCCTCCCACATTAACACACTGACTAGAAAGTGATTTGAATGAAAGTTGCCAATAAAAAATGACGAAACTTGTATCTTGCGTAGATGTTATCTTAAAAGGGTGGGTTTGCATATGCACAATCAAATATAACGCACTTCATATTGAAAATATAGTCGGTGTTAATATCGACCTACTTTCCGTACCAATTTATCATTCACATTAAACGTAAGTGATGCTAGTTTATAGACACAATATATCTAAACGTGCATATTAGCCAATTATATGTTTAAACTGAGCTGGAGTCGGTATAAATTTGATTAATTGTTTTGATTTTGGTTCATGTTGAAATATTATATATATTGTTGGTGTTTTTGGTCAGATAAGATTTTAAAATCCTAGTACTATGGCTTTTGATACAAGTTCTGTCTATAAACAGCTTAAAATTGAGGATGTTACGAAAGACAAATACAATAAAATCAGTCAAATCCATCATTAGTTATTTTATTTATGGACTTCGTGAATTGAAAAGGACTTTCTAAAGTTAATAAGCAAAAATAAAAACTGCAAAAAAGTACAATCCTAGACAAGGAGCCCAGTGATCGTCGGTGACGAAAGACAGAGACGCACCTACAATTTTTTATGGGGGAAAATAACCTGATAATTTTTTTAATGCAGTTTTTTATCAATGTTTAGCGATATAATTATATTCTGGTTAATGAACACAAAATAAGTTCATTGAAAAATACATAAACGTAAATACAAAAGTTGATATTCTGGTTCCACAAGGGTTTGCACTTAATATAGGTTTTTTGACATTCATTAAAAAAACCGTTTTGTTAAAGTTTACAATTAAAAACACAATATTTCATCATGATTACTTAGATAAAATACACACACCAACGTAACTAAGCGTATATAAGCATAAAAGAATTGAGTTTCTTAACCAGTTATATAAGGATTAATAAATCGAAATCGAGTACTAAACCAAAGTTTTGTGGTTTTTACTTGCAACGCGAAACACAAATAACGTGCCTGATTTAGCTGTGCAATTGAAACTTTGCTAACAAAATTTGTCGAGTTCCTCTCTTTTGTAAAAAAACTACTTATTTATTTAAAAATGATGTGCATTTCGTATGCTTTAAATGTATTGTTGACAAACCTTGTATTTCTTTAGAGTATATTGTGCAATTAGTGCGAGTGCGGTAACACGCGAGTGGAGTTCTTTTTTTGACCAATATTCGCACAAAATATTTTTCTTCAACTACAGCAAGAAATTTAAGGCCAATTTTATTAGATATTTTGTCCGACATTTGACAACTGCCAAGCAGTTTTTTTGTCACTTCTTTCCAATTTTAACTTAAAGCCAACTTCAGTTAGTAATCAAAATGCTATTTCGACCACTAGTAGGCATTTTGACCATGGGTTCAGAAATGAAGTATTATGAGTAACCTATGGTATCCTAATTTTTTGTTTTAATGGTTAGATTGGGTGCTTTACTCTCTAAAAATGAATTAGTCAAAAATTACTAATTTAATAGTTATTGGTGGCTGCTTTTTCACTTATACCATGGTTAACCATGGAATACCATGGTAATTTAAAAGCCAATTCTTATGTAAAATTGTCCCCTGAATCCGAAAAATTATGAAAGTGGAGCAGTTTTTGAGATATAGTCAATTCCATATTAAATGGAAAATTGACTATATCTCAAAAACTGTTCTACTTTTGATGACATTTTCAGATTCAGGGGACAAATTTACCTAAGAATTGGCTGTTGAATTTTGAGATACCATGGTGTTCCATGGTTAACCATGGTACAAGTGAAAATGCATTTAGTCATTTTTGACTAATTCATTTTTAGAGAGTATAGCAAATTGAAGAAAAAACTCTATACATTTTTCCTGTTTTGCTTGATTATTTTCAAAATGTTATCTCTTGGGGATTCTTTCAACTGAAATTTGAAATGTATGTAAATTTAGATTGCAGCTATTTAGCTGTATTCGCCTATTGGTATTAACAAAAATTCCATTCGCAATCAGTGTCCTAACATTGGTTCCAAAGTATGTAATAATAATAAATATTTATTTTTGTATCTAATTCATTCAATAAAATTGTTTGCTATGAAGAAAAATATCTTAATATATGTTTTTAATGCATTTTGCAGATCACGTTGCATCCAGCATTGCATTATATTATCATTTATTGTTTTCTGCTCCTAACTAATATTTTTTTTTTTACATCCTACTTTTGTCAAAGCCCATTTCAGACACTTGTCACATTGTTTTTGAAATGTTTTAAAAATTACAGGTGTCAAAATGGCCGGTGTTAAAATGGCAGGTGTCAAATTAAATCTGCCTAAATGAAGGGTGTCAAAAATAATAGGTGTACAAATCGTCCTGGCTACAATGAAATTTCTTTAAAATGAAGCATCTTTAATGTATTTAATGCGTTTGGGACAAAACGTTTTCAAATTTTGATTTCAAATGGATTAAACATATGGTTTTAAAAAAATCCCACCCATGACGGCACTTCCAGCTTGAGCCAGTACTGACTTGGCGGCAATAGTTAATAATAACGGCCAAATGAAGCAAATAGAAATCTAAACACATCTACAATCTATCAGGTTTGCATTGAAGTTTAATATCAAGCGGTACATACTTGGAGACCGACCGATTATTACGCAACGGAGGCATTTCATATATGGATTTAATTTGATACTTTAATTTATTTGATTGAAATGCGTTCCAATTCCACAATTTGTTGGCGAACGCAATGGAAATAAATTCTATTCAATTCATTACGATTACCTTGTAATGTACACCTTTAGACAAATAGAATGAACGGCGCAATATGACAAAATCACAGAAAACATTTTTCATACAAAAGGTTTAAATAAATTATTATAAATATCTTTTATAAATATAGACAAACATTTGTATACAATACTAATGTAAAATTACACAGATCTTCAAAAACAGAAACTAGACTATATTTTTTCGAAGGGTTTTGACCTGCTGAATTAAAATTCGACCCTGATATCAGGTTTTCGAAAGTCTTACTCAAAAGTGGATAAACGTAGACTTTTAACAAAAGTCATTGTGCTATTTGAAAGCACTACTCTTAAATCTTAAGATTACTTTTTAAATGTTTTTAATATCCTTTCTCCTCTTTAAAAAATCCTTACTTGATCTTTTTAAGTTTGGTTCGGGTAAAAATTCAATTCATCAAGAGAAGAAGAGTAATTTTAGCTGGCATAACGAGTTTTGTGGAAAAAATATTTTGTGATGTCAAAAAACTCGTTTTTTCTAAAAACTTTTGGAACAATTTAAAATTTCAATTAACTGTTTTCCAAATGGTATTAATATTTTTTATATAAAATTTCCCAAAATTTCTAAAAATTAAATATTGAAAATTCTACTATTTGATTTAGTACCAGCATTTTTTACTAATAAAATAGTCGTTTTCACTTTTAAATAGTTTGACTAATTTAAGATTAGTCACCATCTTTGACTATTTATGAGAGTTAAAAGTAACTAATTTCTTTAATCGTTTGCGGCCAACAACAAAGTATTATTTGAATTAAATGCATATACCTAAGCTCCATGGTTAAATGACCCATAAAAACAAATAAAGGTGCAAAAAGTTTAGCTCAAAACAGCAACACAAATAATATATTCAACTTAAAAATTTTATGAACAATATTTATTGACAAATAAAATTAATTTTTATAAGAGCGGCTGATAGCCGAATGGGTTATGACAACAGCTTGACAAGTGACAGACCTGAGTTCAATCCGCGGCTGGGTCAAAACTTTTTTTAAATTTAAATCTACTAATTTGACTATTTTATTCAGTAGAATTTGACTAATTATTAGTGACTGCTTTTTCGCTATGACAATAATTATTAGTCAAATATGACTAATTCATTTAAAGAGAGTGTATTTTAGCATAGTAGTACTGTAACATTCTCAAAGTTCAATCCTTTACTTATTGACATGAAATCAATTAATCGGCCATTTCAGTGCAAAATATAATGATAAATCCGCGCTTAGCATGTCCAAATAATTAAACATAATAATTCATAATGTAAAACAGTTAATAGATTTTAATTAAAATTGTATGTTGTTGACTGCCGCTCGACGGTAGGCTAAATTCAAATTGATTAAATCTTATCATGAAATAAGATTTAAGTAACTAGATGCATTGTGCAACTGTAGGATATAAATGTCATTTATAATAATGATTCATTTTGCTGTTGTTAAGATTTTACTTATCAGCAATTAAAAAAAATATAATTAAAAAGTTCTTCTGACAGCTGTCAACCTACACAAAAACAACTGTTTTTATATATCATTTGTAAAATATTTTTTCTACTCCCACCATTAAAACGCAATAGGCGTTTCTCAAATCTCAAAATTTTCTGTGTAAATCTAAATTTACCCCTTGAAAATAGGCTAACAATCTATACGCTAAAGAAGTATCGGGTTTTCGCAACGCGCGCGCCATCTGGTGGACTTCGATAGCATTCCGTGAATTTAAGAATTGTCAACAATACATTTAAAGCACAGATTATACATCATTTTTAAATAAATAGGTAATTTTTTCACAAAAGAGAGGAAGGCAGAAGTCTTACTCGACAAATTTTGTTCAATTGCACAGTTAAATAGCGCACGTTATTTGTGTTTTGCGTTGCAAGGAAAAAATTAAAGTACTCGATTTCGATTGATTATTCCTTATATCATTAATTAAGAAATTCAACGCTTAAATGCTTATATAGTTACGTTAGTGTGTGTATTTTATTTAAGGGATCATGGTGAATTATTGTGTTTTTAATTGTAAATAAAATTAAAGAAGTAAATTGTTGCATTTTCATGTTTTGTCAAAGGATTCAATTCGGTAAGTACATTTGTTGGTGCAGAATTAATTAATGATAACTTTACCTAATATAATTTATATTTCAGTTTGGATATTTTTAATAAATTAGTAAAAAATAATTTTTGCACAAACATAACCTTAAAATCAACCATTTTTATATTTGAGTTTTCTAAAAAACGCCGACAACTGCATTTTAAACAACAAAATATACCTACGAATTCATGGCAACATAATATTATTAGTAATGCATAATATAATGGTATTTTACCGTTGAGTGGAGACTTTCTTAATCAACGCTTTTAATAATGCCAAATGCTATTTAAATTTAGACGACTTATTTGTTTGACGATTTTTACTGAATTGAAATGTTTAAACTTTTCACGTTAATCACTACTAAAATGTGTATTTATTGTATTCAATACGTACAATTTATATTTACAGAGACTGTATGCAATTTATTTCTTCATTCAGTTTAACACTGTTTATTGGAAAACCGGTAAAAACTCAACCCAGGATTTCCTCTCGAAATACACCCAACAACACAACAAATCGAGCAACGATTTTTTTTCGACATTTTTTAACATTTTCCGGCTTTATTCTCAAAAACACTCGTTTGTAACATAAGCTGATTATTAAAAGTGGTACTTTTGTTACGATGATAACAGCCGAGTGGTGGCGCTACTAGCGATACTTCTTTAGCGTATACAGAAGCAGTAAACGAGAAGAGAATGTTTTATGGGCACTGTACGCAAAATGTTTAAAGCTTTATCAGTTAAATCTAGTTAAATACACTACTAGCGAAATCAAAAGGTCAGTACAAACGTTTATATAATCTTTTCAAATATTGGCGTCAAGAAACTATTTAATACTTATATATTTTTGTATACAATAATATATTGAGATAATAAAATAATTTTCACATTTAGTGTTATTTTACAAAAAGGGCACTTTATTTTAACGATTGTATGACATTTGGCAACCGTCAACTAACTTAAAACTAACTTTAGCCCGTGACTAAAAACCTGGTGCTAACCAGTCCGTGACTAAAACGCCATAAATCCACAACTTGTCAATGTATATTTAAAATGTCACTTAGTGCTAGTGTTGCTGTCAAGACTAACACATTCTAGACTCTTGTCTTGTCTTGTCTAGAATATCAGACAAGACCGTCAACATATCTTGTCTAAGTGTATCAAGATAAGACAAGACCTTAGCCAAAAATCTTGATTATAATCAAGACAAGACAAGACATTAAGCCAAAAAAAACTCTTGATTATTTTCAAGACTAGATTAAATTTAACTTTTTAAAAAATATTAAAAACACTTTATTTAATTATTATTTTTTATTAAAAAGAATGTATATATTTTATTGAAATCTTGGGCTTATTTTCTACATATATTTGGAGCTTATCTTCTAGATATATTTAAAACTATTTTTGCCAATAACCTTCTTAAGGGTTTTTTTCTTATGTTGAGTTGTCTTTGAAGTAAATTGTTACCTGAAAAATCGTAACTTTTATCTTCATCTATCGAATCACACGTAAAAGGATCTTCCACTTCTTCTTCGTTAAAATTATTATTATCATTTGGCAGTTCTACTTGCGATGTTTTCTTATCTGCATTGCAAGTACAGGAAAATGTTAAACGCTTTGTTTCCATATTTTAAAATGCTTTTTAGTATTAACCAGTAGTAAAACAACAAAAACTAACCTAAATAATAATAAATTTACTGCTTAATTTAGTGCAAAAACAAAACGCAAGGGTTGTGTCTGCACGTGGCCTAAGTGATTTGTTTTGACTGGTTCTAAAACAAGAGTGGGAGTTACATTGCGCAGACGCATTATTTATATCTAGACTCTTGAATAATAATAATAATAATAATAATAATAATAATAATAATAATAATAATAATAATAATAATAATAATAATAATAATAATATAATCTTTATTTCAAAATTTGCACATACAAAATTAATTAAACAGTATATATATACAAAAGGGAAACATGTCAAAATAATCTAGACTCTTAAATAATAATCTAGACTAGTTAATCTAGACAAGACCGCATTAAGTTTTTTTAATCAAGACTTAGACTTACACAACTCTTGTCTTGAAATTTTCAAGACAAGACAAGAGTAAGTAACTCTTGTCTTGTCTTGTCTAGACGGAACAGTGTATACTTAGTATACTTAGTGCAATGAAAACATGTACGATAATGGGTGTTTTAAAGGTGGGAGTAGAAAGAAATTATACAAGGCTGTTTTTTATTTTCAAATCACTTTTTTTAAGTAATGTTATTGTTCAAAAAATATTTATATAATAAAACCTGAAAACCTTAATTCAACGGTTTCCCTGATTTTTTTTAGCTTAATAAACCGAAATATTACTTATCCAAATAAAATGGTTTTAAAGAAAACATATATTTTCTCATTATCCAAAAATCAAAACTTGCTATCATTATATAAATAAATATTCTTAAAATAGAATAAAAATAAGACTTTTTAATTATGAAAACCTTAAAACTTTAAAAGTACCAGTCAAAAAATTATATAAAAAATGTATTAAACATTTTGTTGTGAGTGTAATAAAAATACCTAATTGTATCCTTTGTTGCTGTACTCGCCGAACCCAAAAGTGCTAACGGTACCGCGGTACCGAAACTTGCGTGTATAAATTTGTACCTGCCAAATTGTACTTCTATTTCTTCTATTATTACTTTGAAATCTATTATTAACGCTTCCTTAAAATTTATAAAGAACGCGTATTTTTTAAGGCAAAAATTCTCTTATTACATGGCATTATCTTAAAAAGGTAGGATATCAATTGATAAAAATCTGGTATTAACAATGGGGGGACTTAATAATACACCTTTAGCTATACTTTGGTGCTAAATCTTTTTTTATCTTGGAGGTTTTTAACATAAAATCTCGGATTTATTGAACGTTTAGGTTGCCTGCAGGTGATAAATGGTATTTATAACTATTACGAAACAGCTAAATATTAATATCATTGAATTTATTTATTGAAATATAATATTGTTTTTTAAGATCCTTGATGATTTCTTTTGTAAAACCAATCATTACGACAGCTTTTTCAACGCTAGAATAATTCGTAATGGGTATGAGATTTTCTATTTGTTTTTAAAATTCATTGTGGTTAACAGTTTTTAATTTTAATATTAACTACAATTTACTTATAAGATACACCAAGTCCTGAGTATCCGAAACCTGATTGACTGAATGTCCGGATTAACCGAATTAAAAATGTACCTTAATTTTGTGTTTTTGGACAGTTTACTTTTTCACCAGGTATATATAAAAATAATCAAAATAAGCCCATTTTTAAATTATCTACGTATTAATTCACAATTTTACGAAGAAAAAAGAACTCTATTATAATATATGGATAAGTACCAAAGTACCCAAGAAAATAAAATGTTTCCAGATTGTCCAAATTTTTAATCAACCGAATTTTCCACATTTCCTTATAATTGGATATTTGGGACCTATGTAATTTCATGTATTTTCATTATTGTACAGCGGTGTATAATAGTTTAACTTGAACTGCGTACAAGTCTTTATAGGCTTATAATATAAAAATTGTTATACTTATTTTCAAAATTTCCACGAATAACAGAGTTATAATGATTTTAGGTTTTAAAATATTTTTAGTTTATTTTAAATATTTTGAGAACCGCTGGCTTCTTTTTCAATTTATAAATTTAAAAATTTTATTTCTGTCTATAGACAGAAATTGTAGCTGTTCAGTAAAAAAAATACCTATAGAAGTATACATCATATGTATTACATATAAAAGAATACATGTTTCATCCTGTATAAAAAGTAGAAAAAGAAAATAGTAGGTACCTATTAAAAAATGCATAATAGCGAAAAGTCTTGAAAGAGCTCCAGCTGTTTACTCTAAAAATATAAATATGGTGTTTTTCAAGACCAATTACTACATTTTTTCATAGGTTATAAACTTTCTTATATTTTTTATAGAATATTTTACTCAAGCCCAAAAATAATTAAATAGTTTGGTTTTTTAATTATATCAAAAATGGCTAAAACTTTAAATGCGAGTATATTGACCCGCGTTATCATCAACACACTAAAAAAACCCTTATCAAACTTAAATTAACAAACCTCGGATTAAAACATAAATAATACCTGTAAACAATTATTGGTGTCGCCCGATCTATTTAAAGCTCAGGCACGTTGACGTGCATAACTGCGCTTTTATTTACAAAATATAAAAAGAAACGTGAAAAGTATTCACTGAATACGGAAAAACGGTAAAAGAAAATGGGAACGTACTCGGGACGAAAAAAATATACAATACTCGGAGATTTTTGTATTCTTACTTTTTATAAATTTTATATAATTTTTTAAAATTTTTTAATGATTTTCTATACAAATAAATTTATTATTTTATAATTACATGTGATATTGTTTTTAATTTTTTTAATGTATTTATAATCTTTCTTAATTTTTTATAAATTTGTAGTATTTTCTAATTAAAAAAAATAAATTTCCAATTTTACAATTTTTATGAATATACAAATTATTTTTGGGATGTTTTGTTAATTCTCTAAACTTTTTATATATTATACATACATACATGTATCTAAAAAGTATGGAAAATTAACAACAATTTACATAGGTACTTTTTGTCATGGTCTCATTTATAAAATATAAATTTGTTGATTTTTACAAGTGAATTAAGATGTAAAAAACGGTTGTTTTTTCCGTTTTTATTTAGTAAATTTTTAAACTTTAATGACTATATAAAACTAATTCAATTTTTTTTCTAAAGATTTGCTAAAATTTTAAATATGGTTTTAATGCATTTGTTTTCTTTGCGAAAATGACAAAAATATGCTTGATTGGAATTCATTAATAAAAAAGTCAGAAAAAAACGGTAACAAAACTATTAAAAATATATTAATAATTTTTATAATTTACAATTTTGTCTATTTTTTAGCGAATTTTATCAATTTTGATATTGTTCTTAATTTCCAAGCATATTTCAATAAATTGTAGGATTTTATGGAATTTTTTAAATATTTTTTAATATTTTTATTTAAATTTATTTATTTAATTTATTATTTTTTTATATAGTTATGTAGTATTATTATATTTATAGTTTTATGTATTAATTTGTAAACTTTATTTTTTTTGTTTTCTATGCATATTTAAAAAAATTGAGTTCCGTAATATCCAATTAAATAAAACTTCTTTTCATGATATGTTTATTTTAAAACAAAAAATCGATATTTAAACAATATTCAGTACAGAAATTGTCATTTTCGAAACTAATATTTCGTCGGGTTACTGCAAGAATTAGATAACTCTATTATTTGATTTTTTGACTTAAGTACATGTTCTAACTTATAATTGTTTCTGCAAGGACAACTCAACTACGAGCATAACCGAATCGGTTAAACCGATCAATGTCGGGCGCAAGAAAAATGGTACTCTCTAAAAATGAATTAGTCAAAATGACTAATATTTATTAGTGGCTGCTTTTTCACTTGTACCATACCATGGTATCCCAAAATTTAACAGCCAATTCTTATAAAAAATTGTGAAAGTGGAGCAGTTTTTGAGATATAGTCAATTCCATATTAAATGGAAAAATTTACTATATCTCAAAAACTGTTCTACTTTTTTAACTTTTGACGGTATTTTCGGATTCAGGGGACAATTTTACATAAGAATTGGCTGTTAAATTTTGGGATACCATGGTTAACCATGGTACAAGTAAAAAAGCAGCTAATAACTATGAAATTAGTCATTTTTGACCAATTCATTTAATAATAATAATAATAAAATAACTAAAAAACAACTATGTAGTACAATAAGTTTAGTTTTTAGAGAGTATAGCTCCATTTTTAGAAAATAGACCGAATGAAAATAAGTTATAAATTCAAATTACTCAAAACAGTGTTTTAGGAGTTTTTCAAGTTTTTTCAAGTTTTTCAAGTCCTAAAAAATAGGTATACGAAAAGAAATTTATTTATTTCTCAACGTTGCAACGCGTTGTTTCAAAAAGATATGCATTATAAAGTTGTTATACACCTATTATATAACTTTATAAAGTTGTTATACACCTATTAATTTAATGGGACACACCAATGACGCAAACATATATTTGAATCCCTTTAAATTATTATTGTTTTTATTGATTTTATAAGTTATATAGTTAATCATCTTTTTTATTATTTATGTAGATATTCAGCAATATCTAAATAAAGAATATGCACAATCGTCGTAGGCATAAAACTTCCTATGTTTTCATTATTAGATTGAGATACAAATTTGTAGTACTTGGGACGAAATATTCTCAGATGTAATATTTTTTTATAATGTATTTCATTAATTTTAAGGTGTTTTTTTGATTTTTATTTTTATGATATTTCTTCATATTTATTTAATTTTTAAGATTATATGGGATTGTTTGTATTTAATCTATATTTTTGTTTCTATATTTAAACATTTTTACGTATTTTAAGTAATATATTTATGATTTTTTATATAATATTTTATTATTATTAATTATAATTAAAATAATTTACTAGTTTCTGTCTAATTTTACATTTCTTGTGATTTATAAAAATAAGTTTCTTCTTTTCTAATTCTGTATCCAGCAAAAATTCGCACAACCGGCAGACAGTTCATTCACGAACACAAAAACGTGAATTGGAGGCAACGGCAAAAGAAAAACCTGAAAAAATTCACCGTTTCGGGGACGAAAAAAATTACAGTTAGGACTATTTTAGGCATGCGCCGGACCAACAGCGTATGCCCACTTTCTACTTCTAGCGTGGATGGCGGATGGGAGACCAACATTTAGTGTACGCCAAGACACCGTTGTTGCGGCCTCTTACGTTTTTGTGTACAGTTACCTTTAACGTTACGCAGCTATCACTACTGTATAGTGACGATCTAGGCGGCTTTTGACACCTAAGCGCTCTGCAACGTATTTTCGGCGATTGAAGGATTGATTGGATGCGTGTACAGTGACAGTTGATGCACGTGTAACGTAAACGTGTAAAAATGGATCTAATTCGGAAATTCTCTATCAAATGCGTGGTGGTTTGTGATGAAGTGCTGTGAATATTAAGTGCAAAATTATTGGATTATATCGCTAAAATTTATTTTTTATTAAAAGGTTTGTCCACTAATTAACCACCTATTTTAAAGTTTGATTCAAACGAAACCACTATTCGAAAAATACAGTTAATGAGAATTTCTCATGGCCCAAACTTTTTTCAACAATATTAGCCAAATAAACAGTTACCTTCAAAAGTTCATTAACCACAAACAGCGCGTTATATTTAGTTTTGTAACTGTATTACATTAATGATTATAATTATAGGGAAAGTTAAAAATCGTATATATTTTTTATTTAAATTGCAAAACTGCGATAAAAGCTGATGTTATGTTAATTTGCTGGTTGGGAGTAAATAATTTAAATTTCGCAGTTTTTTACATTTTATTATTATTTAGACACTTTTGTTTATTTTTCAGTTAATAGTAATTTTAAAAATTATTACTACTAATTAAACTTTAACTTCAACTGTCCTTTTTTTATAAATATATGAGTAAATAAATAAACAAGCAGCTTTTAGCTTAAATTTCTATTATTTTAAATGTAGAAAAATGTTTTTTACACAAAAATCCCCGATCAATCAAAATATTCCACAATTTTTTATTAGCAAAAATTACCTAATATTTAGAAGATTTAATGTATTTTTAAAAATAGTTATTATTTTATAATTTTTAGAATGATTTTTATCTTACAAATTTTGAAAACATATAAAAAATAAAACATAAATATAAAACATAATACAATTATGTTTTATGTCTTTCAAGATGTACCTAAATATGTACATTTTGGGAATTTAAAGATTTTCGCATTTTAATCAAATGCAAACAAATCAGGGTAGGAAAAGTTATGACTTTTATCAAAAGTTAATTAATTTACTTTTTAACATAATTTATTAAGTACAGACCCAAAAATCAAAAATATTTTTATTATTATTTTTATAGGTTATATATTTTCTTTTAGTAACTACAAAATTTTAATTTTATTTTTTAATACACCTGAAAATATTTTCAATGTTTGAATTCTCCAAAATAAACGAGATAGCACTTTTTGGCAAGCCAATCAGGTCGCGCCAGATGTTAATCAAAATTAAAGGGGCAAAACATTTTTACCGAGTTTACGATGAAATTAAAGTAAAAATAAAATTTTAAATTAATTCATGGCTTTTTTGAAAAAAGGCATTTGATTTAAATTCAGGAATAAATGCATTTAATTGGTTACCATAACAACCATTAACAATTTTAAAATTTAATCCTAAATTTTTTATTGATTTTTAATTCATCAATAATCTTAATGATTATTAACAATTTATTTTATAAAAATCTAAATACATAATATGTAGGTATATACAGGGTGTCCCAAACCAGACCAAACGAAAGGCTTGCAAAAATCTAAAACATAATTTCCTATAGGTACCATCGAGGGTACCATTTTTTAAATTCGCAAAATTTCAGGAGTTATTTAATTTTTAAAGCCGCCAATGAGAGCATGGTGTTTCTGCTTTATAAATAAAATAACTCATGAAATTTTGCGAATTCGAAAAAAATAATAATAAAGGAAATTTTGTTTTATATGCATTTTAATATAAATAAATAGTTTTTTCACAACAAAATATTACAAAACTAAAAATTGTTTTATTATTTTATTAAAATTCACCTACAACATATCGAAATTAAAAGTTAAAAAAACAAAATATTAAGTAGTCCCACCAAAACAATTTTCGAATAAAAACTTCATATTTGTCATTTTTTAATTAAATGCAATCTTATAAATAAAACTTCCTCAACATTCTATCGGGAACAAAACTGAAATGATCTGATATTTTTAAATTAAATTTTTTTAAACCGCCATGAATGTTGAATAAATTTTCATTTTGTAATGTGGAGAGAACGCGCTGAAAAAAAAAACAAAGAACGTCGAGAGAACTACCACGTCGAGTGTGGATTCCTACATAGAACGCTCGCCAGTAATCAATACTATGTATTTTAAAGAAGATATGACGATGAGGTTTCTTGCATGCAGTTACGTAAAGAGGGACATGTGTGCATGCATCGTGTGTACACTGGCACAGTGGGTCAGTTCTTTAAATTTACCTGGTCAAAATTATTTTATTTTTTACTGACCATTTATTAAAAAATAGTATCTTAAAAACAAAAGTTTACTTTAATCATAATTATTACATTATAAATTTCAGGTAATATAATAATATTTTAATTTATTTTTATATTGTTTTATCAATTTTCAAAAAAAAAAAATTATATAAAAAAAATGTGTTTTCTGATAAACGTGTTTTAATTTTTTATTTTAATTAAATTAAATTTTAATCCATCTATGTTCATTAATGATTTTTTTGTAAATTTGTAGTTATGTTTTTCTTGTTTTTTATTCATTTTTTTTTGTGATTTTCTAATAAGTCATTCCACGTCAAATCAAACACAATAAGGAAAAAGTCCACCACACCCACTTTGATTTTCGTTTCAAGTTTTTTACATGATTTATAGGCCTAATTAATTATTGTAATTTTTAAAATTTTCTGCAAGATCCGTCATTTTGACAAATGTAAATAATGACAGCTTATTTTGTTCTTATATAAGGCTCATTTTTGACATTTGTTATAGCTTGACACCTGTAATTTTTTAAATCTGTCCCCTGTGATTTTTTAAAAACGTTCAGTTTTTTGTCACATAAAAGTTCAATATATTTTTTTTAATTGTTGAGTTTGTTTAGCAAATGCCATGTTTACGTAAAAACAATAGAAGATAAACAAGTTCTGATTACATTTTTGAAGTCGGTCTAAAAATAAACATAATCCTATCGTAAATAGTTTTTGATAAATCGTATTTCCTTAGAAATAATAAAATAACCCCTATAGAAACAAATTTTCGTTTTAATAACTTGTACCCATAGGTAAGGAGTTAATTTCTCGGTTATTAATTATTGAAGAAATAAATTGAGATTTGTGGTTATCCTAGCCTATAAATTATCTAGTTTTTCAAAAAAAAATGTGTTTATTTTAATATTTAGTTTATTATTACATTTTTAGTATAATTCCCAATTTTGTTTTATTTTCTTTCGTACATTTTTAAAATTTATTTTACATAACATTTGTAATTTTTTATTTATTTTATTTGGGGTTATCCTAGCCTATAAATTATCTAGTTTTTCAAAAAACCTTTTTTATAGTGTTTTTTTTTTTAATATTTAATTTAATATTACATTTTTTATAATTGAATCGGCGAGATTAAGAACAGTACAAGTCCAAAAGTTAAAATTTTGACAAATTATTTCATAAAATCAGTTTTATAGTTAATTTTTGTGAGAATATTTCAACTATTTTATAAAATATAATAGTTAAATTTTGTCTTTTCACAAAAATGCATTTTAAACTTTTAAATTGATTTTAGAAAATGATCTGTCAAAATAAAATTTTTGGGAATGTACTGTTCTTTATCTCACCGATTCAATTATTATAATTATAATTCCGAATTTTGTTTTATTTTCTTCCGTCCATTTTTTTAATTTATATTAAATTATACAATTTTAGATTTTTAGTAACATTTGTAATTTATTAAGGAAATACGATTTTACAAAAACTTTATGTATATTTTTTGCTAATTATTAAATTTTTAAAGATTCTTTTATGCTTCTTTCATAATAAATATAAATAAATATAATAATTTTATAAATCATAATATAATATATTAGGTTTTTAAATATTTCATTAATTTTTAAGCGATCTATAAACTATAATTTTAATTTATCTCTTAAAATTACATACAGGGTGTTATGAGATAAATGGTAAAAATGAAGGGGGTGGTAAGCCATGCCGAGACAAGCCCCCCCTACCGAGCTACAGGCTCAAAAACTGCGCGCACCTTGGTTGTGACTACACTTCTCTCAATTCTACTCAAAGTGTCTGATACCTAACCTCAAATCTATGTCATTCATTAATACCAAGGTTAAAATCAATGTTTATGACGCCTGTAGCTTGTTGTAAAAAACGTTTTAGCTTATTAAACATATAGCGTTGTCAAGTTTTTTTTAACTTGAACGATTCATAATTCAAAATTTACCGGTATAATTTGTTTGTAACTTTTTTTAGACTTAAAATTTTTTAATATGTTTGGTTATTTAATAAATACTTTTGAGGGACTAGAATCTAGGCACTGGATTTTAAAAATGTCCCACTACAAAAAAAGATAGAAAAACTTTGTTTATTTGCATTTATTGATACCTAAATACTTTTTTGCTTACTAAAATATGTGAGTTTTATAAATTTATTAAATAAATATTTAAAATAAATAGATTTTATTATAAAGCAAAATGAGTTCAAAGTGATATTAATAAAAAAATGTATAAAAAGAAGCAAATAAAACGAAAATAACTCAATTAAAGCTTAAAACAGAAATTAATCTCAAAACAATTGTTTTGGTCGTAACCAAGGAAACAAATATGAAACATTCCAAATACGCGCAAATCTGACCTATCCCAACATTTTGTTGTTTGTCGCTGCCTAGTAGTAGTAGCGAAACAATCAACTGGCTAGGTTCTGTTATTTAATACATTTTGATAAAACGTAATCTGGTTATATAATATCTCTATAATGGTGTCAAATACCCGACGCGCGTATTTATAGATTAACCGATTCGGTATACCATTTTGCATGAGTTTTAGTTTATTTAAAAAAGTTATTAGTTCCGAACCAGGATCAAAAAATATATAGGTACAAAACTTCAAAATTTAATTTTAACTTAGTACCAAAGAAATAGGTAAAATTGGCAATACTGCTATCACAAAGTAAATAAAGAATCCATTTTTAATTATATTGTTATTCAATGGTGGTATCGTTTGAATCAAATGATCATTAGAGGTACCGACATTTATATATAATTTTTTTAATAAATGGGGAACCTTCAAAAAGCAAGAATATTGTGAGGGTTCCTCATTGTTAATAAATTTGATGTAAATCGAAGGGATCTCTCTTTAGAAGCATTAACACAAAAATATTTTCGAATTTGTCTGTACAGGCGAAACTGGTCGAATTAAATGGAGAAACAAAAAAAGTTGGTTTTCTTGCAACTATTATGAAGAGATGGAGGATATATTGCATCAAACGTACCAAGAACAGGGATAAAATTTTCGGTCCCATAGAAACAGGCTAAATTATGTTAACGACGCCAAAAACTGCATATTCGCGAGTTTTCAAAATATAATAAAAAAACTTGAATTGAAAAGTGATACGAGTTACCAAACATGCTGAAAAACAATAGAAAGTGTAAAGTTGTGTTTTGTAAATATTAAATAGTAAAGATTTTTATCAGCAACTATAACCGCCAAAATGTTTGAAATGTGGAACAATGTTACTACGAAGCTGGAAGTGCAACAATCGCAAGTGCAATCTCAGCAACCGCACACATCGGGTGGATCGATAAAAGGTAAAGGTAGTACATATTTTTATTCTAAATTTATTTCTCTTTCAATTTCTTTTAACATTTAATCAATACTTAATTTTTATAAATAAATCCATTAAATATTAATTACCTACTTTTTTAACAAGATTTGTTCTTGATTAAACTATTTTATTTGTAACCTACTAAGTTTTTATAATATTTCAATTTTAGTTACCAAATATGCATATGCATTCAACATTTAAACAAACATACATTTTTTGGTTTCGTTTAATAAGACAAAATTTGATTTTATTAGGTTAAAATTTAAAAAGCATTTTAATTAAAAAGGAAGTAACAAATCGTGATTTTATTTTTGGGTTTAAAGTTCTCAAAAACCTCAGTTAAAATTCTGAGGTTGAATTCGAATTTAGCACATTAAAAACCTTTCAGAACAGAAAGTTGGGTATATATTGTATTATAATAATGACTAAAGTCATTTTCTTTTTATAAATGTTACTATCAATGTATTGTCAGATTTAAATTCACCCTAAAAAGGGCCTTAATAATGTCTAAATTAGAAAAGGCTATATATACCTTTGACGGTTTTTTAAATCAAAAATAAAAATTTCCTGTTTTTTACGATACTGGCACCTTGAAAAGTTTCAAGTATACTTATCTACAATATTAGTTGCTAAGACTACACGGGATTTTATTATTATATTAAATGCATACGAGAAAAAAATAATACCGATTTCTTATTGTCATGTTATAAAATATTCGTTAATTAAATACATTTCCTACACAGCCTATGCCTTTAATTAATACATATATCTTCTAAAGTGACATTAAAAAACTAATGAATTTTTTTTCTCTTATGCCCTTATGCCTGTAGAAGTGCCATATTATATTGTTAACTCACCGCACAGTTTTGCAATAATAAACGATAATGTTGACTGTGTCCAAACAAAATTATCAATCTGTCATTTTCGTCTACAACACTGAACATAGGTATTATTATCTAAGGATATTTGGTAAATTATTAAAAAAACATTTATTTTTATAAAATATTTAGACAATCCTTCTACCTTTTTTATTTTTTTGTTATCTTTGCATTCAACTTACTTCATGAATTCTGTTGCTTTATTTGAAAGTTGAAAAAAATGCGGTTGCCAAGTAATTTTTTAAAACAACTAAAAATCTGTCAAAACCAAAAATCCTTATAACTTCGTTATTCCTGAAAATTAAAAAAAAAAGTAAAATTTATATTAAAGGATTAATCTACATTTTCATCAAATTTACTAGGTATATTTTGAGTTACCATCACCATCTTTTGTTTTTATAATGACCGCCATAACTTATGTAGTTAGATACATCGTTAGCTTCCTTGATTTTTTTTCTATAAGACATGTAAAATTCCAATATGGCGGCCATAGGTAACTCAAATTTTAGTACGCTTTGGATTGGATGAAAATGTAGATAAATGCGAGGATAAATGTGAAATTTACTTTTTTTCAAAATTTCCAAGCATAACGAAGTTATCATATTTTTTAGTTTTTAAAAATTATTTGAGAACTGCTGTTTGTTTTTTAATTTTTCAATGTCATTTTAAGTTCATAATAACTTAATGTTATTTATCTTTTTATAAAATGGGTTTTTATTACAAAAATAAATTTGATATTTGTGTATGTAAATCCTATTTACAAAAATCAATTTTTTTCAACCTTTTAAATCGTGCCGACAAATCTTATACGATCGTACATTAAAACTGTAAATTTATATGTAATAGGTTGACCAAATTAAATTTTAAATTATTAGTTTATTTAATAAAAAATCATATTTATATAAACAAGGAAATTTTAAATTTACTTAAAAAAGTAATTCCTTTTTAAATAACTATCTTGATAACACTGTGCAACACAAAAAATGAACTGGGATCAAATCTGAAAAAATCGAATCTAGGCAACCCCCAAAACAAATCCTTTAAGGGGTTTTACCAGTTTAGCTCGAATAATGGAGATATACAGGGTGTTTTTTTTAACTTGAGACAGCTCAATATCTCGAGAAATACGCATTTCACGGAAAAATGTCTTAAATAAAAGGTTAATGTGACCAAAGGGGACATTATTTGGTGCTACCGCTAGCCACCCCCTACCCCTCCTTAAGGGTGAAACGGGGGGTAACTTTGGAAAGTCAAATGGAATGACGTTTCAAATAATACATTTTACAAGAAAACTCATTTTTCTTAAATTTTGAATTACAGCGCCATCTGTTGATAAATTGAAAAAAGTTTTAAATAAAAGTTATTTATTTTTTTATGTACTACCAAACTCTGTGAAAAAAATCGGGTCATTCCATTTGACTTTCCAAAGTTACCCCCCGTTTCACCCTTAAGGAGGGGTAGGGGGTGGCTAGCGGTAGCACCAAATAATGTCTCCTTTGGTCACATTAACCTTTTATTTAAGACATTTTTCCGTGAAATGCGTATTTCTCGAGATATTGAGCTGTCTCAAGTTAAAAGAAACACCCTGTATATCTCCATTATTCGAGCTAAACTAGCAAAACCCCTTTAAAGATTAGTTTTGGTGGTTGCATAGATTCGATTTTTCCACATTTCATCCCAGTTCAAATTGTAAGGTCAAAATTTGTCGCACAGTGTAATTAATGTACATTTCCTTAAATATTTTTATTATTTAACTAATCACTAATACCTATTAAAATATTAATATAAAAATATTTTTTTTTGATAATTACAAAATTAAAAAAATACAATAAAATATTGTATAAGTTTTGAAACTAAAAACGTAAAAATTACATTTAAAAATATACTTAAGACTTTTTAAGTACTTTTATTTTGTTTACTAGTAACAGAGTTCAGTAATTTAAAATTTATTAACATAATATTTTACATTTAAAATGATATTAAATAAAATAAAATTCTTAATTTTCATTGTGAATTTTTAAATATTATTTACAATTCTCACCCACATTATAACATATACTAAAATACACAAATCTAAAAAAATTGACAAAAGTTCTACCTACAAGATTTACTTTTTAATATCTGATAAAAACCTTATCACACACACACAACACCACTTTAGTAATACATTGTAAATTATAGCATGTAATTTAAAAAAAAAATCTTTCCGTTTTTTGCACCTAAAAATTAAATAATGTGAACAATGTTTGTTATGTAACAATGCGTAAGTAACAATATTATCACGCCTGTATTATTTGTTATCATTACCATAAAACAAATATATGCTTAGTACACGAAACACACGGCTACTCACTTTAAAAACTAGATAGTAGTACTAGATTTCTATGGCTTAACGTTTTACGCTGGGACACTGACTCGAGTTTTATCAAATTAACATACACGTGTACGGTTTTGTTGTATGTATTTAATATAATCTTAAAACTACCAGAGCTAACAGTTCGGATTTTAAAAAATAAGTTTTTTTTAAAGTAATTTTATTTTTCTTCAGATTTGTTAACATAAGTTTGTAGTTTGTTAATTTTATTTTGTAAAATTTTAACATTATTTTTTGTAAAAAACTAGGGTTTGTAATTATTTTAACAAAGGAAAATATTTTTTCGAAAGTTTTGTAAAGGTAATATGAAATTTTGTAAGCATTTTGTTGATTTCAAAGGTTACAGATTATTTTGTTAATGTTTAACAAATTATTTTGTTGAAAAAGTACACGTGATTTTTTTTAAACAAATACTTTTGTTACTGCGTCTAATTTTAATATTAATAATAATAATAATAATAATAATAATAATAATAAAAATAATAATAACAATAATAATAATAATAATTACAAACTACTTATTTAATTATTTAACAGATTTCAGTTGGTTTTAAACTTAACATAAAGTTATGTGGACCTGGATTAACATAAAATCTGGTTAATATTTGGTTAAAATTAACAAATATTTGTTAACTATGTACTTTTGGCGATACGGTGAAATTGTTGATCATCAAAAAAATCATTAGCAATACATAGAAATACGCGAGCTGGTTTACCATCATTATTGCCTTGGTTCTTGTTTTGCGTGTTCATAAATAAAGAGTTTAAGCGAATCGGTAACAGTTAGGTATTTCGAATTACCTTATGATTGTTACTTATTTGGTAAACGCTGTCCAAGTTAATATAAATGCAAATGTTCCTTGGGCCTTACAGGGCAATTTACATTGCACGCCGAATTTTAAGTCGATGACCTTACACGCAATTTGTCGGACACATTTAGGGGGTAATCCAGGTTGAAAGAGAAAAATGTAAAACTATAGAAATATTTTTTTTTAAATTGCCCTTTTAGAAAATATGATGTTAACTTCAAAAGGTTAATTTTTTTTCCAATCAAAAACTAAAGTAGTAGACGCTAAGTATAGCGTAAAGAGAATAAATTTGTTTTAAATTAGTATTTTTTTCTTTAATTTGAGGAGGTTCGATCAGTAGGTACATTGCGGGAAAAGGTATTAGGGGAGTTGCTTCTATACTTAATACGATAGCTATTAACTTGCAAAAACAAAATTTACTAGTTATTTTGTTACATTTGAGACAACATTGTGAGTTGTTGATGGTTGGTTTATATGGTAACGCTTTTCGCTTTTGACAGTTGCAGTGACATTTCTTTATGCAGTGTTATTTAAAATCTTAAAAAGAGCTGTGAAACGAATTAAGTCCACTAAAAAGAAAAAAATATTAAAAAAAGTATGGGAACCAAAAATAAAGCAACAGACAACATGCACTTAGATTAGAAAGCCATAAAAGGTAGAAGGATTATCTAATTGTTTTAAAAAAAAAAAAACTATGTTTTTTTAATAATTTACTTTATAAAACGAAATTATGATGATCACCAAATAAATCAAACCAAATATCCCTAGATAATCATGTGTTCGTAATCCAGTGTTGCCGGATCTTCTAGACAAAAATTAGAGATTGATAATTGTATAGGAGATTTATTTAATTAACACATATCCTATAAAATGTTCTTAAATACTTTAAAATCTAGTTTAATATTCTTTACTAAAACTAACAAAAATCCTTTAAAATATTTTTATATTATTATTAATTTTTTATATTTAAAATAAACTTAATTAAACCTAAACAAAATTGTATAAATTAAATAAAGAAACTTGACTTAACGACTCATTAATTGTTCGAAAACCGTTCCATAACTTTTAATGTCTAAATTGGGCAACATCTGTTTTATTGTAGTTTTAATACATTTTTTAAAAACATAATTTACAATTATAAAAATATAATACACACACATAAAACTAACAGTAAAGTCACAAGCATACATTCCCATAAAACGGTCCTTTGGCAATTAACGAAATTATTACCGCTATCCTTGAATCGAAAGTTTTTTATTAACAAAGTTTTCAGCCAATTTAAAACAGTTCTTTAGGTCTTGTTTTTGAAATAAGGAAAGTTTTCCAGTTTTAAAACTCAGTTTCGCGAACGTTGTGCAACAAATTCTTTACAAAACGGAACATATGTGTGCATTATATTAAAGAATTTTTAAATTATTGTCGAGTTAATGTCTTTACGTGACAATAAAATGCTTGTTACAAGAAAACAGTCAAAAGTCTTCAAGAAATGTGATTAAAAATGGTAGTTTTCGAGTTACAGTATTTAATTAAAAAAAAAACGGATGAAATAATATATGTTTAATAACGGGTTTTATAAAAATATATCAAATAAGTAAGGTAATGTTGGGATGGTTGACATATATTTTATATGTACAAATTTTAAACTTTTATTTATCTATTTTGCGTTCATAATAACTTCATTATAACACCGGTGCTGTAATGAGATACTTTATCCCACACAAAATTTTGATTTTATAGGTTGGCTATACTTTAATCAGCATACTATTAAAATAATATTTTGCATATTGGTTTCTAATATTTTTATGATTTTTCTAGTACCTTCTTACGGCAATAAATTTTGTTTAACAATAAAGAAAATTCTTTTTTCTTCTTTAACATTAACAGCCGCTTATTGTAAATAAGTAAATTAAGGATCCTTCGATTCGATTCGATTCGATTCGATTCGCCATGCCGTCGACGGCATGGCGAATCGATTTTGACATTAACTGTCAAACCAATTACTGATACCAACTATCTAAAGTAAAATTCGACCAAATTAAATTTAAGGTATAAAATTAATTTTTTTATGGAATTTTAGCAAAATAGATAAAATAGCATAAATAACGACAACGAGTGCGACAAAATGACGTCTTATGACATTAGTTCTTTAATATACTATTATGATATGTAAGTATGTAAACTTTTATTTTTGAATCGTTATTAAAAAAATGTTTTTCTACTCCCACCTTTAAAACACTAAGTGACCTTTTAAATACACATTCACAAGTTGTGGCTTTATGGTGTTTTAGTCACGGGTTGAAGTTAGTTTAAAGTTGTCAATCGTTCAAATAACAATCGTTCAAATAAAGTTCCTTTTTTGTAAAATAATAATAAATGTAAAATTTATTTTATTATTAATCCAAAAATACAAAAGTATTAAATAATTTCTCAACGCCAAAATTTGAAAAGTTTAAATGCACGTTGTACTGACCTTTTGATTTCGCCGGCAGTAAACAAGATTTAACTGATCAACCATTAAAAATTTTGGGTGGAGACTACTTAAAACATTATCTTCACTTTTACTGTGAAAAAACTGCTTCTATATCGGATTTAACCGGTGGTTAGTCCATTTTCAATAGATTCATTTTGATTTACAAATAAAAATTTGATATTTTGATACCAACAAAGTTATGTAAATAATATAAATAAATAAATAAAAAAACTTAGAGTTAGAATGCTTACTCTATTGTTTTATAGATATAGAAATATTTAATTTAAATCATTTTCAGATAATAATAATCATTTGTGGTAGAAAAAGTATTATGCACTTGTTTATAAACTTTTCTAAACACTCATTAAATTAAAATTAAAATTAAAATTCCTGACAAAATGGCGTTTATCAAACTTGATACATAATATACTATTATCCTTTTAGTAAACAAATGGTTTTAAAACAAAGAAGTTTAATTTTAAAAACTTGTAACTCAAAAATTAGGTAATCTTGTTTAGTGTATGGCGTTATTTCCGGGACAACCTGTATAAATAAACATTAAATCAAAATATAACTAAAAAATAACCAAATTTTTCATATAACCCTAAAAGTTTCTCTATAATATAGGTTATGAAATTAGTAGTTCCAGCATTTATACCTTTCTTCGTAATATACAATTTTAGACGTTGTGAAATGCCTTGGGCAATAAAATTTTACGGTAACTTTGCATTTCAAAATTCACGAACAATAATAATTATTTCGTGATCGCATTGGCCGTGGCTTTGTGTTCAGTTTAATTGTTTCATATTTAAAGTTATACAAAAAAGACAATAAAAATCCCAAAGTAATTAATTAATCGTCATAAGCATAATTATTAATTGCATTGCATCAATAATTTTTCTTCTAGAACTTTATACATACTAATTATGATATCATAAGACTCCATGCACATTAATAAATATTATAACGTAAGATTAAAGATACTTGAAGCACCGTTAAAAAATGTTTTTTTGCTATTACGTTATCATTCTGACCTATATTTTCTTAGTTCATTAAACTATGAAGTGATAACAATTACAAAAGAAAATACACACACAATGAATGTGTTTACTTACTATTACACAAAATTATCATATTTATAAACGCCATTAAAAAAGAATGTGTTTTTTTCCTAAATTTATTAGGCTGTTAATTACTCAATTTATAGATACTTGATAACAGGCAGTTTTAAACAACAACTTTACCATTGTTTAACAAAACGTTGGTGGTCCTAAAATACAACTACTGCTAAAATGGAAAATAAAATTCAAAAAAAAACTAAAATAGCCTATTTTAAATAGGTACTTTTTTATGAAACGTTACGTTTCAAACGTAACATTTTCTATAAAAATGTTTTCCATATTGTTGCATGTCTATTAATAAATATTTTCTTGTCATTAAAATGTTATTTAGGAAGGGTTAAACGATATCGAAAAAAATGTTTTTTCAAAATTGTTTTTAGACTGTAAACCAATAATTTAGACGAAAAACAACTTGAAAAATAACGGATACCCTAAGAAACTTAAGAAACTCTTTTTTTGACATAAACTACAAATTTTAGTAGATTTTTGTGGCTTAAGCAGAGGCAACAAAAATCTAGTAAAATTTATATGCACAACCATTTCAAACAAATTTTCGGTAGTTTTTGGATTTATGGCAGTGAGGGAACAATAACAATATGTCCTTCTATGAACTAGACTATTGACATTTATTGAACTATTTACCTCCACAATTTTACAACCTTGGTGTTTCAATAAAATTCAACAAAATTATAAACTTACCTAAGCAAAATACCATAAAAAGTATCGTTATGTTTAAGTTTTAACCTTAAATTCTTTTGGACAAAAATAGAATATTTCTGACAAGCCTAAAACCGTTATGGTTTTGTTTTTATTAAAATTATGTAAAAAATGTTTACGAAAAAATTGATGCCCCCATAAATACTTACCTTGTTTGTGGTGCGTATTTACCCATACGCACTTAGTTCTGAGAATTAACATTTGTTTTATTTAGCATTTTAATTTGGTGTTTTTTTTTCGAATTCCAAACGTGCGAAGGTTTCTGCTACTAGTTATGGTCTTTGAAAGTTAGACTTGTCATACTTGTAAACATATTTACAGTCTAGAGTTCATGTGAGGTCATTCTCAATGATTTTTATGCAATTTCACATTAAATTATGTAACCGAATTCAATTGTTTTTTTATACTTTGGAAATTACAAAATTAATTTATATTGATTTATGGATACCAAGATACTTTTTTAATTAATATAAAAATCGGCTAGTTATTTACATGTTATTAATTAATTACATATGTAAAGGTTTTTAATTAATTCTCGTTTATGATTTTTTTCTTTTTAATTACAAAATCTTTGATTAAGAATGAATCGATATTTTGACACTCCTAATTTGATAACATTTATCTTAAATTATTTAATTTTAAAATTCAAACAGGAACTTTAAATGTATGTCAAATTTGAACCTTTTAATGTTTTAATGATTAAGAAAATTGTTTTTCTAGTCCCACCTTTAAAACGCCCATAATCGTACATGTTTCCATGTCACTACGTGACCTTTTAAATACACATTGACAACAGGTTTTTAGTCACGGGTTAAAGTTAATTTTAAGTTACTTGACAAATGTCATACAATCGTTAAAATAAAGTGCATTTCTTGTAAAATAACACTAAATGTGAAAATTATTTTTATATTTGAAAATATTATTTGAACGTTTGTACCAGTTGACCTTTTGATTTCGCCGTGGTACTACGTTAACTGGATTTAACTGAGAGCGTTCAAAATTTTGTGTACAATGCCCATAAAACATTATTTTCTCTTTTTCTATATCGATTGTTGGTCTTTTTTAAGGGATAAATTTTGATTTACACAAAAAAAAAATTGAGATTTTAACGCCGGTACAGTTAAAAATTTTAACAAAAATTCCAATAAATACAACTGTTACTTTTTGTACCTTTAACATTTCCCGTGTAAGAATTTTTAATACTTTGTGATAATATTTTGCAATTATAGTAATTTTTATTGTGTATTTAATATTTTATTATTAAATATTTTAATATATTGTTAAGTTTAATTAAAGTAATGTTAATGGTGAAAATTACGTCAAAAATGTTTATTGGGATGGTTATTTTATTTTCGTATAGATGTCGCCTTATACAAATATTTAATTTAAATCATTTTTTAGATAATATTAAGTATTTGTCGTAGAAAAAGTATAGTATGCAACTCGTTTATAAACTTTTCTATAGCCTATAGGCACTCATTTAGTTTATCAAACTTGATACATAATATAATATTATCTTTAAGCGTTTTATAATTTAGGCTTAATTATTGTCAACGCTTACTACTAAAGTATTCGATTATTTCCTAGACGGTAAACATAATTTAAATAATTAATAATAATAATTTAAATAATTATTAAACATAATTTAAATGGTTATTTATTATAATCAGGTGAAGTTTTTCCGCTAACGCGTCGGATTTTAAACTTTACCACAAAAATTCAATATTGTTTTTTTGTTCATAAAAAGGCAACATTGTATTCATGAAAACACACACGATTTAAGAGAAACATTTTTATTACACAAAAATTATACATAAACATTTTTTGGTATATCCATTTGTACCAAAGATGAAAAGCGGAGTAAACTAAATCGTTTTAAATCTATTTTCACATCCAGACTTAAAGAATGCGGAACCTCAAACTTTATTGTATGTAACTCGCCACATTTATCTCACTAAAATGTTGCAGAATTAAATGCCCACAATTCTATGCTTACTAAGCAATGCTTAGAGTGCGTTTCACGAAATGTTACAAGAATAGATTACAATTAAATGGTACAAGAAAATATTGCAAGAAGTTCAAGTCAGATATAACTTGTAGTTTTTTTGTACTTAAAATTTATTTTGCAAACATCAAATTATCAAAATCATATTTTGCTTTAAAAGTGCGACATTGCACGGCGTTCTCTATTCTCTATAATAGAGAACGCCGTGGACATTGCCATACAATTATGATCTAGCGAACTTTCAAGGTTAAGCATTTTTTGGAGCTATCAACTTCAGTTTTGTGCCTCGCTCAGTTTGGTTCGCTGGATGAGACAGTGCGAAAAATACTTTACTTTTCGACCTGGGAGTATTTTTAAACAATATCGCAAACTTTAACCTTTTAGCGAGGAATTTTGTGATTTGTACATCAGATTGCTTGGATGTATCAAGATTTTAAATTTCCTGTGGAAGTTGTCCAATGCATCTCGCTGAAGCCACTGGACGTTAATACTTAAGCTGGTCAAGAACTAATCAAGAACTAATTTTACTCAAGACCAAGAGAAAATAATTAGTTAAAGAAGAAGAAGAAGAAGAAGAAGAAAAATTTGAACACATCGAGTTTGGATCTATTAAGATGCTTCCATATAAAGTCAAAATGTGTGAAGTAATGACTTTTGCTTTAGTAACACTGTTTTTGAAAAAAAACATGAAAATTAACGTCGTTTTAAGGCATTTGTTTGGCACGACATTGGATTAGTTTCAAACATGACCTACCTAAAGTGTAAGCGGTTGGAATCGATGGACTAAGTAGACTCGGCCAGTTGTTTAACTGTGATTTTTATCGATGGTTTTAATGGGTCGACTATGCTTCCATAGTCTACAGCTGTTGCTAAGCAGTGGCTGCCCATTAAATACCTAAGAATTACGTTAATTTACATGTTTTCTTTATTTAAAAATATAAGTACTAATGTTAAAGAAATAGAGAAAAAACTTGTTTACCTTAGCGTGAACTATCATCCACCTAGGGATGACAACTTATTACATGATACCCTGTATAGTTTGACAATTTTGGTTAACTGATTTACTTGGTTCGATTTAATAGTTAATTTGCCATTAGCTGTGTTTAATTGATACAACATTAAACCGCTACCAATTATAATAATAAGGATTTAATTAACGATAATAATTGCAAAACGGATTTGTAAATTCCGGAAATTTAACTCAAGTAACTATGAATTATTAAATTTAATATAGATTATGTTAACGTTAAGCCATGGTGTATTTTAACCAAGTGAAATGAATATTAAATTATTAAAGTAAGTATTTTCCATATAGTAACATAACGTTCTTACCTTCATCAGAATTCAAAATTTATTTCGTAAAGCATAAACGGTTCAAAGGTATATCCTTGAAGCTCATCCAAAGAACTTGAATAGGCAATTATTAATTATAAATACGAATGACGTGTACATCGATACACCTTTATTTTGCAAGAGAAAGCCAGACACGTTTCAATTAAAAGCCTTTTTTATTTATACCCAAAATTAATATTTTGATAAATATGTTTTTCATTGCGGAGAATCCTAATAAGAAAGGTAGAAAAAATTTGAGAAACAATTCTGCGTATAATTTATTAAGCTTCCTTCAGTTTAAAACATTTAGTTTGTCAACATGTTGTCAAAACAATCTTAGTTTCTATTGGTGTTTTTTCTTTTTTAAACTGGACGACATCAAATGTTTTTGAAGTTTATTTAGATGAATTTACCAAGACAAAAGTCCCTGTTAACAAACATATGGGGCAAAAGCTGTTGAGCAAGTCAAAAAGACCACCAATTTGTAGTTAGGTTGTTGTCAATAATAATAACAATAATAAAACCAAACTGTATCTCCTTAAGCATGGTGAATCGTTCGTATTCGCGGGTTCCAATGTCCTTGGTACAAGTCTTTCAACTTGTGGCCTACTTATGAAGCACACCGATATGCGGTAGGCCATTCGCGTGGAGCGGCAAACTGTTTGTTCGTATGAAACGGCCAATTAACGGAAAATTGTGAATAATTTAATGAAAAACTTGTCTAAAAAATTTACTCAATGTGTTGTGACAAAGTTTTCGAAATATTATATGAGAGATAACATTATAATCATGACATGTTAAAAAGCTTATCGAAATTGTAGTTGGATAAATACCGTTCCAAAGAAAGAGGCGTTTTTGGTTTATAATATGGCCATAATTTGACACTTGAATAAATTTGTTATTTTTTATTTTCATAAATATATTTGACCTTTGATTTAAACATGAAATTGGGAAATCATTTCCAGTTTGGTGACTATACTTATAACGGTGTTACATAAATAAGTGATTTAAGAAGTTTATTAATTATGTTTTAAACATTTTTGTTAATTTATTTTAAAACCTTTTTTTTATTTTCAGGTGAGTTACAGACCGAATTTTTCTATTTTAAGTCAAGGAGCATTTTTGGTAAGAAAATAATTTAAACATATTGGTATCTATTTTAGATTTTACCGGATTTTACTTTCAATATAATAATGCTTAAAATTATTTTATATTATTTTATAAAAGTTTAAAAATGTATTTAGTTTATGGTGGCCCAAAAAAAAAGAATATTTTTTTTTCTCTTCTCTTTAAAAATGTCAGTTTATCATGCTGTAAGAGCTCTATCAAAATATCAGCTCAAATAAAAAAATTTTAGGGGTCGATCAAGATTTTTTAAAATTTTCGAAATCGTCAAAAATTGAATTTTTGTTTTATTTTAATTTTTTTCTCGTCTCGATTTTATTTTTTTGTTTGAAAATAATAAAAATTCTGTAAATTTCAAATAAATATTTTGATTTCTAAAGGTAGCTAAAAGTTCGTTGATATTTATATTCAGAGGTCGCTTGAAAACATTCAAAATACTCTACTTTGAAAGTTAAAAACATCTTGAGCAACCTTTAGAAATCAAAATATCGATTTCAAATTAAAAAATAATATCGGAACGAGAAAAAAAATTAAAATAAAAAAAATCCAATTTTTGACGATTTTGGAAATTTTTAAAAATCTTGAGCGACCCCTAAAAAATTTTTAATGGAGCTGATCTTTTGACATGGCTCTTAAAACATGACAAACCAACATATTTTCACAAGAGACGAGAAAAAAAAATTCTACATTGTACATACAATAGCAACTTACAATCATGTTTAGCATAAATAACTAATTTAAATTACTCAATTACAAAAATTATTGCATAATTTACTACTTGACGAATCACACAAAAATTATTTAACTATAGTTATAGATATTTAACTATAGTTATAGATAAGAAATAGATAGAAAATATGCGCAACTAAAAATACTAAACGACTTGTATGAGCTTTTTTGGAGTACTTATGTATTATCGAATTTATTTTGTTTGGCTGATACACACTGTATATACATATATAACGCACCACACTCGTATAATATAATAATAGTAGAACATTATTGTAACATAAGATCACACATATGTGCATATTCAACGAGCCTAACTACGAGTAACGAACGTAATAGGCAATATTCTCACCGCTAGTATTGCATATAAACATCGGCATTATTTACTTTGGGTACCGGTGTATATCTATTTGTTTATTTATATCGTGTGTGTATATAGTTAGCGCTAATTTTATATGCAACTTTTGAACCGTGTTTGCACAATACGCGCTGCGTAAATTTCAGGTTTGGTTTTATAAAGAATTAACGTGAAAGTTTCGGGCAAAAAAATGTTCAATCACGCGAAAGTATAATAAAAAAATAAAGGCGTGATATAACAAAATTTTTGTTTCAATTTAATTATTTTTATGTGGTTATTATTTTAATTCTTAAATGTGAAATTTAATTGTTTGAGATCATAAAATGAATTTGAAAAACAAATAAACTATGCTATATGAATAGGTTCATGGTTAATCTAGTTGACCTCTAAATGCGTTATATAGCTGTATTAAAGTGGAATTAAACATATACCTACAGATAAATTTACATAATAACGAAGGTATTAAAAAATTAAACTAACAGAAATTTTATTAAATTTTGTCCTAACATGTTAGGACATGCATGTTTCGTAAAAGATCGACTTCAGAGATTTACGGTTATTATTTAAATATTAAATAGGAGAAAAAGTAGGAGTAAACATTTATAAAAACCCGAATTAAACTTATATATAAAATATTTATGCTTACCTATAAATTAATTAAAAAAAAAAAAATATCAGGTGGGCACTCAGGGCCCTATAATTTTGCCAGTGTTGCCGCCCTATTGTTACGCCACTGGACAGCATAATGACTGTATAGAGGGACCGATCCTCTTCCAAAGAAATTTATTAAACCTTAAAAAAGTGAAAGCTGCAAATTACAAAGTCTGTGTGTGGCTTTATCCAAATTTTATTTATAAAATTGCATAATTTTAATCAACACTGCATTTCATACATAAATATAAATTGTTTTTTTACTATTTGCTGTTTTAACATTTTAGTTTGTTTGCATACAACAATGTATATGTAATAACAGCGAGATGTATGCTGGTACATCTAAAATAAGCCTATAAACACGTCTATTATTATTATTATTATTATTAATGGTACACATTAAAACCACACATTTCTTATAAAAAATATTACGATTTATCTAAATTTACCAGGTTCAAAGGTTTATAATAACCAAGATAAAGGTATAATGATATCCAAATACTAAATTTGTAAAAAAGCGTTTGTTAGTAATTTAATAAAATTGAAATAGAACTTTTAAGTTTGATATATGAAAGTTAAAAGTTCTATTTTAATTTTATTAAATAACTAACAAACGTTTTTTCACAAATTTAGTATTTGGATATCATTAACTTCTCGAAAATGACTAATTTAATAGTTATTAGTAGCTGCTTTTTCACTTGTACCATGATTAACCATGGAATACCATGGTATCCCAAAATTTAACAGCCAATTCTTAGGTAAAATTGTCTCCTGAATCAAGAGTTAAAAAAGTAGAACAGTTTTTGAGTTATAGTCAATTTTCCATTTAATATGGAATTGACTATATCTCAAAATCTGCTTCAATTTCATAATTTTTGACGGTATTTTCGGATCCAGGGGACAATTTTGGGACAACATGGTATTCTATGGTTAACCATGGTACAAGTGAAAAAGTAACTATTAAATTATTCATTTTTGACTAATTCATTTTTAGAGAGTTTAGAAACTGATAAATTTGTTAAATCCTTTTTAAATAAGGAATCTGTGATTTTGCTGTGAACCATTGGTTATGAGACACTTTGTATAACCTCAATAATTTTTTTTGAAAAATAGCAAATCCAAATTAATTGACTGACAAAATCATAATATTATGATTAAATTTTTGTTGGTTACAAGCCACGTGTTATATTGATTGTACGTGTCATTGTTTCAAACAGCACGCCTTAATCATGAGAAACAACTGTATTATAGTTTTTTTGAATGTTTTACCTCACACCTTGCCATTGTATTTCTAATTTCTATGATCATAGATTAAGTAATTGTTGTATTAATAAACACCTGTCAATGAATGTAATTGCTATTAACTAATAATATTTATAATTTTGCAATTATAGTAATAAAAATAATTAAAGTATAAAATATTTTTTAAACAAAATCATTTTTTGAAGTTTAAGTTTAACAATTTAAAGTATCAATAATTGTTAAGTTTAATTAAAATAATAACGGGCAATGTTAATGGTGAAAATTACGTCAAAAATGTTTATTGGGATGGTTACTTTATTTTCGTATATAAATAGTTTATTAAACTTGATACATAATATTCTAATTAAGTTTGCCAAGTTATTATAAAATAATTTATTTCTGTATAGCAAATTTATTGGTGGCAAATGTGGGAATAAACTCGTAATTTTTAGTGTGCAATTTTTAACGAACCACAATAATAATGTATTAATTTATAAAATACATGCGTACCTGAGTGAAAGTGTACGTTCTATTGTGTAATTTATTGTGTCATTATCAACTTAACAATAAAAAAGTTTTGTTACGTCGCGACGTCTGACTTGTTATGTTATTTTATTTATGCGTAAAGTTAATTAGCGAAATCGATCAAAATTACCGCATAAAATTAATGTTTGGAATTTAAGGTTTTATTTTGTTTAAAATCCTGAACATACTGTATAACTGTTTCATTTTATTACCCCTCAATAGACAATTTTGACGTATACAATTATATTGCACAACCTTAAATTATTTTCATAAAAAAGAAACATTTGTGAACCACACTCATTTAAAACAAGTTGCGAATTTCATAATCAAGACTCGAAGGCATAACAACTTTCTTTTACCTTTAATAAAGACCTGTATGTGAAAAATAGCGATATGTAATTTTATTTTTAATGCGTTGTACATTAAATATACAGGATGAGCGAGAGAAACCTGTTTACTTATAAAAAATAACCTTTTTGCTACTGGGGTATTTTACTAAAAATGATGCTTGGGGACTTTTTTAAATGAACAATATTGTTTAATATTTACTATGTTATTTTAGTATTTACTGTTATTTTTTAACGAAAATTTAAATTTAATACATATAATTGTTGGTCTTAGTAAGGACTTATTACATGAAATTAAAATCATGTCTAAAGGATTACTTCAGAAAGGTGGTGTCTATCCTGCTAAATTTAAATTTCAATGGCCATCCCATGACCCCCAAGATCACCTTATCTAAGCACTTCAGATTTTTTGGGGGTACCTTATATAGCTTACTCCGCACATTTCCTTAACTAAAGGAGGCAATCAGATAAGAATCAGGCAAGAATCAAGTGATAGGCACTTCAAATATTTAATTAATGTTTAAAAAAAAACCGTTTTAAAAACATTTTTTAATAATGACCAAGTTATAAAATACATCTGTCAGATGTGACAGATGTATTTTATAACTGATATATCCGTCTCCCTATTTGATTTGTTTTCATAACAACAATTATTTATTGTGGAATATAAAAAAATATATTAAATAATAATAAATTAAAGAAAATTAAAAAAAATAATCGTATAAGAAGATCCTAAAATAAATTTATTGTTCATCGTTATAAAACGTATATTCTTAGCCTTGTCCAAACAAGCAAAGAAAGATTTATTTTTAAGTTGTTGTTGTCAAAGAAATAAGATGCCGGGAAATTGCTCTGACCACGTATTTGGTGGAAAATGCTCGCCATAAATTTTTCCGATGTCCTTTAACGAAAAGACCACCCACTGCAGGACATAAATATCCACTTCCTTTTAAACACAAGCTTGACAGTATTCGACAAATTAAAAAAAAGGGTAAAAATCAAAAATGTTATGCATGAGTTTTTAATTAAAGTTGTATGATTTATATTTATGTGGCATTTAGCTTTTAATTACAGAAATGGGTTATTGAAATAAATTTAAATAATAAATTATAAAATTTTTAATAATAGTAGCTTAAAAGTTATACGTCTATACATATGTACATTGTTTATTATTAGAAAGGATATGAAAGTTGATTATGTAATTTTTAAGTCTACTGAAATGATGTATTGCTATTTTATAAACGACAACTTTCCCAGACAGCAAACCCAAGACCAAAAAGGACGTTAATAAGTTTTTTAGAGATTTTTTTTTAATCTAGGACCTGTTTTTATCCCATTAGAAAAATTGCAGGCTTCAATTAAAGACGTGTAATTTTGTAATAAGCCAATTTGGTGGTGATTTGATGTGACGCAAAATCTTTTAACGATTAGATCTAATTATATAATCTCTAATACTATGTAGTAACGACTTTATTGGTATTAATAGCATAGATTGCTGTCAATAACTACAGTATTTCTCTTACAAAGTGCCATAATTAACACTATACATAAAAATAAACGTTTAATGTCCAATCGTAAACTCAACACTAAGTTAAAATAACAATCACAAAATATCTCGGGATCGAACAGTGTTTTTATTAACACTGCGCTGCGTTGTCAGATTTATGCGGTCCTAAAAAACTTTGGTCATAGTGAATTAACAAGATAAAATTATTTTTATAGTACGTGAATCATATAATTACGGATTTATCTGGTTATATAAGAAACAAAGTGGGTAGTGATTTTTGGGCTCCTTCTGTAAGAGTGTTAGGGGAATAGATTGCGTGTAAGAATACAATAGAAATAAATTCACCCTTAAATAAGTTACCCTTCTGGTATGCCTTTAATAATATTACATTGAAAGGTGCTTATTATAGGAGAAGATATTGTGGTTTTTAATTGTCTTGTTTGTTATAATTAATTGTTGTTTGTATTAGACATGGCACATTATAAAAATATTAATATATGTATTTGTGATTAAGTACAGTATAAATAGTAAAAAAATGGTAAACAACAATTTTAAATTAATTCATGATAACAAGTTTATTTTGAGTATAATATACAGTACAGAGTTTGTGAAAAGATGTCATTTTTACGCACGAGCTTAAAGTTAAATTTGGAAAAAAGTGAGGTTAAAACTAATTGACAGCTGTCAGATGTCATATAAAATATCAAATATAGTTGGCTTTAAATTCTTTGTGAATACAATATTGTCTGCGACTATTGGTCTTTAATATATTGATTAAAAACTAATTTCCAATATTTTACATATGTATAACAAAATAACAATAAAATAAAGTTGCGAAGTTTGAATAGGGACTGACTCTTTTTAGGTTTTTATTTCATTTAGTATTATGATTATTAAGATAGTTATATTTAAGGTAGTTTTAGAGGCTTTTGGGACATTTTTAGTCATATTTAAAACATTAAATAATTATTTCTACTTCCACTTTTAAAACGCCCATTATCGTACATGTTTGAATTACACTAAATGACATTTTAAATATACATTGAGAAGTTGTGGCTTTATGGCGCTTTAGTCACGGGCTGAAGTTAGTTTTAAGTCAGTTGACAGTTGTAAAATCTCATACAATCGCTAAAATAGTGCCTTTCTTGTCAAATAATACTAAATGTGAAAATTATTTAATTATCTCAATAGAAAAATACAAAAGTATTAAATAATTTTTTGACGCCAATATTTAAAAAGAAATGAACTGAAGTACTGAACTTTTGATTTTGGCATAGTAGTGCAGTTAACTAGATTTAACTGATAAAGCGTTTTTGCGTAAATTGCCCATAAAACATCCTCTTCCCTTTTACTGTGAAAAACTGCTTTTATATCTATTGTTAGTCTATTTTCAAGGGATAAATTTGGATTCACACAAACACAATTGAGATATTAACGCCGGTAAATTTCCAAGTTAACATTTCCCGTGTAAGAATTTTTAATACACAGAAAAAAAATCTAACATAGTACCAAGAACAGCGCTGTCATTGAATGCATTAAAATTGAAGCAATATAAATTGTTATACAATTATTGTAGTAATTATTATTATAGTAAAGTTATTAAATAAATCAAATTAGTATTTAATGCAATAACATTCTACCATTTTAACAAATAAATATCAATATGAATATCAATAGATTTAGGAGCGATAACTTTTGTTGTTAATTTAAAAACAGTAAACGATTATAAACCAAGTGCTAACTACCTATTGGTATTATAGGAACTGTTATTCAGGAATACGGATTACAAGATCCCATTGGTATAATGGTTCACCCATTCATGCTATGCTAGTGTTTTTTCTGTGTACTTACTTACTTTTATTTAATAAAAAAATTCAAAGATAAAATGTTTTCTAAACATAATCATATTTATTTAGTTATTTTGATATTTTAAATTATTAGTTTAATTAAAATAATAACGGACAATGTTAATGGTGAAAATTACGTCAAAAATGTTTATTGGGATGGTTACTTTATTTTCGTGTAGATGTCGCTTTATACAAATATTTAATTTAAATAATATTTTCTTGCAGAACATAGACTAAATATTATATAAAAGATAATGAGAAAACAACAAGAAATTGTTTTTTTAAACCTTAATAAATTTTTTGTATAATTTTATTTTGCAAATTTCTGAATTTTTATCCAAACATTTTAGAAAACAATTTTTATTTAAAAGGAAAAAACATTGGTAATTAACAAAGTATTACGAATGGTAGAAAAACTCATAAATAATAGAAAATCGTATACCTAACAAACATTTAAAATAAGAAATGATTTACGATTAATTACTTAACCAACACGGAAAACTGGAAAATTATCAAAACTGCTTTAAACATGCAAACTCTTTTTAAAATATAAACAATTTAAATTCTATTTTAATTTATTTTATTATACTTTTAATACTTTTGACTTATTAAGTTTGTATGCAATATATATTTAAAATAACACCTTATGTACATTTAAAACTTATTTTGTTGTATAAAATAATGTATGTTGTCCAAAGCCGACGCATTAGAAACAACACACGGCTCGCTATATCTATCCTCTCATACCTACGAGCATAGCTGGCAATGCAAACGGGTTGCAGCACAGGCGACTCGAAGTCCGTCGAGGCATCCAGTAAGCCTCGAGCCGTGTGGAGCAATGACCTAACTCGCAAGTCAGTCTCAGTGACCTACTTACGGAACATATGTAAGCTCGGCAGTGTTCGGCTATCTCGTGCCGCGCGAACCTTATCCACAGTGACTCCGACTCGCGATTTTCCTGCCAGACAAAAATCTTAATCAATTATTTTAATTGTTTAATTTTTTTGTTTTTTTTTGTTACATTTTCAGTGTCAACTTTACAATACATTTGTTTTGCGGGTTTTTGCTTAAAAAATAATTAAAAACATCAGTTTTAATAATAAAATACAATAGTGTTTTTTTGGTTGTATAAGTTATATTGATAAAAAAGAGATTAGAATTGCCTTTTGATACATAGGTAAAAATCCATATTATTAATAAAACTTCAAAATTCGTATTTTTTTAATCGACATAAACAATAAAGTGGTTTTTGAGTAGTCCAAAGCGGCGGAAAAACACTTTTATTATTATTTATTGTCCGTTTTATGGTGGCGCAATCTAAACCCAACTTTGTTACTTGCTAATCATGTAAAATTCTTATATGGCGGCTATAGAAAAAACAAAAGATGGTGGTGGTATCTTAAAAATCACAAGTTGGATGTGGATTTTAAAGTGTCGAAAAAAAAAACCGTAAAAATTTGAGAAAAACCTGTTTTTTTCGTTTTGAGGGAAAAATTGAATTGTTCTTTGGAAAATATACACATTTGAAAAAAGTAGCACGGCCATTTCAAGCGCGCGAAATGCTCGAATTACAAAACTGTTTTTACAAAAAAAATTGTAGATTCTTTATTATTATTATAATATGTATTATATTTTGGCATCAAAATTGTCAAAAATATTCTTCTTTTATTAGGTTATACATTAAATTAAAAAAAAACGCAAGAAATATTTTATGAAAGTAGATATAATTTTAATAATTGAAAGGTGTGGACGGGACAAAAAAAATATTTATCTTGTCCCGTCCACCCCTGTCAATTATTGAAATTATCTGTTCTTTTATAAAATATTTCTTGCGACTTTTTTTATTTAATGTATAGCCTAATAATAGAAGAATATATTTGACAATTTTGATGCAAAAATAATATATAATAAATTACCTAAAATGTTTTTTATAAAAACAGTTTGGTGATTTGTCCCGTCCATCCGCTTGAAATGGCTAAGCAAGCAACAACTTAACATTATTTAAATAAAAAAAATATCCTTTATTACAAAAAAACCTAAAAATTAAATTAAATTGATTTAAAAAAATAATATAATAAAATAATATAATAATATACTGTCATTTGGGTCTTTTTAAAAAAAATTAGTGCATTAAAAATATCCAAATACAAAATAATTAATGATTTATAAAGTTAAAGTTAAGTTTTATTGTAACGGACGCTACAAAAATTCCCAAGTAGCGTGGAATGGCTGTTAAGTTTTAAAAAAAAGTTAATACAGCACCGAATATGTTTTTTGCGGCCTGGTAAAATATTCTTACTGAAATAAAATAAAAGGAATAATTATTATAATCATAATATTATGATAATAATCTGCGTCGGAAATTCACTTTTTTTTCAATACCAGTGTAAGAATATTATTCGAATAAAATTTAAAAAATGAAAAGGTAAATTTTTTGAAAATTTCCCAATTTTCCCGCTTTTTTAAAAAAAAAAAACAGTTTTTTTCGCAGGCTAAATTTTTCGAAAATTTTAAAACACTAAAAATGTAGATAAATTTTGTATGTTTACATGTTGAACTTTCTTTCAGGAATAACGAAGTTATAACGGTTTCTGGTTTTGACAACTGATTTTTTTTCAATTTAAAATGTCATTTTAATAGACTTGTAATTACGAAACTTTTGTCTAATTTAACAGACCTTGTAGCTCTTTAAATAAAAAAGATACCCATACATAAAAGGACAATTGGTACACCCTGTATATGTTAATCCAGTTCCTAAATAAACAAATATGCGGTCTTTTAATTAAATGTATAAATTTAATTTTTTAATTTATAATTAAATAAGGTGTTTACAGCTTGGTTCACAATTTCCAACATTTCCAACAATCTGATTACGCTTACACCTTCTTTCATTGTCTAGGGTTTTAATTAATAGTTATATTTTTTGGGATAATTAAAAGACATTTATTCAAATATACAGTTTATCGTTGTAGAAACATATATAAGTTTACATAATATTTTTTAACCTATTTTTATTTAAAAAATATTTTGAAACATAATATTATTACAAAAAATAATTTCTTCCGTTAAAATCTTCATTTTGTACTACTGTGCGAACGATTAGGTCTTCGTTTGAAACTTCGCTCTGCACTCTGTGCTCACTATACCCCAAGACTGCAACGTTGTTTGTTTTGATTGTGGTACATAAATAAAGGAAACAACTTTTTCGTACGCAAACAAAAGTTTACAATAAATCGAATGCGGAAGTTGGCCGTTCGCTGCGTTTATCGCACATTCGATTAAAATGGAGATTTATGATTTCAGTTGTGCGGTACTTACTTCCTGTACAACCACGTTTCCAAAACAATCGGGATCCGTTTTTTATTTGTTATGCATGCTAATTTTGCGTAAAACATACCTACTGACCCACAATAATTAAATTCGCAAATTTAATTTAGTATTTTAAAAAAAAATAAAAGGTTCAAAAAACGATTTAAATCTAAAGGGCCCTGAAGCAGGTATCAAGAAACCTGCCGACCACAACAATTTTTAGTAAAGCAAAGTTTAATCGACCAATTTCTTCCCTACTATATTCGTACTGTTAATTGTTGTTTTACGACAACAATAACAAGTTATTTAGTATTTTTTATTGTTAGCACGAGGTATAAATAAAAACATTTAACATAGACATTAACAGTAATAAATGCATTGTGTTATAATACCCGTAAATGAATAAAACAGGTTGTCGTTTTAATCCCGGCGCATCCGCCATTTTTGAAAGTTTTTAGTTTTTGATGTATTTTACATTAATTTACTGTTGCATTACTAAAACAATAAAAATTGACTTTTCTAATTTTATTACTTAATTTAATTTACTTTATTACTTAAATTGGGTAATAAAATAAAAAAAGTATTTTTTTTTGTATTTAGCTTTATTATACAGTGTAAATAGTAATGCACCATTAAACAATGGAGATAGTGTATTTTTGCTTAGTGTAGGGTAGTTTTATTAAATTAAAAATATACAGGGTGCGCCAAGAATCTTAGATATCTTTTTTATTTGAAAGTAACAAGGTCGGCAAAATTTAAAAAAGTTGCGTAATTCCTGGTCTATTAACACATCAGCGGTTCTCAATTAATTTAAAAAAAAACTGTCGACCTATCAAAAACAAAAATTGTTTTAGATTCATTGTAAAAAAATTTCTTGTTTTTGCTATGAAATTTTACATGGAGTTTTTTTGAAATCTTTTGAAAATCGCTGGCTTTTTTCCAATTTATAAATTTTATTTACAAAGGCTTTTCTCTAATTTAACTGACCTTGTGGCTTTTCAAATAAAAAAATACTCTAGGTTTAATAAAAAAATGTTTTAATAAAAATAATACTGATACAATTTTTTAGGGTACTTTATTAGAAATACTTTAAAACTTACATATTCTAATAATTGTTTGTATTATTTTATGATTTAATATTTATTTATAAACTTAACAAAAATATTTTTCCTTAACTCTAATTTACATAGGTACAACGAAATTTATTGTTGTTTACCTAAACCGTTATCTGATGTTATCTGACGCATATATTTAGATAAATCTGCAAACACATGGTATCGCATTCCCCCCTTTAACAACGAAGGGTGTTTTTAAACCCCAGTAGGCGGTTTTAAATAACAACACATGCCTACTGCATTAAGTACAGGCGTGTATTACGCCAGCTAAAAGTTAAAGTTTATTTTCTTGAAAGTAAACATAATTCATCTGAATCAATATGAAACTCGGAATCACGCGCGGTGTCAATGCCTTCTGTTGAGTTCGTTATCAGTTTTATTCGTAATATTCACCTGTTTTTATGTTTGTACGGGGAGTTTGAAAATTATGCGGTCAAATGAATACATTAAATAAGAAGGTTTTTGGTTAAAATGTTTTAAGTTTTCTCTGAACCGATGATTATTATTACTGTTTTAAAATCAAAATTTGTAGACAAAACAATGTAAAAGTTTATCTCATTTTTTATTACATTTTATTTAAAAACTAATTTTATAATTTTTATTTTATTACATAAATATAGTAACAAGGAACGTGAATTAAAAAACGTAAAAAATAGGATTTAATCACGACAACATTGCGAGTTGTTGATAGTTGGTTTCCATGGTAACGCGTTTTGCTTTTGACAGTTTCAGTGACATTTCTCTATGCAGTGTTATTTAAAATCTTAAAATGTTTTGTGAAAACAAATTATTATGTTCTGTGAAACGAGTGCAAAGAAAAATTATTAAAAAAGGTATGAGAACCAAAAATAAAGTAACAGTAAACAATCAGTACGTTGAATGCAGCGAGTCTCGAGAAGGGCAGAGAACAATAAATAATTTACTTTTAAAAACAATAAATCAAACCATAATCCATAATCATAATCCAGTGTATCTAGAAATTCTAGACGAAAATGACAGATTGATAATTTTTCAATGTAACGTTATAGATGCATTAATTAAAGACATGGGCTGTATTTATTTAACGCATATCTTATAAAATGATAATAAGAAATCGATATTTTTTTTCTCGCATGCAATTATACCTGTAAAAATTGCATATATATTTTTGTCAACATTCACAACACAGTTAAGCAATAATAACTTTTTACTCGTAAACCAGACAATTAATCTTTCTAAAACTTTGCAAATGTCTTTTAATAATAAAAATATTTATTTAATCCAATAGATCTTTTACAGATATAGGATAGGTCAAAAATCATTTAACACATTCAAACCTAACAAATTAAACCCCACAATCCAAAAAATTAAACGCTCAAAAATAAATATGGAAAAGAGTCATAATTTTTTGCTTTTTTTGTAAGTTGAATAGTCTATTTACGACCTACAATTTTTTAAACATTTTTTCATAGCGTCAGTTTTAAAACCTTTATTTTTATTCCAACCTGTATATAGTACAGGGCTCCCACACCTCCTAAAACTCCTAAAATTCCTAAAATTTGGCCTAAATGTTAAAAACTCCTAAAAATATAATATAAATAGGCCAACCTTACTGCGTTTAATTAAGGTAGTTGTGCTAAAAAAGAAGTAATTTAATAGTTATTTATGTCATTAGGTTAAGAAGTAAGGCTTTTTGTGCTAAGCTTAAGGTTTGAAGGCCGACGCGTAGCGGAGGCCTACAATTGAGCGAAGCACAAAAAGGCACTTCTTGGCCGAATGGCATAAAACATTTTATCTTCAAAGCACTTTATATAGGTCAATTTAATTCAACATCAAAGCGGCCTAACCTCACTTTTTTAGAATCTCATTTATTTATTAGCTAAAGATTACATTAAATGTACAATAATTATTATTGCTTTTAGAAGCAGTAATAGTTTGACAATACCTAGCAACATGATTTAAGTAGAAATGGATTTTTGCTATTACATTGAATTCAATTAATTGTTTAATAAATAGGTAGGTATCTAATTTCAATTTGAATTTGTATTTAAAAAATAGGTAGTTTGGAATGTTCAAGCTGTGTTTAACATTTAATTTCACTGAAAACTTAAAGCAAATTAAAACTTAAAGATAATTTAAATCGTAGAAAAAGAATCGTGCGTTTTCTTGGTTGTCTAACCTCACTTTTTGTTTTATTATTCATATATAATTTTACAATAATTTAATGAAAAATATTTAACATTAACAGTAAAACAAACAAATTAGTGCTTATTATAAATAAATTAAACCAGTTTAGTACGTTAATTTCTTAGAAAAGGATTAATTACTTGCCTCATAAAATTTTTTATCGGCTTAGGCCATAACAAGGTATTTCTTTATCGAATGTTGACAACAATAAAGTTTAAATTATAGACCGCGTGGAGATAAAAAATATTATTAATAATATTATTATTAAATTCTTTTTAAAATAAAATATCACAAACTACATTTTTCTTAAAAATTTACCTAAAAAACAAAATACGTATAATAGCTTGTAGATTTCTACAAAATTGTCATTTTTAGCCATATTTCGTTTTTTTCAACAAAAATTTACGATGTTTTATACCAAACAAAGGGATTTTTTTTTAATTATAGCTAAAATAGTAATAGTAACAATCTAAAGAATCCTTTGCTGTATTTGGCAAACTATTTCTTCTATCATGAAATTTTTAAGTATGAAGATCCACATTACAATTATTGTTAGTTATTAACTAAACGGTTAACATTTTTTTTCTTAAAATATAAATTTGACTTTGGCTTAATTTTTGAGCCAAATCTGTTGACGTGCTTTTTCTTAAATAAAATTAAGTGTTGTGAATTTTCTTCCTATATACAAAAGTAGTAATTTTTCTCTTTTAATTTTATTCAAAAAAACTCGTCGAGCGATTTGGCTAAAAAACTAGTCAGTACAAAAGAAGTGATATTTATTTATATTTTTGTTAAAAAGAATTATTTATTTTTGTCTTATTTTTAAAGTAGTGTAAAATTGTTTTTATTTAATTACAGAAATTTATTTGCATACTTTGCATATTTAAATTTTACAAAAATTCCTAAATAAAATTTGTAATTTAACCGTGGGAGCCCTGACAGTATAAATTTTTGAATATGGGTAATAATAATTTTGGGTGCATTTTTCGAAAGAGTTTAATACATTTTTTAAGAAGCGTTTAATATCGATATTGACCGATAGAGTCCGAAGTATACACAATCATAGTGAATAGCGGGTTCGTTGACCTGGCTGAACGAGTGGGGATCAGATGCGTCACAGAGACCGGCGTCGCGCGGTGTCGATGGGACCGCGCGCCACGTGCTAGAAGGAGACGGAGATACCGCTGCGTGTCGCTTGCCAACTACATTCCCGTATTACTACACAGATACATGGACAATTTGCTGGGACAGACTTTCTTAAAAAATGTCCAAAATATGTGCTGATTATTCGAGGAATCTCGACGATTTTTTTGTTTTTCGAGTACGCGATACGTGTGCCTTCGAATCGGAATTTTAGTGTTGTGATCGCAAGTTTGAGGAAGTAGTGATTTACAGTTGCTGCGTAAATATTTCAGCTGGTGTTTATTTTCGAGAAAAGTGATTTTCGGCAGGTTTCAGTGATTGGGTGATTATTTCAGGTGGTGTTTGGAAATGCTTAAAATTAAAAAAATTAGTGGTTAATTGTGTGCGGTTAAGATATCTCGATGATAGGAAGTCGATCAAAATTTGGAACATCTGGCTTAGAAAAATCAAAATTTAAAATTGGCGATCGTGGTAATAAGAAAAAAAATAATCTTGCATTAAAACAAACTAAAATTTCAAAAGATACGTATTATATGTTATTGTCCCTTTATCACTCGACATAATCGGTCATTCACTTTTATTTAAAAATAGAAATAAGAAGCAGCGCTTTGTAATTTAGTTCAGCTGTTTGCACCTTCATTAAAAAGTGTCCGAATCCGTCAAAATCATTGCTCGCGTCATTTTTAACCCAACAAGGAATTTTTCCGTAGTTTAAAGCGTATAGATGTTCGTTCTTATATTATTTGGCGGTGAATAACCCCGGGTTCAATGCCTTTACGCCGCGCCTCTCCACATAAACCGCTTCATATTAAACGGGTTTTTACTAATCAAACATCTTATATTCACTGTGTATGTACACCGCAAACCGAAAAAATAACATCATTTCCCGAAATTACTGTCCACCAACGTGTTATCATCGGCACCGAATATTTGCCTGCCAAATTTGTCACATTCGGCTCGGGAACCAATACCTAGTTCGAATTTTTGTGAACTATAAACCTTGGGTCAACGAACTCGATCACCTATTTGTACAGTTTTTAAATTACCAGATTTAGTCACTTTTAATTGCTTTCCAACAAATTAATTTGGTTTAAAATTGTTTAAAGAATGATTTTTTATTGTGTGCACTACGAGCTAACATAATTCCTACTTAATGTGTCATTGACCTTTAATTTTGATAATCGATTAAGTAAATTTTATTGAAAAATATTAAAAATATTGGACTTGTTTTGTTTTTTTAGTTGGAACATTATTGTTATGAAAATTTTGGCAAGGAGATAATTTTGGGATTTTTTTAATTAGCGTAACATTTTTGGGATGTCAATGACCCAGGGTTCAACGACAATTTGGCAAATGATTTTTTTCTATTTTTACACACTTTTAAAGTGTCCGATTAAAATAAATAGTTTTATGAATCGATACTGTACACTTTGATATTTTATATTATAAATGTATCTGGACTGTCTGGTGTGTCATTGACCTTAACGTTAATACACAGTGTAAACGCATTTAATAATTAAAAACTTGTAATGTTTTCGCGTTTTTCCACTAACTAACCAAAAGTTTTGCTTATATTTGCTTAATTGATAGGCAATTAAATCTTGACGTTGACTTGGCCACAAAATCAGTTGTGGTGGAGTTAACATGGGAAAAGGCTCGACACTTCGTTTTCTTTCGAGTTTCAGGTTTTTTTGTTGAAATGGAAACTGATGTGTACGAATCATTACTACTTGGATCGTGTGTGAAATAAAAAAGATCGATTGTAAAAAGTGCATTTGAAAATTTCCAATTGTAAGACATGCGCCTGAGCGTTGGGGAACGCGCTGGCATTAAAAAAAGTGGTAGGACAGAGTTGTTTTTTGTGTGTTGTGTAAAATGGACTCTTTTCAAGAGTTGTTCACTGGCGGTGGAAATTGGTCTCACGGGGACTGCAGGGACTTAAGACAAGACGCCATTTCTTCCGTGGATTCCTCCACACCACCCCCGTTACATCAAATCGGTGATGAGAAAGACGATAGGAAAAGTGCCAATTCCATTAGAGGTAAACATCGAATTTATGACAGCGGTAACAACATAATTTACGTACGGCTTTACCTTGCATATATGCTTAGAGATGTAAAAAAAAAGGTTTTTTTTTCAGATGTGAAAAAAACATGAAAAAAAAACTAGAAAAAAAAACGGTTTTTTTGTTTTTTTTTCAAAATGAAATTTTGAGTAAAATATATATTAATAATAAAGTGAAATGTAGAATATATTAAATTTTTCATTATTGAAAATTTTGACCGAGACTAAAAAATCTGATTTCTTGGTAGTTTCCACATTAGAAACCATGGTTGCAGTAGCAATGTAAAACTTCTATACCAATACAAAAAATTAAAGGATAAAAAAAATTGTTTTGCGATTCTTCGGATAGCTGTATCTTTGTTAAAAATGGTCGTATTGGAGCCGTAAAAAAAGCAATTTGAAGCTTGAAGTTTCTAGTTTTGAGATTTTTAGATGAAAATGTGCAACGCTCAATCCTAACAAATACCGTAATAAAAAAAATGTTTGGCTTTCTGGTCCAAGGAATGTTCTGACTGATGTTTCTGAATTTGCTATTGTTTTTTTGAAAAAAAAAATTCCATACTCCACATGAATTTGAAAAATCATGAAAAAAGTGCTTTTGGTAGCTTTTTGAAAAATCAAGCGCTGAATCAAAAATATTATATGTAGTTACTTTTTTTAGGACCAAATCAAAACAAGCGCGGCCCTTATTGGTCAATTCGGTGGTGGTGGCGCGTGCATAGCGCGAGACTGTATTTACATTTACTAATTGTCATTTAGTGGCTAATTTTAGTCCATGAAACCTAAAAAATTAGGCAAATGGGACTAATCTTGAAAAAAACCTAAAATGTGAAAACAAACCATTTGAAAAAAAACAATGAAAAAAAACCTGAAAAAACACAAAAAAAACGGACCGTTTATAATATATATATTCTATTTTTTGTTTACTAAAACCTAAATAAAAGTTATATTGCTACAAAAACTAAATATAGAAAATAATGGACATTATGATTTTATTAAAAAAATTTAAAAAAAAATTCCATAAATCATTAATAACAAAGTAAACTTGGAATAAACAAAGTAGCAATTGTATAACAATTTCTAAAAACCATAATTATATTATGTCTATTATTTCTGGTTGTCTAAAAGGTTAAAATGTCAACTTCCCGTGGTCCCCCCTTTTTTAAGTTTTGAATTGTTTTATTTTGTTTTTTATTGGTTGCACCAAAAAAGTGTTAAATCAAAAAATGTAGTAGGTACTTTAAATTTAAAAATGTTTATTTTTCTGCTCCAAATAACGACATTTTTATCAAAAAGGAAGCAAAAATAATTTTTTTTATTTTTTAGGGTTTTATCTGGATCAAATATTTAAGCAAATTAAAAGCAGTGGCGTGTCATATTTTATTCTGAGATGGCACACACGAAGTTTTAAATAAATCGAAATAAGGGTTTTCAGATATTCGAAAAATTAGATATGTACTGAAAAAAATGCAACCCTGTATCTCGGAATTTAAACGTTTTTGAAAACTAATTAATAAAGAGTTTTTTTTAATTTGTTTGCAGAATCTCAATCTGAATTTTTATTCATGAAAATATACATAGTACCTATGATTTTCAAATCGTAAAAATATAATACCAAATAAACAATTAAACAAAAAATTTAGCTAGTAAACACTACTAAAATAGTACATTATGTATTAAGTTTTATAAACGCCATCTAAGTTAGGAATTTTATTAGACACGAGCGAAGCTTGCGAGCGACTGTTTAATAAAAACAAGTGTCTAGAGAAGTTTATAAAACCAGTTACATAATATATACTACGACAAACAGAAATAACAATTTAAAGTCAATTGTAATTTATAAATATTTGACATTTGACGAATTTAACCTCACTTTTACGCAATTTATAATAAATCTTACATCAGCCCTTGACTAAAACGCCATGAAGTCACAGACCGTTAATGCAGGAGTAGATAATAGTATATTATGTATTTTAAGTTTGATAAACTCCATTTTAGAAAAGTTTATAAACTTATTAAACATACTAAACTTTTTCTACAACAAATACTTAATTTTATCTAAAAAATGATTTAAATTAAATATTTGTATACGAAAATAAAGTAACCATCCCAATAAACATTTTGACGTAATTTTCAGAATTAACATTGCCCGTTATTATTTTAATTAAGCCCAACAATTATTGATACTTTAAAATATTAAAATAACTTCAAAATATGATGATGTTAAGAAAATATTTTATACTGTAATGTACACACTATGTATTTTCGTAACCCGATTCTTTAAGTATAGTGAAATACTTGTTTTGGCATATTCTTGATCGTCTAGTTAATTTACTTACTTTATAAAAATTAGTACTCTACGTTGTGTATTTACTTACATTGATAATAACGTTATTTTGAAATTGGTCAGGTTTAATGAAACACAAGCATTTAATTTCTAAACCCCTGATTTAATTTAAACAAAGACAAAGGGGTGGCCCGTTGAGTCAAAGCACAGGGAAAAGGGACCATAAAAACCCTGGCGACTTACACAGTTCAAATAAAAATAAAATATTAAACAAAACATAGTCATATGGGTCATAATCACAAGAATACAGTATAAATAATAAGTGAATAAAATAACATAAAAATCAGATAAACATATTTCATATAATTTGGGTGTTTTTATGAATATTCAAAACATTTTGTACTCAGGTAAAATAGTTATAATAGAGATCGTCATTTTATGACGAAGTGTTTGTTTATTTGATTACCTTACCACGCATCTTCGAACTATTGAACGAGGATACGATTTTATATAAATAAACTACAACAACGACATATTTCTGATAGAAAGAATTCATATGCTTTAACCAAGTGCAGATATTTAACCGTAGCCAATAACCACACTATGGAACAATTGCATACTCTGCGAAGTGATATAACGACAGCTATGGTGGTCCTATCTCACTAAAGTGTCGCTATATCACAATATGTTCAAATATTCTTAAAAAATCAATGTCCAGAACAAGACAAAAGTATTGCGAAAATATACAAACAATTCTGCACACAGAGTTTATATAGGTAATAACATAAAAACACTATTTTTCTTCTAAGGATAAGTCCTTTTGAAATAATGCTAATATATTACCCATGTTCAAATATTCATGTATGAGCACTCTCCAAACGAAAATACAAGTACAAATATAGACACAAATAAAATAAACAATATGCAATAAAATAAAATGGTATAATATATAAATAAAATACAAAAAAATAATAAATAGGAGAGAGTCATAACAAGAAACACCTGAACATGGCCAAAACTCTAACCACCAGAAAGTATCGCGCTGAATAATAACATAAAGAGATTTTTATCATATATAGTAACGTTAAAACCATTATCAAATATTCCAAATAAAGCGCTAAGATAAGCAGTTTAAATCAAAGTCTCTATCCAGAATCTATCAAAAGGTTAAACGATACTATTACCTTACCATGATATGACCTAATGGTAATATCGAATTTAATAATAATAATAAGAGCAATAATAATAATAATAATAATAATAATAATAATAACATTTTATAAACCTTACCCAAATAATACCAATATTATAATAATAATATTATTGTTAAAAGTTTTAGCCTGAGTACAAATGCAAAGAGTTAAAATAAATAAATACCTTAATACCGAGATTATACACTGAGTTTCAAAAACAATAAAATACATTTCAGTTAAATAAAAGTTATACAAAGTTATACAAAAGGAAACAGCAAAATCAAGGCCAGTGTAACTCAAAATAAAGACAATACAAAATATTAAAATTTAAGTTAAATGCAATTAATTCAGTGTATATGATGAACGCGACAACATAAAGATTAGAACTCAGTGTATGCGAGATACCAAGGTATTAAACCAAAATAATGAAATAGTGATACAATAAAAATTATTACCAAAAATCACTCGCTATTTACACATATTAAAATGATTAGGACCCAAGAAACTAGCAATGATAAACGTCATAGACAAAAATGCGAATTAAAGAATATTGTTCAAAATTATAAGCAAATTATAAGCAAAAAAACGAGGAGTTGTTTATCATTACTAGCAAATTTACAATTTTTAAAAGAGTACATACCTAATTACGGCAGAAAATCGATAACAATCACTATAGTTATATTAAAATATATATCACAAACTTTTTAGTATGCGTATCGAATGCAAGACTACACCCTTCTGCCTCTCTCTTCCCTAAACCTATATTTTAAACATCTCGGCCACTTAAAGCAAGAATGTGTAATATAAACCGTCTCCCTAATATTCCTACGCTCAGATACAAAGAAGTGAAACTTTAAACGCAATAGATTTTAAACATAAAATATCTTAAAACTATAATATTATTTTTAGTGGATTATTTAAATTTTCCTTGGTTAAAATAGCGCCAAATTTGAATTTAAAAGTTTATATACTACAGGACCCTTACAGACGCCCCTTTGGAAGATTGGCAGACGGAGTCTTGGAGGCTTGGCAAACTTTCAACATCCTTTCGTCAAATTTGGCCGAACTCATCTGAACGTAGGGCTTGTTGTTGTTCTCAGTCAGGAATATCGTACATAAAAAAGAAAACAAATAATATCAGGGTTTTATCGCAATAATAATGTAACTAAATAATAAAAAAAATAACAATAAAATAAAATAGAAATACAGTAGGGACCCAGTCAAAATAAAATGGATAAATTAGTAAAATCAATAAAATGAAAAGAACCCACCTGGAAAATATTATTGTAATGAAGGAATGAAGACGTATGTCAGTCCGTTTAATCATTCCATTTCCATCCTGCTCATAGTATTTATGACTTGGAATAACCATGTACGCCCCTTAGAATATTGTCCAGTTCATGTCTTGAGTCAGCTACACCTTTTACTTCCTCAAATTTTAAAATAAGTTACCATCTCCATTCATCAAATGTAGTAAAGTTCATCCCTTCCAGTTCCGTGTCCCAAATGAAGTAGAGCTCATCGTATCCATGGATAGTGCACTCGTCAAATTTTTTGCATTGATTGGTGTATAGCAAAAACAAATCAAAACATGTAAAATGGTTCACAAAAAATAATAATAATAACACACAAGTAACATTCTTTCATCAGACTCAAACAATTCACCAATTCCTCCTAAATAAACAAAACCTTTAATGAAGAAATACAATTGGAAAGACTGACAAAACAATTTTTTTTTAAACCAAAATATAGGCTACAAAAAAAACTGCTCCCAATACACTTCTGAAAAGTAAATTTGCACTTTTCAAAGTCTCTCAAGACACAACGAATAGCAGAACATTGTCTATGAAGATGTAGCTCATATAAATTAAGATATTTACTGGGTGACACCAGAAAGGAAAAGAATAAAAGGACGGAACTAAAAAAAAAGTATTTTAAAGCCTGTAAGTAAAATTAGATTCGTTTACCCCAAACACAACCCTTGCGTGACATCAATAGATGTTCCACCACGTTACAAAAGAAAATAGTTACATCAACAGATGTTTAACTAAAAAACCACCAAAATAGTTACATCAAGAGATGTTTAACTAATGGTTACAAAAGTAATAAAACAAGAACAACCGTCTTCAAAGAAGATTCAGCTGCGCCCACTAGCACTCCACTTGGCTGCACCCCTTAGTACTTTGCCTAGCTGCCACCATAGACGTGATTCAGCTTCAGTATTCTAGTACGTTACTTCTTACAATGTTTCGAAGCTAGTTTCCAAAAGAAAATTCATCTATAGTTGAAGAAAATTTTGAAACTAAAATAAACAACACAAAAAAAAATAAGCAGCTGGCTTCAAGGAAGATTCAACTACTAATACCAAATACTGACTTCAAAGAAGACTCAGCCGTACCAAAAGGTAATAACAACTTATTTAAGTTTAAAACATACAACAAAAAAAAAAAGAAAAAAACTTATCCCACTGTGCATACACACAGAATATTTGGGCTAAAAAAAAATAGTTTATCCAATATATAGAATTAAATGACAACAAACCCTTAAATACAAGAAATAAAGAAAAAAAAACTAAACAAAGATAAAATACATAAAAATATTTACCCCACTGTGCAAACAACACTTGGAAATGCAGAAGAAATATTTTACCTCACTGTGCGAGAGCAACACTTAAAAATGCGTAGGAAATATTTTACCCCGCTGTGTGAAAGCAATAAATCCATCACCCAGACCAATTTCAAACCCCATTATCAATGTAATCCTGGTCACGGCACCAAAATGTAATGTACACACTATGTATTTTCGTAACCCGATTCTTTAAGTATAGTGAAATACTTGTTTTGGCATATTCTTGATCGTCTAGTTAATTTACTTACTTTATAAAAATTAGTACTCTACGTTGTGTATTTACTTACATTGATAATAACGTTATTTTGAAATTGGTCAGGTTTAATGAAACACAAGCATTTAATTTTTAAACCCCTGATTTAATTTAAACAAAGACAAAGGGGTGGCCCGTTGAGTCAAAGCACAGGGAAAAGGGACCATAAAAACCCTGGCGACTTACACAGTTCAAATAAAAATAAAATATTAAACAAAACATAGTCATATGGGTCATAATCACAAGAATACAGTATAAATAATAAGTGAATAAAATAACATAAAAATCAGATAAACATATTTCATATAATTTGGGTGTTTTTATGAATATTCAAAACATTTTGTACTCAGGTAAAATAGTTATAATAGAGATCGTCATTTTATGACGAAGTGTTTGTTTATTTGATTACCTTACCACGCATCTTCGAACTATTGAACGAGGATACGATTTTATATAAATAAACTACAACAACGACATATTTCTGATAGAAAGAATTCATATGCTTTAACCAAGTGCAGATATTTAACCGTAGCCAATAACCACACTATGGAACAATTGCATACTCTGCGAAGTGATATAACGACAGCTATGGTGGTCCTATCTCACTAAAGTGTCGCTATATCACAATATGTTCAAATATTCTTACAAAATCAATGTCCAGAACAAGACAAAAGTATTGCGAAAATATACAAACAATTCTGCACACAGAGTTTATATAGGTAATAACATAAAAACACTATTTTTCTTCTAAGGATAAGTCCTTTTGAAATAATGCTAATATATTACCCATGTTCAAATATTCATGTATGAGCACTCTCCAAACGAAAATACAAGTACAAATATAGACACAAATAAAATAAACAATATGCAATAAAATAAAATGGTATAATATATAAATAAAATACAAAAAAATAATAAATAGGAGAGAGTCATAACAAGAAACACCTGAACATGGCCAAAACTCTAACCACCAGAAAGTATCGCGCTGAATAATAACATAAAGAGATTTTTATCATATATAGTAACGTTAAAACCATTATCAAATATTCCAAATAAAGCGCTAAGATAAGCAGTTTAAATCAAAGTCTCTATCCAGAATCTATCAAAAGGTTAAACGATACTATTACCTTACCATGATATGACCTAATGGTAATATCGAATTTAATAATAATAATAAGAGCAATAATAATAATAATAATAATAATAATAATAATAACATTTTATAAACCTTACCCAAATAATACCAATATTATAATAATAATATTATTGTTAAAAGTTTTAGCCTGAGTACAAATGCAAAGAGTTAAAATAAATAAATACCTTAATACCGAGATTATACACTGAGTTTCAAAAACAATAAAATACATTTCAGTTAAATAAAAGTTATACAAAGTTATACAAAAGGAAACAGCAAAATCAAGGCCAGTGTAACTCAAAATAAAGACAATACAAAATATTAAAATTTAAGTTAAATGCAATTAATTCAGTGTATATGATGAACGCGACAACATAAAGATTAGAACTCAGTGTATGCGAGATACCAAGGTATTAAACCAAAATAATGAAATAGTGATACAATAAAAATTATTACCAAAAATCACTCGCTATTTACACATATTAAAATGATTAGGACCCAAGAAACTAGCAATGATAAACGTCATAGACAAAAATGCGAATTAAAGAATATTGTTCAAAATTATAAGCAAATTATAAGCAAAAAAACGAGGAGTTGTTTATCATTACTAGCAAATTTACAATTTTTAAAAGAGTACATACCTAATTACGGCAGAAAATCGATAACAATCACTATAGTTATATTAAAATATATATCACAAACTTTTTAGTATGCGTATCGAATGCAAGACTACACCCTTCTGCCTCTCTCTTCCCTAAACCTATATTTTAAACATCTCGGCCACTTAAAGCAAGAATGTGTAATATAAACCGTCTCCCTAATATTCCTACGCTCAGATACAAAGAAGTGAAACTTTAAACGCAATAGATTTTAAACATAAAATATCTTAAAACTATAATATTATTTTTAGTGGATTATTTAAATTTTCCTTGGTTAAAATAGCGCCAAATTTGAATTTAAAAGTTTATATACTACAGGACCCTTACAATACTTTGATTTTTTTTATTATTATAATTGCAAAATATTATCACAACGTTTTAAAAATTCTTACACGGGAAATGTTAAAGGTACCAAAAGTGACAGTTGTATTTATTGGAATTCCCGTTAGGATTTTTAACTTGGGAATCTACCAGCGTTAAAATCTCAAATTTTTCTGAGTAAATTAAAATTTATGCCTTAAAAATAGAAAAATATTGGCGCCCAGAAACTATTTAATACTTTTGTATTTTTGTATTGAGATATACAAGAAAGGCATTTTATTTTAACGATTGTGTGACATTTGACAACTGTCAACTAATTTCAGCCTCTGATTAAAAACCTGTTGCTAACTTCAGCCCGTAACTAAACCGCCATAAAGCCACAACTTGTAATTTTTTTGTATTTTTACTTACTTGGAATTTAATTTTATAGAAAAATAATACAAGAAACCAAAAAAAAGAATGTAAGAAAACTAAACTTAAAAACAAAGTTTATAAAAAAGTTATGATTTTGTAATTACAAATAGTTGTCATATTTATGTAACTAAACTATATATGTAGTTGTAGATGTACATATTTCATATTATACAAAATTAAAAACATCGCTAACATTTTTTCACGGTCTCTTGCGGTTTAATATAAACTGACACTACTGTATGCTTAAAATCTAAAGAAATAAAATATGAAACTTATATTATAAAATATTTTAAACAGTTACACAGAAAAAATATAATTCCCATTGTTTTTTTTATTAATAACAATATTATATAATGAAACAATATTTGACATTTATTTTTATATAAAAACATATATTTTTTAACGATTATAGGTTGTTGGCCTTACAAACCTTTATCAGTTGGAATTTAATAACAATTATATTTTTTACTCGATTTTTTATAACTGGCATTACATTATAATATTAAACTGTTATTTAATTTTATTAAAACATGAAAGAAGGTTTTAAAAGTGGATTATTATTATGTATAAATATTTTACAAGTAGCTGTTGGTTTTAATTATTATTTTTATTTTAAAGATTAACCTAACAACAAACTGTTAAACCGATAAATCTAATATATCCTTTCTGCATACGACTTGTCAATTTAAATTGCCTTCCTATGCGGTACTATGTTAGGAATTAATATTTCATAACGGTCAATTAAGCTTTCATTATTTTACTATAAATGGATTCAGGAATTATTTAAAGACGGAAATTGTTTTAAACCACCAAATGGTGGCAACCAAGAATACATCAATTATTGTCGATAATATTTATAGACAATAATTGACGTAATCTTGGTTGCCACCATTTGGTCGTCTAAAACAATTTCTTCAATTTCAATTCAGACCCAAAAAATGTATTAGTTTATATGCACGTTTGTATCACATCCTCTTTATTTTAATTGAAAAACTGCATATATATCGGATTAAAACGGTTGTTAGTCCATTTTATAGGAGAAATTTTGATTTTTACAGAAAAATTCGACTGTGAAACAGATTTCTAATACCTATTTGTAACAATATTTGTCGAAGGAAAAAAATGTATGGAATTTAAAACTTTTTAAGACACTTATTTTTATTAAACACTCGCTCGGGCCTAATTAAAATTCGTGGCTAAAATGGCGTTTATCATACAGGATACTTGTACTAATATTATGTTAAGTTATACATTATAAAATATCAATGGTTTTTTCTTTAACATTAAAGTAGATAATAAAACCACCATTGATTGTCGTGGTTTAGAATAGTAAAGTAAAACAAACAATTCTAAATTATAAATAAAAATTTTTTGTGTACGCAGTAAAAAAATATTTGTTAGTTTTAATCAAATATTAATCAGATTTTATGATTTGCTTTATTATAAATCAACATAAAAATACCAAAGACACAATTAAATAATACACCATTCTGAAATCATCAAATTATAAAGAAAGGTACAATATAATTATCAGTATCACTACAACATTTACTGATGTATTTCGTAACGTAATCTTTTTTAAATAGAAATCCGAATAACAATACTAACAGATTACTGGTAATAAATTATAAACACTCTGGACAGTTGTTACGAACATGTTACGAATTAGAATAAAGTAAGGAGAAACATAAGTTGCAGATGCTGAAGTCAGTTGAACTTGTTAATGCGTATTGCAATGACATGTCAGTGGGAAATGTTTTGATTGAATGCCTGAAATCACGTGTACTTTTGTAACGAAATGATTTGTTAAACATTAACAAAATAATCTGTAACAGTGTATCACCTATAATCTGTGTGTTCTCGAAAACAATGAGGCATATTTTATCAGAATTAATGATGATTATATATTACAAATACTAAGATACCAAAGATAACAATATGTTTAATTTATAATAATATTTTTGCAATTTATATTGATTTTTGGTTTATTTTTATTTCAGCACAAATCGAAATAATCCCGTGCAAAGTATGTGGAGACAAAAGCAGTGGTGTCCACTACGGGGTGATCACTTGCGAGGGCTGCAAGGGCTTCTTCAGGCGATCGCAGAGTTCGGTGGTAAACTATCAGTGTCCGAGAAATAAAAACTGTGTAGTGGACAGAGTTAATAGGAACAGATGTCAGTATTGTCGGTTGCAAAAGTGTCTGCGACTTGGAATGAGTCGGGATGGTGAGTCAAACAAACATTTCATTCTTATTATTTTAATTTGATATCAACAATGACTATGACTATGCATATTGCTTAAAGCTTTAGGAGTTTTTATTTTAAACTTGAATTTTAATTTTAAAACTATAATATTGTATGTTAAGAATAGAACTTCAAATTTTGTAAATGGTAAATTAAATCTCCATAGAGGCTTACTATCAAAAATATAAAAAAGAAATCTTAAACTTTTGAAACAAAGTAAAATTAATGTCTATATGTCATTTTTGCGCATAAAAGTGAGTAAGAATTTAATATTCACAGCAGCACATCTAGGTGCAGTAAAAATTACTTTGTAGTTTTCACGATTGTTAAAGTACAGTTACTCTATTGACCTATTCAATGCAAAATAAGTCCTTTATAATATGTTACATTATAAAAATAGCCCGCGATATAGTACTGAACTACATATATTTTTGCAACACTGTTATCATTTGTATCACAAAGTTTTATATGAAGCAATATTTTTTTTATATTTACCTTGTAAACCTGATTTTTCGCTTTTGTGCAATATTAGTTTACCTACATAATAATGTTGTTATTTTATCCTACTTTTCACATCTTATTACGATCTTTGTTCTTGTTTAACAAAGCTGGGAAAATCTGACAAGTAGACTATTATTCATTATCGTTAAACTCACACATAATTTACTGTATACTGTATTGTAAATAAAAGCACCTTGATTATTACCTTTTTTTAAGGCAATTACAAAGTTTTAAATAGTTCAAAGAACGGTTAAATAGAAGTCTATTATAAACAATGGTGACCGTTTAAAAGAACCTTGCAAGGTTAATATGTTATCTGCACAATTAAAAAAAATAGTAAAAATTTCAGGGCAATTTAAGGTCTTTTTAGCTGTTCATTTCGATTTGACTACTCTCTAAAAATGAGTTAGTCAAAATGACTAGTTTTCAAAGTGAAAAGGGAGTTTTGTAGTCCCCAGCAATTTGTATGTCCGACATTTAACAGCCAATTCTTAAGTAAAATTATCCCCTGAATCCGAAAATAACGTCAAAATTATGAAAGTACAGCAGTTTTTGAGGTATAGTCAATTCCATATTATATGGAAAATTTACTATATCCCAAAAACTGTTCTACTTTTATAACTTTTGATTACATTTTTGAATTTAACAGGAAATTTTATACAGGAATAGACTGCTAAATGTCCGGGATACAAATTGCTGTTGACGATAATTATAAGTGGCTGCTTTTTCGCTATCATTTTTGACTAATTTAGTTTTAGAGAGTACTTTTACTCGATGTCCAAGTCATCAATATCGGTTTCCAATGTACATCTAGTTTTTCCTAAATGGTGCAGATATTTTTTGAATTCATTAAAAAGTAAATAAAAAATAATAATAATTTCTGATAGGAAACTATGAAAGATTTGGATATCTGGAAAATTTATATATTTTGGTTCGTTTTCGATTTTTTTAGAAAAAACTAAAAAATGTGTTTTTCTATTAAATTTAGCTTTTTTACCATTCTAGGTAGGTAGATAAAACTTGGTTTCGTTGTATTTTTGACAGCTGTCAATGTAATGGCATTTAAAAAAAAAATAGGCTTTTTGGATTTTGAGCAACGATAGTCAACGTTTAAATTTTCTATGGCCTCCATATTGTTTTTTTTGTGATCTAAACCGTAATTGGGTAAATTTAAGTAAAAAGTTTATAAAATCGCATACGCTGTGGAAAACAATTGACAGATAGTTGGGAATTGTAAGGACAAACTAAATTTTAGGTAATTTTATATACAAATGGCGATATTTATTTGAATTGTTCAAAATGTCCGCCGTTATTATTGATACGTAAATGTCTACTTAAGTCTATGGAATTGATAGCTCGTAGAATACTTATCTTTTCTTGGAATGAAAGCAAAAACTTTACGATGTGGTTTTTCTGGATACAGATTTGTGTAATTTGCAGCTGCATCCACGAATTTTAGTAGTTTTCAATGTAAACCTTGAACACGTTAAAAACCAATATGGTGGTCATAGGAAATAGAAAAGTTTACTATCGTTGCTCAAAATCTAGAAGGCTTAAAATTTTTTTGACAATGCTTATATTGACAAGGGTCAAAAATACAAAGTCACCTAGTTTCATCAACATAGGTACACTGAAAAAAATAATCTCTTAAAATTAATAAAAATCACTTTGATTCAAAAGCTATGTTTCTTAATCTAAATCAAAAACTATCTTTACATACATTTTTTAAAATTACTTGAGGGGAGAGATTAATCTATTCGTTTAAGGATATTACAATATAAGCTCACAAATATTTCTTTAGATGATATTCCTCTTTTGAATGAAGAAAACGTTTTTAGCGCAAAAAATGGGATTTTAACAAGAAAACTGCGTCTCTTAATTAAAAAGCTTAGGAACTTTTTAAAAAAGAACATTTGTCTTGCTACAAAAGCATATACTATTGACTTAACCACATTTTATTTTGGAGCAAATATCTTTTGGTCCAATAGAATGTATTGCTTTATTCAAAAGCTTCCGATCTTCACTGAAACTACCAGCGTTGTTAGTATTTAAGCTTAAATTTCCCTCACCACATAGGCCTTTTGATTTTAATTATTAAAACATGCATTCAACAATTTAACTCAAGGGTGAGTTTCAGCCTAAATCGTTAAGAACTAGAAGATTGACTGAAAAAAAGGTTTACAAAAAAAAATTTAAATAAAAAAAGACATTTATTTTTTAATATAAACAAAAGCGAAAGTTTTTTTTAACACCAATAAACTAACATAAATATGATTTAACATAAAATTTTTATTACATATTTTAATTAATACCTTACCTTCAAAAACATTTGAACTTGGTTGAAAGAAGAAACATTCAAGAGATTTTGTATTTGTTTTCAAGAGAATTATACTTCTTCCACTAAGAACTTTTTTCCTCAAGCAATAAATATCTTTTATGCTAAAATATTGTTTCTTGCCTCTAATAGTTTTTTATCAAGAGAGTTGACTACTTTAAAGGTCAGCACCTTTTTTCAGGGTAAAAGAGCTATAAATTTTATAAAAAATTACATTTTTCAGATTTATCTAAGTACATATAACAAGTAAAAAAGTTTAAAGTCGATGATATAGGTTATGTTCAAATTTTAGGAAGACATACGTTTTTTACTTTAAAAGACAAAGACGGCATTATATAGTAAAAGAAGAATGGATAGATTTTGTTTGCAATACCTAACCTCTCTTTTATAATAATACAATCTTGCAATATTTTCTTGTAATATTCACTTGTAAAGTGTTCTTGTAATAAATAATACTGTAATAATTATCACTAAAGTTATCGCCCCATTTGACTCCTTAAAGGGAATACTAATTTATTTTTAAAAACATACAACCAACTATACATGTTTGCAAATACATACAACATTGTTGTTAGTACATATCCAGTTTAACATAAATTAACTTGAATATATACGTATAGAATTATAAACAAGTAAACATGTGTGTAACAAGTTTTAAACATCATTCTGTAGATTTGCAAAATAAGAAAGTCCAGTTTTTTATAAATTTGTATTTTTATTTTTTTTTAATGTGACCTTACGACGCTATTTAAAAAAAGTTAAATTCTTTTACGTTAAAAAGTATTTAATTTTTTGTTTAATTAACTTATCAAAATTTCCAATCTCTTATTCTAATTCAGCGGTTGAAAAATGAAAAGTGGGGATTTTTCCGCGCTCACTGTAGAATCTACATTGTAGATGCATTTATTGAATACGCTTAACTTAATTGCATTGAATTGGCTTGCAAAGTATTATTTATGTATTCCATAAAACGCAAATGCATTATCGGCAGTTTCTTTATCAATATAATAATAACGTGAAAAGTGCGAACGTATCAGTACGTGAATTGCTGAATCGCATCAGCTGTTGTCAGTTCGTTCCGTATTTATTTCCCCGCGTGACGTAATACGCGTCATAATGTAGTTTCCGCTACTTATGCACCGTTCACATCGTAGCCAATTTGGTTTAAGGTTAATTTTGATTTATTAAAAAATATATTACATTTAATTAAATTACATAACCATTGCTTAATACATTTTATACGTAAAACAATAAAAGTAAAGTTAAATATTATGTAGACACAGAACCAGGTCAATTATTGAAAAAAAAATCATAAACTGTAATAACAATAATACCATGAGAAATCAAGGATTAAATTATTAATAATTATAAACAAAATACACCTAAACATCATACACAATGTATAGTATAGTATACAGAGGGTGCACAAAGTATCCCTCTATGTATGCGTATATAAAATGACATTTAAATATTGGAAAAAAATCAAATACTAAAAAACTAAAATCCTCTCATTCGGTTATATTACAGAAAAGTTGTGTTATTACCAGCCTATGAAAATTTAATTTGAAAATTAAAAAAATATTTTAACAATTTATAGTTTTTATAGTTTTTAAATATTTTTCAAGAAACTTTGACAATGCAAAAAAAACCTTTAAAACCATTAATCGTTATAACTTCGTTATTCCTGAAAATTAAAAAAAAGATAATTTGACATAATATACACTTTTATCTACATTATCATCCAATTAGTGTATTTTTTGGAAACTAAATTTGTTTTTCATTGGACTATAAAAAAAAATCAAGGAATCCATTGATGTATCAAACTTACTCAAAATATACGAGGTGTGTTCAGAAAATAACGGCAATTGTTAAATTTCGCATGTTCGGAGGGTCCGGTTGTCATAAAATTTTCTTTATTATATTATATTATAAATAAATATTTGTTTCAAAACTCGAAAATTCCCGACATTTTCTGAACACACCTCGTATGTTCGCATGTAAAACTAAAATTTATAAAAAAATTTGGTTAAGGAAATTTGTAGGTTTTCTAAAATATTTTGACAACTGCAAATTTATTTTTTAAAACTTTTTTTGATATAACCGATTAACCTATATAATATATTAGATCCATAGCTTCAAATAAATAAATATACATATGTATACAGGGTACACCAAGTACCTTCTATTTCGTGATTATCAATCTATTATACATATGTAATGGCATTTAAAAGTTAAAAAAACATCTGCAGTTTTCAAATAATTTGAAAAAACTGAAAACATGTCAAAAATTAAAACATTTGACTTTTTATCAAAAAATTTATACTTTTTCTTTTTTATTATATTTTATTATTTAATTTTTAAACCAAAAATTAACCCAATATAACATTGTATTTTTGAGACTTTCAAAAGACTTACAAAATACATTTGCCTTATCAAAGCCTTAATTTTAAAATAATAATAATATTTAGAGCGTTTTAAAACTCTCAAATTTCTACTCAAGGAATCCTGTATATCCCTTTTTAATAATTTTAGCAATTGTTTACTACTAAATCTTTAAAAAATGTGGAAAACCTATAAATTTTAAAATTGTTTAATTTTGCACCAAACACTAACTTTTAAAAAAATTTCTTTGTTATATTAATATTTTTTTAATTAAAATTTTTTTTTTATATATATTTTTTGTTTCTATATAATTTAAAAATCATAACTAAACCATGTTAAATTTTTCTTCATTAAATATATTACTTTCTGTTAATATTATTTATTGATCATCCACAATTTTTTTATATTTGTTATTTTTTTATGGCACTTATATCTATAAGTTTTCACAATACCCTTACCACATTCCGTTTTTAGTATAAATACAGTTACCTCAAAGGCTTGTTCGTTATATTTAATTAAAACAATTTTCATTTATATTGTTAAAGTCGTAAATTTAAAATTCAAGCAGCATTTTTCGATTTCTTCATTCATTGCGGTCGGCTTGACGTTCATTTTACGAAACTGTAAAAAATCGCATTTTTAAGGAGTGCCTCACCGTTTATATTCACTTGTTCCACTTTTTGTTTGTGATGAACGATTTTGCGATTGTCATAAAATGTTGTCGTTTTACAAAATCGTTAAAATATTTAAAAGCAACGTCCTGAAATAACTAATTGCAGCAATAAAAACAACGTAAGAAGCATTTTTGGCTTGGTTACTGGAAGAACACAATTTAATTTCTGAAATATTGCTCTGTTATCTTTAATTAAGTTTGGTTGTATTATTTATGTATTTACGTTAATTGAAGAATATCTTTTATGCACTTTACCTGTCCGATAAATACAATTTACAGTTAGTAATAATTTAAGAACGTTATTAAGAAAGCTATTAACCCTTTATAGGGCAGAATCCATTAATTGTTATTTTTATTTTTTTTTTGGTAATACCTACCTATTTTGGATGTCTTAAGTTATTTTAATGATTATTTTGAAAATCCAACTGTTTTTTTTTAATTTATCATGGTGGATAAAATGGAAACCACTGCCCATAAGATGATAGATGGGCGGTGGTCTAAATGCAAACCACATATTTAATTTAATCGTTTTTTTTGCGTTTCTGAAAGGATTTTAGGTTTTTTTTTCAGGACCAGGTAAAATAATTACATGGTGTATGCTATAAAAAAGCAAATATTTATTTCCAAATTGTTTACTGTCATTATTCTTATCTGGAAACGGTTTTAGTAAATTTCAATTTCTCAAAGTTTCTTCATTGTTTGATTCTACCTACTCTTGTGTTTGTGAGTAAGTTATAGTGTCATTTCTGTGATGCATATTTTTATTTTTATTTTCACTGGTCAAATTAGAAAATGACCTACGTAGAAAACTACCAGTAGTACTACTGGTAGTTTTCTCCGAATCTGATGAGTAATCGCGATACTGAGTCATCTGAAAGAACATCTGCATCAGAGTCACTTTCACCCCCAAATCTATTCAAAATTTGTTTTCTGAAATGTATACTGGATGTTCGCTCACTACGATTACGTAGGCTGGATCGTGCTGAAGTATTGGCAAAAGTTACTTGTAAACATGAAGATGTACTTGGTGAATAGTACTAAGGGACTCTTGATGGGTGGTCGCTCTCAATCTCCGAATCCATAGCCTGATCTTCGGTTATACCAACAACTAGATAAAATAGTTTACTTGAATCCAATTTTTCAAAAAAACAAAAAATACTGGACATGGATTCAATAGTCTCACGGTATGTGAGCTTGATAGAGGTTATGTTCCAAAACGATCTAAATATTTCGTTAGCGCTAACCTATTTTCCAATTACTATTATCACAAGTTGTAAAGCATTCAATTAACTTTTGAATTATGTGTGTTGTCAGGTAAAACAAACATGCTTATGCTCGCTAGCAGCAACAATTACTGCAAATGTTACTTTTTCGCAATTTTGTGGGAACAGGCAATGGTTAACATAGAGACCACATTGGTTCTAACAATTGCCAAATTTAAATTATGGCCAATATGATAGCCACTGCACATTATGAGTTCATTTATTTGTACTTTGGTCGAAGTTTGGGTTCTCTCTCATTTCTAAGTAAGCTGTAATGGATGTGGTTAACATAGAGACCATTAACCTATAAAGGGTTAATTAATTCCATTAAAAATGGTAATTGATTTTGCGACTTTCAAAAATGGCGAATGCGCCGGGATACCACATTCAATTTAATAATAAATTAAGTTTTGGCGAACAAAGCGTTACCTTATGTGTTGTTTGATTTATAGGTTTTCTCAGAATATTTAGTTAAAAAAACGTTTTAGTAAAAAGGCATGGAATAAAAAAAACTAGGGACATTTTGAAATTGAATTTAAAAATTTTAATTAATTTTAAAATAAAAAGTTTCGTTTTTATTCTGCCTGTATTAAAAACTATGTTTACTAAACCCTACTTATGGGGTATCGTCGCGACTATAGTAAAAAAAAAAAATTGTGCACTATCATTTTTCTATGAAAAAAGTGGGGTTGTTATTTAAGAAAAAATGGTGCGGGCAAAATTATAATTATAAGATTTGAAATAAAAAACTAAAGTTTTCGTTCCCCAACGTTTTTTGTAAAAATCTGCTGTGACTTTATGGCGTTTTAGTCACGGGCTGAAATTAGCAATAGTGGCTTTTGGGCATTTTAGTCACGGGATGAATTATAAATTGAGGAAAAGTGAGGTTAAATCCTTTAAAAGTTGACAGATGTCCAATTTTTAAAAAAATAATTCTTCTTTGTGTTCATCTTAGATAAAGTATAGTATGCAATTCGTTTTATAAACTTCTCTAGGCACTCGTTTTTATTAAACACTCGCTCGCAAACTTCGCTGGTGCCTAATAAAACTCGTAACTAAAATGGCATTTATAATACTTGATACATAATATACTATTATTCCATAAGTGAAAACCACACATATAACTATAATAATTATTATTTCATTATAAAATAATATTATAATATTATACTTATTAGTGGTACGTATATTTTCCAAATAAAAAATAGTAATTTCTTATTAAAGAAACTCAAAAACCAAAATTTCACATTTATTTCTTTAGTCTTTGCCTTTGGTCATTTATAACTATGTAAATACTAAAATATTTCCCAACATCCACACTGTTAAATGGGCTAGAGAGGCTTTGAGTTGCTGCCTTTTAATAGGAGTTTCTTGGTTAACTACTCTAATTAGTCTGTGAAAATAAATAATTAAATCATGTTCATTCTCTTGTACGTCTAAAAAATGGTATTTTATCAAAGCTTTCCAGTGTTAAATTTGTATTCAAAGATGATGAGAGCACGGTCCATAAATAAATTTTCAATAATATTATTTTTCTACTCCTATTGCAAATTATTGGCATTATTTGAGTTTTTTTCGTAAATAATGGTAACCAATATAACCGAACACATTGTTTACGTTGTTAGGCATCAGTGATTGGCTGATTTCAATATTCACTGTTATTAAACCAATCGGGTTTTAAAATGGAAAAAAGTTAGTTTAACAGATGTCAGATTTGTTTATATATACGAGGGGCGACTATAATGATCTTTAAAATCGGGAAAAATTGAGGATATAATACATTTTGTTATCAATGAAAATTACTTAATTGGAGTAGAAAAAGCATAATATTACACTCGAAATAATGCGCATTATTTACTGGGATGATTTACGTCTCTCGCCTAATGGCTCGAGATGCAAACCTCATCCTGCATTATCTCTCGTATAGTTAATAATATACTATGACGTGTTACGTCACCCGATTGTTTTACTTCAATAAAAAGTTTTTCGAAGAGATTTCGCGGTAAAGTATTGAAAATACAAAATTTCTCATTTCTCGTTTATCGCATATACAGGGTCCCAAAATTAACTGTCAGAAAATACATCTGTCAACCATGTTAACTTCAAGTCGTTGTAGTCGCTTTGCTTATTTTGTTTCCTAACAATTGTTTTTATATGTTTCTAAAATCAGCTTTAAAAATACACAGTATTGCCGAGTTTTTTTAAGTTTAAATGCCTAATTACTCGAAAACTAAATAAAAAATTTGGTATCCCAAAAATGGCGTACTAATAAACAAGTACTTTTTGAGATATTAAAGTCTTTAAGTTAAGCACCTGCTAAGGTGTTTTGGGGCTTAATGTAAAATGATTTTTGTCTGTCCTTTGCCATGTTCTTTGCTTCGAAAAAGTTTTATGCAAAGGTTGTTGGTAATACTTTTCTTAACAATTTCGGTAATGGCTATTTTTGACGAGGCTTTCATATTTACAGAGTTAATCAGACTCACCTTCAAACTTTAAGATGGCGGACATCCTTGCGAGTTAATCAAACAAAAGAAAAAAGGCATAGGGTCACCATGGCATCCACTACTTACCCCAAAGTAGTATTATAATTTATAAAAAAAACATAAACATTTTTTTAACGACTTATGTAATACTAAAAACTGTACGCCTATGCAATCCTCATTAATCAATTTTCCGCTAGAACGCGGTACATCTAACAGCAAACATCTTCGGAACGGTATTCAATCCCCAACCGACCATTTTGCGTTGTAAAATTATTTACAGTTACCACAACGCAAGTCGCTTTAGTGGGTCACGCGGCATTTTATGTGCGAATTTACCTTTGGCAGGCCTACGACCATTGCGCTTTACCATCATAATCACTACAGCACACGTAATGAATTAAAATTACCCACCCATTTATTATCATCTTATACGTGAACTTAACCGCTTAAGTATCGGTTATAACGTAGCCAACGATGGATTAATTGGCTTTATTTTGACTTAATAAGCGTTATCGAATTTATAATGGCGGAATTAGTTTCTAGTATGTTATTAATGATACATGGAGTACCTTTAAGGGGAAAACTAATTTGGAGGTGGAGGCAATTTATATCAGACAAAATTATGAGGATTTTACTTAGTCTAACTCTAATAGAGTACATATTTAAATAAAAAAAGTAAATCTTCTTGATAATTTATTTGTTATATTCAAGACAATATACTTCAATCTTCAAAAATTTGACAAGGAAATCTGAAATCTCTCTTAACATTTAAGCCCATAAATATTAAAGTGAGTTTGATTTAATTTGCTAATGTCATTTTTTTTTTGTTTTTTACCATAAATATTAAAGTGAGTTTGATTTAATTTGCTAATGTCATTTTTTCTTTGTTTTTTAGCTGTAAAATTTGGTCGGATGTCGAAGAAACAACGAGAAAAAGTCGAAGATGAAGTGAGGTTCCACAGGGCACAATTACGGGCACAGAGCGATTCAGCACCCGACAGTTCAGTGTTCGAACAACAGACGCCTTCGAGTAGCGACCAATTACATCATAGTTATAATGGAGGGTAAGTATTACACACCCAAAGTATTAATTCTTAAACCAAACTTACACTTTATTCACTCATGTATTCTTCTAAAACTATTGTATACCTACAATTTTAAAAACACAAATAAAATATTATTTTGATAAAACTTAATTTATTTATACTTGTTTTTGTTATGTTTTTAATTTTTTGTTTAACTCAACTTTTTATTTACAAAAATTTTAATTCAAAACAATGGTTTCCAATTTTTCTGACCTAAAAAATTATAATTGAAATTTTAAATGTTTAGTTAATTTTTTTAAATATTTTTATTAAAATCTAGATGTCAAAATGGCCGTTACATAATTTCTCAGATATTTAAATAAATATAAAAAATCTCATCGTTCTTTTATATTCTTTAATTTTTAAACATTTTATAATGTTCTAAAACCATCTTATACCTGTCTAAAATTTCTTGACTCTAAACCACCTTAAAATTATATAAACTGAATTAAATTGTTTTAAAATCATCTTAAAACTTTCTATAATCTTTTAAAACTGTTCAAACTGTAAAAAAATATCCCAAAATTGTATTTTTTATTATTCTCTATTTAAAAGAACATGGGTTTCAAAGTTTTTACAAAAGCATATTTTTTATATTTTTTTAAATAAAAAGAATTGTTTTGAAATATTTTCTTCAAACTTTTAAGAATATAAAAAACAGCATTTTTAACAAAAAACTCATTTAAAATTTTTAAAAATTATCATTTTTTTATTATTTTCTTAAGGTACTATGCTCCACACATCTAAGTCCCACCACGTGACTTTGATATATATAATTAAGTTCTTAAATTAGAACACAAAAATACAAATATTGTATTGTTTTTGAAAAATAAGACGTGAAGCATAGTACAGGGTTTTAAGACCAAAAAAGCATATCTTTTTAATATAAAATTATTATTTTATTCAAACTTATAAGAATATAGAAGAAAACATTAAATGTTTTTTTCTTCTCCCACCTTTAAAACGCCCATTATCGTACATGTTTCCATGACACTAAGTGACTTTTTAAATATACATTTAAAGGTTGTGGCTGAAGTTATCAACAGGGTTTTAGTCACGGGCTGAAGTTAGTTTTAAGTTAGTTGACAGTTGTAAAATAATAATACTAAATGTAAAAATTATTTTATTTTCTCAATACAAAAATACAAAAGTATTAAATAGTTTCGCCAATATTTTAAAAGTTTATATCAACATTGTACTGACCTTTTAAGTTCGCCGGCAGTAAACCAGATTTAACTTTTTTCGGATGGTGACTCCACCGTGGAGTGACAATAAAACATTTTCTTTACTTTTACTGTGAAAATCTGCTTCTATATCAGATTAAACAGATTTTGACAGATACACAAGTTGGTTACTCTAAATCATTTTTAGATAATAATAAGTAGTTTAAAACTTTTGTAGATCCTTTAATTAGCCTAAATTAAATTTGTGTTTATCAAACTTGATACATAATATACTATTTTAATTTTGTATAAAGCTATCATTTAAAATTTAAACTACCTATATTTAAAAAAATATATTAGTATAGTATTCTCGCGGTGGGCAGAATAAGTTATGATAGCTTTAACCGAAATTTAAAAAAAACAACTTTTTTTACTAGGTGAGTATAGATAGTGACTGAAGAAGGAATAAATAAATTTTTTTGGCGGAGTTGTATGCAAAAAAGTGAATTTTTTTGTATAATTTAGACCAAAATTATATTATATTGCCTTGTAAAATTAGTTGTGATCAAAGAAAAAAATCCTTCGTTCAGTCACTAGTCAACCATATCTAGAAAAAGTGTGTGAAATTGTAATAAAATCGGTGTCTTAGTTTTTGAGAATACATGATTTCAAAATTTAAAAAAATCTATTTTTAAGAATTTTTTATCTAATATTACAACATATCAAGAAAGTGTTCCGAAGGTTTAAGTCAATCTGAGTAAAAGTCTAGGAGTTAAATAACCTAAAATCAATTTAATACTGCCTGAAATGTTTTTAAATCATATTACAATAGAACTGTCGAAGATCCCTGTCTTAACTATTCCTTGGACTATCGTTTTCTAAATTCGTAAATAACAAAATAATAATTTATTATGTACCAAGGTTTATAAAACCTTGCGGAATTTTTAATATGCAAGTCGCAATATAAGTTTATAAAACGATTGTCACACTGTGACTAAAACGCAAGTCATAGCTTGTCAATATCACAACATGTACTATGCTCCACACCTCAAAGTCCCACCACGTGACCACGTACGGAACGCAGTCCGTTAAAAATGTATAAATCTTTATAACATTACAATAACAATGGATGGTTTAAGAATTTAAGAATATAAATACTGCATTTAATGAAATTCTAAAGTGTATGGTGCCAAATAAGTAATATTTTTGTGCATTTGGTCCAAATATCTGGTTTTCTCCATACAATAATTTTAACTAAACAGCATTTATTAAAAAAAATCTAGCTTCTCTATTATGGAATAAGAATATCTGTTTAAAGGTAGGTTAATATATTATAACAAAAATATCATCTAATTTTGTAATTTTAAGGTTACAAAAATTTATTTTGACCAAAATAAATAAGTATTTTGGATTATTTAAAAGACTGTATAATATGGTATTTAAAAATGTGGTAGTTTTTCTTATACAGCTTAAAGTGTACCTCCATAAAGTTTTGTCAATACAAATAGTTAAAGAGCTTCGACTGAATTTGATCTACATCCAAAAATCATTATAACTTTAAAAATTTTAATAAATCACATGTCATGGGAGTATTAAATATTTTCACATTGCAAGTTTCTCTAAAAATTGTTTGTTTTCTTATAATCTAACTTAAAGTAGGTATGCCGAGAGGTATGCACAAGTTTTGTCATTAGAAGTATAAAAGCTTCAATCTAATTTGAACCATATTCAACATTTATTTATGACCATATTAGTTAACACACTCTTCCAAATAATTCACTTATTTATTTTAGTCAAAATAGATTTTTGTAACCTTAAAATACAAAATTAGATGATATTTTTTGTTCTTATACATTCCTACCTTTGATACAGATATTCTTATTTCATAATAGAGAAGTTAGATTTTTTTTTAATAAATGCTGTTTAGTTACAACTATTTTATGGAGAAATGTAGACCCAATGCACAAAAATATCACTTATATTGCACCTTACGCTTTGGAATTTCATTAAATGCAGTATTTATATTCCTAAATTCTTAAACCAACCATTGTTATTGTGATACTATAAAGATTTATTAACTTTTAACGCTATAAATATTATTTTTTTCATTGACTATACTTTGACAGATACCAGTGGCGGCTCGTGGGTGTACAGGAGGGTACATAAGGTTAATTTTGTCTAAATACGAATAAATTTCCACGTCACCCGGGAGGTATTATTCTGCGACGCGTTGACCTTTTTTAAAATGGAGCCGATAGCACTACTAAACCAAAAAATAAACTCTAAAAAACAAAACAAACAAAATATCACATCAAAGACTAGTTTTAATCTTAAACTTAAAATATAGTCTTAAAAAAGTTAAAAATAAATAAATTAATCAAAAAATAAAAATAAAACTAAAAAGTCGACCCCTACCTAAGTATTAAAAAATATAAAATACTATACGTCTATCTTTTAAGATTGAAAATTTATCTATTATTTGGTCGTAAAATTGTGGGTCTGCAGTGAGATTTAAAAGTAATTCTAAATTTTCAAACCGCGTCTCTAATTGAAGAATTATGCAATCTATTATTTCAAAATATAAAATTTGCTTAATAAAAACTGCTAAATCTACCTTAGTGTGTTCCCTACAATAATTAAATAAGAAATTTTACTAATCGAGACAAAAACTATAAAAGATCAGCCAAAAGTTTTAAATAATTTAATCTGAATCAAAACAATAACGTGCTCTACAAACGCTAAGAGAAGACTGGCAACCTTCTTTGTCTCCGCTGGCATCCCACCATAAACGGACCACCAATCAGAACAAACCAAGCTAACTAAATATCGCCTCATCTACGGTGTTTATTCGCGAACTTACGGCGATATTTTTGTTGGTGAGTCATTTTCGCTTTCAAGAGGTAAATGGGAGCTTCCGAGGCTGTGAAAATTTCGCCTCTGTCCAAGCGACTTTCAACGATGCACGTTAACTTGACGCGCTTTGCGCCTGGATTTTTATTTACGCTTAGTATGATTGATTGGTTTTTTACTTTTTATTGGGTAGAACTGTTGTAAAAATACACTTGTTATAGGCAAAAATATAAATACAAAAAGTCGTTCGTTCCTTCATTTTAAGGGTGAGGCGCGGCCTCAGAGGCCTACCCTGACGAGCCGCCACTGACAGATACATAATGTGTGTTTTAAAGATGGTAGAAAAGAATCTCTTAAACATAATTTATATTTTTTCTAGGTACACCTACAACAGCGATGTCGGCACATACACCCCAGCGTCGTACTACACGGGCACGACGCAGGTGCAGGCCAACTCGATGGGCTACGACATCTCGGCCGACTACGTGGACAGCACGACGGCTTACGACCCGCGGCCGGGATTGGACGCGCTCAGCGACACCGGCAGCCTCTTGGCCAATGTCGTCACCACAGGTAAAGTACCTACCACGAAATACCGTACCAAATAATTTTACCTACCTATTCGAGTACCTGCTCCACTGTTATGTCTAACCTAATTCTTCGGAAGGGTGCCCCAACTAAGATCTCATTGTAATGTTTTTAAGATATTTTTTAGGGTGTTAATTCGTTTTAACGATTAAGAGTAGTGTTTAGTATATCTTAAAATTTATTAACCATATTGTTTAAAATTAAGACATTGTTGGGACATTTTTTAACTCCTACACTGGTTAACAGCCATTTTGCCACAGGGTGGTCATCAACTTTTGTAAAGTTATTTGTGTGAGCTGATTCCAAAAATTACCATAATTTTGCTTAAGGTAGTATCTTCCTTTAAAGAGTTTAAATTAAATTAAATAAATAACAGTGACAGCAAATTCAGCAGTGCCAATGTAGTAAAAATTAAACATTGTTGTATTTTAATAACTTATTACAAATTAAAGTATTATTAAAAACTCAAAGCAACATAAAAGTAAATAGTAACAATATTACTGTGATATTTTTGTGTTTCTTTAGTTGGGAAAAAGAAATTTAAATTTAAATATAATTTACACATTAATTTAATCACTGTAACTTCAACCCCTTATTTTTTCAAACTATTTACAATTTCGTAAACCAAAAAAATTGTAAAAAATTGTTTTTAACTAATAATTATCAGTCGACAAATTGACTTTATCTTCAGTAAAGTAGTTTATGTGGATAATTCATTATTCCTGTGCTTGCGATCAAACAAAATGGTCAATTTTGGAATCAGCTCACCCAAATTACCATAGAAAAGTTATTGGTCACCCTGTGGCCGGCCCGCCTGTGTTACCATTGTATAAATGTAGCATCTATAGAATGCATATGCATGTAGTGCTTTTAGTGGTAAATGGTATTTTATTTAAAATAGCTTTGTTTACGGTTTTATATTTATATTGTTTTGTATTTAACGTGTGTTACATGTAGTTGCAAAAATGGCGAATGTGCCGGGATTAATATTAAGATTTATTGAGTTTTATGTACCTATGTTTTTTTAACTTATTGTATTATATATTAAATAAAAAATTAAAACAATAATGAAATGTTTTTGGCATTTTAAAATATATTAAGTCAGGGTTGGCATGTTTAAAAAATTATTTTAAACAAACGTATTAAACAAAGTGCTTAAAAACAAATAATAAAACGTTTCCAAAATTCAAACCACTACATTTACCAAATATATATATATATAACTTAAAAAAGTGTTTAAATGAAAAACTGTTTAAAAAAAAACACATGTTTATGTTTTTGTTTAAAAAAAAACATGTTTTTTGCCAACCCTGTATTAGTTATACTTGAAACATTTTTTTATTGTGAATGGAAAAACACCTTAGTTGTATAAAGTAAATAAAAACATTGTTTTCTCTTATATTTGTTTCATGAAAACACCTAAAAAATTTTACTAAAAATTCTTTATTTATATTTAAAAGTAAAAAAATTATATAATAAATTAATACTAGTATATTATCATATGAGAGATAATACAAGTACTATACTTTTTTTACTACGATTTAATAATTTTCAAAATAAATAAATAAACTCTGATATGTAAGACAGTTCTTTACTTTCTCCAATTTCTAAAAATCATTATAGAAGCTCCTCATATAATATCAAAAAACCATAATCTCTCCCAATTTAAAGCCTGATTAGTTCAAATCACAGTAAATAATAAAATCACCTAATCGCTGACGCCTAAGAATTAGAATAATGAGTTTGAGTCAAAAAATCATTCGAAAGGACCATACAAATTTCGCGCATGAAATGCATTCAATATTTTTCTACAACTCTATTGAAATATTTCATATGATAGGATAAATATTCTATTTTTGTTACATTACGATTTGTAATATTATAGTTGCCAATTTACTTTGTTTATTAACACCCTAGTTCGCCAATGTTACATTTTTTTTAATATATCGCGCACCGATAAAGCAAACAAACCTGATATCCGGATATTAATAATCTATTTTTGCGGTTGTACAAAAAACATATTTTTACATATCAAGTTACAAATTACAAATTTATACATTTTTACATTTAACAAAATATGTTTTTTAATAAAATTTATTAAAATTTAATTATTAATGTTAATTATTTTTGTTTAAAATATAGTCCTAATTTATTTAAGTATTTTGTGAGATTATTTAAATTATTTAGTCGGAATGTTTGCATAAAGGTTATTTTTCCAGTTTATGATAATAATAATTGTATTGTTTGTTAACTTTTTGTATATTTTGGTTATTATTATTAATTGTAAACATTTTATTATAAAATTCGCATAAATATGCGAATTAAGCTTAATTTTCATGTATCCGTTTGTCCGTTCATCCGGGAGCGCTCTTATTGGTCCAATTATAATTCGAAAATTATGACATTTTTTCGGTCCGTCAAGTTTCAACTTCGTACGTCTGACAGAGAAAGTTAAAATAATTTTAACTCATCCGTCACTACACATCTGTTTTTGACGCCTAACGTTATTTTAAGATAATTTATTTTCAAATATTTTTATATATTTTTTAATAAGATTGGAAAACGGAAATATTACGTTCGTTATGTGAATAATGTTCTACTGTTATGTTTTTATTTAATAAGAATAACGGAAAAAAGGAGGGACAAAAAAAAAAAAAACTAGAACCAAAAGGACCTGCTTTTTTAAAACTATACATTTTAATGTACATTAAGGCTAGTATATTCTTTTTATAAGGTACCTACCTTTAAATTTATTAGACATCTAACTGTTAAAGTTACAATTGTTGACATAATTGTAACTATGACAATTAAGCATTAGGTAAATTTAGTAAAGTGAATATAATGACACTTAATTTCTATTTGTCGCCAAATCAATCCGTTAAACGTCATTAAAAAACGTATGCTTGAAAATTAGAACATTTCTTATCGGACGATTTTATTGAAAAACGGACAAACGTATGACGGACAAACAGATACATGAAAATTAAGCTTTAGGCATGTAATTTTATTTTTGCACGTTTTTTTCGACACGTTGTATAGTCGCAATGTTTTACATTGCTTCATTAATTCATTAATTTGTGAACCAAGCACATACATTATATTGTAATCAATTTGCTGTTTTCTTTTTATACGTGTGTGTAAGCCGTCCAAATTCTGTCAAAAAGGTGAAGTACATTTTGTGTGAATTTACCTTCATTACAAAATTTTCAAAATCATACAAATTCACAAAAAATGTCCCGCATTTTTTGACATATGTGGGGTGTTGGTAGATGTATGTCTAGCAACATTGAAAAATTGATGACGCATGGTAAAACATTCGCCGAGACGACTATATAGTAATCGTTGTCACATGACGTCAGGGACATGCGCAATAATAAAATATGATCGTGCATGTTTCTGATGTTTTAACAGTTAGGGGGCAATGCTAATATGTTATTTGGAACGTCTTTTTCTATAGAATTCAGAAAAAGAAAATAAATGTTATTTTATCTTTTGATCGTTCCAAAATTTATTAAAATTTCCTAAACTTCTGAAATTTCATGAAATTTATTGAAACTTTCAACAAATTTCAATCACTTTAAGTGTAATATATTAATATTGAAGTAAGCCCACTCGGAGACCATGGCAAATTGCCTCTCTTACCTCCTACCCCTCTGTGGGCCCCTGACCACCAATAATATAAATAGTAAATACCTATGTTTACCACAAATTTCTTAAGATTTCCTTTTAAAATATTTTTAAAATTACTAAAACTAAGAGAAATATACCACTTTTTGGTAAGCTAATGAGATTGTGCCACTTTCATTGTTTTATATTTATATATATTATTTTTATATTTTACTAAAATTTTACGAAAATTGAAGAAACTTCATCAAAATTTTATGAGCCAAAGGCATTTTTTATCCGTTTTCCGATGCAATTATAGCAAAAGTAAAAGTTTAAATTAATCATGACTTTAAAAAAAAATTAAGTCTGGTATATAACTGAATTAAATTATTTAAATTAATTTATGCATATAAGTAAGAATAATTACTTATAGTGTATTCAAATCCAAGCCGAACTAAACAAAAACGCCCAGACGCTTGATAACTCGTTTTTATTGGTCGATTCGGAATCTGTTGCAAATTATTATTAAAGGTCCCAGGGGAGGCCGCATGTGAAATTTATGCGAAATTTTCAGTAAATTGCGAAACTTTCAATGAAATTTCTGAAAATTTCACAGGCAATGTTGAAATTTTCGGATTGAAAATTTCATTTGAAAATTTCAACTGTCCCAACCCCAGTTCCAAGTAACATATTGTAAACTTTTTAAACTTTATTTAATTAATCGCTGTAAATTAAAATTGACATTTGGGTCTTGATGGTTTAGGAAATACTAACACAAACGCCGGTAGCGGCGGCAAACAAACCTCCACCACGACGATCACGCTCGCCTCCTCGGACTCTCGCAGCACGTTTAAACGGGTCCAGCAAGCGACGTCGGCGGCAGGCGGCGCCACCGTCGTCTCCGTGAAACAAGAGGGCGCCGCCAATGCCGCCAACGACAGCCTAGTACCTAGCTATGTAGACAGTACGACGTTCGTAAACTCGCCCAGCGTTCAGCAATCGAGCGGCGGCGCGCCGCAAAGAACGCAGCAAAACACTAGTAGTAGTGCGCAAAACGTGCAACAGAGGACCAGCGGGGACGTTGACTGCGAGCCGGTCACTTTGCCCAGTAAGTCCCAGTCCAGAGGATTGAACATAACCTCGATATCTATCATTGTTTTCCTTGCTGCATGGTTGTCTGTTTTTTCGTGTTCGGTTATCAGCATGCAGTGCCAGTACTAACCATACGTACCAATTTTATGCGTTTTTTTACAGGATTTATTTGTTGTTGGGTGATTTATTATTATTTTGTCATTATGTTCAACCGATTATTGTTTTATATACCTACATTCGTCAGTTAGTAAGACTTAAGAAATAGGTGTATTTTAAAGGAACCAAGCGCAAAATATACTATATATTATGATATCTATTTCTCTAGAAATTTTCTGTTTTGTCATATCTTATATGGCCCTAACCTGTCTATCCTTCCTTGTCCTACGTTTTTCTGTTTAGTCCCACCAATAATTGGTAGTGTACTACCCGGACAACATTCGTGATATTCATACGAACATCATGTCGTGATTTTCACAAATTTTATTTATACGGACATCATTCGGATGTCACTGCGTGAGAAATGAAAATCATGTATGCCATCGCTGTTTGGATAATCATTTTTGCGCTACACTAAGAGAAAAATTATGTTGAATCAAGAGTTTTTGCGGTTAAATACATTCAATATTTTCTTGGATTTAAATTAACTATATATAGTTAATTTAAATCCAAGAAAATATTGAATATTAAACTGTTGATTCAATTGTTAACATACTTTTTTTTTCAATGTACGAATCTGGCGCAAAAATAAATATCCAAACATGTCGGTGCACCGATGGCATAAACAAACATGTCGTGATTTTTTGGCCATCGGTCAATCGCAAACAGTGATGGCATAAAAAATCACGACATGATTTTCATTTATCACGCGGTGACTTCCGTATAATATCAGTATGAATAAAATTTGTGAAAATCACGACATGATGTTCGTATGAATATCAAGAATGTTGTCCGGGTTCAATTAAAAAAGATATTCCAATGTTTAACAAAACGTTCACGTTTTGTTAAACATTGAAATTTCTTTTTTAATTGAACCCGGACAACATTCGTGATATTCAAACAACGTTTTATAAATTATAACGATGTAATGTGAATAACAAACTAGGTTTTAAATTCGCAGTTCGCAGGGCTCATACGCATGCGCAAATTTTGCAAATATCACACCGTGAGTTCTACATGATATCACTGTGTGTGCAGTCAGGATATCACAGCGTGATAAAAAAAATCACGTTGTGACATCATCATGACTTCACCAGGAAATCCCGATTGTTGTCCGGGTATATCCTGTCCGTATTTGTCATGTCTGTTGTATCCCATTTGTTTATATTTTAGATGACACAGTAAACTTATATCAAATTCCAAATTTATAAAGTACAATACAATTTGATATTTTATAATAATTACAAAATATTAAATTGTCCCATTTTACTACTTTTCTTGGTTTCTTTACAAATACATGTATTATTTGGTAGAAACCACAATCCACACAACAAGGTCTGTTCTATCTCGTACTAAAAATACAAAAAATCACTGCAACACTGCACAGGTCATCTATGTGTTAACGGCGGCCATTTTTGTTGTTTACAATTTTTGTGCTTTGGGTTTGTGCTCTGTTTATACAGATTAATAATCGTTTTAAACTTTGTGTTTCTCATAGTAAGCCTTAAAAGAGGCCTTAAAGTGCCAAGAACAACCATTTTACTCCTCTATTGAAAAAAATATACTTTATTCTATCAGGGCTATCATAAAACTGTCAAATGTCAATTTTAAGGTTAAATTATATCCCACAAATTAACCTTCAAATTGTCATTTGACAGCCCTGATAGAATAAGGTATATTTATTATAAAAGAGGAGTAAAATGGTTGTCCTTAGCACTTAAAGGCCTTATTTGAGGCTTACAAGTAACTCTGTAAGAAACACAACGTTTAAAACAATTATAAAACAGCACAAACCCAAAGCACAAGACTGGTAAACAACAAAAATGGCCGCCGTTAAACTCAGTGCAGTGTTGCAGTGATTTTTAGTATTTTTAGCATGAGATAGAACAGACCTTGTTGTGAGGATTGTGGTAGAAACATTGTTTTTTCAGAAATGCAATTTTTACGGATAATGTAATGATTTTTTTTATTTACCTGTAGGGTCATTTTACGTCGAGTCGAACACAATGATTTTTTTTTTTAATTTTTTGTAGATGATTTATAGGCTGGTATAACCACAAATCTCGATTTTAAAGCTTCTTCGATAATTAATTACCGAGAGATTAATTAAAATTAATTATTCTAATATTTAAATTTTTCGCAAATGGCGAATTTCTTAAATTAATCTTTAAGCTGTGCATTTTCTTAAATGCAAGTTTGTTTTTTCAAAAATGTTATTAGAATTTGTGCATCCTCTATATTTTTTTGGCATGAGCATTGCATTTGCTAAAAAAATTAAAGAATGTTTTTTGACATGTTTGATGAGGAGCACATGTTTTAAATTGTTTTATGTTGTAAAGAAGGTATAACACCACATCATGAAAAATATTTATTTTATCTTTCCGCCTAGGCCATGTGTCTAAAAACTGATCGTTTTTCAGATGACACATGTCAAAATGAGGATTCAGGTGACAGATGTCAAAAACGACAGGTGACAGGTGTCAAAAATAAACTATGACAGATGTAAAAATAAGCCATATACGCTAAAGAGCGCCACGATGTGGCCGTTATCATCGTCACCAGAATTAATTTTTTAATAAGCAGTCTCCACTCAACAGTAAAATACCAAGAACCGGTATTATATTATGTATTATATATAATATTATGTTGCCATAAATTCGTAGGTATATTTTGTCGTTTAAAATGCGGTTGTCGGCGTTTTTTTTTAGAGGAAACAAATATAAAAATATTCGATTTTAAGGTTATGTTAGTACAACAATTATTTTTGTTAGATTTCTTAAAAATGTCCAAACTTAATATAAATTATATTAGGTAAAGTTGATATTAGTAAATTCAACACCAACAAATATACGTACCGAATTGGATCCTTTGGCAAAACATGATAATGCAACGATTTAGTTTTTGAATTTTATTTACAATTAAAAACACAATAATTCACCACGTTCACATAAAATACGCAAACTAACGTAACCATATAAGCATAAAAGCATTGAGTTTTTTAAGTAATGATATAAGAAATAATAAATCGAGTACTAAACTAATAAATAACTTGAGCGATTTAGCTGTGCAATTGAACAAAATTAGTAAGAATTCCGCCTTCCTCTCTTTTAGAAAAAACTACTATTGTTACTATTATTGTTGACAATTCTTGAATTGTCAACAATGCTACCTAATGCAATCGATAAAAAATTTTTTTGAAGTAGTGGTATACCATCTTGACAAGATATGAAAATTTAAAACATGTGGTCCTGATCAAACATGCCGAAAAAAAATAGAATTTTGTTTAGTTAATGCAACGATCATGCAATAATAATAAAAGACACATTCTGCGAAAAATATAAAAATTCCATAATTAATTTCTCGGTAATTAATTAATGTGGAAAATTCAAAACTACGATTTTTTCTTATCCTAGCCACAGTGTCCCTGAATAACTTTTAATTGAAAGGTTCAGACGTATCCGATTTTTTTTCATATTTTGATAAAAAATCACTCACAAGACAATTTTTTTTCAGGATAAACTTAATTCGCTTGGCACTTTTTTTAGAAAAATCAATTTTTATAAAAACATTAATGATTTTTAATTAGTGAACTCCAAATAATGACTAACAGCTTTTAATGTATTTGTTACATAAAATGTGCAATTCATTAGACTGGTGAACTATTGACATATGTCAATTGTCACATGTCACATGTCGAAATCGTGATTGAAAATACCGTTGCGTTATTTTACCGCTTTTTTCAATTTGTCGCAGATTTATTTATAAATTAGATATAAATAATTATATTTGCATTGATTATAGTATATAGTGCAATGAAGCTAATAAAAAACCATACATGGACTCACTCGGATAATCGCGGGAGAATTTGTTTGTTTTGTCTTAAAAAAAAAGAAAAAAAGTCTAAAATATGTGGAAAGATTCTGGAAAAAGTTCAAAGCATATTAGTATATGATGTAGAAGATGAACGATTACCAAAAGTTGTATGCAAAGGTTGTGAAATTTTATTATATAAAGCAGCTAAACAAGAAATTTATAGAAACACGTTAAATTTGCCTGATTTTTTTAATTGGAAATAATTGGGTATAATTTTATAAAAAGTGCTAAAAATAAACAAATTAAAAAAGAAAAACACACGCTTTTTTTCTTTTTTAATGGGGTTATTTTTAGCACTTTTTATAAAATTATACCCAATTTCACAACCTTTGCATACAACTTTTGGTAATCGTTCATCTTCTACATCATATACTATTATGCTTTGAACATTTTACAGAATCTTTCCACATATTTTAGACATTTTTTTTTAAGATATAACAAACAAATTCTCTCGCGATTATCCGAGTGAGTCCATGCATGGTTTTTTATTAGCTTCATTGCACTATATACTATAATCAATGCAAATAAAATTATTTATATCTAATTTATAAATAAATCTGCGAAAAATTGAAAAAAAAAGTAAAATAACGCAACGGTATTTTCAATCACGATTTTCGACATGTGACATGTGACAAGTGACATATATGTCAATAGTTCACTAGTCTAATGAATTGCACATTTTATGTATTATTTGGAGTTCACTAATTCAAAATCTCAAAAAATGATTAAAAATAACTAATGTTTTTATAAAAATTGATTTTTCTAAAAAAGTGCCAAGCAAATTGAGTTTATATTGAAAAAAAATTGTCTTGTAAGTGATTTTTTATCAAAATATGAAAAAAAATCGGATACGTCTGAACCATTCAATTAAAAGTTATTCAGGGACACCGTGAGCCAATATATTTTCTACAAAAAATTTAAGGAAAATCTGATTCGGTGTGGTGATCTAACGTGAAATCATCCAGTAGCGTCTGATAATTAGTATTTTGACTTGTGATTTGTGATCGTGCTTTGCCATAAGCAACTTGTAGCCGATTAAAAACATTCGTTTCGTTTCAGATCCGAGTCAGATATCCGAGCTGCTATCGAAGACAATATCAGACGCGCACAACCGCACGTGCTTGTACCAGCTGGAGCACATCCACGAGATGTTCAGGAAGCCGCACGACCTCACGCGCCTGCTCTTCTACAAGAACATGGCGCACGAGGAGCTGTGGCTCGAGTGCGCCCAGAAGCTCACCACGATCATCCAGCAGATCATCGAGTTCGCGAAGATGGTGCCCGGCTTCATGAAGCTGTCGCAGGACGACCAGATCGTGCTGCTCAAAGCTGGCAGCTTCGAGCTGGCCATCATCAGGATGTCGCGCTACCTGGACCTGTCGCAGAACTGCGTGCTCTACGGCGACACGATGCTGCCGCAGGAGGCGTTCTTCACTTCCGACACGGCCGAGATGAAGCTGGTCAAGTGCGTGTTCGAGCTGGCCAAGAGCATAGCCGAGCTGAAGCTGACGGAGACCGAGTTGGCGCTGTATTCCGCTTGCGTTCTACTGTCGCCAGGTCAATATTGCGAAGCTAGTTAACCAACTCACCATTGTATTTTTACTGTTGTTTTTAGATCGGCCTGGTTTGAAAGGCCTCGGCGAAATTGGACGGTTGAGCCAAGCGGTCGTAAGAGCTTTAAGACTTGAACTAGAGAGGAACCACAGCCTTCCCATTAAGGGAGATGTTACAGTTTGTGATGCCTTGCTTACAAAAATACCTACATTAAGGTAAGTTTTATTACACTCACAGGCAAAATAATCGATCCACATAAATTTTCGATAAATTTCAATCGCAAATAACTTTCGGATTTGATTTAGGATTTAAACAAATATTAAAGAATATTGTAGATAAATTAATGGAGAATCGCTCATATTTTAAAAATTACTAAAAATAGACGTATTTTTATAATATACAGGTTTAAACAAAAATATGTTTTTTACCATAAGTGGCAAAACCGTATATTATTCTAAATTAAGTTTTAATTATCAACTTACATCTATTTTTAACAGTTTTGTTTTGTACACTTTGTTACTTTTTTGTTTTGTACACTTTGTTACTTTTTGTGACGTTTAAAACACTTCCATCCTGAATTAAATCAATGGCTCTGGCAACATCAGTCGAAGACATATTCATTTTTAAAAGAAAGAAGACACCTCAAAAGTTAATCATTAATTTGCAAAAAACAATTTCATAGCTTTTGAAAGCCGTATATGACATGTCAAAGTATGGGATGATTCAACAAAACTGTCACTGTCATCCTCCATAGCCTTTGGATGGACCATAGCAACCTTACTTTTTTGTACAGAAAAAATATTGGAAATTGCAATGTTTTTTTAAAAATCCATATTTTTTACAAAAATAAATATATGGAGGTAAACCAAAAACAAAATTGTTAAGAATAGATGTGACTTGATAATTAAAACTTAATTTAGAACAATATACTGTTTAACCACTCTACAGAGTGTCTTAAACTTATAGTAAAAAACTTATTTTTGTTTAAACCTGTTTATTATAAACGTACATCTATTTTTTAGTAATTTTTTAAAATGTAAGAGATTCTCTATTAATTTATCCACAATATTCTTTAGTATACGTTTAAATCCGATATCAAATAAAAAAGTTATTTGCGATTGAAATTCGTCGAAAATTTTGGGAAAGAATTAAAAGCCGAAAAAACAACTTTGAAAAATATATTTAAGTGAAGAACTTGTAACATTGAAATAATCTTTCACTAAAAAAAAAATAACCTCATTTAACTGACAAAGGTCCATTGTCTTCAATTTGGCGAAGCTTTGTTCGCGTGTCCCATTATTCTTTGGACGGTTATATCTACTTCTCGAATTTTTTGATAAATTCGACGACACAAAATTTGTTCGTCTGCGGCTTCCCAGCCATTGTCATAGACCTTCCTGCTCAGTAAGGACCAAAAAGTTTTAATTGGACACCAAAAGTATGTTATGTGCTGCTAACCAATCTCTGGTGATTTGAGCATAATGACATGATGCCAGGTCAGGCCAAAACATTATTTCTTTTCCAAGGTGGTGTTCATTTATAAAATCAACCAATTTTGAAAGACATACGGTCTAGAGATACCTCTATCTGAAAAGGCAGCCCAAACTAAAACTTTATCTTCAAATTTTTTTTCGCCTTTGTTGGAACTTCATTAGGATACTTTAAAGATCAGTGTAAAAACGATCATTTCCTTTCATTTCCAAATTGGAAACAGAGATATATTTTTCGTCATCCAAAATGATGCGTTTGTGGTCGCGAAATCGATTCGTCGTAGTGCTCTACAGCATATCGGAATTCTCTGTAGTGAATTCTGCGTGTATTTTGGACTTTTCCGTCTTTTGCGATATTTCTTCTTTTAAGTGTTCTTTGTATAGTAGTACTTGATACATGAAATCTTCTTGCCAGTTTTCAATGTACCCACTTTATGTCTTGCGCTTTCAACCACTCTGTTTTCACGAACTTCACTTAGAACTTTGGGTCGTCCACTTTTTGGTAAGTTAAAACGTAGTTGTTTGTAATTGTAACAAACATTTTGTCAATAATTCAACCATAATTCTTGTAATTTTCAAAAAGGACCATATTTTTACAAACCATTGTGTAGACCCAGTATCAAAAGTATTTGTTGGAAATTTGTAACTTAAATTAAAAGAATTTTGATAAGAAATGTTGCTTTATCAATCAATTAATAACACATCATTCTAAAATCATCAAATTATAAAGAAATGTTGTACAATATAATTATCAGTACTACTACAATACTTACTGATGTATTTCGTAACTTTAATCCACTTCCAATGTATCCCCTAATTTCAGTTTGAAAACTAGTGATGTCATCTTGTTTCGAATACTTCGCACTTCGCACACTCGTTAAATAGGTATAAGGAATCCGAATAACAATAATAACAGATTTCTGGTAATATATTATAAACACTCTGGACAGTTGTTGTATAAATTATAATAAAGTAAGCAGAAACATAAGTTGCAGACGCTGAAGTCATTTGAACTTGTTGATGCGTATGTGGAAAATGTTTTGATTGACTTCCTGAAATCACGTGTACTTTTTCAACAAAATAATTTGTTAAACTTTACCAAAATAATCTGTAAGCTTGGAAATTAACAAAATGCTTACAAAATTGCATATTACCTTTACAAAACTTTCGGTAAATTTGTTTACATAAGTACTGCTAATGGTGATTAAAATAAAAAGCTAACTTCAGCATTTTGCCTACGGGTTGAAGTTAAGAAATGAAATAGGTGTTGAATAAAAATAATTAATAATTGTTTTTTTTTATTTGCAGAGAAATAAGTATGCTTCACATGGATGCATTGGGAAAGCTAAAACGATCTGCCCCTCATCTAGAGTTCCCTGCACTGCATAAGGAGTTATTTAGTGTGGATAGTTGAAAACTTTCCCATGTCTCCTGATCTGTAGCGGCAGACTTGTGTAGCTACTGTAAGTATAAAATCAATTTAAAAGCCATAAATAAAAACAGGATGGTTAAGAAGATATTTTAATACATTTATAGTACCTACTTGTCTACTACAAATATATCATTTCATTACTAGTACTTACTGTTCCTGGTAAAACCTGTTTTTTTCTTTTTACAAAAATTCAGCAATGAATGAAGTTTTATGAATAGAATTTCGTTAAAATGCTTTTTAACGATAAAATTAAGAGAAGATAAGATTAAGATCCAGCGTATAATAACTCCATTTAATATTATTGTTTATAATAGTGATAATTAGTGACAACCCTGGAAATATGAGCGGGGCACCTGTCTATTAAAACCAAACGTTATCAAGATTTCGGCTTAGCTTCGCCAAAGCTGGCAAAATTTCTTTTCTAAAAAGCTTTACAGTTAAATTTGCTTGTATTGTCTGGTATTTTTTTTTAAAGTTAATTGTAATTATATGTGTTTTTACTATAAAATTCACCATGAATCATAATCGAAAACTAAACATAGTTCCATTTCATCATTAAAGAAAATACATGAGTTAAATTGGATACCCTACTGTATATAATTAGTAATTGTTTTTTTTGTTTGTTTCAGATTCCTTCATACTGAATGTATCGGCCTTAATTACATAAATAATATAAATTTAACTATAATTTCGTTATAATGAAATAAAATTTATTGTTGTGACATAGAAATTTAAAAGGATCGCAGATCTCTACTGTTAAGTGACGCCTTTTAAAAAACTGCAAAACGTTGTTCGAAGCCAGGCCCTGATTTCAAAGTACAACTTATACGTTCGTTGTTTGTTATTATATCTATCCAGTGTGTTATATGGTTCAGAATCCACGGTGCTGATTTTTTTGTTTGGGAATTTTGATTTTTGCGGTTTTTTAAATACGATCATTTATCAAATTATCTGCCACTCAAAATAACACGCTAATACACATAAGAATAAAGTTATACACTATTGATATAATATATATGGACACCATGCTAAAGGAATAGTAAAAGTTTATTCTAGTTTTAAGACTGAATTTACTTTGTTATGGATAAAACATACAAACCAATTTGCAACACCAAAATTACTCATATCTGAACATCTGTTTTGTTTTTAAATGTTTTTGATTGTTGTGTCTTTTTACGTACTATTATTTTATATTTAAGGTATTTATTGAAAAGTTTGTGATATAAAATAAAAAAATCTTTATGTCCATTTCATATAGTGATGATTCAGCCTTAAAAGTATGTTAAATATAGTTAGACTGCGTAAATATACGTACGTATACTGAAATGTTATATGAATCACTTTAGTTTTTAGATATAACTCTAGAACCTTACAATACATAATAGAAGACTGTAATGCTTAAATAATGAATTTTTACTATTTTTTACGTGGTGCTTTTTAGTTAAGTTTTTCTTGGTGACACATGGTTTTATAAAAATATATATAAAGAGATGTATATGTATAAAGTATATGAAATAGAATATAGAGTATTTATGAAATAGAACTATATCTGACTTTAATTTACACTCACTGTTGTTTTGTTGTGGATCTGAGGAATCCATCCAAAATAAAACAAACATTAAAACGTGATAAAAATACAGACAGAGAAAACATTTCGATCGGAATAAAACTAGCTTTGCAAATCATTACCTATTTAGAAATTACATAAACATATTTCGATAATCTTAATTAATAATTATAAAATACTTGAGGCATTAAAATATTAATAAATAATAGTTAAAAATAATATCACTTACTGAATACATAAATACGTAAAGAAAACGAATATTTATGACAAATATGTTACAAGAAACACACTTGTTTGTCATAAGTATGAGTTTTCCAATGTGCAAGTTTAAATTTAAGATATTTTGCAATAATAACGTTTTAATTTTAATTATAATAGTTTGTACTAATATGTACATAGGCAAAACACACTCCTGAATTAGATTTTCATGTAACTGTAGTTTAGTTAACGGATTAAAAATCTCGATCGACAATCTAGTTTTATGTAAAAACAACACAGTAAAATTATGTGCAATATTATTTCCCATTTCACATATTGGTATTTTTGAACTAAAAATCTCCTAATTGACGTAAGACGGTGGTTTAAATTAAGCTTTAGCAACTAAAACGGGTGTTTTATATCGTATAATTAAATAAGTGGATAAGGTTTAATAAAATATGACTTATGTGTGTAATTTAAAATACCAATGTTTGAAATTTATTTCCACAAGTTGTTGTTTATGTAATTTCTTTTTCAAAATGCCAGGATACATAGTTCTAATTTTAAGTTAGGTTTAAAGTGCTTGTTAATGTTAACCATTGTTAAATGCATATATTGTTTATTTTTAGTCTTTCAACCCAGTGTTATAAAACTATTTATGTTTGTTGTAGAAAATTAACATCACATGTTTATTTTTTATTGAAAATTTATATATTATTATTATTATTATTATTAATGGTTTTGTATAGAGATTTTATATTATATTATTGTTAGTTGTAAGGGGTAGACATTTGACAATGGTTAACATTTATTTTATCAAGAGGCTATTGGTTATGGGTGTGCCTAGCCAACTTAATGTTTAACTTGAATTTTCGGTTGTGCTAGTCGCGTCCATGACAACTTATGATATGTAATTTGCCTTTTATGTTAACTTTTTGTTAAATAAATAAATAGTTTTTTTAACGATTTTGATTTAATCAATTTCCTGCTGAAATCTGCGTAAGACAACTATTTAACGAAGAGTTATGTTACAAAAAGTTAAGTTACAAAAATTGTAGAATAGCCATTTTCTGTAAAATGAAGGGTTGGCAAAGGGTAATGGTATCGCTATTGTTGAATATTAATTGATTATTTTATATGTACAAAAACAGTACGTTGCATTAATTTGATAGAAACTTTGCATCTGGTTAAATTTTAGTATAGTCGCTAAAATTACGTTTTTATATATTTCATTTCTGTTGGTTTATAGCAATTAATACTATTTGTCGATATTTTTGTTGAATTTGTGGACGTATTTTTATATTGTAAATCGTAAATGTTTAGATTTTTTATTCTCATCAAAGTGCAATTCTTAGAAATGGGTGACAAAAATATCATCAAATAAAACTAATTGTTCCATGCGCCAGTAGAAGTTACATATATTTTTTGTATTAATTTCTTTGATTTTTTTTCACCCCATAACCCCTAATACATTCCTGTTTCTTTTATTTATTGATCATTCATACTTTTTTAGTGTACTGAAACAAAATGTAAAATTTAATGCATGCCACCTTTATATTAAAATCTTTGTAAAGGAAAATATACTTTTATTAAAAAAACTAAATAAGCAAATACAATAAATAGGTAAGTATCTCCATTTACCATTTAAATTAATTAAATTTTAAAAAACGAAAATAGAGGTTTTACGAAAACACATATTCGTGATACCGAAATAATGCTATATAACTAAATTTACTTCTATACAAAAACGAACGTTTTTTTACAAAATTTAATTTATGGGAGTATTTCAGTCCAGAAAAATTAAATTAAAAAAAAAAAATATATACACTACATTATAATCAGACACATGTGGCTAATTTTTTTTGTGCCCATATAGAATAACACTTTTAACATTTATTATTATTTATTTTACTTAACTTAATAATACAAAAAATTCATGCTTAAAAAATACATTAAATTTTATAAATTGTAGTATTTCTTACGTAACAGCAGGAAAGAATCCATAACGTTATCACAGTTAAAACCTAAAAGTAGGTAAAGTTAAAGAAAAAAATATTTTACGATTATTAAAAATAATTTAAGGTTAATATTAAAGTTTGTTAAAACTACTAACCTGAAATACCCCTTTTCCAGAGTTAATACAACTTACAATCATATTTTGGAATAAAACAAAATTAAACAGTTCTCTAGAACAGCCACTTTCGTAAAGATTTGGAGAATTCGTAGTACAAGTTTCATTTTTATTTGTTAAACTGCAACAACTTATTGGAAGATTGTAATTTTGGTATTGACTTGGTTGAGATATGCCGCAACATTTCGCCTAAAAAATAACAGTGGTTATTTATGTCGTTAGGCCAAGAAATGAGTCTTTTTGTGTTAAGTTCCAAGTTTTATCTTTAAGTTGAAATGTTTTTTAGAATTTAAAGCCAATTTTATGATTGTATATAAGAGAGGCCAGAAAGTTTCGGTTAATTTAAAACCAATTGGTTCAAATTTGATTTAAATCACAGTGAGCCTGGCAACTAATTACTAGCCTCATAAATGTTTGTACCTGTTAACTGTTGATTTTTAGGCCATAATAAAAATATTTAAATTTAAACGTTTATGAAATAATAATGCATTTTAATACATCTTACCTGCTTCTGAATGTTATACATTAACTGGGTAGAATTTCTTTGGTAAAAAGCAAATTTTACATTGGTGTCAATTAAATGTGCAGTATCACTTTTAAAATATCCATTTTGATGTATAACAAATACACCAGCGCCAATTTGTAGAACAGAAATTACTAAAAGTACTGATGCAAACTAAAAATAAATGTAGAAAAGTTTAAATAATTCGGTTAAATTTTTGTAAAATAAAAAGTTTACTTTTATTGTAATATAAACCAAGTAAATTTGACGATGTTATTTTTTGCAAAACTGGCGAATGCGCCAGGATCAATTTGGATAAAGGTTTTATTATTAAATCTAATCATTCCAATCAAAAATCCTAACATAAAAGGTAAGTACGTAGGTTTAATAGTATATTATGTATCAAGCTTTCGAGCGAGTGTAACTAAATAAGTTCTTAGAAAAGTTTATAAACGTGACAAACTATACTTTTAATTATTATTACCTAAAAATGATTTAAATTAAATATAATATATTATAATATATTATGTATGGAGCAACATCTATAAAAAAATGAAGTAATTCACGTAGGTATTTCCAGTTTGGACGAACAACCGTTTAAAAAGCAGTTTTTCACAGTAAAATTGAAGAGAATGTTTTATTGGCACTTCACCGAAAATTGTAATAATTTATTATTTAAATCTAGTTTACTGCCGGCGAAAACAAAAGGTTAGTAAAAACTTGCATATAAACTTTTCCAATAGGTATTGGTGAGAAAATATTTAATACCTTTTTTATTTTTGAATTAAGATAATAAAATAATTTCCTCAATATTATTTCAAAAAAGGGCACTTTATTTAACGATTGTATGACAGTTGACAACTGTCAACTAACTTAAAACTAACTTCAGCCCGTGACTAAAAACCTGTTGCTAACTTCAGCCCATGACTACAAACCTGTTGCTACCTTCAGCCCGTGACTAAAACGCCATTAAGCCACAACTTGTCAATGTGTATAAGATTACTTAGTGTCATGGAAACATGTACGATAATGGGTGTTTTAATGGTGGGAGTTGAAAAAATATAAAAAATTACTTACGAATTCAATACAGCAACTGACATCTTGTGCAATTCCCCATAATCCACAACTAATTGTAAACAAAGTAAATAGACCCAATATAATCAACACTAAAGGAGGTATGAAAAGAAAACTCTCCTCTAAAATATTAAACTCAAATGTAGTGCAAAATACATACAAAACGTACACTCCAAACAAAATTTCTGCTATACTCGAAAGCTAAAATAAATATTGTCACCAACAAATTAAAAAATATATTTATAATCTTACCAGAATTAATGTAATTAACGTTAAGTTTAGTTTTTTGAAACATGATCCACTCATTTTGTATAGTTGAATAAGAAAATTGGCAGAATGTGAGTTTGAATATGTTGAGGAAGTACAGGTTAGATAAAAACAAGATCACAGGAAATTTGTGACGTTCTTACAGATAACTTCTAACCTAACCGTTTATCGCAATGATTTTGGTCGAATATGTTAATAAATGCAAATAAATAAATTTATATAAATATGGTTAAACACATACAATTAGGTATTATATTATTTTAAAAATAAAAAATAATTTTCTTTGAAATACAATATTTTTCTATAGGTACTTTTAAAATTCTCAATTTATTTAAACAGGTTACATCTGCAAAGTTAAATATAAATAAACAAAACTTATTAAACCCTGTGTAACATTAATTATTCCACACTGGCTATAATAAAAAAGGAATAATAAATTTAAAAGCAGTTGTTTTTATAAAAACTTTATTAAAAGGTATTTAATAAATTCAAACAAATTTAAAAACATGTAAAATGCAATGTATAATTATTTTTCTTAGAGCAGTACATTTGGGTTATGCATTATAGCATAAAGGTATGTTGGGTCTTGTAGGGAAAATCTAAAATAAATTTATTATTTTTTAATTACTTTTTCTACCTAATATAAAATAATAAAATGGCCCTATGCACCGAAAAATTGACTTTTGGGTTTTAATTGATGGTTTGTTTATTGTTAAGCAATTTTGAACAAATTATAACCAAAAAACTATAAATGTTATCAATTTTTTTTAAATTATGGTTAATACCTGGAACATCTTTTTATCCAAATAATATTGGCCATGTGGCAAACAAAAAATTACATTTTCTCAATTAGTGTAATTGAGGTTAACTTTTAAACAGTGTTATATATTTAAATGAACAGTTTTTCGCCAATGTTAAATAAAATAAAAAAAAATGTTTTTTTGGTCACCAAAAATTCTGTCTAGACATCTAAATGGTTTGGGTTCGATAGGGCAATTTTGTCATTTTTAACATATACTATTAAATATTTACCTAAAAGAGTTGTTATTGAACTCACTATAATTCGACACTTTAATAATAGTTAGCTTGCGCCTCATTTTGCAAAGCCTCAACTAATTTTTCTTGGGATGCATTTTTTCTCTCAAATATACTAAAAGTAAAACAGAAATTAATTTTCAACAATAATAACTATAAAATGTGATTGTTTAGAAAAAAAAATAGATGAGAGGGTGGTAATATGGAACCGCTACAAAATTTATTTTAACGAAAACAATGCTAATAATGACCTATAATTATGTTCACGAAATCTTTAGTATTTCTATTTCTTATTATTAAATTTAATTGTATATTACCTCTCTAAAAATTAATTAATTGTCAAAGCAAAAAAGCAGCCACTAATAATTCTCGTCAATAGCAATTTAGCAGTCAATTTCTATCTAAACTTGTCCCCTGAAATGAACTGACTAATTCATTTTTAGAGAGAATGGTTCCTTTAATAGATAATTTCTTTTAAATAAATTAGAAAAAAATGTTTACTTACTAATTTAATACAGCAGAAGAAATGAGGAAGAACACGTAAATATGTAAAAACAAACAAACCAAACCCAACACAATCAAGCTCAAAATTGAAATAGACAACATTCCATTCTTCCAGTTTTCAAAATCAATATTCAGAATTGCTTTTCCATATATAAACAAAACAAAACAAACCATGGCTATTGCTAGACTTAACAGCTAAAATTATTAAATTAGTTAAATACAGATAAATAGTTTATAATTTACTTACTATGTACAAAGCGATCAATACAAAGATGCGTTTTTTTAGAACTTGCGAACCCATTTTGGTTTTCTGTTATAAAAACTGTAAAAACTTTTTGCAAATGTTAGGTTAAGCAAGTGAAACCTGTGACTTCTAAATATAGCTGGAGTATAAAATCGATATTCGGGATACATTTATCCGGAGAGAAACAGCGCATCATCTGGCCGCTTTATATAATATTCTGGACGCTATATTTAATATAATTTCATAAAATATGGAATTGACTTTATCTTACAAACTGCTCTACTTTTATAATTTTGACGGTATTTTCGGATTCATGGGACAATTTTACATAACAATTTACAGTTCTCTCTAAAAATGAATTAGTCAAAAATGACTAATTTAATAGTTATTAGTGGCTGCTTTTTTACTTGTACCATGGTTAACCATGGAACACCATGGTATCCAGAAATTTAACAGCTAATTCTTGTGTAAAATTGTCCCTTGAATCCGAAAATACCGTCAAAAATTACGAAATTGGAGCAGTTTTTGAGATATAGTCAATTCCATATTAAATGGAAAATTGACTATACGGCCATTTCAAGCGCGCGAAACGCACGAATTACAAAACTGTTTTTATAAAAAAAAATGTAGATTATTTATTATATAACATTTTGCCATCAAAATTGTCAAAAATATTCTTCTTTTATTAGGTTATACATTAAATAAAAAAAAACGCAAGAAATATTTTATAAAAGTAGATATAACTTTAATAATTGAAAGGTGTGGACGGGACAAAAAAAAGATTTATCTTGTCCCGTCCACCCCTATCAATTATTGAAATTATCTCAACTTTTATAAAATATTTCTTGCGATTTTTTTTATTTAATGTATAGCCTAATAATAGAAGAATATATTTGACAATTTTGATGCAAAAATAATATATAATAAATTACCTACAATTTAAAAAAAAACAGTTTTGTGATTTGTCCCGTCCATCCGCTTGAAATGGCCGTATATCTCAAAAACGGTTCTAGTTTTTTAACTTTTTTCGGATGCAGGGGACAAATTTACATAAGAATTGGCTGTTAAATTTTGAGATACCATGGTATTCCATGGTTGACCATGGTACAAGTGAAAAAGCAGCCACTAATAACTTTTAAATTAGTCATTTTTGACTAATTCATTTTTAGAGAGTTAAATGTCTGGGATACAAATTGCTGTGCACTACAGTTATTAGTGGCTGCTTTTTTTTAATATGAAAACTAGTCAATTTTGACTAATTTTTAGAAAAAACTGTAATTTTAGGCAGAAAAATGTTTGCTCGGCGATACAATGTTCAAAATTTCATGACCAATTTAACACCAAATTAACACCATACATGGTCTATATCGATACAAACCAAAATGGTGTTAAATATGGTTCGTTGGCCGGTGTAAATTCAAATACTAAAATGGTGTTAATTTATCTTTCACACAGTATTAAAATAAATTTTACCTGGTGTAAATTGAACTCCTTTTCAGTGTTAAATATTATGTGTTTGTGGTCAAATTAAACCATACTACACAGAAAAAAGGAAAAAAAAGGAAACAGGAAGTTCCTTGACGCATGACAAGTACATAAACAGTGGTATTATTCCAGAAAATGGAACCTTCAACTCGCTAGAGATGTTTTTAGTGCGTTCCACTAACTTAAAATACTTCAAGTATTGACAGCTGTTTCCACCTATTTAAGGTTTCTTTAATATAGAACACCTTGTAGTGTCACACCAAAGCTATTGACTATCTGAGTTTATATATTCTTCATGTAAGTCAACAGAGGCGAGATTTAAGAACATCACGTGATCCACACCGCCTTTGCCGCGATCGGTACACATTTTCAACCATAATTCATGGTGTTATATTAACACCACTTGGTGTTGGATTTTGACACCATTTTAAGATTACTTTTTACACCACAGATATTTTAAACAGTGTAATATGTGCTTTCTCTGCCTGCTCTATAAAGTATCTACTCTCTAAAAATGAATTAGTCAAAAATGATTAATTTAATTGTTATTAGTGGCTGCTTTTTCACGTACCATGGTTAACCATGGAATACCATGGTATCCCAAAATCGTCAAAAGTTAAAAAAGTAGAACAGTTTTTGAGATATAGTCAATTTTCCATTTAATATGGAATTGACTATATCTCAAACACTTAATAATTTTTTATGGTATTTTCGGATTCAGGGGACAATTTTACATAAGAATTGGCTGTTAAATTTCGGGATACCATGGTATTCCATGGTTAACCATGGTACAAGTGAAAAAGCAGCCACTAATAACTATTAAATTAGTCATTTTTGACTAATTCATTTTTAGAGAGAATACATGACAATTATTTTCACCTGTCTATCAAAAGTGAACCAATCAGAGCGCTTTATTTGGCAATGGCCAATAAAAAGTAATTATTGCGAATATTGTAGTACAAATTGCAGCAAATATTGTACTAGTATCACGAGGTAAATATTTTTTAATAACGATGCCATTTAATTTAATTTTTTTGAAGTTTTTAGTTCAATAATTTATCCTTGTTTGTGGTATATAGTATTTAAAGCAAGCAGAAACAATATTCGCTATATCACACCTTCAAATATTTCACATATTTTTGACCCCGCAGTAGTCACAACCCCTAAAATTGTAATGGGCTTGAAAGGTCTATAAAAAAGGGTGATAATAATAAAAATAATAATAATCCTTTATTCTCATATTACCATTTGTGTTACTTTAACTAAAAAATGTTCTGATGAACTCTTGTCCAAATATTGCTCCTTCCTAAAATACAGTGTTAATTTTTTTTAATATCATAACTTGAGTTTGTAGTTTGTTAATTTTATTTTGTAAAATTTTAACATAATTTTTTTGTAAAAAAAACAGGGTTTGCAATTATTTTAACAAAGAAAAAAAATTTCCCGAAAATTTTGTAAAGGTAATATGTAAGCATTTTGTAAATTTCAAAGGTTACAGAATATTTTGTTTATGTTTAACAAATTATTTCGTTGAAAAAGTACACGTGATTTCAGGTAGTCAATCAAAACATTTTCCACTGACAATACGCATCAACAAATTCCACTGACAGCGTCTGCAACTTATGTTTCTGCTGTCCAGAGTTTTATAATGTATTACCAAAACTATGTTATTATTTTTATTCGGATTCCTAATACCTATTTAACGAGTGTGCGAAGTGCGAAGTGCGAATTTAGGGGATACAGTGAAATGGGTTAAAGTTACGAAATACACCAGTAACTGTTGTAGTAGTAGTGATAATTATGTTAAACCAAATTTCTTTATAATCTGATGATTTTAGAATGTTGTTTTGTTTAATTGCTTGTTTTGTGTTCATTTATGTAGGTATGTGTTAATTTTTTTTGTTTATGAAAATGATTAATCACCAGCAACATTTCTTATCAATTTTTTTTTAATTTAAGTTCCCAATTTCCAACAAATACTTTTGATACTGGGTCTACAAAACGGTGTTTTTGAAAATTACAAGAATTATGCTTAAATTATTGACATAGGATTTTGTTATTAAACCTACAAAATGTTTGTTGTAATTACAAATTACTTATTTAATTAGTTAACTCTCTAAAAATGAATTAGTCAAAAATGGTATTCCAAAATTTAACAGCCAATGCTTATGTAAAATTGTATAAATTTTGAAAGTGGAGCGCAGTTTTTGAGATATAGTCAATTCCATATTAAATGGAAAATTGACTATATCTCAAAAACTGTTAACTTTTGACGACATTTTCGGATTCAATTTTTAATAAGAATTGGCTGTTCAATTTTGGGGTATCATGGTATTCCATGGTTAACCACCAAGCAGCCACTAATAACTATTAAATTTGTCATTTTTGACTAATTCGTTTTTAGAGAGAACAGATTACCTGCTCTCTAAAAATGAATTAGTCAAAAATAACTAATTTAATAGTTAATAGTGGCTGCTTTTTCACTTGTGCCATGGTTAACCCTCGAATACCATGGTATCCCAAAATTTAATAGCCAATTCTTATGTAAAATTGTACTCCGAATCTGAAAATACCGTCAAAAGTTATGAAAGTGGAGCAGTTTTTGAGATATAGTCAATTCCATATTAAATGGAAAATTTACTATATCTCAAAAACTGTTCTACTTTTTTAATTTTTGAAGACATTTTCGGATTCAGGGTAAAATTTTACATAAGAATTGGCTATTAAATTTTGGGATACCATGGTATTCGATGGTTAACCATGGCACAAGTGAAAAAGCAGCCACTATTAACTATTAAATTAGTTATTTTTGACTAATTCATTTTTAGAGAGTGGATAAACATAAAATCTGGTTAATATTTGGTTAAAATTAACAAATATTTTTTTACTATGTAATCACTTAATCACTTTAATATTTACATTGCAAAATTTGAATCTTCAAAATATTTTTTTAGTTAAAACCTCTATTGAAGTAAAACCTGGGCCATCCTGTATAATAATTATGACAAGTATTTCAATATATTTTTGACCAATATATTAAAATGCCAAAAAAGTTTCTTTCCGAAAATAAAAGAGCCTTTGAATCAAGAGAAAGAAAAGCAAAAGACAATGAAGAAAAATTATTGCAGGAAAAACAGGAGCTAGAAGAAGCTCACTGGCAAGAGAGTAATAAAAACATATTGAAAAAACAGCAACGAAAGGAAAATGAAATAAAGAAAAAGCAAGAAATACAAAATAAAAAAGCTTCGATGAAGGCACTCCTGGAACAAGAAGATGAGGATTTGAAAGCTAAAAAGGCGAGTTCTAGGATAACAAGAAGCCAAATCGTTGAAAAAATCAACAAAGATCAAGAAATTAAAGAAATAAAAGACAAGGTCACATCAGAAACGGCCTTAGTCGAAAACGTTAACAGACTAACAGTGGATGGAGTGGAGGCAAGATCAGTTAGCAAAGCCATAAGTGTTTTGACTAACAAAGGAGATAAAGTTGATAACCATCCAGAAAAACGTAAGAAATGTGCTTTTAAAGTGTTTGAAAAGAAATGCGAAGCTAAAATTAAAAAAGAAAATCCGGCGTTAAGAATGTCGCAGGTTAAGGAACGTGTTCTGAAGGAATGGCAAAAGTCTCCAGAAAATCCTTTAAATCATGTTATGGAATGATTTTTTTAAATTAAAGTCGTTAATATATTGGTTAGGTACATGGTTTTTACTAAACTTTAGTTTAAAATTAATAATTATTACAATTTATTGTCATTTTTAGTTAATGGCGTTTGATAGTTAAACTTGACATACTAATAATATTTTTGTTTTAATTTTCCCCCGTATGTAGACAGTTTATTTCCTGTGAGTAATTCTTTTTTGCCTAATCTGATTTAATGTCTTTGTGTGATTACTCTTATTAAGACCACAATCAAAACTTTTTTCTCGGGGTTTATGACATTAAAACAAAGATGATATATATTTTCTCAGCAGGTTCAATGTTATGATAATACCAAGGTAGTATTTTTAACACGCACCGTTGAATTTCTTGTTTCTTATTTAAGTTCCATCAAACAATGTTTAATATGCAAGATTTTGAATGTGATAATGAAACTTTGTTTTGTTAAGTCACTAAGGCATTCCATGCCTCTTTATTTTTGCATTTAAGCCTTAATTTTTTATGAAGCGCTAAACTTAATTTTTTTCTTTATTTTTAAGGTTTCATAAGCTATAATTAAATAAATACACAAACAAAAATAATTTATGCTGTTTAAACTAAAACCTTACAAATTGTATATTATGCATCAAGTTTTATTATTTACTCTAAAATGAATTAGTCAAAAATGACTAATTGTCATAGTGAAAAAGCAGCCACAAATAATTCTCGTCAATATCAATTTGTATCCCAAACATTTAGCAGTCAATTTCCATGTAAAATTGCCCCCGGATCCGAAAATGCCTTTAAAAATTATAAAATTAAAACAGTTTTTGAGATATAGTCAATTTTCCATATAATATGGAATTGAAAAAATCCAATTCGGTGTGTATATTTATTGGTGCAGAATTAACTAATGATTACTTTACCTAATATAATTTCTTATATTCTTATGAATATTACCAGTGATGGGTCAAGAAAGTTTCTTAAAGAAACTAAGAAAATTGAATGTTTAATATAATTTATATTTAAGTTTGGACAATTCTAACAAAAAATAATTGTTGTACATCTAACAAAAAATAATTGTTGTACAAACATAATTGTTGTACAAACATAACCTTAAAATCAAACATATTTATATTTGAGGAGCATCCGTGCAAAACCGGCTAAATCCATTTTATTCAGTTTTTGTTTTTTTTTTAATTTCGCATCTTTGGGTTCATTTCTATCGACAACCAAGACAATTCTGATTAAATACGACTATATCCATGTTAAAATCACATTTAAAAGGTAGCTTTAGGAGCAAAACCGGCCAAATCCACGTTTTTATAGCAAACCCGGCTATATCCAATAAATAATATGTGGCTTGGATATGTCGATACTAATACTAAAATTTGTTCTGTTTATTCATGTTTGCACTAAATTTATTTTGTTAATATTTTTGAATAATAAAGGTTTTTTTCACATTTTATTCGTTTTTTATCCGGTTTTCGAGCAAAACCGGCTATATACAAAAATTTTTTTGAAATTTTGGCCAAAATTTCAAAAGATATATTGTTATATAAAAATATATTATATTATAATATAAAGTTTTTAAAAACGAAAGTATTGTTACCACCTTTTTATGGTGGTGACTTAGGGTCCAGCAAACTAGGGCCCGGCCCGCTAGCTCAAGTGAAGGGAGTGGTTCGACTTAAAATTAAAATGTAGATTATGGGCGCCAGATAATTTTTTGGGGTACCGATTCTCCAGGCCTTCAAACTATCAAACTTCTACTAGTCACTATTCCCGATAACAGGTTTGGAATAAGGCAGCAACAAAATAAAGTGAGAACTATTTACAAAATTTAATAATAAAATATAAGATGTATAAGTGTAAAATTAATAAATATAATATATAAGTATTACTGATTATAGTTAATGCCAATATTCGTATTGTAATGCTTAACAAAAAAATAATTCTGGTAAGTAAGGAAACTTAATTATTAATAATTAGTAATTGTAATTATTCTAATTTGGCATAAATTTGATCAAATTTGTTTACCGCACATAAATTAAAATTTTCTATTCATCAAGTTAATAATTAATTTTAAATAATACAAAATATAATACCTAAACACATCTTAAAAAAACAAAAAAAACCTAATATTAAACTTATTTTTCAGAACTCCTTGTAATAGATATATATTTAACGATCCTACCTCGATTCAAACCTCAACTTGCGGTTGTATGTTGTAACGGTAGAGCTGCAGAAATGATTTATTCTTTTACTCTGTGACGATAGAAATCCATACAAACTGATAGGTGGCAAATGGAAAATAAAATGGAGGTCGCCTTTCAGGGTCCAAAGTTCGCAATTCCAAATAGATTGGAGTTTTCCAGTTAACTTTTACCCAATAAAGGAAAACCAAAAATACATACTAAAATACAATAACAAGTAAGCGTTTGCATGGAAAAAAAAAATTAGAGAACACTTCTTTAAGAGAAAAATTAAATATTAGAGAAACTTACCACGCCAACTTCAATTACAAAATTCAGCAGTTGCGAAAAATCCGGAAAAATCCGTTCAGCTTACTACTACCAATAGTACAATAAACTAGTCGCTGATTACTTGTGAATAGGCATATAAAATCCGCTAATAGCGATGGTTAACTAACAAAACCCAAGTTTAGCCCAACACTGCAACGAACTGAATGACGAACAAAATGGCTCTAGAATCCGCGGGAAAAAAGTAGCTTAGATGGTAACAATATTAACGACACTGAGAAACCTGTAATTACTTAAGTTAAGAATATTACCCATTTAGAAAATTAAGAATATGTATGGTTTACTTAAGTTAAGAATATTACCCATTTAGAAAATTAAGAATATGTACTTCCAAAACATAATAAATAATTGTAATAATTGCTTTATAAATTTATTTTTATTCCCTAAAGAAATCTGCATTGAAGCGTAAGCAGCATTGTAACAATAGGCAAAAAAACGTAAATAAAGTAAAGGTCACTTTATTGTTTATCCATTAGTTATTAATCAATAATACAGATCTCACTACAGGTATTAAATAATAATTGTTTCTAAAGGATATTGTTTAAAATGTGTCAATTTTTAAATTGTAACAGTATGTCTTATAAATCAAGTACCACAAAGCCCACAAAACTCAAGTTTGCTTTTTCTTTTATCTGTAAAGGCCAGGAAACCGAGAGTTTTTGCCATTTTCCCAACATTTTATTAAAGTGGATATAGCCGGTTTTGAACGGATGCTCCTCATTTGAGTCCTCTAAAACAAAGGCGTCGATAAGGGGGGTAATGGGGGTAATTACCCCCCCAAGATAGAAGTCCTAAAAAAATTACTACAAATATAATTTATGAATGCATGTCGCCCTCTATGTATAGTAGGTTCGCAGCAGATTTTAAAAATTTCCGTTAAGAAGCAATTAGTTTAAAAATATTTTCGTGGTTTTGTTAATTAAAAAAAGTAAATACTTATTATGACAACTTCACAAATTCACAAAAGACCACGACGAAATATTATTAGATAGCGTGCATCTGAAAAAACTTATAAAGATAATATGGTGCGAGATATAAATATATGGCGGGAGATTGCAGAAATTATTAATAGAAGCGGTAGTACATGCATACACTTAAAAGAAAACTAAATAAATAAATAAAATAACAATAATTTCCAATTGCGGATTTCCAAGTGCGGACTACGCAGTAGATAGACAGTTCCTTTAAATTAATAATCTCTCGCATCTTGTGCGCATCTCTGATGTACTAAAGTCTATTGATAACATTTTGGATCGTTCTGCAAAAATGAAATAAAGACATTATAATTTTATTATTTGAATTTTATATTTAAAAAGATTTAGGTAAGAATATATGTTTATGTTTATGAGATATTTTTATTATATTTTTTGGTACCTTATAATCCTTTTTCCCAATATACAAAAGCAAATACACAATAGGGCGTTTTGCAATAGCTATTTGTGTATTAAGAGTGTAAAGTGCAACTTTGCGCTTTCTTTTGGAAGCACAAATTTGTACTTTTCGCTTGGTTGTAGAAAAAAATATTTTCATTATATGTTACCCCCCTCCCCAAAAAAAAAAAAAAATCGACGCTCTAAAAAAACGCCGACAAGTGCATTTTAAAATAGTAAACGACAAAATATATCTACAAATTCATGGCACATAATAATACGTTTTTTTTACGGTTGAGTGCTTAATCAACGATTTTAATATTGAATAATACTGTTTGAATTTGGACGACTTACACTTTTCACGTAAATCATCATGAAATAAAATGTTTATTTATTGTATCTAATAGGTACAAGGTATATTTACAGGGACTGTATGCAATTTATTTCTTTATTTGGATTTCCACTGTTTATTGGGAAACCGGTAAAAACTCAACCTAGGATTACCTCTCGAAAAACACGCTTATAGAGCGACAAAATTCCTGCCCAGACATTAAGTTTTTCAGGATACTGGGTATGATTTTCTCTGATGAGGATTTTTATTGCTCCAATGATGACAATTTTGTTTGTTAACATTTCCATTTAGATAAAAAGTACACTCATCGCTAAAGCAAATGTTTTTTAGTATTTGGATCTGATTTGATATTTTATTGGTCATGATTTCACAAAATTTTTATCTGCATCATCATCCTCAAGTTCTTGTGTAATATGCATTTTGAATGGGTGGAATTTTTTATTTAATTTGTTCAATAATGCCAATATATTTAGCGACAAAAATTTCAAAGTAATAAAAGACTATTTAAAAATAGACCGGGAGTTATTTTCTGCATTTAATTTAAAAGGCTATAAATTAAATGCTTTACGCTTTTTTAGTTTATTATACTTTTGTTGAAATTATTTTTGGTTTTGAGAAATTTTTAATATCCTTTTTAGGTCCTGACTTATAGAGCATTGCTTGTTTTTAATTATGTATGTAAATCTACTATTAAATGGCAACCTGTACAGGAAGGTGTGACGGTCGGGATAAGTAAAAAACCTGTCAACTAAATCAACATTAAATTTTATTTTTATTGATGAGTAACATCTAGAAACATGTTTTTAGAATAAACGTGATAAAAAAATTAATAATAAAAATAAAGAAGCTTAGAAATAAAATAATTATACTTTAATAGTATAATACATAATATTATTATGTATCAAGTTTGATAAACGCCATTTTATACACGAATTTAATTTAGGCACGAGCGAGCTTGCGAGCGAGTTCTTAAATTAATGAGTGTATAGAAAGGTTTATAAACGAGGTGCATACTATACTTTTTCTACGACAAATACTTATTATTATCTTAAAATGATTTAAATCAAATATTTTATAGAGCGCCATCTATGAAACAATAGGGAAATCACCGTCAAATGCCAAATTTTATAAAAAGATTATAAAGGTTATAAATCGAATTCTTGAAAATGGACAATTTTTATAGTGAAAGTAAAGAAAATGTTTTATGAGCACTTTACATTGGAGTCCGTGCCCGAATTTAAGTTATAGTTTACTGCCGGCGAAATTAAAAGGTCAGTACAATGTTCATATAAACTTTTCAAATATTGACGTTGTATTTTTGTATTGAGATAATAAAATAATTTTCACATTTAGTATTATTTTACAAGAAAGGCACTTTATTTTAACGATTGTATAACATTTGACAACTGTCAACTATCTTAAAACTTCAGCCCGTAACTAAAAACCTGTTGCTAACTTCAGCCCGTGACTAAAACGCCGTAAAGCCACAACTTGTCAATGTGTATTTAAAAGGTCACTTAGTGTCATGAAAACATGTACGATAATGGTCGTTTTAAAGGTGGGAGTAGAAAAATGATTTAAATAAAAAATTTGTATAGAGCGCCATCTATGAAACAATAGGGGAATCTGTGTGTCAAATTTTTTTATTTTATAAACACAGATTATAAAGGTTATAAATCGAAATGTATTTCTTGAAAATTGACAGTTTTTCACAGTGAAAGTAAAGAAAATGTTTATGAGCACTTTACATTGGAGTCCGTGTCCGAATTTAAGTTATAGTTTACTGCCGGCGAAATTAAAAGGTGAGTACAATGTTCATATAAACTTTTCAAATATTGGCGTTGAGAAACTATTTAATACTTTTGTATTTTTGTATTATTGTATTATGCACTTTATTTTAACGATTGTATGACATTTGACAACTGTCAACTAACTTAAAACTAACTTCAGCCCGTGACTAAAAACCTGTTGCTAACTTCAGCCCGTGACTAAAGCGGCATAAAGCCACAACTTATCAATGTGTATTTAAAAGGTCACTTAGTGTCATGGAACATGTACGATAAAGGGCGTTTTAAAGGTGGGAGTAGAAAAAATATTTTATGTATATATAAACATATGTATTTATGTATACATATGCGATATGCATTCACAGTTAGTGTATAATAAAATAAAATATTAAAAAAATTAATATCCTAAAAATATAAATAAAATTCTGACGAGCAGGTTTAACTAAATATATACAATTAAGATTATTATTGTCTCTTAAAAATGAACTAAAAATATAGATTTCTTTGCACTAAAGCATTAAATTTTTCACTCTTTATAAAAAGCTAGGTTGAGAAAAAACAGGAAGATGTTTTCTTGTGGATGAATCATCTGAATTTTAAATTACACATAGGTGCTAATAAACAGATACAATCTTAATAAAATGCAAATTAAAAAGCCCTTGTTTATGATAAATAATATAATTACCATCGCTGAACCGAAGAGAACCCATTAAAAAATAAAACAAAATCAGATTATAATTTATGTTTGGGATTCTTAGAAGTCTTGACCTTCGTCGCAAAAAAAACATCGTAACGTAAGCAAGAGGAACTCCTTCTTTTCTGGTTCTCAAATTGGCCTGATGCGGCAGCCGATAAAATGCTACCAGCTTATTTTTATTAGACCTTTTGCTTACACGCGGTTCCGTCGAGGTCTTCGGCAAGACGGTCACTAATTGACTTTTTGCCTCGCATTCGAAAACACGGTCTCAAGCAGTAGACGATTCTATTCTTATTACGAGACAAACATGTAACTTGGGAAAGTGAATAATTGGACACTATTTAATTTAATTAGTATTGGCAGTGAAGCGTGTAAAGTTTTAGGAGTTTGTAGTTTTCATTATTTATTGTGTTTGTGTTTATGTGACTATGCTTAATTTATTTTATTTATTTATTTACGTTATTTAATTAGTTTTAACACCCTAAAATGTTCATGGGAATCTCAAGCAAGTTTTCTATGATAATGGCTACTAGCTTGGCAGTATTGGGCATTGTCAATGCCTTGACAATTGACAATCAATTAAACGTTGTCAGAAATGGTAAGTTGATTATATTTATCAAACTAATTTTAAAATGTAAAAGATATAAGGAATTAATACTTAACCCTCCACACTGAATAGGTTGTAAGAAAATAGTATATTATGTATCCAGTTTTATAAACGCCATTTTAGTTACGAGCTTTATTAGACACTAGCGAAGCTTGCGAGGGAGTGTTTAATAAAACAAGTGTCTAGAGAAGTTTAAAAAACGAGTTGCATACTATACTGTATCTACGACAAATACAAAGAATTTAAAGCCAATTTTATTTGTTAAACATTTGACATCTGTCAACTGTCAACGGATTTAACCTTACTTTTCGCAATGTGGGAGTAGATAAAAGTTTATATTATTTCTATTCAAACTTTCTGACACTTTCTTCTAGAAGAACAAACATTTAAGGCCCCTTTAATGAACTAAATGAGGCCTCACCTTGAACAAATCATTTTCTAATTATTTTTACAGTTTTCTTGCATTTTATGTTTTATTCAAACTTCCTTTTATTAATCCAATTAAGCAAAGTTTTTTCATTTTGGCCACTTTTTCTCAAATAAAATAAAATAAATTTAGCAGAAAAATATAATTTAAAATTTAAGCATAAACTTGTATACGATTGACTTTTGGGTATTTCCGCGAAAACTTACGTAAGTAATTATTGACAAAAAATCAGATGTGTTATTTAACAAAACAAAAACTATAGCTAAAGTCAAATAGTTTAATTGCGACGTAATTTATAACCTTAAAATATTCGTACATTTTAATGCTAAGAAGCTAACTTTAAGACTAAAAACGGAAGAGTTTCAATACTCGACAAAAAGTTGAAATGTTACGTTACATTTTAAGAAAATTTTATAAAATAAAGTATACAATATTTGTGCATTTAAAATACGTGCTTGTTTGGGGTAACTATTCAAGAATTACACAAAAATTATTACTATATGCTTTCATCCAAAGTTTTATAGGATCAACTTTCTAATGTCGCTCCCGTTACGCGATTCATGACCACAGATTAATGACGTTATAAAAAGTTTTCTATACAAGATTTTATTGCCATTTTCTTTAAGTTAAATCTAATGTTTCATACTATTTTTGTATATTAACGTATCTGAACAGATACCTTATTATCATGAAAAAACGCAATGCCATAATATAATTATAATACCTTGACATTTTGCTAAAATTTAAAATTTTGATCTCTTAAAATATTAATTTAAGGAAAAAATATGACCATTTTTGTGAAAAACTAAATTTCCTACAAAAAGGTTTTTTTAAAGGGTATTTCCATTGTAACGGGTGCGACACTGGCACTAGGTTTTTTTCATGAAAATATAGTGTCTGTTCAGATATATCAAGATACGTTATATATTATATTTAATTAAATAACATTTATATTAATGTTTTTTCCACCCATTTCATTTGTTATGTACCAAAAAATATTTAAAATATAAACCAACATAATGTTTGCCTTAATTTTAAATTTAAGAGCAGAAAAACATAATTTCATTGAAAATAAAACTTTCAACCAATAACATACTTTAATGTAAGTCTAATTTTTTTCTAGCTCTTAAAATTATTCTCAATACCTCAAAATTGGACTAAATTAATCTTTACTTAAGGGAAAAACAGGTATAGATTAGGTATCAATGCTAATTTTAAACAGAATTTACTTTATTGTGAATTATTGTAGCGGGTTTGAAAAAAAAAATAAAAAAACAAGTAAAGGTTTTTTTATGTTTTTTTTTTAACATGTCCATATTGACATACCAACAAATTAATTTATTTGAATCGCTTTTCTATCTCGTTTCGCGCATGCCAAAAATCACGATGTTTATACATGTATAAACATGTATAAACAGCACAAACATAAGAGGAGTAAAATGCACTTAGCACTTTAAGGCTTCTTTTACGTCTTACAGAGGCACTTGTAAGACGTAAAAGAAGCCTTAAAGTGCTAAGTGCATTTTACTCCTCTTATGTAAAAAATAAACCTTATTCTATCAGGGATGCCTTCAAACTGTCTAATGTCAATTTTAAGGTTAATTTGTGAATCATGGCAAATTAAACTTAAAATTGAAAAAGTTTATTTATTTACATGTCAAAATGTGTTTTTCTTGGTACTTTTAGTTTAGAAAATAGTTATAGAAAAAACTCGCACAAAAAAACAATGATTGTAACTAATTAAATCTATTGGTTAAAACTAAACAACTTAAATACATATAATAACATCTTCATTTACGGTTTAAACTATACATTATAATTGCAATGTATTGTAGATTGTAATCATTGATTATTATGCTACAAGTATCATTTAAACACCATAGGTAAATAAAGATTCATTGATAAGAAAAACTTTATTAGGTGAAGGGTGTAATAATTGAATGTTGTATTTATTTTCTTAACGTTATGACCCACTAACACGTCGACTTATAAAATCTAACAGTAATTTGGCACAGAATATGTTTAAATATAACCCCAGGGGTCTTAATTCAGTGCTACTTTTAATTTTTTTGTTTGCGACGATTTGTTTGAGTAGGTTAAAATAATTATTTTTTTATTTCATTTCTATAAAATTACATAAACATAAAAGTATCATGTAGATAAAATAAACTATAATATACTAATGAGGTATTTTTGCCAATATCCAGATACTTATCTGAGAAATTGTTAATGAAAGTGTAACTGTAAATTTGCGAATAAAATCCTTGATAATGAAAAATGTTAATGAACCAAAAAAGATCGTAAAATAAACCTTCATCTGACATTGCTCGTTTAGGTGTGACGTGTTTGTATTAATCAATAAAGTATTATTATTATTATTATTACTCTATACGTAAATAAAGCAATATTTAGGTAAATAAATTAAAATTGTTCAATACAACAATTAAACAACTTTATTTATTCTAATAGGTAACAATTTAACTTCATTGTTAGGTTTGAAGGTTAAATAAAAAATAATTAAATGATTATATGCTAAAGAAGTATCGTTAGTAGCACCACCAGTCGGCTGTTATCATCGTAACAAAAGTACAACTTTTAATAATCAGCTGTCAAACGCGTGTGTTACAAACGAGTGTTTTTGAGAATAAAGCCGGAAAATGTTAAAAAATATCGAAAAAAAACCGTGGCACGATTTATTGTGTTGTTGGGTATATTTCGAGAGAAAATCCTGGGTTGAGTTTTTATCGCTTTTCCAATAAACAGTGTTAATCCGAATGAAGAAATAAATTTCATACAGGCCCTGTAAATATAAATTGTATCTATTAGATACAATAAATACACATTTTAGTAATAATCGTCAAACAAATAAGGCCCAGTATATTCACCTTCCACTAAATTTACCCAATGCTTAATTGTCATAGTTACAATTGTGTCAACAATGGTAACTATGACAGTTATCGATCTAGTAAATTTAAAGGGAGGTAAATATACTGGCCCTAAGTCGTCTAAATTTAAACAGCATTTAGCATTATTAATAGCGTTGATTAAGAATTCTTTATTTTTCTCCACTCAACGGTAAAATAACATTATGTATTATGTATTATGTTGCCATGAATTTGTTGTTTAAAATGCAGTTGTCGGCGTTTTTTAGAGAACTCAAATATAAAAATGGTTGATTTTAGGGTTATGTTTGTGCAAAAATTACCTTTTACTAATTTCTTAAAAATGTCCAAACTTAAATATAAATTATATTAGGTAAAGTTATCATTGGTTAATTCTGCACCAACAAATGTACTTACCGAATTAAATCCTTTGGCAAAACATGAAAACGCAACGATTTAGTTCCAGAATTTTATTTACAATTAAAAACACAATAATTCACCATGATCCTTTGGATAAAATACACACACTAACGTAACTATATAAGCATTTAAGCGTTGAGTTTCTTAATCAATGATATAAAGAATAATCAATCGAAATCGAGTACTAAACCAGTTTTTTAGTTTTTTCCTTGCAACGTAAAACACAAATAACGTGCGCGATTTAGCTGTGCAATTGAACAAAATTTGTCGAGTAAGACTTCTGCTTTCCTCTCTATTGTAAAAAAACTACCCATTTATTTAAAAATGATGTACAGTTCGTTGCTTTAAATGTATTGTTGACAATTCTTAAATTCACGCAATGCTTTTAAAGTCCTCCAGATGGCACGCGCGTTGCGAAAACCCGATACTTCTTTAGCGTATACCCCAAAATTAAAATTTAACAAAACGATTAATTTCTATTGATATTGTGGTAGTAACTTTACTTCACTTTGTTCTCAATTGTTGCTACTATATGAATGCCACTGAAGACGACCTGGACTTAGTTATTATTAAGAGTAAACAGACAATAATATTGTGATTATTTCCCTCAATATAATATGAACCAATCAAAAGCCTTGAATTTTCGAATAAATTTCGTTTAAATAAGCGATTAAATCACTAGACCTTTTTAACAGCGATTAAATTTTAGCCTCCATATTGGATTTTTGTTTACGATTTTATGGTGTTATTTACAAGTTTTAACAAACATTTAAAAAAAAACAATAAAAAATAAGTTATCTAGTTTACGAAATATCAATTATTACTTATTACATACCTTAAATTAATGGAATTTTCATTAAAAAAATATTTATAAACTTTGACACATACGTCAGATTTTATGAATGGTCAAATAGTTTCCTTTAATTCGAGAAATAATCTAGACGTATATCACTCAACCTATAAATTTAATCTGTCAAACTATGCTCAGTAAGTTTTTTATTTGATTTTTCTTTTTGGAAAATAGTTTCATGCAAAATAATTAAAAATAAAACCCCTCGACCGCTACGCGGTCTCGTGATTTTATTAAATTATTTTGCATTCAACATTTTCCAACAAAAACCAAACAAAAAACTACTGAGCCTAGTTTACCCGATTAAATTCATAGTTCTCGTGATATAATATATGAACAAAACTTGCTTTTATCCCCCTAGCCGTTTTTAGGAGATTAAATTGACGTCAGAAGCTGCCACAAGAGTTGTACAACTTCGCTGGAAGCAAGCAAGGCCTTGACAGTTTAAGAAATTCATCAACGATAGAGGGCACTTTATTCAAATAATGGATTTCTTGACGTTCTGCCTTACAATAGAAAATTAAAAAATAATCGTGGTTAACATTCGCTGGTCGTAGTCGAGCATATTTCTTGTACATTTCTATAGGATTTACAGCATTACTTTCAGATACCACGGGAAACTCTCTACATGGAGTATCTTTTTTAATAATAGTATATTGCATTTATGCAATGTAACTCTTCGCGCCTTCATGTACCACACATGTCAATAAAAAGAGCAAGAGCAAGAAAATAAATAAAAAACAGATGCATGTTTTTAAAGTATGATTTTAAACTTACTTTGATTAATAAATACTTTTCGTTGTCTGCGTGTCAAAACTTTTGACCGTAGATAAAATAGGCTTTTGACTTTGTGGGCTCGTAGACCACTAAATTTCGCTTTAAAAAAGCTGAGAATTTTCTTCGACCCACAATCCACACAACAAGGTCTGTTTTATTGCGTTTCGCGCATACTAAAAATCATGAAGTTAGGCCACCACCTGTACATACTTTAACGAAGGCTATTTTTATGTTGATAACAATTATTATGCTTCGGGTTTGTGCTGTTTATACAGATTAATATTCGTTTTAAATGTTGTGTTTTGGGTATACCCGCTAACCATAAATGTATTTCCTAAATTAATGCGAACAGGTTTAAGGCTCTGCTAAAAAATTGATTTTTTTGACATATCCCCTAATGCCTTTTACCCACAGAATTTATAGAATTTTTTTACAAAAAAGGAGTAATATGGTTGTTCTTAGCACTTTAAGGCATCATTTGAGGCTTACGTGCTTCTGTAAGAAACACAACGTTTAAAAGGATTTTTAATGTGTATATTATACACTGTATAAATAGCACAAACCCAAAGCACATGAATTCTAAACAAAATAGATTAGATTAGATTAGATTTTGTAGTGGGTTGCCTAACGAAACAAAATAGAAAAGACCCGTGTGGAAATTGCTTTGACCGACAAGACAGCTATATCAAATATATTTCAAATATACTTACCAAAACAATTGGTTTTACTTCTTGCCACTGTAATAGAAAAATAGTTATAATAATAATTAACATAAGTTTTAAATTATTATTATTATTATTATTATTACATGTAAAAACTAGCGGCACTTATCTTTTTTTCCTTTTCATAAATTTTATGAGTTTTCACTGGACCTAAATCAAACACTTTTTCATTCGCTTTATAAATGAGGACCCTAGAAGCCAAGGGATACAAATGACATTTAAAAAAAAATTTAGTTATGTACAGAAAAAAAAAGTAAAGGGTACATTTTACTTGGTATCCAAGGGATATATCTGAATTCTAACAAAGTCATAAAAGAACATACAATTTTTACTCCAAATAAATAATAATAAAAATAATAAATACATATTTCTAAAAAAAATACAAATTATGTATTCAAGTAATATTTTGCTTTACAAAAAATTAAACTCCTTGTACAATAATTCAAAGAATTTAAAATATGTTGTTTTTACATATATGTAAAAAGGTAAATGGGTATACCTAGTTTTAAATTGTATTAATTATATATGTCTCAAAAACCATTTTAATTTTCCTAATAGCAAGTTTCTTTTTTTTCAAAGAGCATACCTCGGTTAATTAAAAACATTTTATTTAAACAATATAAAATTTTTAAAAGTGTCTAAATATTTAAAAATAATATTTTTTTTTACTTTTTAGATTGTTATGAGAGAATTGCGATTGGACAAAGACTTAATAAAGATATGGTATACAAAAACTTTACTAGCGTAAATACTGTACTGGCTTGCCAACTGAAATGTACTGAAGAAAGGGACGTCTGTAAATCTTTTAGTTTTGGGTATGTATAATTGTTTTGTAATAGTTTTAATAAAACATGACAAGTTATATTTATATATGTATGTAAATATTTATGTAATGCATTTCGAGAAAAGGGACCTAAGCGTCATATCGCTAATTTTAGAGGAGAAAGGAAAGAACAGACTAGAAGGCTAGACCGAAATGTACGCATACGAGTTTTTTATTAGATTTTTTTCCTACGTTTCTCAAACAATTTTTAAAAATTCCACAGCGTTTTAAAAAACTTAAGATTTCAAACGCTTTGATGACCTTAAAGAGAACTCGTAACGTCAAGAATTGGGAATTAATCCAACATTTGTTTTAAGCACGGTCTTATATACTGCCCTGCTAAGCCAAACCCCTGTATAAACCGTTTTAAGTAATAAAGGACAAAAGAAGATTTTCATTGTTAAAAACAATAAAAATTATGTTTTGTCCTTTATTATTTAATATTGCAAATACAGGGGTTCAGCTTAACACGGCAGTATATAAAACCGTGGTTTCTAGGTTACGTTTAATTTTTAAATCGTTTAAAAATCGAGGTAAAGTATACATCACACGATCATAATCCTAATCTGTCATAATCATAATTTTAGAGGAAAAAGACCAGACAAACTTGCTATATGGCAGCAAAAACTGAGAAGGTTTAAGAACTCGTAACATGCAACATATTAAAAAAAAAATATTTTTTATTTTAGATAATTAAAGAGCATTTTTTAATTAATATCTAAATATCTTATTTTTAGGCGCTATAATGGACATAATATTAATTTGATCATTAAAATAAGGAAATAGTTCTACTTTTTAATTAGTCATGTACAGATTATACCAAATCAAAATTTATTATAATTATATGTTAATCAAGTAAGCCATAACAAAATAAAATTTCTTGGATTAAAAAATTAAATTATATAACTACATTAAACAAGATTTAGGTAAATTAATTAAAATCAATTTAGCCATGCTTACTCATAAGACCTTAAAATAACATAATTTATTAAAACTATAATTTGGGTAAAAAATAATGTATGCGCTAATTAAAATCCACTATCCGTGTGAATATGTATTAATCATCGTCGCTTTTAAATACAAATTAACTTTAAATATGTTTCCAGTGATTAAATACATACAATTGGGATATAAAAAGGCAAGGTTGCATTCATGATTTTTAATTGTTGCTGCTGTAAGTAAAAATGCAATTAATGGTTTATTATTTAAAACCGGTACATACTTATAATTAAATGTAATAAAATTTTCAAAGAATCATAATTTTCTATACAGAGTGTTCATGAATGATGAGGTGATTCTAAAAGTGATTTAAGAAACGATTCCATATCAGTTTTTTTAATATAACTTTTAAATATTTTATTGTAATTTAGCTACTTAGTTTTATTGTATAAAAAAATCATATAAACAAAAAATAAGTTATATTAGGTCTTTGATAGCAATTTTTATCCTGTAATAACTCAAGCTTACAAAGCAATGATGTTGTTTCCTACATAGGCAACTTACAATACATGTGTATACATTCATTGACTAGTTAACTTTGTTTTTAGAATTGGACCTAAAGGAAACTCTACGTGTGAAATAAGCACAGACGTGATCAAAGAGACAGTTGATTTTAAACCTATAGGAACTGTGGCAGATGTGGATTTTGACTTGTACATTAAAAAACTAGGTTGTAAAGTTGTCTTAGATACATCACCGCATTTTATAGGATCTAAACCTCATTTACCACCTGAGGAAGACCATCAAGATCATCACCAACATCATCATGAATCACCAAATTCCATCCCACAGAAACCTGATAAACCTAGTGGTTATGAAAAACCTGATGATTTGGTTAGTGAGTCGAATAATTATTACAACAGACCTGCTAGTAGACCTTCGGATGGTTATGGCGATCGGCCGTCGAGTGGTTATAAGTACGATAAACCAAATAGTAACCAACCTTCTTACAATGTTCCTAGCAAACCAACTTATGGTGATCAATCTGAAAAAGTACAAACCCTAGTAAGCATTGCTAGTGGACCCAATACTCACTACGATGCACAACATGGTATAATTGTTGGTGGAGACATATACGATTCTCAAAATAAACCAGCACATCATCAAGACAGTTATATTGGAAATATGCCACCTTTCAGACCATCATCGCTGAATCACCCTTATGATACTGATAGATATGATAATAAACCTACAAGTATTTTATTAATAGGAAGTTATGATAGACCAAACCGCTATGGCGAACCCTATAGACCCTCTAGTGGTTATGATCACGACGAAAGACCATCAAGACCATACGATGATCGCCCTATAAGACCAAATAATAATTATTTAGATCGTCCTTATGACGACCGATATGATAGACCTATAAGACCTGAAAGACCACAAAGACCACACAATGAAAAACCCCCTTTAGATGGTTACGATGACAGACCAAGACCACCAAGGCCAAATTTAGACTATGATAACAAACCAAGACCAATATCTGAGTATGAAAAACCAACAAGACCATATGATGACAAACCTAGACCTTCTTCAAATGGTTATGATAGTAGACCACCAAGACCAAATTTAGACTACGATAACAAGCCAAGACCAATACAAGAAAGACCAAGTGGTAGTTATGATTTAGTTCACGAAAGACCAGAAAGGCCACCAAGTGGGGGTTATGATACAAGGCCACCAAGACCAAGTTTAGACTATAACAAACCAAGACCGCCTTCAGATGGTTATGATAGTAGACCACCAAGACCAAATTTAGACTACGATAACAAACCAAGACCAATACCAGAACGACCAAGTGGTGGTTATGATTTAGTCCACGAAAGACCAAAAAGGCCTCTAAGTGAAGGATATGATACAAGACCTTCGAGGCCAGAAAGGCTACCAAGTGGGGGTTATGATACAAGACCACCAAGCCCAGAAAGACCAAGTGGGGGTTACTACTCCAGACCACCACCTGACTACGAAAGACCAGACAGACCACCACCAAGTGGTGGTTATGATTCGAGGCCTCCAAGACCAAATTTGGATCCGTATGATGATAAACCACGTCCTGTTTACAACGAAAGACCTCTACCGGATAGATATGGTGAAAGACCACATAGTAGTTCCTATGGTGATAGACCAATAAGACCACAGGGTGGTTATGATAGACATGATATTGATCGATATGATGATAGAAGACCATTTGATAGGTAAATATAGTTAATATCAAAATTATCAAATAATAAACATGCATTCTTCAAATAAAAATAAATATTATTGGTATAAAAAATAGATCTAAATGATTTTTATTAATTAGTAAGTTGTAGACTAAACTACGTATGTATTGTTTCAGGTAATATATCATCTTCAAGTTTTCCATCAATAATATTTAATTTTTTTTTAATTGTTCATTCATTAGACTGATCTTTAGTGATATTTTTGTACCCGATTTTTTAATAAAATACTAAATAATATGTTACTTTTTGTTTTTATCTAATTAATATAAACAATATGTTGCACTATCATCATCATAGAAAATATTTTTTTACATAATGAAAAAAAAACAAAAATTTCTAGGTATGAAGATAGACCTTATCGTCCCTTTAGACCAGAGCCAGATTACTTTCATATTTCGCTGCCATACGATCCTCATCCCATAAAACCATTACCTGATCGTTATGGTTCCCTTATAACTCACCCAGATAATTACAATAGACGACAAGACCACGATTACATGTTCAAACCAGATCCTTATGAACCAAGACCTGCACCGGCTCCTAAACCAACATCAGAAAAAGAAAAGCCAGGTTACGATAAAAAATCTACCAGTACAATTAAGGAAAATTATGAAAATAAAACGAGTGTTATTAGTAAACCTTTTAATGGGTCGCATGGTGTTTTAGATAAGGGATATAATGGAAAAGTACCTTCTGAAAGCAAGGGAAATTCAGAATATGGGCTAAATGGTAACTCGATAGTGACGCAGAGTGTTGGGTATAATGGAGAATCGATTACTTCGATAATTACAGAGATTAAAGATGGTAAGTCGTTTTCATAATTAATTATATTTGGTTTACAAAATCGGTCCGAGTATTTTGAACCGATATTTTTTAATCGTTTGTTGTTTTGCAAAAATTGTAAATTAAACAAAGTTGTAAGTGACAAATTAAATAGTAATTGTACACTGGGTATAATATTTTAAAATTCCAAAAGATCATAGTACAGTGACATTAAAAAAATGGAATATAGTTACTGTCCGTTTAGGCTAAGTTGAGCGGTCTAAGGAATGTCACCCCGTCCATCATCTCTATGTTCAAGCACAATTAAATACATGTATTTCGGTAGCCACTCTGTATGAACAAACGGCAAGCCGCGGCACTGATAAATCATCTTTTTGTTACCGAAATCTCGCGACAAGTCGATGTTTAATTTAATTAACGGCCACATGATCCCCCACCAAAGCGCTCAAGTTAGCCTAAACGGACTGTACTTGGTAGCCTAGTTATAACTTAATTTAAGCTTGTAAAGGTTAAAAAACAAATTTATTACACTAGTCATAACTTAACTTATGTCATAATACAACAAACAATTTTGACTTTCAATAACAATAACAATAACTTTGAACATAATCTAAAAATTATTATACCTACCCCTACTTCTAGGGGCATCATAAGGATCAGCGCAATCAATAACAAACGTAATTATTATTTTGTCAAATTTTTGGTATTTATGTAGAACGTTCAAACAATTCAAAATGTAAAATTTATTTTTGATAACGTTTATCTCAGTAAGAAAGCATTTTAGGACGTTTATGTACTTTTTTCTTCCAATATCGTAAGAAATTGCAGCCTAAAATTACTCACCCATACTTTATGTTAAAAAATTGTTTTTATCTATTTTACGTTCATAATGACTTTATTATAACACCGCTTTCGGTGCTTTAATGAGATACTTTATCCCACCCAAAATTTTGATTTTATAGGTTGGCTATACTTTAAACAGCATAATATTTTGCATATGGGTTAAAATATTTGTATGATTTTCCTACTACTTACAAGACTTTTCTGGCAATAAATTTTGTTTAAAACCAAAGAAAAACATTTTTTTTCTTCTTTAACATTAACAGCAGCTTATTGTAAATAAGTAAATTAAGGACGGCATGGCGAATCGATTTTGATATTAACTGTCAAACCAATGACTATGATACCAACTATTTAAAGTAAAATTCGACCAAATTAAATTTAAGGTACCTGTAAAATTAATTTTTTTTATAGAATTTTTGAAAAATAGATAAAATAAAATAAAGAACTCATGTCATAAGACCTTTTGTCGCACTCGTCCATTACAAAACTCGCTCCTTCGTCGCTCGATAAAATTGGAGATAAAATGACGTCTTATGACATTAGTTCTTTAATATACTATTGTAAATAATTTCGCTTTTTTTAATGATGCAACAAATTTAAATTTTAATACAGTTTCCGGCAAAAAAACAGGCACCAGAAATCGGCCTTAATTTAAATGTAGGTAATTCTTAGTAACGATGCTATGGTAAACATTTTTATTTTGATTATTATTTAAGCATACACAGGGTGCAAAAGTAGAAATTACAGTAAAAATCATAAAACAAATATATCGTCTAAATTCAAACAGCATTTAGCATTATTAAAAGCGTTAATTAAGAAAGTCTCCACTCAACGGTAAAATTCCAAGAACCGGTTTTTTATTATGTATTATATGTAATTAAGGGTTTTTCATTAAGAGCGACGCATTTTGTTTTTTTTAATTAAAAGACTATAATTATAATTTTAAATAAAAGTACATTCGATGCCTTTAGTTATCGATTACGGCATCGTTCAAATGTCCACCGCTGGACCCAATTTTCCATGACTCGAGCACACAAAACGGCCGAAATACCAGACATTTTGCGTTCAATGTTGGCCTGCAATTCTTCTAACGTTGCTGGCATGTTGGCATAGATCAGCGATTTAATGTAACCATAAAGAAAAAAGTCTAAAAGGGATAAATCGCACGAATACGGCGGCCAATCGCGAGGTCCGTTGCGTCGACCGAAAATTGGCGTAAGCTCACGGAACGTAGTCGCAATAGAACGTGAACTTTGATAAAAAAAGTTAAATACTTTGCAAACGTTATTGAAGCGTATATTTTTTCATGATTAAATGACTAGACTGGCGTTTCGAAATGTCAAAGAATTACTAAGCCAACTACACTCCTATTCGAGAAAAACAAAATGCGTCGTCCCCATTGAAAAACCCTTTATTATGTTGCCATGATTTATATGTTCGTAGGTATATTTTGTCGTGCGGAATTTAGCTGTGCAATTAAACAAATTTTGTCGAGTAAGACTTCTTTCTTTTTTCTTTTGTGAAAAAAGTACTTATTTATTTAAACAAGATGTGCAGTTGACAATTATTAAATTCACATAATCAAATACCACCAGATGGCGCGCGCGTTGTGAAAACCTGATGAGTCTTTAGCGTTTTATTTGGATTGACATTTTTTATAGTTATTTTGGACGGTTTAAAAAATTTTTTTTTACTTGGACACCCAGTATCTAGGTTTTTATTAACGTTTGAACTAGGTACTGTATATCCAAATGTTTACATTTTGAGATCCGGCCGTTACAAAAATGGGTAAAGTGCATTACTATTTTCTCTAACGGTGGGCCAGGTTGATAAATAAAAAACAGGTTCATCGTTTTATCGGCTGTTGAGATCTCCAAGTAAATGTTTGTATTTACTTTTTAACAATAAATAAATTTATAAAGCAAGCTAATAGAATATATAAAATAAATAAAAATATAAAAAGTATTTTAAAAATAAAAATAAAATAGGATCATATTCATACAAACATTTAGTAGCATTTAGCAGGATAAAACAGGATTTTATTTATACAAATATTTGATACTTAGGTACTCTTAAACATAATTATCAAATAACTTATCTTAGATTTTATCTTAAAACTACTATTTTAGTAGGTTGTAATTAATCCAACAAATTACTTTTATTTCATGGCTTTAAGAAAACTACGTCGCCTTGTGGATAATCCATGATAATAATCGCGTTTATCGTTAATAATCACCAGTGTATTACATAACCTAACAAGACCTTTATCTTGTTTTCTTGTTATGTAGCCCCAAATTACCTTTGCGTGTTAACTAAAGGTATACTACATTAAACTGAGGATAATTTTGGATTTAAACCAATATTTTTAATTTTCAAACTAAGAATTAAAAAAATGCTGAGACCGGACTTTTAGGCACAAAAAATTGAAGAAAAGGCAGGTAAAAAAGGCTAAATATGCCAAAAAGGGCAAAATAAAGATATTCAATATTAAAAAATATTTTCGTTTTAAAGCCAAAAAAAGTCAAAGCTATAGTTGGTGTAAATTGCACTTATAATGCCCAAAACATTTTATCATTTATAATAGGCATTTTGCATAGAATCCGGTCTCTACTCAATACATTTTATGTAGATTAAGTATTGGCCATAATTCTTGGAACCACTGTAAAAAAATCTAACTCTAAAACGCCTTTATTATTCTTCATGAAATTTTGGATAAATATACTTCAACTTATATCTCAGTTTACGTGTTTGAGGGTTTTTCGAGAAAATATTTTTAAAGTCCTTTTATTAAATAATGAAAAAACGTTCGAAAAATAACTTTTAGGGAATTTTTTTTAAGTAAATAAAAAATATGCTGTTAAAGACCGTATTTTTGTTAGTATACCCTAAAAATTTTGTACAAATTAAACGAACAGTAACGGATACGGCGCTTCAAAGTCGGTAAAAATGGCCCTTTTTTGATTATTTTGCCGAAAAGTGGTCATTTTTTACGACTTTGAATCGCTGTATCTTCGTTACTGTTCATTTGATTTGTACAAAATTTTCAGGGTATACTAACAAAAATCTTTAACTGCATATTTTAAAAATATTTTTTCGAAAAACCCTCGAAATCGTAAACTGAAATATAAGTTGAAGTATTTTTATCAAAAATTGCATAAAGAATAATAAAGGCGTTTTAGAGTTAGATTTTTTACAGTGCACTGTGGTCCAAGAATTATGGCCAATACTGTATGTATTTTTCTATAAGTATACTTATGCATATATGCTTTTTAATTTTTATTTTTTTTCCTTTTATTTTATGGTTATACAGGGGGGCCCAGAAAATTTTAAAAATGTAAAAATTAATTAATTAAAATTTAAAGTACAAAAAAAACTGCTAAAAAACTACTTCTTAAAAAAAAGTATTTTTTATAATTAATACAGGGTGTTATGTAATTAATGTTATATATTAAAATACTGAATACCTTTTGACATAAGGTGTAATGGAAACATATTTTAAAATACATTTTCCCAAAGATAAAGAAAATATATGCATTAGAAGATTTTTATATTTTTTGTGATACGCCAATGGTTACACACTTGTGTTCTGTGAGTACATAGATACAAACCAACAAAGTAGCTGCGCGTTGCCAGTTGTAAAAAAATTGTTACTAAAAAATTTTCTTGCAAAAAATAAATAAAAACTCAATAAATACGAAAGTTTTATGCCCTTAAAGCTCTAATACCATTCTGTATTTATTTACTCATCCATGGATGCTGCAGCTATTAACTTAAGCAATGATAAGAAAAATTAGTACCTATTTAAAAACTCCATAAATTAACTTTTTCATCGTTTTTTTTTTCTGTTTACTCAGATGAAATCGTTAAACATTCAATTTGTGTAAATAAATCCAAACTCCCAAAATCACTTCCCTTAGTTAAGATATTTACAATTTGAGCACATAACCTACAATTTTTTGACAGAATGTTACCAACCATAACATAATAAATTAAATTAAACCAAAGTAAATTAACTCAAAGTAAAGTAAATCATTTCGAATTATGAATAAATTTTAAATCTGGTGTGTCTAAGTTTAAATATATTTTTTATAAGTATGTTTTTAAATCACAATGTTAAACGATTTTTAAAAAATCATTAGTTTACAAAGTCTTACAAGGTCTAATTCTAAAATCTAGCGATTTCAGGTTTTTATTTTTTTTCAAGTTTTTTCAGGTTTTTATTCTTTTATAAATATTTTGAAAGTTTGAAAATTTGTATTTAAGGGACCGCGGAAGATTTAGCGCATTTGTTGGTGATAGGGGTCGGGCTCGGGGACGTTCATTTGTGGCCCTTGAAGAGCAAATTTTGGACGAAGTGGAAGCAAATCCGAGAATTAGTACAAGACGATTAACAGCCCAACTTGGACAAATGTCCAACTTTGTTACGAGGCGCACGATTCACGAAAATAGTTTGTACCCCTATCACCTACAAAAAGTTCAAGCTCTTCAGGATGGAGATTATGCACTGCGGTTGGAATTTTGCCATTACAGAAAAATCAAGAAGATGCTGATTGGAGCCGTAGTGTTTTGTATACCGATGAGGCCACATTTACGAGAGACGGGATTTTCAACCAACATAACACTCATGTTTGGGCTTTTGAATTTACCAAAATTAAGAGAGCGCGTTTGGGCAGCAACCCAGGAACTTGTAAAAAGTCCAGACATTTTTACGCGGGTGTGCGAAAGTGGCGAAAGCATGCTTGCATTCTAAATAATGAAAATCATTTTAAACACCTCATATAAGGTAAATACATTTTTAATTTTACATTTGGCAACACTGCATTAAAAAGTAATAGGTAAGGTTAATCCGCGGTTCCTAGTCGATCAGTGGCGTACTTTTTGGTAGGATAAAGGTTATTATAAATTATTTTTAGTTTTTGGAATTTAGAAAAAAAAAGTTTCAGGTGCTTCTTTATGGACCCTAAGGAACTACCCATTTTAATATATAACATTAATTACATAACACCCTGTATAACGCCATTTTTGTCAAATAGCGCATGGGCAATTTTTATAACACCTTGTATATATACCGGGTGTATCTGAGAATAGGCGCACCCCTGTAACTTTTTTATTTATAACGATAGACACATGAAATTTAGCATGGTTAATAAGGATATAAAATGCCACTTATAAAAGTCCAAAATGAATTTTTTTAACTTCCGGTTTCGCCGGAAATGATATCAACTTTCAATTTTTAAATGTAAAGCCCTATATATTTTTACATATTTAGACTCCTGAGAAAATTCTGAGTCGGACAGCATCCTCAAATTGTCCTTTTGACGTTTTGTCATCAGAAAATCGATCATCATAAAGATCAATCTAGAGTGCTTTGAACTATCTTATTTTCTTCTAATGGATTCACAAAATGTCTGAAAAATTGAACTTTCCTTAGAAAGTTGTTATTTAGCTATTCCCAGCAGTCTAAACTTGTCAAAATTCGTTTTTCTCAAATAGTTCAAAGCACTCTAGATTGATCTTTATGATGATGCATTTTCTGATGACGAAACGTCGAAAGGTCAATTTGAGGATGCTGTCGTCTCAGGATTCTAAATATGTAAAAATATATAGGGCGTTCCATTTAAAAATCGAAAGTTGATATCATTTCCGTCGAAACCGGAAGTTCAAAAAATTCATTTTGTACTCTTATAAGTGGCATTTTATATCCTAATTAACCATGGAAAATTTTATGTATCTATCTTTATAAATAAAAAAGTTACAGGGGTGCGCCTATTCTCAGATACACCCGGTATATATATATATATATATATATATATATATATATATATATAATATATATATATATATATAATTTCCATGATTATAATGTATGAATTATATTATTTAAATGTATTTTTTTAAATTTACTTGCAAGTTTTTCTCAAACAAAAACCCTGGTTTAGTAATTTGGTATAAAAAAAAATTGTATGTATAATAAAAACAGTAAAAACTTCTTAATTTCTAAGTTAATATGATATCAATCTTCATTTGTCAAAATGAAATGAAACAAAAAAGTAAATCGCGAACATCCTGTATATGTCATTTTTCGCTTACATCACTCGATTAGGATCTTAGCGGAGTATACTACAGTAGCTAGTAAATAATAGACAAGGTTGCAAGTGCGGTTAACAACAATGGTCACTTATTGTTGTTAACATGCATAACTAATGTACTCTGCGGTCGTCCATCATTTAAGCGAGCCGAACTGTTTTATATCCTGTTAGATATAAACAATAACAGATGTATGCATCTATGCTGACCCATATAAATATATCATTTTTCGCTACGGGCCGACAAAATTGCCTGGTTGTGCAAAAATCTATTCTGAAATCTGCATCCTTTATAGGTTCTGACAATCTTAGTTTAGTTTCACGTTCGTGGTCCATTAAAACTTTCTGGGGAACGGCAAAAGATATCGATTTTAAATTTTTAAAGCATTTATAATCCAATTAAGTCTATATTTCCAAAACATTTTAAACAAAATTTCACTTCCGGTTTGATCGGAAGTGACATTAACTTTGTTATTTCAAATAGAACACCAACACATGGGGGTAAAATTTTTGCAATCTTAAAACATTGTTTAAAAGATTTCATGTAAATATCTTAATAAATTACTTGAGTAAAACCATGAGGCTAACTTGAAACGTTAATAACTTTTTTATTTTAAATGCAACACCCTGTTTGTTTTTACTGTATTTACGATAACTTGGCGGACCGAAGGAATTAAGTTATTTAGTTATTAAACAATTGTCGTGTTATGTCGTGTTATGTGTTTTTTATTGTAAGGTGTTATTAATCTAAACTGCATGAACATTCCTTTGCTCCACCAACATAATTAAGTAGGAAATTAAAAAACATTTAGTTTGATGTAACAATTCCCTATACGTAAATTTAATAATTTCAGAGATATTTAACAATTTCTAATATTATACCCACTGGGTATTACCCAGACTAGTCAAGGAAAGCAAACGTCAAATGTAAAAGTAAGAATTAAGAAATGCTTGGAAAATTTGAACATTTAGTAATAAATTAGTTATAAAAATTGTTAATTAAAATATTATTGGTTTCTTCTTTTTTTGTTATGAAAATATTTCATATTTTTTTTATATTTTATTGTCTCCAATGAGCTAGTACTTCATTTAGTTGTAGGAACATGCTTGGTTTGTCAATGTTTTTAATAAGTAATTTTGTTAACATAACTCTTAATTAGTCAAAAAACTGTTTATAACCACCTGAAGGATCGCCGCAATTAAATTTTGAACAATGACAAATTACGTGGTAACCATAGATACCGTCAACTCACAGGTTGCTTAAACAAAATAATATTTAAAATTTTAGAAATTGAGAATTATCTCTGAAATTGTTAACTTTAGGTATGGGTTATGTAGTTATATCGATTAAAAGGTTTTTTAGTTTAGATTAGATAAAAACATACCGGGTGTTTTTGTTAAAATAAAAAAGTTATTAACGTTTTAAGTTAGCCTAATTTGAACTGGGTTTTCTTGGGTAATTTGTTGAGAAATATTAAAGAATTGACATGGAATCTTTTAAAATTAAAATTATATCCTGTTTATGATTGACACGCATTTGTCAAATTTTATCGAAAAAAATAAATAATAATATTATTCACTTTAGGTATAGGAAAATGTCATGCTATAGTAATTTTACATACAATTTTTTGTAAAATTTAAAAATGTAAGAATATATGAAATATTTAAAAAAAATAGACTTAAATGGATTATAAACGCTTTTAAAATTTTAAATCGATATCTTTTTCGGTTTTACTAATGGACCACGAATGTGAAACACCCTGTATAGAATAAAACAATTTGATATTATCCACCCTTAAGCTTAATTTTCATTTATCCGTTTGTCCGTCAGTCCGTTCATCCGGGAGCGCTCTTATTGGTCCAATTATAATTCGAAAATTATGACATTTTATCGGTCCGTCAAGTTTCAACTTCGTACGTCTGACAGAGAAAGGTTAAATAATTTTAACTCATCCGTCACTAAACATCTGTTTTTGACGCCTAACGTTATTTTAAGATAATTTATTTTCAAATATTTTTATATTTTTTCAATAAGATTGTAAAACGAAAATATTACGTTCGTTATGTGAATAATGTTTTACTGTTAAGTTTTTATTTAATAAGAATAACGAAAAAAAAAGAAAGGACAAACAAAAAAAAATTAAAACTAGAATTAAAAGGACCTGCTTTTTTAAAACTATACATTTTAATGTATATTAGGGCTAGTATATTCTTTTTATAAGGTATATTTACCTACCTTTAAATTTATTAGACAGCTAACTGTTAAAGTTACAATTGTTGACATAATTGTAACTATGACAATTAATCATTAGGTAAATTTAGTAAGTGAATATACTGACACTTAATTTCTATTTGTCGCAAAATCAATCCGTTAAACGTCATTAAAAAACGTATGCATGAAAATTAGAACATTTCTTATCGGACGATTTTATTGAAAAACTGACATACGGATGACGGACAAACGGATACATGAAAATTAAGCTTTATTGTTTTTATTATTTTAAATTTAGGTCAGCATACAAAATAAAGGAATCAAGATATGTAAAGTTCATTTTTTTTATCTGGGTTTTGGTTGGTAAATATAGTTGTCAAGTTGGTCGCATTAATTAAAACAAACTAAGCTAGTTATAAATCTAATTGTGGTTATGTATAAATTATTGTAGGTTACATTGTGCAGTTGTCAAGTTGAGTTGTCGAAATTCCTAGTTAAAAATGCAATTAATTTTGCTTTGGTGGTGCTTGAATGCGTAAAATCATATAAAAAAAGTAGTTAAATATAGGTGGCTTTACGGCCCAGAAGAGAAAGTATTCCTAGGGGATAATAATCTTCGCTTTGAAAAGAATTTATATAAAAGAAATTAAATTTTTTTGTGAACGTAAATGTTCTTCAATGGTGAATAATGTGAAAATAATGTGTGATGTAATATTTATAAAACCAAATTCGTTACTTTTTTACTCCAAAACTGTCCATAAGGCGATGTACTTTTTCTTCCATTGTGGCATTTGGCATAATTTCATCAAAATGAAGTTTTTTCCGCAAAAGGGCTTTTACATTCGAATTCGTTGCTATTTTTTTTTTATTTATAATTGACAAGTAAATTATCAATAATAAATATTATTGTCAATTTGACAGTGTCAAATTCTTTAGCAGAAGTATCATTTTTAAATACTAAAGATACTAAGTCAAACTGGCATAAGCCACAAACCTAACAAAAAAACACGAGTCCAGATAAAAAAAATGAAGTGTATTTGCCAAAAACTAATGTTTACATCAAATAAAATAACAAACAAGGGTTTAGCACAACTAAAAAGCTCTTTGCCCATTTTTTTTTATTTTAATACTTAAATTAATTTCTGTATAGAATATTAAAATTAATTTTTTCCGTATTTCATAAAACAACAAAACAATCAAATCTAATGATCGTTGATGACATAAAACAAAAAAATAGGGCCAATTTAGTGGCAGCGTTCCGAGGAGAAGGATGCATAAGTGCGAGTAATTCAAGGACGTAAATCATCGCAAAACAAATTGCCCAATTAAGTATGTTGGCGATCTGTTTCCTTGAATCAGCGAATTCTTTTTGTTTACTCAATAGGCAAGAAGATTATCTAAGAGCAAACAGGATGCGAATTTACTTCTTAAGAGACTTGAGGGTGATCTTTATGATCCATTATACTGTTTTAATTGCTTAATTTAGATTATGAATTATGTATGTATCCTTAAAATGATTTTGAAAATGCAGTTTGTAAAATAAAAATATAAAAATGCATGAACTATTCAAATTACCTTTAGAGTAATTAAGCAAGGAGGTTTGGGCACGATATGAAAATTTTGACAAAAAGATATTAAAACCGTCTGGTTCTCGAGTAAAAATTGATTTATGTTGTTAAGGCTATTATCGTTATTTCTAAACTGTGTTGTGAATGTTAACAAAAATATATATGCAACTTGTACAGGTATAAGTGCATACCAGGAAAAAAACATTGATAAAATATAGTAGTAGTAAATATCTTTATTGGAATAAACCAAAAGGCTAATGACCGAGGTCTTTCTGCCCATATAAATACATTTATATATTAACAATAAATTTGGTAAAAAATTATTTAACATAATTATATATATATATAAAAAAACAATATTTAATGAACTTGAAAATCTAAGATAACTTTCCATAGGGTCTTCTTTGGAAATTTTCTTTTTATTGGATTACCTTCTGAGTCTGTGAATATGAAGGGTTCAATAATATCCAAATTTGAGGTTGTTTTGCTGAATTTCTCAGACAGTTTCCGTGATCTCTCTGTAATTGTTGTAAGGTTGGTCATTTCATATAGGAGCAAATTTGAAGGGTTGTGCAATGGATTTTGTGGATGTCTAATCTTGGTTAAGTGTCGAAGGCTAATTGTTTCAGCTCTCTCCAGATTCCTCAGGGTTGGACTTCTGCAGTTTTGGAAGATGATGGAACCATAATCTAGCAGTGGCCGACAAATCATCTTGTAGATGTTGGTAGCTAATTCAGTGCTTATACCTTCCTTTTTAAGATAAAATATATTATACATATTATGTACCTATTTAATTAATGCATCTCTTATAACGTGGCATTAAAAATTTAAGGAGTCGTATCAACTTATGCCTGTTAAAGTGGCATATAAATTTTTGTTAATATTTGCAATAATAAACGTTAATGTTTCTGTGTCCAACCAAAATAATTAATCTGTCATTCTTGTCTAGAAGATCCGGCAACACTGGATTACGAACACCTGATTATTTAGGTGATTTATTTGGTGACTAGGGTAAAGTAGACAGTTATCGGACACTAGTTATTGGACAATTAACATTAATACTGTAAAAACAAGAGTTCTATAAATGGTTACCTTAAAGTCAAATCATTAGATGACGCTGTATAGAATTATAACCATCTCAGTCGGTAATAATATATATACTTTATTTTGGGTCCAATATAGGACAAAAAAGTTCACCCGTTACTTTGGTGGTAAGATTTTAGTTTTTTTGTTAAGAGCAGGGCTGTGTACAGATCAAAGTGTGGTATAAATGTGTTCCCTATGGTTTAACTATTGTCACTTTAATGCGTTTTAATTTTAATTCTGAAAACAAACACCAAAATTGGCAGTGTCCAATTACTGGTTGGTAAAAAGTGTAAATTTCTATTATTGGACATATGTCCAATATCATACTCTATTTACCAGCCAATTATTATGTAAAATTGTCCCCTGAATTCGAAAAGACTGTCAAAAACTATAAAAGTTAAGCAGAATTATTAGTGGCTGCTTTTTCGCTATGACATTTTTATAGTGATTTCTTCGTCACAGGACATCTTGCAGAATAACAGTGATTTAAATACAGTGCATGATAGAGAACATAAAAAAACTAATGGCAACAAAATTAATAAATTCGGAAAATACTATTAATACAAACTATTTCAGAAGTCAGACCAAGGAATTAGTAGTTACCTTCAGAATCCAGAAAAGGGATAAGGAATTCGAGAAAGAAAAATATGATTTATATGATATTTACAAAAACGAAATTGTATGTCCAATAACTATGGTCCATGTGTCCAATTACTATATAAAATGTCCAATTTTTTTGCATGTTCTTATAAAACTAATATTAAAATTCAAATATTATAATTTTGAAGTAAACGTAAATAAAGTTTAAACAAACAAACTATCCTTTTTATAAAGTTCATTTTTTTATCCGGACTCGTGTTTTTTTGTTAGGTTGGTGGCTTATGCCAGTTTGACAGTACATTGCCTTATGGACATTTTTGGATTAAAAAAGTAACGAATTTGGTTTTATAAATATTACATCACACATTATTTTCACATTATTTACCATTGGACATTTACGTTCACAAAAAATTTTAATTTCGTTTATATAAATTCTTTTCAAAGCGAAGATTATTATCCGCTAGGAATAATTTCTCTTCTGGGCCGTAAAGCAACCTATATTTAACCAGTGTTTTTATATGATTTTACTCATCCAAACAATTCTTCTATGGTTTTCTTTAGTGTTGCTTTATTTTTTGTTCTCATATTTGTAGTAGACTTCATTCGTTTTCCCGACTCATTTTAGATTTTTAAAAATACTGCATATAGAACTGTCACTGCCACTGTCAAAATCATTTTTTATACAACTTTATAATTTAAAAACTACTTATACTCGTACATAACATTGTAATTTTTTATCTTAAAATAACACCCATTTTTTATATAGTTGTGTGTCGGAAAAATACTGTTGGTATATCTATTTTGTCTACAATATAATTATTCTGTTTTTTTTTTCATTGTCCTTAGTAACTTATGTGCAATAGTTAATCTTTTCCGAACATGCTTGAGCATTGTTATTTAATGAGGTAGATAAAAACGGTTTTAATTAAATGGGTAATTAAATTCCTAGCAGTTCAAACCCAAGGGTATTTTAAAAACCTTATATACAAAATAAAATAAAACAACACAAAACAAAATCCAAAAAAACATCTTAAATAACCTCTAAATGGTACACATAGTACATAAATCCTAAAAGCTTGCGTAATACAGATTTTCTATTCTACACCTAAACCAAGCAACCAGCAAAAAAACCGTCCACCAGAAATTGGCATTAATTTTGATGATTTTTTAAAAATGTAAATTGACTTTTTGTAATGATTTATGTGACACTCTGTGGGATGTATAAGCAACAACATGTCATTTGGAATTTTATTGTAGCTTAATCTTTTTTGAACAATTTTTTAAATCGCGATATTATTTTTGTTATTAACGAAGATACACTGTTTTAAAGTGTTAAGTGTCGTATATATAAAGTTGATATGGCAATACAAAAATTACGAATTTTGGTTTTAGTGTTGTAGGTATAAGGTATTGTTGAGATTAAGTCGTAATGAAGCCACCAATTATTTATATGAATTTTAAAAGGCCCTGACAGTCGGGTCAGGGAGTATAAAAAACAGTGAACTAAATCCAAATTAAAAGTTATTTTTATTTATTAGTGACATTCAGAAACCAAGATTCATCAGCTTAGAAAATAAATATTATACATAACAAAACTTAGAAATCCAATAGGTAATTATACTTTAAAATGATTCATGAAATCATGAACTGGTTCACAGTTAGTGAACATAACCACAATTATATATTTTTTGCCCATCAAACCCTGTATGCGGTCCGCATAGGTCGATAGTATTAGTAGGTATTGGAGTCTCCAATTTGGAGACGGTTTTTGAAAATTTAGCTCTTCAAAAGTTTTGCGTCACTTATACATGTAATCTTTACTATTTGCCAAAAAGTCAAATGATTTTTATTCGCCATTAACGTCAAACTTTTATTAAGACATTTTAATTATTAGTTATAATTTATAACAAATTAAATAATGTAAATTATATATTAAAGTATATAAATTAAATAATTTTCTCATTCATATTTTGTGTTACAAAAATAGTACTTAGTAACTTTTTTTAACGTAGTCCAAGTCCATGTAGTCAAATAGCAAGAACAATCCAGGTAGCACACTGCAGACGTCATTTAATCGTCAGCAGACCTGGGAACCATTAAAAGTTAAGATTCATGTCATCATTAAAATGTTTTAAATTCACTAATTTACAGATGAAATACCAGTTTTTTCATTCTTATAACTTGTATAGGTAATATAAAAGTCCTAGCACGTGACATTGACATAAATAATTAAGGTTAATTTTCTGTCATTGTCAAGCTAATTTCGTCTTATTTTCTAAAAATAATATAATTTAATATTATGTATATTATTGTATTTTTTGTGTCCTAAGACCTTTAGACACAAAAAATAGATGTATTGCATTATTTTTAGAAAACAGGACGAAATTAGCTTAACACTGACAAAAAATTAACCTTAATTATTTCTATCAAATTAATTTCCATTAAATTAATTTTATTATGTATTTGATAATAAGCATCTGAAAAATATTGAAACTGTCAAAAAACAAAAATTTGCATAACTTTTAATATTTTTAAACATATTATAAGGGACAACTACTTCTAAAAAAATAAATACTTAGGGCGTTGAGTTCAATCAACGCTTAGGGTGCATTTCACAAATTGTTGAATTTATTACAAGTAAATATTACATGAAAAAGTCAGGTATGCCTGTCCTAGTTTATTTGATGCTTAAAATTTATTTTGTAAACGATATTTACGAAAATAAAGTTTGCGCCTCGAGTCGCCAGACGAGAGACTCAAGTCATCCGAGTGAACAATACGAATAATCTAGAGTGTAATACTATACTTTATCTACTCCAATAAGGAGATAATTAAATGGTTTTCAAAAATAAATAAATACAATCTGACATCTGTCAAATGGTTTATAAATTTAAGATGTTATTATAGCCACCGTCTCCCGACTTAAAACCCGATTGGTTCAAATCACAGTTAATATTGAATCGGCTAATCCCTGATGCTTATCAACGTAAATAATGAGTTTATTATTACCGTTGTTAGGCAGAAAATTTATAATGTTTATTATTATTCAAGAAAAAAAACAATATTATGCATTAGGAGTAGATAATAGTATATTGTGTAACAAGTTTGGAATATTCCGCTCGAGTGAAAAGTTACAGCCAAAGGCGAGTTTGACGGTTTCACGAGAGCGGAATATGCATTCCAAACATGTTTCAGACTATACTTTTTCTACGTTTCCAAAAAATACCATAGAAAAATAATTTAATTGGGAAAAACTTTCTCAGAGAAAGTGAGGTTGGATCAGTCTAAATTTTTTTAGATATTAAACACAGAGATGTCGCCACCAGTGTTTATTATCGTCATTCGATGATTGAATATTCATTCTGTAACACTTATATTGATAACGCTTATCGAAAAGGAACCAAGCGCCAAAACTTTTTCTGGGCTCATCAAAATTATTTGTAAAATAACTCATATATAATAATGCTCAAAAGGTTAATCATCATTTGGAACTTTTCTTAAAAATGAGTTATTTTGCAAATTATTTTGTTTACCCCAAAAAAGTTTTTGGCGCTTGGTTTCTTTTCGATAAACGCTATACATAAAAAGTGATATTAGAACGATTATATTCCTCTCGTGAAACCGTCAAACTCGTAAGGCACCTTCGGAACACCTTAAAGCACTTTTTAAAATATTTTGCCCCTTCAAAGCACTTTTTTCTGATTATGTGTTTTTTAAAGCACTTTTTAAATATTTTGTTTTTCTTTAAAGCACATTTTTTTAATCAAATTCGACGTTGGCAAATAATTAAATTTGGAATCAATTAATTCTATTTGTTTGAAACATACAATAACTACACTGCGCGTATAATTAACGTAAAAAAATCTAACTTTAAAACGCCTTTATAAATCTTTATAAAATTTTGTATTAAAATACTTTAACTTATATCTTAGTTTACGTGTTTAAGGGTTTTTCGAGAAAATATCCTTAAAGCCCTTTTATTTAATAATAAAAAAAAGCTCGTAAAAAAAGTAAATAATAAATATCCTTTAAAAGACCGTATTTTTGTTAGTTAACTCTAAAGAAGGTGGTACAAATCACACGAACAGTACACGCCTAGTTCTTGCAATATTTTCTTGTAATATTCACTTGTATAGTACATTCTGTAACAAGTTTGGAATATGCTATTCCAAACGTGTTTCAGACATTATTTTCTCTACGACTACGTAAGAATAGTAACGCTTATATAATTTTAAACAGAGAAAAGAAACCAAGCAGTTTTTTGACATTTAAGTTTGTTGTATTGTCAAACCATTTTGTGCCGTCACAATTTTATAATGTAAATTATAATAAATTTAAACAAATAGTATGCCTAAATCTTTATTATAATTAAAAATAGTTATTTACACTAACTAATAAAAAAAAATAACAAATACAAAACTAATTTTACAAGTAATCTATGTCAACATCTATTCTTTTTCTACATTTTAAAGGTCTTTTTTTAAACTTTTTGAATCTGTCAAAACTTCAAAGCCGGTATAGTAGGTAACTGGTTTATAATTTTAATATCAAATTTATTATAATTTTGATTTGTATATTTGAAAAACAATAAATATAACTAATTTTTGGTTCCTAAACCGTAATTATACAACTGCTATTATTTTTTAATTTTTTACGTTTAGTAAACAGCCAGGAGATGTTGTTACTTGTGACCATTCTTAAACAAGAGTAGGAATATTCTCGCACATTATTGCAGAAAAACATCCTTTCTATGATCAAAAATTAAACTAGAATGTTACTATTCTTAAGTAGTCGTAGAGAAAAGTATTATTGTACCCTTAAAGCACCCTTAATCACATATTTTTCGTAACGCCTTTTAGAACTTTGACATTTCGTGTTTCGTAAATAATTTTGTAAATAATAAATAATTTCACTTTTATATTAAACATTATAATCTTTTATTTGGGTTTTATGTGTTCCACATAGTTTGCAAATTCGTGCCATTTGGGTTTATTACGAATTTCAACACAAATGGCAAACAAAACAACTATCAATAGTCTATAAAATTGCTGTAACCACAATGGTCCTAAATAGTTGTTTCCGGATTTGGGATTTTCTTCCCACAATACTAAAAGTGTACTGTTCATAGTAAAATAATGTTGATTAATTTTGTTTCGAAATCTTCCAAAAAGAAAAATTATATTACGTAATGTTCAATTCATATTTAATTAGGATTTTTAATGAAAAACTACTGTTATATAATTTTCTATGATTCTTTAACGTTTTTTGGATAAAAAGTTGCTATTTTTTAAAATTGGTCATGGTTTTTGTAAAGTTGATTATTATTATTATGTAATTTCTTATACATGTATATGTATACTTTATAAAAACCATGACAAGTTTTAAAAAATAGCAACTTTTTATCCAAAAAACGTTAAAGAATCATAGAAAATTATATAACGGTATTTTTTATACATTGTATATTTTACGGTTTATACGAGCAATTAGTTTCTAATGCTTTTACCTTTAACTTGTTATACCTAATTTAATAAATAATATATGTATACAGTATACATAGCTTTTTATGTAATTTGGTCTGGTTTTAGACATTTACCGTTCTTCATGAACATCTTTTAAAATGATTCTTTCAAAATAAAGGCAAGTCATTTGAAATAATTGTAAGGCTAATAATTATTTCTAATTTGCTATTAATATAACCTATGATAATAACATGCAAAGCAGACTCAGTATGCGGCGCAGAGCAGAGAACAATACGCGCAGACTGCGCCGCAGACAACGCATAGCGGAAAGGTGCGGGCAGACACAATTCCTATGAGTTCACGGCCTCGTTGGAACAGGAGGGTATTAAGGAAAATTTAATAAATCGAAGAATAAACAATTAAATAATATTATTTATTTATTTATTTAATTTCGTGCCTCAATTTTTTTAACATGTGGGTAATATGTTTTTTGCTTACGCATGTCGAAGCCAATCGGCCCCCCCTAGCCAGGGTCCCCGTATCATTGATACGGCTGATACCGCGGTAGCTACGCCCCTGCTTGTAGGTATTAATCGTAACAAATAAACTACATAAAAAATACTACCCAGAGAAAAATAATCTCTTGATTTAAGAAAATGCATTTATTTGAAACCGGTTTTCTTGTATGAAGTAAAATTTTTTTATACGGAGTAACTTGTTGTTTACAATAAGAAAATACTATTATTTGGTTGTAAATAATAAGTTTTTTGAAAACAACTTATTGTTGTGATTAATTGTAAAAAAATATTTATTTAGAGCAATTAATTAAATTGTTTGGATGTAGGTTTTGTTTCTTTAAGTAAGCTTCTACAAAACCTGAGATAAAAAGTCAATTAGATATTTACTTGTAATAACCAAATATCAGTTTATTAATATATGAATGAAAACAACACTGTTTTAAAGTTTCACTAATTTATTTATGTTTTTAATAATTAACAATTGTTTCGCTACACTGTAGCTTCTTCAGAATTAGTACTTATTTTAACAAGTGGCGGTATTTATATTAACAACAGGCAGGTAATTTGAGAAGATAAATGTTATATAAACATTATACCTGAAGGTAAAATTTATATAATTACATAATTTTGGAAAAACTGAGGGTTTGGGAAATCCTATCTAATATAATATTATAATATTAATAAATATTACTTTTTAGTACTACAAGTACACACTCTAAAATAAATTTAGCAAAGGAGAGCTGTTAGTTTCAATTTGGTCATTAAGAACAATATCAGATTTTTTCTTTAATTTATTAATTTCCAAAGACTCTAAAAGATTTAGTTTGGTACCTTTATTGGCTACATGTAATATTTTAAAGTTATCATCAAATGTGTGGTTCTCTTGTATTAAATGGTTAGCGTATGAAGAATCCTGTTTAAGGTTTATATAGGATAACTTGTGTTCTTTAATTCGTGTATTAAAATTTCTACCCGTTTGGCCTATATATGTTTTCGGACAGTCTCTGCAATTTAGTTGGTAAACGCCAGATTTTGAAGATTTTGATGTTTTATCTTTGTTGTTTTTGATAAACTTACTAAGATTGTTGTTGGTTTTAAATGCTAAATTACTATTAATTTTATTAAAGAAATTAGATACATGTCTCATCTTAGCACCTAGATATGTACAACTATTGTATGTATTCATGGTAATCTTAGATATTGGAAAAACGTTGTTAATGGCTATTTTCTCTTTTTTGTGGTTTAAGATTTTATTAATTAGTTGAGCATCATAGCCGTTGTTAACTGCTATTTGTTTAATTAAGTTTAATTCGTAATTATAATCTTTTTCTGATAATGGAACGTTTAAGAGTCTGTGGACCATTGAGTTAAATGCGGCTATTTTGTGTGAAAAGGGGTGAGAAGAGCTTTTATGTATAACTATATCAGTGTAGCTGGGTTTGTGAAAAATTTTGAATGTGTGGTGTCTATTATTTTTTTGAATTGTTAGATCTAAATAATTAATAGAGTTATTTATTTCTTCTTCCATTGTGAATTTAATTTTCGGGTGTAAGTTATTTATAAAATTCAAGAAAATGTTTAGTTGTCGTTTTGTACCTGTGAAACACGTTAGGATATCGTCTACATATCGGTACCAATATAGGATATGATTAATATATGGATGTTTGTGTATAATTATCTCCAATTGGTTCACAAAGATATCCGCTAACAATGGGCTAAGAGGATTACCCATGATTAGGCCATTATGACTCGTATATATTTTATTATTGAATTGAAAGTAATTTTGTTTTAAACATGTTTCTAGTGTGTTTATGATGTCGTTTTTAATAACTGGGTTAGTATTGTTTAGGTCTAGAAGGTTTTGTATTATTTTAAGTGTTTCAATAGGTGGTACATTAGGGAATAAATTAGTAATATCAAAGGAAATAAATTTTGAGTTATCAGGTAATGGGATGTCTTTAATATTATTAATTAATTCGTATGAATTTTTTATAGTAAATTTAGGTTTGAAGTTACAGTGTGTGGTAATTAAATTAATAAGTTTCTTAGATATTTTAGTTGATGGTGCTGTATAGAAAGATACTACGGGTCTAATGGGTAAATCCTTCTTATGTAATTTAATTAAAGAATACATTAACGGTGGGCTAGGGTTCATTAAAGTGAGTTTGTAAATATCGGAATCACTAAAAATACTTTTAGAGTTTTTTATAATGTGTCTGATTTCATTATTAAATTTTTTAGTTGGGTCTTTAGTTAAAATCGTGAAATTATCGGTTGTAAGGAAATTATTAGTTTTTTCTAAATATTCACTTTTGTTGATCGCTATAACTGTTTGGCCTTTATCAGCTCTCGTGAAAATTATATCTTGGCTTTTTGATCTAATAGCTTTAGCTGTAAAATGTTCTAAGGTATTATTTTTGTTTGGTATATGTAATTTTTTAGTAATTAATTGTGATGCTATCGATTTATAGTTTTTATTATTTTCTAACTTATTTAGAGCTAATTCTATTTCTATTCCTAAGTTTTCTAGATGTTTGGGAGTTATGTGTGTATTTATATTGTGTTTTAAGCCTTTTTCTAGTAATGTAATTTCGTTGTTGTTAAAGTAAGTTTCTGTAAGATTAATAAATCTGTCATAAAAAGTGTGTTGTGAATAGTTAGTTTCTACTGGGGTGTGTTTTGATTTTAATAACGAATTAATTTTGTTTCTTTGTCTTAGAAATTTTTTGTGAATAATATTGTTAATTTTATTTCTGATATTGTAATCAATGATGTCAAATTCAACTCTATTAAGTCTAAAAGTTAGTTCAGAATGTATCACCTTGGTGTATATGTTGTAGATATCTCGTTTTTTGTACTGTGCTTTCTTGTCAAGTTGGAGCCATTTTCTCATTCCATAAGTTTGTCCTTTTGTAGCTGATGGGCTGCTATTCTGTGTCTTCAGTTTGATGTACTTGGGTATCACATTATTTTTCTGGCACTTGTTGTAAAACCAAATGTTTTGGGTGGTAATTTTGCTTCTTAATAACTTGACAAGAAAGCACAGTACAAAAAACGAGATATCTACAACATATACACCAAGGTGATACATTCTGAACTAACTTTTAGACTTAATAGAGTTGAATTTGACATCATTGATTACAATATCAGAAATAAAATTAACAATATTATTCACAAAAAATTTCTAAGACAAAGAAACAAAATTAATTCGTTATTAAAATCAAAACACACCCCAGTAGAAACTAACTATTCACAACACACTTTTTATGACAGATTTATTAATCTTACAGAAACTCACTTTAACAACAACGAAATTACATTACTAGAAAAAGGCTTAAAACACAATATAAATACACACATAACTCCCAAACATCTAGAAAACTTAGGAATAGAAATAGAATTAGCTCTAAATAAGTTAGAAAATAATAAAAACTATAAATCGATAGCATCACAATTAATTACTAAAAAATTACATATACCAAACAAAAATAATACCTTAGAACATTTTACAGCTAAAGCTATTAGATCAAAAAGCCAAGATATAATTTTCACGAGAGCTGATAAAGGCCAAACAGTTATAGCGATCAACAAAAGTGAATATTTAGAAAAAACTAATAATTTCCTTACAACCGATAATTTCACGATTTTAACTAAAGACCCAACTAAAAAATTTAATAATGAAATCAGACACATTATAAAAAACTCTAAAAGTATTTTTAGTGATTCCGATATTTACAAACTCACTTTAATGAACCCTAGCCCACCGTTAATGTATTCTTTAATTAAATTACATAAGAAGGATTTACCCATTAGACCCGTAGTATCTTTCTATACAGCACCATCAACTAAAATATCTAAGAAACTTATTAATTTAATTACCACACACTGTAACTTCAAACCTAAATTTACTATAAAAAATTCATACGAATTAATTAATAATATTAAAGACATCCCATTACCTGATAACTCAAAATTTATTTCCTTTGATATTACTAATTTATTCCCTAATGTACCACCTATTGAAACACTTAAAATAATACAAAACCTTCTAGACCTAAACAATACTAACCCAGTTATTAAAAACGACATCATAAACACACTAGAAACATGTTTAAAACAAAATTACTTTCAATTCAATAATAAAATATATACGAGTCATAATGGCCTAATCATGGGTAATCCTCTTAGCCCATTGTTAGCGGATATCTTTGTGAACCAATTGGAGATAATTATACACAAACATCCATATATTAATCATATCCTATATTGGTACCGATATGTAGACGATATCCTAACGTGTTTCACAGGTACAAAACGACAACTAAACATTTTCTTGAATTTTATAAATAACTTACACCCGAAAATTAAATTCACAATGGAAGAAGAAATAAATAACTCTATTAATTATTTAGATCTAACAATTCAAAAAAATAATAGACACCACACATTCAAAATTTTTCACAAACCCAGCTACACTGATATAGTTATACATAAAAGCTCTTCTCACCCCTTTTCACACAAAATAGCCGCATTTAACTCAATGGTCCACAGACTCTTAAACGTTCCATTATCAGAAAAAGATTATAATTACGAATTAAACTTAATTAAACAAATAGCAGTTAACAACGGCTATGATGCTCAACTAATTAATAAAATCTTAAACCACAAAAAAGAGAAAATAGCCATTAACAACGTTTTTCCAATATCTAAGATTACCATGAATACATACAATAGTTGTACATATCTAGGTGCTAAGATGAGACATGTATCTAATTTCTTTAATAAAATTAATAGTAATTTAGCATTTAAAACCAACAACAATCTTAGTAAGTTTATCAAAAACAACAAAGATAAAACATCAAAATCTTCAAAATCTGGCGTTTACCAACTAAATTGCAGAGACTGTCCGAAAACATATATAGGCCAAACGGGTAGAAATTTTAATACACGAATTAAAGAACACAAGTTATCCTATATAAACCTTAAACAGGATTCTTCATACGCTAACCATTTAATACAAGAGAACCACACATTTGATGATAACTTTAAAATATTACATGTAGCCAATAAAGGTACCAAACTAAATCTTTTAGAGTCTTTGGAAATTAATAAATTAAAGAAAAAATCTGATATTGTTCTTAATGACCAAATTGAAACTAACAGCTCTCCTTTGCTAAATTTATTTTAGAGTGTGTACTTGTAGTACTAAAAAGTAATATTTATTAATATTATAATATTATATTAGATAGGATTTCCCAAACCCTCAGTTTTTCCAAAATTATGTAATTATATAAATTTTACCTTCAGGTATAATGTTTATATAACATTTATCTTCTCAAATTACCTGCCTGTTGTTAATATAAATACCGCCACTTGTTAAAATAAGTACTAATTCTGAAGAAGCTACAGTGTAGCGAAACAATTGTTAATTATTAAAAACATAAATAAATTAGTGAAACTTTAAAACAGTGTTGTTTTCATTCATATATTAATAATATGGAGTTTCATCAAGTAAAGGTCGAAACAATCAACAAGTCAAAATATCAGTTTAAAAAGTCAAATAATCCCAAGTTTTCCACTAAATAAATATATTCTTGTAGATATAGAAATAAATAATTTATTTTAGCCAAGCCAAATATAGTAAAATCAAGAGATTACTTTTCTGTGTACGCGCCTTATTTTATAAGCACATGTATAGTGTATAGTGCACTTTACAGGTCCGGAAATAACGTTAATAAGGGGGTGATTCTACAAGTATAAATAAAAGAAAAAGTTTTTATAAACAGATGTTCAAAAATGCCTCCTGAGGGCGATATAGGCATATTAAACTGTTGCGTAAAATTAGGTTTTTATTAATTAATTAATAAAACCATTGGCTTCTTTGACTTTGTAACAAGAGCAGCTTTTTTACGTAAAATTTTTGGATAATTGTATTCTAGGATCGAGAAATCAAGAAAATCACACACAAAAAGTTGGGAGGATTTTTTTCCAGAGTAACCCCTGTTTCGGACGCCTATGGTAATCTTAACAAAAATTACCCCAGAAATAAAGTATCATTATTTTATCACTAGCCGTTTTTAAAATAATTAATAAAAACCTGTTTATTTACATAGTTTATTATTTTTCGTTACAAATTTATAGAGTTTTTCCAGTTACTGACTCCTTACTGACTAGTTACTTACTGATTAAAAATTTAAATTTTGAAAAGATTAAGTACATTTTGAAAATTTAAAAAATTTTGGAGATTTTGGAAATATTGTGAAGTTTGGAAATTTTAAAACTTTAATTTTTTTATTGTTTTACTTGAAACTCATGCTAAGAAGGTTGTGAAAAAATAGCAATCCCTCTTACAGCAGTCGCCATATTGGATTGATTTATTTTTATCTCTCTCTTAGTCACTTCAATAAATGACTTCGTGCTCTCTTGATATTTAAAATCATTTAAAACCAATACAAGAAGAAAAAAATCTCATAAATATAGGTCGAGAAATGCTTCCTAAGGGAGCTACAGCCCCCCCCCCCCCGAGTCAAAATTTAGATCGTAATTTAAACCTACTTTGAACTACCAAAACTAATTTAAAACCTGTTCAGCCTGTTAAGTTAACAGTGTTAACTCCAATTTAGCACTAGAACCGAATCAATCTTCATTTGAACCGATTTAAACATCTAATAAAATTGTTGGTCGGATTATAAACCAAATAAATCATTTTATTTCAAAAATAAAATTTTACCATGGATACATTTCAGTTTTTAATTACGCTGCAAATAATTAATGTAAAGAATAATTATTGGTCTATTTATTATATAAATTTAAATTATTTGTATAGGTACCAATTAAAAAATATATAAATAAAATTTTCACAAATGCAAAATTGTTATTCAAGTTAGGTTTGATTTTCAAGTATTCCAAGTATTCCAAAGAATTGTTTATATATTATCGCGCATTTTTACAAATTTTACAGGAGAAGAAAAAACATTTTACTACCAGATAAAACTTTTATGAGAGAATGCATTCCTTATTATTAATTAATAATTATACTGAAAAATATTAGGAAATACTTTCATCAAAGTTTTATCTGGTAGTAAAATGTATTCCTCCTGTAAAATTTGTTAAAATGCATATAGATGTTATTTCAGGCTCTGCAACGATATATTTAAATTCAAATATTGTCGTGCTTTTATTAATATACATGCGCAATGGCCTGGGCTTTTTTGGAGTGTAGGTTGTAAACGGTCATAAATTGGTTCAAATTTAAATGTAGAAAAATTATTCAAGACTGGTGACATTTTATGAAATGTAACAGGGAGTTTGATCAATTCTTAAATTTTTTTATCTTGAACGGTTTTGGAGATTTTAAATAAAAACCATCATCAGGGTTTCCCTATTTTTGTATGTTGGATCTGCTGTTAGAGTATTGCACGCTAATTATGGACACCTTGTATACAAAATATATTTTCTGTGACACATAGAAAGATTTAATTTTTTTGACTAACACGTCACATTTTTTTTAAATAACATCTTTTGTAAAAAAAAATATTTTTAAAATGACCGATAACATAATATGTATTTTTTGTTTTATTTTTTTAATATTTGTACATTATTTTTAAACGTCATTAAAACTTTCAAAGAATTTATTTGGTAAATTTGTTTTTTCCTTATTTTATACTATTTTATACCTTCCTATAAAATAATATTAAGTTATTTTTATTGTATAAAATAAGTACATAAATTCGCTTAATTTTAATCTTAACTCGGTGAGCTTTTAGCGTCAAAATCTCCTCCCACTCGGCGCGCGTACTGCACCAAGAATTGTCATTCGGGACCGCGAGCAAAACGTTATCCTTGGATGAAATGCATATATTCACTGAAAACGCGACACAGGTTCCCAGTAGCTAACCGAATCTTACATCTAAAAACCGGCGTATATTGTCTATTGTTCGGTGTTTCTTGCTCCGTTACGTCCAACGAAAAGTTACATAACGTCGGTACTCATCTTAACTTTTCGAAAATATATTTACTATGAAAAACATTTTGTAAACTAAGCGGTACCCAGTGCTTAAACATTTGCATGTGAATGCATACGTTTTTTTTCGTAACCATGGTAAAGTTAAAACCATGAGAGTTTGTTAAAAAAAATGTGTTTGGATTGTCAAAAGACGTTTAAGTGTTCCTAATTTTAAATAATTTAAAAAATGAAAGTGTTCTGTTCTGTGATATTGTTAGTTTTAATTGATAACTGTTTTGGCACCATTATTATTGTGGAAGATGCTAAAGGTATAGTAAAATGTATACATATTAATATAACACCAATGAAAAAAAATATTTTACTTCATTCTACTTATAAGTAGAAATTTCCATAACAAGCCTACGATATTTGACGTTGAAAGGAAAATCACACTAATGTACAATATCACGGCACTTTATACATTTTTTTAAGAAAAAATCATTTGTTTATTAACAATGTGAGATTAAACATGTTGATTGAAAAATCAAATCGTAAACTATTTATAAAAAAAATGTATTTTTTTTAAATCCCGATGCTTTTGCAATTTTTTTAACTTTAAAATAAAAATATTTAAAATTATTATTACATTTTTTTAAATTTCAATGCCCAAACAATAATTAAAGATAATAAAAAAATATTTAAAGAACAATTTAATAAATTAATTTAAAAATAGCAAAATATTTACATTTTTGTATAAAAATATATAATATTAGCATATAATAAACCTAATAACATGTAATACAAACTAAATAACTGCAAAACTATAATAGTTAATGACAGCTTCATTAAAAGATCTATTATCTATTTAATTAAATTTTTATCATAGGTGTATTGTTTTAAACAAAATCCGAATTAGACACACTTTTTTATTTATCATCGTAAACAATAATTTACATATGAAATTTTTAAGTATGTTACATAATTTTTTTTTTTAGATTATCATCAATTTTTATTATAATTTATTTCTTAACAAAACCATTGTTTGCAAAATATATATCCTTACGTTTAAACTACAACACATTTATATGGAAGACTTAAACTTAAAAGATTGATTGAAAATTACACATAATACCAAAATCCAAAATGGCGTTAAATGTCAAGTTACTACCTTCTAAAAGTACTGTTGTAGGTATACTACAAAAATTAAGTAGAATTCTTGCATTATTTAATATTATAACTTTTAAAATTGGAAAATTTAGCTTAGTAAAGGGTGAATTTTACAATTAAAAATTGTCAACAATTTCATGAACTTTTCAAATATGTTATGACATTAAAAAATACTGTATTTAATACTTTTTTATTAAGATAATAAAATAATTTCTTAATTATTATTTCACAAGGAGGGCACTTTATTTTAACATTAACTAACTTAAAACTAACTTCAGCCCGTGACTAAAACTCCATAAGCCACAACTTGTCAGTGTCATGGACACATGTACGATAAAAAGCGTTTTAATGGTGGGAGTAGAAAATAATTTTTTTTGTGTTTATTTCATTAAATGGCAATGTGAAGATTAAAAGCATTTTTAATTAAAACACCTGCGTTATTAAATTGAAATAGAATATGGCAATGTTTAAGTAAATCTACTATAGTAGTAAATTACACAAGTGAGAACTACTTAACATAGTTTCTTAAAGACAATGAGAAATCATTTTGTTTGAAGTTAATGCTTCATTATTTATTATACAAATATTTAGAAGAGCGTATTTTAATGTTTTATAGTATATTTTATGGCAAATATATTTTTGACATTTAATGTTTTAAGTTTTTGATTTTAAAACATCGAAAAGGCATTTTTATTGAATTGTGAAGTGTACATAATCAGAGGCTTACTTTAGTTTCGATAAAATTTTGTCAATCGCTATTGCCTATTTTTGACTTTTTACGCTTACGGGCAATACTATATTTAAATTTTATGCTTATTTTTATGATTCTGTCCAATTTTATTAAATTTAGATAAAAGACTTTTAATAATATATATAATGAAATGAAAAAAATATTATACCTACATTAATAAAGATTAGAATGCAAAGAAAAAATATCTAAAAATTTAAAATAAAAAACTTGCTTACATTATGTACAGTGTTGCGAAAATATCATATTCGCGACATTGCCATACGTACAGCGTATATAATATACATATGTTTAATATTATATTTAAAAATCGAATATTTTTTTTTACTTCCTACACTGAAAAATTGGTTCTTAGGCACCTCTAGAAGGTGCTCACCAGGAAAAGTTGTACAAAAAAGTCCTTACGTTTATATCGCTAAAGTGAACAGTTTACAAGATATGAGCAGTAATAGGTATTTAAAAATTAGTGTTTTTTTAAGATTATTTTGTTTTAAATTCGATTCCATGACTATTAAATATCTTGTAAACTGTGCAATTTAGCGATATAAATATAAAAACTTTTTTATAGAGAATAACATTTTCTACAACTTTTTTTAAACTTTTATAAAAAGACAATATATTTTCAAAAATATGTGAAAAAAGTAAAAAAAAATAGCTGATGCCATCAAGGTGAATCGAGTTAGAGAAAAATTCTTATGGGCTCTTCTAAAAAGCGTTAAATACTATGTAAGTACCAATGAACCATATATTATAGCTTAAAACTCGGCAAAGATATAGAAATTAAAAAAAAGTGATTGAAAATAAATGCTTTTAAAATGGGAAAAATTCAAAATGAAAAAAAAGTAGTTAGAATAAAAATTAAGGGCTCAAACTCGACGTTTTGAACAATATTTTCGTCCCCGATTCCACGGCAGAAAGTTTACGTTTGATGCATTGGTCAAGCTATACGTATTTTCGGCCGAGGTAGTAAGAAAATGTAACTTTTTATCCTTCTACAAAATAAAAAATACAGAAATATATCGATATATGGTCAAGCCGTGTCGCAAATGTCGGGGCAGGCATCAATATGTTTCGATATACACATTTAAATTTTTCTCGTATTTTCGGCCGGGTAGCAAGAAAAATAGTATACACTACACGGGCAGAAAGTGTGAGAGCCCTTAACTGCGCGCCATGATGCCCGAGGCGAATCTCACACTTTCTGCCCTTGTAGTGTAATATACTATATAAGTACCTTTTAGTTATTGTTAAACAAATAAAACTATGAAGATAAAATGTTGTATGCCATGTGGCTTAGAAGTGTCTTTTTGTGCTCCGTTTAATTTTAGGTCTCCAATATGCGTCGGTAATCAAAATTTGAGCTTTGCACAAAAAGACTCGGTTCTCAGGCTTATGACATAAATTACTACAAACTTTTTTTACACACAATTAAATAACTTACTTACTAAGTATTATTGCAGTAAATATTTTGTGTAAAAGTACTGGTTGGATAAATAACACCTATTTTTTAAAGAGTTTATGATTTTAATGTAACCATGGTTACATTAAAATCATAAACTTAAATTAAAAGTACTGGTTGGATAAATAACACCTATTTTTTAAAGAGTTTATGATTTTAATGTAACCATGGTTACATTAAAATCATAAACATAAATTTGTGCACAAATTAAACAATCAGCAAAAATGTATTTTTAATCTAGGTATTAGTTACCTACCGCATGACACATTAGTTAATGAGGTAATACCAAAATTACAGGGGTAATACCACGAGTGTTAAATTTTTTTATGAAAGCGCATTTGTTTATAATTCTACGAGTTCGTAAAATAAATACAAATTTAACATCCACCGTAAATAAAAATTATCTGGTTCATTTTTAAGCACAAGCGGTATTTAGGGAGAAAATTTCTCGAGTAAAAATACCTAAAAAATGGTAAATTTATTAAAACAGCATAAACAATATAACTAATTATATATAAATAGTATTACATATTTTTAATTTTCTTCGTTTCTTTTTCTTGAATATTACTAAAACGATTTATTTTTATTGAGTTTTGTGCAAAAACTAGTTTTATCGTTTTTGATTTGCGAAATAAACAAGCAAACTTAAATTCAGAGCTGGGCACGAGTACTTAAAAAAGTATTCGTAAAATTTTAAGTACGAGTACTTAAAATATTTACTCGTAAGTACTTTACTGGTAAGTACATTTGTAAATGAGGTTACGGTTACGAGTAGTAATCGTGAAAACACGAGTAAAGAGTACGAGTACTTAAAAAAAAGTTAATTATTATAATTGATTATTCTTTACTAGTCAAAAATGACTAATTGAGGAGCATCCCTGCAAAACCGGCTAAATCCATTTTATTCAGTTTTTGTTTTTTTTTTCTGATTTCGCATCTTTGGGTTCATTTCTATCGACAACCAAGATAATTCTGTTTAAATCCGACTATATCCATGTTAAAATCACATTTAAAAGGTAGCTTTAGGAGCAAAACCGGCCAAATCCACCTTTTTATAGCAAACCCGGCTATATCCAATAAATAATAATGATGATGAGCATGTGGCTTGGATATGTCGATACTACTACTAAAATTTGTTCTGTTTTTTCATGTTTGCACTAAATTTATTTTGTTAATATTTTTGAATAATAAAGGTTTTTTTCACATTTTATTCGGTTTTTGAGCAAAACCGGCTATATACAAATTTTTTTTTTGAAATTTTGGCCTTAATATAAAGTTTTTGAAAACGAAAGTATGTCTTATAAATCAAGTACCACAAATCCCACAAAACTCAAGTTTGCTTTTTCTTTTATATGTAAAGGCCAGGAAACCGAGAGTTTTTGCCATTTTCCCAACATTTTATTAAAGTGGATATAGCCGGTTTTGCACGGATGCTCCTCAATTGTCATAGCGAAAAAGCAGCCACAATTCTCGTCAATAGCAATTTGGGTTTTTAAAATTTAGCAGTCAATTTCCACGTAATATTGTTCCCTGAATCCGAAAATGTCGTCAAAAGTTAGAAAAGTAGAACAGTTTTTGAGATATAGTCCATTTTCCATAAAATATGGAATTGACTACATCTCAAAAACTGCTTCACTTTCATAATTTTTGACGGTATTTTCACTAATTTCCACTAATAACTGTGATAATTAGTCATTTTTGACTAATTCATTTTTAGAGAGTGTACATACATTAGGGTGGGTCAAAAAAATCGACTATTTTTATTTTGACTTCTGCCACTGAAAAATCGGTTTCTGGACACCTTCAAAACATGCTTAGCAATGATGAGCTCTTAACTTTGATGGGAAGATCCGCCTCATTACAGTTTTGCATATTTTTCTTAGTCCCCTACAAAAAATTCATATCTCATCATTCGTTAATCACACAGCAAAACTCTAAAGAAGTTATTTGTAGAAAATTAAATGTTCTACAAAAAAGATCTCCTATACTTTTTTGATCAATCTAACTATTAAAGAGATATTCAAGGTCAAAGATTGAAGAATTTTAAGAAAGATAACTTTTCTGTTCTGAATTTTTTAACTTACTGAAAAAAAATGATCGACAATTGAGATTTTACTATGTCTATCGGAAATTGAACGCTTTACAAAAAAGGTCTCTTAGGATTTATCGATTACTCTAACCAATCAAAAGATATTCGCATTGGAATGTCAGTGCATACTGCTATTGATATGCGAATATCTTTTGATTGGTTAGAGTAATCGATAAATCCTAAGAGACCTTTTTTGTAGAGCGTTCAATTTCTGATAGACATAGTAAAATCCCAATTGTCGATAATTTTTTTTCAGTATGTTACAAAATTCAGAACAGAAAAGTTATCTTTCTTCAAATTCCTCAATCTTTGACCTTAAATATCTCTTTAATAGTTAGATTGATCAAAAAAGTATAAGAGATCTTTTTTGTAGAACATTTAATTTTCTACAAATAACTCCTTTAGAGTTTTGCTGTATGATTAACGAATGATGAGATATGAATTTTTTTGTAGGGGACTAAGAAAAATATGCAAAACTGTAATGAGGCGGATCTCCCCATCAAAGTTAAGAGCTCATCGTTGCTAAGCATGTTTTGAAGGTGCTCAGAAACCGATTTTTCAGTGGCAGAAGTCAAAATAAAAATAGTCGATTTTTTTGACTCACCCTATTATACATACTTTGGTCCTGAGCTATAAAAATACAAATACAAATTTATAAAATTATTTATTTTAAACATTATTATATATGTATATATTAAATAGATTATAATTTTTCCTATTTACTTGTTATAAAACCTATAGACTATAATATATTTTTTCTACTCTTATTATGGAATATGACCGTTCTAATATCACTTTTATCTATGGAATGACATATATTCCGTAAAGTGCTACAGAATGAAATATTCTATCATCTGATGACAGAATAAACACTCGTGGCGACATCTCTGTTTTTAATATCTACCAAATTTTAGACCGATCCAACCTCACTTTCTGCCAATTAAATTATTTGTCTTTGGTATTTTTTGGAAACGTAGAAAAAGTATTGTCTGAAACACGTTTGGAATTGCATATTCCCCTCTCATGAAACTTTTCACTCGAGCGGAATATGCTGTATTCCAAACTTGTTACAGAATATACTAATATTATACTATATATTATATAATTTAAAACAGACTTCCAAACAAAATGTTTTGATGCTTACGATATTTTGGCAAAAAGTCATCCATGTAATAAACGAAAATACTCGTATATATTACTCGTGAATTCTACGAGTATTTTTTACGAGTACATTGAATTTGGTTTGTAAGTACGAGTAATAAGTATTTCGAATGAAAAATACTTATGAGTAAAAAAGTACTCGTACTTTTTTACTCGTAATTGAAATACGAGTAAAAGTACTCAGTACTTGGCCAGCTCTGGAGCCTACATTGTAACAAATATTTGCTGTGATAAACGCGTATCTATGCAGTTTCAGGCATTTCATTGGTTCCAATAATAATTATATTCTCATTCTCTGTGTAAACAACATGTATCCTTATTTATTGCGCTCTGTTTGCATACAATTTTATGCAACCCAAATAAGAAACATAATTACGCCCAAAGTAAAACCGCAAATAATTAAATTTTTTATTGGACTTTCAGCCTGTTTCCGAAGAGTTTTGGCGGGCAAACGCGTGGCCCGTGGCTTCGTGAAAAGAGCCTTGAGTTGCGAATCCGTCGAAGAGTGTCAGAGAGAATGTGGAGACGAAAAACGTTTTATCTGCGAGGGCTTCAATTACAGGTAATTATATTATTCATTCGCCGCAATTAAAGTGGAATTATGTAGGTACCCAATTTACGTACACTTGCACACGTAATTTTAAAGAACATCTGATCTTGGAGGACATTAAGAAGTCTGTAATTATTACACGCTGTGTGTGAAAATATATTTTACAATGTTTATAAAAATGTGTATATACTTTTTGTATTTTTTTTAAAGAGTGTACAATTTTTATTTAACAGGCTTAAGGATTAAACAATTGCCCAGTAATTAAATAATGTAGCTTCTAGCAGGTGAGAAAAAAAGAGGATCCATAAAAGAACGAGTGTCTAGAGAAGTTTATTAACGATGCACTTTATCTACGATAAACACAATTTTATTTTTTTTAAATTTGCATCTATCAACTCTCACCCAAAATTTAACCTTACTTTTACCCAATTTTAAATAAAGCTAACTAGCCCGTGACTGAAAAGCCCAAAAGTCACTGTTTCTAAGTTTAGTCCGTGACTAAAACGCTATAAAGTCATAGGTTGTCAATGTATGAGTAGATAAAACAATAAATAATAACAATAAATAATAAAACTTTTAGTGTATCCCTTAGAACGAACGAACTACAAAACACCGAAACTTAAAGCTGAAATAATATTAATATTATTTGCGTAAGGTAAAACGAATTAAATGTTTAGGAATTAATATTTTATTGCTATAAAATATAAAGTATACCTATACATTAGGGTGGACCTTAACTATAATATAAAAAAATAAAAGACATTTTTTTCTCACGCCGCGGCGTAAATTTGTTCCATTTTTTGAAAAAATAATTTTTATAAAATCTGGAATCGATCACATAACGGAAAGACGTGGCACATCGCTCATATATACATTAGACTGGTCCAAAAAAATCAACTATTTTTTTTTGAAAAGTATATCGAAAATATGGTTTGGGGCGACAAAAAAAATTATTGTGAAAGTTTGAGTCCATAATATTAATATTATGGATTATGGATAATATTATTATCATCGCAATTTTAATTTTTTTTCCTCATCAAGGTTTTGTCTCAGAACTCCCAAACCATTGAGTTTAACAAAATTTACTTAAAAATATTTTTTTAAGAAAATTAAATGCTCTGACAAGAATTTCGTTTTGACTTTAACTTTAACCTTGAATAACTTTTGATTTAATGAATTTAGCCAAAAATGTTAAGAGACTTTTTTTGTAAAGCATTTGATTTCACATAAGAATATTTATCGTTTTTATGGGTACTGATTATATTATAAATTCCGAAGTTAAAAGATCAAAATGTAAAACTATACCAATGTTTAGGGCATGATTTTAAGAAAACGGTTCATCTGACGAAAAATTTTATTTAACCTTTTTTGTAGACTTGATGAGGGAAAAAAATTAAAATTGCGATGATAGACCTCTTAATATTAATATTATGGACTCAAACTTTCACAATAATTTTTTTTGTCGCCCCAAACCATATTTTAGATATACTTTTAAAAAAAATAGTTGAATTTTTTTGGCCCAGTCTAATATACATGTATGTATATTATATGTCAGCATGCTAAAATTTATTGCTCGTAACAATAAGTAGGCTCGCATACAATCCTACATTGACTGTTATGCTGTATGAAACCAATATATTAGGAAATAGAATTGAAAAACATCATGACATTTATTCTTTTTGTGAATAAAATTTACTAGCAATAAATAATTATTAATAATATCAACAAATTCATCATAAATTTGAGAAATAAGTTACCTCTTCTATTAGGGGAAAATTCGAAATTTCAAATTCGATGTGCCACGTCTTTTCGTTCTCCGATTGATCTGAAATTTAAAAGAGGATACTTTTTCACAAAATGAAAAAAGTTTAGAGGGCGGCGTGAAAAAAAAACGAAGGTCCGAAAATAAGGTCCACCCTACTCAGGCCCGGACTGGCCAGGTCCGCAGGTCCGCGATCGCGGAGGGCCCCTGCCTGAGAGGGCCCCAAAGGGGTCCCCACATAATGTACAAAAAAAAGTTTTTGTCTTGTTAGAAGTTATTTGGAGTTCCTTGTAATGTGTTTAGATTTTCAAAAGTAGAACACTTCCAACAACTGTTTATATCTCGCCGTTTATACGAAAGCTTTATACGAGCTACTGGGTTGTGAGTTGAGTTACGTTATTGTGGTGTATCGTCTGCGCGGTCCCCCCTCTCCTACATATAATAACATCCACTCCCACCCCACACCATTGTTAAAAAAAAATTATCTGAGTATAGCATTGCAATGTCAAATATTATTGCTTGTTTGTTTGATGGAGCTAACAACATGAAAGGCTGTTACAATGGGCTACAAGCCCATTTAAAAAAAGAAAATAAAGACCTTATTTATATATAGCTACAACTAGGTTCAGTACGTGTGCCATACAGTGAGTATACTCACTGTATGGCACACGTACTGAACCTAGTTGTAGCTGACTCCACAGTAAAGTTACTACAAGCTAAGAACTTGTTTGGGTTGGTGGAAGAATCTGCGTTATTTCTTACCTCATCGCACAAGAGAATGGCCGTCTGGGAAAAGGAAACAAAAAGAAAACATACTGCTCATGACAAGATTTACAGAGGGCAAAAAATAGGAGCAACTGTGTAAAATTGAAAGAAGTTGGCTGTTGATGGATCTGCGACAGTTTGCACAACAATACAGCAACTTCATAGCGGCAGAGTCCACTGAGAACTACGGAGACAGATGTAATGACGAAGAAGACGATTTGGACCCAACCGAAGAATCGGAAAAAAATGCTGATATTTACTGCTCTGAAAATAGACAATGTTTCCAGTGTTTGACATGTGCTTTTTCTGTTCTGTTTGAAAATATATATTGCATATAAATTTATTCTTGCCATACCTTGTACCCAAGTAACATGTGAACGAGTTTTTTCTAAACTTAAAATAGTCAAAAATCGACTTCGGTCGTCTTTAGGCCAAGACCTTATGTCCAGTCTGCTTTTTATTAATGTTGAGAGAGATTTATTGTAAACTGTTAAATACACAGGATTTTTTTAAAAATGTTAGTATTATTTTTCTAATCCCTAAAATCCGTATGACATTATTTTTATTACATTATTAATTTTGACATAATTCATTATACTTTGGTGTGAATAAAATACTGCACTTTATTTTGAACTCCTTTGTTATTATTGGCAGTTCTACAGCATGTGTTTTGTAGTGTTGTGGTATCCTAAAAATACTGTGAATTTCTTATTTTAATAAATAATAAAGTCAACAAAAGTCGAAAATCATAATATTCGTATAAAAACCTAGCTGAATTTATTCTTCGCGTAAAACGCGTTTTCAAGCACCTAATTTTCAAAAAATTTCCATACCCTCTCAGACCACCGGTAGAGGGCCCCTTTACAGGTTTTAGCTGAGGGCCCCAAATGGTCCCAGTCCGGGCCTGACCCTACTATACATAGGTAAAATAATATCAAAATTGTATGCAATAATGATATATTTATTTTAAAAACAATTAAATTAAGAAAACATTTTTTAATGATAAAATATTTCTGTTTTTATTTTTTTAGTATTATTTACAGTTTTCCAAATAAATAAAATACAATGTTAAAGCAATGATTTAATCCTTTTAAATTTTTGAATACCTGCAAGAACAAAATAAAAAAAATATATTTACCCATATATATATTATAATAACAATAATAATAATATAACAAGTGGTATGATTATCATCGATGATACTTTCGAATTGAAACCAGAGCAAACCGTTATAATATTAATTCAATGAGTAAATATCGATAATTAATCATACCACGAGTTATATTTAGTGAGAAAATATAATGAATTTAAGGATTTAACGGATTGTCACTTTGACATTTAAAATTAAAATGTGCTTTAAAATATAAAAAGACTAATAAACCTTATTTATTCAAACTTACCTTAATTTTATGATCTTTTACACCAACACATCGATCTTTTAGAGTTTATAATTTATTATTTTAATCATTTAACAAACACAGTATTTAAATGTCAAATCAAGAAAAGTGTCAAAATCCTTAGCAAAGTGTAAACAAGGTGATAAAAAATATTGTCGCTGTGATAAAATGCGTAACTATGGAATACTGGCATTTTATTGATTCTAATTATAATGAATTGTATTGTCAATATATTTTTTTATTAAACTAAATAAACTTTTTTAGTTAAAGCCAGTTCTTTTGTGGGATCATGTTTTTTTTATTTGTATACCCTTTTTTAAATATACATTTTTAATTAAAAACAATCTTTGATCTTTAACGTTTTAAAGCGTTGGAAAAAAACAGAAGAATTGCAAAAACATTCTTTTTCCGTTTTTCCCGGGCCTTGAAAAAATTGGAAATTTATAAATATATTCGCGTTTTAATAAAAGTTTTACTTAGTAAGGCTGTTTATAACTTTTTTAAAACCAATTTTTTTTGCACTCTGCACCGAACCTTTAACTGTGGAAAAAATGGAAAGGAAAAAATGCAACAGTAACTTTTTTGTAAATTGAACAATTTTGCGGTTTTTTTTCGTCAGCTCAATTTTTACGAAAATTTTAAAACACTGGGTAAAAAACAGACTAGAATAATTATTATATTGCTTAAAGTAATTTGCTTTAAAAATTTTATTTATTATTAAAAAAAAATGTTTAATACCTAATTAAAAAATAAACCAATTAATTGGTAATTAATTTTTTCTACTTTCACCTTTAAAACGTACATCTTTCCATGACACTAATTGACCACACATTGACAGGTTGTGGCTTTATAGCGCTTTAGTCACGGGCTGAAGTTAGCAGCAGGTTTTTAGTCACGGGGTGAAGTTAGTTTTTAGTTAGATGTCATGAGATGTCAAATGTCATACAATCGTTAAAATAAAGTGCCTTTCTTATAAAATATTACTAAATGTGAAAATTATTTTATTATCTCAATACAAAAATACAAAAGTATTAAATAGTTCCTCAACGCGAATAATTATTATATTGCTTAAAGTAATTTGCTTTAAAATTTTTATTTATTAGTTAAAAAAATTTTGAATACCTAATTAAAAAATAAACCAATTAATTGGTAATTACTTCATAATTAATTTTTTCCACTTTCACCTTTAAAACATCTTTCTATGACACTAATTGACCACACATTGACAGGTTGAGGCTTTATAGCGCTTTAGTCACGGGGTGAAGTTAGTTTTTAGTTAGATGTCATGAGATGTCAAATGTCATACAATCGTTAAAATAAAGTGCCTTTCTTGTAAAATATTACTAAATGTGAAAATTATTTTATTATCTCAATACAAAAATACAAAAGTATTAAATAGTTTCTTTGCTCCAATATTTGAAAAGATTTTAATATATTATAATTATAGATGCGACTTGAAAAAAAACGGTCCATTTTTTTTTCAGGGTTTTTTCATTGTATTTTTTCAAATGGTTTTTTCATATTTTAGGTTTTTTTTTCAAGATTAGTCCCATTTCCCTAATTTTTTATGTTTCCAGTCCAGTTCATGGACTAAAATTAGTCACTAAATGACATTTAGTAAATGTAAATACAGTCTCGCGCTTTGCACGCGCCACCACCACCGAATTGACCAATAAGGGGCGCGCTTGTTTTGATTTGGTCCTAAAAAACTACCTTTGATTTAGCGCTTGATTTTTCAAAAAGCTACCAAAGCACTTTTTTTCATGATTTTTTCAAATTCATGTAGAGTATGGATTTTTTTTTTTAAAACAATAGCAAATTTTTGGAGAACATTTATTCATTAGTGGTTAAGTCAGAACATTCCGTGGACCAAAAAAGAAAGCCAAAAAAATTTCGTTTTTTTTTATTACGGTATTCGTTAGGATTGAGGGTTGCACGTTTTTTATCTAAAAATTAGAAACTTCAAGCTTCAAATTGCTTTTTTTACGGCTCCATAATTTTTTCCATTTTTTACATTGCTATTGGTTTCTTATGTGGAAACTACCAAATAATAAGAAATCAGATTTTTTAGTCTCGGTCAAAATTTTCAATAATGAAAAATGTAATATATTCTACATTTCACTTTATTATTAATATTTTACTCAAAATTTCATTTTGAAAAATTACTCCATTTTTTAAGATTGATGTATTTATTGACAGAATATTCTTTATTGTAGCGGATTTGAAAAAAAAACAAAAAAACATTTTTTTCTAGTTTTTTTTCCATGTTTTTTTCACATGTGAAAAAAACGTTTTTTACATCTCTAATTATAATATATTCATATTATGAACGTTTGTACTGACCTTTTGATTTCGCCGTAGTAGTGCAGTTAACTTGATTTAACTGATAAAGCGTTAAAAATTTTGGGTACAGTTTCCATGAAACATTCTCTTCTCTTTTAAAAAACTGTTAAAAACTGTTTCTATATCGATATATATTTTAAGGGATAAATTTAGATTATAGTGATAGTGAAAAAATATTAAAGGATAACATATTTTCTTAATATAATCATATTTCGAAGTTATTTTAACATTTCAATATCAAGTATCAATAATTGTTAAGTTTAATTAAATTAACAGGCAATATTAATGGTGAAAATTACGTCAAAAATGTTTATGGGATGGTTACTTTATTTTCGTATAGTTGTCGCTTTATAGAAATATTTAATTTAAATCATTTTTTAGATAATAGTAAATATTTGTCGTAGAAAAAGTATAGTATGCAACTCGTTTATAAGAGGTAAATTTAAATAAATAACTAATAATTGTCATTATTAATGTACTCAAAATAATCACACCTACGAGGTGTGTTCAGAAAATAACGGGAATTGTTAAATTTTGTGGGTTCGAAGGGTCCGGTTGTTCCAAAATTTTCTTTATTATGTTGGTTTACATGCCCCCGAAGTATGATAAAACTTTAGCTGTTTTTATTGTTTACTTTGTCTGTGGCAACCGCTAAGGTTAGACGTGTTTTATGAGATTGGCGATTTTTCGTTTGTTAAAAGAAATGGTTCAAAGAATTTGTATCCAATTTTGCTTAAAAAATGAAATAAATTCTGTGAAATGTTAACAAAGGCCTATAGTGAGTCTGCTATAAGTAAAACAAGAGTTTACAAGTGGTATAAGAGTTTCCAAGATGGCCGTGAAGGCGTTTAAGATGACGAACGCCTCGAACGCACAAGCACATTAACAACCGATAAAAACATGGAAAAAGTGGAAGAAATGGTTATAAACCATCAGAGAAGTCGCTGATGATGTTGGTATATCGATTGGCTCATCCCATGAATTTTTTTCGAATGTTTTGGGTATGAAACGCGTGGCAGCAACATTTGTTCTAAAATTGTTAAATTTTGAACAAAATTTTTGGCCAAAAACAATATAATGATGCCCCAGCCTCCATATTCGCCAGACATGCCTCTGTCTGACTTTTTCCTATTCCCAAATATAAAGAGAACCTTAAAGGGCCGTCGTTTTGCAAGCATAGAGGACATTTAAAAGGGCATCGCTGAAAGAACTAAAGGTTATCCCAAAGATCGAGTTTTAGAAGTGTTTCAAGCATTTTAAGAAGAGCTGGCACATGTGCATAATATCCAACTATTTTGAAGGCGACATCATTAATGTAGACGAATAAATAAATATTTGTTTCAAAAAACAAAAATTCTCGATATTTTCTGAACACACCTCGTATTTTACAAAATAATATCAATTTATTTATTATGTAAATTTTATAAACTAGTACTCAAAATAATCACATCTATTTCACAATATAACATCAATTTATTTATTATCTAAATTTTATAAACTAGTTTATTTCAATTAGTTGAAGAGATGTTGCATAATAATTACTGATAATCACGAAGTACCTAATCAAAATCAACAAAAGGTGTTATATGCAGGACCTTCGAAAACACCAACAAATAGTTTAGTGATAAATCACATTACTATTAAATGGAACCTTGCAAGGCCGAAATATATAACACAAATAGTGTGTCACCATGACACTGTCATGCAATTTGATCGCGAAAATGAGCGTATCAAATTTTTGCGGTACCATTCGTAACCTACTTCGATTTTGATGCACCGGCCTGGAAAATTTATGCATGCATAAGTGCCACACAACTTTTATAAACAGTTTTATTAAATTATTAAAATCTGTTATGTAATTTAATGATTTTGAAAATATTATGCAAAATGCTTTAATTTAATTTAATAGTGTTCTACAAGGTCCAAAACAAATAATTCTTTTAAAATAATCTTTTTAAGAGTTAGATTTAATTAAAATTAATTTTGTCGTTAAATTTATATTTATTTTTAATTTTATAATTTAAAATTTTTTTTAAATTATCTTAAAATCACTGTATCAAATATACGGGATAGGTCCAACCAAAGTCCAGGAGAATATTTCACACGTAAAAAATTATTAAAAACTATTTATTTATCTATAGTTTTTATAGAAGAAACAGGCAAAATTTGTTCGGGAGGTTGATTTAACAAGTAGGATCTTCCTTGAAAATTGTTTTCACCCATAATATAACCAGTGGTATACCATCATATCATATATGATTATAATCATATCTAGGGATGGGATTTTAGTTATTTTACCTTTTTTCAGCCGATGTAACTATTTGAAAACCAATAATGCCAAAAGGTGTTTTAAAAGATTTTGTTTTATGTGAACCTAACTTGTTTTCACCTTTTTTACCTTTTTTGGAGGTTTTTGCTTTAAACTACCTTTTTTATACTTTTTTACCTATTTTTTAACTTGTTTTCACCTTTTTTACCTTTTTTGGAGGTTTTTGCTTTAAAGTACCTTTTTATACTTTTGTTACATATTTTTTAATTTGTCAGTTTATTTTCACCTATTTTTTACCTATTTTTACGTATTTTTACTTATTTTATTTTTTTGTGCTCTTTTTAAATTTTGCGCCAATATTTTATCCAGGGCGTGCAACTCAACGGTATAGAATTTTTTCTTATGGTCACAGACTGTAACAGTAACTTTCTTTACAGTTACCTTCTTTGTAGTGAGCTTATGTTCTGTCATAGAACTTCTGTGTAGTGAGTGTCACTCAGTGAAACACAGTTTATTGCATATAAATAGTTTATTGTGGGTATTTTCTGTGTTTGGGTATGCGGCTAAACAAAATAATAAACGAAACTTGAACTTTTAATGTTTTTTTTTTACCTAAAATGCTGTTTTTTTAACCTAAAATGCTTTTTTTAGTACCTTTTTAGTTACCTATTTTTCAGTTTTTAGTACCTAAATATCCCATCTCTAATCATATCATATATGATTATAATCGATAATTAATCATACCACGAGTTATATTTAGTGAGAAAATATAATGAATTTTAGGATTTAACGAATATTTAGTTTGACATTTGAAATTAAATTGATTAAAAATGTAAAAATACTTTAATAAACCTAATTTATTTAAACTTACCTTAATTTCATTATCGTTTACACCAACCCATCGATCTTTTAGAGTTTATAATTTATTAATCATATATCAAACACAGGCTTTAAATTTCAACAAATGTCAAATCAATGTGAAATATTGTCGCTGTGATAAAATGCGTAACTATGGAATATTGGCATTTTATTGGTTTTAATATTAATGAATTATATTGTCATCAGTATAAAATAAATCAATCTTTTAATTATTAAAAATTATCAAAAAAATTATATAAAAAAGGTTATAACAACTTAATAACTAACTCACAACACGGTTATATAAAAAATATTTTAAACTAAAATATCTGCCATTCAGCTTATGCTGTTTCTTTTTAATAAACTGGGTTAGCTTTTGACACGATAAACACAACCTTTGTCATTGACAATTTACCCAAAATTGGGTTTAGAGATAAAATATTGGAATGGTTAAGCTCATGTATCTAAAATAGGCAGTTTTAAATAAAAGCTAATAATTCCTTATCCAAAAATTTTTAAAATTACCTAGGAGTTCCTGAGGGTTCGGTTCTGGGTCCTCTTTAGTTTTAAATTTGTTTAAATGACTTACCCAAAATTTATTGATGTAACAAGAACAATTTTTGTGCGATTTACTAAGAATTTTCTCACCTAAAACAAAAAAAATAGTTTACCTATTTGGGCACATATTTTTATAAATTTTGCAACCTAAAATCCCATCTCTACTTATAATACAGTTTTCTGGGGAAGAGGTATATCAGCAAATAAAGTATTAATTTTGCAAAAACGTGTAGAGAATCTCTACTAGAAATACGTTAATAAATAATACTAACATTGTTTATAATAACTTTATAATAACTTCCCAACAAATAATAAATTTTACTCATATCACACAAGCAGTGGCTCAAGTTTATGTGTTCCGAGACACACAACTTCCTAGTTTAAAAGGTCACCCCAACTAAATGAGTTTTTATTTACGAAATGTCCTTGGGAACTTAATATATTTTTTATAAATTTGTATGTATTTATAATTACTTGTATGGTTGCACCTTGTTAAAACAACACATTGTTCAAATCTTCGTAAATTAGGCAGAACAAATTTACAAATACAAAATTTTGCAAAAACTCCTGGAGTTTGGTGCATTTAAGCTTTGATAAATAAAAACCTTTGAACTATCATAAACAGTTAATTAATACTAAGTAATAATGTAGACAACATTAACATCTTCAAAACTAACAAAACATTTTTTAGATTGGATCCCAGAGGTCGCGGAAAAGGCGACTGCGAGCTCCTAGACCTGCCGATATCTAGGCTAGACATAGGAAGAGACATTTATCCAGACGCGGATTATGATTACTACGAAAAAGATCGAAATGCTGCCCTTACGAACTGCCACCGCTACCGACCTGGAAGTGGATACAACTCTTATGGTGGAGAAGGTTACAAAGGGGGATCGTACGGTTCCTACAATGGTGGAAGTTATTACTCTGGAGGAAGTAATTCTTACTCTGGGGGTAGTGATTATTACTCTGGAGGTAGCAATTATAACGCTGATAGAAGATACGATACTGATAGAAGAGAGTATGGTTTAAGAAGACCTAGTGGTGATCGATGGGGAGATGATTATAAGTATGGTTATAGAAGACCTAGACCGGAAATAGACAGAAGATACGATGACGACCGTCGTGATAGACCTTTTGATACCAGACGTGGAGGTAAATATCTCCCGACTAGCATTATTTGGGATGTATTATGCCTTGTTTAACATTTTTTCACACACGTGTATTCAAGCACTTAAATGACATGTAATAACCTGCCCTTAATAAATAATTAAAATACATCATTGTAATGTTTTACTTTTATTTACAGACTACTCATATCACCAATCACATAACTACGAAAACAGTCATAGTTATCATTACACTTACAACGATAGAAATAGTTATAAGGATAATCATCATTACACGGGCATTACTTACTTGCCCGCCACTCATTACCATAGACCGCACTATGATGCATATAAACCATACATACCATCGACTGATAGGTTTGACAGGCCTCAGAACCATGTTAAATATGGCGGCGATAAATATTTCCAAGATAGATACGATAAAGACATGTGGGAGATGAACAACCGCAAATGGGGATCGTATGGTGGTTACTATGGCAATTTTGGCGAGACCAATAGGTTCCACAACAAAAATAGATATGATATCGAACATAAGAACTACTATTTGCCTCCTAAACCTGATAGCAATAAAGATTGGGGACAATATGGAGGCACGTATGGCAATAATGGCGGCTATCTGCAGTATAATGGTTATGGCAATGGACAAAGGTTTAGTTACTGGGGATTTAACAAGTTCGGGGATAAATATGACCACCATAAAAATCCCATTTATATTGATGGTCCTCCTAAAGGTGGCAGCTATATTCCAAAACCACCAAAACCTATAGATTACTTACCGGAATCCAACAGAATACCGTATTTACCACATAAGCCAGTTTATGGACATTCTGGACATAGTATTGATAGCTTAGATAACTCTATTTTGCCTGCAGAGCCAAGGGCTCCAAGCTACGATTTCTTAAGGGATGGTAAGTAGATCTTTAATAACAAAAATAACCTAGTTTGGAAAAATTTAACCTAATTAAACAGTTTAAGTTTAACTTTAGTAAAGACGATTTATTTTTTAGAATGTTCACTACGGACAGCCACAGGTTTTCGTTTGCATAAAGGAGTAGTAAAAAAGTTTTTTTTGGTAGCAAATATTTACGAATGCGAAAAGTTATGTTTTATAGAACCTGATTTTGTATGTGCCTCTTATGCCTACAGGTATTTTTTTATAAAATTGTTAGTAAAAATCTAAATTATTGTGTTTTAAGATATACCACGACATTAAATGCAGCCACAGATAATTGTTATATTAGCCCTAGAAATTATAAGGAACTAGATTACTACGTAGACCTAGAGCCTGATAGAGATTTCGATATTTATACCATGAATAATGTTAATAGATGTCTACAACCTGTGAAAAAGGAAAAAGATGAAAGCGGTTAGTAAATAAGTTTCTCTAAAAATGTTATTTGGACAATCTTTTTTTATAGAATGTTTCTGGAGAGTAAGAAGTGGTCAAAGATTAGATCACAAAGTCGTTAGGGACTCACTGACTGTAAAATCCATTATCGACTGTCAATTGGAATGCCTGAATAGTAGAAGATTTACATGTAGAGCTTACAGCTTCAGGTAAACAACAATCTATAATTTATAATTTTTAAAATTAAACTGAAACTATTTCTAGATATGGATCACCAACTATAGGAGGTTCAGTTGAAAACTGCTTGCTTACAGATTGGCCTTTCTATGAACTAGACCCACGATTACATTTTATCCCAGAATATGGTTTTGAGGTTTACGAAAGAGGAAGCTATGGTCATGGTTGTGAACCAGATCATTTTGGTATAAGAGGAAGACATAATAAGGATCACTCTGAAGAAGCTAATCAACGTAACAAAAATATATTTAAGTTAATGAAAATTAAATAATATATATTATATATTTTAGTTTGTTACGTTGGTTATGGGTCCCCAGCCAGACTTCTAAGACATTCTACAAGAAAATCTGTAAGGGTACATACTGAGCACGATTGCAAAGCTGAATGCTCCAGAGCTAGAGAAAACACTTTGTTTCAGTGCATGTCATTTAGTTTTAAGTAAGTTTCAATACTATGTATTTATTGCATTTAAACTCTAAACTCACATGATTCATAAATAATACCAATAATAAAATGTCTTTAGGTCGACAAACGTGGGTACAGGTCCAAACTGCGAACTTTCAGATATTGGTCAAAGAGATTTGCTGCCAAACATTGACTACGTTCCAGATCCAGACTCATGGCTTTTTGCTTGGGATAACTTTAATCCTACTTGTCATGACCATGCAATCAAACCTCTCCATGAAAATCACGTGGATGACCGTAGAATCGAAATATATAAGGAGGTTTACAATAGTTTGGACACCTGGAGGGTGTATAGTGTCAGTGGATGGCCTTGCAAAAGAGGTACGAAATGTAAGGAAAATCGTGAAGCAGGATTTTGGTACTGCGAGATCGAAGGCGGTGAGAGAAATGCTTGGGATTATTGTTGCCATCCTGATCATCAATGTGGAAATTCCAAAGGATGTCCATATCAATGGTAAAATACATTCTGCAAAAAATGTTTTGTTAATATTTTATTATTTTTAGGTGTTACGTAGGACCGTCTAGGACCCAATGGAGAAAATGTAGCGATAGATACTACCCTTACATTGAAAGCTACATAGATAGGATAGATCCCCTCCCTCCAAAACCATATTTACCTTATGGACCTCCTCATTATAATGACCCATGGATTCCTCATGGGCCTCAACATCTCCCAGACTACCCTCCACCACAATACCGACCAGGCATACGTCCAAATAGACCTTCAGATCTGCACTCCATACCTCCACCTCTAACAAACCTCGAAGATTATGAACATCAATTCGACAATGAGTTCCTAAAACCACCAAAACCTGGTGGTTTTGGCCAACCACGTCACTGGCCAGTGATGTATCTTCATAAAGAAATGCCACCAAATAACACAGACACACCGCCACCACAGAAAATGGAAATGAGAATGGACACAACGAACCAGACTAACCCCAAATACGCTGCCATTCAAAATTTGATCAATGTCATTAGATCAAACGATCTTAAAAACGTTCAATACCATATAAGCAACGAATCCAACAAACAAGATGACATTTTGTTTGTTAAAATACCACTGCCGACTAACTTTACCAAAGAAACCTCAAACACAAAGAACGTTCTATCAAGCACTACCACAGTGAACCTGGAACCAGCAAATGTCCCTGATAGAACTGCTTACAGTAGAAGTAATAGGAGATCTCAGATACCCGTACAAGTAGAATCAAGTAGTATAAGACCAGAAAATATCAAGTGGCAACGCCCAAGCTTTAAAAGAGGCATTATTGAAAGAGCTAATATAACAAATTATAGAAGAGATGCGAGAACAAGTCGATTTAATTAGGTTAAATAGATATTTAGTTTTAATTTAATTGTACTAAATTTTTATAAATAAATATATGCCATTACGCTTTTTAATTTTAGTATAAATGCTTCAATATTTGTATTAATGTAGAATCAAAAGCGGACAAAAAATCCTATGAATTCACGCTAATGAATGAATGAATGAATCAAATGTTCAGCTGTGTCATTACAGACGCACACCTCCACCTAAATATTGCAACCCATTTCTACTTACCACGGTGCGTAATCAGAGGTGAGATGTATCGCTTATGCCTCAGCATACCGGATCCTGGCCGATTTCGGTTAGTACGTGTAACATAACGCGGCCCATAAGCGTAAGCTTAAGCGGGCCGACTGTTTAGTGCTTACTGGGTAGTTACCCTTTTTCCTTAGCAAGGTAGATGATATGTCCGTTTTTAATTTTACAGAACCCATATTACTATAAAAGAGTTTTTATTCAAAGATAATGTAATTTAAAATAGTATTCAGTGTACGTATAGTTTAAATAATAGTAAAACACTGGGTATGGTATGTTACTTATTTATACATATCTTCAAGAGATGGAGAAAACAGTTTCATCATGCTCGAACCATGGCTCATGGCCCATCTCACCTGGCAAAAAATATAATGAATTTATATAAGGATTTTTCGACTGCTATTGAATATTATTGATATTATTAGGGTTTTAATCGTATATAGTTGTAACCAATATAACCGTGCCGCCTAACAAAGGGAATATTGAAATCATTATTCACGTTGTTAGGCATCAGTGATTGGCTTATTTTAATATTTACTATGATTTGAACCACTCAGCTTTAAATTGGGTTATAGTGAGGTTGTTAACAGATCTAATTTTTTATATATACGAGGGGTAACCAAAGATAATACGTATTAACTTTGGGGTAAACATAATCATAAAAATCTGGAGAAAGTAAGGTTATATTAATAAAATTTACTTAATTGGAGTAGGGACATTCCACGTTACTCAGGGATTTTTGTCCCACCCGTCGCAATTAAAAATTGTGAGTAAAAACTATACGTTATAAAATTTATTTTGAAATAGTGTTTTATTATGCGTTTAATAAGTTATAAGCACAATAAAAATAATATTATAAAATATTAATTTTATAACTTGTGGTTTTTACTCACAATTTTTAATTGTGACGGGCGGGACAAAAATTACCGAGTAACGTGGAATGCTCCAGTAGAAAAGCAAAGCTCTAGATAATGCGCATTATTCACTCAGATGATTTACGTCTCTCGCCTAACGGCTCTAGACGCAAAAATCATCCTCGTGAATAATAGCCTGCATTATATCTAAAGTATTTCACGTATTTCCCATATTTTCCGGTTTTCCAGAAAACTCTGCCACATGTATACCTAAGTATGAAAAAATAACTTATGTACACATAAGTGATTTTTAATATATTACTTATAATTCGTTGTCAGATCGCCTATTAAAATGCTCCCGTTCTGAATAAAGTAATAAAAAACCTTAACATAATTAACAATATTAAAAATAACAGGTACCAACCTTTAATGACCTTTTATGTTGCCTTGTCATCAGTGTTGCCGATTGGTGGATAATTCTCCGATTTGCGGATAATTTTGCGGGGTTGCGGATCTCTTTCTAACCCTATTATAAATCGGATAATTTTGGATAATTTAGGATATTGGCAAATATATTTTAATATCTACTATTTCAAAAACCATGGTATTTATATTTCTGAAGTTAACGGAAAAAATTGGGGCAACACTCTAATTTGTAAAAAGTTAAAAATTCTAAATAAAAATAACCCATTTTAAAATTCACTGTTTTAGGATAGTATTAATACATCATCTTCAGAATTATGAAGATTATGAGATTTTCGCGGTGCTAATCCCGAACTAGTTCGGACATCCTAGGCATGCGCATTTTAATATTTTTCATGCGCACTTTACATTTTGAACGCCAAATTTTAAAAAGCGCATGCCTAGGATGTGAATTAGTTCGGGATTAGCTCCGCGAAAATAGCTATTACAACACCAAGATCCAAGAAGTTAAAGCGAACTAAAAAAATCATTTAATTTAAATTATGTTATTTTTTAATATGACACTTTGTAATATTATGTGCAAGCAAGAATTCATGTTGTTATTTTTTTAATACTCGTATAAATTATGTTTATTTATTATTTATGTATGCTTTAAAAGCATTATAAAAAGATTTGTATCTTTGTATATTTTTACTTATTTTTAAAATTAGCGTATTTTCCCTTTTAAAAAATCGGATCCTGGCGGATAATTTCAGACGTCTGGGTGGATAATTTTAATATATGACATTGGTAACACTGCTTGTCATTACAACAAAACGAACCCTGGCACAAAATATTGCCAGTCTCACCTAAAAACACACAATTACAAATACCCATACAGATAACCTATTTCAACATCTTTTGAAATAAAACAACTAAATTTGTTAATTTAATTCTGTCAAATTCAAAACATAGACGACCCCCAGTCATGCGCAGTGCATATTTAAAACAACTGTCAATTTTTGTTTACATCCAAATTAAAAGTGTTGCTGTGTAATTAGTGATTAGTTTTTATGGATTGTTTGAAAAAATTCCTTTTGTGACATTTTTAAAACTTACTAAACATGCTAGATGTTTTAGTATGACAAATACCAAACTAATGTTATAAATTTAGGTAAGTACCTACCCTATACCCTTAGAGTCTAAGGGTTATAAGGTTAGGGTTGCAAGAAATGCCGTAAATATAAGAATTAACTATAAAATAAAAAAGTATAGAAAATATATAAGTGGAAGATTTAAACAAATCAGTTATTGCCAATTATATTTTATAATTTATCGAAAATAAATACCTACACAAAAACATATTTTGTTGTCCAAAATTTTTTAAATTTATTTGATTGATTAAATATTAGGTACTATAATATAATATAAAGTATACAGTATCATTCTAAATCTACCTATAAATAAAAACAATTTTTAAAAATACTTACTTATTTAAACCATGATGTTGCTTCAAAGTGAGAAATAATATTTTAAATATATTTAGATAAATAACTTGTATTATAAAAAATATATGAAAAAAACAAATAAAACAAATTTAGGTTACTTTAGTATGCACCACAGACAGTGCTGCCAGAGCAGATGGTCGGATAATCCGTATATATTCGTGGAAAGGGTGGGGGGAAGCCTCGAAAAATCCGTAAAAATCCGTTTTTGTCTAAATTTCGAAGAATTTCTTCTATAAGGGGGATTTTCTTGACAAAACTTACCTTTCGTCAAAGAAAATCCGAAACCTCTCAGAATTTTTCGGGGGAGTTTCAGAAGTTTGAACCTCTGCGTCAGTGATATAATTCTCGTCACTTTCCATTTTTCACAAAATAAAGTATTTTATATACAGATTCGGATATATAATAAACATTGACTTTGAGATCAAAATATTGCCACAATGCACTGAACTGGAGTCAGTATTGGTTAGTCGTTACTATTGGTGGCATTGCGCCGCTTATATATTGGCAGCAATAACAACGTGTTATAAAACCTTAACAAATGATATGAAACTATCGTTCTCTTTGTCACACTCAATGAAAAAGCATATGTTTCGCATATATTCGGCGTTTAAGAACCCTATATTAAGAACACATCCTTTTTCAATCCGCTTTCTTTTTCTGTCTAACGTAGTAAAAAGGAAGAGGAATAGAAGCGTGACAAAGATGATCAAAAAACGGGGCAAAAATGATGTTTTTTTAGTATTAGTATGAAGCTATCTTAAAAATCCGTAAAAATCCGTATTTGATGAAAATCCGTTCAAAATCCGTTTCCAATTTCTATAGACCTGGAAAATCCGTAAAAAACGGATAAATCCGTTCATCTGGTCCACAGAACACAATATATAAATATAATATAGAAATCTACATCCTAGACGTTTGAAATTTGCATCAAGTTTATGGATGTTGCGATAGATGTCTCTGTGTACCAATGTTTACACATACTTCCAAGCACAATCCACATGTGGATTGTGCTTCCAAGTACAGTTACGGAAAGAAGTAATGTCCATTTGAATGCTCCATTGTAATTGTTCGGAGGCATTCGGGTTTTGGTAATAAAATTAACATATCTATTTTTAAACTCAATAATTCTACCTACCTGCTATTTACCATTCTTTCTAGGCACATTTCATTTGACTTTTAAGCTTTTATGCAATAATTAAATATTTAAGGAATAACATTGATTCTGAAATAGTTTAAATATAATATAATATATTATGTTCTATAACTTATTAAATAAACTATATATTATTTAATAAGTTGTTATTAATAAAATAATATATTTAAATGAAATATAGACATTTAATACTAAAATAATTATAAACTTTTGCATAATTTTGCAAATAAAATTGTTAATAACCCTCTTTAATGTATTTACCTTTTTATGTGATTTTTTGTTACCTATCTGGGCAATATAAATTAAAATATTTATTCTTACTATGTAAATTAAACACATTAAAATTTTAAACTAAAATGCATTTTGTGCACTATTAATACGTTTTTCTACTTCTATTGCATATTATTGATATTTTTTGTTTTTTTTGCGTAAATAATGGTAACCAATATAACCGTCCGGTCTATCAAAGTGAATTATATTTACTTTGTAGGTATCAGTGATTGGCTTATTTTAATATTCACTGATATTTGAAACAATCGGGTTTTAAATTAGAAAAAAGTAAGGTTGACAGATGTCAGATTTATTTATATATACGAGGGGCGACTATAATGATCTTTAAAATAGAAGAAAAGTGAGGTTATAAAAAATAAATTTTGTTATCAATGAAAATTTCTTAATTGGAGTAGAACAAACATAGTATTACACTCGAAATAATGCGCATTATTTACTCGGATGAATTACGTCTCTCGCCTGGCGGCTCGACATGCAAACCTTATCCTTTTGAATAATAGCCTGCATTATCTCTCGTATAATAATATACTATTATCAACATTTTAGTTTTCATTTCTTGTTTTATGAAATATCTGCCCAATACCAACTTATTTCAATGTATAAAAATCCAATAAAATATGGAAACGGCAAAAATTTATAATTATTATAATAATTGAACTTGGTATTCCCAAAGGGTCTAAGTGTCAAAAATAAAATTGTGTGAAATCAATGAAAATCCATTCATCTTTAAAATACAAAAATAATATGGAAAATATTTTTTTAGTCGTTTTGCATGGCACATAGACTATTTTTAAATGATAATATAATATTTGACCAAATTGGGTCCAAACCCTTTGGGAATGCCATGCTTCAATTATAATTAATGTAATTATTTACCATTTCTTTTTAAATAAAAAGGCAGCTTTTTTTGCTTATGGTTTTAGATAATATTTTCCTAAAAAGGGTCCTACTAAATTTTACCATAAATTTTGTTTTGCTGAAAAAGTTTGAAAATCTTGAAAATTTCTATAAATTCAACTTTTACCTTGAATACCTTTTAAAAGAGCCCTACCAAAATTTGTTTTAGTTTTACTAATCCGTTTACGAGTTATACAATTTTAAAGTATTTTAAAAAATCTCATATTATTTTAATGGGAAATAAAAATTCCCGATGAGGGACCTGTAAATGTAATATTAAGAGGTTGCATTTTAACAGGACCATTTTTTGGTATTTATACTTATAAGTCTAATAATTATATAATATTTTTTATCAAATATTTAATAATTTGTCCTACGTTTAAAATATTAATATGAAATTAAATTAAAATACTTTTTAACATTTTAGTCCGGAAGAACTTCGGCTATAAAATTTATTACCTACTTTTATGATATAATTTATATATTTTCTGTTTATACATCTATAGGTATTGTAATCTTTTCTTATTAAGCCGGATGAGGATTAGCCCTTTCGGCAAGTATTAACTTATACCTCTAATTATGCCTAAATACGCGACGTGTGCGCCGATGATAATTTTAACGGCGCCGGAGTATATTATTATAACTTTAAAGAATAAATATTTTATAATTTTTTACACATTAACCTACATATAATAAAAGAGCAATAAATAAATATGAAGAAATATATAATATATATTTTATAGTTTTATAATATTTATATATTTATATAATATATATTTTATAATTTTATAGCTATTTATGTTTATATGTTTTATAGTTTTTATATGTAAGTTATAGTTTTATAGGTATGTTAACTTTTATATTATAATTATATTAAACATTTTTTGATAAATCCTACTATATTTAATTTAAAAATATACCAAATATACAAATTTTAATTATTATTGACTGCTTTTTCACTTGTACTGTGGTTAACTATGGAATACCATGGTATCCCAAAATTTAACAGCCAATTCTTATGTAAAATTGTCCCCTGAATCCGAAAATACATCAATAATTATGAAAGTGAAGCAGTTTATGAGATATAGTCAATTCCATATTAAATAGAAAATTGACTATATCTCAAAAACTGTTCTACTTTTTTAACTTTTGACGGTATTTTCGGATTCAGGGGATAATTTTACATAAGAATTGGCTATTTAGTTTTGGGATACCATGGTATTCCATGGTTAACCATGGTACAAGTGAAAAAGCAGCCACTATTAACTATTAAATTAGTAATTTTTGACTAATTCATTTTTAGAGAGTATGTTTTTAATTTTAACACATAAAAGTGCAACAAATAATAAAATTTGTTTTTACTCCTAAAATAGTGTATTGAATCATTGCTAGTTCTGAAAAATGTAAAGTAAGTTTTAAAAAACTACAACTTGATAATATAATTTATAGCCTAAAAAGTTCTTATTAAAAGTTTTTTCCTAGAATAAATGTTTATAAAACTATACAAAAATATATCAAAAAATTAACGATTTAATAAAAATACAGTTAAATATGTAACATAGGTACCCAAAATAATTAATTCAATACGAGCAGGTAGTAAATTCTAAATATAAACATATTTTTAAATAAATCCCTAAGAGGCAGATGTTGACCATTTCCGAATGCCTCCGAACAATTACAATGGAGCATTCAAATGGACATTACTTCTTTCCGTAACTGTACATATTAACATATTAACATATTAACTTTAAAGTAAAATGTATAAAGAATAATTCTTTAAGAATTAACCATTCAATTTTTGCAGCAATAGGAAAAGCATTGAGGTGGATTTGTTTACAGTTCAATTAGTGCAAGTAAGAAATTTTTGTACGATTGATAAGGTGACAACCAAGGGCGCCCACAGACAAATGTAGGGGGGGGGACAAAAACTATAAATGACAGTCGAGAAATTTAAGACAAATATTTAAATAAAAAATTTTATTAAAAACATTTGGTTGAACCTGCTTAACTTCGATATTTATTAAAAAATAGGGACCAAGAAGAAACAAAAAAATAATTTTTACTACCTTATTTTTATTTATGAATAATAATTATTATAATCGGCAATAATAAAAATGTAATTTTACATAGTGTTTTTGTAGTAGGTAATTGCTATAAGCAATTGGCAATTTGCTAATTCAAGTTCTCTGATATATTGAAAATATGATCATATTTTCTCAAATATTTTATTTTGGTAATAAATGCGATGAAATTTCCAGGGGGGGGGCAAGTGCTCCCTCTTGCCCCCCCCTTACAAGTTCTGGTTTTTGCTTATGTGTCCTGGTTTCAATTATGTACTGGTTTTGTCCTGGTTTTGTAGATTTGGTCCTGGTTTGTACTAATGAGTAAGTGCACTTTGTTTATTATTGACGTTATTTTTTTATATAACTTATTTTGTGAGAATATTTATTTATTTTATTTTCAAATCATAAACATTCATTTTAATGATCATAATGGTCTTAATAATTTTCATATTATTGATTGATCGATGATTAATTGAATTATTTTAATTCTTTGAAACCAAAACTATTGTTTTTAAGTACTTTTTGTAACTTCTAACTAGCTATTATAATATTATATAATATTTACAATATTAATTTAATATGGACAAAAAATATTTGGGGGTTTAAAGCCCCAAATATTTTTGAGAATATTTATTTATTTTATTTTCAAATAATAAACATTGAATAAAATAAGTTTTGTTTATTTTTTGGAAGGGCGTTGGGGGTTCATGATGTGTCCTGGTTTTTCATTTTAGAAAGTTGGTCACCTTAATGATTGATGATTAATTGAAATATTTTAATTCTTTGAAACCAAAACAATTGTTTTTAAGTACTTTTTGTAACTTCTAACTAGCTATAATATATAATATTTACAATATTAATTTAATATGGAAAATGAAAAGACAAAAAATATTGGAGTCGTCCATAACGGAACTCTCGCCATAGGGTTGGGAAATAGAAATTAAATAAAGGAAACAATTCTTTTTGAAAAGTCATAATATATTAAACCTATTATAAGTTTTTTGAATTTGTGACGTTGCATATCCAAGTCCGACCACACTGGAAAGGACGGCTGTTCAATACCCGCGTGAAAAGAACAAGGATAGAACGCCAAATAGAATTTGATTGGCCAGAGCCGGCTGCCGGATGCGTGCGAATTGTAAGCGAGGTCAACTCTCAGTCTGGCTGCATTTAGACTAAATGATTTAGTGTCAAGCAAACTGCGTAAGAGTGTAGATGCACATTTTAATTTTCTTTTTAAATATTTTATAGGTACCCGAATCCTAAAAATAAAATTATTTGATTTTTTCCTTGAGAACTAGGGCAACAACAAAAATAGTATTCTTAACACGTTCGCGGACACTCATTTTTATTGGTATGTGCATAAGGAGACACTGCCGTTATAAGCCGCAACGTTCATTGTGTCCGACATGACACTGACGGCAATTGCCGTCAAATCATTATTGCGCTGTTAATACGTTTAGCGGTTTATCACGTCAATTTTACATGTGTTGAAATATAAAGTGTCCCTCTAGAAACCTTATTTTCAATTTTAAAGTGTCTTACTAGACTCCTTATGTTAAAAAGGTAGGTAAAAGTTTAAAGCTTTATGAGTGGGGGATCGGTTTCTTGGTGGGGCGATCGACATAAGTTTGGCGCGTTTTAACAAGTGTTTAGTGCATTTGCAGGTTATATTTTTTTATAAAATGGACGAAAAGCAAGAAAAGCAACTACTTACTTGGTATGACGAGCTTGAAAGTGAGAATGAAAGTTTTAAAACGGATGATGAAAGCACACACGATCCTTATAGTACAGACGATTCCGCAAAGGATCCAGAATACTCCCAAAGTAATTCTTATGACAGCGACGATTCAGACAAACGTAAGTACATTTTTTACACATTCGCGATGATTTACTATACCTTTCTGGGTTTTTTTCAGCCGGTCCATCTCGACGAAAACGTAAGAAACATCACCAAACTGCAGATTCGCAGCCTGAATTTGGTAAGTTCTACATTTATGTGATATTGTTTTCTATTGAACTATATTTTTGAGTAATATGTTTTGTAGGTGTGTGAGTATGTATTTAACATTTAATTTTTATTTTATTTCAGATCAAGCCATCATCGAAAGTTCAGATGACTCCGATGCGCTTTTAGATAATGAAGAAAATCAATGGGAAGACACCTTAGGTGATCCTATTAACTTTATGTTTGATCAAACTTCTGTTGGGGTTAAGCAAAATATTGAAATTTTAAGTCCAGTAGAAATTTTTAAATTGATTTGGACTGAAGAGGTAACAAATTATATTCTTCAAAAATCAAATGCCTATGGTGAATTACTAAATTTATCTAACAGACCTAAAACTAGAAACGAGCGATTTAAAACATTCCGACAAGTATCATTAGATGAATTAAATAAATTTCTTGGTTTGTGTCTGTTGACAGGTCAACTGAAATTTCGTTCTATTCGGGATTTATTTACCTTTGACCCATTATGTTATCATCCAATATTTCCTGCTAGCATGTCAGGTCGAAGATTTGAACAAATTTTAAGAATCCTTAATTGTTCAGATGATGAAAGTAAGGAAAATGACCCTCTTTATAAAGTCAGTTGGTTAGTGAAAACTATAATAAGATCAAGCCAAAATATATTTTCTCCTCCTGAAGCATTGTCTCTAGATGAGTCACTCTTACTTTTCCGGGGACGACTGAAATTCCGGGTCTACATAAAAAATAAAAAGAGTAGATACGGAATCAAATTTTATGAACTGTGTTCAAATGATGGTTTTATCCTAAATATAGAGATTTACAAAGGAAAATCAAATAGAGATGACGCCCGGGGAAGTTCAAAGCTAAACTCCTTAGTACTCAGGCTTCTGGGACCATTTCTAGATAAGGGCCATCACATATATATGGATAACTTTTATAACAGTCTTCAGTTATCAAAAATGTTATTACAGCGAAAGACTCATAGTACAGGAACATTACGTTCCAATAGAAAAGGTAATCCCAAAGAAATAACCCAAGCCAAATTAAAATCCGGAGAACACGTATGGAAAAGGAATGGAAACGTGTATGTTTCCAAATGGCGTGATAAACGCGATGTCTTGTCTATTACAACAGGTTATCAACCCTGTTTGATCGAAACAACCAACAGGTTTGATAACATAAAAACAAAGCCTGTAGAGATCAGTCATTATAATGATAACATGTCAGGTATTGACAGGGCTGATCAAATGATTAGTTATTACTCCTGCCCTAGAAAAACTATCCGATGGCATAAAAAAGTTATATTCCACCTACTGGATATAGCCGTTTGGAACTCGCTTTATTTATATAACAGTTGCCATGAAAAAAAAAATCTTTTAAGGCGTTCAGAAATGATATAATTAAATCATTACTTGGGATTTCCTCTGATCAGAAAGATGGCAGAGAGTTTGTCAATAATATGCCAAGAAAAACGAAATTTACGGCATCTAGAAAGAATACAGGTCATGTCCTTGAGGCCATTCCCATGCCAGAAGACTCTAAGAAAAAAGGCAAATATTATAAGCGCTGTAGACAATGCTCCCTCATGAAAAAAAGAAAAGAAACAGCTTGGCAGTGTGGTCAATGTATAGGCAAACCACCACTTTGTGTAGGAATATGTTTTCAAGATTGGCATGCATAGCGTTTTTGCATTTTCGTCGATTTTGCCAAAGCAGCAAAGAAATATTATTGTTTGTTTTTAAATAGATTTTTTGCAACTGTTGGATGTTTGTTTTGGTTTTAGATAGATTATTAGATACCTATGTTTGTTTTTTAGATAGATTTTTTGCAACTGTTCAGATTTTTTGCAACTGTTTTTGTTAAATAAATAAGTTTTTTTTTTTGGGACATAGTTTTATTTTCCATTCGTACCAAAATAGACTTTTATTTCATACGGCATATGACGTCAGTGTCAAATTGACAATAATGTGGCTGTTGGCGGGACATGACGTCATATGACGCCGTATTTTTTCTTTTATTTTTATTTCTCTAAAAAAAATGTGATTCTAAAGCTATATGTTTCGTTTTTTTATGTCTACCAATACATATTTTATCATTGTGATAATTTGAGCACCCTTTGGTTTAATTTAGTGTCCTAACAAAATAAATGTCAATGACGTGATATGACGTCAGTGTCCGCGAACGTGTTAATAAAAAAGATTTCTCAAATAAAAAATAATTCTGAATAAAAATAACTAGGTATAAATAAAAATAAAACTCTAAATAAAAATAAAACTCTAAAAATAAATAATAAAAATAAATAAACTCAAAAATTAAATTAAATGTTCGAACAAGCCCCCATAGGCAGCCAAACAATAGCCTAACCTATTATAAAAATTCCCACGCACATTTGCTAGGACTTCTGGACTAATATCCCCCAACAAATTAGTTATGCGGATTCCTAAATCATTGAGGTTATTAGCCCGATCTTCCTGGAAAACGTACAGCTTCGACTTGAGGTACCCCCACAAAAAAAAATCACACGGCGCCAAGTCCGGTGATCTAGCTGGCCAGAGAATTCCTCCTCGACCCATAATAAGACGAGGTCCAAAAGTGTCGGAAAGGAATTCCCGAACAGCCATCGTATTATGTGCGGGGCAACCGTCCTGCTGAAACCATACGTTTTCGATGTTAACTCCGTCTAAATTTTGAAGCGCGGGAACTATTTGGTCTCTTAAGAGATTTAAATACCTAGCGCCATTTAAATTACCATTTATAAAAAATGGGCCAATTATTCGGTCGCCCAAAATACCCGCCCAGACATTAAGTTTTTGGGGATACTGTGTCCGAGCTGCATAAATCCTACGAGGATTTTCTCGCGCCCACATTCGAACATTCTGCGAATTGTGCCTGCCATGGAGAGTAAATGTCGACTCGTCAGTAAATAAAATATTACCGATAAAATTTGGGTCGGCATTTGCTCTCTCCATAACAACCTCGCAAAATTCCATGCGGCGGAATGCATCGGCAGGGAATTGCTCGTTTCCCCGTCGCAGCTTAAATGGACGATATCCATGGCGTCTTAGCACATTTCGTGCCGTGGAAGCTGAAATATCAAACTCCCTAGCCACCGTACTTAATGCCTGGGTTGGGTTTTCTTCAATTGACGCGCAAATTAAAGTATCCCGCGTTTCTCTATTTAGATTTTCACGGGGAGGACGTTCCCGTCGGAGCTGCATCGGAACTACACAACCGTGCGTGAGAAAATTATTAACGGTTCGTCGAATTGTTTCTCTGTTTGGTCTGGCCTCGAACATTCCCGCAAATAATCTTTGAATTTCTCGTTCAGAATTACCAGCAAAATGCCAGATTAAAATCTGAACTTTTTGTTCCAACGTGTACATTTTTTAATTAAATAATCTTTTTCACTAAAATTACTACCTCTTGCTCGCACCACTGCAGTTCTCGTTCTGATATCCTCGACGAGGATTCCTCGTGTCAAGCACGCTGCGAGGTGCGCGATGGGTATGCGTTGTCGTAGCCTGCCGGCTGGCCAATCAAATTCTATTTGGCGTTCTATCCTTGTTCTTTTCACGCGGGTATTGAACAGCCGTCCTTTCCAGTGCGGTCGGAGTTGATATTGCAAGCACTGTATAAAAACACATTCATTCAAACACACACACAAAAGAACTGCAATAATATTGCAGCAATATGCAACACGATGAAATACAAGATGAAAATTTATTTGATGATTTTACCGATTTGTTTAAATGTCGCGTCAGTGTTCTATTGGATTACGCTTAAGCCGGGTCTACAATTATCGCTGGGTGCTTTGCGCAAGCTCAAGTTCTGCGACCTGCGACAATTGTAGACCAGACTTTAGAGAAGGGATAACCCTTCTCTAACCGAAATCCAATAGAACACTGGCGCGACATTTAAACAAATCGGTACAAAATGATCAAATAAATTTTGAATTAAATTACTGTGATTTTAGTTAGAGCTCACATAATACATTTATTACTGTTTTTTTGTGAGTACAGCTTGAGGTCATTAATAAAATTAGACTGATCTACACATAAGTTGATTTTAGCACGCGTCATAGAATGATTTTTTAATGAGATCATCAATGTTATTTGGAAATGATAAAAAGTCACAATACCGGTATACCGCTTTATTATTAGGCCTATAGGCATTTATGTATCTTTTTAACTAACGAAGGTAGAATTTTTTAACAATTTTTTGTTATTCCAAGAATGACCATACACATACAAACTAATGACCATTTTTATCCACTTTGAATAACATATTTTTTTTTAAAGAAAATTAATAAGAAAAAATTTAATGGAAACCACATTTATATTATTTTTATAGATAATAAAATATATAGGTACAAGTATATATGGATCCAGACTGGATAATCCAGTATTTAAAGGAGAAAAGTGCAAATTACAAGAATCTGTTTGATGAAAACTTAACAAAGTTAAAATTACCTATCAAAGCATCAGGGGCGTAGCTACCGAGGTATCAGCCGTATCAATGATACGGGGCCCCCGGCTAGGGGGCCCCCGATTGGCTTCGACATGCTTAAGCAAAAAACATATTACCCACATGTTAAAAAAATTGAGGCATGAAATTAAATAAATAAATAATAAATATTATTATTTAAATGTTTATACTTTATTAAATATTATTATATTTATTTATTAAATTTTCCTGAATACCCTCCTATTCCAACAAGGCCGTGAACTCATACGAATTGTTTCTGCCCGCACCTTTCCGCTAAGCGTTGTCTGCGGCGCAGTCTGCTCGTATTGTTCTGTGCTCTGCGCCGCATACTGAGTCTGATTTGCGTATTATTATCATAGGTTATATTAATAGCAAATTAGAAATAATTATTAGCTTTACAATTATTTCAAAAGACTTGCTTTTATTTTAAAATATAAACCTTTTAAAAGATGTTAAAGAACGGTAAATGTCTAAAACCAGACCAAATTTTAAAATTTGCATGTACCGTAAACACGGGTGGCTTTAGCTCACTTTTAAACTTAAGCTTAAATTTTTTGTGGTTTTATCAATCATAAACATTAAATATTGTTTACCAAAATTTGAGTTGCTATTTCATAATAACTATGTTATAATATTACGTAGGGCTGAGTTTCAAAAATAAAAATTACAAAACAGGGTGTGCAAAGTTATCCCCTGGTTGCGAATAACTTTGTCTTACAGTGTATTTTTCGTATAAAATAATATCAATATTTTATTTTTATTAAACACATGTTAGCAGCGACATATACTATACGGAGTCCATACCAAACGGTCTTAGACCTAGGTAAACGGCTACCGATACTGACGAGCTACAAAAGAGCGAAACAGGCCGTCTATCGGTGCCGGTGAAGAGCACGCTTGAATTTAAACAAAAGTGAGACGAAGTAATCGCAATTCCTAAAATAAGCGAATACGAGCAAATTATTAAAATGATTTTAATAAAATCAATTTAACAAATTAATAAAATTAATAAAATAAACTTGACATGTCAAAATAAGCAACGATCCAGTATGTAATTTTTTCATCAGTACCCTAGTAGTACAGTAACTTCTATATCCAAAACGGGAAATTCTAAAAAAGTCTTTTTATAAGTTTATACAGTAGGACTGTGCGTAGGACTGTGCGAAGTCAAAGAAAAGGGATCATCAAGAGTCCTTTTTTGGGAAGTCTTGATTAGTTCAATGTTCAAGGTGGCGCATTCGAAGTCTTAAGAACTTCTTAAAAACTTTTTTCTGATGTTCTATTTGGCGTCCAAATTATAAAATAGAGCTTATGCAGACTTAATTAAGACGTCATATTGCTGTCTGGGAACCCTGCCTAAAAGAGATTTGACTTATGTACTTTATAGTATTAAGTTCGTACCAAAAGAACTGATCTTTAAAATATGAAAACGTTTAATTTCCTACCTAAACAAGGTGCTAAATGTCTATACTAAAAGGAAATAAAAGAACTGATCTTTAAAAAAGAAAAAGTTCCAACCTGACAAAAGCACCTAAGTTCCATCTACAACCTAAACAATATTTGACCCATGTCAGGTCCAAATGAAGGAATTAGGGTAATAGGAAGGGTAAAAAAGGAAAACGACAGATAATAAAGTTACAAATAGATTAGCGCCGGTGCGCAACAACATGCTCCACGTTAAAAACGGGTTGGCACGGATTACCGATGTTCCGAGACAAAATCCAAAAAGTATTTTCAAGATCCATCTACCATTTTAATTTAATTCAACAATCTGAAGACTGTGAAATTAAACTAAAATGGGTCTAAATGAAAGGAATAAAAAGGAGGGTTTTATAGGAAACTCCTGGGCGCCTGGTTCCATAGGATAATCACTATCTAAAACAGACTACAACCACGAAAATAATTTAAAAAATATGTTCACCTACCCAAAAGCGAACTATTTCATCTCCAACTTAAAATTTGACCTGACGAAAAGAATTTAAACAAAATTTTTACCTATGATCCCTACAAAAACGAAGTAAAAGAACTAATCTTTAAAAAAAAAATAAGTTCCATATCCAACTTAAAAAATCTAATAACAATTTGACTTACGATCCCTAACAAAAACGAACTAAAAGAACAAATCTTTAAAAAAAGAATAAGTTCCATATCCAACTTAAAGAATCTAATAATAATATTACTTACGACCCCTAACAAAAACGAACTAAAGAATTAGTTCCATATTTGCTCTAACAAAAAGAATCTAAACAAAATTTTGATCTACAATCCCTACAAAAACAAAGTATAATAACTACTCTTTAAAAAAAAGTAAGTTTCATATCCAACTTAAAAAAACTAATGACAATTTGACTTACGACCCCTAACAAAAACGACCCCTAACTAAAAGAACTTAACTTTAAATAAAGAATTAGTTCCATATCCAACTTAAACAAGATTTGCCCTAACAAAAAGAATCTAAAAAAGTTTGATTTACGACCCCTAACAAAAAAAGAACTGATCTTTAAAAAAGAATAAGTTCCATATCCAACTTAAAAAAACTAATGACAATTTGACTTACCACTCCTAACAAAAACAAACTAAAAGAACTTATTTTTAAATAAATAATTAGTTCCATCTCCAACTTAAACAAGATTTGCCCTAACAAAAAGAATCTAAAAAAGTTTTGACTTACGAACCCTAACAAAAAAAAAAGAACTGATCTTTAAAAAAGAATACGTTCCATATCCAACTTTAAAAAAAATAATGACAATTTGACTTACGACCCCTAACAAAAACAAACTAAAAGAACTTATCTTTAAATAAAGAATTAGTTCCATCTCCAACTTAAACAAGATTTGCCCGAACAAAAAAGAACTGATCTTTAAAAAAGAATAAGTGCCATATCCAACTTAAAAAATCTAATGACAATTTGACTTACGACCCCTAACAAAAACAAACTAGAAGAACTCATCTTTAAATAAAGAATTAGTTCCATCTACAACTTAAACAAGATTTGCCCTAACAAAAAGAATCTAAAAAAGTTTTAACTTACGACCCCTAACAAAAAAAAGAACTGATCTTTAAAAAAGAATACGTTCCATATCAAACTTAAAAAATCTAATGACAATTTGACTTACGACCCCTAACAAAAACGAACTAAAAGAACTTAACTTTAAATAAAGAATTAGTTCCATATCCAACAAGATTTGCCCCAACAAAAAGAATCTAAAAAAGTTTTGATTTACAACCCCTAACAAAAAAAATAACTGATCTTTAAAAAAAGAATAAGTTCCATATCCAACTTAAAAAAAACTAATGACAATTTGACTTAGGACCCCTAACATAACAAACTAAAAGAACTTATCTTTAAATAAAAAATTAGTTCCATCTTCAACTTAAAAAAGATTTGCCCTAACAAAAAGAATCTAAAAAAGTTTTGATTTACGACCCCTAACAAAAAAAGAACTGATCTTTAAAAAAGAATAAGTTCCATATCCAACTTTAAACAAGATTTAACCTGACAAAAAGAATCTAAAAAAGTTTTGACCTACGTTCCCTACAAAAACGATGTAAAGGAACTAATCTTTAAATAAAGAATAAGTTTCTTCTTCAACTTAAACAAAATTTGATCTAAACAAGTATTAGAAATATTCCCCAACACCAAAACAAAACACAAATTGCTTAAAGTACTTTCCGCCAGCAATGTTGGCATCTTCAGAAGCGAAGTGTAACTGAATCTAAATGCTAAATCTACCATATTTATACTAATTATAAGCTAAGGTTGACTGAACCGTAAACGGACACTGGACCGTAATCGCTTTGGTGAACACGTAAAGAGAAACTAACAAGCTAATTTAAACAAACTAGACTGAGGTAAAGGTCCGTTATCGCTATTCAAAGATTTATTTCTATTCCTATAGATGTATAAACCTTTTAACTATCTAGCAGACTTGGTCCCTTAACTTCCTTAATAAGTTTAAGGTTGTCAAATTCTATTCTATGACCATCATCAAGCATATGTTGGGCAATACCCGATTTCTCTGTCCTACCAAATCTAGCATTGGCCAAGTGCTAGATTTTGTAGCACAAAGAAAACGAGCGGATGTTGAGCAACATTCGGTTTCTCTGTGCTACCAAATCTAGCATGGGCCAAGTGCTAGATTTGATAGGACAGAGAAATAGAGTGTTGGGCAACATATACTTGATGATGGTCATAGAATAGAATTTGACAACCTTAAACTTATTAAGGAAGTTAAGGGACCAAGTCTGCTAGATAGTTGAAAGGTTTATACATCTATAGGAATAGAAATAAATCTTTGAATGACCCCTAACAAAAACGAACTAAAAGAACTGATCTTTAAATAAAGAATTAATTCCATCTCCAACTTAAACAAGATTTGCCATAACAAAAAGAATCTAAAAAAGTTTTGACTTACGACCCCCAACAAAAAAAAAAAGAATAAGAACTGATCTTTAAAAAAAGAATAAGTTTCATATCCAACTTAAAGAAACAAACAATTTGACTTACGATCTAACAAAAACGAACTTATCTTTAAATAAAGAATTAGGTACATCTGCAACTTAAACAAGATTTGCCCTAACAAAAAGAATCTAAAAAAGTTTTGATTTACGACCCCTAACAAAAAAAAAAGAACTGATCTTTAAAAAAAGAATAAGTTCCATATCCAACTTAAAAAAACTAATGAAAATTTGACTAACGACCCCTAAAAAAACGAACTAAAAGAACTTATCTTTAAATAAAGAATTAGTTTCATCTCCAACTTAAACAAGATTTGCCCTAACAAAAGAAATCTAAAAAAGTGTTGATTTACGACCCCTGACAAAAAAAAAAGAACTGATCTTTAAAAAAGAATAAGTTCCATATCCATATCCCAATAAACACAATTTGACCTGATAAAAATATCTAAAATTAATTTTTTAAGCACGACCCCTTCACAAAAAAGAACTAATCTTTAAATAAAGAATTAGTTCCATCTCCAACTTAAACAATATTTGATCCAACGAAAAGATATTTAAAGAAATTTCGATAATAAAAACTTTTAGTCAAAAAAATTAAAAATAATTAATTGGTAGGTACTTACCAAATTCCTTGATGAGTTCTGGTTAAATCGTATTATCCTTGGTTGTCTTATTTCTTGTCTTATTTGTCTTATTGTCTTATTCTTGGTTGTCTTATTTCTTATTATCCATGGGTTAATACTACATGTTGAACCTAGAAAAAAATACAATTAGACGATTTAAAGGCTGCAACTTTTATGTTTTTATTTTTTTAAATATCAAAAAAATCGTAGTAATATTTGAGATAATAGATGCGTTAGAATTCTAATAATACGTATATAGGTAGGTACCTAGCAATTTGTATACATCTATAGATGTAGATCAAAGTAATAAATGAGCATGTTTATCGTATCAAAGCCAAATTACAACTAAATGGTTGATTACGTTGTAGGGATTATAATTATTTTTATCAGTAAAAACAAAAAAAGGGTGAGTCAGACTTGCGCGATAAACATATTACGTTAAGGGTGACAAATTTTAATTATAGATAAATTTGTTATTTATTATTTTATTATTACTAAAATAATCTAATTTCGATTATACAGTTTCCCAAAAATTACGCACCATTTTGAGTTATTAGGGTTTAAAAATTTAATTTCATTTGTGTTATTTTCTAAAGACGTTTTGAAAATAAAAACTTAAATAAGAATCATTTTTATACGTACCTATACTTTTTATACTTATTGCAACCATGGTTGATATTTTTGTTGAAAATATTTAACACAAAAATTATAGATACAGACTCTATCATACAGTGTGACCCATTTGTTTGCGACTCACCCCTGTAAAATCTTTATTTATTGTGCGATTTTATCCGGATTTGTTTAAAAGTGTAGATCTTGATAAACTGTATTTTTGGAGCAAAAAATGCCATATTTGTACAAAATACAAGGCGTACTATGTCAGTTTTTGAGAGTAAATTTTTAAAAATTCATATTAGTGATTTTTTTAAACAAAATCTAAGCACGGCACTGGATTCACCACCCCTAAAATCGACCCTACATTAAATTTTATTGAAAAATTTTAAGTAGAAAAATACACAATATTAACTACAAAATTTTATTCTGTCAAGTTATCCATAAAATTAAACTAATAGTATCATGGTACTTCTACTATAAGTTTTATTTTATTTCAATGTTTTTCATGGATAACTTGACAGAATAAAATTTTGTAGTTAATATTGTGCATTTTTCTACTTAAAATTTTTCAATAAAATTTAATGTAGGGTCGATTTTATGGGTGGTGAATCCAGTGCCGTGCTTAGATTTTGTTTAAAAAAATCACTAATATGAACATATTGACATAATAAATTTTTGTGGTTAGTATTGTGCATTTTTCTACTAAAAATTTTTCAATAAAATTTAGTAAATGGTCGTTTTGAGGGGTGGTGAAGCCAGTGCCGTGCTTAGATTTTGTTCAATATTAAAAAATTCGCTAATATGAATTCTTAAAAATTTACTATAAAAAAATTACATAGTAAGCCTTGTATTTTGTACTAATATTGCTCCAAAAATACAGTTTATCAAGATCTACACTTTAAGAAAATCCGGTTAAAATCGCACAATAAATAAAGATTTTACAGGGGTGAGTCGCAAACAAATGGGTCACACTGTATATATATATATTAACTATTTAAATTTTCTAAAGGTTAAAATCAAAGGCGATTTTATACATAAAAGTAGACTTAACAAGTTTAAAGAAATTTAGTTAAAAAAACTTAAAAATTAGCGAATAAATAGGTACCTACTTTTATTTTACTCAAAAAATTTTAAAAATAATAAATTGGTACTTGCCAAATTTATTGATGAGTTCTGGTTAAATCCCATTATCCTTATATATATGGTTGTCTTATTTCTTAATATCCATTGCCTTAATAGCCATGGCTTTAACATGTTGGTCCTAGAAAAAAAATACAATTAGACCATTTAAGGACTGCAACTTTCGTTTTTTATTTTTTTTTAAATATCAAAAATATTTATAGATAGTATTATTTGACCTAATAGATGCGTTAGAATTCTAATAATACCTACTAGCAATTTGTTGATGTAGATAAAAGTAATAAATGAGCATGTTCTTCGCATAAAAGCCAAATTACAACTGAACGCTTGATTACGTTGTAGGGATTATAATTATTTCGTATTAAAAAAAAAACAACCAAAAAAGAGGGTGAGTCAGACCTGCGCGATAAACATATTACGTTAAGCGTGACGAGTTTCTTAATTTTATATTGTATTAATAATCAAATAATGTAATTTCAATTATAGTTTCCAAATATTACGCACCATTTTGAGTAATTAGGGTTTAAAAATTGTGTTATTTTCTAAAGACGTTTTGAAAATAAAATCTTAAATAAGAAACTGTTTTATCCTTATCGGTTGATATTTTTGTTGAAAATATTTAAAACAAAAATTATAGATATTAAACTAAAAATTACAAAAATCTAAACAAAATGTTGACCTACGACCCCTTACAAAAACGAACTGATCTTTAAAAAAGAACAAGTTTCATCTCAATTTAAAATCAATGAACTATATACAGGGTGTCCCACAATTAGTGCGACAAAATGAAGGTGTATTATCTACAGACTCCCAGGAATTCCAGAAAATTGTTTATAAAATTCTTCCTTCATTATTTAAAAAGATACAGGGGAGTCATATTTTCTTTATATGGTAACATTGCCTAAAAAAAGGGGATAGTTTAATTCTTAATCATCATGTTTGTTGTCATGATGATTAAAAATTAAACTAACTAAACTGTCAAACGCGTTACAAACGAGTGTTTTTAAAAATAAAGCCGGAAAATGTTAAAAATATCAGGAAAAAAACCGTGGCACGATTTGTCGTGTTTTTCGTGTGGAAATTCTGGGTTGATTTTTTACCGATTTCCCAATAAACAGTGAAATGAAGAAATAAATTGCATAATGACTGCTGATATAAATTGTACCCATTAGATACAATAAATACGCATTTTAGTAATAATTTACGTGAAAATTGTAAACATTTCAATTTAGTAAACATCATAAAACAAAATTTGTTATTCAATAAGTCATCTAAATTCAAACAGAATTTATCATTATTAAAAGCTAAGAAAGTCTCCACTCAACAGTAAAATACCAAAAACCAGTATTATATTATATATTATATTATGTTGGCATCAATTCGTAGCTATGTTTTGTCGTTTAAATGCAGTTTTCAGTGTTTTTTAGATGACTCAAATATACAAATATTCGACTTTAAGGTTAACAATTATTTTTTGTTAGATTTCTTAAAAATGTCCAAACTTAAATATAAATTATATTAGGTAAAGTTATCATTAGTTGATTCCACACCAACACCGAATTGGATCCTTTGGCAAAAAATGAAAATGCAACGATTTAGTTCTTGAATTTTATTTACAATTAAAAACACAATATGAACTCAGGTCGAACACCATAAAATGAGGGATTATGGGAGTGAGTTACACGCACAGATTATACAACTTACACGTATAAAATATTTAAAATTTATAACAACAATAATGATATTTATTTGGATAGAGCAACAAAACTAACCGCAACCCAAACGACATTTAACTTAATTTTCTGAAAGAAAAAGACATCCTACAAACCGTTAAAACCACACAATATCTCCTTACTGCGACCACAACCCAAATATAATATAAATAAATAAATAAATATATAAATACGATTAGATAAATAATACATCATACTAAGTTTGGACATTTTTTAGAGCTTAGTTGTCGTATGTGTTCCTCGTTTTCATTTTTAATTTGTTTCTTTGTTTGTTTGCTTATTTGCTTGTTTGTTGGGTGAAAGTACATTGAGTCTTAGTCTCCATTTTGTATTTTAAATTTAACAATATTCATCAAGCATTCCATATGCATTAGGCCTCCATCATCCAAATAAAGTTTTTATAATTATTTACTGTTGAATTTAAGTTTACTGTTACACAAATTTTTATGTAATATTTATTAGAGTTCAGGCTCAATCAACTGTTAGAAAAAAGGAGTCGAGGTCATTCCAATTGAGGGTCCGCAATTGCCCATTATGCCCCATTAGTCGGCAAACTTTAATAACTTAATAATTACCATAAAATACTAGGTAATAATTTGACCAAATCACAAAAGGCAACCCTGCTTAAAATACCCCATAGAGACCCTGTTCAAACCGATAGATATTTGTATCGGGATGTATGGTGTTTCTATAGGGTGTATAAGAATAAGAATAAGAATAAATTTATTAACCTTCAAAATTTACAAGGTACGTCATACAAAAGGAAAATTTTAAGTATAATGATAATACGAACAAGAATTATTAAATATGAAATAGAAAATAATACAAACAGTATAAAATTTGAAAACATGATAAACAATGTAAAAAATTGTAAATATGAATAATATAAAAACTTACACAGGTAATTTTAGAAACACAACATATTTACATACCGACATGGTACATACACTAAATACACTAAATACATAAAATATGGCTAAAAGGATAAGTCTAAAATTCTTGATAATCATATATGATGTTATCTATAAAAATATTGTTAAGAGTAGTTTTAAACTGCTTAAACGGTTTGCTTTTTAAATCATTAGGTAGCAAGTTGAAAAATGATACTCCGAGGTAATCAAATGAATTTTGCGTTTTACTTATTCTATTTTTCGGAATTCTTAAAGCTGTTTTAAATCTCGTATTATATCCAGTGTTAGTGTGATCTTCATAGTTTTTAATATTTTTATAGACATACACGAGACAGGCGAGTATATAAATTGCTGGCATGGTAAGTATTTTGTACTTTTTAAAGAGAGGTCGACATGACGTTTGTCGACTTACTCTGGCAATAGCTCGTAGAGCTCTTTTTTGTTGTAGGAGTATTTTGTCTGCTTCAGGAGATCCGCCCCATAGTGGAATACCATAAGACATCTTGCTGTGGAAGTGAGCATAGTAGGTAGTGATTGCTGCATGTTCGTTAACGATGTTTCGTATCCTTCTCACACAGTAGATTGAGGATGAGAGTTTTTTGGACAATTCATCAATGTGAATCGACCAGGTAAGTTTATTGTCTACGTTGACCCCTAAGATTTTAACATGTTCCTTTTCTGTTGGTTTAGTGGTACACACAATTTTTTGTGTCTTTTCAACATTCAGTTGGAGTCCATTTGCTTCGAACCAATGATGAGCTTCCTTTATGGATTGGTTTGTTTGGGCTAGGTTTATAAGCGTCGTGTCATCTGCGTAAATGCATATTTTGGATGATTTTACGTTCCAAGGTAAGTCGTTAATATAAACTGATCGAAAAAAGTTAAGCATATTTTTGAACAAAGTTGAAATCAAACTGGATACCGACTGATACCTAAAATGCGTTTTTTCGACTTCGTTCTTTTTTGTCTAAGATTCTTTCATTTTAACGTTTTTATTACCAAATATTAAAATAAAGTATACAGTATACAATTGTATCGTCTTTTATGTTTTGGTCAAAATATCTTAATATGCTTAACTTTATTCGATTAGTTTATAAGATAAACAACAAAGGCCCTAGAATGGACCCCTGAGGTACTCCAATTGTATTTATCCGTGTATCTGAGAAATTTCCGTTCCAAAATACTACTTGTTTTCTATTGGACAAGTACGAAGACAATATATTGTTTGCTACTCCTCTAACACCATAATAAGACAGTTTTTTAATTAAGACTCCATGATTTATGCAATCAAAAGCCTTACTTAAATCTAGACAAGCGATTTCAGGTTCTCTTTTTTTGTTTAAGCCATTGTGTATTTCTTGTACTATTTCCACCATGGCTGTTATTGAGGATTTTCCTTTTTGAAAACCATGTTGGGATCTGTGGATAGATTTATTTTTTTCTAAAAATAGACAGAGGCGATTTTTTAAGAGAATTTCAAAAACTTTTGATAAAGCTGGGAGTATTGCTATAGGACGGTAGTTTTTACATGTATTTCGATCTTTTTTTTTATATACAGGAACAATTTTTGCAACTTTTAACTTTTCAGGAAAAGTGCCTTGTTGAAAGCATTGATTTATTATATGGCTTAATGGTTCAGAAATTTCATGTATTATGTCTTTTAATAATTTAACAGACAAGCCATAAATATCCAGGGTATTTTTTGTTGTAAATTTTCTTACAGCATCCTGAATTTCGACTGGTGACGTATCATATAAAAACATAGAGTTGGTCACATAATTGTTTGAATTTTTTTGAAGGTTTTCAGATAGGCAATGTGATATATTTCCAAACAATTCTCTCACTGTATCTATAAAAAAATTATTAAAATCATTAGCTAATAGAGTAGATTCGGTGGGTTTTTTAATTTTTTTAATTTTTGAGTTTATTATATTCCACGATGCTTTACTTTTGTCGTCCGAGGAATATATGTAGTTTAGATTTTTTTGCCTATTGCTTTCTTCTAGGCATGTTTTATACGTTTCTTTAAGCTTTTTGTACAATAATTCTGATTCGGCATCCTTTTTTACAATAGCTATGGTATGGGCAGCATCCAGTTTATTTTTTAATGCATGAAATTCTTGTGAATTTTTATTGTTTTTTGATTTATTTGAATTTATTTTCTTTTCAGGAAAGCAGTATGTGAAAAGGTCCATCATTACATCATGGAAACCATTGAATGCGTCTTCTGCAGTTTGCCTTGCCAATATAGTGGTCCAATTTATTTTGGCGAGGCAAGACTTGAATATACGTATATTTTTTTCTGTTATTGGTCTTATAAAAATATATTTATTTTTTTCATTTGAGTAATTTGTTTTTATTGTTAGTTTTTGTGCTAAGTGATCCGAGAAATGTGTGTTGATTGTTTTTGTGTTTTTTATAACTGTTAAATTTTCTATTAATGTATTATCAATACATGTTTTACTATTTTTTGTAATTCTTGAAGGTTCAATAAAGGTTTGATTTAAATTTACAGTTTTTAAAATTGTTTTTAGTTTTTTGCAGTCACTTGAGTTTTTGCTGAAATCAACATTAAAATCACCCATTAAAATTATTTTAGCATTGTATTTAGATATATCATTTAGAATTTGTTCTAATTGTTCTATACAGTTTTCTACTTTGCCTAGAGGGGGTCTATAGACACCCAGTATTATTGTGCTTATACTTCTTATGTGTAAACCGCAGAATTCCACCTCTTTTTCAACCGAATGTTTGGAAACGTTTTCCAGAGGAGTGTATTTGTGTAATTTATTAATAAGTAACATGCTTCCTCCACGTATAAATGAACTTCTGCAATAGAAGGCTCCCACCAAGAAACCATCAATATTAAGATGTTCAATTTCTGTATTACTAAGCCAGTGTTCCGTATAGGTTTGTATAGGACCCATAGTTGAGATTTATGGTTGTTCTATAGGGATATCCACCGTTGATTTATTTGCTATCGGTTTCAATGGGGGAAATACACATAAATGTAGAAATTAGTTTTTCCCCTATAGGACCCCATAGGTTTTAATAAAATTTTGTCAAATGTTTTATGGTTGCTCTATAGGGATATCCCTATATATCTTTCATTAAGTTATTTGCTATCGGTCTCAATAGGGAAAATGTAAAAGTTATGGTGTGCCTATAGGTAATTTCCTATATATTTTCTATCGCGCTGTATCCGAAAAAAACCATGGACAAATGCACATATTGAATCCGGTAGCGCCCGATAGATTATTTTGTATAGGTCTCTATGGGGTATTTTAAGCAGGGAATGTCTGCGTTGCGCATTCAGACACCTCTTAAAAGGGAGTAAATAATAATCGGCTTCGAGGTCATTCCAATTGAGGGTCCGCAATTGCCCGTTATACCTCATTAATCGGCAAACTTTAATAACTTAAAAATTACCATAAAATACTAGGTAATAATTTGACCAAATCACAAAAGGCAATGTCTGCGTTGTGCATTCAAATGAATACAGACCTTTACACACCTCTTAAAATTTACAGGATAGTAATTCAAAATGGGCTCGTTGCATCAGGACTCCACGGACAGTGGATAAATCAAATGTCGCTATCGTACAATCATTGTTGCCACTCACTCCAAATGTAATACCAAATAATTTAATACTGGTAAAAATCACTTAAATAATTATGAGACATAAATATGAATCTGCGAGTACAATTTAAAAAATCCCGAATTCAAGAAAATCGATATTAAATATACTTAATTTACACAGCGTTTATGTTAAATCTCCTTTTGAAATATTTATTTAAAATAATTAAATAATCTCAAGTACAATCCTGACATTTAGCTAGATTTAATCAATTTCATGTCGATTACGGGCGTGGTATATTAAAACGGCAGCCATCATGGCGGAATAGATAGAACTATGACGCCAAGTCAAAATTTCGAATATTTATCTTTACGCAAGGTATTTGTGTAAACTAATTATACCAAAATGTTCGAAAATATTTATACTACAATAGTTTAGTTATTTAAAATGTACAAACCTACAGTCGCTGCCCGGCTTTTCTCGAATGATCCCCGTTCTTCCCTTACCCTTGACTACCGGCATTCTTCCCCCCTTCCTTTTCCCATCTAAAAAATCTTACAGAGTCCAGTTTGCAGATTCAACTCTTTCTCTTTATTAACGTTAAAACTTATAAATTCTAAAAAAATTGATATATTTACATTTAGCGGCTACTAATAGTAGAAGAAAAAGTTAGTTAGCAATTTGGAAGATCTTTTAATGCTCTACAAATTTGTTTTAAATAATTTTTTTTATCACCTACAGTTAAAAAGTTAAAGTGTCTAAAATCCTATTTTCATAATCATGCATAATATATTATTATAATATTCACTGTAGGAAAAAAACTTGGTGAAAATTTTTTAGAATTTATACGTTTCCACCTTAATAAAAAAGAATGAGTTGAATCTACAAACTGGACTCTGTAAGATTTTTTATAGATAATTTAATGCTAAAAAATGACCAGTGATTGTTTATCAAAAAAAAAGTTCTACATAGTTTGCAGGCGAAATAAATCTTAAAAAACTATTTTTCTATGTTAAATCAATGGGAAAATTTTAAATTCGATGATGGACCTTTTAAAATTAATATTAAGAGCTCAAATTTTGACAAAATTTTTTGTTTTTCATAAGTGACGAGAATTTACATGAATTTGAAAAAGTATAATATTTTGATATATCCTAATGTACTGTACATTATGTACATAATATATTAGGTATACACCAACTTATTTCTTGTAACAAATACCTTATAAGTAATCTGTGTATTGCTATATTAACATTTTCGTTGTATCATTTCCACGCAATATAAACAATACGTGCAATTTGAGAGGGCCACGAACGGATTATGCTATGCAGTAGAGTTGTCATGACAACAACATGTTTACGAGACAATCTGTGGGCAACGATCTGCCACGACCTTGGTGTTCGGTTTTACTCGAAACCACTTGTTAGTAAACTAGGCGTCTGAATTCAACGACGCCTACCATCGCCTTGAGGGTTTTTATCATAAGATTCCACGCATAGTTAGGTGAGAATTTAATGAAACCTTGGCGGCATTTTAAGGTGATAAATACGTCGTAAAAGGATGTTATCACAGATATTAAACAATTAAATTTTTGAAAAGAACATTTTTGTACTTCACAACGCGCGCGCCATCTGGTGGCGCTCGATAGAAACTGCACATAATTTTTAAATAAATAAGTAATTTTTCACAAAAGAGAGTCTTACTCGATAAAGTTTGTGTTGCAAGTAAAAACTGAAAAGCTTTGCTTGGTTCAGTACTCGATTTCCATTTATTACTTTTTATAAGCTTATATACACTGTAGCAAAGAATCTGTAAAAGTTACACCCCAACTAATAAAATGAAATATAACACCAGGGCAAATATTAAATTACGACAAATAAATAAAATAAATCCTTACGGTATTAAAGCTCATTAATTTAGTAACCCAAGGTACTAGAGGTAGCGATATTATCGATAGTCTATCGATAGTTTCGATATTTTAAAAACTATCGAATTATCGATTCTATCGATAGTTACAAACTATCGTCTAGCGATAGGAGAATCAAACAAAATTATTTTAACTGTCGTTGTTTTATTGTCGTTGTTTTTTTATTAGAAATTTGACGTCATTAAAAATTTGGGGTTTTAGTTGGCAAAATCTAGGGACCCTAGATTTACCAACGGTAAACTGTCTCAAATATGTGCTGTCAATTATTTTATTGTTGATGTTTTGAAACTCGATAGTTATTATAGATTTTGATATAAAGGTTTTAATAACTAAGATAGATATTTATATTGAAATACTATACCATGGAGCCTTCACAAGGAGCCCGAACTTAATAGGGGAAATTGACAAAACCTGCCCTCTAAACTGCACAAATTAAGTCTTTTCACCACCAGCGGCGCTGATTGTCGATACGTACTGACGTCTGCTCTTTTGGTAGCGTTTCGGTACAAATAAGTCAATTGTTTCAGAATAAACGGAACACCAGCGCCCTCTTATCTTAGGAAGATCCTTGTTTACAAGTTCGGACTCCTTGTGCTATACTATATTTTTGACTCTCCTGTATTTGGTAGGTTGAAAATGTGCCCACTATAAAAATAAACCCCTTATTTTTTTAATAAAATGTTAAACTATAAGGTTTTGAAATTTTAGTAAACTATAGTTATAGATAGTTAATCGATAGTATCGATAGTCGCTTTTCTCACTATCGATGCTATCGATAGTCTACTTTTTACCACTATCGCTACCTCTACAAGGTACTTTTGAGGTGTTGTATTCATGTGGAAAGTATTAAAAGGGAATTTATAAATACAGTAAATAAAATACAATAAATAACGTTTGAACTCAAGTCAAACATCTGGAAGGCTCCCGTTTATTTTTATATAAATATCGCTCATAAAACCTTCCAAAATGAGGAATTATGGAAGAGAGTTAAACGTATAAAATATTTAAAATTTATAACAAACAATAATGATATTTACATGGATAGAGTAACAACAACAACCACAACCCCAACGACATTTAACTTAATTTTCTGAAAGAAAGGGACATCCTACAAACCCTTAAAACCACACAATATCTCCTTACTGGGACCACAACCCATATAATATAAATAAATATATAAATCTTTGTTTGTTTGCGTATTTGCTTGTTTGTTGGGTGAAAGTAGATTGAGTCTTAGTCTCTATTTTTGTATTTTAAATGCTACTTTATTCATCAAGCATTCCATATGCAATAGGCCTCCATCATACAAATAAAGTTTTTGTAATTATTTATTGTTGAATTTAAGTTTTGCTGTTGCATAATTTTTCATGTAATATTTATTAGAGTTCAGGCTCAATCAACTGTTAGAAAAATGAGTAAATAATAATCGGCTTCGAGGTCATTCCAATTGAGGGTCCGCAATTGCCCATTATGCCTCATTAGTCGGCAAACTTTAATAAATTAATAATTACCATAAAATACTAGGTAATAATTTGACCAAATCACAAAAGGCCATGTCTGCGTTGCGCATTCAGATGAATACAGACCTTACACACCTCTTAAAATTTACAGGATAGTAATTCAAAATGGGCTTGTTGTATTAGGACTCCACGGACAGTGGATAAATTTAATGTTGCTATCGCCCAATTACTGTTGCTACTTACTCCAAATGTAATACCAAATAATTAAATATGACTGGTAAAAATCACTTAACTAATTACGGGACATACACGTGAATCTGCGAGTACAATTTAATAAATCCCGTATTCAAGAAAATCGATATTAATTACACTTAATTTATACACCGTTTATGTTAAATCTACTTTTTGAAATATTTATTAAAATAATTAAATAAACTCAAGTACAATCCTGACATATAGCTAAATAAAATTGAATACGACCCTGCTCTTTTAGTTAGATAAAATCCGTACAACCCTTAGTTAGATAAAATCCGTACAAAATATGCAGTTTTGGACGTGTCGCTTAACATTCAATAGTGATGAAAATCCTCTTAAAAATGCCTAGAGCTTAACTCAGCAATGAAATTCGTTTACAAATATTCTCTCTCTTTGAAGAAGGTCTGTCACATAGACGAATAGCTGATAGATTAGGCTGTAACCATAGTAAGGTTACTAGGCCCATTCAAAGGCATAATGAGACGGGTTACAACTCAAAGGGAAGTAACTAGGAGAAACAGGTCCATTACGGTCAGCAGTCTTCAAAGGAAGTACCAGGCAACATACCACCAACTAATTTCTAATGCCACCATCAGAACACGCGTCGTTGCATCGGGTTTGCTTTGTGGAAGACATTTACGAGTGCCCAGGTTAATGCCTAGACTTAGAGAGTCGCGGTTAGAATGGGCTTAAGATCACCAAAACTGGTTATAGACACAATTGACAAATATTCTGTTCTCAGATGAAACAAGGATTGGATTGATCAATGACGACCGTCAATGTCGTGTCTGGAAAGAACGGAGACACACCAGCGACTTGATTTTACCTGATAAGTGGTACCATTTGAAGGCGGAAGTGTTATGTTTTGGGGTGGAATCATGTATGGAAGAAAAACTTAACAGGTTTATGTTCATGGCACTATAACTGGACAAATTTACATGGATTTAATTATTCGCCCTATTATTCACTCAATTCGAGATAAAGTAGTTCCCAATTTCATCTTTATAGATGACAATGCCCGTCCACATCGAACTAGAGCTATCCTAGAGTTTTTGTGAGAGGGTGAAATTGACAGAATTGATTGGCCACCTCTTTCTCCGGACCTGAATTCCATTGAAAACGTCTGGGATAATTTATCCAGATTAATTCTGTTTGAAATCTTCCATGAACGTTCAAGAGCCTATTGTAGCCGCTGTTGAGGAATGGAATAACATTTCTTAAGAATACCTAAATAACCTTATGCGAGGTTGCCCAGACGTGTTTATGCATTGTAACAGAGGTGGCAATACAAGGTACTAAAAATAGTGTGTTAAAAGTTCTTAGATTATTTGTACAAATACATTTACGCAGGGCTCTATTTGAGGAGGATTGAAAGGTAACTTAAACAATCAGGAAACTGTGCTCTTTTACTGCTTTAATTTCCTACACTCCACTACTATATTTTTGTACCTATAGTATACTTGTTTTGCAAAATAAAATTTGGAACCAAATAAAATAAAAATGTTTGTATAACCAAATCCTCCGGGGGAGGGTACAGTTCCGGCACCTTAATTTTTACAAATCAAGCACTGCATTTAACTGTCAATAAAAAAAATCACATTTTTTTCTTTTTGTCCCACTATCTTCTAATTGGGTAAATATCAACAAACTTTTTTATGTTATATAAACAGTCAATTACCTACTAGAAAGAGGATAGTCTGTTACCATTAAATGCGCTAACTTCTAGATGGAATTACAAAGAGGAGCAAGACTTAAAACTGAGTGTAGTTACGTTACTGTGTGTATTTTAACTAAGTGATTATAACAAATTATTGTGTTTTTAATTGTAAATAAAATTCAAGAACTAAATCGTTGCATTTTCATGTTTTGCCAAAGGATCCAATTAAGTACGTATATTTGTTGGTGCATAATTAACTTATGTAAAGTTAATACAAATTATATACATATATCTTAATAGGAACGTTTACCAAATTCTGCCATTTTCTTCGTTGACATATCCACTGAGATTAAACTGCGCTTCATAGCTAAACAAAATTGTCTTTGCAAATTCAACATTTTGTTGCCTTGCCAGAATCCAATTAACAAAATCCTGGCGCATTGCATGGGGATTAGCTACTGTGTTAATTGAATTTAGTTTGGATGCAAATGAAGATCTTTTGTTAAAATTTGCTGCAAACTGCTCCTCGAAATAGCAACTTGTTGGAAACGATGATGAATCGAGGTTCCAGTATTTTCGGTCACTCTTTCCGTACTGCTGAAATATTTTCAGCAACGATGTACAGCTATTTTTATGTCCCCAACCGAACCAATTTCCTTAAATTTAATCACTTACCTTCTCTCTGTCGTCTCATTAGGAGGTAAGTAGGGCTTACCAATTAAGCCCTACCTAATTCTTTAAAGTTACTAAGCTACATAAAAAAATATACAATGGACAATTTTAGTATTACCTATAATTGTATTAGTAACTGTGGTACCTAAAAGTTTAAAAAATGGCGAATGCACTGGGAACAAGTAATGCATTTCTATCTATAACACAGTACGACAAAATTTGATTTTTGGTCCCTCCCATGAAAAATTTCTACAGATTCTAAAAATAGAGTTAAAAAAATGATACCCGTGTCTCGGCGTTTTTTCACATCACGTCATTATTTTTTTTTAAGGGCCATCCAATAAAATGTTATTCACACTATTCGCGACATAATTTAATAGACTCGATAACAGCTGGACTGCATAGTTAAAAAAATATATATTTACTAAATGGATAGGCAACCATTATAGATGCATTTTAAAATTATTTTAATCTTATACAGAGTTTTGCACATTTATATATATATCAAACGGTTTATTTTTAAACCAAGTAACAAAATGTTTCAATTTTAAGCCAATCAAAATGCTTTAAAGTCGGGTAATTAAAATTTTTATTTATTCAATTTTTTGTAAAAATTGAGCTTTGTTGAATTAACATTTTTTTAAAAAATTAAAAGATATTTAAATGAATTGATTTAAGTCTTAAAGCAAATGTACCTAAAACATATTTAATTTAAGTAAAAAAAGTATTTAAGTATACGAAGTCAATTGAAACAGCAAAAAAACAAAAAATTTAGACATCTGCGGCATTTATACATAAAAAGCATTGTTTTCAAAACAATCTTTATACGAGGGTAATACTTTTTTTTTAAATGTTAAATAAAAACATTATTGCAGCGATAAATCGATAAATTTTTCATATTAATTTTGATTGTTGAGTTAACCATCCATTTGAAATCAAAGTAAAAATGCAGTGTCCGAATCGAAATAATTTTTGTTATGTATGTGGTTTATTTGCACCTCCAAGCCATATGCGAAATATTACAAAAAGTGTAGTAACAGCTTTTGAAGACTATTTTTTGGTGACGTATATACCAAACTTATGGTATGTACCAGAGGTTTTATGCGATTATTGTTACCGTTGTTTGCATGGATTGCAAGATAAAACACACAGTATGAAATATGTTGTACCAACAATTTGGCTTCGACCCGTCGCGACGTACCGAACACGCATCTGACCAGTGTTTTAATTCTGCATGTCAAAATTAAAAAGTTTTGGATTTCGGTACAATACTAGAGAGAAAATTGATTACGCCGATGTAGAATCCGTCATTCTCGCAAGAGTGCGATCTGAAGATTATCCAACTGCTCCTTCAGAAAACATATGTGAGGATAAAAGTAAAAGATCTTTAACACCCAGTACAACCATTTTTTTCCGAGATGGAATCTGAATTTATTCCCTGTAGTTCGGGTTATAAAGTACATTTTATAACACAGGACATGAAAGTACATATGTCACTGAAAATACATTTTCTCCATGCTCATTTGGACTATTTTCCACCAAATTTGGGCGATTTTAGTGACGAACATGGCGAACGTTTTCACCAAGACATTTTAACAATTGAAAAACGCTTCAAGGGAAAAGACGTCAGGCATTTGCTGGGTGAATATTGCTGGTCAATTGTTCGAGATTCTGAAGCAATATACAGCCTGTTCAGAATAAAACCGAATATATCTATATATATATATGTATATATATATATATATGGGGCGTGGCCTCGCCTCCCTCCAAGGCGCGTCACAGTTGCTTATGTGATAAACGACATGACGAAAGGTCGAGCAGGTAAGGACTTAAAAAATTAAATGCTTTGCTTAGCTACTGTGTCGCGCGTTGGAGGGAGGCGAGGCCACGCCCCATATATATATAGATATATTCGGTTTTAGTCTGAACGAGCTGTATAATCGTCAAACTAAACGACCAAGATTTTATTCCAACATGTATTGAATATAAGATAAATACAAAAATGTGTTTCATTAAAAAAAAATAAAAAAAATTATTTAAAAAAAATCAAAATATAAACTTTTTTTATATTTGTTTTTTGTATTGTGTAAAAACATACAATATTTACAAAAAAATATATTTTTAACCGAGTAAAAAATGTACAATCTGTATAAGCATAAATAATAGGAATGACGGCTTAAAATTTTTTTATGACGTGATCTCGTGAAACTGTGAGACACGGGTACGTTTTTTTTACCTCTATTTTCAAAATCTGCTAAAATTTTTCATGGGAGGGAAATTGTGTTGTACTGTGTAATTTGGGTAAATTGTTATAACAATAAATAAATAAGCTTAACTTTTAAAGATATACAATGGATTATGAATAAATAATTTGTTATACGTGTATTATACAGGGTGACCCATCGATAACAGTCCAGCAAGGTTTACGGGTTTGTATGTGAAAATAAAAAAATCTTCAGACCCGTATACTTTTGTTTTCAGGGGGACATATTTACAAATTAATTTCATTACTGTTACTTCAACCCCTGTGCACATGTCTGCCGTGCTTAATAAAAACGCCGTAACCAACAATTGTGCGATTTTTGTTTTACGGCATTTTCTAATAGAACAATTCATCCTGCGTCTATCCCCGGTACTCAAAAAACCGTATATATATAGATACGGTTTTTTGAGTACCGGGGATAGACGCAGGATGAATTTTTCTAGTAGAAAATGCCGTAAAACAAAAATCGCACAATTGTTGGTTACGGCGTTTTCATTAAGCACGGCAGATGTGGCATTCACCCTTATTTTTTCAAATGCATGGGAAGGGCATTAAATTTTCTTTAAAATGACTTCGCTTCGTTTTTTAGGAAGATTTTTTTTATTTTCACATACAAAGCCTTGCAGGACTGTTTTTGATGGGCAATTCTGTATATAAAACTGTATATCCTAAGTTTTTACCTTTTTTATATGAACTATTGTAGTATTTATGCTACAAAACTTTGGCTTTATATACGAGCCCTGTCTCAGTGAAGTTGGCCCAACTAACAAAAATAGTTTTTTAAAGATATTTAGAATATTATACGGTAATTAATTAAAATTAACACATTGTTTTAATTAAATAAATAACGTTTATTAAATTTTCTACCGTTAAATTGTATTTTTAAGTACCTAATAAAAAAATATTTAAAATTCTCTTATATTGTCCGTAAACCAAAAATTAAGAAAAAAAAAATATTTTAAATAAATACATTTTAATAGGAAACTACCACTGCGTAACATCTCCTTTAAGGCTTATTACTGCCTGTATACGTCTCGGCATGGTGTCAACCAATTTTTGACAATCATCCGGCGTAAAATTATTACAAATTTCTTGCAGGCGAGCACGCAACTCTAAGAAGGTTCTTGCGGGCTGTTATCTGAGCTTCTTTTTCATAACATGCCACAAAGTTTCTATAGGCGAAAGATCTGGACTACTAGATGTCCATTTAAAAAGTGAAATATTATTTTCTATCATCCAAGCTTTCACTTTTTTAGCCGTATGACACGCTGCACCATCTTGTTGGAAGATGCATTCAATATCATTTAAACGTATTTCTTCAATTTGCGGTTTTAAGTTATTTTTTAGGACGTAAATATATTTATCAGCATTCATGATGCCCTCTACAAAGTGTAATTTACCGATCCCTTTAGCTGACATAGATCCCCAAATCATCACAGAGGCCGGAAACTTTACTTTTTTCTTAAGACAGTCATTGTGAAAGACTTCTGCTTTAGTTCTAATGACTCGGCTTCGATTAATACCAACGCAAACTTCAAATCTAGCTTTGTCACTCCATATAATTGAATCCCATTGATTTTGACACCAAGTCCTGTGCTCTTTTGCCCAAAGAAGCCTATTTTTCTTCTGTTTTTTTTTGTCAATATAGGTTTTTCCTTTGCCTACAGATAGTAAAATTAAAAATAAATAAAAATCGTATACATTATAAGCAAACCTTGTAAGTTTTAAACCCAAGTTTTTGAGCAGCTCTATGACAGGTTGCTCTTGAAAAACATTTACCCGTTACCTGATTCCACAAAACTTTTAATTCACCGTAATTAGCCCTACGATTTCGAACGATAATTCTTCTTAAAGCCCTTAAATTTTTATCAGAATAGTGAGGACGACTTCAATTTTTTGGTTTCTGCGCCACAGATCCTGTAGTTTTGTGCAGTTTAATAATATTTCGCACTGTATATCGTGACAAATTAACAGTTTCAGCGATTTGTGCAGCGGATTTTCTTTTTAAATGCAAGTGAATTATCACTTTTCTTATTTCTTCAGAAACAGCTTTTCCTCGGTACATTATTATTTGTCAACCACACCGAAAGCATAAATATATACTGGAATGTAACTACCGACTTGCTTACAATTATTTAAATGTCAAATATTATCTTTACTTTTAGCACAGCCGACTTGCATTAAAAAATCTGGCCATCCAAGTTAATGCATTTTTGTCGATTTTTTTGTATTGTAACCAAACATCCAACTTAAAACTAAATAATATACATACACATATTTTTTAAATTTTTTTACAACATGAAGATTGACCAAGAATTACATATGATAAAAAATTGTTGGCTTTTCATCGCATAAAATTACAAATTTTATATTTTGAGTGGTTGGGCCAACTTCACTGAGACAGGGCTCGTAATAGTATCTTTAGGTGTCTAGTTGGGTAAAAATTCTGAAAAATATTCAGTCAGTTATTTTGTTTATCTGTAAGTATAAGGATAAACCACAACAAGATAATTTTTGTGGGTTGTATACAAGGTGTCCCTAAACTTATTGGCATAAATTTAGGAAAAGATTGAACAAGACAAAATAAGACAAAAACCCAAATAAATATTTTTCCTAATTACTTATGTTTCCAAGATACAGGGTGATAAAGTGTTACTTATCATATCAGTTTTTTTAATATAACCTCTACTATGGTAGTATTGGAAAGGTGATATTTTGCAAACAGTCACTTACTACCAAAACACATATTCACACATAATTATAATTGTTTGAGTGAACACAGTGTCGTAGAAACGGGGGTTGCTTTAAGCTTATTGTCCCATACATTGTTAAATCGCATTATTTAAAAGGATTAAAAGGTATATGATAACACATTTTATTTTTTACTTAAAAAAACTAAAAAGGGGCATTTCATGAGCCTCGGGACTTTTGCCCTGAACGTCACATTAAAAAAAATGTAGTTTTTTCAATTAAAAAATTTGTTATCATATACCTTTTAATCCTTTAATGCAATATAACAATTATTGTAATCTTGAATATCTCGGAAACGGTTTATTTTATCGAAGTTTGAGAGGTACATCTTTTTAATAGTAGCCGAACTGAGTAATCCAAAAATTGCATCAAATGGTATAAAAACCTAACCTCAAAGTTTGTATGGGACAATAAGCTTAAGCAACCCCTGTTTCTACGACACTGTGTTCACTCGAACAATTGTAATTATGTGTGAATATGTGTTTTGGTAGTAAGTGACTGTTCGCAAAATATCACCTTTCCAAGTCTACCATAATAGAAGTTATATTAAAAAAACTGATAGGATAAGTAACACTTTATCACCCTGTATCTTTTAAATATATTAGGAAAAATATTTATTTGTATTTTCGTCTTATTTTAACTTGCTTAATCTGCTCCTAAATTTATGCCACTAAGTTTAGGGACACTTTGTATAATAAGGGAACTTCTAGCAGTGAAGTACCTTTATTACATACATTTATCTTTCTGCAAAAGAGGCTCTAACAAAAATATAGAACATGTCGATAAAGTATTTCTTGAAAAGCAAAGAGAAGATTTTTTCAGTAGCATGAGTAGTGTTGACCTTAAACCTACAGCAATGGAGATTAGAAAGAGTAAAAAAGTTTAGGTATAAATAAAATGCGGACATTGTCATTGCAATTTTATTTCATTGTTGGGTTTGCACAAATATCGTTTTTAAATTTTCTACTTTTTAACTTGTTTACCAAAACCAATCACACATGGCTAAAAATAGATTAAACGAAAAATACCAAACACCAAATAGACGAAAAAACTCTTTTAAAACGTTATTGAAACGTGACTTTGACAAAGTGTTGTTGAAATTTATGTTTGTTTTTAAAATGGAGAAAAGTCGTTAACTTTCATTCACAAAAGTAGTCTTTTTTAAAAGCATTAATGCAACCAAAACTCCTCACTAATTCAATTAAAGAGCGTGAAATTTTTAATCCCATTTAACGAATAAATTTTAATTACGTGCCACATTAAAAATACACAAAAGTAGGTTTTTATAAGAGAAACTTCTTTAGTTTTAATTATGATTTATCCTTGAATATACAGTTTAAACTGTGCCAACGTTGTTGATTAAAATAATAGAACAATATACAAGTTTTTATGATAAAAATAAAAATATTTTGTGTTTTAACTTTTTTGGGACGATTAAAAAAATAGTAATTTTTCCACTCCAACATGAAAATTCTTTAGATATGCAGAAATAAAAATAAAAAATCATAAAAGACAATGAGTTGTTAATAGTATATTATCTAGTTTTATAAACGCAATTTTAGTTACGAGTTTAATTCATAAAAACTAGTGTCTTAAGAAGTTTTTAAACGAGTTGCATACTATACTACTACTATTACTATACAAAACAAAATTTTATTTGTTAAAAATTTGACATCTGTCAACTATCATCCGAATTTAACCTCACTTTTTACAAATTTATAATAAAGCAAACTTCATCCCGTGACTAAAAAGCTTAAAAGTCATAATGTTCATGTGAAAAACAAGCAAAATATTCAAGCTTTGCGTATTTATTACTTAGTTTAAATAAACATTAAAAAAAAATCTTGTAAAGTAATACAATAATTTGATATTATGATTTTAATTTTTTTTTTAATTACTATAAACTTTCACAACTCTGAAGTATTTTATTTTTGTTTATTTAAAGAAATTTTTATAAAGAAAAATAATTTTAGGTTATTTTATTTTTAGGGATTTTAACGGTACATTTAACGTTTTCACTCTAAACAAAATTTTACTCATAAGTCATATTTTTAATACATTAAACCCACATTATACGCGTAAATAATTTTTAATAAGAATTTTCTATTTGTTTGATAACCCTTCAAGGTTTAAAATGGTATAAAAAAAATAATTAATGGCTTTAAAGAAAAAAATAACTTTAGTTAAAATATAACACTAAACGGGTAATATTTTTTTAATACAAAGAAACTAAAAACCCTTCAAATCCAAAAAACGTTATTCCTGGGAATTTAGAAACAAAGTTTTACATAACACACATTAATCTGCATTTTCATCCAATTTCTACGCTACTATGTTTTTGGTTAAAATCACCATCTTTTGTTTTTATAAAGGCCGTCATAAATTGGGTTCCTTAATATTTTTTCTATCTAACCATGTTAAATTCCAATATGGCGTCTATAGAAAAAACAAGAAGGTGGTGCTATCTCAAAATCCAGTAGGCGAAAAAAATTGGACGAATTGGATAAAAATGTAGATAAATTTGAAATTTTATTGTAAACTTACTTTTTTTTAAATTTATTTATACATATTTTCAGTTAATTTCAAATTATTAGAGAACTCCTAATTTTTTTCCAATTTTTAAATGCCATTTCATTAGACTTGTAATTGCTAAACGTTTATCTTATTTAACCAACTTTGTAGCTCTTCAAATAAAAAATATACCCACACATAGAAGGATACTTGGTGCACCCTAAATACTTATATAAGTTTTTAGATTTTTTTATTTTGGATAGGTGTATATTTATTTTAAACACCAGAATATTTACATAGCATGGAATTTTTATGGTATCAGAGCTATTGTTATTAATAAAATAAGATGAGCTTGTGTTTTAATGCTAAATATATATACCCAGGTCTTTCAATAAAAGTTATATTTATTAATTTAACTTTATGTTAAACTTAAGGTAAAATATAAATTAGAGACAAAAAATATAAATGTAAAAGGTGTAGAAAGAAAACAGAGAAGTAATTTTAACGTTATTTTTACGTAAATATGTGGTATTTAATTTGTTTTTATTACTGTATTCATTGGTAGCTTCAATAGTTATTATGTAGTAAAAATAACGTCTCAAACCATTTCCCATATTTGGTAATTTTTCGTATTTTTACCGTTATTTTACCCTTTTAGTCAGTGTAAAAATGACTCATAAATAACATGTAAATATGGTTTCAAGAATTTGCGAAAATGCATGATATTTAAAAGAAATTAGATTAATTGATTGCAAAAGCATGAGACCTGGCAACATTGCATAGGAATGTCACATTCGGCTCGCTGTTCGTGATTCCAGCCACTACCGACCAATCCACAATACCCATCCTGTAAAACTAAAATAACTACATAGTGCATAAGAATAATTATAAATTATGACATGTCATTCAAATACGATAATACAGCCATTCCACGTTACTCGGGAATTTTTATAGCGTCCGTTAAATTAAATAATTAAGTAAAAACTGTTCTACTTTTCTAACTTTTGACGACATTTTCGGATTCAGGGAAACATTTTACATGGAAATTGATTGCTAAATTTTAAAAATACAAATTATACGAATAATCAATTATATTAACTAACTTTTTTTTCTTCAAAAGTACTCGTACTCTTTACTCGTGTTTTCACGATTACTAATCGTATCCGTAACCTCTCTTTACAAATGTACTTACGAGTAAAGTAAATATTTTAAGTACTCGTACTCGTAATTTTACGAATACTTTTTTTTGTACTCGAGCCCAGCTCTGCTCATTATGCATCGGTTGTTATGGATGTATTTACATAATTTGTATCCTAGGCGTTATAAAAAAATTAAAGCCAAGTGAAAAATAAAATATGAATTAAAATATAACGTCCTACTTTTTAAAATCTGAATTTGTTTTTTACGTGTGTGGTTTACAAATACGTATGTTTGTTTAGGACATTGATGAATGTGTATTGTTAAATGACAGCAGTGCAGCTTTTTGCACACAACTTTATTTGGTGCTTATATTTAATTGAATTCCTCCTTTTAAAAAACATACATGCGACGTATTTATGTTATTTGTTTAGTACAATTAAATTAAATTTGCACCAGCACAGCGTGGTTTACATGCGTAATAAATTCTCAATAATTATTATTATGATATATGTAGGTTATTATAATTATAATTGTAATTTTATCTGCAACGAATATAACAACTGATACTGCAGAACATGTTCGTTTAAATTTTATTTTAACATTTAAATAATCTTATATATTTAATAAAAAATTCAAACTCATCCTTTGTCAATCTAAGGTATAATAGTACATTATCTAACAGGCAAAGAAAGCGCTTACTTAAAGCCGTGTTGTGTATATAAATAATATAGTTTTTACAAGCATTTAATAAAAAGATATATAGATATATTTATTTACCTTCAAAATTTACAATAGTCCAGTCATCTAGGCATTTCACCTCGGAATCTAACGGAATAAGCTGAATTTTTGTACAAACCTTTATTTTAGCATTGCAAATGTTGTCTCAAAAGTCACATATGCCAACGTGTGAGCGGCCTTAGATATTCAAGGTCAAAGGTCGCAAAAATCAATGTTTTGAGAATATCTCCTTTTCTCTGCCTCCTATCGTATTTGCATTTATTATAAAAGTTGTAGAGAATAAAATTCTCTACAAATTTGGTTTAAAACATTTTTTTATACTTCTAATCGTTTTTGAGATAGAGGGCGCAGAGTGTGGAGCGCTCAGCCACACGTACCTTTAGCGCAAGGTAAATCATGAATCCCAATCTATTATACCGTTTTTTTAATTAATTATTTATTAAATATTACTTAAATAACAATTTAATACCTTATATTTATTTTTATATATTTTTTAAAACAAATAGTCATTAAATATTACTTACTTTAGACATACAAATAATTAATAATGAAGTGAATCATTCTAAATATATTCTAATGTTATTCTAATTAATGATAAATGCATATTAAGAAGAAAAGACATTAAATGAATTTGCCTTGAATATGTCTCTGGTCATCTTTTGGATCCAGATATTGCTTTTAAAATAACAGACCTGGAAATACTATAGTGGGCTTGCTATAAATAAAAAGGTTAGGTATACCTATATTTAAAGCAAGTTGTGACCCTAGGTATAGGTCTAGGGTTGTGACAGGTAATATTCGTAATATTTTAAAGGTTAACATGGCTGATTTGTGTTTTATTTGTAATAAGTTACTTTCTGATTCTGATTCTGATTCTGTGACTTTTGTGCGCGGTATAAAGACTTTAAAAGAAGCAATTATTGAGAGAAATAAACATAAACTACCTAAATACTTTGACTTCTGTGAACGTTCATACATATTAAGTGTCGAAAATTGTAGCTATAGCGTACTATAGTAAAATTGCAGCAGCAAAACGTCGTCTTGAAGAGACTGGACCTTCAACGTCATCAACTGTACCTCGTAAAAAAGGGAATGATGTGTTTGATTTTAAAATATTGTGCTTATTTTGTGGTGAAGTCGCAGATGAGGCAACAAAGGCAAAAAAATTCTGCAAAGTACAAACGCGTTATAAGTAAGTTTTTGAAGATATGAGAATTAATGTCAATGATAACGAGGAGAGTGATGATGAGAATGAGTCTGAAATTGCTGGCCAACCTGAAGAAGAGGAGGATGAAGAAGATAAAGATTAATAATAATAATAGTAATAATAATAATAATAATAATAATAATATAAATAAAAACATTTTTTCCTACTGCAATTATCCTTCATTAAAATTAAATTAAAATATAAGATATATATGAAGATAAAATATATTTGATTTAAAACAAATATAAATATAAGGTATTAAATTTTTATTTTAGTAATATTTATGATATAATAAATTAAAAAAACGGTATAATAGATTGGGATTCACGATTTACCTTGCGCTAAAGGTACGTATGGCTGAGCGCTCCACACTCTGCGCCCTCTATCTCAAAAACGGTTCGTTCGAATTTTATTCTCTACAACTTTTATAATAAATGCAAAGACGATAGGAGGCAGAGAAAACGAGATATTCTTAAAAACTGATTTTTGCGACCTTTGACCTTGAATATCTAAGGCCGCTCACACGTTGGCATATGTGACTTTTGAGACAACATTTGTAATACTAAAATAAAGGTTTTCACAAAAATTCAGCTTATTCCGTTAGATTCCGAGGTTGATCTCTTTTTTTGACTAAGATGACTGTACTACAAGGCGTGTCAACAAAACAGTATAAAAAACATAATTAAAATATAAAATAAAATGTACAAGAGACATATGAATAAAAAACGCAATAAATTAGTTCACTAACTACACAAGTTTAAAAATATTAAGAAAAAATTAAAGATAAAAAAATTATATAAATAAGGTAACAATCCATACATTAGAAATTTAAAAATTCATCTATTGAATAAAAAACATTTTGGATTAAGAATTTTGTTACAGTCTTTTTAAAAAGTGTTTTGTCCATCTCTCTAATCTCTCCTGGATGCTTATTTAATAGTTTCATTCCCAAATATACAAAATTGTTCTGAGACTTCTGCAAACGACATTTAGGTAGAACCATTTAGTCTCTATTTCTTGTTTCATAATTGTGAATTTGTGCGTGTGTTAAGTAGTTGATCTGATTTTGGTGTTTGTAGCACAGACAAGTACGTATGTAGCAGCTTGGAATGGTAATTTAAAGATTTTAAATAGTTCTCTACAGCTTGTTGTTGGCGGTGCTCCGAATATTGTTCTAATAGCTCTTTTATGTAGTAGAAATATTCTGGATGATTTCGAACATGAACCCCAGAGCATGATTCCATATGTGGAGATTCTATGAAAATGTGCAAAATAGGTAAGTATTGCGTCACTTTTGTTCACGATAAAACTTATTCTTCTAATTAAATAAATGGCTGATGTTAGTTTCTTTAAAACGTGATCTATATGTTGAATCCATGTCATTGTACTATCCATATAAAACCCTAGCAAATAAATATTTCCAGGTAGTGTAGGTTTTTTATATTTATAATTCTGTACGTTGAAAATTATTGAGCTTACGACATTTTTTCTGGTTTGACGTTTGACATATGTTATATTATAGGTTATGTACATGAATTTATTTAACAGTGACCTGTACACATTTTCTATGCTAATTTCGAGCTGAACGCGATGGAACCACTCTATGTAATTTCAATGTATTTTTATTATTGTACGGCGGTGTATAATAATTTGACTTTTAAACTGCGTACAAATATGAAGTCTTTCTATACAGGGTGATTCACCTAACTGATTTATAAGGGGTTTATAGAGAACTAAAAGAGACATCAATCTGAAATTTTGGTTGCAGCTATGGTGCGATGGGATCTATTTTTATAAAATATTTTCAATGCGCTTCCACTTCCTGTTTAAACGGAAGTAACATTTACTTTGTTTTTCAAATCGTTTTCCTATCTTCAATTGTTTTTGAGTTATATATTTTTTTCAAAAAAATTTGACACTTGGAGTGACTAACTAAAATGTCTGTATTACCAACAATTGTAATGTTAAAAAGTTCATTTTTGGTATACACGTTATCCTATCAGGAGCCATTATTAGTTTTCCAAAATGTTATACAGGGTGTTTGGTATTTACCTTTACTTTTTTTTGCAATTTTAAATGCCAATAACCCAATCGATTGCTGTCTCTTTTAGTTCTCTATAAACCCCTAAAGAATCAGTTAGGTGAATCATCCTGTATAGGCTTATGAAAATTGTTAGACGCTTGAAAAAAAAAAGATTATTACTTATTGTTAATTTTATATAGCTTTAGGTACCAAACCAACTGTAATCTGATAACTTATTAAATAAGTAGTTTGTAATTATATTTAATAACAAAATCCTGTCAATATTCCAACCATAATTCCTGTAATTTTCAAAAAGGACCTTATTTTTACAAACATTTTTATATACCCAGTAACAATAGTAATACTACAACACTTACTGATGTATTTTGTAACTTTAACCGACTTCACTGTATCCCCTAATTTCAGTTTGAAAACCAGTGATGACATCTTTGTTCGGATAATTCGCACACTCGTTAAATAGGTATAAGGAATTTCTGGTAATATATTATAAACATTCTGAAAAGCTGTTATAAAGGCGTTACGAATAAGAATAAATTAAGCAGAAACATAAGTTGCAGACGCTGAAGTCAGTTCAACTTGTTGATGCGTATTGTCAGTGGGAAATGTTTTGATTGACTTAAAATAATTACAACCTCTGGTTTTCTACAAAAAATTATGTTAAATTTTACAAAATAAAAAACTATAAACTCATGTTAATCTTTTTATAATAGTGCATTGCGTAGTGCTCAAATATTTAATATGTAGGTACCTAAAATGTCAAATGAAGTCTGAAAAAATAGGGCCAAAACAGTGTTTGTTTTAGTTACGAATTAAAAAACAAATAGGTATTTTATAAAAAAATTGGTTCCAATTCTCTACAAAAATAATTATAATTAAACGGAATTTAAGCTTCTTCTTTCTTATCTAGAATCGTTGTAGTTTAATAAATGGGATAAAGTTTTGAAATTTTCTCTAACATGTGGAAATAAGCGAAGTTTTTAGAATAAAAGTTGCTGAGAAGTTTTACTAAATATTAACAATACCAAAAACGTTCATTTTACTGCACTACTAACTTTTGTTTAATTTACAGCAATATTCTGCCATCCTGATTTAAAGAGTGGGTATCTAACATTCGAAGTCAAACTGAGAAATTAAGCAAAACGTGTTTATACTTGGTCTGTTCACTGCAGTGCACTGCATTAAAACAACCGTATTAGACTAACTCGGACGTGCTATTTTTATAGATGCAAAAAAAGTACGAATTTTAATTGCATATATGAGAAACTGTAGGTACGTTGTTCTTTCGAACGTAAAATCTGCGAGAAAATTTTAGCAAATTTGTACTTTTTATTCCTATTAATTTCTTTTGAATAGTCGGTGTCGATTTATTTTAATCGGATTTAGTCGTTTTTTTCCTTTTGATTTTATTTGAAAAATTTTGTTTAGATATTGTCACAATACCACAAGAGGTTAAATTATTTCAGGAATTTTTTTCTAAAAATATGCATGAGCGAGAAAAAATTTCAGGATTTAATTTAAACGCTGTATTCGGTAAGAAAATTCCACACCAAATTAGTACATTCTTTAATTTAACATAAACATTGAGTTACTACAAGTGGTAGAAAATTGGTTTGTTCAGAAATATTTACTTTTAAATTACTCAAAATTGAAAGTACTAAATTGAAAAAAGGTAAATAAAAGGGTTTCTAAATATAATATATATTTTATCAGACATTTATATTTAATTGATTCGATTCCAGCTTTTTCGCCTTTAAGAAGAAAGGAGGTGGCAGAAGAATACAGAATTAAATAAATAAATTAAAACTAATATTGTCAAAAAAAAATATTCCGTGATTATAAATAAATAAATAAACCTTTATTTAGCTAAAGCTATTATTAGTTTTTTACATAAATAAATACATAACATATACACGTTTTGTTTAATGTTAATGTTAATAGTAATTTAGTTAATATAATTATCACAATTTTTAGATTCTGTTGGTAAATTATTAAAAATAATAAGGCCATTTTTAAAAACATTGTTCATACATTTAGCAGTTCTAGAAGTTAAAAATCATTTTTATTATGTCAAAAAATGTCCGATTTAATTCGGAGGTTGCGAAAAAAATGTCCACAAAAATACATGTGTTGCCATGGTGACCTGTCAAAAAAACCATTTTGATTGGTTAAGTACTGGTGTGCAATTAACAATTTAACTAACAATTTTACTCAAACTATGAAACTGCTGAATTGTAAAACTTAATTAAATAAAATAAAAAAAAATTTGATACCTATATTAAATTTAAAATTTTTAAATAATATACACTCATCTTCAAAAAAACGGCCACCAAAAATTGGCATTAATATTAATGTTGATTTCCTCGGGAAACCGCTCCTATAATTTTGGTAATTTTTTTTAAATGTAGATTAACTCTCCCGTGACGATGACATTTTTTTAGTTTAGGATATACAGGGTGCAAAAGTGGGAAAAAGTTTTTTTCCAGAAATTTGTGGAGTATCAGCAATAACAGCGGATATAAATTAAAATTATACTGTTACTTCACGTTATTATCTCTATTATTAACAAAGATACACTATTTTAAAGACAACTCCTCGGATAAAGTGTTCGTATGATTTCCTCGTAAACCGCTTATGTAATTTAATTATTTTTTGAACTGTTGTTTGACTCTTTAGTAAAGATGCTTTAGGTAATATACATTTCTAATTAGATTTTACTAAATGGAAAATTAAGATACATTTTTGCGACACCCTGTGGAATGTATTAGGAACAATTTAAATTTTACTGTAGCAATATTTTTTCTGAACATTCTTTTTTAACGCGAATTTATCTCTGTTATTAACGAAGATAAACTGTTCTATAGCAAACGCATTTTTAGTTAAAAGAGAAGAATCCAATCGCTGAAGGCATCTCTTTTTTTCACTAGTCGCACAATATACCATTATTTAATAAAACCTTTTATAATGACTTATGAAAGATTTTAATTTTAATTTTTGTACTAGATTATAATTTTGTAGAAATTGTTTTAAATTTGTTAGATAATTTTTTCTACTCCCACCTTTAAAACGCCCTTTATCGTACATGTTTCCATGACACTAAGTGACCTTTTAAATACACATTGACAAGTTGTGGCTTTATGGCGCTTTAGTCACGGGCTGAAGTTAGTTTTAAGTTAGTTGACAGTTGTCAAATGTCATACAATCGTTAAAATAAAGGGCCTTTCTTGTAAAATAATACTAAATGTGAAAATTATTTTATTATCTTAATACAAAAATACAAAAGTATTAAATAGTTTCTCAACGCCAATATTTGAAAAGTTTATATGAACATTGTACTGACCTTTTAATGTCGCCGGCAGTAAACTATAACTTAAATTCGGGCACGGACTCCACTGTAAAGTGTTCATAAAACATTTCCTTTACTTTCACTGTGAAAAACTGTCAATTTTCAAGAAATACATTTCGATTTATAACCTTTATAATCTGTGTTTATAAAATATAAAAATTTGACATTTGACTGTGACACACAGATTCCCCTATTGTTTCGTAGATGGCGCTCTATACACATTTTTGATTTAAATCATTTTAAGATAATAATAAGTATTTGTCGTAGAAAAAGTATAGTATGCACCTCGTTTATAAACTTTTTATACACTCATTAATTTAAGCACTCGCTCGCAAGCTCGCTCGTGCCTAAATTAAATTCGTGTAAAAAATGGCGTTTATAAAACTTGGTACATAATATACTATTAGCATTGAGGAATATTTAAAAACAATTATATAAAATTTAAGCAACTATTTAAAATATAATACAGTTTTTGAAAAAAGTCACGATTCGTTACATATATGTTATACTGGCATACATTTTTTTAAATAAACTGTTATACATATACATCTGAGAATCTTGTCAAGCACATCTTTTTATGATTTATTTTAACAATCATCCTTTTTAAACATATTTTTTTATTTATTAATTATGCTTTAAAAATATTTGTTTTTTTTTGACAGAATTGCTTTAATTTGCAAATTGCATACGCTATTTATTTAAGCAATAGAATAGAAAACAATTTATAAACGACTTTTGTCTGCCAACCACGTTAACAGCTCGCTGCAGATGCCTTTTTTGTTTTGTTTTCATAAACACCATTTGTAGTTAGTAAAAATGGTGTTTTTTATATTTAGGTTGTCTTGAAAATGACGCACTAACAATGTGTCTTTGCTGAGTTTTTTAAACATAATAGATTTTCTTAAACATCCCCCTATTGCGTCACCATTTTCAAAACATTTTCACTGCAGATGTTGTTAAATTGGCTTCAAAGTGTTTGTAAGGTAATATTATAATTTGGGTGCGTATACGCATAAAGAGTGTAATTTAATTACGCAAACGAAGGTTGGTTAGCGAGTAAATTCTGCAACGAAAGGATCTACTATAGCATCAAATTAAACAAAGAAGGCTCGGGACATTCACCGTCAGTAAATATTTTCCCGTAATATAGTCCTATCTTTATACTTTTAATCTTTATACGGACAACTATAGAATAAGCCAGATTAATTAATTATGCATACTCAAGAGGCAGTTCAACATTTATTTGCAAATTTAAGGGTAATTTTAAATGGTGTTAAGAATTGTTTTGTGTAAATAACTATATAAAAAACTTAACAAAATTTAAAATTAGTAATTTTTTTTCAATTTTAAAACATATTTCATAACAAAATTTAAAGGTTTTGAACCAAAACACAATTTCAATTAAAAAGTTAAGATAAAAAGTGTATACAATTTATCCTTTTATATTTTTCATAAATAAAATTTGTGGAGTGTCAACAATATTATCAGAATACCTACAGCCTCCGATCCAATCCATATGCCATTTATAAGGGATTTATAGCGGTGGCTTTGATAAAATATTGCTCCAAAAAAAAAAACGAAATAAATATTTAATATTATATCAATAAAGGTTTTTCCTTAACTATTTTATATTTTAAACTTGAAGTATAAATTTAACTTAGTTCTTAGTATTTTTTTACAGGCAAAATTAATGTAAATAACAACAAAACCATTAACAAGTATCGTAATAAATCTTAGTTCTTAATTTTATATTTTAGAACTGTTTGTACTCGGACTAAGCCATAAATTTTAAAATAATCAAATTTTGCTACGATGTCTAAACCTAAAAATAAATAATATTTACATACTCGAAAATTTTATGACAAAAGCAATAAAATCATATAAATGTAACAGCTTAGTTTTTTTCAACTTTTTCCATTTTAATGCAGTAGTTAATGTATGATATACAACAAAGAAATCATTTTAATACTTTATTTTACAATATTTTTCTAATTATAAATTTAAAATAAACCTTAAAACAATTATAATTATATTAAATATAATTTATATGATATATATATATACAGGGTGTCCGGGAAAATGTGGGAAATCTCTCGGATTCAGATAGAACATGAAAAAATAAGAGGTCCTTACCAGGGTCCATCTTATTAAATTTTTATTAAATTATATTTAGTACTTTAAAAGTTATTCAAGGAAAACCAATTTGCAGGGTCCTTTCGGGGCCCATGCCTCCGTAAGGATGGCCAGTAGGAAAAAAATTTATAGGAACGTGTCATCTTATTTTTTCATGTTCTATCTGAATCCGAGAGATTTCCCACATTTTCCCGGACACCCTGTATATAAAAGTGTATACTCTTTTAAAATAAAATAAAAATTTTACTAATTGAATTAGTTCCAGCATTGTTTATTAATAAAATAGTAATTTTTACTTTTATATATGGGTGATTCTACAAAAGTTGGATAACTCGTTTATACAGTAGGTATTTTAATATTTTTTGTAAATATTTTAGTATATTACAAAAGATCCAGGTTTTTTTTAACTTGTCCACCCTATTTTAATGTATTTTTTCATTCAATAACAATGCTTTGTTTTGCGGTCAACAAACGGTCACAGTCTAAGCGTCAAATTGGAGATAGAATTTTATGTTTTCTTCCAGTGACGTCAACAAACGGTCACAGTCTAAGCGTTAAATTGGCGATAGAATTTTATGTTTTCTTCCAGTGACGTATTGGGATTAAAAAAATTTTAAGTAGGTAGGTACTTACAAACGATATTTCCATGTATTGTTATTTTTAGTAAAAAATAATATATTTAAACTTCATAATTAACTTAAACACGATAGAAATACACAAACGAAAACACAAAACAACAAGCTGTCAACCCACAGAACATAACCTTTTTCTATGCTGTCAAATATGACGAATTTACCAACGTTGTTAATATTTAATCTTAATAATTATTAAATGATTTACTTTCTTTAAATAGAGAAAAATATCTAAAGAAAATGATGAATAAATCCTTTTTACAATTTTTTTATTATTCAAACGAATTACTGGTAATTATTAATGTTCATTATGTTATGATGAACGTCCAAAAAGGCGTGTAATCTACTTCTGACAACGTTGGAAGCCGTGTTTCTTTCGACGGTGTTTAGAATGTGAAACTATGCTTTACTCGCTTTTTAAACGTAAACAAATCCGTCCATTTGTTTTGGTGGTCTGTGGTCACAACTCCTGAATCAAATATTTGAGTGGTTTTATTTTAAAATATATTCAATTTATCTTAAATTTTTTCAATTTCACTACAAACTATAAAACATTAAATAATGTATTTTTCATATTTTGTCATATATTCGAATAATAGCAATTTAAAAAAAAAAATGATAATCTTACTCACTTTTATCGTTCAGTTCAATGTTAAAATTCAAAATTCCTGCGAAATATTGGACTTTAAACGTTAAGTCCTCGTTTTAACTCAAGTGCTGGTAAAAAATTACCTACAGAGCCCGCCCTTTGTACGACAGTCATCTTGAAAACAATGCAAGCTTCGAAGTTGTGGTGAATGCACATATAGTTCCAGTCAAAATTTCAGTATTGTGGTGAGTAGTTATTTTCTTACGTATATATATTTCATTGTAATTTATATAAGGCTATAGGTATGTGATTTGTTGATAAGTAGCATCCACTAATAGAAAATATCAGTAAAATACTTAATTTCGAATTATAATCTCAAATTTGTATCCCATTCATCAGTATACGCTATAGCGTATCGTTAGTTCGATGTTTCGGTTATCTTCTTTTCGCAAACTTTAATTTAAATTCTGCTTGCGCAAAACTTGTTTATTTAATGTCATTATTAACTATTTGGTGTGGGTCCCATATCTAATAATTGAGATATCGGTATACCCAAAATCCACCAGCCGCCACTGATGTGTGGTATTATTTGATTTTAAGATATTTAATGTATAATATGCTCAAAGTTGCAATAAATCTTATATTTTCCAATAAATTATGTATTTAATTAGTATCCTGGTATACTCGTCACTTCCCTTGCATTCAAATTTAGAAAACACAGATATTTCAGAAACTGTTTGAAAAAGTGACTGGCCCGGTCTGGAACAGTATATTTATTATATTATCTATGTTCTCATAACAAAATACTGTTTAATTTTCTCTGAAAACTATATAAACAAAATAAGGTAAAAAGTTGCCCAACTTTTGTAGAATCACCCATAAATTTTTTTACTACTAAGATAGTAAAGTGTAACTAATTTCTTTAATCGTGTTTAATTCTTGCAGCCAAAAACAAGTTATTGTTAGCGTTAAATGTATGTTGGCTCCCATGGTTAAATGGCCTATAAACACAAACAAAGATGCAAAAAGTTTAGCTCAAAAAAGCAACACGAAAAAGTTATTAAACTTTAAAATACCATTAACAGTATTTATAGGCAGATAAAACTAATTTTTATAAATTTAGCAGTAGCGCAGCGATTAGACATCCGCCTGACAAGACACTCGAGTTAACCCCCGACTGGGTCAAAACTTTTTAAAATTTAAATCTAATAATTTTCATTCGGTAGAATTTGACTAATTATTAGTGACTGCTTTTACGCTATGAAAATTAGTTAATTAGTTGATGGAATTCTTTATTTTATTCACACCTTTTTTGTCTCTAACTTGCAAATCCGTAATATGATTTTACTTTTTTTTAGTCAATGGGTCAGAAATTGCATTTTCTTTAAAATGGGGTGCTATTTAAAATATTTTAAAAAGGGTAGCTGGAGGTAAGAGAGTGCAACATAAAATTTATTTAACACTGGATGTACAAATCCTCCTCGATATGTAAATCGACCTGTTTTTGGTTAAGATCATATTTACTATAACTAAAAAGTTATTAAAGAAAAAATATAAACGTGAATTTTTTGATAAAATTATTTTAAACTTACTCAAATATTTTATTAAATTGTTTATTAATTTTTAATTGAAAAATACAAATAATCCTCATACCCGAGTCAAAATTAAGATCGTAATTTAAACCTTAAGTCTGGCAATTTCCGTCTTAAACGGTTTTATATTCGCCTAAAGATAACCAACTTATGACCTAAAACATGGCAGATAAGTCCATTTTCCCGATTTTTCGGTTCTAATTACGTTTAAATTTAAACCAAAAATTTTATTAAAGGTTTAAATCGGTTCAAATGAAGATTAATTTAAGATAAATTTTGACTCGGGTATCTTCTAATTGGAAATTAGAAAATTTAGATCGTAATTTAAACCTACTTTAACCTACCAAAACTGATTTAAACCTGTTCAGCCTGTAAACTTCAATTTAGCACTAGAACAACCAAATTAATCTTCATTTAAACCGACTATTTCCCTCGTCTTAATTTCCACCAATCACAAACGCGCAATTTTGAATTACAAATGGTTTCTAGGTGAAAAAACTGTGTGACAGCACCTGTCAGCAGTTTATTCGAGTTTACCCGCGGCAAAACTTGACAGCTGTTGTCACCAAAAATTGCAATTTATATTTTAATTGTTAACTGTTACTCATGAAATAGTCTTGTCAAATACCATTCGGGCATCTAATTTTTCCTGTGAAAAAAATCGAAAAAACACAATGCTAAGTAATATTTTTTAACAAAATGCATTCGTGCAGGTGCAAAAATCCTCCTCTTCGACTCGGATTTTTGTTGCCACCAGCACTCATGCTTTTTGTTAAAATATTACTTAGCAACGTGTTTTTTCGATTCTTTTCGGAAAAATTAAATGCCCTTATGATATTACTTACGATTAAAACCTCTAATAAAATTTCTGGTCGGATTATAAACCAAGTAAATCATTTTATTTCAAAAATAAAATTTTACCATTGATAAATTGCATTTTTTAATTTTACTTCAAATAATGTAATGTAAAGAATTCGGCCATTTATTTTAGAAATTTAAATTATTCAACAGTTTGTACCAAGTGTTCAACCCAACCCGAACCAGCATTTACAATGCACTCTACCTATACTTCCACTAAGCTTTAGATTTGAGGTTGGTAGATGAAGTATGATTTTGAATTAAACTGTCTTGGACTATCTTCATCTTTGATTCTTTTTTAACACAACGTTTCAATCAACTATCTGTGATCGTTTTCAAGTGTAGAATGATCAAATTTCAAAATGTAAAAACTATATATACACAAAAATTAACTTAAGCTATTAACTTTTCTTTAACTGAACTAAAATAATTTAAATTTATTAAATAAATCGTAAATTTCACTAATTTTGTTTTTTTCTTAACTACGAAAAAATAATTTCGCTGCGCCTGCAAGAACCCCTTTGCGCATTTTAACAAATTTTACAGGAGATGAAAAAATATTTTACTACTAGATAAAACGTTTATAAAAGTATGCATTCCTTAGTATTATTTCAATACTTACTTAACATAAGGAAATACTTTCATCTTAGTTTTATCTGGTAGTGAAGTGTCTTCTCCTTCTCCTGAAAAATTTGTTAAAATGCACGTAGATGTTTTTTCAGGCGCAGCAACGATATATTTAAATTGAAATATTGTCGCGCTTTTATTAAACGACATGCGCAGTAGCCTGGGCTTTTTTATACTGTAGGTTATAAACGGTTATAATTTTGTTCAAATTTAAACGTAATTAGAAGCGAAAAATCGGGAAAATGGAATTATCTGCCATGTTTTAGGTTAAAAATTGTCAATCTTTATAATAATAATAATAATAAAACCGTTCGACGGAAATTGTTCAGACTTATTAGGTTTAAATTACGATCTAAATTTTGACTCGGGAAACTATCAACTAATTTGTTTTTGTTAAAAGGATTAATAAAAAAATTACTTTATATAAAAAAATCCCTTTGACTAAACTTATTTTTTCTTATTACTTAATGTTGGTTTTATAGGCTAAGTTAAAAATCGATAAAAGACTTTGTAAATTAATATTACTAGCACATGTTTTTCTAAATGTTTTTTTTACCTGTACCACAAGATTTTTAAAGCAAAGCAAAAAAATAAAAATGTAGCTCTTATTTGAAACATCCTAAAATATAAATTGGTATTTTTATTGTTAAATTTTTATTTTTTTTAATGGATATATTTTTTATTATTATAATAATTATAATATAATATATTATTTTTGTCTTTCTTTTTATATATTTAAAAGATAGATACATGCTTACCACCTATTTACTTAAATTTTCAACATAAAGGGCAAGTAATGAAAAAGTTAATTTTACATTTTGGAATAATATTAAAAATGGTTTTATGCCTCGTCGTTTTTGAGCCACACACAGGGTTGCGTTTTGTTAAAAAATATAAAAAATACAAAAAGTAACGTTCTTTCCTTCCCATTTATTTGTATTCATTACTTACACAAACTTATTTTCTTGGCTATAAATTAAAATTTTTATAATACATTTTTTATATTAGATTTTTTTTGCCACACTGCAATGCAAGCAGTATTTAAAAACAGAGTAGTAGGTCAATCTTTTGGGTCGTATAAATTTAACTTGGAATTTATGTGGCTAACCTATTTGCAATCAAATAAAGTCGGACAAAAAATATGATGACCAAATTTAATTAACCAACAGCAACATTTTTTTAAAGATAATTAAGGAAGTCTATCAAAAAATATTTTTGGAAGATTAAGGAGCAATTTCAATGATAAATGTTCGGGTATTTTTCAGTTTGTCTAAATAATTGCTACTGTTCAAACGATAAATTTTAGTTAATGACGCGAAAAGTTTTCTGCGAATAGTCAAAAATACGCAATGTAATTAGGTATAAATCAAAAATTATCAAATAATTGTATCTTGGATTTATTTAAGGTCAATGCTTTTAAAATTTCAGGTTATAATTTTAGATTTAGGATTGAGATTAATAGTTTTTGGTTAATATTTAAATTAACAACGTTTTATAATGGTTCCTTACAATTATACAAATTATTTATTTTGTATAATATTTTTTTACTCCCACCATACCCGATAACCAGGCGTCACGGCCTGAAGTTAGCTGCAGTGACTTTCGTGCTTTTAAGTCACGGCCTGAAGTTAGCTTTAAGTTAGTTGACTGATGTCAAATATTATACTGTCGTATAGTTAGTGCCTTCTGTTGAAATATTACTATAATATGAAAATTATTTAATTATCTCAATGCAAAAATACCAAATTATTAAATATGTAGTTTCTTGACGCCAATCATTAAAAAGTTTATATGCACGTTTGTACGGATCTTTTGATTTCGCAGGCAGTAAACTAGTATTTGCAGATCAAGCATTAAAAATTTCGGGTAAAGTATCCATAAAACATCCTCTTCACTTTTACTGTAAAAAACTGCTTCTAGAACGGATCAGACAATCAGTCTCATTGCTGAGTCCGGTTTTGTTCAGGTGATATTTGACTACCCAGTGCCCTGTTAGGACTCCTGTGATGGCTCTTACTATTATTGTTGCCTTTTTGTAGTTTATAGGATCTTTTACAAAGACCCTTGACTGTCTACGGCCTTGTTCTCAACATTTGTTCTGGAACTTGTTGTTAGTCCAGTTTTTGATCTTGGCTTTTACCAGACAGGAGGTGACTTCCTACAGCAGGTTCTGGTATTATAAAGGCAACTGCCTTTAACACTAGTGTTACTGCCCTAACGAGACAGCTGGTCTGCTACCTCGTTGCCTTTGATATCTCGATGACCCGGTACCCAGAAAAGGCTGACTTTGTTTAGCACACTAATTTTAGTATTTTTATGCAGTCCAGTGTAAGTCTCGAGTGTACCCTTTCTGAGTAAAGAAACCGGAAAACTGCTTGACTGTCGCTACATATTATGTAAATATGTTTACCCGAGTTACCTATCTGGAGATTTTTAGGTAATACAGATTTCCAAGTTGGTTACTCTATTGTTTTATAGATAATGCTCTATACCGATATTAAATATAAATATAAATTATATATTAAAGTATTTGTCGTAAAAAAGTATGGTATGCAACTCGTTAATAAACTTTTCCAGGCACTCATTTAACAAAGCCTAATTTAATTTGTTTCTAAAATGGCGTTTTCAAACTTAATACATAATAACTATTACTATTAATGTTTATTAGGTTGTACCTCAAATTTTCCTAAAGGGCCTAAATATTGCTGAAAGTTCTTGTAAAAAAAGTTATTAGATGATTGCATTTTTAAATTTAATTTTTACGATGCTACTGAAAAACTAACAATTTTTACTGTTAAATCTATTTTTTTAATGGTGTCAATTAAAATTGGAAATGCAAGGTGTAATAAAGCGTACAAAGGTGTGACGTCATAACTTTAGTGACCAATTACACAGTACAACACGATTTCCCTCCCATGAAAAATTTTAGCAGATTTTGAAAATAGAGGTAAAAAAAACGTACCCGTGTCTCACAGTTTCACGAGATCACGTCATAAAAAAATTTTAAGCCGTCATTCCTATTATTTATGCTTATACAGATTGTACATTTTTTACTCGGTTAAAAATATTTTTTTTGTAAATATTGTATGTTTTTACACAATTCAAAAAACAAATATAAAAAAGTTTATATTTTGATTTTTTTTAAATAACTTTTTTTTATTATTTTTTTTTTTTAATGAAACACATTTGTATTTATCTTATATTCAATACATGTTGGAATAAAATCTTGGTCGTTTAGTTTGACGATTATATATTGCTTCAGAATCTCGAACAATTGACCAGCAATATTCACCCAGCAAATGCCTGACGTATTTTCCCTTGAAGCATTTTTTAATTGTTAAAGTGTCTTGGTGAAACCGTTCGCCATGTTCGTCACTAAAATCGCCCAAATTTGGTGGAAAATAGTCCAAATGAGCATGGAGAAAATGTATTTTCAGTGACATATGTACTTTCATGTCCTGAAAAGCAGAAATCATTTCTGCAACAAGTTCTTTGTAGTTGTCTGCTTTTTTGTTTCCCAAAAAATTATCGACCACTGCAACGAAACCATTCCACGCCCTTTTTTCTATCATGCTCATTAAATTATAAAATTCATTATTTTTTATTAATTTTGATATATCTGGACCAGTAAATATACCTGAAACATACAATGTTGTTACTAAAAAATAAATCTAAAATTATATTGAAATGTACCTGCTTTAATTTTTTCTGTCGACAATTTTGGAAAAATTATATGTAAAAATTTAAAAGCTTCACTGGAAGAATCCAGTGCTCGAACAAAATTGCGAATCAGGCCAAGTTTAATGTGAAGTGGTGGAAAGATTACTTCACTCGACTTTAAAGCATTTTGATTGGCTTAAAATTGAAACATTTTGTTACTTGGTTTAAAAGTAAACCGTTTGATATAGTTCTTAAATGTGCAAAACTCTGTATAAGATTAAAATAATTTTAAAATGCATCTATAATGGTTGCCTATCCATTTAGTAAATATATATATTTTTAACTATGCAGTCCAGCTGTTATCGAGTCTATTAAATTAAAAAAATATGACGTGATGTGAAAAAACGCCGAGACACGGGTATCATTTTTTTAACTCTATTTTTAGAATCTGTAGAAATTTTTCATGGGAGGGACCAAAAATCAAATTTTGTCGTACTGTGTTATAACTGCTTGAAAATTTTATATAATTATCACGGAATGAATTTGATAATAATTAATAAATATTTTATAAAATTATGTTATTTTTGTTGTAACCTTTATATTTTGTATAAAATAATTTTTTTTACAAATGCATAAAAATAAATTATAAATTAAAAACTACTGCACACAAAAATCTGTATGTCACAAAGTAGTATAAAGTTTAATTAACGCCATTCTAGGCACGAGCAAGCTTGCGACGAGTGTTTAATTTAATGTGTGTTATTCTTATCAAAAAATGATTTGAATTAAATATTTATATAGAGAGACATCTATAAATTTTAATTCAAGTTAGTAACTTTAAAATCTGTATTACTGGCGAGCCGGTCAAAATGTAAAATTTGTATGTGTAAATCGAAATGTATCCCTTGAAAATAGACCGTTTAATCCGATATAAAAGAAGTTTTTTACATTGAAAGTAAATACAATGTTTTATTGGCACTCTACAGTGAAGTCTCCACTTAAAATTATTAATGTTCAATCAGTTAAATCTAGTTTACTGCCGGCGAAATCCAAAGGTCAGTACAACGTGCATTTAAACTTTTCAAATATTACCGTTGGGAAACTATTTAATACTTTTGTATTTTTGTATTGAGATAATAAAATAATTTTTACATTTAGTAAGGGAGAGTTGGGAGACATTCAACAATTTTTAGATTTTTTTGCCTGGGTCTCTTAAAAATGTAATTATTTCTAATTTCAAAGTTTCAGCTAATAGTGTTGACTTCTGAAAACGCAAAGGGATAAATATGTGCACATTAAACCGTAAGATCGGTTGGCTACGAATTTTTGAAAATTTTCGGTCATCTGTCCAAAGTCACCCCAAATACGGGTAGATTCTGGACAGCATTTGAAAACTATAAAAATATTATAAATTTGGGAATTTTATTGAAAAAATCAGTGCAAAACTTATACAATACTAAATTGCGACAAGATTCTGGACAGAGTACGGGGTGCATTTGGACACTATAAAAATATTATAAATTTGGGAATTTTATTGAAAAAATCAGTGCATAACTTACGAGGTGTGTTCAGAAAATATCGGGAATTTTCGTTTTTTGAAACAAATATTTATTTATTCGTGTACATTAATGTTGTCGCCTTCAAAATAGTCCCCATTGGATATTATGCACATGTGCCAGCTCTTTTTCCAACACTCGAAACACTTCTAAAACTCGATCTTTGGGATAGCCTTTAGTTCTTTCAGCAATGCGCTTTTAATGTCATCTATGCTTGCAAAACGACGGCCCTTTAAGGTTCTCTTTATTTTTGGGAATAGGAAAAAGTCAGACAGAGGCATGTCTGGCGAATATGGAGGCTGGAGCATCATTACAGTATTGTTTTTGGCCAAAAATTTTGTTCAAAATTTAACAATTTTGGAACAAATTTTGCTGCCACGCGTTTCATACCCAAAACATTCGAAAACATTTCATGGGATGAGCCAATTGATATACCAACATCATCAGCGACTTCTCTGATGGTTTATAACCATTTCTTTCACTTTTTCCATGTTTTTATCAGTTGTTCATGTGCTTGTGTGTTCGGGGCGTTCGTCATCTTCAACATCTTCACAGCCATCTTGGAAACTCTTATACCACTAGTAAACTCTTGTTTTACTTATAGCAGACTCACTATAGGCCTTTGTTAACATTTCACAGAATTTATTTAATTTTTTAAGCAAAATTGGATACAAATTCTTTGATCCATTTCTTTTAACGAACGAAAATCGACGAGCTCATAAAACACGTCTAACCTTAGCGGCTGCTACAGAAAAAGTAAACAATGAAAACAGCTAAAGTTTTTATCATACTTCGGGGGCATGTATACCAACATAATAAAGAAAATTTTATGACAACTGGACCCTCCGAACCCGCGAAATTTAACAATTCCCGTTATTTTCTGAACACACGTATACAATACTAAATTGCGACAAATCTAAATTAAAGTAAATCATGTTATGGAAAAAAACTCGAAAATAAACTTTTTTACACCTCTTCTTCAGCCAAACTCAAACTTATTTCACTACCACTATTTGATACCTTACCAACTTGACGATCTGTTATAGTAGTACCAACCTGAAATGTTTACTGGAACCGCGAAATTTGAAAGTGTCCATTGTCTCCCAGTGTCCAGACCCTCCCCGCTCTCCCCTATTATTTTACAAAAAGGGCACTTTAATTTAACGATTGTATGACATTTGACAACTGTCAACTTAGCCCGTGATTAAAACACCATAAAGCCACAGCTTGTCGATGTATGTTTAAAAGATCACTTAGGGCCGGTTTTTCAATTAGGGTTTAAACCTTAGTTCAGGGGAACTTAGATCAGTTAATGAACTCAGTTCACAGTCAAATGAGTTTTTCAATGTCGACTCAACAGCAGTTCTGTTGAACTTAGATCAGCGGTGTCAACGTTAAGTTGGTACAACCTAATTTATTATGCGCCTACATTAATAGTAGTTAAAACTGTCATTTGAAAAAAAAAGTTCTAATCTGTGCGAAAGGTTGCTTTAAAACAATTTACTATTGTTAAAGAACAATAATTATTATTTATTATGGATAAAAATCGTTCTGCCTCTTTTAAGGAGGAATTATTTGTATGTATTTCGTTTTATAGTATAAAATTTAAATCGTAATTTAAACCTACTTTGACCTACCAAAACTGATTTAAAACCTGTTCAGTCTGTTTACTCCAATTTAGCACTAGAAAAACCGAATTAATCTTCATTTGAACCGATTTAAACCGATTTAAACCTCTAATAAAATTTTTGGTTTAAATTTAAACGTAATTAGAACCGAAAAATCGGGAAAATGGACTTATCTGCCATGTTTTAGGTCATAAGTTGGTTATCTTTAGGCGAATATAAAACCGTTTAAGACGGAAATTGTCAGACTTAAGGTTTAAATTACGATCTTAATTTTGACTCGGGTTACCTATTCAGTAATTATTTTTATAACTAACCTATTGTCGGATTAGTTTAAACCAAATTCAAGCTTGAACTTTGATTGATAAACGGCATATTTTGTTTGAACCAAGTTCAAATGCTGAACCAAGTTTAAACTATGATTGAAAAACCGGCCCTTAGTGTCGTGTGCGATAATGGGGGTTTTAAAGGCGGGAGTAGAAAAATATTACTACAATATAACATTTACATGTTCTTACAAAAAATATATTTCATGTTTTACCAGTTGTTACATTTTTGATTGGAAACAGTAAATCAGTTTATACCCTGACATAAACATCTTGTAGCGAATTCGTATAAGCGTTTTGCATTATTCGAATGTGGGTAGTGCGAAGGTTTAGGTGGGATAAAAGATAGAATAAGAAAAAGGTAGGTCTTAATTGAATGGCATGCGTAACCAAAACGTACGTTCCGTGAGAATGGTGATTCAAGTATCAGGCGGCATTCTTGTGGGACCAGATAAAAGATAAGAGGATTAGGGCGATTTACAATGGTAATGTCTTAATTTAAATTCAAGTTTTTTTGTGAAATTGAAGTATTTTTAAAATAGGTAAATTTTATTGGGTTAATATATATATATATATATATATTATGTAAATTATATTTATCGATATTTATGGTTTTTTAAATTAAGTTTCTAAATTAAAGTATCATTATGGGAATAAAAGGTTTTTTCTACTCCCATCTTTAAAACGCCATTTATCGTACATGTTTTCATGACACTAAGTGACCTTTTAAATACACATTGACAAGTTGTGGCTTTACGGCGATTTAGTCACGGGCTGAAGTTAGCAACAGGTTTTTAGTCACGGGCTGAAGTTAGTTTTAAGTTAGTTGACAGTTTTCAAATGTCATACAATCGTTAAAATATAGTGCCTTTCTTGTAAAATAATACTATATGTGAAAATTATTTTATTATCTCAATACAAAAATACAAAAATATGCATATGCTTAATAAACTGTTGAAATTATAAATAGACATTATAGCAGTGCAAAAAACAATTAATTACAACAATTTTAAGGCATTGTTTTTAATTCTTTTTTAAATTGGATTAATGGTCAAGCCAGATAAAATTAATTAATGATTGCTAATTTTTTTTTTACTTTTTTTTACCCATGTTTGTACACTAAAAAAGCATTGGGTTTTCGTGGCGCTTGATTTATGGAATTCAGGAATTGCCAACAACACGTTTAAAGCCTACGACATTTTTAAATAAATAAGCAGTTTAAAAAAAAAAGAAATTTTCGCAAAGTTTCAATTGCACAGCCAAATCACGCACCTTATTAACAAATTTTGTGTTTTGCGTTGCAAGTAAAAACTAAAAAACTTTGGTTTAGTACTCAAATTCGATGTATTATTTCTTATATCATTGATTAAGAAACTTAACGATTATGTGCTTATATAGTTACGTTAGTCTGTGTATTTGATCTAAGCGATTATGGTGAATTATTGTGTTTTTAATTGTAAATCTAATTTAAGAACTAAATCTCATAAATAGTAATTGTATACAAAATATATAATAAAATTGTATGCATAAAATTTAATTATGCATACATGCTTGTTACTAAAAGTATATACTGAAAAGCTTTTAGAATTTGGAATAAAACTTTTATTGTGATAAAAACAATGCTCGCGGTGCATTTTTATTTTTGGGAAATTAAGTTTATTTATCAGTATTATTACTTTTTTAATTATCTAAAGTTAAATATTGCTTTTGTTAGCTACTGTTAATTGGATTGGTTTACTTACATTATTAAGTTTTTATATCTTGCTTGTTAATTTTACATTTTACATTTAAAATGTTTATGCTTTATATAACATTATTTGGTAATAAAATTGTGTAGGAACTTATAATTATATAAATAAATCTACTTGTATCATTATTCACCCAAAAAGGCTTTTATACATAAAGTTTGTTTTGTTTAAAACTACAGTATAACTATAAATGCCATTATCCTATGTTAAACATTTTAATACAATTTAATGATTACTTTGGAACAATTTAAACCATGTATCTACGAAAAGGTTTGAGTTTAGATTAGCACCCACTACACTCATACTACTACTACTACTTTTTTAAAAATACTTTGAGAATATCTACTATTGTTGGCATAAACTAAATTTGACGATATTCTGGTTTTTGTCAGAAAACCAACTTTTTAAATTAAAGCTTTACAATAAAGTCGCTTTTCTTCTGGTCAAGTTTAAATATTTTTATCATACAAAAAATGTCAAGAATATTTTATACTTACCCTCGTTACCTACATTGTGTGCATATTAAAATAATATATTTAGCAAAATATGGTCCTTTTTCAGTGCACTATTATTTAATGTATGTTTTTTGTTCAATACATAGTAGAGTTTGACAAAAACAAGGCATGCCAATGGCAACATATATACCCTTAACCGTCATTTTACACGTAAATTTAAATTTTCAAAAAAACGCTATTATTATTGTAATAATTATTATGCATAAACTTTAATAAATAAAAAAACTATTTAACCTTAATAATTTAAGCCGTCTTTAAAATTATACAGTGTATCACTTATAGAATAAAATTCGTTAATCGGTGAGAAAAGATTTTTATGAAAAACGCTCTTACGCATAAACTTTGGTTTTTATTTTAATTCTTATAATTATAATTTTAAATTTTTTGCCTCAACCATTTTCCCCCCACCCCATACACATTTATTATAAATAAAGAATACTTATTTCATCAACAATTGATAGAGCACATTTTTCTGAGTACGACTATAGCACATAAGTAGGCTTTATAGCAAAAATAGTTTTCAATACAGGGTGATTATTTACAAATTACAATTATAAATTTGTTATTCTTATCCTATGCTTTAGTGTTGTTGCTTTCGCTATTTAGCTATTCATGTTTTTTCGCTTAGTTATTGTTTGGTTAACATGTTTACATAGCACCTGTGTATTTTTCTTGATAAAGTTTTTGGGTTCGTCCCGTTTGCATTGATTAAATTTTTATTATTAGTAAAACATTTTACGCTTTACTTACGGAAGTATTTTCTTTGATCTAAGTGCTCTCAATAAAATTACAATAATTTGTTAGTTAAAAAATGCGATCCTTAACAGAAACTCTGCTTATATTAAAGAGCAAGTTGCAAACATTTTTAATAAAAAATTTACCATCACTTTCTTAGGCAACTATGTATTTCTAAAATATATGCACAATTTCGTGAATATGGACACGGTAAACCATTACCCAAAACTCCTCATTTTATTGATGAAAATTTGAAAGTCAATATTTTATAAGCTTTTCAAGAAGATCCAAAAACTTTTACGCGTCAGGTTGGACGTGAAAACGATGTTAGTCATTCGACTGTTTTAAGACGTTTAAAAGCCGAAATAAACTACAACACATACAAGAATTGATTAACGGTGATTCTGATAGAAGATTGCAATTTTTCGAGCAAATGGTGGATAAGTTAAACAGGAATGTTATTTCTTCTGCAGATATTCTTTTTTCTGATAAATCAACATTTCTTTTAAATGGCGAGGCAGGATAGCAGATACTGGGCAGAAGAAAACCCCAACGGATGCGACAAAGTCATTCCCAACGTCCCCAAAAAAATCAACGTTTGGTGATCATTTGGATGGAAAATCTTAACGGGGCAAGATATCTGAAAATGCTAAAACAAGTTTTCCCAACTTTAGCAGAGTGGTTTCCAAATCCATTGGAACCTAATATTTCCAATGAAAGTATATGGCTTTAACAAGACCCTGCACCACCTTACTATGTTCTTATTTATATGACAAATTTCCACACAGGCTGATCGGAAGAAGAGGTTTCATAGAGTAGTCAGCAAGATCAACAGATCTAACACCTCTAGACTTTTTCCTATAGGGACATCTAAAAAACAGGGTGTTTTTAGCACAACCTGTTTATTTAGATATATTAGGAAACAGAATAACTGCAATAATTTGCCGTCAAAATTAACGCATATTAAGTAAAAAAATTCTAACTCTAAAACGTCTTTACCAATTTTTATGAAATTTTGTATAAAAATACTTTAACTTATATCTCAGTTTACGTGTTCAAGGGTTTTTCGAAAAAATAGCCCTTTTATAAATATATTTAATAATAAAAAACGCTCGAAAAAACACTTTTATAGTGAAATTTTTTAAGTAAATAAAAAATATGCTGTGAAAGACCGTATTTTTGCACAAATCCAACAAACAGTAACCAAAATACAGCGCTTTAAAGTCGTCAAAAATGACCACTTTTTAGCAAAATAATCAAAAAGGGGTCATTTTTACCGACTTTGAAGCGGTATCTTCGTTACTGTTTGTTTGATTTGTACAAAATTTTCAGGGTATACTAAGAGAAATACGCATATTTTTTATTTTGTTAAAAAATTCCTCAAAAGTTATTTTTCGAACATTTTTTTTATTATTAAATAAAATGGCTTTAAAAATATTTTCTCGAAAAAATCTCGAACACGTAAACTGAGATATAAGTTGAAGTATTTTTATACAAAATTTCATAAAGATTGGTAAAGGCGTTTTAGAGTTAGAATTGTTTTACTTAATATGCGTTAATTTTGACGGGCAGTGTAGAAACATAAGTTATGTTACATAACACCGAAGGTATCAACAATTTTACATAAGTGTCAGGAAGTGAACATTTATAAGATTAAAGAACAGTTTATTTTTGAATTTTTAATTAATTTTAACAAAGAGTTTAGTTTTTTAATCTGTCATTACATTTCACCCTGTATTGAAAACTATATTTACTAAATCTGGCATCGTCGTACTTAGAAAATTGTGCACTACCAATTTTAAAATATAATATTAAATTTATAAGATTTTTATAAAAAAACAAATTGTAATAATTAAGATTTTATTTTCTTTCACTTAAAATTAATTTTTAAATATTTATTCACAATTAACAGAATTATACTGATTTGTAAAACATACTTTATACACACGGAGAGAAAAGTATAATGCTGATTACCATAATTATAATACCCTTTACTATAATTTATATTACTATTTGGGACGACTATCTTGTATATTGCCAGATACTATGCATATTTAGTAATTTTAAATATCCATGTATGTTAAACCTTAAATTAAAATATTATTATTCTCAACCAATTTTATTTTTAATTCTTATTATAATTAGATTTTTTCCATTACTAAAAAGTATAGTAAATTTTAAAATATTATGTTGCCATTTTAAATATAAAATATTTTTAAAATCAAATATTTTTATATGTTAACAATTAAAAATTGTAACATATTTATTGTACTTTTTAATTTACAAAAATGTTATGAAAAAGAATTGAAACTACACCTCGCCAAAGTTTTTTGTTTTGAGTGCGTTCCATCAACTTCAAATACAGTCAGACAGGTGTTTTGACCTACATTGGGTATCATCAGTGTCGACACGACACTGTCGAGCAACTTGTAGTAGTGGAACACACCCAAAACAAAGAAATACCTGAGCTTATATATCATGGTTGGTAAGCCAACAGAGGCGAGATGTAAGAACATCACGTGATCCACACCGTCTAACGACGCGTCGCGACGTGGCCTTTGCAGCAATCGGTACATACTATACAACCAAGTAGGTTCAATTCTTTCTTATAAGTATTACCAGTAATGGGTCAAGAAAGTTTATTGGAGAAACTAAGAAAATTGAATGTTTAAAATGTCATTAGTTACTATATTGTATATTATATTTAAATATATTTACCTTAAACATAAAAGTATAGTAAATATTACTATTTGTAGATAGTAAAATCAATTTACTATACAAACATATTAAAAATTAAAATATATATTATACATTTATGATTTAGTAAAATTGGTGTTGTAATCTTTACTAAAATTGTATAATAAAAAATAGTATTTTGTATTACAATCTTAATATTGTATTGACGAATATATAGTATTGTTACCCTAAAAATTTGTTAAAGTAAATTTTACCATATTTTTTTTACTATATAAACGTTACTATACATTTCATTCTGCAGAAAAGAAAATTTATTTATATTTAAATTTAAATTAATATAAAATTTAATTACCTTTTTTCAGAGTGTGGGTTCGAAAAGTACTTTTCAAAAATGAGGTCAGCAAACAAAACTTCGAAATTTTGACACTACACATTAAGAAGGATGAAACATTTTTCTTCATTTTTGAGAAATAAGCCTGTATGGATAAAGTATCAATTATTTATTATTATTTTTAGATAAATCATTTTAACAGCCTAAAGGGTAAAATTTATAAAAACTATTAAGGCATGTATTGTATAGTTATTATTAAATTCCTAATTATTATAAAAACCGAGCATGCCGAGCGCAAAAAGTCCTTATGCGTGAAAATTTCGACTTGGACCGATAAGAACCGAGCGGCTTTTTCAGGAAAAGCAAGCGCCTTCTGTGTCGGAAAACTTTCAGGAGGTTAGTAGCGTTGCGTTTCGACGCGATGACGGGCATGTAGATAATGCGCGACGCAGTGTGCGGTGTTTTTGTTTTTCACCTGTTGTTGTTGCGTTGTTGACGGGTGCTTCGTTGCTAAGTAGAGGTACACAAGATGCAGACCAACGTGCACATCGATACCAAGAATCTCAGGCCGTCCCCCGAGCACAGGATCAAGGGACAAAAAAGAACTCTCGAGGTAAATAAATAAATTACTATTTAATTTGTCAAAAATGGCGAATGCGCCGGGATCAATACATTATGTGACAACAATTCAAAATTCTAACTTAAAACAGAGTTTTACTTATTATTTAATTTTAATCTTTTTCAAAAATTATTTTTTTACCGAATATCAAAAAATATGGTTTATAGGAGTGGCCATTTTTAACAAAAAATTTCAATAATTAAATTCTTTTAATTGTACTTAATTATGTAGCCATCTACTAAGTAGAGCATTATATTTATATTTATGTATTAACATTATCAAAATAACAGAAATGCTTTCAAATATTATAATATATGGAATATCATATTTTTTTTTAGAAACACCAAAAATAGTATTTATTCTTTTCAAGATTAAAAATTTCAATTTTTTTTAAATAATTCGTAAATAAACAAATTATACAGCAAAAAAAAATTGGTGGTAAAATAGAACTATTAGGTACATATTTGGAGTTTCAGACCGGTCCAAATATCAACATACTTATAATAAATTGCCTTAAAATGTAACTAATTGTTACCTATTAATATTAGTAAGCCCAGAAATATTTTTTATCTCCACGCGGTCTATAATTTAAACTTTATTGTTGTCAACATTCGATAAAGAAATACCTTGTTATGGCCTAGGCCGATAAAATTTTTATGAGGCAAGTAATTAGTTCGATTTTTATTAATTAATCCTTTTATAAGAAATTAACGTACTAAACCGGTTTAATTTATTTATATTAAGCACTAATTTGTTTGTTTTATTGTTAATGTTTAATATTTTTCAATAAATTATTGTAAAATTAAATATGAATAATAAAACAAAAAGTGAGGTTAGGCAACCAAGAAAACGCACGATTCTTTTTCTACGATTTAAATTATCTTTAAGTTTTAATTTGCTTTAAGTTTTTAGTGACATTAAATGTTAAACACAGCTTAAACATTCCAAACTACCTATTTTTTAAATAAAAATCCAAACAAATTGAAATTAGATACCTACCTATTTATTAAACAATTAATTGAATTCAATGTAATAGCAAAAATCCATTTCTACTTAAATCATGTAGCTAGGTATTGTCAAACTATTACTGCTTCTAAAAGCAATAATAATTATTGTACATTTAATGTAATCTTTAGCTAATAAATAAATGAGATTCTAAAAAAGTGAGGTTAGGCCGCTTTGATGTTGAATTAAATTGACCTATATAAAGTGCCTTAAAGTTAAAATGTTGTATGCCATTCGGCCAAGAAGTTCCTTCTTAACCTAATGACATAAATAACTATTATGTGTTAAACTCAATTGGCATATAACATTTTAACTTCAAAGCAGAATTTAAACAATCCGTTCAATTTTTTAAAGCAAAAATTATGGTTAGAAACGACAGATGTCGAATTTTATGATGGTATTGGTTTGAATCACAGTAAATAAAGAAATCGTCTCACAACTAATTACTAGCCTCATATAGGTTTTATATAAGTTATGTCCTATGCCACAATCAATAACTTAAAAATAAACATTAAAACAACTTTTATATTTAACAAATTAACGAAAAATATCTTACTTGCACGTATCTATTACTAAAAAAATAATACACCACTGCCACAATGATAAAGGATACCAAAACTGCAGTGGCATGCCCAAAGGGGAGGTTTGGAGGTTAAACCATCCCAAATGTTTGGAAGTTTTAAACAAAAAAGTGAAGAAATATATTTTTTAATTACCAATCTTTGATTTTTTCCATACATACTTTCATATCGTCCCTAATTGTACAAAGTGCCTATCTGAAGAATTGTGTTATGCAAAAAAGCAATTTTAGGGAATAAACTGTTTTTTTGTAAAACACAAATCTTCATATTTGTATAGTAAATTTGGGGACGATATGCTTAACAACCCCAACACGAAATTTCTGAGCACGCCACTGCCACTGACTTGTGAAGTGAAGTGAATAAATGATAAAGTCATATGTTACAAAATTCAAGAAAATGGTGGACTAACACCACACCACCTAATTTATAAAAGTATAAAAAAAATACTTTTTTATAATTGAAGACTTTAAATTTAAAATTGAGTTGAGAACAATTATTTGGTAAGGATTTATTTATAATAAATTTATGATTTTTTTTTAAATTTTTGGCTAACTATATTTGCCACCTTTGGCACCATGTTACCATACCAACCAATTTTAAATGTGCGTTATATCGGCTTTGAAATATATTTATAATTATAAGTTTTAATTATAACAAAATAAAATAAAATTGGGACACGCTATATATAATTTATTGTATTAATTAAAATTGACCTGAAATTATTTACACAGGAATCACAGAAGCTAGAAGCATTTTATTTTTGTTTCAAATACAAATGTGGATTCCGCATTTGTACACAATTTTTACATATATGTAAAAATTGCAATTACCTCTAGTAATCTCTCTTAAATGAAAAATAAACTGTGTTTGTAATCTTTTTATTAATTTAGGCATTTAAATCGGATATGTGTAAAAACCTTACGGTAAGTGGTATTAAACTTTTTAAAAGCATGTAGATTAGACTGGTTCAAAAAAATCGAATATTTTTTTTTCTTCAAAGCCCGCATTGAAATATCTTCCTAGTAGTGAAAAAAGAAGCCTGTGAAAATTGTAGCTCTTAATATTAATATTTAGAGGTCGCTCATCGTGAATTTCTATTTTACGTTTAAATAACACAGGAATTCTTTTTTCTTAACTTTGAAATTTTATAACTCGTTTTTAAGTGAACATATTGGAATGAACTCTATATATTTTTGAAGAAAACTGAACGTTCTACAAAAAATGTCTCTTATAATTTTTTCGTAAATTCACTCCTTTAATAGTTAATAACTAAGGTTGAAATTAGACATATATGTATATATATATATATATTATATTATATATATATTATATATAATAAATGTAACGTTTAAATAACACGAATTATTTTTAACTTTTAATTTTATAACTTTTTTTTTGAGTGGACATATTGGAATAATTTCAACTTTGAATAACTATTTAAGGAGTGAATTTACGAAAAAATTATAAGAGACATTTTTTGTAGAACGTTCAATTTTCTTCAAAAATATATAGAGTTCATTCCAATACGTTTACTAAAAAACAAGTTATAAAATTTCAAAGTTAAGAAAAAAGAATTCCTGTGTTATTTAAACGTAAAATAGAAATTCACGATGAGCGACCTCTAAATATTAATATTAAGAGCTACAATTTTCACAGGCTTCTTTTTTTTCTACTAGGAAGATATTTTAATGCGTGCTTTAAAGAAAAAAAAATATTCGATTTTTTTGAACCAGTCTAATGTAGATATATTTTGCTAATAAGGAAAACCTTATAAGGTTTTCCTTATTAGAATATATTCTTATAAATATTTTAAGGATTTAAGAATAAAATTTAATTTAATATATTTTATTAAGTTATAACTATTTAATATATTTATGTTGTTTAGTCACGTGCTGAAGTTAGCAACAGGTTTTTAGTCACGGGCTAAAGTTAGTTTTAGGGTACAGTTGTCACGTCAATCGATAAAATAAAGTGCCCATCTTGTAAAATAATACTAAATGTAAAAATAATTTTTTTATCTCAATATAAAAATACAAAAGTTTTAAATAGTTTCTCAACGCCAATATTTGAAAAGTTTATACTGACCTTTTAATTTCGCTGATAGTAAACTAGATTTAACTTAATTTCGGGTGGAAACACAATTTTTTTACTTTCACTGTAAAAAACTTCTTCTTTATCGGATTAACCGGTCCATTTTCAAGGGATACATTTTGATTTGCAAAAAAAAATTTGACATTTTCACCTGCGCGCCGGTAATACAAATTCTCAAGTTGGTTACTCTATTGTTTTATAGATGTCGTTCTATACAAATATTTAATTTAAATGATTTTTAGATAATAATAAGTATTTGTTGTAGAAAAAGTATAGTATGCAACTCGTTTATAAACTTTTCTACACTAATTTAATTAGGCACTAGGGTCTAAAATGGCGTTTATTAAACTTGATACCAAATATAATAATATAACATTAATATTAATGGGTTAGGACAACGTAATTCGGGAAAAGTGACATCTGGACTTGGGGCAACAGGTTTTCTCTTAATGTATCTAATTAAACGTACATTTAGGTGTCAAGGGTCATTTAAACCCCGTATTTAATTAATAAAGTATACCCATAAAAGTGCAAGTATAAGACTCGAAAAGGTAATATTTTTTCAGTCTATAAATTTGTGTTTTTTTTATTTAAAAAAATTGGGGATATAATAATATGCAATTTATTTTATTTACTCTGAAAACTTTAGTCTTTTACACACAATTTTTACAGTGTGTTAAAGTTAATAAACAAAACTTGGCACGCACTGCTTTTTTATGAGTTTGAAATTATATTTAGATTAAGCAATTAGGCAAAAAATTGTAGGTAAGGATCTTTTGCTTGCAGGTATTAAAAAAACTTTTGAATTATATATTTTTAAAAACACAAAGTGTAGATATTAAAAAATTTAATAATAGTATATTATGTATCAAGTTTATAGTACGACATTTTAGTCGAGAACTTAATTCGTGAGCTTGCGAGCGAGTGCTTAGTTAAATCAGTGTGGAAAATTTTATAAACGAAATTTATTTCTTAAAAATGGACTAAGAACAGTTTGAATCCTATATAGAAGCAGATTTCTACAGCGAAAGTAAAGAGAATGCTTTATGGGCAGTGCTTATTGGGCACTCAAAGGTGGAGTCTCCAAGCGAATTTTTAATGCTTTATCTAGATTAAATGTCTGCCACAGTCTTATATAAAACAGTGCTGCCGGCGAAATCAAAAGGTCAGTACTAACTTGTTAAATATTGTCGTTAAGAAAATATTTAATACTTTTGTATTTGTATATTAAGATAATACAATTATTTTATTATTTAATATTATTGCACAAGAAGGGCACATCAGATAACTTCAGCGCCATAAAGCAAGAACTTGTCAAAGTGTATTTAAAAGATTACATGGTGTCATAGAAAAAGAAACTAATACTTTACCAAACCATTTACGTTAAAAAATAGTATATTAAAGAACTAATCTCATAAGACGTCATTTTTTCGCACGCGTACATATTATAATAATGTAATGGACGAGTGCGAAAAAAGGTCTTATGACATGAGTTCTTTATGCTATTTTATCTATTTTGAAAAATTCTGTAAAAAAATTACTTTAGATAGTTGACAGTTAATGTCAAAATCGATTCGCCATGCCGTCCTTAATTAACTTTTTACAATAAGCGGCTATTAATGTTAAAGAAGAAAAAAAAAGAATTTTCTTTGGTGTTAAACATAATTTATTGCCAGAAAAGTCGTAAGTACTGGAAAAATCATAAAAATATTATAACCAATATGCAAAATATTATGCTGTTTAAACTATATAAAAGTAATTTTTCACATCAACAAATTCATTAAAACGAAATGCAATTAAAAAATTAAAATGTTTTGTATCCACAAAACATTGGTCCGCACTGGTAATTCAAAGCAACCTTGTAATTTCGACTATCCGCTTAGTAGACATTCAGAATAACGGATAGCGACCGTATCCGGTTAATCTAGCGAAACGACGAGACAACGGATATTCTTGCGGACAACATTCAAAATATAATCCTTTGCAGCATGTGTGAAGCTTTTTGGTGATTAATTTTTGATAATTAATAAGGCAGGAAGGAGCAGATATGATACCTATCATATACGGAATACGTGCAAGTCATTTATCAGGGTTGGTTAGGTTAATTTTTCATTAGGGGAGGCCTAAAAATAATTATCCTTAGAGTAATTAAACATTTTAATTATTTTAAGTAATGTGAGAAAAGGGAAGCATAATTTCACTACATTTAATTTGATAATATTTTCTACCTCCAAAATTAGGAAACATAACCAACTAAACTTATTTTATCTACTCCCATTGCATAATATTGTTTTTGTCGTGAATAATGATACACATTATACATTCCCTGCCTAAAAATGGGAATAATAAACCCGTTGTTATGAATAGTTATTAGTGACTGCTTTTTCACTTGTACCATGGTTAACCATAGAATATCATGGTATCCCAAAATTTAACAGCCAATTCTTATGTAAAATTATGAAAGAGGAGCAGTTTTTGAGATATAGTCAATACCATATCAAGTGAAAAATTGACAATATCTCAAAAACTGTTCAACTTTTTTAACTTTTGACGATATTTTTATAATCAGGGGACAATTTTAAATAAGAATTGGGATACCTTGATATTCCATGGTATACCAGTGAAAAAGCAGTGAAAAAGCAGCCACTAATAACTATTAAATTAGTCATTTTTGACTAATTCATTTTTAGAGAGTGGTCTGTTTCAATATTCACCGTGATTCGAACCATAACTATAATAACCTTTAAAATTGGTAAAAAGTGAGGTTAACCATTTGACAGATGTCATTTAATTATTTTTAAAAATTATTTAATTATCTAAATTTCCAACCTATCGTTAAAATTGAATATTAATTAAGTTATTATTAAACACTTTTTAAAATTTAGTTTACTTTAAAAATAAACTAAACATTGCCAATAAATTAAAATCGAAAAACTGTTTACTTTTGTGTAAAACATAAATTGACAAAAGCAAATAATCTATAATTAACTAGGAGGAATAATTTAAAAAAATTATTATTTTTTTAAGCGACTGTTCCAAAAGTTTTTTTTTGCCTTTTGAAGAGGTTTTAAATATTTTTACGCTCTCTTTAAAACTTATACGTACATTTTAAAATTAGGATTAAAATTAAAATTCTTAAAATGGGCAATAAAAAAATACTTTACTATTTATTATATTATTATTATTATAGTTTTTTTTTAAATTTTTAAAAACAATTTAAAGAATCTTTTAAACACTTGCTCACTCATGCCTAATTTAATTTCGTGACCAAAATGGTTTTTATCAAACTTGATTCATAATATATATATATACTATCAATATTGGCATTAAGAAACTATTTAATACTTTTGAATTAAGATAATACAATCATTTTTTACAAGAAGGGCGTTTTTTTAACGATTGTATGACATTTAACCAATGTTCACTAACCTAACTTCAGCCCGTGACTAAAAACCTGTTGCTATCATCAGCCCGTAACTAAAGCGCCATAAATTCATAGCTTGTCAGTGTGTATATAAAATATCACTTAGTTTCATGAAAACATATCCGATAATGGGCGTTTTAAAGGTGGGAGTAAAAAAAAAGTTTATATTCACGTTTGAACTGAAATTTTGATTACGCCGGCAATACCGTTTTATATAAATGGCGGGCAGTAAACTAGATTTAACTGAAAGCATTAAAAATTTAGGGTGGAGCCTCCAACGTGAAGTGCCTATAAAACATTCTCTTCACTTTTACTCTGAAAAACTTGTTTTATAACGGATTTAAACGGTTGTTAGTCCATTTTCAACGGATAAATTTCGATTTACACAAAGAAATTTGACATTTGACCGCCGGTAATACAGATTTACATTCTTAATCGAATGTTTATTCTATCTTTGTATAAATGTCGCTCTATCAATTATAAGTATTTGTCTTAAGTAATATCATCTAATTTTTTCGAAAAAAGTCGAAAAAACACATTGCTAAGTAATATTTTAACAAAAAACATTAGTGCTGGTGACAACAAAAATCCGAGTCGAAGACGAGGATTTTTGCACCTGCACGAATGCATTTTGTTAAAAAATATTTCTTAGCATTGTGTTTTTTCGATTTTTTTCACAGGAAAAATTAGATGCCCGAGTGGTATTTGACAAGACTATTTCATGAGTAACAGTTAACAATTAAAATATAAATTGCAATTTTTGGTGACAACAGCTGTCAAGTTTTGCCGCGGATAAACTCAAAAAAACTGCTGACAGGGGCTGTCATACAGTTTTTTCACCTAGAAACCATTTGTAATTCAAAATTGCATTGCAAGCTCAAACTTAATACATAATGTACTATTATAATCGAGATAGAAAGTAAGGTTATAATAAACGTTGTTATTAATAAAAACACTTATTTGGAGTAAACCAATATAGTATAAATGGGTGACTATTTCCCTCGTCTTAATTCCTACCAATCACAAATGCGCAATTTTGAATTAGAAATGGTTTCTAGATGAAAAAACTGTGTGACAGCACCTGTCAGCAGTTTTTTCGAGTTTACCCGCGGCAAAACTTGACAGCTGTTGTCACCAAAAATTGCAATTTATATTTTAATTGTTAACTGTTACTCATGAAATAGTCTTGTCAAATACCATTCGGGCATCTAATTTTTCCTGTGAAAAAAATCGAAAAAACACAATGCTAAGTAATATTTTTTTAACAAAAAGCATTCGTGCAGGTGCAAAAATCCTCCTCTTCGACTCGGATTTTTGTTGCCACCAGCACTCATGCTTATTGTTAAAATATTACTTAGCAACGTGTTTTTTCGATTTTTTTCGGAAAAATTAGATGCCCTTATGATATTACTTACGACTATTTCCCTCGTCTTAATTTCCACCAATCACAAACGCGCAATTTTGAATTACAAATGGTTTCTAGGTGAAAAAACTGTGTGACAGCACCTGTCAGCAGTTTATTCGAGTTTATTCGCGGCAAAACTTGACAGCTGTTGTCACCAAAAATTGCAATTTATATTTTAATTGTTAACTGTTACTCATGAAATATTCTTGTCAAATACCATTCGGGCATCTAATTTTTCCTGTGAAAAAACACAATGCTAAGTAATATTTTTTAACAAAATGCATTCGTGCAGGTGCAAAAATCCTCCTCTTCGACTCGGATTTTTTTTGCCACCAGCACTCATGCTTTTTGTTAAAATATTACTTAGCAACGTGTTTTTTCGATTCTTTTCGGAAAAATTAAATGCCCTTATGATATTACTTACGAATATCCAAAACGGGGATAAATTGGGGTGGTAAAAAATAAAAAGCAAAGATTAATAAAACACTAGCAAAATAATACCTTAATGTGTATTTCTTAATACTACTATTAGATCATTTTTTTAAAGAAAAATTAAATTAAATTTATTATAATTTAACTATATAATATTAATTATCGTTAATAATGCCTTAACTTATATGAGCTAAGAGTTTAGGGCAATAATAAGAAAGTAAACAACTCCATGGACATACCTTTTAACTCCATGGAGTTGATGTTTTTATAGTTAAAGTCACAAACTTTAGAAAATGGTACATAATGTATCTTTAGTTAACTGTAATTTAAGCAAAGCATATTTGGTTATATCACCTGAAGAAAGTTTAAATTTCAATTGTATTTAAATCCCTTTGTTATTAAAGACATGGGGTTGATCTTTAATATTAATATTAATTAATATATATAATAATAATACTTACCCGTTTTTTCGCAAATAATTGTTCTTTATAAATTTTTATTAAATATTACACCCCCTTTGCCTTGCTTACACAAATCAACACTAAATCACTCAAACGACGAAGTCTTCAAACATTACTAAAATACGTTTTATACAGGGGATTTATCATATATTAAAAGACTGCAAAGAACTCAGCTGTAAAATGGTGTCTCATGCTTTATACGACATTTTGGGTTAAAATATCAATAAGTTTGCTTTTGGTTGTGTTTTTTTATACATTCCAAGTTAGAGGAAATGGAATATGAAAGAATCATTTCACAATTGCATCTAGTCTAATAGTATATGGATGATTTGTTGTCCCTACGCTAGGTGGTGACAGTCCATGGAGTTGACTTTAAAGCGTTTAAGCAAATTCAAATTAATAAAATAAATAATGTTTTATTTTTTTGGTTAAGTACGTTCTAATGCTAGACATAAACTGTCTATTGTAGTGTTATTTGAATGCTTACTACTTTCATTAGTATATTTTATTTAAGAGTTTCAGCATATTTGCTCCGTTCTGGAGAATCACCCATATACTATAATTGGCGTATAATTTTTTAATTAAGCTTTTTAAAACAAAAGTTTATAGGAACTTTTGATACGCATTTGCGATTCATATTTCATTACGATACGCAAATAATTAATATCTCTCGGATAAAATAAACAATTTTCAGAGGAAAATTAAATGTTAAATTTAATGAGTTATAAACTTTGGGGTCCCTAAATCTCAATATAAATTAAAATTTGACAATTATTATCAAAATGTTGGCAAATGGAAAAAATAGTGTAAAGAATTTATCTCAAAAGTCTTTTTTGCACTATTTCATTATAAAACTTGTCTTCGTGCGACAAAATTAGGTCCTATTACATATTCGTTCTTCAATATACTATTAAAACTTAATTTTGAAAAAGTTTAAATCATATAAACTTATAGTTATTCAGTACTGCATTGTATCAAATTGTAATCATCACTGCACACAAGTATTAAAAAATAATAAAAAACACTATGTAGTGTATATTTTTAAAAATATAAATTTTTCATATATAAACGCAAATTCAAATAGGTAGATGTAAAATAAATTCCTATATAACATTCAAATAAGATATATCGCTTGATTTAAATTTCTTTTACAAATACAAATTTTGTAGGTCATGCTATAAGTGTATATTTTAAAAGTTTTGATGTAACGTATTAAGTAAATACAGATGAGTAAAGAGGTTCCATAGTATAAAACTTCTTGTCAAGGTTTTAATCAATTTTAAGTAAACACTCTTAATAATAAATAAAACTAATATAAGTTGTGTTAAGTTCTCCAACAAATACCAAAACCGACCTGTATTATATTATATTATATTATATTATATTATTATTATTTATAGGTATTTAATTTTTTTCAAAGAATATTAAGAATAGACCATTAAATCTTTATATTTTACATACCATTAATTTTATAAAACATTACGATACGTGCCAAGAATTTTTTCTTTAGCTTGCTCGATTATATAAAATTAATTTTTCGACTAGATAACATTTTCATTTAATTTATGAGTAATAAAATAGGACAAATAGGGGTTTGCATTTTTTTTGAAAATGGACTTAAATTTTGTTTAGTTATTAGTGAAATATTTGGAGCATTTAATGCGAAATCGACGAATTTTTTTTGTATTGGCCTGATATCATTTAGGATCTATTAAAAGGAGCATAACTATTTTTATCTACATATTTTGCGATCATAATGACTTTATTATAACACCGCTTTCGGTGCTGTAATGAGGTACTTTACCCCACCTAAAATTTTGATTTTTATAGGTTGGCTACTTTAAACAGCACTAGTTACTAGTACTAGTTAAATAATATTTTGCATATTGGTTATAATATTTTTATGATTTTTCTAGTACTTACGAGACTTTTCTGGCAATAAATTTTGTTTAAAACCAAAGAAAATCCTTTTCTTCTTCTTTAACATTAACAGCTGCTTATGGGTGTTTCCATTGTAACGGGTGCGACACTAAAACATTTTTTTATGATAATAAAGTGTTTGTTCATATATATCAAGATACGTTAATATAAAAAATAGTATGAAAAATTAGATCAAACAAAATGTCGATAAAAACTTGTATGGAAAATCTTTTATAAAGTTATGAATCGCGTAACGGGCGCGACCTTAGAAAATCGGCAAATGCGACCAAGTTGGCTTCTAAAGTTGATACTGTAAAATTTTGGATGAAAGCATATAGTAATATTTTTTTTGTGTAAAACTTGAATAGTAACATTAAACAAGCACGTATTTAAAATGCACAAATATTGTATAGGTACTTTATTTTCTAAAATTTTCTTAAAATGTAACGGGTGCGACATTTGAACATTTTATCGAGTATTGAAACTCTTCTGTGTTTATTCTTATATATATTCTTATGTTAGTTTCTTAGCTTTACAATGTAAGAATATTTTAAGGTTATAAATTACGTCGCAATTAAACTATTTGACTTCAGATATAGTTTTTATTTTGTTAGGTAAATAATAAATCTCATTTTTTGTCTAGGTGGCGTAAGCTTTTGTGGAAATACCTTTATTGTAAATAAGTAAATTAAGGACGCCATGGCGAATTGATTTTGACATCAACCCTTCAAACTAATGACTGTGATACCAACTATCTAAAGTAAAATTCGACCAAATTAAATATAAGGTATAAAATTATTTTTTTTTTATAGAATTTTTGAAAAATAGATAAAATAACATAAATAACTCGTCCATTACAAAACTCGCTCCTTCGTCGCTCGTTTTCTAAATTGTCCTCGTGCGACAAAATGACGTCTTATGACATTAGTTCTTTAATAACTATTTTTAAACTTTTTATATAAGTAACTTCAACAGATATAATTTGTTAGATAATCACACAAATTATTTTTAAATGTTTTTTAATGTACTTTTTCCAAAAAATATGTAAAAAAATCATAATTTTAGATTTTTTGAATAAAATTTTAAATTTCGTAGTGTTTATCAATTTTTAAAATTTAAAAAAAATACATAATAATAATTGTTGCTAATTCTACAAATTAAAGGCCTGACTATTCGTGATAAAATAATTCTAACCATTTTTCTTAAAAAAAAAGAAAATAAAATTAGTCGAATTTATAAATTTTTTATTTAGTAACGATAAGAAAATGTTGAACAAATTCTAGGTTCTGGTAGACATTTACAAAGTTTTAGTTGGATTATTTGACTGGTTTTCGAGTAAAAAATATGTATTTGTTTAACTCATATCTTCATATAAAAAATTAATAATTTTTTTCATATGTCCTAATTAGTTTTTTAAAAGTTACTAGAATTTATAAATAAATTGTTAATATCTTGAATCTGGACCCAAAATGAGAAAAAAATATGAGGTCGATACAAAACAGTAAGGTAAAACCTTCGCCAAATCCCCTTATATTTTTTGAATTAACCTATGTTACCTATGTAATTTGTTATTTAAATCCCAATTTTATTTGGACAATATTCAGAAAAATGAACATAATTCACCATTTTAAACATTTGTAGGTTGGATAAATACTTAAAAAATGGTGAATGCGCCGGGATTAATTTTAACTGAATTTTTAAATTACCCAATTTAACTCCAAAGGGATCAAAAAATCCTTTTTTAACAATTATGCATGTCATTATAGCAATGCACTGTAAAAAATTCAGTCCTTGAGGTGGAGCGGTTTGGTCATTATAGATAAAAATTACTTTTTTGTAAATCCTAAACCCCCCCTATTTAAAAATGTTTTGTGTTTCAAGAATATTCCTTGTTAAAGATAATATAAAGTGGGTACCATTATCATAAAAAAGTAATTCCCTCCAAGCGTAGTCGTAAAAATTGGTAAAAAGGGCCTTCTTTTTTAAGGGAAATATGTTTTGTATTCTAGTAAACATCAACAAGCTTTGGATCGTAAAATACAGATTATAACTTATAAACCTTTTTTATGTTCATATATTTTTATGGCATTGTAATGTTTTTAAATAAAGTTTTAGTTCTAATAAATAAACTGGTTTAATTTAGTATTTCAAACTACAAAAAAATTTATTCATGTACTTTTTGGAATCATCTTCGTTTGCTAGATTTCCCTCTTGTAAAATTTATATTCAAATTTACTGTATGGCTCAGTACAAACTACTAGATACTGACAAGCACATTTTCTTGATTTTATAGGTAAGGAAAGTCACTCCATTATGAATAAAGTTGTTAATATACATAGTTTATGTAAATTGAACAGTACTTCTGCACCTAAATGCAAGGAATATAAAATTAGTTACAAAGTATAAGTTAAACGTTATCGTTATACAAAAACAAGGATATTTTAGCGTGACCTTTTGCTTACATTTTAAAGTTATTTTGTCATAAAAATGCTGTTAGCCAGAGGTTTTTATTATTCATTATTAATACAGGCTTTTAACAAAATCTATATTTATACTAGACTGGCCATTATTCAAGGATTTAATCCTTATTTAATATGTCTAATATATTTAACTGGAAACATAAAAGGGTTTATGAGTATAAATCCTAAAATAATTTCAAATTAAACATTTTAAAATACTTTGTATACCTAACATAGAGAAAACCTATTAAATAGTATTTTACAGACTATATAATAATCATTACTAAACATTTGACCAACTGTTAATATTTCATTTGATATTGGTTATTAAATCCCAAATTTTAAGGATTTTTATTTTCTTTCATAGTAACGTGTCATAATTTATTTTTTCTGTTTCTATGATACAAAGTGACAAGTTGTGCTGCCCTACTAAACTGCTAAACAAGAAATTTATGGAAAATTAGCATAAACTACATTTTTATAAAAAGCAGTAGGTATTTAATTGATTTTTTTAACTTATGAGATATTTGACTGCATTTCTGTGTTGAATTCTGTTACAAAATGTCCATAGCTTTTCCATAGCACAAGAAAACGCATTTTGCATTTTTTTGCACAGCTTTTAACAACTGTTATGTTTGTATTAAAAAAATACCATAGCAACAAAGCTTTGTCAACATAACGTCGGCGACGCAACACCTACTTAATATTTTGTCATAATTTTATAGTCCCATACCGGGTTAGTAAAAGGAACCGGAATGCTTAAAATGTCTTAGAACCGTTAAAAGGTAATAGAAAAAACTATATACATACCTCAGGAGGAAAATGCTTGTCCTCCCTTGAATATTTAATGCCCTTCGCTTCGCGTCGGGCATCATATTCGCGGAAGGAAAAGCACTAGTTTCCTCCCATGGTAAATAAATAGCTATTTTTTATATTATTTCAAGTGATTTATTTTGCCTGATCATGTCGCTGCGAAAATATGTAAAGGATTATTATCTAGTTTTTAACAACAACCTTTTAGAAAAAATGGGTTTAACCTATGTCAAGAAGTAGTAAACTGAAAATTATACGTAAATACTTTTTCACTAGCTTTTTTAAAAAAGTATACCCAGTCACTTTTCTTTAAATCATCTGAAAAGTCCATTTAAATTAGAGAACCAACATAAACGTCAATGTCAATGTCAAGAAGTAGTAAACTGAAAATTATACGTAAATACTTTTTCACTAGCTTTTTTAAAATAGTATACCCAGTCACTTTTCTTTAAATCATCTGAAAAGTCCATTTAAATTAGAGAACCAACATAAACGATTTTGAAATTTTCTATTTATATTTGACCGGATGACATTAATTTTAAATATTTATAATTTTGAGTGGGAAAAGAAATTTTTATATTAAGTTAATTTATAAATACAAAAACAATGAACATTTTATTTTAAATCATTACACTGGTCGACAAGAATTTTGCTTCATGGTGGCCAACAACTTTACTAGGGTAATTTGAGTGCACTGATTCCAAAAATTATCATGCTCAATAAGCTTTTGTTTTCAGGATATGGCGGAAAAACGCTTACTTAACAAAATAAAAACGTGCAAACATTAAAATTCGTATATATATTTTGTTAATCAAATTCTTTAACCAAAAATCATTGGCACTGTACAAATTTAAAAATATATATATACAAGTGTTTAAAAATTACTTTTTTAACGAAAAAAAATAGTTTTTTATGCAAAATTGTACAATTTTTAAAATTCAAAATGCTGTAACATGAACAATGTTTGTCCAATTTCAATGAGCTTCACCCGTCTACTTTGTAAAAAAATCTGTGCATCATTAAATTTAAGTATGTATTAATACGAGTTACAATGACACAAAATGTTAAAAAATATAAAAAAACTTTCTTGCTTCAATACTAAAATAAATGTACAAAAATTGCAATCATTACACTGTTATAAAAATCATGGGTTTGTATTTTGTTAATTTAATTTTGTAAAATTCTATTTTTTTTTTTAAAACAGGGTTTGTAATTATTTTAAGAAAGGAAAATATATTACCGAAAGTTTTGTAAAGGTAATATGGAATTTTGTAAACATTTTTCAAAGTTTCAAAGTTAACAGATTATTTTGTTGAAAAAGTACACGTTATTTTAGGCAGTCAATGAAAACATTTTCCACTGACAATACGCATCAACAAGTTCAACCGACTTCAGCGTCTGAAACTTATGTTTCTGCTTACTTTATTCTAATTCGTAACGTGTTCGTAACAACTGCCCAGAGTGTTTATAATATATTACCAGAAATCTGTTATTGTTGTTATTCGGATTCCTTATACCTATTTAACGAGTGTCCCAAAAAATATGCCAAGAATGGTTTTTAATCTGAAATTAGGGGATACAGTGAAGTGGCTTAAAGTTACGAAATACATCAGTAAGTGTTGTAGTAGTACTGATAATTATATTGTACCAAATTTCTTTATAATTTGATGATTTCAGAATGGTGTGTTATTTAATTGAGTATATGTTATGTTGTGTCCATTTATGTAGGTATGTGTTAATATTTTTGTTTAGGAAATTGATTAATAAAGCAACATTTTTTATTAAAATTATTTTTATTTAAGTGTCCAATTTTGAACAAATACTTTTGTTACTGGGTCTACAAAAAGGTTTGTAAAATAGGGTTTGAAAATTACAAGAATTATGGTTTAATTATTAACGCAGGATTTTGTTATTAAATCTACTAAATGTTTGTTATAATTACAAACTACTTATTCAATTAGTTAACATATTACAGTTAGTTGTAAATTTAACATAAACTTATGTGGACCTGGAAATAAAATCTGCTTAATATTTGGTTAAAATAAACAAATATTTTTTTTACTGTGTACCTACTTATTTCGAGGAAATAGATTTTTAAGCATTTATCCATTAATGTTGTTCACAAATTTTGAACCACCAGGATTGAAAATGACAGTAAATATAAATTTTAACACGCCCGCATATTTGAGTGACATTTATTTAAACTTTTATTTGATTGGTTGGACATTTTAAAAATATAAATAAAATAGATGAAGCTACAATATTTTATTCAAATCGGACAAAAATTGTTTGTGTTTTAGCACTTGATTTTTTAAAATTGTCCAATTTTGGCTAAAAAACAATTTCATTTCGTTGAAATCTTTATAAATGTGTATAATTTGTTTTTGTTTAATTTGTATCCGTGTTTATATTACCAATTATCCTCTCTCTTAAAATGAATTAGTCAAAAATAACTAATTATAAGTCATATTTGACTAATTGTCATAGTGAAAAAGCAGTCACTAATAATTAGTCAAATTCCACTGAATGAAATAGTCAAATTAGTAAATTTAAATTTAAAAAAAGTTTTGACCCAGCCTGGGATTGAACTCGGGTCTGTCACTTGACATGTTTGTCAAGCTAACGTCTTAACGCATTCGGCTGTCAGCCGCACTTATAAAAATTAATTTTATTTGTCAATAAATATGGTTCAAAATATTTTAAAGTTTAATATATTATTTGTCTTGCTATTTTGAGCTAAACTTTTTGCATCTTTATTTGTTTTATGGGTCATTTAACAATGGAGAGGTATATGCATTTAATTCAAATAATACTTTGTTGTTGGCCGTAAACGACTAAAGAAATTAGTTACTTTTAACTGTCAGAAATAGTCAAATATGGTGACTAATCTTAAATTAGTCAAACTTTAACTATTTACATAGTAAAAAATAACTATTTAAAAGTGAAAACGACTATTTTATTAGTAAAAAATGCTTTTACTAATTCAAATAGTAGAATTTTGACTATTTCATTTTTAGAGAGCTCCGTTAAAGTTTTTGATTAATTATATTCGAATTTTAATGTTTGGATGTCCAAAAAAACTGGTTTTCCATAATATCGCAAAAACAAGAGGTAATTAAGCATCCAAATTACCCCAGAAATGTTATTGGCTACACTGTTGCAAACGATTTTTTTTATTTTGTCATGTTATCGTGTTTCTAGCATAATAATCAATCTATTCAAATTTTAATTGACTAAATTTAACCAAAACAACGGTGCACCATTGATTTTGCGACTTTTAATTAGTTGTCAATTGTAATTACATTTTGCCATTGTTAAAACTACTCGGCCGCATGTTTGATTATAAATTCACATTTGTCAATTTGATAATGCGATTCCAACGACCCGAGCCATTTTTGACATACTCGTAATTTATTGAACTATTTTTGTTTCCTTCTTTTAAACGTTCGCAGTATCAGTAAATACGGAAGGTCAAGGGAAATGTTGAAATGTTTAAGAATACCATAGACCAAAGTTTTATGCAATTGGCAATTTAAAAAGTCTTATAAATATATTGAATCGAAACCCCAATGCAGATTTGCAAAAAAAAGAAAAACATGGAATTAATTCAATATAAAATAATATTTAAATTAATTTTGTAAAAAATAACAATATTATTTTTCACAAAAAAACAAACGTATAATGCTAAGTTTCAAGCTCCCGCAATATAATAACGTTATTTTGCTTAAAAGTCGGTCTTTATCTTTATATATTTTAGCCAAGGTTAAAAGCACAAGAGATACCCGAAAACTTTATTCATATAAATATAATTTACCGTAAAGAGGGTTTTATTTAAATGGGTTTATTTTAGATTTAATAAAAGATATAATACAGACAATTTTGAATTTTAAAAGCAGAAACCTCAACTTTAAAACAGGAATTAAAAATTTATTATTTAATTAAAACGACACGTGAAATGACAAATTCATTAGGGTTTCCATTATTTGTCAGGAGGATTTTTTAATTGGCTATTATCTAAATTATTTGTTTACAGTCTAAAAAAAATTTCGATTTTTTTCCTATGTCATTTAACCCTTTCTTAATGACATTAAAATAATTAACAACTCGTTTATTAATAGACACCACCAGATATATTTTTGTGAGAAATTTTGCGGTCTAAAAAAAGGTCTAAAATGCTTTTTCGTAGGTAAAAATTTAAAATAAATCAAAATAAAAAGTATTGTCATTATCTTTTTTTTAATTTATAAGAGTTTTTTACAGTTTTACGTAAAAACCCGATGATATTAATTCATTTAATTAAAGAATATGCTGACCTTTAAGGCTATTGCATGAAAATGCTCATATTGTCACATTGCCAGATCTTTTACTTTGCTGGTATCATATATAAAAATGGGTCACACTGTATACAGTGTGACCCATTTGTTTGCGACTCACCCCTGTTAAAGCTTTATTTATTGTGCGATTTTAACCGGATTTGTTTTAAAGTGTAGTCCTTGATAAACTGTATTTTTGGAGCAAAAAACGTCATATTTTTAGAAAATACAAAGGATACTATTTCAGTTTTTAAGAGTAAATTTTTAAGAATTCATATTAGCGATTTTTTAAACAAAATCTGAGCACGGCATTGGATTCACCACCCCTCAAAACGACCCTGTACTAAATTTTATTAAAAACTACAAAAATGTATTCTGTCAAGTTATCCATGAAGAAAACATTGAAATAAAATTAAACTAATAGTAACATGGTACTATTAGTATACTATATAAATAAATAATTTTATAAATTTGTATTTGTATTTTTATAGCTCAGGACCCAAGTATGTATAATGTACCTATAAAGAATAATCAATTATATTAACTAACTTTTTTTTTTCAAAAGTACTTGTACTTTTTACTCGTTTTTTCACGATTACTACTCGTAACCGTAACCTCTCTTTACAAATGTACTTAAAATTTTAAGAATACTTTTTAGTACTTGTGCCCAGCTCTGATGTACAGGATACTCCGATCCATCTTCCGATTTAATAATGCACAGCAATTACATAAATATTTAATCGTGTAAAAATAATAATAAATATAAATATGTTTCTCAATTTATTTTTTTTATTACTTTTTTATTGCTTTTTGTAAATTTAGTCAAAAATAAATTAAGTTCTAACATGAAATAACAATAACATGCTTTTTAACTTACTACATAAAATATTAAAACTGTCATTATATAGAATTTTCCCTATTGTCTATTCCTACACTTACATACATATTAACTCGATATTAATCCTTTCGCAGATCTATAAGAATTAATTAAATAATTTTAATTTTATTTTTAATTCTTTATTACTCTTTATTACTCTTGTAAAATTCAGTAAAAAATAAATAAACTTTTACCATGAAATAACAATAACATGCTTTTATAATTGACTTAAGAATTTTAATTAAGAACAATACACAATCCGCAAGGTAAGTACGTCAATTTTAAAGGAATGCTTCCCTAGGGAAAATAAAAACAGCTTTACACAGTATAAGTCTATTTTTTTCGGATGTCGTTTAACCCTGCAATTTTTAATTATTTTAATTATTTTATGAAAAAACGTAAAATACTATCTTAAGAATACCCTTTCTATTAATAAGCAAGTTATGAAGTTTATATTATGTATAAAAGAAGAAAATTAAATTTTAGGATCATTTGAGCAGGGTTGAAGAACATTAGAAAACAATATATTTTTTAAATTGTTAACAAATTATTTAGATTAAACCCAACGGCCATTCCAAGCCCATGGACAGGACACATCAGAAACATGTCTAAATATATTCTTGTTACTTCCTTAAGTTTACTTATTTTTTCTACGAGTATTTATGAGAAGTATTAGCCAAATTTGGCTAATACGTCTCATAAATACTCGTAGAAAAAATAAGTAAACTTAAGGAAGTAACAAGAATATATTTAGACATATTTCTGATGTGTCCTGTCTATGGGCTTGGAATGGCCGCCAAGTAAAAAAACAATACCCTAACACCAAAATCGTATTAATGTAAAAATTCGTATTTTATGTAATAATTAAATTAATTATTTATTAAATTTTAATTTAGTTTATAAAAAAAAATAACAAAAAGTCGGACATTTGATTGTGTGTTTAGTACTAATTTTAATTATAAATACCAACAAATAAAGTTTGCTTTACTAAAACAAATTGTTTACTAAAATAACAACGACGAATTGACTACGGGAAGCTCCTCTTAATTTTAAAAAGTTTGTTGTTCTAAACAAGATAAACATTTTTTTTAAATATAAAGACTGTTTCTGCAACATTTTGGAAGGTTAAGTTAGCTAACTTTTAAATTAAAAATTTAATACTGCTGTGTATTCGGGCTATAATAAATTATTCATTACGTACAGTATTTCGTGATTTTTAAAGTTTTAAGTTTGGCTGTTTTACCATTTCAGTAAAGTTACATTGCGTATAAATGGTTATCATATTTCTAAACTATTTTGTTACAGATACATATTTTGTAAAATTAGTGACATTAATAAAAAAACATTATTACAGAATATACAAATGTACAAAATTTATAAAATTAATATAAATATGTAAAATTAAAATTTAAATAAATTAATTTTGTTTGTAGAAATGTTTTTTTAACTATTTCAAAATTTTTGTAATGGTTTTTTAAATGTCAAAATTTTAAATTAATAAACTTTTATAAGAGAATTTAAATGAAAGAGACAGTTATTTTGACAAACATGTTATTTTATACATTTTACAATGATTACATGCGATAAGAAGAGCGGCAAAAAATAACACGACCGAAAATAACAGGGTGGGTAACCTTATATAAAAACCCTGTTTGGAAGATCTGATACGTGATAATGGAGCGGTGTGTGAGAGGAATTTTGTTTTAGTTATTTCGGGTTATCCGACATTAATGTTAACGGCCATTTCAAACATACGGACGGGACAAATCACAAAACTGTTTTTATAAAATATTTGTAGGTAATTTATTATATTTATTATTTTTGCATCAAAATTTTCAAATATATTCTTCTTTTATTGGGCTATACATTAAAGTAAAAAAAAACACAAGAAATATTTTATAAATCTAGAGATAATTTTAATAATTGGCAGGTGTGGACGGAACAAGATAAATCTTTTTTTTTGTCCCGTCCACACCTTTTAATTATTAAATTTTTTTATTAAATATTTCTTTAGGTTTTTTTTATTTAATGTATAACCTAATAAAAGAAGAATATTTTTCACAATTTTGTCCAAATCATATATAATAAATATCTTATTATCTATCAAAATCTTATATAATAAATAATCTACAATTTTTTTTTATTAAAACAGGTTTGTAATTCGTGCGTTTCACGCGCTTGAAATGGCCGTTAATTCATGTTATTTTAATAGAAAATTTCCAGCTGTACAATAATTTTTTTGTTGAATGATATACATATAAAAATTACAAAAAAAAACAATTATTGTTAGTTTAACTTGGTTTGCTGCAACAGTAACAATTGTTTGTTTTGTATTTTTATATGTATATAAAATAAATTAAATTTAACAATGCAATTTTTTATCTACTCCTATTGCTTAATATTAACATTATTTGTTTTGTTCCTTATATAATGATAATCATTATAACCGTATTGCCTAACAACGGTGTGAATTAGGGTCAGTGATTGGTCGATTTTATTATATACTGTGATTTGGACCAATCGGGTAGCTGTAATTACAAAAACATCATATTCGTCACTGGTATACTTACTTTTTATTTTTTTTATTTTCCCAATACATTAGGAGTAAAAAGGCATCGCATTACACTTTTATAAAAATCAGATTTGTTTGTATTTTGTTAATTTTATTTTGTAAAATTTTAACATGATTTTTTTTAGAAAACCAGGGTTTGTAATTATTTTAACAAAGAAAAATATTTTTAATATTCTCTCTAAAAATGAATTAGTCAAAAATGACTAATTTAATGGTTATTAGTGGCTTCTTTTTCACTTGTACCATGGTTAATCATGGAATATCATATCAGTATCCCAAAATTTAACAGCCAATTCTTACGTAAAATTTTCCTCTAAATCCGAAAATGTCGTCAGAAGTTAAAAAAGTAGAACAGTTTTTAAGATATAGTCAATTTTCCATTTAATATGGAATTGACTATATCTCAAAAAATGCTCCACTTTCATAATTTTTGATGGTATTCCATGGTTAACCATGGTACAAGTGAAAAAGCAGCCACTAATAACTATTAAATTAGTAATTTGTGACTAATTCATTTTTAGAGAGTTGTTAATTTCAATGGAGATAGATATGTTTAATAAATTATATGTATTATAAAAGTACACGTGATTTCAGTCAGTCAATCAAAACATTTCCCACTGACAATAAGCATCAACAAGTTGAATTGACTTCAAGGTCAACTTATGTTTCTGCTTACTTTATTACTTTATTATAATTTATACAACAACTGTACATAGGGTTTATAATATATTCCCAGAAATCTGTTATTATTGTTATTCGTATTCCTTATAAACAACCCAACCCATTTATCGAGTGTGAGATGTGCGAAGTATCCGAAAAAAGATGCCATCACTGGTTTTCAAAATGAATTAAGGGGATACAGTGAAGTTAGTTAAATGGTACAAAATACATCAGTAAGTGTTGTGGTAGTATTATACTGCTAATTATATTGTACCAAATTTCTTTATAATTTGACGATTTCAGAATGGTGTGTGTTAATGTTTTTCAATAGGATATTAATTAATAAAGCAACATTTCTTATCAAAATTATTTTCATTAGGGTTTCCAATTTTTAACAATTTTTTGTTTCGGGTCTACTTAAAGGTTTGTAAAAATAAGGTCCTTTTTAAAAATTACAATAATTATGGTATTATTGACATAGGATTTTGTTATTAAATCTACAAAATGTTTGTTAAAATTAAAAACTACTTATTCAATTAGTTAACAGATTACAGATGGTTATAAACTTAACAGAAAGTTATGTGGACCTGGATTAACAAAATCTGTTTATACTTTGGGGTATTTCCACAAAACCTTGACAAAAAATCAGATGTGCTATTTAACAAAATAACAACTATATCTGAAGTCAAATAGTTTAATTGCGACGTAATTTATAACATTAAAATATTCGTACATTGTGATGCTAAGAAGCTAACATTAAGAATAAACACGGAAGAGTTTCAGTACTCGATAAAATGTTCAAATGTCGCACCCGTTACATTTTAAGAAAATTTTGGAAAATAAAGTATGCAATTTTTGTACATTTAAAATACGTGCTTGTTTAAGGTTGCTATTCAAGTTTTACACAAAAAAATATTACTATATGCTTTTATCCAAAATTTTACAGTAAGTATCAACTTTAAAAGCCAACTTGGTCGCACTTGCCGATATTCTAAGGTGGCGCCCGTTACGCTATTCATGACGTTATAAAAGGATTTCTTTACAAGTTTTTATTGACATTTTGTTAAATTTTTCATACTATTTTTTTATATTAACGTATCTTGATATATATGAACAAACACTTTATTATCATAAAAAAAACGCAGTTTTAGTGTCGCACCCGTTACAATAGAAATACCCTTTGGTTAAAATTAACAAATATTTTTTTACTGTGTACACTCGAGATAAAGCGCATTATATCTCGTATAATAATGCTATTAATAATAATAACCCTCTCCTGTTAAAAAATCAAGAATTATTTTATTTATACTTAACATAAACTCTCTATCTCACTCAGATACCTTGGCGTTGGTGCACGTTGTAATAAAACAACCTTTTATAAATTCAGGTTTAACAAGCATTTGTTTTTCGCTGCAATGAGACGATTAAAATGCAAGAAAATTTGCTTAAGGAATTTCTTAATCGATTTTCATCAAAAATAATGTCAAAACCCAAGTAACGACAATGTCGTAGACAAATTCGTATTCATTTCACGTTGTTTACACCACGAGAGACTCAACTATCATTAGGAAAAGGCTTCACGTCGTGAAACGAGGTTGACTGGCCAAATAGACTTAAGTGCCGATACAATGTTAGCGAAATAGAGATAAATATCAGGATTGAAGGCCTTCAACGGATTCGATAAAAAGAAAAATACAACCAAGTTAAGTTATTTTTACTTTAATATGTATTATAATTTAATATAAAATACAGGTTGACCCATCGAAAACAGTCCCCCCTTAACGGGGGCACCATTTACCCGTATGTTTTTAAATAGGAAGGATGTATCCTTTTAAAGGGCATTACATTTTCTTTAAAATGGCGCTTTGTTTTTTAAATTTGAGCCACGCGTTGCCAAGCAATGAAATTCCGAACATTTTACTGGACCGCTTATTTACAAATTTTGTGAAGCAAAAAATTTGGGAAATTTTTTTAAGATACTATGCATATTTAGTAATTTTAAAATATTATGTTGCCATTTTAAATATAAAATATTTTAAAATCGAATATTTTTATATGTTAACAATTAAAAATTGTAACATATTTATTGTACTTTTTAATAAACAAAAATGTTATGAGAAAAAATTGAACCTACACCTCGCCAATTTTTTTGTTTTGAGTGCGTTCCATCAACTTCATATACAGAAAGACAGGTGTTTTTACCTATATTGGGTATCATCAGTGTCGACACGACACTGTCGAGCAACTTGTAGTAGTGGAACACACCTAAAACAAAGAAATACCTGAGCTTATATAACATGGTTGGTAAGCCAACAGAGGCGAGATGTAAGAACATCACGTGATCCACACCGTCTAACGAGGCGTCGCGACGTGGCCTTTGCCGCAATCGGTACATACTATGCAACCAAGTAGGTTCAATTATTTCTTATAATTATTACCAGTAATGGGTCAAGAAAGTTTATTGAAGAAACTAAGAAAATTGAATGTTTAAAATGTCATGAGTTACTATATTGTATATTATATTTAAATATATTTACCTTAAACATAAAAGTATCTTTATTTTTAATATATTTTTTATTAATGTGTAATATATTATATTAGATGTACACCTTACATTTGATTAAATCATATAGTAAATATTACTATTTGTAGATAGTAAAATCAATTTACTATACGAACATATTAAAAATTAAAATATATATTATACATTTATGATTTAGTAATATTGGTGTTGTAATCTTTACTAAAATTGTATAATAAAAAATAATATTTTGTATTACAATCTTAATATTGTATTGACGAATATATAATATTGTTACCCTAAAAATTTGTTAAAATAAAATTTACTATACATTTCTCTCCGTGTAACAAATAACAGTCGACAAATCTACATTATCTTCAGTAAAGTAGTTGATGCGGATAGTTCGTTATTAATCGAAAGAAAATAAATATTTCTGGATGAAACTTTTAGATGAATTTGGAGAAGGGGTGCTATCGAATGGCCCGCGAGATCACCGGATTTATTCATTTGTTTTGGATGCCTTTTTTCAATTTTTAGGTCCCTAATTATATTACTTAATCCCAAATAAATAAATCACCTTTTTAATTAATTCCTGGCATATCGATTGATTAAACTATTATAACTAACATAATTTGTATCTTGTAACTTATAACTAACATAATTTGTATCTTGTAAATTAAGCTCTATATCAAAGCTCAAAGTTATGAGTACTTTGCCCAAACATACAAAGACTGCTAAACAATGTGTGGGTATTATATCATCCTACATTACACTTAAAGATAATTATTTGCAAGATGAAAAGAAAATGCGTCATGATATTGTCCATTGTTTGTAAAATCCAGTTTATTGGTTTTGTTTTGTGTAATAATGCTTTTTGTTTATTTGTCATCATTTATTGACATGTAGGAATCGACAATTATTCTATTTAATTGCAAATATTTTTCTGACACAGCCACTTGAAAAATCACTTTTTTATGGAGAAAAACTATATAGTTTTAGGCCATGGATTTATTATACAAACTTGTTTTTAAGACTAAAAGTTATAAGAATAACTTATTAACCGTGCTGTCATTTTGATAATATTTTTATATTCATGTTCAGAATTAGGTGGCAAATATTTTTAAATATAATCACAGCAGAGAAATTGTTTTATATATTTCAAAACATATTTTGTAAATCGGTGTTCAATTCGTGAAACGCACTAGAAAAAACCTTATGAAGAGCTACTTTTTGTTAGTTTTTTGTGTTTAAAAGTAATTAAACAAAGTCTAGTTTAAAAACTAACTCATTGTAACTTAAAAACGAGAAGTATTACATAACGTTATAAGAAAAAATAACTAAGAAATTTAATTATAAACTTTATTGGATAATTTCCAAATGGCTACCCAATTTCGTCTTTCTGCCATCATTTAATTTTTTTCCCCAAACTAACCAAATATTAAAAAAACATTTGGCTAGAAGCAGCGGCACATAAACAAAATTAAACTCGTTTCTTTCATTAGGCGGTAAAAGTATATCGACTTTCAAACCCGAATTTTATGCAAAACCTTTTTGGCGTAACAATGAAGATTCATGACATTCTTTTTTAAGATGCTTATGATTATCGTTCAAATTTTAAATTAACCTCCTTTCTTTTGCTTTCACTTTCTCAAGAAATGTTGTTTAATGTCATCTGATTAAAATAATTTAAACAACAAGAAGCTAAAAGAAGAAGAAAAATATCTTGTCACCGTTCTTTCCTTCATATATGAAGTATACTGTTGAAAAATTTTCTAAAGACGTTTAAAAAAAAGTTTAAATTTGATGATGTGAAGTTTAAATATTTTTTTATACCCACCTTGAAAACAAGCTGTGGCTTTATGACGCTTTAGTCACTGGCTGAAGTTTGCAACAGGTTTTTAGTCAGGGGCTGAAGTTAGTTTTAAGTTAGTTGATAGTTGTCAAATTTCATAAAAAATACTAAATGTGAAAATTATTTTTTCTACGACCACTATGTAAAAGTCACTTTTCATGATGGCATCGTTGCTTAGAAAATGAATCTTTTCATTGGCAAGGCAAAACACGAATGTAAAGTGACATCTATGTGTGAAAAGTGACAGGTCTGTGTGAAAAGAACCGGAAAGCATCGTTTGACATTCAGCTGTAAAAAAGTTTTTAGGTTATTTTGTTTTTTATTTAAAAATAATAAAAAATAAAAGGGTCGCAGAAAAAACATTGTGTTATACTTGTGAGAAAAGCTTTCTTCAAGCTCGTGTTAATGCACACTCGGCCTAACGGCCTCGTGGGCAACTTAAAAACTCGAATGAAAAAGTCGTTTTTCAACACTTGTAAAACAAATAAGTATTATTATCTCAATACAAAAATACATTGGGTTGAAAGGGGTAGCGAGGTACCAAAAACAAAATTTATTTTGTTTTTTTTATTACATTTAATTTAAATAACAGCCAATTTTCTAACTGATTTTATATATTTTTTTTATTTTAATACAAAGGGCACTATATACATACATATATATTGTAATACAAGAACGTGAATTGTTGTTGCATTCTATGTAAACGCTTTTTGCTTTTGACAGGGCCATTAACAGTTATATATTTAAAATCTAAAAATGAGTTGTAAAAACGAATAAAGTCCATTACAAAGAAAAAATAATTAAAAAAGGTATGGGAACAAAAAATAAAGCAACAAAACATGCAGTTTGTTGTCTAAAGAGAAGAGCTTAAACACTAGGAAGAAAACCAAAGAAGGTAGAAAGATTGTCCAATTAAAAAAAATAACCCATACAATGATTTTTTTTAAATCATTCACTTTAAAAACCAAATTATAGTAGTCACCAAATTAATTAAAACCAATATCCCTATCTTCACATGTTCGTTATCCAGTGTTGCTAGATCTTCTAGACGAAAATGACAGATTGATAATTTTGGTTGATCACAGTTAACAACAGTTTATTATTGCAAAACTGTGCGGTGAAAGTTTAAAAAATTATATGAAAAATCATTAATTTTTCAATTTTACGTTAGAGAAAATGAAGTATTCATAATAATTCAATCTTTCTAAAACTTTATAAATGTCTTTTAAGTAGACTACTACAACCGAGAATTTCAACATTTTCTTATAGCGCGCTATAGCGACTAATTTCGTACCCGAACCTCCTTAAGTCTTCTTGTGTGTCTATGTTATAATAACGGCTTAGGAAAACACAGCGTTGCCGAGTTATTTAAACTTAAATACTCTAAAACTATTTGTGAAGTTTGTTTTTAAATTTTTTGTATGTTTAAAGATCCCATTCTTTAAAAATGAATTAGTCAAAAATGACTAATTACTACAGTCATTAGTGGCTGCTTTTTCACTTATACCATGGTTAACTATGGGATACCATGGTATCCCAACATTTACCAGCAAATTATTATATAAAAAGGTCTGAATCCGAAAATACCGTGAAAAATTATGAAAGTAAAGCAGTTTTTGAGATATAGTCATTTCCATATTATATGGAAAATTGACTATATATCAAAATATGTTCTACTTTTCTAATTTTTGGTGACATTCTCAGATTCAAGGGACAATTTTACATGTAAATTTACTGCTAAATGTTCATGATACAAATTTCTTTTGACGAGAATTATTAGTGGCTACTTTTTGGCTATAACAATTATGTCATTTTTGACTAATTGTTTTTTCAACATTTTGTTGATGAAACAAACCTTCACTATGCTTTTTTATTATTTTTTTTCAATTACTGTATCTTACAATTTATTTATCCTATCCTCTGATGAAGTAATCCTTGGATTTCCTGTATAAGACTGGAACTGATTGGGACTCTTCTTTTCTAATTTTCTAAAGTTTTCCTCGAATAAAAATATTTCTAAATGTATTGATTAGAGTAAAAAATTTAAAAGTTCATCTCAAGAAATATATATTTAACTATGAACGCTGTAATTAAGTTTTACGAGGTTTTCCTTGTAGAGATGATTTCATGCCAAATATCAAATCGATGGAAACTGCCCCGTTTTCCCGTTGGTTTTTATTAAACTTATAATAAAAAGTATAAAGCAAGATATTAAAAGTTGGATGTTCTTATGTTTATTTTATAAAAGTTTATTTTGTAGCGTTTTTATTGTTTAAAAACTTTATTGTAAAATAATTAATAATATCTTTTATAAAACTTTTTTAGGTCACGCTAGAAAATTGTTTTTTAATGCAAGAATTTGATAACAAATTGTCAAACTTTTAACATTAAAAGAATTAATTTGTATATGTTAAGAAAGCCTAAAAAGGTAATATTAAAGGTAAAATTAGATATTTTTATTCTTTTTATACTTTTATCTACTCCTACATTGACGAGTTGTGACATTATGGCATTTTAGTCATGGGCTGAAGTTAATAACAGTGGCTTTTGGGCATTTTAGTCGCGGGCTTAAGTTAGCTTTATTATAAATTGCGAAAAAGTGAGGTTAAATTTGTTAAATGTCAAATTTTATGAAATAAAATTGTCTTTAAATTCTTATTTCTGTACGTCGTAGATAAAGTATAGTATGCAACTCGTTTTATAAACTTCTCTAGACATTCGTTTTTATTAAACACTCCCTCGCAAGCTTCGCTCGTGCCTAATAAAACTCGTAACTAAAACAACGTTTATAAAACTTGATACATAATATACTATTTTCTACTCCCACTTTTAAATCGCCCATTATCGTACATGTTTCATAACACAAAATGAACTTTTAAATACACATTGACAAGTTGTGGCTTTATGACGCTTTAGTCACGGCCTGAAGTTAGCAACAAGTTTTTAGTCACAGGCTGAAGTTAGTTTTAGGTTAGTTGACAGTTGTCAATTGCCATAATATCCTTAAAATAAAGTGCCCTTCTTGTGATAATGTGAAAATTATTTTATTATCTTAATACAAAAAAAAGTATGAAATAGTTTTTGACTGACCTTTTATTTTGCCGGTAGTAAACTAGATTTAAGCATTAAAAATTTTAGGTGGAGACTTTACCGTGAAATGACCATAAAACATTTTTTTCACTTTCACTGTGAATAACTGCTTCTATATCATCATTTAAACGGTTGTTAGTCAATTTTCAAGGGATAAATTTCGATATACACGTTACAAATTGTCACGCTCTATATAAATATTTAATTTAAATTATTTTTAGATAGTAATAAGTATTTGTCGTAGAAAAAGTATAGTGAGAATACAACTCGTTTATAAACTTTTATAGACACTCATTTGGTGAAGAAAATTCAAAACAGATTTTTAAGTTTATAAACAAACTTTAAATCCAAACTCGCCTAGTTTAAACATAAACTTAACTGGTTTTCGATTAAAGGAAGTAAATCTACATTAAATTTAAATATTTGTGATTTTCTCTATTTAGTTTACAGCAATTTTTTCTTTTATCCTTAGCTCACATTTATATCCTTAAATGGCCTATAAGGAATCTTATCTTATTCGTTTAGGTGTGTCCTGTATAGCACTAAAATAAATTAAAAAAAATAAATTGTTCTTTGGGGGAATCAAAAGGTGCGTGCATTTAATGAAGACATCAAATTTTACAAAAAAGTTTTTTAGCACGAAATAATTTAGTCAATTAAATATTGCCCTTTACTGGATTTTAAAATTAAAAATGTCTAAAACAGGTTGTATGTTATAAATTATTCTTATTTGTAGTGTGCTGTATTGTATATATTTAAAGTTGGATTTTTATGAAAGTAATGGCTTGTTAAAAAACTAAATTACATGTATAAAAGACTTAACCCAATAGTGTAAATTTAAATATATTAAATATACAATAGAGTTAAATTTTTTATACTTTTATAGGCAATAAAAAAGTTTATTTGAAGCAAAGGCTTTACATGTTTAATATTAAGTTAAAAACTAACATAAAAATGGGACATTTTGCATTGATTTAATATTTGGCTAAGAATCATCTCTATTTTAGGAAAATGTCGTAAAACTAAATTATGGCGTTTATGGTAAAAATTTCTTGAGAGAAGCTTCTAAAATGTAATCAATACAAGTAGCAAAGTTTTTATTCGCCAAAAACAAAACAAAGTGAATTAGGAAAAAGCTCACCAATCAATTGAGGTCTGATACAGGAAATCTACAGATTACTTTATTTATTATAACAAAGAAAAAGCTAAACTGTACTAAATTGTAAAGAAAGTTAATGCATAAAGAATGGTTAAGATTTAACAAACATTGCATGTGCTTTTGGTTTTTCATTGTCATTTTCAATTCGTATTTTGCAAATATAAATGCTATATTTTTTATTTTTTTATTATACAATTAAAATAATACATCAGGTTAAACTAACCCATAAAATATTGGTATTATGATTTAAATATTTAAATAATTAGACAACATGAAGCTGTTAATAATCCTCACCGTATTAAAGGGCTCGAGCAAGTGGAATAATGAATATTTGCATATTTGTTGACGCTTAGAGAAAATTTTCGCCCCAAATCGTGATTTTCAGTTAAATTATTTACGCATGATGTATGCATTTAATTGATTTAAATTATAAACTTTAATAGAGCATTTTTAATACATATTCTGTTAAAGATTTCAAATAACACTGTGTAACAGTACAAAAATCACCTGGACGCGGTCTGGATGGGTTAATAGTACTGTTTTTGTAGATCAAAATCAATTACTGCCGGCTAAATTAAAAGGTCAGTACAATATTCACATAAACTTTTCAAATATTGGCATTGAAAAACTATTTAATACTATTTTATTTTTGTATTTAAGATAATAATAGTTGTATGTATCAAGGCAGTAAAGTCGTATTTTTTATTAAGAATGTGGAAATTATTAATAAACCACGTGTGTGATAAAAAATGACTTTAATGCCGAGGTGCATATTAGCTACATTTTATTCGAAATCACATTTAATAATACTAATAATTTATATTCAAATGTCATTTGATGATCAAATCAAATGTCATTTGAATGTAGGTGAAGTGTCTACGTATACTGTTTGTTGCGACGGTTATTATATATTTACCCGCCGCACAGTGGTCTGAGAGGTAAATTTACGCGGAAAAAATTATTCTTTAAATATTTTTCCCAAGACGTGTGTTTTTTATGTTTTTAAGGGTGCTAAATTTACTTCTGATATAAATTTTTTTCAAAAATATTTGGTATTGAAGGGGCTAAGTCTAGTCAAATGATATAAAATGATATATTTGTGTATTTTTTGTTTTTCTTTTCATGTTTTATATTTAATAATTTATTTATTAAATAAATAAATGTTTATAGTTCGTACCAGGGGGCGATCGCCAATGTTGGCGATTGCAACATGGCGCAAGCATCATTTTTTATTATGAAAAACCGAAAGACCATTACCTTCAAAGTATCAAAAATATATTATTATATCAACATTTTACATTTCACCATATTTCTTTAGCCAATATCGTGATGGTTGACAATAGGAAAACTTATTATTTTTATTATTCGTTAAATACTTTTGCTTGTTTTAAAAATGAGATTCCTATAGAACAATAATTATTGTAATTTTTTAATTTTCTGAGCACCCTGGACATTTAATAAAAAATGTTTGTTAGGAATCTCATTTTTAAAGTTTTTATGAAGAATGATTTTTTGCGATTCCGTTACGAATATCTTACCACATTTCTCTCTTATTTTGATATATATATTTTTTTTAATTTCGGAGCACCCTGTATATATCATTTATCTTTTTATGAAAGTCTTAATTTTTAACCATCAAATATTTTCAAAAAGAATTCATTTTTCCATAAAACGCACTAGTTTTTTTGGGTTTTTTTAGTTTCTGAGCACCCTGTACATTTAATTCAAAATGTTTGTGTAGGAATCTTAATTTTTAAACAAGCAAGAGTTTTTAAAAAACATGTTTTTTTTCGTATCATACCTAATAAAAAAAACTTTTTCTATTGTCAAAACGATCCGTGGGCACACTGTATAATATACAAAGTATATATATTATGTAATAGAAGTAAAGAAAATTGTATTACCATTCTTAAATGCAATAATTATTGTCAAATTTAAAAATATATTACTTTTATGACCAGGTTAGCGGTAATTTGTACTCTCTAAAAATGAATTAGTCAAAAATGACTAATTTAATAGTTATTAGTGGCTGCTTTTTCACTTGTACCATGGTTAACCATGGAATACCATGGTATCCCAACATTTAACAGCCAATTCTTATGAAAAGTTGTCCCCTGAATCCACTAATAACTGTTAAATTAGTAATTTTTGACTAATTCATTTTTAGAGAGTAGGCCATTTTTCATTTTTGCATAACTCTCTTATAGGCGCATATAGGCAGATGAATTTTTATAAAGTCGAAGCTGAAGGTTCATATTTTCGAATGCACTATGTGGTTCTGGGCAAGTAATTATAAATTTTTACTTACATTCCATTTATTATTTGTAATTGTAAAAGACTTGAAAATTTGTAGGTTAAAAAACGCTATATTTTTGACAAAAAATCCAAAAAAGACATTTTAAAGTTGTATTTGTACTTAACTTTATTCCTACTAAACATTTTTGACACTAATTTTCACTATTATATTTACACAACACCTTTTTTACACGAAAAAGACAAGATTCCGAAAGTAAGAATATTTTTGACAATTCTTTCATGTATTTGTTATAACGCAACGCATAAGCAGTAAATTCTACTTTGCAGTTTAAAATCTTAGGTAATAATCTGTCACGAACAATAAAGAGGCATCAAAATGCGTTTTTTAAAAATTGTATTTTTGCCGCGTAAATTTGCCTCTCAGACCACTGTGCGCCGCGGCGATGTTTTAATCTAATTAATAAAATTAACTTATTATTTTTATTAAACAACATTTTATGAAAAGGTCCATTCGACCTCCGCGAAGGTGCTTTTTTTAAAATATTATTTAGTTGCTGCTGAGGAGTAATAGACACATCTTAAAATGTATAATGGGTTGCATACAATACTCGTATTAAATCGGCAGTTTTTGCCGATTTCTTTTACTTTACTGCAGATTGTTGACTATTTTACTGCCGATTTTTGATAAAATAATTTTTACATTTAGTTTTAATTTACAAAGAGGGCAATTTATTTTAACGAGTGTATGACATTTGAGAACTGTCAACTAACATAAAACTAACTTTAGACCGTGACTAAAAACCTGTTGATAACTTCAGCCCGTGACTAAAAACCTGTTGCTAACTTCAGCCCTTGACTAAAATGCCATAAACCCACAACTTGTCAATGTGTATTTAAAAGGTCACTTTTTATTAGATGTATTTTAACCAATTTTTTGTTTTAGGTATGTTACATTATAACATTTAACAATCTTCAAAAAGGTAAGTACCCAAATAATTATGATGACATGCGAAAAAGTATTTCAGATCAAAAAATATCGGGTAAAATCGTAAAAAATAATTATAGTGTAATCTGCCAACACTGAATTAAAAACTTAGACAAAATATATCATAATATTTTTAAAATTTTAAACTATCGGAAAATACTTTGACGGTTAAAAAATCTATTTACAGGAAAATGACAGAATAAAAATTGATATTTAAATTTAAAATTTCCTACCTGTACTATAATGAGATCAATTATGATACAAATGTTTCATTATGATACAGATTGGCAATATTAACCGATAGAAATGCGATACATTGCAATATTCTCTTAATATCAGCTTTTGACTTGGACATTTGACAGATGTAATATTTATTAACTTTGACATTTATAAATGTCAATGTAAAATTGAAAACTTAACCTCGCCAAAAATTGTAACATGTAGCAAAAGCCTAAATTTTTTACTTTATTATTATAGTCCTACAAAAAATTATTTATGCCCATGTATAATGGGCTAAATACATTTTTAAGTATTATGACATGAACCTTAATAGACATCATTAAATTGTTGTTGCCTAATATACTATTTTATTCAAGCGTATAACACATAACATAAAATGTTATGTTATATTATAAGACTTTATATTTTTATGCAGTACATAAGTAAATTTATTATACACCGCCGTACAATATTGAAAATACTTTGAAATAACATAGGAAGAGTGGTTCCATAAATCGAGTTTACCTCGAAATCAGCAGGGAAAATGTAAACTTCCAGGTAACTGTAAAATACATTCATGTACTCTCTAAAAATGAATGAGTCAAAAATGACTACCTAATTTAATAGCCAATTCTTATGTAAAATTGTCCCCTAAATCCGAAAATGTCATCAAAAATTAGAACAGTTTTTGAGATATAGTCAATTTTCCATTTAATATGGAATTGACTATATCTCAAAAACTGCTCTACTTTCATAATTTTTGACGGTATTTTCGGATTCAGGGGACAATTTTATATAAGAATTAGCTGTTAAATTTTGGGATACCATGGTATTCCATGGTTAACCATGGTACAAGTGAAAAAGCAGCCACCATTAACTATTAAATTAGTCATTTTTAGAGAGTACAAAACCTATAATATAATATAAATATTTGGTTTAAACAACATTTTTATTTTATCATAGTACTTGTAGATATTTCCTTAATGCTTTAATTTCATATTTTATAATTTTATTAATAAAGGTTATTAATACGTTAATCAAAAACTGTTTTTTGTGTAATAATGTACACTATTATGTAGTTGGCAACTAAGCAATAAAATCACAATAATGAACTAGTACGACATAAAATATTAAATAATCCTAACTGTCCAATGAATATTAATAATTATTAATATTCATTGGACTTATTATAATTAATTATTAATGCTAGTTTAGGTATGTCCACTTAAGCTAGATTTGACGATTTAAGTTTAAAATCAGTACACAATTTAGTATTATTAATATTTATATTTTACATATTCAGACCATATTTAAGTTTTTGTTAGAATATCAGCTTAAATTAAATATATTTGTATTAAGAATGCCAATTTAATGTAAAAAACTTTCAATAATGACAACAAGCTAAATATATTTTTACAAGAACTTAATTCGTGTAATTCTGTAATCTGGGAAAACGTACATTTAATGATTAACAATAAGATTTTTTTGGTCTTAATAATATATTTTTCCTTTATTATTTATTTATCTATAAATAAATCCACCTAAATAATTATTTTGTTTATAACTATTTTAAAGTTACGTCTTAAAAAGTTTAAGTCTTTCAAGGATAAAATCTAGAACACACGACGTTTATTTCGTAATAATCACTAAGCTGTGTTTGTTCAGTTTAACCTAATTAAACTAATTCTGATTAAGCTTTTTTATTTTGTTAATTAAATTTGATCTTTATTTGTTTGTCTTTTTAATTAAAGTCAAAGGAAATTATATTATTTGATACTATTCGTAAATTTAATTTTGTAACCTTGCAAATTCTCCAGAACCCTCATTTTCTACTACTCCTATTCTTTTACTAGCAATATATGTTGTATTTAAATGAACATTGCATCTAGGTTATTTGTCTGACATCCCATAATTGCATACGAGCCAGTTCCGTGTTATGAAAACCTAAATGTTTTGAATGATAAATGTGTTGATTAGTCGGCGAAATTGCAACGTATACCTTAATTATAATTTCGCAATGCATTGGGTTAGTTCCTTGCTATCTCTCATTAACATTGGCGGCTTCCTTTAAAATTTGCATGACTATTGTTTTGTTTACTTGCAAGTAAACTGGTTTTTCGACCACGTTTTATTATTATTTGAGACAAGAAGCACACAAGAAACTTTTATTTGCGTATTATACACCTCTAGGTACTTGTGTTCTAGGGAGTTTTACATGTATAATTCTGCATTATAAGACTTTTACATGTAAAAGGATTAGCGATTTGATAATTTAAAAAATACATTTAAACATACTTTTACTAATCAAATATTGCTTTTCTTTTATTTTCGTATCAAACTAAATCATATTAATTAATAATGTATGTACGAGGTGTGTTCAGAAAATATTGGGAATTTTCGTTTTTTGAAACAAACACTGAGAAAAAGAAATATTTAATATTAAGAAATCAAAACAGTTGCGATATTTTTAAAATATATGTTAACTATTAAAAATTTTCTTAATCGTGAACAAATTATATACTAATTATTAAAACATCGTCCGGTGATTGTGTTTCAGACAAATAAAGGATAAAGTTGTCTTAGAACTGTGATATATTAACAGTTAATATACCTAAATTCGAATAAAACGTTTTAACATTTGTCAACATAATTTTAAATGCAATATGCGCAAGCATGTGACGTTGCCGTAGTTTTTTACAAAATGGAACTTCGATATATTAACAGTTAATATATCTACTTTTGCTAATACGTTATGAGCTTCTTTAATTCAACTTAACCAGTTCTTAGACCCAAATTAATATTTCTTTCGCCATATCCAACTCAACGATTTGTTAATAGTTAACGTGCCTCGTTATTAACAAATATTTCTTTCTATCAGTGAATATTTATTTATTCGTCTACATTAATGTTGTCGCCTTCAAAATAGTCCCCCCCCATTGGATATTATGCACATGTGCCAGCTCTTCTTCCAATACTCGAAACACTTCTAAAACTCGATCTTTGGGATAGCCTTTAGTTCTTTCAGCGATGCGTTTTTAATGTCATCTATGCTTGCAAAACGACGGCCCTTTATGGTTCTCTTTATTTTTGGAAATAGGAAAAAGTCAGACAGAGGCATGTCTGGCGAATATGAAGGCTTGGGAATCATTACAGTATTGTATTTGGCCAAAAATTTTGTTCAAAATTTAACAATTTCAGAACAGATTTTGCTGCCATGCGTTTCATACCCAAAACATTCGAAAAAACTTGGGATGAGCCAATCGATATACCAACATCATCAGCGACTTCTCTGATGGTTTATAACCATTTCTTCCACTTTTTCCATGTTTTTATCGGTTGTTAATGTGCTTGTGCGTTCGGGGCGTTCGTCATCTTCAACGTCTTCACGGCCATCTTGGAAACTCTTTTACCACTTCTAAACTCTTGTTTTACTTATAGCAGACTCACTATAGGCCTTTGTTAATATTTCACAAAATTTATATCATTTTTTAAGCAAAATTGGATACAAATTCTTTGATCCATTTCTTCTAACGAACGAAAAATCGCCGAGCTCATAAAACAAGTCTAACCTTAGCGGCTGCCACAGACAAAGTAAACAATGAAAACAGCTAAAGTTTTTATCATACTTCGGGGGCATGTATACCAACATAATATATTTTATGACAACCGGACCCTCCGAAGCCGCGAAATTTAACAATTCCCGTTATTTTCTGAACACACCTCGTATATGGTAAAACCATGAAAATAGTTAAGTTAAGTTTATATTAACTTTAGTAGTGCTACTCAATAGGGTATCCGAAAACCTTTTTAATCATCTCTTAAATTTGCTGTTTTATTATTTTTATTCATAAAAAAACGCTGACTGGATAAGAATTTTTAAGCCATAAAATTTTCTTTTCTAAACAAATTCAAGAACATGTCTTTGATAAATGAACACAATACGAGATGTAATAAAGAACCAGGACAATTCTCGGCGTCTTATAAAATGTCGGATGTGGGTCAGCACAAAGACGCTTAATTTCTCATGGGCCTTTTCCCGATTCGAAGTGCGTCGTAAGCATTCAATGCTTCCAAATTAAAGGCTTATTTCAACTACAGGTTTCTCCATTTGTACATTTCCATTCTGATTCGATAGGTGCACATGAAATAAATTCTTTGAATTTGTACTATTAATGTACTTTAAACTATACAAATAATTGAGGTTATCAATATGTTAATTTATCGATTTGATCTTATTTTAAAATACTACAATATACTTACAGTTCGATTTTAAAAAAAAGTAACTTTCATCATTAATTTACGGATCAAATTTAGACATTGTTTTGTATTTCCACGTTCCATGGAACGATGGCATACAGTTATACGTATGTATGTCGAAAAACAGGTCTATGACGAAAGTTACTTCTTTTAAAAATTGAACTGTATTTATTTTTGTATATAATGGTCCTAATTTAAAATACAATATATACAATGTATATTATACATATTATATTATTTTTGGATTATAAGACAAAATTAGAATTAACAATTATTATAATATTAATTATTAAAAGTATAAAGTAATCGTTGACAATAAAAAAGTTTAAATTATGGAATGCTTGAAGATAAATAAATTTTTATAAGCCTTAAAATATCATAGTATAAGTTGATCAGATTTTTAAGTTGACAAGTTATCATTTAAAATAAAATTGGTTATAAAATAAACTCAATAAAAACCCATAAAAGTTACTAAAATGGCGAATGCGCCGGGATGATGATATACATGAAGATTAAATTTTAAAAGCTACAGTCTCTTAAATTATTATTTCCAAAAAAATATTGAAATTTTGTATGCTCACTTAACTTTTTATGATGAGGCCTAGGGTATTAAAGCCCCAATTTTTTTGTGTTCATATGTTTTGCAAGTTGACTTTAGAATAAAAATTTAGAGTTTTATACGTTAAAAAGGGACTCTTGTTAAACTTGATAAAATACACAATTTTTTAATAAAAATAAAATAATAAAAAAAAATGGTTCATATACTTCTTTTAATTGAACAAGATACATTAATCAAAAATACATGTTTCCCTAAAATACATTATTTTATCCTAAATTGATTTAGAAATAATGTTAATAAACCATATTCAGGGGCACCCCTTAAAGAGGCTGTAGGTCCGTTGGTTGCCGACCTTTGTTCATATAAAATGTTCTTCCTATTTTTGGTCCTGAAAACCGCTTATATTGCCCACTATTTTTGCGACATCCTGTATATTTGCAAAATTGTGTTACTTATTATATTTGGAAAAATTGAGTTACATTTTTATTTTATTGAGTTCTGTGATTTTTTTTTTAATTTTTCATTTTTTTTTTAAACTTTTTTGTAATTTTTACTTTTTTTTGTTTAATTTTTTTTTCATATTTTCGCAAAGCTGCATTACCTGTTAGTAAATGTTATATACAATTTTTTTATATAGTCTTTCTTTACAATGTTTAGTATTTTAGGTATTGCCTAGAATTTTTTTTTTAATATGCGATTCACGAAAAAAATCCTTTATCCTTAATAAAACTGTTTGTTTAAAATATAAGATTCACATGAAAAAATCAAATGTACAGGGTGCTCGGAAATTAAGAACAATTATTTAATAAATTAGTACCTTTGTTTATTATTTAATAGAAAAATAGAGAGTCATTGACAATTCAACATTTAATTTCATTTTTTATATTTAAATAAAATTAAGTGTTAAAATACTGGTTTTTATCTTGAAGTGGTCTTTAATTAAACCACTACTTAAGTGATTAATTATAATTCTAATGTAGACTAACCAGTAAAGTTTTTTACCTCCAAGGCTATAAAAAACCGTTTGGACCAATCCAAAAATTAATTCTACTTTTGTTAGTTTTAATTATAATTATATATTTTATGTGTCGTTTTACAAATAATATTGTGCCTTGAAAAAGAAAATGGTATGCTCATTTGGCTGAGAAGTATCTTTTTGTGCTTCGCTGAGCGAGGTTCGCTTAAACTTTGAGCTCATCGCATAGAGACTCACTTTTTAGTCGATCCAGGGCACACAGTAAAAAAATATTTGTTAATTTTAATCAAATATTAACCAGATTTTATGTTAATCCAGGTCCACATAATTTTATGTTAATTTTACAACCAACTGTAATCAATTGAATAAGTAGTTTGTAATTATAACATACATTTTGTGCTATGTCAATGATTCTACCATAATTATTGTAATTTACAAAAAGGACCTTATTTTTACAAACCTTTTTGTAGACCCAGTAAAAAAGGTATTTGTTGAAAATTGTAAACCTAAACGAAAATAATTTTGATAAGAAATTTTGCTTTATTAATCAATTTCCTAAACAAAAAAATTAACACATACCTACACAAAAATACACACAATTAAATATTACACCATTCTGAAATCATTAAATTATTATTAATTAGTTTAAAAACCAATGATGGCATCTTTCTTCAGATACTTCGCACTTCACACACTCGTTAAATAGGTTTAAGTAATCCGAATAACAATAATAACAGATTTCTCGTAATGTATTATAAACACTCTACAAACTCATGTTAGTAAATCTGATTTTAATAACAGAGTATGTGCTTGTGCTTCTGCTTATATAAAATCAATATATATCTTCAAAACTTTGACAATAAATATGCAGATTAATGTGTTTGTCAGCAAAAGAAAATCAAGAGACGCAAACTTTTTAAAAATATTTTCTTTTATGTGTTAACTTACAAGAGTGCCCAAAGGATAGAACTTGTTAAGGTTTTTTTAGGCAAAGTCGTGTATTGTTATATTATTTGCAAATACTTATGTTTTTAAAGTATACTGTAAACATTTCAAATCTCCGTGAATAATCGATATTTCTAAACAGCTATAAGAAACATCAAAACAATGCGAATAAATGAAATATTGTTAGCAACACAGTCTCATGTTCAATGTAGCTAATTATTGTTATTGTTGTGATGCACATCTAATATTTATTAGTATAATTTGATTGATATGCGATATGCATTATTTATGCAAGAAGATTAACCGCAACAAAGTGACATCAATGCATCAATTCATTCAAAAGAAAAATGGTTTATGCATTACAATTTTTCAAAGTAAAATTTAAAAGTAAATTATTAGTTATACAGCCATCATGGATAAGTATTTATAATAATTTCCAAATTAATACTAATTTAAGAATTAAGTTTGTTTTTTGAATGATACAAATTTTGAGAAGTAGTAGTATTTAAATTAAATTAAATTTAATACATAATATTAACATTGCTGGAAAATTAAATTAAATTCAATAAATAATCTTAACATTGCTAAAAAAAGTTTTTTAAAATTTGCGAATTGACTTTTAGAAATGAATATAGAAAGTAATATACCAATCAGAGCAATATATTAGACGCCACTGTAATAGAAAATAAATTCGCAAATTTCCAAAAACAATTTTCTGTAGTTTTAAAAATTCTGTTAAGCGACATTACGAAATATTACCGTTTTAATATCACTTTTTATTGGAAAATTAATGTAGGTAATTTCACAATAAAAGCATTTATGTACAAGGTGTTACATAATATTTATTTTATCACCGGTTTTAGTATGAAAATAATTTGGACCTATTCTGTAGTCGCAAACACTTGTTCCAAAACCATCATAGTCATCGGCTGTATTAAATCTAACATCTGCCAAAAGGTTTTAACCTTACTTGCTCCTACTTTTTATTAATTTATATTTTGTATGTAATTTTTATAAAGGTAAAAAAAGTAGAGTGTGAAACACGTGTGGAATTGCATATTCCTCTCTCGTAAAACAGTTAAACTTGCCTTCGGATAGTGTGAGAATTTTTTACTCGAGCGGAATATGCTGTATTTTAAACTTGTTACAGAATATAATATTATTCCATACCGTCTGAGAAAGGATATATCCTATAATATGTAGGGTTTTCAAGGTAAAAAAGGATATTTTCTTTAATCTTTTTAATACTTTTTATTTAAACTTTTAAGAATATAAAAGCACACCATTTGGACAATATTAAAAAAAGAAATTAAATTCTGCCTTTGAGAAGTATTCTTGCGATATTCAGGAAAGTCATGATATAAATCAGAAATCAAAAAACAAAATTTTTATTGTTAGTAGGTAAATATAGCTCGTTATTAAACGAAGGATAAAAAAATAAAATTTAAATTTTTGTTGGATGCAAAAAAGTAAAATTTTCGGGAAAATCTAGACCATATATAGCCTTGTAAAATAGTTTTAAAAAAATCGTTCCTACCAAATTCAAAAATATGGTTTTTGGAGATTTTTAAGAATTTTTCCTAGAGTAATAAAACTTAGTTTTATCGAAATTTGACACTTAAAATTATTAAAAGCTCTATATATTTTACTTATTATTATTGGATTAATGCAAACATTACTTTTTATAGTAAAATATTTTTTTCTGGAACTTTAACTGTTTTGCCGTAATGGTAATTGTTGCGGGTACTTTTAAAAAGCATCTAATTATGTACAAATTGCACCTATAAATTAAAAAAAATCCTTAGTTTCCTATTTTATTTCAATGGAAAAACTTTAAATCAATATAAAAGTATACTTTAGTTACAGACCTTAATCTTACTCCCTATAGGGAGTAAGATTAAGGTCTGTAACTTTAAGGGCATTTTTTCACAAATATAGATGAATATTTTGCTTGGGAAGTGACACCATCACGTTTAAATATAGACAGGATGTCCGTCCGGGTGTTCGACATATACAGGGTGTCAGATTTTAGAGGCATGGGTATGGGTAATATAAAGAAATCTAATATTTTCTTTTTTACTTTCGATACCAAAAAATTAGTTCTTACGCACCTCTAGAAAGTGCTTACCAAATTTGAAAAAGTAAAAAAACATATAAATACACACCTAGTTGGAAAAATTGCACAAAAAGAATTTTGACTTATAATTTTTAGTTTTCGAGATATTGTAAAAACGGACATCCTGTATTGATACAAATGTATTAGTCAACTTCTTAATAAATAAGTATGGTATATTTTAATCGTTTATTTTTTAAAATTTAAGTACAGAAAATATTTAAAATTATTAAATAATTACTTCAAAAAATCAATATACGAAAATAACTTTCTTTAAAGAAAAATAAAATTAAACCACCAAACAAATAACATATCCTATAATGTAAACTCAACAATAACTTGTTTTAACAGTTTGAAAAAGTGATTTTTTTATAAAGGTATACTATACCTAGTATACTGCCCTACTATAGAGAAAGGCAGTAACTGCTAAACAAAAAATTTGTGGAAAGGTGATTTTTTTGACTTATGAGATATTTGGCTGCATTTCTGTTTTGAATTCGGTTAGCATAGCACAAGAAAACGCATTTTGCATTTTTTTGCAGTTACTGCCTTTCTCCAAAGTAGGGAAGTATAGTATTCCATCTGTTATCTACCAAATTATTTAATTTATATAACTTTTGATTTAAATGATTAAGATTTAATAAATCAAAGGATTTAAATCATAACAATCCTGATTTTTATTAACTGGAAAACTAGGTAAAACCCTGTTAATTTTTATTTTAAGGACATTTTTATGATGTCATTTATTTATTTAATTAGTAGTATATATATATATATATATATATATATATATGTATATATATCGAAAAAAAACTACAAAATTCATGTCAACTGTTTTTCTTACGATAGACCGTTTTGGAATTATAGCATGACGAGTGAAGTGGTAAAACTCAAAAAGTTTTGGATTTTATCTTAATCAAAAATGGTCTGTAGTTGACAAAAATTTTAAGGGCTGCTCACATTTTTGGTTTACAAATTTTTGTCTATAAAAATAAATTTAATAAAAAATGAGATTTTAGCTTACTTCGCATGGGGTAGAATTTCACAGACTTGGGGTTAAGCTTTTCTTATGAGCCCCAAAACATATTAAATACAGGTACTATTATTAACTTTTTCTACTCCCTCCTTTAAAACGCCCATTATCGTACATGTCTCCATGACACAAATTGACCTTTTAAATACATATTGACAACTTGTGTATTTTTTTAGTCATGGGCTGAAGTTAATTTAAAGTTAGTTGGCAGTTGTCAAATGTCATATATTCGTTAAATTAAGTACATTTCTTGTCAAATAATTCTAAATGTAAAAATTTTTTTATTATCTCAATACAAAAATACAAAAGTATTAAATAGTTTCTCAACGCCAATACTTGAAAAGTATATATTTTAATTTCTTGACTAGAATGACGTTTATCAAACTTGATACCTTATATACTATTAAAGTCATTCTTACCACAATATTGTGTTGCAGATAGCAGACTATTTAAATTAAAGCATTTGTTTTAAAATAGTTATTTTAAAGTAATAAAATTAAACACATTTAATTAAAATTAAATGGATACAAACTATGCAGCTTTTGCACATTTATAACAACAACTGTTTAATTGTTTTATTTAAAGAGTAAATCCAGTGTTAGTACAAATTATCCCGATTAGGTTTAAAGCAATAATAAAAATAACCGTAATGTTTTTTCATATAAAAGCGCTGTTATCCTGACACATAACTGCTTTTACTTGTACGACTGTTTGCGAAATTAGTCAAAAAATTTAACATTTTAAGTTTAACTTGATTAATTATAGTATTTTTTAGAATTTTGTAGGACATTGCAGAAATAATTGCTTTAATATTTGCGCTAGCAGATGACGAGACATAAACCTTGGAGCACGATTTTTTGTTGGTGCAACATTAATTAAAGTTAATTGTACGTTACACGAGACAGATGTGAAAAATTAAGGTTTTCACGAAAATGTAAAAGGTTTTAAAAATGGAATACAGCGTCGACAAATTTAAACTCTTTGTGAATATTTTTTTAAATCAAAATTGTATAGAGATGTGATGTGTGATGGTTTGCAGTTTTCATTATTACCAGAATAGAAAAATTAGTCTCAATATATAAACTTATAGGTTGTGAGTTTTGTGTCATAATCGAGCATTAACGAAATAATTTAAAAAAATTTCTTCAACTAGAAGAACTAGAAGAGCTAACAAAGTGGTAAATAATTATTTATCCAACTTGCAGGTTAATTTATATTGGTTATATAACCAATAAGTAAAAGCATCCTAAAATCGCCATATTATTTGCTGTCCATTCTAATAAAAGAAAATGCCATTAATTTTAATAATTTGATTTATTCCAAAAACCAATAATTTGTTATGTTATGTTTTAATATTTTATGTTTAAAAGTATTTTAAATCAATTTCAAACAAAATAAAGAAAAAATAGCAAAAAAAATTGTTTTTATTTTTATTGTCTTTTTTTTTCTAAACCCATTTAAAATATGAAAGTATTATTCACTACTTCATAAGAAAAAAAATGTCCCATTGGTTTTTTAACTCAACGTTGTGGTACAATATTACTTAAATAAATTAACCAGGTTTAAGCTAACTAGTTGTTCTACTTGCGATGTTTTTATTCTTGTTAATAGTCAAAATTGTTTTGATGGACTTAAATTAATGGAGTATAGTTTATTTTATGGGCACTTTTTCCTGATTTTGTATTCTTTTGAAGCATTTTTTAAGAATTTTGTATTTCATCGATCAATGCTTTTTAAATTGTGGAATCCTAACTGATCCTAATCCTTTAAAAGCACTTTTAATTGATATTAGATGCCTTTGAAGAAATTTTGTTTATAAAGTTTGTTCCAAAATATATTATTATATTGTTTCAAAACGCCATTTTGTCACGAATTTATTTAGGCACGAGCGAGATTGCTAGCGAGTGTTTAATTAAATGAGTGCCTAGAAAAGTTTATAAACGAGTTGCATACTATTCTTTTTTTATGACAACCGGCGGCAAATGTCAATTTTTCTGTGTAAATTGAAATTTATTCCTTGAAAATGGACACACGTTTAAAACCGATATAAAAGGAGTATTTTACAGTAGAAGTAAAAATAATGTTTTATGGGCACTCCATGGTAGTCTCCACGCAAAATTTTTAATACTGTATCTAGATTACTGCCGGCCACAGTCTTATAAAAGACCGTGTGTATTTTAACGATTGTGTAACATTTGACAACTGTCAACTAACTTAAAGCTAACTTTAGCCCGTGACTAAAGCGCCATAAAGCCACAACTTGTCAATGTGTAATTAAAAGATTACTTAGCGTCATGGAAAAATGTACGATAGTGAGCGTTTAAAATGCGAAAGAAGAAAAGCAAATTTAAAACATATTTATAATTTAGTACTATATTAATCCATTCTTATGGATAAATAAACCTCTAAGTCATATTTATTAAAATAAAATAATAATTGGCCTATAAATTTAGTTTCACTGCATATTTGTCAATGATTATAAAATATAATAAAAGTTATAATGTTATAATTGTAATATAATATATAAATAAAGTAAAAATAGGTTATAACGAAATATAAATGTAGTTTAAATGTATTTCAAATATTGCCCATAACTTTTAAATCAATTTAATCGTTTAAAAATTGCTGTCATGTACCTAAACATTGAAGGCTCGAGTTAAAATTAAAACATAATTTTAAGGACTTTAAATTAAATTACGTTGGTAATGGTTTTATAAAAAGTCAAAAGGTTTTAACTGTCAACAATACGTTTTTTACTTTTAATGACAAAGATGGAAATATAAAGTGAAACAAGAATTGCCTGTAACTCCCTCTCACTTTTTGCAATATCCTTTTATATGCACTTGTGAAGTGTGCTTGTAATATTAGTTTAGTCTTTAGATATAAAAAAGGCATAATTAATTTCATTTTTATTTGATTGGAATATTAGCGATAGAAACTTTACCTAATGGAATTCACGGAAAATTTAAAAGGCAATTATATAAAAAATTACACGGGCAATGGTATACATAGAATGCAGAAAGATATATTGAGATAATAATTTTCCTGTGATAATACGAGCCCTAACCACATAATGTTCGGACACTTCATAATTTATACAGAAATTTTTTTCGTGAATACTATCTCAAAATTATTAGAAGTTATGAAAAATTCAGCTTATTTTGGCATATACCCCTCGAAGCGATTTTTATTTTTAAAAAGTTTACCTTTTATTTTTAGCTTTTAAAAAAAGGCTAACTTTTTAACTTTTTTTTGTATGAGTAAAAAAAGTTATAAATGGACCCATTAAAAAGAGCATAAAATATTATACAAACCCTGAAAATTTGGTAAAAAATAAATAAGTTATAAAAAAGTATAAGTAATTTAAAAATGCTATTTTTAAAGAGTTTTTGCAATTTTCTTAGGAAACGGGAGATTTTGCAGATAAATATATCGCTATAACTTTCTTATTATTTATACAATTTTTACCAAATTTTCAGGGTTTGTATAATATTTTATGTTCTTTTTAATGGGCCCATTTATAACTTTTTTTACTCATACAAAAAAAAGTTAAAAAGTTAGCCTTTTTTTAAAAGCTAAAAATAAAAGGTAAACTTTTTAAAAATAAAAATCGCTTTGAGGGGTATATGCCAAAATAAGCTGAATTTTTCATAACTTCTAATAATTTTGAGATAGTATTCACGAAAAAAATTTCTGTATAAATTATGAAGTGTCCGAACATTATGTGGTTAGGGCTTGTATTGTATAATACATTATATTTAAATTTCATAAGGAACCTATTTTTACTGCCAATATCAGAAGAATTATTGAATTTTTTAAGTAATTTCATATAAAATAATAACAATAAAATACAGTGGTGTTTTCACTTATCGAATAAAATTTGTTATTCGTTGAGAAAAGATTTTTATAAAAAACTCTCGGACACGTAAAATTTAGTTTTTTATTTTAAATCTTATAATTATAATTTTAAATTTTTTGCCCGCACCACATTATGCACAATTATCTTAACCCCTCTTTTTTATTAAAAATTGATGAGTATGTCGATACCCCCTAAGTAAACATACGTAGTTTTCAATACAGGGTATTTATAAATTACAAGTATAAATTTGTTATTGGTATCATATACTATAGTTTTTTGTGTTGTGGCTTTCGCTATTTAGCCATTTATGTTTTTTCACTAAGTTGTGTATATTTTTGTTAATTCTGTTTTTGGGTGCATCCCGTTTGCATTGTAAATACTTTTTTGAATTGTTCAAATTTTTATTATTAGTAAAATATTTTACGCTTTACTTGTGCTCTTAATAAAATTGCAATAATTTGTTCTTAGTGCTGTGACACTTAATATTATTAATAAGCTTTTCAAGAATATCCAACAACTTCTACGCGTCAGGTTGAACGTTAAAAGGACTTTAGTCATTCGACTGTTTTAAAATATGTAAAAGCCGAAAAATGCATCTATATAAACTTCAACACGTACAAAAATTGATTGACGGTGATTCTGATAGAAGATTACAATTTTGCGATGTTAAACAGAAATGTTATTTCTTCTGCAGATATTTTTTTTACAATAAATCAACATTTCTTTTAAATGCGAGGTAAATAGGCAGAATTGCAGATACTGGATACTTATGGGGTATTGTCGTACTCAGAAAAATGAGCACTATCAATTTTTGATGAAAAAACGTGGAGTTGATAAATATTATTTAAGATAAATGTGCATAATGTGGTGGAAAAAAATGTGGGGCAAAAAATTTTAAATAAAAAACTCAAGTTTACGCGTTATTCATAAAAATCTTTTCTCATCGAATAACTATATATTATTATTTCTTTTTTTCTCTTTAAATATAAATGTCATAAAAGATGAATAAACTCCTATCTAATTTTCGTGGATAGCATTTTTGGGTGTTTAATATTTTTCTGAAACTGTATTGCCTTTTTATATATTATTTATAGTGTTTTAAAGCCAATTGATTATATGAAAAACCGGGAATGTATTCATACATAGTAAAAAAATATTTGTAAGAGAATTTAAAATGTTTTTAAAATGAATTTTGGTAATGCAGATAATTGGTAGTCATCTGTGGTTGACTGTAAAAGGGCGTAAGGAATAATTATGCAGCAATCGACTCGATTCAAATTAATTGCTATGCAAATTTTCTAAATACGCCTTTAATGAAACTTTATCAGAACTAAATTGTAATATCCTTTGTGAGCTTTTTTATACCCAATACCTAATAACATAAGTTTTTCAATATCAAAAAGTTAAACATAGTTGATTTGTTTAAATAAATATTTTTATACAATAAAACTTCGTATATTAGGACAAAAATCATTGTGACACCGCAAGCAAAATATAATTTGTCAAATGTCCTTACCAAACCTTTTTATAACGATTAAGATTAAAAACATGTTTAGGATTCTTTAAACTTTATTTCTAATAACATTATATTATTATTATTATTATTATATATCCAAACAATTTTTATAAAAAAAAACGTTTTTAAAATAAATTCATTTAGATTTAGTATGCAGGTCAATCCATAACAAATCAACCAATGATGGTTGCTGATTCCGAGAGTTTTCAGTTTTTTAGTTCAGTCTATTTTCATCCTATTTTGCATTTACATACAGACGTTTGCGTGTAACTCTGTAGTTAACAAGTAAAATAGTTTATGTCTAGTATACAAAACTATTTTCTAGTATACAAAAATATTTTCAAAATAAAATAATTTTTTACCAGATATAGTCTTTATAGTATACTACTTTATTAAAAAGTTTTAGGCCTTAGAGTTCCTCCTTTTTTAATTGTCCTCAAATATTGAAATTTCTCTAAAATTTTTAATCTGAAATATCTCATAAAAAATCCAAAATTTTTAGAAAATATTCCTTTATTGTGTTATTATAATAATAATATTATTAATAATAATTTATTCACTTAGACTTTATTTTATCTTGAAAATTTCAGGAGGGACTTTATAAAAATTTAAAAAAAATTCATAAATGCATAGACGCATTTATATGGAAAGGATAAACAGCATTTAAGAAATTTTTATAAATTTTTATATAAAATATACAGTTTATATCAAGTAATCTTGTGTATTATACTTGGGCACAATAGGATTGCACTAGCAAACCGCAGTGCAGGGTTTTGAACTACCTAATGGGGGAATTTTAGACAGAGACGGGGTCCGACATTACTCGGGATCCCATGGTAAAAGAATTTTTCCTACAGCCAAAGAAAAAAAAATTGTACTAGTCTTGAAATAACGTAGTTACGTTATTGCGAGACTTCTTCAATTTAATCCACCTTGTAGCTCTTTAAATAAAAAAATACCAATACTTGGTGCACCCTGTATAATAAAGTTGGATGGCAAATAAAATAAATTTTTTTAGTTAGTAAAGTTTTTTAGATATTACAAGGGTTAAATGGACATAGGATAAAAATTGCTATATTTTTAAAATTGCGTATAATATTAAATGTATCTTTATTTGGTATAATTTAACAAATATTTATGATATCATATATATATATATCATATTATGACAAATGACAATTTTTTTGACCTTTGACCACGCGAACGAAGTCGCTGGTAACAGCTTGTAATTTATATTAATATTAAATTTGACATTTAACAATTGGTGGTTTGTTAAAAAATTTACACTTTACTTAATAGTATATTATGACATACATTGTATCAAGTTTGATAAACGCCATTTTATACACGAATTTAATTTAGGTACGAGCGAGCTTGCGAGCGAGTGCTTAAATTAATGAGTGTATCGAAAAGTTTATAAACGAGGGCATACTATACTTTTTCTACGATAAATACTTATTATTATCTTTAAATGATTTAAATAAAAAATTTGTATAGAGCGCCATCTATGAAACAATAGGGGAATCTGTGTGTCACCGTCAAATGTCACATTTTTATATTTTATAAACACAGATTATAAAGGTTATAAATCGAAATGTATTTCTTGAAAATTGACAGTTTTTCACAGTGAAAGTAAAGAAAATGTTTTATGAGGACTTTACAGTGGAGTCCGTGCCCGAATTTAGTTTACTGCCGGCGAAATTAAAAGGTTAGTACAATGTTCATATAAATTTTTCAAATATTGGCGCTGAGAAACTATTTAATACATTTGTATTGAGATAAAAAAATAATTTTAACATTTAGTATTATTTTACAAGAAAGGCACTTTATTTTAACGATTGTATGACATTTGACAACTGTCAACTAACTTAAAACTAACTTCAGCCCGTGACTAAAGCGCCATAAAGCCACAACTTGTCAATGTGTATTTAATTTTAACTTATTTTCATGGAAACATGTACGATAAAGGGTGTTTTAAAGGTGGTAGTAGAAAAAATAATTTAATAAAAAGGTTATTTTTTGTTATTTAAATGTACCTATTCATATTTTAAGAAATAACCAATTTCAATTGATTTTTACTTTACAAAATTCACATTGCCAGATAATGTTGTTCTGCTTAATATTAAATTTTAAACTTGTCGGTTTAAGTCAGTGCACACGAATGAAAATTAGACAGAATAAGGAAAACGTATTTCCTAAAATCTATGTTTAAGCAAGGAAATATCTTGGACTGTCAGGTCCATAAAACGATTTTTCCATCCTATTTCACAAGCCAGAGCTTGCACGGGTTTCTGTATTTTTTATTGTTTTTTATTTTGCAGCTAATTTAGTAAATTAGAGCGTGTAGAGTTTGTTTCGATACATTTTTTTGTTTTGTTTTTGTTAATAAACAGTCTGTTCATGAATAAGACAGTAAATATAAATAATCTTGACCTATAGTGCTACTGGAAGTGCATAATTCAATTGGAATTTGGAAGGTCTTTGTTTCCCTTTTACTCGTCAAAGAGTACGTATAACTAATACGGTTTTAATATATTTTTGTGTTGTTTTGAACGAACCATGGTTTGTAATTTGTGGTTGACGAATTTGTCAAGGGTGTTTATTAAGTTAATAGTATTAAATATAATAATTGTTTATCTTTTTGATTTTAGCACTTATACATACTATAATATTGTATAATTTTACTTTGAGAAAAAGTGGGCCATAATACTTTGAGAGCCAGTAAACATTTAACTTTGGGGAGCAATAAACCATTTTGCTTTGGAAGCAAGTAAGCCATTTAACTTTTGGAACCCAGTAAACCATTTTACTTGGGGGCAAATAAACAATTTTGGGAAAAACTTGTATCAAGGTAACTTGAGTACTATTAAGGCTCTGTTTATCTGGAAGATTTTTTTCACTACTTTTCTAAGCTTCACTGTTTGCCACTGTTGAAGTCTACCAAAGTTGTTTGAGTCATTTCTCTGTCGATGTACTAAAAAGCTCCATTTGATTTTTAGTTTTTTTTATAATAACTTAAAGTACAGTTAATACTTTAATGAATTAATTAATAATGAATTAATTTACTATATTAATTATTATTTGTATATCACTTTCTTTGTCACTACTATACGTTACGAGTTAGTAATACATTTTTAATAATATTTTTCTACTCCCACCCTTAAAACGCCCATTATCGTAAATGTTTCCATGACACTAATTGATCTTTAAAATACACATTGAGAAGTTGTGGCATTATGGCGTTTTAGTCACGGGATGAAGTTAGTTGACAGTTCAAATGCCATACAATCGTTAAAATAAAGTGCTCTTCTTGTAAAATAATACTTAATGTAAAAATTATTTTATTTTCTTAATGCAAAAATACAAAAGTATTATATAGTTTTTCGCCAATATTTAATAAGTTTATATGAACATTGTACTGACCTTGTAATTTCGCCGACAGTAAATTAGATTTAACTTAATTTTGGTTTGAGAATTCACCGTGATGAGCCCTTAAACATTTTCTTCAATTTTACTCTGAAAAACTTTTGTTAGTGCATTAGTGACTAAAATAACGTTTATCAAACTTGAAAGATATTATACTATATATACTTGTTTTCATTTCACCTAATTTATGTAACTCACTGAAATTGTTGTATTGCGTTGGCGCCCACTAAACAATATCAAGTTAGCCTTACTTTCACCTCATGCCTGACTGTTATCCGTTTGCACTATTAAAAGTCTCAGGACTTTAACATGACACCCAACGCTAACCAATAAATTTTACTAGTTACAAGTTACTTATAAATCAAAATGGAAATTGAAAAAGTTGATACACAAAGAATTATTTATAACTTATAAATTAAAAGCACAATGTTGGTTTTTTAACGAAAATGGATTTAAACATGATAGACGTTCATAGAGGACTGGATGCAGTATTTTAATCAATATTGGATTATCTAGAGATTACTATTTTAAAATTTAATTATTTTTAAGTAAATGTCTATACATTTTTATTTTTTAATCAAACATATAAAATGAAATGTATAAATAAACTAACACGTGCCCCTATAATAGGCCCTATACTATTGGGTGCAAAATAAAAATTAGTATTTTACCTATGCGATACACTGTTCAAAATTTCATGACCATTTTAACACCAAATTAACACCATACATGGTCTATATCGATACAAACCAAAATGGTGTTAAATATGGTTTGTTGGTTCAGTGTAAATGCAAATACTAAAATGGTGTAAATTTTACTTTCACACAGTATTAAAATAAATTTTACCTGGTATAAATTGAACTCCTTTTCAGTGTTAAATATTATGTGTTTTTGGTCAAATTAAATTAAACTACACACCAAAAAAAGGAAAAAAAGGAAACAGGAAGTTCCTTGACGTATTACAAGTATATTACCAGTGGTATTATTCCAGAAAATTGAACCTTCAACTCGCTAGAGATAATGTTTTTAGTGCGTTCTACCAACTTAAAATACTTTAAGTATTGACAGCTGTTTTCACCTATTTAAGGTTTCTTTAGTATAAATCAATTTGTAGTGTCACACCAAAGCAAAGGACTACCTGAGCTTATATTCTCTTCATGTGAGTCAACAGAGGCGAGATTTAAGAACATCACGTGATCCACACCGCCCTTGCCGCGATGGGTACACACTATGCAACCAGGAATGCACGTCAAATTGTTTTAATCGTTTTAACATAGTGCTTTAGGTTGAAGTAACTCTTATTTTACAAACAACATATTTAGTAAACTGAATCATACAGCGGGTTGGTTTCACTAAAGTTTTCTGGGTTAATTTAACCAATTTAAAAACAAATAAAATAACTATCTGGTTTAGTACCGTCAAACTAATCTTTGTTTATATTAACCTTCCCACAGTTGATTTAAATAAATACTTATGGGTCAACTAAGTTAATATAGTTAAATGAACTATTCCTTTTTTTCTGTGTAGGTGCACTTCTCAAATATTTTTAGATAAACACCGCTTTGGTATTTGCTGTATATAATATTTTCATCCATAATTCATGGTGTTTATATTAACACCACTTAGTGTTGGATTTTGACACCATTTTAAGATTACTGTTTACACCACATATATTTTAAACAGTGTAGAACAGAATGAATATTATTTATTTTTAGATTAAAAATAAGGTAATTTTTGAACAAAAATAAAAATCATTAATTTTGATGGTTTTTCTTAATAAAATCATCTGGTCCCTAGTAGATAAAATTATAATTTTATTTACTGAGGTGAGAAGGTAGAAAAAACTAGTGCTCAATATAATTAAAAAGTATGTAAAAATATTGTTGTTTTATAACTGGCTAACTTATAACTTAAAAAAACTTAAAAAGCAATAGTTTAACATTTTTTTCTAAAAATAGCGATCATTAGTATGAAACCTAAAATACAAAATTTTAATTTAAAAATTTGGCAAACATTAACAAAATAATTTGCTTAAATATCTTTAAACTGACAATGAGAGATGTACATAATTGTTTTTTTTTTAAATAAATTTATTGAATATTTGAAAAATCTGTAAACTTTTCAGCAATAAACGATAATAACAAAAACTTTTAGTTATCTCAGGATCAACATAAAAAAGTTTTGTTTGGATTTGTAAGGCATTTCAAAAACTTTTTGATAACAAGGGATAAAAAACTTACTTTTGTTGTTCCTGTATACATTAAAGTTAAAAAGCATTACTGCTCCTTTTATACAAATTTATAAATTCCCTTATTTTGCAACTCAGACTTGACACAATAATACTTAAATTCCTGCTCCGCGAAATAAAAACCTCTTTTATTAATATTTTACCATTCCTTCTTTCTGCACATCCTTCCCTATTTACGGAAACCAAAATAAAGTTTGCGAAAGCAAAAGTCTGAAAGCTAAGAAACTGAAATTGAGCGCAGAGTATGAATGACTTTTTTATTGCAAAAAACGTGTAAAATGGGGGCAATCGTCGCGACGTTTTAACTAACTCGCAGAATTATAGATATAAACTTTCAGGCTGATGAAATAAACTTTTTAAAACAATACTTTAACTATTGCGCATATAAAAAGAGCATAGTTTTGCAGGTACATTGGAATTAGCATAGCATATCAATAAATCAATCAATAAAACTATAAAATTGGTTAAGATCAAGGTAAGTTTAAGTTTTAGAAGTGTTAAAAGTACTGCATTTTATTAAATTGCAATTTTTTCTTTTCAAGCATTTTGTTTAATTTAATTTAATAATTTTGTGAGAATATAACTTTAATTCACTAGCAAGATTGCGGCATATTAATTTATTACCCATCAACACCAACTGATCATTAAAATGTTTGGAAACAAGAAAGTTCCAATTGAGAAACTGTTTAATTGACTAATAAAGTTTAGTGTCCAATAAACCATTATTAATATTAATATTTTAGCACGAATTGAGTGATGTGTAAATTACACAGGATTGTATTGTTTGCAGAATATGAATATTATTTATTTACATTTTATTCATAAATATTATTTTAATTTGACTACATTTAAAAGATTATATAGGATATTTGCCCTATTCTATAGTATATAGGATAAAAATAGTAAAAGTCGTATTAAAGCTCTAATTAAATAGTAGGTATTAACGAAAATAGTGCCAAACCATTTTATGTGAGCCGTACTGTCAGTTTTTTGCCTAAAAAGGAATAAAAAAGTCGGTTTCAATATGAAAAATAGGTATAAATGGTCCAAGAGTCATCCGGCAAGTTCTAGAACAAGAGCTGAAAATATAATTCTTCAACTTCCGTGGCTGAAAGGACCAGCTGCTAACAACACACCCACTACACCTTATGAAGCGTGGTCTCTCTTAGTGACTGAAAATATACTTGATATAATTGTAGAGTACACTAATCGTAAAATTACCGACGATTCTCACAAATATGTAAGTACTTCTACTTTTGTAGATCATACAGACAAAGTTGAAATAAAAGCTGTATCTATCTGGGATTTTCAAATCAGCCCATGAAGATGCAGAGAATTTGTGGGCTACTGATGCCACGGGACGAGACACCTTTAGACTTACGATGTCTTTGAAAAGATTCCTTTTCCTACTTACGGTACTACGTTTTGATGATCCTTATACAAGGGAAGCTAGAAAAGCTGGTAGTGATAAGTTAGCTCCAATATCAGAAATTTTCCAGAGCTTTATAGGAAACTGCAAAAGTAATTATAATAGCTATAGGTACGTACAACTTGGCAAATGTAGAAAGAGACTTCAGATATGAGCCTGGTGCGCAAATTTTAAGAGAGAACGCATTCGGAAGAAAAGAGATCCATGATACGGCCGAGATCGGCCGCCCAGAGGACTAAAATCCCCAAAAAGCGGTTTTACGTGGTATTTGTAAAATTGGTTGTAAAAGTTTGACTGGTAAAAATCTATATTATTAATAAAAACTCTCTTTTAAGGTAAGACGTAAATTTATTACGAAATACGAAAACGAAATATTTTCGAATAATTTGAAAATTTTTCGAATTATTCGTAATCTATTAGCGAATTTTCGAGTATTTTGAATTCAGGGTTTCTTATGGTCAATATTCAAATATGAATTTAACAGTCAATATACATTTTGTTTAAACCATAAAATATAGTTACGCAAATAGAACAATAAGTATAGTTTTTTTTAAGAGAATGAAATAACAGAAATTATATCGTAGCAAATACAGTATTATGAAAAATACAACATTTGAAAATTTGCTACAAATTTTTGTGCAAAAATAATAAATACGATAATGAAACATAACATGAGTCAACTTTTTCTTATAGATTTTTTTTTCTCTGGGTAATTGATTTTTTAACGAAAAGTATATTATTCGTAAGGAATATTTCGATACACGATTTAAAGGAATTTAAATGGAAGCAATTGAAAATCCATGGATATTTCATTAATTCGCGAATTATTTAAAAAATTTCGAGTTATTCGAAATTTTTTCGAATTATTCGAAATTTTTCGAATTGTTCGATTTTTTTCGAATTATTCGTAGAAATTCGAATAATTCGAAAATTCAAATTATTCGATTCGAATTTCGATTCGAACGATATTCGCACTCACAGCTTGGTTCACTTTCCAACATTTCCAACGATCTTATTACGCATCCACTCTTTTTTATTGTCTAAGGGCTAAATTAACGAAAATAATGCCAAAACAGGTTAAAAGTTTGTTAGTAGTTTTAGGTATCTTAAGTTAAGTTACTTTACGTATTATATATATTTATATTATATATTTATATTTAAGTGTGGATATTTTGAAGAAATATAACACAAAATAATATATTAAGAAGTTTCAATTGATAAGACACTTTCCTGCTTGTAAAAGCTTATCAATTAAAAACTTCCTAATATATAAACATACCACTGCTTCAATGGATTACACAATAAAACAAATACAAAATAATAATTGTACAAACATAACAACATAATCAAACATTTTTATATTTGAGTTCTTTAAAAAAATAACGACAACTGCATTTTAAAATAGAAAATGACAAAATATATCTACGAATTCATAACAGCATAATATTATATATTATACATAATATAATACCGGTTTTTGGTATTTTAACGTTGATTGGAGACTTTCAACTCTTTTAATAATGCATAATGCTTTTGAATTTATACGACTTATTTGTTTTTTGATTTTTACTGAATTAAAATGTTACAATTTTCACGTATATATAAAATATATAAAATTTTGTTTAAAATCCTGAAAAATAATGAGAGGTCCGCGGATAGCGCAGTGAGTTAAGGTACAAACCGAGACAAACTGCGTCCGACGGTATCGGGTTCGATCCCCGGTCACAGCCTTGGGTGTTGTGCTTGTTAAAATAGTCGGTAGATAAGTCTAAGGACTTATTGAGGACCGTGGTTCGGATTCCACGTTAAACAGTAGGTCCCGCTGAAGAACCGAACCTTATAGACTTTGTCTATAAGCTGGATAGGTTGATGGCGTTACTACTTTACTTTAATGAGATACTAGAAGTAAAACATCATACATAAAAAAAGGAATAAACCTTAAGACATTAAATTTCAAAAATATATACCAAGGTGGTTATAGATACTCAATTTTTGGAAATATCACCCAAAGCAAAATGATTATTTATACATACTTTTAATACCTGCAATGAATGCGCCGCACTGTGGAACGAAAGTATACCTTTTTCGGACATGGGCTTATAACTCGGAAACTACTTGAGATATTTACATATATAATTTTACCAATTAGGTGATTAAAACTTTATACAGTACATATAAAATATTATCTAAGTTGGTTTAGGCTAAATTGATATATTACTTTATTATTTTGTCTTTTTTCTTAAAAATAAACATTGCTTCGAATAAAAAAAACTAACTCTATTTATAAGAAAAAATTAAACCTACACCTCGCCAAAGTTTTTTGTTTTGAGTGCGTTCCACTACATCAAGTTGCCCGGCAATATAGGTCGAAACAGCTGTCTGTCGGTATTTGAAGTTGGTGGAACGAACTCAAAACAAAAAACTTTGGCGAGGTGTAGGTTCAATTTTTTCTTATGAATATTACCAGTAATGGGTCAAGAAAGTTTCTTAAAGAAACTAAAAAAATTGAATGTTTAACTCTATTTACATATTATTTATTCATGCTTTAAAAGTGACATAACTTTCTCATGAAATTCCCTTTCATTAACAATATAAAGTTTTTGCCTAACAGTAGCAAATTATGGATCTGAAGAAATTAAAAGGTCCCTCCTTGAAGTCTATTCAGTAACGTTTCAGCATTTTCCATATTTATCAGTAAACGTTCAACTATCTTGGATGCCGCTAATGTCTCCTGATCGCAGTTTTTAACCTTTGCGGCAAAGAAAAGTTCATGTCCAGGATGTTCTTGACTCAGAGTTTCAGTTTTTCTCCTTTTATGACGATCAGTAGATTCGACATCTATTTGTGAGTAAATCTTCTGATTGTTCCTCTTGTACTGGCCAATTATTGCTGCTGTTTAGCCATACGGAATTATAGGCTAAAAATCGTTTCTTCATATATTTGCATTTTAAGTCGATTACAAATGAATCTTGTTGTTATATCAATGTTTTTCATTAAAGTATTGGAAAACTCCGATAATAAATAGTCCTTAAGAAAGTTGAATTTAAATCGCGATTTTGGCTGATGAGGATGTCATAAATTTTAAGATATGTTTTTTGAAGCATGGTAGAAACTGCAATAATAATATTAACCTCTACTTTTAATATTTTAATGCCTAAAACAAATAATTTTGTCAGAGCAAACAGGTAAGCCAGGTAAATTTTGCTATTTTTACAGCTTTATTTTAAAAAATACGGAACTCTTACGATCAAAAGTAAAACCGTTTTCTTCGGAATCATATATACAAAGGTATATAGTTTTATATGATATATGAGAGAAACCTTAAATTTGTTCCAATTTTTATAAATTTATGAATACATTTTTTTCTTTAAAAAAATCGGTGATTTAAAGAAACATAATTTTTTTATTAAATAAATGTAAGCTTAAATACACTGCGCGTCAAAATTGACGCATAATAAGTAAAAATATATAACTCTAAAACGCCTTCACCAATCTTTATAAAATTTTGTCTAAGAATACTTCAACTTAATCTCAGTTTACTTATTCGAGGGTTTTTCGAGAAAATATTTTTAAAGCCCTTTTATTTAATAATAAAAAAACGCTCAAAAAATAACTTTTAGGGATTTTTTTTTTAAGTAAATAAAAATATGTTTTAAAAGACCGTATTTTTGTTAGTACACCCTGAAAATTTTGTACAAATCAAACGAAACGTAACGAAGATACAGCACAAAGTCGGTAAAAATGACCCCTTTTTGATTATTTTGCTGAAAAGTGGTCATTTTTGACGTCTTTTCGTTACTGTTCGTTTGATTTGTACATTTTCAGGGTATACTTACAAAAATACGGTATTTCATAGCATATTTTTTTTACTTAAAAAATTCCCTATCAAAGTTTTTTTTCGACCGTTTTGTTTTATTATTAAATAGAAGGGCTTTAAGGATATTTGTTCGAAAAACCCTTGAACACGTAAACTGAGATATAAGTTAAAGTATTCATTATTCATTATAGTGAATACCGGATTTAAATTAAATTTACCAATAACAAAATATACAATGACAAAGATTTTTCTAAATTGCGAATAGTCAACTTCAAGGTAGTCTGTTGGGTTTATTTTTCAGTATTAAAAAAAAGATATGGCGTATTATAGTATAAATAGTCTAAAATATGAATATCATAACTAATATTTACTAAAATAAATTTAAAATTTTAGTTCATGTCCAACTTTTAACAGGGGACGTTCCACTGTGCGCCGTCAGGCATTAGTCCTTAAAGTAATGTAGTCAAGAATGAGGCATGTAAATTTACGAATGGGGGCTAGGTACGCTTACCTTGGGACCCAAGGCTTGGGTAAAACCCTTTTTGTCTTATTAAGATTCAGTAAACTTAGTGAGAAAATACCTTGCATAACACCACGAACTTGAAGCTGTAAATTTTATTGAACGTCTTACTCAATACCTTAGTTCCGGCGAAATTAATAGTCACTTAAAATTTATTGAATAGTCTTTTGGAACGTACGTATACGATTATATAAAGAATAGACTATATAAAGTCAGAATACAATAGAATTTTGATAAGAGAAACACAACCGTAAAATTTAATTTTACTTTTAAAAATGTTGATTTGGTACTTTCCATGCAGTTTATTGTATTAGGAAAATAAAATTGCTTTGAAATAAAAGTAAATTCAATAAAATGTTTTATTTTTTTGGGTAATTAATAAAAAAAATATTTATTTAAAAAGTATTTCATAACCTTAATAATTTTAAATATTAAAAAATATATAAACATATGTGATTCTACAAAAGTATTTTAATATTATTTGTAAATATTTTAGTATATTATAAAAGATCCAGTTTTTTTTAACTTGTCCACCCAATTTTAATGTATTTTTTTAAAAGCACGTTTGTAGAAAAACATAATAAATATTCAAATCAGTACCTTGGCGTGTCACAACTCTTGAATCAAATATTTGATTGATTTTATTTTAAAATATATTCAATTTATCTTAAATTTTTCAATTTCACTACAAACTATAAAAAACTAAATAATGTATTTTTCATATTTTATCATAGATTCAATTAATAGCAATTTAAAAAAAATGATAATCTTTGTACCCACTTTTACCCGTCAGTTCTATGTCCAATGTTAAAATTCAAAATTCCTGCGAAATATTAAAGTTGTGGTGAATGCACGTATAGTCAAAATTTCAGTACTGTGGTAAGTAGTTATTTTCTTACGTATATATATTTCATTGTAATTTATATAAGGCTATATGTGATTTGTTGAAAAAAGCATCCACTAATAAAAAATATCAGTAAAATACTTAATTCCCAATTATAACCTCAAATTTGTATCCCATTCATCAGTACCGTGTCGTCAGTTCCATGTTCGATGTTTCGGTTATCTTTTTTTTCCAAATTTTAATTTAAATTCTGCTTGCGTAGAACTTGTTTATTTAATGTCATTATAAACTCATATAAATTTGGTGTGGGTCCCATATATAATAATTGAGAGCCCAACCCAAAATCCACCAGCCGCCACTGATATGTGGTATTATTTGATTTTAAGATATTTGATGTATAATATGCTGAAAGTTGCAATAAATCTTATATTTTCCAATAAATTATGTATTTAATTAGTACCCTGGTATACTCGTAACTTCCCTTGCATTCAAATTTAGAAAACACAGATTTTTCGGAAACTGTTTGAAAAAGTGACTGGCCCGGTCTGGAGTAGTATTATATTATCTATGTTCTCATAACAAAATACTGTTTAATGTTCTCCGAAAACTATATAAACAAAATGAGGTCAAAAGTTGCCCAACTTTTGTAGAATCACCCATATATATTTCCTTTGTCGATTAAAAAAAAATGGGGTTATCCTTTTTGCCTTTCACAAAACATTTTCAAAAATGTGTTCTTTTTGGCATAATCATTGAACATTAGGAAGTGACAAATTTATATCGTGACAAAATATTTTAAGTAAATTACATTATTTTATACTTTTTAGTGCTTTAACGCTTGTCTTTGTTTTTTAAGACTATAATTTTTGTTATTACAATTTCTTCTATAAAAGGGAAAAATATGGCTATCGTTTTTTACTCGTCAAGCCCTTTAATTTGATCTCCAAGTGAGTTGTAAAGAAAAAGGTAATTCACTATCTTGGAGCGACCGCCAATCATTTTTTTAGTTCAAAGAAACATTTTTGTAAGAAAATGTTATTATTAATTATTTTACAAAATATTTCTAAACATGTTAAGACAGTTTTATTGTTTCCAAAAAATTGTTTCGGATAAACAACAATGTTATTTTTTTATAAAATAATAATAATAATAATAATAATAATATAATCTTTATTTCAAAATTTGCACATACAAAATTAATTAAACAGTATATATACAAAAGGGAAACATGTCAAAAAAAAAGAAATTAGAACATTACAAAACAAACATATCATTGAATGAGTAGGGCTCTAAATCACAAATCCAATCATAGACTTTCTTTTTAAATAATTTAAAAGTATTTATGTTTTTAATATTATTTGGTAATGTATTAAAACATTTTATGCAGGCATATAAAGTACCTTTTTCAAAACTGGAAAGTCTATGATAAGGATAGTAGTAGTGTACATATCTCAAATTTTTCGACCTATATTGTTCAAATAACTTTTTGTTTTTAAACATAAACACTAATAATTCATAAACATATACACCACTTACAGTAAGTATTTTATTTCTTTTAAAATGCCCTTTACATGAAGACAGTTTAAGCCTTAAACTTTACAATTTCTACCCCAATTATATATAGATAGATATATCATCTTTAAGACTTAAAACAAGACTAACCTGAATAAAAAAAAGAAAATGCAGATAGAACACTATAATTCTCAGGTGACGATATATCCTAATCCTAACATTTCACGTAAAACTCCTTTCTGACATAAAAATACCTCTTGTACAATAGTACTCTGACCCCAAAAAGTTATACCATTCCTTAATAAAGACTGAAAATTTGCATGATAAACAGTTTTCAATGTTTGAATATTTACATATTTTCGTATAACCCTTATAGAAAACAGAGTTTTATTTAATTTGCTACATAGCTCTTCAACATGATACTTCCAATCTATGTTTTCATCTATTTGAAGGCCTAAAAATTTTGTATTTTTATTGATTTTAATTGTAGTAGTATTGTTAAATGTAATTTCATTAAAATTTTGAACATTTGAATGTTTGGTCTTAAAATGTATGCAATTTGTTTTGTCTTTATTAAGTATGAGCATGTTGTCATTGAACCATGTTTCAATATTTGATACAAAAGTCTTGGTATCCGTAAGTAATGTATAAGGCCCGGATTTTAGGTAAAACACCTTTTGTTGGTTTTTTAGGTTTTAAAGATATTTTTTTGTATTTGCCCGTTTTATAAAAAATGGAGTCATCTGACTAAGTTTTATTTGACCTAAAATACCTTTTTTATCTTTTTTTCACCTATTTTGCTTTTTTGCACCTAAATTGTATTTTTAATACCTAAAATTAACTTTTTTTACCCGTCCTGTGACGTTGAACGATCAATCTCTTGGTTTAAAAATGTTTTGACTGATAAACGCACTAGCTTTAGGTACTTCTGAAAAGAGAAATATTTTGTCTGTCATGCATATAATCGTTAAATAAATTAATAAAATATATATTTTTTGATTTTAGAGTTCCTATTATGTTTTTTTTTGATATTTTACATTATTTGTGATATGATATATTTACTTTTTTAAAGAATCTTTTATTTTATTTGTTATTTTTCCAACCAAACATTTTTGTTCAGTTAATGTTAATAATAAATATTATTTTAATAATTATTTCATTTTTAATTTAAATCCTTTATTGCCGAACATTAACAGAGCAATTATAATGTGACTAAAACTACATAAGACCTATGTATGGTTTTACAACGATATCGACATTATAATAAAAACATTTTATTTCAATAAATCAGCTTATTTTATTTTTTTATTTAAGTACCTAAAATGTAGGCACAAATAATAACCTAACTTTATAACTATGTGACCTATTTTTTGCATTTTTTTTACTTTTTTATAACCTTAAAATACGGGCCAACCAATATTAACTTTTTAATTAAGTACCTAAAATATAGGTACCTAAAATAATAACCTATTTTATTAAAAATATCACCTAATTTAGGAACCTTTTATCACTTTTTTATGACCTAAAAATCCGGGCTTTAGTAATGTATTATAATTTAATGATTTAATCAAAAGATTTGTATCATCGGCAAAATTTATCAATTTTTGAGAAGGATTTTGTATAACTGAAGTTAAATCATTCAAATATATTATAAAAATAATTGGTCCTATGACACTGCCTTGTGGTATTCCAATCTTTGTATTAAGAGGGTCAGAAGTAGTTTGATGACCAACCCTCTCTACTATAACTTTTTGAGTTCTATTTGTGAGGTAAATAAAGATAAAACTAATAAATAACACAAGTCAACATGTACAAAGTAAACAATGAAAACAGCTAAAGTTTTTGGGGACAATAACAAAAGAGAGAGCGATGAACACGTCCTACGCTTTGGATATTTGAACTTTAAAATATATTCAGGTAGGTATGTATATCTAAAAATATTCAAGATGTCGGATTTAAGACAAATGTTGAGGTTTGATTCAGAACGTTTTTTACTACTAACAGCTTTTTTTGGGGATAAATGTGTGCAATAAATAAAAACAATCCCTTGCTCTTGAAGAAATTACAACACGTAGCAAGTCAATCCAATTTTATCGCTTCCACTCTTTTCGGATGTCTCAGGAGGTTAAAAATTAAAACTTTTAGTCTGTAAAGAATTACCTACCCGTTGCGTGATGAACGAACTGTTTTTGCGTGTCTGGTAAAATAAGATTTACGCCTGTATTCTAGCAAAGAAAAACATGTTTAATAATTATAAATATTTAATATTTGTATTATATTATGTGGTAAAATTAAATTAACGTAACTTAACAAAGCATTTAAACCATAACAAATGAGTATACCATTTTTAAGGTCAAATTATATAACCCTGTATAGAAAGAAATATGCTCCATTTTGTAATTTTAAGTAGTGTTTTATTGCTAAGTAAAAAATAATATGGGCTATAAAACTGGCAAATAAAGAACTAAGTAAACTGTCGATGGTCGTTTTCTTTAAGTGTAATTTAATGTCAGATTTAAGTTCTTTACAAAACCCTTTAAGATACAATATTATGGTATATTTCGACATAAATTTCATTAATGTCTTTTGGTATACATAAAACTTCTCATCTAGAAAAATAACAATATATACTTATGTACATACTAAAGAAACATAATTTAATGTTTTGTTTGGCCTGGAAAATGTAATACAATTATGAGTAAGTGAAATAAATTACATTTCTTAAATAAAAATTAATACCATTAAAAGTTCAACACTTTTTATAGCATACTTAATTCGTTTAGATTAAACTATGCGTTAAGAACTTTCCTATTTGCAAAACTTTTTATTTCAAACAAATCCTTTGAAACCGCATTCAAATAAGTTTTATCTAAATTTATGATTTTGTTTGTTTAAATGTTTAAAACTTGTTTTATAATCTCTTAGATAATTAAAAGTTGGAAGCCACTAAGGTTTTAATAAACTTTTTATCCATATTCTTACCATAGTATTTAAAAAAAAGTTTATCAGTTTTAAAAATTTACAAATTCTACCGCAATAATAAAGCGTTCATATATTATACAGGGTGTCTATTTAAAAACGAGCAATGCTTTATAAGTATGGACGTAAAAAAGGTAAAAAAAATTTCTAAAAACTGTTTCTAGGATATGTGGGGGAATAAATGTAACCACAAAAATGACCTTTACTAAGCCACTTTGGGGCTGTAGCCACCCCAACAATTTTTAAATTGCAACACCCTTTCTGATACCTCATAACTCAAATACTTTTTAATAGTTTAATTTTAATTTTTCGTTATACAAATCAAGTTAAACCATTAAATATAAAAATAAACCATTTTATTGTTGTAAAAATATAAGTAAAAAACTGGAGAACACAAAATAATTCTAACAAAACTATAATAAACAAAAAAGCATAAATAAACAAACAATAATCAATTTTTAGTTTTTACATTAAATGCTCAAAATGACAGTATTTTGTAAGCAATAGCACAGACTATTCTTAAATTTTCTTTGAACATTTTGAAATGTTTGTCGTGGAATATCTCGGCATTCTTTAACTAATTGTTGTCGCAGGTCTTTGGTGGACCTCAGATTTTAAGTGTCCCCATGAGAAAAAGTCTAATGGTTTCAGATCTGGAGATCTGTGAGGCCATTATATTGGTCCAAATAAAATTGTGACCAAAGATAAAACATTCTATGCCATTTAGCTGGAAAGTAACTTTTTGTGCTTCATTTAATTGTAGGCTTTCGCTACGCGTCGGAATTTAAACTGAGCTCAGCATAAAAAAAATCACTTATTGGCTTAATGTCATAAATAACTATATTTAAATTCCTAAGAATAACATAATTTTGTAGATGGGTATTTATTTTTTATATTTGTTTAGTTTTTTTTTGTATCCAGACTAATTTGCTATTTTTTGCAAATTCCAAACGTAAATATTCATATATGGGTCGTATGGAATCAAAAGTGGATATGTTAAACAACAGTAGTTTCTAGACAAATTCAAAAACCGCATAAACTTTTCAGGTTTAAAAAATTATAATTTTCAAATTGACATTGTAATTTAAGATATTAATTTTCAATAAATACCTTATATTTCAATAAATACCTTATATTTTATAACAATTTGCGTACGCCACTTTTTGAATATTAAATTCCTATGGCTAAAAATTTGTGGCCTCGATTTTGATTGTAGGAAATGTTATAAATGTTAAAAAACAGTCTTTTATATATTTTGTGAAAAAGTATTAAATATAAAAGTAAATTAATTCAAAAAAAAATCCCAAACTTTCAACAAAATGCATATATTCCAATCAGAGTATAGGTACTAACAAACCTAAATATTTACCCACTTTACCGAGTATCTACTGCGCGTAAATTAATTTAAGTTTTTGTTTACTGATACTACGGTAACTATGTTTTGTTTTCCATGGGGAAATGTGTCGTCAAATGTATTCATTTACTAATCGTGTGGCGGTCATGAGTCCTTAATTTTATGGGACACGCTATAGGGAATATTTATATTAAATTAATTGGGACATGTTCAATGTAATTTAAAATTTACATGAAAATACACTTAATATAAAGAAAACCTTTAATAGTATTATATATGTAAAAAAACTGATAAACGGCATTTTAGTCACGAGTTGATTAGACACGAGCGACAGACAACAATTAAATATAATCTGATATATGTCAGACTGTTTTAACCCTACTTTATTTTTATATTTGAAAACGTCAACTAACTTCAGCTCATGGTCTTGGATTTTGATCAAATGAATCGAACCCTATGTAAAATTCTTTCAAGAATTCAAAAATTGATGCCGCTGACTTAAAAGATTACCGGCTTGCCAGCAATCTTAAAAAAACTGGATTAAAAAAATCAAAAAATGTTTTATGAATGTTCTTATCACATTGAATTGCAATTACTCCCTCGATGAATTCCTTCCCTCGCCTATCGGCTCGTTCGGGAATTTTCATCATCAGGAGTAAATACTAAGATTTCACGCTTAATCAACAATATACCATAGAACAATAATACAGTGGGTAATCCTCTTAGCCCATTATTAGCGGTTATCTTTGTGAACCAATTGGAGATAATTATACACAAACATCCATATATTGATCATATCCTATATTGGTACCGATATGTAGACGATATCCTAATTAACGTGTTTCACAGGTACACAACGACAACTAAACATTTTCTTGAATTTTATAAATAACTTACACCCGAACATTAAATTCACAATGGAAGAAGAAATAAATAACTCTGTTAATTATTTAGATCTAACAATCAAAAAAAGAATAGACACCACATTTAGATCTAACAATACAAAAAAAGAATAGACACCACACAAAATTTTTCACATACCCAGCTACACTGATATAGTTATACATAAAAGTTCTTCTCACCCCCTTTTCACACAAAATAGCCGCATTTAACTCAATGGTCCACAGACTCTTAAACGTTCCATTATCAGAAAAAGATTATAATTACGAATTAAACCAAATAGCAGTTAACAACGGCTATGATGCACAACTAATTAACAAAATCTTAAATCACAAAAAACAAAAAATAGCTATCAAGAACGTTTTTCCAACATCCAAGATTACCATTAATACATATAATATCTGTACATATCTAGGTACTAATATGAGACATCTATCTAATTTCTTTAATAAAATCAATAAAAATTTTGCATTTAAAACTAACAACAACCTTAGTAAGTTTATTAAAAACAACAAAGATAAAACATCAAAATCTTCAAAATCCGGCGTTTACCAACTAACCTGCAGAGACTGTCCGAAAACATATATAGGCCAAACGGGTAGAAATTTTAATACACGAATTAAAGAACACAAGAAATATATAAACCTTAAAAAGGATTGTTAGCATATCTAATACAAGAAAATCACAAATTTGATGAACTTTAAAATATTACATGTAGCCAAAAAGGGTAACAAACTAAATCTTCTAGAGTCTTTGGAAATTAATAAACTAAAGAAAAAATCTGATATTGTTCTTAATGACAAAACTGAAACTAACAGCTCGCCTTTGCTAAATTTATTTTAGAATGTATACTTGTAGTACTAAAAAATAATATTTATTAATATTATAAAATTATATCAGATTGGACTTTCCAAATCCTTGGTTGCTAATAATGGCTAATAAAAATGCAGTATATACCTATAAATCTAAATATTTTTTCTGGCCAATTTAGCTAGGTTTCGTAGTAAATTGTCCACATTTGTTTGGAAAGTCAAATATTAGTTAGTTTAAATAGTTCATTAATTAGTAGATTGTCAGATTGTCAATTATTACTTTACTGTAGTTGACAAATAAATGTTTGGTTTCTGTGATAATGCTAAAATATCTTGAAAGTTTCATCAATAATATATTTTAATAAAAAACGCACGGTATGATGTAATGTATAATCAAATTGGATTAGATTTTTTTATTTAACCTAAAGTTATTAGAATTTATGTATATAATATTTTGTTCTTTACTATGCATAAAATAGCGTGAGTTAATCCATAATTACTTTTCCTATTAAAATATGAGTTAAAAGACTTCGTTAACTTAACGACGTTAAGTAAACTAGAGTCTTTATTAGGTAATAGGAATAAAAATCAGTTAATTATTCCTTAAACATATATATAAGCAACTTTTATTTACAGAATTATAATATAGGTAATGTATTTGAAAGTATTATACTAATAAATTATAAAACTTATTTTTTGTAAGTTTTATTTAAAAAAATTAAGTCAACTAAATAGGAATATTATTTTATTTTATTTTATTTTATTTTATTTTATTTTATTTTATTTTATTTTATTTTATTTTATTTTATTTTATTTTATTTTATTTTATTTTATTTTATTTTATTTTATTTTATTTTATTTTATTTTATTTTATTTTATTTTATTTTATTTTATTTTATTTTATTTTATTTTATTTTATTTTATTTTATAAAAAATTACTGATATATTAAAAATTTTAAAATGAAGTTTTTACAAAAAGTAAAATCATTTTTTATATAAAGACCACAATTTCGTAAAATTATAAAACAACGTCTAATTAATTCACCTATTTCTTTTTGATAATGAAAAAATATTTATTTTTAATCCCCAATAAAAATATTAACACCCTTAAGGTGGTGCATGCCTTTTGTAAAAATTGGGGAAAAAACGTGTTTTTTCCGTTTTTTTATCAGGCCTTGGGAAAATTGTCTTTTTTGGGAAAAAAATTTTTTTTTTTTAAATATACGAAGAAATCAACCACATAACAAATAAATCTAAACATGGAATTGATTTAAAAAAATAAACGTAGGTAAACGTTAAATAAACTGTCCTTTTTGCAAAAGATAGTCCATTAAAAATTTACATTTGTAAATTAATGAATAATAATTATTTATAAAGTTAAATTACAAAATTATAATTTTATTAATCGATGTGTCAAATAATGATAGTTATTTGTTATTTGTTTTTTGCGACCCAGTAGAAGATTCTTACTGAATATAGGAATGTATAATAATAGGAATAATTATTATAATCTCATGCACATTTTTTTGATATCAATGTTACAGTCAATTTTTATGAGAATTTCCCAATTTTTTCCTTTTTTTTTGGAAAAAAGCGCTTTTTTCCGGGAGCTCAATTTTTTTCCTGAAATTTTAAAACCCTACTCCCTGTATAAAAATTTAAAAACTTTCAAAAATGGCGAATGCGCCGGGATATTACTAATATTTTGGTGATTAAGTTAGTTACAATTTTATTTTTTATTTTACTTCTACCTTGTGTGCGAAATTTTACTTCACCTACTTGTAGAGTTAGCTTTAAGTTAAGTTTGGAAAAATTGAGGTTAAACTAATTGACAGCTGTCAGATGTCAGATAAAATGTGATTTAAATTCCTTGTGGTTGTTGAATAAAATATTGTGTGCGACTATTTGTCAAAAGAAGAGATTCCAGTCGCGTCTCCACAATACACTATTCATCGCCTTATCTATTATTTAAATTATATTTATTTATGTTCAGTTAATAGATTTAATTGAACAATAAAATTTTAATTGAAATTTTATTATTAAATTTGGATCCTTCTTAAAAAGTTAATTAAAATTAAATACATGCAGATTAAATTTGAATACTATTACCATTCAAATAACCACATTTCCCTAAGGATTGATTTGGTTATGGTTAATTTAAACCTGAACACCCTTCTTCCTTATCAAATAAGCCAGAAATCAAATTTAGACTTGCATCATTCCGGATAATTAAATTGAAGGTTAATTTGAATTATCCTACCCCATCAAGTTATAATTATAACGTGTGCCATCATTTAACAAAATCAAGTAACTACGTTGTGCCTAAGTAGAATCCTGTAACAAAAAAATCGTTTTTCACCTCAGTCCTGAACCGTAACGCGCAGTTCTCGAAGGGATCCTGCCAATCCCACTTGAGAATTTATCAGTTCCTCTCATAGAGCGTTACAGGACGCTGCGACTTTATTTTGATAGTTTCGTTATATTAGGCGGGAACCTGCGTTCAAATAGTTTTATTGCGAGTCAATGGTTTAGTTTACTACTATGTATTCTAATGAAAGTATTAAAATATGTGTGTATAGATTCGTTGGTGTAGGAACTTTATTTCGGGTGTATTTTTGTATTGCCGGTAAATAAACAAAAAATGGGAGGAATCGATAGAAATTGTTAGTGCGCGCGATCGCCGTCGCGGCGCTGATTTGATATCTGACAACATTTTCTCCAAAACAGCGCCTCATCCAAAACATTCGCTTTCCAGCACGAATCAAGCGCTCATGTCGTTTTGTCTGACCAATCTAACATCGAGTGTTTAATTTTTTTGTTGACTCGCAAAATGCACCAAATTAAATCGAATCGCTAAACCGAATTATACAAAGTTAACGAATTAAAAAAACGCGGTGCGATGTAACAATTTGTTAAGTTATCTTTTAAAATTTTATTGTTTACATATCAGAAATTTGAAAGTTTACAACCTAAAAGGAGAGTATTTTTTATATAGTATTTGGGACCATTTTATATATAGTTCTAGATTATAGTTATAAGTGTTAGATTGTTGTTGATTATGTATAGCTGTGCTCAAATAGATAATAAATGTTAACATATCCGTATATTTTATTAAATGTTTATAAAAATTAGGGGCCACCGTAACAAAAAATCCCAGTGCCAATGTAACCAGGTAGAAAATAGATAACTGATTTTTTATATACCAATTTAGAAGTATATTTTATAAAATTTAATAAATACACAAAACCCTGTTAATTCATGTCGTGTTTATGTATACATAATAAAAATCTATATTAATAAATGTCTATTAAACGTATTTAAACTAAACAAAGTGAAAGGCACGTGTTAAAAAATGGCGACGGTACCGCAAATGAAAGCGGGAGTTGCGACCATCAGTACCAACCCCCAACCAGAAGGAGAAATGGATGCGCTTTTGCTCGGCAGAACAAGGGTAAGTACATTTATGTTGTCTTTGTGCTTTGTGCTAGTCTGTAAAATTTACATGATTCAAAAGCGCGTGGTAAATAAAACGGTAAAATGAACCAAAAAGCGCTCTGACGTCTTTTGATGTTATTATTTTTTAACTGTACCGTATGTTAAGGCTGAATTCACGTTTACAAAATGTATTTATAGACAGGTTATTTGTAATGGAAATTTATTTAAAACATGTTTTTATTATACCCATAAAAGGTAATAAGGTTTTCTAAAAATATAACTTATTTTTTAAATTTCATTTAAATATTTTTGCTTTTTAAAACTGACAATATCGGACATATGAATAATATATTATTGACAAAATTGATAGCTATTTCCAAATAAAAGGGACAAAAAGGAATTTAAATAACTTAAAAAAAAACGAATTCAAGGAATATGATATCCAATATTGAATAAAAATACTGTTTTAATTTATTTACTGTTTTAAATTAAATAAATACTTAGTTTTATAATTAAAAAGCTATTACAAGACCTACTATGTCCGTTTTTAGAGTATTTTTTTAAGAATTCATATTAGCGATTTAAAAAAAATCAATGCACTGAACTAAATTTACCACCCCTCGAACGACCTTATACTAATTTTTATTAAACATTTCTGTGGGTAAAAGGCATAAGGGGATAAGTCAAAAAAGCAATTTTTTAGTAGAGCTTTAAACGTATTTGCATTAATTCAGGAAACATATTTATGGTTAGCGGGTATACCCCTATATTAGCACATGTCATATGCTAACAAAAGCGTATACCCGCTAAACATAAATATATTTCCTGAATTAATGCGAACTCTACCAAAAAATTGCTTTTTTTACTTATCCCCTTATGCCTTTTACCCACAGATTTTTGGGAAGGAAAGATTTTGAAGCTAAATTAAAAATGCACAATAATTACTATAACCAAAAAATTATTCTGTCAAGTTATCCATATGTTATAAATATTCTTTTGCTTAGTTTTAATAAATAAAAAAGGCAGTATAAATATAAAACAACAATTAGACAAAAAATACAGAATTTCCAAAAATTCTCTTCAATAAGATTATTTTCACCATTTATTTCAATACACTTTCATATTTGTTTTGGAGTAATGCCTGCGTAGACTTGTATTAGCCTAGCCCGTGGTTCTTGTGCAGTGGATGTGACTCTAATTCTCTATTTTTTGTTTTATTGGGTTTTTTATTACTATAGTTCATTTTTTTTATCTGGTCTCGTGTTTTTTTGTTAGGTTGGTGGCTTATGCCAGTTTGGCTAAGTATTTAAAAATGGTACTTCTGCTAAAGAATTTAATAAAATACTTTGACACTGTCAAATTGACAATAATATTTATTATTGATTATTTTTTTTGACAGTTCTCTGTATTGTTGGGACATTGTTGAGGCATTGTTGTTGAGGGAACCTACAGCGAATTACAGCGATAATTTTTTGAAAATTTTCTCTGGTAGTTGATATATATAAAAAAGTCAAATTAATTACACGTCAAACTGACAGGTTGAATTCAATTGTGAAAATTGGAGATTTTGCATGAAAATGAGTCGATTTGGAGTTTGTTCTCTGTCCACCATCGATAAAAAAGTCAAAGGAAATGTTCCCATTAATACGGAGAAGTCAAAAAAAACAGTTTGGAACCAATTTACTACTTTTTGTACTGAGAGGGAATACACATTGAGTGCTGAAACGAGTGAAGCGCAATTGGCAAACATTATGAAAGATTACGCTTACAATATGAAGAAAATGGATGGAGAAGACTATAAGGAAGGTACAATAATAACTGTCAAAAAAAATAATCCCCCGAATACCACACGAGCTTCAAAATTATCTGGCATTTCCCTCAAGGTTCCCTGCAAACAAATAAAGTCGTCAAGTTTTTCAGGAACAGGAAAGAAATTAGATTTATAACTAGCTTAGTTTGTTTTAATCAATGCGACCAACTTGACAACTGTATTTACCAACCAAAATCCTAAATTTGCAACGTTGCCGCAGTCCAGATAAAAAAAGAACTTTATTAGTTTAAATTTATTTCATGTTTCCATGTTTTGTTCATGGATAACTTGACAATAATTTTTTGTAATTAGTTAACTAGTTATTAAAGTTCTTTCTGAATTTGGATACAAACTCGTTCCTAATTAAAAATTTTCAATAAAATTTAGTATAAGGTCGTTTAAGGGGTGGTGAATCCAGTGCCTTGCATAGATTTTTTTTAAATTGCTAATATGAATTCTTAAGAAATTAACATAGTTGACATTATATTTTGTAAAAATATGGCGTATTTGCTACGAAAATAAAATTTATCAAGATATACTTTAAAACCAATCCTTAACCTAATAGCTTTTTTATTATAAAACTAAATATTTATTTAATTAAAAATTAAAAAAAATTATTAAAACTCATAATTAATTTGTTTTCACATTAAATTTTAATTGATGATTAAAAACATTAAAACTACTTTTCTAAAATATTATTTTACCTTAGACAATAAAAGATAGTGGACGCGTAATCAGATTGTTGGAAATGTTAAAAAGTGTGAACGGATCTGTCAACAGTTTCATGCATAATTTAATCATAAATCATATGCTGAATTAAACACGGCAAATTTGTTTGTATAGAAACTGGTTTAACATTTACTAATAAATAGATTTTTTACCTTAAGAAGGGAATTTTGATTTACAATACAGATTTTTTCCTGTCAAAGGCTACATTTTTCAGTCTCTTTATTGTCACTATAACTTTATAAATTTATAACTTATAACTTTAAAAACCAAATGCAAAACAAACCACCATTGTATTTTAATTATAAAACCGACGTTTTCAATTCCATTTCAAGCAAAACCACACAAAACAAAGTTTCAAAGTTGACACGGACACAACAATGGGCATTACCTGGTATAGCGTTAGTGTTTTATTTTCGGAAAAAAATATAACGAGTATTTCTTCAATTAATTAACTAGAAATAATTGTTTTTAACCCGGCAACCGGCAGGTGGGATAAAGTTACATCAGTAGTTAGGTAGGGTCTATAAAAATAGGGTATTATTATTTTTTTGGCTAATCTTAAATTAAACCAAAACAAAATACTAAAGCCATTCCACGCTATTCGGGAATTTTTGTAGCGTCCGTTACAATAAAAAATTGTGTGTAAAATTACCGTAATTATTATGCTTATAAGTTTAAGCCTAATTATTACAAGCATAATAAACATGTTTGCAATATTAACTATTGTAACAGTATTTAATTTAATTACGGTAGCTTTTAATCACAATTTTTGATTGTAACAAACGATAAAAAAATTCCCGAGTAGCGTGGAATGGCTGACTAAAATGTATGTACCCTAATAATAAGACAAATATTTTTGCCAAAGTAATTATTTGTGGAAGTTTAATGTAATTATTGCGTTTGTCGTCAGGTGGGGTCAATATGACATTGATTTACTTTAAAGCGCTGTGAAGACTACACAGAACATTTGTTTGTTCTGTGGGGTCATATTGACCCCACCTGCCGCTTGCCTGATTAAAGAAATATTTAGTTTTAAAGTTTCTAATACCTTATTTTAAACTAACCTTTAAATTTAAAAAAAAAACAAAAAAATTCTTTTATAATTGGACGCCTTTCTGCAGAATGGGAACAACCCATACTATGATGGAACTGAAAAAACAGTTATCAACGATTTTAATAATTTTAAAATTGCCACATTTAAAGTTGAAGACAATGCAGCAACAAAAATTAAAATATATGTTTACGTTTACGTTTTTCTTCTTTTTATGGCAAATTAGGAGCTTTATAAACTGAAAAATTCTACGTCATTGTAGGGCTACGTTCCTATTGTTCAATATTTATAATATTATTATATTATGATAGTTGAAAAAGTATATAATATTGTTTTAAAAATCCTATTACCTACATATAGCTATCAAAGATAATTTATTGAAAGCATTTTATCAAATATAGCAACTGACAACCGACTAATATTGCTTGCGATAAAGGTTCATACCCGGAATTTATTTTCTATGGGCCATTTTTTTTGTAATGGTAATAGTAAGGTTAAGAAAGAAATATTGGGCACTAAACTAAAATAAAGTAGAATTTTATACGTGTCCACTTAAATAGGAACATAAATAAACCTGAGTTATCTTAGCTCTAATTTTATTTTTTCACACATGACTTACGATTATGATTTTAAAATTTCTTTTATAAGCAGGTCATTTATACACAGGGTAAATTAATTTTTATTATTGTTTTCTTATATTTAAATAAAATCTAATTTTTATAAAAGGGCATTAAAAATTAACAAAAAAGCGTTAATATATTTAGTTTAGTATTTAAAATTAATTAATTAATTTATGGCAGTACGGATCATCCATTAAAATGTTTATACATTGTAGCATTGCTTTTTCTACAACAAAAAGTATTTATAGTATTTCTGACATAACTTTGTTGTATTTTTACGGTTCATTTTATTGTAAAACTAAAATAATTGGTAGCTGCTTTAGTTGAAAGTTTTGAAAGCCACATAAATCATTACTCAGACAATAACTTTTTGATATAAGGGGGGGGGGGGTAAATTTGTAAACTTATATCAAATTGTGTTAAAAAGGGTCGCGAAAAATATACTTTACATTATATTTGTAATTTTGGTCAGTTAAAAAATAATAATAGAAACCATTCCGTACTTCTCAGTTATTATATTAATTTTATAATGATTGTTATAAATATTATCAAAGTTAAAAGTATATTTTAGAATTCAAAAATAATTTGTTTTTTTAGGCTGTCTTTGGCGAGGTGAGTAACGAAACTAATTTTCAATTGTAGAATTTAAACTATTCTTACAAAAAGTTTAAACTGTAAATATTAAAAATTATATATTTTGGTATGCCGTTTACATTATATTCATTGACATTCTTTTGAGTAAATAATAAACTTTTTTAAAGTATTATTAAAATCATAACCTATTTTAAAAATAATTTTAAAATCGTATAAGGGGTTTTAAATTTAGAGAGATCTAAAAAAACATTGCTTAAGATTTTTTGATAATTAACCTTATTCATTAAATTTAAAAACGTATAATATTAATTTAAATTAAAATTTAATTAAAACAACTTTATCCCCAAATAGTCATAATTGTCATTTATTTTTAAATTAATTATATTTATTAAAATTTACAGTTTTGACGATAATCTATTCTGTAGCTAAAACTAAATATAAAATGACAACATTTTGCATGATCAAAAACAATTATGAAAATTGAATTTAAGAAAACTACCGATTCTCTTCTGTTCGGAATGTATTTAATTAGCATGAGAGTTAAAATTTTAATTGCATCTATCCACACACATTTAGCCAAAACTCTTTTTTAATAAACATTTGCACATCGTTTAACCTTTTTTGCTTTTATTTCATACTAAACCTGAGGGTAGTATGAACCTAAGAACACCATTAAAAAGAGCTTTTTTGTTTTTTTATGAAGCATTATATAAATTTAAACATTTCTGGCATAAAGAATAATTTTGTTGAAAATTGCGATATGTTTTTGTACGTATTAAAAAATACTTCCATAATTTTTTAATTGTTTTGCCCGAGAGTTTTTAAGATGTACGATTTTTTTTCAATCATCCATAATTTTTTACAAAATGATCGATTTGGACGTTTTTTTAAAAGTTTAAAATTTTAATGTAGTTTGAAAATAATTTATATTTTTTTGAATTTTTTTATAAAAGTCGCATTTTTCATTAAAAAAAAAACTTATTTCAAAATTATTATCGAACATTTGCAAAAAATGCCTTTAAAGCATGCAAATATTGTCTAGAAATTAACGGTTATATGCAAAACTGGCTCTTTTTTTGACGTCTCACTTGCAAAACTCGCTCTTTGCCCTGCCGCCAATCAAATTAAACGCTCGTTGCCCACGTAATAAATACGTGCTTTTGTCTTTCTTCAATGGCTCCTAGGAAATTACCTCTTGGGAAAACTCTGAAAGGGGATAAAAAGACTATTATTGGTCTCCTTGAAAAACATTATGGAGAAATTGGACCAGCCTTCCAGAACTAGATTTGTACAAAGAACACTTGCAGAAAGGTTCTTCCTCTTCCTCGGTAGAATAAACCGTTAATGGTTTGGAAAGCTGCCCAAATGCCGAGTATGACTCCTGTTTTGTTTAAGTTCCCAAGAGTTTCCATTTGTTTTTTAATGTTTATAAGTTACTTACTACGTACGTACATATTATTTTGTATTACTAAAAATAAAACAGTTATTTTTTCCTAAATAAATCTTTTGCCTTCGTTATTAAACTTTTTTTAAATTAGATTATTTCCCTCATTATAATATGAACCAATCAAAAGCCTTGAATTTTCGAATAAATTTCGTTTAAATAAGCGATTAAATCACTAGAACTATTTAACAGCGATTAAATTTTAGCCTCCATATTGGATTTTTGTTTACGATTTTATGGTGTTATTTACAAGTTTTAACAAACATTTTTTAAAAAACAATAAAAAATAAGTTATCTAGTTTACGAAATATCAATTATTACTTATAACATACCTTAAATTAATGGAATTTTCTTTAAAAAAATATTTATAAATTTTGACACATACGTCAGATTTTATGAATTGTCAAATAGTTTCCTTTAATTCGAGAAATAATCTAGACGTATATCACTCAACGTATAAATTTAATATGTCAAACTATGCTCAGTAAGTTTTTTATTTGATTTTTCTTTTTGGAAAATAGTTTCATGCAAAATAATTAAAAATAAAACCCCTTGACCGCTACGCGGTCTCGTGATTTTATTAAATTATTTTGCATTCAACATTTTCCAACAAAAACCAAACAAAAAACTACTGAGCCTAGTTTAACCGATTAAATTCATAGTTCTCGTGATATAATATATGATTAATTTTCAAAACTGGCTATATGCAATAATAGTTATTTATGTATTAAGGGCATAATAAGGTTTTTATGGTCCGAGGCGCTATTTCGAGCCCGAGCGCGTTAGCGCGAGGGCTAGAAAAGCGTCGTAGGACCATAAAAACCAGTTATGCCAGCAATGCATACAAAACTTTATGCACGATTAATATATTATTATTTTTAATATATTATTGTTTTTAAAGACATTTACGTCAAAGAATTTTTGTTATAATTGCCATATTATAATGTCAACTGACATCAGTCAGTTTTAAAGTTTAATGAAATGAGATGAATGAAATTGAGGAAGCAGCTGAAAAGGCGAAAAATTGCGGCCTGCTGCCGGAAAAATCAAAATCTTTATACGAAAAAACTTACTTCGAATATATCAAATGGTGTAACATTGTTGTTTTTAATTTTTGACGTTTCATTATAGCCCGCTGGGTCATAATAACGCCCGCGGGCTATAAAAAGACGTTTACGTCAAAGAATTTTTGTTATAATTGTCATATTATAATGTCATCGTGCATAAACATTTTTTTTCTAAAAATATGTAACTCTTTTAGGATGCAAACTTCTATTTTCCACTTCTATAAGCCTTAAGCAACAATAATATATTTTATTTGAATGCGAAAAAAGCAGTATACTAACGTAATTTTTCCCAAAAAAATCATTCCAGCAAATAGCAAGTTTTGCAAATAATGGACTCATATTATAGGTTAGGTACATACATTAATTCTAAAGTGAACTGGTTTCTTTGCTGATTTCGAACTAAACGCGTTAGATGGAACCACTCCTCCTATGTAATTTTCATGTATTTAATTTTATGTTATTGTACGGCGGTGTATAATAACTCGCATTACTCACCAAAACCTACATTTATTTTATTATTATGCCCTAAAACAGGATTGTTGTTTTGTTGGGAGCAACCTAAATATCCCTTAGATACCCAAGCCTCGCAAATCAACGTAAATATCCAAGCGGGGTCATCAGGGTTTTTTTAAAACTCTAAGGCAACGGTGTTGCAATACCATTTAAAATATTTAATATATTTAGAATAACAATAATTAGAATTATATTAAAGATGTTTATTAAGAACTTAACATTCTAAAATTATTCGAATAAATAAAAAATTAAAAATTTTAACTTAAACTCTTAAACATAACCTCAAACGTTATTTGACAAAGCTTTAACCAAGGTTGCCTAATTGAATCCAAAAGAAAGTTACAGCAAAATTTTTAACCCGCTTGGGTATCTAAGGGAAATTAATGAAAAGGTTTATCTGTTTTTAAATAAATTACTGGTGAATTGGCTTTTCCATCTGAAAATATACGGGTAAAGGGCAGTAATACCAATAACTGGTTTATTGATCTATTAAGATTAAAACGAGGAAAACTTCCTAAGGAATGCTTATAATCATACTGGAGACCCTTACGCGTTAAATGAGCTTAAACATTTAAAACGGAAATATAAAACAGCTATTAAATCAGCCAAACGATATTCAAATAATAGTTTTATTGATAATGCCAATACCAAATGAAAGGCAGCGCGGCCATTCATTAATTACGTAAGGACAATTTTGGTGACTTTTGACCCACCCTACCCCCATGTATGTAAGTATACGTAGGATTTCTCGAACCCCCCCTCCCCTTTTTTACGTAAGATTAATTAAGAAAACTATTCGGAATTCAAAATGGAATTAGATTTTTAATATTGAATTTTAATTCACGAAATATTACGTAAGAATGAATTTTACCCTTTCTCCACCAACATAAGGACATGTAGAGATTTTCTTAACCGCCCCTCCCCCTCAATACCCTTACGTTTATAAGTTGAATACAAAAATTCTTAAATTAGTCGTACATTTAATCATTATTATGATTTTTATAATATGAAAATTGTACTCTAGAAATAAAAACATTAAAAATTTGTCTTCTTCTTTAATTATCCCTTAAAGTTTGTGTAAGCGTACAACCCCCCCCCTAGCAAAGAATCTGTAAAAGTTACACCCCTAGTGATAAATGAAATCTAACACCACGGCAAATATTATAATAAATTACGACAAATAAATAAAATAAATACTTACGGTAATAAAGCTCATTAATTTAGTAACCCAAGATACTTTTGAGGTGTTTTATTCATGGGAAAGTATTAAAAGGGAAATTATAAATACAGTAAATAAAAGACAATAAATTACGTTTGAACTCAGGTCAAACACCCGGAAGGCTCCCGTTTATTTTTATATAAATATCGCTCATAAAACCTTTCAAAATGAGGGATTATTTGAGTAAGTTACACGTATAAAATATTTAAAATTTATAACAAACAATAATTATATTTATTTTGATACAGCTACAACAATAACCGCAACACAAACGACATTTAACTTATTTTTTTTGCAGGTGAAAACTGAAAGAAAGGGATATCCTACAAACCCTTAAAACCACACAATATCTCCTTACTGCGACCACAACCCACATATAATATAAATAAATAAATATATAAATACGATTAGATAAATAATACCTACATCATACTAGAGAATTCTAAGCTCTCGTTTTGATGCTCCTCGTTTTGATTTTTAATTTGTTTCTTTGTTTGTTTGCTTATTTGTTTGTTTGTTGGGTGAAAGTAGATTATTTACTGTTGAATTTAAGTTTACTGTTACAAATTTTTCATGTTATATTTATTCAGTTCAGACTCAATCGACTGTTAGAAAAAGAAGTAAATAAATTATCAGGATCAAGATCACTTCAACCCAGTGTTCGAAATTGTCCATATGCCTCATTTATCGGCAAACTTTAATAAATTAATAATTACCATGAAATACTAGGTAATCAGAATGACACAAATAACAAAAACAATGTCTGAGTCGCGCAGTCAGATGAAATCAGACCGGCCGACACCCAATAAAATTTACAGGATAGTAAATTCAAAGTGGGCTTGTTGTATCAGGACTCCACGGACAGTGGGGATAAATTAAATGTCGCTATCGTACAATCACTGTTGCTACTAACTCCAAACGTAATACCAAATAATTAAATATGATATGAATAAAAATCACTTAACTAATTATGGGACATAAATGTAAATCTGCGAGTACAATTTAATAAATCTCGTATTCAAGAAAATCGATATTAATTACACTTAATTTACGCAGCGTTTATGGTAAATCCCTTTTTTGAAATATTTATTAAAATAATTAAATAAACTTAAGTACAATCCTGACACTTACCTAGTTAAAATTCAGTACGACCCTGCTATAAAACCCGTACAACCCTGTTTTTTTAATTAGATAAAATCAAGTACCAATTGTTTATAACTTGAAATCTAAATTATAATACGAGATACCTAGTTCAAAGGTAAATTTATTTCATGTCGATTACGGGCGTGGTTTATTAAAGCGGCAGCCATCATGGCAGAATAGGTCGATCTATGACGCCAAGGCATTTGTATAAACTAATTATACCACAATTTTCGAGAATATTTATACTACAATAATTTAGTTATTTAAAATGTACAAACCTACAAATTTAATAGTATATTATGTATCAAGTTTGATAAACGCCATTTTATACATGAATTTAATTTATGTACGAGCGATCTTAAGAGCGAGTGCTTAAGTTAATGAGTGTATAGAAAAGTTAATAAACGAGGTGCATACTATACTTTTTCTACGAGAAATACTTATCAAAAATTTGTATAGAGTGCCATCTATAAAACAACAGGGGAAACTGTCAAATGTCACATTTTAAATTTTATAAACACAATTATAAAGGTTATAAATCGAAATGTATCTTGAAAATTGACAGTTTTTCACAGTGAAAGTAAAGGAAATGTTTTATGAGGACTTGACAGTAGAGTCCTTGCCCGAATTTAAGTTATAGTTTAGCGCCGGCGAAATTAAATTTCAAATATTGGCGTTGAGAAACTATTTAATATTTTTGTATTTTTGTATTGAGATAATAAAATAATTTTTACATTTAGTATTATTTTACAAGAAAGGCACTTTCGATTGTATGACATTTAACAACTGTCAACTAACTTAAAAATAACTTCAGCTCGTGACTAAAAACCTGTTGCTAACTTCAGCCCGTGACTAAAGCGCCGTAAAGCCACAACTTGTCAATGTGTATTTAAAAGGTCACTTAGTGTCATGGAAACATGTACGATAAAGGGCGTTTTAAAGGTGGGAGTAGAAAAACACTTTTAAGTTCACCAAATTAACACCTCATCTTCGTTGCACGGATTCTTCTCGAATGATCTCCGCTCTCCCCTTCCCAACTTGACTACCGGCATTCTTCCCCCCTTCCTTTTCTCACCTTAATAGGTGTGTCCGTCTATCCAATCGTTCGGCACTCGGTACGTCAAATACATTTATGTTTCGCGCTAAATTTAAATGTTAACTATAGTTTTATTTACATGACTTTTTGAATACATTTATTTTAAACAATTAGGATCGTAATAACCCACGGATTGTTTAGTAGGAAGGGTATTTGCAGATCTCCTCATATGTTTAAAAGAATATTCATTTATCACATATTTTAAAAATCGAAAAAATATAGTTTTTAGAAAAAGTACCCTCACATTCAACGCGATTTTAATACAAAAAATAAACGAAACACCATGAGAACACAAGCACACAATTCTAATATTTTGTGGAAAACTATTAAAACACGAATGAGAAATGTCAAAATCGATCAATTTGTGAAAATTGCAAAAACTATCGGCAAAAAAATCAAAAAAAAATTAATGAAGTATCTTTAAATACGTTCAAAAATATATCCCAATTTGAGCAAAATCTCATATGCAAAAGTAAATTTATTATGGAATATTTTATATTCAGCCGTTTAAAATTAAACATAATAGAAAAGTGTAATTTTTATGTGTTTATGGCGTTTACAGGGTGGCTAATATTGCAAAAATCGCTGATCACTTTTTACTTTACCTACTCATTTTTTAATCATTTGACATAATATGTATGTTCTAGAAATTTTAAGATAATCCCAATTATTTAAATTTTACATTTAATTATTGTTGTACTTTTAATTAGTCCCCTGTAACTATTTTATTTTGTCCCAAAAAATTTAAAAGTGTGGTTATGTAGGTAATGAAAAATACTTTTTCCAATTTTTTTTATACGTAGAAAAAAAGTATACATAACCACACTTAAAATAAAAAAGTTAAAAGGGGGCGACATTATATATATATATAGGGGATACCTTGTACAGTGCGCACTGTGGAGGTTACCTTTTGAACGAAAAAAGGTATTAACATCGAACGAAAACCATTGCCAAGGATATATACTACTTTTTAAAGTCAAACTGATAAGTGCCAATAGGGCAGTATCAACTTAAAAAAAATAAAATTGAAGAGGGGCTTGTGATATCTAATTTAAAAGGTATTTTAATTCTCTATTCAACACATATCTTAAATCTAAAACCTGTTCAATGGTTGCTAAGATGTTAAACGATTTAATAAAATTAATAATTATTAAATCAAAATTTTTTTTTTCATTTATTAAGTACAATAAATTTCCAATAAGTCATCAAATTAGATGTTTGAAATGCTTTCCTTGAACGTTTTGACACAAAAATATACTGTTTCTAATTTCAGTTCTCACATTTGCAAACGTTTCTTGTGTAATATTCCTAAAATATTGTGCGGGCGCTCCATCTTGTTAAAATATCACTTCCATGTCAAATTCGTCAGGATTAGCTTAAACTATATCTTGAATCATTGGATGAATTTGTATTTGAAGCATGTTTAGTGCAAGATGCTTATTAATTTTATTCCAAATAGATGGGTCCCATAACATGGTTGTCAGGTTGCCCCGTCCACACATTGACTTTTTGTGGGTACTGGGTTACGAAAAACATGTGAATTAACATCTGAACAGTAACGTACATTTTGTCGATTCACAGTGCTATTTAGAAAAAAAGTTCATTCATCATTAAAACAAATTAATTGCAAGGACAGGGAATTTTGTATTATGCGCTCAAACATAACTTCACAAAATTGTACTCTGCGATCCGGGTCATCTTCAGTAAGTTGATGTAATATTTTTAATTTGTAGAAATGCATTTCGTGACCTTGGAATGACAAGGTTCTAAGTGCAGCTGCCACGTTCAGCAAAAATGCCTTACCTGCAATAATTAATATTCTAGATAAGTCATTTTTGCTTAACGGCGCAACTGCACTTAGAACCTTGTCATTCCAAGGTCACGATTTTTTCATGTTTTAAATATTTTCTATTTCATAATCCCCTGCAACTGCCGCCGTCGATTGTTGTGGATTATTGAAGATGGAATCGACTACTTCCATTTGTTTGTTTTATAATCCGCCTTAAAACTACACTGGTACGTTTTTTTACAAAACAAATTTGCGATAATTCGTACCGCCAGGGCCGAATTTACCAAACAGGCAAAGTAAGTATCTGCCTAGGGCGGCAAGAAAATGTATTAGTCTAAACAACTTAATTGCTCAATTACTTACGGATTTTAAACGTTTAAATAGAATTGAATAAACACCTAAATAATTATAAGTAATATTTGACTAATTGTCATAGCGAAAAAGCAGTCACTAATAATTGGTCTAATTCTAGAGAATGAAATAGTCAAATTAGTGGATTTAAATTTAACTATTTAAGTAGTAAAAAATAACTATTTAAAAGTGAAAACGACTATTTTATTAGTAAACTATGCTGGTACTAATTCAAATAGTACAATTTTGCCTATTTTATTTTGAGAGTTGACAATGGTTTTTGTCCGATGTATATACCTTTTATGTTAAAAAAAAACTGGGGGAGGGTCTTTTAACCTGCGCAATGTATAGGTTTTAGCACTAGACTATGAAAAGGAGTGGACGTGTAATCAGATAATTGGAAATTTTGGAAAGTGTATACACAAAACTGTTATAACAGTTTCGTGCATAATTTAATCACAAATGATGTCATTCTGAATAAAATACCGCATATTTGTGGATAAATGGATTTATTATCTTAAAAAGCAAAATTTAACACGTTCATGGACAGAACTGCAAATGCCGTCGGGCCCAATATGACACGACGGCTATAGCAGTCGCAATTTTCTAGCTGATTTATGACAAGCCTGCACGGAAAAAAATCTATACTGATTCCAAGAAAATTCAACTCTATCCAAGTATAGCTTAGGTTCCCTATTCCGCAAGTAAATTTATACTTGTTTCAAGTATCCTCATATTCTTATAAAATAAAGATAGCTTCGGTTTAATCTAAGATTACTGCTATACTAAAAATAAGAAACACACTAATTTTGAGTTAAGTATACAAATTTGTCTTCAATGAAGACTACGGTATTCTTGTTGTAACGTTAGTATGTACTTCATCAAAGTATAGTTTCTTTGTAAAATCTTTACAGTATTCTTGTTTTAAGAATATACTTTCTTTAAAATTTATTTATTTATACTTATTGTAAGTACACGCTTTACTTGCATAAAATGCTTGTATTCTTACTTTTTCTTTTTTTATATTTGATAAAAGTATAGTATATATTTAAAATAACTTTACACTATTCTTAAAGAAAGTGGTTGATTAGAAAAAAAAATTCCCTCGTCTAGCGACTAGGAATAATTTTTACAAAAAAAACATTCGTGACCCTGAAAAATATTTGTATTAATTATCCTACCACTACGGAAAATACAAGTGAAAATATAATCGTTATGACAGTAATTTAACAGTATTTTTGGCATATTATTTTAATTATTTTAATGTACTAAAGTACTAATAAGTATAATAGGCACTGATATCACCATAGGTTTATTACCTAACAGTCTTAGAGGTATTAGAAAAAGTACTGTCAATTTATATAAATTCATTACCTAGGTATCACATTTTTGGTGCTATATGTAAAGGTAAGGTTTTTAATCACAATAGTTATTATTTTTTTAAGTAGGTATTTTTATTGTCAGTAAAATATATCACCAACTAAATAATTTGTAAAATGAGTCTTTAAGAAGGCTACCATTATCATCGTAGATGGTTTGGTGTTAATTCTTCAATTTTTTCTCTACACTTGATCCTCAATCCTATTTTGGGAATTAATTCCTTTAAATTCTCCTCGCTTAAGTTTACCATAATATCGAGATCTATCTCGTTTTCTAAAACAAAAATAATGTAGCTGAATTGGAGGCTATAGCCTTTCTGCTGTTTATGTGCTATTGTCTATTACCTGTCGTATGCTATCCATTTTACACTACAGTATACCTATCCATTTTACACCACATTTTTACGATCATGCCTAGTTAATTACTTTAAATTAATGAAATATTATTTACTTACCCAAAAATGTGTCTAGTAAACATTCTAAGCCCCAATTTTTAAGTTTCTTCTCCATTATTTTTTATTAAAAATGACATCCAGACCGAAAAAGGAAAAAACGAACTGCCGGCGCCGACACGTACACACGCTACCACCATAGAACACAGGACAGAAGTTCTGTCACAGAACTGAACACAGAAACTGCGTCTTTTCTTTTAGCGAAGCGGTCTTAGAGGGTGGACGGTATTTACTTAAGCGAAGAATTAGGTATTTGTTTTAATAATAGCTATACTTAAATACAGTATAGTGTATTCTTTGTTCTAGAGGTCTTATACTTAAATTGAAGTATAAGCGTTCTTGTATTAAATATACATATATTTAAATAAAGTATACCGAAATTTCGTACAAATATACAGAATTCTTAAAATAAGTGGCAATATTCCGCTTTGAGTAAAAAACTAGAGCTCTTTCATCTAAGCATTATTGTATATTTGATTTAAGTATACCAATTTTCTTTAAAATAAAATACCTTTAAACTCAATCCAAGAATACTAATCTCAAATCAAGTAACAGTTTTTCTTAAAAATTAAGTATATCCCATTACTTAGTTTAAATGTACGCTAATCTCATAGAAATAATAAATATACTTAAATCAAGTTCCTAACATGAAGTATAGAACTATTCTTAAACCTAGTAAGGGATTTTTTTCCGTGTGCATATGCAGGCGCATTAATAATGAGATCCATAGGAAGCTCTGACATATGTGTCCCATGAGACCTCATGTATTTTTGGTTGCAGAATGTAGTTGGTTGCAAATTAATTTTTTAAATTTTAAACCTAAAATTCGGCCGTTTTTGTGACCGATTTTTGTTAGGTGGAGTAAAAATTTGATTGTTGTAAGGTGGAGTAAAATTTTGATGTAACAAAGCTAGTAAGTATAAGTTTTTGAACAATTATATTATTTTTTATCACTATATAACTTCTATAACTATATTTTTATCGTTAAAATGTTTTTTCTCGTCCTAAAAACGCAATTTCTTTTTATAAAATAAATTTTATATTATTTATAGGTATTTTATAACTTATAAATTATAAGTATTTATAGATATATATAGACTGTTAAGATTAAAAATAAATATTTAAATTTGAATCTAGACTTTTTGTCATTATTAAAGTATAATTTGTTCACCAGTGACTTTATACTACCATAATGGATAAGTAGAAATGAAAAAAACATGTTATGACCGTCATGACCCACAACACCTTTTTTTTTTTAAATCTCATAGTGGGGCATGACGGCTATAGCCGTCAAACTTTTTTAAAGGCCATATACAGCCCTAAAGGCATCATCAAGTTACCGGTAAAAATTTTTGATGATAGGATAAAAGGTGTATGAATTATTCAAGTGACGCAGCAGGTCCCGCCAAAAATTTGTCTGTGTCCATCAACGTGTTAAGTTTTCTATAATAATATGGATTTTTACCTGTCAAAGGCTAGTCCAGTTTTTTTGTTGTTACTATAACTTTTACAACCAAATGCAGAACAAACCACCATTGTATTTTAAAATTAAAACCAGCGTTTTAATTTCTTTTTAAACAAAAACACACAAAACAAATTTGTAAAGTCAACACTGGCATGCTTTACTTACAATACATAACAATGGTCATTATTTGCCTATTCTTTAGGCAATCAAAATAATTTTAGGTTTACTAAAAAATATATATATATATATACATATATATATATATATATATATATATACCTATATATATATATATATATATATATATATATATATATATATATATATATATATATATATACTATATAAATATAGTAGTTTTTTGACATTTATGTTTATTGCTGAGGCATTATTATTACGTCAAAAATAATCCAATAAATACCACACGAAATTAAAAATATTTTTCCGGATCATTTTTCAAACCTGATGCCATTTGGAAAATTAATTAATTAATATTAGCAAATTCGCATATGCCGTTTGCTGATGCTTCTTCTATCCTATTTCTTTTAAACATAAAAATCTTGTACTATGCTCCACACCTCAAAGTACCACCACGTGACTACGTACGGAACGCAGCTTTATAAATGTATAAATCTTTATAACATTACAATAACAATGGTTAGTTTAAGAATTTAGGAATATAATATACTGCATTTAATGAAATTCTAAAGTGTATGGTCCAAATAAGTAATATTTTTGTGCATTTGGTCCAAATATTTGGTTTTCCCCATAAAATAATTTTAACTAAAAAAAATCTAGCTTCTCTATTATGGAATAAGTATATCTGTATTAAAGGTATGTTAATATATATATATTATAACAAAAATATCATCTAATTTTGTAATTTTAAGGTTAGAAAAATTTATTTTGATCAAAATAAATAAGTATTTTGGATTATTTGAAAGACTGTATAATATGGTATTTAAAAATTTGGTAGTTTTTATAATCCACCTTAAAGTATACCTACATAAATTTTTGTCAATATATTTGTATACAAATAGTTAAAAAGCTTTAACTGAATTTGATCTACATCGAAAATCATTATAACTTTAAAAAATTTAATAAATCACTTGTCATGGGAGTATTAAATATTTTCATATTGCAAGTTTCTCTAAAAATTGTTTGTTTTCTTATAATCTAATTTAAAGTAAGTATGCCGAGAGGTTTGCACAAGTTTTGTTGTTAGAAGTATTAAAGCTTCAATTTAATTTGAACCATATTCAACAATTATTTAGTATACCTATATTTATTTAAGACCATATTAACACACTTTTCCAAATAATCCACTTATTTATTTTGGTCAAAATAGATTTTTCTAACCTTAAAATACAAAATAGATGATATTTTTTGTTATAATACATTAACCTACCTTTGATACAGATAATCTTATTCCATAATGGAGAAGTGAGATTTTTTTTAATAAATGCGGTTTAGTTAAAACTATTTTATAGAGAAATATTGACCCAATGCACAAAAATATCACTTATTTGGCACCATACACTTTAGAATTTTATTAAATGCAGTATTTATGTTCCTAAATTCTTAAACCAACCATTTAATTGTTATTGTGATATTATAAATGTTTATTAACTTTTAACGCTTAAACATAAGCCATAACACTATAAATATTATTTCTTTCATTGACTAAACTTTGACAGATACATACCTAAGCTTTCATGAAGACCAATAGGTTATTTTTTTTTAATTATACAGTTTTGTTTTCGGGACTAAAATTTGTTTTTGTAAAAAATATTGAAACCTTGTTTATTCATAAATATTTAAGTAAAAATTTAAATAATTTGGATGATCTTAAAGGTCTTTTTAATACCGTTTCAACAACATTAAATACAACATATACAGGGAGAAAAAAAATAGTAACCATTGATACAACCATTAATAAAACCATTGATACAGTAACCATTGATATAAGTTCTAATCATTCATGCGCAGAACACTAATCCACTCAATATACAATGTCAATGTACTGTATTTAAATTCATACAATTTCTAACAATTTCTCATGGGTTACTTTGACAATAGCAATAGTTATTTTTGTCCCATCAGGAACTATAGTGAGTAATATATGCACATTAAATTAAATATTATTTCCAATAGTTGATTAGTGTTCTGCTTTCTTTTTCTGTTTCATTTCGTCTGTGTGCCAATCGAATAAAAATGAATACATTATTAACAATACAATAACTGTGATCAGCTATTTTTGCAATTAAAAATAAAAAAAAATTTCATTTCTTATGTTTTAGCCTGAAACTAAATGATAATCACACTTTTCTGTTTATTTAACATATTTCTGTTAAATAAAAAGTTCGATAAAATAAATTATATTACAAGATTAATAGTTTTTAATTACTCATAAAAGCAATTTCGATATATCTGGTACTTTGAACCCGGCCTTAAAAATAATTAGTTTTATATATTATTTTTATAGTAATAATTTAATGGTAGTAATAATCCATTGTTACCCATTATTTTTCCCACAAACTATAACCAAACAAAGTATGTTTTAAATATATTTTTTTTAAAAAAGGTTTTAATATTATGTATGTCAATTTCATCTTATTTGGCTTGCAATTAGATTCGAATAATTTTATCCTATGGCATACGCAAATGTCAGTATAAAAATTACACAACTTTCTAACAATTATTTTAAATAAGACAACTTTCAACATTTTAAGGTGTTATAGAAATGATTAAAAACCGGTTAATTTTATAATAAATTTGTACCATTTAATAAATAGGGTAAATATAGTTTGTACCTTCGCGTTTGAGCAAAACATGTTTTTATTAAATTACCAATCTAAACGCTTCTACAGCCTACGTCTTTAATTTCCCGACAAGCCGTGTTTCAATGCGTACGGCGATAAAAACCTTTCAAGGACAAACCTTTTTGCAACCCGTCAATTATATCGTTTAAAAGTGTGGGTGGAAACATGTTGGCATAAGAAAAAATACCATGTAAAAAAAGTTAATTAAACAGTTGTTATAATATACAGAGCTTAAAGAAAATGATGGATAAACTCTTTACTAAGTTGTAGGAAACACTCAGTAGAGTGCTCTTCAATTTTTTTAAGGACCTCGCTATGCGTAGATCACGCTGTTCAATCGTGTTTGTGTTGGTCTGTGTGTTAAATAAAAATACTATAGAATTATTACTGCAATTGGTTGTTGCAACAAGTGGCTGGAAACCCTACATTTACATCCCATGTTGTTACTGACCACATTTTATTTTTACACCCTGTATAAGAAAAAAATAACATAAAGTATTTTTCAAAAGTAACTTCTGGACTTTTCCTACAAAGTGTTTATAAAAGCAAATCATGCGATGATAACAAGTTCAGCAAGCTGATCTTGGTGCTTGCTGCGGGTGGGAATCGCGCATCGACTGCTCCACCTAAACTGGATAGTATTTTTAAAGATTAATTTTATATTTTTCAAGTCTTCTGTCACTTTATATGTGTCATCTGTCAATTGTTATATCACCTGTTATTTGTCACCTGTCTTCTGTCAACTTGACATCTGTCAACTGTAATCTGTCACCTGTCATTTGTCTTCTGTCATCTACCCCCTGTCATTTGCCACCGGTCCTCTGTCAACTGTCACCTGTCATCTGCCACCTGTCATCTGTCATCTATCATCTGCATATAGTAAATTTGTTGAGCCAATGTTATATCATCAGGAACAGGAACAATAAATACCGAAGTTACGTGTAACTATAGTTTATGCAAAGGAATATTATGCTGAATTTTATCAAAAGCTTTAGTAAAATCGGTACACACTGTATCAACTTGCAGTTTTTGATTTAAAGAGTATGATGTAAATTCAGTGAAATTACAAAGGTTTGGACCGTGAAGCGAAATTTAACAAAAACCTGCTGACAGCAAATTAATGTATTTGGTTAGTATAGTTTCAAATATCTTGTCAAAATTACATATGATAGCTATGAGACCACCAAACCACCAAAAATTGTTAAGAAATTGACTATTCTATGTTATAAGACTGTAATGGAGTGGCCTTCTTTATAAATACCCTATATATAGGGTCTTAGTCCAATTGCAAACTTGTGGTGAAAGGTTAAAAATGAGTTGTGCTTGTTAAAGTAACCCTGGCAACGCAGAGCAATTAATAGAATCATTTTTAGAGAAATGGGTAAATTTTCCCCAATAAATAATTAATAACTTGGACATTTGACGCTAGACTTTTATTCAGAGAAATTTGTTTTCTATTAAATTTGTAATTATATATAAAATAGACTGATTTTTATTTTTAAGTGAAATACTGTTAATCGTAATCACTGGGTAATTTTATACAAGTTTGTTTGAGGAAAGATAGGTTAAAGAAAACTAAATTTATATGACGTAAATTATTGTACAGTGGCCGACACGGAATTTTGAACGGCTTTCTTCCAGTTAATATTAAAATCTTAACTTCCTTTATGCCCAACTAACCTTACTTCCGGTTGTCACTAGTCTTGTCGTTTTGACAGCGAAAGCAAAAATGGGCAATATTGTTTCTTTGCTATTTACAAATTCATACATGGACAACCAAATTATAACGTTCAAAATTCTGTGTCCGCCACTGTACTCGCTAAAAATGACCAATTTAATAGTTATTAGTGGCTGCTTTTTCACTTGTATACCTATAGGTACCATGGTTAACCATGGAATAGCATGGTATTCCAAAATTTAACAGCCAATTCTTATGTAAAATTGTCCCCTGAATCCGAAAATAAAAATTATGAAAGTGGAGCAGTTATAGACAATTCCATATTAAATGGAAAACTGACTATATATCTAAAAAACTTTTTTAAACATTTGAGGAAATTTTCGAATTCAGGGGACAATTGACAATTTTATATAAGAATTGTCTGGGATACCATGGCATTCCATGGTTAACCATGGTACAAGTGAAAAAGCAGCCACCAATAACTATTAAATTAGTCATTTTTGACTAGTTAATTTTTAGAGAGTATCCATTATAATTATTAAATTAAAATAAAACTTCATATTCTTAATTAAGGGATGTAAGAGAGTATTTTGTAATATGGTGTCAATAAACATTTAATTGTTAATAAATAATTAAATTTTAGTCTGTATGTTAAAAGATTAAAATTTAGGAATGTCATAAGTAACTGGACTTTTACAAAGTTTATTACCTAAAAATTTTTTTTGTAAAATTTCGTTTTTAAATTTATACCAAATAAAAAGGTTAATTTCTTTTCTTTTGAGTTTTTGGACATTTTATTTCAGGTCAGAAAAGATCATTTTATTAGTATAGGGTTTTAGGTAACATTTGTAGTCTTACTGTAATAAACTGCAGGACTTAATTATATTGAGTAGTTTTCTACTGTGATAAAACCAGAATGACATATTTTTAATTGAAATGTGAACAGTTTAAAGGCATGTAATGTAAATCTATTCGTATTTAAATTGCCTTGTATTTGATTTGTTTTGGTGAAAATTTTACTACCGTATCAAATTTTGAAATCGCTTAATTTATCTTGATTTGATTTTCATTCGCTTTCCCTTTTCCCATTTTAATTTTATTCTCCGACAGAGAAACAGCTCAGATGAGTTATAGAAATTAATTTTAAATTTAATCATAAATACTGTTAATTAGGTAAACTAAGCTACAAAATTACCCTAATTATATTGTTTCTCAATGAATTTTAATTAATTGATTAACAGTGTTCCTTGTTTTAATTATCATTTATAACTAACAATTATAGATTTGCAAAAATAACCATTTCAACCTAAAACATGGCAGATAAGTCAATTTTCCCGATTTTTCGGTTCTTATTACGTTTAAATTTGAACCAAATTATGACAACCTACAGTCCAAAAAAGCCCAGGGCACTGCGCATGTCGATTAATAAAAGCACGACAATATTTGAATTTAAATATATCGTTGCTGCGCCTGAAAAAACATGTATGTGCATTTAACAAATTTTACAGGAGAAGGAAAAGACATTTCACTACTAGATAAAACTTTGATGAAAGTATTTTCTAATATTTTTTAGTATAATTAAGTATTGAAATAATATTAAGGAATGCATACTTTCATAAAAGTTTTATCTGGTAGTAAAATGTTTTTTCTTCTCCTTTAAAATGAGTAAAATTTACGATTTATATAATAAATTTAAATTTAAATTATTTTAGTTCAGTTAAAAAAAAGTTAATAGCTTGCGTGCAGTCATTAAATTCAGAAGAAGTATAGGTAGAGTGCATTGTAAATGCACAAATAATTTAAATATCTAAAATAAATGGACGAATTCTTTACATTCATTAAAATGGAATTTATCAACGGTAAAATTTTATTTTTGAAATAAAATGACTTGGTTTATAATCCAACCCAAAATTTTATTAGGGGTTTAAATCGGTTCTAATGAAGATTAATTCGGTTGTTCTAGTGCTAAATTGCAGGGTGAACAGGTTTTAAATCAATTCGTAGGTCAAAGTAGGTTTAAATTACAATCTAAATTTTTTATTTTACATTTTTGAATATTTATTTTATAATAAATAAAAAAATTGTTTAATAGTATATTATGCTACCTACAAGTTTTATAAACAGAATTTTGGTTAGAGATTATAAAACACTATACGTTTTTTAAAAGAAACACAAAAATTAAATAATTTTCAAAAATAAAAAAATCTGACGATTCTAACCTCACTTTCTTAAGACCTTTTGGCGATTGTATGACATTTTGTCCTAATTATCAGGTTTTAAATGTAGTAGCACATTTTTTCCAAAAATAATTTAAAAAGCTAAAAACTCCTTTCAAATGTTCTATAAAATTTTTAAATCTCATGCCCTTATGTAATAATTGGGACGATTTAACAAATGTGAATAAACTTAAACCCACAACCTCAAAGCTTCTGTTACTAACTTCACCCCATAACTAAAACGCCATAAAGTCACAGCTTGTGAATATCTACCTAGATAACATTATGAGGTTCATAATTGACGCATATTACAGTCACAACGTGATTTTTATCCGCACGTATGCACGCATATATGCATCATTTGCGTCATCAATTGAGGTGAATTTTGGACTTGCATTGCCTTAATGTGATTGTTTTTCTTACGTTTTTATTAGTAATTATCTTTAATTGCCTTCAGTTATTACCTGAAGACCATTATAGATAATTACTAATCGAAACAATCAAATTAAGACAAGGCAAGTCCAAAACTTAGCTTTTAATCATTCATAAAATTGATTTATTGAGAAATTTTGGTCAATAAGTAATAATCCAAAATTTTATTTTAGTTTTTGTGACAATTGTCTACATTTATAGAAAGATACTTTAATTAAAATTAGGTCTTTTTACAAATTCATAAATAAATTAATTTATAAACGTGATCTTAAGATCAATTCCAATTTGGAATTCCAAATAAAATTATGTATATTTTTTATACAAATGTAGTCTACAAATTTACAAATACAGTCTTTTCACAAATGAACCATATGGTGTAAGTCAATTTTTTGAAAATTTTAGTTATAAAGGGTGGGCCATCTATAAGTTGAATTTTAAACTACGTGCTATTAATGAAGCTTTCAACTTAAGCGCCATGAATTGCTAATAGTGGTTTAGTTTTAACCTTCCGATTACAAAATATGCACTGAATAAATTTGGATCAACGTTTCGAAATACTCAAAACTTACTTTGAATGTGACTGTGATCGCAGAGACGGCAAGAAAATTGCGTTTGGAAGAAATGAAGCGCCGTCAAACTAAAGTATTACAAATTTGATCAAAAAATTGCGCAGAAATGGAATGCTGGTGGACATAAAACATGTTTCGCATGCTCGTTCTAGACGTACACCTGAAGCAATCGCTGCTGTGGCCGAAAATGTACGCATGAACGCGTCAACATCAACTCGGCGCAGATGTCGGCCTTTCCCGTACCACTCTGAGGATGATTCTGCACAAAGACCTCGGTATGTTTGCGTACAAAGTCCAGCTTGTTCAGGAGTTAAAGCAAGTTGACCATCCACAACGTTTTCGCTTTGCTGAGTGGGCTTTAAACCAGTTGAACGATTACCCTAATTTTGCAAGAAAAATCATCTTTTCGAATAAGGCGCATTTTTACCTCGGAGGTTATGTCAACAAGCAAAACTGTAGGATTTGGGCCACGGAAAATCCACACGTCGCCGTAACAAAGCCTATTCACCATTTAAAACAAAACATTCAAGCTTAAATTGCCTAAATAGAGTAGCAAACTTTTGACAAAGTGCTCGAAAATTGGTGTTCCAGGATGGGCTACTGCCGAGCCAGATGAGGTGGCCACTTAAATAAAATCATTTTCCATACTTAATCGGAAGAAACATTGTATCAAATAAAGCAAAATTCGTTGAAAAAAATTAGTTTTTCTTGTTCTCATTGCTATTTTATAATTCAACATGGCCCACCCTTTAATATGAAGTAAAATCAAAATTTTTTGCATGATGTAGTGTATATCTAGTATTACACCTACAATTTTGCGATAACTATTTAGCAAAAGTGAAACGTTTGCAATTATTTTGTTCCCTTATATGGGCGAATTTTCGTTAAATGTATATTTTGTCCAGGCAGGTCAATTTGAACAATTTTTTTTCCTTTGTGATAGAACAGTGTAATAGACTGCAAAAAAAATCTATAAGTTTATAAATAACAAAAATAAACTTTAAAGAAATAAAACTTATAGGGTTAATCTGAAATAGGGAAGGGACACAAGGAAAAAATTAAACATTGTCCTCCTCCTAACGCATCGTCCTGAACGTTTTATGACACATTGCTTTTGACTTTTTCAAACGTTATTTTTCAGAAATACTGTTAAATGTAAATATCTTTCGGCATTTGTTAGGCATTTCTACTATGCTATAATACAAAATAAAAATAAAAAAGTTAACTTCTAAAACAAGCGTTATGTAAAAGACACCAAAAAGTGTACGCAAAAAAATCTTACCTTTAAAATATTTACAAAAAAAATGTACACACTTTACACATGCTCACTTGTTGTTGCCGAACTATCAAACTTGATGCCCTCTAGAAATAGCACAATAGTATCTCCATTTCGTGTCTCTATTACGAAGCAGTCGGCATAGAAGACGACGTTAGGAACAAGACAAGATTTTTGAATGTCAATTTTAATTTTTTTTCTGTTTAAACTACTTTGTAGAAAACTATTTTAGTTTTATATACGAATAAAAGAACTTTCCATTGTTCAAAAATAATTTATTTTTTCAGAAGAAAGCTGCAAAGAAGAATATTATAATTTAAATTAAAAAATCGCCTCTGGGGACAGTTAGGTTACAGGACATTTTACCTAGTTTTTCTGCCATATATAGAAACACAAAGTAATTAAAAAAAATACGATGGGTCCTTACAGGAAGGGGGTATTTAAATATAATAAATACAAAACTTATCAACATAGGTCAAAAATAAAAATAAAATTAGCTGGGGACAGCAAATGTACATTTAACGAAAATTTGCCCATATACCCATCACGTGCGTGTATTCCCATTAATATGATATTAATTTTATAATGAATATCACTTCGCAGCGTTTTTACCGTCACGCATGATTCCGCACGAAGTGCGTTTTGATGCACCTCACGGTTGTTATCTGGGTATTAGCGTCATGGCAACATATACTATATATTTTAAAGGTGGGAGTATAAAAAATAAAATATCTATTATATATCCTATAGTAAAAATAAATATTAAATATATAATTTAAAGATTACAAATTAAATTTACATCCCATAAAAGCATCGTTCAATCCATCAAAAATCAATCCATCCATAAAATCTTTCATTATAACCATCTAAATCCAATAACAGCGTTTTTGATGACTCATGAGCTTTAAAACAGAATAATACTAAAACAGATTAAAAAAGTTAATTCTGGCCATAACAAACTCACTCACGAAATCGTTTGTTTTTGTTCGACATGAATTATTTTCACGTATTGATTTTCATCTCTCAAACGATTTGCTATATGGGTAATATATTTTCTTTAATCGACGTTTTAGTTTAAGGCTAACTAACTAAGTAACTAATTGGTGCAGAAGACGCATATTTGCCTAAAATTACCTTAGTAAATCAGACATAATATGTCACGATATGTTCTACCTTGATTATAATTATATTCGTAATTCTAAGAAAGCTATTTATAGTAAAACTACAATTAATAATATTAATATAGGATATACACTGTATATTATACAGCATCAGGCATTTTAATGCTAATATATAGTTAACTTAATTAAAACATTGTTTTATGAATATTGAAAATACAATGGTTTTCTGAATTAAATTAAGAAAAGGTAATTTAATAATAAATTACCATAGCAACAGATTGCTTTATTGTTTAGCAAATAACGGAGCACATTCTTTGGCTAGTTTTTAATTGAAAGCCCTCTATAAAAGGCTTTTGATATAATTTAGTTTTTCTGCATATTATTTTTGTATGTGTTTGTATGCAGGAATCTCACACTTTCTGCCCTTGTAGTGTAATATACTATTTCACCTATGCAGTAATATGGCTTTTAACTACAAAAATAAGGTTTAAAATACAACACACATTTAATTGTAAAAAAGCTTGTGTTGTATTAATTTTACGTAAAAATTTTATTTTTATAATACCTATGACACTAATTAATTGATTTTTAATTTTTAAGTATTAGTCATTTATTCTACAGGGTGATTCCCTATAATGTCGCCCCCTTTAACTTTTTTATTTTAAGTGTCCCAAAAAACTTAAGTGTGGTTAAAAAATACTTTTTTTCTAGGTCCCTATACATAAAATTGGGAAATTGTTCAGTATTCAGGGAAAAACAAAAAGTTTATTTTTTTCAATGGATCATCCTATATATGTATTTATTTTTCGATTCTTTGTAAAATTATTATAATTATAATAATATTTAAATTATTTTTAAGATAAGTTGAAATATTTAGTTTTTTTTCTTTGTCTGAATACGCCATTTTTACTTATTTAACAAGACATATTGACATAATGTAACTATAGTAATTTATTTTCAATAAAAATTTTGGTATACTGAGGCTTCTTAATTTCTAACAGTTTAAAAAAAATATTTAATGATGACATTTCGTATGCGAATATTTCAGAAACGGTTGAATTTATGTACTTTTTGTTTTTCCCTGTATATTTATCAATTTTCTTTTTTTTTATAAATAGAAAATAGTATTTTGTAGTACCTACATAACCACACTTTTAATTTTTTTGGGACACTTAAACTAAAAAAGTTAAAGGGGGCGACATTATAGGGGATCACCCTGTACATGTGAAATATGCAGCAAATAAAATACGTAGAAATGTTTGTTCCAAGTGTTTAGGCACCAAAATAATATTTGATTTCCTTATTAAATTTATCTATAGCCTCCAGGTTATTAAAAAGGAATAAAATATAATTTTATCGACGTCCATAATGAATGAATTTGCGGATGTTAATAAATTTTCCGACCTAAGACTCACTTTATGACATGCTTTGGTGCTTAGGTCTTGTTAAATTTATTTTTCAAAATGTTTAACGGCAAATGTAGTGGGTAGGTAAAGAGGAAGTCGCTTGTATTTATGATATATTATGTAATAGTATATTATGTATCAAGTTTGATAAACGCTATTTTAGCCAACAATTTTAATTAGGCACGAGCGAGCTGTACAAAATATTGTATTACTAATTAATTTAAATAATTGTATAGAACGACTTCTCTATAAAAATATAGTAACCAAAATGTGTGTTGGAAATATGTTTTATGTTTTTAAAATGTCAGAGTCAGTTTTTCTGTAAAAATCGAATTTTCTTCCATAAAATGGGCTAACAACCGGTTAAATCCGATATAGAAGCAATTTTTCACAGTAAAAGTTAAAAGGATGTTTTTATGGGTACTCCACTCTAAATTATTAAAGCTTCTGCTCGGTATCGGTAGCGGCAACAAAAATGGACGTTTAAAAGGTGAGACTATAAAATTGCATATCATAATATCAAGTTTTATAAACGGCATTTTGGTCAAGAGTTTTAATTTGGGACGAGCGATCCTTGCGAAAAAATTAAATTAAATAATTTTCGCATTTTAGGATTATTTCACAGAAAGGGTATTTTATTTTAACAATTTTTTAAAATTTAAGAACTCTTCACTAACATAAAGCTAAATAGCCCAAAATATAATTTGCACATTACAATTCCCTACATTATAAACAAAGGATTGGATATACCTAAACAAAATAATTCTTTGGGCGTCAATGTGCCGTTAAAAATTTTAGGCACAGTCTCAAACAACATCTAATAGGGTAAAATCTGAGTGGTGGTTTCGTGTTCAAATACGCCTGAAATTCTACAGTTCTGTTGAAGCAATCAGATTAAAGTTTGCTACGTAGCACGAAATCTCTTTACTTTTGCGACCTTTAGGATGTGCTTTGGCTGAAAGTTTAACCATTTAATTGTGCAATTCGTATCATGAATACCTATTAATGAAGGAAATAGTAAAAAAGAATAATTTTTTTTAACAAATAGGTGGTAAACAAAGTATAAAATATTTTTATAGTAATTTTTATAAACTATTTTGTTGACATGTAAGTTTCTTTCAACGAAAATATGAATTAGATTTCGTTAAATAAATTTAAACAACAATATTAACAATGATTGATATAAGTAAAATATAATTGCCCACTAATTTAATTTAACCTGGGTTTAAATTTGCTCAAGATGATATTTATATTCAAAATTTATTCAGGGTGGCTAGTTTTTAATTGAAAGCCGTTTACATAAATTTTTGCTTTACTGATAATATTGTCCTGTAAAACAAAGACATTTTTAGCCTCCTTTTGTAGAAGATATATAAAATCCATCGTAAGTACAAAATTTTATTGTATGTTACGACTCCTTAATAAAATGTTCATAATAAGTGAATTTTTCGCTTGAAACACAAATATTGAAAACAATGAATTTTTCACTTTATTTTCTTTGGTAAACAGAAGCTTTGTACAACTCTTTGCAAATAATGCAACCCAGTTGCTCGGTTACAAACTTCTTGAATTCAATTCCCTTTTATTTTTAATACTTGGAGACAGTTAGTTGTTTATTTTCCCTGTCAAAAACCAAGTTTACTTTTATGCACTTTTGGGTTTTACTAGAATACATAAAATTATAGTCATTACGATTTACATTTTAAATATAAATTTGGAATGTTTAAATAAAATATAATATTTAATGTCTGTTAAACAAATTTTGTAAGAGAAATATTTTAAATTTACACTAAGCAATAAAAATAACGCACCGTAACCACAATTTTTAATTGATTTTTAATAATTTTTTAAAATTTTGGATAACCTGAATTTTATTATTTTAACTTAAAACTAATAATTTAAAAAAACATATCTTCTAGTCAATATAGGGTCAGATTTCCTGAAATCGAATGAACAAAAGCTGCAGAAGATCTAACAGGAATCGCGCAGAAAAAATTAAGTCTTTTAAATAAAGTTATTAACAATCTAAATTTTATATTAATTAATAACGAAATTTGTTAGTATAGTACGTATCAAGTTTAATAAACGCCATATTAGTTACGAGCGAAGCTTGTGAGCGATTGTTAAATATTAATATTAATAATATTATTTGTTTCTTTTTAATTCAGAGCTGCATAAACATAGTCTATATCTTGTTTCTGTCTAAATTACCCCAAACTTCTGGAATGATTTAAAATGAATCAAACTATTAAAAATATTATTAATACTTTAACATTAACTGTATTTAACTGTTTAAAAATGTCTCTAAAATGGTCTAAATAACCCAAATTAATTTATTAAGAATCGTCTTTAATTACCAACACAGTTTTAAACTGACCAAAAATATCCTTAACAGGTTAAGTTTCATATGAGTCCAAGGTTGTCACAGTATATCTAAGCTACAATTTTAAAATAAGCCAACACCATAAAAAATATTCAAAACACTATATAAAATAATCCAAACTCTAGTAGAACTGTCTAAAAACCTTTAAATAATAAAATTTAAAAGTCTGTACAACACTGCCTTTTTAAATTTCAGCGCTTGTTATTTGCTATTAATTTGCGTCTTATTTCTAAATGGGTTATTATGACTAAACCAATATTATAAACTTTCTTTTTATAGTAAAAACATATCTTTGAGACAGAACAATTTGTAATGTAAACTTGTTTAATGTAAACAGAGTTAAAAAAGTATTTTCCAAAAAAAACCGTCAAGGTTGTATTTAATTCAAATTTTTCATGAAAAAATAAATCTGTTTTAGGTCTGGAAATTCCTTTGTCGTCTTACGTATGGTAATATAATGCCTGTCATTTTGTAAAATAGGATAAGCTTTTAACTCAGTAGGGAGGAAAATTCACCCGAGGAAAAGTCTAATTGGCATCGACATTTCAAATTAATATTTTACTGTGGGTGGTCATCATATTTCTTATCGCTGCCTTAGACTAATTAAATTTAGGTTTAAAATTTTAGTCCAATAACGTTTTTTTAATTTTTTAGTTTTACATTTCCTAAACGTGTTTTTCAAAAATATTCATTATTTACAATTAAAATACCTAAGTTCTTAAAAGGACCAGGAAAAATAATCGTTCAATTTATAATTCTGAACTTGCGCCTTAAATATGTATCGTCCATTACAAAACTCTCTCCTTTGGCGCTTGTTTTGTAAATTGGCCTTTTGAGAAAAAATGACGTCTTATGACATAAGTTTTTTATTCAATTTTTCTATCTGCCAAAATTTTGCCGACAGCACAGTCCTATATAAGACTGTGGCTGGCATTAAACTAGATTTAACTGATAAAGCATTAAACATTTCGGGTGGAGTGCGCATAAAATGTTCTCTTTACTGTGAAATACTGCTTCTTTATTCGATTTAAGTACACAGACAAATTTGTAACACCCATACTTACGCGAATGGGTACTCTATTTTTGTATAGATGTCGCTCTATACAAATATTTAATATTTAGATAATAGTCGTAATAAGTCGTAGAAAAAGTATAGTATTCAACTCGCTTATAAACTTAATACATACTATAATATTTTTTACTCCCACCTTTAATAGGCCCATTATCGTACATGTTTCCATGACACTAAATTGGCAAAAAGTAAGGTTAAATCCTTTGAAAGTCGTCAGATGCTGCAAAAATAAAATTGGCTTTAAATTTTTCTTTGTGTTTGTCGTTTATAAACTTTCTCTCTGGAGACTTATTTTGTTAAACATTCGCTCATAGTATTTAATTTATAGCTAAAATTGCATTTCCAAGTTGATACCTAATATAATAATTACCTACAAAAATAGCCACCACAGAATTTATGTATGATTTACAAATAATGAATTTAATAAAATATATTGAAGCATTTTGTAAAAAAAAATTAAAAGAAAACAAATCCCTTTGCATTGGATATGTAAAAATTAAACTTGCATTTTTGTCATGTTTTTTCATAATCGTCGTATTAGTGTATTGTACGACTGCTGGGATAAAGCGGAAATTCCTTCAGCGTAGAATATCCACTTTTGACCAATAATCGTTTCACAATGTTTTATTCAACTACCGAAAGTTATTTAAAGCTAATTTGAGTTTGAGTATTTTTAGGCGCAAGCTTGTAAATAATACTATTAAAAAGATTTTTCCAGTGGAGGCTCGTCAGGGTAGGCCTCTGAGGCCGCGCCTTACCCTCAAAATAAAAGAACGAACGACCTTTTGTATTAAGCTTTTGACTGTTACAAGTGTTCTTTTACTAGTTCTTGTACACAATAAAAAGTAAAAAATCAATCAATAATACTAAACAGCCTGTGAAGCTCCTATGTACCGGTAAGTGTAAACTATTCACCTTCGAAAAAATATAGCGAGTTCGCAGCTATTTGTCACTGCTTAAGGCTAGATAATTAATTGATTGATTGAAGATGTGGTGGATGGCAGTTTGTGTTGCAGACCCAATCTATATAAGAAGACTTAAAACAATATAAACAAGGTAAACCTATTATTTTTAAGTTGTTGTTGATTTATGTTTTTTACCTAGGTCGTTTTATTAGTACATAATATTGCTTTAAAAACTGCCACCCATTTTAAATGTTAATAATAGTAATGTTATAAGTTTAATATTATACATTTTTCTAGTGATCTAAAAAATGATAAAATTATAATTTAGTATATGGAAAGCTATCAGCAAAGCTTGAATTTAATATTAGTCTATAAATTTATAGAAAGCACTTTTGAAGTTTTAAACGATTAATGGTGAAATATAACAAGTATTTCCATAAATTTTTATGAGACGCCTACGCTGACTTGCAGAAGTTGAAAATGCGCCGGAGTTAAAAACATAACATTCTTAAATTTAAACTTTTAAAACATCTTAGCCGTTACTTATGTTACTCTCTGGCCGAAAAACTATCTCTATGCATAAAATCACGTCGATCCGTTGTTGCCCGAAAGGCAAACAAACAAAAACACTTTTGCAAATATATATATATATATATATATATATGTTAGGTTTAGCAACATATAATGTGTTAACATATAATAAAACATAAATAAAAAATTAACAAACCTAAATAATTTCTTAAAAAATGTTTTGGTCATTTTCGTAACTCAAAAAAACTGTAGATTATAATCTTAAGTGCTAAATATAAATTAAATAAAAAAATGGCTTGGTTTTGTTATCATTCAAACTGTATCATCGATATCAATACACGAAATATGAACAGCTTTTACTGTTTCTTAAAGAATAGAATATTGCGCAAATTTTAAGCTATATCCAAGGCTGTTTGACCCATTCATTTAAAGGATATAGACGAAAAGGTCAAAAAGCAAATCAAACGAAAACTTTATTTTCGTCATCTATACTTCATTTACTTTATTTTCTTTTAGTCACTGTATTAGTGAGTTAAACTCTAATTTATAAACACGTATTACCAAGTGATAGTGTATAAAAATCATTTTAAGTATTTTTTTAACAAATACTAAAAAAAGTAACGATATAAAAATTGGTATCACAACGGACTGGGGTACACAAAGGACTTAATCAGATAACGTAAAAAAGAAACTATATAGGGTGGTACGATTTTAGAGTAATGCATAAACAAAATCCCTTGTAGTGGTGTTCACTTGCAGAATAACAACTTAGATTTCTAAATTGTAGACACCCTTTTTCTTTGACTATAAGCTGGTGAAGGTCCCTTTTAGAACTTGTATATTGCTTGGAATTTTCCCTTGGATATAATCTATATCATGAGTTGTAATCACAAATAATTTTAAATTGGTTTATCATAAAGTACTTTTAATAAAAGCGACGGTAAATATCCACTTTGTTGTCGAAAAATTCTATTTTGTTACCCTTAATTCCATTGTAATGGACTCGGTAACGCAGTGGAAAAAGTTTAGTGAAACCATATTTAAAAAATAATAATAAGACATTACAGTCATTAATTACTCTTAATGAGCTTTAGTGCCCTAAAATAAACATAAACATGAAAAATAGTATTTTTTCTTACCTTATTTTTTTTGAGTAACTTGGCGGACAAACAATTATTACATTCGCGTTACCCGCACCTGTTTCAACCGATATCTTCTTCCTGATTGAATTAATAAATTCAGCTGGGTAATGTGTACGTCCGAACATCATTTGTTGATCACGTGAGTGCCAAAAAAGTTGCCATATATATGTTTTTTTTAATATTCTACCGTAACGCGACGGACGTAACGCAACCGAAAAAATGTCTGGGACATGAGTCAAATTTAAAAAAAGTAGATTAAAATAAATTATTTTATATATAAATTGTTTACTGTTTTAACTAAGGATGTTATGGATTGCTATAAAGCAACACAAAGTTCTGGTTATTCAATATTAAAAAAAACATGTATGTAAGTTTTATAAAACGCTAATGGGACATGCGAAAATGTGTGTTTCACAAGTTTCAAAATTAAAAACAAATTATTCTGAAATAACTAAACAAACATTTTCTGAAAGAGTTTACTAAGGGCTTGTTAGGCTTTCACTTGGTTTTTAAATCAATAAGATCCGATAATTTTAACAAAGTTATTGGAATTCAAACTTACGGACAGCGGAAGGCGGGTGTTTTTTGAAAACGGCCCATATATATCTCTTTATATGTGCATTACTATCAAACATATGATTTTTTGACAATTTTGCAATTTTTTATAAATGGAAAAATTAACGTGGATTGAACAATTTTTTGAATGTATGTATTGATTTTTGACGTTGTAGTTCGACATAAAAAAAAAATTAGGTTATCATTAGATTTGAATAATAATATCATATATTTTGAATAAATGAGTCAAAAATGGATAAAGCTTTAAATTTGCGCAATATTCTATTATTCAAAAAAACTAAGGATTGTTGATATCCCGTGGATTTTTGTTAATAATTAAGTTTTCAGTTAATAAAGCAAAAAAATATTTTGCTGATCTCTGTTTCAATTTGTTTTTTTTAAGTTTTAAGACGGTGTAGGCTTTCAAAGTTTGTCCAAAGCCCAACAGGTTATTGTTAAAAAGTTGATGTTATGTTATGTTATACATGTTTATGTTAAAATGCATTTTATTTCGTCAATTTTGGCTCCTTCTGTAAATAATTATAATGTAATTAGAATTAGGAGAACAAAACAGGATATTTTACAGCTTTATTATGGTTTTATAACGATTTAAGTTAAAGATTTAGGTTTAAGGAAATTTGAGACAATTTAAGCAGTTTTCAATAAACCATTTAGATAATTGATTGATTGATTATAAATAAAGTTGTATTATGGTTTAAAAATTTAAAATAATTCTAGGAATATTAAGTTTTAAGGTAGTTTCAAACGTATCAAGTTTGATAAACGACAAGTTTGTTTAGTAAAGGTGAGGACATAGAAAAGTTTGTAACCGAGTTGCATACTTTTTTACGACAAATATAACTATACAAAATATTGTATTACTAATTAATTTAAATAATTGTATAGAACGACTTCTATACAAAAATATAGTACCCAAAATTTGTGTTGGAAATATGTTTTATCGGCTTTTAAAATGCCAGTGTCAGTTTTTCAGTAAAAATTGAATTTTGTTTCATAAAATGGGCTAACAACCGGTTAAATCCAATACAGAAGCAATTTTTCACAGGTAAAGTAAAAAGGATGTTTTTATGGGTACTCCACACTAAATTATTAAAGCTGCTGCTTGGTAACGGCAGCGGCAACAAAAATGTACGTTTAAAAGGTGAGAGTATAAAATTTCATATTATTTATCAAGTTTGATAAACGGCATTTTGGTCAAAAGTTTTAATTTGGCACGAGCAATGCTTGCGAAACAATTAAATTAAATAATTTTCACATTTTAGGATTATTTCACAATAAGGGTATTTTATTTTAACAATTGTTTAAAATTTAACAACTCTCCACTAACATAAAGCTAAATAGCACAAAATATAATTTGCACATTACCAATTCCCTACATTATAAACAAAGGATTGGATATAACTAAATAAAATAATTCTTAGGGCGTCAATAGGCCGCTAAAATTTTAGGCATAATCTTAAACAACATCCAATGGGGTTAAATCAGTGGCGGTTTCGAATTATGAATGAATGAATACGAATTAATCAGGGAAATAGTAAAAAAGAATAATTGGAAAATTATATTTTTTTATTGACAAATAAACAAATATTTTTTATAGTAATTTTTATAAACTCTTTTCTTTAAACGAAAATATGATTTTAATTTCAGAAAATATTTAGTTAATTTTGTTAAATAAATTTGAACAAAAATACTGACAATCCGATTACTATGGATAAAATATAATTGCCCATTAATATAATGCAACCTGGGTTTTAATCCAAATTGAATGAAACAAAATTGAAAAAGTATTTGTAAACAATAATTGTTAAAGTATTGATTAAAACACATTTATTAGAAATATACATTAAAAACTAGCCACCCTTTATAACTTTTAAGTTAGTAAATATGATCTTGAGCAAACACAGGTCGATTTAGATATTGAGGGGAAAATACAAATCCAGTGTTGAGGAGATCTGCAAATACCCCCCCTAATAAACAATCCGTGGGTTATTACGATCCTAATTGTTTAAAATAAATGCATTCAAAAAGCCATGTAAATAAAACTAACATTTAAATTTAGCGCAACGGAAATACGAATGACATATAAAAGGTAGCGTGCCATTGGTTAGAAAAACTCTCCTGATTAAGTGGGAAAAGGTAGGGGGAAAGACGCAAGTGACGGGCAGGGGAGAACATTCATTCGAGCATTCGAGATGAGCCGTGCAGAGACGAGAGGTGCTAAATTGTGTGTGCAGGAAAGTGGTTAAAAATGTAGGTTTGTACGTTTTAAATAACTAAATTATTGTAGTATAAATATTCCCGAGCATTTTGGTATAATTGGTTTACACAAATACCTTGTGTAAAGATAAATATTCGATCAATTGACTTGGCGTCATCGTTCGATCTATTACGGCTGTCGTTTAGAAACCACGCCCGTAGAAATTGACATGAATTAAATTAAGTTTAAATTTGGTATTTCGTATTATAATTTATATTTTAAGTTATAAACAATTGGTACGTGTATTTTATCTATTAAAAGGCAGGGATTTTTAACGAGTATTTATCAAATCAAAAGAGCAAGAATTTACGTGGATTTCATCAAATTAAAATAGGCAGGACCGTATTCGATTTAATTAAGCTAAATGTCAGGACGGTACTCGGGTTTATTTAATTAATTTTAATAAATATTTCACAAAAGGGGATTTTCCATAAACGCTGTGTAAATTAAGTGTATTTAATATCGATTTTCTTAAATACGGGATTTGTTAAAATTGTACTCGCGGATTCACATTTATGTCACGTAACTAGTAATTTTACCAGTCATATTTAAATATTTGGTATTACGTTTGGAGTGAGTGGCAACAGTAATTGTACGATAACGACATTTGATTTATCCACTTTCCGTGGAGTCCATGATGCAACAAGCCCATTTTGAATTACTATCCTGTAAATTTTATTAGGTGACGATCGTTTGTTTCATCTGGTACCAACGTTGGGCGACGGAATATTGTTTTTGTTATTTGTGTCATTTTGATTACCTAGTATTTTATGGTAATTATTAATTTATTAAAGTTTGCCGACAAATGAGGCAAAATAAACAATTGCGGACCCTCAGTTGAAGCAATTGCGGCCTAATAATTATTTACTCCCTTTTCTAACAGTTTATTGAGCCTGAACTCTAATAAATATTACATGAAAAATTATGTAATGGTAAACTTAAATTCAACATTAAATAATTATATAAAAACTTTATTTGGATGATGGAGGCCTATTGCAGACGGAATGCTTGATGAATAAAGTTAAATTTAAAATACAAAATTAGAGACTAAGACTCAATCTACTTTCACCAAACAAACAAACAAATAAACAAACAAATCAGCAAAAAGCGAAGATAAAAATTAAAAATGAAAATAAACAAACAAATCAGCAAAAAGCGAAGATAAAAATTAAAAATGAAAAACAAGAGCAAAGCTCTACTATGATGTATTATTTATCTAATGTTATTTATATATTTATTTATATTTGGGTTGTAGTCGCAGTAAGGAGATATTGTGTGGTTTTAACGGTTGTAGGAGGTCCTTTTCTTTCAGAGTTCACTAAGTTAAATGTCGTTTGGGTTGCGGTTATTTTTGTTGCTCTATCCAAATAAATATCATTATTGTTTGTAATAAATTTTAAATATTTTATACGTGAAACTCACTCCCATAATCCCTCATTTTGGAAGGTTTTATGAGCGATACTTAATAAAAAATAAACGGGAGCCTTCCGGGTTTTTGACCTGAGTTCAAACGTAACTTATTGCCTTTTTATTTATTGTATTTTTTATTTCCCTTTTAAATACTTTCCCTATGAATACAACACCTCACAAGTACCTTGGGTTACTAAATTAATGAGCTTTATTACCGTAAGTATTTATTTTATTTATTTGTCGTAATTTAATATAACATTTGCCGTGGTGTTATATTTCATTTATCACTTGGGGTGTAACTTTTTACAGATTCTTTGCTGGGGGGGGTGTGAACGCTTACAGTGTTAAACAAATTTTTTATTGAACCCTTTCACTTCTACCCTTACTAAAATATTTTAAATGGCACCCTATACCTCATCGATACATCATTTTAATGGAAATGCAATTTTTGATTCATTGAAGTTAATAAGAATAAAATCCGATCACAAATTCTTAAGTTAGATGCCAAAAAAGATGTGATATAAATAAAACAAAGATTTCCATAAAAAATTATATAAAAACACTGTTTTATTTGCTTTGTATCAATTTACCTTTAGCAGAGTTATTATAGGTTTTAGTTAAAAAAAAATTATTAATATATCAAACTACCTAAATATTAGAAAAATGATGTATACTTTAGCAGAAAGAACCGAATTAATTTTTATTTAAAATGGGCCATCATTATGTCCATTCCAAAAGTAGCTGCTTTAACAAATATTTCTGTTGGTTCCGTTCATAAGATGCTAAAAATAAATAAGTTTTTCCCTGTGCCAGCAACTTAGCGAAGATGACTACGACAGAAGAATAAAGTTTTGAGAGAAAATAAGGCAAAGAATTGCGGTTGCTCCCAATTTATTAAAAATATTTTTCAACAATGAATTTACTATTCTTCTAAATGGATTTGTAAATAAACACAATTGTAAGTACTGGGACAAAGAAAATCCACATGTTTCTCGGTATCCTCAAAAAATCAATCTATGGGCTAGTATTCTTGGTAAGGAAATATTTGGACCGCTTTTTATCGAAGATACCTGGACTGGACAACTATATCTCGATCTTCTTGAAAATGTTATTGACCCATTTATTACCCTGTCATTAGAAAATCAGAAGGAAAAACAAGGAAACACGTTGTTTAATGAGGGACATTTGAACTTTCAATAAGATGAAGCTCCTCCTAACTATGCTTTACCAGTCAGAGAATGGTTGAACCAAAGGTTACCCGAGAAACAGATTGGTAGAAGAGTTGCTCAAGAATAGCCGGCAAGATCTCCAGATTTAAGTCTACAATAAACCACCTGAGAACATTTAAAAACTCAAACAAAGAATAATTCAAGAATGTAGGTGGATAACTCCTGAATCGTTTCAAAAGAAGAGATTGTATTATTGTTTAGTAAATAAAGGAGCACATTTTGAACATTTAAAATATTTTTTATGAATTTCTAGTTTTATTTATATCACACCTTTTTTGCTCTAACTTAAGAATTTGTAATCGGATTTTATTTTTTTTAACTTTAACGGATCAGAAATTGAATTTTATTTAAAATGATGTGTCGCAAGGTATAAAGTGTCATTTTTTTAGTAAATGTAGATAGTAAGTTTAGAATGGTTCTGTAAAACAAAGCCTCCTTTTGTAGTAGATATTATAAAATCCACCGTAAGTACGATATTTTATTTTATGTTACGACTCCGTAATTTGTGTTTCAAGCGAAAAATTCATTATGAACATTATATGAAAACAATGAATTTTTCACTTTATGTTCTTTGATAAACAGAAGCTAAAATGCTTTGTACAATTCTTTGCAAATACTGCAACACAGTTGCTCAATTTTAAATTTCTTGAATTCAATTCTCTTTTATTTTTAATATTTGGATACAGTTAGTTGTTTATTTTTCGTATCAAAAACCATAAAAGTTAACTTTCATGCACTTTTGGGTTTTACTAGAATACATCAAATTTTAGGCATGACGATTTATATTTTAAATATAAATTTGGAACTAAGCAACAAAAATAACGCACCACAGCCACACTTTTTAATTGATTTTTAATAATTTTTTAAAATTTTGTATACCCTGAATTTTATTATTTTGACTTAAAACTCATAATTTAAAAAAAACATATCATCAGGTCAGTATAGGGTCAGAACTTCTGAAATCGTTTGAACAAAAGGATTTCACAGAAATCGCACAGAAAAAAGTCTTTTAAATAAAGTTATTAACAATCTAAATTTTATATTAATTAATAACGAAATTTGTTAGTATATTACGTAGTTTTATAAACACCATATTAGTTACTACCGAAGCTTGCGAGCGAGTGTTAAATATTAATATTAATAATATTATTATTTATGTTTTTGTCAAAATTACCCCAAACTTCTAGAATGATTTAAATTAACCAAACTATTAAAAATATTATTAATACTTTGACCTTAACTGAATTTAAATGTTTAAAAATGTCTCTAAAATTGTCTAAATAACACAAATTAATATATAAAGAATCGTCTTTAATTACCTACACAGTTTTAAACTTACTAAAAATATCCTTAACATGTTTAGTTTCATCCAAAATAGTCTCAGGATAGTTTAAAACTGTCTAAAAATCATAAAAAATATTTAAAATATATAAAATAATCCAAACTGTAGAACTGTCTAAAAACCTTTAAATTATAACATTTCAGCGCTTGTTATTTGCTATAAATTTGCGTCTTATTTCTAAATGGGTTATTATGACTAAACCTCTATTATAAACTTTCTTTTCATAGTAAAAACATATCTTTAAGACGCTACAAAGTGTAATGTAATGTAAACTTGTTTAACGTAAACAGAATTAAAAAAGTATTTTCTAAAAATTATCCTTTATAATGGAATATCCTTGGTTCTGCTACGTTAAGACACCGTCAAGGTTGTATTTAATTCAAATTTTCCATGAGAATAGAAATCTGTTTTATGTCTGCAGATTCTTTTGTCGTCTTACGTATGGTAATATAATGCCTGTCATTTTGCAAAATTGGATAAGCTTTTAACTCAGTAGGGAGGTGAATTCTCCCGAGGAAAAGTCTAATTGGCATCGACATATCAAATTAATACTATACTGTGGGTGGTCATCATATTTCTTATCGGTGCTTTAGACTAGTTAAATTTATGTTTAAAATTTTTGTTCAATAACGTTTTAAAATTTTTCAGTTTTACATTTCCAAAAATGTTCAATATTTATAATTAAAATAACTACATTCTTAAAAGGACCAGGAAAAATAATTGTTCAATTTATAATTCTGAATAAAACTAAAATTTATTTGATACAGGGTGTTTTTTTTTAATATTAGGAGCACAAAATATTTAATCTTTTTTTATTTAACTTTTTATAAAAAGTAATTTCTATCTATTTGCTAAATAATATTTTTTATAATTATTACCCATTTAACCAACTTGTGCCATAAATATGTATCGTCCATTACAAAACTCTCTCCTTTGTCGCTCGTTTTGTAAATTCTCCTTGTAAGAAAAAATGACGTCTTAAGACATAAGTTTTTTATACTATTTTTTCTATTTGCCAAAATTTTAAGAAACATTTGAATTAAAAATTATATTTGCGTATCGTACTGTTGTAATGTAGTATAGCGTTTATAATGCGTATGCTTATTACGGTATACAAATAAAAAAAATAATTTACCCAACATTTATTATTTTATTTGCAATACATTTATAAATAAATAAAACAAACTTTTGTTAAGTATTAGTTTGTGTTTCAGCAGTATTATTTAAATTTTCATATATATTAATATTTATGCTTTAATTTTATTCCACTAATATCCCTAGCATATTTTCACTGTAAATAATGCAAATGGATTTTGTTTGTAGTGTTTATAAATTTACATATTTATGGCACAAGATACCTACAATAAAGACAGGCCAAAATAAAGAATAGCAAATATTTTTGTTTTTAAATTATAATAAAATTTAATATTTATTATTCCGAAATAAAATGAAAATATTATATCATAAGTGGTATTTTTTTATAAAAGTTGGTTGAATGGGTATTAATTAAAAAAATATTATAGAGCAAATAATTGCGTAATTGCATGGGATAGAAATAACTTTTATATAAAAATAATATCGAAAATTATTTTATGTTGCTAATATTTAAAAAATTACCCTATATTAAATAAATATTTCGACCTAGTTTGTGTGGACTGTCGTAAACTCTGTACCTGGTAAATTTAATAAATGGTATCATTATGTGGCCTGGCTAATGGATGTTGCTGTCTGGAGTGATAATAAAGATATTGTGCTATATTGTCAAGTATCATCAATCAGTTTAATTCAGTTAGCATCTTGTTAATCCAATAAAAACGCTAATTTGATTACATGTAAAACTTGAGAAATATAAAAATATGATTGTAAGAAATATAAGAAAAATATTAATTTTTATTTAAAGATTTGATCTTAAAAAATTAACTTACTTTACTTTAAAAAATAACCATTTTAGTTACGAGTTTTATTAGGCACGAGCAAAGCTTGCGAGCGAGTGTTTAATAAAAACCAGTGTCTAGAGAAGTTTATAAAACGAGTTGTATACTATACTTTATCTAAGGCAAACACAAAGAACAATTTAAAGTTAATTTTATTTGTTACACATTTGATATCTGTAAACTTTAAACGGATTTAATCTAACTTTTTCCACAATCCACACAACAATCTCGTTTCGCGCATAATAAAAATCACTACAACACTGCACAGACGGCGGCTATTTTTATGTTGTATACAACTCTTGTGCTTCGGGTTTGTGCTGTTTCTACAGATTAAACAATTGTTTTAACCGTTGTGTTTCTTACAGAACTTTAAATGAACCATTTTACTCCTCTTTTGTAAAAAATAAACCTTATTTTCAGGGGTGTCAAACGCCAATTTTAATTTTATTTTACCATAACCTAACCATTAACCTTAAAATTGACATTCGACAGTTTAATGACATGATTGGATGCCTTTCCAAAATAAAACATATTTAAAGCATATTTTTATTCTAAAATCCTTCCAAAGGGATTAAAAAATGTGCTTATAAATGACCCTTTATTTTTTTTATTGAAATAATAAGCGCCTCTGGATTTCGTTTCATTAATTAATTATTAATATAAACATATTTGTCAAAAGTGATAAAATCTAAAAAATTTATAATGTTAGGATTTCAGTGATTATTAATGGTTTATGCACTTAAACAAAGTAAAAATAATAATAATAATAATAATAAAAATAATAATAATAATAGTAATAATAATAATACAATTAAATTAATTTTAAAATATAAGAACAATTAGGAGAGACTTATGTATAGGTAATTCAAGAAAATAATTTGTAGAAATAAATAAAAATATTTTACAAATTAAACATTGTATAAATAAAATTATTTTAATGGACTGGTTAATTCAGGAACTCATTTATAGAATATGGAAATAGTGGATTAAAGAAGGCTAGATTCCTTCCACAGTATAATGTGATTTTTCCTTTGCAATATTTACCGTCTCTCTCATACTTATATAATCGCCTATAACTTCAATATTTTCTTGTAACATTCAATTGTAAAGTGACCTTGTAATATTTCATGAAACGAAAAATGTTTTATAGATATATTATTTTTATTATTCAAACATTTTTGGAAATAGAAAGCTTTTAGTAGGTAAGCACAATATATTATTTTATAATAAAAACATTTTACTTTTAATAACTGCGTTAACTTGCTTTAATTTCACAATCTTTTTTAAACATTTAAAACCTTTTTAATTATTTTTAACTTAACTATTTGTAAACTTTTTTAAGGTACACAAATTTTAGTAAAAATTAATTTCTAGTGGTACAGGAAATTTTGTATTAGAACAATATTATGACAATAAATGGTGATAAGGATCAAACGCATTTGTCATAAAATAAATACAATGTCCGCGGATCATTTAATTTAAAAATGTCCAACACAAAATTTTAAAATAAATCAATCTAAAAATTTCGGCAGAAACTTTTATTTGATTTTGCAGCTGTTTTATTATTCGTGACAAATTTTATCTGAAAACGGAATCACTGAAATATCTGTGCGGTTTGTTACTGAAATCTCTTTTATGGTCGCTGCGATCAATACAATATTATTGTGAATGAATCTCTTTTTTGTCCCAAAAAATATAGTTTTAACTCTTTTTATGATGTTTTAAATAAAATCATAAAACATGTATTTTTGCAAAAAAAATTAAATCTTTACATGCATTAAAAAGTTATTATTATCATATAATGTTGAAGAATAAAACCATAATTTATCCCAATATGTTATAAACATTTTATTCTACTCCCACCTTTAAAACGCCCTTTATCGTACATGTTTCCATGACACTAAGTGACCTTTTAAATACACATTGACAAGTTGTGGCTTTATAGCGCTTTAGTCACGGGCTGAAGTTAGCAACAGGTTTTTACTCACGGGCTGAAGTTAGTTTTAAGTTAGTTGACCGTTGTCAAATGTCATACAATCGCTAAAATAAAGTGCCTTTCTTGTAAAATAATACTAAATGTAAAAAATATTTTATTATCTCAATACAAAAATACAAAAGTATTAAATAGTTTCTTGACGTCAATATTTGAAAAGTTTATATGAACATTGTACTGACCTTTTAATTTCGCCGGCAGTAAACTATAACTTAAATTCGGGCACGGACTCCACTGTAAAGTGCTCATAATATTATGTATCAAGTTTGATAAACGCCATTTTATACACGAATTTAATTTAGGCACGAGCGAGCTTGCAAGCGAGTTCTTAAATTAATGAGTGTATAGAAAAGTTTATAAACGAGGTGCATACTATACTTTTTCTACGACAAATACTTATTATTATCTTAAAATTATTTAAATCAAAAATTTGTATAGAGCGCCATCTATGAAACAACAGGGGAAACTGTCAAATGTCACATTTTTACATTTTATAAACACAATTATAAAGGTTATAAATCGAAATGAATATTGAAAATTGACAGTTTTTCACAGTGAAAGTAAAGGAAATGTTTTATGAGGATTTTACAGTAGAATCCGTGCCCGAATTTAAGTTATAGTTTACTGCCGGCGAAATTAAAAGGTCAGTACAATGTTCATATAAACTTTTCAAATTTTGGCGTTGAGAAACTATTTAATATTTTTGTATTTTTGTATTGAGATAATAAAATAATTTTCACATTTAGTATTATTTTACAAGGCTTTTTATTTTAACGATTGTATGACATTTGACAACTGTCAACTAACTGAAAACTAACTTCAGACCGTGACTAAAAACCTGTTGCTTACTTCAGCCCGTGACTAAAGCGCTGTAAAACCACAACTTGTTAATGTGTATTTAAAAGGTCACTTAGTGTCATGGAAACATGTACGATAAAGGGCGTTTTAAAGGTGGGAGTAGAAAAAACATTTTCTTTACTTTCACTGTGAAAAACTGTCAATTTTCAAGAAATACTTTTCGATTTATTACCTTTATAATTGTCTTTATAAAATAAAAAAATTGACATTTGACGGTGACACACAGATTCCCCTATTGTTTTATAGATGGCGCTCTATACAAATTTTTGTTTTAAATCATTTTAAGATAATAATAAGTATTTGTCGTAGAAAAAGTATAGTATGAACCTCGTTTATAAACTTTTCTATACACTCATTAATTTAAGCACTCGCACGCAAGCTCGCTCGTGCCTAAATTAAATTCGTGTATAAAATGGCGTTTATTAAACTTGATACATAATATACTATTTTCTACTCCCACCTTTAAAACGCCCATTATCGTACATGTGTCCATGACACTATGTGATCTTTTAAATACACATTGACAAGCTATGGCTGTATGGCTATTTAGTCACGGGCTAAAGTTACACTGAGGGAAAAATCTAATACCTGTTATGAAAAATATAATACCCCTTATAAGATTTCTCTATTAGTATTAGGACAGCCAACTGGTTTATAGACAGTATAAACTCGGTTTTGTTAAACATCTTGTAACAGTTATTGGACATACTATTATCTCTTATAAAATCGATATGCTACCACCATAATATATGATATCTGCAAGAAATCATTTCATAAACAATATGCATCTAGATTATAGCCAGTATTAAACAACTGGAATAAAATCAAAATTATAACAGTTACTACACAGCTTATTGTCTTTAGAAACGAATATGATTCTAACTAAGCATCCTCTTATTGCCTTTATAAAACTCGGCTTAACAATACTGGTTTATAGAACCATTTCTTTCAGTGTAGCTACAGGTTTTTAGTCATGGGTTAGTTTTAAGTTAGTCAAATGTCAATACAATCGATAAATTGCCCTTCTTGTGAAATAATATTAAGGAAATTAATTTATTGTTTTAATAAAAAATTAAAAAATATTAAATAATTTCCTAATGCCAATACCTTTGAAAAGTTTATATTCAGGTTTGTACTGTCCTTTTGATTTCGCCGTAGTAGTGTAGTTAACTAGATTTAACTAATAAAGTATTAAAAATTTAAGGTAAAGACTCAACCGTGAAGTGCCCATAAAGCATTCTCTTCACTTTCACTGTGAAAAACTGCTTCTATATCAGATTTAAATGGATTTTCAAGGAATAAATTTCGATTTACATATACAAATTTGACATTTTGATCGACGCGCCGGTAATACAGATTCCTAAGTTAGAAATACTTACATGAGTTAATCTATTTTTTTTTATAGATGTTGCTCTATACAAATATTTAATTTAAATCTTTTTTAGATAATAATAAGTACGCGGTCTATAATTTAAACTTTATTGTTGTCAACATTCGATAAAAAAATACCTTGTTATGGCCTAGGCCGATAAAAATTTTTATGAGGCAAGTAATTAGTTTGATTTTTTCTCGCTAGGGGTATTGTTTTGACAAATTAACATACCAAACTGGTTTAATTTATTTATAATAAGCACTAATTTGTTTGTTTTACTGTTATTGTTTAATATTTTTCATTAAATTATTGTAAAATTAAATATGAATAATAAAACAAAAAGTGAGGATAGGCAACCAAGAAAACGCACGATTCTTTTTCTACGATTTAAATTATCTTTAAGTTTTAATTTGCTTTAAGTTTTCAGTGAAATTAAATGTTAAACACAGCCTAAGCATTACAAACTACCTATTTTTTAAATAAAAATCCAAACAAATTGAAATTAGATACCTACCTATTTATTAAACAATTAATTGAATTCAATGTAATAGCAAAAATCCATTTCTACTTAAATCATGTAGCTAGGTATTGTCAAACTATTACTGCTTCTAAAAGCAATAATAATTATTGTACATTTAATGTAATCTTTAGCTAATAAATAAATGAAATTCTAAAAAAGTGAGGTTAGGCCGCTTTGATGTTGAATTAAATTGACCTATATAAAGTGCTTTGAAGATAAAATGTTGTATGCCATTCGGCCAAGAAGTGCCTTTTTGTGCTTCGCTCAATTGTAGGCATCCGCTACGCGTCGGCCTTCAAACCTTGAGCTTAGCAACAAAATCCTTACTTCTTAACCTAATGACATAAAAAACTATTATTGTAGAAAAAGTATGCCATGCAACTCGTTTATAAACTTTTGTAGGCGTTCATTTAATGAAACACTCGCTCGAAAGCTTGCCCAATTAAAATTTGTGACTAAAATGGCGTTTATTTAACTTGATACATAATATACTATTAAGGTATAAAGTACTTTGAAAGATATAATATAGTATTATTACCTAATTTTGTTACACGCTGCAATGGCCTTTTATGGGCAAACAAGTACAGCGACAGCGGTAAGATGTAATCAGCCACCGCCCACTAAATAAAAGAGGAAACAATTATTTCTAGTTAATTTTAGTTTTTTAAACTTTAAACCTAAATAGTGACTGATAAGTATGCAAATAAACAATGTACTTTTAGACTCATTAAAAGTTATGTCAGTTATCCATTGTTGTCCGTTTTATTCCAATAATGTTCCACATAAAAGAATAATTGAGCTATGCGCTTAGAAGGTTTTCTTTGTTCTTGACCCTACCTAATAAAATTAAAACAACTCTATCTGAACAAAGTTTCCTCTAATTGATTTATTTTTCTTAGTGTTTGTTAAGCCAATACTTACGAAAGATGGAAACGTCCTGATCCTGATTGTTTGTCTGAAAAATAAACAATTTTGCTAATGGAAAATTAGCTAATTAGTTTCAAGAAGTAAAAACATGTTGTAATTAATTTTTTAAGGTTTATAAACAACCTATTTTAATAAACCCTAAATGGCTTTTAAACTTTCCAACAATGTATTGCCTACTTTAAAAGCACTTTAAGTGGGTGTTGATATCGATAAACAGTAAACAAAAGTTTAGAAAACTCGTTTAAAGAACTTTAAAAAATAATTTACGCCCCTAAAATGTATATACACATAAAAATGAGACATGTTATATCATCCCTAAAAAACGGACATATTTTCGAGCGTGTCTCTTTGTTTGATTTCCGCGTTTGGTGGTGTTATTTTCTGTCAAAAAAACAGTTTTGTGCTGACAGGCAAACAAAGGCTTACTAATGATTTTTTGGTTTTACTTCATGTGATGATTAACAGCCATATTAATCTTCGGTGGTTTTAACCACAATATTAGCTGTTGTTTTACCGAAATAATTTTTATATTTTAAAGTTTAGTTTAAAATTTTATATTTTATTATAAAACATTTTGAGTGTTAATGAATTTTTTTTTACTTTAATAAGTTACTTTAAATTTGATTTTTTAGTTTTAATTAATTCTTTAAATAATAGATTTCCTTATTTTACATCTCATATACATTAGTTGTTTTTAAATGTTTATTTACTTCCACATGGAAAAGCTCTTACTTTAAGGCGTTTAAGTCACGGGCTTTATTATAAAATTTATATTTATATCAACTTTAATATAAAAAGTGGGAACATGGGAAAAACTTGTTTTGTTCTTTAAAATGTTATACTGCCATGGATAAAGGCAGTAACTACAAAAAAATGCAAAATGCCTTTTCTTGTGCTATGGTAAAACTGGGGATATTTTTTATCCGAATTCAACACACAAATGCAGTCAAATATCTCATAAGTTAAAAAAATCAATTAAATACCTACTGCTTTTTATAAAAATGTAGTTTATGCTAATTTCCCACAAATTTCTTGTTTAGCAGTTACTGCGTTTCTCCATAGTAGGGCAGTATAGGTTGTGGACGAATTAACTAATGTAAAAATTTTACAGTAAAATACATATTATTATAGATTATTAAATGTTTATAATGAAATAATAAAATAGTTACTGTTTAACGCTTAATTTATATAAAATTATTATTTTGTCAAGTACTTATAGCTACAAAATAAATATATATAAAACAAAACCACAGTGCCTAAACTGCTGAATCGATTTTGATGAAATTTGGAACGGACATATTATGCTTTTTTGTACCTTTTTTGTTTTTTTTATTGTTTTTTTTGTTGGTTATGTTTTTTGCCAGGGGGTACCTTTTACTTTTTGACTTTTGACCCTTGACCTCTGACGATTGACCTTTGACCTTTGACTTTTGACTTCAAGCAAACAAAGGCACGGTTAACAGGTAGTTATTTATATAAATTAAAAAAAAATTAAAGAATTTTTTTTCATGTTTTTTTCATAAAAATCTTCTATCACAAAGCGACTATCTATATTGAAAGCTTAAATTTTCACGGAATTTTATTTATCAATTTAAAAGCTTTTAAGCTCCTGAAAGCAAATTTAAAAACAACCCTATTAAGGACTCCCTCCAACCATTAATATCATAATTTATATGATGAATAAATAAAAAAAATAGTCGATTTTATAAAGAACAAACCTTACTTTAAACCATTTTATAAAAAAAACTGGGCCTTTTAATCCTTAAATTGGTTTAGTAAAAAGTCCACAAAACTAGTTTAGATATATTTCTATAAAACTTTCGAAGCTCCATCATGTCCCACAGGATATAAGATACTCTTTGCAATTTTATATAAAATAAAAGAACAAATTCGATTATTTTTTGTTATTATATTAAGTTGACCCTTTTTTATAAAGTTAATAAACTTCTGATGCCAAAAGGTACAATCATAACTCTTTGAATGTCAAGGGATATAAAAATAATTTTGTTGTAATTTTTTTAAGTAGGTATAGATTTTATTTATATTGAGACTATATACGATGGAAAAAAATGAAGAAAGTAAGATATTGTTACACTAGTTAAACAATTAAGAGGGCTAAAACTATTTTAGTTTTTATATTTTAAACGATAAAATATTTTAGTTTTTTTATTGCCTCAAATGGGATTTAAAGTTCTCTAAATTTATCTTTTCTCCCGGCTTCGAAATAAAAGCAAATATTTTCTGACATATCAAATTACAGTTATCAAAATAAAAGTAAATTGCCGACTTATGATAAAAAATCGTAGCCAAGAAGTCGTAAAACTTTTATCTTTTATACAGAAAGAAGCAATTGTATTAAAGTTCTTCGAAAACTTAGTAGACAATGAAATTTAATTGTGTTTGGGTTTTGTAAATTTTAATACGCTTAAAAGTAAGTATTGAATAAGGGAAAAAATTATCATTGGCCATTGCAATATTGAAGCACCGCAATAAAGTACAAAACTGCAATTTAATACGGTTTTTAAAATGAAACTACTTCACTTAATGGATACTGTCCAGTTTTAAGAGTCACTACAAAGTTTAAATAATTGAAATTGACATTGTTGCTCGCCTCTAAACCAATAAAAATTTAAATGAGTTTTTAAAAATGAAAGCCTGAATATAAAACATGCGTTTAACTATTGCACATTGTATTTTAACACAATATTTAAAAATTATCAAAATTTTTTATCCAAAGAGAACTTCCTTCTTATAACAAATTTTTCGGTGAGTCGCATTTTTGTTAAAATGACTTTTTTAACAGGCTTAATTGCTGTTATTAATGATAATACAATCCAAAAGTGATACAAAAGGCACAAAAATCATTTTATGACATGAAGGCATCATCATTAGGGTGTGTCATTTTTGTGCAACTTTTTTTTTCAACTAATAAACAGGCTAAAATCTTTCAGGAAGGTGAAAAAAGAAGCCTCTAAAAATTTGAGCTCTTAATAATACCATTAAATGGTGCCTGTTCCTAACTTTCCATTTTCCATTTAAATAACATGGAAAAAAATTTTTCTTTTTTCTTATTTTTGTAGCTTGACATTTGAGCATTATAAAAACGAACTGAAAAATTATTTTGGTAGGAAATTGAACGCTCTTCAAAAAATTTAATTTATTTTTTCATAAAGTAAGCCGTTCTGAAGGTATTCAAACTTGCAAATGTATGAAATTATGACTTTTATTTTATTAAACTAATACTTTTTTTTGTCTTGAAAATTATTTTAAGAAAAAATAATTATTTTCGTATAGAAAGAAAATAACACTTACATCTCAATTTTTTAATTTTAATTTTACCTCAACTTAAGTCGATAACTCTAATAAAAGATTATATCGGCTCAGTCGGTATATTACCGTTCGGATTACACAGTCACTAGAGGCACGCTAACGTGCCGCGATTCGAAATGTTAAAGGCAACTTTAAGTTTGAATACCTTCAGAACGACTCACTCTATGAAAAAATATATTGAAACTTTTTTGTAGAGCGTTCAATTTCCTACCAAAATAATTTTTCAGTTCGTTTTTACAATGCTCAAATGTCATGCTACAAAATTAAGAAAAAAGAAAAAAAATGTCCATGTTATTTAAATGGAAAATGGAAAGTTAGGAACAGGCACCACTTAATGTGTGTGCTGTGTGTGTGCCGTGCTTAATGAAAACGCCGTAACCAACAATTTTGCGATTTTTGGTTTACGGCATTTTCTACTAGAACAATTCATCCTGCGTCTATCCCCGGTACTCAAAAAACCGTATCTATATATCTCAAATTTTTAGAGGTTTTTTTTTCACCTTCCTAAAAGTTTTTAGCCTGTTTTTTAGTTGAAAAAAAAAGTTGCTTAAAAATGACACACCCTAATCATCATCCTTATTTTTAATAAGAACTTGTAGCTCTTGTTTTTGGCGCAGCAGCAGAATCACCAAAAAATTACCCCTTTTCTATTGAAAAATTCTCATCTAGGATTTTTTGTGCTATATACATTTTAGTCTTTAATGTAGCCCTTTCATACGGTGGTGGATTTCCAAGGTGGTCTCGATCCCGAAAAAGCCAACCAAAAGGTTTATCTTTGATTAGAACTTACTACTCTATAAAAATGAATTAGTCAAAAATGAGTTTTTAATGTAAAAAGGCAGTCACTAATAACAATTGTCTACAGCAATTTGTATCGCGGACATTTAATAGCCAATACTAATGTAAAATTTTCCCCGGAATCCGAAAAGACCGTCAAAAATTATGAGAGTAGAGCAGTTTTTAAAATATAGTCAATTCCATATTATTTGGAAAATAATCTATATCTCAAAAACTGTTCTTCTTTTATAACTTTTGACCAACATTTTAGGATTCAGCGGGCCATTCTACTTAGGAATGGACTGCCAAACTAATTCACTAATTCATTTTTAAAAAGTATACTTTGGTTTTTGGGGTCGCTGATTACGTTTTTAAGAATATATTTGAAAAAACGTAATAGAAAAGCCAAAAGGTTTGATGTTTCATTACATCTTAGAGCACTAGAAATGCCCATAACACTAGTTTACAGCCATTTTGCCCACCATATCTTACTATGATTTTCTTGTGTAGTTTGGCTTACATAAATCGAGGTCGAAAATGTACATATCTTTCTGGGAAAGATAGAAATCGAAAAGAAGTCCAGTTTGATTTATTTTACGTATAGAATATAGATTATAAGCTGCTGTTGATAGATCATGGATAAATAGCGAAGTTATGAATTTTTCAGTGCAAAAGCAAAATTCAGTTTTTCGAGAATTTTTACTTTTTTTGTTCATTTTATTGAATTATATAGTTTTAATATTGAAGATTGATTTTTATTACAAACATTAAATATTGAAATTAAATTTTACAGGGTGAGTTTTAAGTTGACGCGTTCCTTTTAACAGCGTGTAGAAATCAGATAAACAAATAAATATTTTAAGTAACTTTTTTATCAAAACTCAAAAATAAGTTATAAGAGTTATAGGCCTTCCAAGTTTAATTAAATTTTGAGCTGGTCCTGGCTATTGTTAACAAAAAACATATATGTTTATAACCATAAAATTAAAAATAACAAAATAAACAATGCAAAATGTCATCTATGACAACAAACATAACCATTTAAATCAAAATGACATTTAGCAATGAAAAGTTTTTTTGTGCCTCAATTATTGTTAAAAATGGTTCATAATTATAGCAATAATGAATTAGTGGAAATGTTACTAATTTATTGAGAGTGTCGTCAAAATGCAAATGCTGCAACTTACGTAAATAATGACATTTTTTATTGCAAAATGTCAATTTGATTTAAATGGTTATGTCTGTTGTCAAATATGACATTTTGCATTATTTATTTTGATATTTTTATGGTTATGTTATTCGTTAACAATAGCTAGGACCGGCTTAAAATTTAATTAAACTTTGAGGGGCTATAACTTTTTTAGTTTTGAGTTTTGATAAAAAAGTTACTTAAAATATTTATTTGTCTAGCTGATTTCTACACACTGTCAAAAGGAACGCGTCAACTTAAAACTCACCCTGTATATTGAACATTGAAGATATTGAATGTTTTATTTTGTTTTAATAAGCATAGGTTTAAAAAAATTCTGTCTCCTTTGTTTTTTGTTGCTTTCGTATTCCGTTTCTCGTAAGAGGGACCAAATGTCACCACCCATCATGGCTGCATCCCCGAAGCCGTGATACCGCCGCTTCATAGCCTTCATTTGCTGGTGAAAACGTTCTCCGTGCTTATCAGTTACGTCACCCAGATTGTCCGGGTATTTACGCACTTGAACTTCCTACTTCTTTTACTCATTTTACACTTTTTATTAACTAAATAAAACCACGATAAAAATACTTTGTTGAAATATCAAAAAATAGCAGTAAAATGTCACTATGCCAACATATATGTATTTTATCAACATTGTTTTTTCGTAAAAATGTCAGCTTCGCAAAAAAAAATTCTGCTATCTGTTATCTTCCCAGGATGATATATAAATTTTCGACCTCAATAAATAAAATAAATTTTTATCAAAAGTATGTAAAAGCAAGTTTTAGAAGGCTCAAATTCAAGGGCTTGTTTGACCAAATCGATCAATTAGATTTTAAGCTATACTCAAAAACGTCAAAACACCTCTGTAAATTGAAAAAAAATATATTCATATTTTAAAAACGCTTCCATAAAAAAAATTGAGTGTGTGGAAAAATTATAATGGGATATGGTGGGCAGAATTTTTTTTGATTTTGTAAACTAGTGTAATTATCGCAAATAAAGCCTTATGTATATACAAACAACTGTATTTTATACCTTCATCATCTGAAACACTTCATCGAATGCCCTGGACAAATATATGTTTGCCTTCGAGAACCTTGAATTTTTTTGGTTTGTGGGTTAGAGAAGTAGGTACTTTTAAAAACCAGGTCATCTTGACAAATTTTAAAATTTCGACGCTTTCATGTCTTAAGCATCGAATATTTTGTCCACAATGCACATTTTATTCGACTTCTTTCATCTCGACACTGGTTGTTTTGGACAAAGTTTTCACGATATTTATTATTATATTTGTAATCATCTATACTAACAATCTCAAATCTCATATTTTGTGTTGACATGCAGTGCCCCGTACAACATTTCAATGTTGTTGTAATAATTCGCATAATTATGGCTTTGGTAATACGTGAATTGTGGATAATACAGTGTAATTGCACTTGTGGATTAACAATCAATAAAATACCTATTATTCGAATATTCGAAATTCTAATCAAATATTTCATTTATTTGTATTATAGTTGGAGTTATTCGAATTGTTTAAATTGTTTCGTGCCTCTCTTCAATGACTAGCTGAAGGATTGAAAGACTTTAAAGTTTGAAAGAAATATACGAGTATAACAAAATTAAATCGAGTTTTTTTTAAATTTATATAAGGAGTGATTGAATTTTTTCAAATAGAATTTAAATATCTGTACCCTTTGAAAGTGGAAACCTTTTAAAAGTTTTAGTAAATGTATTACCAGATAAGGGCGTTAACAACACAAAGCACTGATGGCAAAGTCAATGAGGAAAGTTTCCCAAAATGTCTTACGATATTATCAGGAACATTAAAGTAGAAAATACACAGCAAATCATACAAACGAGAATTTTAACTAATTTTTCTTATCATCAAATTCCGTTATATATACAGGGTGTCCCATAATTAGCGTGCAATACTTTAACAGAATATTCTACGTATAAAAATAAGAAAAAAAGTTCCTATAAACATAGGTCAAGAAATGCTTTCTAAGGGAGATACAGCCCCTGAGGATGGTTTTTATTTAATATCTCCAAAACCGTTCAAGATAGAAAACTGAAATTTTGGGAATTGATCAAACTTTTTATGGCCAATAAAATGTAATATTAATAATTTCAAAATTTCCATGATGGGTGGTCAGATAGATAGGGAGTAGGGGTTAAAACCACCTCAACTTTTAAGTGCGTGTCTTGTGCAAGGATTTAATATCAGATTATAAAATTTTGGAGTTTTATAAATAAAAAAGGTCATCCTGTTTAACTTTCATATCATGCACCGTTTTCGCTTAAATTCGATTTGAAAATTACCTTACATGGCATAAAAATTCATTATGAAACTAGATAAGAAGATTCAGCGTAGGCCATGGAACACGGCCTGCCATGTTTAGGAAAAGTTATTCAAGATAGGTGACAGTTTCATGTAATAAGTGATAGGGTGTTTAAAAATAGTGTTTGAAATTACCCTTTTTAAGAAATCTACCCCGAAAGAGGAGCCCCTGAAAATGGTTTTTATTTTATATCTCCAAAACCGTTCAAGATAGAAAAGTGAAATTTTGGGATCCACCCCTCATGGAAATTTTGAAATTGTTTTTATTACATCTTATTGGTCATAAAAAGTTTGATTAATTCCCAATACGTACAAAAAAAGTTGGGGTGGTTTTAACCCCTACTCCCTATCTATATGACCACCCCTCATGGAAATTTTGAAATTGTTATTATTACATCTTATTGGCCATAAAAAGTTTAATCAATTCCGAAAATTTTACTTTTCTATCTTGAGATATTAAATAAAAACCATTTTCAGGGGCTCCTCTTTCGGGGTAGATTTCTTAAAAAGGGTAATTTCAAACACTATTTTTAAACACCCTATCACTTATTACATGAAACTGTCACCTATCTTGAATAACTTTTCCTAAACATGGCAGGCCGTGTTCCATGGCCTACGCTGAATCTTCTTATCTAGTTTCATAATGAATTTTTATGCCATGCATGTAAGGTAATTTTTAAATCGAATTTAAGCGAAAACGGTGCATGATATGAAAGTTAAACAGGAAGACCTTTTTTATTTATAAAACTCCAAAATTTTATAATCTGATATTAAATCCTGGCACAAGACACGTACAAAAAAGTTGGGGTGGTTTTTACACCTACTCCCTATCTATCCGACCACCCATCATGTAAATTTTGAAATTGTCAATATTACATCTTATTGGCCATACAAAGTTTGATCAATTCCCAAAATTTCACTTTTCTTTCTTAAGCGGTTTTGAACATATTAAATAAAAACCATCCTCAGGGGCTCCCCTTTCGGGGGCTATTATAGCTATAGCTATAATAGCTCCCTTAGAAAGCATTTCTCGACCTATGTATGTTTATAGGAACTTTTTTTCTTATTTTTATAAGTACATAGAATCTTCTGTTAAAGTATTGCACGGTAATTATGGGACACCCTGTATAGAGGAACGCCGGATTTGATATGTTAATTAAATACTTTAAAGATTTGGAAATATTTTTTATTTTTATTTTGACATAAAGTACACATATTCCGATTATGAAACAAAATATGCGAAAAATGCCCAACACGACTTGGCTGGCACACCCTTCCTCTTTTAATGAAATTTTTGTATAACATCCTCAAAAATGTGCTGTCGAATTTTGCCAATAACTCATCGAATATCGTCTTTAAGTTGATGAATTGTTGCTGGTTTGTGGACCCAAATTCTGCAATTTTGTTTATATCACATTTATCACTCAATAGGCCAGTAAAATTGTAAGATTATATTTAGTGAACCCAATACTTATATATCAAAAGAGCATAAATTGAATAGTATGTATTCTGCTTCGATGCGCTGTAGCCTAAATACAGGGTGAATCGGAAGGATCGCACCAAACTCTAGGACTGCATTCTACACATTAAAATAATTAAAAAAACTCAAATGTTCTTATTCGATTCTCATTTGTTTTGAAGTTATAGCGTAATTAAAAAATAAATAAAATGAAATGGTAATATTTGTTTAATAGTTATGACTTTTTATAAGGTGTTCAAAAATACCCCCATTAAGTTCTAAACATGCTCTGCTACGTCTGCGAACAGCGCCTGTTGCTTGTCCTATTAACTCTTGTTTTTCTTTAAGAACTGCGCTAGTATTAATTATTAGTTGAATTAGTGCCTCTCTATTATTCACTTTAACTTTGTAAACTTTTGTTTTAAACCAACCCCATAAACAAAAATCTAGTTGTGTTAGATCTGGACTTCTTGGAGGCCAACTAATTGGACCTCCGCGACCAATCCAACGCTCTGGAAACATTTCATCCAAGTGTTGCTTGACCTCACGAGCGAAATGTGCAGGGGCTCCATTATGCTGATAGTACATTGGCCTTCTTACGTTTAAAGGGACATTCTCTAGTAATCCTGGCAACTCATTTATTAAAAAATTAAGGTAGTGTTCCCCTGTGAGTCGATTCTCCATGATAAAAGGGCCAATTAAATACCCAGCAATCATAGCAAACCACACATTTACTGAAAACCTGTGCTGAAAATTGGTTTCGACTATAGCATGGGAATTTTCTTCAGACCATACGTGAGAGTTGTGCGTATTATTAATGCCGTCACGGGTAAATGTTGCTTCATCAGTAAAAAGTATACGCGATACAACTCTACGATTGTTAGTTACCCACAGACAAAATTCCACACGTTTAGAATAATCTTCCGGGTGTAGAAACTGTACTCTTTGTAAATGGTATGGGTATAAGCCTTGCTCGTGAAGTGTGTGTTTTACCCGTTTTGAGTAGCGATTTTTCTGGTGCTGGTCGTTGCATTTTCTTCCACTACATCCAAAATATTTTCCACTTCTTCTAAAGTTTGTTGATCAGCTTTTTCAGATGTTATTTTAGCACTTGGAAGAGTTCCAGTATCGCAAAGTTTGTTAAAAACTCGAATAATTACGTTTTTGTCAGGAGCCCTTTCACGTGGAAAACGTCGCCGATATTCTTCTACAGCAGCTGTGGCATTGCCATTTCAAAAGACATAAACAAAAACCATATTAGCATACTCTAAATTTGAATAAACTTTTGGCATTTAAAAAAAATTTAAACTGGAATTTTTATCAAAATATTTATTATAAAATAAATAATACTAAGAAAACAGACTACTACTTCTTAAAAAAACTTATTTAATATTTCCAAGAACCACTGATAATTCTCCGAAGTATTTATGTTTTTATTTTTTAATAGAGCTGTAACTTATTTAAATCGTTTGGCAAAACATTTCTTTTGTTAAATTAAATTTTATAGAAATTTCATTAATTATTCTCTGATAAAATAAATTCCCTGATATTTCTCGGTTCTCCAGAAAGTAGCCACCCTATGTTATGTACATAAAGTACCAAAAGAAAAACACGCGCGGCTCTACAAAATGTTTACAGTTGATTATTAAATGTCATTTATTTCGTAAAATATCATAATTTAGGATTTAGAAGTGTGAGTATTTTATACACCTTTAGGATCTCCCTCCATCACACCGATTTTGAAAATGACACCTCAATAATTTGTTATAAGTGAATTACTCTTGGAATTATTTTAACACAAATGGTGCGTCAAAATACTTAATCATAATCATAATCTAATAATAAGTATTTGTCGTAGAAAAAGTTTGTTATGGAACTTTTCTAGACACTCATTTAATTAAACACTCGCTTGCAAGTGCCCAATTAAAATTCGTGACGCATGATCAAGTTATTGCAATATATTTAAATCAACATATGAGTTGATTTAAATATATTGCAATAACTTGATCATGCGTCACGAATTTTAATGAACACACCTCGTATAGACAATCCAAGTCAAAGAATTTTTCTATATATAATAAATCACTTTTCTTTTAAAACGATTAAAAGCATAGAAGCAATTTCCAAACTTCAAAGAAAAATCCTTTGACATGGATTGTCTATACGAGGTGTGTTCAGAAAATAACGGGAATTGTTAAATTTCGCGGGTTCGGAGGGTCCGGTTGTCATAAAATTTTCTTTATTATGTTGGTTTACATGCCCCCGAAGTATGATAAAAACTTCAGCTGTTTTCATTGTTTACTTTGTCTGTGGCAGCCGCTAAGGTTAGACGTGTTTTATGAGCTCGGCGATTTTTCGTTCGTTAAAAGAAATGGATTAAAGAATTTGTATCCAATTTTGCTTTAAAAATGAAATAAATTCTGTGAAATGTTAACAAAGGCCTATAGTGAGTCTGCTATAAGTAAAACAAGAGTTTACAAGTGGTATAAGAGTTTCCAAGATGGCCGTAAAGACGTTGAAGATGACGAATGCCCCGAATGCACAAGCACATTAACAACCGATAAAAACATGGAAAAAGTGGAAGAAATGGTTATAAACCAACAGAGAAGTCGCTGATGATGTTGGTATATCGATTGGCTCATCCCATGAAATTTTTTCGAATGTTTTGGTATGAAACGCGTGGCAGCAAAATTTGTTCTAAAATTGCCAAAAACAATACTGTAATAATGCCCCAGCCTCCATATTCGCCAGACATGCCTCTGTCTGACTTTTTCCTATTCCCAAAAATAAAGAGAACCTTAAAGGGCCGTCGTTTTGCAAGCATAGATGACATTAAAAGCGCATCGCTGAAAGAACTAAAGGCTATCCCAAAGATCCAGTTTTAGAAGTGTTTCGAGTATTGGAAGAAGAGCTGGCACATGTGCATAATATCCAATGGGGACTATTTTGAAGGCGACAACATTAATGTAGACGAATAAATATATATTGGTTTCAAAAAACGAAAATTCTCGTCTATATAACTTGATGTAAAGGGATCTCAAATGTTCAAAATCATGGTAAAGTTAACTTTCACGATATTAAATATATTATCATTAAGATTAAGATTTCATTATTTCCATAATGCAAATTAGTCTTTACTTTTCTTTCAATTTTTTTCTTAAGCTAGTCTCATTCTAATTCTACTTTTATAATCACATAATTCTGAAAAAAGAGTTGTTAATCCAATTACAGTCACTGTCTTTTAAAGCATGTCCCAATAGACCTTAATTTGAAGAATACTGAAATAGTTTTAATGACCTACGTGTTAAATCTCGTTAAAATGCCAGCAGTTGCTTCTCGTGTTCATTTAATATATTGTGTTTATTTTTGGCTGAGTAATTTATATTTACAACTTAATTAAGGCTTGTATCTTACTAAGAAATTAAATGGTTTGGTGGAAGTTGCTGTAAGCAAATTTCATATTAAATTATTAATAATATTTTTAACCCTTATCTAAAAAAACTAGTGCTAAATTTAGCTCTTACAGTTAATTTAATTTGGAAATATAATACCCCGGTTTTATATAGGAATTTTTTAACGAAAATTAAATGCTTATGTTATTTCCTTATTATAGTTTAATATGGACAAGCCTGGCACAAATATAATATATTGCAAACTGCTTCGGAATTAAGTTATAACCGTTTTATTTTAATCTTGTATAACAGCATCAAGACCGGAAAGTATCATCTAGCAATATTTTTTTCTTTTCCACCAAAATTTCAAAAATAATAACAAAAAACAGAATACGAAATGACAATACATCACCAGTATTGCTACCTAAAACTTATTTGTTTATGTAACAATGTTACATTGTAACATTAGTGTGTTCGTTACTCGGTTTTATATAGTCTTAAAATAATTTTGAAAAAAATTGTTGTTATAACCCTTCCCAAATTACATTTTAATGACGTAAGAAAAAATGTATAACTCGCTAATAAATGAACATGTAACAATATATAAGAAATAATTTGTAGGAAATAAAAGTTTAATAGGTATTTCTTATATATTGTAACATGTCCATTTATTAGTTATCAATTTTTTCTTACGTTTTTTTTTCGAAAAACTATCCATTTATGAAGGTTCGGGCACTAATTTTATAATTATGTTTCATTTTAATACAAAAGGCACTATATAAATTTATATTCTAACACAGGAACGTTTATTAGAAAACGTAAATAATAGAATTTAAACGCGACAACATTGCGAGTTTTCGCGTTTCGATTTTGACAGTGGCAGTGACAGTTCTATATGCAGTGGTTATTTAAAATCTAAAAATGAGTTGTAAAAACAATTAAAGTCCACTATAACGAAACAATTATTTTAAAAAAGGTATGGAATAAAAAAATAAAGCAACAGAAAGAGAAGAACAGAAAACTAAAAGAAGAAAACCATAGGAGGTAGAAAAATTGTCTAATTATTTAAAAAAAATAAAAAACTTAAAACAAATTTGTTTTTTTTAATAATTTAAAAAAATTATGGTAGTTACCAAATAAATCAAACCAAATATCCCTAGATAATCACTTGTTCATAATCCAGTGTTGCCGAATCTTCTAGACGAGAATGACGGTAAATGTTAACAACAAAATTATAAGGAAATTCTACAGGGATAAGTGCTACGAGAAAAAAATTAGTTCAATGTCAGGGTATAAAATTAAAAACATATTTTTTTATAAAAAATATATTTTGTAAACTGAAAGAGTAGATAAAGCTTATAAAAGTTCAGCTAAATTGTCACATTTTCAGAGGTTCAGGTTTGCCAAATAATTCTATAATGCAGTCTGAAGCTAACAAAGAACCTTTTCCACCTAAATAGTCCCGAAAAGACGGATTAGAATAAAGTACACTTTATCTGCGAAATAACTTTTTTTGATTGAATTGACACAATGGTTGTATAAGCGCATTGTGTAACATGCTCTTGAAATCTTCATTCTAGTTACCGGCTTAAAAACAAGTAATTACATTGAAATTTTATTTTAATTCGTTTTTCAATTAAAATCATGCTTCAATTCACTAACGAAAACGTTTTGCGAAGCAAAATTAATTTTAATATAAAAGCTATTAGCCTGTAAACTTAATTTAAAAGGGTTATAAACATTATGCAAAAACATAATACACCCAAGTACCTTTTTTGAATCAAGAATATAATTTTTTATATATAAATTTATATTAAAATCTAATAAATAAACACATAACAGTTGGTGGTTTTAATTATAATTCAGATCTTAATTTTCATAATTATAAATATTATAAGATTTCACCCAAAATTTAATAATTTATCTTAAGGCGAAGGCTATGTCACTCTGTCGGCCTGTCTTCAGCGTACGTAAACAAAACAACAATTATTTACAATTATGCTGGTAAATTTGACTCTTAGAAGCGGAAACTTTTCCTAAGGGAAATGTTGCTTTTGCAAACAAAGAGAATAAATTTGCTTAAGTAGATTTTTTTTCTGCATTATTTTCACTATTTTATGATGGTAAATGATATTTAAAATGTTCTTAAATAACAAAGACGATTTTAAGCTATAGACATACTAATTTAAGTTAGCACTAAGTTAATAGTAAGCTATAACTAAATAAAAATATATAAAATATGATAATAACTTTTAAGTTATTAAAATTCATAATTATTTGCTGTTTTTATTTATCAATGCATTTTTAAATTAAAACATTATTTTAATCCTGAAAGTTTGTTTTACTTTGATTTAAAGATTAAAATTGGGAAACAAAAATATAATTTTTTGGTTAAAAATAAATTTTAAATATTCATTTTAATTATATTTTTCTACTTGCCTATTAAAATAATTATTAGCAACAACACGCGTTTACTTTTCACAATATCTCATTAGAATAATTTACGATATCCAAATAAATGAAATATTATTTTTTTCAAATTTGGCAACTCCATAATTTGACGTTTCAATAATGACATATTATGTACACTAAAAAAGTATCGGGTTTTCGCAACGCGCGCGCCATCTGGTGGACTTCAAAAGCATTGCGTGAATTTAAGAATTGTCAACAATACATTTAAAGCATACGAACTGTGCATCATTTTTAAATAAATAGGTAGATTTTTCACAAAAGAGAAGAAGGCAGAAGTCTTACTCGAAAAATTTTGTTCAATTGCACAGCAAAATCGCGCACGTTATTTGTGTTTTACGTTGCAAGGAAAAAACTAAAAAACTGGTTAATTACTCGATTTCGATTGTTTATTCTTTATATCATTAATAAAGAAACTCAACGCTTAAATGCTTATATAGTTACGTTAGTGTGTGTATTTTATCTAAGGAATCATGGTGAATTATTATGTTTTTAGTTGTAAATAAAATTCAAGAACTAAATCGTTGCATTTTCATGTTTTGCCAAAGGATAGAATTTGGTAAGTATATTTGTTGGTGCAGAATTAACTAATGATAACTTTACCTAATATAATTTATATTTAAATTTGGACATTTTTAATAAATTAGTAAAAAATAATTTTTGCACAAACATAACCTTAAAATCAACCATTCTTATATTCCAGTTCTCTAAAAAACGCCGACAACTGCATTTTAAACAACAAAATATACCTACGAATTCATGGCAACATAATATTATATACATATAATACATAATATAATGGTATTTTACCGTTGTGTGGAGACTTTAAGAAATCCTTAATCAACGCTTTTAATAATGCTAAATGCTCTTTAAATTTAGACGACTTATTTGTTTGACGATTTTTACTGAATTGAAATGTTTACACTTTTCATCATTACTAAAATGTGTATTTATTGTATCTAAAAGATACAATTTATATTTACAGGGACTGTATAAAATTTATTTCTTCATTCGAGTTAACACTGTTTATTGGAAAACCGATAAAAACTCAACCCAGGATTTCCTCTTGAAATACACCCAAGAACACAACAAATCGCACCACGGTTTTTTTCGATATTTTTTAACATTTGTCGGCTTTATTCTCGAAAAATTAGTTTGTAACACACGCGTTTGACAGCTAATTACACTAGTTTACAAAATTTGATAAAGTTGTTCCTCATTTAATCAAAACCACTTTTTTAAGGTAAAATTTTGTACAGATTCCAAAAATAATAGTAGTTTTTCTGGTTTAGCTCTAGATTTCGGGTTATGCATAAAATCTCGCAAAAATGCACTGTTATAACAGTGCATTTTTGCGAGATTTCATATTTGTCACAAATATGCAGCTAAAATTTTATTTGATATCTAATCAATCCCAAATATTTATAGCTGTAAGGACTGCAGTTTAATACAAATTTTAAGATGTAAAGCTCCTAAATCGCATTAGTGGTTTTGTCACTATGACGAAAAATACGTCAGAAAAAATCATTATTTTCCGATTTTTTTCAATTTTTTCAACTTTGGTCCACTGTATATCAAAAAATATTTTAAAATATATAAAGTTTGTCCCCCTATATTCTAGAGAATTTAATTATGAAAATTTTAAGCATACGTACGTCAATATAGGATAAGATTTAGATTATGTACGGTACATTTTTTGAAGCAATGAAAAATGTTATTATTTATAATATTACAATTTTTTTAGATTTAATAAGGGAAAATAATTATCAAAACCGTTTTTTTTTTTAGTTTTATGTTATTTATTTATTAAAATTCTCTAGAATATAGGGGGGGCCAACTTTTTATATTTCAAAGTGTTTTTTTATTTACATCGGACCAAATTTGATTTTTTTACCTGTTCTTGGTCCTAACGACCAAACCACTAATGTAAGTTTTACACCTTAAAATTTTTATTATACTTTCCTTCTTATAGAGCTATATAGAGCTTATATAGCTCTATAAACATTTGGGATTATGTTAATTTTAAATAACAATTTAAGCTGAAAATTTGTGATTTAATGTTCTGTAACATTGCATTTTTTCGAGATTTCATGCGAATCTCGAAATCTAGAGCTAAACCAGGAAAACCACTATAATTTTCTGAATCAGCACAAAATTTTACCTTAGAAAAAGTAGTTTTGGTTCAATGAGGAAATTCTTGTAAACTAGTGTTATCAAAAGTTGTACTTTTGTTATGATGATAACAGCCGAGTGGCGGCGCTACTTCTTTAGCGTATACTGCAGCAACCTTGTAGCAATATTACTCTAGTGCGCGTTTTTAAAGCTATGCAAATTTTCTTTGTTGCTAGTGCTGACATTTGGTATAACAAAATAAATATTTAAATCGCAAAGTGACAAGTTTATTAATAGAAGCACATATATTTAGTAAACTTCATTATTTTGTACTCTTTAGTGCATTTAAACGTGTTTTTTATAACTATTACTTTATTTATTACTTTTTAGTCTTAAAAATTAGCTAATTCGTCGCTATATTGAAATTAGATTGCAAAGAAATAGGTAATCCGACATCTTGGAGCGGCCGCCATATTGGATTTAGTATGACGTCACTTACCTTAACGCAATATGCATCCAGTTTTGAGCCATATTAAAGTCTCTGGCCTATCGAGATGTTAGTTTTAAATCGATTGCAAAATTTGTACCGAACAAGCTAGAATTATGAAGATAATATGTAATGGAAAATAAAAAAGTCAATTTTCACGATCGATTGAAGTGACAAACTGTTTATTTAGAAAATTAGGCCGCGTTTTAAAGCTATAATGATGAGAGTGCACTACTACATCTTAAAGCTCCGTATCCGTGTCTTTAAACGTCTAGAAACCATACAGGTTTCTTTCTACTTGTTTTCTGACATTTTTAGCTAAAATCGCGTTTTCTTATTTTTACATATATTATATTTATATATTATACAACTGGAATTATTTTCATAAAATGTTTTTCGCCTCAATTGAAATAAACTGACAATTATTTTCTAGTTTATAAACTCTGACATATAATTATGTATATAAAATTTAAATAAAAAATTTAAAATTTGTTGGTATATTTTTATTATTGTTGTTCTATAATGATCTTTAAATTGAATTAAAACTTTAGGTACTTTTTTTCTCATGTCTACTAAATATTTGTTAAGGACTACTTTCTTTCCCGTGCGTTTAACAGTCTAATCTTGTCAGTTTACCAGACACAAGGTAAATAAAGTGAATTCATGAAACGCTGTCGGAATAAACTCTGCTAAATTATACGACTTCTTTTATCTTAACCTATGTAACATCAACGTTTATATGTATGTTAGTCATCTTCGATGGATTACACGTTTCATAGGACCATTTACTCGACTCCGGACTTTTTAGCTTAATACCGGGCTTTTAACCTTTGTTTTAAGGCTTATATTGGCTTATAAAGGATAAAATATCGAGATAGAAACTTTATTGATTTATTTAATAAAATTTTATAATTTATTATAAAAGTTACCTATGTAACATTTTCAAGGTAAAAGGCGGCTTTAAAATTTTATCTACTTTAACAAAAACAATTACTTTCATAAAATTTATTTGAGAAAATTATTTATTTATTTAACACCCATTTTATTTCTTAACATTTACTGTTGGGCGAAATTTTACTTCGCCCTCGGGCTTAAGCAATTTTGTAATCATTTTGTTAATTTCAAAGGTCACAGATTATTTAGTTAATGTTAAACAAATTATTTCGTTGAAAAAGTACACGTAATTTCAGGCAAAACATTTCCCACTTACAATACGCATCAACAAGTTGAACTGACTTCAGCGTCTGCAACTTATGTTTCTGCTTACTTTATTCTAATTCGTAACGTGTTCATAACAACAGTCAAGAGTGTTTATTAGGGTGTCCGTTATTTACCAACTTGGTTTTTTTGTTTGCAGTGCCCCCTAACTTTTTAGTTTATGACCTAAAAAGAATTATAAAAAAAATTAAAAAAAAAATATTCATTTTAAACCGTGCCACAAAGACGATACATTTTCCGTTAAAATAACATGGGGTTTCGGCCGAAAAATCAAAGGAAAGTTTTTTTGTACAGCGTTCAATTTCCAAAAACGCAAATATAAATTTTATAAATCAAAAGTAAAAAAATGATATCACTACCAATTATTAATTCAATTTTTAAATTTAATTATAAAATCCCAATATTTTTAAATTGTCTATTTTGGGAGTTTTAAAATAAATTAAATTGGGCTTTATATACATTTATTTTGCAGTGTTTCAAACATAATAAAGCATTGCTTTGAAGTCTGGGTAAAAAATAAATTTAATAAAAATGATTCATTAAAAAAATCTATACGGAAAAATCTACTTACACAAATTTAATTTAAATCAAGTTATATAACGTATTATTTTATATGACTTCCTGTGGAATACATAAAATACTATTCATAGTTTATTTTATGTAGGTTTTTCTTTAAAACTTTTATAATTAAAGCTTTACGTATACTCTGTAAAAAGCCCGTTCCCTCTAAAATAAATTGGTCAAAAATGACTAATTCAATAGTTATTAGTGGGTGCTTTTTCACTTGTACCATGGTTAACCATGGAATACCATGATATCCCAAAATTTAACAGCCAATTCTTATGTAAAATTGTCCCCTGAATCCGACAATACCATAAATTATGAAAGTTTTTGAGATATAGTCAATTCTATATTAAATAGAAAATTGAGTATATATCAAAAACTGTTCTACTTTTTTTGGTGGTCTTTTCGGATTTAGGGGACAATTTTACATAGGAATTGGCTGTTAAATTTTGGGATACCATGATATTCCATGGTTAACCATGGTACAAGTGAAAAAGCAGCCACTATTAACAATTAAATTAGTTGAGACCAAAAATTCGATAACTGGTGACAGTTTTAAGCTATCTAAACTCACTTTATACTTAAATAATTATTATTATAATTTTAAGTACGTTTTATGTATCGCTTGACAAATAAACTGTGCCTTTTGTGCTAAGCTAAGCTCAATAAGACGCACTTCTCGGCCTTATAACATAAATAACTATTATAAAGAAATAGTATATTGTAGACTTAGGCGGTAAAGTAACACTTTTTCAGTCTAAAAAAAGCCTGGAAAAATCATTCCATTAGTTCGCGTTTTGTTATTTAAAAAAATTCAGTGACCAGCGAAAGTATGGAACAAATTAATTTAAAAATTTCCTTTTTAATTAAAAAAAAACCTTGAAGACGTCTATTTTGTTTATCAATTTTGCAAATTTAATGAATTTTTTTTTATATTTTTCGACATTTTTGTAAAAGCAATGACAATGTCATTTCTTCTACAAAAATGTCGAAAAATCAGAAAATTTAACTTTAATATGTGCGGAATTAAAAAACGAAGTCGACGTGTTAAAGGATTATTTTTTTAAAATAAAAAAGAAATTTTTAAATGAATTTGTGCCATACTTTTGCCGCTGCCACTGATTTTTTTTGTTTAAATAATAATTACTTGAAAACGCGAAGTAATTGAAAAAAATCCTTTAGGGAATATGTGTTTGGAGAGGAATTCTTCCATAATTGGTGAACAGATTTGGTCTGAGAAATTTTGAGCCTTATTTTGTCGCACAGTGTAATTTTTATATTAGCTCGTGCAAATACCCAAATCATTTTTAATTTTTTATTTTTGTATTCCATATATTTATTTTTCTGAACAAATAATATTAATTTTGTTTACATTTTTTCAATCCATTATATTAATAATCATTTACACATATCCATTCATATAACAAATATAAAATGTATCCATTTTAAAAAACTTTACTAAATACAAACTTTAATTTATATTTTATGGCGCAATTTCATGCTGACGCTCGTTTTCCAGAGTCAGATCAGTCACTTGCTCATCACACGTGACTTTTAGCGTCAAACGCAAAGTAACAAAAAAGCTAAAACGAATTTGCCTTTAAAGCTTTGAAGCTGATTTATAGATTAGATAAATTATATTATAATTGCAACATTAATATCATAATTATAATTATAATAAATACCACAATAATTTATATAAAATAAAAACAATATTTAAACTTTTTTATAATATGAATTTATGATAATTATTAATAATAATTTATTTTAAATATATATTATAATAAACAAAGTAATTTCATAAGGTGCACAATTTTACTACCACCTTTAAAACGCCCATTATCGTACATGTTTGCATAACCCTAAAAGATCTTTTAAATACACATTGACAAGTTGTGGCTTTATGGCGCTTTAGTCACGGGCTGAAGTTAGAAACAGGTGTTTAGTCACTAAATGTAAAAATTGTTGTATTATCTTAATACATACAAAAGTAAAAAATAGCTTCTCAACTGTGACCGGCAGTAAGCTTTACTTTCGTTGTAAAAAACTGCTTCTATATCTGATTTAACCGGTTGATAGTCCATTTTCCTGAAATAAAATGTTTATACACAGAAAAATTTGACATTTGCCGCTGGTAATACAGATTCCCATTCTTACGCGAATGGTTACTCTATTTTAGGATATATGTATATGCTCTATACAAATATTTAATTTAAATCATTTTTAGATAAAAATACGTATTTGTCGTCAAATAAAGTACTCTCTAAAAATGAATTAGTCAAAAATGACTAATTGTCATAGCGAAAAAGCAGCATTCTCGTCAATAGCAATTTGTATAACGGACATTTAGCAGTCAATTTCCATTTAAAATTGTCTCCTGAATCCGAAAATGAGGTCAAAAATTAAAAAATGTATAACAGTTTTTGAGATATAGTCAATTTTTCATTTAATATAGAATTGACTATATCTCAAAAACTGCTAAATTTTGGAATACTATGTTACAAGTGAAAAAGCAGCCACTAATAACTGTAGTAATTTCTTATTTTTGACTAATTCATTTTTAGAGAGTATAGTAACTTTTCTAGGCATTTATTTAATTAAATTAATTTATTCGTGACTAAAATGGGAATACCTAATATTCGTATATGGTTTCTTAAAATAATATATTTTTTAGGGATATTGTAAGAATAGTAGAAATGTAAAATATATTGCTAAAAATTAAATTATTATATATTTTATTATTCTTATATGTATGAATTTAACATTAATTAATTAAGTGTTATTATTAAGTTAATATTATAATTTCCTAGTATAAGATTTTATCAAGCTGATTATTCTACAGAAAAAATATAGATTTTGTTTGAACCAAATAAGATAATTAAAATCGTAAAAAAATTGTATTTAACTTTAATGTAACATATTATTGCAGTGCTCTCTATTGAAAAAAGTAAGGCATTTTTATTGCCTAGCCATTTGTGGGATTTTTCAAATCTAGCCATGGAAAGACCTAGTTTCTCGCACCTATGGAGACGGTAAAATTAAATTTTATCATAATGTAGAAAGAAAAACCGTTTTCGCTTGGTAGACTGGAATATTTTACACCAGCTAAAATTAAAATAACAAAAAAATTCACGAACAATACGTTAATAACCTACTTAATTAATAATATCTTTACAAGAACACCTCGTTGTAACGAAAATTCATATTTTCATTATAATAAATTTAAAAAACATTTTTTTAGTTTTTTTTTTAATCGTACCCAATATTTATTTATACACTGACAGCAAAAACAAATTAAGAAACCTTATTTTTAATTTATCAAATAAGTTACATTACATTTATTTTAGTTAATAATTCATACAATGAATTACATTTGATGTATTAAGCTTTTTAGGTGCTGATTTGCACTAAAAAACGTTAGTTTTTTTATAATTCCAATACGTCTCAACAAATTTTCTCGATGACTCGATTGCACGAATTGAGAATGACGAACGTGATAAAGCATGAAATTTATGTATGAACCTCCTGCTACTATTTGAAAATTGTGTTTCAGGACAAGATTTTAATTCTAAAATATATTTAATTTATGCCTTGAATCAAGTTATATATGTTTTTAATATACTACTAAAAATATGTAATCAACTCGACATCGCGATGCATTGTTGAATTTCTTGTTTTTTTATTTATCTCTTTTTTGTACGTATAATTATAGGCTTTCTTGTAATTTTATTTGCAAATTTTTAAAAATAAACGATAATATTATTATTACCATGTAAAATTCCAATTTTCTGTATCTTCTAAGTGTTCTTAAGTTATATAAAAACAAATGAAAACACACTGTAACTTAAAAACGGAACCCATTATTCTTTTAAGTATTTTTACGGTTAACCAAAACGGTTTTATAACAGTATAGATACGAAAAATTACCAAAATTGGGGAATGGTTTATTTCGTTATTTTACCTACATGATCTACTAAAAGAATATATTATGATCTACTAAAAGAATATATATATGATCTACTAAAAGAATATATATTACGTTATAACGTAATAAAAACAATATAAATACCACAAATTTACGTAATAATAACGCTATAATTACTAACTGTTTGCTCTCTCTCTTTCTAAAACATTGACATTCGTAATTTCTTTGTTCTTTCAATTTATATTTTAGAAAATGGTACTTACAAAGTAATAAAGGCTACCCTAGTAAAATTAAATTGTCAAAACTAATAACACAGTACGACAAAATTTGATTTTTGGTCCCTCCCATGAAAAATTTCTACAGATTCTAAAAATAGAGTTAAAAAAATGATACCCGTGTCTCGGCGTTTTTTCACATCACGTCATAATTTTTTTTTAAGGGCTATCCAATAAAATGTTATTCACACTATTCGCGACATAATTTCATAGACTCGATAACAGCTGGACTGCATAGTTAAAAATATATATATTTACTAAATGGATAGGCAACCATTATAAATCCATTTTAAAATTATTTTAATCTTATACAGAGTTTTGCACATTTATATATATATATCAAACGGTTTATTTTTAAACCAAGTAACAAAATGTTTCAATTTTAAGCCAATCAAAATGCTTTAAAGTCGGGTGATTAAAATTTTTATTTATTCAATTTTTTGTAAAAATTGAGCTTTGTTGAATTAACATTTTAAAAAAAAATTAAAAGATATTTAAATGAATTGATTTAAGTCTTAAAGCAAGTGTACCTAAAACATATTTAATTTAAGTAAAAAGTATTTAAGTATACGAAGTCAATTGAAACAGCAAAAAAACAAAAAATTTACACATCTGCGGCATTTATACATTTTCATATTAATTTTGATTGTTGAGTTAACCATCCATTTGAAATCAAAGTAAAAATGCAGTGTCCGAATCGAAATAATTTTTGTTATGTATGTGGTTTATTTGCACCTCCAAGCCATATGCGAAATATTACAAAAAGTGTAGTAACAGCTTTTGAAGACTATTTTTTGGTGACGTATATACCAAACTTATGGTATGTACCAGAGGTTTTATGCGATTATTGTTACCGTTGTTTGCATGGATTGCAAAATAAAAAACACAGTATGAAATATGTTGCACCAACAATTTGGCTTCGACCCGTCGCGACGTACCGAACACGCATCTGACCAGTGTTATTTCTGCATGTCAAAATTAAAAAGTTTTGGATTAACTGCTCCTTCAGAAAACATATGTGAGGATAAAAGTAAAAGACCTTTAACACCCAGTACAACCATTTTTTCCGAGATGGAATCTGAATTTATTCCCTGTAGTTCGGGTTATAAAGTACATTTTATAACACAGGACATGAAAGTACATATGTCACTAAAAATACATTTTCTCCATGCTCATTTGGACTATTTTTCACCAAATTTGGGCGATTTTAGTGACGAACATGGCGAAAGTTTTCACCAAGACATTTTAACAATTGAAAAACGCTTCAAGGGAAAAGACGTCAGGCATTTGCTGGGTGAATATTGCTGGTCAATTGTTTGAGATTCTGAAGCAATATACAGCCTGTTCAGAATAAAACCGAATATATCTATATATATATATATATATATATATATGGGGCGTGGCCTCGCCTCCCTCCAAGGCGCGTCATAGTTGCTTGTGTGATAAACGACATGACGAAAGGTCGAGCAGGTAAGGACTTAAAAAATTAAATGATAATAATGCAAAAAATCTCATTAGCGATGCAGTCTATTTGCTTAGCTACTGTGTCGCGCGTTGGAGGGAGGCGAGGCCACGCGCCATATATATATATATAGATATATTTGGTTTTAGTCTGAACGAGCTGTATAATCGTCAAACTAAACGACCAAGATTTTATTCCAACATGTATTGAATATATGATAAATAAAAAAATAAAAAAAAATTATTTAAAAAAAATCAAAATATAAACTTTTTTATATTTGTTTTTTGTATTGTGTAAAAACATACAATATTTACAAAAAAATATATTTTTTACCGAGTAAAAAATGTGCAATCTGTATAAGCATAAATAATAGGAATGACGGCTTAAAATTTTTTTATGACGTGATCTCGTGAAACTGTGAGACACGGGTACGTTTTTTTTACCTCTATTTTCAAAATCTGCAAAAAATTTTCATGGGAGGGAAATCGTGTTGTACTGTGTAATATTTTGCATTAAAACTCAAACGCACATTATTTTATTGATAAAAATGGGCACGATACATCTTAAAAATTATATGCCCTCTAAATATTTTACGGTTTTAAAAAAAATTATTGCTGGGGTAAAAATTCAACAAAACTTACAACCAATAAAATTTTATAAAATCTTTTAAAAATCATTTAGTTTTAATCATTTTTTAATAACTAAAACTTTCCTTATTATATTTTAGAAAAATATTTATGATAAAATATTTTATAAATGTTTAGATAAGTAATGGATGCCATCTTAAAAAACTCATTATGGCGACCTGAAAAAAGTTATATTTTTCCTTGTTTAGTCAATATTAATAGTATTTATTACTAATAATAACCCTAAAAAATACCAGGCGAATAGGAATTATTTACGGTTATAAAGTGGTAAAATTATGACTTGAGTACATTTACCATTAAGTAAAAATTCTGACGTTAAAATTCCCGTTAAATTTTCTTTAGGTGAACTACACTTATAAGTAATTTTCTTTCGTAAAAACTACGTTCCTCACAATACTTTAAAGTGTTGAAACTTAAGGGTTATTAAAATAGGTAAAAATAACATAAATAAAACTTATTAAATAACTTTAAAAAAAGTTTTACTTCAAAGTTAATTTTTAACGTTAATTTAACAAAATGTTTACTTAAATTAAGGAATATTGCCTCAAAGCTCTACGCTTTTACCTAAAATGCTGCTTGGGTATGTTATATAAATTTAACTGTTGAATATTTTAGCAAAAAAATCTGTGTTAAATAAAATAGGTTGTTATACACTGTTTTAAAAGTTAAATTCTTTAAATAAAATGAAAAAAAATGCTAATAAACGTTAAAAACGAGTTCTAACGAATTGCTAGTTGATAATAAAAATTAATTGGACACGGTCTGAATGGGTCGACAGTACTATTTTTGTGGACCAAAACCCATAAAGAATTTTAAAAGTTAGCTAGACCGTTTGAGTGACTTATTCTCGTAGTTAGTATTGATTTACTTTGCTAAAAACCAATGTCATATAGTTTTTTTTATTAATTCATATAACAATAATAATAATAATAATAATAATAATAATAATAATAATAATAATAATAATAATAATGGAAACAAGTACCCCAAAAAACTTTATTTATAAAATTATTCTTATAAGTTGCAAAAAAGTAAAAAATTTGCATTTTCTTGATATTTTATACATTTATATTTTTATAAATTGAAAAACTTTAATTTAATTAAAAAAATATAAGAATATAATATAATATAATTTAACATGGATAAAATAAAACTAAACCCCGTGTCAGATCACAGCAAATCTCTTGGTTTACAAAATAATTTATCTAACTTTTTACCCATCTCGAATAGGGTTATTTGAGTAAAATGACGATTTATTGCTATTTCCAATACGCGGAAATGATCTTTAAGGGCAAAGAATGTTGGGGGAAATCCTCTTCAAGACCGTTGGATTTCTAAATTTGGGTCAGAAAAAGAAACCTAATAAACTAAGCAGAAAAAGCAGAAAAAGAGGCGCTATTTAGAACATTAGGCCTTAATACTTTAAGCTTTAATATAGCATACCATTATAAAAATATATAATATGGCCATAATAAAAGTCTTAATGTTTGACTTTATTTTAAACTTATACAGCACCAATTATCCTTCTATATATACTACACTTCCAAGGATATTTTTTTATTTGAAGAACTACAAGTTCCGTTAAATTAGAGAAAAATTGTATACCTAATAAGAAGCCTATTAAAATGGAATTTATGAATTGGAAAAAAGCCAGTGGTTCTCAAAATATTTTAAATAAACTAAAAATCTTTAATAAATCAAAAATCGTTATAACTTGCTTATTTCTGGGAATTTTGAAAATAAGTTAATTTTACATGTAAAAATAAACATTAATACAAATTTATTCGCTACTATATTTTGAGTTACCATATTTTGTTTTTAAAATAGCCGCCAAATCATATGTAGTTTGATACATCGCGATGCATCGTTGGGTTCCTTGGTACATCTTTGGATTTTTGGTTTTGACTAGTTTTTAGTTTTTCAATTTATTAGAGAAAAGCTTTTTTAAATTTATAAATGCCATTTTAATAAACTTAATTAATTACGCAACTTTTGTCTAATTCAACCGACCTTGTAGCTCTTCAAATAAAAAAGATACCCATACATAGAAGGATAAATAATTTTCGATTGCTTTTTAAAAAGTAACTTTAAAGAGTTTAATTAAAATTTTATATCGTATAAATAATCTAAAACTGAGTTCATCAAAGTTGCGCGATATTAAACGAACTTTTTTAATTAATACAGCTGATTTATTGATATCGGTAATAACGACGTAACTTATGTATTAAGCTCGAATATTTGTCAATGGAAGTAACATCTGCTTCACAAATAAAACAAATTAAAATAATATCAAATGTCAAATTTTCCCTTGAGAATGGACAAACAAATATTTAAATCCTTTAAAGAAATATAAAGAGGATGTTTTTATTGGTAACTGGTAACCAGATTCTGTCAGAAAAAGGAATATATTTGTGTGAATTTACCTTAACTGGAAAAAAATTATACTAAAGTAATAATTAATTAACGTTAAATTGTAAATTTTTAAGTTAAAGTAAATTCACACTTATTGCTTTTTTAACATATTCTGGTAACACTGATGGGTACTCACCCAAAATTATTATATCGGCAACTTCTATAGTCCCAAAGGTCAGTACAAAAGTACATATAAACTTTTCAAAGATTGGCCTTAAGAAAATATTTAATACCTAGTATTGTATTTTTGAGTTGAGTAATTTCATTATTTCACAAGAAGGGCTTAAGTGTGATTGTATAAAATTTGACAAGTGTCAAGTAAGCTGTGTATTTAAAAGATCACTTAGAGTCATCAAACATGTACTAAAACACTCGTTTTAAGGGTTGGAGTAGAAAAAGTCAATTATAAAAACATTAAATAAAACTTAATCATTCAAAAGTAAATAAACGTTATGGCAATAAAATTTAATTGGTATATAAAACCTCGACGCCGAGATACAAGGTTAATAAAAAATCATTTTTATAGCTGGTTAGAAATTTCTCAAATAAGCTTACGATTTTTTATGTTAAAAGGAAAATTAGAATTAATTACTTAAGTATTAAAAAATAATCTACTTATTAAAATTAAGTCACATTTTTTGAGAAATATTCATTTGTTTATTAACAATGTGCAGTTTGATTAAAAACTCATTACATCGTAAACTATTTATGAAACATTTTTATAATGTGACTTGAGTCGTTTTTTTAATGCTCTGCACACTAAATTTCTGATTAAATATTTCTATGTTAAATAAATCCAGAATACCAGTGACCGATACTAAAATATCCTGAAAACAGTAAAAAATACAAATTTAAAAGAGCCGTTATAACTTTTTTAATATTGCACCTATCAATTTGAAACTTGAAATTTGGACATTGCTTGAAATAACACGTCTGATAACATCATTTATTTTTTCCTCAACCCACTGGTTGTTAAGAATATCATGGCCAACTTAAATTTTTCTTATGGGAAATTTATTAGATTTTTTCACACATTTCTTAACGATGTAATGCTGTATCATTTTTGTTTTAATATTATTTAAAAAATTAAAGTAAAAATCCCACTCAAGTTGCCTTGCTGTTTTAAATACCTAGTTAAATTTCTGTTTAAGACTACAGAAAGAAAACTTGAATTATGTCAAAACAGCAATATTCAATAGTTGTTGTTGCTTGAAAAAATGATATTTAGATTTTCCAACAAAAATATTTTATCAAAATAATTCTTACCGCATTTTTTAAGCACAAACTATTTTGTGCTTTATTTTTATGTTGTTTGTTGCTATTTTGACATTATTTCATCTGTAGTGACAAACACTGTTATGACGTTGGTATTTTAAAAAGCGCCTTGCTTAACTTTTTTAAGTGGAATTTTTACTTTAATTATATAATACTTTTTTAATAATTATAAAACAAAAATAATTTAAAGTGTTTTACATCGTTGTGGCAAGAAACATATGCCATTTTTATAAATAATAAATATTGCGCCCGTTAGCAAAATCAAAGTTGGCCATGATATCTCAAAAACTAGTCGGCGTAGAAAAAAACAAATGATGCCATCAAACGTGTCATTGCAAATAATATGAATAAATCAAGTTTTAAATTAATAGCTACAATTTTAAAAAGTGATAAAGGATGTTTTAAATTGAACTTTTAGTTTTTTAAGATATTTCAGTATCGGTCTAAGGTATCCTTGATTTCTTTGCAATTTAACCAACTTCGTATCTCTTAGTGTTCATGAGACCCTGTATATGTAAACAACGTATTTGATATACATTTTGTGTAAATACCTGAAATAAATGTATGTTAAATGTTAAAATAGATTTATTTAAACAAAACAAAAAAAACATTTTTTGTATTATTAAATGGATTTTATTTCAAAAAACAAAATTTAAACATCCTGAAATGATTTCAACCGAAAGGTAAAATATAATTTATATTTTTTATTTATAAGGTATATAAAACCAGCTTGCACATACATTTTTTAATAATTCTTAAATTAATTAGGTATATTTATTAACTTACAATTAAAAGAAAAGCTATTTATCTTATTAATAAATTTAATTTACAAAAAAACCACTTCTCTTAACACGTAGAATAACAAAATAAAATGCTCGTGGCCAACATTTTTGTATTAGTTAAATATTAATTATAATATTAATAAATTTCGACTATTTTTAATGCCTCATTTCAGGTTTCAAAACTTTTTACAGGCTTAAAATTTAATTAATAATAATAATAATAATAATAATAATAATAATAATAATAATATATTTTATTTATTCCAATATAGTGCTATATATACAAAGATAACAATAAATATGTATAAAAACAGTATGTAGAAAAAGCCAAACATAAATAATAAAATGGAATATACCACAAATGTAATAATAATACAATATATTTAAACCTCTGCTAACGTATAGGGCCCTGGTACAAATATAGTTAAATAGTTCATTTTTGAAGATTTTTAAGGTTTATGATATTTTTATGATATTTTATGATTTTTAAGGTTTATGATATTTTATATGATTAGGTATTTTGTTATAATATTTAATGGCTGCATAATGGCAGCTTTTCTTATACTTTGTTAATTTATGCCTGGGAAAATTTAAGTTTGAGTTTCTATGTGAAACAGTTTGAAGTGATTCAAATTTGTTATAATTTTTTACCAAAAACAAAACTAATTCATAAATATATATATATATATATATATATATATATATATACATAATTTGTTGTATTAAAGAAACTGCAGGTTTATCAAAAATTATATTTTAAAATGCACTACATAAAAATAATTTAAAATCGTCTTAAAATTTTTTCTATTCCCACCTTAAAACTCGTACATGTTTTCATGATATTAAGTGACCTTTAAAATACATATTGATAACCTTTTAGTTACTAGCTAAAACTAGGAGCAGTGGCTTTCTGGATACGACATAATAAAAGAATAATATTTTTGGCAAAATATTATACATAATAGATTATCTACAATTTTTTTTATAAAAACAGTTTTGTAATTCGTGCGTTTCGCGCCCTTGAAATAACCTAATTGTCAAAAAGCTTTTTGTAAAAAAATACAAAAATGTAAATTTTTTTAAATATCTCATTTCAAAAATACAAAATTATTCAATAGTTTCATGACGCCAATCTTTAAAAAAATATAATCACATTTGTCCATTTGATTAGAGGTTGCCGATGCCGCAGTTTTACTTACTACTTTCGAGTGGAATACCCATAAGAACACTTTTTTAGTTTCACTGTAAAAAACTGCTTCTATATCGAGTTTAAATGGTTGTTAGTCCATTTTAAGGAAGAAATTTTGATTAAAAAAAAAGTTGACACGCTATTTTAGTAAGGATGTTGCTCTATATAAATACTTTAATTGTTTATTATATTTTTAAAAATATTGTTTATAAATTTACTATACACTCACTTTTATTAAACACTCGCTTATAGTTAATGTCCAAACTTTAATAAAATCTTTTTGTATTTTTAGTTTAATTGTAAGTTGACTTAAGAACGACATTCTAATTAAAACTAAAAGCAGTGTTTTTCTCCTATTTTCATCACACACCAATAAAATGTCCAGTCCAGGAATTAATATCGGCAAAATACATGGACAAACACTTTAACGATGAAGAGCCATAAGCAGAAGGAAGTATAAAAGAAACATTTTCTACCCAATTAATTCTCCTCAGAGAGAGTAGGCGCCCGGGGCCATTTTAATTGCTAATTCGTCGTTTCTAGTGTGAATTGATTAATTTTCATGTCTGAATTAATTTGATTACTGATTTTACGTTTATAATTGCAAAATTTCATTTCGAATTTCACATTTTATTACTTTTTAATTCGAACTTTATAAATCGATGTTAACGTGTAATTAAATTCTGTAACTAACATAATATGTCAAAAACAGTTTAAAAACAAAATTATATAAAACTGATTTTTTGCTGGTTAATATTAAAATTTTTAACAGTATACCCAATACGTTTAATAAATTAATTTGTGGAGTCAATTCCTTTTTATTTGGGTTTGTGTCAGTTTGAATAAATTTAATACAAAATGAGTACGTATAATACAAATAAACAACAAAATTATCACAAACGACTTTTTAATTAGATTTTTAATTTACCAAATTAAAGTGGTCATTTAAAAGTATAGTATGTATCGTTTAATAAATGCCATTTTAGTCACGAATATATATAAACGAGTTATATACTACTGTTATTATCTAAAAATGATTTAAATTAAATATTTGTATAAAGCGACATCTATACAAAAATAGAGTATTGAAAGGAGTGGACGGGACAAAAAAAGATTTATCTTGTTTCGTTCACATCTGTCAATTATTATAATTATCTCTATATCTTATCTTATCTTTACAAAATATTTCTTGCGTTATTTTTTTAATTTAATGACGTTTCGCTTAGGTATGGCCGTAGGCCCTCTTACTCGCTTTCTCAAAGCCCAAATGGATAAAACATAGCCACATATTTTTGGCATTTGGTGCAGGAATAGGTTCTTTACAGAATACCGTATTTTGTTTTACGAAAAAAACATTGATATTTTCATTTTGGCCAGCTTTTCCCCCTTTTTTGACCACTGTGCATCCGTACGCTTGAAATGGCCGTATAGTCTATTTTTCATATAATATGATATTGACTTTATCTTAAAAACTGCTCTCCTCTCATAATTTTTTACCGTATTTTCGGATTCAGGGGACAATTTTACATAAGATTGGCTGTTAAATGTTGGGGATACAATGGTATCCCATGGCTAACCACAAGCAGCCACATAACTGTAGTAACTAGTCATTTTTGACTAATTCATATTAATTTTTTTATACTTACAAATTCTTTTTATTTAAATTATTTAAACTGGTTTTTACCTTGCCACTGTGCTTTTAATACAAATGCACTTAACGAAATGGCCTATTATGCTCTTTTGGACCATCACACTTTAAAACGTACTGCCACGTTGCTATAAAGCAGTCGGATACAGCGACAGCGGTGAGCGCAAATCAGCTCTATCTACCTTTTAACATACGTGGCCACTAGGGTGTGTCATTTTTAAGCAACTTTTTTTTCAACTAAAAAACAGGCTAAAAACTTTCAGGAAGGTGAAAAAGAAACCTCTAAAAATTTGAGCTCCTAATATTAACATTTGGTGCCTGTTCCTAACTTTCCATTTTCCATTTAAATAACATGGAAATTTTTTTTTCTTTTTTCTTATTTTTGTAGCTTGACATTTGAGCATTGTAAAAACGAACTGAAAAATTATTTTGGTAGGAAATTGAACGCTCTACAAAAAAGTTTCTATATATTTTTTCATAGAGTGAGCCGTTCTGAAGGTATTCAAACTTAAAGTTGCCTTTAACATTTCGAATCGCGGCACGTTAGCGTGCCTCTAGTCACTGTGTAATCCGAACGGTATTATACCTACTGAGCCAATATAATCTTTTATCAGAGTTATCGACTTTAAAATTATAACAAATAAAGAAAGATTAAAAATTCAATACAATAACAAATTCATTGTTTTATTTAATCTATTATAATTATTGAACAAATTTATTGAACACAAATAACTTTTTTTGATAGTAAATAAAATAAAATGGAAAAAAATGAGATGTAAGTGTTATTTTCTTTCTATACGAAAATAATTATTTTTTCTTAAAATAATTTTTAAGACATACTAAAAATAGTATTAGTTTAATAAAATAAAAGTCATAATTTCATACATTTGCAAGTTTGAATACCTTCAGAACGGCTTACTCTATGAAAAAATAAATTTGAACTTTTTTGTAGAGCGTTCAATTTTCAACTAAAATAATTTTTTAGTTCGTTTTTACAATGCCTAAATGTCAAGCTACAAAAATAAGAAAAAAGAAATTTTTTTCCATGTTATTTAAATGGAAAATGGAAAGTTAGGAACAGGCACCACTTAATGTTATTATTAAGAGCTCAAATTGTTAGAGGCTTCTTTTTTTACCTTCCTGAAAGTTTTTAGCCTGTTTTTTAGTTGAAAAAAAAAGTTGCTCAAAAATGATACACCCTAGTGGCCACCTATGTATGTTTGCGTAACTCTGCATACACGTCATAGAGGGAGTACAAATCATTCTCCATTACGGCCCAAAAGACGTGGTTTGCCATTATCGGTGACTATGCGGAAAATCCATTTAAAAAAAAATGTTTTTTTGCTTAAACATGAGTGGCACCGTCCGTTGAACAGTATATGGAGCTAATTAACTTGCGCTCACCGCTGTCGCCTGGATGCCTGGCACTGATGAGGTCCAAAAGAAGGTGGACTAACTTAAAACAAAAACACGGTGATGATCAAAACAAATTTTCCCCTTGCACTTTAAAGATTAGTATTTTTGCCATTACCAAATTAATTTTAAAAAAGCGGATATACGACCAACTCTAATCCACGTTTTTATAATAAAATTTTAATATTTTTCTTTTTTAATAAAGAATATTTTTATGAAAGCTTGAAATAATAAATAAAATAATATTGATTAAAAAGTAATACAAAAAAATGTTAAAATAAAGTTATGTAAAATTTGTATTCTTTTCAATTCAAATTATTATTTTTTAAACAATATTTCAAACAATTGAATATGTGCTTAGTAATAAAAGCTTTATAGACTCTAAATATGAACATCATTAAATTAGGCGATAACAGTATCTTTTTCAGGCACTCGTTTTTTATGAGTGTTCAAACAATGTTACATTAGGTATTATTTAAAAGTCGTGTGTAAACACACGTTTTTTAGTATGTCTGAAATTTTGTAAATAAAAGTTGTTTGTGTTTGAAGTTTTCAAAATCGTTAAAAGTAATGATACATTGTTATACAATAAGTTTATCAACAAATGAATTGACCTATTTTGATGACGTAAAAGACTTTATAAGGTTTAACTTTTTTAATTTTATTTATTTATAACAAAAAACAGACATACTCAAATTATACTTTTTTGTCGTTTTTATATACATAAAAATTTAGAAAAATTTTAATTTTTAAAGAACAAAAGAAACAATTTAACAAAAAAAGTAAAAAACAAACACAATTAGTCAATTTATTCATTTTTGCAAAAAATGGCGAATGCGCAGGGATTAATCTGTTTAATTACATAATTATTTTATTTACTTAATGAAACTATAAAACAATACTGTGTTTGGGTTTTACAAATTTATTTTTCTTTATTTAAAAAATAAAACTTGTTTAGCTAACACTGCAGCTTCTTTAGAAATAAATTCTAACTTAAATTAGTAATTCGATTTATAGAATAATAGGGTTGTTTTTAGTTTTATACTATTTATTTACCTTGAGATAAATTTTACATATATTTTTGTTTATTAGTATATGGTAGTTTAAGTAAATAATTACATGATTACTTTATTCGAATTAGGTTTAAATAAATAATAACCTATTTATTTATTTTATTATTAATAGGCATAATTTTGGTTAAAATTTACTACCTTAATTTAAATAGATATTTTATCAACTTTAATTAACACTTCACGTTCACTTCCAAAAGTTTTAAACTGGAGACAATAGAAAAGATCTTAACTTTATAATGTAAATTAAGTTTACCAAATAAAAATAAACAACAATTTTAATTGGTACATGCTTACAAAATTTATAATTCAAAACTAACCCCCTTATTATAAGTTAATATATATATCGATATATTTTATTTAATGAATAGGAAAGCTCTTGAAAATTGCAATTTAACAGTAATAAAAAAACTGTTTATAAATTTAATTTTTGAAAATTACGCATAATAATTTTTATATTTATTTATTCCAAACTCTCGTTATTAATATCAATTAAAACCATTTTTTAGTCGTAAAAACATTAGTAAAAAAACTGGAAAACACAAAATAATTCTAACAATATATAAAAAACTAAAAAATCAAAAATAAAACAAATTGTTCGAAAATAATAAAAATTGTGCGTCATAAATATGTTTAATGTTTAATTATTTAATATAAAATTAAATTTAATTTTATTTATTAACGATAAAATTATTTAGTACTATTAACTCAATCAAACAACTGCCTACATACACTGTTATATTAGCAAAAATAATATTTAAATTTTCAAATGTCAAATTAAAAATTTTCAAAATAATTTGTACATGCAAATATATTTTTTATTTAAGAATAAAAATAAAATAATATTAATAACTGTTTGTGAAGTTTTTAAGATTTCTTGGCACCCAATAATTATAATAAGTCATCTTTAATAATAAAAATATTTGCAATGTTTTAAAAAAATAATTTGTATACATTTTCCAAAGTAAATACTAGATAAAAATAACAAATAATCTTTTAATCTATTTAAAGATACGATGTTTTTATTTGGTTAATAAAGTGTATTTAAATTGTATAATATGATATTAATGTATTACTTATCACGAGTTTAATTAAGCCCGAGCAAAGCTTGCTAGCGAGTGTTTAATAAAAACCTGTGTTTTTAAAAGTTTGCATACCAAACATTATCCATAATTTTATTTTTTAAACATTTGACATCTGACAACTATCACCCTGATTTAATCTCACTTTTACCAGTATACATAATATGTATAATATTATAATATGTATAATATGTATAATATTATAATAAAACTAACTTCAGCCCTTATCTACCCGACAGCCACTTTTGCCAACTTCAGTGTGTGAATTGAACCCCCTAAAATCATATGGGAAACTTTTTTATTATTAACTTTACGAAAAAAAAGTTTAGCTATCCATAAAAATATTTGATTATTAAAACCCAAAATAGTATTTACACTGTGCATTGAAAAAAATAGTCATAAAGTGGGAAAATTTAAAACTGGCTCAAGAGAGTTGTACCATTAATTTTTATTATTTTATATTAAAGTGAAATAGGATTGTGTTGCTTATAATTAAAAGTTTGATTTAAGTTTAAACCCATAGCCTATTAAAATATCCTTTACAACATTTCCAACGATCTGATGAATTTTAATAAATTTTTATACATTTATACGTAAAATTGAGTACTAAATTTTGTTGTTGACATTTTTAAAAATTCATTTTTAACCAATATACCTAAATAGATATCTACAAATATATCCAATATAAATAGAAGTCTACTAACGCAAATTACACACTTGATTTTCTGCCAAAGTAGGACCCAATCTCACTCCCCAGTTGGGTTTAAAAACTTTCACCACCACCTACCAGATGGCGCAGAGCGTTGCTATCGCAAGCTTTCCTCGGGTGCTACGCCCCTAAAGCCGTTGCCATGCAACTGATGCCGCAGCCTCCTATTTCGATTGCGCATGATGAATATCAACAGGCTCTTGATATCGTTATCATATGCAAATTCAAACTCCGGCAGAAAACGTCATAATAATTCTTTGCGCGATTTCTGGGATTCCTTTTGTCTCTGACGTCATGTCGGTTTGCTCCGACGTTTTTCATTAAACTTTTAGAGGGCTATGCGATAAAGCTTAGGAATGTGCCATGATTTGCATAATGAATTTGAAATTAATTTTAACCCATAATTTTCAAGTCTTACTTGACGATTAACCCCGGTGCATTCGCCATTTTTGCAAATATGTATTTATTTATATTTTTATTTCATTTCTAGTTTTGACCTTTAAAAGAAATATTTACAATATTTATTTTAATCTTTATAAAAAATTTTACAAACAAATATTTAAACATATATAATGTACATAACATTGAACAAAAAATTTGGCACATTCAACTTTTTTTATAATGCATTTAAATAATAATACATACCTACATACAGTTTTTTGTATTCGAAATTTTACGTCAAAAATTTTGGGGGTTTAGTTGGCAAATACTAGAAACCCTAAATTTATAATTGGCTACATATTGTAAAACAAACTAATTTATTAATGAATATGGTGATTATGTTGTATGTTTATAAATTACAGTCAAATAAAATATATAAAAAACTTTACCTTTGATAAAACATAGTGGCATTGGCATTCCCAGCGTATTTTTAAATAAAATTATTGTTTTTTTTTCAGAAATTTTTATAAAATAATAAAAATATATTTGAATATTTGTGGGAGCACTTAAATTCAGTGGTAAATATGAATTTCACTGTAGTCACTAAACGTTAATACTAGCTCGTTAATAAGGATTATATTACTCGAAAAATATCTTTCAGCCGGTTAATTTTTTTCTGCTCTGTGGCATTGGAAATGATTTCATCAAAATGCTGTTTTGATTTTAAAATGTTTGTTATCTTTGGCATTGTTTATTATAATTCTGAAAATTAAATGTTAAAGTATTTATAATTAAGGCCTTGGACAGAAGTACCAATTTTAAATATTAAAAATACCAATCAAGTGTGTCCAATTTTAACAAGAAAAATAGTTTTTATTCTTCCACCATGTTTTTGTGGCACTAAGAGGTCTTTTAAATACACATTGACAAGCTATGACTTGGCGCATTAGCCATGGGCCGAAGTAAGCAACAGGTTTTAGACACGAGCTGAACTTATCTTTAAGTTAGTTAACAGTTGTCAAATGTCATACAATCGTTAAAATAAAGTGCACTTCTTGTGAAATAAAACTAAATGTGAAAATTATTGTATTATCTTAAAACAAAAATACAAAAGTTTTAAATAGTTTCCCAACGCCAATATGTATGTTTGTACTGAACTTTTGATTTTACCGGCAGCACGGTCTTATATAAGTTATCCAGTAAATTTCAGGTGGAGACTCCACCGTGGAGTGCCATAAAACATTCTCTTTATTTTTACTCTGAAAAACTGCTTCTTTATTGAATTTAAACTGTTGTTAGTCTATTTTAAGGAATACATTTCGATTTATACAAACTACGCCTACTCTATTTTTGTATAGATGTCACTTTATAATTTTTATAAATTTAAATCATTTTTAAATAATAATAGGAATTTATCGTAGAAAAAGTATAGTATGCAACTCGTCTATAAACTTTTTTATACACTCATATAATTAAACACACGCTCGTGCCTAAATTAAATTTGTTACTATTGACTTTTATTAAACTTGATACAAAATATACTATAATCTACTCCTATTGCATAATATTGGGGTTTACCATTGGACAGATGTCAGATTTTATTTATTTATTTTTAAAAATCTTTTAATTATTTACTTATTGGAAAAGACAAGATTATGCGCATTAGCTCTCGTATAATAATATAATGTTATATTATTTTTAAAGGTGGTTCAAATAATTAAATTATTATTTGTGCTTTGACTAACTATAAATAAAACTAAACTATACCTACTTTAAAAAAGTTTACTTAAACTTTATATATCCAATTTAATAAAATGTTGGGAAAATGGCAAAAACTATCGGTTTCCTGGCATTTACAGATAAAAGAAAAAGCAAACTTGAGTTTTGTGGGCTTTGTGGTACTTGATTTATAAGACATACTTTCGTTTTCAAAAACTTTATATTAAGGTCAAAATTTCAAAAAAATGTTTTGTATATAGCCGGTTTTGCTCGAAAACCGAATAAAAAACCAATAAAATGTGAAAAAAACCTTTATTATTCAAAAATATTAACAAAATAAATTTAGTGCAAACATGAAAAAACAGAACAAATGTTAGTAGTAGTATCGACATATCCAAGCCACATATTATTATTTATTGGATATAGCCGGGTTTGCTATAAAAACGTGGATTTGGCCGGTTTTGCACCTAAAGCTACCTTTTAAATGTGATTTTAACATGGATATAGTCGGATTTAAACAGAATTATCTTGGTTGTGAAATGAACCCAAAGATGCGAAATCAAAAAAAAACAAAAACTGAATAAAATGGATTTAGCCGGTTTTGCACGGATGCTCCTCAATTACAACCCGTCGCTAAGAGAAGTTTCTTATCAAAATATCCTTGTAAGGATGAGATCTTTATCGATAAACGTCAAAATCAAACCAAAACGTCCATATAACGCTGAACGTTGTCTTGCTGATTTTATAGTGGTTTACCCCTCGTTAATTGACTATGTATAAATTAAGAAACTTTAATTTATTATATATTAATATAATATGTGTGTTATATTAACGTTTGTGTACTTTTTCTGGCCATTAATGTTGACTTACATTAAATAATGGACATATTATTGTTGGTAATTCTATTAGTAGCAAAGCAATTAAGCGATGGCAAAGATTGCTGTGAAAACCGCTGCTGGGTTGTTTGTCCACGGTGTCGGATGGTCGGGGCCAAATGTAAATAAAAGTGGCCGAAAGTCGGCTGCTTAATTAGGCCTGTGCTAAGTCATAATACCGCGTTTGACCAAACAACTGTGTCTTAAACCACAGGGGTCCTGTTAGCGGGTGTTTTATTTGCCAGCCCAAACAAAGTTTAACTACTACGGAGACACCTAAAGAAAACAGAAATATTTCAATTATACTAAAGCCTAACAAAAAATTTGGTAAAATTTGAACGTAATAGACTATAAGTTTCTGCATACCGCCTTTAAACTGGCAAAACATTACTCTGAATATATTTATTGTTTTAAATAACTAAAAATCATATAAAATTATGACATTTTTTATTTTAACAGATTTCACGTTTGCAAAATAAATTTAAAATAAACTATGATATGCTTTTCCAAGGCATAGATTTAAATTTCTTATAATATTTACTTGTAGAGTTCGAACGCTTTAAGTTTGATTTCGTTGCGGTATCAAACTTACAGCATTGGAACTTTAATTTATTCTTGTAACATTATGTAAAATTCTTGAAATATACCTATCTACTATTTTTCGATTATGATAACATTAGAAAATACAAACCTATTATTATTAAGAAATAAATAAATCCCAAATAATTAATTTATAATTTTTAAATTAATTTGGTTAGACGCGTACCTGTAAATCAATGTTAAATCTTTTGTGACGATAAAAATAGATTGTTTGTCTCCACTAACAGCAAGGCTTGTCATAGAAAATTAAATGTCTATATTTTGAATACCTACGCATTATTCTATGACATGACAGTCTGATATACATCACCTAGATACCTTTAATAGAAAATGGGCCCATTGATGTAACTTTCTTGCTAACTGGTCCGCTAAAAATATCACCAGAAAAGAAATAAGTTTTAGTTTGCGTTTGATTACCTGACAAGCTCATACGTTTCATTTAATATAGTCTTGTTTCCCCCACTACGTGTGTTCCCCTGTTCATTTTTACAATAACAAAGCAGCCATGACTCATAAATCAATTTTAACAGATTCTAACCTCGAAATTTTAGCAAGAGCTTCAGAGCTCCCGATAACTTAGCCAGAGTTTTGAATTTAGCGCCACAATCGTGGCGTGGAAGGTTCAACCTTCAAGGTTGGTACCGGCATGTTTATAACCTATAAATTTTCGTGAAACGTTTATCTTTGGTTTGTAGTTAATTAACTAATTGCTAGTCAAAAATGAACGATTTGGGTAATGAAATCGAGCAACTAATTGTGGAAGAAATCGAGGAAATGATAGTTGGTGAAAATCAAAGGTTAGTATTAATTAATTGATTAATTGATTGGTAAGTACCAACACATTAAACATGTTTTGTATGCCTTGGTGTATATTTTGTACGTAAAATAGTTGCATTCAATTGTAAAAACTTGAATTTGTTTATTCAAATAATTTTAGTATGTTTCCCATATATGTATGTAAGTATTACAATAAACAAATTAAAATAAATAAATTCGAATCTTTTCAATTTAATTGCTCCAAACTATTAATTTTAAGGTAAGCCAAAATTTACTGGAAGTGCGACTCATATAAATTGCACTCCCATTAACATTAATTATGAATTTTTATATTTTTAGTCATGAACTTAATTTGCAACGGAGAAGGCTACGTGATGACAGCAATCCTTTTAATTTGGAAAATAAAATGTTTTTGCGATATTTTAGAGTAACTAAAATTGTTGCAGAACAAATAATTTTTAAATTAGAACCATTCTTAACTCAGGGGCAACGGAGAACTGCAATTTCTGTTGAACTAAAGGTAAATTATTGAAGTATTACTAATTTATATTGCAAAATGCAATAATAATAAAAACATCCCTTCTAAAATAATTTTTAAAAATATACAGGGTGTCCTAAAATTAATGGTATACCGCAAAACAACAGATTCTTTAGGTAAAAATATTACCCCCACAATTTAACCATTGACAAGTTGATAAAGCACATAGGGTGACCTAGTTAAAAGTTTATTTTAAAAAAACAAATTTTTTTTGCACAAAGTGTGGTGTTTGGGTATTTTTCAGAGCAGAAATTTTAAATTTCCTTAAAAAAATAATGTAGATTTTAAAGAGAGCTGTCTGCAACACATTGCATTTAGCCTATTTTTTTTTACTTTTTTAGGTTGCTTCATCAATTTAAAATGTCATACATACATACATAATACAAAATTGTATTGTCCTTTATTTCTAAAACCTGATGTACCTGAATTAACAATTTAAAAAAATAGGCAAAGGAAAAACTTTATTTTACTTTAAACAAATACAATGTTTCGCATACAGCCCTGAAAAGTATCAAATTTTGTGCAAAAACGTCATTAATTAGTGGACACCCTGTATATTTATTTTGGGTAAATTATAAATATCTATGCATTTGTTTTAATGTTGTTTGCAATTTGTAGGTTCAAAACCATGTTTAATCTTCTGGGGGTGATAGGTGCCATTTATTGCACCCATGTGGAAATTGTGGCTCCTGCTGCTGAAGACCCTGTAAGGGGTATTACAGCCTAATGTTCAAATGGTATTTAGCAATGATTTTAATAATATTTAATTTGCAATAATACTAACTATATTTTTTTAGATTTGTGACCATGAGTTGAGAATTCTAAACTGCAATGCCAGATTTCCAGGCTCAACTCATGATTCTGGAATTTGGGCATTCAGTTTGATAAGAAATATGTTGCATGAGCAATATGTTTCAGGGCAGTGGAATGATGAGTGGCTAATTGGTATGATAAATGTTTTATATATTTTTTAATAATTATTTACATGTGTAATATGGTTTATTAGCATACAAAAGGTTCTGTACATATATATATATATATATATATATATATATATATATATATATATATATATATATATATATATATATATATATGTATATATATATATGTATATATATATATATATATATACATGCACGGCTATCAATACGAAGCCCGGTGCATTACACTGGCTAGTCGAAGCCCGGTAATGCGGGACGGGGCGGTTAACTGTTCGTTGGTGCATAAACAACAAGAGACACACTTCGCTGTGTATCAGAAGCCCTGCGGTGTTGCCAATGTCTAAATTTATAATTATAGGCAAATTTGATTTAAAATACCTAGACTATACCTAAACTTAACCTATATTTGTAAATAATGACGTAGGTATACTTAAATATTTAATAATATTGTTGAATTATAATTTTTATAATAAAAATTATTATAATAATAATTATTATTAAATTAATTATAAGTCATTATTTAAAAATATTGTCTAAATTTATAATTATAGGCAAATTTGATTTAAAATACCTAGACGATACTTAAACTTAACAATATTCTTAAATAATGACGTAGGTATACTTAAATATTTAATAATATTGTTGAATTATAATTATTATAATAATAATTATCGTTAAATTATAATTATTTATACTATAATAATTTAAAAGTATTGTTGAATTTAGGACCTATAGGTATAAACATTTCATTTATTTTGTTTATACATCATAATTTTGAAAAGGTTTAAATATCTTATACAGGGTGCTCTACAAGCTCTATGGCAAACTTTGTCAGATGATAGCTGGGTTAATTATAAACATTTTTTCTTAAATGACATGGATGCGATTCGTTTTTGTTTAAAAGTTAAGCTTTTAAAAATATATTTCCATATGTTAATAAAAAATATACGAATATATCAATAATTATAATTATTATAAGAATTATTGTTGAGGTTAGGTAATTTTGTGTAAAACTTAAATGGGAATCAAAACAAGTGAAACTGACTGAATATTTTTTTCATGAATTATAAAGACATCTAGTTCTTTTTTAATTATTAGATTTAAATACACCAAAAATTCTAAAAAATCTAAATAATGACGTATACTTTAATACACTGCCCGACAAAATTATCGCATAATAAATATAAAAAAATTAACTCTAAAACGCCTTCACCAATCTTTATGAAATTTTTGATAAAAATACTTCAACTTATATCTCAATTTACGTGTTAGAGGGTTTTTCGAGAAAATATGTTTAAGCCTTTTTATTTAATAATGAAAAAATGTTCGAAATATAACTTTTAGGGAATTTTTTAAAATAAATAAAAAATATGCTGTTAAAGAGCGTATTTTTTTAGTACACCCTGAAAATTTTGTACAAATCAAACGAACATTAACGAAGATACAGCGCTTCAAAGTCGGTAAAAATGACGCCTTTTTGATTATTTTGCTGAAAAGTGGTCATTTTTCACGACTTTGAAGCGCTGTATCTTCGTTACTGTTCGCTTGATTTGTACAAAATTTTCAGGGTATACTAAAAAAATACGCTCTTTAAGAGCATATTTTTTATTTATTTAAAAAAATTCCCTAGAAGTGATTTTTCGAACTTATTTTCATTATTAAATAAAAAGGCTTTAAACATATTTTCTCGAAAAACCCTTAAACACGTAAATTGAGATATAAGTTGAAGTATTTTTATCCAAAATTTCATAAAGATTAGTAAAGGCGTTTTAGAGTTAATTTTTTTTATTTATTATGCAATAATTTTGTAGGGCAGTGTATTTAAAAATAGTGTGATTTATAATTATTTTAATAAAAACTATTATATTATTGAATGAATTATAAGTCATTATTTAAAAATATTGTCCAAATTTATAATTATAGGCAAATTTGATTTAAAAGGCATAGTTGAGGAGCATCCGTGGAAAACCGGCTATATCCATTTTAATAAATGTTGGGAAAATTTAGAAAAACTAAACCAAATTAAAAGTTGAAAAATAAAAAAAAATAAGTGGGGAAAATTTAGTTTAGCATCCTATAAACAAGAAAAATGTATTACAAACCAAATATTGTTTTATAGCTACATTATAAAGTTAAAGCTGCCTTTTATCCAATAAAAATCGTAGATAAAATATTACTTTAACCAAAACGGTTGATAAAATAATATTGTAATGGTAAGTATAAATGGACAATCCTTATCTAAAAGGAACCAAGCGCCAAAAACTATTTTTGGACTTAACAACATTTTTTGTAAAATAACTCATTTTTAATAATGCTCAAAAAGTTTCTCATTATTTAGAACTTCTTTTAAATTATTGAGAGGACTTTCAAATTATAATTAAGTTTTTGAGCAGCATTAAAAATGAGTTAGGTATATACAAATAAGAACCCAATTTCTTATTGTTGTTTGGTCGTTTGGTCGTTGTTTGCCATGTATAAATAAATTGACCAGTTGTGAATGTTAATTGACAAATTGCCATGAGAAGCTGTCAAAAAGCAGTTTTTGCAATTCAATGTTACATTATAATGATATTTAATAAAAATAATTTTTAATTTATTTCATACCGCTATTGGAAAGTTTTTAAATAAATTAAAAATTATTTTTATTAAAATTGAAAATGTTTCAAATAAATTAAAAATTATTTTTATTTAAATTATTTAAATGTAACATTGAATAATAATAATAATAATATATACAAATCCCCTTGTTTCCCCAATTAAAACTATGTAAAATATCTGGACAACTTGTAAAACCGCCCCAAAGAAAAATGCACTCCAAATAATATTTCAAAAATAAATATTTCTTTAAAATTAAGTGTATTACGAAAGTATTTAACAAAACATTGCCTTTTAATCCACGCCATGTAGTGAACAAAACATAATTTTGGGAATATAACATTTGTTTTGAAAATCAGTAGATACAAATTTAAGAATCCCGCATTATTTTCCCCGCCTTCCTATCAAAAAGTCATCGAGCGTATAGTCCCCATTGTTGCCAGATGTACGGGCTTCGTATACTGCGTAATACTTATACAAAGCTGTATATAATCTCGTTTGACTCGTGTGCCCCCTACCGCCAAAGCATTGGAACTAAGGGTGTATATTTTGATAGGTTTGAATGGCATTAGGAAGCCCACCACTTTTTCGCCATTGAAACAAGGGGGCATCACTTAACTCTAAAACAAATTTATACACGCTAATTTTAGGAAGCCCGATTTCGGGCTTCGTAAAAACCGAGTGGGCTTCGTTTATACTGTAGAATGTAACGTTTCGGGCTTTTTAATGTAGGATTGCATATCTATATATATATATATATATATATATATATATATGTGCACGCCTATCTTATTCGGCTCCATCCGTTCGAAGGAGACCTGGCCTCCACCAGAAGGAATAGGAATTTACGAGTTTTTTTTATAGAAATAAATTAATAAAGTCTTTCTTTATATGAGCAACCTGAGAGGGGAAAACTTTTCTTAAAAATAAAGAAAGAATTTTTATACACATTTTTGATAAGGCTTAAGGTGAAGTCGCCTCCACACAGTAGACAATCTTTTTGCCTCCTGTGAATATATTTCCAGAGGTGCCTCGGTTGAACTTGCCTCCAGCGACGTTGCCGCACTGACCCTCACATGTATTTATATTATTTTTCATTTTAAGCCTTTTTATGTATTTTGATGATTGCGTTTATCGGTTAATTGGACTCCTCCAAAATATATTTATTTCATTAAATATATAAATACATTTATAATTTAACATTTAAGGTATGGATTGGTTTCTTTTATTTATAATGCATCTAATGATGCCATTAAGTGGTAATTTGGATGTACACATTTAATTGACCTTTAAATATAAATTATATAATATATTTAGATATAAATGGTAGGTATATATAGATACATCATTTTTGTTCTTTAAAATGGGTTTTTAAACAAATATTATAAATTCACAAAAAATTGAAATTTTCGTGTACCTACTTATCTATCGTTTGCTTTGGAAAAAATTAATAATTTTTCAAAATCTACAACTAAAAAATTTTCTTTTTGCTTTTAACTAAACGATCATGTTTTAAGAATGTAATGTAGTTTAAACATTTTGCCATAAATGAAGTTTTAAGTAGATAATTAAAATAGTGCGTAATAATTGTAATAAAAACCAAATTAGAAAAAAACACTAACAGCACCTTTAATTTAAATTTAAAAATAACCACGGCATTATATGTTTTTGCGTTAATTTTAATAAAACAAAAGTGTATTATGTTATTCAGTAAATGCAAGAACCATGCCTTGCAATAAAAATAATTGTAATAAATTAAATTTTAGTAAATTAAATTTAATAAATAATTTGCATCAAGGTAAAAATAGTACCCATTGATAATTATAATAAGCTAATAAGATATTATAAATAAAAACATGGTTTATTAGCTTTTTTAATATGGATTCTATAAAATGTCTGAATTATTCAAAACGTGATTGCGGATAAAAAAAACCAAGCTAGTTTTATGTCCATTTATATCTGTTTTCATCCGACATATCTGATTTTACTCGGCATGTCGGTTTTTATCTGCAATTGCGGGTATAAATATTATCCGTGAACGTCGGGTTTTATCTGTTTAGTTCTATGTCTGCTTTCATCTGGTTTCATCCGCAAATACCTGTATAAGGGTTTATATCTGCATTCACCCGGTTTTATCTGATTTTATCCGTAAACGTCTGCTTTATCCGATTGCACCTGCAAACATCTGCTTTTATACGCGAACATCTATTTTAATCCACAAACATCTGATTTCATCCGCAAACATCTACTTTAGTCCGCAAAAGTCTGCTTCATCCGATTTTACCTGCAAACATCTGCTTATATCCACAAACATCTGTTTTAATCCGCAAACATCTAATTTAGTCCGCAAAACTCTAATTCATCCGATTTCACCTGCAAACATCTGCTTTTATCCGCGAAGATCTGCTTTTATCTGTGAACGTCTGCTTTAATCCGCAAACTTCTGCTTTTATCCGCAAACATCTGCATTTATCCACGAACGCCTGCTTTTATCCGCAAACATCTCATTTTATCCGCGAACATCTGCTTTCATACGGTTTCACCCGCAAACATGCTTTTATCTGCATACATCTAATATTATCCGCAAACATCTGCTTTTATCGGCAAACATCTGCTTTTATCCGCAAACATCTTATTTTATAGGCAAACATCTGCTTATATCCGCAAAGATCGGCTTTTATCTTTGAACATCTGCTTTAATCCACAAACATCTGTTTTAATCCGCAAACATCTAATTTAGTCCGCAAAACTCTGATTCATCCGATTTCACCTGCAAGCATCTGCTTTTATCCGCGAAGATCTGCTTTTATCTGTGAACGTCTGCTTTAATCCGCAAACTTCTGCTTTTATCCGCAAACATCTGCATTCATCCGCGAACGCCTCCTTTAATCCGCAAACATCTGTTTTAATCCGCAAACATCTGATTCTATCTGAAAACATCTGCTTTTATCCGCAAACATCTATTTTAATCTCCAAACATCTGCTTTTATCCGCAAACATCTATTTTAATCTGCAAACATCTGCTTTTATCCGCAAACATCTGATTTTATCCGCAAAGATATGCTTTTATCCGCAAACATCTGATTTTACCGCAAACATCTTCTTTTATCGACAAACATCTACTTTTATCCGTAAACATCTGATTTTAATCGCAAACATCTGCTTTTATCCGCAAACATCTGCTTTTATCCGCAAACATCTGATTTTATCCGCAAACATCTGATTTTAATCGCAAACATCTGATTTTAATCGCAAACATCTGATTTTATCCGCAAACATCTGCATTTATCCGCAAATATCTGCTTTTATCCGCGAACATCTGCAAACATCTGCTTTTAATTGCAAACCTCTGCTTTCATCCGCGTTCGGTTTGCCTGCATTTCCTTTGTCCATTTCGGTCCTGTTTCGTACGCAAACGTCTGGTTTCATTAGCGCTTTTTGTTTTCCTTTTTCTCGTGTATACTTTAGTTTAGTTTACCTGCTTTGTCAAATTTTACTGAGCTTTAACTAACTGGTTGTTAGCCGTTCACGGCACACAACTTTATAACTCTAAAAGGAATTATTGGAATAACCCTGCTGAAAAAAACTGATCGAAAATGGATCGAGTTTAAATCTCGATTCTTTTTGATCATTTTTGATAAGGGTTTTGTCTCCTGTTTTCGTGATCAAAAAGGATCGAGTTTCGATATTTGCGGATAAATGCAGATGTTTGCGGATAAAAGCAGATATTTGCGGATAAAAGCAGATGTTTGCGTATAAAATCAGATGTTTGCAGATAAAAGCAGATGTTTTCGGATAAAAGCAGAGGTTTGCCTATAAAATCAGATGTTTGCGGATAAAAGCAGATGTTTGCCGATAAAAGCAGATGTTTGCGGATAATATCAGGCGTTCGCAGATAAAAGCATGTTTGCGGGTGAAACCGTATGAAAGGAGACGTTCGCGGGTAAAAGCAGATGTTCGCGTGTGATTGCAGATGTTCGCGGATAAAAGCAGTGGTTCGCGGGTGATTGCAGATGTTCGCGGGTGATTGCAGATGTTTGCGGATAAAAACAGTTGTTCGCGGGTAATTGCAGATGTTCGCATATGTTGGCGGGTGAAATTGGAGTAGGCAGACGTTTGCGGGTAAAAGCATATGCTCGCGGATAAACCCAGACGTAAGCAGACGTTTGCAGATGATTCCGGACAAATTCAGATATAATCGAAACACAGTGAAGACGGTTAAAAACAGATGATTGCGGAGGTGCACTAACCGGACATAAAACACAACCAACCGGGTGTTCGCGGATATAGCGATGCGGACAAAAGCAGATGTTATCAGATGATATTTTTACCCGCTTTTATCCGGCTTCGACGAAGAATTTATACCCGCAATCATCTGATTTTATCCGGTTTTGACGAAGAAACCCGCAATCATCCGTCATTTTCAGCAGGGATTGGAATCGCTTTAAAAATAAATTCTAAGCTTAGTTTTGCGGAGCCTAATAAAGACATTTTATAGAATCCATATTAAAAAAATATGTATTTTTTATAATTTTGTTTTGTTAGTACAGACGCGGCATTATCTCATTATTAATGGGTAATATTTTTACCTAGCTGCTCTTTAATTTTAGTATTAGTCTTTTTTTTATAAATGTGTTTTTTAATTATAATTTTTAATAATTATTTTATAAATAAACGCAGTCATTATTTATCTATGTTTTATTTATTAAAAAAAATAATAGTTTAGTATAATTTTTATTTATTTTATATATACACTTAATGTTTGTCAAATTCAGTTTAATTTATTATTATAAATACCTATACCTAACCTATATTTTAAAAACTTCTGTATAGTGTTTATGAACACCAAATCTGCTAAAATTTGTTAGTATCTAATAAACCGTTTATTATAAAAATTTTATAATAAAATATTTCTACAGGTATTCATTTTAATGCCTTATAATAAACTATATAACTATAATTACTAATGTTAAAATTAACTAAACATTCAATTTTCTTAGTTTCTTTAAATCCACTGGTATTATTCAAAAGTGGAACGCACTCAAAATGAAAAGTCTGGCGAGGTGAAGGTTCAATTCTTTCTTTTAAAATACTATTTATATTATTTTCCTAAAAACGACAGTGCTAATCAACCGCGCTAAGCCTGAAAAACAAAATTATAATTAACCTGCAATTAGTAGATTACTTTTTACCATATGTTATTAAATATTTAATTCATGTCTACATTACATTGATGACCACACTTACACTTTTTCTATGACTTACACTTTGTATTTGTATACCCATAGATACGTCTATTATTCTTAATAATACCTTTATTCAGGAGTCCAGTTATACCATATTCCTATATCATTATTTCATTAACGTATTAAAAATATAAGATTTCTCTGAATAAAGTACATTTACAGAAATACATACTCGTGGCATTAAATGGCCTCCGTACACTGTTGCCAAATTTCGGAGACTAGTTGATTAGAAAATATTCTGAGGTATATCAACTGGTATACTTATTTTTATATACATCTGTATATAACAGTGGCGCCCTCATCGGAAGAACGGTGAACCCGATTGTGTAACTGTAGGTGTATCCAAGTGGAATTGACCTCCAGGCTAAAATTTGCCACACGTCCTAAAATGACCTTGACTACCCATAGTAAAGAGATACACGTGCTTACCATTTGGCCTCCGATTTTTCGAATGCGGCTCCGATTTCGGAGCCGCTTTCTTCACAAAAGTATCTATTTCGGATGTGTATTAGCCGTTTTGCATATATATATATATATATATATATATATATATATATATGTGTGTGTACTGAGCCTTTTCTATGCTAATAAACCAAACATACCAACATATACAGGGTTTCCCATAATTAGCGTGCAATACTTTAACAGCAGGTTCTACGCATATAAGAAAAAAAGTTCCCATTAAAATAGGTCAAGAAATGTTTCCCAAGGGAGCTACAGCCCCGAAAGAGAAGCCCCTGAAGATGTTTTTTATTTAATATCTCCAAAACCGTTAAATAGAAAAGTGAAATTTTGGGATATAATTAAACTTTTTATGGCCAATAAGTTGCAATGATAACAAATTCAACATTTTCATAAGTGGTGGGTCAGATAGATAGGGAGTGTGGGTAAAACTACCCTAACTTTTTTGTACGTATCTTGAGCTATTATTTGATATGAGATCATAAAATTTTAGAGTTTTACACATAAAAAAGGGCCATTTGATGAACTTCAATAGCATGCACTGTTTTTGCTTAAAATCGATTTAAAAATTACCTTACATAGCATAAAAATTCATAATGAAATCACAACTGGAGAAAAAGATTCAGCGTAAGCCATGGACAATTTTTAAACACCCTGTCACATAGTACATGAAACTGTCACCTGTCTTAAATAATTTTTCATAAAAATGGCAGCTGTGTTCCATGGCCTAAGCTGATTTTTTTTCTTTTGTGAATTCATTATGACCATGTAATGTAATTTTTAAATTGATTTTAAGGTAAAACAGTGGATAATATCAAAGTTTAACAAGAGGACCTTTTTTGTGTGTAAAACTCCGAAATTTCATAATCTGACATCAAATCCTAGCACGAGACACATACAAAAAAGTTAGGGTGGTTTTAACCCCTACTCCCAACTACCTGACCCACCCCTCATCGAAATTTTGAATTGTTATTATTACATCTTATTGGCCATAAAAAGTTTGATTAATTCCCAAAATTTTACTTTTCTATCTTGAACGGTTTTGGATATATTAAATAAAAACCATCTTCAGGGGCTCCTCTTTCAGCTCTCTTAGAAAGCATTTCTCGGCCTACGTTTATAGGAACTTTTTTTCATATTTTTGTACGTAAAATCTGCTGCACGATAATTATGGGATACCCTGTATAACATAATATTTATTTTAGGTGACTCACGGTACCCACTGTTACCGTATTTGCTTACCACTATTATGGATGCCTCAGAAAATACACCGAAAGGTCGCTCATATAAGAGCAAGAAATGTAATAGAGCGATGCTTTGGTGTTCTTAAACAAAGGTTTCGGTGCCTGACCAAACACAGAACCTTGCATTATCATCATGTCAAGGCAGCAGAAATAGAAGAATACTTCAAAGAATTAACTTGAAAATATAGAAGTTTTTTTGCTAGCTATAACATAGTGTAAAATAAATAAATATAATATAAAAATCATGTATTACTTACTATCACTGCATTAGTGTAATTTAGATATAAACATATTTTGTTAAATTAAAATAAAAGACTAAAATAGTACATATCCATTTAACAATATATTTTAAATCCAACTCAACATATAACCTAGATATGTTTGCAATATTGCATTTACATTTTTCCTATATGACAACTATAAAATGTTACATTTTATTCTGAAATGCTGAAAGATTTTGCTTCTATACTTTACAAACATGGCAACCCTAAATGAGTTTCTAAATTATTATAAGAAAAACATGTTCTACAAAACAATTTAGGTTCTAAATAATAAAGCAACATAAGGCAAAAAATAGTAAATAAAACGTTTAATTCGTTATACTTTGTTCATAAAGGCTTTTCTATAACATTGTTTTATGCTGTATTTGTAATCAGGCATGTTAAAAGTTTTGGTGGTTTCTTGAAGAAACACAACACAATTATTCATTTTCACACTAGTAAGACACTTTTACATATTGCACTTAAAACCCCGCATAAAATTAAGCAGCAGAATTAATAACACCATAACCTTGTTTTGAAGGCCCAACTTCTTAATTTTGATAAAACATAACTTAACAAATGAACGTATTTTAGCTAAAAATAAATAAAAATGTTTAAAAAAACTATATAGTTCTTAAATGCATGGTATTACCTTATTTTTAATTCATTATAAGTTTATAACTTGTGCTTGTAAATTTAATTATAAATATTTTTATTAAATGTCATTGTAATTAGAGTCTGTATGTTGGCAGAACTGATTTATGTTGATACCAATTGCTTCGCATTATACCTAGCCATATTATAATAATAAACAATAAAAGATAAGAAAAATAATAAATAATTATAATATTTCTTCGTCTAAGGCCTTTTATCTCATTCTGTGTAGGTATACCAGAGATACAACACTGACTCAAACTTTCTTCCAAACCGTTCCAAAATACCAACCAAACTGAGCAAAAGTTACTGTGTTAACGGAATTGCTAACTTAGCAAGAGATACATCAATACCCCGAATATCGATTAATTCTATTTTAGCATTCACTAATTTGGATATTTTGTCCTAAATTATTACACCCTTGAAAAAAATAGTATATTATGTATCAAGTTTGATAAACGCCATTTTATTATTTAAATTAATGAGTGTATAGAAAAGTTTATAAACGAGGTGCATACTATACTTTTTCTACGATAAATACTTATTATTATCTTAAAATGATTTAAATCAAAAATTTGTATAGAGCGCCATCTATGAAACAATAGGGTGTATCACCGTCAAATGTCAAATTTATTTATTTTATAAACACACATTATAAAGGTTATAAATTGAGAAGTATTTCTTGAAAATTGACAGTTTTTCACAGTGAAAGTAAAGAAAATGTTTTATGAGCACTTTACAGTTGAGTACGTGTCCGAATTTAAGATATAGTTTACTGCCGGCGAAATTAAAAGGTCAGTACAATGTTCATATAAACTTTTTCAAATATTGGCGTTGAGAAACTATTTAATACTTTTGTATTTTTGTATTGAGATAATAAAATAATGTTCACATTTAGAATTATTTTACAAGAAAGGCACTTTATTTTAACGATTGTATGACATTTGACAACTGTCAACTTAAAACTAACTTCAGCCCGTGACTAAAAACCTGTTGCTAACTTTAGCCCGTGACTACAGCGTCATAAAGCCACAACTTGTCAATGTGTATTTAAAAGGTCACTTAGTGACATGGAAACATGTACGATAAAGGGCGTTTTAAAGGTGGGAGAAGAAAAAATAATTTAATGGGTACACATACATTTTTTTATAATATTTTTTTTTCTGTTTTAGGTGAGTCCAATTTGCTGCTAAATAAAATACATTATACATATTATGTTAGATATGTTTTAAATGCTTCAAGTGTAGAAGGTAATGTATATGTATGTTCCTTTTAATGTGTTAAGCAATGTTTGTTACGCTCTACAGAAAGATAAAAGGATGAAAATCGGGTTTGTGGTTAACATGAATAAAACAAAATGTTAAAATTACAACAAACATCTTGATATAAATTATAATATATTATATTATATTATATTATATTATATTATATTATATTATATTATATTATATTATATTATATTATATTATATTATATTATATTATATTATATTATATTATATTATATTATATTATATTATATTATATTATATTATATTATATTATATTATATTATATTATATTATATTATATTATATTATATTATATTATATTTTAACTTAAATTTCCATTAACAACAACCAATTAAACGAATTTTCTAGAAAAACTGTTTACCTTAAATACACGTATACTAATATAAGAAACAGTGTAATTTTGTATAGGAATGAAGATTTACTGCAGTAATGCATACTAAATAAAGTCCCTAAAGTTTTCACCGTAAATAAATATTTTAGCAGTTATTTATATCTAGATTTTCAAGTTATTCAAGTTTTAATTTGTAACTCCTGTTATTGCCTTATTTTACTTCTCAGCAAGTGTTCTTTTATATTTGCTTACCTAAAAGGAAAAAGGAAATAATTATAAATTATTGATGAGAATAGGTGCTAAAAATGTTTAAATTTATTACCATTAAATATTTAAGTACTATATTTTTGAGTAATTATAATACTTGTGAACTTTCTTCCTAGAATCCTTAGATAATTCAATTTAAAATTAAATACAGGCATATTGAGACGAAGTGGATTTGACAGTATAAAGGGAATAATAAATTTTCGTAAGGAACTTTGATTCGTAAACTTAAGAGATTCACTACTTAGCAGGGTGTTATTTGTAAAAGTGGGTTTTAAGATCCCAAACCACTTGGCCAAAAACATAATAAATAGCAGTGGTTAATAAAATATAGAAATAACAAGTAGTATAGAGGTGGACAATCGCAATGCAATAAAATTGGTATACAGTCATATATAAAAGCATATAATAATAAAGTAATAAAAATATGTCAGGTCAAATCAAATCTAGCAAATATCAATAATAATGAAAACAAGTCAATGCAACTTCACATCAATAGCCCTTACAACGCTTTCTTAATATGGGTTAATTTATTATAGGTTTTGGGGTTTTGACCTTTAACCCTGCCAAAAACCTTAAACAAAGAAAATAAATACTAATAAATATTTGTAGTGCAAAAAGTATAACAATGTCTTATCATAATAAATAATGAATATATATTTACCAAAAATAAAATACCATAAACTGTACAAAATAAGGTATGAACAACTTAAAAAAACATGAAGTAAAATGATACATTGCATTAAAATAAAATATGTTAAATTGAAAATATTAACTAGTAAACATAAAATAATGATTATAATAAATTTGTGGTTAGGTAGTCCAACCATAACCAACAATAATAAATTAAATAATTAATTACTTCATACGATATTTTTAACCTGTTTTAAGCTGTTTCCTTCGAATGCCAAGACATAATTTACCCAGTCTTATCTATGTTTTTTTACTAAGAAGAAATGTAATGTACAAATGCTTATAATGGGTCTATGTAAAAGTAAAACCCGACCCTTAAGGGCTCGACCACATGAAACTGATAAATTTCTTGTAGAAATAAATAAATACAGAGTAGGTAAAAATTCTAAAGTGAAGAATAAACTTATGCCTTATGCTTATTTTGGTAAAGCTCAAAAGTACGAAATGTTAACTGCCAAATATACATAACAAACATACATATACAGGGTGTCCCAGAATATGTGGGCAATTTTCCGGATTTAGATATAACATATAAAAATAATAGTTCCTATACATTTTTTTTTCCTACGGCCCTCTCTACGAAGATAACAGACGCCCCTGGAAAGAACACTCTATTTTCAACTGACACTAAGAAAGAAATGTAATAAACCCTATTGTACAAAACATTTTTTTTTTTTCGTAAACAGTACATTTTATCGACGTCTATCAAGATAACCTTTTAAAAATATAGCATTACTCTGTTAGAGCTAGTCCGTCCCTGGCAAACTAAATAAGCCAAATGTGATTAAAAGTGCCCATTTTAACGAAACTTTCCCAGTAAACAATATACTTAAAAATTATTCAATTTCACCTTGTAGTTCAAAAGTTATTAAAAAAAACAATTTCCAGGGGCATCCGTTAAAATATGGGAACTTGTCATATTTTTTTTTATGTGTTATTAAAGCGTTAATTAAACAAAGTAAAAAATAGGATTTAAACGCGACAACATTGCGAGTTGTTGATAATTGGTTTCCATCGTAATGCTTTTCACTTGTGACAGTGGTAGTGACAGTTCTATATGCAGTAATATTTAAAATATTTAAAAACGAACACTACAAAGATAAAAACTAGTAAAAAAAGGACAGGAACAAAAAATAAAGCCACATAAAACGTTCAGTATGCAGCGAAAGTCTCGAGAGGAGCAACAAACAAAGAGAAGAAATCCATAAAAGTTAGAAAAAATAACTTAATACAATTATTGTGCTTTTTATAATTTACTTTAAAAACGAAATTATGGCAGTCACCAAATAAACTAAACCAAATATCCCTAATAAATATCGTAATCCAATGGACGATAATGACAGATTGATCATTTTGGTTGTACACAGACAATATTATCGTTTATTGTTGAAAAAATAATTGCATATGAGAAAAAAAAATTTCAATGTCAATTAACGCATATCTTATAAAATTCCTATAAGAAATCGATACAATTTTTCTCGTATGCAATTTAACCTGTAGAAATGGCATACACATTTTTTTTAATATTCACAACACAGTTTAAAAATAATTTTTTACTCAAAAACCAGACGGTCAATCTTTCTAAAACTTTAAGATAGACTCTACTGCAACCTAGAACTTATTCAGCATTTTCTCATAGCGACTTATATCGTGCCCAAAACTTCTTAAAAATGTAAAATAATTTAATTTGCTATTAATAAATTTGTCATGTAAATTATATAATTTTAAAAACCTATTGTTTTTAATTAGAGATTTAATTAATGAATAAAAAATGTACAAACCGAACAAAGTAGTTACCTTTTACCTTTTCATCAACATTCTCCTGCTTTGATTTCCCTTTGAAAGCGTTAAGAGAAGTAAAAAATATAAAAATCATTGCGAAATTTAAACGGGTAGTAATACATGTTAAATTTGCGTTTTTAATTAGGAAAAGTGGTAATTACAGCTGAAGGTTATTAACAAACCTCAAAAACCAAACTGAAGCGCATGCAATGAAAACATAAAGCTGCCTAATTACCTATAAATTAAAAAAAAATTAAAAGTTTTGCTTTTAAAATTCTGTAATTTATGTTTAAACTTTTAAATAAAATATCTAAACAAACAAACTAAGGCAGTAATAGCCAACCTTAAAAAACACTTATACAGTAAAAAAATATTTGTTCATTTTAACCAAATATCAAGCAGATCTTATGTTATTCCAGGTCCACATATCTTTATGTTAAGTTTACAACCAACTGTAATCTGTTAACTAATTGAATATGTACCTACGTAGTTTGTAATTTTAACAAACATTTTGTAGATTTTATAACAAAATCAATAATTCAACAAACCTTTTTGTAGACCCAGCAACAAAAGTATTTGTTGGAAATTGAAAACTTAAATGAATATAATTTTCATAAGAAATTTTGCCCTATTAAATAATTTCCTAAACAAAAAAATTATTACTTACCTAAACAAATGAACACAAAAATAACATCCCCATTATTAAATAACCATTCTGAAATCATCAAATTATAAAGAAATTTGGCACATTTAATTATCAGTACTACAACTACACTTACTAATGTATTTCGTAACTTTAACTCACTTATTTGTATCCCCTAATTCAGTTTGAAAACCAATGTTTTTTTCGAATAATTCGCACTTCGCAAACTCGTTAAATAGGTATAAGGAATCCGAATAAAAATAATAACAGATTTCTGGTAACATATTATAAACACTCTGGACAGTTGTTAGGAAGACGTTATGAATTAGAATAAAGTTAGCAGAAACATAAGTTGCAGACGCTGAAGTCAGTTGAACTTTTTGTCAGTGAGAAATGTTTTGATTGACTGCCTGAAATCAAATGTACTTTTTCAATGAAATTATTTGTTAAACAAAATAATCTTTAACCTTTGAAATTAACAAAATGCTTTCAAAATTGAATTTTACCTTATTTATATCCTTTGTTAAAATAATTACAAACGTGGTTTTCTACAAAAAATTATATTAGAATTTAAAAAAATTAAAATTACATACTACAAACTCATGTTAACAAATCTGATTTTTATAACAGTGTATTTATTTATTCTAAATCACTCTGCCAGAATAGTTTACTTTGTAATGAAATAAACTTAATTAGGCTCCATTCCCAAGTTTACATAACTTTATTGCCGCGATAGAGTCACTCTCAATGGACTCCCTCGACTCGCTGACAAACTGCTGGTTCGCTATTGTATAGGATTAATTATCCACTTACTATGTGTACGTACGGAAAACTTAATTTCACATGTCTATCTTTGTTTTAGCTTCAAACAAATGTTGCTAAAATAATAATATAATTATGTTATAACATGTCTAGAAGTTTTATTGTAGTATATACTGTACTGTAGTAGTACTAGTACTGCTCTAATAATATAAGTTATAATATAAGTTTAAAATGTCTGTGGTGACCCATCGGCAATGAGTCATCGCTTGTTTACGGCGGGGATTCCCGAACGATCGAGAGCGGTGTGGAAGGTACCTGAAGGTTCGGGAAGGTGCTTGCATGAACATCACGTACGCCCTAAATATATAAAACCTATCGGAGGATTGCACATCGGGCTTGACCTTTGTCAAAACTCTAAAAATAAACTTAATAATTATGTATTATTATTTTTTCAATCGGTTGGTGACAGTTCTTGTGTTGATTTTGATTGTACAAAAGTGCTAATATTTCGTTAACGCCGTGTTCAATTTTTCAAACATTTCAAAATGGAAAATGTTTATGAAGGTATATAGGTACAATAATTTGATGAAATTACATTTTCAAAAAAAAAATAATTTTCTTTTTAAAAAGTTATTGTAACATATAGGCCTGATTTTAATTTTTTTTTCGATTATTTCACAATGAATAAGTTGAGTTGTGGTTATTTTCGAAAGATGGTTTTCACAGGAAAACGTTTATTGATGTGTATTTTATTAGGTTATTTAAAAATCGACTGCACAATAAACACGCCTGCGGCCGGATTTAAGACATTAGTCGCGACTAGTAGCAGTGAATCTTAGTTAATATTTTTTTAAATATTTTTTTATATAGGATAACTAGAAGACATACAGAAACATTTTTTTTGCAAATGATTTATTAATCTTTGCACTACATTTAAAAATATTTTTACAACTTTTTTTTTAATGGATACAGAAAAATAATTCAAGAAATTTTATTTAAAATAACATGTTTAAAAAGAATAAATTTAAAAAAAAATCAAATTTCTTCAAATACATTAAATATATATATTAGGGTGGCCCAAAATAAAAGAATATTTTTTTCTCTCGTCTCTTGTAAAAATATGTTAGTTTATCATATTGTAAGAGCCCTTTCAAAATATCAGCTCAATTAAAAAAATTTTAGGGGTCACTCAAGATTTTTAAAAATTTCCAAAATCGTCAAAAATTGAATTTTTTTTTTATTTTTTTTCTCGTCCCGATGTTATTTTCGTATTAACATTTTCCGTTATATTTCCGTTATTATTTAAGTGATCACTTAGTTTTATAGTTTCTTAATGTTTTTACTTTAATTAAGTTATAAAAATAAATCGTTTAGTTCGGTAATAAACCAGTGCGTATTCTATGCACACTGACGAACCAGCAAAAACGTTAAAATACTATATACGATATAGTAAAGATTTCTCCTTACACCAGGTTCGATAAAACAAGTTTTATAAAAAATTGTCTTACCCAAATTTGGACCTCTATACGTTGTATTTACTTGTTTTGCTAAATACATTGCTTTATAGGAATAATCCAGGGGAGAATGAGGAATAAAAGAAATAAAATACAGTTTTTAGTTTACCCCAATTTAATTTACTTAGTTTTAAAATACATTGTTTTTAGGAAGATACAGCCAAGAAAAAATAGTTTGAGAAAAAACCCTAGTCGGCTATGAAGTAGCAAAGGGATACAATGTCAGGCATTGTTTCTGTAAAAGTTTATTCAAATTAATGTGATGACGCGATGGCTCGTTGTTTTATCTAACGAAGGTTTAGAACCTAAAACAATTATGTTAATTATTCGGGCTGTCAACCGTGATCAACCATTCCCAGTAGGGAACAAGGTCCGCAATGGAGACATTTCGCCTACTAGATTATAGGAAGGGTTAAAAGTCGCAGTGTCACCTAGAGGACCTAGGTGAGGGAGCATATAAAGTTTAAAATGAACTATCAATACTACCTTTTAAATAACGAACTATCCCGGATCGCACTAAGATTTGTTTTAAAATGCACAACTAAATTAGGTTTAATAAATACAATATTAAACATAATATTACTTTTGACAGTAAGTAACAGTAGAAAAAATAGCTAAAAAAAGTTTAAAATTTAAGATTTACAAAATTTAAGACAAACTTTTGTTATTCTTGTATCTAATCCCGGTCATTTTGTTGTTTCGAAATCCATTGGAACCTAATCTTTCCAATGCATTGAAACTAATATTTCCAATGCAATGAAAGGATATGGCTTCAACAAGACCGTGCAATACCCCACTATACTCTTCCGTACATGTACGGAATGACACCTTTTCACACAGGTGGATCGGAAGAAGAGGTTTCATAGAATGGCCAGTACGATCACCAGATCCAACACCTATAGACAGTGACGTAACTACAATGGTGCCAGTGGTGCGGTGGAATCAGGGCCCGCGGCATTGGGGGCCCGGCTCGGCCCGGTGGCTCGGTTAAATCGTAAAAAAAACTTTAAAAAAATTGTGGTAATTTTAAAAACCATGCATAAACGAACTATTGAGTGTCGACACTACTTTATTCGAATTTTTTTAAATTGTTTGTCGTTTTATGAATAAACGTATACGTTTGTCGTTTTATACGGTTGTATATAAAACTTTCCATAAATATACTTCCAACACTAAAAAAATGGTTTTCAGGTACCTCTAAAAAGTGCTCACCAAATTTGAACTCTTAATATTAATAGGAAGATCCTCCTCATCACAGTTTTCCTTTTTTTAGTCCCTTATAAAAAAGACCATATTTCATTATTAATCAATCGTTTAATAAAACTGTATACATATTTTTGTAGGAAATTGAATGCCCTACAAAAAAGGACTAGTGTTTAAGCGATTACTCTAACCAATTTTAAAAAAGTATTCTATGTTTTTTAATCACCATAATATACAATTACAATTTTTTTATAACTAAACTAATAACAGTTTTTGGTAGTGGTAGAATTATTTTAGGTCCATTTTGTACTTTGTTTAAAATAATTATTATTGGTGTATTACTGGTAGGTCCATGCCTAGGAAAATTGTTTAAAATAATTGGATTGGATTGGATTGGACTGTATTGAAAACTATGTTTACTACACCCTAATAATAATAACGAATTTTATTACAGAAGTTAAAACCACAATATTTTTAATATTAGTATACTAATTTTTGTTTTTAAGCTTCAAAATTATGGTTTTTGTTAAAATCAACCTTAGACAATAAAAGAAAGTAAACGCGTAATTAGATCGTTGGGAATGTTGAAAAGTGTGAACCAAGCGGTGAACAGTTTCATGCATAATTTATTTATAATCGTCATCATTGTGAATAATATACCGCATTATTTGTTTATTTAGGAACTGGATTAAAATAAATATATAAATTATAACCTTTACTTAATAGAGAATTTTTATTTTTCATTAATAATATAGCTTTTTACTATTTAAAGGTTTTTAAACTCCTTTCATTCCACTATAACTTATAACTTTTACAAACAAATGCAGAACAAACCACTATTGTATTTTAATATTAACACCGCATTTTTTAAATTTCTTTTTAAGCAAAAACACACGAACTTGTAAAGTTGACACGTTGATACAGTAAGACACACATACACGGAGAGAAATGTATAGTAAATTTTAGATAGTAAAAAAAATATAGTAAAATTTACTTTAACAAATTTTTAGGGTAACAATATTATATATTCGTCAATACAATATTAAGATTGTAATACGAAATACTATTTTTTATTATACAATTTTAGTAAAGATTACAACACCAATATTACTAAATCATAAATGTATAATATATATTTTAATTTTTAATATGTTCGTATAGTAAATTGATTTTACTGTTTACAAATAGTAATATTTACTATATGATTTAATCAAATCATAAGGTGTACATCTAATATTATAATATATTACACATTAATAAAAAATATAGTAAAAATAAAGATACTTTTATGTTTAAGGTAAATAAACAATATTTTTAAATATAATATATAATATAGTAACTCATGACATTTTAAACATTCAATTTTCTTATTTTCTTTAATAAACTTTCTTGACCCATTACTGGTAATACTTATAAGAAAGAATTGAACCTACTTGGTTGCATAGTATGTACTGATTGCGGCAAAGGCCATGTCGCGACGCGTCATTAGACGGTGTGGATCACGTGATGTTCTTACATCTCGCCTCTGTTGGCTTACCAACCATGTTATATAAGCTCAGGTATTTCTTTGTTTTGGGTGTGTTCCACTACTACAAGTTGCTCGACTGTGTCGTGTCGACACTGATGATACCCAGTATAGGTTAAAACACCTGTCTGTCGGTATTTGAAATTGATGGAACGCACTCAAAACAAAAAAACTTTGGCGAGGTGTAGGTAGGTTCAATTCTTTCTCATAACATTTTTGTTTATTAAAAAGTATAATAAATATGTAACAATTTTTAATTGTTAACATATAAAAATATTCGATTTTAAAATATTTTATATTTAAAATGGCAACATAATATTTTAAAATTTACTATACTTTTTAGTAATGGAAAAAATCTAATTATAATAAGAATTAAAAACAAAATTGGTTGAGAATAATAATATTTTACATTAAGGTTTAACATACATAGATAATTAAAAATTACTAAATATGCATAGTTCATAGGCAATATACAAGATAGTTGTCCCAAATAGTAATATAAATTATAGTAAAGGGTATTATAATTATGGTAATCAGCATTATACTTTTCTCTCCGTGTAGCATGCTTTATTTACAATACACAAAAATGGGCATTACGTGTACATTATTTTAGTTTATCTATGAAATCGACCATAAACTTTTTAGGATAAAAGAATTTTTTTAAATATTTAATTTTTCAAACCCATTAAAAGATAAATTTGAAATCTGCTGGGAAATATTATTTATTGACAAAACGTAGAACATCGTTACCTGAATATAAATTAAATGCGCCATATGTATCGGCAAGGTTTTTTATTATTTTAGTAATTTATGTTCACAGTCGTATAAAGTTTTATAAAATTTAAGAATTAAGACACCACATTGTTGTACCTATTAAACACAAAGTATGTAGACTAAGAGCTGCTTAAAGGCCGATTCTCATCTAAGCAGGGCAGAGCAGAGCGGCGCGGAGCAGGGCAGCGCGGCAAAATGCTGCTCTCAATTGTTTACATGTAATTAAGTGGTCCCGTCCTCACCTAGGCATAGCGGCGCAGAGCCGAGCGTCGCGGTACAATGCAGAAAATTTTTAAAGGCCGATTCTCATCTAAGCAGGGCAGAGCAGAGCGGCGCGGAGCAGGGCAGCGCAGCGCGGCGCAACATTCTGCTATAGCGATTCTCATCTAGGCAGCATCAAGCAGCGCGGCGCGCAGCATTTTGTAAGGAGCATTCTTTTATAGGTAGCAGGCTGCTACTAGCAGTATCAAATAGTTGTTAGTTTAGTGACATTAATAATGTTTACATACACGCCCAAGAATGATTCTACATCATCATCATCAGATGATTTTGTATTTGTAGCTGCAATATGTCATGAACATGAAGAAAATAAAAGAAAAAAGAAGCGTCAGTATTTTTCAATTTTTCCCCGTCCATATTAATTCTCTAACTCAAAAGATTTAAATAATAAAGAAATAAATAAATGCAAAATGCAATAAATGCAAAACAAACTTTGTTTTTTTCAAATCGCAGCGCCGCGCCGCTTTGCTACGCTTCTCGATTCCCACTTGTCCGTCAACAGGCAGAAGAGCGCGTTTCAAAGCATCAGTGCCGCTAGTCAATGCTTTCGAACGCGTTAAAAATTTTCTGCATTGTACCGCGACGCTCGGCTCTGCGCCGCTATGCCTAGGTGAGGACGGGACCACTTAATTACATGTAAACAATTGAGAGCAGCATTTTGCCGCGCTGCCCTGCTCCGCGCCGCTCTGCTCTGCCCTGCTTAGATGAGAATCGGCCTTAACGCGTTCGAAAGCATTGACTAGCGGCACTGATGCTTTGAAACGCGCTCTTCTGCCTGTTGACGGACAAGTGGGAATCGAGAAGCGTAGCAAAGCGGCGCGGCGCTGCGCTGCGATTTGAAAAAAACAAAGTTTGTTTTGCATTTATTGCATTTTGCATTTATTTATTTCTTTATTATTTAAATCTTTTGAGTTAGAGAATTAATATGGACGGGGAAAAAATTGAAAAATACTGACGCTTCTTTTTTCTTTTATTTTCTTCATGTTCATGACATATTGCAGCTACAAATACAAAATCATCTGATGATGATGATGTAGAATCATTCTTGGGCGTGTATGTAAACATTATTAATGTCACTAAACTAACAACTATTTGATACTGCTAGTAGCAGCCTGCTACCTATAAAAGAATGCTCCTTACAAAATGCTGCGCGCCGCGCTGCTTGATGCTGCCTAGATGAGAATCGCTATAGCAGAATGTTGCGCCGCGCTGCGCTGCCCTGCTCCGCGCCGCTCTGCTCTGCCCTGCTTAGATGAGAATCGGCCTTAAATGTAACACTCTAATGCAAATTTGTCTGGAAACAAGCACAGTTGTATAACTATAGCAAATTGAAACGTAACACACTTTGAAACGCAAAATCTTATTTATTTTACTTTTAGGAATTTTCATTTAAATTTAAATTAATTAAAATTTTAATTAAAAAACAAAAAAACCTTAATTTATTTAATAAAAATTGTTTTCTTTGTAATATACTAAGGTAAATTAATTACTCTTTGCGTCAGTGAAATTATATCCAAAAATTTGACACCTAATATCGGCCTACATAAATCAATTGTTCAAGGAGTTTCGCTAGATTTGCCCTAATAAGATATATACAGTGTGTCCCTGAAACGGGTTGCCAATCGAAAAAAATTACTGAGCATTTTACGAAAAAAATCGTTTTTCATTTAAAAAATTATATTTCGTTTAAAAAAATTAAATTACATGTACAGGGTGCTTGGAAATTTAAACAAATAAAAACCCTTTTATTTTATAGGCAAATTTTGTAGGAAGTCGTTGACAATTTAAATTTATGAAGAATATTTGTTTTCGTAAAACTGCAGGGTTCTTTTCTCTTAAAGCATTTTCATTGCTTGCTCTTAAATTCTTAGCACTATGTACATTTAATTCAAAAATGGATTTTGGAAATCTATTTTTTTAAACAAGCAGAAGCTTTTATAAAGAATGCTTTTTTTTGTACAAAGCATAATAAAAGTTGTTCCTATTAGTACCCAATCCATGTGTATACTTTTTATCGTTTTTAGATATTTTTTCTACTACCACATTTGAAACGTCCATTATCGTACATATTTCCTTGACACCACGTGACCTTTTAACACTGACAAGTTGTGGCTTTATGGCGTTTTAGTCACGGGCTGTAGCTAGTTTTAAGTTAGTTGACAGTTCTCAAATGTCATACAATCGTTAAAATAAAGTGCCCTAGTTGTAAAATAATTATTTAATTAACATAATTAAGACGGTTTTCCAGACATTTTAAGGTTTTTGCTAATTTTTACAGTTCTTAGTTCTAATATAAGGTAGATTATTTTGGATGTTTTTAATTTAAAATTTATAATAAATTCAAAATTTAACAATTTTACTTTTTGAAGTACAACCCTAGCAAAAATGTATAAAGTGTTGTATATATTTTTACGAAGTGACCATTTATTAAATATATTTACCTATAGGTACCTAGAAATAGTAATTTTAAATAATAAAATAAGTATACCTAATTCAGACTTTTTGAATAATAGGATATTTAATTGTTGTAAATAACTTTTATCCTTCATCTTTATTGATTAAATAAAGTATACAAAAATGGCTTAAAAATGTCAAATAAAAATTTAAAATGCTTGAAAAGCAACTTTAATATTTTGCTGCCAAAGGGATTTTTTATCAAATAAATTGGATAAAAATGTCATTCTTGTTTATCTTTACCAGTAGTTAAAATTTCATTTCGTTTAAAGCACAAAAGCTATCGAAAGCATAAAGAGAAATTTAAATTTTATATTTACCTTGCAATATAATTTAATATCTTGGTTTTGTTCACGCATTAACATATAAATTTCCTTTACTCCCAGAATGATGATAGTAAATATTTACTATTCGCCTTTCTCAATCGATGCGCTATTGCAAATAGAGCAATATCCCTTAAAAACCCATTAGAATTCACGAAAATCGGCTTGTATACGTATGAAATGGATTTCTTTCAGAGCAAAGTGCAAAAATTATTTTAAAAAAGTATCACGCTTTCGAAAATTGCGAACGAGACTTGACTGGACTTGGACTTAATGATATATCATATATCATAAATATATCATAAATATATTTATCGTATTTTCGAGTGTCTTCTTTATAATAATGGTTAGGTCAGTAGTTTTCAGAAATTCATAAACATTTAATATCTTTAAGAGAGAGGCAATATAGTCTGAGAAAAATAGCAAAATTGTGAAATATGAAGTCGAAACCTAAAATTCTCAAAAACAGCTACAAGCATTTTCTGTCAAATAGTGTTAATTTCGGCATTAATTTGCAATTTTCAAGTTATTTATTACTTTCAAATATATTTTAGTTAAGTTTACAAACAGCAAAACATTATGGGACAACCTGTATATAACAAATATATATTTTTAGGTTTCTGGTTTGATTTGATAATTTTTCAATTATTTTTTTCCAATTTTTACAAAGGCCTAGAAAAAAACAAACCCGGTTTTTCCAATTTTTACCTCCACTGAGAAAACAGTTTATTTTTTATAAAGCAGTTTTATTTATATTTAATAAATGCTTTATTGCATATAGGGTTAATAAACATCCCATTTAAATGTAATAAAGCGTTTGTTTTTGTATGTTTCTTAATAAATAATAGATTTATTTTTTACTACGATCTTAAAATATTAATAATTAAAATACATTTATTAAAAGTAAAAAAATATTTATTTAAAACAAATTTATACCATATTGCATAAAAATAAAACCTTTGTTAATAATAAACAAATTTAAAGCAATAAAAATGGAATATTTATTTATTGTAAAAGTTTGTTTTTTACACAAAACAATGAATTTGTTAATAAATCACAAATTTTAAATAATAAAAAATGTTTCAATATTTATAATATATAGTTGTTCTTCTAAATACGCCAATGTTATTTCTGTTTCCTGTATTTAAGATCGGTCATTTGATTTTGTACAAAATGACTATTCAATGTCGTGTCAAGTTGGTTCGTTTAAAGTGTCGAAATTGCTAATTATATATTATAAATGGACAACACTGGTTGGCCATCCTCATTTATTGTAAACAGCAGGTTGATAGGAATCTTCTGTTAAAAAAACAACTGACGCCTCTTCTATTCTAAAATAAAAATTTGGATATAAACAAAAAAAAATTATAGCGAAGATCTCTTTAACTAAGAATATCACAACAGAATTTAATCATTGCAATGATGCATTAAAAATCACATTTTAGTTGCTACTTTAGAAGTTTGAACCTGGGTAAATATTCCGCCATAAAGCTTTTCATTTATTAAAATCATTGTTACCATTTTAAAGAAGAAAAAACTGTTATAAATTACCTTTACAATTGGACACAACATCACTTAAACGATCGATCGATAAGAAAGTCCTTTAAATCCAATTTTTACAGGTACTTCACTACTTCACAACATAAAACTAAAACTGATGATGCTTACGCGAGGGCGCGAGATAAGTAAATAACGTATTTTAGGGCATATTTAGCAAATTTTGCAAAATATATTTATTAATTAAAAAATGATTTATTATTTTTTACTTAACACAGCTTTATTGTAAACAAAACGTGTAACATTTAATAAAGAAATCATATTATACAATAAACATGTATTTCTTACAAATGCATTATTTATTAATTAAAATTGTATCATTTGTTTTATGGAAGTTTGACAAAACATATTTATTTATTAAAAAATATGATTTATTTTTAATTAATAGATATATCCATGTTTTAAATGTATTAATCCGTTTGGTTTTTATAAACAAATATTTATTTCTTTTAAGCAAACTCAATAAAACAATTGGCATATTAAATAAAAATATATTAATTTTGCCGTATTGAAATAATAAACAAATATTTGTTATTCAGAAACAATATTTTTTAATTATAACTGAAAACTACTAAATATATGATTTGTTTATTACAATAGTATGATTTCTCTCAGGATCCTTGAATTAAAAAAAAAAAAATAATCAGAGATCCCAAAGCAAACTGGTATCCAATTTGGCATGTGAGAATTGCTTTCATTCACTTTTTAGCCAAAAAGCGAGTTTTGTAATGGACGATAGCGAGAAAACTTAGTATTTTTTTATTTGCCCAAATTTTGAAAATAATTTAAAATTATACAAAAATAGCCAAATTTAAAAAAAAATTAGAGATTCAAGACAATCGTTGGGTAATATTTGTTTTCGGCAATAAAATGTACTATGTTATAGGAAGCGCCTCAATTTAAATTGAGATTTAGAAATTTACTTTGCAGGTGGTAGTACAAAATGTCAGCTAGTGTCAAAATTCGCTTAAACCGCAATATAAATCCCTAGAAATGGTAGAATAAAATATAATTCAACAATAAAAAGGTTTTTCAAATAGAAAAAAATAGTATATCAAACTAATATAATAATATTCTAAATGTAAGTAAAGTTGACGACTTTCATTAAAATTGTTTTTATTAAAAATATTAAAATAATATTTATTATTTTTTTAACTTGGTGTTTGGCATATACCCAAAGATAATACATATACCATATACCTACCTAAAAATAAAATTAATAATAATTTAAACACTTTTATATGCATTGTTATAAAAATCAGATTTGTTAACATGAGTTTGTGGTTATTTAATTTTATTTTGAAAAATTTTAACATATTTTTGTAGAAAAACAGGGAAAATATTTTACCGAAAGAAAGAAATACTAGGATTAATAATTAATAAATATTTATTTGAGACGTTTTTATTTATAATAAATACAGCAAATTTGCTGTAAATCAATTTTATTTACTAACAATATATTCTGAAATTTAATTTATTTTTTATAAAAAAATTATTTCTTTGGGTCGAATTTATTTGTTATTATTATACTAAATTTGTGTCAAATAAAATCGTTTATTATTTTTTTTGTAAATATACGTTATAATAAATATTGTTTATGAATAGTTGCCAAATTTTCATTTCGTAAATAATGATTATTATAAAAAAATCATATTTTTTAACTATTAAATCATATTGTTTGGAAGAAATATAATATATTAATAATTAACAAATGGAATATCGTAACGCGTCGTTTTACCTCGGATGATTCACTTCACTATAAAACGTCACGTAGTGGGTGGTTTACATATTGAGAAAGAAATACTAGGGTTAATAATTAATAAATATTTATTTGAGACGTTTTTATTTATAATAAATACAGCAAATTTGCTGTAAATCAATTTTATTTCCTAACAATATATTCTGAAATTTAATTTATTTTTTATAAAAAAATTATTTATTTGGGTAGAATTTATTTGTTATTAATATACTAAATTTGTGTCAAATAAAATCGTTTATTATTTTTTTTTTGTAAATATACGTTATAATAAATATTGTTTATGAATAGTTGCCAAATTTTCATTTCGTAAATAATGATTATTATAAAAAAATCATATTTTTTAACTATTAAATCATATTGTTTGGAAGAAATATAATATATTAATAATTAACAAATGGAATATCGTAACGCGTCGTTTTACCTCGGACGATTCACTTCACTATAAAACGTCACGTAGTGGGTGGTTTACATCTTTGCTGATAAAGGTGGTGGTTGTTTGTGCTTTTGCATCATTTTTCATATAATAAGGAAATTTGTATTGCGTATAAACTGTTGCAGTGATTGTGTAAGTACATAATAATATTTTTCTATGTTGTTGAATGCTAACAAAACAAAAATAGGTCCTTAAACATGGATGTTGACATGGACATAATAGATTCTAAACTGTTATACGGTTTAAAAGATCCGGCTAATACTTTTAAAGGTAAGTTTATGAGTTATTAAAAATAATAATAATTGATGCCTTGTTATTTCTTTAAGTATTGGCTGAATTTTGTCGCAGTTTGTTTCAATATGTTTCCACGTGTTGACTATCCCATGAAATGCATTAATAATAAATAAAGTATATTTACTATAAATTCACTTGTTAATTATTAATCAGATGACTTTAAAGAAAATCAGGTTATTTTTATTATTAATAAATTTTTTCAGATAATGGAGTACATTCTTTTAAAGTATTAACAGATATCGCATGTGACGATGCTATGAATATAGGTTATATTATTATTATACTATATCTTTATTTTTTTAAGTTTATTTATGTTTTTTAAATAATAGCTCTATGAATATAATTTACAAGTTTAAAAAATATTGGATTTTATAAAATATTTAAATATATCGCTTTCTTAATAAAATCATCTAAAAAAAAGTATTTTATTTTAAAAATCATCCAAACTGAAGCACATTTTATATCAATGTTCGTAACCACTGTCCATAGTCTTTATAATATATTACCAGAAATCTGTTATTATTGTAAATCGGATTTCTTATACCTATTTAACGAGTGTGCAATGGGCGAAATATCCGAAAAAAGATGCCATCACTGGTTTTCAAACTGAAATTAGGGGATACAGTGAAGTGGGTTAAAATTACGAAATACATCAGTATGTTATTTTTGTGTTAATTTTGTTTTGTTTAGGAAATTGACTAATAAAGCAAAAGTTCTTATCAAAATTCTTTTTATTTAAGTTCCCAAATGCTTTTGTTACCGTGTCTACAAAAAAGTTTGTAAAAATAAGGTCCTTTTTGAAAATTACAAGAATTATGGACAAAGGATTTTGTTATTAAATCTTCAATATATTTGTTATAATTACAAACCACTTATTATTATTTAGTTAACAGATTACAGTTGGTTGTAAACTTAACATAAAGTTAATATTTGGTTAAAATTAACAAATATTTTTTTACTGTGTACTGTTTGTTGTAACCATATTTACTTATTGTTGCTAAAGAAACATAAAATCTTTCTCAACTCTCACGTTATCTCCAAATCTTCGGATTATGTCGCATCAAAGGTGACGGTGGCCTCCACCACGCCTACTGCGACCAAAAGAAGGAAGGAAGGAAGGCGCTCCGACGTCCACCACCGCAGTGCTTGCACGGTGCCAGCGTCGTCGACGTCGGGACGCAACCCTCGATTCGTCAGTTATTGCGCGCAACGCAGCGGCTTTCGTACGTAGAAAGCTTTCATCCCGGGCAATACGCTAGTAAACGCACGCTGACAGCCGGTGTTTTGCTGTTCTTCGTATGTGACACTTTTTTTGGAAAATATAAATATTTGGGTTTTATATAAATCGTAGTGTATATTCGTTTCTTGGTATGATTGGTGTGATATTTTCAGTTATTTTCTTATGACTTCTATTTATTTAAAAAACACATATGTTTATTAAAATTAAATTAAAACACGATTATTAATATTAAATATAAATACGTAATGTTCTTTTATATAATTATGTTTTTTAATGTTTGCTTTTGTAAAATAAAAATAAGTTACAAAATTTGTAACCTTTTTAACCATTTAATCTTTCTGTATATTCGTTTCTTGAGATAATGGTTTTTATGATTATTTAATTTCTTTGAATTTTTCTGATATTTTTTTAATAAAAATATTTATTATATTAATAATTAAAAAAGAATTTATTAAATAATTAATAAAAAACATTCTTTCTTAATTTTTACAATATAAAGATAAAAAACTTTTTTTTGTTATTGACTCGAAATCGGTTGGCTTTATAATACTTTTTACACATTATGTCAACTTTTTACGTCATTACAAACTTAATACAGTCAAGTTATTTTAAGTAATGATCCACATCCAAATAAATATAATATAATATAATATTGTAGAGATTTGAATGCTCGAAAATGAATTAATTCGTCATATTTTTTCTTTTGGCTTTCTTAAAAACATGTATGCATACATTTTTTTTGTTATTATACAAGGTGGGTCAGATTTTGGATTTTATAACAAAAAACTATAAATTCCTTTTTTTTTCTTTTGGTAGGAATCGTTCATCTTCTAATGAATTCTTTCCAAAAATACTAGGTGTTTCAGTGGAATTGATTTAAAAGGCTTATTGAACATTTTGATTTTTGAATGATTTTTTTTATATTTGATAATAACTAACTTATAAATTTTTCTAAAATTAAAGTAAAAAATGCATTTATGACATAAATTTAACTTCGACTTTGAATAACTTTTGAACTCGTTGGTTTATCGAAAAATGATATAAGACATTTTTTGTAGAGCGTTCAATTTTCCACAAGAATATATATCGCACATACAAATCTGTTAATTAGTTTGTAAGCTAGAAAATTATAAAGAAACAAAACAAAATTTCCCATGTTATTTAAATGGAAAATAAAAATTATCGATGCGAGACTTCTAAAAAAAGTTGATTTTTTTGAACCAGCCTAATTATCAATGCAAAATTTGCATTGCAAATATAATTATTTATATCTAGGTAATTTATAAATAAATCTGCGACAAATTGAAAAAAAAATGGTAAAATAACGCAACGGTATTTTCAATCACGATTTCGACATGTGACATATGACAAGTGACAATTGTACATTTTATGTAACAAATACATTAAAAGCTGTTAGTCATTATTTGGAGTTCACTAATTAAAATTCTCAAAAAATTTATTAAAAATCATTAATGTTTTGATAAAACAGATTTTTCTAAAAAAGTGCCAAGCGAATTGAGTTTATCCTGAAAAAAATTGTCTTATAAGTAATTTTTTATCAAAATATGAAAAAAAATCGAATACGTCTGAACCTTTCAATTAAAAGTTATTCAGGGACACTGTGCGAGGCAGTTAATATGCTTTCCTCACCGTGTTGTATACAATATTGTTGAAGCGTGTAATAATAATTCTTTCATTGGAATTTATTAGTTTGCGCCATTTTGACATAGGGATATAATTTTGGCGTTTGATATTATAGGTTATGTGCCGCACATAATGTGCATGAATTTATTCTACAGTTACCTGTAATTTTACATGTTTCCTACACTGATTTCGAGCTAAATACGATAGATGGAACCCCTCCTTCTATGTAATTTTAAGGGATTTTTATTATTGTAAATACTATAATAATTTGATTTTTAAACTGCGTTCAAATATAAAGTCTTTTTAATATGAGTGTCATCGCCTGGTATGACATCGATCTGGGGAGTTGCGGTTTTTATGCAAACTATTGCACATTGTATATTATTGCACACTAAAATTTTTATGAGGATTTTAAAAGTATAACCTTTTCGCATAAAAATAAATTTAATGATAGCTTTTAACAATATTTTATAAAAAATATTGTATTTATTTCCAATTTCTTTCGGTAACCTATTATTATATATGTTTTTTTATTTATTCTAAATCATTTGCTTACATCGCCTAGGTTAAGCTTGCATCCATGTCTGTGGTTTGGCTTTATAAAAAGCAAAAAGCATGTTATGTAAAATCCTCTAAAAAACACAATGAAAAAATAGTATATTATGTATCAAGTTTTATAAACGCCATTTTAGTTACAAATTTAATTAAGCACGAGCGAAGCTTGCGAGCGAGTGTTTAATAAAAACGAGTGTCTAGAGAAGTTTATAAACGAGTTGCATACTATACTTTATCTACGACGAACTCAAAACAGAATTTAAAGTCAATTTTATTTGTTAAAATTTTGACATCTGTCAACTGTCACCCGAATTTAACCTCACTTTTTCCCAATTTATAATAAAGCTAACTTCAGCCCGTGACGTAAAATGTCGAAAAGCCACTGTTGTTAACTTCAGCCCGTCAATAAAACGCCATAAAGTCACAGCTCGTCAATGTAGGAGTAGATAAACATTTTTAAAAACAATTGGTATACAACATAAAACAAACAAAATGGTTCATTATAAAACCATATACATATTAATATTCCTATGATAAACACCTTTTATCGTTGTCGAAATACGACGTTGCCAAATTTTTGCTGTTATAAACATGCCATTATAAAATCTAATCATCATTTTGTGAATTTATTATTGTTATATGCTTTTTTCATAAAATGTATATGCATTTTATTAAAAAGTATTTAATATATTTTCCAAATAGGGACAAGAATAAAATATTTTTTAAACCCGCAATGCGCATGCGCATCAATGCAATAATACTTGGGTGAATATATTGAGAGTGAAAATGAGTTTTTTTTATTTTTGGTTGTTTCACTGTTAGTGTAGAATGGGGTTTTTGGGAAGCCACCAGGTCTAGTAATATCATAACATAAGTGGTTCTGCACTAATGCAAAAATTTTAAGAAATCATACGTTTTGAATATTAGAGCTTCACGGAGGTTAGGATTTCGTATGTTTTTTTAACATCCCTTTGTATATTTGAAATATGTTATTGTATATTTTGACACCTTAATATTTTTAAAAAATACAATTGTACATACATAAAATATTTATAAAAAAAATCTACTTACTGAGATATTACACTTTACGGTGGATAGGTATTTTAATAGCAAATTAATGAACTTAAAACTTTTGAATTATAAAACAGCAACACTTTCATCTGCATATAAATTCTAACTGACCTTCAGGAATCACATGCATCTATAATGTCGTAAACAGAGGTTTTTGTTTACCTATTTAAAATGATTAAAGCGCCATCCGTTGCATAAAATTAAAAGCAAAAACAGATTCACGGAGGATGGGTTCAATTTTTGTAACACCAAAAAATATTTTTTTTAATTTTGAATAAAATTTTATATTCGATTCGATTGCATTAGATGTGTTTAATTTACTTTGTGAACTGATATTTTTAGTATGCTTTTACTACCTCAGATATTTGAAAACATATAGGTTAACCTAGAAAGAGTAACAGTCACGGAGAATAGGTTTTAGACTTAAAACATTGTAAAAAATAATTAATTGCGGTTAAAAATCTGGAACCTAAGCTGTAATATCTTCTTAATTATAAAAGATCAAAACACAATAAAAGTGTAGGTAAAACTCATTTAGTTTTATTAAATATGACAGGGTAACACCATCGGGGGACATTTCGTGAGATTCACCCACATGTAATTTAATTTCCCCTACTTTAACCGCACGAAAATATATGTCCGTTTTATAGTGACTTTTGATAATCATCTATATATGGGGCCACCATAAAACGGACAATAATGAAAGCGGCCCAAAAAGTGTTATATTTTGACGGCGAGTACTAAAATGGTTAAAAAAACATTTATTAAATATATACCTATTTGAAAAATACTAATAATATTATGCATTTGGAGGTTTACCCTGAAAACAATTTTGGCGATAAAAATTAATAAAAACCTAAAAAAAAATAATTAATAACCAACTGCATAAAAAATAACGCTACATAATTTTTGTCGCCAAATAATATCTGCAGGTTTTTAATTACCTACTATATTTTGGAGGAACAGGCATATTAAAATATTATTCAAGCAATCACACTAATTGGACGTATGATTAGTAATATCCATTAGGAATTATATATTCTAATATCCTAAGTGAGTTCCATACAAAGAAAGATAATTTGAATATTCATGTTTAAACTTTTAAGGACTGCATTTGTACACAATAGCTGTATTACCTTGTCAGGCTTTTATAAATTTTTATTTTTGGCAAAAAATACAAAAAAGCTTTTTGTTGTCGTTGTAAATTAAGGCATTTAATAATGAAAGCAAACAAACAATATGCTGATCTTCAATAATTACAGAATAACAGATACACAATGTTGATTTTAAAGGCATTTGTTTAACTACAATTAATTAAACTTTTACGAGAAACACTTTCGAGCCATTGTAAAAGTTTAACGTCATTATTTAAACTAAAACCATCGAAACAATTACTTAAATAAAAAATACAATACCATTAAGCAGGGCCTCGTTAAAATACCACTAAAAATAAATTTCTGCTGGATAATTATTTCCATTTGTCACCCGAGTAAAATGCTTAGTAACCCTAGGAATCATTACTAAAAAGACGTATTGGCAAGTTTTCAAGTCCTGGCTAAAAATACTTTGTACTAAAGGAAAATCCTTGTCGCTGATATAAGTGGCCATCGGCCAAAACTGTTGACAACTTCCTGTTGTCATCCTTATATTTTTTAAAGCTTTTATGGTTAGTAAATTTAATAAACTTTTTACGTTCAGATATAGCCCTGTACAAAAAGTACCATTTATTTTAAAAGCTAATGTAATTATATTTTTGTTTTACTCCTATTAGGAATTATAACTGTTTTAATGTCACTTTTTAATTAGAATTACATAAAGTGTTACAGAATGAAATATCCAACCTTTTTTCCCAATAAAATTATTTTTCTATGGTATTTTTTGGAAACATAGAAAAAGTATAGTCTAAAACATGCCTCGTAAAACCATCAAACTCGCCTTCGGCTCGTATGACAAACTTATAACTCGAGCGGAATATGCCGTATTCCAAACTTGTTGAATATACTATTTTAATTAACTGAGCAATTACAAATAATTATTATAAAAAAAAATTGGTTCACACATATTTTTGTATTTCATACAATATTACCATTAGAAAAAAAATATTATTGACATAATATATATTTCTATAAATGAAATACCTTTAACGGGTCCTCTATAGAATTTCAAAAGACAGCTCATTCCAGCAACATTATTGAGAATCCTGGCATAGCCATTTTCCCTGTCTTGGGATTTCTCTTCGTGATAAAAATATAAATAATGTAATTAATTTTATAAAAGAGTATTAAAATATATATTTTTACGGCCGACCCTTTAATTATTAAAATATAAATTTGGGTAGAAAAACGCAATTTTGTTAAAAAGAAACATTAGGAACGAAAAAGTAAAACGTATAAAAAGTTAAAAAGGTACTTTGGCAAAAATAAAATAGACATACAAAACAATATCTTTAGAAAATTAAAAATTAACAAAGAGTATTTTACATAAAATCCGGTCTCTATTCGTAACACAGTTTTTTTAATAAATGGTTTAAATTAGGTTTTAAAAATATAGGTTTAAAAATATTGTAAAAACCTTTTGACGTATTGCATTAAATATTGTATAATGGGGTTTTTTGATAAAAAAAACTTACTAGAAGGCGCTCTGTATTGTACTTTTGAAGGATTAAAATGACCATAACTTTTTTTTTAGTGTAATTTTTGTATTTTTTTAATAAACAAATTATTTCCCATACTTTTTAAACAAAAAAGCACTCCTGATAAAATTTGTTTAAGTTAGCTGTTTCAAGATTTTGGATTTTTAGAGTTATATAAAACATAATTTATTTTTTGTAATGATTTAATATTATGTTTTAAAGTTTTTGCTAAATTAACGTAGCGTATGTTGTCTACCGTATGGTCAAATGCGTTCACTCGATATTTAAAAAATTTAAATTTAAACATAAGTTGTCAAACGCTTGGTATTCAAGAAACAGAGTGTTTAAATTAATTTATTTAAACACTATCTAGAAAACTAAATTTTTGCATTAATTGTGTTAGGTGTTATGCTACGAAAATGTTAAACACCCTGTATAAAAAATATAAGCATATATTTATATCTATATTTTTCGGCAAATTTTATAAAAATGTATGCCTGAACATTTTGGGTATTCTGAAAAGTCAGGGTTTTTAACTTAATTTATTGGAAATGACTGATAAAAAAGGTTAAATACTGCAAATATTAAAAATATTATAAAATGGAGTTAAATACGTTAAAATTTAACAGATGGCTCATGTGCCCCATCCTGTATAAACACGATTGTTGACAAATAGTTTATATAAATAATATTGATGATTAAACAATATGAATATTATATTATTTTACCAATAAAAACAATGATTTTATATTTTGAATATTTAAAAGTTTTACCTTTGTATTCTCATCTAAATAAAATAATTATTTACATTATTTATTTTTAGTTTGTTAAACAGATTTTTATATAAGACCATTAAGAAAAGTTTTTCATTTAAATGCAAATATTTTTTATAATTTACGTATTACAGTGTCGATTCAATTTTACATTTTAACTTATTGTACATATATAAAAATATATATAAAAATATATATAAAAATATATATTAAAAACCTTATATAGTAATACATACAAGTATCCATTTACAAATTTTGTCATCTGAATTATTATAAATTAGGGAAAAGTGGAATTAAATCCGTTAAAAGTTAACAGATGTCAAATAAAATTGGCTTTAAATTCTTCTTTGTGTTCGACGTTTATAAAGTATAGTATGCAACTCGTTTTATAAACTTCTCTAGACACTCGTTTTTATTAAACACTCGCTGGCAAGCTTCGCTCGTGCATAATAAAACTCTTATCTAAAATGGCATTTATAAAACTTGATATATAATTTAATATTGCTTACTCCTACATTGACAAGCTGTTACTTTATGGCGTTTTAGTCACAGGCTAAAATTGGCTTTATTATAAATTGGGAAAAAGGGAAGTAGTAAGATTTTTTAGAAAATCCGAAATATTCAGCTTTATTATGGTGTATAAGTAAAAAATATAATGATGTTTTTTGACCAACCTAGGCAATAACCCAAGCATTAATTCTAATAGGTACTTTAAAACAAATCTAAGTAGTTATTTTCTGATTAATTAAAATAACCATTTTAATTAAATTTGATTGCACAAAATTCTACAATATTTCAACACAAGTTTCCAAATATTTATTGTATCATAACTCCAAAATATACAATCATGTCTTGTGATTATTTATAAAACTAATCAAGAACGTTTGAGATTTTTTTTTGATTTTGAACCTTATGAAGACATTTTTTACAATAGATTACACTTATTTAAAATCTTTTTGCTAACGATATCAAATTTAATATTTTAAATAAATTACAAAATAAGTTAAATAAACTACAAAGTATGGTATGTTAGGGGATAAACAAAATAAGCGTAAAATAAAAATAACAATTTAAGTATCCTGGCGTATAATTTGCGGCTACCGTAATGCACAGACCGTCAGGCGTTATATACACGTATACGTAGTGCAAAGGAAGCTCGAGAAATCATAATTGCGGTTTTGCGGTCTAACGTGCCCATCATTCACAAATTTAAGCGTTTGAATCGGGTTGTGAAAATTATAGGAAGTGTTACGAAAATTGGGAAATTATGTATAGCATTTGATACCGCAAATTAAACAAGAAGTAATACTTTTGTCAAATTGTAAACTTACCAAGTTCTAATTAAAAATAATATTAGAACTACCCTTATCTAGTTTAATTAATGTAATTTTTTTTAAATGCCAAATAAAATAGCACTAAACACTTGAAAATACCTTTTAACACAGAAATTATAAAACTGACACCCTGTATTAAAAATAATATTTTAATTATATTTAACATTTTTTGATAATATTTAAAAATTATAAAAATTTATTAAATTTGCAAGCTTTTAAAGATTTATAAATACAGGGTGGGACAATAAAATTTAATTGATAAACTAATATTCGTTGGAACATAGCATTCAAGATACACTTTGTTTGATGCTATTGATTTGTTGACTGATCGACTCATTCGATTATCCTAAGTACTGGTCTTATTTTCTCGCACATGTTCTGTTAGGTATCCCCATAAAAAATTACACAATGACAAATCAGGAAATCGAGGGGGCCATAACACGTCACCTAATCGAGAAATAAGGCGGTCGAGAAATATTATTCTAGAAGGTAAACTTTGTTAAGACAAAAATTACAATTTTTATGATTATGCCATCATATGCAAGATTTAATTTTTAGCACATGATGTAGTACGTTCTAGCGTATAACACTGTGCAACACCAAAAATCAAACCGCACCGGACTATTTTTTTCTGAAAATATACCTATCCAATAGGGGGTTTGTAAAAGTTAGCTCGATTTATTTTTTTATGGCCGTTTGTATTTTCTAGCTTCATATACCCCAATTTAGACTTTAATCGATCGGTTAATCGATTTTTTCGCATATATTCGATTTATATCGTCAAGATTTTTTGTAGAAATGTAAGTTACTGAACAAATAAACCCATTTTGTGAACAACCTATATCCCCAAACCCAATTTTTGGAACCAAATATTCGAAAAATTATTTTTTTTTTCAATTTTTTCAATAATATTTAAAATTTCTTGCTACTTCTTCTGGAAAAAATGTTGTAAAGTATACAAAAAGAAGTAATTTATAAAATACGCACACAAAACTGAACTTTAAGTTTACTTATTTGCTAAAAAACAATTTTTAAACAAGATTTTCCAAAATATTCATCTTTTCATACTCAACACCAATCTTTTTGCCGAAATCTTTGGAAAATCTATAGAAAAAAATTGAATAGAATTGTAGAAAAGTTCAGAGAGTTTGATTTTTTATTTTTTATTAATTTTATTATTAAAAAACTTTTTTATATCAAAACATTGAGTAATCTGATTCATTGCTGGAGAATTCCATCCCTTCCACTTGTTCTCCTTTATTTTCTTGTTCTCAATTTCATTTTTTGATTCATCACTGGAGAATTCCATCCCTTCATTTCATATATTTTTTATATTCATTTCATTTCGGAAGAGTTTGACAGGGCCTTGGTTGACAATGAGATAGTTGCGTGGGCGTCGATAAGAGAAATCATCGTTGGACTTTTAGGCAAACATCGTTCTCCCAATTATGAAGGATCTGTGCGACGAATGTTGGATGTTTTTTTTCCAAAATTGGAGTCAATATGTCGCTAAAAATTCATTTCCCTCATCGCCATTTGGACTACTTCAGTCGACAGTTATCGACACAATCATTAAACTGCGATGCCATTTGAGTCCAGATAAAGAGGAAAACGAGCTCCAGATGCCATACTAGCCGAAACATTTTGGTGAAGTAAACATATTTTTGACTTCGATCAGAAATAAAATGAAAATGAAGAACAAGAAAATAAAGGAGAAGTGGAAGGGATGAAATTCTCCAGTGATGAATCAAAAAAATGAAAATGAAGAGCAAGGAAATAAAGGAGAAGAAGTGAAAGGGAGGGAATTCTTCAGCAATGAATCAGATTACTCAATGTTTTGATATAAAAAAGTTTTTTAATAATAAAATTAATACAAAATAAAAAATCAAACTCTCTGTACTTTTCTAGTAGAAAATTTCTACAATTCTATTTTATCTATTCAATTTTTTCCTACAGATTTTTCGGCAAAATATTTGGCGTTGAGTGTAAAAAGATGAATATTTTGAAAAATCTTGTTCAGTTTTGTGTGCGTATTTTATAAATTACTTCTTTTAGTATACATTTTTACATATTATCAAAAAATTAAAAAAAAAATAATTTTTCGAATATTTGGTCCCAAAAATTGGGTTTTTGGGATAAAGGTTGTTCACAAAATGGATTTATTATTATATAAATCGAATATATGCGAAAAATCGATTTATAGGTCTAAATTGTCGTATATAAAGCTCGAAAATACAAACGGCCATAAAAAAAAATTCGAGCTAACTTTTACAAACCCAGGGAGGGTTTTGCTATTGGATAGGTATATTTTCAGAAAAAAATGGTCCGGTTTCTATACAGTGTGACACATTTGTTTGGCACTCACCCCTGTAAAATCTTTATTTATTATGCGATTTTAACCGGATTTGTTTTAAAGTGTAGATCTTAATAAACTGTAATTTTAGAGAAAAAAACGGTTCTTTTTAAAATTTTTCATTAAAATTTAGTGTAGGGACGTTTTAAGGGGTCGTTAATCCAGTGCTGTGTATAGATTTTTTTTAAATTGCTAATATGAAGTCTTCAAAATTTACCCTCAAAAACTGACATAATAAAAAGGTTTTGCTCCAAAAATACAGTATATATATATCAAAACAACTCCTGTTAAAATCGCACAATAAATAAAGATTTTACAGTCGCAAACAAATGGGTCACACTGTACATATCAAATACATTTTTTTGGAGCAAAAATTACAGTTTTATAGTTATTTTAAAACTATTTGGCTCATGTGCCCTATCCTTTATAAACTCTATTGTTAACCAATATTATATATAAATATTATTGATGATTATTTCCCTCAATATAATATGAACCAATCAAAGGCTTGAATGTTCGAATAAATTTCGTTTAAATAAGCGATTAAATCACTAACTAGACCTTTTTAACAGCGATTAAATTTTAGCCTCCATATTGGATTTTTGTTTACGATTTTATGGTGTTATTTACAAGTTTTAACAAACATTTTTTAAAAAACAATAAAAAATAAGTTATCTAGTTTACGAAATATCAATTATTACTTATTACATACCTTAAATTAATGGAATTTTCTTTAAAAAAATATTTATAAACTTTGACACATACGTCAGATTTTATGAATGGTCAAATAGTTTCCTTTAATTCGAGAAATAATCTAGACGTATATCACTCAACCTATAAATTTAATCTGTCAAACTATGCTCAGTAAGTTTTTTATTTGAATTTTCTTTTTGGAAAATAGTTTCATGCAAAATAATTAAAAATAAAACCCCTCGACCGCTACGCGGTCTCGTGATTTTATTAAATTATTTTGCATTCAACATTTTCCAACAAAAACCAAACAAAAAACTACTGAGCCTAGTTTACCCGATTAAATTCATTGTTCTCGTGATATAATATATGATTAAACAATATAAATATTATATTATTTCAACAATAAAACAATGATTTTAAAATTTTGAGTATTTAAAAGTTTTACCTTTATATTCTCATCTAAATAAAATAATTATTTACATTATATATTTTTAGCTTGTTAAACAGAATTTATATAAGGAAATGAAAAAAAAGTTTTTTCATTTAAATGCAAATATTTTTTATAATTCACGTATTTCAGTTCCGATTAAATTTTACATTTTAACTTATATTAAAAATATATATTAAAAACCTAATATATTAATTTATTTATATATGCAAATACAACATTTTTAAAAACATCTTTTTTCAAAATTTTCTATCTGATTTAGTTATAAAATAAATTTAAATAACTTTTCCTAACTTTCAAATTTTATTTCGGGGTTCATTAATCTTGTCATTAATAAACATTTATCAACATTTGTTGGAAATAATTTTAATTTACTTAATACTTTAAAAGATTTTAGACATTTTATTAAAATATTTACTTTTAATTGGATAATTCAGTTAATTTTCCAATATATTTATTTAATTAATTTTATCATCAAGCATTCGATTATTTCCTAAGCCGTAAAATTATGTTGTCCAATCAGTTGAAGTTTTTTATATGCTAGTCTGTAAAAAACCCGTTAGGATAAAAAAGGTATCGTTTAATAAAATATACTGTGACTTAAAGATAAATGTTGGACGCCATTCAGCTAAGACGTCAAAGTTTGAGCGAAGCACAAAAAGACTCACATGTCCGCCTTATGACATAAATAACTATTATCTTTAATATAACATTTTATTTATTAAGCGATACATAAAACGTACAATTATAATAATAATTATTAAGTTAGTAAGTATAAAGTAAGGTTAGATAGATCTAACAGCTATACAATTTTTTGATTTGTCAAAACAGGATTTTTACACCCTTGGAGGTAAAAAAACTTTTTTACAGTCTATTCGAGAATCAATTATTTAGTAGAGGGTGTTGACAATATTAAATTTTAAATGAAAATGAAGATAAAGGTAAATATGATTTATGTCAATTTAATTTTAAAATAAGTTATGTGCACATTTGAATTAGTTGACGCAAATCCGTGTAGATTGCTTCAAGACTAGCAAGAGTAAACACCGAACAATCTGCCAGACTCTAAATCCTTATTTATTATTACTATTTGAAACTGCCAGGAAACAACTTGTCAGCATTACGTTCATTACATTACTTGTCACGCTTTTTCTTTACTTGGGCGATTTAAATGTCAAGTTTAGGTTTAAAAATACAATATTTCAAATAATCAAATATGTCAAAGGCATCCCACATGATTTTCTATTTTGGGCTTTAATGTTTTGATTAACTAAAACTAGTTAAAATTGTTAAATAAAACCCTGTTTTTCAATAATTTAAATAACCTGCAATCTAAATTATAATTTTTTTAAAAGAAAAATTATCAAAGTAAAACTATAAATTATCAATGTAAAACTATATAGATAGTCCAGCTAGATTAAAAAAATAAATATAAAAATTATTTAAATAAACTATTAAATTTTTTTTAGGACATCCCGAACTGGAACCATATCAGGCAATAAAAATTTCAGATCAAATTTTAATAAAGATGAAGAATGTGATATTTTCAAAAATGGCGAATGCGCCGGGATTAAAATAATAAATTAAATTCAATTACCATGGTTAAAAAATTCTGTTAACACATTTTCATAATACCTATAATATATATATATATATATATATATATATATATATATATATATATTAGGGTGAGCCAAAAAAACTAACCTATCGGATTTATGGGTTAAAATGAACCTACATATAGAGCAAAAAATTTCCCTGCAAGGCAAAATTTTTTGCTCAATTTTAAAAGGTGTCGGTGAGCATTCTAAGTTTTCCATTGAAATTACACGCAAAAAAATCTTTTTTTCAATAAAAAGACTATAACTTTTGAACCGTTTGAGATAAAATTTTTTACGTCGCGGATTCTTGTAGAGCATAAAATTTCCCAAATAATCTATCCCAGGATTATTTTTTTCAATTCAAAAATTCGTATGTTTGAAAGCTTTGAAAAGTGTAAAAAATCACTAAAATTGAATATTTTGATTTTTTTCACTTTTCAAAGCTTTCAAATATACGAATTATTTAATTGAAAAAAATAATCCTGGGGTACATTTTTTTAGGAAATTTTATGCTCTACAAGAATCCGCGACGTAAAAAATTGTATATCAAACGGATCAAAAGTTATAGTCTTTTTAACGAAAACAGATTTTTTTACGTGTTATTTCAATGGAAAACTTAGAATGCTCACCGACACCTTTTAAAATTGAGCAAAAAATTTTGCCTTGCAGGGAAATTTTTTTCTCGGTATGTAGGTTCATTTTAACCCATAAACCCGATAAGTTAGTTTATTTGGCTCACCCTAATATATATATATATATATATATATATATTAGGGTGTGCCAAAAAAACTCGAAATAGTTTTTTTCTTGCTCTCCACCCAAAATATCGTAGAATATGTCCGAACAAATATTCTGTTAAAAGCGGAGCTCATAATTTCAATTTTAAGAGGTCCCTCATCGAATCTGAAATTTTGCCGCTTAAATAGCACAGAAAACTGACCTTTTTACCTTATTTATTCTTGCAACCTAGGAAGAAATTTTTTTTTCATAAAATCCATGACCAAATCTTACAAAGCATTAAACTTGGACGAAAAAATCTTATTAAGCCGAATTTCTATTTTCATTATTTAATTTTTTACAGAGTTTTAAATTTAAAATTTTACGTTTTTTGCCTTTTTCAGCTAAACTATTGAAGTTAGACGAAAAAGTCAAATGGTAATTTTTTAGCTTGTCTGATGGACCACAAAAAAGTTTTTGGCGAATTTTTTATATCGTCAATATTCTAAAAGTTACAGGCGTATAAAGTCATCATTTTTGTATTATTATCTTTAAATTTAAAGCTATGTAAAAATTAAATAATGAAAATAGAAATTCGGCTTAATAAGATTTTTTTGTCCAAATTTAATGCTTTGTAAGAATTAGTCATGGATTTTACGAAAAAAAAAAATCTTCCTAGGTTGCAAGAATAAATAAGGTAAAAAAGTCAGTTTTCTGTGTTATTTAAGCGGCAAAACTTCAGATTCGATGAGGGACCTCTTAAAATTGAAATTATGAGCTTCGCTTTTAACAGAATATTTGTTCGGACATATTCTACGATATTTTGGGTGGAGAGCAAGAAAAAAAAAATATCGAGTTTTTTTGGCACACCCTAATATATATATATATATATATATATATATATATATATATTAGTGTCATACCAGTAATACTCCTTTAAAAAATGACACCTATATCAGACCCTGTATTGATAATTATATTGGCCTAGGACGTTAAGCTTAACAGTTCAGTTTGTAGGTTTGTACGTTGATAAAGAGACATTTTTTAGTAAAAAATATTTATAATTTTATTTTACAACAAAAAATAGACAATATAAAATTATTTAGTTAAAATGAGATCAAGTGTTAAAGTTAATTACGCAGTTGCTGATATTAGAAAGCACAATCTTTAATGTGATGTGACAGTTTCTGCTATTTTTCTTTCTACGCTATCACTTGTGGATAATGTTAAAGAATCATTGTCGGTTGATTTAAATAGATGCTTTGAAATTTTGAGTTTCTTGGTAGTTGAACGTTTAATATACTGTTCAGCAACAGCTAAGGATTTTCAGCCCCCATATCGTTTTAAGGTGAGGAGATCGTCACCGTTTTCCGCTAACATACTGGCTGATGATCTTCCAAAGCAATACGTAACATTCAAAATTCTCCAAGTATAGAAATGTTGCAATTTTTTTTGTGGAACTCCTATTTTGTTCCTAAAGTTCATTTTTTTTATCTGGACTGCGGCAACGTTGCAAATTTAGGGTTTTGGTTGGTAAATACAGTTGTCAAGTTGGTCGCATTGATTACAACAAACTAAGCTAGTTATAAATCTAATTGTGGTTATGTATAAATTATTGTAGGTTACATTATGCAGTTGTCAAGTTGAGTTGTCGAAATTCGTAGTTAAAAATGCAATTAATTTGTCTTTGGTGATGCTTGGATGAGTAAAATCATATAAAAAAGTAGTTAAATATAGGTTGCTTTACGGCCCAGAAGAGAAAGTATTCCTAGCTGATAATAATCTTCGCTTTGAAAAGAATTTTTATAAAAGAAATTAAAATTTTTTGTGAACGTAAATGTTGTCCAATGGTAAATAATGTGAAAATAATGTGTGATGTAATACCTACCTATTTATAAAACCAAATTCGTTACTTCTTTACTCCAAAAATGTCCATAAGGCGATGTACTTTTTCTTCCATTGTGGCATTTGGCATAATTTCATCAAAATAAAGTTTTGCCCTCAAAAGGGCTTTTTCATTCGAATTCGTTGCTATTATTTTTGTCATAATTATCTATTTATTTATAATTGACAAGTAAATTATCAATAATAAATATTATTGTCAATTTAATAAGTATTTAATTAAATTCTTTATCAGAAGTACCATTTTTAATTACTAACAATACTCAAACTGGCATAAGCCACCAACCTAACAAAAAACACGAGTCCAGATAACTGTACATGTTGTTTGGTGCTCTGAGGCAAGCTCAAAAAAATACTACGATTTTCTCTTGTATATATTGTCTGTCCGAAGATTCCACAAGAAAACGCGTTATTTTCTCTGCTTACAATATCATAGTTTTATGTGTGTAGCGCTCCTTTCTCTTCAAAAAATTTGAAAAGCTTTTCGTGTCTGTTAAATTGTTTAAAATAAATAAAATCTTCTTTAATGTTCATCATGGTTTTTTTACAAATTTTACAAAAAACAACCTTTATCAATAGCTATCAAAACCAAGTTTTGATAAAAGCATTATTTTTTTTAGCTTGACGTTTTTTAAATTTAACCATGACATTCAAATAACAAATTTACGGTTGTTTTTATAGGTATTTTGATAGTATAGAACAACATATTGTATACAACAAACTCGTATGCTTATTACAAAAATCCTCGTTCGTTATATGCCTTGTATCGGACATATCGTTATATACTATAAAAATATAACTTTTTAATTTTGAAACATTATTTTACAAATCTCTTACCTCAAAATGTATTTATTTAACACCTGCAACAAATATGTAACGTCGTGGCCTACTGAGGTTGGCGAAATAATAAATTTCTTTATTGTTCACCTCACAGAAACAGCATTTCGCCCACGGGCTGGAGCTTTAAATTAAAACTGAAAAAAATGCCGTTGAAACAAATGTCAAATGTCAGATAAAATACGAAATAAAATTGGCTTTAAATTCCTTGAGCCATAATTGTTTTTTGTTTTTAATTTTTCATAATTTGTTTTGTATTTTGTATGACAATTTGTTAAAAGAAGATATACACTTGCGTGTAATTTACGCTTAAAGAATTTTCTTTTTCTCCCACTGGTTGCACAATATACTATTATCCGAAATCGGCAGTAAAGTAATGAAATCGGGAGTAATACGAGTATTGTATGCAACCCATTATACATTTTAAGATGTGTCTACTGCTCCTCAGCAGTAACTAAATAATATTTAAAAAAAGCACCGTCGCGAAGGCCGATTTGATCCTTTCTTAAAATGTTGTTTAATAAAAATAACAAGTTAATTTTATTAATTAATTAGATTTAAAAATCACCACGACGGGCAAATATACAATAACCGTCGCAACAAACAGTATACGTAGACACTTCCTACATTCAAATGACATTTGATTTAATCATATATTATATCACGAGAACTATGAATTTAATCGGTTAAACTATGCTTTTTGTTTGGTTTTTCTTGGAAAATGTTAAATGCAAAATAATTTAATAAAATCACGAGACCGGTCGAGGGGTTTTATTTTTAATTATTTTGCATGAGACTATTTTCCAAAAAGAAAAATCAAATAAAAAACTTACTGAGCATAGTTTGACAAGTGCCATTTTTAGGCAGATTAAATTTTGTCAATCAACTACCCTTACTTGAAGGGCCCTTTGTTTTAGCTTGTGATAAAGCACATCAAAATAAACAAAAAATTTACATTTTTATTTTAAAAATGTCACGCCATAAATAAAATTATAAAGTTTTATTGCAAAATTTTCCAGTAAATAAACAGTGCGATATGCATTTTACAAATTATACCGTATCTTTCATACGCCGCGTAATATGGCTATAATTTAATAGCTAAAGTTGGAATTTGTATTAAAGTTTTGTACTTTAATTTCAAACTTTTATTATGACTTCTTCAAATTATTTGTATTTTATAAAATAAGATAAAGAGGGTTTGATGAACTGGTCTTGTTAACAGTACCGATTTAATAAAATCTCCTATGTTTTAAATTGACCTGCTATAAAAAATTATACACAGCCATTTAATGTCGTCCTTATATTTTGTATAAAATATATACCTTTATAATAATAAAGGAAAATTGTATATTGTCTAAAAAAAAAAATTATAATATGTGAAACTTTTTGTGTGATATTCCATTTTTTTTATTTATTTCTAAGAATTTGTGTTTGAGTATAAGAGTCGTATAACCGGCCCCATTGCCTCATATCTTGGTCCGCTACCAGCAACTGCACCGCTTCACATTTGGGGCTCGAAAGCGACATGCGAATAGTTTGAATAGCCTCTCCCGGTTTCGCCGGGCCGTTGCTATACGCCCAGTAGAAACAAAAGGAGGTGGGACCGGGGGGACAGACATTTTGGTTTTTAAGGGACAATTACGCCGACTCAAAGCTGTAAACGACGCGGAATCCCCCTAGACCGAGAAATTAGTATTACTGCAAACATTTGGTATTACTATTTGGAGTTGGGGAGTTGTCAGTTAGCTGTAGGAACTTATCTTCCTTGTCATAGGCTACGGCTTGACCATCACCCTGTCTCCCCACCTGTTCGTGGTTTTATTTTCGACGTTGAAGACATCAGAGGCGGCTAGTGTTGTTTCCACTTCTACCTAATAGCCGTTTTTGCCCTTTCGTTTAAGCACAGTATACAGTTCTTTATACTATGGTTTAAGTACGCATTGGTTTGTCTTTGTCTTTTATGTTTTTGCAAGTTCCTAGGATCCTATGTTTATTTATGTCTTGGTTAGTTTACAAACTTTTGTTTATTGGAAAAGGTCTTTTAACTTTATGGATTTTGTGACAAGTAGGTGATTGATTTATTTGTCTTGATCAGCTATAATCCCGTGAACGCCAGAGATAAGATTAGGGACGGCTTGGATTTATTGTTTTTTTATTGTAACTATTATCTTTTTGGTTTTTTTTCGGTTTATTTTTTTTACTAGAGTTGTGTTTAAATAGATAAAACCGCTTTAAGGGTTGTGTAGGTATCTGAAGGTAGTTAATGTTGCAAACTTACCTATTAGGTCATGCAGTCAGTTAAGAGTACTTATCATATGTTTGCAGATGATGGCCCTTTCCACTCTTGGTTAGCCTCGTTTGTTCTTCACATAGAATGCTTCCTATTGTCAGGTGGTTCGTCCACCTGGTATGATGTAACTTATCACTTTACACTCTATTACTTTCGTGACCGTAAGGTAGCCTTTAATTCACTGTAGATGCATTATATTTTATTTGCACTGTAGGAGTAGTTTATTGGGGGATGTAAAATTTTGGTTTTAAGCGAGGTCTTGGTTACTATGTATTACCTCGTCAAGTTTGAACGTGACTTTGATTTATCTATTTCTAAGAATTTAGATAAAAAAAATCCCAGAGTTTGTTTTTTTAATTGGATTTCTTTTAAAAATGTTTTGCACTCTTTTAACTATCCACTTAAAATTTGAAATTTATTTATAAATAGGCAAAACGTTTAGTTCAAATATTATTTAATTTTATTTTAAAATGGTATTTGCTACTTTTTTATATTTATCATTAATAATTAATGACAGATTTTTTACAATACACGATTAAAGTTTGAATTTAACTCTCAAAAGTATACATTTGTTTCCTTTATTAAAAATGTATGTAAGGATGCCATGAATTGGTCATTTAGGTGTATTTATTTGACATGGAAAAAATAAATTTTTTTTTTCTACTCCCACCTTTAAAACGCCTTTTATCGTAGATGTTTCCATGACACTAAGTGACTTTTTAAATACACATTGACAAGTTTGTGGCTTTATGGCGCTTTAGTCACGGGCTAAAGTTAGCAACAGATTTTTAGTCATGGGCTGAAGTAAGTTTTAAGTTAGTTGACAGTTGTCAAATGTCATACAATCGTTAAAATAAAGTGCCTTTCTTGTAAAATAATACTAATACTTATTTTTTTACCTCAATACAAAAATACAAAAGTATTAAATAGTTTCTCAATGCCAATATTTGAAAAGTTTATATGAACATTGTACTGACCTTTTAATTTCGCCGGCAGTAAACTATAACTTAAATTCGGACACGGACTCCACTGTAAAATGCTCATAAAACATTTTCTTTACTTTTACTGTGAAAAACTGTCAATTTTCAAGAAATACATTTCGATTCATAACCTTTATAATCTGTGTTCATAAAATAAAAAAAATTGACATTTGTCGGTGACACACAGATTTCCCTATTGTTTCATAGATGGCGCTCTATACAATTTTTTTATTTAAATCATTTTAAGATAATAATAAGTATTTGTTGTAGAAAAAGTATAGTATGCACCTCGTTTATAAACTTTTCTATACACTCATTAATTTAAGCACTCGCTCGCAAGCTCGCTCGAACCTAAATTAAATTCGAGTATAAAATGGCGTTTATCAAACTTGATACATAATATACTATTAATTAGTAGAGTGACGCAAATGGTAATAAAGCAAAATTAAGTATTTACCAAAATGTTGTAATTTCCCAATCATTGAAGATAAAAATGTCGTAGTCTTACCTCCTGAACTACATATTTCATCTCAGGTGCGATATTTGCTCTTTCTCTAAAATAACGATCATTTTATAAAAAATCCTTAATCTGATTAAAACCTTTCACTTATATATTCAAAATTGTTAAGGGAATAATTAAAAAAGTGCATAATATTTTTAATAAAAATTAAATTAAAAGCTAACGCATTCTGAATTTTTTTTTATTTTGGTTTTAAATTCTTAGTAAAGTCTGAAAATCATTTTTAAGAACAGCACCGTGAATATATTTTATAAATTATTATTAATATTATTATTATTATAAATCCGATTGTAATTTTCAATTAATTTTAATTGGACCTAAATAGTGTAATTTAAATAAATAAATAATTTAATATTAATTATTGGTATTCAATATATAATAATAAACAATAGATTTTATTGAATGATGTTAATTAAAAATCATTAAATAATTGTTTATTAAAATTTTAATATTTTACTTAATAATGCAATTTTTTCTTAAAATAAAATATTAATTTAATCTTATTAATTTTTGACTCATCCAAAAGTGCAAAAAGTAATTACAAGCTTCCTTTGTAATTATTATTTCTGCTTTAATTGGCATTTCGTTCGTTAACGGTCTTAAACATTCATTGATTTTAATCCCGAAACCCAATGTACACATAAACTTGTCTGCGTTTAACTTAAAAATCGCAAGCCAGATAGAAAAAACAAATTGAAATATTTACATTTTAATTGATGGAGGTTGTCACAAGTTTAGATTGCCTTTTCGATTAAATGTCGCTCCAAATGCTACTGATTTTAAAGCGCTGCAATAGGAATTTTATTTTAACAACTGCGTTTTTTTGCACAAATAGATAAGATGTTTTAAAGTTGTCGCAAGTTTTCGACACTAAAATTTACTTACTTTGAGTAAAACTTAGTTTTGTTAAGAAAGTTTCCGGCAAATTTAATTGCATTTCTTAAGGTGGTTTATTTATGAATTGTTAAAAAAAATATAAACACGAAAAAAATAATTAAGAAAAAAAACATTGAGAACAATAAAATGCAATTTTTTTTAAAAATTTAACCATTTTCTGGATTTAATATGTTGTAGTGCAATTTCTTAGTTCTTTCGCTTCTACCATAATAATAATCATGGTAATTATTATTAATATTATTATATTAATTATTAAAAACATATTCTTTTTAACAAATAGTATGAATCAACAAAAAAGATATACAAATTTTATTTATAATTTTATGCCAAAATTTCCATTGCCATAGACCAACAAAAATCTGCCAACATCGAATCAAACCTCCTTCCTCTATAACGATTTTCCATTTCCATTATTATTTGATGCTCTTCTGATTCGGTGGACAGCTGATTTTCGAACAAGTCAAGATGTGCATGGGGCAAATGTACTTTTAGTGACATGTTTACACCCATTTTTAATTTTTGTTTTATTTTTTATTATTTCTTTTTAATTTATTGTTGACAACAATTTCCTACCAGTTAATTGGTTTAAATTAATAAATAACGGTTTCTCTGGTTCAAAAATTAATAAAACTTAAAATCTATATAAAAAAAAATCAATCTAAACATTCTGTAAACGCAAAATGGCATTCTTTGGATAGGAGAAACGAAAACAACTTTCAGAACCCCATCATTTTTTTTTGTTTTGGTTTAAATTAATAAATAACGGTTTTTCGGGTTCCAAAATTAATAAAACTTAAAATCGATATTAAAAAAACCTGAATCAATCTATACATTCTGTAAACGCAAAAAGACATTTTTTGAATAGGATAAATGAAAACCACTTTCAGAACCCCATCATTTTTTTTGTTTTGGTTTAAATTAATAAATAACGGTTTTCGGGTTCCAAAATTAATAAAACTTAAAATCTATATTAAAAAAAAACCTGAATCAATCTAAACATTCTGTAAACGTAAAAAGGCATTCTTTGGATAGGAGAAACAAAAACCACTCTTATTTTTTTTTGCTGTGTAATTAAAACCCTTAAATTTTTATTGTTTAAATTAAAGGCAGAAAATAACTCCCATGAAGGTACTTTTAAATAGTCCTTTTTTATTTTGAAATTTTTGTGTAAAAAAAAATTCCCCGTTTATTTGCGTATCTTAAACAGTTTACAATACGCAAGTAGAAAAATACTGTTTCTTGTTTAACAAGCAGTGCTTTCTAGGTGCTCAGAGTTTGTACATTTTTACTGACACTTAAATTTTAATCAGAGAATAATATAACTTTTTGCAATGTTCAATTTTGTAGCTCTCAGTATAAAATGAACACTCACTCACAGTCATAAAATTCAATATAATAAAAGTGCAACAAACGCTAACATTGCAGCTACCTCATATAACCTTATTTACACAGCCACACAAAAAAAAAAAAAAGTCAGATACTTTTTACGAGACATATGTATTTCTATGTATTTTGACTCGCTGAATCCGAATCCGAGGTCAAAATAGGACCTTTCACGATTGGTTTTCGACATAACCTCAAAAAACCGGTTTTTTAAGTATAGAATGGCGAAACAAAGTTTCATTTTAGATTTCAAGCTGCTGAATTCATATATAGTATCAGTTTTGTGATATGACAAGAAAATCTAGAACATAACCTCAAAACATAATTGTCTGAGCAGTGCTTTGCAGGACTGAGTGAGATTTGTGTACTTTCAGGAATCGAATCCGATATGTGAGTCGAGCTGGTGTTTGTTCGTTTTGCAGTAAGTGAATTTTAACTTCTTCCACAGTAGCACATCCTTTCGGTGATAAATCAGCGAAACTTCCAGTAGTTCATCAGACAGTCTCTAGATAACACAGCAACACACAAGAAAGTTTGCAACTTCTGTTGAGATGGTATTACGATTCAATTATGAATTTCCGAACTGGAGTGTTTCTCAATTTTTATCTATCTGATAGAATTCAATATCCAGTGTCATTAACTACTACTGCACTAGGTACTGGAAGTGATGACAACTGCTCTGTAGAGATGTGTAGAATGATGAAACTTAATATTGAAGTATTTTACATACATGTCCTGAATTTTTACGGTAATGTTCTTCCGATGTTTTGGGATCTCATATTTCGTACAAATATAACAAAATTGATTTTGATTGTTTTCACAAATATGTGTTTTTTTTATGTTTTTTGTTTTTGGAACCATGGTTATTTTACTCCCCGCACGTTAAAGATCCTGGCCCGATCGCAGGCGAGTCCACTGTCCTGGGGGTGATAACCCTCATACCTCCCCAGGGCTAAGTATGAGGGCTTTCTGGCTTTGATAAGGACAATGTCAACTTATCGCCAGACACACTACAGCTTCATTCTCACACCTTAACGTCCCCCTACAGGGCAGCGCGCCTTCGCTGGCTTCGTTACTGACTAGGCTGAAAGGTGAATCATTCTACACATCTCTTTTCAGAGCAGTTGTCATCACTTCCAGTACCTAGTGCAGTAGTAGTTAATGACACTGGATATTGAATTCTATTAGATAGATAAAAATTGAGAAACACTCCAGTTCGGAAATTCATAATTGAATCGTAATACCATCTCAACAGAAGTTGCAAACTTTCTTGTGTGTTGCTGTGTTATCTAGAGACTGTCTGATGAACTACTAGAAGTTTCGCTGATTTATCACCGAAAGGATGTGCTACTGTGGAAGAAGTTAAAATTCACTTACTGCAAAACGAACAAACACCAGCTCGACTCACATATCGGATTCGATTCCTGAAAGTACACAAATCTCACTCAGTCCTGCAAAGCACTGCTCAGACAATTATGTTTTGAGGTTATGTTCTAGATTTTCTTGTCATATCACAAAACTGATACTATATATGAATTCAGCAGCTTGAAATCTAAAATGAAACTTTGTTTCGCCATTCCATACTTGAAAAACCGGTTTTTTGAGGTTATGTCGAAAACCAATCGTGAAAGGTCCTATTTTGACCTCGGATTCGGATTCAGCGAGTCAAAATACATAGAAATACATATGTCTCGTAAAAAGTATCTGACTTTTTTTTTTTTTTATGTGGCTGTGTTATTATTATTTAGAGGATATTGTAGGCAATAGCCATTTTAAAAGTAATTTCGTTTTGGTGACCCGTTTCGACCTGGATATAACTCCCCAACTACCACCGGTAATCTAAGCAATGTATCCTCGACATGCAACGCGATAATAATAATAATAATAATATGTTGTGACAAACGATTTAGAAGATATTAGCAAGACAGTTTTTGAGTATTTTACGTTTAAGTATTGTCTTATCTCATACAAAGTTATCTTTTATCCAGTTAGCAAAATTTAACTGTTAGACTTGTTAAAAAAATATTTTTTATTGTTACTTGTGTTGTGTATTTTTTAACGCATTTCTATTTATAAAACAATGCACAAATAGTTGTACGAGGTGTGTTCAGAAAAAATCGAGAATTTTCGTTTTTTGAAACAAATCTTTATTTATTCGTCTACATTAATGTTGTCGCCTTCAAAATTGTTCCCATTGGATATTTTGCACATGTGCCAGCTCTTCTTCCAATACTCGAAACACTTCTTAAACTTGATCTTTGGGAAAGCCTTTAGTTCTTTCAGCGATGCGCTTTTAATGTTATCTATGCTTGCAAAACGACGGCCCTTTAAGGTTCTCTTTATTTTTGGGAATAGGAAAAAGTCAGACAGAGGCATGTCTGGCGAATATGGGGCTGGGGCATCATTACATTATTGTTTTTGGTTAACAATTTTGTTCAAAATTTAAATATTTTAGAACAAATTTTGCTGCCACGCGTTTCATACCCAAAACATTCGAAAAAAATTCATGGGAGAGGCAATCGATATACCAACATCATCAGCGACTTCTCTGATGGTTTATAACCATTACTTCCACTTTTTCCATGTTTTTATCGGTTGTTAATGTGCTTGTGCGTTCGGGGCGTTCGTCATCTTCAACGTCTTCACGGCCATCTTGGAAACTCTTATACCACTTATAAACTCTTGTTTTACTTATAGCAGACTCAATATAGGCCTTTGTTAACATTTCACAGAATTTATTTCATTTTTTAAGCAAAATTGGATACAAATTCTTTGATCCATTTCTTTTAACGAACGAAAAATCGTCGAGCTCATAAAACACTTCTAACCTTAGCGGCTGCCACAGACAAAGTAAACAATGAAAACAGCTAGAGTTTTTATCATACTTCGGGGGCATGTATACCAACATAATAAAGAAAATTTTATGACAACCGGACCCTCCGAACCCGCGAAATTTACCAATTCCCGTTATTTTCTGAACACACCTCGTACAAATCTTTTTGTTTCCACTAAAAACTTGAACGTAAAATTCTGCTTAATTATAAAAGTTCCCAAATGTAACTCTGTATTTAGTTGGTAAATATACATTTTGTACGTTAGGTCCATTTAACTCTTCTAATTTAAATTATAGACATAACTAAATTAAATTACACTACTCCAACTCCTACAATCAGCAATAGGTAAAAACGATGCTAAGGAAATGCTAAAACTTTGCTGAGGGTTTAAAGCCCCTAAGCACATAAGAGACATGACTCGAAACTTTTGGCTTTTTGAACTAAAACTTTTAATCGATATTTTTATTATCTTACATATTTAATTGCTGCTTTATACAAAATTTGATTACATTAAATTCTGCTGTAAAATTAAAATATAATGTTGTTTGTTTAGATTAAAGTTATAATTAAATCTTAATTACATTAGGAAACTATAGTTATTATAATAATTATGTAAAGTGGACTTTAATAGCATTTTTTCATGCGAAGCCTTTACATTACCTTAAATAAATAAAAACATGTAAGGCTTTTGTTAACTTTTAAACAAATATTTAATGAAAAAATGCGTTTAATATCAAGCAACGATTTGATCTAGAATAACCCATTTTCACTGTTAGTCTAGAATGGGGTTTTTGGGAAGCCACCAGGTCTAGTAACAACATAACATAAGTGGTTCTGCACTAATGCAAGAATTTTAAGAAATTATACATTTTGAATATTAGAGCTTCACGGAATATAGCTTCACGAAGGTTAGGATTTCGTATGTTTTTTTTTAAACATCCCTTTGTATATTTGAAATATGTTATTGTATCTTTTGACACCTTAATATTTTTTTAAACAATTTACAATTGTACATACATAAAATATTTATAAAAAAAATCTAATTACTGAGATATTACACTTCACGGTGGATAGGTTTTTAAATAGCGAATTAATGAACTTAAAATTTTGAATTATAAAACAGCAATATCTGCTTATAAATTCCATGTGACCTTCAGGAATCACATGCATCTATAATGTCGTAAACAGAGGTTTTTGCTTATTTAAAATGATTAAAGCGCCATCCGTTGCATAAAATTTAAATCAAAAACAGATTCACGGAGGGTAGAATCACACCTACATAAATGATTTTAAAAATTATTTCTTTTAATTTTTAATAATATTTTAATTTAATTCGATTGCTTTGGATGTGTTTAATTTACTTAGTGAACTGATATTTTTAGTATGCTTTTACTACCTCAGATATTTGAAAACATATAGGTTAACCTAAAAAGAGTAACAGTCACGGAGGATAGGTTTTAGAGTTTTAAAACATTGTAAAAAATAATTAATTGCGGTTAAAAATCTGGAACCTGAGCTGTAATATCCACTTAATTATGAAAGATCAAAACACAATAAAAGTGTAGGTCAAACTAAAATATCACGGGGTAACACCATCGGGGGACATTTCTTGAGATTCACCCATATTGAAAAAAGAATAAAATTGTTAGAAAAAATAAATGGGCTATCGTAAGTGATAATTAAAAAATATCAGCTTTAAAAATATTATTTTAAAATAAGTATAAAATAGACTTGGAGCTTCGTAAATAGAATTATAATTAATGGCATACAATATTTTATCTTCAAGGCACAATTTTTATTTTATTATCTTATTTCTTTAACGATACATTTTTATTGGTCCAAAGTAGTAAATAATGAATATACACTCTAGGCTGTAAATAACCTAACGCGATTGGTCTAAATAATTTGCAAGTGCCTAGTTGCGGGGCCGAACATCGGTCCGGTTTTTTTCATAACACCGATAGGAATGTGTAACAAATAATGTTTGGTGGTAAATTTTGTACACTGGCGCATTTAAAATAATTCTTTGGTAACCTAGGCCATTAATTGACAACAATGGCGTTTAAATTATACTTGATTGAAGAATAGGATATTGTGCGACTATCCTCTTTTAACCAATAGAAGCACACAATATTTTATTCAACTACCGCAATTTTATTTGATATCTCACAACTGTTAATCACTTTTTTACGAGAATATGACCTACATATTTCTTCTTTAATGAACTATTATATTACATATTATCCATAAGTTTCATGTCATCATGTAAGTTTGTTTACAACACTTCTTTAATTTAAGATGAATTAGTCAAAAATGACTAATTTAATAGTTATTAGTGGCTGCTTTTTCACTTGTACCATGGTTAACCATGGAATACCATGGTATCCAAAAATTTAACAGCCAATTCTTATGTAAAATTGTCACCTGAATCCGAAAATACCGTAAAAAATTATGAAAGTGAAGCAGTTTTTGAGATATAGTCAATTCCATATTAAATGGAAAATTGACTATATCTCAAAAACTGTTTTACTTTTTTAAGTTTTGACGGTATTTTCGGATTCAGGGGACAATTTTACATAAGAATTGGCTCCTAAATTTTGGGATACCATAATATTCAATGTTTAACCATGGAACAAGTGAAAAAGCAGCCACTTATTACTATTAAATTAGTCATTTTTGAATAATTCACTTCTGAGAGCATATTTTTTTTTTCAAAACTTAAGTTATGTTAAGGGAACAAAAGCCCAAGGACCTAATTAAAAGTTTTTAAATACTTCTTTTAATTATCCTTAAATGAAGGGTGAATTTATTATTTAATTATCAGTTAAATTCCAAGAAATAATAGCAAACGTTTAAATTATTTTAATTCTGAACTCCTGGAAAATTTAATTATCCGAAAAGTAGGTTAAATTTATATTGCAATTTTACTAGATTTGAAACATTTTATGGCAAGATTCTTTCTTTATTACTTTTATATTGTAAACAGAAACATTAATTTTTGTATTCTAAATATCTTTTTTTACCAATTTAAATAATACTAGGGTATAAAATAGCAAACTAACATGTTTAATAACACAAATAATCGTTTCTTAATTTTTAAGATATTATAAAAAGTCTACATAAATACTTAAATATTCTTAATATTAACCAACAAAACAAAACTTGTCTTAAAATCTCCCCTTAAGCTAAAGATCCCACTTTAACCCTTTTTGTTGAGCAGCAATCCTTTCAGTAATTTTAATAAAGAAGAGGGGTCAAGTGTTACATCATTATTTTAAACAAGTTTGTTGCTATCGGGTTTGCGTCGTTTTCAAGACACATTTCATTTCAAAAAGCATTTTTTAAATCTTAAAAAATACTCTTCGCATGGAATATTAAAAGATCAAGTTAAATTTTTATTTGAATGTTCTTTGAAGTATATTAATTTCCAACCTACTGATTTCCTTTTAAAGACGATGTTCTTTGATGTGTGTGATCATCATAGTGTGTCATGAATAGATATTTTTTAGTTTTTATAGACGCAACGTAAAAGAATAAAAATCCCTTTATCCCTTTTCAAGCAAGTCCTAAAAACCTGTAATTTTTTCAGATTTTCAAAAGTCGATTTTCAGGAGATTTTAGGGATCAAAAATAGTTTTAATTTAACTTAGTTTACAACTGTAAATAAATGATGCCTGTAAAGTAACTTTTGCAGAAATAAATGTGTATTTTTAAGAATAAAATTTAAATAAATTACCACGCCAAGAAACGAGTATATTTTCTTTGTTTTACAGGATTTTAAATAAAATATGATTGTGTCAAAAGTTTTATAGTGTTAGTGTTTTTTTAACTGAGTGGTTTATATGGTCGTCAAGAATGAACACTGTTCAAAGTACTGGGACTGGTGGACACTCTAGTAAAAAAGAACGAAATGAGGTATGTTATATTTATTTTTATTTATAGAGGTTATAAAAATTTCCGATTTTAAACAATGTCTGAAATTTCGCTTTATCTTTAGCGATGAGGTGCATATTCACCTATGTAAAATAGTTATTTGTTTTACAAGTTTTGAAAAGCGACTTTTTCATGCGAGTGTTTAAGTTGCTTACGAGGCTGCCAGGCCAAGTGTGCATTAACACGAGCTTGAAGAAAGCTTTTCTCACAAGTGAAACACAATGTTTTTTCTACGACCCTTTTATTTTTTATTATATTCAAATACAAAACAAAATAACCTAAAAACGTGTTTGACAGCTGTTAAAATTACTTTCATCTTATTCTTTTAATTTTTAAGGTATAAGTTAAACTTAAACTTAAAATCAATAAACTTACCTTCTTAATTTAAATAAAGGCACTAAAAATTAGAATTTATTATACAAACACAATTAATTGTGTTCTAAATGATATTTAGACATACATATACAAATACAATACTAATTTTGAAACGAATGTCAAACGATGCTGTCAATTTATTTTCACACAGACCTTGTCACTTTTCACACAGAAATGTCACTTTACATTCGTGTTTTGCAAATGCCTTGCCAATAAAAAGATTAATTTTCTAAGCAAGGATGCCAATATGAAATGTGACTTTTACATAGTGGTCGAAGAAAAAAACTTTTTCTGAATCGAACAGGCACTCTAATTTAGCCTTCCCGGAGTGTTGATATGACTCCCATTGGTTTTTTTATCGGTATACGAAATAGAACTAATTATTAACATGAATTAGTCAAAAATGAATAATTTAATAGTTATTAGAGGCTTTTTCACTTGTACCAATGTTAACCATGGACTATCGTGGTATCCCAAAATATAACAGCCAATTCTTATGTAAAATTGTCCCTGAATCCGAAAATACCATAAAAAATTATGAAAATGGATCAGTGTTTGAGATATAGTCAATTCCATATTAAATGGAAAATTGACTATTGGCATCGTCTTACGACTCGTTGTAAATCATGCAATGGTTAAATAAATAAATAATTTTTTTAATAATAATAATAATAGTAATAGAGTTCCTATTATGTTGTTTTTACTATTTTACATTATTTGTAATTTGATATTTTCACTTTTTTAAAGAATATTTTATTTGATTTGTTATTTTACCAACCAAACATTTTTGTTTAGTTAATGTTAATAAAAATTATTATTTTAATAAATATTTCATTTTTAAATTAAATTCTTTATTGCCGAACATTTACAGAGCGATTATAATGTAAATAAAACTATGTATGGTTTTACAACAATATCGACTTTATAATGAAAAAATGGAATTCAATAAATCAGCTAATTTTATTTTTTTATTTAAGTACCTACCTAAAATTTAGACAACTAAAATAATAACCTAATTTTATAACTATGTGACTTAATTTTGTTATATTTTTTACTTTTTTATAAACTAAAAATAAGGGCCAACCAATATTAATTTTTTAATTAAGTACCTAAAATATCACCTAATTTAGGAACCTTTTTTCACTTTTTATAACCTAAAAATCCGGGCTACTCATGAGCGTTATAATATCAAAATTAAGCTTAAAAAAAATAGTTTTTTAATCAATGATATAAGAAATAATAAATCAAAATCGAGTACTAAACCAAAGTTTTTTAGTTTTTACTTGCAACGGGAAACACAAACCATTTTAATGAAAGTTTTCTTTGCTAAAAATAATTTATTATAAAGTAATAAAAAAGTGATAAATTATTTCGTATGGTGATTAACAAAGCAGAATTTTGTGTAAAAGCCACTTCGCGTTTCTTACAGATGAAGTTACAATTTTTGTGTCACACCGCACTTATGTCTATTTAAATTTAACGCTGGTTTACTGCCCTATTTGTATCCTTTTATAAAGGTTAAATTTTCAATTGGAGGTAAAATTTTTGAACATTTATCAGTTCGATTCAAATTTCCATTATTATTAAAATACAAATTTTGCATAATAAATGAATAATGATGAATTGGCAAATCTGTATACTTGCTCAATATTGAAATACATGAAACAACGAATTTAATTTGCTGTTATACTTTACAAGTATACCTATAAAATGACATACTTTTTCAAATATTTGACGATAACTTCATAATCCAAATATTGAGAAAACATTTATAAGATTCCAGGCAGGTAAATTTGGCAACATATCCTTTTTTATCCACTTTCTCTCTACATTTTTAGTTTTAATTTTATTGTTTGGTAGTTTTTTGCTCCATTTGCAGACGTTACTGACTGCCAAGATGGTCATTACAACCGTATTTCAGGGCCAGTCTTCATCTGTATTCTCACTGTTTGCGTTATCAGGTGGAAAAATAACAATATTTTATGGCAGTTCAGCTTTCTTTAAATCCTCCAGTTCTTGCATCAATTTATGAAGTTTTAGGGGTTTCTTTCAATAACTAAAGATGAAAAGATATTACTACCTATTATACCACCGTTCTTTATAAAGAAAATTAAATGTTAAAAAAACCTAACAAATGAAGTTTTCTAACTTTTAATACTATGAAATAAAGTTTTTAGACATGTGTGTAAAAATATAATTGTTCGAGCTGCATTTCTTCAGAAAATAACAAACACAGGTTAATCATCTTCATAATAAGTTATTAATAACTGTTAGAATTGTGGTAGAATTTCATATAGTTTTTTTTAAGAAATAGTGGCATGAAGCGACAAATGCACAAAATTAGAATAACCAAAGTTAGTAATCTGTTTTCGGCATTCAAAATGTAAGTGTCATTTTGTCAAATTTTCCTTTAAAAATGGATATTTCCTTTTTGAAAGGTTTAAATACCATATAGAGGCAGTTTTTCATAGTGAAGGTGAAGAGGATGTTTTAAGGGTACTTCACTCGAAATAATAATAAGCAGCGAACCTAGGACAACGGCATCGGCAACAAATAAAGTTTGCTGCCGGAGAATCAAAATCTCAATAACAAAGATTGGCGTCAAGAAACCATTGAATAATTTTGTATTTTTATATTCCAAATTTTAGTTTTATTTCACAAGAATTTTACTTTCTTTTAACGATTGCTTGACATTTAATAACTGTCAACTAACTTAAAGCTAATTCAGCCCCTGACTAAAAGGCCATAAAGTCACAGCTTGTCATTAAGTATTTAAAATATTACTTATTGTAATCGAAATATTTTTTAAAGGAGGAAGCAGAAAAATATTATTATTATTATTATTATTAAATTGTATTTGTCGTAGATAAAGTATAGTATGCAATTCGTTTTATAGATAGATAGATAGATAGATTATTAATCCAAAAGACATATTTACATATGTATAGGACAGGTCAGTATATAAATATTACAAATATTAACAACACAAATACATTATTAAAATCTAAAAATAAATTAACATTTAGAGTGTATACAGTCTGTTCCACACTACAAGAATTTATAAATAAAAATGTTTGTTACAAAAAATATCTAATATCATAAGAACATTTACTAATTAAAAAACTTTTAAGCTCTCTATTAAATTGGTTATTGTTATTTATTATTTTAATGCTTTCTGGAAGACTATTATAAATTTTTATACCAGAATAGTCGGGTGACTTTTCATAAAGTGCTGTAGAACACTTAAAAAGGCACCTCCTCTTGTTGAATACATGTGAAAGTCATTATTTATATGAAATTGGGAGTAGTTTGAACGTACATATTTCATAAGGTTATATATGTAGAATCTACATATATAACCTTACATTGTAGATAACATAGACTGTCAAAATATTATTACTCCTAAATATGTCTCGGCATGTCTCTCTCGAAACTTCTGTTTATTATAAACTCGCTCTGCAAGCTACGCTCATGCCTAATTAAACACGTAACTGATATAACGGTAATAAAATTAACAGTTTTATGGGACCTTATTTTAATAATGTTTTTAGAAGTATTTTCCTATCAAGATTGTGTAAATTTCATATTCAGATGGTCGAAGTTTGGTGTATGTTTTGAAGGTTTCAAATAAATTGGATCCTTTTGTATGTAACTGCAAGTCGGGTTTTACGAAAAGATATGTCCTTGTATTATGCATACCAAAAAGTAAATTTACACATTGCGGTCTACTTTTCAAGAAACAAATTTTATAAAGGAAGTTTATTAAAATAATGAAAACATGTACCTAAATTTAGGGATTATAATTTGCTTTTGTGTCTTTTTTTTACAACAACCTTTAAAACGCTCGTTATCGTACATATTTCCATGACACTAAATGACCTTTTAAATACACATTGACAAGCTGTGACTTTATGGAGTTTTAGTCACGGGCTTAGCTTAGCTTTAATTAAGTTGACAATTATCAAATGTCATACAATCACCAAAATAAGGTGCTCTTCTTATAAAATATAATTTTGTTCAAGCGTATAGAAATTTTAATATTATAAAACTTATAAGCCTATATAGAAAGACTTCGTACTACTTACTCGACTTTGTACTCAGTTCAAAAGTCAAATTATTATTATTTGTCCATACCACATCCTCTTCACTTTCACTGTACAAAAACTGCATCTATATCGGATTTTAACAGTTTTCGGTCCATTTTCAAATAATATTTGAATTGTATATTATACAACTAACTGCCATTTTGAAAGCCGGTAAAATAGATTAACAGGTTACTCTATTTTTGTATGGATGTCGCTCTATGCAAATATTTAAATTAAATCATTTTAAGGTAATTATAAGTATTTGTCGTAGAAAAACTATAGTATGCAACTTAATTAAACACTGAAGTGCGTTTATCAAACTTGATACATAATATGTAATAATAATATTATTATAATACTTTAAAATTTATTTCTACTTTAATAAATAGATATACAAGGTGTCCCTTAACTTAGTGGCATAAATTTAGGAGCAGATTAAGCAAGTCAAAATAAGACGAAAATCTAAATAAATATTTTTCCTAATTACGTATGTTTAAAAGATACAGGGTGATAAAGTGTTACTTATCATATCAGTTTCTACTTCTACTATAATAGACTTGGAAAGGTGATATTTTGCGAACAGTCACTTACTACCAAAACACATATTCACACATAATTACAATTGTTTGAGTGAACACAGTGTCGTAGAAACGGGGGTTGCTTTAAGCTTATTGTCCCATACAAACTTTGAGGTTAGGTTTTTGTAACATTTGATGCAATTTTTCGATTAAACAGTTCGGCTACCATTAAAAAGGTGTACCTCTCAAACTTCGATAAAATAAACCGTTTCCGAGATATTCGAGATTACAATAATTGTTATATCGCATTAATTAAAATGATTAAAAGGTATATGATAACTAATTTTATTTTTTAATTGAATAAACTAAAAAGGGCATTCCATGAGCCTCGGGACCGTCACATAAAAAAAATGTAGTTTTTTCAATTAAAAAATTTGTTAACATATACCTTTTAGTCCTTTAATGCGATATAACAATTATTGTAATCTCGAATATCTCGGAAACGGTTAATTTTATCGCAGTTTGAGAGGTACACCTTTTTAATAGTAGCCGAACTAAGTAATCGAAAAATTGCATCAAATGGTATAAAAACCTAACCTCAAAGTTTGTATGGGACAATAAGCTTAAGCAACCCCTGTTTCTACGACACTGTGTTCACTCGAACAATTGTAATTATGTGTGAATATGTGTTTTGCTAGTAAGTGACTGTTCGTAAAATATCACCTTTCCAAGTCTACCGTAGTAGAAGTTATATTAAAAAAACTGATACTTAAGTAACACTTTATCACCCTGTATCTTTTAAACATACGTAATTAGAAAAAATATTTATATAGATTTTGGTCTTATTTTGACTTGCTTAATCTGCCTCTAAATTTATGCCACTAAGTTTAGGGACACTTTGTATAATAGTATATTAAAGAATGTCATAAAACATCATTTTGTTGCACGCGGACAATTTATAAAACGAGCGACGAAGGAGCGAGTTTTGTAATGGACGAGTGCGACAAAAGGTCTTATGACATGAGTTCTTTATGTTATTTTATCTATTTTACAAAAATTCTATAAAAAAAAATAATTTTATACCTTAAATTTAATTTGGTCGAATTTTACTTTAGATAGTTGGTATCACAGTCATTGGTTTGACAGTTAATGTCAAAATCGATTCGCCATGCCGTCCTTAATTTACTTATTTACAATAAGCGGCTGTTATGTTAAAGAAGAAAAAAGGATTTTTTCTACGACCACTATGTAAAAGTCACTTTTCATGATGGAATCGTTGCTTAGAAAATGAATCTTTTCATTGGCAAGGCAAAACACGAATGTAAAGTGACATTTCTGTGTGAAAAGTGACAGGTCTGTGTGAAAAGAACCGGAAAGCATCGTTTAACATTCAGCTGTCAAAAAAGTTTTTAGGTTATTTTGTTTTGTATTTTAAAATAATAACAAATAAAAGGGTCGCAGAAAAAACATTGTGTTATACTTGTGAGAAAAGCTTTCTTCAAGCTCGTGTTAATGCACACTCGGCCTAACGGCCTCGTGGGCAACATAAAAACTCGCATAGAAAAGTCGCTTTTCAACACTTGTAAAACAAATAACTATTCTTTGGTGTTAAACAAAATTTATTACCAGGAAAGTCTCGTAAGTACTAGAAAAATCATAAAAATTGTATAACCAATATGCAAAATATTATGCCATAGTATAGTATAGTAGAGTATAGACAACCTATAAAATCAAAATTTTGGGTGGGATAAAGTATCTCATTACAGCACCAAAATCGGTGTTATAATGAAGTCATTATGAACGCAAAATAGATAAAAATAGTTTACTTCCATTCTAAACTTCTTAAAGCATTCTTAAAGTCATTTTTTTAGCTTTTAAGATTTTAAAAATATTATGAAACAATTTAGTGTACTATATTTAGTGTACTATATTTAGATTAAAGGAAGTGTTTTCTCATTTGTGCCCCTACGTAAACGACAATTAAAAATGGATTTTAGACTTTAAACAAATAATTTAAGTGAAAAAGCTAACTTGGGAAAGTTAAAATTTACTAAGTTAAAAAACATTTAGCAAAAAAGTTGATAAATCTGCTGTTGTTGGCTTGTTATTTGAAGCGCCAAAATGATATTAGAGCCGAGCTTTTCTTATTAACAGCACGCAATTATTTCTTTGTTGTTTTCCCAAAGCTGGGACTTCAAAGATCTCCGTTTTCTTGTTATACTTTCGGCTTTGCTTGGAATTTACAAATATCAAACTTATACTCTGCTCTCCCTTAAGTTGCACAAAGTTAACCAAAATTAATATATGTTATAATTATAATCAACGCGTTAATTTCCAAAGATAATTTAGCCTAAACCGCAAGTGAGAGAGAAGGATTTGCATGGCTTGACAATGTTTTGATTATGTAGGCTTTGGCAGGGTAATAAGTTAGGATATTAGGATAAAGCAAATATCTATCCTAAGCTGATTAATTAAGATTATAAGCACGCAAATTATGTTATACATTGGTCTCGTATAATATATAAAAGTAACAATTTAAATAAAATTGAGTATTGTCCATTTTAATAGGCCATTATACCAATATAAGACCTTCGAAATAATATAACCTTAACAAAGAATAGGTTATAATTCACCTTTAATTAAAATGCAAAATCAGGTATATATATATTAGGGTGAGCCAAAAAAACTAACCTATCGGATTTATGGGTTAAAATGAACCTACATACCGAGCAAAAAATTTCCCTGCAAGGCAAATTTTTTTGCTCAATTTTAAAAGGTGTCGGTGAGCATTCTAAGTTTTCCATTGAAATAACACGTAAAAAAATCTTTTTTCATTAAAAAGACTATAACTTTTGAACCGTTTGAGATAAAATTTTTTACGTCGCGGATTCTTGTAGAGCATAAAATTTCCCAAAAAATCTATACCAGGATTATTTTTTTTAATTCAAAAATTCGTATGTTTGAAAGCTTTGAAAAGTGTAAAAAATCACTAAAACTGCGGTTTTTTTTACGTGTTATTTCAATGGAAAACTTAGAATGCTCACCGACACCTTTTAAAATTGAGCAAAAAATTTTGCCTTGCAGGGAAATTTTTTGCTCGGTATGTAGGTTCATTTTAACCCATAAATCAGATAGGTTAGTTTTTTTGGCTCACCCTAATATATATATATATATATATATATATATATATTGCTCAACTTATATTCAAAATCAATTAATAAAAAATGAAGGTGGCATATCTAGTGCACTGTTCAAAATTTTAGCTAATTTTTACCTAAAATATTAAACTATATAGGACAATTGATTTTTTAAGGCAAACTGCTTGAAATGAATTCAGAGGAATATTCCCCTTTTAAATTAGTGAATTCTTTAACTGATATTTTTAAAGAAAATGATATAATTAATTAAGCAAAATTACTTAGGTTTCAAAGAAAATACACCTTAGATCGTAAGGGATATTGCCTGAGAATAAAAGAATAAATTTCCTCTTTCTAAGGCAATTTGCTTAAATTTTTAGGTAGATTTTAGCTAAGTTTTCAGGCAAATTATATATATTATATATATTTAGATCGTAAGGGATATTGCCTGAGAATAAAAGAATAAATTTCCTCTTTCTAAGGCAATTTGCTTAAATTTTTAGGTAGATTTTAGCTAAGTTTTCAGGCAAATTATATATATTTTTAGTGAAAATCCTAGCATAGGAATTTTCTTCCAAGTTAGGACTCCTTTATCTTTGTGTCCTAGGCGAATTAACAACGGCGGTTCCGGTACTACATGTAGTACCTGAACCCTTTATTGGGGTCAATGGGAAATTCCGTTTAGTTTGGATTACTAACTATAGCACTACAAAATGTTCACTTATATCACAATAATTGTTAACTATGTTGTTATATCAATAGCACACAACGCTGTCTTTAAGCTTTCGTTGATTTTGGCATTATGGTGGACAATATAGGCGCGAATATTTATCGTAAAACGTCGGTATTAGCGATCGTAGCCGATTGCAAGTAAGTCACTAATATTTAAAGGAATTTACCTAAATTAGTTCAATAATTTGCCACAATAATTTAGAAGAATTACCTAAATTAAAAGCAAAATTGTCGTACCTAAAAGTACCTAATTGAGATTTTGACTAAATATTTAGGTAATCTGGCTATCTTTTTAAATTTGACAAGTTTATTAAGTAAAGTATGAATATTTAGTTAGTTAGTGAATACACCATAGAACTAAGGCATTCGTTTCTGCCTAATAAACGAGAAGGTAAATTGCTTTACTCGTTTAAGCATATTACCTTATTTTTCCTTAACTAATTCTGATTAGGTATTTCAAAAGGCTTGATTTTGAACAGTGTGATCAAATACTGAAATTTCAGGGAGCGAAGTTAAATATGTTTTCATAATAAAAATGAAATTGAAAAAAAATATTATGGTAATATTTTAGTAAAGTGTTCTGTTCACATTTGTAAAAAAAATATTAGTTAACGACTCTTGTAATGTCAAATTTATGTTCCGCATAAAATTTCTTGCTCAATTTTTTAGTACCAAAAAATCGGCAAAATTGATGGTGTGTTTAACTTTGATCTTAAATAACTTTTTAACCAATTGGCCAACATGATAGGAAACCTTTTTTGTAGAGCGTTTAATATTCAAACTCATTTTCTCTATGACCTTTGGTTTGGTAAGTTACAAAAATCGGAAGGAACAAATCAATTTTTTCCCATGTTATTCTTATAGAAAATCGAAAAGTGCGATGTGGAGCATTAAGATATAAAATTAAGAGCTCATATTTTCACAGGCTCATTTTTATACCTAAACGAAACTTGTGTTTTTTTGTTTGAGGAGGCTTTCTTTGTAACAAAATAATTGCATTTCCGGCCCAAAAGGTCACCTTTTAATGGACATCAAAAAAATTCTTAAAAGTATTAATTAAATTTTTAATGGTCTCCTTTTTCTTCTCTTTATTACTCTTAAGAACCTTAGGGATGCCATTAGCTTTTTAAAGTAAATAAACTACTGTTCCACGACATGTCGTTTTTCAATGCAGACAAAATTTCCTCTAAAACTTCGGTAAACAACGCGGTGTAAAGTCTGTAATTCAGTCGCTGCGTGAAGTTTAAAGTTTATTTCGTGTCATTTAACAGCGACCAACTGCAGAGACACTTTAATTTAATTAGCGAAAAAGTTTACCTTCCAATGGAAGGCTTCCATGCGAGTTGTATGGGATTGGCAACAATTTGTTAATATGTGGGCCCCGCTATAACGTTTGTTTTACTTAGGTAAAGTTTAACGAGGAGTTTATTGAAAGTTACAACCTAAAAAATGGGGTTATAGAGAACGAAATTGAGTATAAAGATATGTCTTAATTATTAAGCTGGTAGAAGCAACCAAAAAGTCATAAATAAAGACATGGCCCTGAAAACTCATTTAAAATAAAAATTAAGTATTTAAGGATTTAGAATTTTTAAGCAAAAAAAATAAACAAAAACTTTAATATTAAAAAAAAACTTTTTCTTTTTTACTTTTTTACAATAATTGTTATAATTATAATTATTATCACCCATAATATAATAAGTAGTATGATTATCATCGATGATATTTTCGAATTGAAACCGAGCTGCAGATTTCACGAGTCCGCAGGACGAGTTAAATGTGCTGCTTCGGTTTCAATGAGTAAATATCATCGATTATTAATTTATTATTATATTTTTATTAATACATATAAAACAATACCATTAATATTTTCTTTTAGTCACTGTATTAGTGAGTTAAACTCTAATTTATAAACACGTATTACCAAAAATCATTTTATGTATTTTTTTAACAAAAACTAAAAAAAGTAACGAAATAGACATTGGTATCACAACGGACAAGGGTACACAAAACACTTAATCAGATAACGTAAAAAAGAAACTATATAGGGTGGTATGATTTTAGAAATGCATAAACAAAATCCCTTGTAGTGGTGCTCACTTGCAGAATAACAACTTAGATTTCTAAATTGTAGACACCCTTTTTCTTTGACTATAAGCTGGTAAAGGTCTCTTTTAGTACTTTTATATTGCGTGGAATTTTTCCTTGGATGTAATCTATATCATGAGTTGTAATTACAAATAATTTTAAATTGGTTTAATCATAAACTACTTTTAATAAGAGCGACGGTAAATATCCACTTTGTTGTCGAAAAATTCTATTGCGTTACCCTAAATTCCATTGCGTTACCATAAGGTAACATAGTGGACTTGGTAACGCAGTAGACAAAGTTTTGTAAAACCATATTTAAAAAATAATAATAAGACATTATAGTCATTAATTACTCTCAATGAGCTTTAGTGCCCTATATTGAAATATCCAAAAACTAATGCTGCTTAAATGTCACGTAGTCCACTCTGTATGTTTATCCTATTACTGATGATTTAGCATGTAAGCACTACGGCCTATATTTTATGAAACCAACTCACTTAACCATTGAACATAGTCGGTGTAAGAACTTTAAATAAAAGTATTGATAATACTTAAAGTGTTTTAATTAAATAATCGTCCAATTACCCTAATACCCTAAAATAAACATAAACATGAAAAAGAGTATTTTTTCTTACCTTATTTTTATTATTTTTTTGAGTAACTTAGCGGACAAACAATTATTACATTCGCGTTACCCGCACCTGTTTCAACCGATATCTTCACGTGAGTACCAAAAAAGTTGCCATATATATGTTTTTTTTAATATTCTATCGGTAAAGCGACGGACGTAACGCAACGGAAAAAATGTCTGGGACATAAGTCAAATTTAAAAAAAAGTAGATTAAATTAATTATTTTATATATAAATTGTTTACTGTATTAACTAAGGATGTTATGGAATGCTATAAAGCAACCTAAAGTTCTGGTTATTCAATATTTAAAAAAAAACATGTATGTAAGTTTTATAAAATGCTAATAGGACATGCGAAAATGTGTGTTTCACAAGTTTCAAAAGTTTCAAAATTTAAAAAAAATTATTCTGAAATAACTAAACAAAAATTTTCTGAAAGAGTTTACTAAGTGCTTATTAGGCTTTCACTTGGTTTTTAAATCAATAAGATCCGATAATTTTTAACAAAGTTAAGGCGGGTGTTTTTTGAAAACGACCCTATTATTTATATCACGAGTTATATTTAGTGAGAAAATATAATAAATTTTAGGGTTGTCAGTTTGACATTTGAAATTAAAATGTGCTTTAAAATATAAAAAGACTTTAATAAACCTAATTTATACAAACTTGCCTGAATTTCATTATAGTTTACACCAACCCATCGATCTTTTAGAGTTTATAATTCATTATTTTAATCATATAACAAACACAGGATTTAAATTTCAACAAATGTCAAATCCAGAAAAGTGTTAAAATCCTTAGTAACGTGTAAACAAGGTGATAAAAATATTGTCGCTGTGATAAAATGCGTAACTATGGAATACTGGCATTTTATTGGTTCTAATTATAATGAATTTTATTGTCTGTTAGATATTTTTTATATATACTATACCTATATATTTTGTATTATTCTTTTACTGACTATTTGAAAGTCTTATCCCATATTGTTTGCACGACTTTAGACTCGTAGAATAAGGTAAAAACAAACTTGTATGTTCTTAAAACTTTAAGTCTTCAAAGGTATTTTTACGACTTCAAGAGCTTACCCAATGCAAACTTTTATCGGCAAGACGACTAGGGTAGATTTGGCTTTATTGCGACAATGATTAAATGATTTTACTTGAATCATTGTTATACAACCATGATTTTCTTTTGCTTTTAGCAGTTTAAACCATTTGCTTTTGCATAAATTTAGGGGTAAAATCTTTCTTTTGTACCCTGTATATGCTCAAATTAAAATCTAAATAAAACTGCATGCTATAGCATAGCTTCTGGAGTACCTATCGATATAAGAATATATCGATATATAAATATCGATATATTTTTAAATATATCGTTATAAAAAACTTTATAATCTTCAATGATCAACTTTCATTCTATCTTATTTTTAGAACCTTAATTTAAAAAATGTTAACCTTTATTGTTAATATAAAACTTAAAATATAATATATTTAATTATTAAGTTTTTGTTTTGGTTTATTTAAAATAAAATATTTTGGTTACTTAAATAAATGTATTAAATTTTTTTATCGAAACCAAACATTTACAACGATTTTAATATAGCTTTTATATCAAAAACAAGCCTCAAGTAAAAAAAATATTTTACAAAAAGTGCGGTTAAATTGGAGAAAAGTTGGAAAAGCCAACGGTTCTTAAAATTTTTTGAAAAAATCTAAAAACTTTTCAAAACGAAAAATCATTATGACCTGAAATTTAAAAAAAAATAAGTTTTACAATAAAATACATACATTTTTATCCAATTTCTTTGCTACTATGTTTTGAGTTGCCATCACCATCTTTTGTTTTTATAATGGACGCCATAACTTATGCAGTTTGATACATCGTTGAATTCCTTGAGTTTTTTTTATCTGACCATGTAAAATTTTAATATGACGGCCATAGAAAAAACTCAAAATCTATTAGGAAAAAAATCACAAATTGGATAAAAATTTAGATAAATGTGTATATTTACATTTTTAATTCCTAGGCATAACGATTTTTGGTTTTAAAAAGTTTTTGGTTTTTTTCAAATATTTTAGGTACCGCTGATTTTTTTCCATTTTTAAATACCGTTTTAATATACTTGTAATTACGCAACTTAACAGACCTTGTAGCTCTTAAAATTAAAAATATACCCATACATAAAACGACACTTGGAGCACCCTGTATATCGATATATTTCTTCCAATATATATTAAAATCGATATATAGTTTTTGATATTTCGTTCGATAAGATATATCGAAAAAGTAATTTAACCCTAGTAGCAATGGAATTGGACAAGATTCTTTGTCAAGATACTTGGAGAAGCACTTTGTAAAGAATTGGACAATTCTTGACCAAGACTTTTGATCAAAATTGTTTATCCAGACTGGTGGCAGACTTGGACAAGTCTGTGACCAGAATTTGACCAGATTCTTGGCCAAGAATTTTTACACGATTACACGTTAAATAGGAACTTTCAATTCAAGATTTTTGGTCAATACAAAATTTTGTTGAACTTCAAAAGTTAAGAATGTTACTAAAAACATTAATTTTCCATGATTTCTTTTCAGTAAATTTGGTTTTTATACATAAATCTGGTAAACAATAGAATTAAACACAAAACAAATTTTGAAAGAGTTAAAGTTTTTAATTTTCTATGTTAAAAAAAAACCAGGTGCCCGTAAAAATAAACATGTATTTTATAATCTTTCATGTTCATAAAGAGTAAACTCTAGTTATGCGTCAGAGCTGACACACACTTTTTTTTTAATTTTTGATTTTTAGAAATAACAATTTTTATTTTTCAAAAATCAATTTTTTTCTCAGCTAGAAGACGAATCCAATAAGGTCTTATTCGTATTTTCACATAAACAAAAAAACTATACTCATTTCCTACAGAGAACTCACTTCTCGACTAGTATACACACAGACTGTGAGTATACATTATTGTGAATGATACTACTGTAGAATGAGAACCTCTACTCTATAGGATAGTCCCAAAGTTTAGCAATAGATGGCCTCAGATTTCTGGTCAAATTCTTGTCAAATTCTGGCCACAGTCTGGCTCAAGTCTTGCCCAATAATCTTGGCCAAGAATCTGGAACAATTCTTGTACAATTCTTGAGCAAAAATCTGTCAAAGCATCTTGACCCATGCTGGGCCAAGACTTTTCCGGAATTGCTACTAGGGAATTAGCCATCCATACTTGAGATACAACTATTTCGCGAAAAAATCATACGAAATCAAAACCTTCAAGTGCATCGTGCCTCGTTAGGAAAAATGCAAATTTATTTTTTTTATAATTTTAAAATATATAAAAAAGCGGCCACCTTAAATTGGCCACAATTTTTATGTTGATTTCCCCGCGAACCGTCCATCTAATTTTAATGAGTTTTTTTTATTGTAGGTTGACCCTTTATTAACGATGCTATGGGGAAAATTTTTATTTTTATTTTTATTTAAGGATAATATGCTATATTTGAGTATAAATATGTATATTGTACAGTATTATTATAATTGAGTATAATATGCATATTATACAGGTTGCAAAAGTAAGACGTTTTTCCCGAAATTTGTTACATCCTTTGGGTGCACCAGCAAGAACAGCCGCTGTTAATTAAAATTATACTGTAGTCCTATATTTTCTAAATATTTTAAGCTGCTTTGTTTAAAAAAATCATGGTAAAATTGCCCTAAAACTTTAAAAACTGTTGATAATATCCTAAAACTCCAATTATATTTAAAAACTACACAGTAAAAATAATTCTTGTAATTTTTAAAAAGGACCTTATTTTTACAAAACTTTTTGTAGATCCAGTAACAAAAGTATTTGTTGAAATTTGGAACTTAAATAAAAGAATGTTGATAAGAAATGTTGCTATATTAACGTACATAAATGAACACAAAAATAACTTACACACAATGAAACAACAAGCCATTCTGAAATCATCAAATTATAAAGAAATTTAATACAATTAAATTATCAGTACTACCACAACACTTACTGATTTAGTTCGTAACTTTAACCCACTTCATTGTATCCCCTAATTTCTGTTTAAAAATCATCCTAATAACAATAGTAACAAATTTTCTATAAAACAATTACGTTAAAATTTTACGAAATAAAATTAACAGACTAAACTTATGTTAACAAATCTTATTTTTATAACAGTGTATCTAAAACTAACTTAAAATGTTCCTAATGCCTAAACTTTTTAATTAAAACAATCTAAAATGTTCCATAGCTGTTAATTCTCCATAAAATCGTTTTAAAATTACCTTGTTGGTTGATTTTTTATAGTTAAAATTAGATTTTCCGAGCATTGGCAAATCTATTAATAGTCCGGTAAACCCATTTTGCTTTGACCAAACCAAAACTGTATATTTATTATCCTGTTTGATCTTCAAATACAGCAATTTAAATAAATCCGCGGTATAACCGTTCGAATGGGGTTTCAACTTCAGGATTAGCAGAAACGATCGACAACGAAAAGGCTGAGCCCGAAATCCGTCCAAAAATTAAATTTATCGAAATAATTTTCGCAGCTAGCTTGGTAATTGGACAGTTCATTTGTTGAAATTTCGAAATAATTTGACGGTCTTTCGGGCGTGTACGTGATTTCCGATAGAAGTTGCAAACGAGTCTCTCGAAACGAGAAACTCTCCTCGAACGGATGCTTGTTCTAAGCGAGAAGTGATTTTATCTGCTACAGATACGACTACTTTGTCTACCTTTAATTATTAACACGCTCGTCGTTTCAATTGCCCGTATAAACACTCAAATGACTTTCAGTTAAATCATATTTGCTTTCCTAATTTAAACTTTAAATTGATTATGGCATAGTTTGATATTTTTGCAAACCAATACATTTACTGATAAATAAAATTAAATTTAATATGTAACAAAATTATAAATTTACGTCTTAAAAATCTATTGTGCATTTTTTAAGTAGTCCTTATACAGTGTGGCCCATTTGTTTGCGACTCACCCCTGTAAAATATTAGAGATTTTAAAAAAATCTTTCCACGGCACTGAATTCACTACCTCTCCAAACAAAATTTTATTGAAGATTTTTAAGTAGGAACAATTTTGTAGCTAAATTAAAAATGCACAAAAATTACTATTTACAAAAATTTATTCTGTCAAGTTATTCATGAAAAAACATTAAAATAAAATTAAACAAATAACATGAGATAGGTAAATATTACCTATAATAATCCATTATTTATTTCAATTCACTTTCATATTTGTTACCCTAGCCCGTAGTTCTTGGGCAGTAGAGGTGATCTATTGTTGTTTTAGGTTTCTTTTGTCAAAACAAGCATAGGAAGATGTATACCATGTTACTATTGGTTTAATTTATTTCAAGGTTTTTTTATGGATAAGTTGACATACATTTTTTTAAATAGTTATTATTGTTCATTTTTAATTTGCCCACAAAATCGTTCCTACTTAAAAATTTTGGCTTTGTATTTGTAAAAACATTGTTTTCGCTCCAAATACAGTTTATCAAGATCAACACTCTAAAACAAATCCGGTTAAAATCGCACAATAAATAAAGACTTTACAGAGGTAAGTCGCAAACAAATGGATCACACTGTATATAAGGGTGAATCTCACGAAATGTCCCCCGATGGTGTTACCCCGTGATATTTAATAAAACTAAATGACACTTTTATTGTTTTGATCTTTCATAATTAAGTAGATATTAGAGCTCAGGTTCCAGATTTTTAAACGCAATTAATTATTTTTTAGAATGTTTTAAAAGTCTAAAACCTATCCTCCGTGACTGTTAGTCTTTCTAGGTTAACCTATATCCAAATATCTGGGGTAGTAAAAGCATACTAAAAATATCAGTTTACTTAGTAAATTAAACACATCAAATATAAAATATTATTAAAAATTAAAAGAAATATTTTTTATATCCATTACAAAAATTTATTCTATCCTTAGTGAATCTGTTTTTGCTTTAAATTTTTTGCAACGGATGGCGCTTTAATCATTTTAAATAAGCAAACACCTCTGTTTACGACATTATAGATGCATGTGATTCCTGAAGGTCAGTTAGAATTTATATGCAGATGAGAGTGTTGCTGTTTTATAATTCAAAAGTTTAAGTTTATTTATTTGCTATTTAAAAACCTATCCGTCGTCAAGTGTAATATCTCAGTAAGTAGATTTTTTTTATAAATATTTTATGTATGTACAATTGTATTTTTAAAAAATATTAAGGTGTTAAAAGATACAATAACTTATTTCAAATATACAAAGGAATGTTTAATAAAACATCCGAAATCCTAACCTCCATGAAACTATCTTCCGTGAAGCTCTAATATTCAAAATGTTTCTTAAAATGCTTGCATTAGTGAAGAACCACTTATGTTATGTTATTACTAGACCTGGTGGCTTCCCAAAAACCCCATTCTAGACTAACAGTGAAACAACCAAAAATAAAAAATAATCATTTTTACTTGGGGGACATCTCAATATATTCACCCATAAGTATCTTAAAATAATTTTAATAATTATTAAATTATTCCAATTATTACATATTACAAATCTTGGTTAGCAAAAATAATATTGTAGTATATTTAAAAAAAGGAATTTTTGTTTAATTTAAGGAAAAAAGTATTTCTTTTAAATTTCACTCCCATTATCGTATATGTGCACCAATCAGTGTTGCCAACCTCAAAATAAAAATTATGGTACACATTTAGAAAAATTATGGTACATTATGGTACGCACCAAACAAATATTATGGCACAAATTATAGTATATTTTAGGACTTTAAAATTCAAACAACTAGGCACTTTAAGAAAAGTTATATTTATTTTAACACAAACTTTTATAAAATAAATTAAATTAGGTACAAACAAATAATAAACTTTGGTAAAAAAAACTATTTTAAATTTAATAATTTTCAATTAAAAAGAATATCGCATTCATCACAGTCTTGATTATTGAATAAATTATCTTTAGTTATGTATTTGCACATTTTTTCTGAGGGCTCAAAATTTCTACATTTTTTTTTTAAATTTTTATACTGCTCGAAAAAATCTTTTCTTAAAAACCACAGAAGTAAAAAACAAAAGTTTGAATAACCTAGAACATTCATTTTCATTAACAGCTGTTTACGAAAATTTAATACTCTACTGGCAGGACTGATCGCAACGTTGCCTAATTTATTTTCGGTGCAAAAGCATGCTTAAAAATTATAATACTTAAATTATGTTAAAACATATTGTAAAAAAAGAAATTATGGTACAATAATTGTAATTATTATGGTATTATGGTACGCTATAAAAATGGAAGGTACCATAATACCATAATTATGGTACGGTTGGCAACACTGGCACCAAGTAATGTTATTATTTAGTGGTTCCTGATTGTAATTTTGTATTATTCCTAAAATGTTTAGCTTAGTAACGAGGCAATATACGATACAGATTTTTGTAGAGATTTTAATGCTTTACAAAAAAGGTTTCCTATTGTTTTTTGATAAGTAAACTCTTTCAAGTTATTAATGGTTAAAATAAAGAAAACAAAGAAAATACTAAACTTACAAAATATTGTTTGTTCCCAGAGGCCAAAGGATACAAGTGACATTTAAAAAAAAATAGTTATGTACAGAAAAAGACAGTAAATGGTACATTTTACTTGGTATCCAAGGGATATAACTGAATTCTAAGCTTAGACATGTTGAAAAACCAAGTCATAAAACAACAAACAATTTTGACTTTAAATTACAAGTGTTTTTTTACTTTAAACATGATTATCTCAAAACTAAACAAAATGTACATACCCCTTGGCTTCTAGGGTCCTCAATTATATATAATAATTTAATTATAATAATAATTGATTTTTTTAAACTGAAATGATGTTGAAAATTAGTCTTTAACAAAGCAAGGACCCTATGAAAATTTAAATCGAGATTTTTTTTACCTTTTCCAAGAGTCGTTTCACCTATCTGGGGATCCACTGTATAATATACAGTGTATATATCATAGTATATAATACTTCTACTATGGACCAAATAAATTCACCGGCTAAATTTACACGTAGAAAACTTTCTCTAAATATATTCAACATTGAACCAGAGATCAGATATCCTGTGGATTTGTAAATGCATTATTCATGTACATTCTTGTAAAACAAACAAAAAACGTGTCTCGCACCAAGTGATCCATTAATTCAAATTTAAAGAAAAACGTAATGTCGAAGAGTGGTACTGTTTTATTCAGTACATTTTGGTTTAAAACATTAATAAAACAAAACCTCGTTTCAGTCCTGAAAAAGGATTTGCAATTTAAATAAAGTTGGAAATGAAAGTTAATCAATATTTAATTAATAAAAAGATAACAGTATGGAATTAAGTGGAACGAAAGAAGTTAATTTATACTTAATCTTGTTATCTTGTTTTTTTAACGTTTTCAAGTAACAGACAGTAAGTCGACAGACCCATTAAAAGACGCCGTTATAAAAAGCTAAAATAAGTCCTATAAACTTTTAATTTTAAAGCAATATTTAAAAAATTTCATTTATATACATATGATTTTTATTAAAATCAAAGAAGGTTTTTAATTTGTATAATTTTTTTATTAGTTTTTGAACTGGACAAAAATATAACGTCTTAAAATTTTAAATTATCTACCAAGTTAAAAGAAAAATGTCTCATACAGACATTCTCTTTAAATAGGTTGGCATTTTAAAATGAGTTTTGTAATTGGCCATTGGACTTGTTTGTAACAAATCTTGTCTGAAGAATTGCGATAAATGCAGTACAAAGCCTGTGTGTTGCTCCACAATAATAAAGCAAATTGAAAGTGGCGTCTTATATTCCCTTAGGACTTAGCGCCAAGTAAAAAAGATTGAATCTCAACCCATATTTCCTAAGGAATTGTTTTGTAAGTAACTTAAAGATATATCTTATGTATATAAAAAATATTTTTATTTAAAAAATAATGCCAAGTTTCATTAATAATATATTTTTTTAAGTTCTCTGAAATTGATCAAATAAATTGAATATAAATCACCAAGCAATAAAAAAAGGATAATAAAAAAAGTTTTTAAATAAATCATTGGACTTTTGTTTATCGGACAAGTTAAATATGTTCTTAGTTTTTTCATTAAATTGTCTTCAATGGCAGTATGCCAAAAGCACAAAGGCAGTACAAAGTCTATTGCTTTTAAATCTGTCTATGTAGGAACAGGGAGGTCTACGTAAGATATACTGGGGGACAAATTTTATGATTTATATATATTTTTTTAATTTGATAGTTTTATTTATACAGGGTGTTTGGTTTTTCCTGTGACGACACCAACTTTCTTAATTTTATTAAAACACCCTGTATTTTTTGCATTTTTGGTTAGACACACTTTTTATACTTTGTAAATATATTATTTAGAAAAAAGGTTATACTTTTTGAGTAAATGTATGTTTTAGTATTTTAAATGTATACAAAAATTAAAAATTAAAAACTTAAAAATGAACAACTATTTGGTATCTTATGTAGTATACGAGGTGTGTTCAGAAAATAACGGGAATTGTTAAATTTCGCGTGTTCGGAGGGTCCGGTTGTCATAATATTTTCTTTATTATGTTGGTATACATGCCCCAGAAGTATGATAAAAACTTTTGCTGTTTTTATTGTTTACTTTTTACTAACCCTAAAATTCCAGCTATTAAATCAAAATAGGATAAACACTTTAATTCAAGAAATTAGTTTGTTTAATCAATATTTTAAGTGTCATATGAACAAATAAACTTTGACAAACTCTGACTATTGCTTTGACACCAAAATATAGATTAATCCAATATTTTTTTTGATGAAACATTTTTAAAAATGACATTTAGGCAAACAAACAAACAATTTAATAAACCAGCAATATTTTTATTAACAATTTTTATTACTAATTTATTAAATGCTTTTCTTGACTAAATACCACTCGACAAGTTGCAACATCCTAAACTCAAAAAAAGTATACCAAACTTTTTATATTATTTTTAAGGAACTAATGCCATTTTTTTTGCACGAGGACAAAATTTAAAAAAAAATTTAATCATAAAGTATATTTGCATATCGTAGTGTTAATAATAATAATAATATCTTTATTGCCCAACAGAAAAGAAATTCCAATTACAGGACAATTATAATAAAACAGAATATATAAACAAATACTAAAGTAACTATAAATTCAAAATAAGTTTAGCTAACTTAAAAATAATTTATGCCCAACGTTGTAATATTTTCAATAGTGGCAACTGCAATATCACATTCATTGCATATTTTATTGAAGTTACCACTCATGCAGGGGCGTGCTGGCTATATCAGACCGGCCCGGGAAATTCAGAAAAATCGGCCAACTACACACGAAAAATGGGGGGTGAACAAAACCAAGTTAAAAAATTTCAAAAATTTATCAATATATTAATAATTAATAACATAAAGTATAAATTAAATTCTTGAAAAAAAAAACAGACAACAAACACAACCAGACAATATTTTACACAATGCTAAAACATATAGCATTGCACTTAAAATAAAAACTAATACAAATTATCATCGCTGAGAAAACTTATAAACAATATACAATCTCGAAAAAAGAAACAGCAGGCTGGCATGCATGGTATGTGTAAAATAATTATGATATTTATACATAACTCAACTAAAAAAGTTTTTAATTGACCACGTGCTGCGGCATGCTGCCTACATAACCCCCCGGCACACCGGCCCACTTAGCCCTCCGGACCACCGGCCCACCGGGATTTCTCCCGGTGTCCCGGCGGCCCAGCACGCCCCTGTACTCATGACAAATACTGGAGATTTTAAAAGAACGTTGGTTCTGGCATAATATGTATTATAGAAAGTTAAAATAGATCTAGCATTAATTCGTGGTACGTGAATGTTAAAGAGTGATATCAAAAAGGTACTGTCTATTTCATTTCTGAACAGCCCGTACAGAAATTTAATACTAGTTAAAAATCTTCTACATTGCAAGGACCTAATATTAAATCTATTCAACAATAAAATATGTTCAGTACCTCTAGCAGGATAAATATTGTCAAGCCTAAAAACTAAAATTTTTAAAAATCGCCTCTGCACTCTTTCTAATTGATCAGTGTAGGCATTATAACATGGATACCAAACAAGAGAGCAGTACTCTAGCTTGGTACGAACCAATGAATAATACAAAACTTTCAATGCACCCTCACAAGTCATTGATTGAGTATTTCTATTTATAAAACCAACCATTTTAAGAGCAGATTTTACAATACTAGTGATGTGGTCTGAAAATGATAATTTGGTATCAAAATATACTCCCAAGTCTCTGGTACCTGTACACCTTGATATGGAATCGTCGTTAATTGTGTACTCAAAAATAATTGTATATTTTTTTAGAGTAAAGGTACACACCTTACATTTACCGATATTCAAAAAAAGTATATTGAGGATACACTCAAAAAAATATTTAGTAAATTTACACATCTGATCGTTGGTTATTTTGATGCCACGTATTTAAATGTATATGTACAAACATACTGTAAAACTACATATAATGTGTAAAAATGCAAAGGTCATGTAAATGTAAAATTTAGGAAAATAATAGTACAAGTACATTAAAAATTGTAAAAGCACATAAATTTAAGGATTTATTACATAATAATATGAAAAACTACATATTAATTTAAAAAAATACATAAATTGATGCTATTTTACTTATGTAAGTATGTGTGTACATGTTTTATATGGAACAACACATTTTTTAAGTAAAAAAACAGAAATAAATGTGTGTTTGGATGTGTAAAATTTCGTAAATTTTTTTCAGTGTACATCATTCATTTATGTGTTGCCATGGAGACAACACAAAACGCATATTGTACTAATACTGTATACAGCTGTTATGTTATGGTAGGTATACAAATAAAAAAAAATATTTGCCAAACGTTTATTTCCAAACCGTTAAAAATACAAAGTAAAATTGGTGAAAATTATATGTACGAGGTGTGTTCAGAAAATATCGGGAATTTTCATTTTTTGAAACAAAGGGGGTAGCGGGTTAAGCGGGGTCTGGCGGCCCCCACCGAATCTGGTAAAATCGTTCCAAAAATCTTAAAGAGGGTCGAAAAACAAGCAGTATAAGCTTTTTACCGACATTACAACCCCAAACGAAAACACAGTAATGGCGAAAAATTGATTTTTTGTGATTTTTATTTTTTTCAACCGGTTTAATTTATTTTTAAATTGTTCAAACGCAATTAAAAATTTGTTTTAGATGTATGGTAGTCCCCTGAATTTTTTCAGATTTTTTGGTCAAGTAAAAACATGTGAATTTTAGGTTTAAATGCGAAAAAATCGTGAAAAACGCGTCATTTTCAAGATTCAACCCTATAATTTTTAGGGTTGTTTTCATTTTCCCGAGGGGTGCTGTATAGTATAGATAGCGGCAATCGTCCTCTTTTGAATGCAGGCAACTGGACTCAATTTGGTCAATTCTGGTGAGCGGGGCGATTTTTTGAAAAAAACTCGAATTTTCAACTTTCGGTAAATTACGGCGCGTACTTGGTATAATGCGTCTTTGCTATAAAAAATACATCTCTATAGGGGTTTTTGAGGTCGCTGATCACGAATTTGATGTCAAAAAAAATTTTTGACAACAAATTCACCCATAAATATTTATTAACACAGGTTTGATAATGTAAAAAATATCATTGAATCACAGCATTTAAACAATTTTTTGACATCTAATTCGTGATTCGCGACCTCAAAAACCCCTATAGAGATGTATTTTTTATAGCAAAGACGCATTATACCAAGTACGCGCCGTAATTTACCGAAAGTTGAAAATTCGAGTTTTTTTCAAAAAATCGCCCCGCTCACCAGAATTGACAAAATTGATTGATTGCCGCTATCTATACTATACAGCACCCCTCGGGAAAATGAAAACAACCCCAAAAATTAGAGGTTTGAATCTTGAAAATGACGCGTTTTTCACGATTTTTTCGCATTTAAACCTAAAATTCACATGTTTTTACTTGACCAAAAAATCTGAAAAAATTCAGGGGACTTCCATACATCCAAAACAAATTTTTAATTGCGTTTAAACCATTTAAAAATAAATTAAACTGGTTGAAAAAAATAAAAATCACAAAAAATCATATTTTTCGCCATTCCTGTGTTTTCGTTTGGGGTTGTAATGTCGGTAAAAAGCTTATACTGCTTGTTTTTCGACCCTCTTCAAGATTTTTGGAACGATTTTACCAGATTCGGTGGGGGCCGCCAGACCCCCCTTAACCCGCTACCCCCTTTATTTATTCGTCTACAATAATGTTGTCGCCTTCAAAATAGTCCCCATTGGATATTATGCACATGTGCCAGCAAATTTATTTATTCGTCTACAATAATGTTGTCGCCTTCAAAATAGTCCCCATTGGATATTATGCACATGTGCCAGCTCTTCTTCCAATACTCGAAACACTTCTAAAACTCGATCTTTGGGATAGCCTTTAGTTCTTTCAGCGATGCGCTTTTAATGTCATCTATGCTTGCAAAACGATGGCCCTTTAAGGTTCTCTTTATTTTTGGGAATAGGAAAAGTCAGACAGAGGCATGTCTGGCGAATATGGAGGCTGGGGCATCATTACAGTATTGTTTTTGGCCAAAAATTTTGTTCAAAATTTAACAATTTTAGAACAAATTTTGCTGCAACGCGTTTCATACCCAAAACACTCGAAAAAATTTCATGAGATGAGCCAATCGATATACCAACATCATTAGCGACTTCTCTGATGGTTTATAACCATTTCTTCCACTTTTTCCATGTTTTTATCGGTTGTTAATGTGCTTGTGCGTTCGGGGCGTTCGTCATCTTCAACGTCTTCACGGCCATCTTGGAAACTCTTATACCACTTTTAAACTCTTGTTTTACTTATAGCAGACTCACTATAGGCCTTTGTTAACATTTCACAGAATTTATTTCATTTTTGAAGCAAAATTGGATACAAATTCTTTGATCCATTTCTTTTAACGAACGAAAAATCGCCGAGCTCATAAAACACGTCTAACCTTAGCGGCTGCCACAGACAAAGTAAACAATGAAAACAGCTAAAGTTTTTATCATACTTCGGGGGCATGTATACCAACATAATAAAGAAAACTTTATGACAACCGGCCCCTTCGAACCCGCGAAATTTAACAATTCCCGTTATTTTCTGAACACACCTCGTATATAATGTTAATGTTATAATTGACGATACCGATATGTGGTTAATGTAATTGTTGGTGCGTTAATGTGTGAACCCTCCTGCGTACACAGTGTTTGAAAAAACTATGATGTTGCCATAATGCTTTTGTGGCCAACTGGTATTAAGTTTAAAAAAATGCTATTGTTTGTGTTTGCGTATTTATATCCTACAGTAAATACCATCATTTTACATGCGAATAAAGTTTTTATAAAAGCGCCCAAGCTACGCGATGTTTTAATGAGATGGAGCCTAATTTGCAATTGCCTCCATAACCAATTATCACTGGATGGGGCACTTGGCTATATACTTCCTGCTGTTACGCAGACAACAGTACTACTACAACACTGATGATCTTCGTAACTTCACTGTATTTCCAATTTCAGTTTGAAGTGGAAAACCAGTGTTGGCATTACTGCATTCTGCATTTGCACACTCAAAAGAACTCCTAATAACAATAATAACAAATTTCTGGTAATAAAGTATAAACACTTTAGTAATATATTATAAACACTGAATCCGAAACCCTGAATCCGAAAATAGCGTCATAAATTAGTAGTACATTTTTTGAGATATAGTCAATTCCTTATTATATACAAATCTATATCTCAAAAACTATTTTACTTTTGACGACATTTTTGGATTCAGCGGACAATTTTACATATGAATTGTCTGCTAAGTTTCCAGGATACAATTTGCTGTTGACGAGAAATTAGTGGCTGCATTTGCGCAACACCAATTAATCATTTTTAAATTATTCATTTTAAGATAGTGAATAGTTAACAATAAAAAAATAGGGGGAAACGTTTCGTTCGTTTGTCTAAAATCAGGTGTACTTTTTTAACGGAATAATTACAACATTATTAAAATAATTAAAAATTAAAAAGTGCCTTTACAAAACTTTTAGTAAAATTTTTGTCTGTTAAAATAATTACAATCCTGGGTTTAAAAAAATATATATTGAAATTTTATAAAATAAAAGTAACTAAAAATCTTAACAAATCTGATTTTTATAACTGTGTTGTTTTTAATAAAAATTAAATGATTTGAGGGGGAAATCAATCAGTACTAAAATTGGTTCTTATACTATTCTCCTTATAGGGAAAACAGGGGGTACCTTTAAAATTTCCAATGGAACACCCTATTTTTTATTGGAGATATTTCTTATACGATTCTGCAATAATTTTTCTATAAAAATATCACTTTTTTGGTAATAATTATCGTATTAAATTAAATCTAATTTTTTTAAGTACCCACGATTTTTTAACTAATATTTAAGTTTCCTTTGGTTTAAGTTTAATACATTATTTCATTCGGTGATAATTATCAATTGCGCACCATGGTCACTTTTTACCGGCCTGCATTAAATCCTTGAATTTAAAGGAATATTGTACTATTTTTAATAAAATACCTCATTTAAGGTAAAAAAAAGCCATATTTTGTCAACTAATTAATTAAATTCTAATAGAGGTATAAAAAATGGTATTTAGTTATAAATAATAATTATTATTGAGGTATAAAGAAACTATTTATACATAGTTTAGCATTTAATCAATTTAGTACGAAGATTAATTTGCAAACAAAAAGACCTCCTTTCGGTAAGCAGTTATTCATAATGGATTTTTTAGCAGTGGAATAAAAAATATAAATGATTTTGATTTATGGAGAAGCAGACAGGAATCTTGATGATGCTGTTAATATCTACGCTCAGCGTTTTCCGGAAAAAATTCGATCATGTACTTCATTTCACCGTACAGTCAAGAAGTTTACTACAAACGGGAGTGTGTAACAATCACAGGTGGAAATAATGAAATTAATGTATTAGCAGCAACGGCCGCCAATCCTCATGCAAGCACACGAGAATTATCTAGAGATTTGGGAATATCCCAGAGCAGTGTTAGCAGAATATTAAAACTAAATAAGAATTCTAAGGTATTTTATTCAAAAATTATTGGATAATCGTATACAGAAGAAAAATCGAACACAATTGATTTTTTTTCATTACAGCGCTATCTATTACAAATATAAAAAAATGTTTCAGACAAAATCTACCTATTTTTAGTCCAATGATCCTAATCTGCAATAAAAATAGGGTGTTCCATTGGAAATTTTAAAGTTACACATTTAATTTTTATTTTTAATTTTTCGTAAAATGCATATTAACTGACAAATTTCAAAGTTTTAAGTTAAAGGACTCACCCTGTATATAGTGTATATAATATACAATAAACTAACATACAAAGTTCTGGAAAACTTTTATAACAAGATCGCTGGATAGACTTTATTTTTTTGTGTTAAACTATGTGTAAGCGTAAATTTAAAAATAGCCTAATAATCAGAAAAGGATTAAATTAATTAAAAAAGGTCTCTGGGACTAAATAAAAACAGACAGGCTTAAACTTAAAAGATTTAAGAGGGTTTAAAATTAAATTAATTAAAAAGTCTCAAAAAATCATTAAATGAAAAGAAAAAATTTGCCTGTGTGTAATAAACTCTTATAAAGCCAAAAATAAATATTAATTTCAGTAAGAGTGTTTAAATTTTGTATCCACCTTCTCTAATATTCTCTACTAATTAAAATTTCAAACGAACCAATTTATCTCAGCAGCAATATTTTAAATTTTCTTTATACGAAACCAATTTAATGTTGGAATAAAATTGAAATTGCAAAAAAATATAAAAGATTGCATTAATTTTGATCGCGACGAAATAATGATATTCGCAAAGCTCTTAGGTTTTATTAACTCTCCGTTACAACGACTCATAAAAATGGATTGAAATCGCGTATTTTACCCGGCTTTATTGACATTTATGTTTACTAAACCAACACTGAATTTATTTTATAGGGCTCTAAATATGTTTACAAAACAACCGATATTTATAAGGTTTTACTCTAAATTAAATTTTATCTAATATGGTAGGACAAACCATGTACTTTTATTTATTAATATTAAATTTTAGCTAAAAAAGGGCCACTAATCACCTAAGTTTGATGCATAAATGTATTTTCGCAGAAATACAGTTTTAAAGCCAAATATTTCAACTTGGTGATTTAACCCAACAAGTAAGTTTAAATTAAGACCATTTATATGATACAAATTATTTTGTGCTGGCGTTAATGCTTTAAATTGCAGAGAAACTTATACAGGCGGTAATTTTGCAAACTCTTACTTATTATTCTTATAAAATGCACCCCATTAGTATTTAAGAAGCATTCATTTTTAAAACTACTCCCCTGTTACAATAAACTTAAGTTGTGTTTTTTATAACCATTCATATTTCTCTAATTGTAAGTAAACTGCATTGCAAAGGATGTTTGTTGATCGTTTTAACATTAAACATGGAGTGTATGTAAAGTTTAACTATGTAAATTTAAAAATATTTTACCTACTTACCTACCTACCTACATAATACGGTGTGACCCACCCCTGTAAAATCTTTATTTATTGTGCGATTTTAACCGAATTTGTTTTACAAAAAACAAGTCCTACTATGTCAGTTTTTAATAGAAAATTTAAAAAAAATCATATTAACAAAAATCTATACACGGCACTAAAAATATTGAAATAAAATTAAACTAATGGTAACATATATGTAGCATACGAATATTTATACTATAGTATAAATATTCGTATGCTTAGTTTTAACAAATATAAACAGCAATAGAAATATATAACAAAAATTAAACATTTCAAAAATTCCAGGGTGACGAAGATTTAATTGTAGAGAATTTTTTGAATTCTCTATTTTCCATTTAATTTATTCATTGTGGTTTTAAGTTTTCGATGTGTTTTTTATTTGTCAAAACTAGTTTAATTTTATTTTAATATATTTTTAGTGATAACTTGACAGAATAAATTTTAGTAAAGAGTAATTTTGTGCATATTTAATTTATCTACATAATCGTTCCTACTTAACATGTTTTAATAAAATTTATTATAGGGTCGTTTTGAGGAGTGGTGAATCCAGTGCCGTGCTTGAATTTTTTTTAACTCGCTAATATAAATTCTTAAAAAAATACTCTCAAAAATTGACATGATAGGCCTTGTATTATTTAAAAATATTGTGGTTTTTGCTCCAAAAATACTGTTTATCTAGTTCTACAATTTAAAATCTCACAATAAACAAAGATTTTACAGGGGTGAGTCGCTAACAAATGGGTCACACTGTATGTATGAAAGTTTTAAAGAAAATTTTTTGCATATTTTTATATTTTAATATCTTTATATTTTAATAATTTGATAGTTTGATGTATTTTTATATTTTTATATTTTTATATTTTTATATTTTTATATTTTTATATTTTTATATTTTTATATTTTTATATTTTTATATTTTTATATTTTTATATTTTTATATTTTTATATTTTTATATTTTTATATTTTTATATTTTTATATTTTTATATTTTTATATTTTTATATTTTTATATTTTTATATTTTTATATTTTTATATTTTTATATTTTTATATTTTTATATTTTTATATTTTTATATTTTTATATTTTTATATTTTTATATTTTTATATTTTTATATTTTTATATTTTTATATTTTTGTATGTTGTGTATTCATGACACCCTGTATTTCCTATTTTCATTAACACATTTGTATAAAACCTCATAGCTTAAACAAATTTATGTCGATCAGTGTATTTAAAAATACTGTTTTACTAAAAAGTAGCTGGTAAAAATATATTTTCAGTAAATAGTAAATATATACATTTATATATATACAGGGTGTTATGTAATTAATGTTATATATTAAAATACTGAATACCTTTTGACATAAGGAATAAAGGAAAAATATTTAAAAAAACATTTTTCCAAAGATAAAGAAAAAATATGCATTAGAAGTTTTTTATATTTTTTGTGATAAGCCACTGGTTACACACTTGGTTTATCTCTGCTCACTTGTATTTTGTGGGTACATAGATACCAACCAACAAAGTAGCTATGCGTTGCCAGATGTAAAAAATTGTTACTAAAAATTTTTCCTGCAAAAAATAAATAAAAACTCAATAAATACAAAAGTTTTATGCCCTTAAAGCTCTAATACCCTTCTGTATTTATTTACTGATCCAGCTATTAGCTTAAGCAATGATTAGAAAATTTAGTACCTTTGAAATTTGAAATACATAACCACAAAATTAATTTTTTCATCAGTTTTTTCTCTGTTTACTCAGATGAAATTGGGACCAGTTCACAGGTTAAACATTTAATTAAATTTAAACAATGTTTGTCAACTTTTTTGAGAGATTTTCGAAACACTGTTGTTACCAACCATAACATAATAAATCCACCAGATTAACCTAAAGTTCCTAGTCGATCAGTGGCGTACTTTTTGGTAGGATAAAGGTTATTATAAATTATTTTTAGACTTTGGAATTTAGAAAAAAAAGTTTCAGGTGCTTATTTATGGACCCTAAGGAACAACCCATTTTAATATATAACATTAATTACATAACACCCTGTATATTTACTTAATTAATACGTTGTTTTTATAAATTAATGTGTACAAATAACAAGACTTTTTTCTTTTAGCTTTTAACACACAAAACTTTTATTAATTAAGGTTCATTAGTCTAAAAAAACACATTATGTATTTTGTCGTAGTTAATTGTACTAATCGCTAATGATTTGTTTGTTTGTAGCCGTAGATTAAAGCGAAAATGACAAATTGCTTTAGTAAATCACAAATTGTGTTCAAAATACAGCTCGTATTTATTTAGGCCATATGTGGGTAAACATGAAAGTAATTAATCATCGATATGTCATTTTATGTAACGCAACAATTAAGTTGTTAAATAGGCTAACATCAAACGTACTTACAACGTTGTAAGTTACAGCAGTTATTTAGAGCAAAAGATAGTTACAACTTGTAACTATCTTTTGCTCTAAATAAACACCAAACAAAACAAGTTGTATTATATTATGATTTGTACCGTTTTTGTTATGAAATAAAAATAAGGAAACAAAATCATATCCAAAAAATACTTAAAATAATAACTGGATATTATAAATAAATAAATTATTATTAATATATTATTATATATTTATAATCCATGCTTTTTATACAATTGTTTTGGGTGAAAAGTCAAAATTTTGACTGACCAATCACGGATCGTTTAATTTGATGTTTGTGAAAAAAGTGGATGTGACTATCCTGTCACAAGTATCCTTGCATTGTATCCTATGCATTTAAATTAATAGTAATAAAATTTGACGCGCATATAAAAATAATCTTCCATGAAAATTTAAATTTTGCCATAAAAAATTTTTATCTATCAAAATTAACGTATCAGGTTTAAAAGTTTAACTCTATTTCGTCATTAAATTTATAATGATCCAGGCAATTAATATTTAACCCATAACGTGTGAGTAAAATAATTAATGGCATAATTAAATTATCAAGCAAATTTAAGATATTCATATTATTTATAAACGCCTGCAATGCAGTATGTTTAATGCATGAATAATTATATACTTTCTTTTTGGAGAAGAATTTACAATTTAAAATCTGTAACACTTGTATTTTCTTTTTTTAGGTCCGTTTTAACAAAGTGTGTGACTAAATTTTAAAATGGACTAAAATAATTTAGTACATAGGTATTTTGTTATTTTAACGTACCTTTGACATTTATACGTATAAGCATAAAAACAAATTTACATATTGGAATTTTAAATCCAAACAATGTTGGTATACGTTGTTTTTAACGATACGCCACCAAATATGCAATTAAAATTTACCTAAATAATAAACCTTGTGTACAATCAACAGCTACGCGATTCGAAATTTAAAATTAAATTTCATCTTTATGTATTACCACCGGTGCATAATAAAAAATCAAACCATAAATTAAATTGTTACAATAAAAACAATGTTATTTAAATTGTTTGGTTTTCGTTAAAATGTTAATAATAGCAAAAAAATATCTCTAATTTATATCCTGGCTATCAGAGTTGTCCCAAATGGGACTAAATTAACTGTGTTTAATTAAAATTGGAGGCATGTGTTGTAATTTCATATATTAATGTTATATTCCCCAAACGTACATTTTGAATTTATCTGAAAATATTTTTGGTTGTAATTTTAAATAAAACTTAATTAACATTTATAAAATTGTGTATATATAAATATTTTATATTTTTTTATTCTTGTTATTTTGGATTTTATTTATTATTATTAATATTTTTTTATAAATTTTATATTAATTTTTTTGTACTGTATTAAATTAAACCTTTTAATTTTTTCTTCCATATACAACACAGAGAAAAGTAATTTCTTGATTTAAGAAAATGCATTTATTTGAAACACGTTTCCTTGTATGAAGTAAAATTTTCTTATTCGTAGTAACTTGTTGTTTACAATAAGAAAATACAATTATTTGGTTGTAAATCATAAGTTTCTTAAAAACAACTTATTGTTGTGATTAATTGTAAAGTAATATTTATTTAGAGCAATTAATTAAATTTTTTGGATGTAGGTTGTATGGATTTGGTTTTATCAAATGTTAATACAAGCATATTATATCTTATTTTAACAAAATAATAGAATTGTACAATGTATGTCATATAATTAACGAAAACTACAAAGTTATATATAGTTATATTTTTGGTTTATAAAACATATTATGTGATTTTATGTTTTGGTTAATATATATTGTGTTTTTTTTAGATAATGTTTTATAATACCTAATGCTTATTATAATTTATACATTGTATACACTTAGTGTATTTTATTACTTTTTTCTGTGAATAGTAAACTAATTAAAAAAAATAATATAATAGTTTGTACATAATAATAAATAAATAATAAACTAAATTAAAGCACAACAAAATGTTGTTTAATTTTAAAAATGTACCCACCCTTTTGTATATTTTAAAACCTGTATATTGTAACTAAAAACTGAATACGTTTTATGGAAATGTAAAGTTTATTTAACAAAAACAACATACCTGCCTAACAATCTGTTTTAACTGCACTGAAAAGTTGAATGATTTGAACTGTCGCATCTACGTTGTAGCAAAATATTTATAATACTGCTAACAAAATTCCATATTAAAAATACTTTACTTTATTCAATATTTAAAAATTATTTATTTGCTCTTTTTTTCCAAAGAATCAATAATTCATTAGTTTAAAGTCTTTGCTGATTACTAAACTGTATCCAATTAATTTTTATGTCGAAGACATCTGGAAACTTCTTGGAAATATGATTAAAAAGATTATATCGCGCTAAATTTTTATGATTAGGGTTTTATTATCTATAAAATAAGCAAGGTATTTATAAAAAAAGTTAATTCGGTAATTATATTATATATAATATATCTTTGGTTAAAACTTAAATATTAACTTTTTAAAGACACTAACTTAACTTACTTAAAACTTTGTTTAATGTTTTAAAGGGCAATTTAACACACTAATAGCATAAAATAACTTGTTCCAGGTTTAAACTTTTTAATTTTTTATCATGGAAAAAGCTAAAAAAAAAAGTTATATTTTATTAAAAAAACTTATATTTTATTTATTACACAGGTCTACATGTTTAATATAAATAATAATAATAATTCAATAATAATTTATTGAACCAGAAGGCTTCCCAATATTTTCGAAGTGTGAATTAAAATTCGACCTTAGAATTGCTCCATTACATAACAGTAAGAGTGCGAATATTGTTATAATCGAATATTCAAATGTTCTATAGTCCGGTCAAATTAGACATAAAAATAGTGGTTAAATAACAAAAATTCCGACAGAGCTAAATTTTGGTAGAGACCTTGGGTACACCAGTAGAAATAAAATGCCAAAAGTCCCCATTGATCCCATGTGTGCTAAAAAAGTTACTCAAGGTCAAAGTTAAAATTTTATTTTTTTTTTATTTTTCTCGAAAACGGTAAGTTTTATCAAAAATATAGCCCAAACAAAAATTGTAGATCATAAAATTATCTACAAAAACTTTTTTCATACTTTTTTTCCTAAGAATCACCATTCCTAAGATATCGCCATTCTAAAAGTTCGAGGAGTTACATTCTACATGATATGCACACATTTCCACGCCACCTATGAGGTAGTGTACTTGGCGCTTTTTTTTAACGTGGTTTCCCCAGTAGACCTATTCCACGAGTTTTATGGGAACATACTGTATTTACTGCATGATGATTAGTGATATTGATATAGGTGATTATTTTACACTGTAGTTATATTTTACGTTAATATTTTAATCTGATTCATACTCTTCAAATTCCACTTCAACAGTCATGTCTTTTTCCTCTTCTTCTTGCTGGATGTCCATAAATTGTTCAACTCAAGATGAATCAGCAGCCTCTTCATCGATATCAAACGAATCTTCGTCTATATGATTGGATTAAACATTCGAGCAAGACTGGCCTTGGCAATTAGTACACGCTGGTGAACACGACAATCCTACTCTTCTACAGCCACATTTAGCACTACAAACCTTTTTACAATCGCAAAAAATAGAGTTTTTCCGGTGCAGGTGGGAGGATAGTTTGATTCGATTCCAAAATATTGTCTGTTAATTTCCAACCCCAGTCTTCAGGGTTTAGTTGATTGCCTAGCCATGTCTGAACCTGATAAAATGCTCGATACAAGTGTGTGGTAGCCGATGTTGGAGGAAGACAAGATATATCTATACAACTATAGTTGTACTTGTTTCTTGTTCCGTGTATCTTTTTACAAAAGTTAAATATCTATACTTGTCTATACAATCAATTTTCTTTGGAGCTCCATAAACAGCAAGGAGAATTCCTTTTGTAATTATCGTTTGAGGAGAAGATTCAATTTCTTCAAATACTTTAGCACAATCAATTAAATCCATTTTTTCAAATAATTTTAATACTGATTTTTTACCCCTTCTGAACATTGCTGATGTAGTATCGCAGCCGGTTATCGCATGTAAAAATAAAATATGGTTTTGGCATTTTGGATAAGCAGATAAACTTTTTGAGGAGTATATTTCTGTTCGCTGTTGAGACTTTTCAGGTTTTAAAAAGAAAATAATTTTATCAATTGGAGTCCGTGCAGTAAGTAGTACTAACAAATCAACATCTTTACGAACCACAACGGTTGTATTTGTTGCATTGAGTTGTTCAATTGCTGTATCTTTTTTTTATTTAAGTTTTTTTATCAGACCAGGTTTGACTTAAAATGTCTTGGTAATTGTCAATGAAACAAATAAATGTTAATTTTCCCGGCTTTTCTGTAATAATAATTCTACTACCATTCTTTACTTTTAATCGTATTTTTATAGTTTTCTTATCTAAAGCTACATTTTTAATAACATTCTTTTGTTCGTCCAATGTAAACAGGCAATCATCACTACTTTCTATAAAATTATAAATTTCAGTGACAGCTTTTGATACGTAATCAGAACGATCCTGAGCTACTGTCAAAAAGTATTCTTTAAATGAAAGTGTAGCAACGTTATACATTTTTTGTCGACGATGTAGCGATTTTTTTTTAGCCTCTTCATCCGCTTCATCGCCGGCGCAACATTTTTTAAAACAAAAGTCGGATTCACTTTCTCGTGGTCTAGTACGAGGTGGACTTACTTTTGATGTACTAGCTTGTCCATCCTTATGTTGTCTTTTGATAGCAGCAATTAAATTTTTCCGGGTGTATGATTTTCGGCAATCCACGTGAATTGTTACAGACTTTTCACTTCTCAGATAATCAACAAACTCATCACCTCTTTCGGTACTTGCATCGATCAAAGTTTTCATTCCACGACTAACTGTAACAGCTTTATTGCAAATAAAGCACAATTGTGACATTAAAAAAAATATTATTGGGTACAAACTGTAATAGTAGACGCTAGCAATAAATACATGTATTCACTCGTATTCACCCGAAAGGAACGTTCAACACTAAAAGTATTTCACTTAACCACTTGAGAAAAGCAGGAATATGAGCCATAGATAATAAATCATAAGTTTGTTGATTTCGTTACCAAGCAACCGCCAAGATAAACCGCCGCAATGCACACAAATACCACGTATATGCACACTGTGGATATCATGTAGAATGTAACTCCTTCAACTTTTAGAACGGCGATATCATAGGAATGGTAATTCTTAGGAAAAAAAGTATAAGGAAAATTTTTGTAGACAATTTTATGATCTACAATTTTTGTCTAGAATATATTTTTGATAAAACTTACCGTTTTCGAGAAAAATAAAAAAAAAGAAAATTTTAACTTTGACCTTGAGTAACTTTTTTAGCACACATGGGATCAATGGGGACTTTTGGCATTTTATTTCTACTGGTGTACCCAAGGTCTCTACCAAAATTTAGCTCTGTCGGAATTTTTGTTATTTGAAATGTCTATTTTGACCGGACTACTAATAGTTTGAATAGTTTGATTATTCAAATAGTTTTAGTATTAGGTTAGTTAAAAAATATGAATAAAAAAAAACAGAAAAAATCGCTATAATACAATAAAGTATATTTTTTCAATAATCTTACAAAATTGAGTATTTTAAGGAGCAATGTTGCAAGATCGAATCTTAAGGAATATCAGAAAAAACCATGAAATTACTAGAAATTACCAGATTGTGGGAAACATTTTTTAGAAACGTTAACCAAATTAAAATATTCCAAATCTTTACTAAAAAACGCAGTTTTTGAATAAAAATAAAATCTTTGCTACATACTTAATCCAAAAACTAGAGAAAGACCATTATGAAATTTTGAAAAGTGTTTCATATAAACTGCGCACCAGTCAATGTGTCTCGACCAAAAATTTCCTCCTTTTTCAAAACGACATAACTTTTTTGTCTCTTAAACGATTTTATTTTGGTTTGTGATGTCTGCTAGCCCCATTTTCTAGAAATTCATGCTATAGATATTAAGCTCACGGTTCTTCAAGTAAATTTCCTACAGGGTGATATGTAAAACGGTGAAAAATTTCAATAACTTCATACAAGCCCCGTTTGTAAAAAAAATATTTTTTTCTCGTTTTTACTTTGAAATAATGAAGTATTATGTCTTACCTTGAAAGGTTTTTTAAATTTTTCGAATTGGAATCTTAGCAACAAAAATATGATTTTTTTTTGAAAAGAGTACATTTGATGCTTTTTTGTAGGCAATACACTGAGCCTTTTTAAGATAAAAAAGATAAGATGGTGAAAGATTGTTCCTTGAATAATTCTGAACAAGCGACAAGAAAAAAACTTCCATTATTTTCAGAGGGACCTTTAGGTCCCTCTGAAAATAATGGAAGCAAAGACCACTTTTTCAAAATTACATTTTGGAGAAAATTTGCGGAAACTAAACCTGAACCGATATTTACGTTCGTGACATGTTTGCTTTATAATTTTGACCTCCTAATGTGATTCAGTTGTCAAATTTAAGTTTTAGATGAAACCAATATTGCGCACTAGTGATAACTTATTACTGATAGGTACCTGATTCAGTTGTCAAATTTAAGTTTTAGATGAAACCAATATTGCGCACTAGTGATAACTTATTACTGATAGGTACCTACCTAATTGGTAATAAAGTTAAATACAAAATTTATTTCTTTATTTTTGGAAATTATGCGAAGATATAATCATAATAAAAACTACAAAATTCAACAGAAAAATGTAACAAACAATAACAATAATAATTTTCAATATTTCGTTGGCCCTCCCCTAACCCGTAATAATTTGTTAACCCTCCTGAGCATTCCCTAGATCAAGTTCCTTAGAAATTTCTGGGGTATGGCTTCCCATTCTTCCTGAATCGAATTTACCAACTCATCCAAATTTTTCATGCGTCCTTTCCTTTCTTTCATCTTCAGTTTCATCCTGCTCCACATATGCTCAATAGGATTCATATCCGGAGACAAAGGTGGCCAATTCATTCTCTCAATATCATGGTCCCTTAAATACTCATTTACGATATAAGCGTCATGCGGACGGGCATTGTCGTCCACCAACACCAAATTATTGGGATTTAATTTTCATCACTTGATTCTTGATTTGATCATTCAGTGACATGATAATATCGTACTAAAAATGCAAAACACAGTATAAAAACAGTAAAATCCAGCAATCAGATTTTATTGATTTAACATCCAGGAATTGTTTTCGAATTTTGATTCTTGTTGATTTTGGTTTTATCTAAAACCTAAATTTGACAACTGAATCACAATCAGGTCAAAATTATGAAGAAAACATGTCACGAACGTAAATATCGGTTCAGGTTTAGTTTTAAAAAATTTTCACCAAAATGTAATTTTAAAAAAGTGGTCTTTGCTTAGGTTCCTCTAAAAATAATGGAAGTTTGTTGCTTTTCGCTTGTTCAGAATTATTCAAGGAACAATCTTTCACCATCTTATCTTTTTGTTCTTAAAAAGGCTGAGTGTATTGCCTACAAAAAACATCAAATGTACTCCATTGAAAAAAAAATCATATTTTTGTTGCTAAGGTTCCAATTCGAAAAATTTAAAAAACGTTTCAAGGTAAGACATAACACTTCATTATTTCAAAGTTAAAACGAGAAAAAAATATTTATTTTACAAACGGGATAAAGTTATTGAAATTTTTCACTGTTTTACATATCACCCTGTAGTAAATTTACTTGAAGAACCGTGAGCTTCATATCTATAGCATGAATTTCCAGAGAATGGGGCTAGCAGACATCTTAAACCAAAATAAAATCGATCAAGAAAAAAAAAAGTTATGTCGTTTTGAAAAAGGACGAAATGTTTGGTCGCGCGCGACACATTGAGTGGTGCGCAGTTTACATACACTGTATATTAACAATAAGGTGATCGATAAAATTAAATATAATAGTTATTTATGTGATTAGGTTAAGAAGTAAGTATTTTTGTGCTAAGCTTAAAGTTTAAATGAGCGAAGCATTCCAGTGCACATTTTTATTTGTTAAAAGTTACGATACAGAAAACATACAATTGTAATAATAATTATTAAAAGTAGAGAGTGAGATTAAATAATTTGATTCGTCCAAAGTTTATAAATAAGGAATTTTTACGACCCTAGGGTATAATCAATCACATCAGTAACTAGAATTGACAACAATAACGTTCAAATTATATACCGATGAAAGATAAAATATATTTCATTTTCCATAATTGACAATTTTGACTGACACTAAAAAATTTAATTTCCTAAACGATATTCGCAATGCGCGCGCTATCTGGTGGTGCTCGATAGCATTATTACTAAATTTGACAGCAATACATTTAAAGCATTCGAAATGCACATAATTTTTAAATAAAGAAGTAGTTTTTTACAATAAAAAGAAAGGCAGTAGTTGTACTCGACAAATTTTGTTCCCACAGTTTCAATTGCACAGCTAAATCGCGCAAATTAATTGTGTATAAGTAAAAAAGACTAAACTTTGGTTTAATACTTGATTTCAATTTATTATTTCTTATATCATTGATTAAGGAACAACGCTTATATGCTTATATAGTTACGTTAGTGTGTGTATTTTATCTAAATGATCAAGGTGAATTATTGTGTTTTTAATTGTAAATGTAATTCAAGAACTAAATCGTTGCATTTTCATGTTTTGCCAAAGGATCCAATTTAGTACGTACCCATATTTGTTGGTGCAGAAGTAACTAATGATAACTTACCTAATATAATTTATATTTATATTTGGACATTTTAAAATAGTAAGCGAAAATACGAATTCATGGCAATATGATATTAAACCTAATATATAATATAATACCCGTTTTTGTTTTTTTACCGTTAAGTGGAGACTTTTTTAATCAACGCTTTTAATAATGCATAACGCTGTTTGAATTTATGTTTTCACGTAAATCGTTACTAAACTGTGTATTTTTGTATCTAATAGATACAATTTATATTTACAGGGACAGTATGCAATTTATTTCTTCATTTGGATTTTCACTGTTTGTTGGTAAACCGGTAAAAACTCAAAACAGGATTTCCTCTCGAAAAACAACCAATAACACAACAAATCGTTCCACATTTTTTTCTCGATATTTTTATCATTTTATTCTTAAAAACACTGCTTTGTAACATACGCGTTTAACAGATGATTATTAAAAGTTGTCGTTTTGTACACAGAAAAAACCCTAGCATAGCATGAATGGGTGAGCCATTAAACCAATGGGATCTTGTAATCCGTATTCCTGAATAACAGTTCCTATAACACCAATAGGTAGTTAGCACTTCGTTTATAATCGTTTACTGTTGATGTGTAACGATGATAACGATGATAACTTAGCGTATTATTTGATAGTTTCAACAAAAGAAAATCATATATTGAATATTGCGTATAGTTTATTGAATGTAGCAACGAATACTAAAAATTTATTTTTACTCTTTTGTTAAAATTATCTATTTGTATTTTTCTTAAATTATAATTATACCTAATTATTTGCAAATATACCTAAAATAAATGCGCGGATTTTTGAATAAAATATTTTCAAATTTTAATCAGAAAAATTGAAATAGTTTGCTTGATTATATTATCAAAAAAAAAACATAAAATAATAAAAAAACAAACATTTAAAAAATGGAAAAAAAATCTACAATAATACATGTTTACATGTATTTATAATCGGTCCAACTATCAAAGAAGTTAAACTATACCCATTAAAAAAATCAGTTTTCTGCGTGTGCTCTTAAAATAAATAAATCAAAAATAACTAATTATAAGTCATATTTGACTAATTGTCATAGCGAAAAAGCAGTCACTAATAATTATAATTAGTCAAATTCTACTGAATGAAGCAGTCAAATTTGTAGATTTAAATTTTAAAAAAGTTTTGACCCAGCCGGGGATTGAACTTAGGTCTGTCACTTGTCAAGCTTGCCAAGCTGTTGTCATAACCCATTTGGCTATCAGTCGCTTTTATAAAAATCAATTTTATTTGTCAATAAATATTGTTCATAATATTTTAAAGTTGAATATATTATTTGTGTTGCTGTTTTGAGTTAAACTTTTTGTATCTTTATTTGTTTTTATGGAGCTTAGGTAAATGCATTTAATTCAAATAATACTTTGTTGTTGGCCTCAAACTATTAAAGAAATTAGTTACTTTTAACTCTTAGAAATAGTCAAAGATGGTGACTAATCTTAAATTAGTCAAACTTGAACTATTTACGTAGTAAAAAAATAACTATTAAAAAGTGAAAACGACTATTTTATTAGTAAAAAATGCTGGTACTAATTTAAATAGTAGAATTTTGACTATTTCATTTTTAGAGAGTAGCAAAGAATACTAAACATGTATTTTCACTCTTTTGTTAAAAAATTTTATTTGTATTTTTCTTAAATTATAATTATACCTAATTATTTGCAAATTTACGTAAAATAAATGCGCAGAATTTTAAATAAAATATTTTCAAATTTTTAACAGAAAAATTTAAATAGGTTGCTTGATTAAATTAATAAAAAAGTAAGTTTAAAAAAAAACAAATTAATAAAAAAAAAATTTGAAAAAATGGAAAAAAAATATTACAATAATACGAGGGGTAAACCACTGATTTTTAAAAATTAAAATTAGAATTAACGGCTAAGGATAACATGAACAAGGGTTGTCATGCGCAACGAAAAATTTCTTATCGATAAGCACTGATTAAGCAAGTTTTCCTTATTGATAACGACTGATAAGGAAAAAAATCACAACACAACGTCCACCAACATTGAACGTTGGTCTCTAAGATTTTAAAGTGATTTACCCCTCGCAATAATATTTATAATCGGTCCAACTATCAAATAAGTTAAACTTTACCCATTAAAAAAATCAGTTTTCTGTGTGTGGATTCCAATTCAGCGCATCAAGGCATAGCCTTATTTTAATTCAAATTTTGTAGATCTGTCTAATTTGCAAGCATTTATTTTATTTAAAATTAAAGTTCTTGTCGGGACACCCTTTAAGGTATTAAATTGATAAACATGGCCACGAGTGGACCCCTAAAACTTATATTAGAAAATAAATTAAGCACGTGGCATCCCAATTCTAGCGATCGGTTAAACCGAGAATTGCACAAGTTCCGGGACCACCACGTGAATGCATAGCATTAGTAGGGTGGTGCCTGTAAGGCGTAAACCCGCCCAAGTTTGTCAAAGTTACGGTTTTTGGTTAATAAACGCAGCCCCTGAGAAGTTATTGTACTAAATAATTGGGCGTGCTTAGTGAATCTGAAGACGCTAATGAATATAGGGAGGCATTAAAGCCAAGATGTACATCCGAGAAGTTTTGTTTATGATCTGTGTAGAAGCTTATTTGCGGTAGCGGAACAGACGTTTTATTAAAAATATAATAAACTTGCAGTAAAATATCAAGTTCGGAAGGGTATGATCTTACTTCAATAATAAAATGTTATATTTTGTAGGACTTTGGCATTAAAATATTTAATGGTTTTATTTATAGAGTAGAAAGTAGGTAACTTACTGCAAGAAACTGTTTTATACTGTAATGTATTTTAGGTTATATCATGACCCCCACATGGTACTTGCCGGCCCTGGTAGATTAAAAAAACTTTTAGCCAGGAATGCCACGTCGAAATGCGGGGGGCAAATGTTATATTTAAGGGGTTACATACGTTTGTGCTGGGTCAAAAAATCGATTTTTTCATTGAATATTCTTATAATATATACTTTTAAGAATAGGTAATTAAAATTTCATCAAGATCCGAGCACTAGAACCTATTTTATAGCAATTTATAGCGCGCTACCTCACAAACATTTAAAGGCAAATTGAATGAACCTAAAACTTCAAAGCGTTTATCTCGGAATCGCATTTTTTAAAAACTACATGCCGTTGTCGTAAGCATGATTTCTCGAAAACCAATTTACCGATCGATCTGAAATTTAGATGTGTTGTTCCTAATTACAATAGCCCCTTCGTAAACAAATGGATTTTCATTCTAACGAAAATTTCTATTTTTAAGAGGTCATATGTATGTAACCCCTTAAACTGGTTTTAAATGTTTTTCCTAAACCCTTAATTAATTTTATTTAATTTCATTATTATTCAAAACATTGCTTGCCATCCTTAAGGCACTTTACAGCTTTAGACCCAAAGCCTTTTAAAACGTTTACAGCTATCCTTGTAAAATCCAAAGCGGATTAATAGGAAAATCTACTTAGTACCTTTTAAAATAAAATATAATAAATTGAATTTATTTAAATTAAAATGAAATGAAATGAAATGAAATGAAATGAAATGAAATGAAATGAAATGAAATGAAATGAAATGAAATGAAATGAAATGAAATGAAATGAAATGAAATGAAATGAAATGAAATGAAATGAAATGAAATGAAATGAAATGAAATGAAATGAAATGAAATGAAATGAAATGAAATGAAATGAAATGAAATGAAATGAAATGAAATGAAATGAAATGAAATGAAATGAAATGAAATGAAATGAAATGAAATGAAATGAAATGAAATGAAATGAAATGAAATGAAATGAAATGAAATGAAATGAAATGAAATGAAATGAAATGAAATGAAAATTATTTTGAAATGAATCCCAAGTAACACATGTGACTCTTGGCTTGTACCTAAATATTATATTAAAGCTTTATCATACTCATTTAAAAGATGTTTGTGTTTATGGGAGTTATCACAAAGGTTAATTGTTGTTAGAACCATATTACTTTAATAGAAAGCTTTATTAGGCACAACAAAACCTACTCTCTTAAAATGAATTAGTCAAAAATAACTAAGTCATATTTGACTAATTCTCATAGCGAAAAAGCAGTCACCAATAATTAGTCAAATTCGACTTAATGAAATAGTCAAATTAGTAGATTTAAATTTTAAAAAAGTTTTGACCCAGCCGGGGATTGAACTCGGCCATCAGCCGCTCTTATAAAAATCAATTTTATTTGTCAATAAATATTGTTCATAATATTTTAAAGTTGAATATATTATTTGTGTTGATGTTTTGAGCTAAACTTTTTGCATTTTTATTTGTTTTTATTGGTTATTTAACCATGGAGCTAAGGTATATGCATTTAATTCAAATAATACTTTGTTGTTGGCTGCAAACGATTAAAGAAATTAGTTACTTTTAACCCTCAGTCAAAGATGGTGACTTAAATTAGTCAAACTTTAACTATTTACGTAGTAAAAAATAACTATTTAAAAGTAAAAATTTTCCACAAATTTCTTGTTTAGCAGTTACTGCCTTTCTCCATAGCAGGGCAGTATTACGCTTGTAAGTTTTAACATTGCTTTATAATGGGCTGTCATTTATACTTTTTTAAGTAAATATGGTTTTATAAGGGTATAAATGACATCCCATAATAAAACAAAGTTAAAACTTACAATAGGCGTTATGGTTTTAAAAGTTTTGTGGTGTCTAATAAGGGTTTTTATTAAAGTAATATGGTGCTAAAAACAATTAACAATGGATTAAATTAAATTAAATTGAATTGAATTTAATTAAATAAAATAAGAAAACTCGATGTTATTCGCAGCTCTGTCCAGCCTAAATGGATAGTTTTTTTATAAAGATCTCTCGCCTGTTAAATTAAATTTATTACAGTTTCAAGTGTAAACAACTAATATTTGTAATTTTTTTGAACTGATGGGTAGCTAATATTTAGCCTTAAACAGTTTTTTAGCATATTAACTAACTTCCATTTATTTTCTGGGTTTTACTTAAAATGCAGGAACTCATTTTTTTCATCAGGGCTGAGTACTTGTTTTAGAAATTTAATAATTAGGTTTTACTATGTTATATTTGTCCTTCATGGCAGAATTATGTAAAATTAATATTAAGCTATAATCTAAAATATCAATAAATCCTGAAAATTGAACTCACAAGGATAAATAAATTTAAATTTGTTTATGAAGATTTTTAATATTCCCACTAAACTTTTATGAAATCTGATATTGCATTTTAAAAGAAATTTGAATTTTAATATTGCTATCACAGCCCGCTGAAGCACAATGCATCATTGAATAAAAGTTTTTAAACTCTAATAATAAACCAGTAACAATGTCCTTCATTCCAAACTAGCACTGAAACATATTTACAAAGCTCTTCGAGCAAAATATTGAGGATAAGCCAAAGCCGTTTAATTTCTTGGTATGTAAATTTGGTTTTAGATGACCAAGATACTTGAGTTGAAAATGCCAAAAAAGCTTTTTCTAGTCATTTTAATAAATTAAAATAAAGTAATGATACTTGAGTAAGTAGATGGTTCATTTTAATATTGTATGAGAGATTGAAAAAAATTGCGAATGCGCTTGGATAATACAAGATGTAAATTTGATTTGATAAAGTATGAATATAGATTGTAAATTATATTATTATAATACGAGCACAGTGGTAAATCAGCTCGAGGACTTATACATATATAATTTACTACTATACATAGTTTATATTCAATACACCAAAATATGCGAAAACAGAAATTATATTATTTATATTTATATATAAAACCGCCTTTAGTTTTTTAAATTACCCTGTGTAACTGGGTTAATAATTAAAAAATCAAATATTACATTGGACAGTCACAAATAATATGCGCACTCTTAAAACTAAAAAAAAGTAACCCGAAGAATTTTAAACAACTCTTTAATTCCTTTCAGCTGAATGAAAACAGTGGCTTTAATTTTACGTCTTTAGCAACAAAGTAACAGCGTGCAGTGGAAATAATAAGTCTGTACAAATTTGCTCCTTCATTATACTGCAACTGAAGTAGCAAAATAAAGAAAGAAAACCCACTGTAGATTTCACATTTTTAATTACAACTTAATTAATTTTGCTGAATTATTTCCCACTATTTTCTCAAAATTACCCACAGAATAATAAACTCCAACGACATAACATTATTGTTTTAAGAGTCTGACGTAATGTATTAGGACGTATTCAGAGCCAATTTCCATTTATAAATACAGTTCATACACCTAATGCTTTTATTTATAATTTGCAGACCCATCATCCGGGTAAATATAAAACACAGTTTAAAACAGGTAATATTTGTTTTACTTGCATATTGCAATGTAAATATTGTATTTTTGTGCAACCATTATTCTTCTTTTAATATTTTTAGTTATAATATATTGTAGCCAATGCAAGATACAAAATTGTATTTTAACATATAACCTTTTAACTTTTTATTTTAAGTGAAAAATATTTTTTTCTACGTACAAAAAAAATTGCAAAATTAAACAGTATACAGGGAAAAACAAAAAGTTTATTTTTTCTCAATGGATCACCCTATATATACATTTATTTTTCGATTCATTGTAAAATTCTAAGCATTATTCATATAACATACCATATACCTATATATAACCGTCTCTTTTTTAATAATATACTTTAAAACCGAAATAATGGTTGACAAGTTGACAAAAATTTATATGGCACTTATAAGGGCATACGAGTAAAATGGTACGTTAGAAGATATGCAATAATTAAAGACATGGTCTGTATTATACAGCCTGTATAGGATATGTATTTTATTAAAATGACAATACTAAATCGATGTTTATTTTTGAATGCAAATATACCTGTAAAATTGCCATGTACATTTTTGTCAACATTCATAATACAGTTTAGCAATAATAAAAGATAACATTTCGTGTAGCAACTTGGAAACTAGACGGTCAATCTTTCTAAAACATTGTAAATGTCTTTTAAGTACACTCTACTACAACTTAGAATGTTTAACATTTTGTCATTGCGACAAATATTGTGCCCGAACGTCCTTAATTATAATGGCAATAATATTAATAATAATTATTAATAATAATTATTATTAATATTATTATTATAAGTATGTAGGTACAAAAAATAAAAGCTTTTTCTGCATTTAAATCTGGTGATTCAAGCTTATTTGCTACTCACATTATGGTATTAATTAAAGGATTTTAGTGCAACAAGGACTGAAGGAAGTAGGGTAGTTGCTGATTATAGTTTATTGCATAATAAAATATTAAAGCTAACTTTTTAAATATTGGTGTTGAGAAACTGTTTAATACTTTTGTATTGAGATAATAAAATAATGTTTCCATTAAGTACTATTTCACAAGAAGGGCAGTTTATTTTAACGATTGTGTGACATTTACAACTGTTAATTTAAAGCTAACTTCAGCCCGTGACTAAAAACCAGTTGCCAACATCAGCCCGTGACCAAAACGCCATAAAGCCACAACTTAATGAGTATTTAAGAGATCACTTAGTATCATGGAAACATGTTCGATAATGGTATTTTTAAATGTGGGAGTAGAAAAAGCTATTTAGGTTTTACTGTTACAAAAAAATATTAAATTAAGAATTAATTTTTAATCCCGGTGCATTCGCCATTTTTGCAACTCTCAGTATATATCAAACATTACTGTTTAAATCAAATATTTTATTTTATACCACAATAATTAAGCTTTTATGGGTAAAATCTTAATAAAATCTTGATTTTACATAGTAAACCCCTGATAAAATATTTAAGGCCTATTTAAATGTTGGATAATCTGAATATTATCTGAATAAAATATTAATATATTCAAAGGTATGACACTTGCGTGCGGTAGCAGTATAATTTCTGACTTGTTAATTTAAATTAAACCCTCCAAACTGATATTTAAGTATTTATGAAGTATTTTAAATTATTTTATCTACTCCTACATTGACGAGCTGTGACTTTATGGCGTTTTATTGACGGGCTGAAGTTAACAACAGTGGCTTTTCGACATTTTACGTCACTTGCTGAAGTTAGCTTTATTATAAATTGGGAAAAAGTGAGGTTAAATTCGGGTGACAGTTGACAGATGTCAAAATTTTAACAAATAAAATTGGCTTTAAATTCTGTTTTGTGTTCTTCGTAGATAAAGTATAGTATGCAACTCGTTTATAAACTTCTCTAGACACTCGTTTTTATTAAACACTCGCTCGCAAGCTTCGCTCGTGCTTAATTAAACTCGTAACTAAAATGGCGTTTATAAAACTTGATACATAATATACTATTATCTACTCCTACATTGACGAGCTGTGACTTTATGGCGTTTTAGTCAAGGGCTGAAGTTAGCAATAGTGGCTTTTGGGTATTTTAGTCACGGGCTAAAGTTAGCTTTATTAAAAATTAGAGAAAAGTGAGGTTAATTCCGTTGACATTTGACAGATGTCAAAGTTTTAACAAATAAAATTAGATTTAAATTCTTCTTTGTGTTCGTCGTAGATAGAGTATAGTATGCAACACGTTTTATAAACTTATCTAGACACTCGTTTTTATTAAACACTCGCTTGCAAGCTTCGCTCGTACTTAATAAAACTCGTAACTAAAATGGCGTTTATAAAACTTGATACATAATATACTATTTTTTCCTCCCCTTTTAAAACGCCCTTTATCGTACCTACATTTTTCCATGACATTAACTGACCTTTTAAGTACACATTGAAAATTTGTGGCTTTAATGCGCTTTAGTCACGGGCCAAAGTTAGCAACAGGTTTTTAGTCACGGGCTGAAGTTAGTTTTAAGTTAGTTGACAGTTGTCAAATGTCATACAATCGTTAAAGTAAAGTGCATTTCTTGTAAAATAATACTTAATGTAAAAATTATTTTATTATCTCAATAAAAAATACAAAAGTATTCAATAGTTTCTCAACGCCAATATTTGAAAAGTTTGTACTGACCTTTTAATTTCGCCGGCAGTAAACTATAACTTAAATTCGGGCACGGACTCCACTGTAAAGCTCACAAAACATTTTCTTTACTTTCACTGTGAAAAACTGTCAATTTTCAAGAAATACATCTCGATTTATAACCTTTATAATTGTGTTTATAAAATATAAAAATTTGACATTTGACGGTACACAGATTTCCCTATTGTTTCATACACGGAAAAAAATAATCGGTAGACTCTACCGAAAAAATCGGTAGACTCTACCGAAAAATTCGGTAGTCTCTACCGAAAAAAAATCGGTTCCCTCAACCGATTTTTATCGGTCGTAGCTACCGATTATTTTTCGGTAGAGTCTACCGATTTTTTCGGTAGAGTCTACCAATTTTTTTGGTAGCCGTAACCGAGAAAATCCGCATCGATGCGCTGTTAGAAAATGAAAAAAAAAAAATTAATACTTAAAAATATTAACATTTAAAAATAATATTAAACATTATTCAAGTTAATAAAAATTACTCTTTTCAGTCAAACATTTTGAGATGGTATTCATTGTAATTATTAAAAAATTTAGAACCTTGTTTAATAATACAAAAAAAATCTCTACTTTGTAGCCACTAGACATTTAATTTAATATTTATTTAGAATTGTAAAAAAATTAATAAAAATTACTCCTCATTTTTAATATTTTTGTTTTCAAATTTATTTATACCTCAAAAAAAAAATACTATTTTCTATTTAATAAAAAGCGAGTATTTAACTTCTCGCTAAAAAAATACAAAATTTTCAAAAATCGGTAATCGATTTTTTCGGTAGCCTGCACCGAAAAAATCGGTAGACTCTACCGAAAATAATCGGTAGCTGCTACCGATAAAAATCGGTTGAGGGAACCGATTTTTTTTCGGTAAAGACTACCGAGTTTATCGGTGGAGTCTACCGATTTTTTCGGTAGAGTCTACCGATTGGCAATCGGTAGCCTCTACCGATTATTTTTTTCCGTGTAGATGGCGCTCTCATTTTTAGATAACAAGTATATGTCGTAGAAAGAGTAAAGTATGCGCCTCGTTTGTAAACTTTTCTATACACTCATTAATTTTTGCACTCGCTCGTAAGCTCGCTCGTGCCTAAATTAAATTCGTGTATAAAATGGCGTTTATCAAACTTAATACATAATATACTATTTTCTACTGTCTCCTTAAAAATGCCCATTACCATATACGTTTCCATGAAAATAATTGATTTTTTAAACATACATAGACTTTATGGCCTTTTATTCACGGGCTGAAGTTAGCAGCTGTGGTTAAGGGCTAAATCTTTAAAAAGAGATCATTTTACAAAATTGTTTGACTAACTAACACTGCCATTTTGAAAGCCGTTAAAACAGATTCCTAACACCAATATGGTTCATCTATTTTTGTATAAATATCGCCCTTAGCAAATATTTAAATTAATTAATATTATTTAATAGAAAAAGTATACCTAGTATGCAACTCGTTTATAAACTTTTGTAGATACTCATTTTATTAAACAAGCTCGTGACTAAACCATAAGTTTATAAATGCTTTTTAAATATGGTCTATCTAAATATTATATCTCAAATAATATTTTACAACTTTAAACTCATACATTTTAATTTCAAAATACACAAAATTATATAGTAGACACGTTTTATGTTAATAGGCACGCGTTCATATTATCTAGATACTAGATATTAATCGTAGTTGGAAACAGCTTAAGTGGAATAAATAACCTCCTCTATAAGTCAAGGGTTGTAGATGACATAGAATATATGGGTCAAGTGCAATCGAGAATTTTTTAACCTGTCAATGTGGTTTGTGAATTATAGTTTAAAAGGCCTATGTAATTTAAATGAGGCTTTAATATAGAAATTTAACCTAAAATATTTAATTTTAAACAGAAGGCATTTTAGGCAGTGGGTAGTAAAAGTAGCAGTTATTTATATAAAAACTGCATGATATACAGGGTTTCACAAAAGTCAACGATATCCTTTGAAGGACTAATAGGTCACCATAATCACCATATCAAAACATGACCATTAGTTTTTAAGATATTGGCATTTTTATGAATTTTGTGAAACTTGACACATAAAATCAGTTTTTCGAGTGCCACTACTACAACATATTTTATTTTGCGTAACCCTGAATAGGACTGGTATTAATAACAATTCAAAATTAAATGAATAGTAGTTTTTGTAGCTGTAGCACTCGAAAAACTGATCTAAGGTGTCAAGTTTTACAAAATTCATAAAAATGACTATATCTCAAAAACTAACGATTTTTTACTAAGGTCATATTTTGATTTTCTGCTTAGTCATGAGTTGGTCTATCAGCCCTCCAAAGGATATCGTCGACTTTTGGGATGTTTTTATATTTAGAAGTTTTGTAGCACAAGCTGGCAAATTAAAAATAATAAAAGTATCATATTTATATATTTAGTGTCCATTTTTAAGTTTACCAAAACACTTTTTTTAAGATTCTGACTAGTAGTTTTCAAGTTATTGTATTAAGTTGGTTTTGGCAATACAATTGATTGCACTTCCAAAAAGGTTTACAAATGGGTATTTCCACAAACCTTACCCCACCTTGACAAAAAATCAGATGTGTTATTTAACAAAATAACAACTATATCTGAAATCAAATAGTTTAATTGCGACGTAATTTATAACCTTAAAATATTCGTACATTGTGATGCTAAAAAGCTAACATTAAGAATAAACACGGAAGATTTTCAATACTCGATAAAATGTTTAAATGTCGCACCCGTTACATATTAAGAAAATTTTAGAAAATAAAGTATGCAATTTTTGTGCATTTAAAATACGTGCTTGTTTAAGGTTACTATTCAAGTTTTACACAAAAAATTATTACTATACGCTTTCATTCAAAATTTTACAGTATCAACTTTATCAATTTATTATCGTGAGAAAACGCAGTTTTAGTGTCGCACCCGTTACAATGGAAATACCCAAAACCGACACTTGAATTAATTAAAAAGTTTTCATGACAAGTGCATAAGCGATGAGAAAATGGCGGATTTATGGGAAAAGCAGACGACTTATTAATTAAACTTTTTTAATTGTTTTGTGTTGATACGACTGCTCAAGGATGTAAAAAAAATCAAAAATATACACGCTTAAAACAATTTAACGTAAGTAAATTATTTTAATGTTTTAAAAATTAATAGCTTCTTTATAAAACTAAACAAATATTTTTTAAACAATAAAAATTAAATTGGTTTTTAAAACTCGTCAAAAATAATATGTAATTTTCTTAATTCCAAATTAACCACCTCTATTACGTGGTATGGAGCCATTTTCGGTACACCTTATATATAAAATTAGTAATTACAATGATTTATTTCAAAACAATAGCCTTAATTTTATTTATCTACTTCCACAATGAAAAAAAGTAAGAATTTATAATAAATTGAGAAAAAGTGAGGTTAAACCAGTTTGACAGTTAACAAATGTTTAGCAAGTAAAATTTGCTTTAAATTCTTTTTGGTGTTCGTTTTGGTATATTATGTATCAAGTTTAATAAACGCCATTTTTGTTACGAATTTAATTTAGTCACGGGCTAAAGTTAGCTATAATAAGTTGACAGTCCTTCTTGTGAAATAATATTAACTGTAAAAAATATTGTATTATCTTAATACACAAATACAAAAGTATTTAATATTGAAAACGTTTATATATACGTTTGTACTGACCTTTTTAGTAAACTAGATAAATCATTAGTGCCCATAAAACATTCTATTTACTTTCACTGTAAAAAACTGCTTCTAAATTTCGATTTACTCAACATAGTTTGACATTTGCCGCCTGTAATACTGATTTCCATTCCCAAGGTTACTCTATTTTCTTAAAGATGTCGCTCTATACAAATATTTAATTTAAATAATTTTTTAATAATAATAAATATTTGTCGTAAAAAAAGTATAATATGCAACTTGTTTATAAACTTTCCTAGATACTTATTTAATTAAGCACTCGCTCGCAAGCTCGCTTGTGCCTAAATATTAATTTAATTAAATTAAATGATTTAACTAAGAAATATATCCTTTGGCTTAAACTTGTTAATAATAATTAAATTTAATTTACCTTTTTTTAAACTTTTATTTAACAATATTTAAAATCACTTAAAAATTAAAGAACTGTTAAATATTTTTAAACTTTTTTATATAATTTTTGTACTGAAACCTTTAAATAATAACATTTTAATAGGAATTTTAACTTTTATGATTACAAACACTTTTATAATTATTATAAAAGTGTTCGTAATCAAAGTACAAAAATTATGTAAAAAAGTTTAAAATATTTAACAGTTCTTTAATTTTCAAGTAATTTTAAATATTGTAAAATAAAAGTTTAAAAAAAGGTAAAATAAATTTAAAACCATTTTATTACTTTTTTAGGTTAAAGCAATACAAATAGATATTATTTTAAAACATATTTTTTTTTAAATAATTCATGTTATTTTACATTTTACAACAAAATTTAACCATTCTATATTTTTTAACAATATGCCCTTTAGTTCAATAATTTAAATTTGCATTTTTTATGTTTCTTCAAAAAATACAATTAAAACACATATGTATTAAAAAAAAACTAGAACATGTAATATGGATCACCAATAAAAAAATCATTACTCAATACTGCCTTTGTCTTCTTTTAATAATACCGCCATGGCAGCATGCTAGCATAGCGAACCGACCGGGCTGTCTATTCCATCATGTATGGATTCATTTTAGATACGAACTCGGATACGGATGATCTCTGGCTTTTTGTGTCTTTCAGGAATTAAACAGATGTACTTTGCTGATTACAGTAACGGAAAATTGTGTTTTTTTTCTTTTTAGTTATAATTAAAATATAACAGTATTAAACAAATTTGGTATTAGCGAACAAAGCTTAATCACTTATGCATATGCATACCTAAGTTAAATTAAATTAAATAGTTAAATTAGTAAATCGTTTATATGCCTTTTGTTTGATAAATTGTTTAGAACTTTTATATAAGCTACTTGTTTATAAATGTAAGCCTTTTATTTGAAGTTTTATGTAAATAAATTGTTTATTTATGGCTACTTGCACCGTTTTCTCTAACTGATCAGTTAAATATACTGACAAGTTAAAAGGTAACAGGAAAGTAATGTCCAAAATCTTGCATCGTGTTTTTTTTTACTATGGTTTAAAATTTAACTATTGATCTAGGAAATTTGACTAAAAAATGGAAAAGATTGGTGCTAATAACTAACTTCACACTTATTTGTGACGTAAATACATTTTGATGTTAAGAGTTCGATTCTTTATCATCTGTGGTTCGATTCTATTTTATGTACGACCGATTCAGTTGATTGAGAGAATAATATGGATACTAGGGTGCTTCATTTTAGAGCAACATTTTTTTGTTTCAAGTCCCACCTCAAAATCTTGTAGTAGATCCAAAAACAAAAAAATTGAGCATTTTTTTGAGCTCTTAATTATGATTTTAAGCCATTGCTCAACAGTGTTGAAGATTTTCCATTCAAATAACATTATAAATCCATTTTTTACCATTTTTATCTTCCGCTCACCAAGAAGGAATTTTATTTACGAATTTTGGCTCAAGGAATCTTATGAAGGACTAAATCGTCTACGAAAAAGCCCATTGAGCCGAGTCTGTAAGTCGAATATCTTCTTTACAAATCGCTCTTTAAATTGAAAATGTTATAAAAATAACAGTAAATCGTAATTATTTGCTAAACTATTGATGATAGAAAAAAAATGTTAATGACAATTTTGTAGGGAATTTTTTGTCCTCTAACTTTGTTTAAAAAAATTTTTTCGTATCACAAATAGTTAAACGACTGCAGCCTCTTAAAATGTAAAATGTCTTAAAATTTCTATTCTAACCTATGTATATTAGGGTGCTTTATTTTAGAGCGACACTTTTTTCAAAGTCCCACCTAAAAATCTTGTAACCGGTTAGAAAACAAAATTTTTTAGCTATTACAAAGCTCTTAATCTTTATTTTAAGCCGTTGCTATTCCATTTTTAAATATTTCACTTTAAAAACCATTAAAAAACAATGTTTTATTCTTTTTTCCTTCTGCTCGTACAGTAAGAATATTTTTTTCGAATTTCGGTTCTAAAATCTTTATACAGGATAAAATTATCTTCAAAAATGTCCATTTAAGCAAGTCTGTAAGTTCTTCACAAATTGCCGTTCTACTCGAAAACCTTAAAACGTAAATGACAATTTTGTAGGGAATTTTGTTCCCTACAAATTTGTTAAAAAATATTTTTTTGTATTACTTATAGTTTAGATTGTACAGCCACTTAAAGGGTCAAATTCTTAAAAATTCAGTTTTCTGACGACTGTAATATATTATACTATTTATATATTATAGTATTTATACTATTAGAGTTACGTAATGAAATTAATGATTTAGATATTATAACTGTAAAAATATTTCAGAACATCTAATAAAAAACAAATTTTCTATTTAATTCTTTCACCTAACTCTAATAGTTTAGTTATTACAGTCGTCAGAAAATGAATATTTAAGAATTTGACACTTTGTTGCCGTACAAGCTAAACTATAAGTGATACAGAAAAATATTTTTGGACAAATTTGTAGGGCAAAAAATTCCCTACAAAATTGTCATTTACGTTTTTTATCTACAATCAATAGTTTAGTCTCCAAATACGATTTACTGCTATTTTAGAAGATTTTCGAGTAGAACGGCAATTTGTGAAGAACATATTCAACTTACAGACTTGCTTAAATGGACATTTTTGAAGATAATTTCATTCTGTATAAAGATTTTAGAACAGAAATTCGAATAAAATATTCTTACTGTACGAGCAGAAGGAAAATAGAATAAAACATTGTTTTTTAATGGTTTTTAAAGGGAAATATTTAAAATTGGAATAGCAACGGCTTAAAATAAAGATTAAGAGCTTTGTAATAGCTAAAAAATTTTGTTTTCTAACCGGTTACAAGATTTTTAGGTGGGACTTTGAAAAAAGTGTCGCTCTAAAATAAAGCACCCTAATATACATAGGTTAGAATAGAAATTTTAAGATATTTTACATTTTAAGAGGCTGCAGTCGTTTAACTATTTGTGATACGAAAAATTTTTTTTAAACAAAGTTAGAGGACAAAAAATTCCCTACAAAATTGCCATTAACGTTTTTTTTCTATCATCAATAGTTTAGCAAATAATTACGATTTACTGTTATTTTTATAACATTTTCAATTTAAAGAGCGATTTGTAAAGAAGATATTCGACTTACAGACTCGGCTCAATGGGCTTTTACGTAGACGATTTAGTCCTTCATAAGATTCCTTGAGCCAAAATTCGTAAATAAAATTCCTTCGTGGTGAGCGGAAGATAAAAATGGTAAAAAATGGATTTATAATGTTATTTGAATGGAAAATCTTCAACACTGTTGAGCAATGGCTTAAAATCATAATTAAGAGCTCAAAAAATGCTCAAATTTTTGGTTTTTGGATCTACTACAAAATTTTGAGGTGGGACTTGAAACAAAAAAATGTTGCTCTAAAATGAAGCACCCTAATGGATACAGAACCTAAAAAAAGGGGTGCTCCTCAAATTTTTTAGAAAATGAAAAAGATCATTTAAATAATCTTGTGGATATAAGGGTATCATTAAAAACAAAGAGTCAGATAGGGATGAAACAATTAGAGCAGGAAATTAACAATAAAAAGGATGTAAAAGAAATGACTCTTTCGGATTTAAAAATTTTAGAAGAAAAAGAAAAACTTATATATATATGTATATATATATATATATATATTAGACTGGTTGGTAATTCAATTTTTTTTTCTGATTTTAAACCGCCGGGCAAAAAAAGTTTTTTTGTAACCTAAAACTTTTCTATTTAAATTTTGGTGACGATCGGATAATATTTACTAGCCGCGCCCAGGTGAGGAAATTTAAATATACAAAATATTCAGAAAATTGTTTTTATTTGGATTTTTTATGAGTGAATGCATGCACAAAACTTAAATTAATCAAAGAAATAAATATTCCGTTAAATGGTTAATAGAACATTCACAAAAAGCTATTAATGTCCAAATTCGGTTAGAATTTAAAAAAAGGTTCGTGAATATTTTACATTAAATTACTTAAGTGCGGTTTTGCTACAGGAAGGAAACTTCTTGCGATATGCTTCAACAAACTGAAAGACAAATTGCTTCTGTTCTTCATTTTGAGTCAAAATTCCATTGTAGTCTTTCATGAATTTAACACCGCATTCAGCAACATCATTGACTACAAACAAACCACGACAAAAATCGAAAGCTTCTTGATAGTCGTCATTGTCTTCCCATGTTGATGGATCAAAATAAATGAGGTTAATAATAGTCAATTATTGCCAATAACAGATAATGATAAATACAGTAACTGTCAACCTGACAACGATATCTATAAAGTTAGTATCATTCTTTTTACGCGGTGGAAAAAATAGGTATATTTTGTACTTGAAGAATTAGAGTAATGTCGTTTCTACATTTCATATAAAAGTTCATTTATTAAAAACAATTTTGGATTTATGTAGTTTTTAGATGAGTTAATTTATTAGCAATGCAACTACATACTAATTTATACATAAAAAATAAGTTTACTACGCCATAATTAAATTTGTTTTAAAAATATTATTTTTATTAATATTTTCCGTATTTTCATATTTACCTGCCTGGGCGCGGCCACTAAATATTATCTTATAACTACGAAATTTTAAATGAGACATATTTAGGCCAAAACAAAACTTTTTTTGCCCGGCGGTTGAAAAAAAATTTTTTACGACCAGTCTAATATATATACATATATATATATATATATATATATATATATATATATATATATATATATATATATATATTATAATAATAAACAATTAGTACAGCTGCAGCTGGAATAATGGACAAAACTGTATCTAGTTTTAATCTTAAGCCATATCCCAACACTGGAAACCTTCTTTTCCAAATCTTTCTTTTATATTTCTGGTTCTTAGTAGTGACTCATTATAGAGTTGCTGACCTCTATACCTATAACTATTGTTATTGGATTTTTTAAAGATGTCAATAAATAATATATTTAGAAAAAAAGATCTTGAATACCGATGACAAGTACTTTTGAGGTTTTAAATCGTTAATGGTGGATTAAAGTAATTTAAACCACCGAAATTAAGGGGTTTATTTTAACAGTAGTTTAGAGGTATTAATTCACGGTGCAAGCCAGTTATGAAAAATAAACCTGTGTTAAAAAATAAACCACTGTTAAACTTACGGTGCAAGTGGCTATTAATTATTTAACGAGGTTTAAAAGTTGAAAAAATGGAGAGGCGCCGGGTTAAGAAATAATTCATAATCGAATATTTTTAGTAAAACCTAAATAGTTATTTTCTCTTCCACCTTTAATACGCCCATCATCGTACATATTTCCATGACAACAAGTTGAGGCTTTATGGCGTTTTAGTCCCGGGCTGATGTTAGTAACAGGTTTTTAGTCACAGGCTAAAGTTAGGTTTAAGTTAGTTGACAGTTATTAAATGTCATAGAATCGTCAAAATAAACTTCAAAATTATTTCATTATCTCAATACAACATTACTAAACCGTTTCTTCAAGACAATCTTTGAAAGGTTTATATGCACGTTTGTACTGACCTTTTGATTTCGCCGAAAATATACTAGTATATGCTTATCCAATCCCAAATGGTATTTTAAATACCGAAACTAGTTGCAAATAAATATTATTAACCAAGCAAGGATATATACATTTATTTATATTCAAAAAAATCAATATTCAAACCTTGTTAAAAATGGACTATAAAAACCTAATAAATTTTGATCTATATAGAAAAATTTGACAACTTACTACCATTTTAAAAGCTATAAAGGATAAACAGTTCACATTTTACTTTATTTTTGTATACAAATATCAAAATTAATTGATATAAAATTATTTTTTACACCCATTAAAATGACGTTTATCAAACTTGATACATAATATACTATTAAGGCTTTATATAGACAAATTAAATCGTTACAGACATTTAAAAAAAATATTTTTTTTATAAAAAAAAATAATTCCTATGTATAAAAATTCCAAAATACTTTGTTATTTGAGCTGAAAATCCCCTTGAGCTCCAAATTACAAACCTTGTCGAGAATTATATTAAGTTAATCCAAAAGATGGCTGATAAACATTAAGCGATGGCTTCAAGGAAGGGAGATTGCCCTTCCCATTTATTATATTCCCGAAACATGCTTTTTTCTTTTTTCTATTTATATAATTTATGCGACCTGGTAATTTATTATTTTAGCTCTTTTTTTCGTCAAGGACAAATTGATATAAAATCGCAAATAATTCAGAAACTCATATTAATACTAAAATTTAAAGTTCCTTGTTATTACTGAATTTTATTATTAAATTAGCGTTCAAAGTTCAAATTATTAATATTCTCGCTTAATATATTTTAATTTCAAGTAATTAGTACGAAACTAATATAAAGTCATAATGATGCACTCTTAATTTTAGTTATTTTATGCTCTAGCAAGTATATTAAAATTAAGGAATTTAATATTATTGCCCTGCCGCTTCAACGAAATACAGTCCGACGTTATAGCATATAATGTGGTGCATAAATCGTCTCGTTATCGCTTGCATCGCATGCATTATTATTGCCGCAAGTATCGCAGATGACGACGACCATCTCCTCAATCTCGCATGAAAAGTTAATAAAAGGAAACAGTTTTTATTGTTCCTTAAACAACTATAAAAAAAACTGACAACGTTGGCAGCTGTCACTCAAAATATTAAAGAAGCATCGTTAGTAGCGCCACCACGTGGCAGTTATCATCGTAACCAGAATTCAGCGTTTAATAAGCAGCTGTCAATCGCGTATGTTAAAAACTAGTGTTTTTAAGAATAAAGCCGGAAAATTTTAAAAAAATATAGGGAAAAAAACGTGGCCGATTTGATGTGTTTTTGGGTGTTTTTCAAAAAAAATCCTGGGTTTTTAAACAGTGGAAATTCGAATGAAGGAATAAATTGCATAAATAATAAATAAATAATAATGATTTACGTAAAAATGGTAAACATTTCAATTCAGTAAAAATCATAAAACAAATAAGTAGTCTAAATTTAAACAGCATTTAGCATTATTAATTGCGTTGATTAAGAGAGAACCGGTATTATATTATGTATCGAGGAGTTTTGCAAATACCCCCCTACTAAACAATCCGTGGGTTATTACAATCCTAATTGTTTAAAAATTTATTTAAAAAGTCTTGTTAATAAACTAACATTTAAATCTACCGGGAAGCAGAAATCTATTTCACGTAGAGTGCTGAACGCTTAGCGTAGACGGGCAATCCTGTTTTTAAGGTGAAAAAAGGAAGGGGGGAAGAATACGACATTCGAGACGGGAAGGGAAGAACGGAGAATCATTCGAGAAGAACCCGTGCAACGAACAAGAGGTGTAATTTACACCGTGTAAATTTGGTGAATGAATAGTGTTTAAATTTGTATGTTTGTACATTTTATTAACTAAATTATTGTAGTATAAATATTACCGAACAATTTGGTATAATTAGTTTACACAAATGCTTTGAGTAAAGATTCGATCAATTGATCTGTCATCGATCTGTCTATTCTGCTATGATGGCTGCCCTTTTAATAAACCAGGCCTGTATTCGATATGATGCAAATTTACGTTTGAACCATCTCGCATTATAATTTAGATTGTAAATTATAAACTATGTGTACTTTATTTTATCTAATGGAAATGTCAGAGTTGTACTGGATTTTATCAAGCTAAATGTACTTGGGTTTCTTTAATTATTTTAATAAATATTTCTTAAAGGGGATTTACCATAAACGCTATGTTAATTAAGTGCAGTTGATATCGATTTTCTTCCATACAAGATTTTAAAATTAAATTGTACGCGCAGATTCACATTTATGTCCTGTAATTATTTAAGTGATTTTTACCAGTCATATTAAATTATTTGGTATTAAATTTGGAGTGAGTAGCAACAATGATTGTGTGATAGGAACATTTAATTTATACCACTGTCCGTGGTGTCCTGAAATAAAAGCCCATTTTGAATTACTTTCCTGTAAATTTATTTAGGTGCCAGCCTGTCTAGTTTCATCTGAATGCGCGACGCAGACATTATTTTGATATTTGTGTCATTTAAATTACCTATCTAGTATTTTATGGTAATTAATAATTTATTAAAGTTTGCCAACAAATAAGGCATAATAGACAATTGCGAACCCTCAGTTGAAACGATCTCGAGCCTGAATGAATTTGTAGGTATATTTTCTCATTTAAAATGTCGGTATTTTTTAGAGGACTTAAATATAAAAATATTTGATTTTAAGGTTATTTTTGTACAATAATTATTGTTTCTTAGATTTCTAAAAAATGTCAAAACTTAAATATAAATTATATTAGGTAAAGTTATCATTAAATTTATTGGATTCTTTGACAAAACATGAAAATGCAATTAATTATAATAATTTTTAATTTACAATTAAAAACACAATAATTTACCACGATCACTTAGATAAAATACACACACTAACGTATAAGCATATAAGCGTTGAGTTTCTTATTTAATGATATAAGGAATACCAAATCGAAATCGAGTTCTAAACCAAAATTTTTTAGTTTTTACTTGCAACTCAAAACACAAATAACGTGCGCGATTTAGCTGTGCAGTTGAACAGAATTTGTCGACTAAGAAAAAACTACTTATTTATTTAAAAATGATGTGCATTTCGTATACTTAAAATGTATTGTCCTTGAATTCACACAATGCTATTAACACCACCAGATGGCGCGCACGTGCGAAAACCCGATGCTTCTTTAGCGTATATGTTGTTATAAAATCTGGCCAAAAACAGCATTTACAATAAACACTTTTAATTGTTCTTAATAAAGTTCAAAGGTCAAAAAGTACAAAGTTGCAAAATTTTCAAATAAGTAGGTACTGGAAATTTTGAAGAAACAAATTTTGAATTCTAAAAATTTAGGAAATTTTTTAATATTTTGTAAAATGTTAGCGCCTATTTAATTTAATTTCATATTTTTCTCTAGCTTATCATATTTATGAATGTATGGATAGATATATGAATATGTATGTATGGATGTGTGGTGAATTAAATTTACTGTGGTCACTTTCTCCAGAAACCCGTATCTAGTGACGTGGATACAATGAGTGCCTCTCAAATAATAAGGAGAATTAAATCCAAAAAATCGCATAAAATATTTTGTTTTTATCCTAAAATTTCACACGTATCCACTTGAATGCATGTTTTATTTATGATGTCTAGCGAAACGTGTGATAAATAAAAATATTGCGTATCCCACCCAACAAATATCGTTATTTTGTCAGAATTTGGCATGCTTTAGCCCAACATTTTTTCATGATTTGCATGCTTCTTTAAAACATAAACTTTTTGGCATCAAATATAAAACAAGCATTACTTTTGAAAAATAATAAGTTTAGGGTTTTTATATTATTTTTTTAAATATTAACTGTTTTTCCTAATTTTTATTATATTTTAGTATTACAAATGTCTAACTGTAATAGATTAGTCTCCAGTCAACGGGAAAAAACAATAATTGGTATTATATAATGTATTATATGAAGGGGTAAGAAGCAAAAGCGTACAGGTGCATTTTGGCAAGAAAGTAGGTTAAGATTGGATAGTCCATTTTTTGTAATTTTCTCATAACGTAAAAATTTTACGAGTTCTGCATGTTGATTGATCCAAAGGTTTCTTTGGTGGATTCCTCTTAAAATTCCAAGAAAATTTTTTTTGTTTATCATTACATACAGAGAAAACAATATTTGGCAATAGAAGTAGAAAAATATCTAATAAGATAAAAACCTCACGTATTTAAGGGACGACCCCTAACTGCAAACAGCTATTTTTCTGCAGGGCAGAGAAACACTTTTGTGCATTTTGCTTAATTAGCTTTTTTTTTAAAATAAAGCTTTATATGTCTTTTTCATTTTGATAAAATTTAAAACGAACCATTATTACCACGCTTGTATTGAATTATATATTCTCGGGTAAATTTATTTCTGGAGTTGATAACGGAATTTTATCGTCATGTTATATTTTAAAACTGCATAGTTTCTACCTTATTATATAAATTTTATTTAACAATTACTATTACATTTGTTTATTTTAAACAATGAATATGCTTTAAATTAATTAAAAAAAAATAATTTCGTTGTTATTTGTGTTATCTTAATACTACCAGTTTTTGCGGTTAATATTTTTATTAACTTTTTTTTACAAAAGTATGCACATATGCAATTTGAAAATTCCTCTTTCGCTATTAATTTTCCTTGTGAATTTGCTGGGCGGGCCGTTCAAAAATTTAGATTTATGATTAATGCTTTTCACACCAATAAATTAAGTTTTGACCTATAATAAATGCTGTACTATTTTATCCAGGTGGATGTCATAAATTATTTGCTAATTTCGTGTTTTTTTGCAGGTATGTTTTACTGTTAATGCTGGTTTTGTACAATTTATGGTAAGTGGTTTTTCCTAATTTTAAATTAAATATGAGTATGAGTATGAGTATAAGAGACGTATAACCAGCCCCATTTCCTCTTGACTCTCGAACCCCGTACAGGCCTATGTTTACTTGCGCCGATTTTTGTTCTTCCCCAGCAACTGCACGGCTTCACCCGTGTTTGCTGGGTGCGAATGTCCATTGCGTTTCGTACTGTCCCCTATTTGGGGCTCGAGAGCGAGAGGCGAATAGTTATAATAGCCATTCCCGGGTTCGCCGAGCCTATGCTATACGCTCGGTGGGGTGTGGATGAGGGACGGGAGGGAGTTGGTTTTTGGGGGACAATTACGCCGACTTAAAACTAAGTACGACGCGGAATCCCCCTAGACCAGTCGATTAGTTTTACTCCAAACATTTGGGATTACTATTTGGAGTTGGGGAGTTGTTATTTCGCTGCAGGGGTGTAGTCTCCTAGTCGAGGTCTTTGACTTGTTCGTTATTGTCATTGTCCGTGTCCTGGTCAGATAGTTCCTGCCCTTGGTAAAGTGTGTCAGTTGATTTTAATAATTTTTGTCCCAAGCACGTTTTGTGGTAGAGTTCCGTCTTTGTTTATCAAATTCCAAGGCATTGGATTTATTCGCTAGTCCAACAAATCACAAGCGCGATCATTCTGTCGTCTAATGTTTACAAATCTCGAGTTTGGCTATTAGGCCCTTTTTTTTAATGTGTTAGAATTATGTGATCAATGTTAGTTTACTCTGTCAGTCCAGTGTTTATTTCGGTCTCGATTGGGACCGCTTTACGCACTTGCCGTTGACAGACTTATTGCCCCACGCCGCGCGCCCTTCGCAGGTTTTAAGATATCCCAATAAACACTTTAACGATACCTATCACCATTAGCATTGCCCGTGTAAGAATTTTTAACACTTTTTAATACAATTTTGCAATGATAGTAATTAAAAACAAAACAATTGTTTAAAGAGTAAAATATGTTCTTAACATAATCATTTTAAAGTTATTTTAACATTTTCAAGTAAAATAAATGTTATGTTTAATGAAATGAATACGGGCAATGTTAATGGAGACAAGTAACGGAAAATGCTTGCTGCAGCCCATGGGATCTGCCGTGTGACCCTAAATTTATTTATGATAAATTTTTGTCTTCTTGCTTGAATTGGTTTATTTGCTTACGCCTTTTACGCTGGTTGTTTACGTTTGTCTACTATGAGAAAATTAGGTTGTTTATTTAACAGTTACGGAAATGTTCTTATTATTTTTTAAATTTAATTTTTAAGACGAATAGATTTCTTAGATTTTTTTGCAACATTGTGAAATGCTTATATAAACATTTAACGATTATACGGTAAGACATGCAATTAGAAGAATTACTTAGCTTGATTATTAGGCTATAAACCTGATGCTTTGTCTTTCGCGGGGTGGCCTTCTCCTGTAGGTTTTTGCATAGAAAAAGGACATTTTTGGAACGCTCCGATCCAGGTGCGCCGGTTGACTTATCGTTGCTGCCCAGCCTCAATTAGGCACTTATTCACTTGCTCACCTTTACGGCGTTATCTCACAATTTTCGCACTTCTTGCACTTGTTTGTTTATTTATGTATTTATTTATTATTCATTAACGATCACCGACATTTCCGGATACTTTGTTTCGTTTTTGGTATTTTACGTTTGTACCGTATACGCCACTTGACGCATCCGACCTCTTCGAGCATCAAGACGGTACTAATTTTAAATTAAATATGGTACTAAATTTTATGAAGATTAGTATTATAAATAAATTTTAGAACTTTTAAGTTGAATTGATACACGTTGGACCAAACTTGTGTTTTAAATAAGTTAATATATTTTAAAGCCCACATAATGGATTCGTTTTACAGAACATAATAATTTATTTTCACAACTCATTTAGAGATTTTGTATATAGAAATGTCACTGCCATTGTCAAAAAGCAAAAAGCGTTACCATAGAAACCAATTTTGTCGCGTTTAAATCTAATGTTTTACGTATTTTTTCATTCAATTCACGTTCTTGTGTTCCTAATAAGCAAGGCCCGGATTTTAGGTAAAACACCTTTTGTTGGTTTTTTAGGTTTTAAAGATATTTTTTTGTATTTGCCCGTTTTATAAAAAATGGAGTCATCTGACTAAGTTTTATTTGACCTAATATACCTTTTTTATATTTTTTTCACCTATTTTCCTTTTTTGCATCTAAATTGTATTTTTAATACCTAAAATGAACTTTTTTACCCGTCCTGTGACGTTGAACGATCATTCTCTTGGTTTAAAAATGTTTTGACTGATAAACGCACTAGCTTTACTTCTGAAAACTTAGAGAAATATTTTGTCTGTCATGCATATAATCGTTAAATAAATTAATAAAATTTATTTTTTTTTATTTTAGAATTCCTATTTTGTTTTTTTTTTGTAATTTTAGAGTTCCTATTATGTTTTTTTGCCATTTTACATTACTTATGATATATTTACTTTTTTAAAGAATCTTTTATTTTATTTGTTATTTTTCCAACCAAACATTTTTGTTCTGTTAATGTTAATAATAAATATTATTTTAATACTTAACTATTTCATTTTTAATTTAAATCCTTTATTGCCGGACATTAACAGAGCAATTATAATGTAACTAAAACTACATAAGACCTATTACAATACGATATCGACATTATCATGAAAACATTTTATTTCAATAAATCAGCTTATTTTATTTTTTATTTAAGTACCTAAAATGTAGGCACACAAAATAATAACCTAAATTTATAAGTTACCTATTTTTTGCATTTTTTTTTACTTTTTTATAACCTAAAAATACGGGCCAACCAATATTGACTTTTTAATAAGTACCTAAAATATAGGTACCTAAAATAATAACCTATTTTATTAAAAATATCACCTAATTTAGGAACCTTTTATCACTTTTTTATGACCTAAAAATCCGGGCCTTACTAATAAGTATCCTTTATAGTTAAATTTGTGGAAAAGTATCTTTACATTTTACAATTTTAAATTAAGTTAAAAGCTTTTAAAAGACATTTAAATTAAATTTACCCTCTGACACAAATAAGAACATTTCCCTTTTCGTAAATTTGTTCCTATTTTCCGCTGCCCCGGCACTAATTGACAGAAGATTGAGGCCCTTCCTAAATGTTAATGAAATAAAATGTTTCACCGCTTGTGCTTAATGGGAGCACATTGGCCCCGTTACTGATTAATTGAGTTTTTTCGGCCCACGAGCTGAAACTCTCCAAAGCAACATCCAAACAGCCCGTCTTAAATTAATTGATTACAGTTTGTATTACACGATGGACTACGAGTTAATTTGAAAACATCGCGAGTGTTGGAATTTATCTCCAACAAAAGATTCAAACTTTTTGTTTTTAAATTTGTTGGCGCCTTCCAGGTGGCAACATTGGAGTTTTTGCGCATTGCGCGTGACAGTTAGAACAAGAGTTAAGTTAGTTCAGTACAAGAATTGTCGTTTGGCGGCATAGATATAATTGACCCTGCCTTTTGGGCATTCAATAGTTAATTAATAGTTATTTAGTTAGTTATATCAACCATTCATAATTTAGAAGCTTAGTTAGTTGTTAGTGTGAAAAGACAGCAAATGTGTTAAATATTATGTATATAAACTGTAAAGTGTAAATAGTGTAAATACAAAGAAACCAGAAACAATAAAGTCCATTATTGAAGAAGGCCACTAATTCACAAACATTCATATCCCAAACAGCGAGAAATTCCAAAGCTTTGATGAAGTTGTAATTAATAATACTAAATTTTAGGATTTTCCGATGTTTTTTTAAATATGTTTAGACTGTTTGACAACCTTGCACAGTATAAAATATTTCGGTGTAATGTTGCCAAATGGAGTGATAAAATTATTTGATGTTAATATACGAGGTGTGTTCAGAAAATAACGGGAATTGATAAATTTCGCGGGTTCGAAGGGTGCGGTTGTCATAAAATTTTCTTTATTATGTTGGTATACATGCCCCCGAAGTATGATAAAAACTTTAGCTGTTTTTATTGTTTACTTTGTCTGTGGCAGCCGCTAAGGTTAGACGTGTTTTATGAGCTCGGCGATTTTCGTTCGTTAAAAGAAATGGATCAAAGAATTTGGTATCCAATTTTGCCTAAAAAATAAAATAAATTCTGTGAAATGTTAACAAAGGCCTATAGTGACTATATCAGACTCACTATAGCCTTTGTTAACATTTCACAGAATTTATTTCATTTTTTAAGGAAATTTGGATTATATATAAGTAAAACAAGAGTTTACAAGTGGTATAAGAGTTTCCAAGATGGCCGTGAAGACGTTGAAGATGACAAACGCCCCGAGCGCACAAGCAACAACGCACAACCGATAAAAACATGGAAAAAGTGGAAGAAATGGTTATAAACCATCAGAGAAGTCGCTGATGATGTTGGTATATCGATTGGCTAATCCCATGATATTTTTTCGAATGTTTTGGGTATGAAACGCATGGCAGCAAAATTTTTTCCAAAATTGGTTAATTTTGAAAAAAAAATTTGGCCAAAAACAATACTGTAATGATGCCCCAGCCTCCATATTTGCCAGACATGCCTCTGTCTGACTTTTTTCTATTTCCAAAAATAAAGAGAACCTTAAAGGGCCGTCGTTTTTCAAGCATATATGACATTAAAAGCGCATCGCTGAAAGAACTAAAGGCTATCCCAAAGATCGAGTTTTAAAAGTGTTTCGAGTATTGGAAGAAGAGCTGGCACATATGCATAAAATCCAATTTGGATTATTTTGAAGGCGACAACATTAATGTAGACGAATAAATAAATATTTGTTTTAAAAAACGAAAATTCCCGATATTTTCTGAACACACCTCGTATATACACTAAAACTGGTCAAAAATATTAAGTGTTTATTTTAAATTGTGGTAAAATTCATTCGTGTTAATTTAAATTGATTTAACACATCACCGTGTCAATCTAGTGTTAATTTAAAGATAAACTTGACGCGGTGTACATTTTACACTATTATGTGTTGATAGCTACACAAATTGTTGTAAAAATAGTCACGTAGTCATCACCATTTGCTAACGGCAAGGGCGCGATCAGTATACCGATTGCAGTTGATGGTAGTGTACCTATGCATGCTATTTTAATTTGGTGGTTTTAAAATTAAAATTTAGTGGTCTGGTGAAGTGGTGCAATGTGAAAGTTTTTTAACCTGTTATTTTTAAGTGAAATATGAAATTTAGTAATATTTTAAGTTTTTTGAGCTAAAATATTACTACTTTTATTTCAATTAAAAAAATTATTAACACTTATGGGTATAAGAATACTTACACCTAAGTAGTGTTAATCATTTTAATTTTATGCCAAAGCCTATTTGTATTCATATCGGCTTGTAAGTAATATAAAATATACTTTATTTTACATTACATGCTGTGTTTAATATTAAAACACCCACCATTTTTAACACCTACCTGTGTAGTAAATTACACAAAATTGAGCATTTACTAATATTGCGTATTGCTTTTACCCCTAAGAGTGTATTATATTTGATGATTTTTACACTGTTACGAGTTTTTTGTACGGATAGTACGTGTAGAATATTAACCAATTAAAAAGGGTAAAATTTACCAAATTGTATGTGGTTAGATATACCATTTCTAGTGTGGACCAGTATAAACCACTTTTGGTGTTGTTTTTACCAGAAATTTTATACTGTGTGTATACAAAATGTTAAAAAGTATTAAATATCTCAGTAAAAATATTTGAAATGCTAATTATTTAATAGTAAATTATATATTATATAATATATTATATATATTTTTTAATATGAATAACTTAATAAAATATAGCCTGCAAAACATTGAATTTTAATAAAAAACTTGCTTCCTACTTCTTTTAAACTACGGCAAAAAACTTCAATTCAATTTCTCGACAAGCCGACAACATGTAAAAGCACTTTTTTTAGGGTTTGCATCAAATGTTATAAATACATAACCTCAAAGTTTGTATGGGACAATAAGGTTAAAGCAATCCCCGATTCTACGACACTGTGTTCTCAAACAATTATAATTATGTGTGAATATGTCTTTTGGTAGTAAGTGACTGTTCGCAAAATATCACCTTTCCAAGACTACCATAGGTTATATTTTAAAAACTGATATGATAAGTTACACTTTATCACCCTGTATCTTGGAAACATAAGTATTTATGTTTTCGCCTTATTTTGACTTGCTCAATCTTTTCCTAAATTTATGCCAATAAGTTTAGGACACCTTGTATAATAAAATTATTATAATATAAAAGAAATATTTGTTGTGTTAAATGTTTATTATTTAGAGCAATTTTTTAAATGGAAATTGTTTATTTTCTTCTGTTATTACCAAATATTTGCATGAACTTAGACTCTTCGATATAAAGTTATATAAAGTTATCTGGTCCCCATAACCTAACTTTGTTATTATTGGAGCTACAAAATCGGTTAAATTAGAAAATTGAAAGCATTTTTTGTTCTGGTTTAAATGGTAAAAACAGAAAAAAAATTTAACTTCGGGTGTCCGTAACTTTCATAAAAATTTAAAATTTGAAATGAAACATCGTTTATATTTTCATATATTTTGAAAGACAATTTAAATCGTAAAAAAACTTATTATTGCGTAACTCCCCTTAACTTAAATTTATAAACGATTAATAGGCACTCAAACTTTCTGAAAATTAAGTACCTAACAATTTGGTTATTTCAACAACCATCAAAAAGTTCAAGTGCTTGTTAATTGTTATTTTTATGTTTAGGGTAGTTATGCAGTATTAATTTTATGTTCCAAATTAAATTGTCTTTTAAAATATATAAAAATATACAGGATGTTTTTTTAAATGTTATTTAGATAAATATTTCGAAAACCCATTCAATGAATATTTCGGGAAAAATTGCCAAAAATATGCAATATATGTAAGTGCAAATATGCAATAATATGCAATATAATGGTATTTGAATTTTTTTAAATCCTTGTTAACTTTTAAACATTTTTTGTTGTAAAGGTAGGTAAAGGTTGAATTTCCTTTTTCTGATTTTGAGTTCTTTTGAAGTACTTTTTAATTGTTTTGGATTCCTTGGAAGTACTTTTTTTAATTGTGGAATTGTGTAACTGTTTTTTATGCTTATAAAGGAGCCACTATCTGTTTTTATAGTCCTACATACGTCACACATTTATTGGGATTTTGGACCCCCCTATCACAGGTTGTTACAAAGTTCTTTACCCCCACCAAGAGTCGCTTCACACTGTTTTTTTTTGTATTTTTTTAATTTATTTTTCCTACATTTACGATCCATACTCCCCTTCTGATTTTTTACAGCGTGGTATAATACCGATAGTACGCCATTTTTAAGACACCCTGTATACAAAACAAAATATCTAATATTTTAGAAGATATAAGTATAAAATACTCATCTTTTGATCTATCAAATATTTTTTATACCTGGAAAATTTTGTATTTATATTTTGTAATAAAAAAATTAATATGCTTTTATTTTTATTTTATTTATTTAAATCTGCTGCAAATATGTATAAAATATTTATTAATTTTTGCGTTTGCTATTTAAATTTAGTAAAATATGAATTAATTACATAATAGTATATTATATCAAGTTTGATAAACAACATTTTAATTAGGCACGAGTGAGCTTTTGAGCAAGTGTTTAATTAAATTGGTGTCTAGAAAAGTCTAAAAATACTTATTATTATCTAAAAATGATTTAAATTCTGTATCTATAATTCTTGGAAATCTGTATTACCGGCGCGCCGGTGAAAATATCAAATTTGCATATGTAAATCGAAATTTATCCCTTGAAAATGGAGTAACAACAGTTTTTCACAGTGAAAGTGAAGGAAATGTTTATGGGCACTCCACCCGAAAATAAGTTAAAACTAGTTTACTGCAGGCGAAATTAAAAGGTCAGTACAATGTTCATATGAACTTTTCAAAAATTGGCGTTTGAGAAATAATTTAATACTTTTTATTTTTGTATTGAGATAATTAAATAATTGTATGACATTTGACAACTATCAACTAACTTAAGCCCGTGACTAAAAACCTACTGCCAACTTCAGCCCGTGACTAAAACGCCACTTAGTGTCATAGAAACATGTACGATAATGGAGGTGAGCGGGTAGGAGAAGAAAAAAACTTATAAATGTTCTGAAAAAAATAGTTAAGAGCATAAATAAGTTTAAGGATAATATTTTACTTACTTACTACTAGTTTATTTTGTCCTCTAAAAACCACAATGATAGGTATATGTCCAAATAAAACAGAAGTGTGTTTATCGACATTTTCTTTATTTGACAGCAGCGGAAGGCCAACAAAATATATAGCGAATAAAAAATAAACTAATTTAGGTTGTCATAAAAAGAAACCGGTAGGTAAACAAGAATCTTTTTAACACTTAAATAGAAAAAGCTTTTTATTAGCTTGGCATTTCTTAGTATACACTATAAGCGCCATCTAGTAATATTCCAATCTAACTATATGTTCTGATATTTACACTGTAGGTGGCGCATGGAAAACTTAAAAAACTCCTGCGGAAATATTCCTTTCAGGGTGTTTTTATAGATTAGGTTGTGTCTCATAGATGGCTCCAGCTTGTGGGTAGTTAAATACATTTTTATTTCGTAAATTAAATTTTCGTAATGGGTAAATATTGAGAGATTTTTAATTTCCCACGAGTTATAATTACAATGTTAGTTTGTTTAGTTTTAATTAGTTTTTCTGCTACATTCTTTTATGTAACTTAATAAGAAATGTAAAGTGGGTTAAAATGATTTTAATTTTAATTTAAAAGGATTTGTTTGGATGTTGTAATTGAAAACATAGTTTAAAGCTTATTATGCAGAATCATCGGATTTTAAATTAATTTAATAATTAAGTACTGTAGAATCAAAGCGAACATGTCCTCTGATATGATAAGCAAAAAGGTGGTAACTACTGTATTACTTAGTTACTTTAATTTGTGCAGGGCATGGCAGAGGACATTTTCGCTTTAGATGATACAGGACTCATTTAATGCAAGCCTCTATAATTTCCTCTGCACTTTTAACCTTTGAAATGTAAAAATCGCTGACAAAGTAGAGCGTTGTGTTTAAAATCCAGGTTTTATTACGGCACTTGTATGAAGCTTTTATGTTGTTTTATCTATAAGAGCCCGACAAGTGCACAGAAATTTCATCAATAAAGACGACTGTTGTGAAGTGTGCAAAGGGTATGTCATGATGCCCCCAGGCATTCAATTTCAAAACAATTCCGTATAATTCTGCTATGCTCGCCTGGAAATTTCTCATTTTTGCGAGTAAATGCTTTTAAACTTTTTATTTTGTTTTTGCTTACAAATAAATTTCATGTATGTATATTTTTTTTAGGCTTCAAGTTATAGTAAATGTTTATATTATTGTGCGACTAAATAGGTAAAGAGAAAATACATTAATATTTTAAAGCGTTTATCGTTTCATACGAAACCCGAGTTGCAAAAATGGCGGAAGCGCCAGGCTACTACATTAAAATTAACATGTACCCACAATCCACATGTACCTAAAGTTCATTTTTCTTAGTTAAAAATGCAATTAATTTGGCTTTGGTGGTGCTTGGATGAGTAAAATCATATAAAAAAGTAGTTAAATATAGGTTGCTTTACGGCCCAGTAGAGAAAGTATTCCTAGCGGATAATAATCTTCGCTTTGAAAAGAATTTATATAAAATAAATTAAAATTTTTTGCGAACGTAAATGTTGTCCAATGGTGAAAATAATGTGTGATGTAATATTTATTAAACCAAATTCGTTACTTTTTTACTCCAAAAATTTCCATAAGGCGATGTACTTTTGACAGTGTATTTAATTAAATTATTTAGCAGAAGTACCATTTTTAAATACTAAAAATACTAAGTCAAACTGGCCAGATAAACAAAAATGAACTGTATGTATTAGGGGAAGGTGAGGGAATTTTGCGCGGTGGGTAATTTTACGCATAAACAATTCTTCCAGATATGAAGTAAATAATACATTTTTTGAATGTTGCAAACTTGGAAACGTTGCTTTGGGTATACGGGGACTAAAGTGTACCGCAATTAAGCTTGTAGCTTTTAGCTAGTGACCATGGTCACTAGCTAACTGTGATACATGTACTTTGATCTAAGAAATCCATGTCGTTTCCACTACGAGTTAAGTTTAAATTTCTGTCCAATCGCTTAAATGTTTATAACACAACTTTATATGATCTTTCCTCGTAATCTGGTTTATGTTTAAATTGTTCAGGTTAACTTTTGGAAAGTTTTTTAGTATCACAATATTTTTCTTGCAATGGGGGTAATTTTACGCTGAAAAATTGGGGTAATTTTGCGCTGCAAAATTTGGTCAATATGGGAGCTTTGGTATACAGGAGCCTAGATTGTTCAGCATAAACAGTTCCATTTGGGCACACGCGGAGTGTAGCGAAAAAAAACCCTAAAACTACATATGTGACAAATGCTGCATGTAGACCCTTTTATTTCTAAGAAGAAAAATTTTATTTTTAGTTATTAATTTTTTATTTTGTTTGTTTTGTTTATTTCATAGAGAAAATAGTTTTGTTTTATTTTTATGTTTTATTATAATAATATTATAGAAATAAACGGTTTATTTAGATACCTACAAATCTTTCTCTATACAGCGCAAATTTTCCCACTATGATGCGCAAAATTACCCTGATAGGTGGGTAATTTTGCGCAAATGCATTATTTAAAAAAATGTAGTTTTTGCATACCAAACATTTTTTTTTATAAATTGCGCATTATATACACATAGTAAACATAGTAGACTATCGCTGGTATTAATTGCAAAATTTCACATTTAAACTTAACAAAGATACTAGAGATTTTGCGCAGAATTTCCCCAACTTCCCCTACCACCGAAAAAAATAATGTAGTTGAGTTAACATTTGCCTAAATGTCATTTTTAAAAATGTTGTTTCAACAAAAAACCTATTGGATTAATCTATATTTTGGTGTTAAAGCAAAAGTCAGAGTTTGTCAAAGTTTATTTGTTCATTTGACAGTTTAAATATTAATTTAACATAAACTAATATTTTGAATTAAAATGTTTATCGTACTTTGATTTAATAGCTGGAATTTGTTGAATCAACTACTGAAATTTTTAGGATTACCTAAAAAAACTATTAAATTAACGTTTAGTTGCTCTTTAATCCAAAACTTTAAATTTGTTCATTTAACAAATTTAAAATGTTACTTTAAAATTTAAAATGTAAAATTTGCATTCATAAAATTGCCGAGAATGGCGCTTCGAGCACTCACGCCACGTCATTAGACAATGACGTTTTCTTACATCTCGCCTTAGTTAGCTTACGATTAGGTGTATATAAGATGAGATATCTGTTTGTTTAAGGTGTGTTCCACAGTAGAACTTTCACTACACCATATTGCCCGACACTGTTAAGACCCTCAATACAGGGCGAAACAGTCTGTCGGTATTTGAAGTAGGTGGAACACATGATACAAAGATGTATCATGGGTGGAACACGCTCAAAACAAAAACTCTGGGCGAGGTGAAGGTTCAATTCTTTCTATTTATATATAATAATATATTATTTCCATAATTTTGTTTTGGATACCAACCTTTAAAGAATTTTACATTTTCAGAATGTTAATTTAACATTTTATTGGTGTTAAGTGAATATGCTAAAAAGGTTACCTGGACATTTCAAGAAATTTACCTTAACACCCTAAGAATGTTAAATTAACCAAATTAGCAGATTAGAACAAATATTCTTATTTTGTTCATTTGACTGTTATTTGTTGTTCAATTAAACAATACAATTTGACATTTTTAGATGGTTAAGTAAACGTGCAAAAACCATTGCTTGTATTTAAAGTGCATAAAGAGTTGAATTAATATTTTTTTTGTTGTTTCAACAGCTTATTTTTTTCAGTGTACGCTTTATGAAATGTTTTAATAATAATTTTTTAAGCCGGACTTTTATGTCCTACAGCTGTATTTCATATCAAAAAAGCTAAAAGGTTACTTAACTGTATTAACAAACTCTCTTTGTTTGCAAACAAGTTAAAAGCAATTAGAAACCCTTTGCAAGTTTAAAACTTTTGGGAAATTGTTAAACTAAGAAAGCCTATTGGCTATAAATATATACACAGGGTGGCGCATCAAAAACAGCCCAGGTTTACGGCTTTGTGTGTAACAAAAATTGGACCTGTATACATTTGTTTTCATATTTACACATTAATTTAATTACTGTAACTTCAACCTCTTATTTCATTAAAATGGAAAGGGGTATGTTGTGATACATATTTTAAAAGGGCATTACTTTTTCTTTAAAATGACTCTTTGTTTTTTTTTTTAATTTAAAAATTTAACTTTATCTTTGGTAAAGTAGTTGATGTGGATTGTTCGTTATTTCTGTGCTTTTATTTTTTTTAAATTTCAATCAAAAATAGTTTTTTGTATTTTTAATTTAAAACAGCCATTTGATTAGCTAGAATTCAATAAAGAAATGTTTTATTTTACTATTTAGGAACACTTTAATAGTTAGAAACACTTTAAAAGTCAGCAACATTTGACTCGTTAGCAACCAAACCAAACACACAAATCTGACATTTAACGAAAAAAATTATTCACAATTTTAATGCTCATAAATATTAAATGTACATGGTGTTTTCTTATAAATGGGACACACCACAGACCTACAAACAAAATGGACTGGCCTTTCCCATTCAAAAAACACAATGTTTTGTTGCCAAGAACTATTTAGATTAGGGGTAAAGGAGTAAGGGGTTATAAACAAGTTCCCACATCAGTGGCGTTCTGTTTTTAGGGATAAATAAAAATAATAAATTGTAAATTTTTTATTGTGTTTTGCAATTCTATGTAAAAATTATATTTAATATATATAAATATATAGGTATAACAAAATACTAACCTTGTAAGTTAGTGTTCCAGATGATGTAGAATCTGGCTCTTTAAATCTAAAATTTAAGTGAATTCATTTATTTATTCAGTTTCCACGCCCCTGGCAGGGTTTGTTTTGTAAATAAACTAACCTATGAATAGAAAGTTTTAAATTCTTGGATCCAAGTCTTTTACAAACGTAGCACTGCTTCACCATTTTTATATCACTCACTATTGGTATTTTTCACTATAAAATCAAAAAAAGTTGTGCATTGCAAGTATCTTTTACGTAAAATATAGATACTTCAAAGCAAATAAAAATAGATGTGACAACTGAGGAAAATATTTATTTTTGTTCCTTTCCACTCTTTTCAATGTAAATAAATCGGTCCATTTGTTTGTTGGTCTGTGGGACACCCCTATAAAATCTTTATTAGAAGAGAAATCGAAAAAAATTAAATTCCACCCGGCATGGTTTAAAAAAGTAAATTTTATGATCAAAAATCAAAAACAAAAATCATCGGTAAATTTAACAAAATAGCATTGACATTGTTTTTTTCAATGAAACACCGTGTTCATATTTTTTTATATTTAAATAGTTTACAAAATTTTTGTGTATATATTTGTGTTGTGTCTTGTTAAAAACTGACCCAAAAATTATGCTAAATTTAACGTGAGAATCATGGTTTCCATGAATAAAATATTAGCGATTTGTTAAAGAATAATAATAAAAACATGGTTATTTTATGACGTGAGTTGTTTATTCATGGCAACTATGATTTTACATTAAAATAATTAAATTTTTAATTAAAAAATAAAAATTTTATATTTTTTAAATAGGACTAAAAAACTTTACCTAATTATTCAAAAATATACAGGGTGTTCCATTAAAAAAGCAATGTTATATCAATTTTACCGATGCTTTTTTGTTTTTTAATTTTTGTAAAAAAAATATCTTTTTTAAACCATGCAAGCTGGATTCTTTAATTTTTTAATATTAATTTAATTAAAGATTTACACGCAGTCTTATCAAATCAGGGATACTGCCCCCATTATCAACCAACATGGTAGCTGCACTCCTTCACATACAACCTCCTCTGTAGCTATTGGAATCAGGAAGCTTAAAATATTCAGCAATTTTTCTCGGTAAACTATAAAATGTGTTAATCCCCACCGGTTGCACAGTGCATTTACCATTCCGGTAACAAACGAAAAATCTGGAATGATTCGTGTTTTGTAGCCTTAATTTATGATACCTCCGATACAACTCAATTCTGTTCGTTATAGAAGTTATGGAAAAAACTCGCTTCTTTTTGCTTTTTGTATTTCGTAGTGTTACGATAATAACTTATTCATTCCCTTCTACTCGCATATCGTTAATTCTTAGTTTCGTAATTCTTCCCCTTGTATTGCTCCATTTAAAGCAAAAATAAACGCCACTTTCATAAATAGAAACAATTCATTCGAAGCGTCATTTGAATCGTCTAATTTCAAAAGCGGCCATCTCCTTTGAAGAATATTTTAAGTAAACGTCAAAAAAACATTCTAAACAGTAATGGGTAAAAAATAAATATATTTTGAAAAACTTGTTCATATGGTAACTAAAAATATTTTTTCTACAAAATAAGTAACCAGATTTAATTAAAAAAACATATATTTCAAAAGGGAAATGGGCATTTTATGTACATTTTTGTACTTAAAACATCAATGGAGATGGCCGTTATTAAAACTAACATAAAACTTTAATGAATTATTTTCCTTGCAAATAGCCGTTTTTGTTGGGATATAATTTTGCACTAATATACTACGTAATATTTCGATTTTATTAGTGTAAATAACTCGTTTAAAAAAATAGGAGATGGCCGCTTTTGAAATTAGACGATTCATTTAGAAACTTCATACACTTTTGACTTTTTAGGTTCATATCCTTCATTTTCTTTTTTCAAAAATGCAATTAATTGCTTATATTTTAAAATGACACTGCCTTAATATATTTGTAACGTACTCTTCGGCATCGAATATGTTGACCACAAAGCCTTCATATTTTTTGACTAAAAATACAAGAAAAAATTCAAAATAGTAGATTATGTTATAAGGAGTAGAAGTGACTCTTTTTGTGGTGAGTACATAGATTGACGGCCGAAGCGTAGCTGAGGCAGGCAACTGTACGAAGCACAAAAAGAGCTTCTACTCCAAATAACATATACAATTTTTTCAAGGGCATAATATAAATAGGATAAGCAATAGAATTATTTTTTTACTCATAACTCGTGTGGGATAAAATTTTAGCTAAAAGCATTAGAAATTATTGATAAAAACTAAAAAAACTAATAAACCTTACTTACAATGCCGATAAATATCCGAAATTAAAACTAAACACTGCTCTGTCAAAATGCTGCGCTTGAATTAATTTTGACGTAGGTACTGACATTTGTTTGAAGTTTCGACATTGGCGACTCGTCTATCATCATAATATTATACACTGAAAGAAATATATGTTTGTTTTAGCAATGTTTTGTGGTTCATATATGGACTACCACATACATTGCTAAAACAAACATATATTATATTTAGTTTTAACATAATATGTTAAAACTAAATATAAAAATGGTTAAGGTAAATATATTATATGTTTGTTTTAGCAATGTATGTGGTAGTCCATATATGAAACATAAATTTCTTTCAGTGTACTAATAAACTAGTTTTTCTTTATTTCGTTCAATTAAAATTTAATAAATAATCACTAAATATTCCGTGCGATTATAATTAATATAATTAATACATCGTGATTGCTTTGTATGAAATGCTAAATTAATTTTATTATTTGACGTTTATTGAGTCACCTATGGATTTACTTCTATCCCTAGGCTTTTTTGAGTTTTTTGTCTGCCGCTAATGAAAAAGACGCACTTCAACTATCTCTATACATGCATATAAGGTTGTATATCATGGCCGCTTGAAAAAAAATATATTTTTTAAAAGCATTAGCTTCTTGCATTTCCCAAAAAAAAACTCTAGCATAACATTTTCACTGACACCTTGTACCCCTTGACTGGTTCATAAGCAACTATGTTAAAGATTGTAAAAATAATAGATTATGTCATAAGGAGTAGAAGTGGCTCTTTTTGTGGTGAGTACAGAGATTGACGGCCGAATCGTAGCTGAGGCAGGCAACTGTACGAAGCACAAAAAGAGCTTCTACTCCAAATAACATATACAATTTTTTTTTTCAAGGGCGTAATATAAATAGGATAAGCAATAGAATTTTATTTATTTATAACTCATGTGGTATAAAATTTTGGCTAAAAGCATTACAAATTATTGATAAAAAGTAAAAAAACTTATAACCCTTACTTACAATGCCGATAAATATCCTAAACTAAAAATAAACACTGCTCTGTCAAAATGCTGCGCTTGAATTAATTTTGACGTTCTGACATTTGTTTGGAGTTCCGACATTGGCGACTCGTCTATCATCATTATATTATACTAATAAACTAGTTGTTCTTTATTTCGTTCAATTAAAATTTAATAAATAATCACTAAATATTCCGTGCGATTATAATTAATATAATTAATACATCGTGATTGCTTTGTATGAAATGCTAAATTAATTTATTATTTGACGTCTATTGAGTCACCTATGGATTTACTTCTATCCCTAGGCTTTTTTGAGTTTTTTGTCTGCCGCTAATGAAAAAGACGTACTTCAACTATCCGCTATCCGCTATCCGCTTGAAAAAAAAAAACAATTTTTGTTAAAATATTCACTTTTCAATTTTACATACAAAGCCGTAAACCTTGCTGAACTGTTTTTGATGGGCCAATCTGTATGTATTTTTAATAATTTGCTTAGAAATGGTCCAAAATTTTTGAATGATTAGTAGTTTGTGAGATATTTGAGAAAAACTGTTTATCGTCTTCTTTAACCTTGGATATTTGACAACGTCGCGGCATTAAAGGCTTGGTACTTTTAAGACATTATTACTAGTGCCCATATCAACAATATTTCGAAGAAAAATCTTACCTGCGGTTATTTCCGAAGTAAAGCCCCAATTTAACTTCTGCCAGATAGCAGAAGTTTGAAAATAAAAATGTCTTTTTAGGCCCGGAAGTACGAAAATAACTTTCTAAAAATATTTTTATTGTTTTGTTTATCACTTATTACCAAATTTATAAAAAGTTAAAGTTGGATTTGAAAAATAAATGTGTTTTCTTATCTAAAACTCACTGTCATGGAGACCAGGTTAATAATAATATGTTTTAAGAACTAAAACTTGTCAGAAACTTTATTAAATTTACTTTTAACGGATTTAGGACTATCGTAAATAAAATCAATCATACCCAAATATGAATCACCCCAATATATATTTATATATATACAGGGTGATTCACCTAACTTATTCATTAAAAGTTTATGGATAACGAAAAAAGATATCGATTTAAAATTTGTATAGAAATTAAAAGAGAAAATAATAATATGTTTTAAGAACTAAAACTTGTCAGAAACTTTATTAAATTTACTTTTAACGGATTTAGGACTATCGTAAATAAAATCAATCATACCCAAATATGAATCACCCCAATATATATTTATATATATACAGGGTGATTCACCTAACTTATTCATTAAAAGTTTATGGATAACGAAAAAAGATATCGATTTAAAATTTGTATAGAAATTAAAAGAGAATGTAAACTATTTTTTAAAATTATTTTTAATGCGTTATCAACTTTTGTATTTCCATATAAACATTATTGCATTTTTCAACTCTTAAAATACTAAAATTTGATTATTTTTTTATTTCTAACAGTTTTTAATATATTTAATTTTTTTCAAAAATGTTGACAGATTGATGGTCTTACTAATATTACCACTAATTGAAAAGTTAAAACGTTAATTTATGATGTACCTGTTAACTAAGGAGCATTCTATCGAAAGTCAATAATAGTTTTTAAAAATTTTATACAGGGTATCTGGTATTTAGGTTTTGTAATTAGCAATATAATATTTATATTTAAAACGTGTTATTTTTTTAATGACTTCTTTGTTGCTAAAAAGAAATTTTTTTTTGTTAAATGGGCTTGTTTATTCAATTCTGTACAATCCCCCAGAAAAATTAAAAGTTACACATAACAAGCTTTAAAACACCTTTCAAATGATATGACACATAACCCACTGTATTTTTTTAAAATGTGACCTTTTTTTTATTAATCCATACATGTGAAAAAGTATTACCTAAGGTTAATATTAAAATTATAATTTTTTGTAATAAAATTGTTAAAGTTTTTGTTATAAACTGATCGAAAAAAGTTAAGCATATTTTTGAACAAAGTTGAAATCAAACTGGATACCGACTGATACCTAAAATGCGTTTTTTCGACTTCGTTCTTTTTTGTCTAAGATTTTTTCATTTTTACGTTTTTATTACCAAATATTAAAATAAAGTATACAGGGCGTATAAAATTGTATCGTTAAATTTATGTTTTGGTCAAAATATCTTAATATGCTGAACTTTATTCGATTAGTTTAATTTCGGATATACCATGTACAGAATCTGAAAATAGGTATTTGGATATAAAAAGCTCACAATGTAAACATTGAAAAAAGTGACTTTCTGACAGTACGACGCCATTTTTTTTTTAATTGTGTTTGTCAGAAAGCAGTATTAATTGTCTAGTTTAACATAGTTAATTTTGCGATTCCTAACCCACTGGTTAAAGTAAAAAATTAAGATTTTCTAAATATTAAAAAGCTCTTAATTGATATGCCTTTTTATGATTTTATTTTGTCAGCGGCGACATAATGGAAAAAACTTTTTTACCTCGTACGCAGACTTTTAAATTGCATGAGAATCTGTCAAAAGTGCTTTATAAAACCATCAATCATTTGCACTAAATGTGTATTTTAAAAACCATTTCATCCATGACATAAGCAATTCAGCCTAAAATAAAAGCTGTGATGTGCGAAATAAAATGAAGAGTGCTTCAGATTTAATTGACACTTCGTTATTTTTATGCGCCTTGTTTAATTCCAAAGAAAATCATTACTGCAATGGTCGATTTTATTATGGTTCGGGGAACAGTAAAGCACATTTTATTGGAAAAGATAACCTAATTGATTACTAAAATTTATTGAACCAGAAAATTATTTATGTTTTTAATTTCATGGTTTCGTTAATAGTTTTGGTTAAAGCTAAAAGAAAACTTTTTTTGTCAATAACATGTTTTTACATAATATTATGTTGAGCAATGAGTTTCTGGGAGTATTGGATTGGAATTTTTTTGTTAAAGGAATTGGTTATCAAAGTTTTTTGTGGTATTTTGCATATCGTTGGATTGTTCCAATGATAAGGTTTAATAAAATAATTAGTTTTGCTTTCATACTTTAATTCGTTTATTAGACCTGTACCTGGACTATTATAAGATTCATTATGATACACATTTTTCATTACGATGCAGATTTTAAACCAATTTAAATATAATACATGGCAATATTCTGTCAATATCAACTATTCCTTTGGACATCTGGCAGATCTAAAATTTATCAATTTTTACAAGTAATTCCAAGTGTTTCTTTTAACTTAATTTTCTACTTTATTATGATAGTGTTAAATAAAATTGTGTATGCAACTCCTATTTAATGGGCTATTGAGACACTGGCACTCATTATGACATTCGCCTTTAGATTCAGCTTACAACCGAGTGTTTAATTAAATGAGCCTAGAAAAGTTTATATAACAGTTGCACACTGTACTTTTTCTACGACAAATACTTAATAATATCTAAAAAATTATTTAAATTAAATATTTGTATAAAGCGACATCTATACGAAAATAAAGTAACCATGGTTACTTTATTTTCGTTATTATCGGGATGCATCCCGATAAACATTTTTGACGTTATTTTCACCATTAACATTGCCCGTTATTATTTTGATTAAACTTAACAATTATTGATACTTTAAATTATTAAAATTACTTCAAAATTTGATTGTTATGTTAATGATATGTTAAGAAAATATTTTATCCTTTAATTTTTTTACTACTATAATTGCAAAATATTATCACAAAGCATTAAAAATTCTTACAAGGGAAATTTTAAAGGTACAAAAGGTGACAGTTGTATTTATTGGAATTCCCGTTAGAATATCTAACTTGGGAATCTCAAATTTTTCTGTGTAAATCAAAATTTATCCCTTGAAAATAGACTATCAATTGATATAAAATCAGTTTTTACAGTAAAAGAGAAGATAATGTTTTATGGCCACTGTACGCAAAATTTTTAACGCTAAATCTAGTTAACTGCACTACTACGGCGAAATCAAAAGGTAAGTACAAACGTTCATATAATTTCAAATATTGGCTTCAAGAAACTATTTAATATTTTTTTATTTTTGTATTGAGATAATAAAATAATTTTTACATTTGGTATTATTTTACAAGAAAGTGTAAAACTATCTTAAGTTTATCTAAAAATATCCTTAAATTTGTCAAAAATAACTCAAACTTTTAATTTCCTTTAAAATATAAATAAGTCATTAAATAATGTCTAAAACCTTATAAAATCACTAATAAATCCTTAAAACTGTCTTAAAATTATTTTTATAAAATAGGTATAATAAAATTCTATTTCTATTTTTGTAAGTGTACTAATACAATTAAACAATAGTTTTGTATTTTTTTACGTTACCTACCGAAATGACAATTATTTTCTCCAATAGGTACATAAAAATAGTAATTTTTTCTACTTAAGTAAAAACAAATAAAAAATAATAATAACAAAAACATTTTTTTAAACAGAAAGATCTTAAATTTTTTTATTCTGATAAAATTCAGACTTAGATTTAGTACACATACCTTTTATTGTTAAAGGAAATCCAAGTTTACTTTACTGTTTTTAAATCACATTTAAAAGTCATCAATTATAGTAATCTCTTTCCTAATATTAAGAGATAAAAAATAAGTCATCCTTAGCAAGTGACCTTAAAAGCCATGGGTCAATACACTGCTCCCACTAATGGAGGGAAAATTGGAGTTGGCTGTTTTCTTTGTCCAACATGTTTTGGGTATTTTTTCTTGTCTACAAAAGTAGTAAACTTCATACTTTACTCCTACTTTTATATATGAAAGTTTAGATGATATAATTATATCCCAAGCAACACGGCTCTGTAGTATATACGTTTATTAAACGTATTGTTCGTATAAAAACCGTATAACATTTCAAAGGTATAAATAATATACGTTTTTCATATTACTTTTTTATATGAAACGTATAATATACGGATATTATAGGACTTTAACTTTAGTTAAATGATGAATTTATCGTAACATATACGTATATTATAGCAAAAAATATATTACTTTTTTTAACGTATATAAGAAACATATATTATATGTATATAATATTCCATTTTTGACACAAAGTCTGTAAAAGGGGTTTTATTTCCCGGGGGAAAACTTTCCTTTTTAAGCTTGGCGTCACTTACCGTGCTGACTTTCTAATAAAATCTCGGGCGCCAACTTCAACGGGTTTAAAGTGGTTGAAGTTCCACTATGTGCGAGGGTAGCTTTTAGGGTCAACAGTGGAGATAAAATTCCAGGGTTCCGGGGAATTTAAGAATAAATGGTGTGTTTCGGTTAATACATATATTGAAAATAAATCCTCGTATGTACAAAACAATAAATAAAATGGAAAAAGAATTTACAAAGAATAATATGAAAATAAAAGGGAAGTCTCTGAAACAAACAAACAAACAGAAAATTAGTTACTACAACTTACTTTATCTTCAGCAGTCGGACGGTCGGGTGGCGGTCGGTCGGTCGGTCGTAGTACTTGCCGCACTGATGAGAAGTGATAAGTGATCCCTTCGAAAGCGCTGCGCCCGCTTATATGCCCTCTGGTCTCCCTCCTAGGGCCGGCTGCGCGAGCCTCCAGCATGATGTCAAGATTGACCAATCCCGGCGTTGTGGCAAATCTTTTGACATGACGGTGCTCTCGGTTGCTGCTTGGCATAAAAACGCTTCGTCGAAAGGCAAAAGTAAACAATCTGGCCGTTTTTTTGCTGTGCGCTTTGACTGTCCTACGGGTCATTCCGGTGGGGCGCTACATATGGGCTATTCCGGGGTCGTTTATGACTTATGTGAAATAAATCATTTAAATCGGGATTCTGTAACACAGGGTAGGGATAGGGAAAAAGTAACTTCGTTACATCCCCCCCTTACTTCGGAAAAAAAGAAATTTCATTTCTTTTTCTTTTGACCTGACGTCACGGCGATATCCTGTCGGATATCAAACGGGGTGTTCTGGGCTTTTCACACGTTATTGCTGGGTTTGTTTCGGGGCGGGTGTTCTGGGACTATTTCAAATTGAAACAGTGTTAATTTCTGGGCACGGGCTTCAGGTCTTTAATATGTATTCGGTTTAACTTTCGTCCTGTCTCTCCTTTGAGCTCATACACGACGGGCGAAATGACTTTAGTTACCGTGTAGGGGCCGGAGTATTTCGGGGCAAGTTTTGCGGCAAATCCTTTGTCGGCGGAGGATAAATGGACCTCCCGTCTCATTACTTTATCGCCAACATGGCACCTCCATTCTCGGCGTCGTAAGTTATAATGCTTACTCTGGGTAGTAAATGCTCGGGCTAGATTTACTCGGACAAGTTCAAAGATTTCTTGCATGCGGGCCAGGTGGTCGGCATGTAACCTTAAGTCGGCGTTAGTATTTGCGCTTTCGGGTTCGTTTGTGTCTCCACCATCGGGTTTTCGGTACGTAGCCTTGGGGACTTCAAGTTCTCTACCAAAGTTTAGAAACGCCGGAGAAAACCCGGTGGACTCTTGTCGGGAGGAGTTCAGGGCAAACACTAAATCAGGCAGGTTATGGTCCCACTTTTTCTGGCCGGACTCGCAGAACTGGGCGATCATGGTTTTGATCGTTTTGTTCGCTCTTTCTACTGGGTTTGCTTGCGGGGTATACGGTGGAGTGAACCGGTGACGGACGCCTAGTCCGGTCAATAGTTCCTCAAATACTTTACCGGCGAACTGGGTGCCATTATCGGATATTATGGTTCGGGGGCACCCAAACCTTGTTATTACTTTCTCGTATAAGGCTTGGGTTACGGCACGTGCGGTGGCATTTCGGAGTGGCTGACATTCCACCCACTTAGTAAATCTATCCTGCATTACTAAGAGGTACGAATGTCCCTTGGAAGATCTCGGGAGCGGGCCTACCAAGTCTATACAGACGGTGTCCCACGGGTTCCGATTTACGGACGGTTGCATTTTGCCGGGTGCCTGCTGCTGGGAAATTTTGTATCTCTGGCACGATGAACATTTTCGGACATATGCGGCGATATCGCGAAACATACCCGGCCAGTAATATCGGTTGGCAATTCGGGTGATCGTTTTCGCGATACCCATATGTCCGGCGGTTGGGGCGTCGTGATTCTCCTGGAGAACGCTGACACGCGTTTCTTTTGGAATACATAGTTTCCACGGGTCGGCCATTCCGGGTTCAGTCAGATCTCCTGAGACCCAGAAATGGCGGTATAATCGGTTCTCACGGACACAGTAATCGGGGAATGCATTGGGGTTTTGTTGTACCTCCAATCGCTTTCGGGTATACCACGAACAGGTTTCGTTATTCGGCATGGTCACAACGGCCACGATCGGGATTTCGTTCGGCATGGGGTCTCTAGACAGAGCATCGGCGATACGGTTAAGTATGCCTTTACGGTATTTTATCTGGAAGTCGTACTGCTGGAGAAACAAGCTCCATCGGGCTAGACGTCCAGCAGGACTCTTTATGGAGTGCAACCACTGCAGACTTTGATGGTCGGTAATCACGGTAAAATGATAGCCTTCCAAATAAGGGCGCATTTTTTCGATGCCCCAGACTATGGCAAGACATTCTTTCTCGGTCACGGAATATGCTTTTTCAGCCGGGGCTAAAGTGCGACTTGCATAGGCAATCACATGATCCCCATCGGAGGAGTTCTGGGTCAGTGCCACTCCTAGCCCCTCGTCGGAGGCATCGGTTTGTAAAACAAACGGTTTTGAAAAATCGGGGCAGGCCAGAACGGGAGCGGAGGTTAGACTGCTTTTTAGAAGCTCAAAAGCTTTGTCTTGTTCCGCCTCCCAGGCCCAACGGTGTCCCTTTTTCAACAGGCGGTTTAGCGGTGCGGCGGTCTGGGAAAAGGACGGGACAAAGCGACGATACCATGAGGCCATGCCTAAAAATCGTCGCAAGCTTCGGATATTTTTCGGGGCCGGTAGTTCCCGGATCGAATTCACTTTATCAGGGTCGGTTTGAATACCATTCGAGGTAATCAGGTGCCCCAAATACTTAAGTGATTTCCGGCCAAATTGACATTTGTCGGGATTTACTCGGAGACCGGCGGCTCGGAGACGGCTAAAAACCTCCTTCAGGTTTTGTAAGTGCTCCTGAAAGGTCCTGCCCAGGATGATTATGTCATCCAGGTAGGCGAAGCAGAACGGATCAAGTTCAGGGCCTATTATGCGGTCCATCAGCCTCTGAAAGGTTGCGGGAGCCGAGTGTAGGCCAAACGGCATTACTCGAAATTGGAACAGCCCCCGCCCCGGCACAGTAAAGGCGGTTATCGGCTTACTGTCGGGAGTGAGCGGGATTTGCCAATAACCTTGTTTAAGGTCGAGACTCGAAATATATCGGGCGGCTCGCAACTTATCCAGGATGGCGTTTATAAACGGTAGTGGATATGCATCCTTTCGGGTTACTGCATTAACTTTTTGGAAATCAATACAAAAACGGGGTTTTCCATCCTTTTTCCGGACAATAACTACTGGCGAGCTCCATGGACTCCGGGACGGTTCGATTATGCCTTCGGCCAGCATTTTATCGACCTCTGAGTTAATAATCTCTTGCATTCGGGGGTTTTGCGGCCGATAACGCTGTTTTATCGGTTCGGGGTTTGTCAGGCGTATCTCATGACTTACTAGAGATGTGGTTCCTTTTATATTCTCAAAGGCGGGTAGTTCGGCGGTTAGAAAATCGTGAAGCTGAGCTTCTTCTTGTTCGGACATTTCGTATTCGGCATCTACCTTCGGTTCGGAACGATTCGGATCGGTTCGGTTCGCTGCAGCTCGGTTCGGTTCGGTTAGCTGCAGCTCGGTTCGGTTCGGTTCGTTCCGGTTCGGTTCGGTATTTGCCAATTCGTCCTTACGGACGGCGGTATCGGTGCCCGATTTGCACGGGGTTATTACTCCAACCTGGGCTGGAAAACACATCGTCAGCCTACATTGGGCCAAATCAAAGGTTACTCTAAACTTTGTCAGGAAATCCATCCCGATCAGTAGATCGGAGGATAATTTGGGCAGGTGCCCAAAAGTTCCAGACACGGTGCGGGCGCCTATCGAAAATGTCATTGGATAAGTTCCCGGTATAGGGATCTGTTGTCCATTGGCCATTACTACGTATATGGCATTGACATTTTGTTGCGGGTAGCCTAGAACAGCACACTGTTCAGCTATTCGGTCCCCCATATAGGAGTAGGCAGCGCCCGTGTCAATTAGGGCTAAATACCGTTGATTATTAAACTCAATCGGTATATGTGGCCGCTGATCTATGGTTATTATTTCCACAGAACTGACAAAGCTTGTAGACGGGGACGGTGTTGGATCAGCTACTGTCACTTCTGTGACCTTTGGTAGCTGACGTAACCCTTGAGTAGCAGTTGGCCGGCAGACGGGTGCATTTCTTGCCAGGGAAGGTGCTTTTATCGGTGCATTCAGGGTCGAGGCGGCGGACTTGCGGTACTGTGTTTGCCTCGGCATTACACAGTCCTGTTCGGGTTTCCCGGACACGGGCAGTCTCTGGAATACACGTCTGCCTTACGGCACCGGGAACAAAATATTTTCCTTTCGTTCGTGCATCTTTGCCGGGTATGTCCGGACTCACCGCACCTCCAGCAAATAAAATTTGCTGATCCTGCCGTAGCTGGCCGCGACTGGGCGGTCGTCGGGGTGGCGGATAACGAGTTCTGTGCCAGGGGTCGGGGCTGCTGGCTTAACGTCATAGCCTGAACGGGCAGCTGTTTCGGGACATTTACTGGCAGGGCGCCTTGGAACTGATTGCGGGAGAAACGGTTCAGTTCTTTGCGCAACGTGTCGCATTCCTTTACCGCTTTGGTAAACGACGGGAGATCTAGGCAGTCAGACCGACGCACCTGTTGTCTAAATTCGGGAGCTAGGTTTCGGTATAACCACTGGAGCTCTTGCTCTGCGGAAATCGCGCCGTGGCGGCGAATAAGGGTTTGCATATCGGTAATGTATGCGGTTATCGGTTCTTGCAGCTGGTGCAGCCGGCGGCTGATTTCAGCTTCCAAGTCGGTCAGGTAATTTGTCGGAAAATAATGTATCTTAAAGTCGGCAACAAAATCGTTCCACTGGTTCCAGAACCTTTTGTTATTTCGGAACCACAATGCCGCCTCTCCTTCTAGGATCTGGGGCAGTGGGGATAACAGGCGGTTTAACGAGATATGCTGGGCCTCGCAAATTTCCTCGATGCGTTCCAGGAACGCTACGGGGTCTCCTCTCCCGTTAAAGGAGATTTTCCACTTATCCACCCTTATACACGCTACTGTTGACGGGGTAGCTGTACTTCCGGGTTCATTGGACATTGGTGTCGGTGACGGGGAAACCTGGCGGGCTATATATGTGGCGGTGTTTGGCGTTACAGCCATCTGCGGGGATATTGCAAGGTGGGCAATATCTTCGGTTATGGTCGGCGTTGTTACTGGCCGCGGGGATATCGCGAGAGGGGTTGCCAAAGTCGGGGCTGTCCATGTCACCGTCGAGGACGCATTTATCGGGGCTGACGTATACACTGGGGCAGGGGTCACAACCTTTGCCGGGGAGGAATGGGCTAGCAAGTTAAACGATTCATTTTGATCGACAGTTCTCAAGGAATTACTTTTTCCTGTCCGGAGAAATTGTATTAGTCGTTTTCGTTTGTCGACTCGGGTACCTGTCGTATCTAAATCGAACTTACTTAATTCTGCCTCCAGTTCGGCAGATTTTAAAAGGTAAACCCAACCAACGCGAGCGTCGGTATCAGGTACAGGGTCAGAAATTACGTTCTCGACTTCCAGAGATTCTGGATCAGCCTGACGGGACTGGCGTTTGGCTCCCTTTCCCATTGGGGCGGTGTTTCTGGGCTACTACCGGCCAAAACTTAAGCAAACTCGCTCTAATCGCAAAAATCTTGGCACAACCGGCTTCAGTGACCCTGGTTTACTACCAAACGAGGGGTCGCACTGCTATTCGGAACCGAAAATTTTCCAGCGGCCCTTTAGGCCAAAAATTTTCTCAAAAACGGCTTCAGCGACCCTGGTTTACCACCAAACGAGGGGTCGCACTGTTATTCGGAACCGAAAATTTTCCACCGGCCCTTTAAGCCAAAAATTTTCTCAAAAACGGCTTCAGCGACCCTGGTTTACTACCAAACGATGGGTCGCACTGCTATTCGGAACCGAAAATTTTCCACCGGCCCTTTAGGCCAAAAATTTTCTCAAAAACGGCTTCAGCGACCCTGGTTTACTACCAAACGATGGGTCGCACTGCTATTCGGAACCGAAAATTTTCCACCGGCCCTTTAGGCCAAAAATTTTCTCAAAAACGGCTTCAGCGACCCTGGTTTACTACCAAACGATGGGTCGCACTGCTATTCGGAACCGAAAATTTTCCACCGGCCCTTTAGGCCAAAAATTTTCTCAAAAACGGCTTCAGCGACCCTGGTTTACTACCAAACGATGGGTCGCACTGCTATTCGGAACCGAAAATTTTCCACCGGCCCTTTAGGCCAAAAATTTTCCAAAAACGGCTTCAGCGACCCTGGTTTACTACCAAACGAGGGGTCGCACTGCTATTCGGAACCGAAAATTTTCCACCGGCCCTTTAGGCCAAAAATTTTCTCAAAAACGGTTTCAGCGACCCTGGTTTACTACCAAACGAGGGGTCGCACTGCTATTCGGAACCGAAAATTTTCCACCGGCCTTTCAGGCCAAAAATTTTCTCAAAAACGGTTTTAGTGACCCTGTGTTAGTACCAAACGAGGGGTCACACGGCTCTTCGGTACCGAAAATTTTCTTACCGGCCTTTCAGGCCAAAAATTTTCTCAAAAACGGTATTAAAAAGTCCCTGCTCTTGGGCGCCAATTTGTAAAAAGGGGTTTTATTTCCCGGGGGAAAACTTTCCTTTTTAAGCTTGGCGTCACTTACCGTGCTGACTTTCTAATAAAATCTCGGGCGCCAACTTCAACGGGTTTAAAGTGGTTGAAGTTCCACTATGTGCGAGGGTAGCTTTTAGGGTCAACAGTGGAGATAAAATTCCAGGGTTCCGGGGAATTTAAGAATAAATGGTGTGTTTCGGTTAATACATATATTGAAAATAAATCCTCGTATGTACAAAACAATAAATAAAATGGAAAAAGAATTTACAAAGAATAATATGAAAATAAAAGGGAAGTCTCTGAAACAAACAAACAAACAGAAAATTAGTTACTACAACTTACTTTATCTTCAGCAGTCGGACGGTCGGGTGGCGGTCGGTCGGTCGGTCGTAGTACTTGCCGCACTGATGAGAAGTGATAAGTGATCCCTTCGAAAGCGCTGCGCCCGCTTATATGCCCTCTGGTCTCCCTCCTAGGGCCGGCTGCGCGAGCCTCCAGCATGATGTCAAGATTGACCAATCCCGGCGTTGTGGCAAATCTTTTGACATGACGGTGCTCTCGGTTGCTGCTTGGCATAAAAACGCTTCGTCGAAAGGCAAAAGTAAACAATCTGGCCGTTTTTTTGCTGTGCGCTTTGACTGTCCTACGGGTCATTCCGGTGGGGCGCTACATATGGGCTATTCCGGGGTCGTTTATGACTTATGTGAAATAAATCATTTAAATCGGGATTCTGTAACACAGGGTAGGGATAGGGAAAAAGTAACTTCGTTACAAGTCAAATAAAAGCCTAATTTTTTAATGGTTCTGACTCGAAAAGTATGATAGGCCCTTACAAAACTTATTTTGTGAATATCGGATAAATTTGAGCTGTTATTAAGAAATTATTAAAAAAAACTAAATTTTAAAAACGTATATAACACGTGTTTAAATTTTGTACTTAAATGGTATAAAGTATACCTATTTTCCACACTACACAATCTGGTATATAAACGGTATACTGTATACCGTATACAGTATACGTGTACAAAACCTATATTGAACACTGCAAAATTTAGTCACATGATTAAATTTACCCAATGATGTCGCGTCTTAACCCAAACAGCTACAGGTTCCGCCCGTGGCGTCATTTTGTAAGAAAAGCCTGTTGTGAAGTGAAAACGCCGGGCTCCAGGCATTGCAAAGTAATTATAATTACCTAGGTAAGTGTGCCTAAATACTTTAAAAAAGATTTGCTGTATTCAATTGTTGTTTTTATACATGGTTTTATTCGATTACAGAAGAAAAAAGAAGGCAAGTATCTTACTACACGTCCATGGATAACAAATTTAAGGGTTAGTTCTTTTTATCTTTTGGAAAAGGAGTTGAGGGTAAGTTTTTAATTTATCTTTTAGAAGCTTTTGTTTAACTTTACATGAATGCATTCATGTAGGTACTTTTATCTTTATATGTTAAAATTTGGCAAGTCAAATAAATTAAACGATTTTTTAGTGTCAAGTAAAGGTTTCGTATACGTATATATACTGTATACTGTATACCGTTTACATACTGCCTGTTAAAAAGGGTGACCGTATGCAGGAAATTTTAGTTTTCTATACTAGAGATTCAAAATTTCCGAAAAATTTGGGTGCCGGAAAATATAAAAACTTTTTTTTCTTTTTTTTTTAAATTAATTATGTTTTTAAAGTGCCAGACCATTAAACTTTTATCTTTTTTATTTATATATTTTTAAAATAAAAAAATATTAAGTTTTAGAATATTAAAAATAATTATAATATTTAAATTTTAAAACAATAAAAATATGATATAAGTAGTAAATAAACAATGATAATTATAATTATAATTATTATTTTTTTACCATATAATTTTTATTGTTCTAAAATTTAGAATCTTTTTATGTTTTAAATATTTACCCCATTTCAAAATTAAATTAAAACCAATATTAGTTTACAATGTAAACTAATATTTGTTCGTAAGGTAAATTTAGAAAAATATTTTTTTAAACGTCTTTGTAATAAACTTTTAAATAATTAATTGTCTTATTAACTTTAAATTTTTAACAAAAAAAAGTATATATACTATGTAATATGTATAAAGTATACTTTCTTTTGTATACAAAAGAAAGTATTCTTTATACATATTAAAATATGTAATTAAAAAAATTGTCGCAATAAAAATATTTTTATATTTTTTAATTTTTTCCTTTTTCAATTTTTTATTTTTAATATTCTGGAGTTATTTCTAAAATTTTCTTCTGTTTTTTTGTTAATTCATATAGGTACCTATCTTTCTAGGTGGTAGGTATTTCTTAATTAATTTATCATAATTAACATTAATTATTCATAATTATGTCCATTTAGTATAACAACAATAGCTGGAGTTATTAATGGCAAGTACTACCTACTAATTATTTATATTCTTTTTCCATTTTTTAGAAGCTGTAAAATTTTCATATTCAGGAAGAGAACCTCTTGATTTGAACGATTCTGTAATATCCCAAGCGATAAAAGACTGGCTGAAATAAAGCAAACACCGGCATCCGCATAACAGAGAAAAAATGTAAAACCCGTAGATACGTTATTTTTATTATAAGTTATAACTTTGTTTCCTTGTCACATTTGTGCAACAAATTTGTTTATTTAAAGAATATATGTTTTGTTTTTTGTATACGAGTTATTATTTCAGTACCGTGCAGTAAGAACAAACTTTTTAATTATTTTAGGTCACTTAAGGACTAATACTTTTTATAGTTTATACAGGGTGTTTCCTAACCTCTCTGACAAAAAGAAGAAGGTGAATTCTCACTTAATTTTAAGACGAAAATGTATTTTTCGAATAAAATTAAGTGAGAATTTACCTTCTTTTTTTTTTGTCTAAAAGGTTACGAAAAAGAAAAATAACCCTTTCATTATACGTATAAATGAATAAGGAAAAATAACATTTAATACACGTATTTGGTATACGTATAAATTTATATAATACATAACATTTAATAAACGTATTTGGAATACGTGTAAAACCTGTAAATGTAAACTGCTAATATACGTTTACCATTTCATAAAAAAAATCATATATGTAAATACGTTAATGAAATGAATATAGAAATCTGTATATATACGTTGAAGTCGCGGACATTCTGCAGTTTATAATACGTTTCACATATACGACGAAGTGACGGATGGTAGTAGATCGTTTTAAACGTTTAATATACCATTCTGTGTTGCTTGGGATAGTATACATTATACTAGTTAGTAAACAAAGGATTTAGGGTTATTATAAATATATATTTTGTACTAAATAAACACACTTAAAATTATTCAGACATAAACAGCACAAGATGGATAGTTTATCGTTTATCCTGGACAATTTTTTCAGAGCTTTCCAAAACTTTAAATTGGCACAAAAACGTATAAAACCATAATAGCCTAAAAAAATCACTCACGGTTTTTCAATAGAGCCCTTCAAATCATAAAATATGGTGTCTGGAGACTGGAGTGGGATTTTATGAGGCATTGATCCCTTAAGAATCCATCAGTAATTTTCAGCTTTTTTCATGAATTTTTTTATGAATATTTTACCTTTTAAATAATATTTATATTCATTGTACGGGTTTTTTAATTTAATATAAAAAAAAACTAGACTATTTCAGTAACATACAAAAATATGTCAGAGTAAATCATGTATTTTTTAAATCTAAATAATTGCAGTTAAAAATTTTGCTTTTGATATATTTAATTTAATTCAATGCAAAAAATATATTTCCTATTTTAAATTTTAAACTGTTTAGGAATTATTTACAAAAAGTAGACAAACGATGTTAAATTGCATTATTTAACCTCTTGAAAATACTATCTTTTTAAATGTGCGCAATAAATCAATTGTTTTTCTGTTAATGAACGGATAGTCTAGGTTCTTGTGTTTGTTGAATCTTGTATGGATGGAGGGCGTTTTTTCTTTTAAAACTTGCCATGTTGAGGTTTTGGCATAGCAAAATTGTTGCGAACGCTGCACAATGAATATTCATGGATTTTAGCCACGCTTTAACGAATAGGAATATTATAAACCGAGAACCTCAACGAGAACGTGTTGTCGTTTTCGACAACTTTACCATATAGGGGCTGAAAATTTGTGAATTTTATTACACAAAATTTTATCTGCATAAATTAATAATTATAATTAAAGGAACGTGAGTAAAAAAACATTTTTTATTTAGTTTTATAATTATAAATAAATATATTTTTAGTAAAAATTTTACTCTTACCTTTAAATCGTATGTTTCCATGAAACTAAGTGACCTTTTGAATACACATTGACAAATTGTGGCTTTATGGCGTTTTAGTCACGGGCGAGTTAGTTTTAAGTTAGTTGAAAGTTAAATTTATTTTATTATCTCAATACAAAAATACAAAAGTATTAAATAGTTTCTCAATCCCAATATTTAAAAAGTTTAAATGAACAATGTATTGACTTTTTAATTTGGCCGGCAGTAAACTAGATTTAACTTAATTTTGGGTGTTGTGAAGTGAACTGCCCAAAAAATATTTTTTTCACTTTCACTGCGAAAAACTGTTATTAGTTTATTTTCAAGGGATACTTTTCGATTCACAAAATTTGACATTTTCACCGTCGACTGAAAATTGTTAGTTTAAAAACAAATTTTTCAACGAATTACTTGCTTTACGAAATTTGTAAATAAGAGGTCCAGTAAAATGTTCGGAATTCCATTGCTCGGCGACGCGTAGTTCAAATTTAAAAAACGAAGCGCCATTTTAAAGAAAATTAATTTTCCTTTCAAAAGATGTATCACATCATACCGCATTCCGTTTGGTGGATTCTGCTCCCGCTACAAAGTAAAAAAAATATTTGTTAATTTTAACCAAATAATAACCAGATTTTATGTTAATCCAGGTCCCCATAACTTTTTGTTAAGTTTACAACCAACTGTAATCTGTTAACTAATTGAATAAGTACTTTGTAATTATTACAGACATTTTTTAGATTTAACAAAATTCCATTTCAATTTCAACCATAATTCTTGTATTTTTTACAAACTTTTATGAAGACTCAGTATCAAAAGTGTTTGTTGTAAATTGGGAACATTGAAAAAGAGAATTTGTTATAAGAAATGATGCTTTATTAAATGACTTTCTAAATAAAACAAAATTAACACATACCTACATAAATGAACACAAAAATAACATACACACAATTCTGAAATTATAAAATTATGAAGAAATTTGGTACAATATAACTATCAGTACTACTAAAACACTTACTGATGTACTATTACCCACTTCACTGTATTGTCTAATTTTAATTTTAAAACCAGTAATGACATTATAAACATTCCTGTCACCGTTGAATATTAAACACCCGTTGACGCTGACACAACTTGTTGATAAGTGTGTTGTGCTGGGAAATGTTTTGATTGGCTGCCTGAAATCACGTGTACTTTTTCAACGGAATAATTTTTAAACATTAACAAAATAATCTATAACCTTTGATATTAACAAAATGCTTACAAAATTGCATATTACCTTTACAAAACTTTTTGTAAAAATTTTACAAAATAAAATTAACAAATCTTATTTTTATAACAGTGTAAGGGGTTAAAGTTACAGTAATAAAATTAATGTGTAAATATGTCCCCCTAAAAACAAAAGTATACAGGTCCAAAGATTTTTTTTATTTTCACATACAAAGCCGTAAACCTTGCTTGGCTGTTTTCGATGGGCCAATCTGTATGTATTTTTAATAATTTGCTTGATTTTGCTACACCAAATTTACGAATGATTAGTAGTTTGTGAGATAATTGAGAAAAACTATTTTTCGTCACCTTTAACCTTGGATATTTGGCAACGTCGCGGCATTAAAGGCTTGGTACTTTTGAGACATTATTACTGCTCATATAAACAATATTTCGAAGAAAAATCTTACCTGCGGTTCTTTCCGAAGTAAAGCTCCAATTTAACTTTTGCCAGATAGACTTTTTGTAAAAATTTTACAAAATAAAATTAACAAATCTTATTTTTATAACAGTGTAAGGGGTTAAAGTTACAGTAATAAAATTAATGTGTAAATATGTCCCCCTAAAAACAAAAGTATACAGGTCCGAAGATTTTTTTTATTTTCACATACAAAGCCGTAAACCTTGCTTGGCTGTTTTCGATGGACCACCTTGTATATTAATTTCAAAAGTTCATAGTCTTTTACTAAAAAATGTTTCTTGGATGAATAGAATTTGTTGTAGATAATTTAATAATCTTTAAGGTTTTTAAATTCACTTTTGTGAAATTTTTGAATATGAGTAAAATATTAAAAATAAAGTTGTGGTTTCTCTGGAGCTACATAATCAGTTTAGTCTACCAGAGCGAAGTTGACACATTAGAACAACTCCGCGAACTTGTCACTGCAGCGGCATATGAAATCCTAAATCGTCCGGATATGATAGCAAGAGCGACACATCATAATTTTCTTCGCCGCTGTCAACTTTGTGTGGATAATAACGGCGGGATAGTTGAACATTTATTATAATTTTGTGGAACACTAAAAAAGCATCAATCGAAGTAAAAAGTGAAAGTTGAAACTTAAAAATCACGGGAAAACCACAGAAACAATAAAAAGTAGGTGTTCAAAGTACCTAAAAATAGGTGAGTATGCAAACCAAAAAACAATTATAAACAAAGTAATCAATGATAATACAAATATAAATTTTTAATGAATATAGATTATTGCCCACTGTGAAAGCATATTTTGCGGCATTTGTCATAGGTCAGGAACAACCAGTGGCGGCCCAAAATTTTTACTTTACTTTTTACAAATTTTAATGATACTAATGCAAAAATTATAGAGGAAAAACTTTCTTATTTTGGCGTGTACTATCATCCCCTTAAAGGATAACAACTTATTTGGTGACACCCTGTATGTATAACATTTTTTTAACTTCGTAAAATCCGTATAAATATTGTCAAGACCAGAGTTGCAAAAAACGCATTTTTTAATGCAATGATAGATCATTGCTCATTTTGTTTAATGAAGAATTACTTGTACATTTCTCATTTCCAATTTTTAATGGGTAATGTAAGGATTTACATTAGATTTTTTTTAATGAGTAACGTGGAAATATTATATTACTAATTTTTTTTGTTTTAATGGGAAAAAATGAGTATTTCATTGCACATTTTTAACGTACATTTAACATTTTTTATTTATTTTTCGCAAGATTTGCATTGGATATCATAATAATATACGAAATATTTGAATCAAAAATAGGTTGTAGTTATGGAAGAAGAGAAATATTTATTCTAAAGCAGTTAGATAGGGTTTTGTGCCAAAGCTAAACCAAGCACGTATTTGTAATCTACGACCAAAAATTAAGTTTACGTGTCCGAGCGTTTAGCTGTGATATTTTCACCTCCCTACAGTGTTATTATTTGAATAACAATCAAAAAGTCGCAGTACACTGTAAAAAAAATTGTGGAGTAAATGCGGAGTGGATTATTTTCAATTGATTCACTCTAACCAGGATTAAAATATACTCCGAGAAGGATTTATTCGATATTATTAATAGAATTCACTCCGCAGAGTGAATTATTACACAGAAAAAACACTAGCATAGCATGAATGGGTGAGCCATTAAACCAATGGGATCTTGTAATCCGTATTCCTGAATAACAGTTCCTCTAATACCAATAGATTGTTACCACTTGGTTTTTAATCGTTTACTGTTTTTAAATTAATAACAAAAGTTATCGCTCCTAAATCTATTAATATTCATATTGATATTTATTTGTTAGAATGTTAGAATGTTATTGCATTAAATACTAATTTGATTTATTTAATAACGTTACTATTGTAAGTATACTATGTATACATTTAACTTAATAAAATCCTTGACATTTAGGCAAAATATTTCCCTATTTTGGTTTAATAGTAATTAATTGAGCAAATAACAATTTAGATTGCTTCAATTTTAATGCATTCAATGACAGCGCTGTTCTTGGTACTATGTTAGAAATTTTCTGTGTAGTTATTGAATAAAAATAAAAAATATTTGTTAATCATTTAAAAATTATAAAATGTATATTTAGAGATTTTTTTAATTGAATTTGACATAATTTTTTTGAATTTTTTGTCATAATTCGAATTTTTATGAAAAAATGAATTTTTTTCAATTTGACTTTTTTTATTATTTGAAAATTTAAATTTTTTTTATTCGATTTTTTTGAAAATTTTAATCATTTTAAAAACTTGAATTTTTTTGAAAATTTTAATTATTTTGGAAAATTAGAATTTTATTTGAATTTTGAAAAATTATCAAAATTTGAATTTTTTCATATCGACAAAAAAATTTTTTCCAAAATTTAATTTTTTTATGCTGACAAAAATAATTAATGGGTCATTACCGATTACATATTTTTATGTACTGTTTAAAATATCTGTGGTGTAAAGAGTAATCTTAAAATGGTGTCAAAATCCAACACCAAGTGGTGTTAATATAACACCATGAATTATGGTTGAAAATGTTATATACAGCACACCAAAACGGTGTTTATCTAAAAATATTTGAGAAGTGCACCTACACAGAAAAAAAGGAATATTTCATTTAACTATATTAATTTAGTTGACCCATAAGTATTTATTTTTTTATTTTTTTATCAACTGTGGGAAGGTTAATAAAAACAAAGAATAGTCTGACGGTACTAAACCAGATAGTTATTTTTTTTTAATTGATTAAATTAACCCAGAAAACTTTATTGAAACCAACCCGCTGTATGGTTCAGTTTACTAAATTTGTTGTTTGTAAAATAAGGGTTACTTCAACCTAAAGCACTCTGTTAAAACGATTAAAACAATTTGCCGTGCATTCCCGGTTGCATAGAGTGTACCGATCGCGGCAAAGGCGGTGTGGATCACGTGATGTTCTTAAATCTCGCCTCTGTTGACTTACATGAAGAGTATATAAGCTTAGGTAGTCCTTTGATTTGGTGTGACACTACAAGTTGTTCGATACTAAAGAGACCTGAAATAGGTGGAAACAGCTGTCAATACTTGAAGTATTTTAAGTTAGTGGAACGAACTAAAAACATTATCTCTAGCGAGTTGAAGGTTCAATTTTCTGGAATAAAACTACCACTGGTAAAATACTAGTAATGCGTCAAGGAACTTCCTGTTTCCTTTTTTTCCTATAAAAAAAAAATGACGAATGCATTATTTTTACATTGGGATTTTTGCAACACTTCACTCAAGACCCACCCAGTTGTTGTGTAGGCTTACCTTTGTGCATAAATAAATGAATAAATTAAAAAAGTCGTCTAGAATGCACTCTCTGTTTGTTTTCATCGGAGGCTCCCGATTGGAGCTGTGTGACTCGGGCTTCTATTGGCTTTTCTGGGGGAGCTTTCCATTAACGCACATCAGTTCGGCACAGTCAGTCAGTCCACACGGATGCGTCGCACGGCGTCGAATTTGGACGCTCCACGCTACGTCGCCGCCTTCGTAAACAACTTTTCGAAATTATTTTAACTCGCTGTGATCGACTACCCTTAAGCTCAACACTCATTGTAAATACTTAAATAATTTTTAACTAAGCTCTAATTGAGTTTATCGTAAATCTGTGTCTTAAATGTTATAAATGTTAGTGATAGCTTAAATGTATTTTTGTAAAGATATAATAAAATCCATAGTGACGAAAGCAATAAAACTAGTTTTCTAAAGTAAAGTTCGCCAAGTTTGACAATAACAGATAATGCGAAGTTGAGATAGTAAACAAGAAACATGTCAACGTCCGAAACTCAGACTACCAGTACGTCGTTGGCGGAGAAACCGGATAAATCGGTTGTACCGGTTAAAAAAGTTGAAGACAAGGCCTCCAAAAGTCCAAAGAGTCCGAAAGCTGCGACTGGCAATCGAGTTAAAATTAACGCTCCTTATGCCTATGTAGAGGTAAATTGGTGTTATAGTTTATAGTATAGGTGTTATACCCATGTCTTAATTTAAAGTAGAAATTGTTAAAAGAATAAATAAAATAAATTATTTAGCTTTTAATACAGGTTTTTAAAGCTTCGAGCTTCGCTCATGTGGTTACATTTGTAAACCAAATTTTATTCAGACACTTTCGCATGAATAATATTTGTAAATATTATATTATAAATAAACGAATAATAAATCTTGGCAGTGACGTAAAATGTGTAATTTTATACACTTTTTTAAGTTTACTTTTTAAATATATTACTTTTTAAATATATTAATTGAGAAAATGTTAATGTATATATACTTTTCGAGTAAATTTCACAAAAAATTTAAAATAACACACTAAAAATCGTATACGGTATTAATCTCCTCTTAATTTATAGCTACAAATTAATAATATATTTTATCTCCACGAGGTCTATAATTTAAACTTTATTGTTGTCAACATTCGATAAAGAAATACCTTGTTATGGCCTAGGCCGATAAAAAATTTTATGAGGCAAGTAATTTGTTCGAATTTTTCTCGCTAGGGGTATTGTTTTGACAAATTAATCCTTTTCTAAGAAATTAACGTACCAAACTGGTTTAATTTATTTATAATAAGCACTAATTTGTTTGTTTTACTGTTAATGTATAATATTTTTTATTAAATTATTGTAAAGTTAAATATGAATAATAAAACAAAAAGTGAGGTTAGGCAACCAAGAAAACGCACGATTCTTTTTCTACGATTTAAATTATCTTTAAGTTTTAATTTGCTTTAAGTTTTCAGTGAAATTAAATGTTAAACACAGCTTAAACATTCCAAACTACCTATTTTTTAAATAAAAATCCAAACAAATTGAAATTAGATACCTACCTATTTATTAAACAATTAATTGAATTCAATGTAATAGCAAAAATCAATTTTTACTTAAATCATGTAGCTAGTTATTGTCAAACTATTACTGCTTCTAAAAGCAATAATAATTATTGTACATTATGTAATCTTTGGCTAATAAATAAATGAGATTCTAAAAAAGTGAGGTTAGGCCGCTTTGATGTTGAATTAAATTGACCTATATAAAGTGCTTTGAAGATAAAATTTTGTATGCCATTCGGCCAAGAAGTGCCTTTTTGTGCTTACGCGTCGGCCTTTAAACCTTGAGCCTAGCACAAAAAGCCTTACTTCTTAACCTAATGACATAAATAACTATTTTATTAATTTTATAAAATTATGTTTTTTATAGCTTAAGTTTCAACATTTTAATTAAAGAATAATATTTTTTCTCATTTCTCCTTTAAAACGTACACATGATAAGCTTTGACTTATGGTGTTTTAGTCACGGGCTAAAGTTGGCTATAAGTATTTATAATCGTTAAAATAAATTATCCTTCTGGTGAAATAATACTAAATGTGGAAATTATTTTATTATCTTAACACAAAAATACAAAATTATTAAATAGTTTCTTGACCTTTTTATTTTACCAGCAGTAAACTAGTATTTGACATAAAACCTCTTCACTTTCAATGTAAAAAAATCTTTTATATCGGATTTAAAGGGTTGTCCATTTTTAATGGAAAAATATCGATTTAAAAAGCCGTTAAAACAAATTCCTGAGACCAATTTGGGTACTCTATTTTTGTATAGATTGTTTTTATACAAAAATTTAAATATATTAGTAAAACAAAATATTTTATAATATTATTTGTCGTAGAAGAAGTATAGCATGCAACTCGTTTATAAACTTTTCAAGGCAATTAAACACTCGCTCGCAAGCTTCGCTGGTACATAATTAAAATTCTTGACTTAAATGGCGTTAAATAAAGATAATACCTACTCTAATCCAATGTGGACTATTTTTCTAAATTATTTTAAACAAAATTCAACTTCTGGTATATTTTTACATTTTTAAATTCGACATAAAATTCTGTGTTACATTGCTAAACCATTTTTCTATACCTACAATCAGTATTTTTCTAGAAATATTTTTTTTATTCAAATTTTTAATCTTAAAAATCCTTTACTTTTTTAAAATTCCTCAAAAATTAGTTGAGAAAACCAGGGCAAATTAGGCTAACTAAAACCGTTAATAACTTTTTATTTTCAATGTTACAAACTGTATTTTTACATAACCAAATAGAAAATTTAAAAACCCTTCGATTGATGTAACTCGCGAGTGATATTTTTTAAGTCGATAAGGAACCTTTTAAAATTGGAATACCTGGATTCTAACCGGTGCACCGGTGTAACCATTCCCTATACCCAAAGTTAATAATTTCAGAGTCAGAGGTATATAACAATTTATAATATAAATATACACTTCGCGTGAAATTTAACGCACCACTAAAAATTTGCCACAAGTTTAAAGTTGATTTTCTCGCGAACCGTCAAACCGAATTTGGTAGTTTTTGTTTTAAATTGTAGGTTTATTCTTTGGTTATGAAGCCTTTATTTAAATATTTTTTCAAATTTACTTTTTGAGTATATACAGGGTGCAAGAGTAATAATAAGTTTTTCCATGTAAATTTGAAACGCCCTGTGGGTTGTACCAGCTATAACAGCACATGTCTCTTACAATCAAACTTTAGCCCCATCTTCTCTTAACATTTTGTTTTTTAAATTCACCGCGTTATCTTTATTTAAAAAAAATATATACAGTTAAATATTAAATAACTCCAGTTTAATCAAAAAATGTAAAAATAACGATTGTAACAATAACAATAAAAATATGAACAAAATCAATAAAACCAACATTAAAGAATATCAATATCGCGTATTTTCGCCTCTACTTCTAATTACGGCTTCACATCGACGGCTCATTCTCAAACCAGATGTCTAATCTTGCCTTGATCAATGACATTCCATATTTCTCGTAGCATATTTGCTACATCAAGGGAGGCAGGCAAGGGATCATAATTTTTTAGTCGTCTACCCATATTATCCCAAAAATGCTAAATGGTGTTGAGACCCGGACTATTTGCAGGCCAGTCTAAAGTTTCAACACCCACCTCATGTAAGTGCTCTTGCACTATATGGACGGTGTGAGGTCTTGCGTTATCCTGCATCAGTAAAAAATTATTACCGATGTAGGTACGGGGCGAAAGGGACAACATGCTCAGATAAAATGTCCTCGGTATATCGTACACTATTCATGGTACCTCCACGAACAATGACGAGTTCTGTGGGAGCTGTCAAGGAAATTCCTTCCCAAACCATTACAGAACCACCATTAAATAGCGTGGTTTTACGAATGTTACACTGAGAAAATCTCTCATTTGGACGTCGGAGAACCTTTACTCGCCGATCAGAGCTGAATAAACAAAACCTGGACTCGTCTGTAAATAGTACATGCTGCCAATTCTCAACATTTCAGCCAACATGTTGTCTGGCAAATTGCAGTCTTGCTCTACGATGATTTTCATTTAACTTCGGTCCTGTTGCTGGAACTCTGAAGCTCAAGTTCTGTTCCGCAAGACGTCTTCTTACGGTGGACACACTTGTTTGAAAATTATGAGTAGTATTAAGTTGTACCTGTAGATTTCTTGCTGTTAAAAATCGTTCTTTTCAAAGTATGCAAATAAAGGAAACGATCATGTACGGATTGTCATTCGATGCCTTCCCTGCCCCTATATATATATATATATATATATATATATATATATATATATATTTATATCAAAGTTATTTTATTATTTTATTACATTTATTTATTTAATTAATTTTAAATAAATAATTCCATATGTATATATTCTCTTTTGTCCACTTTTTATGTTATAAAATATCAAAGAGTTTTATATTTATCCATAAAATCATTAATATTACAAAGAAAATTTTTCATTGTACTTTTATAGCATTTATATAAAAATGTTTTATGAATATTAAAAACTGCTTAACGTTATGTCGAATTTGCAAAAACAAAGAAAGAAAGAAGGAAAAATATTTTTATGTCGTCTAAGATGATCAAAACCATTAATCTAAAAGCTTTTCTTGAAAACTGACACAGGGATTTTTCTGGATTTCAGAAGTATAAACATTAGCAAGAAGCATAAAGAGAGTTTATTAAATATTTAATGCTACGATAATTAATATAAAGTGCGAAACAATGCCAAATGTAAATTTTATTGACAAAATTGTTAAATTTGTTGATGGTTTTAAATGTCAAAGGGTCCCAATGTATTGCAGCCATTTTCCTGTCAGTACTTCTGAATTAATTACTTTTAATACTCGTTATGCAGTTTGTAGCGTTAATTATTTCACCACTGCAAATAAATAACCAACCTCACGTTAAAAATATTTATCTTCTTCTAAATTGACGAGCTGTGACTTTATGGCGTTTTAGTCACGGGCTTTATTTTAAATTAGGAAAGAGGTAAAATTCGGGTGACAGATGACAGATGTCAACATTTTTAATAAATAAAATTGTTCGTCATAGATAAAGTATAATATTTAATGGGGTAGTTAAATTTTTTCTGTCCTATACTTTTTATGGTTTTATTCAAGGCGTTTTGTAATATTAAACATTTCTGTGAAATCAGAATTTCAATTAAGTTTACCGTTTTCGAGATATTTACATGGTCAAAAAGTTTATAATTTATTTTAATGATAATAATATAACTAATTATTTATTTAATCCAAAGACAACAACACAGTGTATGGAACAGATCAGAAAGTAAAAAATGCTACAAATTTGTTTAATAATGTTGTTTAATAATAATGTATCAAGTTTTATAAAGGCCAGTTTAGTAACGATTTTTATTAGGCACGAGCGAAGCTTTCGAGCGAGTGTTTATTAAAAACGAGTGTCCAGAGAAAATTATTAAAGAAGTTGCATACTATACTTTATCTATGACGAACAAAAATTTGAAGCCAATTTTTATTTATAAATATTTGACATTTTACGAATTTAACCTCACTTTTTCGCAATTTATAATAAAGCCAACTTCAGTCCGTGACTAAAATTCTCAAAAGCCACTGTTGTTAACTTCAGCCCGTGACTAAAACGCCATAAAGTCACAGCTCTTCAATGTAGGAGTAGATAAAATTCATACAAATGTCCAACAACTAAAACCCGGTTATAGCAACATATAATAAATACAGTTTAATAAGCAAGAACCCTGGGTGCAATTGATTATTTTGGACATTAATACTGATAAATTTTATTAGTATCAAACGTAATTATAATGACTTTTATTTACCTTGTCTTTCCTGAGGGGTATTTTGTCTTAAAAGTTTATATTATGACTTCCTTAATGTATACACAAGTCCTTTTTAAACATATTTTTACAATAGTGTTTTGATGGTATGCTCACCATGCACCTAATCATTTTTTGGCACTTAAAGACCGGGATAGAATTTTGTACACATTAAGCAAAGTCTGGGACATTTCAATCCATCTTACTCGTATGATTTAGACATTTGTATTTTTTTAGTTCTTTTAGTTCATTTGTTCAAAATTTCACCTGAAACAAATTAAAGTCTTACTTTATATAAGAATTTAACATTTCATTCAATAATTATTATGAAAAACACTATACAGGGTGTCTCAGATTTTAATCAGGAAAATTTAGTAGGCAATGGAACTCGCAAAAATAAGATATAATATAATATAAAATATATAAAAACTTGTATGTTTTAAAGATTCGTTTTTGAGCTACATGGTAATATACTAATATTATGTAGCAAGTTTGATAAACTTCATTTTAGTCACGAATTTAAATTGGACACTAGCATGTGTTTAATTAAATGTTTATAAGTGAGTTGCATGGGTTTTTCTACGACACATACTTATTATTATCTAAAAATTATTTAAATTAAATATGTGTATAGAGCGCTATCTAAATATAAAACAATAGGGTAATCAACTTGAGAAACTATATTACCAGCGCACTGGTAAAAATGTCAAATTTTTGTATATAAATTAAAATGTATCTCTTGAAAATGGACTAACAACAGTTTTTCACAATGAAAGCGAAGAAAATGTTTTGGGAGCATTTTACGGTGGAGTCTCCACCCGAAATTAAGTAAATCTAGTTTACTGCTGGCGAAATTAAAAGTTAGTACAATGATTATATAAACTTTTGAAATATTGGCATTGAGAAACAATTTTAAACTTTTTATTTTTCTATTGAGATTATAAAATAATTTTAACTTTTAATATTATTTTACAAGTAAGGCACTTTATTTTAACGATTGAATGACATTTGACAACCGTCAAATTAACTTTAATTTGTGACTAAAAACCTGTTGCCAACTTCAGCCCGTGACTAAATCGCCATAAGCCAGAACTTGTCAATGTGTCATTTAAAGTGTCATGAAAACATGTACGATATTAAATAAATAATAAAAATATTTTTTTTTAATATCACAAACTTTTTGGTCGATTTTTATAAAACTTTTCAGGTTTTTAGTAGCGGATTAAGGGCTTAATTTAACTTAATTAAGTTTATCCAGAGTGGGTGCTGGGCATCCCAACTAGATATTAAATAAAATTTGGGGATGCTACTGCTCTTTGATAGCTTTAATACTATTTTTAAATTAAGCAATTATAAATACTAGTAGTAGTATTTTTTTCTCAGCATTTTTTTACTTATCTGTTTAATTTTGAAGAAAAAAATAAAATTCCTGTGTTCGCTTGCTCCTTGCAAAAGTATAATGTTCTTAAAAATTAGGCAGGATGGAAAATTCAAGGAACCAAAAAGTTCTATTTTTAATTGCTTAATCCAAATATATTAAAATTTAAAAAAAACTGATCATAATTTTTTTTATCAACTTTAAAACTTTATACAGGGTGTATCTCGACAACAAAGCTTTAATTCATACATTGCATACAAGTTTATTTAAACAGATCTTTCTATTTTTGCGAGTTCTATTGAGTATTAAATTTAAAAATTAAAATTAATTAATTGGCTTATACGTATACATAGTACAAAATTTATGCCATAATATTAATACGCAATACTATTAGCAAAGTGAATTGATTCATCCGTTATAACCAGGCGTTTACGTGGATGGGCGTATTAATGCAAATATTCAAATAGTACCCAATATATGCACATATCTCATGTTCACATTATAATTTAAATTTACAGTCTCAACCTACTAAACCTACAAATTACCATAAAATTTACATAAATATTAGTATCAAAACTTTATAATTTTTGTTAAGTTCTAAAAGTGCTCCTAATTTAAAAAAGATCCCAAGTAGTAAATTACATTTCTTATATAAAAAACATAATTTTTTGAGTATACACTTCAATTAAGTTAAGAAAATTAATTTAAAAATGGTAGCTTTGAAATATAATTATTTTAAAATAAAGTAAATTCGCTAAAATTTAATTAACATGGGTAACATCGTGGACTGACGTTTATATTGTATAGAAAATAATTTAATTGAGTTAATTTCGTGACGAAGTTTCGTCACTTTACGGTACGTGTTTATTTAAGATTATATTAAAATGTTTTTTGTATCCACTGAATAGAAATTTACTTGACAGTTTAATATACTTCCCCAGGTGTTGGCGTTTATAATACATATTAAATAAAATAGTGATAATAATTTTATATTTTAAAGTAACACCTACTATTTTTTTTTTAATTATGACTCGGTAAATTGTAAAGAAATTAAAATATTATAAGTGCATTTATAAATATGCTTAAATTAAAACATCTATATAAGTAATAGTTAAGTTTTATTCGGCCTTCTTAAGGTTGTGAGTATTTCTTTTTGATCAAATATTATCTTACACACCTGTGCAGCGATGTTTGAGCTTGTGGGCGAAGTGGTTTATGACGGTCTACTTGGGTATTTGTGGTCTTTGCGGACCTTTTAAAGGTACACTAATCCTCTGGTCTGTTTATACACCTTTATCGTGACATGCCAGTAAAACAAAATATTGTTTTATAGGTACTATTGGACTAAATTATAGGTTAATATTAGATGTTATGAAAAATGGAGAAAAATTGTTAAAATATTAGAATGAAAAAGTTGCAAAAATGGCGAATGTGCCAGGATATTGTCAAAACAAAAACCTACAGTGTAGACCTTGAAAAAATAACTAAGCAAACAAAAATTTTTATGTTAAATATTTTTAGTTCAAACTCGTTTTTCTGGTTTTGTTTATCAAAATTATATTATAAACTGTGATTAAAAACATTAGAAGTAAATGTAAACTGTGTCTAGTTCTCAAAATCATCGAAATAAACAAAACACAAGTTGACGTTTTATTTTGACTGTGATAAAATATTTAATTTTGACATTTCGCTTCATGTCAAATGTTCCAAGCTAGAAACATAAATAAAACTACTTGTTTTTGTGGATTTATTTAATTTTATAAATATATTATGGTCGAAATAAACAAAATCGTATGAAAAACTCGTGGTACAATAACTTATTCGTATTTGTACTATTTAAAATAACTCAGTATCACAATAAGGGTTAATAAACACTCGTTTTAAAATATACTATTAAAACTTTATGTTTTACTCTATATTATGTATAGTCTATACAGTTCTATATATAGCTTACCAAGTATCGGAATATCTTGGACATTGCAGATGGTTTAATAAATGTTTAAGAAAGACCTGAAATAAACAAATAAAATCAAAAAAACTTATTTATTAATACAGTATACGCTAAAAAAGCATCGGGTTTTCGCAACGCGAGCGCCATCTGGTGGCGATCGATAGCATTGTGGAAATTCAATAATTGTCAACAATATATTTAAAGCATACGAAGTACACATCATTTTTAAATAAATAAGTAGTTTTTTACAAAAGAGAGAATGAAAGTCCTACTCGACAACTTTTTCCCGCAAAGTTTCAATTGCACCGCTAAATCGCGCATTTGCGTTGTAAGTATAAACTAAATAACTTTGGTTTAGTACTCGACTTTGATTTATTATTTCTTATATCATTTATTAAGAAACTCAAAGCTTATACGCTTATATAATTACGTTATGTGTATATTTTATCTAAGTGATCATAGTGAATTATTGTGTTTTTAATTGTAAATTTAATTCAAGAACCAAATGGTTGCATTTTCATGTTTTGCCAAAGGATCCAATTCGGTGCGTATATTTGTTGGTCCAGAATTAACTAAAGATAACTTTATCTAATATAATTTATATTTAAGTTTGGACATTTTTAATAAATCTAACAAAAAATAATTGTTGTACAAACATAACCTTAAAATTAAACATTTTTATTTTCGAATTCTTGGCAACATAATATTATATATAATAATAATAATAATAATAAAAATAATAATAATAATAAAAATAATGTTTATTAAACCAGTTTACAATTGTGTCACCAAAATTAATCTTTCTTTAACCTACTTTTTTTGTTTTTTGTCTTTAAATTTGTACAAAATCACCATTTAAAACGTTTTTGTATTTATTTCATTTAGTTTGGTAATTACTACTTACCAGTCAAGGAATAGTTGCCAAACAGCCCACCTATGCTAAGTGTATGAGATGGGAATAATTACTAAACACAAAAGCGATCACTTCTTAAATATAAAAGCTGTCCCCTAATTAATTGAATATTTTAGTAAACATTTTCAATATGTCTCTGTGTAGTTGTATATTGCATAGACGATAAAAACTTTATAGACCTTAAAATAAAAATATACATTAAGATCAATATAATCATGATTTATGGTAGTTTTTTCAGAAAATAGCAATTTATCTGTCACTAGCAAAACTTCATTTTTATTAAGGTATCTACCATAATAACAAACGTGACTTTTTCACATACCTACGCAATCGCAAAAAGTTGCAGACCTTTTAACGCGATTCTGTCACAGAAATAAACTAAATGTAATTTGCAGGTTGATTTATGACGTTATGACAAAAAAGGAGACACCTTTATGTATTATGTACAAGCTTGGACTTATGAAAATTTAATGATAAGGGGGATCAAATAGATAAAAAATAAAGAAAAAAGTATTAGGTGACACGATTCCAGAAAAAAAACCTGGCGTTTAAAAAATAAGAAGTGCTTTTTAATGATTAAATCGATGGCACTTGAATTGTAAACCAATAATACATCATTTTAATTTATGCATATTAAATTTTTATATAAGTCAGTCTTCCTGATTTATGTAAAACCAATAAAACTTTTAAAAATGTAATACAAATGACAAATAGGTATAGAGTTTATTTTTATTAAACATTAAAATTTGTATTTGGTATGTATTCTTTTGACAATTTTTTTTTTTTGATAAACATTTAATATAACTAAAAATTCCACACCTGTAATTTTTAACCAATCAAAACGTGTATGTTTGACAGATCACCATGGCAACGGATGAATTTTAGTGGAAATTTTTTCCTCGTAGGTATCCAACAGCGAATTATACTGAAAAAAATTTTGACAATCTGGTTTTTATTTGTTTTCATGATAATTTCAATTACAAAGCTCAGATGTTTTCTATATTCTTCTTAATGGCGAAAATGCAGTCGACTAATGACACATCCGGAAACCACAGCCATCCCCAATCAGTACAAACTTAATGAACGAAGCAAATCGCAGAAACGATTGACAATTAAAAATTTTACATAGCTTAAGTTTAGTTTGTATTCACAATTACACGAAATGCAGTCCACTAAAGTGCAAGCAAGTTTTATTAACATCCTAAACCAGAGGTATACATTTCGGGTACAATTAGTTTTAATTTAAAATTTTAAAATATAAGAGGCAATATCCTTTTACCACTTTCCTATATTTTAAAAATCAGTTTTTATTTTGAAATGGTTTCAATAGTTTATTATGTATGAAGTTTGATAAACGTCATTTTAAACATGAATTTAGTTTAGTCACGAGCTATAAAACAATACAATGAAAATCTGTAAAATGTCTTTTTTTTGTAAATCAGAATGTATCCCTTAAAAAAGGACCTTTTAATTCGATATATAAGCAGTTTTTTACAGTGAAAATATAAAAAATGTTTTATTATACTTTTGTATTTTTGTATTAAGATAATATAATATTTTTTACATTTGGTATTATTTTACAAAAAGAGAACCTTATTTTAACGATTTTATAATATTCAGAGAGTAACTGAAACGCCATAAATCCACAACTAGTCAATGTGTATATAAACATGTACGCGTTTTAAAGTTGGGAGTAGAAAAAATAATTTTTATAATTACAAGGTATCCAAATTACTAAGTAGAAAACGTTTAATTTTATTTAAATAATAAAACTTACTCTCTTAAAATGAATTAGTCAAAAATAACTAATTATAAGTCATATTTGACTAATTGTCATAGCGAAAAAGGAGTCACTAATAATTAGTCAAGTTCTACTGAATGAAATAGTCAAATTAGTAGATTTAAATTTAAAAAAATTTTGACCCAGCCGAGGATTGAACTCAGGTCTGTCACTTGTCAAACTTGACAAGCTCTTGTCATAACCAATGTGGCTATCAGTCGCTCTTATAAAAATCAATTTTATTTGTCCAATAAATATTGTTCATGATATTTTAAACTTGAATATATTATTTGTGTTGCTGTTTTGAGCTAAAGTTTTTGCATCTTTCTTTGTTTTATGGGCCATTTAACCATAGAGCCTATATGCATTTAATTCAAATAATACTTTGTTGTTGGCCGCAAACGATTAAAAAAATTAGTTACTTTTAACTCTCAGAAATAATCAAAAAATGGTGACTAATCTTAAATTATTCAAACTTTAATAACTATTTACGTAGTAAAACTATTAATAACTATTTAATTATTTAAAACTATTAATAACTATTTACGTAGTAAAAAATAACTATTTAAAAGTGAAAAAATGCTGGTACTAATTTAAATAGGAGAATTTTGACTTTTTCATATTAAGAGAGTATCTTTATTACCATATTATCCAAAGTAATGTAATGCATAAATAAGTGGCACCGTTCTTCTTTAACTATGAGTTATTAACGACGCATTTATTAGAATCAAGTGTTGTTTTGTGCGGTTTATCCGTTAATTGCGTGGAAACTCCACTAACATCAGCCTCATCCCCGAAACCACTACTTTGTTTTGTCGGCACGTTGTTTCAAACTTTTTGATTAATGGTTTTAAACCAATTGTGCGGAATGAAAAACTTCAATTTCCTTCTTTTCGAAAACTTGGTTCAATGGTTTTGTTGTAACGATAGAGTTTAATTTTAAATTTCCTAAAGAAAAGTTAAGTGGATTTTATTTGCATTAAAATAAAATCTACGAAATAACAATAACAAAGAACAATAATATATTATGTATCAAGTTTAATAAACGCGATTTTAGTCACGAATTTTAATCAGGCACGAGCGAGCTTGTGAGCGACTGTTTAATTAAATGAGTGTATAGAAAATTTTATAAACAAGTTGAATACTATAGTTTTGAAAATATGTTTTACCGTACTTTTTTATTGACAATGTTAACAGTTTATTTTGGTTAAAGAATGTTTTCACTGATAAACACACCATGTTCACTTCTAAATACTTGCAAGTCAACACTAGCATGTCATTCAAATAATCATAATTAAATAAAATAATTTCTATTATTTCCTATGTAATATTAGAGTGACTAAAATGTTTTTTTTTTGTTATTTTACAATATTTGTGTTTTGATATTTTTACTTTTTTAAAATCGTTTATTTTATTTGTCATTTAACATTTTTGTTCAGTTGTTATTACTATTTTAAGAAACTGTATTTTAATAATTTACAAATATTATACAAAAATATTAATATAGCAAGTATACTTAAAATTTTATAAATAAGTCATCTAATTTAGTTACTTTTTTGCCTTACTAATTCAAAATGTCATTTTGGATATTTATTTTTTGTAGATATGTAAGTTAAGTAGATACTTTTATAAAGTCATGTGACGGATTTGTTAAACACCACCAAATAAACAGTTTATAAACTGTTTATTTGGTGTTAAACAAAATAATAAATTGGTTTCATAAATGATACCAATTTATTAATAAAAATTTTAAATTTATCTTGTTATTTTTTGTTTTAACAATATCCCGGCGCATTCGCCATTTTTGCAACTTTTTTTAAAATTAAATTAATTAAATATTTGTTAGCTCTACAACATTAAATCTTTGGATAAAAGGCATAAGGGGATAAGTCAAAAAAAGCATTTTTTCAGTAGAGCCTTAAACGTATTAGCATTAATTCAGGAAAAATATTTATGGTTAGCGGTTATACCTTTTTGTTAGCACATGTCATATGCTAACAAAAGAGTATACCCGCTAAACATAAATATATTTCCTGAATTAATTCGAACACGTTAAAGGCTCTATTGAAAAATTGCTTTTTTTTTACTTGTCCCCTTATGCCTTTTACCCACAGAAATATTGTCATCATTATTTTTAATTTAAATATTTTCTTTGATATATAAAGCTATTAAAATATTTAAAATTTTATTATTAAAATTATATTTGATTTTATTTTCCAAATGTCAATTTGAAGGTTAATTTGTGGGTTTTGCCGAAAATAAAAATCTATTATAACAAGAAATAGTTTGTGAAAAAAAACTTTTCATATTTTTAAAGTATACAATTTTGTTTTATATTTGATATAAAAATAACTTGGTTAATTAAGCTCGAGCGCATACTTTTCTTTTTCTATGACAAACACAAAAATTATAATAATTTTTGAAAAATTAATAAAATCTGTCAGACTGTTCTAACCTCACTTTTTAGTCGGTTTATTTCAAAACTTCAGCCCTTGACTTAAAAACTCGAAAGCCACTGTTGCTAACTTCATCTCGTGACTAAAACTCCATAAAGTAACAGATTGTCAATGTGTATTTAAAAGATCACTTGGCGTCATGAAAGCTGTGTGTTATAAATGTGGGAGTAGAAAAACATATAAATGTTTGAAACCCAGCTCTACATTAAAAGGGAGTAATCATTATGGAAAAACATGCACACTAATGTGAATTAATTCACATTTGTCACGGATTGTTAATAGTAAAAAATGCTTCGCAAAAGCGCGGTATTTGACATTTCCTGTAATTAATTATCTTCAATTATCGACGGCATGAAAGGCGTGAAGACATGCTATCGGCTCGGTCGGAAAGCCGTCAAATACCGCCCCTTAAAGTCCGATTCCAATCTAAAATTAAATCAGTTTCGAACCAATAGTTCGAGTCTTTCGTGCAACAAAAGTCTAACACAATGGAACACGACGATATTATCAGAAATAAATCCCTCTCTATTATGTAGGTCACATAATTTGCCAACATGTTTTAATGAATTCAAAAATAGATCAAAAGGAGAGTTACCTACGTAATACGTACCTACCGCACAAAGATATTATTTCTATAATAATTGCATTCAAAGGCAGTAGAGTAAATCTCATCTACCACCTACATATTATGCTCAAACTTTTATTTTAACTTAAAATAGTTACTGAAATAAAATATCCTAAACAAATAAAACAAACAGGATAGCTCTTCAAAATCAATTTTTTCTATTTACATGGTTTTACAACAAATATCCCTTTTGGTTTAAAGCATTTGGCGCAGATTTTCCTCCATATTTTACTCTATTTTCTTATAACCGAAAAATATTTAAATTGGCTTGTTAATGTCTCCCAAAAAGGGAGTAAAAGAGGCTGTCATACGCATACATAATAAATTAGCCTTCTTTTACTTTTCCACTGAAAAGTAGTCTGGATAAGATACCTACTTAGTAAGAAGCTAAAGAGCTTAAAAATTTAAAATGTCTTTCACGTTAATAACTTATTTGTTCTTCTTTCACCTTTAAAACGCCCATTATCGTACATGTTTCCATGACACCTTTGAAATACGCATTGACAAGTTGTGGCTTTATGGCCTTTTAGTCACATGCTAAAGCAACAGGTTTTAAATTAGTTGACAGTTGTCAAATGTCATACAATTGTTAAAATAAAGTGGCCTTCTTGTAAAATAATACTACATGTAAAAATTATTTTATAATCTCAATACAAAGATACAAAAGTATTAAATACTTTCTCAACGCCAATATTTCATGTATGAACATTGTACTGACCTTTTAATTTTCCCGACAGTAAACTAGATTTAACTTAATTTCTGGTGTAGACTCCATCGTGGAGTGCCAATAAAACATTTTCTTTACTTTCACTGTAAAAAACTGCTTATATATCGGATTTAAAAATTACATTTTCAAGGGATGCATTTCGGGTTATACATAAAAATTTTACAGTTGACATACAAATTCTCAAGTTGGTTATTGTTTTATAAATGTCGCTCTATACAAATATTTAATTTAAATCATTTTTAGATAATAATAAGTATTTGTCGTAGAAAAAGTATAGTATTCAACGCGTTTATAAACTTTTCTAGACACTCATTAAATTAAACCCTCGCTCGAAAGCTCATTCGTGCCCAAATTAAATTCGTGTCCAAAATGGCGTTTATCAAACTTGGTACATAATATAGTATTTAAACTAAAATCTTAATTTTATAAAATGTGTTTTTTAATTCAGTTGTTGTTCTGGAGTTGTTCTGGAGTTGTTCTGGAATCCACCATCTACATTTATTTTACAACAATATATGTTAGAAAAAATCTGGCATATTTCTAAATAAATGGCAGTTACCATAATTATAGCACCAGAAATGCCAATATGCTTAAACCTAATTTAAAATTATTTGAAAAATCATCATTCATTTATGGCATAAAATTATATAATAATATCCCACAATACATAAAAGATGCTAAAAGCTTTAATACATTTAAATTCAATTTTCTTAGTTTCTTCACTACACCAAGTTGCCCTACACTGATGAGACCCAATAAAGGTCGAAACAGCTGCCTGTCGGTATTTGAAGTTGGTGGAACGCACTCAAAACAAAAAACTTTGTCGGGGTGTAGCTACACCTACATGTAGGTTCAATTCTTCCTTACATTTAAATTCCTTTAAAAATATTAATAATAATAATAAATTCTTTTATTACCTTAAATAAATTTTAAAACAATCATTTTAAATATAATTTTTATTTTTATTTCTATTGTTTGTTTGTTAAAATTAATACGTTGTTTTATTTTTTAATAACATTTTAAGCTTAAACTTATATATGTATACACGGACTGTGTTTTTATGTACCTACCTATATATAATTTAAATCTGACTTGTTCTATACGATAATTATAATTATAATTATAATTAATTGCTTTTTGGATCAATAAATATTATTATTATACAGGCTTGTTTAGATGTTATGTTTACTTAAAATTAGTTTTAGTACCATTTGATTGGATTGTTTTGTTGATTTGTAGTTCTAGTTTTGTAATAATTTAATGAAATAACAAAGCCAGCACCTTCTATTAAGTAAAGTAGAACATTCACTACTGGAGACCGGATTAAAAAATTATAATGCCTAAACCTTGCCTAAAATGCCTAAATGCTTACCTAAAAAAACACATAATGTCTTTTTAGTACTTTAATGTTTTTATCTGTTTTGCGTTAATAATATATACTCTCTAAAAAATGAAATAGTCAAAATTCTATTATTTGAATTAGTACCAGCATTTTTTACTAATAAAATAGTCGTTTTCACTTTTAAATAGTTATTTTTTACTACGTAAATAGTTAAAGTTTGACTAATTTAAGATTAGTCACCATATTTGACTATTTCTGACAGTTAAAAGCAACTAATCGGCCATTTCAAGCGGATGGACGGGACAAATCACAAAACTGTTTTTATAAAAAAAATTGTAGGTAATTTATTATATATTATTTTTGCATCAAAATTCTCAAATATATTCCTCTATTATTAGGCTATACATTAAATAACAAAAATCGCAAGAAATATTTTATAAACGTAGAGATAATTTCAATAATTGACAGGAGTGGACGGGAAAAGATAAATCTTTTTTTTGTCCCGTCCACACCTTTCAATTATTAAAATTTTATCTACTTTCATAAAATATTTCTTGCGTTTTTTTTATTTAATGTATAACCTAATAAAAGAAGAATATTTTTGACAATTTTGATGCCAAAATATTATATAATAAATAATCTACAATTTTTCTTATAAAACAGTTTTGTAATTCGTGCGTTTCGTGCGCTTGAAATGGCCGTAATTTCTTTAATCGTTTACGGCCAAACAAATAAAGATGCAAACAGTTTAGCTCAAAACAGTAACACAAATAATATATTAAACTTTAAAATATTATGAACAATATTTATTGACAAATAAAATTTATTTTTATAAGAGCGGCTGACAGCCGACTGGTTATGAGGTTAGGTTGACAAGCTTCTCAAGTGACAGACGTGAGTTCAATCCCAGGCTGGGTCAAAACTTTTTTTAATTTAAATTTACTAATTTAACTATTTCATTCAGTGGAATTTGAATAATTATCAGTGACTGCTTTTTCGCTATGACAATTAGTCAAATATGAATTATAATTAGTTATTTTTGACTAATTCATTTTAAGAGAGTAACTTTATTGTAACATTGTAAGGTTTTGGTGCTGTAATGAGGTACTTTACCCCACCCAAAATTTTGATTTTATAGGTTAGCTACTTTAAACAGCCTACTAGTAAAATAATATTTTGCTTATTCGTTATAATATTTTTATGATTTTTCTAGCACTTACGACACTTTTCTGGCAATAAATTTTGTTTAACAAAATCCTTTTTTTCTTCTTTAAGCCGCTTATTCTAAATAAATAAATTAAGGACGCCAGGGTGAATCGATTTTGATATTACAGCCATTCCAAGCTACTCGGGAATTTTTGTAGCGTCCGTTACAATAAAAAATTGTGATTAAAAGCTACCGTAATTAAATTAAATACTGTTACAATAGTTAATATTGCAAACATGTTTATAATGCTTGTAATAATTAGGCTTAAACTTATAAGCATAATAATTGCGGTAGTTTTATTGTAACGGACGCTACAAAAATTCCCGAGTAGCGTGGAATGGCTGATTAACCCTTTAAACCAATAACTGTAATACTTTGATAATTAAATATATGGAATAACATTAATTTTAAATTGTCCTCGTGCGACAAAATGACGTCTTATGACATTAGTTTTTTAATATAGGTACTATTAATTACTAGGCATAGCTTCGCTACATATGCACGTGTGTTTTCTTTTGTGAGCAAAGTTACTCTTTAAGAATGAATTAGTCAAACATGACTAATTTAATAGTTATTAGTGGCTGCTTTTTCACTTGTACCATGGTTAACCATGGAATACCATGGTATCCCAAAATTTAACATGCAATTCTTATGTAAAATTGTCCCCTGAATCCGAAAATACCGTCAAAAATTATGAAAGTGGAGCAGTATCAAATGGAAAATTGACTATATCTCAAAAACTGTTCTACTTTTTTAACTTCTGACGACATTAAATTAGTCATTTTTGACTAATTCATTTTTAGAGAGTATAGTGCGATACCATGTTCAGAGCAATAGCGCCGAAGTTCTTGTTTCCCTTAGAAAAATATTTTATGGGATAAACTATATAATTTAACAAAAGAAAATGTAGAAAAAATATTGTATGCTAATCTAATGTCAAGTAAACCAACAAAACCATACAAATTGAGTCGCAAACAAATGGGTCACACTGTATAAAAAAGTGATTTTAAATTAAAAATTAATATTTTATTTATATTTTATTCAATTTATTATATTTATTTATTTTATACCCTGATCTAAATGGATGGCACACATTCTCCTTTAATAATAAAGATATAAAAATAAGTAACATCTTTTTGGCACTCTGTTGTAAAAAATTTCAACGATCTTCTTGTTTTTCAATTTAAGAAGAGCTAAATAGCTCTAATTCCTAGTAGAGCTTCATTTCATTATAAACCAAGATCACAGCTATCATAAAATATTATACCTACACGGAGAAATTGGCTGTCCAAGAAGCCACTCTCTAAAATGAAAAAAGACTAATTGCTACAGTTATTAGTGGCTGCTTTTTTCATTTTACAATGGTTTACCATGGTATAGCATGGTATCCCCGATATAATAGCCAGGTCTTATGTAAAATTGTCTCCTGAATCCAAAAATACGGTCAAAAATTATAAAAGTACAGAAGTTTTTAAGATAAAGTCAATTGCATATTATATGAAAAATTGATTATATCTCAAAAACTGTTTTACTTTTATATCGTTTGACGTCATTTTCGGATTATGCGGACAATTTTACATAAGAACTGGCTATTATATCGGGGATACCATGCTATCCCATGGTATACCATGGTATAAGTGAAAAAGCAGCCACTAATAACTATAGTAATTAGTCATTTTTGACCAATTCATTTTTAGAGAGCAGTTAGTTGGAGCAGATCTCTTCTTAATTTTGATACCCATACACGACTTCTTAATAAGCAAAGCATGAACACAAATGAACATAAACATAGACCACAGATTAAGTATTCTTTTATTTTTGTACACTATCCTATGATTATTTATAATTTTTATAATTTTTACCTTAAAATTTAAGCTTATTTAGGCATCTAAAGATATTATCCACAAATCCAAAATTTTGTAGCATAAATACTACACCAAAAAGACAACTTTTGGTTACCCAGTCCATATAAAATTCAAAACAAGTGAGATTAATAGTTTATAAAATGCTTACCCATCTAAAACCGTTTTTAAAAAAACACTTTTATATAGTAATTGTGTGAATTTTTCCACTTAAAATAACCTAGTTATGCCCTTAACTATGTCCTTTAAAATAACATTGTATAACATAATATTAAAGAAGTGTCCTTTATTGTAGAATTCTCTGGAATTAACGACTTCCGAAACCGTCTCAAACACCTAATAAAATGTTATATTCTCGCCCGTTAAAACGATGCTTTCACAGTTACTGTAGTCTAACCCAATAATTGAAAACAATGGCGGACCTCATTGCAAATTGAAATGATAATGGCGAGAACGGCAGCAAAAAAAACAAGACAAAACGAAAACAGTAAAATGAACAGATTTTCTGCTTTAAAAGAATTCCTTTTCTAAATTCAACATGATTTCAGATTTGCCGACTCTTCGCATTCTTAACGACCATCGCAGTATAGATAAACAGATTTAAATAAAATGCATTATGTATTTCTTTTCAGAATGGTAAATATCCTGTTTGAGCTATTGTTCTTATGGAAACAAAATCTTAAAGTTACATTTCCTTGTATCAAAATTTAATAATATGGTTATTTTGTGTTAAAGTTTGTTAAATGTAAATTTAAATATATTTTATTAAATCTGCACAAAAAAAATATGTTTAATATTTGTTGAATTTTTAAACAATTGTATAATTTAGGAATCTAGGTTTTTAAATGCAATATGAAAAAATACTAAAACAGATCAATTATTTAACTGATTTGCAATACTATAGTCTATAGACGAAACCTAAATATTAAATATATTATTCATATAAAATGTTTGCTTAATATTTTTGTACTAAAAAATACAAATTATTGGGTGGTTTTCTTCATTAGGATTTTTTCCCACTTAATATTAATCATTATGGACATTGTTTAAATTTTACCTTTAAATGCTTCTAAAAATAAAGGCCAATGTTTATGTTTCCTATCAAATTTTGGTAATTTAGCTGGGGGTAATTTTATTTCCGAAAGAATTTTGCGCTCAGTAAAACACATTATTTTTCACTTTTGTTATTTGTTTATAAAGGCTTTTAAAGGCAGATTCTTTTTTAAAACTAGGAATATTTTTAGAAATCATGCACAATTCTAAATTATTGGCTGTTCATATAAACCGTCTAAATTGGACATATTTGGGATTTAATTATTGAGTATATTGTGCCTTTGAAACCTTTTTGGCGTTTTCATTAAAGACTGAGAGTAAATTATATACTATGATGTATTATATTTATGGATAACTATTTATGGCATTGTGTAATGAATAAAGAAACATGTATTAATTTAAGGATAAGAAAAAAATTAAAATTAATATCTTCAATAAAATCTCAAGTGTGCTTTGTCTGTATGTACAGATAATTAATTAGTTTACTAAACTAGTACAGTAATCCTCAAAAAAGTGTTTATCCGAAATAGGCAGTAAAGTAGTCAACAATCGGCAGTAAAGTAAAAGAAATCGGCAGTAAAGTAGAACTTTATTGTATGCAACCCATTATACGTTTTAAGATGTGTCTACTGCTTCTCAGCAGCAACTAAATAATATTTAAAAAAAAAGCACCGTAGCGGAGGTCGATTGGACCCTTTCTTAAAAAGTTTGTTTAATAAAAATAATAAGTTAATTTTATTAATTTGATTAAAAAATCGCCGCGGCGGGCAAATATATAATAACCGTCGCAACAAACAGTATACGTAGACTAGGGTTCGCAATCCCGAAATCCCAAAACCGAAAATACCGGGATCTCGTCTGTTTTTCAATACCGAAAATACCGGGATCACAAATCATGATCCCGGTATTTTTAGTATTTAAATTTATGTTGAACACTTCCCTAAGTGCCAAATTATATGAAGCCCTAAGGGTAAGGATTGCTCAGCGCAGAACTTATTGCTCAGGTATTATCCGCTATTTGCACAATCCCAATTATAAAGAATCAGATGCTCTGTTCGATATTCTTCAAAAAAAATATTAGGGAAATGCTTAAAAAACTTACAATGTTGACAAAAAAAACAAATGTTTCTTTTTAAGAAGACAATGACGAGGATAAAATTTATCTTTCAGCCATGCTACTACTCCAGCCTCAAATTAAAACAAACAATTTTTTAAATCATTGACAAAAAACGCAATGAACCCAATAAAAATGCACCCTCAAACCGATTCGGTAACATCAACTCTAAAAAAAGAAATGTCGATTTTTGAAAATGGCGGAAGCAGGGATGCATTCCTCAAACTGAAATGTGATTTCTTAATGTCCCCACTAGTGTGGAGTCGGAAAGAGCGTTTTCGGCAGCAGAAACCCTATGTACAAAATTTAGATCCCGACTTGGGGATAATACCCTTAATGAACTAATTTTTCTGCGGTATTGGTTTAGCCGCTGAACACCTAGAAATATTTTTTTGTTTAAATTTTCTTTTATTAATAAAATTAATAACTATGCTTTGTATTCTTTTAGTTTTTAATACCAATCTCGAAACCCCGGTATTCCCGGTATTGTTAAATATCGATATCATAATCCCGGGATTATATTTTCTCTTCGAGATTGCGAACCCTAACGTAGACACTTCCTACATTCAAATGACTTTTGATTTGATCATCAAATAACATTTGATTTAATCATCAATATTAATTATAATTAATATAGATAATTATAATTAATATTGATAATTATTAGTATTATTAAATGTGATTTCGGATAAAATTTAATATGCACCTCGGCATTAAAGTCATTTTTTATCACTCACATTCGTGATAAAAAATTCAACTTTACTGCCTTGATACATAAATAACTACTTTATCCCTTTTTGAATACTCAATACTGTAATAAAATAGTCATTTTTTAAAAAAATTCATAATATACAAATATCAACTTTTTTTCCTATGATTTAGGGGTAGGGGGTGAAAAACGGTTTAAATGGTTGTAAAATTTTAAATAAAAGCCGAAAAAAACTAAAAATTTTAAAATATGTTTTAGTAATATTTATTTGTAACACATATCAAAGTGTTTAAACGACATTAAATAAAATTTTAAAAAAATGGTAGCACATAACTAAAAAGACCGTACCAAAAATGCAGAGGGCTCAAAAACTTTATATTAAGGCCAAAATTTCAAAAAAAAGTTTTGTATATAGCCGGTTTTGCTCAAAAACCGAATAAAATGTGAAAAAAACCTTTATTATTAAAAAATATTAACTAAATAAATTTAGTGCAAACATGAAAAAAAGAACAAATTTTAGTAGTAGTATCGACATATCCAAGCCACATGCTCATCATCATTATTTTTTATTGGATATAGCCGGGTTTGCTTTAAAAACGTGGATTTGGCCGGTTTTGCTCCTAAAGCTACCTTTTAAATGTGATTTTAACATGGATATAGTCGGATTTAAACAGAATTATCTTGGTCGTCGATAGAAATGAACCCAAAGATGCAAAATCAGAAAAAAAACAAAAACTGAATAAAATGGATTTAGCCGGTTTTGCACGGATGCATTATCATGGTAATTTTCTTTGAAAAGTTAAAAAATAATTAAAAAATCGTCACTAAATAAAATTGCGCAATTTATAAAATAAAACGTCATTTCTCAATTTCCCAAGAACCTATTAAACTGACAACATGAAATTCTTCAATTTTATTTTTTTTTTGTTTATTTTTAACGTTTTTAAAAACTAGTTTAAAAATTAATTTCTAATGTATGTCAACCTAAACATTATTATAGTGGAAATATTGTATTACATTATTGCCGGGAAAATAACTAATATTTTTTTGACATTTATGTTTATTGATAAGGAATTGTTGTTATGCCAAAAATAATTTAACATACATATACTATATGAAAGATCGATAAATTAAAAATGATTATCCAGATTTTTTTCCAAATAAGAACCCTTTTGTTTATAGACACTCGAGCCCTACGTACTCTTGTGTCCATTTGGCAAAAGGTTTTAGAAAATCTGCAAAATTATTTGTTATTTATTCTAACTCTGTTGTGATATTAGCACTAAACATTTTGCATTAAATTTTTATATTATATACAACATATTCTACATTCTATGATTGGCTTTTATTTAATTTATCAACTGATTTACATCTTAAATGAATTAAGTGGTGGTGAATGTTTAAGTTATTTTTTATAAATATGAAATTTATTTTGATTGTTTGCCAGTTTCTATAAATTTAAGTGCTTACTCAATTATTTTTTTGTTACACATTTATTCATTCTTTTATTTTAAAAATTATAAATCCGTTTTTAGTTCTTAATTCTTTATTTGCCCATTCATTTTTTGATACTTTAGTTTTGTGTAAAGAAAATATGTATTTTACCATAAAAAATATTAATTAATATTACATTAATAAGTATACATTTTGTATTAAAATACATTATTTTGTTTTTTTTCTTACATGAACCCAATTATGGAATTAACACAAGGCACAAGTACACAAGTCATTTCATAATCATAGACCTCGCGTGATTTTCCGAGGGTTCAGAAAAATACGAGGCATAAACCCGGTAATATTTTAACAATTTCCAATTTTATGTTATTTGTTGTAGTAGAAGTAGTATTTGGCATGTTGTATGGTCTAAGTATTATTTATGATGTACACACTTTATAACGGCTTATTTTTATTTCGTTCGTTTTTATTTAAAGTAGAGCTTAAGAAGCAAACAGCCTCTAAGGTAGAAGCGCGTACTTTTCTTATGTTTGTTTCTCAAGATACAATTTTTTTTAAATATTTTATAGGAACTTCACAACTAAATTAAATTAAATTAAATTAAAATTGTGAACGCAGGCTGTTTGGTTCGACATTTAGTAAGAAAAATGTATTTTTGTCGCTAGTGCTTTTCTTATTAAAATATTTCCTAGCGATTTCGTGGCCACGTATGTCTTATTAGTTTTGGCACACAATTTAGGAGCTCTTAAATTCACAGCAGTTGCTAGAAATAACGCGTCGGATAGTAATTTACTTACGGAAACATTATATGATCTATAAGCAAATTACATATATTTTGTTCAGAAAATTACTACAGTTTTGCATTTCTTTGGACACAATATGCCAACAGGACTTTTTTAAAGAAATATTATAAATATTCACCAAAGTTGTCATTTTTCAAATATCATCAGGACTTGTTTCTTTAAGTTTTTTCCTCTGCTTTCTTTAAACCACTTTTTGAAAGTTGTATACGTTTTTTCATAGCGATGTTTTGACTTTTCTGGTATTATAGAGAAACGTTCTATTTCCCACGATTAATGTCTAAATTATTTGCTCTTAAAATCACTTGTATCATCAAAAATACTTTTAACAGCAATATAATTAAAAACATAAATAATGTATTTTTACATACATATTAAGTATTTACATACATACGAGGTGTGTTCAGAAAATAACGGGAATTGTTAAATTTCGCGGCTTCGGAGGGTCCGGTTGTCATAAAATTTTATTTATTATGTTGGTATACATGCCCCCGAAGTACTTTAGCTGTTTTCATTGTTAACTTTGTCTGTGGCAGCCGCTAAGGTTAGACGTGTTTTATGAGCTCGGCGATTTTCGTTCCTTAAAAGAAATGGATCAAAGAGAATTTGTATCCAATTATGCTTAAACAATGAAATAAATTCTGTGAAATGTTAACAAAGTCCTATAGTGAGTCGGCTATAAGTAAAACAAGAGTTTACAAGTGGTATAAGAGTTTCCAAGATGGCCGTGAAGACGTTGAAGATGACGAACGCCCCGAACGCACAAGCACATTAACAACCGATAAAAACATGGAAAAAGTGGAAGAAATGGTTATAAATCATCAGAGAAGTCGATGATGTTGGTATATCGATTGGCTCATCCCATGAAATTTTTTTAAATGTTTTGGGTATGAAACGCGTGGCAGCAAAATTTATTCCAAAATTGTTAAATTTTGAACAAAATTTTTGGCCAAAAACAATACTGTAATGATGCCCCAGCCTCCATATTTATCAGACATGCCTCTGTCTGACTTTTTCCTATTTCTAAAAATAAAGAGAACCTTAAAGGGCCGTCGTTTTGCAAGCATAGATGACATTAAAAGCGGATCGCTGGAAGAACTAAAGGCTATCTCAAAGATCGAGTTTTAGAAGTGTTTCGAGTATTGGAAGAAGAGCTGGCACATGTGCATAATATCCAATGGGGACTATTTTAAAGGCGACAACATTGATGTAGAACACACTTCGTATGTATATATAATTTTTTTTATTTTATTATCAAAGTTACACCCAAAATTAAAATTTAATCTCTTAGACCTAAAGGATTTTAATAATTTTTATAAATAGCATTCCAAGTCTTCCAGACTATTTTTTTCAATATTTAAAAATACAGTTTTAGTAAATACAAATTAATCTGAAACAAAACATACCTGGGGATTAATTTTGGTAATCCTCCTTTGCTTTAAATTAATTCTCTAAATAACGACCTTTTTACGTGGACGCTGTTGAGCCATATATATTTCCTCTAATTAAAATCGAAATAGACATAGACACCTGCATCCTCAAAATTATGAGTATTATTTCGGTGTACAAGCTACAACCTGCCGGTTTTAATGGTCATGTTTTTCATTAATGGTATAATGTGTTTGTGCTGTACTCAATTTAAAACCAACCTCAATTAGGTTATTTGTGTCATATTAAATTTAGCATTAAATATTTTATTTTCATTACACTAATTAACAAGCTTTCTGGTATATTTAGTTTGTAATTACGTTACGTTTGTACGTGGGCTACTTTGTTGCAGATATATTAAATTTAAACTTACAAAGTTCTTTATTTATTAATAACTTTATTGTTAAGTAGTCAGAAAAAATAGTAAGGCAAGACTGTTTTAAGGCTTTTAAGTCATTTTAGACAGTTCTAAAGCAGTTTGGTCATTTTAGACAGTTCTTGTAAGTTTGTGTTATTTAAGTAACATTTTAGACAGTTTTAAGATAGTATGGTCTGTTTGTTTTAAAACAGTTTTAGTTGTGTTTAGATTTATAATACAGTTTAAACATCATTAATTTTATTAAAAAACTAGTTTTCTAATCTTAACTTCTAAACCACTTAATCGACATTCATTAGATATTTTATACAATGCACTGTAGATACTCAAGTACCGGATTTTAGGCAAAATGCCTTTTTGTTTTTATTTGAGGAATTTGTTTGAGACCTTGAAATTAATCCTAAACTTAAAAAAATAAAGCGTTTGACACCCCTTTGTTCTTGCCTAAAAGCCTAAAATGGCGAAATTTTGATTTATTGTCCTAAAAGGACATTATTATGACCCTAAAATAGGCGTTTTTAATTTTTCAGTAGAAAATATATTTTTCATTGCGGAAAAGTAAATTATTTTTAATTAGACCCTGCTTTTATGCTTTTATTTCGCCTAGACGCCCTTGGCGAGTACGAGGAACATAAATTACAAAACTAGTGAAAACCTAATAAAAAAGTAGTTGTGTTTTTGCTAAATATTTATTATAAATAATTATGGATAATATTTGTTTGTAAAATAATTATTGAAAATTATTATTTTTTGTTTTATTATCGTGTTGTTTTTATTCCATATCGCCTATATTAATTTAATTTTTAATTTTTGTTTTTTTCAAAGTCTACCTTTGACAGAGTACACATTTGTACATCGATTTTTATAAAATTAGAGTATATTATTGAGGAGACTTAAAGAATACTTTTTAATACTGTTCACATCATTTGATATATACAGGGTGATCCAAAAATAGCTTATTTTTAATAAAGCAAAAGCGTAAATTCATGATTTTAGCATAACACGCAAAAAACATTTATCCCCATTTTTTTAGATATTTCTAAGTTTATCAGGTTACAAAATGGCATTCTTATTAACATTTTATAAAGAAATAGATTTTTAATAAAATTAAATAAAATAACGCTTAGAGAATATTTAAAATGTTGTTTAATTTAGGCTTTTTAGTAGTTTTCAATTTTGAACAAAATACTGGTAAAAGTTTTTTGATCGGCACTGTTTGAAGATTTAAAAACGATATTTACCAAAATTCTAACTGCTTCTTTTATAATTTGTTAAAAAATCATTTTTTTTAATTATTTGTTTATCGCAAAGTCTACTTTGCCAGAGTACACATTTGTACACCGATTTTTATTGATTGCAGTTTCTTGTTGGGACCCTTTGGTAATTTTAAAATGATATTTACCAAAATCCTAGCTGCTCCTCTTTTCGAAATTTTTTAATTTTTTGTTTATCTTACCTTTGACAGAGAACACATTTGTACACCGATTTTTATAATATTGGAGTATATTGTTAACGAGACTTGGAGAATACGGTTTTCATACTGAGCACATCATTAGATTTATACAGGGTTAGCCAAAAATCACTTTTTTATATAGTAAAAAGCGTAATGCACATAAAAGATTTATCTCCAAAAAATGTTATTTTTTTAATTTTATTTAAAATCAATTTTTCTTATAAGTCCTAATAAGAATCCCATTTTGTAGCCTGATAAACATAAAAATATAATAATAAAAAAACATGGGTGGGTATAGATCTTTTTTGAGTGTTATGCCAAAATCATGAAGTTACGCTTTTGCTTTATTAAAAGAAGCGATTTTTGGCCAATATATTAAATGATGTGCACAGTATAAAAAAGTATTCTCCAAATCTCCTTAACAATATACTCCAATATTATAATAATCGATGTACAAATGTGTACTCTGTCAAACAAAAATTAAAAAAAAAAACATGAATTTTCAAAAAATTTCGAAAAGAGGAGCAGCTGTGATTTTGATAAATATCATTTTTAAGTCACCAAAGGGTCCCGAACAAGAAACGGCAATCAGTTTTTGGCGGCATTTTTATGTGACTTAAACTTCGTTTAGGCACACCGTGTACATGCACCGGCAAACAACATAATTTTTTTTAACTTAATGGCTGACAAATATTACTCGGTGATACTTTCTGGCCCTAAAAAAGTGTTTACTTTTACAAGAAAAAGTGGCGGAAGGAAAAAGAGGGTTAAATTTGCAGGTGTGTACATTTTAATAACCAAAATAATGTTGTATAAATAGTCCCGAACAATTTGGTATAACTAATTTAAACAAATGTGTTACAATTTAAAAATTGACACATTATTTAGAAACAATTATTATTTAATACCTGTAGTGAGATCTGTATTATTGATTAATAACTAATTGATAAACAATAAAGCGACCTTTACCTTATTTACGTTTTTTTTGCCTATTGTTACAATGCTGCTTACGCTTCAGTGCAGATTTCTTTAGGGAATAAAAATAAATTTATAAAACAATTATTACAATTATTTATTATGTTTTGGAAGTTTTATATCAGTTGGTAAACCATACATATATGTAAGAATATAATATATTCTTAATATTATATAACATTATTCTTAATTTTGTAAATGGGTAATATGCTTAACTTAAGTAATTACAGGTTTCTCAGTGTCGTTAATATTGTTACCATCTAAGCTACTTTTCCCGCGGATTCTAGAGCCATTTTGTTCGTCATTCAGTTCGTTGCAGTGTTGGGCTAAACTTGGGTTTTGTTAGTTAACCATCGCTATTAGCGGATTTTATATGCCTATTCACAAGTAATCAGCGACTAGTTTATTGTACTATTGGTAGTAGTAAGCTGAACGGATTTTCCGGATTTTTCGCAACTGCTGAATTTTGTAATTGAAGTTGGCGTGGTAAGTTTCTCTAATATTTAATTTTTCTCTTAAAGAAGTCTTCTCTAATTTTTTTGTTCCCTGCAAACGCTTACTTGTTATTGTATTTTAGAATGTATTTTTGGTTTTCCTTTATTGGGTAAAAATCAACTGGAAAACTCTAATTTAGTTGGAATTGCGAACTTCGGACCCTGGAAGGCGACCTCCATTTTATTTTCCATTTGCCACCTATCATTTTGTATGGATTTCTATCGTCACGGAGTAAAAGAATAAATCATTTCTTCAGCTTCAACCGTAATCGGCATAACTTAGGAAGCTCTACCGTTACAACATACAACCGCAAGTTGAGGTTTGAATCGAGGTAGGATCGTTGAATATATATACAAGGAGTTCTGAAAAATAAGTTTAATACTAGGTTTTTTGTTTTTTTTTTAAGATGTGTTTAGGTATTATATTTTGTATTATTTAAAATTAATTATTAACTTGATGAATAGAAAATTTTAATTTATGTGCGGTAAATAAATTTGATCAAATTTATGCCAAATTAGAATAATTACAATTACTAATTATTAATAATTAAGTTTCCTTACTTACCAGAATTATTTTTTTTTGTTAAGCATTACAATACGAATATTGGTATTAACGATAATCAGTAATATTTATATATTATATTTATTAATTTTACACTTATACATCTTATATTTTATTATTAAATTTTGTAAATAGTTCTTACTTTATTTTGTTGCTGCCTTATTCCAAACCTGTTATCGGGAATAGTAACTAGTAGAAGTTTGATAGTTTGAAGGCCTGGAGAATCTGTACCGCAAAAATTATCTGGCGCCCATAATATACATTTTAATTTTAAAGTCGAACCACCCCCTTCACTTGAGCTAGCGGGCCGGGCCCTAGGTTGCTGGACCCTAAGTCACCACCATAAAAAGGTGGTAACAAATTTGGCGCCCAACGTGCATTGAGTAAAAGTAAAGTAAATTTAATTATTTTTTTTGAGTTTAGTAAGTTATAGTTATAGATTTTGGTTTTATAGACAAGTTGGCGTCTGTTTAAATTAATTAAGAAAGGCAGGAAAAGGCAGTGATAAGGTAGAACAAATTATTTTCAGAATTCCTTTTTTGATTGATTGAGTTATTTTTTATTAATTTAGTTATTTTATATTGATTGAGTTATTCTTTTAATACTGTTAATTATTGGTTAATATTAACGATGGTTGATAAAATGGAGGTCGGCCATTTAAAGAAAGACGAGTTGGAGGTAGAATTAACTTATCGAGGAGTTAATACTACAGATATGACATCTGCTGATATGAGAGCTACGTTACGTCCTCTTATTAAATTAGAAAGGAAAGATAGGTCGGTTAAGTATTGCGAGTTTTCTTATAATTATGAGCAGGAATTTCCAAAAATTGAGTCTAAATATGTAGAACTAGCTAAATTAATTAAAGATTTTGCTGGTGATAAAAATAGTAACACCTATAAACGTTATTCTTCTAGGTTGTTGCATTTACTAGGCAGAGTAGATAGAGCGCCTTTAGCCAATGCGTCGCAGGATAACTTAAAATTACGTAGTACTTGGTTAGCGAAAGTTTCAGCTTTAATTAGTGCATTAGTTAAGGGAAGTAAATCTAAAGATTTAAATATTAGCTCCATACTTAAAAGTCCAAATAGTGGGAATAGTAATTCAGATTATTCAGAATCGGACTATTCTTCAGATTCAGAACCGGTGACTCCCAATGCTAGTAATTCTACCTTTGTAGATAAACATAAAACAAATTACCAACCTGTTAGGAAATGGAATCTTAAATATTCTGGCGATAATAATGTTTTATCAGTTACTGATTTTTTTGGAAAGGGTTGACGTCATGTGTAAGGCTCGTAATGTTTCGGAACAAGAGTTATTTGATTCTGCAATAGATTTGGTTGAGGGAAAAGCTTATACGTGGTACACTTCTGTTATTCATAAGTGTAAATCGTGGAAAGATTTAAAACATCTTTTGCTTAGACGTTATTTGCCACCTGATTATAAAACTCGATTATTTCAGGAAATTCTCGCGAGAACTCAAGGTCCTGATGAGAGGATAGAGGACTATTTAAGTTGTGTAAATACACTGTTTAATCGTTATGGTCGAGTTGATAGGGCTACGAAGTTGGAAATAGTGTTACAAAACTTAGCACCATTCTATATAATGGAATTGCCGGTTGTAAGTAGTTTGGAAGAACTCGAGGAGGAGTGTATTAAATTAGAGACAAAACGCTATAGAGTAAAACACTATAAACCACCTTCGCAGTCACGTCAAGCTTGTGTGGAACCGGAGTTGTCATGTATACCATCTTCATCAGGTAGTAATAATAGAGCTCAGTATAGTCGTGTTCAACCGAATACGCAAGCGCAATGTAGGGATGTAAATATATCCAGTAATGATCGTAGATGTTGGAAATGTAATAGACAGGGTCACATAGCTCGTCATTGTTATGCACAGGGGGGTATTAAATGTTTTACATGTGGAACGGCGAATCATACTCGTAGGACTTGTCCAAAATGCAATTCGGGAAACGGATCGCAGCAACAAGACTAGGCCATTCTTCGATTGCTGTTAACTCTTTGGCCACCGATACTGAATTTAATAAGCAGAAAATAATCCTTGATTTTATTTTATCACAAGCTGATGAGGGTGAGTGTCCCTACATGAAAGTTAATATTTTGGGTAATAATTTTTTCGGTTTATTGGATTCAGGCGCAAATAGGACGTTTCTAGGAGGTAAAGGTTGGGATATTATTAAAGATTTAGGAGTCACACTAGAAAGTAAAGAAAATATTTCATGTACAGTTGCTAATAATGATAAATGTGAATGTTTAGGGGTCGTTAAGTTACCAATTACGTTAAAAAATGTTGTTCGGGTTATAGATGTATACGTAATTCCACAGTTACGCCATAGTTTAATTTTGGGCATAGATTTTTGGGCTAAAATGGGAATAGTCCCGGATGTGCGAAAGGGGGAGTGGCATTTTAGTTCGGAATTGTTAGAGGAGGTTTTAGTAAACAATATAGAGGGAGTTAGTGATTTAGGAAAATCGGAAGTAGCCGCTTTGGATAAAGTTATTGATGAATATTTTTTAGGAGTTGAGGAAAATCAGTTAGGTACTACAAATGTTGTTGAGCATGAAATTATAACAAAGAGTAAACCAATTAGACAGCGTTCTTATCCTGTGTCTCCATTTAAACAAAAAATTATCGATGAGGAGGTAAATAAAATGTTAGAACTAGGAGTCATTGAAAAGTCTAGTAGTCCTTGGGCACACCCAGTTATAGTAGTACCCAAGAAAGATGGTACTCATCGATTTTGTGTAGATCTACGTAAATTAAATAGTGTCACAGAGCGCGATGCATACCCATTACCTTTCATAACCTCAATTTTAAGTAAGTTAGGCGGTGCTAAATATATTTCAACACTCGATATTAAAAGCGCGTACTGGCAGGTAAAATTATCTAAGGAAAGTTGTCCTCTTACAGCTTTTTCTATTCCTGGCCGAGGCCATTTTCAATTTAAACGTATGCCATTTGGGTTGCATAATGCGCCGGCAACTTTCCAGAGGTTAGTAGATAGTATTCTTGGCCCAGAGTTGGAACCATTCGTATTTGTGTATCTGGACGATATAATTATTATCGCACCAAGCTTTAAAAAGCACCTGGAAATTTTGCAAGAAGTCCTAGGAAGGTTAAAAAGGGCTGGGTTAAGTATTAGTAGAAAGAAATGTTATTTTTGTAAACCAGAATTAAAATATCTTGGTTATATCGTAAATAGGAAAGGTTTGCATGTAGATCCGGGAAAGGTAGCTGCGATTGTTAATATTCCGCCTCCGACAAATGTGAAACAAGTACGCCAGATATTGGGTATGGCTAGTTGGTATCGTAGGTTTATAAAAGATTATTCAGAAGTCACTGCTCCTTTGACAAATCTTATGCGTAAAAGAGTAAAATTTAACTGGGATGCTGGGTGTGAAAAGTCATTTGAAGAAATTAAGAATGCGCTGATTTCTGCACCTATTTTAGCGTGCCCTAGGTTTGATATTCCTTTTGTTTTGCAAACAGATGCTTCGGCATATGGAATAGGGGGTGTTCTGTCACAAAACTATGATGGTGAGGAACATGTTGTGTGTTATTTGTCTAGGTCTTTAAGCTCTGCAGAGAGAAAATATACAACGACCGAACGTGAGTGCCTTTCGGTTCTGTGGTCTATAGAGAAGCTTAGGGGTTATCTAGAAGGTGCAAAATTTTCAGTAATAACAGACCATCATAGCTTGTTGTGGCTTAATAATTTAAAAGATCCACAAGGACGTTTAGGTCGTTGGGCTCTTAGACTGCAGCAATTTCAATACGAAATAATTCATAGAAAGGGGAAAGAGCACGTTGTTCCCGACTGTTTATCTAGGTCAGTTCCTGTTGGTGATGCGGTGGATATTAGTATGGTTGAGATTTCTGTAGTAAAGGATAAGTGGTATTTAAAGATGGTAGAGTTAGTCAAACAAAAGCCTTTACAATTTTCGCATTGGCGGGTGACAGATAACAAACTGCATAAATATGTTAAGTGTGATTTTCCAGACTTGAGAGATAGTAGAGATTATTGGAAGTCTGTGGTTCCGAAAGAAAAACGGGGTGAAGTGTTGAAAGAATGTCATGATCAGATTACATCGGGACATTTGGGTATCTATAAGACTTTTCATCGTGTAGCCCGCTTGTATTATTGGCCTTCGATGAAGTCTGACGTAACACGGTATGTTAACCATTGTCAGGTATGTCAAAGGACTAAACCGGAACAAAAACGTCCTGCTGGATTAATGGGTAAGCGCCCAATCGCTACGCGACCTTGGCAAACTGTCTGTACTGATTTAGTAGGGCCACTGCCAAAAAGTTCACATGGTAATATGCATATTCTGGTAGTTAGTGACTGTTTTAGTAAATTTAGTTTATTTTTTCCTATTAGGAGAGCCTTGGCTCAGACTGTAGTTAATTTATTGGAAGATCAGGTGTTTATGATGTTTGGAATTCCTGAATTTATTTTGTGCGATAACGGTGTCCAATTTAAGGGGAAGGAATTTTCTAAATTAACTTCTCATTATGGCATAAGAACGATATTTAATCCGAATTATCATCCGCAAACAAATCCGGCAGAAAGAGTTAATAGGGTCTTGAAGACGATGCTTGCTGCTTATGTCAATGATAACCATAGAACTTGGGATGAAAATATTCAAAAACTTGCTTGTGCCATAAGGTCTGCCAAACATGAGGTAACAGGTCAGTCTCCATATTTCATAAATTTTGGTCAGGAAATGCATTTACATGGTGACGAGTATAAGGCTGCGGAAAATTTTGAAGGAACCAAAGTAGTTAAAAATCTTGACAATTTGCGGAAATGGGTGTATTCTAGATTGGTTAAGTCACATAATCAAACAAGAGCTCGTTACAATCTTCGGCGTAGGGATGTGGTATATAAGGAAGGTGACTGGGTTTGGCGAAGGAATTTTAACTTATCCAACAGTGCAAATTATTTCACTGCAAAATTATCCGGTAAATTTGTAGGGCCATATCGTGTTAGGAAAAAACTTGGGTGTGCCACTTATGAATTAGAGGAAGATGATGGTACTTTAAAAGGAATTTGGCATGCTAAGGATTTAAAACCTTGCTCTAAGGATAGTGAGTCCTCGGATAGTTTGGAGGGTCAAGATTCCGGATAGTTGAATGTCAATTATATTTACACGTTAAATGTGGTTATTGTGCATTAGATTGTTTAGTAGGTTTATGTATTGGTGATATCATTAGATACGTTATTTGATTGAGGAAAAAAAAAGATAGAATCTTTTTTTTTTGAGGGAGAAAAGGGGGAGTTGTTACAATTTAAAAATTGACACATTATTTAGAAACAATTATTATTTAATACCTGTAGTGAGATCTGTATTATTGATTAATAACTAATTGATAAACAATAAAGCGACCTTTACCTTATTTACGTTTTTTTTGCCTATTGTTACAATGCTGCTTACGCTTCAGTGCAGATTTCTTTAGGGAATAAAAATAAATTTATAAAACAATTATTACAATTACTTATTATGTTTTGGAAGTTTTATATCAGTTGGTAAACCATACATATATGTAAGAATATAATATATTCTTAATATTATATAACATTATTCTTAATTTTGTAAATGGGTAATATGCTTAACTTAAGTAATTACAGGTTTCTCAGTGTCGTTAATATTGTTACCATCTAAGCTACTTTTCCCGCGGATTCTAGAGCCATTTTGTTCGTCATTCAGTTCGTTGCAGTGTTGGGCTAAACTTGGGTTTTGTTAGTTAACCATCGCTATTAGCGGATTTTATATGCCTATTCACAAGTAATCAGCGACTAGTTTATTGTACTATTGGTAGTAGTAAGCTGAACGGATTTTCCGGATTTTTCGCAACTGCTGAATTTTGTAATTGAAGTTGGCGTGGTAAGTTTCTCTAATATTTAATTTTTCTCTTAAAGAAGTCTTCTCTAATTTTTTTGTTCCCTGCAAACGCTTACTTGTTATTGTATTTTAGAATGTATTTTTGGTTTTCCTTTATTGGGTAAAAATCAACTGGAAAACTCTAATTTAGTTGGAATTGCGAACTTCGGACCCTGGAAGGCGACCTCCATTTTATTTTCCATTTGCCACCTATCATTTTGTATGGATTTCTATCGTCACGGAGTAAAAGAATAAATCATTTCTTCAGCTTCAACCGTAATCGGCATAACTTAGGAAGCTCTACCGTTACAACATACAACCGCAAGTTGAGGTTTGAATCGAGGTAGGATCGTTGAATATATATACAAGGAGTTCTGAAAAATAAGTTTAATACTAGGTTTTTTGTTTTTTTTTTAAGATGTGTTTAGGTATTATATTTTGTATTATTTAAAATTAATTATTAACTTGATGAATAGAAAATTTTAATTTATGTGCGGTAAATAAATTTGATCAAATTTATGCCAAATTAGAATAATTACAATTACTAATTATTAATAATTAAGTTTCCTTACTTACCAGAATTATTTTTTTTTGTTAAGCATTACAATACGAATATTGGTATTAACGATAATCAGTAATATTTATATATTATATTTATTAATTTTACACTTATACATCTTATATTTTATTATTAAATTTTGTAAATAGTTCTTACTTTATTTTGTTGCTGCCTTATTCCAAACCTGTTATCGGGAATAGTAACTAGTAGAAGTTTGATAGTTTGAAGGCCTGGAGAATCTGTACCGCAAAAATTATCTGGCGCCCATAATATACATTTTAATTTTAAAGTCGAACCACCCCCTTCACTTGAGCTAGCGGGCCGGGCCCTAGGTTGCTGGACCCTAAGTCACCACCATAAAAAGGTGGTAACAAATGTCTTGTAGGAAAGTAAATATTGGATAAATTGACTTGACTTAAATTGGTTGCTGTGTATAAATCTAAATTATGTAAATTTACGTTTAAACAATCTTGCATTACCTACATTAAAATTTAAATATTAAACATTATAAACATTAAAGTAATTAAATGTCAGGGTTGTACTTGATTTATCTAGTATTTTAATAAATAATTCTGCAATCAGTTTTTGGCGGCATTTTTATGTGACTTAAACTTCGTTCAGGCACACCGTGTGGATAAACACTTTTTTAGGGCCAGAAAGTATCACCGAGTAATATTTCCCAGCCATTAAGTTAAAAAAAATTATGTTGCTTGCCGGTGCATGTAGGTTAGGGTACTGGAAATAAATTAAAATAAACGGTTTTATTTCAATTTTTAACTTATGGTACATTCATAAAATCACAAAATGCTTTATTTCGTTTTTTTCTGCCTTCTGCATAATAAAATTTGTCGGAAAAAATTCGGTGGAAGTTTATTTATCATTCACAGGCTAATAAATTGTCCGGTTCGTGTTGCGGTGTTGTTCGAGTTTCATCAATTGAAAAGATTTAATAATTTAAAAGCGGCCGAAACGGTTTTGCGCCCTGTATCGATCCCTTCGCGCGTTCCAGGACAATCGGCCTGCAGGACTTTTCGTCCTAGTCGAGCGGACCGCCAAGTTAAATGCCTCCGGGCGCGCTATCTGAATACTAACAAGTCGGGAATGTGTGTCCATATTCAATACGGACGGAATAATAACCGTTCGCCATTCGTCACGAGGGTGTGCTACTACCTGTAGAGTCCATGTTGCGGGAAAACAATGGATAGTAAATTTAATTTGTTCGTTTATATACATTTGCGGACAGGGTTATTATGTGAAAAAGCAGTTTATTTGCCAGCAATTTATGTTATTAAGTTTTAACAAAATTTATATGTATTTTTATTTTTACAATTTCATTTAATATTAATAAAATTTAATTATTGTTCATAAATAAACGCCACGCTTTTATTTATAATTGTTTTTGTTCATTTAATAAATGCGCTTAATTCTGTTAAAAAATATTGGGACATTTTGTGTAAATTAACCTTAATTACAAAACTGACACAATCAACAATACTTAATAGTAACGTCAAATTTACAATTTGCATTGTATCATTGTGTCAATTTTGTAATTAAGGTAAATTCATACAAAATGTCCCCCTATTTTTTGACAGAATCACTTTACGCTTGATTCTAATCTGCATGGGTGTTAGGGTATCCTCAAGCGTTCTATAAAACGATTAAAGATAAATATTTTATACATGGTGGGGACTTTAACTGGAACTAATTTGCTAGAGCCTTAGGATAAAATATTTTAATAAAACGCAAAAACACGTAGGTAGATTAAGATTTTTTGAGGGCTTCCCAGTCATATTAAAACAGTATATTAAAGAACTAATGTCATAAGACGTCATTAGGTCTTATGACATGAGTTCTTTATGCTATTTTATCTATTTTGCAAAAATTCTATAAAAAAAATTAATTTTATACCTTATATTTAATTTCGTCGAATTTTACTTTGGATACCTGGTTGTTATCACAGTCATTGGTTTGAAGGGTTAATGTCAAAATCGATTCACCATGGCGTCCTTAATTTACTTATTCACAATAAGCGGCTGTTAATGTTAAAGAAGAAAAAAATGATTTTCTTTGGTGTTAAACAAAATTTATTGCCAGAAAACTCTCGTAAGTACTAAAAAATCAAAAAATAATTTACCAATACGCAAAATATTATGCTGTTTAAAGTATAGCCAACCTATAAAATCAAAATTTTGCGTGGGAAGTACCTCATTACAGCACCGAAAGCGGTGTTATAATGAAGTCATTATGAACGCAAAATGGATAACTAACTCTACTTTTTTTTAAACCTTGTCGGAAATCTTTTTTAAAAATAAAATTTAAAAATAAATATTTTTTTAAATGGGTTGATACTATGATACCTATAACGCCTTGTTGGAAAGCTCTTTTAAAAATAAAATTGACCGTGCAATTTTTTTCTCATTTTAATTTGATAGTTAATTTTAAATTTAAAAAAAAACTTTATAAAAATCTAAAATATAAAAAATAAATAGACCATACAATTTTTCTAAAAATTTAATTAATCGCATTATCTTAAAAACGAATTCAACGTTAAACCTAAAACTGCCCACAGCTAAAAAAATCTGTTTGCGAAAGTTTTTTTTAATTAAAAATTAACTATAAAATTAAAAAATTGCACAGTCAATTTTCTAAAAGAGCTTTCCAACAAGGTGTCACAAGAAGTATCATCCTATTTTTAAGAAAATAAGTGGGGTTAGGTTTCACCCCTCAAAAGGGGTTAAAATTTTTCTTTATAATACACAAAGTATTTGATTATCTCCTAGGCCGTAAAAATAATTAAGACCCATCAGGTAAAGTTTTTTTACATCTAAGTCTGTAAAAGACCTGTCGGGACGAATAAAAAATTCGACATCTCTGAAGCTAATCAACCTCAGTTTATACTTTTAATAATAATTATTGTTATTATAATTGTAAGTAGGTACAAGTATCACTTTTCTTATTTAATTGTCTCCTATGTAGTAGATAAAGGGACAATTCCCATAACTTTTCATGAAAAATTATGGGAATTGTCCGACATCTTGACTTTTATGTTGTGGATTTTCGAGCGTATTTTGCATTTCTCAATAAAAAGGTGATTAACAAACTTTTGGATAATTTAATTTTTTACAATTTAATTCCCGACAGCTTTGTACGAGCCCTAACCACATAATGTTCGGACACTTCATAATTTATACAGAAATTTTTTTCGTGAATACTATCTCAAAATTATTAGAAGTTATGAAAAATTCAGCTTATTTTGGCATATACCCCTCGAAGCGATTTTTATTTTTAAAAAGTTTACCTTTTATTTTTAGCTTTTAAAAAAAGGCTAACTTTTAAACTTTTTTTTGTATGAGTAAAAAAAGTTATAAATGGACCCATTAAAAAGAGCATAAAATATTATACAAATCCTGAAAATTTGGTAAAAAATAAATAAGTTATAAAAAAGTATAAGTAATTTAAAAATGCTATTTTTAAAGAGTTTTTGCAATTTTCTTAGGAAACGGGAGATTTTGCAGATATATATATCGCTATAACTTTCTTATTATTTATACAATTTTTACCAAATTTTCAGGGTTTGTATAATATTTTATGTTCTTTTTAATGGGCCCATTTATAACTTTTTTTACTCATGGAAAAAAAAGTTAAAAAGTTAGCCTTTTTTTAAAAGCTAAAAATAAAAGGTAAACTTTTTAAAAATAAAAATCGCTTCGAGGGGTATATGCCAAAATAAGCTGAATTTTTCATAACTTCTAATAATTTTGAGATAGTATTCACGAAAAAAATTTCTGTATAAATTATGAAGTGTCCGAACATTATGTGGTTAGGGCTCGTATAAACAAGTTTTTATCACGACTAAAATTTAAGCAATGTTCCACCCTTTTAAAATAATAATTAAAAAAAATAATTTAGCAATGAATAAAATAGTAGAGAATTTAATTCTCTAAAAATTTGTTACCAATCTTTTTTATCGAAAAATGCAATTAAGTCGACAAAAACACAAAATCCAAAATGGTTTTCTTCAGCTACTTGTGTTTTTACATAAAATTTGATCTTAAGTCTATAAAAGTATGGTCTATAAAAATATCTTTTAAACACGATTTAAGGCATATGATGTTTTTAACTAATCGCCTTTCGAGGGTCCAATTTTGGTCCACTTTTCCTGGGCTCTATCTCACCAATAACGCGCTGAAAATTGGCTTTCAGTCCTGCATAGTTTGCGGTTCATCTTGCTGGCCCAATTCGAAATATTATTATCGTTAAATCCATTTCCAATAGGTAAAGGATTTCTTAGGCAGTATTACAAGTAGCGCCAAACTGCTGAAATTAAAGACCGACTTTTAAATAAGTTGGACTCATGGAGTGATGTCATTCTTTTTATAATGATTTTTCAAAAATTGCAGTCTTAAAAAACACCCTTTATATTATCACCTTTAAAATGCCAAATGAAATTTTTTACTTACATGCGTTTATTTATCTGAATTATTATTAGATTTAGTCGTAGAACCCATATCCATAAATTTTTTTTAATTATCGCTATTTTGTAAATCAATTAATGAAAAAATTGAAAGTTTGTAAAAATGTGACTGATCAAATGCTTTTAGTTTTTAATAACAATAATATACTAACTAAAGGGGTTAGTTAGAGCTAAAACCTAAACACATTTAACTCAAAATAACCAAAGCGTATTCCAGTTAAGTATAAAAGTATAAGGTATAAAAAAAACAAAAATATTTGATTCAGTTTTTTTCTATTTTTTTAAATTTCAATAAGAATTTAATGTTTCATTGGAAAATATAAAATAAAAATTTTGAATATTTTTTTTAAATCTAAAAAACTGTAAATTCTTGGCTTTAAATGCAAAAAAAATCATTTTAAAATATAAATACTATAAATCAGTTTTTCTGTAAGGACATATACATATTATTAAATATATGTGTGCTATTTATTACAAAATTCTTATAATTATAATAAAAAATAAATAATTAGGTATAATTAAAAAAATAATACTAAAAAATATAAAACATCATTTAAAAATTGAATTTGTTACATAATTAATAACATTTTGTGATTATTTTAAGAAACCTTTTGTACATTGTACATTATGGTTATAAATACCTAATTTTTTTTAATAAATATCTAACTCAAAAGGTTTTTAATTAATTACAAATGAATACAAAGACCAAAGTGATTAAAATCCTTAATTTAGCTTTTTTTATTTTTAATGCAATATACAATGTAGGTATATTATAAGATAATAAATACATCATTTTTAAATAAGAAAATTACCTTATAACTTACTTAAAGATTTAAAAGGTGTTTGTATTGAATCGGTCTGGGCCGTTAAAATTTATTATTTACCACTCTTGACCAATAAAAAATTCCAATTCTGTCAGAGCGATCTAACCTAACTTATTACTTTTATTAATTTTTGCTACCCCACCTTTAAAATGCCCATTATCGTACATGTTTCCATGACACTAAGTGATCTTTTAAATACACATTGACAAGCTTTGGCTTTATGGCGCTTTAGTTATGAGCTGAAGTTAGCTACAGATTTTTGGTCACGGGCTGAAGTTAGCTTTAAGTAAGTTGACCATTCTAAAAAATTAATTTATTTTTCTACTCCAATATTTAAATAAGTTTGTACTAACCTTTTGATTTCACCAGCAGCACGGTCTAATATGAAACATCGGCCGGCAGTAAACTAGATTTAACGGATAAAGCATTAAATTTTATCAAACTTGATAAATAATATAATATTATGTTTTATATCATCCTTAATATTTAAGTATTATTTTATTAAATATAAATATTATTTATAAAAAAATTATAAATAAATTATATACATATTTATTTAATTTATATATATTACAGGTTTTGGGTTTACAAATATACTAATATAAAGTTTACAATTGTCTAATTATAGTCGTATAATGATTAAAATAGGTGAAATAAAGGTGCTTAGGTTTTTTACTTTAAATATTTCATCCTTTTAGCACCACAAAAAATATAAAGCAAAATTAAGAATAAAAATATTTTTTGTGGCAAAACTTGTTGTTCTCCCAATGGCCCAAATTGCGTGTACACACCGAATGAAAAATTGTTATTGTTGAGGAAAGAAAAACGCGGGGCCCGTATTTAAGACATCTTATTTGAACGTTTTGTTCGTATCCTCTCATCCCTTATACATAAGCTGTATTTATTACCGTTGTGCGAGTTAAGCACTAAAGCACTTAAACCGTTCCCTGGCAAAAATCTCCTCCATCCTTCTTTTTTTCACATACAAATGACAACCATGGAGGATGCATTTTCATTTTATTTAAACTTTCAGGGCGGCCACGAAATGTCAAATGTCATGGAAATTTGATAAATTTAACACGTTGTATGATATACGAGGCTATTATATATAATAGGAAATATAAATTTCATGGTGGTATGCATTCTCTGTTAAAAATTCAAATGTGAAATTTTGTAGAAATGTAGGACATATTTTTTAAAATAATATATGCTGGGTTATTTAAATTTTATATTTAAAATATTAAATGATAAATGTTTAACAATTGATATTACAAAAATATTATTCAGAATCTTATATTTTATCTTTTAATAAGTAATAATAGTAATAATAAAAATAATAACAATAATGGTAAACTAAATCACCTCAAGTGGACCCCCCATTTTCCACTTGGTCGTGGAATTCAAATTAATATATTTCAATATAAAGCATTTTCATTTTAACAACAAATTTTTTTACAATAAAAATTTACATAATAATTTCAGAAAAAATTACTCATGACGCAAGCTCAGTTCATCTTTTTAATTCAAAGTTAATTGAATTAAAAAAAAAAAAATTCGGAGCTAATAAAATTTAAAAAAAATGCCTTACTTTTCTTACGGAGCAGCTTTACAGTATAAAAATAAATATAATTTTGCAAATATAATTAATCACAAGAACGACTTTAATGCTAAAGCTAAATGGAACTTTTTCGCGACATCTCACGGTAAAGCAGCATGTGATGGCTTGGGAAAAAGCGTGAAAAGACAAGCTTATCATGCTAGTCTTCAACGCTACAATGCAGAGTCATTATTTGGTTTTGGTTTTTACTCTCAAGGGAAACATAATTTCCACGAACTAAACTAAGAACTAGGTTTTTATTAATCCGTTACTATAAAAGAACCCGCCAGTTTCACTATTTCACTATTTCACTCGAAGGTGTATACTTCAGTATAAGCTTTTTTCGAAAGTTACAAAAATAACCATATATTATATCACGAGAACTATGAATTTAATCGGTTAAATAGGCTCAGTAGTTTTTTGTTTGGTTTTTGTTGGAAAATGTTGAATGCAAAATAATTTAATAAAATCACGAGACCGCGTAGCGGTCGACGGGTTTTATTTTTAATTATTTTGCATGAAACTATTTTCCAAAAAGAAAAATCAAATAAAAAACTTACTGAGCATAGTTTGACAGATTAAATTTATAGGTTGAGTGATATACGTCTAGATTATTTCTCGAATTAAAGGAAACTATTTGACATTTCATAAAATCTGACGTATGTGTCAAAATTTATAAATATTTTTTTAAAGAAAATTCCATTAATTTAAGGTATGTAATAAGTAATAATTGATATTTCGTAAACTAGATAACTTATTTTTTATTGTTTTTTAAAAAATGTTTGTTAAAACTTGTAAATAACACCATAAAATCGTAAACAAAAATCCAATATGAAGGCTAAAATTTAATCGCTGTTAAATAGTTCTAGTGATTTAATCGCTTATTTAAACGAAATTTATTCGTAAATTCAAGGCTTTTGATTGGTTCATATTATAATGAGGGAAATAATCGTTAAAAAAATTTTTAATAAAAAAGAGTAACATGCTGCTGGAAAATGTATGTTAGATTTATTACTTTGTTCATTTTTATACAGACTATATTTATAAATAAAAATATTTTATATCTATTTATTATAATTATTAATCTTTAAAAATAAATTAGTCAAAAATGACTAATTTAATAGTTATTAGTGGCTGCTTTTTCACTTGTACCATGGTTAAACATGGAATACCATGGTATCCCAAAATTAAACAGCCAATTCTTATGTAAAATTGTCCCCTGAATCCGAAAATACAGTCAAAATTGTGAAAGTGGATCAGTTTTTGAGATATAGTCAATTCCATATTAAATATAAAATTGACTATATCTCAAAAACTTTTTTAATTTTTAAAAATTTAAAGTATCTCTAACGGTTTTTCTGACATCTATTTTATAATTAAAACTCTCTGAAATTTTAATTGTAAAAAAATGGTGTTAAAATGAAAATTTTAAAAAACTGTTTTAAGGTTTTAGTATTTTAATAGTGACTCCTTTAAATTCAAATATGTACATTATGTATATTAAATTAAATTCCACGATCAAGTGGGAAATGAGGTGATTTTACTCACTTGTTCAATGTACTAGTGCTTTTACAATTAAACTATATATTCCCGGTATTATTGTATACATATGTATATAAAATAGAGAAAAAAATAGGGTTAGTTAACAGTTAGGAAGTTATAGTATCTAAAAATAATTTTTGACGTAATCCTGATCTAATAACCGTTTGTTATGAAAACAAATTAAATAAGAAAGTTGAAAGTTTACAATTTTTTTGCATAGATATCCAATGATATACATATAAAAAAAATATTTTAAATTTTGGAAAGTGTAAACCAAGCTGTAAACAGTTTCTTGCCTTATTAAATTATAAATAATATAATTTTTAATAAAAGATCGCATTTTTGTTTATTTATTTATTTGGACCCCTAATACAACCTTAAAAAGCGAATTTTGAGTTTTTATTATTTCTATAGATTTGTAACTGTTAAAGGCTATTCCAGTGGTTTTCTTGTTACTATAACTTATAAAAACCACCACTGTATTTTAATATTAAAATGTATTTAATTTCTTTTCAAGCAAAAACACACAAAACATACTTGTAAAGTGGACATAGACAGTTTTTTGACAGTTAGGGAATTTTAAAGAGTTTAACGACGTTGTAGGACACATAGTTTTATAATGGTTTTGGAACTTTTATGTTTAAGTTAGGTTAAGACATTTTTGGACGGTTAGATAGTTTAAAAATAGTTTTTACGCCGTTTTTGAATAGTTTAGATTGTTATAATAAAATTCCAAAGAGTTAAAAGAAATGAATTAAAACATTAACAGTAAGTCTCACACAATATTTTATTAACTAACAAAAGGAATTTAAAGGCAATTTTATTTGAAATTTTATCTGACATCTGACAGCTGTCAAGTTTTTAACATCACTTTTTTCCAATTTAAACTTAAAGCCTTTTGACCAATAGTCGCACACAATATTTTATTCAACAACCACAATGAATTTAAAGCCATTTTGTATATATATTTTATCTGACAGCTGTCAATTAGTTTTAACCAGACTTTTTTTAAATTTAACTTAAATCTAACTTCAGCCACCGATTAAAATTAATAAATAAAATGGATGTTGAATAAAAAGTTTTTGTTTTGGGTATTTAATTAAAACAAATAAATGCAAATACAATTATATAAGCGATTTATTTAAAAATTGACAAAGCAAATTTAAAATGCAAATCATTAAATTTTAATAAAATAGTAAACATTTGTTATTTTAATTTAAAAGCGCCATATTTAGTATTTATTGAACTGAAAATTTCGGAACGGAAATAAAAAAAACTATTGCAAAAATGATGGTGACATTTGCAATAAAAATGTTACATTTTACCTAAATTTATTATTATGGATGGTATCATAATTTACGTTTCTTGAGGAATATCAAGTAATAATATAAATTTTCCTAAAACATAACTATAATTTATCACAGCGAATTAAAACTGTAATTTATACAAATATATAATACAGTGTCTATTTAAAAACTAGCAATGCTCTATTATAGACTTATAATAATTCTGGACCTAAAATATAAATCAAAAATTTACTAAAACTGTTTCTAGGATATGTGGGGGGAATATGACCACAAAAACCCAACTTAATTTGTTTTTAAATGGCAACCTCTTAAAAATTCCTATTTGACAAAAAAATACTTTTTAATAGTTTAATTTTTGAAAAATACACAAAATACTTTTAAAAATTGGATATTCCAATTTCTCGTTATAAATATTAAATTAAACCTTTAAATATCAAATTAAACCATTTTGTTGTCGTAAAAACATTAGTCATTAGTCATGAATCATTTTGAGCATTCAATTTAATAATCTAAAAATTGCAGTGTTTTATATATTGTTATACAATTTGTTTATTTATGCTTTTTGAGTTTATTATACTTTTGTTAGAATAACTTTGTCTTTTGCAAAAAACTCAACTCCGACCATAGTGGCGCTTACGCCCTTCTGAAATGACGCCCTCGATATACGAGGTGTGTTCAGAAAATAACGGGAATTGTTAAATTTCGCGGGTTCGGAGGGTCCGGTTGTCATAAAATTTTCTTTATTTTGTTGGTATACATGCCCCCGAAGTATGATAAAAACTTTAGCTGTTTTCGTTGTTTACTTTGTCTGTGACAGCCGCTAAGGTTAGACGTGTTTTATGAGCTCGGCGATTTTTCGTTCGTTAAAAGAAATGGATCAAAGAATTTGTATCCAATTTTGCTTAAAAAATGAAATAAATTCTGTGAAATGTTAACAAAGGCCTATAGTGAGTCTGCTATAAGTAAAACAAGAGTTTACAAGTGGTATAAGAGTTTCCAAGATGGCCGTGAAGACGTTGAAGATGACGAACGCCCCGAACGCACAAGCACATTAACAACCGATAAAAACATGAAAAAAGTGGAAGAAATGGTTATAAACCATCAGAGAAGTCGCTGATGATGTTGGTATATCGATTGGCTCATCCCATGAAATTTTTTCGAATGTTTTGTGTATGAAATGCGTGGCAGCAAAATTTGTTCTAAAATTGTTAAATTTTGAACAAAATTTTTGGCCAAAAACAATACTCTAATGATGCCCCAGCCTCCATATTCGCCAGACATGCGTCTGTCTGACTTTTTCCTATTCCCAAAAACAAAGAGAACCTTAAAGGGCCGTCGTTTTGCAAGCATAGAAGACATTAAAAGCGCATCGCTGAAAGAACTAAAGGCTATCCCAAAGATCGAGTTTTAGAAGTGTTTCGAGTATTGGAAGAAGAGCTGGCACATGTGCATAATATCCAATGGGGACTATTTTGAAGGCGACAACATTAATGTAGACGAATAAATAAATATATGTTTCAAAAATCGAAAATTCCCGATATTTTCTGAACACACCTCGTAATAAACGAAAAACGAAAATTGAAATAAATAATTATAAAAATTATTTTGGGTATTTTTCATAAATAATTTTGTAGTATTGTTAAATAGCAATTTTCCAATGAGGTATCACAAATTTAATTAAACTGTTGTCGCGAATGATTTTTTGCCAAAATATTTTTTTTTAACTTTTTCGTTAATTTTTGTATGTTAATAAGGTTTCATAAAAATACAAAGAGTACTTTTACGTTGAAAAGTATTCGATTCAATGAAAATATTTATCCTTTATTATAAGTATCGAAAGTCACTTTAAAATTCAATTAAAGTGAATAATGCCTAAACCTTAATTATTTGAAAAAAGTCCTTACAATTTATTTATTATTCAATTGTATTTAAAAAATATGTCCTCATCGTGAAAATTACATATTTAATGTAAAAAACTCCCAACATTTAAAATAAAAATTGCCACAAGGCCAGAAAAATCGCATTTTTTTAATTTGATTAAATTTTAAAGGGTCTTCAGTTACTTATAATAAAGAATAAATAGTTTCATTAAAAACTAAGAATTTTTTACAAAAAATAGTGGTGTATGTATTTTTTTAAAATAATATAAATCCAAAAAACGAAAAGTTAAAAAATAATGTCTTAGCTTTAGTAGGTCATTATTTGTATGTAGAGAATAACTCCATATTTTTGAAAAATCCATGGGTCACACCCCAAAAAAAAATTTATTTGGTAGAATGATGGGTCATAATATATACCGATAAATATTTGGAGAAGGAAATTACAGCACATTTGAATTTAGCGGAGATTAAAGTGGTTATCAAGCATTTCATAGTTTCGATCATTCAATTAGCTAATCTGCTACAATTACATTAATCTGTTTTATAGTGTTATTATAGTACATTATGTATCAAGTTTGATACATTTTAGACACGAATTTAATTTAATCACGAGGGAGCTTGCGAGCAAGCAATTAAATGAGTGGAGAAAAGTTTATATACGAGTCGCATACCATACTTTTTTTATTGTTATTATACAAAAATAATATAAATTAAATATTTGTATGGAGCGACAAATGTTTTAAAATGTTTTATTTGCACTTCACGGTAAAGTCTCCACCCAAAATTAAGTTAAATCTAGTTTACTGCCGGCGAAATTAAAAGGTCACTACAATGTTTATATAAACTTTTCAAATATTGGCGTTGAGAAACTATTTAATACTTTTATATTTTTGTATTAAAATAAAAAAAATAACCGGCACTTTATCTATTGTATGACATTTGACAAATGCAAACTAACTTAAAACTAACTTCAGGGGCCGAGGATGGCGCAGTGGGTTAAAGCTACAGAGCCGTAATCAATCTGCGCCACGGTACCGGGTTCGATTCCCGGTCACAGCCTTGGGTGTTGTGCTTGTTTTTCGAAGCATAAAAATATAAAATAATGAGCTGGCTAAATAGTCTAAAAGATTAAAAGTCAATAAACCTAAAAAAAAAAACTAACTTCAGCCTGTGACTAAAACGTATCAAGTATAAACTTATATAAATTTATGTTAGATGGGAAAAAGAATTTTAACCTTTTATTACCTACTTATTCTTTTACAGGAATTGGTTGTCAGTTCGCCAAATGAACGAAACTGGAGAGGGATCTTCATAGCTTTATTGGTTATAGTAGCCGTTCTAGGGCTAATTGTCTTCAGTATAGTGCTAGTATCGCCTCCGGAGGAAGGTCCTAGAACTAAAGGGATCAAACCTACTCTAGAAGATATATTTGTTAAGCTACCACCACCAGCCAGGTTTAATGGAACTTGGATATCAGGTAAGAAAATATAAATATCGGTTATTATTTCTTATTATAAAATTGAACGTTAAAAATAGCATTTTTAATAACCCAGATATTCTCTACCAGTATTAATAATTATTGTAACCTTTTTATTGTGTTAAAAAATAAAATCACAAGACCGTAAACACCCTGTATATATTTCTTAAGTGGATAATTCTATTTAGATAAAATGGATAACGTTTATCGAAAAGGAACCAAGCGCCAAAAACTTTTTCTGAGGTAAACAAAATTATTTGCAAAATTACTTATTTTAAATGCTGTTTAAAAATTAATAATGATTTGGGAACCCTCTCAATCCTTTAGAGAAAAGTTCCAAATAAAGATCAAGCTTTTGAGCATTATTAAAAATGAGTTATTTTACAAATAATTTTACTAAGCCCAGAAAAAGTTTTTGATATGGGTTATACAATTATTTTGTATTGAAAATTAGAGGCATATGCCACCTTTCGTTGTATTTAATGTAATTTGGTGTAAATTTATTTTAGATCAAGTAGGCCAAGTCAATCTGGGGACACACTGTATCTTTTATCATAAAATAATAGGAGACCTTTATTGTAGAACGTTTACTTTCTTATAAAAATACGTCCTGGTTTTTCTGTTGATTAGTTATAAAACTCTAAAGCAGCGACTTGTAACAAACTTCGTATAGAAACGAAACTCGGTTTCTGCCGTTATCGTTCCGAGTAACATAAAAAGATTAAAACATAATTAGTAACGGAACGATGAAAATCGTTTCCAACAAGTAACAGAAGAGTTATTTAAATAATAGCCCAATACCTCAGTATTAGTATATTATGTATACATTTTTATAAACGCCATTTTTGTTACGAACTTTAATTAGGCGAAGCTTGCGAGCAAGTGTTTAATAAAGACGAGTCTAAAGAAGTTTATAAAACGGGTTGTATACAACCCGTATATATACTCTCTTAAAATGAAATAGTCAAAATTCTATTATTTGAATTAGTACCAGCATTTTTTACTTTTAAATAGTTATTTTTTACTACTTAATTAGTTTAAGTTTGACTAATTTAAGATAAGTCACCATCTTTGACAAGTTAAATGCAAACCCATAGGCTCCATGGTTAAATCGCCCATAAAAACAAATAAAGATGTAAAAAGTTAAGCTCAAAACAGCAACATAAAAAATATATTCAACAAATATTATGAACAATATTTATAGACATAAAATTGATTTTTATAAAAGTGACTGATAGCGCATTGGTTATGACATCCGCTTGAGAAGCGACAGACACGAATTCAAACCCAGCCTGGGTCAGAAGTTTTTAAATTTAAATCTTCTAATTTGTCTATTTTATTCAGTAGAATTTGACTAATTATTAGTGACTGCTTTTTCGCTATGACAATTAGTCAAATATGACTTATAATTAGTTATTTTTGACTAATTCATTTTAAGAGAGTATACTATACTTTATCTATGAAAAACAGAAATAAGCATTTAAAGCCAATTTTAATTGTTAAATATTTGACATCTCACTTTTTCGCAATTTATAATATAACTAAGCCTGTGACTAAAACTCCACAAACTAACAGCTCGTCAATGTAGGAGTAGATAATGTATCAAATTTGATAAACGCCATTTTAGTCACGAACTTTAATTGGGCTCGAGCGAGCTTACGAGCGAGTGTTTAATTAGATGAGTGTCTAGAAAAGTTTATAAACGAGTTGCATCCTATACGTTTTCTACGACAAATACCTATAATTATCTAAAAATTATTTAAATTAAATATTTGTACTAATGAAGTCATATTTTACTAATTGTCATAGCGAAAAAGCAGTCACAAGCTATTCTCATAACTCATTCGGATATCAGCCGCTCTTATAAAAATCAATTTTATTTGTCAATAAATATTATTTTAAAGTTGAATATAATATTTGTGTTACTGTTTTGAGGTAAACTTTTTGCATCTTTATTTGTTTTTATGGGTCATTTGACCATGGAGCCTAGGTATATGCATTTAATTCAAATAATACTTTGTTGTTGGCCGCAAACGATTAAAGAAATTAGTTACTTTTAACTCTGAGAAATAGTCAAAGATGGTGACTAATCTTAAATTAGTGAAACTTTAACAAAATAAAGTAGTATAAAATAACTATTTAAAAGTGAAAACAACTATTTTATTAGTAAAAAATGCTGGTACTAATTCAAATAGTAGAATTTTGACTATTTCAAATTGTTCTGTGTAAATTGTAATGTATTCCTTGAAAATGGACTAACAACAGTTTTTCACAGTGAAAGTGAAGAAAATGTTTTATGGGAACTCCACCCAAAATTAAGTTAAATCTAGTTTACTGCCGGCGAAATTAAAATATCAGCAAAAATATTGGCGTTGATCAAAACGCCATAACTAACAACTTGTCAATGTGTATTGAAAAGGTCAGTTAGTGTCATTGAAACATGTACGATAATAGGCGTCTTAAAGGTGGGAGTAGAAAAAAATAATTTAACCAATATGAATTGTTTTTACAATGCCAATATACTTGACAGCTTAACAGCTGCTAGATAGACCACTAGGATTTTTTTGTCTTGACATTATGTTGAGCATTCTGTAAAAACTTTATAGTATATTATGTATCAAGTTTGATAAACGCCATTTTATACACGAATTTAATTTTGGCACGAGCGAGTGCTTAAGTTAATGAGTGTATAGAACAGTTTATAAACGAGGTGCATACTATACTTTTTCTACGACAAATACTTACTATTATCTTAAAATGATTTAAATCAAAAATTTGTATAGAGCGCCATCTATGAAACAACAGGGGAAACTGTCAAATGTCACATTTTTACATTTTATAAACAAAATTATAAAGGTTATAAATCGAAATGTATCTTAAAAATTGACAGTTTTTCACAGTCCGAGCCCGAATTTAAGTTTAGTTTACTGCCGGCGAAATTAAAAGGTCAGTACAATGTTCATATAAACTTGGCGTTGAGAAACTATTTAATATTTTTGTATTTTTGTATTGAGATAATAAAATAATTTTCACATTTAGTATTATTTTACAAGAAAGGCACTTTATTTTAACGATTGTATGACATTTGACAACTGTCAACTAACTTAAAACTAACTTCAGCCCGTGACTAAAAACCTGTTGCTAACTTCAGCCCGTGACTAAAGCGCCGTAAAGCCACAACTTGTCAATATGTATTTAAAAGGTCACTTAGTGTCATGGAAACATGTACGATAAAGGGCGTTTTAAAGGTGGAAGTAGACAAAATAATTTAAAGTTTTCTTACAGTTTCGTTAGTCAGTTACTGTTACTAGTTTCCTTTCAATATCCTGTGTTTCAGTAGTAGTTGAGCTACTGCGATTTTCGTTATAAACAGTTTTGAAAGTAATTTTGTTTCCGCTAAAACCGTTACCAAGATTTTGTTACCTTATACAAATTTCATTAAGTACTTACCTAGATATTTAAATATTGAGAATATTTCATATTCGAATTAAATCGAATTCTTCGATTCGTTTAATCTAGAATTATTCGTAAAATCGAATATTAGATTATTTCTCACCCGTTAATAACAAAGTTATATAATTTTAAATAGCAAAGGATTTTGTTAGCAGAAAATCAGAACCTTTCGCAAAACCTAATTATAATCCACAGTAGTTATTTGCATTCACGGTAAACTAAATTATTAAACAATGTGCAACGTAACGATATAAATTTGCGTAGAATAATGAAACATAACATTTTAGTTGGAGTGACAACCAAGAGTAATAAAAAGCTAATTGAAAATTTACCTGGAAAATTTTTCCATTAGGTATAGTTTTGGGATGCACAATGGCAGGTTTTTTAGGCAATTAAAAAAATTGAATTTTATCTCGGTTGTTGAATTGCAAATTTAACTACTAAAAGGTTTTACGCTTTATTAACTTTGTACTCTCATCGACATTTTGTAATTATTCTGACAGCATGCACTATTTAGTTTTTTAACAACGGAAACTTTTTACTAACACTTCTAACTCTATTGTTTTTTCGGTTGAAGTTCCCTATAAAACGTTTAATGCAAAAGTTGGGTATTCATTCTTATGCATTTTAGTTGTGATATCAAAAGCTAACAAAGCAAAGCTTTTTCTTTTTAATGAACTTCAAAGAGAGAAGTTTAGGTTTGCCGGCACGATGTAAGAAAATATTAAACGGGTAGTTAAAATTTAATAACCATTTTAATTAAACTTTTTACGATTTTTGTATTCATTTACAAGGATTGGAAACAATATTTATTAATAATTTAGAAATTTAAAAGTTTTAATAATTCCGGTTAGTCTATAGTTTTGTGTATTATCACAAAAACTACTTGTTAATTTTTTTATTCCTACATTATTTAGAACATTCGCTTAATTGTTTTAAATTAACTTTGTCTGTTTTTAAATTAGTTTTTGTATTTGTTTTTTATAAAAAAATGTATTTATCTCTAAAGTATTGTCTTTTTGTTTTCATTACTTGTAAGTCTTTAAATTTATTGGTAATTTTAATGTGATTTATTTAAATTATATTAAATTATACAGCTTTTTTGAACAAAATCCGGTTTGTGTGACATTAATTTTGTTTGTTCAAATATAACACTAAGTAAAATTATTATTCCATGTCCTATACCTTAAGTAAATAGTTTTCGAGTTAATTTTTTTCGTTAAAATTTTAGAAATGCGCGTCAATCAAAAATAGCCCATAACGTTTTTGTTATTAGGTTTAAAAATAAAAGGGTAGAATTAATAAAACCTTAAAACATTCTTTAAAAGATTTCATGTCAATTATTTAACATTACCTGAGAAAACACAGGGCAAATTAGTTAATAACTTTTTTATTTTAAAAGTAACACCTGGTATGTTTTTCCATAATCAAATAGTAAATTAAAAAACCTTTCGATTGATGTAACTATTCCCTATAATTAAAGTGAATATCTTTAGAGCAACAATGCCGACGGTGGACGAGTGGTTAGTGCTGCTGACTACAAAACGGAGGTCGTGGGTTCGAATCCCACCAGGGGTATGGCTGTTTATTTGTGTTTGTCCTATTGTGTAATAGTCCTTCGGAGGGGACTTTAAGCCCGCGGTCCGTTCCTACCCCTAACCCGCACAAGCCATTCAGTTGGCTTATGGGACTTCTAAAAATTGTATAAAATATAAGTGTTAATGTGTGCAATCATTTAAATATTTCACCTGTCTGATACAACTCTGGATATCTATGGACACAAAATAATAACAGAAACCTAAGAAAATATCCTATTAGTAACAGCGACATCACACTAAAATTCAAGAATTAATAAAAGAAAAAACTAAACTAAAAACAAAAATGTATTGTACAATAGTATATATCCTTCACACCTCAAAGTCCCACCACGTGACTACGTACGGAACGCAGTATTTTGAAAATTTGGCATTTAAAGCTTTTCAGGTTATGTATCTGTTAGAGTATAGTCAAGGAACGAAATAATATTATGTTTAAGCGTTAAAAATTTATAAATCTTTATAACATCATAGTATTATAGTATTTATATTCCTAAATTATATTTTCTGTTATGAAATAAGTATACCTATCTGTATTAAAGGTATGTTATATTATAACAAAAAATATCATCTAATTTTATAATTTTAAGGTTAGAAAAATCTATTTTGACAAAATAAATAAGTATTTTGGATTATTTGAAAGACTGTATAATATGGTATTACATCTAAAAAAAGTGGTAGTTTTTTCTAATTCAGCTAAAGTGTTCCTACATAAAGTTTTATCAAAACAAGTAGATAAAGCTTCGACTGAATTTTGATCTACATCGAAAAATCATTATACCTAACTAAAAATTTTAATAAATCACATGTCATGGGAGTATTAAATATTTCACATTGCAAGTTTTTTTAAAAATTGTTTGTTTTCTTATAACTTAAAGTATGTAGGTATGCCGAGGTGTATGCACATGTTTTGTCGTTAGAAGTATAAAAACTTCAATTCAATTTGAACCATATTCAACAATTATTTAGTATACCTATATTTATATGACCATATTAACACACTTTATTTTATTCAAAATAGATTTGTCTAACCTTACAATATAAAATTAGTTAAAACTATTTTATAGACATATGTAGACCAAATGCACAAAAATATTAATTATTTGGCACCATAGATTTTAGAATTTCATTAAATGCAGTATTTATATTCCTAAATTCTTAAACCAACCATTGTTATTGTGATAATTTCTTTGCCTCATCTTATACCTAGTATATTCTTTTTCTATAGGCACTAGTTTTTTCAATAAACGTTATCCAATTCTCCTACATGTTTAATAGAAAATAAGGAAGAATATAAAACAAACCTGCATTTAATTCCTCCACTTGTGGAGAGTCCACAATATGGAGCACCCTATCATTTATTTTTACTGACAACACCCCGTTTACCATTTTAATACAAAGTTTAAATTCGGTTTAAGAGCAATTGTACCTACTTAAAATATTTTAAATTTCAAATGTAAACAACTTTTTGACAGATCGAAACAGAAAAATATATATTAAAAAGAGAAAGACTATTAACCACGTTGAATAACTAGCTCAGCGATATAGTTTTATGGTCTGGTATTTGTGACGTCATAGTTAGGATTTTTGAACGCACTCTAAACGCAAAAATGCCTTAACTATTAACCAAGGTTAAGTTTAATAACCATAGTATTTCATGGTATTTACGCGAAAAAACGACTATAGTATTTACGCGAAAAAACGACTATAGTAAATTTAAAAGGAAACGACGTACATGTCATCAATCAGCTGATCGGGCAAGGTTGCCAATGTGATGATAAAACCATTGCATCGTGAAAGTGGTAGTGCAACTACAGGGTGATAGATTGCGTTTACATGAATAATACCATAGGGTCCCTAGATTTGGGACCTTAAAATACCAAAATGTCAAAAGTCAGTTTTATAACCTATATGATGCACAGCCAAAGGTATGGTTTTAGCCATTTTTAAAGACATTTTCAGCTATAAAACCCATCTGGTATGTATATTCTTATTTTATGTATCCAACATATATTTTGCTAAATATTTTAATATTTTAATATTTTAATTAATAATAATCCTATTTACCTCTCTAACAGCTGTTAAAGGTAACATTATTCTCCCGTTCTGACTCAAAATAGCGTATTAAGGTTGATACCAACTCTTGACTATATCGAAGACAAAAACTGCAATGAAAATTTTTATCGATATAAAATAACACAAACAACAAACTAAATAAACGAAACTATACACGAATTAAACGAAATCTTCAAAAACACAACTGACAGCTTCAAAATTCTAAAGCGTAATTTTCGGTAATTTTACTAAGCAAAATTTTAATCTAAACATGACAACATTGTAATTGCTGCCAAGTAAAGTTGTTTAAAATGCATTAAAATATTCAATTACAGAATTCATTTTATACATTTAGTGTTTGTACCAGAGCTCTGCAGAACCCAAAATTATGACGTCATCGATGACGTGTACGTCGTTTCCTTTTAAATTTACTAGAGTTTGAATTTGAAAACCCACTTTAAAACTTCAATTAATAAGAGCAACCGTCAATTTCACACTTTCCAGGCATTTTAATATTCTAAATGGCTCCTTCACACCCTCCGCTTATCTGTAATTGAACGGCCGTAAATCCAAAGTCGATAATATTAAAATTCATTAGGCATGTTCCGAATTGATACGTTGCCAAGCCGCACGTCTTGACCTGTCTCGGAAGCATTAATAAAACAGTGGCCAAAATGCATTCCAATAAATTATTGTCTCGACAATGCCGTTTGTCAGCGTAACGCTCGACGGCAAATGAATCAAATGGCACTTACAAAAGTTAACGTGGAACGTCTCAAGATGTGGAATCTGTTTAAACGACTGTCTTGTTTAAGTAATTTAGTTTGCGAAAGTTATGCCAAACAAAGTAAGCGTTTGTGTGAGTTTTCAGGAAGGGGTTTAATTAAGAAGGGAGCGAACTTCAACAAATACAAAGTATGGCGCGGGAGTAGATTTTTTTGAAATAAGAGGTACCTGGATCATTATATATAAAAAAGTATACTTTTTAGCCGCTTTAGACCAGGGTCGATAATTTTTGAAACCAAAAAAAAATAACAGTAAGATGAAACCCATTGGAAAAGGAGAAGAATATAATAAAAATGAAAGGAAAAATAAATTACGGGCGATCTGACTTCGGGAAGTGGGAGGGGGGGGTTTTAAGGGTAAAAAATGGTTTATCTCGATTTCCGGCAAAACTACAAGTCCTATGGAAAAAAGTTAAATGGCAAAGTTGTAGGTAATAAAAGGATCTACAACTTTTGTAATTACAATTTTTTTACATAACCTCAAAATTTATGTGAAAAATTCAAAAAACCAAGTTTTTGGTTTTTTATTTTTATCTTTTTAAAAAAAAAAAAATTTTCCCCGAAATTTGGTGAAAAATTACCTTTTTATGTCCCAAATACACTGTAATTTATTTGATTTGAAATATTTATTATTTCGCCTTATTTTGACTTAATATCAAAAAAGCACCCTAATTTTCAATCGAAAATTCTCGCGTCAAAATATCAGCTTTTTTCAAAAAGTCGGTGTGCTTTTTGTTCGTTGAAATCTCTACTTTCTGATGGTGTAAAAAAAATATACATTACTATGGTAAATGTTCTCAGAAAATGCAAAAAATATTATAATGAATAACGAAAAAAACTCGAATTCAAAAATTTATTTTAATCATTATGTACAATTTCATCAAAAAAATGTGATTGTTGCAATTTTTTTAGTTAAAAAGTTTATTTATTAAATTCTAATAACATTTATGTCAGAAAATCTCATAAAATATAAAAATACATGTAAATCATACTATTGAATTTAGATACTTCTGATTACGTTATTCATTATAATATTTTTTGTATTTTCTGAGAACATTTACCATAGTAATGTATATTTTTTTACACCATCAGAAAGTAGAGAGTTCATCGAATAAAAAGCACACCGACTTTTTGAAAAAAGCTGATATTTTGACGCGAAAATTTTCGATTGAAAATTAGGGTGCTTTTTTGATATTAAGTCAAAATAAGGCGAAATTAGAAATATTTCAAATCAAATAATTACAGTGTATTTGGGACATAAAAAGGTAAGTTTTCACCAAATTTCGTGGAAAAATTTTTTTTTTAGATAAAAATAAAAAACCAAAAACTTGGTTTTTTAAATTTTTCACATAAATTTTGAGGTTATGTGGAAAAATTGTAAATACAAAAGTTGTAGATCTTTTTATTACCTACAACTTTGCCATTTAACTTTTTTCCATAGGACTTGTAGTTTTGCCGGAAATCGAGATAAACCATTTTTTACCCTTAAACCCCCCCCTCCCACTTCCCGAAGTCAGATTGCCCGTAATTTATTTTTCCTTTAATTTTTATTATATTCCCCTCCTTTTCCAATGGGTTTCATCCTACTGTTATTTTTTTTCTCTTTTTACCATTTTTAAAGGCTTCTGCACTGGTCTACTTCTACCTCTTTATAAAAATAAATATTTTATATTTTTCTATCCTTTGTGACTTTTATTTAGGCAAACTAAAGGTAATTCTAATGTTTTGCTTAAAGGTCTTATTTTTAAGTTTTACACTGTTTAAAATATCTGTGGTGTAAAGAGTAATCTTAAAATGGTGTCAAAATCCAACACCAAGTGGTGTTAATATAACACCATGAATTATGGTTGAAAATGTTATATACAGCAAACACCAAAACGGTGTTTATCTAAAAATATTTGAGAAGTGCGCCTACACAGAAAAAACGGAATAGTTCATTTAACTATATTAATTTAGTTGACCCATAAGTATTTTTTTAAATCAACTGTTGGAAGGTTAATATAAACAAAGATTAGTTCCAGATCATAATTTACCAATCTGTCAATTTTATCCCAAACTGTTCAGACGTTTTGGCGTGAAACAGTACCTAAACATTGTCCAAACACAAACTTTTACATAATAAGGGTTTTTAATAAAAAACGTTAAACTATTCATTAAGGAACCTGAGGATTTAGCCTTCCCAACTTATTTTTTTTTAATAGGAACATCCCCTTTATTTTATCTCATTAAAAAGCTCTTATAAATTGCTATTTAATAGTAGTATTATTAGATATTGCAATACATTTTCATTTCAATACCACCTTATTTTAATTTAATTTATTTTTAAAGGAAACAAAGGATTGTTTTAATGATTAAAGGCATTTTCCTTTAGTCTTTTTCTTTTCCAATACCAAAATAAATGATAAACGATAGAAATAAATCAGATTTTTTTATTCAACATAAAACATGAAGGTGACATCATTGAAAAAAAACAAAGAAATTAATGGGTTTTATTGTCGAGGCTATTGTCAGTACCAAAAAACCAAAAGAGATAAATCTATCGCTTTATTTTGTTTGCTTTTAATTAGAGTTTTCCCCACAACACAACTCACAACTTTTATTTCGTTATTTAATTTGCTATCGAACGCTGCGTAACCGAAATAAACAAAAGTTACGAAGGAAATTTGTTATTACCCACTATAATACAAATAAAAAAGCATGACATTACTCAAGTTTTATCAAGTGCACTGTTTAAAATAACTGTGGTGTAAACAGGGCCGGGCCTAAGGGGGGTGTAGGGGGGGAGTCACCCCCCCCAAAGTCTTGGCAGTTGGTTCCAAATCCAAACACGGTTGGCAAAATCTATAGTATTTGGGTCGGTTGGTTGGGTATACCTACCCTACCAACCAACCCATCACAATAAATAAAATGAAATATAATTTTTAAACTTTACCTACATATTACAAAATTATAATTTTTAATCCATTGTAACCTCCTATAATCGTTACCGTCAAGAAAATTGTATTGGTCAACCTTATTTTTATTAAAGGACATTATATTTCACACAAGCGTCATGTACAAAGTCGGCACCGCCTCGCGGCTTTGTCTTTCTAAATTATTAATTAGTTGAAGCTTATCTAAGCTAAGTAAAACTAGTGTCAATAAATAGGAATTAATTTTTTTTTAATATGGAAAAGAAAGCTAGACCGGGTCGAGTTCTAGTAAAATGCTCATTATGTGGATCTGGGTTTAACAAGGACTAGAAAAAAATGCACGAGGAAAATATTCACGGTGGAAATTTGGTTAAAATTAAAATTGTTACAGTTCCGGATAATCCACTTAAATTGGTAGCAAATAAAAAAAATAGAGACTTCAAAAGAGCATGCTAATGGTAGGTAAAGACATTCTTTATCTACACTTTACAACACTTTACATTCATGATAAAACTACTGAAAATTTTTACTATTACTACTAAAGTATCGATAAAAAAATAAGTTGGTTTTTTTATCGTCTCCACCCCCCCCAAAAAGTGTGCCTCGGTACGCCCCTGGGTGTAAAGAGTAATCTTAAAATGGTGTCAAAATCCAACACCAAGTGGTGTTAATATAAACACCATGAATTATGGTTGAAAATGTTATACACAGCAAACACCAAAACGATGTTTATCTAAAAATATTTGAGAAGTGCACCTAAACAGAAAAAAACGAATAGTTCATTTAACTATATTAATCTAGTTGACTCATAAGTATTTATTTAAATCAACTGTGGGAAGGTTATTATAAACAAAGATGAGTTTGACGGTACTAAACCAGATAGTTATTTTATTTTTTTTAAATTGGTTAAATTAACCCAGAAAACTTTAAGTGAAACCAACCCGCTGTATGGTTCAGTTTACTAAATATGTTTGTAAAATAAGAGTTAATTCAATCTAAAGCACTCTGTTAAAACGATTAAAACAATTTGCCGTGCATTCCTGGTTGTTAGTTTGTACCGATCGCGGCAAAGGCGGTGTGGATCACGTGATGTTCTTAAATCTCGCCTCTGTTGACTTACATGAAGAGTATATAAGCTCAGGTAGTCCTTTGCTTTGGTGTGACACTACAAGTTGTTCGATACTAAAGAGACCTAAAATAGGTGGAAACAGCTGTCAATACTTGAAGTATTTTAAGTAAGTGGAACGCACTAAAAACAATTTTCTGGAATAATACCACTGGTAATGTACTAGTAATGCGTCAAGGAACTTCCTGTTTCCTTTTTTCTGTGTAGTATGATTTAATTTGACCAAAAACCCATAATATTTAACACTGAAAAGGAGTTCAATTTACACCAGGCAAAATTTATTTTAATACTCTGTGAAAGTTAAATTAACACTATTTTAGTATTTGAATTTACACCGGACCAACGAACCATATTTAACACCATTTTGGTTTGTATCGATATAGATCATGTATGGTGTTAATTTGGTGTTAAAATGGTCATGAAATTTTGAACAGTGTGTACCATTTTTTAAGTAAATAAGTTAAACACCTTTTCCTTCATTGTCGTTAAAAAATATAAAAGGTGCAATTATTAAAAAACCCAAGTTCTACACTTATGACATACAAGACGGTTTTAACTTTGAACATGATTATCTCAAAACTAAACAAATGTACTTGCCTAATTAACTTACTTATTTAATATATATATACAGCCCATCCAGAGTAAAACCGAATATAGGGAAACGTTATGGGCGTGGCCTCGCCTCCCTCCAACGCGCGTCACAGTAGCTTGTGTGATAATCGACATGACGAAAGGTCGAGCAGGTAAGACGACCTTGAAAATTAAATGATAATACTGCAAAAAATCTCATTAGCGATGCAGGCTATTTGCTTAGCTACTGTGTCGCGCGTTGGAGGTAGGCGAGAACACGCCCCATACGTTTCCCTATATTCGGTTTTACTCTGAACGGGCTGTATATTAAATAATGTATTACATGGTTATGAACCGTGGACAATACAGGAGGGATTAACGTTGTTGTAAGATATCGGAAAACGATTAATCTATGCCCGAGAGGGTTGTTAAATTTTACGCGGATGTGCCGCGTTTAGTGCTGATTAGATACAGTTGAAATATAAAACAAGATCGACTTTATTGAATGGATTCAGGCCAAGGAAACCGAATATTATAGCTGCAGCGATTTTCTTTCAAGGCTTATTAAATGTTTGAGAACGATATAAAAATTTATGCACGAAAAAAGATAAATATAAAATAAATAGGTAAAATTAAATTAGCTTTTGAAATTTACGAATACTTGAATGTTTGAGCTTTATAAAGTTTTAAAATTTAATTAAATTTATTTAGTTATAACTGATTACGTTGTTTACTTAATATTTAATTTATGCATCTATACATATATGTATGTACTGCCCAACAATTTTTTTGTTATAAAAAGTAAAAATAATAAAAGTGTAAAAAATCACTAAAACTGAATATTTTGATTTTTTTCGCTTTTCAAAGCTTTCAAATATACGAATTTTTTAATTGAAAAAAATAATCCTGGGGTAGATTTATTTAGGAAATTTTATGCTCTACAAGAATCCGCGACGTAATTTTTTTATCGTAAACGGTTCAAAAGTTATGATATTTTTAATGAAAGAAGATTTTTTTACGTGTTATTTAAATGGGAAACTTTAAATGCTCACCGACACCTTGTAAAATTGAGCTAAAAATCCTGCCTTGCATGGACATTTTTTTTCTCGGTATAATATATATATATATATATATATATAAGTTTTTGTGTTTAAGTAAGTATACATAAAAAAACTAACCTATTGAATTTATGGGTTAAAATGAAACTATATACCGGGTATATAGGTTCATTTTAACCCATAAATTCAATAGGTTAGTTTTTTTATGTATACTTACTTAAACACAAAAACTTTGTAACAAAGAATTCTTTCAATTCGAATTGTAAAAACTAAAAAGAACATTTATTCAGGCTGTACTTCTTAGTCTATTCATTAAAGTAAAATTTTTATTATAAATAATAGCATAATAAATGAAATTCTCTTCTACCAGACAATGAAATTTACTAAAACAAATTTAATTACAAAAAAATGAATATGCGAAAAATCTAATAAAATTTAAAAAATTAATAATATCGGCTTAAACACAAAAGTTATTAATTTAAGAGACGAACATTTATGAATTAAAAATAAATACAGACGGGTTATGGTACCTTTTTCTTAAAAAATGGTGAAACAAAAAACTTAAATATTTAATATCTTGAGAAAACGAGCTAACTTTAAAAAACGGTTTGCACCACTGAATTCTAAAAATATAAACAAATAAACCAAAAAAGTTACAAACTTAAATATTAAATATCTTAAGAAAACGAGCTAACTTTGAAAAACTGATTAAACTACTGAATTATACACCCAAAAATTAGGTTTACCTACGTGTCCCGGCGTTTTTATGTGTCTTTTCAAAAGTTTGAAATTTACCTACAGTGTAATAAGTAAGTTATAATATAGTTCGTCTTAAAGTTTTTTTGCTATTACAAAGTTAATTTAGAAAAAGCGGGTATACGATCCACTCTAATGTAAATTCTTATTTATTGACACTTATTGCAAAAAATAACATTTTTTGTTATAATTTCTTCTATAGCGTTTCAGAAAACATTAAAGACAAAAAGTTATGATAATCCTAGAAAGGGATAAATTTGTTTGCTTCATATTCTGGTATACTTAAACATAAAAACCTTACAGGCTAAACCGTTAATTGCTTAAGCTTAAGTTGCAAAATACAAGGGTTTATATTCTATTAAGACGTAACATAAAGTTAAGCTTTTGTAGAGAAGACATATTGATAATTTATGTATGAAGTGCTTTCTGAATGTTGCTGGTAGCGCCATCGTGTAACAATATAGGAATTAAATCTAACACTTTAGTAATTAAATGACACCAAAGAGAATTACCTGAACTTATGAAAATTTAGATAAAAGTTTCAGATTAATGGTACGTTTGTTTGTAAAGGATCATAGCGCTGGTGGCCATTTAACTTATTTAAACGAGCACAAATAACTGAAGCTGAAGCTGAAATTGAAGAAGCGGTGATTCTTTTTAACTTCTTATGAATTTCAGACCGGAGATTTTAATTTGCATTTATAATTTTTACAGCTTAATTTTAATGAGGCGACTTCCAAAAAAATTTTCTCTTTAACTGTTCAGAGATTATTTTAGTCAAAGTTAAATTTTATTGTCTCATCATTTTTTTTAATGTATTCGGGTAAAAATTACCAGAAAATATTGGGCAGTTAGATTTAGTTTTAGGGTAAATCTCACGAAATGTCCCCCGATGGTGTTACCCCGTGATATTTAATAAAACTAAATGAGTCTGACCTACACTTTTATTGTGTTTTGATCTATCATAATAAAGTAGATATTCCAGCTCAGGTTCCAGATTTTTAAACGCAATTATTTTTTACAATGTTTTAAAAGTCTAAAACCTATCCTCCGTTATCCGTTACTTTTAATTCATTTTAAGAGAGTAGTGAATAGGAAAATAAAACCTCTTTAACTTGTAAAGAAGTCACTTTCTTTTACGTTAATACCTATTTGCACATTTTGTTTCGGTAGTTTATAAAGGGTGATCATAAAATGCGACATAAAATCCAATTTCATATGATAAATTCAATTTTAAACAGAAATTAACACTATGGACCAATTAATTAAGTAATCGTTCAGAGTGCCCACCATTAACTTGAATACCTACAGGCCTATATAATGCAAGCATATTCTTTATTCAAAAATTGAGCCCTTTTAGGTAAAAACGTTCAGAAATTTAACTTATAACTTTAATTAGTAGGATTTAAACTTAGGCATCAAATGATTTGATGTTTATTTTAAGTCACTTTGTTTAAATTTTATGTATACGATTTTTTTGTTATCTTCCTATGTGTACAGAATATGCAATCTAATATTTAAACTTAAAAAACTTGAAACCCAAACAAAATATAAGAATGAACTTAGTCTTTTAAAATTAATTATCTATTGTGTCCGGATTATAAAACACCCTGAATATAATATATATCACTTCGTATAATAACTTGGTTAAGCATAACACAAAACTAAATTTAAAACTTTTTAAATAAGAATAATACATTTATAAGCAAAACGGAACATATCTAGGTCAATGTAAGTTAAAATGTGTCTTATCTTAAGATTTATAAAAAGTAGATAAAACTTCCATACGATTCTATATTGGAAGATTTATGAGGGATGTTAGTTGAGTTCTTTCTTAAAGAGAATTACGTCCCTCCAAGGCATTTAAGTTATCCAACTCAGGCAGACAAGAACTGAAAGAAAATATTTTTTTCTACTTCTTGTTTTTAAATGAAAAATGAAATAACTGAATGCATGATTTTAAAAGTATTTCGTTTATTTCCTAAATTCAAGATTGAAAAAAGTTGATGATTTCGTAAAACATGATTGTTTCACATAATATAAAGTAAGTTTAATTTTACCTAAGTATAGAATCAAAACTTTAAATTAGTATTTTGCATGCATACACCATAGAAAATAAAATTAAAACTTTTCCAAAGTGCTGCTCGAAAGTAATAAAAATGAAAGGCACTCTTATCGATGAATTTTAATGTCTTTGTTTTGAAACAAATTTTCCTAAAACATAAACACTAAAAATTGTTATTTAAATTTATACACCCATCCAAACTTTCCGCTGAACGCAATTTTCTAAAATATTAGAATTTTAATTAAATTTTGAGTTTGACTGTTTAATTAAGGGCATACACAACGATTTGTAAAATTCATTCGTACTTTAACTTCTGCTTTTAAAACGTTGCTCCCTTTAATTTGCCCAATAAACTTAAGTAACAAACGTGGCTTTTCTCCTTTATGATTTGCTGTCAAGCCATAATTATACACAAAATTAGCTCTTGAGGATATCAAATTTAAATGCAGATTAGTGGGTATTAAGTATTTTTAGAATATATTGCTTTAATTTTATTTGTTTTTACGTTCGACATAAATTACTCTGATTAATAGTAAAATTTATTATTTTTGCACAGATAAAATTGTAGGAAGATACATAAATAGTGTTGAAAAGCGACTTTCTCATGCGACTGTTTAAGTTGCTCACAAGGCCGTCAGGCAGTGTGCATTAACACGAGCTTGAAGAAAGCTTTTCTTACAAGTAAAACACAATGTTGTTTCTACGACCCTTTTATTATTATTTTATTATATTTAAATATAAAACAAAATAACCTAAAAACGTGTTTGACAGCTGTTAAAACTTCTTATCTTTTAATTTTTAAGGTATAAGTTACTTAAAATCAATAAACTTACCTTCTCAATTTAAATACTAGGCACTAAAAATTAGAATTTATTATACAAACACAATTAATTGTGTTCTAAATGATATTTAAACATTTAAAATATCAGGAATTTTCGTTTTTTGAAACAAATATTTCTTTATTCGTCTACATTAATGTTGTCGCCTTCAAAATAGTCCCCATTGGATATTATGCACATGTGCTAGCTCTTCTTCCAATACTCGAAACACTTCTAAAACTCGATCTTTTGTTCTTTCAGCGATGCGCTTTTAATGTCATCTATGCTTGCAAAACGACGGCCCTTTAAGGTTCTCTTTATTTTTGAGAATAGGAAAAAGTCAGACAGAGGCATGTCTGGCGAATATGGAGGCTGGGGCATCATTACAGTATTGTTTTTAAGCAAAAATGTTGTTCAAAATTTAACAATTTTGGAACAAATTTTGCTGCCACGCGTTTCATACCAAAAACATTCAAAAAAATTTAATGGGATGAGCCAATCGGTATACCAACATCATCAGCGACTTCTCTGATGGTTTACAACCATTTCTTCCACTTTTTTCATGTTTTTATCGGTTGTTAATGTGATTGTGCGTTCGGGGCGTTCGTCATCTTCAATGTCTTCACGACCATCTTGGAAACTCTTATACCACTTGTAAACTCTTGTTTTACTTATAGCAGACTCACCATAGGCCTTTGTTAACATTTTACAGAATTTATTTCATTTTTTAAGCAAAATTGGATACAAATTCTTTGATCCATTTCTTTTAACGAACGAAAAATCGCCGAGCTCATAAAACACGTCTAACCTTAGCGGCTGCCACAGACAAAGTAAACAATGAAAACAGCTAAAGTTTTTATCATACTTCGAGGGCATGTATACCAACATAATAAAGAAAATTTTATGTCAACCGGACCCTCCGAACCCGCGAAATTTAACAATTCCCGTTATTTTCTGAACACACCTCGTATACAAATACAATACAAATTTTGAAACGAATGTCACGATGCTGTCAATTTCTTTTCATACAGACCTGTCACTTTTCACACCGAAATGTCACTTTACATTCGTGTTTTGCTTTGCCAATGAAAAGATTCATTTTCTAAGCAACTATGCCAATACGAAATGTGACTTTTACACTATAGTGGTTGTAGAAAAAAACTATTGATTGTGTGCGAATTTTGAACTATTATTAATATGAAATCTTTCTGTATAGACTATGAGTGTTATAATATAAAAATTATTGTACCCTTGACAAAAAACATAATTTGAATGTAACTTAAAGATATAAGTGACAATATTCTTGTTGTGCAATTCAATCAATTGTATAATATTTAAACAACAACCAGTTGGTTTTGACAGTGACGTTTATATTAAATATTTTGCGGTTAATATTTTTATGGAATTGTTTTCCCCTAAAGCATATTTTTTACGTTCAAATTAGGGATAAAATTATTTTTCAACTAAATATTAATTGCAACATCAAAATTTTTACTAACCCAAAGAATGGTAGTGATTAAAAATAGTTGTTATAAGCACCAAGTATTTTATCTACAATTTTTAGTGGATAAAAGGCAACTTTAACAGTAGCTATAAAAAAAACCTTGGACAATGAAAGAGAGTGGATGCGTAATCAGATCGTGTAAATGCTGAACAAACCAACATTGTATTTTTATATTTAAACCGACATTTTAATTCCGTTTCTGTCAAAAACACAACACAAAACAAACTTTTAAAGTTACGGTTTAAACATGGCATGCTTTACGTACACATTTTTTAATATGCATATGGAAAAACTATTTTAGAAAAAGCATTTTTCTTATAGATATTTAGATATAACTAACTAACTAAACTTAAAAATCTGCACTGGGAGAAATATGTTTTTTATAATTTATTGGAATTCGACACAGATAATATAAAAATATATTTTTAAACTACTTTTAATAGTATTTTTATCATAAAATTATTATATAAGAACAACAAATCTTTTCATCAAAAATCATCATCATCAATCAAAAATTTTCATAAAACAATAAATTAACTTAACAGTAACTTATTTTTTTTTTATTTTTACCAAAACAATACCTTACGACCTTAAATACCAAACAATTAAAATAAAAGGTATACGTCTGGTGCGTGAGTTGTTTTGTTGGTAAATTTGTTTTTTTAAAGGATTTAGTTTAGCTTTAGAAACTTTTTATTTGTTTTTAAATATTTATATATCAGTATGTATAAGGTATTATATATCATTATTTGTATAGATCAATCTTACTTGCAATAAAAATTAACTTCCAAACATTTAATGGTTTTACGATAGAACTTTATGCCATCAAATTATCGCAAATTATTCCAACAGCGAAAGTAATCCTTTAAAATTGCATTTACTAATGTCTTTTTTACAGAATAGTCCAATAGCTTTAACCGAGAAAGTTGAAATAGGTCTTTGCTTGTTGTAAATGTTCCAAGTTTTATTTCTTCTTTTCCTAAAAAAAAGTGAATTAACTAAGGGCTTGGAATTTTATCTTTATTAGCTATTTCCAATCTCGTTCACGATGTACCTGCGTAATAGATTACATAAAAGTTGAAATTTTATTAAAGGCTTATAAAAGTTATGAAATATATCGATACACAACGTTTACCACATATTGCCTTTGAAGTTTCTAATATTACGTTTAAGGAAGGATTTCTTCTTATGCTTTTATTCTTTAAAATTTAGTGCAAATAATTTAAAATTTATATGTATTTATATATATAACAGTCCTCTATAGAGGACTGTTATACAGAATGTCTCTAATGTGTTGTTTGGCAAGAATATGTGCAAATAATCTATATAGCCCAAGTGAGAGGTCCAACCCTTGTAGTCATGTAGGATGCCATTTTGAGAAAAACACTATAATTATCGGCAACATTTTATTTGAAGAAAATAAACGTAACGTAGGTATACTTACTTGACTTAACACATTACATTTTTAAATACACTGTGGAAAATTTGATATAAATTAAAATAACCGTAATAAACGTATCGTAGTATGATTTGACGGTACAGATATTGTTGACACTTGAGTTAAAATATATAAAAATGTTTAAAATTATATAAACTTAAGTAGGTATCATGAGTATGTAAACAATAGCCGGCCATACACAGACGTTATTGCGCGCGGTTTATCGTGTTATCTGCAAAAACATATGGAAAATCATGTACGTGAGTGAGTATCGCCGCGCGTAATGATAGAACGGGAAGGGATTTCAGACGTGCTTTTCTCTGGAGTGTGGCGTGTCCACACGCCACATTCCGCGTCACGGTTTACCTTTGCTTGGCAAAATTTCACGTTGAAAATTTGTACATGAGCACATGTAGTTTCAAACAACTCGATAAATGACACTTTTTGCCCACTCACATACGATTTTTCCTTTGAAACTGATATACCACGGGCAATCACTTGCTAAATCATTTGAATACTTTATCAAGTGTATGGAACATGACGCTTTTTTTGCCACGCCGTTCTTTCGTGCATGCAAACCGCTACATGCCAACACGCCACGATAAACCGCGCGAAATAACGTCTGTGTATGGCCAGCTAATTGCTTAAGCAATTGTTTATTTATTTTTTACAATTTTTTACATTACCAATAAAATCTTAAAATCAATTGTTTATTTATTTTTTACAATTTTTTACATTACCAATAAAATCTTAAAATCGCTAGATCAGTGTATCAAAATGGTTGCCGATTCAATATTTTTTTAATACAAGGCGAAATACAATGCGCAAAGGTACAAACGCTATATATTTCTCTATACAGGGTGTCTATTTAAAAACGAGCAATGCACGTCTAGATCTATAGATATTAAACATTTTTAAAACCACAAAAATTACTAAGCAACTAAGCAACCCTGGGGGATGTAGCCACTCTATGTGATACCTCATTGACAAGCTCTTGAAAATTTTCATTTACTAAATACTTTTTTATAGTTTAATTTTTTAACAATAAGGCAAAATAATTTTTATAAATATTTATGCAATTTCTCGTTATGGATATCAAATTAAACCATTAAATATCGAATTAAACCATTTTGTTTTCGTAAAAAACTGGATAACACAAAATAATTTTTACAAAAGTATCATAAAGTAAAAAAGCATAAATAAACAAATTGTTCAACAATAATCAAAACACTGTAATTTTTAGCTTTTTAAATTAAATGCAGAATATAACTCCTACCTATGAGTCTATTTTATTATGTTAAAATGTTTGTCGCGAAATATATTGGCAATATTGAACAATTTAAATCCTAATGAAATGTGTAATGTTTTTGGTGAATTTTTGTATCAGATTTATAAAAACTTACAAAATAGGCTGCTATTCATGCTGATTAGTTTTAATATTTTAAATAGTACTGTTTGTTCTTTGCAAAATGGTTTATGGATTAAAAAATCGTTGTGCTCTACGAACTGCAGTAGCATTTAATGAACTATATATAGACCCTGGCAAAATTTGAACACACGGAATCCGTTTGCAATCGAAAAATAAACCAACCATATACTCAATACTCAATATTGAGGTTCTTGGTCAGTTTGGTGTACATCCCACAATATCACTTAGTTCGGCAGTCTGTTAGAAAGGTGTTGAAATATAACATAACAACAACTTCAGCGATAAATTTACTTTTTATCTAGTTAGCAAACAATATTGTCGTTATTGGAGAAATGAAAATTCTTATTTCATAAGAGAAAATCATACCCAGTATCCTGAAAAATTTAATGTCTGGGCAGGAATTTTGGAAGATGGTATTATTGGTCCCTTATTTATTGACCAAAACTTGAATGGTCAGAATTTATTTCAAAATGCTAGATAAAACAATATAGCCACTAATATTAAATGAACTGAACTAAAATGAAAAATAAGAGGATGAAGCTTTAGATGAAAATTTATTACATTTTCAACATCATGGGGCACCACCTCTATATGTAGTAGCTGCAGCCCTAACATGTAAGGGCTTAGCTGGATCAGAATTATCCAGAACAGTGGATTGGTAGAGGAGGACCAATAGAATGGCCTCCCAGATCTTCAGATCTAAGACCATTAGACTTTTTCTTAAAATATGTGGTCTACAAAATTTAGCCTTATTTTCTATTGAAGATCTGCGACTACGAATAAATATTTATTTGTTTATGCTTTTTAGTTTATTATACTTTTGTTACTGATGTTTTTAAGGCAACCAAATGGTTTAATTTTATATTTATTAGGTACTAAAAATTGGAAGACATTATTATAAAAATTATTTTGTGTATTTTTTAAAAATTGAACAATTTTACCATAATTGTTTAAAATCTGTACACTGTACACAAGTGGTCTAATTTGTATGCCATTTGATGTGTTTGCATACTCAGTGTACAAACCCGTTTGTGTGTCAACACATGTCAGTGTAAAAGTTCAAAGGGATTTGTCCTGTATCCAATCACATCAAAGATGTTGAAGATTTTCGGGTGTGTGAAATGCGTGCACAAAATACCCTACAATATCAAGGGAACTTGTCATTGTGTTCTATAAGCTAAAAGCTTAGTTCCTGATTTGATAATATGATACGGTACAATAATAATTATATTAGAGTGTTGTTCCTGAAACAAAGTTTTTAGTATATACATTTAAAGTTATCTATTAATTTTTGTTGTGTACATTTCACACTGTTTGTTAATTTTATTTTGTAAAATTTAAAAAAAATTAAACCAGGGTTTGTAATTATTTTAACAAAGGAAATTATTTTACCGAAAGTTTTGTTAAGGTAATGTGTAGTTTTGTTAATTTTAAAGGTTACAGATTATTTTGTTAATGTTTAACAAACTATTTCGTTGAAAAAGTACACGTGATTTCAGGAAGTTAATCAAAACATTTCCCACTGACCTTAGCGTCTGCAACTTATGTTTTTGATTACTTTATTCTAATTCGTAACGTGTTCGTTACAACTGTCCAGAGTGTTTATAATATATTATCAGAAATCTGTTATTATTGTTATTTGTATTCGTTATACCTATTTAAAGAGTGAGCGATTTGTTGATTTTTGATGATTAATAAAGCAATATTTCTTATCAAAATTCCTTTCATTAAAATTCCCAATTTCAAATAAATACTTTTGTTACTGGGTCTACAAATGGGTTTGTAAAAATAAGGTCATTTTTGAAAATTACAAGAATTATGGTTAAATTATTGATATAGGATTTTGTTATTGTACAAAATGTTTGTTATAATTACAAACTACTTATTCAATTAGTTAACAGATTACAGTTGGTTGTGGCTAACAAAAATTTAAATCATTTTGTGTACGATAAAAAATATTAAATATAATATAATTTAGGGGTAACCAATTGGTTTTATTGGAGGTCCGAAATATTAGATTATCAGATTGTTGCGGTGTCAATTAATTAATAAAGGGTTAATATAAGGTTAATATAATAAAGTTAATATTTAGTTAATAATTGTAGGTACATATTTCAATTTCAATATGCATGCAACTATTATTTCTCTCCTTCGTCTAAAAAAAAAATATTTTAAGTAAAAAATGAAATTTCTTGCTATAAGCAAGTTAGCTGATTTAAATTGGTACACGGTATTGTCATTAAGTCCTGAAGATGTAGCTGCCTATAGGGCGGCAGGAAAATTTATTAGATTGAAAAACTGAAATGCTCAATTACTTAGCAACCGTTAAACGGATTTAAAATCGAAATCAAATCGAATCAAATAGAGAATCGAAATACCTTTCAAATGAGGTATCACAAGCCCCCTTTCCATTTGAAATTTTTAAGTTAATACTGCCTTCTTGGCACTCCTTAAATAGGCACCTATCAATTTGACGTCAAAAAGTAGTATACTTAATGGCCTTGTCCGATGTCAATACCTTTTTTTGTTCAAAATCCGCACTGAATAGACAGGCCGGATTAAGGGGGGCTAAGGGGCCTCCAAAACTAGTTATAAAATAGGACAGGTCAGTTGTTAGAATATATATATATATATAATGATAAAGAATAAATACAATTGACTTTTAAAAACCTTACAACTATAAATATTCTTTAAAGACCTAGGTAATTTATTAAACAATTTGATGCTAAAATAAATAGGATTATTTTCATAAATGGTGTAAGAGTGTCTTGGGCAGTGGCGTAACTACCACCGGTCCTACCAGTTTCAGAGACCGGGGCTCCGAGCACCAGAAGTGGCAAGAGAATTTTTTTTATCTAAATATAAGAAAAATTGTTCAATATGATAAAAAAAAATGTTTTTTGTAGTACTACATATTCGTTGCCTTCTTGATATTATATTTCTATTGTGTTCTTTTTTTTCAAATTTCTGAACTCAAAATTTGGAATTAAATATTTTGAAATAAACATAGGTTAATTGAAATTTAAAATTACAAATCTAGAATCATAAACTCGAAATCGAATACTTCACATCAAAAGTCTGAAATTTTGAATAGGAAATATACATTCTTAATCAAAAATAGAAATTCAGAGATAAAAAAATAAAAATGAAAAATGTGCAATCTAAAATAAGAAATTTTCGATTTCACATTTACAATTTTGGATAAAAAAATCAAGATTTAAACTCTCAAATTCGAAATCTTATAATAAGCATAAATTAGTAGTACTATAAATTAATATAGCATACATATATGTTTGCAATGAGACAGTTTGAAATATTGGAATACAAATATTATTTGAAACGTAGATCTGATTTAAGTATTATACCATAAAAATAAAACGTTTTACGTAAATAACACTTCATCCTTTTTTTTCAACATCATTTGTATCCCTACCTTGAATAATAAATACATACCTTCGAAATCCTGAGCAATGAATATTCTTGTGTAAGGCGTTAATAATTAAAAAAAATACTGGTAAGGGCCCCCTAGTGAAAATCCGACTGGGGCCCCCATTTCTATATTTACGCCACTGATCTTATTATTATTATTATAACCAAATCATCCCTATTACGGGTATTATATTCATGATAAAAATTATTAGGTAACAAAATTGATCTTTTTTGTTTAATATGGTAGTCATTATTTTTAATTCAAGGAAGATATTTCTACAGGAAGTTAATTTAGACGCTTCAACGATATTTCGAATAGCTCTCCTTTGCAACCTAAAAACTTTTTGAGAAGAACTTGAGTTGCCCCAAAATATTATCGCATAATTCATTCTTGAGTAAAAATGTGCAAAATAGTACGCCTTGACTGCACTTCTACTAGCCACCCGGTACAGTACATAACAGCTAGAGGAAAGTAAACTACATAGTTCAACTCTTTTTTTAAACTTTTTTTAACTCTTTTATGATCAATTGCAACCCATGGGTGTAACTGAAAACATCTACGTAAATGGTTGATTTGATCTATTAGTTTTAGCTACAAGGTTTCAATATTTCTTAGTTAATTTTATGCTTTATACTGCTTTATATTAAAATAAGCCTACCTTATGCAAAACAGTAATAATTATATAAAAAAGTAATTTTTATAGCTCCTAAATGTCCTTAAATATCTGGAAGGCTTCTCATACCTTGTTTATTACACAAAACAAAAAGGTTAGGTAACAAATGCATTAAAGAATATTTAAAAATGTATTAAACTTTGAATAATTGAAATATGTAAAAACGTTCACTTAAAGTGACAAAAATCAACATAAAATTTAACCTAGTCTTTTGTATAAAATTGTTTACTAAAAAGAAAGTTTATGCTTTAATTTTAATAACTACCTACGTGATTAAAATCAGAGCACCAGCTGTGTTTGCCCTTTTTCCATTAAAATCTCAGGATCAAGTATACTGGAGTATGTTATACTTGAATAAATACGTGATTATATTAGTAAAAGCCCAAATATAGGCAATACTATTAACAGGGGTAAATACAATGTATCCTTGTTAACCTAATTGCCTACAATCATAATCATTATGGCTGATTGGGCCGATCAGCTGATTGATGACATATCAATACAATAGTAGGTGTTTATTTTTATTAGGTACCCAGTTGTCGTTTTATTGTTTTTTTTTAAGTGATAAATTTTAAAGCACATTTTCGGTATTGGGTTAATTTTAGCAATTTTTAAGGGTTGAGGGATTTGTTGTCGACGCTAAAAAAATTCTTGCTTCCAAAATATAAGGGCCTCAAAATAACAAATTGCTTAATCCGGGCCTGTGTACACACATATAATGACATGGAAAACCACTAACCCACGAGGGTTCAATTCACGCAAGCGAAGCCGCTGAGATAACTACATCTAGACTATGCACCGTGTCCAAAATTATCTGCTCACCATTGCAAACTTCGTTACTATTGGAGCTAAAAAGTCAATAAAATTAGCAACTTTTCTTGATAAAATGGTAAAAACCCAAAATAAGTAAACGTTGGGTTTTCGAAAATAATGTTTTTTCCAATAGGAGGTTATTATTATTAGTTTTTGTTAGGTAATTATTAGATTTTAGATGGCATAACGAGTTTGTAACAAAACACGTTTTTTCTACTTTTGGGTTAGAAACCTAACTCGATCTAACTTAAGTCTTAAGTACGTACCAATTTTTTAGGAGAATATTATAAAGATTTTTATTTACTCCTATTTAATAATATTGAGGTTTTTTCGTAAATAAAAAACGTTATAAATTCCCTGCCTAACAACGGGAATAATGAACTCATTATTCACGTTGTCAGGCATCATTGATTGGCCGATTTCAATATTTCAACCAATCGGGTTTTATATTGGGAGAAGGCGACTATAATGACTAGGGATGGGATTTTAGTTATTTTACCTTTTTTCAACCGATGTAACTATTTGAAAACCAATAATGCCAAAATGTGTTTTAAAAGATTTTCTTTTATATGAACCTAACTTGTTTTCACCTTTTTTTACCTTTTTTGGAGGTTTTTGCTTTAAACTACCTTTTTTATACTTTTCTTACCTATTTTTTTAACTAGTTATCACCTTTTTTACCTTTTTTAGAGGTTTTTGCTTTAAACCACCTTTTTTGTCAGTTTATTTTTACATATTTGTTATCTATTTTTACGTATTTTTACTTATTTTATTTTTTTGTGTTCTTTTAAATTTTCCGCCAATATTTTATCCAGAGCGTGCAACTCAACGGTATAGAATTTTTTCTTATGGTCACAGCATAGAAATTATTCTATTATTCTAAATTATTTCTATGGATCACAGACTGAAACAGTAACTTTCTTTACAGTATTTCTTTGTATTAAGCTTATGTTCTGTCATAGAATTTCTGTGTAGTGAGTGTCACTCAGTGAAACACAGTTTATTGCATAGAAATAGTTTATTGTGGGTATGTTCTGTGTTTGGGTATGCGGCTAAACAAAATTATAAAAGAAACTTGAACTTTTAATGTTTTTTTTTACCTAAAATGCTGTTTTTTTAACCTAAAATGCTTTTTTTAGTACCTTTTTAGTTACCTATTTTTCAGTTTTTAGTACCTAAATATCCCATCCCTAATAATGACATTTAAATTGTTAAAAAGTGATGTCAACCATTTGACAGATGTCAGATTTTATTTATTTATTTTTGAAAATAATTTAATTATTGACGTAAAATAAAAACAACTTTCTTTTTTTAAGAAAAATTTACGACTTTTCGAAAATATTAATTTTTTTCTCAAGGCTAAAAATGAGTTAAAATAGTCAAATTAGTCTGTGGAGATTCTCAATAGATTACATAACAAACACATAAAATTATAGTAAATATAATACTGTATATGTATATAATAATTTAGATTTAGATTAATTCCTATAAATATAACAAAACAATAACAAAAGGTAACAATAAGAACCCTTTAAATATAGTTAAGAAACAAAAATTCCCCACATCAACTAAATAAACCATATATTAATGAAATAATCTAAAACACATAAATAAGCTTAACTATTTTCATAATGAAAGTCCATAATTCCTGTGCAAAATAAAAATAAAATTAACAGAACCACCAACATATATACGGTCATCCCTACAATATACAACAATATTTAATAAACAGACTATACCAACACAAATATGACTGTAGAGATTCCAACAAGAACAAAAAAAAACAGCTCTAGCTCAACTTTAACACATTACATAATTTTGATTTTAAAATTTTTAAAATATTAGACAAAGAAAATCACTATATGAAGCGAACAATAAGTGAAATGATACACATAACATTGAATAACACAGTAAATTGTAAGATAGATACTCAAAATTTAAATACACAATACAACCATATCATTTCAATGTACAAACAAATAAAATCTCTAAATAATTAATTCACCCGGTATATTATAATATAAGTGGTGGGGTTATGTATTGCCAGCTTATTCGTCTGTTAGCGTTGCGAAAAATCGACCGTATATATGTTGGTGCTGCTGTTAATTTTATTTTTATTTTTACACATGGACTATATACTTTCATTATGAAAATAGGTAAGCTTATTTATGTGTTTTAGGTTATTTAATTAATATGTGGTTTATTTACTTGATGTGGAGAATTTTTGTTTGTTAACTGAATTAAAACTATATTAAAGGGTTCTAATTGTTACCTTTTGTTATTGTTTTGTTATATTTATAGGAGTTGATCTAAATCTAAATTATTTATATATGTATATACAGTATTATATTTATTATAATGTTATGTGTTTGTTATTGAGAATGTCCATAGACTAATTCGACTATTTTAACTCATTTTTAGCCTTGAGAAAAAAATAAATATTTTCGAAACGTTGGCAATTTTTCTTGAAAAAAAAAGAAAGTTGTTTTAGCAACCAAAGTTGTTTTTATTTCACGTCCTAAACCTACGAACCTTACTTTAAATAAAAGAAAAATTTAAAGGACATTACACATCATTGCAATAATAATAATATACTATTTTTTTTACTGTTGCGACTTTCTCTATTGTTTATTTAATTTAACAAAAACCGTTTATATCCAGCACAACAAACATCCAAACAATTATATCAGTTTCAAACAGTTGAAATGCAAGGGTTAAGTGTTTGTCTAAAATTACCTTACAAACTCCACATTGTCTAATCAAATAACAAAGAAATTGGACCTTGCCAAGTGGAAAATCGAAATCGACTTTAATTGATGAAATTATGCATATCGAGCCCAACCCTCAAACTAGGAATAGTTTTAATAGTTTTAATGGAATTGTGTGTTTTGCTTTGTCAAGTGCTTCAATTACTGCATTCGAAACTCCCCTTTAAAACACAATTAAACTCTCAACTTCGAGTCCCGATTTGCGAATTTAATGCTCCAAGATCTCTCCTCAATTCAAATATAAGCTGACTATCTGTATTTTGCGATTGACCTACATTTTACAAGTATTGTATTTTTGTGCGGAAAATATAACATTACTTTTATTTTAGTTGTTCACGGTAGGGTTGCTCTAAAGTTTTAGACAATGTTTTTCCAGCAAACACGAAGGTTTTTGTCTAAGAAAGTTTTTTGCGGTGATTTTTAAAGGAAATGTTAACCGAGCGCCAGGGGAAAAAAGTATTAAAACTTTTTATTACATTTGGTTAATTGATTTTATGTTGATTTTTCCAATTGAATCATTATTCCTGTAAATGGATTAAATTAATCCAGTTAAAAATGTATAATTTATGTTTTAAATCTTATAAAATACCCCAGTAGCACAAAGATGTTGTTGTATAGTTCTAAATGCATTTTTGTGAGAATATTTTAACTATTTTATAAAATATAATATTTATATTCTGTAAAATGATCTTCACACGAAAATGTATTTTGAACTTTAACATTGATTTTAGAAAATGACTTGTTAAAATTATCACCGATTCAATTAGATTTTCGTCACCTCTATTGCACAAGAACTACGGGCTAGGATAATACAAGCCTGCACAGCCATTATTCCAGAACAAATATATTGATATAAATTCTGTATTTTATTAAAATATGGTGTCTTTGCTCCAATAATACAGTTAATTAAGATCTACACTTTAAAATAAATTCGGTTAGAATCGCACAATAAATTTTACAGTGGTGAGTCACTAACAAATGGGCCACACTGTATATTGAAACAATAACATACAATTGTAAAACAATTTTAAAAGAATTCTAAAACTAAATAACCTGGAAGAAGTAAACATTTAACGAAATAGCTTAATATTTTGTCATACCTTTATTAAATTATATTTACCTGTAGCACCTGTTGAGCTTCTAGTTCATAAAGGGTAAATAATTCCTGAAATATGCCGACATATTTACAGTCTGGCGAGACCGTTTAGACCTTTATCAATAGCAAAATAGCTGTAACCACTTCAAAGGCCTTTGATCTTGCCAGTGTCACTGCGTCTTTTTTACATTATCATCGCGTTTATACATCACTTCTTCTTACGTGTTTTAACGTCTAATGCTTAAGCTTAAGGGGTTATATACACTTGGCTGGGTAAAAAAACTATTCATATACCAATGTAAATTATTTTTGTAATTTTTATAATAAAATTTTGGATTAATTTTTTTTACCTGATATAAACAATTTGTTTCTTCTGCAACTATTACACTGTCTTAAAAGAATTTTTTGATTATAGTCAATTTTCAGTTCTTTGATGAAATTGACAAAAAATTGCTTGGTTTTGTCAATTTTTTGATAATAGTAAATTTTCAGTTCTTTGATGAAATTGACAAAAAATTGCTTGGTTTTGTCATTTAAACTGAAAGAAAAGTAGTTATTGATAAATAAACAATTCTTACTTTGTTTTGAAGATTGGTGTTGATAATTCAGTTTAAATGTGTAAGCGTACAAACCCCCCCCCCCAGCAAAGAATCTGTACACCCCAAGTGATAAAATGAAATATAACACCACGGCAAATGTTATATTAAATTACGACAAATAAATAAAATAAATACCTACGGTAATAAAGCTCATTAATTTAGTAACCAAGGTACTTTTGAGGTGTTGTATTCATGGGGAAAGTATTAAAAGGGAATTAATAAATAAAGTAAATAAAAGACAATTAATTACGTTTGAACTCAGGTAAAACACCTGGAAGGCTCCCGTTTATTTTTATATAAATATCTCTCATAAAACCTTTCAAAATGAGGAATTATGGGAGAGAGTTAAACGTATAAAACACTAAAATTTATAACAAACAATCATGATATTTATTTGGATAAAGCAACAACAATAACCGTAACCCAAACGACATTTAACTTATTTTCTGAAAGAGAACTCTGAAAGAAATTGACATCCTACAAACCCTTAAAACCACACAAAATCTCCTTACTGCGACCACAACCCACATATAATATAAATAAATAAATAAATATAAAAATACTAAACCATACTCGAGCTTAGCTGTCGTATGTGTTTTCATTTTTTAGTTTGTTTACTTGTTTATTGAATAAAAGAAGATTGAGTCTTAGTCTATATTTTTGTATTTTAAATGAAACTTTATCCGTCAAGAATTTTATCTGCATTATGTATCCGTCCCCTAAGTAGTTATATAATTATTTACTGTTGAATTTAAATGTACTGTTTCACGATTATTTATGTATTCTTTATTAGAGTTTAGGCTCAATTAAAGAAAAAGGAGTAAATAAATTATCAGGCTCGAGATCGTTTCAACTGAGGGTTCGCAATTGTCTATTATACCTCATTAGTCGGCAAAATTTAATAACTTAATAATTAGGTACCACAAAATACTAGGTTATTAAAATTACACAAATAACAAAAATAATGTCTGCGTCGCGCAGAAATCAGATCGTTCGGCACCTAAATAAATATACAGGAAAGTAATTCAAAATGGGCTTTTATTTCAGGACACCACGGACATTGGTATAAATTAAATGTCGCTATACAACATAATTTCGATTTAAAAGCGTTTATTAAAACGGCAGCCATCATGGCGGAATAGACAGATCGATGACGCCAAGTCAAATGATCGAATATTTATCTTTACACAAGGCATTTGTGTTTGAGATTGCAGATCTCCTTAGATGATAACTAACCCAAGAGATTTTTCAATTTAATAAAAAAAAACAGAATTTTGTAAGACAGTGTTAATATTTTAAAATTATATATAATTTATATTTAAATATATAAATATATATAATCTAATATGGAATCACCCAGTAATTACGAGAAAAAGTGAAAAATTAAATGAAAATAAAAAGCACCTTATTCTTGCCAATTTGATTATTATACAGAGAAGAGATAAATATATAAAACAAATTTTTTATTGAACAAATAACAAAAAACGTGAATTTTTCTGAGAATAAACTTTACGGTAAATTTAACAAGAAATTATAGGTTTTTGTTAATTAAATAATCAGTATAGCATCAATGCAAGCATTCAATCGATGAAACATGCTTTTTATTAAGTTATGAATTTCTTCTTTGAAAATATTTCCTTACCCCTCTAAAACTGCTTTGATTAGTTTATTTGTATTTTCAGGGCTATTTTGACGGGCTATAATCCTTCTTTTAACCTTATTCCACAAGTTCTCAATTCGATTAAGATCCATTCCATTTACAAAAGACCTTTTCTGAGCCTTACTACAGGTGGTAGAACTAAACCCACATACCTTGGACTTCTTGGGGATTGTCTAATGGAATGTTTTCACCAATCAAAACATTGCACTTCCTCCTTTGCCTTAAGGGATCGATCTGCTCAAAGTCTAGCTTGTCTCCCAAGACCTCTTAAAATACGAATTCACCGGTCCTCTGATCGTGGGCCAATTTTGGATTTATCCGAAAATAAAACTTTTCTCTAATCTTTAATTGTCCAGTTTTAATGCTTCAAATACCAATTTAAATGGCCAACTCTATTTTGCACTAATATTTTTGGAAACCTTAACTGTGTTCTGCGTTTTTTATTTATGCCGGATAATGCAACACCGCTGATAAGCAGAGTTGTTAAAAACTGTTAAGAAATGCAAATGTGACTGTTTTAGATTGGCCTTTTTGTTCGCCAGACCTTAATCCAATTGAGAACTTAAGGGATAAGGTTAAAACAAAAATAAGAGCCCGTTAAAACAACCCGGCAACGCAGAGCAACTAGTAGAAGTAGTTTTAGAAATGTGGAAAAAAGTTTAACAGGAAGAAATAAATAACGTAATAAAAAGCATGCCTCGTCGAATTCGAGCTTCCATTAAGCCTTGAGGTGGAAACATTGATTAAAATATTAACCTATTATTTCTTCCTAAATTCTAATTTATTGTAGTTAATTTTTAGAAAAATTCACATTTTTTGTATTTTGTTCTAATAATTTTTTTTTATATTTGTAATAAATTTGTTTCAGATAAAGTGCTTTTTATTTCCAAATTCCGTTTCTCTTGTATATATGTTTAACAATTTATTAACCCCCCTATGAGAAAACCCTGCCCACGGCCCTGATGGAAACGCTCAACTTTTGAATTATAACCACCCTAATAAAACTTAATTTCGACAAAATATGATTTATACGAGTTTCCGTTAGTATTAAAACGTATTAATCTGATTTATGTGCAAACTTAACAGCCCTTTATCAACTTTTTACTAAAACAGCATAATTTTAATTCCAGATAACACTTTTTCTTAAATTTAGGCTTCAGTTTAAAATAAATTGGTTTGGGATACGCCATAGTTTACTTTACTTGTCCGTCCGGAGATAATTTTTTAAAACGTCTGACTTCTCCTGTAACATATAAGATATTTTCCAAATATCTATTCACTTTAATCGCCAAAATGGGCCTTTACGTTGACTGCGCGCTTTTTCAGAATGCAATGAAATATTGTCCATATCGATGCTATCACGCATGGTTTGAGATCGTTTTAAAAACAATCGAAAATGTTTTGGCAAATAAAAGAAGCTTTTTAACTTTTATACTGCGCTGTTTTTTTAGTTATTTTATAAAGGTTACCGTTGACGAATAACAATAACAGTTTCTGTAGTATAAGTATCAACCTACTAGGGTAGCTCAGTTGGAAAGTTCTGTTTTTATTTATAGATCAAGCCAATAGTCTTTACAGTACACTGTCATAAAAATCAGATTTGGTACCATAAGTTTGTAGTTTGTAAATTTTATTTTGTAAAATTTTAACATATTTTTTTGTAGAAAAATATATAACCGAATCGAATTGCTTCTAAATCTATTGATATTTATATTGATATTTATTTATACTAATTTGCTTGCTTTTGTTATCATTTAAACTAAAAAAAAGTAAGAATTGTTTATTGATAAATAAACAATTCTTACTTTTTCTTGAAGATTGGTGTTGATAATTCAGTTTAAATGTGTAAGCGTACAAACCCCCCTATCAAAGAATCTGTAAAAGTTACACCCCAAGTGATAAAATGAAATATAACACCACGGTAAATGTTATATTAAATTACGATAAATAAATAAAATTAATATTTACGGTAATAAAGCTCATTAATTTAGTAACCCAAGGTACTTTTGAGGTGTTGTATTCATGGGGAAAGTATTAAAAGAAAAATAAATACTCTGAAAGAAAGGGACATCCTACAAACCCTTAAAACCACACAAACTCTCCTTACTGCGACCACAACCCACATATAATATAAATAAATAAATATATAAATACCATTAATAAATAATACACCATACTCGAGCTCAGCTGTCGTATGTGTTCCTCGTTTTCATTTTTTACTTTGTTTCTTTGTTTGTTTACTTGTTTGTTGGATAAAAGTAAATTGAGTCTTAGTCTCTATTTTTGTATTTTAAATGTAACTTTATCCGTCAAGAATTCCATCTGCATTAGGTATCCGTCCTCCAGATAAAGTTTTTATAATTATTTACTCTTAAATTTAAGTTTACTGTTTCATGATTATACAATGTATAATATACATGTATTATTTATTAGAGTTCAGGCTCAATCAACTATTAGTTCAATTGACATCAGCGTCTGCAACTTATGTTTCTGCACAGAAAAAACGCATAGCATGAATGGGTGAGCCATTAAACCAATGGGATCTTGTAATCCGTATTCCTGAATAACAGTTCCTATAATACCAATAGGTAGTAAGCACTTGGTTTATAATCGTTTACTATTTTTAAATTAACAACAAAAGTTATCGCTCCTAAATTTATTGATATTTATATTGATATTTATTTATACTAATTTGATTTATTTAATAACGTTACAATAATATGTATACTATGCATACATTTAACGCAATAAATTCTTTGAAATTTAGGCAAAATGTTTCCCTATTTTGGTTTAATAGTAATTAATTAGGCAAATATTTTTTTTATGTCAACTGTCAACTAGCTCGTGACTTAAAACCTGTTGCTAACTTAAGCCCGTGACTAAAACGTCATGAAGCCATAACTTGTTAATGTGTATTTAAAAGGTCACAGTATCATGGAAACATGTTCAATAATGGGCATTTTAAAGGTGGGAATAGAAATATAGAAAAATAGTTTTTACTTATAGAAATTAATTAAAAAAGTTGTTTATGGTTTCCAGATTAAATTCTAGGTTTCAATGAGTTTTATTTATTTTTTGTAATAATATTTAATATGTTAATAATGGTAGGTACGCCAATTTGCAAAGTTTTGCCTTGTTACTATCCAGGATGTATGTATGCGGGTCTTTCTAAACAGTCCAGTGTACCAAATCAATTAAAATAAATTTCCATCTAAAGGATTTTTAATATTACATTTTTATAAAGAATCGCGCTAAAAAAAACACTTATGATATAACATTTAAAATCGCTTCTAGATACGTAAAATGTCAGAGAGAAAATTGTAAAAAGAATGATAAAACATAAAAGGCATGGTTGTAATCTTTCTATTCTTTGTACAATGTGGTTTTATACAGTTTTGTTAATGTTCTGTAGTTTATAAATTTGTGTGTTGTGGGTTTTTAGTTTCATTTTGTAAACATAAATTTACGAATAATATTAATCCTTTGGACTTACCGAGGGGACCCGATACAATTTATATGAAATTTTAAAGTTTTACAACAGTGGATAGTTTTAAAATTTTAATAGATGTGTAGTCTGTTGCTTAAATTGTCTTCAGTTTTGAACCTCAAGTGTGCCACTTTCCCTATCCCTATCTATGAAAAATAAAATATAAATATTATATTTTAAAATAAAATTGGTTTAAAAATACTACTGCTAACTTTTTATCCCATGGTACAAAACCCTCTAGGGTAAGATGTAATATCTTATTTTAACCGTCCCGAATTGATACTTTTTAATCCATTTGAGTGATCGCTGGGCGGCATATGGCACCGTAAAGTATCAATTCGCTTAAAAAGCCATCCTCGGCCAAATTACAATGTCCGATGTCGTCTCCGTCCAACGGCGACGCCCAGAGACGAGTCACGTCTCCCTCAACTACGTATTTACGATGCGGTCGATTTAAATTTAAATGAATATAAAAATGTCGAGTTTTTTAAAAAGTACACGTGATTTCATGAAATCACGTTTACTTTTTAACGAAATAATTTCTTAAACATTAACAAAATAATCTGTAACCTTTGTAATTAACAAAATGCTTACAAAATTGCATATTACCTTTACAACACTTTCGGTAAAATATTTTCCTTTGTTAAAAAACCCTGGTTTTCTACAAAAAATTATGTTAATATTTTACAAAATAAAATTAACAATCTCATGTTGACAAATCGGATTTTTTATAAAAGTGCATAGTCATTTTTTTAACAATAATCGTTTGGGGTTAATAGAAAAATCTAAACTCCAACTTTGCGGAATCCTACCTACCTGTGAATTGGGGTAAAAACTCAATTTTGCTTTTTTCTCAAAAACGGTAAGTTTTACAAAAAATGTACGGGTATTTACAACTACAATTTATCAAAAATCTTATTAACTTTTTTTCCACGATTCAGACGATAGCACGACGAGTTTTGTTAAAAACTCAAAAAGTTTTTAGATTTCCTTTTTATCGAAAACAAAAATTTAAACAAAAATTATTGTTTTTGGTACAGAAATAACAAAGGGTTATAAAGTTTTCAAATAAATCATAGTTAAAGTTATAATGCCAACTGAAACTTTGTCAAAATTAAGTTTTATCGTGGTAAATATAATTTAAACTTAACTAAAATTCCTGTTACGGTAGTGCTAGCCATAAAAAGTTGTTTTATTTTAATTTGTAGTGAATGTGGTATTTTAAGCTACGAATGCACAGGAATTTATGTGACTAAATCTTCCAAGAAAGGTGAGAAATTTATTGGTATTTTATTTCTCTTTTAAATTTATGGCAACACTGACCTCTTTAAGAAATTAAAGGGTTCAAGCCAATTTTTTCACTTTATCTGGCGCATCTACAACAAAAGTAGGGATTGGCCTGGATTGAAGATTTTTTTATAGAGTGACAACAGTAGTAAAATTATCAACTTTTATATTTCAATTTTCTTGGCAAACGTACAACGTAATCGTGAGTCATCACTGTTGACCTATTTTATGAACAGCATCGTTTTCTTTTTAAAATTTATTGTGTTTTTTAATTTTTCTAACGTAGAACGTAGAATTTAAAGTTTTATTTCTGAATCTATATTTTTATTATATGAAATGCAGTTCCGTTTAACTTTGTACAAAGTTTTTAAGGTCTTGAATATACTATTTTTAAGCGTTTAATAATTCTGTACTTGCATTACAATTTTTAAGTTTGCGGCATTTTCTCATAACTATAAAGTTTGACATTATAACTAATGTGCATAAATTTATTCTACAGTTACCTGTAGATTTATAGTAATCTACACTAATTTCGAGCTAAAAACTTTAAAAAAATATTTTGTATCATTGTTAAATATTTTTAAATAAAATTATGCAATTAAATTTTTTCATGTTAAGCAAATTTACTCAGGTCAAACGAAGTTATTCTACTGAAAATCTGGCTACCTTTTTGGCAGTAGTAAAGCTCTATTGTGTTGGTAATGTGTTCACCTAAATAAATATAATTTTTGAAAAATATTTCAGCTTTACGGCTTCATTATTTCACTCACGTAATGCTCCCGCAGCTGTTTGTGTTAATAATTTCCAACCTAGTAAATTGCTAACAGCAACTCCAATGAGAGTGGTTTTTAAATTTATTGTAGGTAAAATAAAATAACTTAACACATATTTATATACATATATGGGTGATTCTACAAAAGTTGGGCAACTTTTGACTTCATTTTGTTTATATAGTTTTCGGAAAAAATTAAACAGTATTTTGTTATGAGAACATAAATAATATAATAAATATACTGTTCCGGACCGGGCCAGTCACTTTTTCAAACAGTTCCTGAAATATCTGTGTTTTCTAAATTAGAATGCAAGGGGAGGGACGAGTTTACCAGGGTACTAATTAAATACATAATTTATTGGAAAATATAAGATTTATTGCAACTTTGAGCATATTATACATTAAATATCTTAAAATCAAATAATACCACACATCAGTGGTGGCTGGTGGATTTTGGGTATACCAATATCTCAATTATTAGATATGGGACAAACACCAAATTTATATGAGTTTATAATGACATTAAATAAACAAGTTCTGCGCAAGCAGAATTTAAATTGAAGTTTGCGAAAAAAAATTTATTTACGAATAATAATTCGGAATTAAGTATTTTACTGATATTTTTTATTAGTGGATGCTACTTATCAACAAATCACATATAGCCTTATATAAATTACAATGAAATATATATACGTAAGAAAATAACTACTCACCACAGTACTGAAATTTTGACTGGAACTATACGTGCATTCACCACAACTTCGCCGCTTGCATTGTTTTCAAGATGACTGTCGTGCAAAGGGCGGGCTCTGTAGGTAATTTTTTACCAACACTTAAGTTAAAACGAGGACTTGACGTTTAAACTTCAATATTTCGCAGGAATTTTGAATTTTAACATTGGACACAGATTTGACTGGTAAAAATTGCTATTATTCGAATATATGATAAAATATGAAAAATACATTATTTTATGTTTTATAGTTTGCAGTGAAATTGAAAAATTTAAAATAAATTGAATATATTTTAAAATAAAATCACTCAAATATTTGATTCAGTTGTGACACGCCAAGGTACTGATCTTTTGAATATTTATTATGTTTTTCTACTAACGTGCTTTTGAAAAAATACATTAAATTTGGGTGGACAAGTTAAAAAAATCTGGATCTTTTGGAATATACTAAAATATTTACAATATACATATATGATGTCATCAGTCAATAAAATAGGTATTTTAATATTTTTTGTAAATATTTTAGTATATTCCAAAAGATCCAGATTTTTTTAAATTGTCCACCCAAATTTAATGTATTTTTTAAAATTCCGTTATATCCTATAGCCAACAAGAAAATAAAAATGGACAAACCGATTTTGCAATACATTCGTCTCTCTCTTACTTGTTTCATATAGGAATTTTCGACAATATAGAACATTGTAATAATTTTTTTTATAAACATATGTATATGCATAATTTTATGACATATTTTAAAATATAGTTTTTTATAATTTTTTATAGGTAATTCTAATACAGATTGGGTTATTTTAGATAGTTTTAGGATATTTTTTCATGGTTTTCTTTATTAACAATTTAAGACTTTAAAACGTTTGAGATATTTTAGAAAGTTTTAATCATATTTTTAAACTGTTAATTAAGATAGTAATGATATAATTTAATCGGTTTTAGGAACTATTCAACAGTTTAATTGCAATTTGAGTAATTGATTAGTTTTAAGAATATTTTAGACAGTTTTTGGTCATTTTAGGCAATTCCTATTGGGTTATCAAATATAGTTTTTAGGACAGTTTTAATAGTTTTGGCTCATTTAAAACAACAGTAATGCAGTCAATATACATATGTATCTTAAAAATAGTTTTTTGAAATTTTTACCCACCTTTCTTTTCAGGTATATGCATAGGTACATATTATAATAACGATTTATATTCCATTACCACTATTTAAGAAGCACACGCTTCTTTTATTAAAAATTGTATGGTTTAGAAACATTGTTTCCTACCGTTTTATTTTCTCCGTGTATAAAGTTAGTTTTAAGGACATTGGTCATTTTATATGTTTTAAAACAGTTTGTTTATATTTATAATATATCTTAATTTCATTAATTTTACATTTTACCCTAGCAAAAATAGCATTACTTTTTTCTATTAGTGTACTATCATCTATCAAGCTTAATTAATGTCCGACAGGGTGAACCAAGTATCATTCTATGTATGAGTATCTTTTTTATTTGAAGAGCTAAAAGTCGGTTAAATTAGAGAAAAGTTGAGTTATGACGACCATTAAAATAAAATTGAAAAAAAATTTGGTAAAAAGCCAGCCGTTCTCAAAATAATTAATAAAAACTAAAAACCTGTCAAAATCAAAAATCGTGATAACCTCGTTAATCCTGGGAATTTTGAAAAAAAATTCTACATTTTCATTCAATTTGTGATTTTTTTTTTCTCCTACTGGATTTTAAGATACCACCACCATCTTTTGTTTTTTCCATGGCCGCCATATTAGAATTTGATATGGTTAGATCATTTTAAGGAATTCAACGATGTATCAAACTACATAAGTTATGGCGGCGATTATAAAAACAAAACCTGGTAGCAAAGAAATTGGATTAAAATGTAGAATAAGTGTATGTTTACATGTAAAACTAACTTTGGTTTTTCAGGAATAACAAAGTTATAACGATTTTTTGGTTTTGAACTGTTTTTAGTTTGTTTTTTAATATTTTAAGTACCGCTGGCTTTTTTTCAATTTAAATTTTATGTTTAATAAGCTTCTAATCATGGAACTTTTCAATAATTTGTAGTTCTTTAAATAAAAAAATACTTATTGAAGGATACATCTTATATATGTGAAACTTTCACGTACATAACCACTTTTCTAGTTTCTAGTCATATTTATTTATTTAGTTAAATTTTAAATTGTTTGTTAAATTTGATGACTTAAAGCTTAAGCTTAAATGATTTTAATATCATGCATATTATGTTTAGTCTTAAAACAATACAATTTAAAAAAAAATATTAAAAAAACATTTAATACCATTGAAGTACAATTTTTGTTTTTAAAATATATTAAGAAATCCACTTATTTTTTAATTTATAGATGTTTGTGCATGAAAAACTAAATTAAATGATAAAGGAATGTTTTTGTTAGTTTTGCCTAATCAAAAATAATAAAATTAAAGTTTTTAATATTTTTATTTATATAGCCAGCCCACTTTATGCAGCAATTTGGATTAAAAATCATCATTTTTAAATAAAGTGAAACCTAAAACAAAAGTTAAGCTAATATTATTAGATTATATTAGTAAATTCCACATAAACTATTGCACATAATAATATGGACCTAGTTTTTTGTTGTGTTTTAGTAATGATTATAATTAATAGAATTAAGATTAAGCTAAGTCAATTAATAAACTTTTTTGCTACGAAGGGATTTATTTATTTTGTGTGGTTGTGAAATCTGCTGCTGACATCTCTTTATTTTATTATGTGTTAATTGACCTTTGGAAAATATTTTTTATTTATGACCCTAATAAATATAGAAGAGAAAAATAGTCGTTATTTTAGACGGCTTTGATTTTTTTGGAACCCAAATACAAAATCTAAAATTTTGATTTTAATTTATACATTTTAAAAAGGGTTTTACCATTATTTTTTATTTTTAGTGGGGTAGTATAATTATTTTTTTATTTTAGTACAAAATATTTGATTTTAATCAAGAGAAATAAATTATTATTACTAATAATAAACAATAAATATGGTTTACCTGTTTTATTTTAAATTAGACATTTTTAAATTTGAATCCAAAACGTGTAAGCTGAAAACTTTTCGAACATTTTAGAGCTACTTATTTCGTTACCATTTAAAATTAGTAAATAATTATTTTGCTCCTTCGTTTTAAAGCCGTTCGCCTTTTAAGACTGTGTTTCCGATTTAATTACTTATTGCGGATGATTTTTCCCTTAAAAACACGTCGATATGGCGAAAAGGAGACAAGCTGTGGACCAATCGATTTTAAGGTTACCATAGCAACTGAAACCGTGTATATACCATAAGTAAGAGATATGAAAATTAGGACGGGATCTTCGAGTTTCTTATAGAATTTTGTTTGTTCCTATCGTTTTGTTATTTGTTAATATTCATGTTATTTAACTGATATAATTTTAGTACGCTAAATTAAAAAAATATCAACATTGGTTCTTAATAAACTGTTTTATAAATTATAAACATTTATAGTTGTTTCTTTTTAAAATCATAGTTTTAACCAAAAATATCAAATATTTCGACTCCTGGTATGCATAAGACTCCTTAAATAAGTAAACAGTAATTAATAAATGTTTATCCATCTAATATTCCTTTGAAAACAATTAGTTTGCCACTTTTTGACATTTATTTTAATAGGGACTCGTACGAAAACCTTTTGTATACTTTATTTAATTTTGATGATATTGTTCCAATAATTATAATATATAAAGCTACAAATTCAGTAAATTTTATTAAATTGGCACAAAAATTGACAGCATTTTAAAAATTGTCCAATTTTGGCTAAACAATTTATATTTTTTCGTTAAATACATAATTTTAAAAGGGAATAACCTTACGATCAGTTTAATTGGGACCCATAGCTGTACTACCAATGATTATTTGTTAAAGTATTTAATTCTAACAATATGCAGGGTGTCTCCGAATTACATCCAAAAATGTATGTAAATTTTATAATTTGTCTTTTCTTTCTATTGGCAAAATTTACTTTTAGATATTAAAAGTTTTGTTAATTTTAAATGTTGTTAATATCCCGAAAATATTGTGCAATAATCTACAAGCGGTTGTTAAGGAAAAAAATAGAAAGTAAATTATATATTGTAGCCAACTTAACGTAAAAATACTCTATTAAATACAGCCATAAATAAAAATGTTAAATTTTATTGTTATTTTTAAATTTAGCAAAAAAGTTAGGTATCTGAAATTGCTTAGGAAATAAAAATAAAAACCATATGCAGGGGCGCCCCTTTAGGAGGCTGCAGCTCCCTTAGGGACCATTTGCCGACCTATATTTATAAAAATATTTCTTTCTGTTTTTATCTTTATAAACACGTGTAGAGAATTGCACGCTATTTTGGGACAACACTGTTCAAAATTTTAGCTAATTTTTACCTAAAATACTAGACTATATAGGACCATTGATTTTTTAAGGCAAACTGCTTGAAATCAATTCAGACGAATATTCCCCTTTTAAATTAGTGAATTCTTTAACTGATATTTTTAAAGAAAATGATACAATTAATTAAGTAACATTACTTAGGTTTCAAAGATGATACACCTTAGATCGTAAGGGATATTTCCTGAGAATAAAAGAATAAATTTCCTGTTTCTAAGGCAATTTGCTTAAATTTTTAGGTAGATTTTAGCTTAGTTTTCAGGCAAATTATATATATTTTTAGTGAAAATCCTAGCATAGGAATTTTCTTCCAAGTTAGGACTCCTTCATCTTTATGTCCTAGGCGAATTAACAACGGCGGTTCCGGTACTACATGTAGTACCGGAACCCTTTAAATAATCCCCTGCAGGGTTGGGATTATTTAAAAATAAATTGGGGTCAATGGGAAATTCCATTTACTTTGGATTACTTAACTATAGCACTATTGTATACAAAAGGTTCACTTATAGCACAATAATTGTTACCTATGTTGTTATATCAATAGCACACAACGCGGTCTTTAAGCTTTCGTTGATTTTGGCATTATGGTGGACAATATAGGCGCGAATATTTATCGTAAAACGTCGGTATTAGCGATCGTAGCCGATTACAAGTGTCACTAATATTTAAAGGAATTTACCTAAATTAGTTCATTAATTTGCCATAATAATTTAGAAGAATTACCTAAATTAAAAGCAAAATTGTCGTACCTAAAAGTAATTGGGATTTTGACTAAATATTTAGGTAATCTGCCTATCTTTTTAAATTTGACAAGTTTATTAAGTAAAGTATGAATATTTATCTAGAAGTTAGTGAATACACCATATAACTAAGGCATTCGTTTCTGCCTAATAAACGAGAAGGTAAATTGCTTTACTCGTTTAAGCATATTACCTAATTTTTCCTTAACTAATTCTGATTAGGTATTTCAAAAGGCTTAATTTTGAACAGTGAACTTGAATATATAATTCTTCTGTACGTGGGCATGTCACTGAACCGATTTTGATAATTTCTTTTGTGTGTGGTAAAGTGGGTCCTGTTGGGTCCGCTAGTATCACTATAAATTTAAGGGACACATTAATTAATATTTTGCCATTTTTTGTTTTTTTTTAATTTAAAATATGTGAACAAGTCTACTTTTTAAAAAATATGAGGTTCAAAATAATTTTAAGAGGTTTTATGAATCGTGAAGACAACAAAAAAGACTTTCCCAAAAAAGGCTAGAATTTTCAAAATTAAAAAAATGCCCGTACATCGAAAAAAGCATTTTTTTACAATATGGAAAAAAAGACCTAGTTGGAAAAAAAAATGTTGGATTTGGAAAATACACAAAAGTATGAATTCAATTCTAAAATTAAACAAATTAACCTGTATGTAAAATCAGTAACTGTAGAACTATAAGTTTTAAAATTATAAAATCACACAATTTTAAAAAAGAAATTTACCTACCAAAGTCTTTTATTATAAGTCTGATAGTTTTAGCGGAAAGTGAAGTGAGAAAAACTTGAAATTTACCATAAATGTAATTTTAAGCTTGAATAAGTTTTTAACAAGTAGATTTATTACAAAATATTAAGAGACCTCTTTGAAGAGCGTTTACTTTAAATAATTATTTATTTAATAAAATTTTAATTTTAAAATATGTTGTTTTTCTTTAAGTCCATTAATCCGTTAAAAAGATATAAATCCCAAGGTAATTTTTTTCCATGCCTCTTAATAATAATAATATTAAGAGCTGATATTTTAACAGGCTCGATATTTTACCTCTATGCAACTATTAAATAGTCCGATTTATATAAAAAAATATTTGCATCGCAAATCGATTGGACGGGGCCCTGGGCTGCAGCTCATAATGCCCATGCCTAAATCCGCTTTCAATTTATTATTCCTTATATTATTAATTAAGGAAGTCAACGCTTATATGCTTGTATAGTTACGTTAGTATGTGTATTAGACTGGGCCAAAAAAAACAACTATTTTTTTTTTTGAAAAGTATATCGAAAATATGGTTTGGGGTGACAAAAAAAAATTATTGTGAAAGTTTGAGTCCATATTATTAATATTAAGAAGTCTATCATCGCAATTTTAATTTTTTTTTCCTCAGCAAGTTTTTGTCTCAGAACTCCCAAACCATTGAGTTTAACAAAATTGGCTCAAAAATATTTTTTTAAGAAAATTTAATGCTCTACAAAAAAGGTTAAAGTGAAATTTTCCGTCAGATGGACCGTTTCCTTAAAATCATGCTTTAAAAATTGGTATACTTTTACATTTTGATCTTTTAAATTGGAATTTTGTAATTGATGTAAAAATCAGTACCCATAAAAAACCGATAAATATTCTTATGGGAAATCAAATGCTTTACAAAAAAAGCCTCTCAACATTTTTGGCTGAATTCACTCAATCAAAAGTTATTCAGGGTTAAAATTTCGTTTTGAGTTCAAATTTAACCTTGAATAACTTTTGATTTAGTGAATTTAGCCAAAAATGATAAAAGACTTTTTTTGTAGAGCATTTGATTTTCCATAAGAATATTTATCGTTTTTTTTTCAGGGTACTGATTTTTACATTAATTACAAAATTCCAAAGTTAAAAGATCAAATTGTAAAACTAAACCAATTTTTAAGGCATGATTGTAAGAAAACGGTTCATCTGACGGGAAATTCCAATTTAACCTTTTTTGTAGAACATTCAATTTTCTTCAAAAAATATTCTTAAGTCAATTTTGTTAAACTCAATGTTTTGGGAGTTCTGAGACAAAAACTCGCTCAGGAAAAAAAAACCTAAAATTGCGATGATAGACCTCTTAATATTAATAATATTGACTCAAACTTTCACAATAATTTTTTTTTGTCACCCCAAACCATATTTTCGATATACTTTTCAAAAAAAAAAATAGTTGATTTTTTTGGCCCAGTCTAATGTGTATATTATCTAAGCGATCAAGGTGAATTATTGCAGTTTTAATTGTAAATAAAATTCAAGATATTTTTATATTCTAGTTCTCTAAAAAAACACTGACAACTCGCGAGGCGAAAATTATAATATTCTATCTACATAAACAATAAATTGTCAGGAGAAGCGTTTAAAAAATTGACCTTATAAAAATCAATTTTAGTTGGCTTTATTTGGTCAAAATATAATTTATTGACTTTTCTAGGTACTTTTATATTATTATGTGAAATATATTTTGCTCATTTATACTTTTTATAAAAGAATAATAAACAAAAATAAAATATAAAGATAGAACAAAAATATAAAATAAAAATGTATTTGATTCTAACTAAATGAATTTTAAATAAAAAAGCATTTCTTTCACATCTTTATTCTTACACAATATACACAAAACCAAATGAAAAGCGTAATTTTTTCTTTTTTCCAGTTTAAATTTTTTTCTCATGCATCTTATCTTAAAATCCTTAAAACATGCTTTTAATAAACTGCTTATCAGCGTCTGGAATTAATTTAAATAATTGGTATAAATAAACCTAACTTCGGCGAGTAAACATTTTTTTACCACCGGACATGGTCTCACATCGGGCAACTTAAAAAAAACCTTTGTGGCTTCTTGTTCCAATACGATAAATTAGATTTGCCTGTACAAAATCTTAGTCATCTTGTACTTTTTTGTAAAATATTTTCGCAGGAAATTCTGGTAAATATTTAAGGACCTTCACCGATGCATAAGGTAATTTTAAATTAATATTCTCTGAGGACTTTAAGTTTGGCCTGGCTCTGAAAATTTTTGTGTTATTTCCTTGATCTCCGGGAATTCTTCCATTCATTTATTTAAGGCAAACGACAACTGAATTAAAGGTACCTATTTAATTTTTTTGAATAAAAGAGACAGGAAATATTAGATCGTGGAAGAACAAATACATTCTCCATATAAAACAAATAACGGCTCCTTTGATTTAAAGTGTTTTTTAAATTTCTCTACTTCTATAGCTAGGTTACCACCATTTTTTAAAATACGATATTCTTTGCAAACGCCTTATTTTGGTTTAAAAAATTAGTAATTGAAGATGCTTTGATAAAAGCTCTTTTTAACGGGTGTAATATTTTTCTTATTACATTCCTTGTATATTTTATTGTTAGAATTTAAAAAAAGCAAGTGAAATACAATAAATAGATAACAGAATAAATTTTTACCATATTTTCTTGCTTTTTTTGCTTTTAGCACGAAATTAGGACACAAAAGAGCTCTCATGTATCGCAGAAATTATAGTCTTAAACTGAAATCTAGAGAATTATAATGTTCTATCTCCAAAATTCTGACAATCCCATTGGCGAAGCAGATAGAACATTATAATGATTTGGTATTGCTGGAAATAAAATATAGAACAATTTTCAAATGCATTTTGTAGCTTAAAGAGTAATGAACATTGCTTTAAGTCATTGTAAATATAACCATATTCATTAAAATATCTTAACCAAGCTAAAATCCCAGATTTGGAAAAAAGTGCAGATAGAACAATATAATTCTCGCCTCGCGAACTTCATTTTAAACAACAAAATATACCTACAAATTTATGGCAACATAATATTTTATACATGTATAATACATAATATAATACCGGTTCTTGGTATTTTAATCAACGCTTTTAATAATGCTAAATGCCGTTTGAACTTAGACGACTTATTTGTTTTATATACTGAATTGAAATGTTTACAATTTTCACGTAAATCATTAGTAAAATGTATATTTATTGTATATAATATAGGTATACAATTTATATTTACGACTGCATGCAATTTATTTCTTCACTCGCATTTCTACTGTTTATTAAAAAAAAACGGTAAAAACTCAACCCAGGATGTCTTTTCTAAAAACATCGTGCTACGGTTTTTTTTTCGATATTTTTAACATATTTCGGACTGCATGCAATTTATTTCTTCACTCGCATTTCTACTGTTTATTAAAAAAAACGGTAAAAACTCAACCCAGGATGTCTTTTCTAAAAACATCGTGCTACGGTTTTTTTTTCGATATTTTTAACATATTTCGGCTTAATTCTCAAAAACACTTATTTGTAACATACGCGTTTGACAACTGCTTATTAAAAGCTGACTTATGGTTACTATGATAAGGGCCACGTGGTGGCGCTACTAGCGATGCTTCTTAAATATATTAAGGTAGGCAAAAAAAGTAAAAGCGATTATTCAGAGCTGCATTCTGGTCTAATAATGTGGTTGGAATCCGAGAAGTTATTCATCTTTATCAAAACAAATCTCTAGACGACACAAGTATCAGGAGGATCGCATTCACAACTCGAGCTTACTGCGATTTTATCAATTTTCTTAGCAAAGCAAATTCTTCAGCGCAAAATAATTGGACCACCGTCGCGTTAAATTAATAGCGCGCGTGTAACAGAGACCGCATGGTAGGTGATTTATTATTACGCGTTGACATTATTCCGCACTAATGCACTAAAACCACTATATTTCAAAATTCATTAGATAATTATTCATGTAGAGGAATATTTCCATCGTTTTATTTCGGTCAATAATGCCGATGTAAATTACTTAAAATCACAACGAATCAAGATTCGAAAACAATTCCCGGCTGTCCGATTGCTGGTTTTTAATGTTTTTTACATATCGTAAATGAGTATTTAAGGGACCACCATATTGAGAAAATTAATGGGCCACCTTTGTCTCCGGATATGAATCCCATTGAGCATGTGTCGAGCAGGATAAAATTGAAGATGAAAGAGAGGGAAGGAGGCATGGAACATTTGGATGAATTGGTAAATGCTATTCGGGAAGAATGGGGTATCCTAGAAATTTGTTTATCAACAAGTATATATACTATAATAAATTAGTTTTGCAAATATCTATTATTAAACTTGTATACAAGTTTAATAATAGATATTTGCAAAACTAATTTATTAAATTCAATATCATCATGATTAACATAGGTTTTATTAAACTCCTCTAAAAATATCATGTTTCTATCTAAACTGCGCACCACTCAATGTGTCGCGACCAAAAAGTTCGTTCTTTTTCAAAACGACATAACTTTTTTGTTTCTTGAACGATTTAATTTTGGTTTGTAATGTCTGCTAGCCTCATCCTCTGGTAATTTATGCTATAGATATGAAGCTCACGGTTGGTCAAGTAAACTTCCTACAGGGTGATATGTTAAACGGTGAAAAATTTCAATAACTTTATCCAAGCCCCGTTTGTAAAAAAATAATTATTTTTTCGTTTTTACTTGGAAATAATAAAGTATTATGTGTTACCTTGAAACGGTTTTTAAAATTTTTCGAATTGGAATCTTAGCAACGAAAATATGATTTTTTTTCCAAAAGAGTACATTTAAGGCTTTTTTTAGGCAATACACTAAGTCTTTTTAGGAACAAGAAGATAAGATGGTGAAAGATGTTTCCTTAAATAATTCTGAACAAGCGACAAGCAACAAACTTCCATTATTTTCAGAGGGCCTAAGCTAAGACCCCTTTTTGAAAATGACATTTTTGTGAAAGTTTGCAAAAACTAAACCTAAACCGATATTTACTTTCGTTAAATGTTTTCTTCATAATTTTGACCTTCTGATTATGATTCAGTTGTCAAATTTAAGTTTCAGATAAAACCAAAATCACAACGAATCAAGATTCGAAAACAATTCCCGGCTGTCCGATTGCTGGTTTTTAATGTTTTTTACATATCGTAAATGAGTATTTAAGGGACCACCATATTGAGAAAATTAATGGGCCACCTTTGTCTCCGGATATGAATCCCATTGAGCATGTGTCGAGCAGGATAAAATTGAAGATGAAAGAGAGGGAAGGAGGCATGGAACATTTGGATGAATTGGTAAATGCTATTCGGGAAGAATGGGGTATCCTAGAAATTTCTAAGGAACTTGGTCGAGGTAATGTCCAGGAGGGTTAACGAATTATTACGGCTTAGGGGAGGGCCAACGAAATATTGAAAGGTACTATTGTTATTGTTTGTTACATTTTTCTGTTGAATGTTGAATGTTGAAGTTTTGATTATGATTATATCTACGCATACAATTTTCAAAAATGAACAAAAATATTTTTATTTAAGTTTATTATAAATTAGGTAGGTACTTATCAATGATGTTATCACTACTGCGCAATGTAAATGTATGTTATGTAACATTATCCTAACCACTCAAACAAATTGCAGTAATTTCGCCCAAAAAATGAATCCCCGGATGGCATTTTTATCATAAATATGCAAGGAACACGACAGCAATCGGATTTTATTAAGACATTTAACAACAGGGAATTGTTTTCGAATTTTGATTCTTGATGATTTTGGTTTTATCTGAAACTTAAATTTGACAACTGAATCACAATCAGGAGGTCAAAATTATAAAGAAAACATGTCACCAACGTAAATATCGGTTCAGGTTTAGTTTTCGCAAATTTTCACCAAAATGTCATTTTGAAAAAGTGGTCTTTGCTTAGGCCCCTCTGAAAATAATGGAAGTTTGTTGCTTGTCGCTTGTTCAGAATTATTCAAGGAACAATCTTTTACCATCTTATTTTCTTGTTCTTAAAAAGACCGAATATATTGCCTACCAAAAAGCCTTAAATGTACTCTTTTGGAAAAAAAATCATATTTTCGTTGCTAAGATTCCAATTCGAAAAATTTGAAAAACGTTTCAAGGTAACACATAATACTACATTATTTCAAAGTAAAAACAAAAAAAAATTATAGTTTTTCAAACGGGGCTTGGATGAAGTTATTGAAATTTTCCACCGTTTTACATATCACCCTGTAGGAAATTTACTTGAAGAACCGTATGCTTAATATCTATAGCATGAATTGCCAGAGGATAGGGTTAGCAGACATCACAGACCAAAAGAAAATCGTTCAAGAAACAAAAAAATTATGTCGTTTTGAAAAAGGACAAACTTTTTGGTCGCGACACATTGAGTGGTGCGCAGTTTATATTTCCTTGCATGAAATTCATTCATTGCAACATTGCACAGACTCGAACGGTGGCCATTTTTATGTTGTTTACAATTCTTGTGCTTTGGGTTTGTACTGTTTATACAGATTAAAAATCGTTATAAACGTTGTGTTTTTTACAGAGGCTTGTAAGCCTCAATTAAGGCCTTAAAGTGCTAAGAACAACCATTTTACTCCTCCTTTATAAAAAATAAACCTTATTCTATCAGGGCTTTCATCGATAAGCAGACCGGATTTTATAAAAATTGGAAATTAGGACACATAAATAGGCAATAAAAACCTACATTTTAGGCCGATTTTGGGCAGAAAGTTCCTAAAATAGGCCTCTACCGCCTGAAATAGGCGATATTAAATAAAAACAACACGATTGAACAAAACATTTATTCAGGTACTATCAATAAAAATAAATCAAAAAATATATCTCCCCTAATATAAAATAAATAATAAAATTAATAACACAAACTCTAGCAAATAATATAGCTATGGGCTATATGAATAATTGCCGTATGAATAAAGAAAAGAAAAACCTTATACCTACTTGTAAAATTTAAAGCAAATCTAAATAAACATAAAACAAAAATGATAAGAAAATTCATTTACTATTACATTACTATAAATGAAAACCTAATCTTGTTTTACTGTGTATACCATATGTACTATAGTACAAGTTGGTATATTATATTTGTTAATAAAATAAAAAAAATTGTAAATTTGTAAAATTAATTGGTTAAATCAACAAATTCAATTAACAAATTATATTACATATATTTTGCTAAAACAACAATTTAAATTGATAATTTATCTTTTTATCAAATTATTAAAAATTGTAAATTTTAAAAATTTAATTATAAATTTAATTGAATTGTATGTTAACAACTTTGAAATGCAAACTATTTTACTATAGCATAATTACTATAACAACAAAAAAGTGGACTTGGAATAAACTTTTTTTTACTGTGTATGTATGTTAAAACCTTACCATCTTGGCACAGCTTTTGCCTTGGGCATTTCTAGGATTACTAAAATAAATTGTTGGCAATAATACTAGTTTTTGTAACTGAAATACGTATTATTTAATTAAATTTCTATAAACTTACCAAAAACAAGCAGGCCGACGCTGAACAAATAATATAAACAAATACCAATACAAACAAAATTTGTCTGTGACAAATACAAACAAAAGCACGATACGTTGATTTCAAAGGTTGTTAAAGTTGGCTTTAGCCATCTATTGCAATGAAAAATATTTTTTTTTTCTAAAAAATTAGAAAAAAAAATATTTTTCATTGCAATAAATCAAAATTTCGCCATTTTAGGCTTTTAGGCAAAAACAAAGGATGTCAAACGCTTTATTTTTTTAAGTTTAGGATTAATTTTAAGGTCCCAAACAAATGCCTGAAATAGAAACAAAAAGGCATTTTGCCTAAAATCCGGTCCTTGTCGATAACGTCTAATAAGACCGAAACAGGCTATCTGTATGTGTCTGTTTGTGTAGCATGCTCGAAAATAAGCACAATGACGATATTTTTGGCCAGTTAATTTAATATCTAGTTTTTTTTCACCCAACTGAACTTGGGTCATATTAAAAGTTTTACTTTAGGCCTGTAGACTAAGCGCACTTGTGTGTTTTTAATAAAAATAATTTAAAAATAAACAGTGAATATTGTACAACAAAAAACAACAAATTATTCTCTTTTAAATTTTATTTCATAGAAAGTCAAAAAATATTCTTAAAAGCTCTTCTATAAAATAACTGTTTTCTTTTGTGAACTTTTTGTCGTACAAAGGAAATAATGAAAATTACTTATATTAGAAAGTATAATTTTTACTACATCGGTTGCACTTAAGGAGTACTAACGCTTTAGAATGTTAAAGATGAATAAATGTGTCTACTGAACTGTCACCAAGAGCTTTTACAATAGGCGTAGTTTAGCTAAAGGAATTTATAATTAAGTATATTTTGAAATTTCAATTAACTTCGCAAAGTTTCGTCTAAATAGTATAGTATGTATTAAGTTTGTTAAACGCTATTTTAGTCACGAAATTAATTAAGGCACGAGCGAACTTGCGAGCGAGTTCTTAATTAAATGATTGTCTAGATAAGTTTATAAACGATTTGCATACTATACTTTTTCTAAGACAAATACTTATTATTATCTAAACATGATTTAAATTTAATATTTGTATGGAGCGACATCCATGCAAAAATAGAGTATCCGTAAGAATACAAATCTGTATTATCAGCGCGCCGGTGAAAATATCAAATTTGTATGTGTAAATCGAAACGTATCCCTTGAAAATGGACTAACAACAGTTTTTCACAGTGAAAGAAAAGAAAGTTTTTAAGTAATTTAGTTAAATCTAGTTTACTGCCTGTGAAATTAAAAGGTCAGTACAATGTTCATTTAAACTTTTCAAATATTGGCGTTGAGAAACTATTTAATACTTTTGTATTGAGAAAATAAAATAATTTTTACATTTAGTATTATTTTACAAGATAAGCACTTTATCTTAACGACCCGTGACTAAAAACCTGTTGCTAACTTTATTCCGTGACTAAAACGACATAAAGCCACAACTTGTCAATGTGTATTTAAAAGGTCAATTAGTGTCATGAAAACATGTACGATAATGGGCGTTTTAAAGATGGGAGTAGAAAAAATAAATTAAAATCTTTATTTTGTAGGATTTATAATTACTTACAAATTAATTTTATTTTATTGAATCAAGCGTTTTTGTGTTACGTTTTTATTCTGTTGATTTTATCATTTACTAAAAATAACTTATATTGCTACCAGAAAAAGTTAATTGGACGAGTCTGATTTAAGAAAGAATAAGGGGACAAATAACACTTTTTGGCAGTGGTGCACACAATTTTTTTAGGCGAGCCTCATTATAATTATTTTATTTATAATTTATTGACGAAAATATAAAAGGCCGTAAAAATGTTATTTTTCGACCGCTTTTAAGTACTAAAAAACTTTTTTGTTATGGTCGACTGAAATAGTTATTTGTTTTACAAGTGTTGAAAAGCGACTTTTTCATGCGAGTGTTTAAGTTGCTCACGAGGCCGTCAGGCCGAGTGTGCATTACCACGAGCTTAAAGAAAGCTTTTCTCACAAGTGAAACACAATGTTTTTTCTACGACCCTTTTATTTTTTATTATATTCAAATACAAAACAAAATAACCTAAAAACGTGTTTGAAATTGTTAAAATTACTTTCATCTTATTCTTTTAATTTTTAAATTATAAGTTACTTAAAATCAATAAGCTTACCTTCTCAATTTAAATAAAGGCACTTAAATTGGAATTCATTATACTAACACAATTCATTAAGTTATAAATGATATTTAGACAAACGAATGTCAAACGATGCTGTCAAGTTCTTTTCACACAGACCTGTCACTTTTTACACAGAAATGCACTTTACATTCGTGTTTTGCCTTGCCAATGAAAAGATTCATTTTTTAAGGAACGATGCCTTTACGAAATGTGACTTTTACATAGTGGTCGTAGAAAAAATATTTTAAAATAAAATTATAAATTATTCCCGGCGCATTCGCCATTTTTGAAACACGTTTATGTAATATAAATTTGTTTTTATAAAATTTGCTAGATCAATTTAAAATATTTTAATTAAAACTACAATAGTGCATATTTAAAACATATGGTTTTCTTTTTCTGCTTGTACAAGAAATAATTTTTAGTTGAGTTAATTTAAAAACAAAATAAATAAAGTGGTTATTTTTGGCTCAAACAGGGCAACACTGCAGAAAATAAAATCCGTACTAATATTTTTTGGTATATTAAACCTATATCAAAGTCAATCAGGAACACACTTTATATGGGTTGTTATTGAATTTATTTTAGTTTTAATTTATTTAAACAAATTTAAGAAGACAAATTTGTTGTAAAAAAACCAGACTGGTGTTAACTTTTTATTGAAAAAACATTCACTGTTCACTAAACGTTTTTTCTTAAAAAAAAAAGGTGTATTTTATGACGGTAAAAGCTTTTTATCTAATTATGTATTCGATAACAGACTGCCTTTGGCAATGTGCATTAACCTTTTCGTATTTACTTTAATTAACTCAGGGGTTATGTAAATTGGCGTTTTAAGGAGCATTAACAAGATTGTTTTTAAAATGTTTGGGTAGACTAATGGGTTTATAAAACCTTGTTAAGTCTAGAAGCAAGAAGTTATTTTAAGAATAAACCCTTTTATTGAATTTACCTCTATGTAAGGGTTTATATTAATAATATAAAAAAAGATAAGCCTCTATCTATTCTTAATGAAAACCAGCTTAATTAAAAAAAATTGTTAAAATCCTTTTCAGTAATCCCTCGTTAAGGGGTTTTCTTTTGCAACTGTCTTTCATAATGAAATGAAACGTGCTTAAAAACTTGATTGTCTTATTCTTGAGATTTCCCCTAAAGCTTTTTGCTGAAATAGCTTTACAAACTACTTGATAATAATTATTCGCCTTGAACTAGATATGAAAATATGCGACACACGTTGAAGAGTTTAACATTTTAAAATTAAACTACTGCACCAATAAGAACTTTAGGTTACACTCAGTGCATATAAAGTTTAAAAAAAGATGCAAAAAAAATCTAAATGTAAAAAATTTGGTAAAAAATAGAATTACATACAAAAATGATCTAGGTATGTAGAGACAAGATTCCAAAGGTTTTTTTTTTAAGAATTAATAATTAATATAAAAATATAATTTTAAAATTTGATTTCAAACAATGTGCACGGTAATAAATTTTATATGGGTAATATTAATTAAATACGTTAAAACGATTAATAGTTGAAAAAAATATCATACTGCTTTTATATTTTTGTAAAAACATGGTATACAAGGTGTCATTTAACTTGAAACTTTGAATTATCTCAGTTAGTATACATTTTACGAAAAAAAATTTGAAATAAAAATTAAATGATTCGAGGGGGGAAATCAATCAGTACTTAAATTGGTCCTCATACTCTCCTCCTTATAGGCGGAACGGGGGGTAACTTTAAAATTTCCAATGGAACACCCTATTTTTTATTGCAGATTCGGATCATTTGACTAAAAATAGGTAGATTTTGTCCAAAACATTTTTTTATATTTGTAATAGATGGCGCTGTAATGAAAAAAAAAATCAATTTTGTTCGATTTTTCTTCTGGATACGATTCTCCAATAATTTTTAAATAAAATACTTTGTTTCATTTTTAAATTTATTTATTTTTAAAATTTTAATTAAAGTAGTTGCTCAAAATGGTGGCATTCGACTTCAATGCATTTATTAATTCGCATTTCGTTTTAATATTCTGCTCGACGAACTCTTTTTTTCGGTTGAACACTCCCGTTTGTAGTAAACTGCTTGACTGTATGGTGAAATGATGATATTAACAGCATCGTCAAGATTCCTGCCTGTTTCTCCATAAATCAAAATCATTTTTCTTTCACTGTTAAAAATTCCATTATGAATAACTGCTTAACGAAAGGAGGTATTTTTGTATGCAAATTTATCTTCGAACAAAGTTGATTAAATAATACTAAACTATAAATGGTTTCTTATACCCCAACAATAATTATTATTTATAACTAAATACCATTTTTTATACCTCAATTAGGATTAAATTAATTAATTGAAAAAATAATGTTTCTTTAATCTTAAAGAGGTATTTTATTAAAAATAATACAATAATCCTTTAAATTAAAGGATTGCGCAATTGATAATTAACACTGAATAAAATTATGTATAAAACTTAAACCAAAGGAAACTTAAATATTAGTTAAAAAATCGTGGGTACTTAAAAAATCAGATTTAATTTAATAAGATAATTATTACCAAAAAAAGTTATATTTTTATAGAAAAATTAGTGCAGAATCGTATACAGAAGAAAAATCGAACAAAATTGATTTTTTTTTCATTACAGCGTCATCTATTACAAATATGAAAATATGTTTTAAACAAAATCTACCTATTTTTAGTCGAATGATCCAAATCTGCAATAAAAAATAGGGTGTTTCATTGGAAATTTTAAAGTTACAACCTGTTCCCCTATAAGGAGGAGAGTATGAGGACCAATTTAAGTACTGATTGATTTCCCCCCTCGAATCATTTAATTTTAAATATTTTTTCATAAAATGCATACTAACTGAGATATTTTAAAGTTTCAAGTTAAATGGATCACCCTGTATAAAGAGGTAAAATTAATTACTATATTATATGCCCTAACTCTCAGAAGGTATTTCTCATTAGATCTGGTATTTGCGTTAAAATATTTTAACACTGCTTTTAATGAAAAACTATCCACCCTTAATAACTTTTAAGTTATAGTAAACATGATCTTGAGCAAAAACAGGTCGATTTAGATATTGTGGGGGAAGTACAGTAAATCCAGTGTTAAACAAATTGTATGTTTACTTAAATATTATATATAATATATATATAAATACCTTGGGACACATTATTTTAAAGGAAATTAAAATCTGATGACGAATTCGCGAGTTCGAATTCTAGCATATTTGTTACACGTTTTAGTTAAAATATTTGTATTGATATATTAAACTACCTAAATATTAGAAAAATGGTGTATACTTTAGCATTAAGAACCGAATTAATTTTTATTTACGGAATTGATTTCTGTACTCGTAGAATTTTTAATGAGAGGAATTCAGATAAAAATGTAGGTCAGCAATACGATAGTAATCTGGTGAAAAAGTTTAGGGAAGCTGGTTCATTGTGCAACAGAAAACATACAAGATCGAGTGGACTGGATGAAGCTGCACAAATTGAAATTCTCGGTCATTTTGCTGTGGTATCCACATCCATTCCAAAAGTCGCTGTTTTAACAAATATTTCTGCTGGTTCCGTTCAAATAAATAGGTTTTTCTCCAATAAAATTCAAAGAAGATGACAACGATAGAAAAATACAGTTTTATTAGGAAATGACGCAAAGAATTGTGGTTGCTCCCAATTTATTACAAAATATTTGTTTCAGCGATGAATCTACTTTTTTTCTAAATGTATTTGTAAATTAAGAAAATTCCCCAGTAGCACAAAGATATTGACCCAATATTTGTATTATTATTGGGCCAATATATCTTTCGTCATATTTTTTCTAGCATGGTCCAATATTGAAACCCAACATTGGCCCGAAGTTGTTGGAAATCCGCATTGGCCCAAAGTTGTTTACATTACATTCTAGGAAAGTTGAGGGAGAAATTAAAAGAAAAAAGATAGCCACCTAGTAATTACTACGTAGTAGGATTTCTAAAAGTGATATGTCGTGACATATCGTGATCGTGTCGACAAACGTTTGTTTTCAGGAAAAGTTTATAGTAGGTACTTAGGTGAGAAGAAGCGGGGGGTGACAATGCCCACCCAAATGATAAGGGGGAGAGGGGGGTTACTTGATATAAAATGTACCCTCCATATTCTTTGAAAAAATCTACCAAACAAGTCGTGTACCGTCTATGCTATTATTAATTACGATGAAATGCTAAAATCGTTTGTATCGTGTGCTAAAATAATCAGCTTAAGCTTCATTAAAGTAATAACGAATTATATTGCTTATAAGACAAGAAATCGCATATTATCCTTGTTATTCTTTCGGTAATATGCAAGAATGGCCTTTAATATCTTTACCCTTTGGTGCTAAACCCCCCAACTTAAAACCGTTCCTGTGCCACTAGTAAAGACATATCCTGGAAACAATCGTGTGTAGTTACAATGTTATATAACTTTTAGAAATCCGAAAGCATCGTTGACTATAGTTAATGATATATTGGCGTAAAATAATATGCCAATATAAGACCAACCTTAGATAAACATTGGCAAGATATATTAAATTATCATTTTATTCCAATATAGGGCTAACATCGGCTAAATAAATCCAATATTGGCCCCACATGTTTTTCGAGAGAATCATACTCATACAGTATCCTCAAAAAATTAATGTGCCCATTATGTATGGCCAACAAAATAATTGGACCGTTTTTTTAAGAAAAATAGACAATTATATCTTAATCTTCTTGAACATGTCTTGAACATGTTATAGACTCAGTCATTAGAAAATCACATGGACAAACAAGGAAACACGTTGCTTGATGAAGGACATTTGTGCTTTTAAAAATATGGAACTACTCCTCACTATGCTTTACCAGTCAAAGAATGGTTGAAGCAATGGTTTTTTTGTAAATTGATAGAAGAGGTGCTCAAGAATGGCCAGCAAGATCTCCAGATTTAACTCCACTTTATTATTTTCATTTAAAAAAATACTGAAAACACTCAAAAACTGAAACGAAGAATAATTCAAGAATGTAGGCAGATTTTTTTTGAAACGTTTAAAAAAGTTCGTAGCAAATACCGGAGCACATTTTGATCACTTAAAAAGGTTTTTGTATGGAATTCTTTGTTTTATTTATTAAACCTTTTTTGGCTCTAACTTGTAAATCCGTCATCCGAAATGTTTTAACTTCAATTGATCAGAAATTGAATTTCTTTTAAAATGATGTGTCGAAAGGTATATTCCCTAAATAATATTTTTACATAAACAGAATCCAAACATAAACAGAATCCAAACGTTTATTTTGATTACAAAATGTACATAAACTATGTTTTTCTTGGCAAATGTTTACTCATTATTTTATTCCTCGAAATATTTAAAAAAATCAATTTTATAAACAGTATAACGTCAATTTTTCAATATTACTGAATGTTTACTTCTTTAAACTGTATAACTGTACCATTTTCAGTGCTCCGTGTATATTACTATTATTTTTTGTTTAAACTATAATTTTGGTTGTAGAAATATTGGGGTACAATTAGATTAAAAGTGGGGTACAATTAGATTAAAAGCAACATTCAAGACCTAAATTTACAATTTAATCTGGTTTAAAATTACAGGAATAAATCTTAATTGCACAACGCCCTTACATGTAACATATGCCTGTACATGATAATAAATTTACCCACCCTTTTGGCTAAAATTAATCCAGGACTTTGAAAGTATACAAAAAACACAAAAAAAAAGAAAATTGTGTTTTTAATTGGTCTATAAGGTTAAATAGATTTTTTTATGTTTGCAAAAATAAATACAGTGTGTCTACGGATGGACTTAACTATACTTGTAAAAATATTTTTTTTTCACTTGTCATAATTTCTCCAGCTTATTATATAAATACCATTCACGATGAGAAACTTATATTTTGTTATAAAGGGTGCACAAAAAAATACAATTGTAGATTTTGCAAAATTAAAAATTGTTTTGAAGGTCTAATATGGAGAGCTTGTAAGGAGAAACCAAAAAGCCAAATAAAGTTTTTTCATGTGAGTTGTTGTTACTAAGATATTTGTTATTAAAAATAAAATCAATTAAGGTCCTAACTTGAGTGGTCCTATTATTTAGTAGAAATTGACTGCTATCTCATTTTTTGATTATGAATCAAGGTTTTTGCTTTCAACTGAGATGTCTACAATATCTACAATTATTTGTGAAAATCTGAAAACTAATACACGGAGAGAAAAGTATATTACTGCAGTAATCATGATTACCATAATTATAATACCCTTTACTATATTATATAATACTATTTGGGATAACTATCTTGTATATTGCCAGTTACTATGCATATTTAGTAATTTTTAAATATCCATGTATATTAAACCTTAAGGTTATTATTCTCAACCAATTTTGTTTTTAATTCTTATTATAATTAGATAGTAAATTTTAAAAATAAATATAATAGATACGTAACCCATAAGAAACTAAATAGTGTATTTTATTATTTTGTATAATACATTTAATTAAATCATATAGTAAATATTACTATTTGTAGATAGTAAAATCAATTTACTATACGAATATATTCAAAATTAAAATACGTATTATACATTTTCGATCTAATAATATTGTGTTGTAATCTTTACTAAAATTGTATAATAAAAAATACTATTTCGTATTACAATCTTTATATTTTACTGACGAATATTTAATATTGTTAAACTAAACATTTTTTAAAGTAAATTTTAATATATTTTTTTAACTATCTAAAATTTACTATACATTTCTCTCCGTGTATCTTAAACTTTCAATATCAAATATCCTACTATCAAAAACTCATATGAAAAAACTTCATTTGACTTTTTGATTTCTCCTTACCAACTCTTTATCTTAGCGCTTCAAAAAAAATAATTAAAATTTTTTTAATTTTCAAAATTAGTATTTTTGCTCACCCTGTACAACTAAATGTATGTTTCTTAACGCGAATCGTATTTAAATAACAAGCAAAAGAAATTATGAAAAATTACTTTTTATCGAAAAATTTAAAATAAATATATTTACAACTATAGTTAAATTCATTCGTTGACACATTGTATATTCGTTTCAACTGGTAACATTTTTGAGAAATTAATGCTTTTCCAAATTTCCAAAGTTTTGAAAAGTTATTAATGGACATTCAACAATACTTATTTTTGCTACAAAAAAGTAATATAACCTTTATTCCTTTACATTATCTATAACATTTTAAAATGCATATCGTAAAGTTAAAACGAAATATATTAAACCAGTATTTTTCAATATAAAATTCTTTGATATCCACTATAAATCCCTTAAATCCTATCCACTTATTTTTATGGACTTATTTCTTTTCTTTTGATGTTCAGTACGACGAAAAGATAGGTTTGTGTTTAGATTTTACACTATCCATTTCCCTCAATCGACCATTGTCAAATTTAAATATAAAGTTTCTATAATAAATTTACTTTTGTGCTAAGGTTTAATTTAAACTTGGATTCTTCCCACATTTTAATAATTTTCAAGGTTTTTTGAATTTTTATCGAGTACGTTCTATTTGACATTTACTTACTTGAATTGACCTACTTCAAAGAGAAATTGATTGTGAAATTGGGTAGGATTTGCTATGTGCGTATCAATATTGAGTTTAATCAAAATAAAACATGGAAAATCACTTAGGACAATAATATTACAAGCATTTCATTAAAGATAAACTTAAACTTTGCTAAGATAAACTTTAACATTTTATATTCCAAAAACTTTATATTAAATAGAAAAAACAATTGTTTGTAAATATTTTTAGGTAGGAACGGACCGCGGTCTTAAAGAACTAATACACAATATGACAAACCGAATAAATTTGTTCTGTATGATAGGAATTATTAAACTTTTTTTATATTCCAAATTTTGTCAGTTTTCTTCACAAAAATATACACAGAGAAAAAGCTTTTATATTGTGAATGGGTTAACCATTGAGCCAATGGTGTACTGTATTTGCAATACCTAAATTACAGCTATGATCAAATGAATGATTACTTTTATTTGTGCAAACCTGCTTAAAATTGGTTCAAACATAAGAAGTCATTGTGATTTTATTAAATCCGTATTAAAAATTAGTTAGTTAAAACATAAGAAATTATTGAATTAAATTGTTATTTAATTGAAGCCACAATGAATCCTAATGAAAAACTATCATTGGCATAAATAAAGTTATGGTTTCTAATGAATGGCTAAATTAAAGTTCTATTTCCTTTAAATATGTATATTATTGTGCAAATATTAGTTATATATACATTAATATGAATTTAAAAAAAAATTAATTCTGGAAAATGCTTCTGGTAGACTTGTGTACACAGGTTTTTCGATCCATAAAATGAAATTGTTCTGTTTTCTGTAGGAACTATTAGGAACCCACTAAAAGTGTTGGTGATATTAGGCTATAAGAAAGTTGCTGACCCATCACTAGCAACAGTTACTGTACTGGATGGGCAGGATCTGTCTGCCATGGCACATGGTTATTCTAAAACGAAATAGGAATTTAATCTTATGTATTTAGAGGCGAATCCTAAAGATTGCTGAAAGTCCTAAAGCAATATATACTTTCAGGCTATGATACGTTTTTTATAAATAAATAAAAACTTCGACCATTTAAGCAAAACAGCTATTTTAAGGCATGACACCGAATATCAAGATAAAATGTGTCCATGGTATATATCTATATGAGTACATTTACCTTTTTGTTATTATTTAGATATAATTGAGTAATTAAATTACTGGATAATGCATGGCGGACATACAATTAAAAAATGTACAACTTATCTTGTACATTCGGAATTAGGAAGTACAACCCCCAAGAAATTATCAAATATAACAACAACCAAACACTACCTACACCAGAGATAACCCATACACTTACATCAATCGGCGTCACCAGAAATACCGATTAATCAGTTGATCACATTGCAGGTTGCCGATGTGTGGTATGGCAGGGGATGCCCTAGCTCGTTTGTCTGAATTTTAGCTACACGGAGAGAAAAGTATATTACTGATTACCATAATTATAATACCCTTTACTATATTATATATTACTATTTGGGACAACTATCTTGTATATTGCTAGTTACTATGCATATTTAGTAATTTTTAAATATCCATGTATATTAAACCTTAAAGTTATTATTCTCAACCAATTTTGTTTTTAATTCTTATTATAATTAGATAGTAAATTTTAAAAATAAATATAATAGATACGTAACCCATAAGAAACTAAATAGTGTATTTTATTATTTTGTATAATACATTTAATTAAATCATATAGTAAATATTACTATTTGTAGATAGTAAAATCAATTTACTATACGAATATATTCAAAATTAAAATACGTATTATACATTTTTGATCTAATAATATTGGTGTTGTAATCTTTACTAAAATTGTATAATAAAAAATACTATTTCGTATTACAATCTTTATATTTTACTGACGAATATTTAATATTGTTAAACTAAACATTTTTTAAAGTAAATTTTAATATATTTTTTTAACTATCTAAAATTTACTATACATTTCTCTCCGTGTATCAGTAAATTGAATATAGGCCGCATTGAAAAAATGGGAATGATAATTGGGCAAATAACAAGTATTTTTCAAGAAAGTGTAAACATTGGTATTCACTGTAAGACAGTAATAACTTACTTTACCTTAGTTTCCATTAGATTAAAAATCATAAACAAAGACTATTCTTATTTCATTTGTATTTAATTTTTGGTTGAAGCATTATACTTTTAATATAGATCAATGTTATATTTAATTAAATATTGTTAATTTTACCTTGATCAGATAAACTTTGAATGTAATCATTTCTAAAATTTTCAAGGAAGTACGTATTTCCATAATGTTTAAATCTAAACAGCCATTCACTCTATAACAAGTAATTTTAACTTGATAATATTTTATTATGGGCTGAAAATAATATTTCTAATAACATCAATCCCTTCCCCTCAATTTCTCCAAACATATTTGATTGATTAAACTTTAACTTTTATTGGAGAAAAGAAAAAACAATCAATTATATCATTGGTATTGACTATATCAAAGCGTATTTTCTGTGTATAGTTATACACACATTTATGAAAAACTAATGTAATCTAAAATGTTCCCGGATTGTCTCTAGATATTTGTTAATGGTGCTACACCATTGATAGAAAAAAGTACTTATTTTTATTTATCTGTAATAATATTTTTCTATTTAATAGGTTTATAAATATTTAAACGTATTCAACTGTTTTTAATACATTAATTAGGATTAACAAAATATTCTTAAATTAGTTATTTTGAATGCTACTCCATTGTGTTTATATTGACCTTTGAAATTTAAGTAATTAGATTGATCTTTTAGTAACATAATTTAATATTATTTGGTTTAATTTAACTAAAATTTAACCTGTAAGCTTGTTAGGCAAAACCTTGTTTAATATACCAAACATGTGCTTTTATAAAAAAAAACATCGGGGGATTTCGAACCCGAGTCAATTAACCTTTAACGGGCTCCTATGCTTCGCCTAAGATCGACCTAGGGACTCCTAAGTAAACTCGACAAGGAACGTGCACGATGGCTGCGGAATCCTTAACGCTCATTGGTTTTAACATAATACAAATTAGCCAACCAAAGCTTAACGAGTTTTTAACTTTTAGTGGATGACTTTCCTAAACTCCTTCAAGAATTTAAAATGCTTTTATTATAATATGTTTAGTTGGTATTCAAGAAAATTAATTATATGCCTGAAATGTTTTTAATCATTTAAATACCCACTGTAAAAAAAATTAAATTTTAACCAAATATCCACTTTATGTTAAGTTTACTGTAATCTGTTAACTAATTGAATACGTAGTTTGTAATTATAACAAACATTTTGTAGATTTAATAACAAAATCCTATGTCAATAATTCAACAATGATTCTTGTAATTTTAAAAAAGAACTCTATTTTCACAAACCTTCTTGTACATCCAGTAACATCCAGTTTATATTATAAATTGGGAACTTAAATAAAAAGAATTTTTATAAGAAATGTTGCTTTATTAATTAATTTCCTAAACAAAAAAATTAACACATACCTACATAAATTAACACAAAAATAACATACACACAATTAAATAACAAACCATTCAGAAATCATGAAATTACATATAAAGACATTTGGTACAATATAATTATCAGTATTACTACAATACTTACTGATGTATTTTGTAACTTTAACCCACTTTACTGTATCCCCTAATTTCAGTTTTAAGGATACTTTGCACACTCGTTAAATAGGTATAAGAAATCCAAATAACAATAATAACAGAATTCTGGTAATATATCATAAACACTCTGGACAGTTGTTAAACACACGTTACGAATTAGAATAAAGTAAGCAGAAACATAAGTTGCACACGCTGAAGTCAGTTGAACTTGTTAATGCGCATTGTTGTGGGAAATGTTTTGGTTGGCCTAAAATTACATGTACTTTTTTAACAAAATAATTTGTTAATAAAATGCCTACAAAATTGCATGTAATACAAAACTTTCGGTAAAATATTTTACTATATTAAAATAATTACAAACCCTGGTTGAAAAATTATGTTAAAATTTTACAAAATAAAATTAACAAACTACAAACTCATGTTAACAAATCTAATCTACAGGTATGTACTATTATAGTAGGGTGTTCGTTATTAACCAAGTTGTTTTTTTTTTCGCAGCGCCTCCTACATTTTTAGTTTATGACCTAAGAAAATTAAAAAAAAAAATATTCATATTAAATCGTGCCACAAAGACAATACATTTTCCATTTAAATAACATGGGGTTTCGGCAAGTTTTACATTTTTTTTTTTTTCTCCCAAACAAGCTAATAAACATCAATAAGAGACACATGTTTTATAGGAAATTAAACGGTGTACAAAAAAGCATTCATATGATTTTTGCATAAATTTACTGATTTAAAATTATTTAAGGTTAAAGATAAACTTATAGTAATTTTTTCGATTATTTTACTTTGACTGCAAAATTATAATTATTTTTATGAAAATTAATTATTTATTTTTGAAAATGTGTGATTTTATTGTATTATTGAAAAAATAAAAATTATTGAAGAAAGATACCTAAGTAAAAATTATTGACAAGGGATTCCGATAAATTAAATTTTTTTTATTACATTAAACGAATCTGGTACCAGTTTTACTCAATTTTAGCACGATTACTTTTTTACATAATCTTTTTATTTCTGTAAAATTCTACAAAATTTTATACGATTTTATACAATATTATACAATAAAAAGTTTTCCTAACAAAATAAAACCCACACATTTAGATAAATATTCGTTAAAATCCTGATAAATTACCAATTTTTTATATTTCATTTATATTTTATATTTTTAATTATCCCGACGCATTCACCATTTTTGACAAAACCATATAACATCAAACAGTAAGCAAACACAGTTGCGCCACGTTTTAAAGGTTTTGAGAGGGTGTTTAGTATGCATTTTGCATAAGATTAAATTTTAAAGGTGAGCTTATCAACAATTTTCGGTACCGTGAACTTTTGATAAATCTGACAATGTGTACATACGTTGATGAAGTGCCCGCAACTTTGTTTGAATACACCTATTTATAATGCTCTCAACAACTAAAAACTAAAACAAAAAGAAGAAATTACTATATTTGGTACAAGGCTATAAAATGTTATTTTATCGTCGACTAAAAAAGATAAATCAAGAGCAATAAATCGCGAGTGAATGAATTTTAGGCGACGCTAATGGGATTTCATCTGTACCTCAAAGCCAAACTGTATTTCACTTTTTTTAAACCATGATACTTGATACATACAGAACTTAAGCAAAAAATATAATGCAATTTTTAAATAGGGGACAATTAACCCACTAAACAATTATTTTCCGTTAATAGAGGTTAAAGTGTTAGTTAACTTATGTATTGCAATAAATTTATTTTTAATGATAAAAAATTACTGAACATAAAAATTGTATTAAAATGGATGTAAACGTATTTAAATCCATATAAATTAACTAACTGTTTGATAAACATATTTTACCAATTATCTATTTTTTTTCAAATTTGTAAGTTAGTCAATTGCAACAACAAGATTTGTATTAAAATAAATAGTTATTTAAATTAGATGTTATAAGCGGTATAATTGTATATTATCCACTCCTATTGTAGAATATTGTTTTTCCATGAATAATAATAATCATTATAAATCCCCTGCCTAACAATCGGGTTTTAAATTGGATCAAGATGACTATAATAACATTTAAAATTGGTAAAAAGTAAGGTTAAGTATTTGTTAGATGTTACCAATTTATTTTTGAAAATTATTAATTATCTACTTATTGGAGTAGATAAAATATGGTATTACACTAGAGATTTTGCGCATTATCTCTCGTATAAGAGATAATGCAGGCATATCGTAACATTCGATTTATTTGTCAAGCAATGGGACCATTAAACAACTTGAAAAACATAATCATAAAACGTGGAGTTAGATGCAGACTTTGGACTTGAAGTTGTAAGCTTGTACGCTCATAATGCAAACGTGACTCAGGCTCTTTAGTGTCTCTTTCTCCTCCCACCTTTAAAACGCCCATTATGTTTATGTTTACATGACACTAAGTGACCTTTTAAATACACATTGAAAAGTTGTGGCTTTATGGCGTTTTAGTCACGGGCTGAAGTTAGTTGACGGCTCTCAAATGGCATACAATGGTTAAAAAAAGTGCTCGTTTTGTAAAATAATACGAAATTTAAAAATTATTTTATTATCTTAATATAAAAATACAAAAGTATTAAATAGTTTCTCAACGGCAATATTTAAAAAGTTTATATTTAGTTGTGCTGACCTTTTGATTTCTCCGGCAATAAACTAGATTTAACTGATTTTGGGTAAAAATTCCACTTTTACTGCTTTTACTGCTACTGCTTCTGCTTCTATAAGATTTAGTTAGTTAATTTTTAAGTGATAAATTTAGTTTCACACGTAAAAAATTGACATTTGACATCCTAAACAGAAAACAAGTTCATTTATTTCGAAGCATAGATACAATACTTATATATACCGGGTGTATCTGAGAATAGACGCACCCCTGAAACTTTTTTATTTATTACACTGAAAGAAATTTATGTTTCATATATGGACTACCACATACATTGCTAAAACAAACATATAATATATTTACCTTAACCATTTTTATATTTAGTTTTAACATATTATGTTAAAACTAAATATAATATATGTTTGTTTTAGCAATGTATGTGGTAGTCCATATATGAACCACAAACATTGCTAAAACAAACATATATTTCTTTCAGTGTAAGATAGACACATGAAATTTAGCACGGTTAATTAGGATATAAAATGCCACTTATACAAAATGAATTTTTTGTACTTCCGGTTTCGCCGAAATTGATACCAACTTTCGAATTTTAAATGGATGCCCTATATATTTTTACATATTTGGAATCCTGAGGAAATTCTGAGTCAGACAGCATCCAAATTGACCTTTTGACGTTTCGTCATCAGAAAATGTATCAACATAAAGATCAATCTAGAGTGCTTTGAACTATCTTATTTTCTTCTAATGAATTCGCACAATGCCTGAAAAATGGAACTTGCCTTAAAAAGATGTTATTCAGCTATTCCCAGCAGTCTAAACTTGTCAAAATTCGTTTTTCTCAAATAGTTCAAAGCACTCTAGATTGATCTTTATGATGATGCATTTCTTGATTACGAAACGTCGAAAGGTCAATTTGAGGATCCTGTCCGACTCAGCATTTTTTCAGGATTCTAATTATGTAAAAATATATAGGGGGTTCCATTAAAAAATCGAAAGTTGATATCATTTCCGGCAAAACCGGAAGTTCAAAAAATTCATTTTGCACTTTTATAAGTGGCATTTTATATCCTAATTAACCATGCTAAATTTCATGTGTCTATCTCATAAATAAAAAGTTAGAGGAAGGCGCCTATTCTCAGATACACCCGGTATAATACATACTTACAAATTAGTATATACTAATACCAGGTATTAAATACCAATATTCATATCAATTTCCCGGGAAGTGCCTAACCATAAATGGTTGTTTTGCATCTTCCCTAGAAATAAAATTTTAATATTTAATTTTTTTATGAAAATAGTTGGCGTGTATTATTAGATAAGACAGAATGCAATCAAATATATTAAAATAAGTTTAATATAAAAAAATAAGAAAAGAGAAAACAAGAAAAAATACATATAAATATCAAACCTCAGCAACATTCAAATAAAGCATTGCAGAAGTGTTTGTTTTGCAAAAAGAAGGCTTTTATATCTATTTTAAATTTATCAAGACTTTTAATATTTTTAATTGCGGTGGGAACGGCGTTGTATAGTTTGGGACCAAAGTAGAAAATAGATCATTGCAGATGTGTCTTTTTATATAAAGGTATAACCACTTCATTATTTTCTACTCCTCTTGTGTGATATTTATTTGAAGTCTTAATTTGATTTGTTCCTTGCATCCATATTATTCATTGTAATTTATAGAGATTTCTAATATTCAACGTGTTAGAATGGTTAATCTATTGTTTTAAAGATGTCGCTCTATAGAAATATTTAATTTAAATCATTTTTAGATAATAATAAGTATTTGTCGAAGAAAAAGTATAGTATGAAATTCGTTTATAAACTTTTCTAGACACTCATTTAACTTATACGCATATAGTTCTTTTCTTTACGATTTTCTTCATAATGAAGTAAGTTTTAGGGCTGTGGGAAAATCTTCCCATTAAGAATACGAAAAAATAAATTCATAATTCATTTAAATTTTGTTGTTTTTAATTTAATATTTACCCTTACTTTATTAGTAGGAATAACAATTTTATTTTGTTACAGATTATGAATTTATATACAAAGACGCACAAGGAGGAATTACCTTATACAATGCGGATAATTTAACAACCAGCATTATTATGACGAATTCAACTTTTGTAAGTATTAAATTAGCATAAAAAATAAAAAAAGGATAAAAATGTCAGATACAACTTAAATGGTTTGCCGGTTTTCCTAAATTTTTAAATATGTTTTTTTATTTCAGAGACAATACGAAGTCAAAGATTTTAAAATTTCCAATGACCTACGATACGTTCTTCTAATTAGTGATATTCAGAAAGTTTATGCCTACACTGCGATAGCAAAGTATTACATCTATGAAATTGCCACAAGGTAAGAAATTGATTTTTTTTTAGTTTTATTTTTGTTGTTTTCTTATAAAAATTATGAAAAAAAATACGTATAATAATACTTTTTTTATGATCAAATGCCATTTGTAATTTACTCGGGATATAGTATCCCTATAAAGAAATAATTAATAAAATACGTAGATACCAAAGGAAATAAAAGTTTGAGTGCGCATTAATTTTATAGGCTGTAAGCTGTAATCTGAGGTGTGAGCCGGTAGACGATATAATATTAAATTATGCAAATACGATTTTACAGGTTGTAAATAAGTTTATCTTCTAACGTTTTATAATTTAAGTTTTATTGTTGTCAATGCCCACTACACATATTTACTATTTTTTTTATTTATTACCTAAACTTTGAGCAACTTAAAAGCAAATATTCTTGAACAAAGCAATTTTCTACCACTTGTAGCAACTCGAAGTTTAAAATTAAAGAATGTACTATGTTAAGTCTTAAAATGGTATTTCCGTGCGACTACGATAAGTAGAAATGATGATGGTGTCTTGTCAAAGAAAAAAAAAGTAATTTTAATTTAAACATAATTTGTTGTGGAATTTTCTTAGCGTATACCGCGAGGTTAAATTAAAACATGTTTTTTTCTCGCTCATAAATATTTTTAGAAAATTATTCGGGATAATTTTCAAAATATTCATGAGCTCAAAAAAATTTTCGGAAATATTTTAACCTATTGTGGTAATTTTTTTTATTAAAAAACAGAAATAAATTTTGATTTTCCTTATTTTCTCAACTCAGCTTGTCAGAAAACGAGATTGTTTATACGATATTATCGTGTCTTTTGTTTTTGATTTCTTTGGAAAATTATATTTCTCATATTTAAAGGGGCAACTTAAATGGCCAATACAATAAACAAAAAATAAATTCAAAAATAGCATAAAATTGTTTTTTTAATCTATCTGGAAATTTGATTATAATTTTGTAAGAAAGTTTCTTACTTAATAATATTTCACAGAATTTTTGCCTTTTCAAAATGTGTTCCGACTCGGTGATAACTTTAAAAAAATTACATTAATACACACTGGGTTTTCTATTCTAAAGGTCTTGTAATATACATCGTTTGCTTAAGCCATTTTTATTTTATATTCGATACCTATTAAAAGTATATAATGGTACATAAAAAGTACACGACAAGAAACTGGGAAATATAAAACACAATAAAACCCAACTTTATGGCGCATTTGAAGCACTTAATGCATTCAAAAGCCACAGTTACAGTCTTTTTAAATTCCTGTATTTGTTATCTCCTTTCTCTTGCTGTACTCTAAAATGTTTAAAAAATACTCGTTATAAGCATTGCGGTATCGGATGTTTGGATATAAAAAAAACATAAAATTTCGGTAACTATAAATTACACTGGTCCGCAAAATTAAATTTTTTGTTTGTCACAGGGTGGCCAATAACTTTTCCAAGGTAATTTGGGGGCGCAGATTCCAAAAATGACCATAATTTTGCTTAACTAACTCTATTTTCTGCGATATTGTGAGAAAACCGTTTTTTTTACATGTAAACATTAAAATTCGTATATTTATATTTAAAAACCGAGGACCATTGCTAATGTAGATATACAAAAGTTTTAGGACCTTAATAAACTGAAAAAAATAAATTATGCACATTCATATTTAAGTTTTTCCCTGTAAAAATGTTTTCAACAAAATAAAATCGTTTTTTAGCCAAGAACACGAAAATTTTTTGTCCGATTTTAATAATTTTTGCAACATTTTGTATCTTTATTTTAACAAAACAAATTGGCAAAATATTGAGGTGCGGGTTGTTTTGAGTTTCATTTTGCCAATTTTTGGATGAATCTTCAAAAATTGTTTATGTTACAGCACTTTAAATTTTAAAAATTGCCAAATTTTCATCTCAATTCGCTAATTGGTTCGAAAATGTTTTTATAAAATTTGTTGCTATTCTGGAGGAAACAAAGGGTTTAATATTTGATGGCCATAACTCGCATCTTACAATTCCATTAATCGAGTTGGCTTGTGCAAATAATATTGAACTTTTTTGTTTGCCAGTGCATACATCCCATGCTTTGGATGTGGGGGTCACGTTTCCTTCATTGCTTAGAAAATTGGTGGAGGGTGGATGTTTCTCTAGATTTAATGAGATTGGAGGGTTTGAAGGTACAGGTATTTACCTTTTAAATGAAGGTAAAATAATAAAGAAATGTGAAACATCATCTATACTTTCATCAACTGAAAATGTGGAGCAAGAGGAAGGTAATTCAGATGTTGCCAACTCTGCAGGTAGACTTCGCTCCCAAGTACTGACTTCTACAATTTAAAAATGAAAATCAAGTTTTCATTTCGCCAAAAAAAGTTCAGAGCTTTCAATATTGTCAGCATTAAAATGGCAAGAAAAAACTCCTGAAACGCAGAAACGAAACAGAGTTCGTCAAAAATTTGATGAAAGTCTTACTAGAGCAGAATTTCTGGAACGAATGGTTTTAGCAAAAAAAAAGGAACATACGAATAAATATTAATTTAACGTCAAATACCATTTAAGAACTCCCCATAAAATCAAATTTTTATTTATTTTTAACAAATCTATGAGCTGAAAAAAGCACATTAACTATTTAATAAAATCCTATTAAAAGAGACTTTATCTAATTAAAGGACTAGCAAATTACACATGGAAAGATTATAGGCAGAAACTCTTATGAAAATTTTGAGCTTTCTTAAGAAGCAAACTTGATAACGGTTTAACTAGTTACGAAAGAGTTAATAAATCATTACTAAAGAAGTCCAAAATAGAGGAGTTTGAATTTGCAGATCCAGCCCAATTAAAAGCCTTTATATCTTACAACAGTTTACTTTTCAATACAAAACAATTAGCTAAAGCTAATCCCAACAATATTTTATTTCAAGAAACATTTAATAGCAACCAATTTAACATTAACATTACGCGAAAGCATCAACCACTTTACAAAAGAATTTAGAAATTAAACTTCCATCATAACCTTTTTGACAAAACCATCCGAATATAATTTTTTTTTCCGGAGCAATCCTTGGAGCCCTGGAAATATCATAAGCACAATGAATAACAGAGAACACAAACCACCAACAAAAACATCCCAAAAATAATACACACAATGATATTCAGGTCGCAACTAAAAATGATTCCAAGACAAAGGCAAAATAAATGGCATCAGAAAAACCATAACAAACCTAAAGAAATAATAAACTCTGTCAATAAAACCATTACGCTGCCTAACAAAAGAAAACACCAGTCATTATCAATCGTTTAAGAATCGGATAAAGCAAAATTACACATTAACATTTAATGAAAAAGAAAGTTCTAGCGAATGTATCCAATGTAAAATACATTAATAATCAAACAAACAAACCCTATACAACAACGAAAGAAGAAAATACCACCTTGCCAAAATCCTTACTGAACATTTTGCAGATCTTATTATCATTATTATTAGTATTATTTTATTATTAATATAGTCGCGGCCAAATCTGCATGGGTGCAAGTCATCAACGGCATATGACGTCAGCGTTAAGGTCTATTCATACGTGCGCAGGCACAATCTAACGCTCGTGTTTTGTTGACTGTTTATAGCGGTGGAGGCTGTTTAAGCTGGAATCATTGTTCTACACTAATTATGAGTTTGTTAGAGGTAAATTTTGATTAAATGAGTTTAGAGAGAAGACAAACGGAATTTAGTATATTTTATTACATATGTGCATAACAAAAAAATACTAAAATACCAGAAACACAAAAATACAAAATTACCAGTCGTCTTTGTCGTCAGAGCAATCCAGATCAGACTTGCAGTCTGATTATTTCTCCAAGTTTGTTATTAAGGGCGCAATGTCTTCGCAATCGCATTGCCAACAAGCCTTGTAACATTGTTTGCACAATCCAGTGGTAGAATATGATGAACACAATGTATAAAATTATTTTATTATTTTATTATAATCTGCAACAAACGATGCTTATGGATGAAATGTCAAAATTACAAAAAAACGTCAAATATAAAATGACAGTGGGAATGAAACTGCATTAGTATTGCCATCAAAGTGTACATTCCACTTTCTCACCTGGTCACAGACCTTTCGATCATATTGTGGTGTACCTAAAATTGATGCTTCCCAAAGTGGCATATTAGCTGGTGCTTCTTTCTCTTTGGTGACATGATTTCGCACAATGTGCCGGATGTTTCCAAACCAAAACCCTTACAAACATCCACTAAACCTTCCTTACGCAGGGTGTATATCCAGCTTAGTCCTTGTTTTACCTCAGTGCCAGCTGTACCTTCTGTCGAAGAATTTCCAGCCTCTGCCTGAGGAGTGCTTTGGGTTTTAACTTGCTCTTCTGGTTTTTTTGACGGGCTGGGATTTGTTTTTGGCATTTTAGAATGTAATAATTAAACCACCTTACTGATTCTCACGGGATATTTGCAGGTTATGTTTTCTATGAAAACTTTTCAGGTTAGGTTACAGGAATTTTCAGGAAAACCCGGGTCCTAGTGCTCGGGCGCCAAATTTGTGTCGTACCTAGGCTGGTTATGGCCTTAAGTACTTCACCAAGGTTCCTCTCCGGTTGACTCTTCAGATATAGAGGAATACCTACCTCGGGTTGCTTTTATTCAGTGGAGAAAGTAGGGTTTATAAAAATCAGTTAGGGTTGGTGGTTTAATTTAAAATGCAAAAGTAAACTTAAACTGGTTTATTTACCAAGGTAAAAGTATGTACAAAATTATATTAAAATTATATACAGTATTTACAAAAGTATCGTAGACTTTGCACACAAGGGTTCTTGCATAGCCTTTAATCAGGACAGGCAAATGTTCCAGGGCTTTTCACAGGCAACTGGCAGGCACGGGCGTAGTTTTCAGTCCTACAGAGAGACAGGGCAGATTTGCAATTGGACTCTAGTGGAAAAATACATGTTGTTAGTTTATGTGTTATGCATACAGGATATACAGTTTCATTAACTCTGTTATTAAAGCTTAATATTATACGGGTTAAAGCCCTGTGATATTAAAAACAGGTTAACTTACTGTTAATATTCCACTGAGAGTTCTCTGTGATTTAGTGGTTGGTTTTCGGGCTCACAATTGATAACACCATTTGGAACTGAGCCACCAGACGACTAATTGTCCATTGAAAAATGCAGCGGTTTTATAGACGAAATTCTGATGACAGACTTGATGAAAAACAATTGAGGCCGTGTGCAATAAATCCTTCACACGGGCCGTGTGCAACAATTGTTGACAACCTATATGCGGTTGACAGCATATACTTACCAGGTATATGTGGTAAGTATATGGTTGACAGCTGTCCAAGCGCCATCTGTTAGAGTTTCGTCTAACTGCAGGTTTCTGGTAGTCCAACTCTTTCCTTGACGTCGGGTGGTTAGGAAATCGTCTCATAGATGTCGTAATGTGTATCGTTACACATTTTGGTATTCTAAGGACTCAAATCTAGGGACCCTATGGTATTATTCATGTAAATCGCCCTGAAGTTGCACTACCACTTTCACTTGATGCAATGATTTTAGCATCACATTGACAACCGTACCCGATTAGCTGATTGATGACGTGTACGTCGTTTCCTTTTGAATTATATTATTATTATTATTTTCCTACACAGACCATGGCATGTAACATAAATAAATTTAATTTAAAAAACGTATCGTAATCACAATTAACTGTTTTCAAATTATCCCCATTTAACACCACGGTACTGGTTGCAGTCAGCTGTCATATTTGTTATATGTCAGCTGTTTTGGAGTACGCAATACGTCACTGGAAGAAAACATAAAATTCTATAGCCAATTTAACGCTTAGACTGTGACCGTTCATTGACCGCAAACAAAGCATTCTTTTTGAATGGCAATGCGCCGTCAATTTGTTCTTATATCGCAATTATCTTTGTTTCCGTGGGATATATTTACAGAGAGTAAATTAATTACTAAATATAGATTTAAGATGTAGGATGTGTTGAGTAGGTGTTCTAGAAGTAAAACAAACAAGGTATTTTTACCCAGTTTGTTTATTTTTAATAACCCGTAAATAGTTATACACCCTATATTAATCATAAAAATACAAAATTTCACGAGTAAGCATTTAGGTATAAGAAACCATTTGCTAAAAAATATATAAACCATTAAAGTATTTTCACAACACTGCTAATTAAGTGGTCTTGCCTGATCCTGCTTAGATTACTGGACTGTTCTTTTCTCTACTGTGCATTTTTGCAAGTACATTAAAATGGATCATTTGTTGTATTTATTTAAAAACATAAAAAAATCAAAAATATTAACCGCCCTGAAACTAATCTTCGGTCATTCGTTGCAGAATAAGAAAGCCGTTGTCTCCCAAGGAACTGGACGAGAAGGCTCCTTACTTGCAGTACGCCACGTGGTCGCCAGATGGCACCGGAATCGCCTTCGTCCACGACAACGACATCTACTACAAACCCAAAGTGGAGAAGGACCTGGTGTGCAGGATCACCAACACCGGAATACAGGGGCTCATCTACAACGGCATTCCGGATTGGCTCTATGAGAACGAGATCCTGCACGTGTCCAGCACCGTTTGGTTTAGTCCCGATGGTCTTTATTTGCTTTACATGACCTTCAACGATACTAACGTTGGAGAGTACAGGTATCCCTGGTTCGAGAGTGACAACGTCAAGGCAGCCTATCCGAGCATCAAGTCCTTTAGATTTCCTAAGGTAATAAGGAATGTTTTTTATTCATAAAAATATAAATTTTCTATAAACTCTTTTATACTGGATACAATAAAAAAATTTTTTTATTATACCCGTTTACTACTTGAAAAAGGATAACTTTGGTGAAATGTTAAACAATTATTAGAAATGAGGCCTGTCAGAGCAAAGTCAACAATCTCCCGTCAGACTAAAACTGAGTAAATTGAGATAATTGATTTTGGTATTTTAAATTCTAGATATGTATTTTTTTTTAATATTACATTGAAATATTGTTGTTGTTAGTCTAGTAGCCAACTACAAGATCTCCAGGATGCATAGTATAGGTGAAATCTATAATTATAAATTAGAGAATGCTGACTTTGATATGAATTGCTGGATATTGCTCATTGTGTTGTGTTGTATTTTTCTCCCTTTAATGGTTATAAAATTTAAGGATACAATCAATGTGGGAAAATTCTGAACTGGACCACATAAATCTGGAGTTTCTTCTAAATCTGGGGCCAGGTTGCCTCTTGCAAAAAATTTTTTATAGTACAACAACTTATCATCTCCTTCCCACTTTGCCCCGTAATGTTTTACTTGCAATGTTTTGACATTATCAGCCTTTTCTTGCTTTACCTTTTCGTCTTATTATGGTATAATAGCACAAAATAAACAAGATAACTTTTTTATAATTCTTAAAACAATAAAACGTAGATTTACCTATTTTAAATATATTTTTTAAGTGCAATTAACTGCAATAGAACTTAACAGTATGTACCAGTAAAAAAACACAAAATTAAATCTCTAAAATACGTTATAACATCAAATGTTAGGATATCAGGTGACACAAATTACTAATTTCTAATGGTGGAATTGGAGATTGTATACTTTGCTGCAAATCTATCAGTGGAGATTGTCGACTTTGCACTAAATGTCATTTTTAAAATAGGATTTTAGGCAGGATTTAGCTCCTTTTGCAGCACATAAACTTTATCATCTTATAGATAATTAGTTGAAGTATAGTAAATCTAATTTTTGACCAAAAGTGGAGATTGTCGGTTTTGCTATGACAGGCCTCAAATATACACAAAAACAAAACACAAAGTGTTTTTCGCCAACGATGGCGGCATCTAACTGCTAAATGTATCATATTTATACTAATTATAAGCTAAGGTTGACTGAACCCTAAACGGATACAATTTACTAAACTCTGGACCGTAACCGCTTCAGTGAACACATAAAGAGAAACTAATAAACTAATTTATACAAACTAGAGTTGAGTACCGGTCCGTTATTGCTATTTAAAGATTTATTTATATTCTTATAGATGTATAAACTTTTATAATTACCCAGATAGCACAGAGACATCTTAAAGATATCTTAAAGATGTTGGATTCGGACCTTTATGAAATCTCTAAGACGTCCAGTTTACAACGTAAGTCATATTTAACCTTGTAGTAGTGGCGCCTTATATTTAACATTGGTGGTGGCGCCCGGCCTGTCAGGCCCGTAAATTTAAAAAAATCATATTTATGCTAGTATTTTTTCTTTGTGAATTTTTTACTTTTAATTTATTACTTAATTCTATTGTGACCAAGGTCACTGATTTTTTTTAACAAAAAAACCTCATATGTTTGAAATATGGGGTTAATTTTATGGGGACAGGATTATAAGGTGACATAATATTATTTCACAAAAAACTAAATAATAAATTTATTTTACCAAAAAAACAACAAATGGTTTATAAGCTTGAATAACAAAATATCGTATTAAACGTGGTTTTGATTTTTTTCCACACAATTATGACACATAATTTTGGCATGGGTCATACATAGAAATTTTTGGCTATGAAGTGTGTGGTCCTTCTGTCTACGCGACATTCTGCATACCTTTTTCTGGTCCCAGGGGGAATTAGTTGAGGTTCAACATTATCGGTAGAAGTCCCAGCTACTTCTTGTCGCCTTTGTCGTACCTCAGTTGGTAAATTTTGTTCCATAGAACGGCGTTTCAAATGCTTCTACTAGGACATAGCGCAGTTCTTCAAGAGCTTTCGCAATAATAATTTGAATTATTAGCATTGTGTATTACTTGGGCATTTATTCCAGCCACATTCATTAGCCCATAAAATATGACCATATTTGATAGAATAAAGCATAAAATATGCTAAATAATTAATATACCACAAAATAGTCGTATAACATAAATGGTGGCGCCCGGCCTTTCAGGCCGTTTTAGGTTATAACTTTTTAAGTTAGTACTGTAAGTAAATAAACATTGCACTACACCTTTCTACGCAAAAAGTTAGGAAGGTACTGAAAAATTCAGAGTTGTCTCTTAATTATTTTCATAATGATCCGCTAAATAAGATCGCTTGGGCCTGTCAGGCCGTGCGCCACCAGTAGAAGGTTAAGACGTCTTTAAGATATCTAATGTTACAAAACACACCGTCTTTAAGGTCCTTTTAACAGTATTATTAATCCGTTAAGGCGTCTTTAAGATGTTAAAAACTACATATTGAAAACGTCTTGGTTATGCATTTCTACCTACATCGCCAAAACGTTTTTAAGGTATTAAGTAATTAAAATGTAGCTAACACAGAGTGGAACACAGAGTCTACTATGTGGTAGATAATAATGCTTTTAAACTTCTAAAAATAACGTATACTTCTATTTAAAATAAAAAAAAATTGTTACATATTTATTTCTGCCTGTTAATTCAAATCAATAAAGTCAAAACTTCTTGTCAAGTAGAACCCTTCTGTCTTGAGTGTATTATAGGTGGTTATCAGGGTCAGAGACCAGGGTATCCTCCGGGCTATCAATTATTTTTTCGGAAAACACCACAAAAACGAAACCAAATTCACAAAAAAAGCGAAAACCAACACTGCGCACTGGTTTCTTCTTCTTCTTCTTCTACTGTGTAATGGCCTTTCCCTTCCGGGATTTAGCCAGTGCGCACTGCTTTGACTTGTCACTTGAGTTGTTGAACGTCGAACAGGAACATAAAAAAGAAAAACCGCTGGGTTATTTTAAGGTTATTTTGTCTTAATACTTAATTTTTAAAAAACATATTTGTTTATAATGTTTTTATTACAAGTCGATATTATTAATTGTAGGAAAATTAACCAATTTAAAAAAATTTCAGATATATATTTATTCAGTTACCCTACCCATCATCGTTGTCAAAATTCGAAATCCTACGTTAATGTTGTTTCTATTACACATAATAAGGTACCTAATTATGTCTTACTATGAAGTGGCTAATTATGGGATATAATTTCGATTTTGACTCGTCAAAATTCACTATTTTATCAAAAAAATAATAATAATAAGCGGCGGTATCAAGCATTTATAAGATGTCTTTAGAACATTAAATGAAGATATCTTGAAGACGTCTTTCAGACGTCTGTTTTAGATCTTCAGACGTTCAGGCATGATACAGACATACAAAAGACATCTTCAAGACGTTGTCTGCTATCTGGGTATCTAGCAGACTTGGTTCCCTAACTTCCTTAAGTTTAAGATTGTCAAATCCTATTCTGTGACCATCATCAAGTATATGTTGAGCAACATTTGACTTCTCTGTCCTACCAAATCTAGCAGTGGTCATAAACTTGACTTTTATGGGCTCTGTTTGAAAAGTCATTAACCTGGAAAGGCGAAAATTAAATTTAATTTTATTTACTAACTTATCTACTAGGGTGGTTTTAAAACCATTGTCTCCAGCAATGCCTTTTATAAAACTAAACTCTTTCGTAAGTTATTAAATTTTCCACTTAGTAACAGTAGATACAAAAAAGCTCAGTTTTATAAAAGACATTGTTTACCCCTTTACTAATCTAAAAAACATGATGACATATTTGGTTATAAAACCAGTTGATATATCATAGTCATTAAAAAAAATCGCTAAAAAGAAAAAATTATGCTGTATTTTTTCAATATTATAATTGGATCGAACTTTTAAAACTACTTTAGTCTAGACCACTTTTATATCATATCCAATTACCAATTATAATTATTCAGGCAAATGTGGCTGTGTTTTTCCACAACTTCCATTTCATCTGTCATTAATTTTCTTTATACCTACATAAAAATATTTTTTCTAATTTTAATTATGTTAAATGGAGCATCGACTCAATCTGGATAAAGGATCTCGGAGAAATATTACAAACGATATAAATTAAGCGGATAACATAATACAGGTAAAAGCATTTGGTATAATGGATGTTATTTGCAACACCGAGATGGAGATTGGTTGAAATTACCTAGAACATTAAGATGTTTTATTTGTTTTGAATTTAGAGATACAACTGTATTTGTAGGCAAATTAAACTTAGATTAGTCTTGACAATGAGTTACATTGCTACCTGTTTTTACTACTAACGCTTTCCAAGTTATTAAACCTAATGGAGTACAGTGGTAGATACAGCTATTTTATTGTAAATTTCTTGATAATAACTATTTATGGCACAGAAAAATTGAATTTATGGAAATATTTATGTGACTCAAGTAAAAGAACAAAAATGTACTCAAGTATCAAGCACAAAGTACAAAAATGTTCAAATATATAGGGGCCGTTCATAAACTACATCACACGTTTTTGGGGATAAGGAAATTCATTAAGCGGGGCAACCTGTATCCAATGCACATATTAACATTCTAGAATTCTAGTATCTTCGCAAATGTCTTAAACAGTTTACCGATCTCCTCCAATATTGGCAACTTCGCTTATAATTCATATACTACTCTCTAAAAATGAATTAGTCAAAAATGACTAATTACTATAGCTATTGGTGGCTGCTTTTTCACTTATACCATGATATCCCATGGTATACCATGGTATCCCATGGTATACCATGGGATAGCATGGTATCCCCGATATAATAGCCAGTTCTTACGTAAAATTGTCCGCATAATCCGAAATTGTCAGTTATAACAAAAAAAGTTTATATACAAAAGTGCTCTTTTAGTTCCACCCTTACTTCTTAAGAAGTCCCATAAGCCAACTGAATGGCTTGTGCGGGTTAGGGGTAGGAACGGACCGCGGGCTTAAAGTCCCCTCCGAAGGACTATTACACAATAGGACAACACAAATAAACAGCCATACCCCTGGTGGGATTCGAACCCACGACCTCCGGCTTGTAGTCAGCAGCACTAACCACTAGACCACCGTCGGCGAACAGTAAAACAGTTTTAGAGATATAGTCAATTTTCCATATAATAAGGAATTGACTATATCTCAAAAACTGCTCTACTTTTGTAATTTATGACAGTATTTTCGGATTCAGGGGACAATTTTACACAAGAATTGGATATTATATCGGAGATACCATGCTATCCCATGCCCATACTGCCAAGAAACCAACGGAAAGCAATAGCCAATTCTTTTATAAAATTGTCCCCTGAACCCGAAAATACTGTCATAAATTACAAAAGTTTCCATATTATATGGAAAATTGACTATATCTCAAAAACTGCTCTACTTTTGTAATTTATGACAGTATTTTCGGATTTAGGGGACAATTTTACACAATAATTTGCTATTATATCGTGGATACCATGCTATCCCATGCCCACACTGTCAAGAAACGAACGGAAAGCAATTTGAACATTTAATTGGTTAATCTACCCATTAAAAGCATTTTCAAAATAATTTTCATGAAGATAAAAAATATCACATCAAATTTTGATGATCAAAGTGTGCGGAATTAAAAATCAAAATAAAATTTTTTGGGGAAAAAAGGCACATTTTTTATTTAATTTGTGCCATACATTTTTCAGCCACTGTATATTTCCTTGCGTTTTGAAAGTTTCACAAAACTATACAAAATTAAAAAAAATTAGTGAACCAAAAAAATAAAGTAAAAAGTTAAAAATAATCTTACTTATTTTATTAAACTTGTATACTATCGGAGGTTTAGATTTTAAAACTGTTTTATGAATTGATAATTTAAAATATATAAGATTAGGTAGGTAAATAATTTGTATATAAGGATTTCAATTATTATTAACTTAGAAGCTGAAATAGAACCATCCCATACGTATGTAAGGTCATTTTTTTAGTTTTATTATACTTTAATTTTCTGGATACCTAAGTACTCAAGCAATTGAAAAGATATTTAAAAAGCAAAGAAAAAGTATTAAATTAAGAAAAGTTTTTAAATAAAAACAATAAATTTAAGAGTTAATATTATTGCTACTGTACATTAATAACATAAAAAAGTTATATTTGAAAAGTATCATCGATTTAAGCTAATAAGGTAAAACCTTAAAAACCCACATATACAATCCAGACATGCTTATGTGTCGCACATCTCAACAATATAAATAATACGACAAAATCAAAGTAATCAACATGAATATAATCAATTATATTATCATATTGCTGAGATTATTCACCTACATAAATGATAGCCTCGGACAGTGTAGAAAAGCAAACACAAATTGATATATTTATCAATGTACAGCAACAAACAACAATAATATGAAACATAAAGCATAATATAACTTGGGTCAATAACAAATGGTACAGTAGTGGACAACGGTTATGTAAATTAATTGTACATTCATAATTAACAAATTCAATCAGGTATAATTAAGTAATAAAAAGATGTCAGTGCAAACCAAATATAGCAAAATAACATAATTATTTGTATTAAAAAAATAACACAATGAAACAACAACTTCATATCAACCCTAGCTAACCATTCTTTGTTAATCTAAATTGGTTAATTGGTAATTATTGGCAATTGGGTGCGCCTGTCTGTATCCACCGACCTTACCAGAAACCGTCAACAAAGTTCCCTAACTAAATAACTCATAACTTATTTGATATGCAGAACTTGAAACAAAGTCTCAACATAATAAATAATGAATATCCATTTATAAAATAAATAAAATAAGATGAACCGTACAAAATAAAGTATGTAACGTAAGATAAATATAAATATAAAATAATAATTATAATAAATATGTAATTTGGTTTGTCCAACCACAACCATAAAATACAAAGTTCAGCTTATTCCTTCTTTCACAAAGAATAATATGAAATAGTAATAAAATACAGTTTAAATTAAATATTACATAATTAATCATTCATTATGATCTTTATGACCTTATATAATAGTAACAGTAAAACAAACATACCTAGTTATATTACCACTATTTATATCACAAACTGTTATTCGGTTATTTAAGAGTTAAATTTACTCCCTTACAATAATTTAAAAAAATATTCTCTTCAAACAGCCAACCGTAACAGTCTAAAATCTACTGTCAGATGAGAATCATAAATAACTATTGCATAATAAACAAAATAAAGAGTGTATCGAATTCTAAAGTAATCTTATTAGAGATGGGAAAATTCCCATTTGACGAAAATTCCCGGAAACTTCCCATCGAAAATTCCCGAAATTTTCCGAAAGTTTCAAAAAAATTTTTTTTATTGCGAAAATATTTTTTTTTATGCCAGGGATTTGCAAAAATATATAACACATTAACTTTTTGTCAAATTTTTGGTTGCATTAACTACATAGATTTTCTTACAGAACTTGCTTTGAGCATGATCTTTTTTGTTTTTTTGCACTATTTTGTAATAATTCCAAACACTAGATTTTTCTCTTGGCAAAACAAAACAACAAAAATGTAAGAATGATTTTAACTTTGTTTATTGTATTTATTTTGTTTACCTTTTTTTAAAAAAGTTTTTTGTGATGATGCTGAATAATACAGCTTCATTGAGGTTATGTAACATAACTTACATTATTTATACTTCTTCTGCTTTAAATTAACACACATTAAATTCTTATTCAAAGTTTCTTGGCCTTGTATCATGGCCTTAACGAAAATCAGCGGTTAAACAATTGACATTTAAATGAAAAAAACAAGGAAAGTTTCCAAGGAATGTTTCCAAGGAATGTTTCCGGTAGCTTAAAAGAAACTTTCAAAATGAAAATAAATTCCCAATTGGAAACTTTCCAAAACGGAAAGTTTCCTTAAAATGGAAACTTTCCGATTCCCATCTCTAAATCTTATATTTCGTAAAGCTTAAAAACAACCAAACGTTAAAAATTAACTGCCCCATATATCGTTTCCATTACGTGACTTGGACAATTAATAAAAACAAATTAATAATAATAACATAGCTGATATTTTATATTTAATTGTTTGCGTTTCAGGTGGAATCTCCGAATCCAGAAGTGTCGGTTTGGATAGTAAATTTGACGATGCCAAAGTATCTTTTCCCGTTTGAGCTAAAGCCCACTAACAGCGTGGAGGCTGGCAGCTATGTGACCAGCGCCAGCTTTAACGGCGATAATAACGTTGCGGTGATATGGCTGAACCGACATCAGAATATGTACGTGATCGTGACGTGTCGATCTCAAAACGCGTACAACTGCACAGATGTAAGTGACATAAACTGATATATTGTTTTAAATATTAAAATATAACATTGTTGGAGAATGCTATAAATTTTGTATTCAGGAACGCTTAAGACTACTACACAATTCATTTTTACATAAAAGTCTTAATAGCAAACTTGGATAAAATATTCATTTAATAGTTTTTGAAGTTAATTAATTAAAAGTTAAAGTTTGGTATTTCTTAAACAATTTAAATAATGATTTGCCGTTTTAGCGCTATAACTTTAATTATTATTTCTATAATCACCCTTTATCTATGTACGAGCCCCGTCCAGCTTAAGTTGGACTAAATTACAACATTTGGAACTAAGTATTAAAATGATAAATCAAAATTTTTAATTTTCAGCTCTAAGATATAGCTCATTTTACCACTAAGTAACATTACCTTAACCTTTAATTACTACTTACTAGATCCTGAAACTCCAAATGTTCTGGAGCCTTTGCATGAGTTTTTTCACTGTCCTGACAGGATTGGCTCGCAACCGCTTTTTTATCATATGCCACAAAGTCTCGATGGGTAAAAGGTCAGGACTACTGAAACCCTATTAGAAGAAGTATTTCATAGTCTGAAAGCCATTTCATGGGTTTTTTGGAAGTATGACCTGCAGCATCATGGTAATAGGTAGTAGGCAACCAATTTTACAAGACTGAAATGCCTTCCATAACCGAGCCGGGCTCGAAGCGCGTCTCCCGAATGGTATGGTCCAATGACTAATGCACCATACCCACCAACACTGACAGACAGCCTGTGTCGACCTGTTGGGTCTCATCAGTGTCAGACAGTCGGTGACGGGAGACACGCATCAAGCTCGGCACTGTTCACTTATAAAGAAATAAGTTAGCTGGACAGCGGCGAGATGTATCGGCAAGTCAATCTGGAGACATCTACCGTCTACAGACGTGGCCTCACTGTGCAGCGTGCAATCACAATGCATTTAGACACAAACAGTGCATTGACCAGCTATGCGGTATTATTTAGTAATAGGTTTACTACTTACGCCAGTTATGGGTAACCAATGTTACAAGATTGAAATGCCTTCCATCTCATCACCGAGCAGCAGCATTATCTTGCTGAAAGATGAAGTAATTTTCAGAAATCCTGCTCTTTTCCAAAGTATGCAACAAAGATGAGTCTTTAGAATATATATTTCTCTAAGTCAACAATGCCTGCAACTCCTCTAAACGATATTGCTCTGGCTATTACTGACACAAAATTTTTCACCTTGTCATTTCCAATTTCCCATTTCAACATAATATTATCGTTTTTCTGCTTTAATGTCAATCATGGTTTTTATTTAGCCTTTATTAAGGAAAAAAATAATTATCGTTGGATTAAAGTTAACTCGTCTTTTGACAGCCTCACTGCAGAGTACACTCAACTCTCTTCTTAGTTATCACGCCTATTGGAATAAACAATTCTATTAGCGTATGTTAATTTTGACTGTATTTACAAAACGACATTTGGACAGCTAACCCGTTTGCCTTATACAATTTTAGAATACTTCGAACACTGAGATTTATGTAAATTAATGATATTTGATCAAATTTTTCCATCAATTCCTTTTTCTTTTCCCATTATTGATAACAAATTGCTCTATCAATTAACGGTTTTACAATCAAAATATCTGTCAAGCGTTGCCTTCAAAGCCACCTTAATCCTTATCTTTACAAGTACTTGGGTAATCAAACTCGTACTTTTTTGACTTTTTTCAATTTTTTATGAGACAACTCGCTCTTGAATTCAGATTTCTTCTTTCTTGGATATTAGATTGTATCGGCTAGTTTCGCTCCAACGAAAGGTAATCGGCTCCATCTACCGTCACTTTTAAATGTACTCCCACACCACATGGCTGCCCGGCACTGATGAGGTCTAAAAGACCGAAACAGCCTGTTTGTAGAGGCACACTTCAAACAAAAAAGCGGAGACAAGGTAGAATTAGAAAATCCGTTTGTTGAAAGATATGTTTAATATGTAAAAAACTTTCAATACAAAAATATCTTCAACGTTCTTTAATAATAGCGAACCTAATTTGTTACATGTACTAACCCACATAGTATCAAATAACAAATTTAATTAAATTTGTACAAAACAGTTAATTAGGGTTATAAATACTTTAATTAGTTTCATATATTATATCAACAAAGTGCAACTTCCAAAATCTATGTTAACTCTAATTTAATGCTTTAATTTTGAAACCAACAAACACGAGCACAAATTGTTAAACTTGGTTAGGTTTGAAAGCGGAAAATTGTGGACGAATTATAAATTTGCTTTTTCAATGATTTGATTAATTAAACCAGCCCACAGATTAAATGTATTGATTGAACAGGACTACATTATGTAAACAGTAGATACTAATAAAGGACATTTTAAGATTTTCTAAAAAAAAATATTTAAATTTTTGCCTTTACAATATTATTATGTATGCATATAATATTAATTATAAATACCACCTTAATTAAAGTTTCATAGAAAATGCTATTAATTTCTATCATAAAATTTTGCAAATTTCTGTTTCCAACAAAATATTTAAATTTAATAATAATTACCTATGTATATTTTTGTTATGATGGTCTTGCAGTTATATCTGTATTAATTTGACCTTTTAGAAGGAGTTTTTCTACTCCTTACGGAATATGACCGTTCCAACATCACTTTTTAATGTGGAATTACATATATTCCTTAGTGTCAGTGGCGGATTGGGGATTTTGTCCGTCAAACCGTCAAACTCGCTTTCGCAAAACTATTAAATAGGTACTTTCTTTTAATTTGCTTTAATAATTTCGTATGGTGTACCCTTTAAAAATCCTCTTCACTTTCACTAAGAAGCTGCTTCTGTATCGGGTTTAAACGGTCCATTTACAAGAAAGAAATTTCGATTTTTACAGAAAAATTTGAGACACTGAAACTTACATTTTAAAAGCTGGTAAAACAGATTACTATCTTCGATGTTGTTACACAAATCACACATCAATGTGACTTACCCCTACCACTTCATACTCTCCTGTTACTTGGTCAATTCTCATATAACTTGTTCCGATATCGCGATGCTGTATCCACTTATTTTTGTGAAAAATAATTCTCGCTCAAGGTTTTTTTTAGTGTAATAAGCATGTAGCCTTTCAAGGTAATGGGAACTTAAATTATGACAACCCTAATCTATTAATTTTTTCCTAAAATGCAGGCTTTATGTTGCAAATGTCACATAAGTTACCGGTCACCAACTGCAATATCCTAACATCGATGAATATTTCAACAAAATGCCCGTTCAAACAACTAATGTTAGTGCTTGATTAACTAAAAATAGACTTAAGATTGACAAAAAATTATTTTATCCGAAATTGGCAGTAAAGTAGTCAACAATCGTAAATTAAAATAAATCGGCAGTAAAGTTTTACTAATGAGAATTTACCACTTACGGGCGTTTAAAGCGTTTTAAAAACTGTCGATTTTCGGAACCATTTTCGTTAACACATAAAATTTTAAATCTTATTAATTTTGCACTTTTAGGACTTTTCCACTCATGAACATAGACATGAAGACTAAAAACGTAAATTTTTTTAAATCTTTTTTAGAAAGTGGTAATCTCTTGTTCTTCTGCGTCTCTCACGTTCTGCTTGTCTTTTAGCTTTGTTGGTCAACTTGTTTTGTGGTTTTGTTATTTTAATTAATTTCCCACTGAAATGAAATATTTTAAATTGGTTACATGTAAGGGACACGACAATGACCATCACGGTAATGATGATTTTAGAGTGTTTTAAAATGTTTATTCAAAAATGTATGTAACAGAATTCTCAAGTTACCATTTGCTTTTTGTTAATGCAAGACTCCTTTGTATTAATGTAAATATTTTGTATGTCTATAAACTTTGAAATAATACTTACCCCGACAATGACGGACTTAGATGTAACAAGCGGTTTTCGTTTTCATTCGGCGCGTCACGACTTTATGGTTTGACATATGCTAGTGGACGTTAGACCGGCAGGATATTTCCATATCAGACGTTCAAAAACTTTTCGAAACATTTTCCGAATGTATCGCGTATTTAAATATGAAATTAGACACATTTAAAGTAGCCAGGGCAATGACACTCATGGGTGTGAAGAAAGTTTAAACGGTATTAAAAGAAAAGTTAACATTTTAAAATGCAATTCCTTGCTTGCATTGTATTATTTTGTATTTTCTTCGTCTGTGTTAGACAGGATATTGCAAGATTTAATTTGAAAATAAATGTAAGAAAATAATATGTTGTTGTTCTTCGAATGTGAACAAGGTTCGGTAATGACGTTTGCAACACAAAAATTAAAAAATATTTTTTACTATGCTCGTTTAGACTAAAATAAGTAAGGAATCAAGTAAAAATAGTTAATTAAACTAGACATCAAGCATTTTATTTTCAGTGGGCTATTAACTTTTGAAATAACAAGCCAGAACCGATTGAATAACACTTTTGAAATATTCACCCTGTTAAGCTGTGACATTACTTCCGTTGCATGCTAAAATTTCTATTTTTACAGGTAATTTAATGTTTTTATATAATTTTGTGGACTTATATTTCCCCTCTTTGCAAAAAAATTCTGTATACGCCACTAGATTCCTTGATGTTAATGTAGTCAGTAGTCTGCAGATGCCTGGAGGTCTGCTCGAATCAATTAATCAATTAATTTAGGTTAATATTTGAATTCTCTCGTAAATCAGCTGGCGGTGGCCGACAAAACTTTTACGGGTCAAATAATCGAAGGGAAGGCCTGACGCAAAACTATAAATCTATTGTCCCTTCTGCAAACATTGTTTACACGATCGTAACTCTTTTCGATGCGAAATTGGTTTTGTTGATTTAATGGTCAGCATGTGAATTTAAGAATAAAATGTTTTAAAGGTAAAGAATAAATAAATATAACTTCTACACTGTTCAAAATTTCATGACCATTTTAACACCAAATTAACACCATACATAGTCTATATCGATTCAAACCAAAATGGTGTTAAATATGGTTCGTTGGTCCAGTGTAAATTCAAATACTAAAATGGTGTAAATTTAACTTTCACACAGTATTAAAATAAATTTTACCTGGTGTAAATTGAACTCCTTTTCAGTGTTAAATATTATGTGTTTTTGGTCAAATTAAATCATACTACACAGAAAAAAAGGAAACAGGAAGTTCCTTGACGCATTACTAGTATATTACCAGTGGTATTATTCCAGAAAATTTAACCTTCAACGCTAGAGATAATGTTTTTAGTACGCTCCACCAACTTAAAATACTTCAAGTATTGACAGCTTTTTCCACCTATTTAAGGTCTCTTTAGCATCGAACAACTTGTAGTGTCACACCAGCAAAGGACTACCTGAGCTTATATACTGTCACTGAGCCTCTTGGTCTGTTTTTGTTCTATTTTCAATTTAATAGAATTTACATAATATGCATATAATATGTTTTAATTGCGTTCCCCTCCAGCACTGACTTTAAGGTTTATGCCGCTTAGCCCCCCTGAGAGTGTTGTTAAACATTGCAAAACAGCTTATCAGTAAAGATTGCGAAATTAACCTTGCGATTTTAACCTTTGGTAAAGTTTATGCAAAGTCATTGTAAACAGCATGAAAACTAAATTCGACTTCTTCGACATCTACTTTGTGAATCATAGGCGTGCAATACAACAATAAAAATGCATACAGGGAAACCTTTTTGGATTTAGCGGACAATTTTACATAGGAATTGACTGCTAAATACCGGGATACAAATTGCTGTTCACTATAATTGAATTGGTGATATTAAGAACAGTCCAAGAGTTAAAATGTTGACAAATTATTTTTTTAATCAGTTTTATAGTTTAAACTGCATTTTTTATATATAGAATATAGAATATTTCAATAATTTTATGAAATATAATAATCATATTTTACAAAATAAATAATTTATAATGGTAAGTTTTATTTTAAGTACAACAAAAATCACAAAAAAATCCAATTGGTGGTTTTTATTTTGAAGTCGTATATAAAGTACACTTCATACTTTTAGGGATGGATTTGATATAATTATGTTATTACGTGTGAAATGAGGAGCTGCAATCCCTAAAAAAAGTGTTTGACATTGAATTTAATTTCTTTAAATTTTATTTTATTTTTATAAAACGATAAAAAACAATTTTCTAAGGACTTATCAAGAATAAAATGTAAATATTGGTTGTGATGATTTTAGCTTGCTGGAGATGTATTGTTTAAAACACATCGTTGCCAATTTTACTTAGCTTAAACTCAATATTAAATTTTAATACAGTACTTTTATTTATGGAAATCTTTTTTTATTTGAAAAGCTTCAAGGTCGGTTAAATTAAAGAAAAGTTACGTCAAAAGTTTTGATTCAAAACCAAAAAATTTGAAAAAAAAACATTTACCTTTATCTGCATTTTTATCCAATTTGCGATTTTTTTCGCATACTAGATTTTGAGATACTATCACCATCTTTTGTTTTTCCTATGGCGGTCATATTGAAATTTTACATACGTAAATAGAAAAAGAGGAATCCAATAATGAATCAAACCTACTACATACGTTAGCAGTCATTCTAAAAACAAAAGATGGTGATGGTAACTCAAAATATAGATGCAAAGAAATTGAATGAAAATGAAATGTAAAACTTACTTTACTTACTTTTTTACCCTGTATACTTCCCCTACCGCAAAAAATGGCGTTAGTTTATGAATAAAAAGGGATGTTTTGGGCGATAGAGCTGTTTAAAGTGAAAAAACAAAAAAATGTTACCCAAAAGGTTGGTTGAAAACACCATTAAAAGTATAATGATTCTTACAAATTCCTGTTATAATAAACTTATTTATGACCAAAATAAAATTGTGCAAAATTTTACAAAAATTTTCAAAAACTCATTGTATAAGTACTATTTTTTATATCATTCTTACCTGACACAAATTTAGTAAATAAATGTAAATTAAACAGTAAAAAAAAATATTTGTTAATTTTAACCAGATTTTATGTTAATCCGGGTCCATATAACTTTATGTTACGTTAACAACAAACTGTATTTTGTAGATTTAATAACAAAATTTAATGTCAATAGTTCAACCATAATTCTTGTAATATTTAAAACGGAGCTTTTTCTTTTGAACATTTTTATACACCCAGTAACAAAAGTATTTGTTGGAAATTGGGAACATAAAAAAAGAATTTTGATAAGAAATGTTGCTTTATTAATAAACTTCCTAAATAAAAACATACCTACCTACCTACCTAAAATTAAATAACACACCATTCCGAAATCATCAGATTATAGAAATTTGGAACGAAATAACAGTTATAGTTAATATCAGAACTACTTAAACACTTACAGAACAAGAAGTTGCAGACGCTGAAGTCAGTTGAACTTATTGTCAGTGGAAAATGTTTTGGTTGGCTGCCTAAAATCACGTGGACCTTTTCAACGAAATAATTTTTGAAACATTAAGAAAATAATCTGTAACCCAAAAAAAATTACAAATCGCTTACAAATTATTTCGATATATTGATAAGATTTAATCAATAATTAGGCTTAAATTAATTTATTATCTTTTTTTTTAATAATATTCATTTTTGGGATTTTATATAAAAAAATTTTATACATACATTTTTATATAAATTTTGTTAAGTCGCAATCTTCTTTGAAAAAAATTGCGAAAGCTTTTATCTTGTTCCATTTAAGCAGAACTGATTTATAAAAAAATTATTGTGCTGTCTCATCAATTCTTCTTCATGAGCATTTTACCGAAAAAAGAGCCCAATAAAAAGTTCTATAATACCAGACCACCTTTTTATTGTAGTACAAATTACAAATAACGTAGTAAGCAATTGCTGTTTAAAATGCGGCAACTCTCTAAACCTAAACTTTCGGTGAGTGTTTAAATATTTAAATTTTAAATTTAAAGCATTTCATTCCAACGTTGACAACCTCCTTAAATAGTCTGATAGAGATAATATTAATATACTTAAGTTTGCAGTATTATAAACATTTATTTTGTACTAAATTTAACTGCGAACTATTAACAAATAAAATATGAAATTAAATTTTGCTATACCATAATTAAACATTAACGAAATTAACCAAATACAGATTGTAGCGAATTCAATTTCGACTAGAACAAATTATCCTAAATTATTCCATTACCAAAGTTGCAACATTGCATAAATCCATTTTATAAAGCCACGTTGCGACTATACGTTTCATATTTAAATTATTAAAGTGTTTATTTATTTATATCAAATTAAAAGTAAAACAATTGGATTCAGTGCTATAAAATATTTACCCTAATGAATTTTGAAATATTTTAACTACCTATAGCAGTTTAAATATTTTCAATAAAATATTAATTTATTTGTTTTAATTATCCTATCACTATGTATCTTTAATTTATTAAACAAATTTATTGCATTAAATATTTATTATTATTTATCAACATTTATCATTGAATAATTGACATTTTGACAAAATCCAATTTGTTTTATAATTTAAAATAATGATTATTTTAAACTTACACTGTTATAAAAATCAGATTTGTTAACATGAGTTTGTAGTTGGTTTATTTTATTTTCTAAAAATGTTTGTAATTATTTTAACAAAGAAAAATATTTTACCAAAAGTTTTGTAAAGGGAGTATGCAACTTTGTAAGCATTTTGTTAATTTCAAAGGTTACAGATTATTTTGTTAATGTTTAACAAATTATTTCGTTGAAAAAGTCAATCAGTCAATCAAACAAGTTCAAATGATTTCAGGGTCTGCAACTTATGTTTCTGCTAACTTTATTCTAATTCGTAACGTGTTTGAACAACTGTCCAGAGTGTTTATAATATATTACCAGAAATCTGTTATTATTGTTATTCGGATTTCTTATACGTATTTAACGAGTGTGCAAAGTGCGAAGTATCCAAAAAAAGATGCCATTACTGGTTTTCAAACTTAAATTCGGGGATACAGTAAAGTGGGTTAAAGTTGACTGATCATTATATTATACCAAAGTTGTTTATAATTTGATAAATTCAGAATGGTTGGTTATTTAATTGTGTGTATGTTATTTTTTTGTTCATTTATGTAGGTATGTGTTAATTTTTTTGTTTAGGAAATTGATTAATAAAGCAACATTTCTTTTCATTTAAATTCCAAATTTTCAAGAAATACTTTTGTTACTGGGTCTACAAAAAGGTTTATAAAATAAGGTCCTTTTTTAAAATTACAAGAATTATGGTTAAATTATTGACAGGATTTTGTTATTAAATCTACAAAATGTTTGTTATAATTACAAACTACTTATTCAATTAGTTAACATATTACAGTTTGTTGTAAACTTAACATGTAAAATTTTCTGTACAAAAAATCAAATTTAAGTTATTTTAAAGCAAAGTTTTTAAAATGGATTTGTAAAAATAATTATTGAAAATAGTAAGAATTATATAATGGAATGGACGATTAAAAATAACTACTTATAAAATTAATATGATTTTACGATACCAGTTATAAAACTGTTTTGTTAAACTATGATACAGTGTTATATTTAATAAATAAATAAATAAATAAATAAAAACATAAAGTAATGTGGACCTGGATTAACATAAAATCTGGTTGATATTTGGTAAATTACCAAATACTTTCTTACTGTGTAAACAAATATTGTTTGGCTACAAAAAGGTTTATAAAATAAGGTCCTTTTTTAAAATTACAAGAATTATGGTTAAATTATTGACAGGATTTTTTAATTAATTCTACAAAATGTTTTTTATAATTACAAACCACTTATTCAATTAGTTAACAGATTACAGTTTGTTGTAAACTTAACATGTAAAATTTTCTGTACAAAAATTCAAATTTGAGTTATTTTAAAGCAAAGTTTTTAAAATGGATTTGTGGAAATGATTATTGAAAATAGTAAGAATTATATAATGGAATGGACGATTAAAATTAACTACTTATAAAATTAATATGATTTTGACTGTACCAGTTATAAAACTGTTTTGTTAAACTATGATACAGTGTTATATTTAATAAATATATAAATAAATAAATAAATAAAAACATAAAGCAATCTGGTTGATATTTGGTAAATTATCAAATATTTTCTTGCTGTGTAAACACCAGGCCCGGATCTAGAAGTTTTTAAATGGGGGGCAAAAGTCAAATTTGCCGCCCCTTTTAAATTTTTTAAAACAATGATGAAATATCAATTATTTTTTATTGCATTTTGGAGATTATTCAAATAAAACTCAATTGTAAGATTTAATAAATAAAAAGTACACTTTATTTTAATATATATACACAACATTAAAAACTAATTTTGCTTGCTTTTTTTTCTGCAAATGCATCTACAACTGGCGGAAGTTGTTTGGAGTGTACAATATATGAGCAACGCAATACAAATATTTGGAAATGCTTCTTCCAAATTATTTGCATACATCCTCTGCAACAAACTTAGAGCACTCATTTCTGTAGTTATATTGGCATTTTTAAATATATTTAAAAATTGGTCTTGAAAGACAAAAATCTGTGGCATTTAAATCTTTGCTGTATTTTAAAGCAAGATCGATACCATGTTTTTTCAGTTCCTCTGATGAAAGCTTTTTCAGTTATTTTCCATTCAAGAATGAAGTAAGAGGAATTAAGAGTCTTGGTACTCTTAATTCTGGTAGAAAGTTTAGTTACCAGTCTGTCAAATACTAAATTTAGATCTTTCGTAAAATTCTGATCTACAGTTAACATCCTTGATTCATCTTCTGAACCAAATATTCTTTTGGGTACACGTTTGGATAGCAAAACCGGTTCCACATTAATTTTTTCTGCAATTAACTTTGCCTCCTTTTTCCAATTTTCAATCGGTGTCTTCTGCATTCGATTTAATGTTCGAGTTAGCCTATTCATTAGGTCAATCGAGAGCGATAGCTGTATATCTTTTTTCTGAATCTCATTGTTTACTCTGTTAACTTCCCGAAGTATATTGTTGCAAACAATGAGATTAAGAATAAAATTAAAATTTGCCAAATTTTTATGAAGATTGCTCGCTTCAATCTTTGTATCAGGGGAGCACATTTCATCGAATTTCATTTTTTTAAATATTCCAACAATATCTATAAGGTTGTTGGTAAGAGCTGTTACGGCCTGATACTTTGCAAACCACCTGGTTTGGCTAGAGCCCTGCAGCTTTGTCTTGGTGCATTCCTTTAAAAGACACCATCGACTTGTCGAACTTACAAAAAAGTTAAAAATTGACTGGACCACCCCAAACAATTTTACTGCTTCTTTAGAGGCTAACGCGGCATGCATTTCCACAAGGTTTAACGAATGCGCAATACAAGGCACAAATTCGGCCAGTTTATTTTGTTGCAAAATTCTTGCTTCAACGCCTTTACTCCATTTTGGAGCCATTATCATAAGATCGGCCACGGCACTGCTGAATATCTAACCCATCGTTTCTCAACTTTTCCAGAATTTGACTGGTCAAATATTCCCCTGTATTTCACTCTATAGAGGTATACCTCGATAAAGTCAATGAAGGTTTCTTTAATTGAACAACTTTCAGTATCAATTTCGACCGAATTACTTGACTCATTTGCTCGGTGTGTGAGGTGTCAGGGGTACAGTCAAACATGATGGTAAAATATTTTTCTTCCTTAATTTTATGCAGAAGTTGGTATCTGCACGTGTTACCCAATACCTCGATTACCTCGTTTTGTATGGCGAATTACACCCGTACTATCGTACTATCCCACTTTTTGGGCCGACCGGTCGCCACCGTCGCGACGCGTCGTTTCGGCTCTTTAAACCACCGCGAAATTTAAGTACAACTACTTTTGTGTCCACACCCTATATAAAGGGAACCCAAATAGATTTTTAAATGTATTTTTTTTTTTTAATACAAATGGGAATGTAAAACTAAAAATTTATATTATCAAGAGGTTCATTTTGCCGCCCCCCTAAGTTGCCGCCCGGGGCAAGTGCCCCGGCTTGCCCCCCCCTAGATCCGGGCCTGGTAAACACATATTGTTTGGCTACAAAAAGGTTTGTAAAATAAGGTCCTTTTTTAAAATTACAAGAATTATGGTTAAATTATTGATAGGATTTTGTTATTAAATCTACAAAATGTTTGTTATAATTACAAACTACTTATTCAATTAGTTAAAGTATGATACAGTGTTATATTTAATAAATAAATAAATAAAAACATAAAGTAATGTGGACCTGGATTAACATAAAATCTCGTTAATATTTGGTAAATTACCAAATATTTTCTTACTGTGTAAACAAATATTGTTTGGCTATTTTTTTTTAAATAAGCACCATTGGATAACTCCAGCTTTTCTTGTATCTCGTTTCTATGTTAATAAAAAAAATACATTCGTTATATTATGTAAATAATTTAGTGACTGACATTTTTTTTCTATTTTGTGGCCAATATTTAATAGTATTTTCCTTCATTTCAGTTTCACATTGAGGCAGAGCACATCGGCTGGACAGAGCCGATCTTTCATCCGGTTTTCAATGAAAACGGCACCAAGGCAATCGTGCGGTTGCCGGTCAAAGACGGCGATAATGGGCATTTCATGCACGCTTGCGAGCTTTACAACAACAAAGTCCGCCCTCTGACCCACGGCGCCTTCGAACTGACCAGAATATTGGCATGGGACGAGGAAAGTCAAGAAATGTGAGTTACATTCTTAATACTATTTTTTAACAAAATAAACTAGAATTTTAAAATATCAGCCAAAAGTAACATGCTAACTGTACATTGTGTAATATAAAATACCTAATTTATACAGGGTGTCCCAGAATTACCAGATCAAACAAAACTTGTAAAAGGGGGTGGATTCCTTTCAAATATCTCCCTTACCATTTAGAATTTTCAGAATTGCAGGAGTTTTTTAAGGTCGTCATTAAGGGTGTCCCAATGCTCAGCGTCTTTTGCAAACAATGTCAACGTCAACGTCAATGTTAATGTACTATGCTCGACACCTCAAAGTCCCACCACGTGACCACGTAGGGAACGCCGTCTTTTGAAAATTTGGCATTTAAGGCTTTTCAGGTTATGTATCTGTCAAAGTATAGTCAATGAAAGAGATAATATTTATAGTGTTACCGCTTATGTTTAAGCTTTAAAAGTTAATAAATCTTTATAGTATCACAATAACAATGGTTGGTTTAAGAATTTAGGAATATAAATACTGCATTGTATGAAATTCCAAAGTGTAAGTTGCAATATAAGTTATATTTTTGTGCATTGGGTCTACATTTCTCCATAAAATAGTTTACACTAAACAGCATTTATTTAAAAAATCTAACTTTTCTATTATGAAATAAGAATATCTGTATCAAAGGTAGGTTAATGTATAAGAACAAAAAATATCATCTAATTTTGTAGAAAAACCTATTTTGACCAAAATAAATAAGTGGATTATTTGAAAGAGTGTGTTAATATGGTCATAAATAAATATAGGGATACTAAAAATTGTAGAATATAGTTCAAATTAAATTGAAGCTTTTATACTTCTAACGACAAAACTTGTGCATACCTCTCGGAATACTTACTTTAAGTTAGATTATAAGCAAACAAACAATTTTTAGAGAAACTTGCAATGTGAAAATATTAAATACTCCCATGAATTGTGATTTATTAAAATTTTTAAAGTTATAATGATTTTTCGATGTAGATCAAATTCACTCGAAGCTTTATAACTATTTGTATTGACAAAACTTTATGTAGGTATACTTTAAGCTGGATTAGAAAAACTACCATTTTTGAATACCATATTAAACAGTCTTTCAAATAATCCATAATACTTATTTATTTTGGTCAAAATAATTTTTTCTAACCTTAAAATTACAAAATTGGATGATATTTTTGTTATAATATATTAACCTACCTTTAATACTGATATACTTATTCCATAAGAGAGAAGCTAGATTTTTTTTTAATAAGATATATATATTATATATATAATTTACGTTAGAATTCTTATGTAGATACATGCATTATTATATATATTATGGAGAAAACCAGATATTTGGACCAAATGCACAAAAATATTACTTATTTGGCACCATGCACTTTAGAATTTCATTAAATGCAGTATTTATATTCCTAAATTCTTAAACCAACCATTGTTATTGTAATGTTATAAAGATTTATACATTTTTAACACCTAAACATAATATTATTTCTTTCGTTTACTATACTTTGACAGATACATATCCTGAAAAGCCTTTCCTAAATGCCAAATTTTCAACAGCCTGCGTTCCGTATGTACTACATGTACCACGTGACTACATACTATGTAATCACGTGGTGGGACTTTGAGGTGTGGAGCATAATACATATAATTTCTAATAAAACCTCACGGGTTACTTCGACAACAGCAATGGTTATTTTTGTCCCATGTGCGCCTCAATGGGTACTGTTTTATTTTTTTCGTATAGAGCAGAAAAACTGCGCTCTTACTGGTGGCTTTAAAAATGAAATATATCCTGCAATTTAGCGAATTCAAAAAAAAGGTACAGTATATTTTGTCTTAAATTTTTGCAAAAAATCGATCCCTTTTGTTTGGTCCAGTGATTTTCGGAACTCCCTGTATATCATATCATATCATATAATATTATGTTGATTTAAAAAAATGTATCTCAATTAATTTACAATTGTTTTAAGAAAGAATAATGCATGTATCTACGTAAGAATTCTAACGTAAATTATATTTAGGAAAAAGTTTTTGACACCCTGTACATCCTTTTATATCATAATATTGTGTTTATTTTTTCTTAAATGAATTGAAATACATTTACCATTGTTTTATAAAATAATACTGCAATAATTTAAGTAAGAACGTAAATGTTATTTAACAGTTTTACTGAATGTATGTTCTAGAATGTTTTATTATAGTGCTTATAGATTAGTTATTAGAGAAATTAAGGTAATTTTAAATAAAATTGCATCAGTGAAAAAAAGGTTTAAAAAAGTGATATATTTCTTTACATTTAACGTTTTAAAATTGTTGGTGTCACCAAAAAACAGAAGAAGTCTTAGAGGGTGATCAATACAAAAATACGAAATTATTCAACAGGATCTTTAAAAGGTTTATATGCACGTTAATATTACTGGCAATACAATAGTATTTGCCGATAAAGCATTACAAATTTCATACGTCCTCTACAGTTCCACTGTAAAAAACTGCTTCTATTTCAGATAATTAAAAGTTGTGACCAAAATGGAGTTGAAAAAACTTGATGCATAATATACCACTATAATCTTGCCATAATTTAATGATTTGTGGGTCTACAATTATATGATTCTTTCTGAATGTTTAAAAATAAGAATTCATGACCCTTTTTAATAAATAACAATGTTTTCCTAATACTGCAGTATATTTTACATTATGTATTTATTAGGGTGAGCCAAAAAAACTAACCTATCGGATTTATGGGTTAAAATGAACCTACATACCGAGCAAAAAATTTCCCTGCAAGGCAAAATTTTTTGCTCAATTTTAAAAGGTGTCGGTGAGCATTCTAAGTTTTCCATTGAAATAACACGTAAAAAAATCTTTTTTCATTAAAAAGACTATAACTTTGAACCGTTTGAGATAAAATTTTTTTCGTCGCGGATTCTTGTAGAGCATAAAATTTCACAAAGAATCTATACCAGGATTATTTTTTTTAATTCAAAAATTCGTATGTTTGAAAGCTTTGAAAAGTGTAAAAAATCACTAAAACTGCAGTTCAGTTATAGTCTTTTTAATGAAAAAAGATTTTTTTACGTGTTATTTCAATGGAAAAGTTAGAATGCTCACCGACACCTTTTAAAATTGAGAAATTTTTTGCTCGGTATGTAGGTTCATTTTAACCCATAAATCCGATAGGTTAGTTTTTTTGGCTCACCCTAGTATTTATTTTAATTTTTAATTAATTTTTAATATTTTATTAGTCAATAACCTTTCCAAAATTCATAATTTATCTCCATGTTTATCATAAAACCCTTAGTTAATATCCCGGCGCATTCGCCATTTTTGCAACTGTTATTAGTATTTTGTCTCTTGTGTGATACCTATTATCTAAAACAACTTTTATAAACGTCATTTAAGTTTCGCGTTTTAATTATGCACAAGCGATGCTTATGGAGCAAATTTATAATGAAGTCTTCTTGAAAAGTGTATAAAACGAATTGCATACCATACTAAGTAAGTCTTTATCTACGACAAACTCAAAGTAATATTTTTCATAATTTTATTTGACATTTTATCTGACATTTGACAACTGACAAGTGTTTTTGACCTCAATTTTGTTTAATCTGACATCTGTTCGACGGTTATAACCTCATTTTTTTTTCAATTTTAACTTAAATCTACCTTCAGCATGTGCATAAAGTAACTTAAAACACTGTTGCAAACTTTAGTCGGTTCATCAAGTTTGATAATAGTAGTAAAAAAAGTGCCATTTGAGGAATGTACACTACTTTATTTACAGCACAATATTTTTATCCTTTTTGAATTTTTTAATTTGACATTGACAGTTCTGACAAAATTCCCTAGCACAACTGGTAATCCCATGAAATTCCCTAACTGTGCAATTTTTCAATATTACACATCACTATGAATAAAGTGACGTTTATATATATAATTTTTTTTTATTTATATATATATATATATATAAATAAAAAAAAATTACAGTCTCAGATTATTTATATTATATATGGCATAAATATTTTTTTGTATTTTATTTGAAAATATTTGAAATTTTTTATAAGGGTTATTTTTGATCGCTGATATCTTTGAAACGGTTGATCTGAAGAACTGACCTTTAGATGTTTTTTGTAGAGCGTGAAATTGTCTATATCTCATCTCGCTTATGTGTTGCGAAAATAAACCTTTCCAAAATTATAAAAATTCAAAATTAAAAAAATAAAAATTCCTGTGTTATTGAAATGGAAAAACAACAAATGAATTGGGGCAAACCTTAATATTAATATCAAGGGCTCAAATAGGCGCCAACATTTTTGTTTTTTTAATGTACTATTAATTTTTCAACACCATTAGAAAAAAATTATTGATTTTTTTTTTGAAACACCCTAATATATAATATTTAAGGGAACCTAAACAATATCACATACCCACATTATGATTATCAATTATAATTAAATTGTCCATAACAAGTTTCACGTCAGCCATGTGGTCTAAGCGTACATGTGTTTTTTTATTCTAATATTTTTAAAACGTAAATTAATACTTCTTAAGAGGAAATACTATTTAAAACAACATTAATAACACATGCAAAAGTAACGGTCTTTCAAAATGAAATGTTCAGTTCCAATTGAAAACATGCAATTGATTTCTACCAATTTGTTGATTGTTTGGTGTGTCATATGGTTTCGTTTATCTTGAACTAAAATGAAATCATTTCATCAGCAAAAAGTTCATTTACAATGGAATGGGCTTGCATTTCTACTCCGCTGGATAAATATAACATCGATTTAATTTGAAAGTTAAATTTTTACCTTTTCGAATTCAAATTGGGTTAATTTTTGCAAATATATTTTTATAAATTTCTCTATAATTTTTGTTTTATACATATTTTTAAATTTATATACTAAACATGTTGGAAAATCGGCTGATGTTATGTTAGGTCTTTTATTGGTGCAATTTAAAAACCCTTTAATACAAATTGGGCAGACTATGTAGAAAAGTAATAAAACTTTAAAAGTACTAAAACTAAAGTGAGTTGTAAAAGAATTTAATGGCTATTAAAAACGCAAGTCTTGTCTTTAATAATAACAAAGTATTTACTATGTTTGTTATTAAATTTTTATAGACATACCGTAAAAAAAAATTCCACTTCCACCTTTACACTAAGTGACCTTTTAAATACACATTGACAAGTTAAGGCTTTATGGCGCTTTAGTCACGGGCTAAAGTTAGCAACAGGTTTTAAATCACAAGCGAAAGTTAGTTTTAAGTTAGTTGACAGTTGTCAAATGTCATTGTACAATCATTAAAAGAAAGTGCCCTTCTTGTAAAATAATACTAAATGTGAAAATAATAAGTTATAATTTAGAATTCGGCCTGGTTCGTAGGCCTTAATTATTATGCTTGGATAGAGAAATGAAAACCCGAAGTTTATTCTACTAACTATATTAAATATTAATTAAAAAATACGAGTCTAAATATAAAAGTAATTTAAACAATATAAAAACATATAATACACTCACAGGCAAAATAATCGATCCACACAAATTTTCGATGAATTTCAATCGCAAATAACTTTTTTATTTAATTTCAGATTTAAATAAATATAAAAAAATATTGTAGATACATTAATGGAGAATCGCTCACATTTTAAAAATTACTAAAAAATACATGTACATTTATAATATACAGGTATAAACAAAAAGGTGTTTTTTACCATAAGTTTACGACACTTGATTGCTTTTAAAACCTGTATATGACATGTCCAAGTATGGGATGATTCAACAAAACTGTCACTGTCATCCTCCATAGCATATGGATGGACCATAGCAACCTTAGTTCTTCATACAGAAAAATATTGGAAATTGCAATGTTTTTTTAAAAAATCCATATTTTCCACAAAAATATATATATCGAGGTGAACCAAAAACAAAACTGTTAAGAATAGATGTGACTTGATAAATAAAACTTAATTTAGAACAATATACGGTTTTGCCACTCTACAGAGTGTCTTAAACTTATGGTAAAAAACATCTTTTTGTTTAAACCTGTATATTATAAACGTATGTCTATTTTTTAGTAATTTTTTAAAATGTGAGCGATTGTCCATTAATTAATCTACAATATTCTTTAATATTCGTTTAAATCCGACGTCAAATAAAAAAGTTATTTGCGATTGAATTTCATCGAAAATTTGTGTGAATAGATTATTTTGCCTGTGAGTGTATAAAACATTATAAGCTAACTGTATTTAATTTTTAGATTCGGTATAATTTGTATTTATTACTTTTTTTAATTTCCCACAGTTTAAAAAGAAAGATAACTTAACTTTAAAGTATGCCTGTAGAAATTCTTACTGAAAACTTAATTCTTTATCTGCACAACACGATTTTTGAACAAAATTAATAAACTCACAACTATTTTGAATTAATACGCAACGGACCGATTATCTTTTAGAAACTCTTTTTAAACTACCGTACCTCGAACTATTCTATTCTCTTTTCTCGACTCTCCCCTCAACCAAATTTATTTATTCTTTATAACCAAATCACAAAGGAAGGAACCAATGAAATTTAGCATTACTTTAAGATTAACCCCATAAGGTAAATATCGGGTGATCTTAAATACCCTATAAGGCACATATAAATCTAAGTATTCTTTCCTGTAACTCTTTATTTATTATTTTAAAAATATTAATTCTAAGAACTACTCTGCAAAGGTTCTTTCATAACATTATTTATTATTCCTTTTTATAAATATTTGCGACGTGTGTGAACATAAACAATTATTTCTAAGAATTTTCATTACCTATTTTTAATTAAAACTAATTAAAGTCCGGTTTACTAGACTAGCAACTCATTTAATTAAGCACTTGCTCGTAAGATAAATTGCCTAAATAAATTCGTGACTAAAATGGCGTTCATCAAACTCGAGACATAATATACTATTATCTACTCCCCCATTGATAAGCTGTGACTTTATAGCGTTGGGAATTGGGAAAAGTGAGGTTAAATCCGTTGACAGTTGACAGATGTCAAATTTTAACAAATAAAATTGGCTTTAAGTTCTTCTTTGTGTTCGTTGTAGATAATAGTATATTATGTATCAACTTTGATAAAGGCCATTTTATACACGAATTTAATTTGTGCTTAAATTCATGAGTGTATAGAAAAGTTTATAAACGAGGTGCATACTATACTTTTTCTACGACAAATACTTATTATTATCTTAAAATGATTTAATTCAAAAATTTGTATAGAGCGCCATCTATGAATCAATAGGGGAATCGGTGTGTCACCGTCAAATGTCAAATTTTTATAAACACAGATTAAAAAGGTTATAAATCAAAATGTATTTATTGAAAATTGACAGTTTTTCACAGTGAACGTAAAGAAAATGTTTTATGAGCACTTTACAGTGGAGTCCGTGCCCGAATTTAAGTTATAGTTTACTGCCGGCGAAATTAAAAGGTCAGTACAATGTTCATATAAACTTTTCAAATATTGGCGTTGAGAAACTATTTGTATTTGTATTGGGATAATAAAATAATTTTCACATTTAGTATTATTTTACAAGAAAGGCACTTTATTTTAACAATTGTATGACATTTGACAACTGTCAACTAACTTAAAACTAACTTCAGCCCGTGACTAAAAACCTGTTGCTAACTTCAGCCCGTGACTAAAGCGCCATAAAGCCATAACTGTCAATGTGTTTTTAAAAAGTCACTTAGTGTCATGGAAACGTGTACGATAAAGGGCGTTTTAAAGGTGGGAGTAGAAAAAGTATAGTATGCCACTCGTTTCATAATTTTCTCCAGACACTCCTTCTTATTAAACTCTCGTGGATAAAAAAACTAGATCCTAGATCCTTATAATAATCCTTTTATCTATGTACATAATATACTATAAATAATACACCATACAATAACTAACTAACAAATAACATTATCTAGATATAAGCCATTGCGTTGCAAATTTGTTAAAACTTGAAAACTTTGTGCGGAATAAATATTTACTTATCGATTGGGAAAAAATGTGGAAGTCATATGCTCTGAAATATGTGAGTTTTTTTTACAAATTTAAGGTTTGGTTCTGGATATAGACTACCCACTTAAAATGACGTTGTTTTACTACATACAAACATACGGTGAAGAGCCCGAACGCAAGGTAAAATTTTATATTTTATCAGGAAAATTGAATTTCACCGTTAAAGTGAAACGTTTTATTTTACTATGAAAAATTTTACCTTTTGAGCTCGTGACATTTTAGCAAAACTTATTTCTGCGAAATACAAAAATCTTTTTGTTCATATATTTATGTGGAAAATATCCGTGTATTTAAAAGGTTCATCAAATTAAAAATAAAATGAGTGTGTAGCCATATGTTTAAAACGATCCCACTACACTATATTAAACTTCTTTTATTTGTATATATTTTATCCAAGTCAAAATAATTATAAGTAGTATCATAAATAGCGAATGCGCCGGGGTTAATTTTTATGATTTCTAAATAAGGATTGTTTTTTTACAAAAATTGGTAATTGTAAACATAGTTTTTAATAAAAAATGTAATATTAAAAAATACAGTGTGTTCTGGCCACTAACAGTTTTTTATAGTTAAGTATACAGATTTTAAAATTAAATTTTATTGTATAATAACAAAAAAAATAACAATTTTCTCTAGACGTTTAAAAATATATAAAATGGTAATAATAACAAAGTTATAAGTACTTTAAGTTTTAATTTTTGCACACAAACTGTTTAAAATATCTTAACACTGTAAGAAATATAAATGCAAAACACAATAAATATAAAAATATAAATACAAAATCCATTATTATCTAACACTAATACAAATATTTCTAAAAGGACAAATCTAAAAACTCTTTGGAACTATACAGGGTGTTATGTAATTAATGTTATATATTAAAATGAGTTGTTCCTTAGGGTCCATAAAGAAGCACCTGAAACTTTTTGTCACTAAATTCCAAAGACTATAAATAATTTATAATAACCTTTATTCTACCAAAAAGTATGCCACTGATCGACTAGGAACTTAGGACTTATCTGGTTGCCTGATTTAATTTATTATGTTATGGTTGGTAACAACAGCGTTTCCAAATTCTGTCAAAAAAGTTGCCAAGCATTGTTTAAATTTAGCTTAATTACAAAAATGACAAAATCAACAATGCAAATTGTCAATTTGGCGTTTTTATTAATTGTTGGTTATGTCATTTTTGTACTGAAGGTAAATTCAAACAAAATCTGCCAACTTTTATGACAGAATCTAGTGCATTTCTTTTAAATTTTAGGTTATGTGCTCAAATTGTAAATATCTTAACTACGGGAAGTGCTTCTGGATTAATTAAAATTAAATATTTAAAGTTTAACCTGTGAACTGGTCCCAATTTCATCTGAGTAAACAGAAAGAAAAAAACCGTGGAAAAAATTAAGGATTTTTTAAAAGCTACTTTGTTGGTTGGTATCTATGTACTCACAGAACACAAGTGTGCAGAGATAAACCAAGTGTGTACCACAAAAAATATAAAAAACTTCTAATGCATATTTTTATCTTTGGAAAAATATTTTTTTAAATATTTTTCCTTTACTCCTTATGTCAAAAGGTATTCAGTATTTTAATATATAACATTAATTACATAACACCCTGTATATATATAATAATAATAATAATAAAAATCTTTATTGTATAAAGTGACATACATAAATACAAAAGGTGGAAGTTCAGTTCTCACTGTTCTTACACTTTAACCCAGTAATAATATATATATATACATATATATATATATATTAAATTGGTGTCATAATAATAGGGGTATATTCCAACTCACTGCAGTGAATTAACGTTACAATAAATTAACACCCAAAATCAAGGCATAATAATTAATATGGACCAAAATCGATCCACCGGACGGATATAAAGCCCATTCATGGTAATAAACATTGTTATTATGTGCGAATATTATAGACTATATTCAGATAATTAATAGAGTCAGTATAGCCATTATGGCTTGTAGGAAGCCCCCGTTAATACCGTCGAATTTTATTCGGTCAATGCCTATTACGGCAAATAGATCTAAATATACAGGGTGGTCCATCAAAATCAGTCCAGCAAGGTTTACGGGTAGTAAGTATAAGGGTCCAAAGTTTTTTTTCACATACTAAGCCTGCACTGTTTTCGATGGGCCACCCTGTATAAATATTAATAAAGTCGAAGTTTTAATAAACTGGGAATTCTATTATCAAACGATAAAATTTAGTTTAATGCGACACAATTCTCTCAGGAAGGTGTTTTATAAATAGAAATTCTTCCCCTTTTTCATTTTAAAATATTCAACCTATATCATTCGTTTGATGGGAATACGCGAGGTTATGTCGAGACATTTCAATGAAATATGTTTTATTTTAAGTTTCTTTTTTACGAAGGAAGAGTAAAAATGAAATACATTTATACATTTATTCTCAAAGGGTGTATTTTAAGTATAAAAGTTCTTTGAAATTATTTTCGTTGTAAACCCTACTATACCTATATGATAATTTGGTTATTGTTTGTCGAAATTGCTTTGCCTTTGTTAATTTAAAGTAAGCCATTGCATGCCAGTGGCTCATTTATATTCAGTTATTGACTTTGAAATTGGTGTGAATTAACAACTGAAATCTACATAAACTTTTTAATCAAATTACCACAATTTGAGTTACAGCAAGTGGATCATAAACATTTGTCAACCTTCACAAAACTGATACACAGTAAAAAATATTTTTTAATTTTAACCAAATATTAACCAGATTTTATGTTAATCCAGGTACCCTTATGTTAAGTTTAAAACCAACTTTAAGCTGTGAACTAATTGAATAAGTAGTTTTTAATTATAACAAACATTTTGTAGATTTAATAACAAAATCCTAATCAATAATCCTAATCAATAATTCAACCACAATTCTTGTAATTTTTAAAAAGGAACTTATTTTTACAAACCTTTTTGTACACCCTAGGGTGTACGCGTCGGCGATAAGGCAGTAATAAGCAATAAAGGAGATGTTACGCAGTGGTAGTCAGAATTTTATTGAGATTAAGAACAGTACAAGTCCAAGTTTAGTTTTTGTGTATAATAAAGCATGCACGTGGTAAAAAAAAGATTTTTAGTTTAATGGACGTCTAAACTCATACACCACAGCTTGTCTGTACTTTGAAAACTGAAAAAATCCTAATAAACAAAATAAACAGTTTATTTTGTTTTCTTAAAATTTAAACATTTGGACATGTACTGTTCTTTTTCTCACCGATTCAATTAAAGCTAGGTACTTACAATTGCATATTAATGTATGCAATAAATAAATAAATACCAATATACTTACTAACAAATAGTATATTATGTATCAAGTTTTATAAACGCCATTTTAGACACGAATTTAATTTAGCTTGCGAGCGAGTGCTTAAGTTAATGAGTGTATAGAAAAGTTTATAAACGAGGTGCATACTATACTTTTTCTACGACAAATACTTATTATTATCTTAAAATGATTTAAATCAAATATTTGTTTAGAGCGCCATCTATGAAACAATAGGGGAATCTCTGTGTCACCGTCAAATGTCAAATTTTTATATTTTATGAAAACAGATTATGAAGGATATAAATCGAGATGTATTCCTTGAAAAAAGACAGTTTTTCACAGTGAAAGTAAAGAAAATGTTTTATGAGCACTTTACAGTGGAGTCCGTGCCCGAATTTAAGTTATAGTTTACTACCTGCGAAATTAAAAGGTCAGTACAATGTTCATTAAACTTTTCAAATATTGGCGTGGAGAAACTATTTAATACTTTTGTATTTTTTTATTAAGATAATAAAATAATGTTCACTTTTAGTATTATTTTACAACTAAATTGATACTAACTTCAGCCCGTGACTAAAACGCCATAAAGCCACAACTTGTCAATGTGTATTTAAAAGGTCACTTAGTGTCATGGAAACATGTACGATAATGAGCGTTTTAAAGGTGGAAGTAGAAAAAATTATTAATATGAATTTGAGGTGGACATGGTTTTGACAAATACGAAAATTTGGGGATTTTTTTAGTGGATTCCCCTAAATTTGAAAATTAACTAATTAAATCATAACCAAGTGTTGAACAACAAAATTTAACCAGCTATTATTGATTAATCCGTAACTTATTAATTTGTTGTTAACCGCACTTTACTTATGTATTTCGTAACTTTAACCCATTTTATTGTATCCCCCAATTTCAGTTTGAAAACCAGTGATGGCATCTTTTTTCGGATACTTCGCACTTCGCACCTTTGTTAAATGAGGAGTGATTTATCAAAAGGCCGTATTTCCATTTTTACTTAATGTCATTTTTCGACAAAATCATAAAGGTATGGTTAAAAGGCATATATTAAATGGTGAATATGTAGCACAAGATTTTGAATGTCAAGAATATAATGAAGAAGTGATGTGTTTATGTAATCAGCCAGAGATGGATATCCTTAAAATTAAATATTTTTTAATATTGCTGGCACAATAAAGATATTTTTCCATATATTTTTTTAAAACGGAATTTAATAAAAAAGTAATATTTCCAAGTTTGTACACAGCAAAAAGGCAAATTTCCAAAATGATTTCATATAAAAGGTCTTATTTCCAAATAATTTTAAAAAATACCATTGCTTTAAATATTTAAATAAACCAATACGACTGCAGGTCTGAAAAAGTATTATATATTCATCAGAATTTTTTTTTTTAATAATCTATATCGCCCTAACCTATACGACCTTTTGAAAAATCACTCCTCAAATAAGGAATCCGAATAACAATAATAACAGATTTCTGCTAATACTTTATAAACACTATGGACAGTTGTTACGAACACGTTACGAATTAAATTAAAGTAAGCAGAAACAGAAGTTGTAGACGCTGAAGTCAGTTAAACTTGTTGATGCGTATTGTCAGTGGGAAATGTTTTCATTGACTGCCTGAAATCACGTTACGTGTACTTATTCAAAGAAATAATTTGTCAAACATAAACAAAATAAGAATATAAGAAAAAATTGAACCTACACCTCGCCAAAGTTTTTTGTTTCGAATGCGTTCCACCAACTTCAAATACCGACAGACAGCTGTTTCGACCTTTATTGGGTCTCATCAGTGTCGGGCAACTTGGTGTAGTGGAACACAATCAAAACAAATTACTCCCTCAGCTTATATGCTCGGTTGTTAAGTCAACAGAGGCGAGATGTAAGAACATCAGGTGATCCACACCGTCAAACGACGTGGCCTTTGCTGCAATCGGTACATACTATGCAACCGGGACTGCACACAGCAATTGTATCACAGATACTAATATGGCCTAAAGGAATCTAGAATTAACCCAAACGGGCTAAACATTAAGGTAAACATTCAATTTTCTTAGTTTCTTTAAGAAACTTTCTTGACCCATCACTGGTAATATTCTTATATTCTTATGAATATTACCAGTGATGGGTCAAGAAAGTTTCTTAAAGAAACTAAGAAAATTGAATATAAACAAAATAATCTGTAACCTTTGAAATTAACAAAATGCTTACAAAATGGCATATTACCTTTACAAAACTTTCGGTAAAATATGTTCCTTTGTTAACATAATTACAAATCCTGGTTTTCTACAAAAAATTCTGTTAAAATTTAAAAAAATTAAATTAACAAACTACACAGTAAAAAAAAATCAACTCTAAACAACACTAATTAGAGTTCACACAGGTCCACACTAAATAGTGTTGTTTTATAACACTACAATTAGTGTTAATTTGTAGTAAGCAAGTATGATTTAACACTATAGCACTGAGTATAAAGTAATTTTACACTGTATTAAAAAGTGTTAATTTACCTAAAATCGTGTAGTTTTACACTTCCTATGTAAAATCCCACTTTTGTTCAGTGTAAATTAACACTACTTTGGAAAAGTTCTAATTTTAGAAAGGTACTTCTACTCTTTTAGTGCAAACTTGTAGTGTAAATTAACACTATTATTTAAGTAAAACCTATTGGTGGTAGTGAATAAAACGAAAAGGTAAATAAAGAGAAACATTTATTTGGAACAAAAATCTATGACAATTATCAAAATGCCTTTTAAAATATAATTTTATATTTGAGTCGTATGGCTGGCTTAAGCAAAATGGTTCCTTAAAACGTAAAAGTCAATGCAATGTTTTACTCGCTGTCAACTTGTAAGAAATGAATTATCTTGAGAATTCATCAGTAATCCATTTTTCTGTTATAAAAAATGGGTGATTCCATTGGTAGAGAGGCGTCAGGCGGCTGTATGTCGGTGATTTACCACACGTGTACAAGTTTTCCATAATATTAATAAAATGTAGGTATAGGTTAATATAACAACCATTACGCTTGAAAATAAAAAGTTAATCAAGTGTGTATGTATTTATATTATTAATGTTACAAGTACCCGACCTACTGCCGTAAATTATTGATATATAATATAGGTCGGGTATGGACATCCTTTTAACATATTGGTATTTATTGAGTATTATGGTTTAAAGAAAAAGGTATAATACTTAATAATTTAACTTTAATGTGTACTAGTAGTGTAAAGAAAAAAGAGCTCTTAGTAACATCAAAACTGACAAAGAAATTGTCATGCACTGTAGTGTACATTTTGTCACTATTTAACACATTAAGGGGTAATAAACAGTCACATTAAGTTTTTCTACCCTTTTGATTTATTTTAATAATAAATAGTGTGAATGTACCAATGAATAATGTGCATATTCTTTAAATGTGTTTAATAAAGTTAATAAGCACTAAATGCTACCTAGTATATTTTGTAGTGTAACTTTTACACTTACAAATCAACTCTAATATTTTTACCCCTACACTAAAAAATTTACACGGGCAAAATTTTTTACTGTGTACAAAATCTAATTTTTATAACAGTGTACTTAAAAATTATAAATTTAATAATGAACTTCTTTTTATTTTCAGTTATGCCATCGCTACCACGGAAAACACCCCAGGAGTCCGCCACCTGATCAAAATCACCGACGGCATCGTTCCCGAGTGGTTCTGCCTCACATGCAAACTGGAACTGGACCCGAACAGCACCCTAGCAGACGCAATGAACGACACGCAGACTTCGAAAGCTCTTCTCCTGGACTACGACTGCGAATACAACAACGTGATATTCAGTAAAAACTTCAAGTATTACATCCAAGAATGCCTGGGGCCGGACATACCGATTGTCGCGCTGGCCAGGACTTTGACCAACCAAAGGTTGGCAGTACTGGACAGCAGCGTGAAGTTGAGGAGGAAGGTGAAGAAATTCTCGCCGCCTCAGATAAAAACGATTTCCGTGGAGATCGAGTTCGGATATAAAGCGCAAGTGAGGTTGTATATGCCGCAGGTGTTAAGGGAATATGAGGATGTCACTTTTCCATTGATTTTGATAGTGTAAGTACATTTTTATTTCTTCTATAAGTCATTATTTATAACTACAGTTACTGACGTAATCGTGGAAATGTTTTTCTCTACGACTACTTAAGAATAGTAACATTCTAGTGTAATTTTTGATCATAGAAAGGATGTTTTTCTGCAATACTGTACGAGAATATTCCTACTCTTGTTTAAGAATGGTCACAAGTAACGACATCTCCTGGCTGTTTACTAAACGTAAAAAATTTAAAAATATTTAAATATTACTGTATTAATTTAATTAAAAAATAATAGCAGTTGTATAATTAAGGTTTAGGCACAAAAAATTAATTATATTTATTGTTTTTCAAATATACAAATCAAAATTATAATAAATTTGATATTAAAATGATAAACCAGTTACCTACTATACCGGCTTTGAAGTTTTGACAGATTCAAAAAGTTTAAAAAAAGACCTTTAAAATGTAGAAAAAGAATAGATGTTGACATAGATTACTTGTAAAATTAGTTAGTGTAAATAACTATTTTTAATTATAATAAAGATTTAGGCATACCATTTGTTTAAATTTATTATAATTTACATTATAAAATTGTGACGGCACAAAATGGTTTGACAATACAAAAAACTTAAATGTCAAAAACTGCTTGGTTTCTTTTCTCTGTATAAAATTATATAAGCGTTACTATTCTTACGTAGTCGTAGAGAAAATAATGTCTGAAACACGTTTGGAATAGCATATTCCACTCTCGTAAAACCGTCACACTCGCCTTCGGCTCGTGTGTCAAACTTTTCCTCGAGCGGAATATGCTGTATTCCAAACTTGTTACAGAATGTACTATTCTCTTGAACCGATGCATTTTCATCACTAATTTTTCTTTCCACCTGTATCGACTTTTTAAAATATAAATTATTTTAGGTAAAGTTATCATTAGTTAAATCTGCACCAACAAATATACATATCAAATTGGATCCTTTGGCAAAACATGAAAATGCAACGATTTAGTTCTTAAATTTTATTTACAATTAAAAACACCATGATCACATAGATATAATACACACGCTTACGTAACTATTTAAGCATATAACCGTTGAGTTTCTTAATCAATCACGGTGTGCCTGAACAAGGATCAGGTCACATAAAAATATCAACCAAAACGGATTGTATTTTTGGAATATGTATCTATTCCTCACTCCAAAACATTTTTTAAAATCCTAGCTGATCCTCTTTTTTATTTTTTTGTGATTTTCTGGATTAAAAAAAAAAATAAGAAACCTGAATATCGGCTTAATTAAATTAGATTTATAACATGATTGTCATTCTATATAATTGGTAGATTCATTTCTGAGTGAGTATTGATCTATTTAAAATATATTAAATAGATCAATACTTACTCAAAAATGGATATCCTTTGGGTGAATAGGATAAGATAAGATTATTTTAATTTCTGTAGCTATTCAAAATACATCTGCATGAAAAAAGGTGCAATGGTGCAATTACCTTATTAACACGCTTACACAGCTTTTAGCAGTTTTTTAAACAAAGTAGGCCATGCCTCAGCGAAAAAACAATTTATACGCAGTAATTTGTTATCAGTCACAGTTAATAGTATCTATGGGTTATAGAGAATTGTTCTCTCGATAATTTTGAAGTTTTTGAAATAAAAATGACTACAAACGCAAGATTTAAATTTAACCATGAAAAAAAAAGATGTATAGTCTGTGCCCGATGCGGTGAAAAGATAATTTTTGGAAAATCCCTGCCCAATAGCATGTTTGTAATAACTGCAAGATTGGAAAGATTGCTTCATAAATTTAGTAATCCGAAATATAGTTTAAGCAATTTCAAGTTTTTAACTGCAATTTGCTGTACATGAAGACATACTCTTTGCGAATATGAAAAAAATATTAAAACACGCAAGATGGTGAAAATGCCAGACTTTGAAAAAGAAAATGTTATTACAAACTCTACTAGGAATATCCAAAATGATGTGTGTGCGTGCAGAATATGCACAACAGCAATATTCAAATAAAGGTAACACGAGGAAGGGAAAAAGAAAGGAAAAAAGGGCCCAGGATACCAAAAATAAAATTATTTTGGGCAAAATCTGTTTCACAAGAGTTGGTAAAGGAAAGAAACATATGTATGTACGAATTCAGAAAGAAATGGAAATGTCGTCAATATTATAAAAAAAATTACGCCGAAAACTCAAGAACAAGTCGTTTCTTCAGTTCTCAAGACCCGAGTATTAAAATCTAATAATTCATCATCTTCACGCAAAAATACTTCTATTAGTCTAACGAAGATTGTCTACGGAAGATTGTATTAGATTTTTGAACGGTGCTGGGTTGGGCACATGGTCTGAGCAGGCTGGGGAGTCGATCCTTCGCGAGTTTATAAAATACTGGAAAAAGTATAAAATCAATTTACTTGAACATCCTGATTATGGTGAACATTTAAAAAAAAAGCTGTAGTAGACTTAAGTTCTAACAATTTGTAAATGATTCATAATTTTCTGTAAAGTAATTTTAGGTATCATTATTGTTTAATAAATTAAAAGAATACTATTATTAATAAAAATTAAATTGTGAAAAAACTTTTTTTCTCTAGTCTCTTGTCAAATTAGAAAATTGATTGATTTATAAAAAAATGGAAAAATATAAATAGTGAATTTTTTTTCGACTCTCTTTATATTTTAATTCTTGATTCTTTATTGAAAATTAATACCTAGGTTATACTAATATTTTAGCGGATAATCCAGAAAATTGCAAAAAAACAAAAAAGAGGATCAGCTATGATTTTGAAAAATATGGCTTTGGAGTGAGGAATAGATGCATATTCCAAAAATACAATCCGTTTTGGTTGACATTTTTATGTGACCTGAGACTTGTTTAGGCACACCGTGTATTAATAAGGAATAATAAATCAAATTCAAATACTAAACCAAAGTTTTTTAGTATTTACTCGCAACGCTAAATAAAAACCAATGACGTGTGCGATTTAACTGTGCAATTGAACAAAATTTGTCGAGTAAGACTTCTGCTATTCTTGTGTGAAAAACTACTTATTTATTTAAAAATTATGAAAAGTTCCTATGCTTTAAATGTATTGTTGACAATTCTATGCTATTGAAAAAACCCTCTTTAGCGTAGTTTTTTTATGAGGTGTCCATGTTATAAAATAATAATAAATAGTTATGAGGACCTTTTAAAATTTAAATTTTTTTCATTCGAGAACAAAACAGCCTAATCCATAACCATTAACAAATTATTAATAATTAAAAAACTTTTTTAAAACTTTTTATTTTTAATTGCAAAAGTAATGCCTACTAAATTAATCTTCCCTTTTCCAAATCGCTTAAATATTCATTGAAAACTTTTTTTAAATGCATGCATAAAAGTCAAATACTTTGTGAATACCTGAGAGCAATTTAAACTTTGCTAAAAGGGTTTAAATACCGAACGTAAAAGGTTGCCTTATAAAGAATTATTTTAATTTTCTGTTTGTACAAATGTTTTCAGTGCAGAAGAGCAAAAAAATAATAATGCAAAGAATGTGTTTGCAAGCAACGTTTATATTTTACAATGTGTGCATTGTATTATACATTATAAAAGAGATTATTTTAGTTTATAAAATATTCAAAAATATAAGCTTACACAGTAAAAAAATATTTGTTAATTTTAACCAAATATTAACCAGATTTTATGTTAATTCATGTCCACATAACTTTATGTTAAGTTAACCAACTGTACTCTGTTAACTAATGGGTAGTTTGTAAATATAACAAACATTTTGTAGATATAAGAACAAAATCATACATCCATAATTCAACCATAACTCTTTTTACAAACTTTTTTGTAGACCCAGTAACAAAATTATTTGTTGGAAATTGGGAACTTAAATGAAAATACCTAATTTTGATAAGAATTATTTCTTTATTAATTAATTTCCTAAACAAAAAAATTAACACATACCTACATAAATGGACACAAAAATAACATAAACAAAATTTAATAACAAACCATTCTGAATTTATCAAATTATAAAGAAATTTGGTAAAATATAATTATCAGTACTACTAGAACACTTACTGATGTATTTCGACTACGAACACGTTAGGAATTAGAATAAAGTAAGCAGAAACATAAGTTGAGACGCTAAAGTCAGTTGAACTTGTTGATACGAATTGTCAGTGGGAAATGTTTTGAAATCAGGTGTACTTTTTCAACGAAATAATTTGTTAAACATTAACAAAATAATCTGTAACCTTTGAAGTTAACAAAATGCTTACAAAATTGCATATTACATTTACAAAACTTTCGGTAAAATATTTTCCTTTGTTAAAATATTTACAAACCCTGGTTTTTTACAAAATAATATAAACATTTTTAATTTTAATCATATATTATATCAGGAGAACTATGAATTTAATCGGTTAAACTAGACTCAGTAGTTTTTTGTTTGGTTTTTGTTGGAAAATGTTGAATGCAAAATAATTTAATAAAATCACGAGACCGCGTAGCGGTCGAGGGGTTTTATTTTTAATTATTTTGCATGAAACTATTTTCCAAAAAGTAAAATCAAATAAAAAACTTACTGAGCATAGTTTGACAGATTAAATTTATAGGTTGAGTGATATACGTCTAGATTATTTCTCGAATTAAAAGAAACTATTTGACAATTCATAAAATCTGACGTATGTGTCAAAATTTATAAATATTTTTTTACAGAAAATTCCATTAATTTAAGGTATGTAATAAGTAATAATTGATATTTCGTAAAATAGATAACTTATTTTTTATTGTTTTTTAAAAAAATGTTTGTTAAAACTTGTAAATAACACCATAAAATCGTAAACAAAAATCCAATATGGAGGCTAAAATTTAATCGCTGTTAAATAGTTCTAGTGATTTTATCGCTTATTTAAACGAAATTTATTCGAAAATTGAAGGCTTTTGATTGGTTCATATTATAATGAGGGAAATAATCAATTTTTAATTTTACATTTATATTTATTAGCAGAAAACTTTTCATTTTATTAAATTTGTTAAATCGGTTTATTTTATTATAATATTTTTTTAAATAAAATTGCATAGTTATTAAGGTTTTCCTTATTTTAGAAAACCACAAAGGTCACACGAGGTCATGTCTGACAAATATGAAGGCTGGGGCATCACTTTTAAACCAAAAAATTTACGCGAAAAATGTAATGCAATCCATTTCTGTTAAATATGTATACAGGGTGATTTATTCAACTTGAAACTTTGAAATATCTCAGTTAGCATAGATTTTACGAAAAAATGTTTAAAACACAAATTAAATGATTCGAGGGGAGAAATCAATAAGTACTAAAATTGGTCCTCATACTCTTCTCCTTATAGGATTTCCAATGGAACACCCTATTTTTTATTGCAGATTCTGATCATTCGGCTAAAAATAGGTAGATTTTGTCTAAAACATTTTTTCATATTATATATAGATGGCGCTGAAATGAAAAAATATCAATTTTGTTCGATTTTTCTTCTGTATACGATTCTCCAATAATTTTTGAATAAAATAATTGGTTTTATTTTTTAAATTTATTTATTTATTTTTTAAATTTTAATTAAAGTCCGTTTCTGCTTTCATTATTTCCACCTGTGACTGTTGCTCGACGAACTCCTTTTTTCGGTTGAACACTCCCGTTTGTAGTAAACTGCTTGACTGTACGGTGAAATGAAGTAAGTGAATCACGTAACGTGATCGAATTTTTTCCGGAAAACGCTGAGCGTAGATATTAACAGCATCATCAAGATTCCTGCCTGCTTCTCAATAAATCAAAATCATTTCTATTTTTTCTTCCACTGTCAAAAATCCATTATGAATAACTGCTTAACGAAAGGAGGTCTTTTTGTTTGCAAATTAATCTTCGAACTAAATTGATTAAATAATGCTAAAATATGTATAAATAGTTCTTTATACCTCAATTAGGATTAAATTAATTTACAAAATAATGTTTTTTTTACCTTAAATGATGTATTTTTATTAAAAATAGTACAATAATCCTTTAAAATAAAAGATTTAATGCTGGCAGGTAAAAAGGGACCATGGTGCGCAATTGATAATTATCACCGAAGGAAATAATGTATAAAACTTAAACCAAAGGAAACTTAAATATTAGTTAAAAATCGTGGGTACTTCACAAAATCAGATTTAATTTATAATATTACCAAAAAAAGTGCTACTTTTAGAGAAAAAATATTGCAAAATCGTATTAGAAGAAAAATCGAACAAAATTGATTATTTTTCATTACAGCGCCATCTACTACAAATATGAAAAAATGTTTTAGACAAAATCTACCTATTTTTAGTCGAATGATCCGAATCTGCATATAATAATTAATAATTAAGTAATGTGGAAGTTTAACTGGTTAATTACAAATTAATATAAAATATAATATTAACACAATTTATTTTAATTTAAATATTTGAAATTTGTAGGTATTACATATATAAATATACTTTTTAATCTGTTAAATGTTCCTTACATTAACTAGACTTATTTAACTTGATCAAATGGACAAATTAAAGTTTAAATTAAAAAGCGAGCGAATGAAAAAATAAAAGATTTTATAAAAAATCAATTAAAACGGTTGATTTTACTCATGTTCGATGAATAGACTTTCGAGCACACTGTTTGCTGTCTAAATTGAATAGCATAGAAAATTATGTAAAAGAACACATGGGTAAACATAGTAAATTCTAATGACAAACTTTAGCAATCTATACAAAGTACCTACTATACGTACGATATCGATTTCCTAGGATATAATAAAGCGTGAACCACTTGAATTAAGCTCGCAAACTTGAATTTTCGAAACGAGAAAGCAATGTAAAACCTTTTTTATTATACATCAATAAAACTCTTGCTGCTAAAGATAAAATATAATGGTTAGATTGGGATAAAAGATACACAAAATATACTGTTTGGAAGGACGAAATATTTGCTGGCCTGAATTTCCTAATACATATAAATGATTACGTTTGGTCAGTTATTGGCTTTTATTAAAATAAATTGACCTATAACAGTTGGGATTTTGGATTCCTTGTAAAATTGGTAATAATTGGTATCATTTATTTTTATAACTTTTATAGTAAAATAATTAGATATAAAGGGAAAAAACCCTGTGCATTCGCCATTTTTGACAATATCAAATTTGTTAAACTACACAGTTGTAATTATAAGAAACATTTTGTAGATTTATTAACAAAATCAAGTCAATAAATCATAATTCTTGTAATTTTTAAAAAGGACCATATTTTTACAAACCTTTTTTTAGACACAGTATTAACAAAAGTATTTGTTGGAAACTCAAATGAAAAGAAATGTTGCTTTATTAATCAATTTCCTAAACAAAAAAATTAACACATACCTACGTAAATGAACACAAAAATGACAGAAAAAATTTCATAATACCTTTATTAAAATTTCGGTAAAATATTTTCCTTTCTTAAAATAATTACAAACCCTGGTTTTCTATAAAAAAATATGTTAAAATTTTACAAAATAAAATTAACCAACTACAAACTCATGTTAACAAATCCAATTTTTATAACAGTGTAGTTAACTTAGTTAAGATACTTTAATTACTATAAAATAAAATATTAATTACTATAAAATAAAATATCAATCCTTATTTTTATGTTAACATTACTTTTAACAATCAATACCCAACGGAATATTAAAAGTTTGGTTAAATGTTTAGTCATAGTTATAATTCAGTTCTTATAATATTACAAACTATGTTCTAGTTTTGTAAATAAGTGCTTAAGTTTTAAGTAGAATCTTTCAATGTTATAACAATAAGTACTAATTTTAAAAAAATATTTTTTTCTGTGTTACGATCTATCTATAGTTTAATAAAATGTCAGGTGGTCAATAATGTAAAGCGGTTTTGAATAAATTACATATAACAAAAAAAAATCATATTAAATTTTTATAGTACTATGAAATAAAACGATATTTACAAGAACTTAATTTCAAAGTATGAATTTTTTTTCGAAATTTAATTTGGTTGGTTTACACGTTTTCTGATTTTTTAATTGAACCAACTAAAAACTTAAACTTTAACATTTCTTTATTGACTCACCCTGTATATCAAATCAAAACTAGTATAAAGATTAATATAATAAATTATTTATTGCACATATTATAATGAAATTAAAATATGTGTCATTTATTAAAAGATATTTATTTAATACGTTTTACCGAATTGGACTGATTTTGTTAATTACACAAAAATGCTTTTCATTCTTTAATTACCATTTAGTATATTAAGAACTACAGGTATTAATCTCGCCGCATTCGCGATTTTTACAAAAACATTTATTTTTCCAGTACTGAAATCTCGTAATTGGCAATTAGTAAATGTAAGTAATATTTTAATGTTTTAACAAAAAGTCATAAATTAAATAATGCAAGTTTTGCAAACAAGGTAATTTATTATTTCACCCACATGCATATTTCTAGGAATCCAAATATAAAGTTTAGTTGGGTATAATCTAGATTTTGTTATTTTTAATCGAATAATATTTTTTCTATTTCATTAAAAGTGACTATTAACTATAAAAATAAATTAACGAATACATATATTTTATTTGGAATTCATTTTAAAAAAATATTATTTTTGCTAGCAACTCGAAAATTTGTGAAATAATTTATTGTTTAACAAACAGATAGGTACAACTTTAGTTAATATGTTAACAATTCAGTTTGAGTAAATAACAATTACTGTAACACAAGTTGAATGTACATTGTACAAATACTATAAATTAATATAGCGGAGTATCCTTAGACAAAGAAAAAAGTTGACGCGTAATCAAGCTGTGAAAAGTTTCATGCATAATTTAATTATAAAAGATATCATTCTGAATAAAAGACTGCATATTTGTTTATTTTGGAACTGGTTTAACATATTCTAATTGCTTCTTGTCACTTTTACTAATAAAACTTGTACAACTAAATGAATAACAAACCACCATTTTAATTTTTTTAAGCAAAAATACAGAAAACAAACTTGTAAGGTTAACACTGACAGTACGGCTCATACATGGCATGCTTTACTTACAATATATAGTATTTATTTACAATATATTGTATATTATATTTTAATATATCTATTCCAAAACGATAATTTTATGTAGACAATTGAGATTTAAATCTCTCCTTTTGGCGCCAATTATGTCGTACCAATTTAAAAAACGTTTAATTAATTTTCTATCGACAAAATTGGTGTTATACGAGGTGTGTTCAGAAAATAGCGAGAATTTTAGTTTTTTGAAACAAATATTTATTTATTCGTCTACATTAATGTTGTCGCCTTCAAAATAGTCCCCATTCGATATTATGCACATGTGCCAGCTCTTCTTCCAATACTCGAAACACTTCTAAAACTCGATCTTTGGGATAGCCTTTGGTTCTTTCAGCGATGCGCTTTTAATGTCATCTTTGCTTGCAAAACGACGGTCCTTTAAGGTTCTCTTTATTTTTGGGAATTGAAAAAAGTCAGACAGAGGCATGTCTGGCGAATATGGAGGCTGGGGCATCATTACAGTATTGTTTTTGGCCAAAAATTTTGTTCAAAATTTAACAATTTTAGAACAAATTTTGCTGCCACGCGTTTCATACCCAAAACATTCGAAAAAATTTCATGGGATGAGCCAATCGATATACCAACATCATCAGCGACTTCTCTGATGGGTTATAACCATTTCTTCCACTTTTTCCATGTTTTTATCGGTTGTTAATGTGCTTGTGCGTTCGAGGCGTTCGTCATCTTCAACGTCTTCACGGCCATCTTGGAAACTCTTATACCACTTGTAAACTCTTGTTTTACTTATAGCATTTCACAGAATTTATTTCATTTTTTAAGCAAAATTGGATACAAATTCTTTGATCCATTTCTTTTAACGAACGAAAAATCGCCGAGCTCATAAAACACGTCTAACCTTAGCGGCTGCCACAGACAAAGTAAACAATGAAAACAGATAAAGTTTTTATCATACTTCGGGGGCATGTATACCAACATAATAAAGAAAATTTTATGACAACCGGACCCTCCGAACCCGCGAAATTTAACAATTTCCGTTACGCATGTCACATTTTATACACACTGTTAGCACGCTTTAATATTTCTCATTAATGACGCTTATATTACACCTTTTTATAGCACATTGTTTGTACAGTTTAGCGATCACTCAACAGTTTAAGCACATTTTAGATATATCTCGCTTGAGTTGGGGTACAACATTTATTTAAAAGGTGAGGTAGATTCCATCTTATGTATTGCTTCTCGGCCTATTGCTAAGATCAAAGCAATCCCCTTCGTGGAGTTGACAGTGCAGGTATTTTTCTTGATAAAATACAGTATGTAGGACCTACATTGTGGGTATTTTTTTTTTTAATATTTATTTAATTAATATTATTATAAGGATATTTATATTTCAATTATGTGTAAATTTAAAAGACTTTATAGGTCACCAAAAAGAATCTGTTTTTGTAGGCACACAGGTGGCAAGAAACAGTGTGCAAACAATGTGAAAAATCAAAAGGAGTTCCCTTTAGAACATTGTCCAGTGATTATTCACACTTTTAAATTTTTGGTTGTGCACATTGTTTCATTGTTTTCCACCTTCCGCACATCATTTTTTTTTAAGATTGCACATTGTTGGCACATTGTTCTCAAATAATTTTGCACACTTTTTGCAACTTTCATTTTCGCCAGGGGAACGCACAAGCACATTAACAACCGATAAAAACATGGAAAAAGTGGAAAAAATGGTTAAAAACCATCAGAGAAGTCGCTGATGATGTTGGTATATCGATTGGCTCATCCCATGAAATTTTTTCAAATGTTTTGGGTATGAAACGCGTGGCAGCAAAATTTGTTCCAAAATTGTTAAATTTTGAACATTTTTGGCCAAAAACAATACACTCTCTAAAAATGAATTAGTCAAAAATAACTAATTTAATAGTTAATAGTGGCTGCTTTTTCACTTGTGCCATGGTTAACCATCGAATATCAAGGTATCCCAAAATTTAATAGCCATTTCTTATGTAAAATTCTACTCTGAATCCGAAAAAAAACGTCAAAAATTATGAAAGTGGAGCAGTTTTTGAGATATAGTCAATTCCATATTAAATGGAAAATTTGCTATATCTCAAAAACTGTTCTACTTTTTTAACTTTTGAAGACATTTTCGGATTCAGGGTACAATTTTACATAAGGATTGGCTAATAAATTTTGGGATACCATGGTATTCGATGGTTAACCATGGCACAAGTGAAAAAGCAGCCACTATTAACTATTAAATTAGTTATTTTTGACTAATTCATTTTTAGAGAGCAGTTATGATGCCCCAAGCCTCCATATTCGTCAGACATGCCTCTGTCTGACTTTTTCCTATTACCAAAAATAAAGAGAACCTTAAAGGGAAGTCGTTTTGCAAGCATAATCGTATAATCACATGAACGAGTATCACAATATTTTACTTTTTTAAATTTTTCAAACAAACTGATGTTCTTTACAAAAAACATTAAACATTGATAAATATAGACGCCACTAACTGTAAGTATTTTCAGTTTTCTTAATTTATCTCTACATGAGGTTCTTGAAGATAAGCCTAACATTCTTCTAACTATTCTTTTTTGAATAATGAACACATTTTTAATATCACTGCTACTTCCCCAAAAAATTACACCAAAACTCAAAATTGAATTAAAATTTGCATGGTATAAAATCTTTAGAGTTGTTAACCAATCTGATTTTTATAATAGTGATTATTTCCCCTTATTATAATATGAACCAATCAAAAGCCTTGAATTTTCGAATAAATTTAGTTTAAATAAGCGATTAAATCACTAGAACTATTTAATAGCGATTAAATTTTAGCCTCCATATTGGATTTTTATTTACGATTTTATGGTGTTATTTATAAGTTTTAAAAAACATTTTTTTTAAAAAACAATAAAAAATAAGTTATCTAGTTTACGAAATATCAATTATTACTTATTACATACCTTAAATTAATGGAATTTTCTTTAAAAAAATATTTATAAATTTTGAAACATACGTCAGATTTTATGAATTGTCAAATAGTTTCCTTTAATTCGAGAAATAATCTAGACGTATATCACTTAACCTATAAATTTAATCTGTCAAACTATGCTCAGTAAGTTTTTTATTTTATTTTTTTTTTTGGAAAAGTTTCATGCAAAATAATTAAAAATAAAACTACTCGACCGCTACGCGGTCTCGTGATTTTATTAAATTATTTTGCATTTAACATTTTTCAACAAAAACCAAACAAAAAACTACTGAGCCTAGTTTAGCCGATTAAATTCATAGAGCTCGTGATATAATATATGATTATTTCCCTCATTACAATATGAACCAATCAAAAGCCTTGAATTTTCGAATAAATTTCGTTTAAATAAGCGATTAAATCACTAGAACTATTTAACAGCGATTAAATTTTAGCCTCCATATTGGATTTTTGTTTACGATTTTATGATGTTATTTACAAGTTTTAACAAACATTTTTTAAAAAACAATAAAAAATAAGTTATCTAGTTTACGAAATATCAATTATTACTTATTACATACCTTAAATTAATGGAATTTTCTTTAAAAAAATATTTATAAATTTTGTCACAAACGTCAGATTTTATGAATTGTCAAATAGTTTCCTTTAATTCGAGAAATAATCTAGACGTATATCACGAGAACTATAAATTTAATCTGTCAAACTATGCTCAGTAAGTTTTTTATTTGATTTTTCTTTTTGGAAAATAGTTTCATGCAAAATAATTAAAAATAAAACCCCTCGACCGCTACGCGGTCTCGTGATTTTATTAAATTATTTTGCATTCAACATTTTCCAACAAAAACCAAACAAAAAACTACTGAGCCTAGTTTAACCGATTAAATTCGTAGTTCTCGTGATATAATATATGATTATTTCCCTCATTATAATATGAACCAATCAAACGCCTTGAATTTTCGAATAAATTTCGTTTAAATAAGCGATTAAATCACTAGAACTATTTAACAGCGATTAAATTTTAGCCTCCATATTGGATTTTTGTTTACGATTTTATGGTGTTATTTACAAGTTTTAACAAACATTTTTTAAAAAACAATAAAAAATAAGTTATCTAGTTTACGAAATATCAATTATTACTTATTACCTACCTTAAATTAATGGAATTTTCTTTAAAAAATATTTATAAATTTTGACACATACGTCAGATTTTATGAATTGTCAAATAGTTTCCTTTAATTCGAGAAATAATCTAGACGTATATCACTCAACCTATAAATTTAATCTGTCAAACTATGCTCAGTAATTTTTTTACTTGATTTTTCTTTTTGGAAAATAGTTTCATGCAAAATAATTAAAAATAAAACCCCTCGACCGCTACGCGGTTTCGTGATTTTATTAAATTATTTTGCATTCAACATTTTCCAAAAAAAACCAAACAAAAAACTACTGATCCTAGTTTAACCGATTAAATTCATAGTTCTCGTGATATAATATATGATTATTTCCCTCATTATAATATAAACCAATCAAAAGCCTTGAATTTTTGAATAAATTTCGCGATTAAATCACTATAGTGATAGAACTATTTAACAGCGATTAAATTTTAGCCTCCATATTGGTTTACGATTTTATGGTGTTATTTAGAAGTTTTAACAAACATTTTTTAAAAAAACAATAATAAATAAGTTATCTAGTTTACGAAATATCAATTATTACTTATTAAATACCTTAAATTAATGGAATTTTCTTTAAAAAAATATTTATAAATTTTGACACATAGGTACGTCAGATTTTATGAATTGTCATATAGTTTCCTTTAATTCGAGAAATAATCTAAACGTATATCACTCAACCTATAAATTTAATCTGTCAAACTATGTTCAGTAAGTTTTTTATTTGATTTTTTTTTTTGGAAAAGTTTCATGCAAAATAATTAAAAATAAAACTCCTCGACCGCTACGCGGTCTCGTGATTTTATTAAACTATTTTGCATTTAACATTTTCCAACAAAAACCAAACAAAAAACTACTGAGCCTAGTTTAACCGATTAAATTCATAGTTCTCGTGATATAAAGGGTGTCCCATTAAGACCGCATATTTTAAATTTAGTGTCATTTTTTTTATGTCAGTCGTACAACGTTGTTGTTGGACAGTGGTCATGTATGAACATTGAGGTTAAGTCATGGAGATTTACACAGACGCACAACGCATAGAAATTGTAAAAATCCACTATCGAAATGGTGAGAATTTTTCGGAAACGGTTTGAAGATATCGTGGATTTTTTGGTCACCATAACCTCGCCGTACTGTGGTCCGATTATAATCGAGCAATTTGAAACGATTGGGTCAATTAAAACCAAAAAGAGACATATCCATGTTCGTGCAGCTCGGTCTGCTGAAAATATTGCAGCAGTTAGTGAAAGTGTTGAACATAATTCTTCCACCTCGATTTGCCACCGTTCCCATCAATAATTGATGGGAACGGTGGCAATTATTGAGACTCTCTCGAAGCAGTTTACAGCGAATTTTGGCCAAAGACCTGCATTTTCTTGTGTACAAGATTCGGTTGACACAATATTTAAAGACAGCAGACCATGCACACCAACGAAACCATGGAATTATTGAGGACAAAATTTGAAGGCAGAGTAATCTCTATGCGATTTGACGCCGTTAGATTTCTTTCTTTGGGGTTTTTTGAAGGAAAAGGTTTATGCTAATAACCCAAGAACAGTTCCTAAACTAAAACATGAGATTCGATGGGTCATTGATGAAAATTTTGTCAAAAGAATCAACATGTGCCGTCAGTCACGAGGCGGCCATTTATCGGATATTGTATTCCATATTTAACCTCCATGTCTTCCCTCTTTATTGCAATAAAAATATCTTAACTTTTTAAATAAACAAGGCATTTTTTTAAATTTTAAAATAGGCGGTCTTAATGGGACACCCTTTAATATATGAATAAATTGTTTTTTTAATTAGTCATTTTTGAATAACTTTACAAAAAATATTCGAAGTTATAGTAGAAAACGTAATTATTCTTCTATTCTAGTGATGCAGCCCCGTCTTCGCAATCGGTGTCGTCCAAGTGGGAGCTCTCCTGGCCCTGGTACCTGGCCAGCTCGAGGAACTACGTGGTCGCGAAAATTGACGCGCGCGGTTCCGGTTTCCAGGGCGTGAAGATGAGGCGCGAGGTGCAGCGCCGCATCGGCCTCATCGAGGTGCAGGATCAGCTGGCCGTGCTCACGTATCTGAGGGACACGTTTAAATACATCGACAGGGCCAAGATTTGCACCACGGGCAGAGGGTACGGGGGTTACGTGTCCGCCATGATGCTTTTGCAGGACTTCCATCAAGTTATCAACTGTTCTGTCAGCATTTCACCGATTACCAATTGGAAATATTACAGTAAGTATTAACTTTATTTTGAATTTTAGAAAATTACGTAGGTAGGTAGTAGTAGCCCAATAAACATTTTTATCTCCACGCGGTCTATAATTTAAACTTTATTGTTGTCAACATTCTATAAAAAATACCTTGTTATGGCCTAGGCCGATAACATTTTTTATGAGGCAAGTAATTAGTTCGATTTTTTTCTCGCTAGGGGACCCCTAGCGAGAAAAAATCTAGTAGGGGTATTGTTTTGACAAATTAATCCTTTTCTAAGAAATTAACGTACTAAACTGGTTTAATTTATTTATAATAAGCACTAATTTGTTTGTTTTACTGTTAATGTTTAATTTTTTTCATTAAATTATTGTAAAATTAAATATGAATAATAAAACAAAAAGTGAGGTTAGGCAAACAAGAAAACGCACGATTCTTTTTCTACGATTTAAATTATCTTTAAGTTTTAATTTGCTTTAAGTTTTCAGTGAAATTAAATGTTAAACACAGCTTAAACATTCCAAACTACCTATTTTTTAAATAAAAATCCAAACAAATTGAAATTAGATACCTACCTACCTATTTATTAAACAATTAATTGAATTCAATGTAATAGCAAAAATCCATTTCTACTTAAATTATATACCTAGCTAGGTATTGTCAAACTATTAGGTACTGCTTCTAAAAGCAATAATAATTATTGTACATTTAATGTAATCTTTAGCTAATAAATAAATGAGATTCTAAAAAAGTGAGGTTAGGCCGCTTTGATGTTGAATTAAATTGACCTATATAAAGTGCTTTAAAGATAAAATGTTGTATGCCATTCGGCCAAGAAGTGCCTTTTTGTGCTTCGCTCAATTGTAGGCCTCCGCTACGCGTCGGCCTTCAAACCTTGAGCTTAGCACAAATAGCCTTACTTCTTAACCTAATGACATAAATAACTATTGTTTTTATAGTGGTTGCCATGGTCGCGCAAAGCTCACAAACTAATGAACAGATTTTTTTCACGATTTATATTTTTGTAGGAAATTGAACGCTCTACAAAAACTGTATCCTAATATTTTTCTATAAACCAAGGAGTTTAAAAGTTATTCAAAGTCAAAGTTAAATTACTGTCATAATTGCATTTTTTACTTACATTTTTTGCAAATTCATTAAAGTTATTAGCAAATATAAAAAAATCATTCAAAAAATCAACATTCTGTTCATTAGTTTGTGAGGTAGAAAATTATAAAAAAACAAAAAAAAATTTCTCATGTTATTTTAACCTCTAACTATTAAAATTAAGAGCTCCGGTTTTCACAGGTATCTTTTTTTGGTACCGTGAAGATATTTCAGTGCGAAATTTCAGGAAAAAAATAGTAATTTTTTTTTAACCAGCCTAATATATACATATATTTATATATTTATACAGGGTGATTGATGGTCGATGGTACGTTAAACGTATACGGAGAACGGTACATAGGAATGATCTGAAAATTTGGTTACTTCAGTTATTGCTCCTGATCTATCGATCTAAAATATTTTTAACGATGCGACGTTGCCGCGTATACAAAAAAGTAGCATCACCGGTGATATTTTAAATGGGACCCCCTATATACCGGGTGTATCTGAGAATAGGCGCACCCCTGTAAATTTTTTATTTATAAAGATAGACACATGAAATTTTGCATGGTTAATTAGGATATAAAATGCCACTTATAAAAGTACAAAATAAATTTTTTGAACTTTTGATTTTTAAATGGAATGCCCTATATATTTTTACATATTTGGAATCCTGGGGAAATTCTGAGTCAGACAGCATCCTCAAATTGACCTTTTGACGTTTCGTCATCAGAAAATGTATCATCATAAATATCAATCTAGAGTGCTTTGAACTATCTTATTTTCTTCCAATGGATTCACACAATGCCCGAAAAATGCCTTAGAAAGTCGTTATTCAGCAGCTGCTATTTCCAACAGTCTAAACTTGTCAAAATTCGTTTTTCTCAAATAGTTCAAAGAACTCTAGATTGATCTTTATGATGATGCATTTTCTGATGACGAAACGTCGAAAAGTCAATTTGAGGATGTTGTCCTACTTAGAACTTTCTCAGGATTCTAAATATTTAAAAATATATAGGGCGTTCCATTTAAAACTCGAAAGTTGATATCATTTCCGGCGATACCGGAAGTTCAAAAAATTCATTTTGTACTCTTATAAGTGGCATTTTATATTCTAATTAACCATGCTAAATTTCATGGGTGTCTTTTTATAAATAAAAAAGTTACAGGGGTGCGCCTATTCTCAGATACACCCGGTATATACGCCACTGGGATTCGTAGAAATTTGGAAATTTTGGGCGTAGTTTAGGAAGGTCCTGTGTATTAGTTCTTAGTAAGAAAATTTGATCTACATTATACAGGGTTACTTAAAAATGAGTTACTTTACTATACCTTTATTTACCTAACTATTTAGGTAGAGGAACATGATATATCATTGGAAGGGGACTTTAATTGGCTTTTAGAATTTTTAATAAAATACAGAGTGTTTTAAAAAAATGCACTTTTCACCAATTTTGTTTCTAGCGGTAAAGTAACTGATTCAGGGTACCCACTCAACTGGAAAACAGGGAAAACCTGGAAATGTCAGGGAAATTAAATATTAGTAAAAAAGTCAGGGAAAAGTCAGGGAATTTGCTGAATTTTACGAAAAGTCAGGGAATTTAACTAATTTTTACGAAAAGTCAGGGAATTTAACTAATTTTTCTTGATTTTTCCGAAAATTGTTTCTATTTTTATTACCGGACGAAGATTATTTTTTACAAATAATATAGCCAGGCATTGAAACTAAAATAAATCATTTGCGCAAATACTTCAAATTTTTTATGAATGTTCTGTTTAATTTTTTTATTATATTTTAAGAAATGTTTAAAAAAATTGTAAAAAGAAAAATAAAATATATTTTTACTTTACATGCTCCACACCTCAAATTCCCACCACGTGACCACGTACGGAACGCAGTCTTTTGAAAATTTGGCATTTAAGGCTTTTCAGGTTATGTATCTGTCAAAGTATAGTCAACGAAAGAAATAATATTATGTTTAGGCGTTAAAAATGTATAAATCTTTATAACATTAGAATAACAATGGATGGTTTAAGAATTTAAGAATATAAATACTGCATTTAATGAAATTCCAAAGTGTATGGTGCCAAATAAGTAATATTTTTGTGCATTTGGTCCAAATATCTGGTTTTCTTCATGAAATAATTTTAACTAAACAGCATTTATTTAAAAAAATCTAGCTTCTCTATTATGGAATAAGAATATCTGTATTAAAGGTAGGTTAATATATTATAACAAAAATATCATCTAATTTTGTAATTTTAAGGTTAGAAAAATTTATTTTGACCAAAATAAATAAGTATTTTGGATTATTTAAAATACTGTATAATATGGTATTTAAAAATGTGGTAGTTTTTCTTATCCAGCTTAAAGTGTACCTACATAAAGTTTTGTCAATACAAATAGTTAAAAAGCTTCAACTGAATTTGATCTACATCAAAAAATCATTATAACTTTAAAAATTTTAATAAATCACATGTCATGGGAGTATTAAATATTTTCACATTGCAAGTTTCTCTAAAAATTGTTTGTTTTCTTATAATCTACATAACTTAAAGTAGGTATGCCGAGAGGTATGCACAAGTTTTGTCATTAGAAGTATACTTCTATAGCTCTTATACGTATAAGAGCTTCATTTTAATTTGAACCATATTCAAAAATTATTTAGTATATACCTATATTTATTTATGACCAAATTAACACACTTTTCCAAGTAATCCACTTATTTATTTTGGTCAAAATAGATTTTTCTAACCTTAAAATACAAAATTAGATGAAATTTTTTGTTCTAATACATTAACCTACCTTTGATATATCAAATACAGATATTCTTATTTCATAATAGAGAAGTTAGATTTTTTTTTAATAATTTCTGTTTAGTTAAAACTATTTTATGGAGAAATGTAGACCCAATGCTCAAAAATATCACTTATATTGTACCTTACACTTTAGAATTTCATTAAATGCAGTATTTATATTCGTAAATTCTTAAACCAACCATGTTATTGTGATACTATAAAGATTTATTAACTTTTAACGCTTAAACATAAGCGGTATCACTATAAATATAATTTCTTTCATTGACTATACTTTGACAGATACATAACCTGAAAAGCCTTAAATGCCAAATTTTCAAAAGACTGCGTTCCGTACTTGGTCACGTGGTGGGAGCATAGTACCTATAATTATTGCTGGAAACTGATGAAAATTGGTCTGGAAAACCTGGAAAAGTCAGGGAATTTTGTTTCATTTTCTTGGTGGGAACCCTGTGATTTTTACCAACCCTGTATAATGTAGATCAAATTTTCTTACTCAGAACTAATGCACAGGACCTCCCTAAACTACGCCGAAAATTTTAAATTTCTACAAATCGCAGTGGCGTAGTAAAAATAAATTAATTGGAGCTATGTTTTCAAGAAAAAATAAAGTAATTAATTTACATTTCGAAAACCACTAGAGTTAGGTATAGGAAAGTTTATACGAAAATATTCAGAATGCAATAACGGATCATAAAATGCAATAATATATAGGGGGTCCCATTTAAAATATCACCGGTGATTCTACTTTTTTATATACGCGGCAACGTCGCATCGTTAAAAATATTTTAGATCGATAGATCAGGAGCAATAACTTAAGTAACCAAATGTTCTGATCATTCCTATATACCGTTACTTGTATCCTTATTTATAAGCAAAAATTCTTACCAATACCATTGTGATATTTTTCCTTAGCCCTTAGTTCGTGCGCGATTTTTATTTATTTTTAAATAAATACGATAAAGTTTAAATTATATACCGATTGAAAATAAAAGAATTTTAATAATCTAATCAATAACCAAAGTTATTTTGATTTTTAATTGAAATTTTACATTGTAAAATTAACAATAAATTAATTTATAAATTGTATAAATACAAGTAGTAGGTAAACTTTGATATTTCAGCAAATCTTTAATTGCAAAATTCTTTTATTCCAGACTCGTATTTCTCAGAAAAATATCTCGGCTTCCCCTCGAAACATATGCAAGAATACGACAACGCCGACCTGACTATGAAAGCAACCAACTTAAACGACAGGCATTTTCTGTTGGTGCACGGCACGGCTGACACAAAAGTTACCCCGGAACATTCTTTCATGCTTGCCAAAGCTTTGATAGACCAGGAAATTCTGTTTCAGCAGTTGGTAAGTGCTTTTCAGTCGAAATTGAATAAAAATTAAAACTCCTCATTTGACAAAATATATCCTTTGCAATTTAAAGAACACTTTTTGAATGGTGCTCAAATAAGATGATTTTGGTAAATGAACCTTATAAATAAATATATTAGCAAGCAATGTTGCAACTAAATATACAGTCAATTTGTTTGCGACTCACCCCTGTAGAATCTTTATTTATTGTGCGATTTTAACCGGATTTGTTTTAAAGTGTAGAAATTGATAAACTGTATTTTTGGAGCAAAAAGCACCCCTCTACCCCATTTACTAAATTTTATTAAAGTTTTGATTTTGTAACTAAATTAAAAATGCACATTAATTACTATGTACAATTACATTTTGCTCCAAAAATACTGTGATCAAGAAATACACAACAAATACATATACAGGGTGAGTCATTTAACTTGAAACTTTGAAATATCTCAGTTAGTATGCATTTTACGAAAAAATGTTTAAAATAAAAATTAAATGATTCGAGGGGAGAAATCAATCAGTACTAAAATTGGTCCTCATACTCTCCTCCTTATAGGGGGAACAGGGGGGTAACTTTAAAATTTTTAATGGAACCCCCTATTTTTTATTGCAGATTCAGATCTTTCGACTAAAAATAGGTAATTTTGTCTAAAACATTTTTTCGTATTTGTAATAGATGGCGCTGTAATGAAAAAAAATCAATTTTGTTCGATTTTTCTTCTGTATACGATTCTCCAAAAATTTTTATATAAAAATATCACTTTTTTGGCAATAATTTTTTAACTAATATTTAAGTTTCCTTTGGTTTAAGTTTTATACATTATTTCATTCGGTGATAATTATCAATTGCGCACCATGGTCACTTTTTACCTACCAGCATTAAAGGATTGTTGTACTATTTTTAATAAAAAATTCCTCATTTAAGGTAAAAAAACATTATTTTTACAATTAATTAATTTAATCCTTATTGAGGTATAAAAAAATGGTATTTAGTTATAAATGATAATTATTATTGAGGTATAAAGAAACTATTTATAGTTTAGGATTATTTAATCAATTTAGTTCGAAGATTAATTTGCAAACAAAAAGACCTTCTTTCGTTTTTTAACAGTGCAAGAAAAAATAGAAATGATTTTGATTTATGGAGAAGCAGGCAGGAATCTTGATGATGCTGTTAAGATCTACGCTCAGCGTTTTCCGGATAAAATTCGATCACGTACTTCATTTCACCGTACAGTCAAGCAGTTTACTACAAACGGGAGTGTTCAAACGAAAAAAGAGTTCGTCAAGCAACAGTCACAGTTGGAAATAATAAAATTATTGTATTAGCAGCAACGGCCGCTAATCCTCATGCCAGCACACGAGAATTAACTAGAGATGTGGGAATATCCCAGAGCAGTTTTAGCCGAATATCAAAACGAAATGCGAATTAATAAATGCATTGAAGTCGAAGGCCACCATTTTGTGCTCCAACTTTAATTAAAATTTAAAAAATAAATAAATAAATATAAAAATAAAACCAAGTATTTTATTCAAAAATTATTGGAGTATCGTATACAGAAGAAAAATCGATTTTTTTTTTCATTACAGCGCCATATATTACAAATATTACATATTTGGAATCCTGAGGAAATTCTGAGTCAGACAGCATCCTCAAATTGACCTTTTGTTGTTTCGTCATCAGAAAATGTATCATCATAAATATCAATCTAGAGTGCTTTGAACTATCTTGTTTTCTTCCAATGGATTCACACAATGCCTGAAAAATGCCTTAGAAAGTCGTTATTCAGCAGCTGCTATTTCCAGCAGTCTAAACTTGTCAAAATTCGTTTTTCTCAAATAGTTCAAAGAACTCTAGATTGATCCTTATGATGATGATGATTTTTTTTTCATTACAGCGCCATATATTACAAATATGAAAAAATGTTTTGGACAAAATCTACCTATTTTTAGTTGAATGATCCGAATCTGCAATTATAAATAGGGTGTTTCATCGGAAATTTTAAAGTTACCCCCTGTTCCCCTAAGGGGAATCCCCTTATAAGGAGGAGAGTATGAGGACCAATTTTAGTACTGATTAATTGCCCCCCTCGAATCATTTCATTTTTATTTTAAAAAAAAATTTCGTAAAATTTATACTAACTGAGATATTTCAAAGTTTCAAGTTAAATGACACCCAAATACATAACAAATCCAGTTAAAATCGAACCATAAATAAAGATTTTACAGGGTCACAAGCAAATGGGTCTCACTCTATACGAAACTAAAGATTTTTTCATATTGTTTACATGTTTATCATAGGTATACCGCTGAACTTTTCCAGCGATAACGTCAAAATGTTTACAAAAATCAGAGTTAAAAAAGTAAACACTTACCTTAATACATGTGCAAAAAATAACTATAATATCACAATATAATCATTTTGATGTAATCGCTGAAAAACTTCATGGTATGTTGAAGATGTATATTTTTTATTTTGGTGAGGTCAAAAATTATATTAATTTAAAGTGAACTTTCAAAAAAGCCTCTGGGTTAATTTTAGAAAATATTATATTATGTATACAGATTTGACAATCGCCATTTTAGTCATGAATTTAATTAGGCACGAGCGAAGCTTTCGAGCAAGTGTTTCATTAAAAGAAAAAGAAAAGTATATAAACGAGTTGGATACTATACTTTTTCTACGACAAATATTTAAAAAAATGTTTTACTAATTAATTTAAATATTTGTGTAGAGCGACATCAATACAAAAACAGTGTAACCAAATTGGTCTTTTGACCAGCTTTTAAAATAGCAATTTAAAATTTTTCTCTAAAATTCAAATTTATTCCTTAAAAATGGACCGTTTAAATCCAACATAGAAGCAATTTTTTTCAGAGAAAATAATGTTTTTAATGCTTTATCGGCAAATCAAAATGTCAATACAAACGTGTCAAGAAACTATTAAATAATTAAGTGTTTTTGCATTGAGATAATAAAATAATTTCCATATTTACTATTATTTCACAAGAATGGCACTTTACTTTGACAATTGTATGATATTTGACAACTGTCAACTAACTTAAAGCTAACTTTAGCCTGTGACTAAAAAGCCCGAGAGCCACTGTTGCTAACTTCAGCCCGATACTAAATCGTCATAACGTCACAGCTTGTCATGGAATCATGTAAGATGATGTGTGTTATTTCCTTTAAATGCAAATGCATACCAAATTTATTATAATTTATTTAAGAAATTTTGACTACCCAGTATAACAATAGATTATATTTAGCAAAAAGAAATTTCGTAATTTTGTCTCGATTGTTTTTTACTAGAATATACGCTAAAGAAGTATCGCTAGTAGCGCCACCACTCGGTTGTTATCATCATAACAAAAGTATAACTTTTAATAATCAGCTTATGTTACAATCGAGTGTTTTTCAGAATACAAAAGAAAATGTTAAAAAATATCTAAAAAAACCGTGGCTCGATTTGTTGTGTTGTTGGGTGTATTTCGAGAGGAAATCCTGGGTTGAGTTTTTACCGGTTTTCCAATAAACAGTGTTAATCTGAATGAAGAAATAAATTGCCTAGTCTCTGTAAATATAAATTGTACCTATTAGATACAATAAATATACATTTTTGTAGTGATTAACGTGAAAAGTGTAAACATTTTAATTCAGTAATAATCGTCAAACAAATAAGTCGTCTAAATTTAAACAGCATTTAGCATTATTAAAAGCGTGGTTTAAGAATTCTTTAAAGTCTCCACTCAACGGTAAAATACCATTATATCGAGGGCGTACAAGGAAAATCGGCTGTCCTCAATTTATAGTTTTGAGAAAAACGCATTTTAAAACTAACCTGAATGCATAAAATCGATTTTTTATTTTAAATATTTTAAATTACATTAATATAGATCTCTTATGAAATTAAAAGTAATTATTGATTATTAAATGAAAAACATATTTAAATGAACGATTTTATTTGTATTTTTGTTATAAACATTTGGACTTAAAGTATTTTTCCTGTTAGTTTTCAATATAAATTTGGACTTAAAGTAATTTAACCTGTTACAGATTTGCATTTTTTTTGCTAAATTGGACAAAGGTTCGTCATTGTAGTCTTCAGCACTAGGCTCAGCAGTCTTATCTTTAACATCTTTGCTAACAGGCAGAGATTTGTACAAGCCACTACTAAATGTAGGTACTTAGTGGATTCTTAGTGTTGAGTATTACAGAAATATGGACTTAGTCAAAATACAGATAGTTACAGACCCCATAATATGCGCGTTTGGACTATTATAGCAAAAGTGGACTTAGCCGATTTTCCTTGTACGCCCACGATATTATGTATTATATATAATATTATGTTATTTAAAGTGCAGTTGTCGGCGTTTTTTAGAAAACTCAAACATAAAAATGGTTGATTTTTATGTTATGTTTGTGCAAAAATTGTTTTTTACTAATTTTTTAAAAATGTCCATACTAATATAAATTATATTAGGTAAAGTTATAATTAGTTAATTCTGCACCAATAAATGTACTTACCGAATTGGTAAAAAATGAAAATGCAACGATTTAGTTCTTGAATTTTATTTTCATTTAAAAATACAATAATTCACCATTTATGATCCCTTTGATAAAATACACACACTAACGTAACTATATAAGCATTTAAGAGTTGAGTTTCTTAATCAATGATATAAGGAATAATCAATCGAAATCGAGTACTAAAAAAGTTTTTTAATTTTTTCCTTGCAACGTAAAACACAAATAAAGTGCGCGATTTAGCTATGCAATAATTGAACAAAATTTTTCGAGTAAGACTTCCTTTTCTTTTGTAAAAAAAACTACCTATTTATTTAAAAATGAGGTATAATCTGTGCTTTAAATGTATTATTGACAATTCTTAATTCACGCAATGCATTCGTCCACCAGAGGCGCGCGCGTTGCGAAAACCCGATACTTCTTTAGCGTATAAGTGTGTTAATATTGTAATTAATAATTTTGTTAATATTTTAATGCTTAAATTAAAACATCATTTGGACAACGATCGTTTTTTACTTAAAAATATTATATATATACCTAACTGATTTACGAGATAATCCACTTAAGCTTCTTATGTTTTACATATTTTTCTTAATGTATGCTTATGCCTACTCTGTGTACCTAAAAAAAACAGGTTTGCCCAAAAAAATATTAAAATTATAAATCAGGTTTTTCATTGAAACCAACAAGTTTGAACCTTAAACAAACAAGATAATAACAATGCATATAAAATGAAATATTACACCCTTTAATAAGACAAGCGTCAGTTTTTGTTTAAGTAACAGCTGAAACCTAAAGAGTAAAGTACTATTAGCAGTAAGAAGAATCATTAATTTACGTTCGAGAAGGAAAATCGTGACGGAGCGAAGAAATATTGTTGGCACAGCAGATGGGAATAATAAATTAAAACTTAAGTAATCCCTAAATGTGTTGTCAATGTCTAATTTAATTCTTATTGTGGCTTGGAATAATGAATAAAAGATTCTATCAAAGATTAATCTGAACCAAATTTATCCAAAAAAAAAATGTATAGCCTAGCATATATTTTTAGCAGTTTTTGGATTTTAAGTCTTCAATTTTTTTTAATACATTATTTATACCAGGATCAATCAAATCAACCAATTTATTTTAAAAAGGTTTCAAAAAATATATTTATTTAATTTTGTACCAATCATAATGTTTGTACTAATCTAAGTTTAAAGCAGGTATTCATTATTGTTGTTTTACTGTGTCAGCCTATTTTGCATTTTGCAAAGATTTGCGTTAAACTCTGAAGCATGTTGTTTAAGAGCCTTAATGTACAATATTTTTGGTCCAGCATCCTTTTTTTAATGGGTCTTTAAATATTAATCTACACTGTTTAAAATATCTGTGGTGTAAAGAGTAATCTTAAAATGGTGTTAAAATCCAACACCAAGTGGTGTTATATAAACACCATGAATTATGGTTGAAAATGTTATATACAGCAAACACCAAAACGGTGTTTATCTAAAAATATTTGAGAAGTGCACCTACACAGAAAAAAATGAATAGTTCATTTAACTATATTATATTTATATTTATTTAGTTGACCCACAAGGTTAATATAAACAAAGATTAGTTTGACCCTACTAAACCAGATAGTTATTTTATTTTTTTTAATTGGTTAAATTAACTCAGAAAACTTTATTAAAACCAACCCGCTGTATGGTTCAGTTTACTAAATATGTTGTTTGTAAAATAAGAGTTACTTCAAGCTAAAGCACCCTGTTAAAACGATTAACACAATTCGCCGTGCATTCCCGGTTGCATAGTGTGTACCGATCGGGGCAAAGGCGGTGTGGATCACGTGATGTTCTTAAATCTCGCCTCTGTTGACTTACATGAAGAGTATATAAGCTCAGATAGTCCTTTGCTTTGGTGTGACACTACAAGTTGTTCGATACTAAAGAGACCTTAAATAGGTGGAAACAGCTGTCAATACTTGAAGTATTTTAAGTTGGTAGAACGCACTAAAACATTATCTCTAGCAAGTTGAAGGTTCAATTTTTTGGAATAATACCACTGGTAATATACGAGTAATGCGTCAAGGAACTTCCTGTTTCCTTTTTTTCCTTTTTTACTGTGTAGTATGATTTAATTTGACCAAAAACACATAATATTTAACACTGAAAAGGAGTTCAATTTACACCAGGTAAAATTTATTTTAATACTGTGTGAAAGTTAAATTTACACTATTTTAGTATTTGAATTTACACCGGACCAACGAACCATATTTAACACCATTTTGGTTTGTATCGAAATAGACAATGTATGGTGTTAATTTGGTATTAAAATGGTCATGAAATTTTGAACAGTGTAAAATCGGGTATTTTGAATATCTAAGAAATCCCTTCTCACACACTTTAAAAATACAAAATTTTTAGAAAACATTTTTTATCTCCACGCGGTCTATAATTTAAACTTTATTGTTGTCAACATTCGATAAAGAAATACCTTGTTATGGCCTAGGCCGATAAAAAATTTTATGAGGCAAGTAATTAGTTCGATTTTTTCTCGCTAGGGGTATTGTTTTGACAAATTAATCCTTTTCTAAGAAATTAACGTACTAAACTGGTTTAATTTTTTTATAATAAGCACTAATTTGTTTGTTTTACTGTTAATGTTTAATATTTTTCATTAAATTATTGTAAAATTAAATATGAATAATAAAACAAAAAGTGAGGTTAGGCAACCAAGAAAATGCACGATTCTTTTTCTACGATTTAAATTATCTTTAAGTTTTAATTTGCTTTAATTTTTCAGTGAAATTAAATGTTAACATAGCTTAAACATCCCAAACTACCTATTTTTTAAATAAAAATCAAAACAAATTGAAATTAGATACCTACCTATTTATTAAACAATTAATTGAATTCAATGTAATAGCAAAAATCTATTTCTACTTAAATCATGTTGCTAGGTATTGTCAAACTATTACTGCTTCTAAAAGCAATAATAATTATTGTACATTTAATATAATCTTTAGCTAATAAATAAATGAGATTCTAAAAAATTGAGGTTAGGCCGCTTTGATGTTGAATTAAATTGACCTATATAAAGTGCTTTGAAGATAAAATGTTGTATGCCATTCGGCCAAGAAGTGCCTTTTTGTGCTTCGCTCAATTGTAGGCCTCAGCTACGCGTCGTCAAACCTTGAGCTTAGCACAAAAAGCCATACTTCTTAACCTAATGACATAAATAACTATTTCTTGTGTTGTAATAAGTTGTTAAAATTTAATCACTAAGCACGGTTCGCCAAAAAATTAAAATTGCCGAAAAAATTGTCCAAACTTATTTTTTGTTTTAAACAATTTTTTAGACATTTTTATGATAATTAAAAATAAAATTAAAATTTTCTGACGATTGGTTTCCTTTTTATCATCAAAAATGTATTTTTGATACGTAACATTAGAATTTCTCTGAATCTATTGGTCCTAGGTATTGGTTTAAACAGTATATACCTACATAGTTGCTATGTAAACAATTGTGTCATGATCTGTCACTGTTTGTCATTATTGTGCAAAACAAGTTTTGCAAATAATATTTTTTTAAAATGCGATCCCACAACGAAAACAGGGCTGCAATATGTGCGTTATGTTTTAATCGTACAAAAGAAATGCGAAAAATGTCATTGAAGCAAGAAGAAACAATAAAGATACATTTTATAAAACAGTACTCAGTAAACGAAGTGGATTACCCTATTAGCTTGTGTTCTACATGTCGTCTCACTGTTGAAGAATACGCCAAAGGTAATTTTAAGAGAAAAGTAAAGCTTTTTGATTATTCAAAGATTAACACCTATCCCCGTACTCGTTCAAACCTAATAATTAATTGTTTTTGTACCCTGTGCTCCATTGCAAAAACAGCACAGCCAGATATTCACTTAAAAAACGAGTTGGGCGGCCTTCAATAAACAAACTGTCTTCCAGGAAAAAAATACAAATATTCAAATCTGTAAAAATTGTTTTGTTACTGTAAAAAAAGGAAAATCTCATGATTGCCGCAAGAGCTTACGAACACAAAATTTTGCACAACTTGCTAGTTTATCAAATTCTCCAAAATTTAAAGAAAAATTTGTTTCAACTATCATTAAGGAAAAAGTTGAAAATAGTGTTCCCAACTCATGTGTTCAATTGGAAACTGGAAATAAGGGAAAATTGAACATTATTGCATCAAATAAAAAAGTCCCAACTGTTCAAAACAATGCTGTAACTATAGAAGATATCTCAGAAATGCAAAGAACTTTAAACCTAAGTACAAACAATACAATTAAATTAGCGTCTTGTTTACAGAAATTAAAATCAAAAACTAATAAAAAAATAACTGAGAGCTATGTTAAGACAAAATTACAAGAAAAGAGGCATGTATTAGATACATTATTTGACAAGATGACGGCAGAATTAGAAAATGGTCAAGAAAACAAGCACGAATTTGTTCAGAGAGACATTATTTTTTGTAAAGATATTTTGGCGTTTTTGGATTTTATTGTTCAGAAAAGAAACCTAACACAAAAAAATGTTGAACTCTTAAAAATTGGCCTCGATGGAGGAGGTGGCTTTTTTAAAGTATGTCTGAATATTCAGACAAAAGAAACTACTAACCGTGGGGACCTTAAAGACTCTGGAGTAAAAAAACTTTTTATTTTGGCCATTGTTAAAAACATCAAAGAAAACTATTTTAATGTTTTATATATTTGGAAACTGCTAAAAATTGATGAACTAGGAAGTTACAGTATTTCAACAGATTTAAAATTGGCAAATATTTTGATGGGCCTGATGTCTCACAGCTCCGCCTTTCCCTGTACATGGTGTCAATCCAATGCACAAAACCTAAGCAATGAGGGAGATTTGCGCACGTTCGAGAACATCCGAAACCAATATTTGAGATGGACGGCAAGTGGAAGCAGCCTGAAGAAAGCAAAGCATTTTTTGAATTGCATTCATGAACCTATACCTCAAAAATTAGAAGAACCTGTGATCTTGGTGATACCCCCACCTGAATTGCACTTACTCTTGGGTAATTACTATTTGTCCCGCTTATTTATTTACTTTTTTATACTTCAATAGGTTACTAGGTGCAGTTTAAAATGTTTTTCTATCCCTCACAATTTTTGTTTTTTAGGCACCGTAAATACCTTATATTCCAGTCTTTTTAAACTTGTTCCAGACATTTGCAATCAATGGATAAATTTTTGTCACGTTGAAAGAGAAGGAATGCAGGAAATTCCTGTAAAAAATTATTGAATAATTTGGAATATCTAGAGAATAATTTACCTTTGAATTTGGTTAAATATGTTACTTGCTTTGAAGATTTTAAAGAAGTTACAAAAAGCGCATTTAAAGTGATTTTGTGTCCTGATTATAAAGAGAAACTGGATAATTTTAAATTATCATTCAATAAATTGGGTATTAAGCCAACTCCCAAAATATATACCGTATTTTTTCACGTTAGGGAATTTTGTCAAAGAACAAACAAAGGTTTGGGATTTTATAGTGAACAGGCCAGCGAATCAGTTCATTCTGATTTCACTATAGTATGGAATAGGTTCAAAGTGCATGAAAATAACCATAATTTTTCAAAGAAATTATTAGAAGCTGTTACTTTCTATAACAGTAGTCATATTTAAAATAAAATTAGGATTTTCTTAGGTTTTATTGTTAAATTCAATATTTTGTTGATAAAATAAAAAATAATCGTTGAAAAATTTTGATTTAATTTTCTATTATCATAAAAATGATTAAAAAATTGTTTAGAACAAAAAATAAGTTTGGACAATTTTTTCGGCAATTTTCATTTTTTGGCGAACCGTGTAAGACTTTATACATATTTTAGTTAGATATTTTTAAAAAGTATCCAATTTTGGAAGAATCGCAATATTTTGGCTATTTTTAAAAATATCCAACTAAAAAACTAATAAAGTAAAATTGTCCCTTCAGAGACAGTGTTTCTCTAAAATCACCTTTTGGGACCCAATAATGTTTGTAACTGTTCGAATTAATCGAATTGTTCGAATAGTTAGAATTATTCGAATAGTTTGAATTATTCGTATTTTAGAAAATAACAGTCGGTCTAAGTAAGTTAAACTATTCCAATAATTAATATTTGTAAAACATGTTTGGTCAAATATATGATTAAAATAATTACAATTCTTGAAAAATTAATTTTTTATTATTAAAAACATTCGAAGAATTGGAACCATTCGAATAAATCGAGCTATTTTTTATAATTTTAGTGGTGATTTTTCTTGTATCGTAAACGTTTAAATCAACAAAAAATATCTTTGTTCCGGATAGTACCAAAAGAATGGTTTAAAACTTACATAAATGATATTCGACATAATTAACACCGGCGCATTCGCCATTTTTGATAATATTTCTGAAATTAAGATCTGTGATTATTACGAAGTTGCACTTTTCCGCAGTTTTTTTATCAATATCAGGCCTTAAACCATCTTCAATAAATTTTCAAAATGCAAGCAATTGCAGTTTTATTATTAATATCACAAATAACAATTAGATTATGTATTATAGTTATCATATAATATTAAAAATATGTATGTATTTTGATGTTAAATAAAATGTTTCCTATATTATTTTATGCGCTGTAGAAAAATATTATACTACTGTGATTATCTTATTTTTGTTTTTTTCAACCGACAGGGACAAGGTTTGTTTTAAGCATAAAAAAATATTTTGTAGGTAAAGTATACAGTTATCATTATTACTGTAAAAACAAGAGTTCTATAAATAGTTACCTTAAAGTCAAATCATTAGATGACGCTGTATTCAATTATAAGTATCTCAGTCGGTAATAATATAGAACTAACTACTTTATTTTAGGGTCCAATTTAGGACAAAAAAGTTCGCACGTTACTTTCGTGGTAAGATTTTAGTTTTTTTGTTAAGAGCAGGGCTGTGTTTAAATTACAATGAAAAATATTTCTAAAACGTGTACAGATCAGTGTGTGGTATAAATGTGTTTCTCATGGTTTAAACATTGTCACTTTAATGCGTTTTAATTTTAATTCTGAAAACAAACAGTTAAATGGCCAGTGTCCAATTACTGGTTGGTAAAAAATGTAAATTTCTTTTACATATGCCATACTCTATTTGTATCCCGGACATTTACCAGCCAATTATGTAAAATTGTCCCCTGAATACGAAAATACCGTCATAAACCATAAAAGTTAAGCAGTTTTTGAGGTATTGTCTTTTTTTCTTAAATTCCAAAATTAAGTATTGCATTTATTTATTAGTTAAACAAATGACAAGCGCAATTATTCTGTTATAATCTAATGTGTTTACAAATCCAATACAGTTTGATTAGTATGCTGTTTTTAGTTTTAGTGATTTATTGAGTGTTAGTTTATATTCTGTGTGTCAAATGTTTATTATTGGTCTCGTTTGGGTTCCATGCCTTACGCATTTGTTGTTGACAGATTTATTGTCCTACACAGCTTTGGTGTATCACCGCGATAGTTCGATTTAGAAGTTTTGTTTTTTTTGTTGTTTGTCTTTTTTCTTTATTATTTTATGGTGTTTGGTTAGTATTGTCTTTCTAATGTTTCTATTGTTACTGATGTTTATTGTTTTTTTTCTAGAGTTTAAGAAGTGTGCCTTTTTTAGGGTATTAAAGATATCTGTCGTGTTTAATTTGCAAATTATGTGTTAGGTCATGCATATGCTTAATGATACTTATCAATTTTTTGCGGATGGCCTCTTTTGTTTGTCTAGTGAAAAGCGTCCAATGACAGGTGGTATACCTATAGGACCATAAGCTGAAACTTGTCACTTAACTCTTTCTTATCACCATGTGTCGAATTACTATACAAAATGTCCAATTACTATACTTTTTTGCATGTTTTTATAAAACTAATATTAAAACTTTAAAAATTCTTATTTTAAGTAAATGTAAATAAAGTTTAAACAAACAAACTATCCTTTTTATATATTTATAAGAAAAAAACTAAAATCTTTAAAACAACGGCATATATAATTTTTAAATAAATAATATTCCTTAAGCTTGTCCTCGTGGTTTACCTATTATCATAAAATGTTACTTAACTCCTTTAAATTTCAATAATCAAAATTGAGTGGGAAAGATGCACGATTCTAAACGATTGCGCGAGCGAAGCAAGCGTAGTAAGGATGCGAGTTTAGAATCTACCATTCTTCACGAATTGCACATATTATTATTTTACAAGTAACAATAACGACGAAGCTCATTATAAAGTCGCCGTTCTATACTACCTAACATCTGTCAAAAGAAATTAACCGCACTTTTTTTCAATTACATTATTTTTCCTTTATTTCTGTACTCTCTAAAAATGAATTAGTCAAAAATGACTAATTTAATAGTTATTAATGACTGCATGGTATCCCAAAATTTAATAAAAGTTAAAAAAGTAGAACAGTTTTTGAGATATAGTTAATTTCCCATTTAATATGGAATTGACTATATCTCAAAAACTGCTCCACTTTCATAATTTTTAATCGTATTTTCGGATTGAGGGGACAATTTTACATAAGAATTGGCAGTTAAATTTTGGGATACCATGGTATTCCATGGTTAACCATGGTACAAGTGAAAAAGCATCCACTAATAACTATTAAATTAGTCATTTTTGACTAATTCATTTGTTTCATTAAAAATTATTTAATAGAAATAATATGTTTAAAATCATCATTTTTGTGTATTAATATATTTTTAACCTTTAAAACGCTAATTATGGTACATGTTTCCATGACACTAAGTGATCTTTTAAATACCCATTGACAAGTTTTGCCTTTGTGGCGTTTTAGTCACGGGCTAAAGTTAGCAACAAGTGCCCTTCTTGTGAAATAACAATGTGGACATTATTTTATTATCTTAATAGAAAAATTAAAAGTATAAAATAGTTTCTCAACGTCAATACCTATTTGAAAAGTTTATATGCAAGTTTGAAGTGACATCCTGTACGGACGCCACTGGTAAAAAAAATAAAAAATCTTCTACATCAAAAACTTACTGTTAATGCTTAGAAGGCGTTTGCCAAATTTTATAAAAATATCTAGGAAGTTATTAAAGTTATGATAAAAAAACCGATTTTTTTTTCAAACTTTAACACTCTGTAACTCAAAAATTAAGAGGTTTAGGTCTTAATTTTATTTGAACTTTTTTTCTTAAAATCAACTAAGCATTCACACCCTTAAGGTTAAGCATCTTATTCTTAAACACCCTGTATACATTAAACCCTAACTTTTTATTGAGACCAATTTTAACAAATATTGGTTTTATTCATATTTTTTTTTATTAATTTATACTTAACAAGCTTGAGAAAATACATTTAAAATCTGCTATCATTTAAAAAAACAACCTTTAACACCGACGCATCCACCATTTTTTACAATAATAGAGTAATAAAACTGGATTTATCTGAATATTTTAGTATTTGTAAAAAACGCATGCTTCCAAGGAAATATATTAGCATAATAAAATAAATCATCTTGTAGAATATATTTTCCTGTACCTACGTAAAGAAATACGGAAACTCCTGCATTATTTATGGGTAAATCATCTTGAGAATTCTATACATCTGCAAATTTTTTAATATTGTATATCAAAAAGGTTCTTTGTTAACTAAACTTCTGTAATTTAAATTTATTTCCAGGCCTATCCGGACGAGGGACACAATTTCAGGACAAAGGCTCTATTACACATGTATAAAGAAATTGACCAGTTTTTCAACGATTCATTTGGTCCAGTGATCGAGGAATGGACGGTAGACGATTCCAGTAGCTTTTTTATATAAATTTTCAACATCTTTTCAAATAAAGAAAATTCATGTGATTTTTTCATACTTTAAATAACCGATTTACTAAAAGAATTTATTAAATTGTTAAAATCAAAACGTCCATTTTTCCTAGTTGGAATTTGGTCTAAAATGTAAGTAGTTTTATCAACTCATACACTGTGGAAAAATGTTTAAACCTTCGTGTTCTTTCTTTGTATCTTTTAAAATTTTTCAAGGATTTTTTCCCTTAAATTTCGTTAATTTTATTTGTTAATGAAAAGTTGATAAAACGTATTTTTTTACTGCAATATTTATATTTATATTTCATACAATTATTCTACCAAGATTTGCGTTTCTTAAAATTGTTACTTTTTTTCTATCGATGTGATTAACCAATCATTGCATTCTCTGTCGCAATCTAGTCTGCATTTTCTATAGAGTTTGGTTTCTATCAGAAGTGTTTAACCAATCAGAGAACGGCATTCTCCACCGCACACTAGATTGCAATTGTGAATAAAGTGTTTACAAAAATATTTAAACCTAGTTAATTTTTGTTTCACAGTGTTATATACAATAAAACATAAATTAAAATTTTGTAAAGACACCGATATTATTTATAATAAGCTATTGTATTTATTTAGATAGAATTTTTAAATAATTCCATTATTTTATATTAAAATGTATGTACAAAGATGAGTGTCAAAGATTAAAGTTTAGTTTATTAATTATAAATGATTTTTTATAAGAATAGATAGACTATATAAAAAAGCATAGAATGTAAAAAGTATATAGAAGATGTAACTAAAGCATTAAAACAACAAAGTTTGATTTAAAAACTATTAATACCAAAAGTGATATAAGTAGTAATTATTTTTGTAAAAAATAGAAAGTGTATAATAAAAATAAATAGATAAATAGTTTTTAAATTTAACTGTGACAATTTTTGGACCACAATATCTATATCAGTAAAAGTCTAATTTAAATGTTTAAATGTTAATTCGTTGTTAAAAAACTTCATGTTTTGTGTAATACAAATAAGAGCTAATCTATTCTAGATATTTAAATCAAAATCTAGATGCTTATTATGCCTGTATATGTTCTGATAAAAAGAGTAGCAAATAACTAATGATGGCATTTGACATGTACAAGATCTCTTAGAAAAATATTATTTATACAGATACTAGGTAAATTGAAGGGAATTAGCTACAAATTTTTTTTATTAGGTTAGGGTAAATACTTACTTCAAGCTGTAATTATAAATATGCCAACTTCAAAATATAATATACGGGGGCTAGCAATAAAGCGTTAAAGTTTTTCATTGAAACATTTTACAAAAGTGTTAATTTGTAAATAAAAAGATTATTCTATTTCAATAAGTTACCTACGCTTATTCTGTACAAAATTTTAAAATATTAAAGTAAATTTTTGCCTTTTAATAATAAACTGGCTAATAAATAAATTGTTATAAAACTCTTTTTATCAGAATGACTTTACTCTACTCTATAGATTATAGTTTTTAGCAAGAGTTAGAAAATCTAAATTACTTATTGGAGATCTACTTATACTACTATATACTTCTAGTAGTAGTCTACTACTAAGGCTTTATTAATTTTTACTATTCATTTTCAAATGTAAGCTTTAAAAACTATTGGCTTAATGCTCAAGTAGAAACAACTTAATGTTTTTTTAATTATTTGTAAGGTACAATTTTAACTATCTTAGAACTTCAAACAGAGAACTTTGAAATGATTGTAAACTGTACCATTTAATTATTACATACCAAACATTCCATTTTTATATATGTATATATGTGCCTATTATAAGCTTTATCCTAAATACCTACTTCAATATTGTATTTAAAAAAATTAACTTTCAGTTGCAAGACTTCTATGTCTTATAAATATAAGACCCATTATATCTATTAATTGTTAATAATGTTATATTTGTATAAGATGTACTGATTTTAATGTGACACCAAGCCAAATAAATAAATGTTACAATTTATTGATATTATTTTTTCTTTCAATTTACCCACTGTGCACATTGCAACTATCATATTCATTATTAATTACAATTATTTACCCTGCAAATAGTTATGGTAAAATACAGAGTATTAATAACAATATTAATACCCTTTATATATTTAGAATTATGTGCCACCAGCAAAGCAACTAATGAATAAATAAAGTAAAAACAATGTGTGACAAATTGTTTTCCTAATTCACTCCACTGTGCGAAAACGAGTGTATGCAACCCGAATACGATAAATACATCTGGGTTGCGGTTGATTATGGACTTAAAATTTCTGAACGTGTTCAGTAAAAAGTAGACAATTCACAATGGCGTCTTGACATTGACGTTTGTGTTTACATAATTGTGTATATTTGTAAATTTTAGTGTTAATAATCGGTGTAAAAAGTCGAAATAATTATATTGGATAACTAGTGCATTGTTTTAATGGTTGCAACAGTTATTAGGATATAACAATTGTTCGAAAGCCATATAAAGTATTGTGAAAATGATTAACAGCCGAAAAGAGATAATTAGTTCAATATTTATTTGTTAATTAATAATTTAGGCAGCCAGTTTTATGCAGTGTTCGGATAAAAATTGATTCCCTAACAAGTAATGTAAGTAAAATGTAAATTTAGGAAAGTATTCAATGGCAAATGACATTTTAATAGAAAGTTGATTTTAAAGATCCGTTTTTCGACCTAAATACCAATGAGATAATAAACTATTATCAAAAGGAATGTTATCCTCTATTATGTAAAAATTGTAAGCAAATTAATTTGCTTTAGCACTTTGCCATATTGCTAATCTGAATTTATACATCAAACTAAAACCTTCAGTTTTTGTATTATTCATTATTAGGTAAACTTATAAATTATGCAATAAATGATTATGTGCATATTGAATTTTAAATTTACTTTTGTTCATTTTTCATTGAGAACTTTTTTGTTATTTTTTATTAACCTGATTTTTAATCTTAAATTTATGAATGATTTATCTAAATTTAAACTATGATTCAATATGGAGCACATTTCAATTTATGTGATGATGTTTACACTATTAAATTACAGTAATTCCTACAACATATTTTTGGCCAGTAATGTTGTAGGAAGATCACAATAATTGAAATCCTTATTTAAGTGGGTAGTTTCTTCTTTATTCAATTGCCTTTTAGTTAATTAACATTAAATTTGTGGCAAACAATATTTAATTTAAATTCAGATAAGTATTATGCTATAATAGCTAAACCTACTAAGTACAGTATATTACCATTGGATTTTTCTAAATATTATAATTAATTAATATAATATTAATATTCATTACATACATATACCAACATTTAAATGTATTATAAGTATTATTATCTGAAATATTACACTGTTCAAAATATACTAGGTAGGTAGGTATTTAAATTAACTTTTTCATATCATTTTTTTCTTTAAAAATAGTAATAAAATATAAACCAAACTTGTTAAAATACAAATCAAATTAATTTATAGGTAGGTACCCAATTAAAGTATTTTTTACCGAAATTTATATTATAAACCACTCTTGTTTAGAACAAATAACTTCAATTCGTAATTTTTAATGTGTTAAAATGCACATACAATTAATATTACCTATATTATAAATAAAATGATCGTTTTAATAAATAATAGTATATTAATATATTAGTATCAAGTTGTATAAACGCCATTTTAGTTACGAGTTTTATTAAGCACGAGCGAAGCTTGCAAACGAGTGTTTAGAAAAGTTTATAAAACAAGTTGCATACTATACTTTATATGGGGCAAAACACCTCAAGTGTTCCCACCTAAAAATGATGTTTTCTCCGATTTTAACAAAACTTTGCCAAATCATTGTCCTATTGGACTACCTTAATTTTCCAAATGGGGGGCAAAAAGGATTAGCGGGTTGCAGAGATACAGGGGCCTGAAAATTTTTTTTTTTTCTCGTGCGCTTAAAACACGTCAAAATATTCATGTATAACTAGGTATAATGTTTTTTTTTAAATTGATAATCAACATATCGTATAGCATTTTTTCCACGCTTTACGGATAAAAATGATCTCGAAAGCGAGAAAAAATTTTTTGGTTATAAAAAACGATTTTAAAAATATATTTGTTTTTTTCTCGAAATGCGACATATTGGATTTTTAAAAAATTAATATCAAAAGAAAGCTTTTTCAATTTCCTAAATTTTAATGTAATATGAAGATGAGATCCCAAAAATAAGTCGAAAAAATAGGTTGAAGCGCGTAGGGACCGTGCGGCGAGCAGCTACTATAGTATAGTATAGTATACCTATTGCAGCGGTGCTCGGTCTACTACTTAGTGAATTAATTGGAGGGTCAATACAACTTTTAAAATTATTTTTATATAGAAATAAATGTATTTTTCGATGAGTCTAAGTCAAAACAGCACAAGCGCCAAATTATTTTTTTTTAGAAGAAGGTCGATAGAGATTTAGTTCTCTATCGACCTGCAGGTACATGTACTTCTAACAAATTTAAAATTTTTGGCGCCTGTGTCGTTTTGCCTTAAACTCATTGATTTTATTGCAATAGTTCAAATTAATAGCAATTAAAACCCATGTTTTGGTTTTTGTAGTCGAAAAAGAAAAATGTAGAAAGTAATAAGTTGCTCTTACTCTGAATAAATTACACGTGCACGTAAATGTAAATAAGTTCTACCATTTAAGGCAACTGCAAGTGTCTCACAATAATAATATACATTTTTCATGTAAACTTTTTATTGAACATTTTACCTATTTGGCGTTCTATCCTTGTTCTTTTCACGCGGGTATTGAACAGCCGTCCTTTCCAGTGCGGTCGGATTTGCAAGCACTGTAGCTATGTCGCTTAATACAAATATTTAATTAAATTTTTTTTTTAGATAATATTAAGTATTATTCGTTGAAAAAGTATTTTATGCAATTAAATTCGTGACTAAAATGGCATTTATCAAAAGTAGGATTGCCAGATTTTTGAAAATCGAAAGCGGGACAAAATAATTTCGAGAGCAAAGCCAAACTATACCTACATTTTCGTTTTCCATTTTTTGTAGCTAATCATAAATTAAGATTTAACAATAAGGCGTAGGTATTTTACTTCTTTTTTAAACTTTGAACTGTCTTTAAGATACAAATTAATTGTATGCTACAAATTAACTTTATATACATTATAACAAGATCAACATAGATATTTAATAACTAAAGTATAAATAAATATAAGTATATGTCATCCATTGAGGTTGGGTTTACTCCAAAGTAAGCAACTTAAATCACCAATGTACAAAGTAAAATTTCTTCAAAATTTTAATAAATTTTACTTTGTACAAGCTTACAAAAAATTGTGTTAAATTTAGTTTATATTTTTGTATTAATAATTTCTTATTAATTAATTATTTTAAATTTTATTACAGGGAGAGTAACATATTTGAAATATGATATTTATACGAGCTTGCGTGAAAGTAAAAATCTAAATCTATTTTATATTTATGTTACAAGACCTTCTTTCACATTGTTATAATATAATATATAATTTTTTTTATATAAAAATTTAGGTTAGTACAAAATTGTCTACTCAAATTTATTCTTGTACTCGGTTCCTGGTCGGTACTGTAATTATAATAGCAGGAACAAAAAATTTATTCACCATCATAAAATTTGCTAATTGATGCTAAGGATTGGTCGATTGGTATACCAATCTGGTATATAATCTATTGACAATTTAAAAAATAGCTATTATTTTACTTAAAATTACTTATATACGAGGTGTGTTCAGAAAATAACGGGAACTGTTAAATTTCGGGGGTTCGCAGGATCCGGTTGTAATAAAATTTTCTTTATTATGTAGGTTTACATGCCCCCGAAGTATGATAAAAACTTTAGCTGTTTTCATTGTTTACTTTGTCTGTGGCAGCCGCTAAGGTTAGACGTGTTTTATGAGCTCAACGATTTTTCGTTCGTTAAAAGAAATGGATCAAAGAATTTGTATCCAATTTTGCTTAAAAAATGAAATAAATTCTGTGAAATGTTAACAAAGGCCTATAGTGAGTCTGCTATAAGTAAAACAAGAGTTTACCAGTGGTATAAGAGTTTCCTAGATGGCCGTGAAGACGTTGAAGATGACGAACGCCCCGAATGCACAAGCACATTAACAACCGATAAAAACATGGAAAAAGTGGAAGAAATGGTTATAAACCATCAGAGAAGTCGCTGATGATGTTGGTATATCGATTGGCTCATCCCATGAAATTTTTTCGAATGTTTTGGGTATGAAACGCGTGGCAGCAAAATTTGTTTTAAAATTGTTAAATTTTGTACAAAATTTTTGACCAAAAACAATACTGTAATGATGGCCCAGCCTCCATATTCGCCAGACATGCCTCTGTCTGACTTTTTCCTATTCCCAAAAATAAAGAGAACCTTAAAGGGCCGTCGTTTTGCAAGCATAGATGACATTAAAAGCGCATCGCTGAAAGAACTAAAGGCTATCTCAAAGATCGAGTTTTAAAAGTGTTTCGAGTATTGGAAGAAGAGCTGGCACATGTGCATAATATCCAATGGGGACTATTTTGAAGGCGACAACATTAATGTAGACGAATAAATAAATATTTTTTTCAAAAAACTAAAATTCCCGATATTTTCTGAACACACCTCGTATACTTTACTTTATAAATAGGCAATATCAAAAAAACATTTGGTGGATTATAATATCATGATAACAAGAGCATTTACAAATTTTATTTATATTCTATAAATAGTTATTGATTGGATAAATTGTCATCTAGATATTGCGTTTTCTTGCTTGCAGTTTAAATATTTTCAAGTTTTGTATGAAACGTGTCAAAGTATCAACACTTGAAACCAAAATTAATTTGCATAAAATGAATAACTAATTACATTAAAGTATCAATATAAAAAATAGATAATATTTTCACATCGAGATTAGATATATGCATCGGTTTTAATAAACTTTCTAGAAATGTATCTATAAAAAAATTGATAAAACCGAATGCACCGAATAAATTGTCAGTCAAAAACGGGCGTGTCTTTTCAGATGATGTTGTCCATATTGGTATCGCCATGGGAACACCAGGCGATAAAGCAGCGAAAATCGGCGAGGTAGTCAAGCAGGAGCCAGTGGAGCCGACCGAGCAGCCACAAGCGGCAGAGGCGGACCTTCCGGTAGCCGCCGCCGCAGCGAGCGTCCCGCCATTTCCGCCCGCCATGGGAGTGCAGAGCGTGTTGCCGCACTTCGAGACCTTCGGGCCCGGACTGGGCTTGAAGCAGGATCCGGGGACGGCATTGGTTGGCATCGAGCAGGGCCAACTGGAATTCTATTTTCCGCACTCGAAGTACTATCCGAGCGCATCCGAGACACTATCCGTCTATCCGGCTGCTTCGAAACCTGCTCCAACACCACGACATGGTAATTATTTATTTTATTTATTTATTTATTTATTGCTGACCCCAAAACAGTTTAAAAAACTTTATAAAACATTACATAACATATTAATAACAATATTATATTAATAACAGAAATAAAATATGAAATATACACCTACAAAAAATATATGTTAGACTCTTTAAATAAAATTAAGATAAACTCTCAAAAAGTAATAAAATTTTAATATAAAACATAGACTGGGCCAAAAAAATCAACTATTTTTTTTTTTGAAAAGTATATCGAAAATATGGTTTGGGGTGACAAAAAAAATTATTGTGAAAGTTTGAGTCCATAATATTATTATTAAGAGGTCTATCATCGCAATTTTAATTTTTTTTCCTCAGCAAGTTTTTGTCTCAGAACTCCCAAACCATTAAGTTTAACAAAATTGACTCGAAAATATTTTTTGAAGAAAATTGAATGCTCTACAAAAAAGGTTAAAGTGAAATTTTCCGTCAGATGAACCGTTTCCTTAAAATCATGCCTTAAAAATTGGTATAGTTTTACATTTTGATCTTTTAAATTGGAATTTTGTAATTAATGTAAAAATCAGTACCCACAAAAAAAAACGATGGAAGTTTTTCAGTCTTTTAAAAATAATTTATTACTTATATTATTTATTTAGGTTTACATATTACTAATAGTAATTTACTATATTTTAGCTAGGTAATCAGTTTTTTAACTAATTTACTAAAAAAACCTTTTTAACCAAACATGAAAATTGGTAAAATTAAATTTAAAAAAAAATATTAATACACAATTTTAGTTATCAATATCAAAAAATTAAATTAATTAATTTAATTGCTGTCGAATTAAAATTTTATTTTATTTATTTTTTATAAATTGCACCTATTTTAGTTTTTTTATGAAAATAAAAATAATTAAAGTTTTTTAAGTTTAAAAACGCGCTGGATCCAGCTAAATTTTAATTTTTAAGTTTTTAAACCCTGCTGGATTGCAATCCCTATACCTACTATATTTTATTTTAATATTATACAGGGTATTTTTTATACCTCTTACAAAATGACGATTTTAAATGACAGTGTGAATAAAAACACGCACTGGTTTATTAACGAACTAAACGATTTATTTTATAACTTAATTACACTTAAAACACTATAAAACTAACTAAAAACTTAACTACTAATTATTTATATATCTTTTTCTACTCCCACCTTTAAAACGCCCTTTATCGTACATGTTTTCATGACACTAAGTGACCTTTTAAATATACATTGACAAGTTGAGGCTTTATGGCGCTTTAGTCACGTGCTGAAGTTGGTTGACAGTTGTCATATCTCATACAATCGATAAAATAAAGTGCCTTTCTTGTAAAATAATACTAAGCGTGAAAATTATTTTATTATCTCAATACAAAAATACAAAAGTATTAAATAGTTTCTCAACGCCAATATTTGAAAATTTTATTTGAACATTATACTGACCTTTTAATTTCGCCGGCAGTAAAATATAACTTAAATTTGGACACGGACTCCACTGTAAAGTGCTGATAAAACATTTTCTTTACTTTCACTGTGAAAAACTTTCAATTTTCAAAAAATACATTTCGATTTATAACCTTTATAATCTGTGTCTATACAAATTTTTGATTTAAATCATTTTAAGATAATAATAAGTATTTGTCGTAGAAAAAGTATAGTATGCACCTCGTTTATAAAGTTTTCTATACCCTCATTAATTTAAGCACTCGCTCGCAAGCTCGCTCGTGCCTAAATTAAATTCGTGTATAAAATGGCGTTTATCGAACTCGATAAATAATATGCTATTACTGTACAAAATTCTTATTTATTTGCACGTATATTTATTTTATTTCGTCGCGGGTACCAAAACCTAACTGACTCTACGACGGTTCGATGTGCCTTATATATACAATGCGCCTTCCCGAACATTCCAGCGAGCTCCGGTGTGCTTTCGATCGATCGAGCGCTGACTCACCGGCGAGTCATCATTCCGATATCCAGAGGAATACTTGCTACACTATCTATATTTTTTAACTTTGGATATATTGATGTGTAATTTTTACTATTAATAGTACAGGACAGCCTGGAAAAATTATTATTTTTATTATTCTCTTTTGCAGTCGCAATAGTAAATCCGGAAGAAGCGGGTCCGTCGGGCATCCAAACGCCCAAATCGACATCGAGATCGACGAGCGCGAGCCCAGGCAAGCTGAAAAAGAACAAGAAACAGCCGGCCGCGTCGCCGTCGACGCCGACGCCGAAAAAATCGCACGCGTGCGGCGTATGCCAGAAAAACTACGCTTCGTCGGCCAAACTGGCCAAGCACCAGCAAACGCACGCGTGCTCCTCGCCCTTCAAGTGCGACACGTGCAAGAAAGTGTTCGTGTCCAAGTTCAAGCTGGTGCGCCACAAGCTGATACACTCCGACAGCAAGCCGTTCGTGTGCCAGGTGTGTAGAGATGCGACTTGAAAAAAAAACGGTCCGTTTTTTTTGTTCTTTTTCAGGTTTTTTTTCATTGTTTTTTTTTCAAATGGTTTTTTTTCACATTTTAGGTTTTTTTTAGAGATGGGAAAATTCCCATTTGACGAAAATTCCCGAAATTTTCCGAAAGTTTCAAAAAAAAAATTTTTTTTGCGAAAATATTTTTTTTATGCCAGGGATTTGCAAAAATATATAACACATTAACTTTTTGTCAAATTTTATTAAGAAAAAAATAAAATGTTTACTATTAGAAATTCACTGCTAGTAATCCTAGATATTACGTAAAAAAAATTAAAAGTAACTAATATATAGAAATATTGAAAAGTAAAAAGTAAAGTAAAAAATAATTCCAAACAATAGATTTTTCTCTTGGCATTGTGCTATGCCTATAAATAAACAACAAAAATGTAAGAATGATTTTAACTTTGTTTATTGTTTTTATTTTGTTTACCTTTTTTTTAAAGTTTTTTGTGTTGATGCTGAATAATCCGGCTTCATTGAGGTTATGTAACATAACTTACACACAAAACTAGTTTTGTGAACTTACATTATTTATACTTCTTCTTCTGCTTTACACACATTAAATTCTTATTCAAAGTTTCTTGGCCTTGTATCAGGGCCTTAACGAAAATCAGCGGTTAAACAATTGACATTTAAATGAAAAAAACAAGGAAAGTTTCCAAGGAATGTTTCCGGTAGCTTAAAAGAAACTTTCAAAATGAAAATAAATTCCCAACTGGAAACTTTCCAAAACGGAAAGTTTCCTTAAAATGGAAACTTTCCGATTCCCATCTCTATTTTTTTTCAAGATTAGTCCCGTTTGCCTAATTTTTTATGTTTCCAGTCCAGTTCATGGACTAAAATTTGCCTCTAAATGACAATTAGTAAATGTAAATGCTAGGCACGCGCCACCACCACCGAATTGACCAATAATTTGGTCCTAAAAAAAGTAACTACATATAATATTTTTGATTCAGCGTTTGATTTTTCAAAAAGCACTTTTTTCATGATTTTTCTAATTCATGTAGAGTATGGATTTTTTTTCAAAAAAAAACAATAGCAAATTCTTGTAAAACATTCTGTGGACCAGAAAGCCAAAAAAAAATCGATTTTTTTATTACGGTATTCGTTAGGATTGAGCATTGCACATTTTTCATCCCAAAACTAGAAACGTCAAGCTTCAAATTGCTTTTTTTACGGCTCCAATACGACCATTTTTATCAAAGAAGAATCGCAAAAAAAAATGTATCCTTTAATTTTTTGTATTAGTGTAGAAGTTTTACATTGCTACTGGTTTCTAATGTGGAAACTACCAAATAATAGGAAATCAGATTTTTTAGTCTCGGTCAAAATTTTAAATAATAAAAAATTTAATATATTCTACATTTCACTTTATTATTAATACCTATACATTTTACTCAAAATTTCATTTTGAAAAAAAACAAAAAAAAACGTTTTTTTTTAGGTTTTTTTCACATTTTAGGTTTTTTTTCAAGATTAGTCCCGTTTGCCTAATTTTTTTAGTTTCCAGTCCAGTTCATGGACTAAAATTTGCCTCTAAATGACAATTAGTAAATGTAAATGCTATGCACGCGCCACCACCACCGAATTGACCAATAATTTGGTCCTAAAAAAAGTAACTACATATAATATTTTTGATTCAGCGTTTGATTTTTCAAAAGGCACTTTTTTCATGATTTTTCAAATTCATGTAGAGTATGGATTTTTAAAAAAAAAAAAACAATAGCAAATTCTTGTAGAACATTCCGTGGACCAGAAAGCCGATTTTTTTATTACGGTATTCGTTAGGATTGAGCATTGCACATTTTTCATCTCAAAACTAGAAACGTCAAGCTTCAAATTGCTTTTTTTACGGCTCCAATACGACCATTTTTATCAAAGAAGAATCGCAAAAAAAATTTATCCTTTAATTTTTTGTATTACCTAGTGTAGAAGTTTTACATTGCTACTGGTTTCTAATGTGGAAACTACCAAATAATAAGAAATCAGATTTTTTAGTCTCGGTCAAAATTTTAAATAATGAAAAATTTAATATATTCTAGTAGAAATGTAGAATAATTCTACATTTCACTTTATTATTAATACCTATACATTTTACTCAAAATTTCATTTTGAAAAAAAACAAAAAAAACCGTTTTTTTTTTCTAGGTTTTTTTTAGAGATGGGAATCGGAAAGTTTCCATTTTAAGGAAACTTTCCGTTTTGGAAAGTTTCCAATTGGGAATTTATTTTCATTTTGAAAGTTTCTTTTAAGCTACCGGAAACATTCCTTGGAAACTTTCCTTGTTTTTTTCATTTAAATGTCAATTGTTTAACCGCTGATTTTCGTTAACGCCATGATACAAGGCCAAGAAACTTTGAATAAGAATTTAATGTGGGTTAATTTAAAGCAGAAGAAGTATAAATAATTTAAGTTATGTTACATTATGTAACTTACATAACCTCAATGAATAAAAAAGGTAAACAAAATAAAAACAATAAACAAACTAATATATAACTGGATAAGAAACTGAAGAAGCTACTGTGTTAGCGAAACAATTGTCAAATAAAATTTAAATAAATTCGTGAAACTCAAAAACAGTGTTTGTTTTTTATCCAGTTATATATTAGTGACATGTAGTTTCATCAAGTAAAGGTCGAAACAATAAAATACAATAAACAAAGTTAAAATCATTCTTACATTTTTGTTGTTTATTTATAGGCAATGTCTATTAGGCATAGCACAATGCCAAGAAAAAAATCTAGTGTTTGGAATTATTTTTTACTTTACTTTTTACTTTTCAATATTCCTATATATTAGTTACTTTGTCCCTTTTAATTTTTTTTACGTAATATCTAGGATTTACTAGCAGTGAATTTCTAATAGTAAACATTTTATTTTTATTTTGTAGGTTTCAGTATACAATAGGAATATTCCAAAGTAAAAGATACTAAAAATAGTATTGCAGTTACATTCTTATAAACATTTTTTTAATTTTTTTCTTAATAAAATTTGACAAAAAGTTAATGTGTTATATATTTTTGCAAATCCATGGCATAAAAAAATATTTAATATTTTCGCAATAAAAAATCTTTTTTTGAAACTTTCGGAAAATTTCGGGAATTTTCGATGGAAAGTTTCCGGGAATTTTCGTCAAATGGGAATTTTCCCATCTCTATTTTTTTCATGTTTTTTTTCACATCTGAAAAAAACCGTTTTTTTACATCTCTACAGGTGTGCGAGCGCACGTTCCACCGCAAAGACCACCTGAAGAACCACTCGAAGGTGCACAGCCCGAGCAAGGAGATCTACGCGTGCGAGAAGCCCGACTGCAAGAAGGAGTACACCTCGCTGATGAGCTACCGCAAGCACCTGGCCATCCACGAGGCCGAGGCGGGCAACCTCACGTGCGCCATCTGCTCGAAGACGTTCGAGACGAAGGACGAGATCGTGTACCACCTGAAGATACACTCGGGCAGCAGGACGGTGAAGAACCCGGACGAGAAGAAGTGCACGTGCGACTACTGCGATCGCAAGTTTTTCACGAAGAAGGACGTGCGCAGGCACCTGGTGGTGCACACGGGCATGCGCAACTTCCTGTGCCAGTACTGCCCGCAGCGGTTCGGCAGGAAGGACCACCTGGTCAGGCACATCAAGAAGTCGCACGCGCGCGACGTCAAGGACGAACAGCAGACGGCCAAGTCGGAAAAAAAAGAGCTACCGGAAACCGTTACCAAGCCCAAGACCGAAGTCAAAATCGAAAGTGTAAGTTTTATTTTATTAAAATGTCACAAAAAATTGAATTTCACATTTTATTTTATAAAATCGTTATTTATGAACATTGCCTTTAGAGATTTAACGCTTTCTCCGCCATTGGAACTTATACCTACAAAAAATGGGGTGAAAAAATTTGGTTGAGAAATTGTCATTGCTTAATAAAATAATTTTTTCTATTTCGACCTTTAAAACGCCCAATATCGTACATGTTTCCATAACACTAACTAATTTTTAAATACTCATTGACAAGATGGCGTATTAGTCATGAGCTGAAGTTAGCAACAGGTTTTAAGTCACAGCCTGAAGTTAGCTTTAAGATGACAATCATCAAATGTCAAAATAAAGTGCTCTTATAAAATTAGGAGCATCCGTGCTAAACCGGCTATATCCACTTTAATAAAATGTTGGGAAAATGGCAAAAACTCTCGGTTTCCTGGCCTTTACAGATAAATGAAAAAGCAAACTTGAGTTTTGTGGGCTTTGTGGTACTTACTTGATTTATAAGACATACTTTCGTTTTCAAAAACTTTATATTAAGGCCAAAATTTCAAAAAATGTTTTGTATATAGCCGGTTTTGCTCGAAAACCGAATAAAAAATGAAAAAAAAACCTTTATTGTGGTACTTACTTGATTTATAAGACATACTTTTCGTTTTCAAAAACTTTATATTAAGGCCAAAATTTCAAAAAATGTTTTGTATATAGCCGGTTTTGCTCGAAAACCGAATAAAAAATGAAAAAAACCTTTATTCAAAAATATTAACAAAATAAATTTAGTACAAACATGAAAAAACAGAACAAATTTTAGTAGTAGTAGCCACATATTATTATTTATTGGATATAGCCGGGTTTGCTATAAAAACGTGGATTTGGCCGGTTTTGCTCCTAAAGCTACCTTTTAAATGTGTTTTTAACATAGATATAGTCGGATTTAAACAGAATTATCTTGGTTGTCGATAGAAATGAACCCAAAGATCATCAAAAAAATCAAAAAAAAAACTGAATAAAATGGATTTAGCCGGTTTTGCACGGATGCTCCTCAAATAATGGTAAATTTAAAAATTATTTTATTATCTCAATACAATAATACAAAATTATTAAACAGTTTCTTCACGCCAATCAACGGCTTATATGCATGTTTGAACTGACCTATGATTTCGACAGCAATACACTGGTTTTTGCTGAAAGCATTACAAATTTCTGGTAGAGTACCCATAAAACATCCACTTCACTTTCACTGTAAAAACTGCTGCTATATCGGATTTACACGGTTGTTAGTCCATATCAAGAGATAAATATCTATCTTTAAAGAAAAATTTGACAATCAACTACCAGTTTTTAGCCGATAAAACAGATTCACTGGTTGTATTATACAAATATTTAAATTAATTGATAATATCATCATTTTGTGTGTTTATTATTATTAAATGGGGGTTTTACAGGTTGATGTTAGTTGAATCTAGGAAGGCGAGTACTGCTTTTATAAGATGTTTGTCAGATTTATGGGATTGATGTGGATTCTACTTAGATTTCAATATAGGTTATTGATGTGGTCTGTCTGTGTTGGGCATTCTAGAAATATGTGGTTTCTGGTTTGTAAGCCAATTCTATTTAGATGGGATTTTGTGAGACAGTGACCACTTCTTAGTCTCAGGAAGGTCGTGATGTGTCTTCTATCTAGAGAGTTGATTGAGATCCAAGGCTTTTTGTGCCAGGAGGATTGAAAAAATAAATAATATTGGCTACCTAGTAGGTAGTACTTACATAGACATATTGATAAGTAAAAGATACTAAAAATAGTATTGCAGTTCTGACCAATAAAATATGAAAAAATAAAATCAACATTTTTAAAAATACAGGCTCTGGAGTTGATACAATTATATTTATTAGTCCAACCATCTGAAAGAATTGTCATATTATTAGCCTCTTGTACTTTTTGATTTTAGCATATTCAGAGTTAAGCAATGTTGTACCTAATTTATTTCTTTCAGGTAGCTTGAAACTTGGACGTAGTTGCTTAAAAAATATTACAACATCAGGGGCAAGAACTAGACTAAATTGCTCAAGCAAATAGTTCTTCCAATTTATTCTTTTTTCGTTAAGAGACATGTTAACAAAATTTTTTATGTTTTCAGTACTGGCATTGCTACCTGGTGGACTTTCTTCTTGACTTTTAGTAGACTTAAAATTTTGCATAGATAATCTTATAGTATAAGATATTATCTTGTGGGGAATTTTTTTATATGTTTGACCATTTTGGTTGCAAACGACATATATTTTTTTTACAGAACTTGCATTGAGCATCGTTTCTTTTTTGCACTATTTTGTAATAATTCCAAATGTAACATTTTTCTCTTGGCATTTTACTAGGTATATTAGACTGGGCCAAAAAAATCAACTATTTTTTTTTGAAAAGTATATCAAAAATATGGTTTTTGTAGAGAATTTAATTTCCCATAAGAATATTTATCGTTTTTTTTTCAGGGTACTGATTTTTACTTGAATTACAAAATTCCAAAGTTAAAAGATCAAATTGTAAAACTATACCAATTTTTAAGGCATGATTGTAAGACAACGGTTCATCTGACGGGAAATTCCAATCAAACCTTTTTTGTAGATCATTTCATTTTCTTTAAAAAATATTCTTAAGTCAATTTTGTTAAAGTCAATGATTTGGGAGTTCTGAGATAAAAACTCGCCAGGAAAAAAAATATCTAAAATTGCGATGATAGACCTCTTAATACTAATATTATGGACTCAAACTTTCACAATAATTTTTTTTTGTCACCCCAAACCATATTTTCGATATACTTTTCAAAAAAAAATAGTTGATTTGTTTGGCCCAGTCTAAGGTATATGTATAAATAAACAATAAAAACGTTGTAATGATTTTAACTTGGTTTATTGTTTTTGTTTTGTTTACCTTTTAAAAGGCTTTTATGCAAAGGGTTTTTGCAAACGATTTATGAATTGTGATGATGAGATCTTCAACAAACTTTTTCTTCTTTAAATTAACACAAATTAACTTCTTATTATTCAGTTTCTTGGCCTTAACTTCGCAAATCAGCTGTTAAACAATTGAAACTTTCAAAATTAAATGGAAACTTTCCAAAATGAAAACTTTTCGATTTCCATAATAAACTAATGTTAAGTTTTACGGCCGTAATTTTGAAATATCCCACTTTTTCCAGTGCAACACCAGCGAGTTTCCGCTCGAGTACATAGACATAGACGAGACGCTGTTCATCGAGCCGTCGACGTCGAACCCCGCCGAGTTGACGGACCTGGGGCCGATCGTCCTCGAGGACGAGATCGCGGACGACGACGACGCCGCGCTGGCGGACGTCCCCGTCCCGGTGCCCAACGTCCTCGACGAGAGCGTCGTCGCCAGGCTGCTGGATTCCGCCGACGACGACAACACGCCGCTGCCCTCTTTCAGCAAGACCTTCCAGCCGCCTCCGACGTAACCTTTCCGCCGCAGGTTCGTTCCGCATAGTATTATGTATCTCAGTGATTTCATTTTTTCAGGAATATTGCATAGGTCAAGTAATATGCGTTCCCAGTAATGGGGTTGTTAACTGTTTTACAAAAATATGACTCAGGGTTGAGAACCAATAGTTTATTGTTTATAACAAAACTTATAGTTATATGTTTTAAAATGTAGCACTGAAAGCAGAGTTAGCAGGTTAATAAGAATACAAAAACTTGAAAAACAAAAATCAAAAATCCAATTTTTTAAATTTGGAACAAGAGACATAACTTACAGTTGAGTCAAGCCACGTCAAGTGGGACCAGAAAATTTCACGAAATCACCGATTTTAAAAATAATCACATTATTGTGTAGTAGGCATGACGTATATGTCACAGTAAAAAAATTGTTTCGAAATTCGCTTTTTTAGTAATGTTATTAAAGTTAATAATTTTGTCAAACTTTAGAGCATGGTAAAATTGAAAAAATAGAAGATATTAAATTTTTTATCCCGCTGTGCGTTCGATCAGTACGCAGCGCGCTTCGCTGCTAGCCCGTTAGCACAGCTTTCGGTTAGAACCTTAGATCATACATCATCCCCTTGTATGATCTAAGGTTAGAACCGACGAGCTAGCAGCGAAGCGCGCCGCGTACTGATCGAACGCACAGCGGGATAAAAAATTTAATATCTCCGGAATAAGATATAAAGGACAAATTTTTGAGTACTTACATTTTATTAAACGGGAATGTTTGCCGCATATTATGACACAAGATTAATTTTTTTCAGCGTGAAGAACACATAAAAAATTTCAATTGTTTATAATAAATGTATGCAAAATTCTTGTATTTAAACAAATTTACCTTAATTTAAATGGCAATTCTATAGTCTAAACATTGCTACAATAGTTTAACTTAAATAACATTAACAAAAAACTGAATTTCAAAACATTTTTTTTACTGTGACATATCCCCAGTAGCACAAAGATATTGGCCCAATATTCGTTTTATATATTGGGCCAACATATCTTTCGTCAGATTTTTTCTAGCTTGGTCCAATATTGAAACCCAACATTGGCCCGAAGTTGTTTGACATTATATAACCAATATTGGAAATCCATATTGGCCCGAAGTTGTTTTACATTATATAACCCATATTGAAAATCCGCATTGGCCCAATATTTGTTTAACCTTAAATTTTAAATTTTATAAAAAGCTTTTGCTAAAAGTAAGTAGTGGGACCCAAAGATAATACACCCCATAGATTGGAAACTGCACTAGCGCTAGCGGCAAAAGGCTAAAGTAAATTAACGCCATCTAGGTCTACAATAACCTTAGCAATGCCAAAAATTGAAGTAGATTTCTGTAACATATTGGCGGCAAATTTGAATGTTGATGCTTAGTAGGGTGCCTTTATATATTGTATTTACTGCTGTATTTTAAATAAAACAAGTATGAATATAAGATTTATTTATTGTAGTAATATTATAATATAAAATAAAATACATACATCTTATGTACATATTAAATACATGAATATGTTTTTGTTTGGGGAGTGTAAACCTAAAAAATATTAGTCTTAATTCTTCAATAATAAGAGAATATTGCAAAATTTGGTAATTTAGTCCAGGCTACTTATACATATACATATAGGAATTTGTACAAGGCTTTTGAGTGTGGACTTATGGCAAGTTCTAACCAACCGTGAAAAATCCATCTTGCCAACTCTTGGTTTTTAAACAACCATAAGTAGCCTGGGCTTGGCCTGGACTAAATTACCATTAAACAAGCAATCCTAAATAATTCATAATTAACAAACATTATTTTTACGCTAGAGCGATACTGCCGAGCTTAGCCAAAAAGACGCAACTCCACATTTTTAGTTTATAAATTATAGCGCTTTATTTTTTTTTCATAAGATACGTTCAATTAAATTAGAAATTTTTAGGAGATATAGTACCTACTTAAAAATGTATGTATAGTTAAAATGCGTCTTTTTTGCTAAGAGAATAATTTATTAATATTGGAGATGAGTCTTTTTGGCTTAGGACGGCAGGATAGTCAATACTTACAAATTGGTTACATTTCCGCACCCAACAACAATACATTCTACAACCATTAACACGTTTTATCACTTTTAAGGCGCAAAAATGTATTTAATAATTCAAAAATTCTGATTGACATCAATAATTATGATTGACATTGACATTTGCAAGTAGCGTTTGTACAGATGTCTGCAATTAACAAATAGGTATAGTTCAGGTATTGTAGCTCTAGAGGGCAGTGGTGGGAGAGTTTCCAATCTATGGGGTGTATTATCTTTGGTGGGACCCACTGCTTACTTTTTGCAGAGTGGGCCACAGGACCAGCTGTGTCCCTTCAAAACTTACAAGCAGAAGCGGTATGGTCAGTAATTTTGCCTTAGTAAGAAATTCTAACTTAACAGCTTAAGGCATTCCACCTTTATAGGAGTATCTATTGTGCTACAGAGGCGAGAGGTATGCATGGGTTGCCTACATATTGGCGAATTTTGAAACATTTGAAACAATATGGGGCCAACATAGCACACACATCGACTATGATATATTGGATAATCATGTTACGCCAATATAGGGCCAACCTTGAATAAATATTTTTAATGATATATTGGCGTAAAATGATATGCCAATATAGGACCAACCTTGGATAAATATTTTTAATGATATATTGGCTAAACTGATATGCCAATATTGGACCGTTCTTGGATAAATATGTTTAATGATATATTGGCGTAAAATGATATGCCAATATAGGGCCAACATCGGCTAAATAAATCCAATATTGGTCCCAGATAAAATATTGGGCATATATGCGCCCCATATAGGACCAATATTTTGTGCTACTGGGGATGGGTCATGCCTACTACACAATTATGTGATTATTTTCAAAATCGGTGATTTCGTGAAATTTTCTGGTCCCACTCGACGTGGCTTGACTCAGTTGTTTTTTTCCGTGCTTATTACGGAATATGACCGTTTTAAGATCACTTTTTAACATGGAAGAACATATATTTCAAGTGTTATACCAGGTGAGTTTTTTTGAGTGTTTCAAGGGGATATTTCGAAAACGGTTTAAATTATTTTTGTGAAATTTTGGTAAACTATACTGCCCGTCAAAATTAACGCATAATAAGTAAAAAAATTCTAACTTAAAACGCCTTTACCAATCTTTATAAAATTTTGAATAAAAATACTTTAACTTATATCTCAGTTCACGTTTTCAAGGGTTTTTCGAAAAAATATCCTTAAAGCCTTTTGATTTAATATTTAAAAAAACGCTCGAAAATGATGAAACTTCTTTCTTGGTTTCTTCCACCATGTCGAAAAAAAAAGAAAAGTTTGACTGCATTTAATAGATTTAAAAGGTCATATTTGTTAATCAAAGATATGTTACCAAAAATTCAATTTAAAAAAATAAAACAAATACCAATTTTTGCATAATTCTTCAACCAATCTTTGATAATTATTTAAATCCTAAAATAGAAAGATAAGTTAAACAGAAGATGGGAACATCTTAACAGTTTTATCAACCTAAGAAATTGCCATATTACTACATTAACATCACACTGACAAAATCAAATTTTGAACAACAAAAAATCTCGGTAATTAATACACTGCGTGTCAAAATTAACGCATGACTAGTAAAAAAAAATCCAACTCTAAAACGCCTTTACCAATCTTTATAAAATTTTGGATAAAAATACTTTAACTTATATCTAAGTTCACGTGTTCAAGGGTTTTCGAGAAAATATCCTTAAAGCTCTTTTATTTAATACAAAAAAACGCTCAAAAAAAACTTTTATAGGGATTTTTTTTTAAGTAAATAAAAAATATGCTGTGAAATACCGTATTTTTGTAAGTATACTCTGAAAATGGACAAATTAAACGAACAGTAACGAAAATACAGCGCTTTAAAATCGTCAAAAATGACCACTTTTCAGCAAAATAATCAAAAAAGGGTCATTTTTACCGACTTTGAAGCACTGTATCTTCGATACTGTTGGTTTGATTTCTACAAAATTTTCAGGGTATACTAACAAAAATACGGTCTTTAACAGCATTTTTTTTATTTACTTAAAAAAAAATTTCCCTACAAGTTTTTTTTTGCGTTTTTTATTATTAAATAAAAGGGCTTTAAAAATATTTTCTCGAAAAACATGTAAACTGAGATATAAATATTTTTGTACAAAATTTTAGTAAGATTAGTAAAGGCGTTTTAGAGTTAAATTTTTTTGACTTTACGCGCAGTGTAATAGATAAACATATTTAAACATATTTTTGACACCTACCCCCTTTCCCTATTTTGATGGATTTTTAATTTAAATTCAACTAATTTATCGACTGTCACATCTAAAAAATTCTTCAAAATGTCCTCCTTCAACTTCTAAACACTTTCTTTCTTTTTCTAAATAATTTTCGTACACTTGATAAATTCATTCCAATACTAATTGATGGAATAAGCACTGGTGGCGACATCTCTGTTTATAATAATAATAATAAAATCAGGTTATTCGTCTCCAAAAACTTTACAGGTTTACAGAGAGACACCTCTAAATAGTTTTAACAATTAGTTGTATATGGGTAAAAATCAAAAAATGTTTAGGTAGGCGTCTTTGGCTAATTAAAAATTAGAAAAAGAAGTGAAGTGTCTCAAAACTTATTAGTATTATTTCTGCATGTTAATTATACGAGATTTATATTAAATATTTACCCAGATTTAAAAACATCGATTAAAAAGAAAAACAAAGAGCTATTTTGTCTCGTCGGTAACGCGTCCCTTATTACGTTTTACAATTTTACGCTAGATTTTTCAATCAAATCATTTTTAAAAACAGGACAAATGTAAATCACTTTAAAGAAACTAACACCAAGTATTAAATAAATTACATTTTATTTAAAAACAATTTGGTTTTAAAGATCCAGCCTTTGGGTAACAGACTGTCTGCCTTGATCGCATCCTGTCGGTAACGATAACTGTAATTTTGCCTAAAATCCGCCAGGATACGTAATACCTGTCATTTGTTGGTTAGTGTGCTAGAGTTAGTGTTTATGTGTCATTCAAACCAGGTAAGTTTTTCTGTTTATGCATTAAAAAAATATATTTAGGCTTGTTTGCATAAAAACGCTACCGTATTTTTTTACGATGTCTAATCGGTAACTGTTCTAGCGGTAAAATTTTGATGTCGATATGAGATTTGTTACATTTTTCTGATGTATAACACCAATATTTGCAATTTTGATTATAGTGGTATTTACTATAAGTATTTTTTTAAACATATATTTTGATTAATATTCCATTTACAGAACCTTTATTCCCGACAAACTATACTGTTACCGACTAGACATAATTGAGATCAGAAGACAACAATTATCAACATAACAAAAAACTACCTTTCCTTGATCTCAAAGATAAGCTTTATTATGTTGCGAAATCTTTATTTTAGAATATTAAAAAGTTTAATGGACAAAAAGCAACATTTTAGTTTTTTAATTGTTGTAGGTCGTTTTCCAAAGATTTTTTGATTTTCACCCATATACAGAACAAAAACATTACATTATATATCTCAATATCACAATACATTATATTATATATCACAGTAAATTACATATCACATTTGTATTCGAAATTACATACCAGGCTATTCAATAATAGTTATTTATGTATTAAGGGCATAATAAGGTTTTTATGGTCCGAGGCGCTATTTCGAGCCCGAGCGCGTTAGCGCGAGGGCTAGAAAAGCGTCGTAGGACCATAAAAACCAGTTATGCCAGCAATGCATACAAAACTTTATGCACGATTAATATATTATTATTTTTAATATATTATTGTTTTTAAAGACGTTTACGTCAAAGAATTTTTGTTATAATTGTCATATTATAATGTCAACTGACATCAGTCAGTTTTAAAGTTTTAAGATAAATGAAATTGAGGAAGCAGCTGAAAAGGCGAAAAATTGCGGCTTGCTGCCGGTAAAATCAAAATCTTTATACGAAAAAACTTACTTCGAATATATCAAATGGTGTAACATTGTTGTTTTTAATTTTTGACGTTCCATTATAGCCCGCTGGGCCATAATAACGCCCGCGGGCTATAAAAAGACGTTTACGTCAAAGAATTTTTGTTATAATTGTCATATTATAATGTCATCGTGCATAAAGTATTTTACGTTCTTTGATAGTTCAAGTTTAAATTTATCACGCTTCAAGTCTCTTATCTCCCTTGGTAGATTGTTATATAACACAACATCACGATATAAAATGGATTCCACACCCACCCGTGAATTCACCCTAGGTATATCAACTGTCAAACCAATCTCACCCCACTTTCTCTCACATTTTTTCCAACATGTACATATACTTACAAAAAATATAGTCTGAAACACGTTTGGAATTGTATATTTCGCTTGAGTGAAAAGTTTATATGGCTGTATTAAACATTTTGAAAGAAAAATGTATAATTAAAAACTGAACTACCTTATTCTTCTGATAAAATACCAGGGATATTTTCTATAAATATTGGTACCTAATAAAAAAATTACCAAGAAGTTATGAAGATGCTGGGGTATCTGCTAGAGAATTTTGCAAAAAAACGGTTTATTTTTTGTTTGATTTTTCTGATTTGAAAAAATATTAAATCAAAATTGCTAAACTGGTTTTGTTATTTTTATCTAAAACTGCTTAATTTATCAAAAAAATAGTTTTTGTTTAACTGAAAAAAGGTTCAAAATACGCGTTTTGTCAATTTTCATGCAATACTAGGGTTTTAAACGAAAAAATTGGGGAAAAACTGTTTTTTTCCATCTCTTGGAATAATTGTCTTCTTTGGCAAAAACTGATTTTTTTTTGGAAAACACACCCATTTGAAAAAACAACAACTTAACATATTTTAATTAATTTAAAAAATATCCTTTATTACAGAAAAAAATAAAACTAAATATTGAATTAAATTAAATTGATTTAAGAAAATTAGCGTAATCGTTAAATGGGTCTTTTTTGCAAAAATATTCAATTACAAAATATTAAATGATTTATAAAGTTAAATTACAATTATATATATATATATATATATATATATATATATATATATATATATATATATATTATATTTTTATAAATCAAAAACAGCAATGCTCGCGACTCGCGTGCGGGAGATCTCTTGAAACGTAAAAGTTTAAAGATGAAACCAACAATAATTTAAAAAAAAAGGGGTGCGAACTGATAAGTGAAACAAACATTTTCATGGAGTGCAAGCTAAAATGGTGTAACGGTCATTGAGGAGCGGAGTGTTGGGTGATATGAATGACTTGGGTGCCACCTGTCATTGGAGGCTTATCACTGGACGGACGGGGGAGGTCGGAGAAGAGGGGAGGTGGCCATCCGCAAGGGGAAAAATCTGATAAGTTTTACTTTAAGAGTATGCATGACCTGATACAAATCTGCAATATAAATACGGCAGATCCCAACAAGCATTTTCCGTTATTTGACACCATTAACATTGCCCGTATTCATTTCATTAAACATAACATTTATTTTACTTGAAAATGTTAAAATGACTTTAAAAATGATTATGTTAAGAACATATTTTACTCTTTAAACAATTGTTTTGTTTTAATTACTATCATTGCAAAATTGTATTAAAAAGTGTTAAAAATTCTTACACGGGCAATGTTAGTGGGGATAGGTATCGTTAAAGTGTTTATTGGGATATCTTTAAAACCTAAGAAGGGCACGCAGCGTGGGGCAATAAGTCTGTCAACAGCAAATGCGTAAGGCGGTCCCAATCGAGCCGGAAAATAAACACTGGACTGACAGAGTAAACTAACATTGAACAAAATTCTAACACATTAAAAAAAGGGCCTAATAGCCAAACTCGAGTTTGTAAACATTAGACAACAGAATAATCGCGCTTGTGATTTGTTTGACTAGTGAATAAATGCAATGCTTTGGAATTTGATAAACAAAGACGGAACTCTACCACAAAACGTGCTTGGGACAAAAATTATTAAAAACAACTAACACACTTTACCAAGGGCAGGAACTATCTGACCAGGACACGGACAATGACAATAACGAACAAGACAAAGACCTCGACTAGGAAACTACACCCCTGCAGCGAAATAACAACTCCCCAACTCCAAATAGTGATCCCAAATGTTTGGAGTAATACTAATCGACTGGTCTAGGGGGATTCCGCGTCGTACTTAGTTTTAAGTCGGCGTAATTGTCCCCCAAAAACCAACTCCCTCCCGTCCCTCATCCATACCCCACCGAGCGTATAGCATAGGCTCGGCGAACCCGGGAATGGCTATTATAACTATTCGCCTCTCGCTCTCGAGCCCCAAATAGGGGACAGTACGTAACGCAATGGACATTCGCACCCAGCAAACACGGGTGAAGCCGTGCAGTTGCTGGGGAAGAACAAAAATCGGCGTAAGTAAACATAGGCCTGTACGGGGTTCGAGAGTCAAGAGGAAATGGGGCTGGTTATACGTCTCTTATACTCATACTCATACTCATATATTATATTTTTATAAATCGAAGTGTCAAATAAAACGAAAGTAATGTTAATACGGCACCGAATATGTTTTTTGCGGCCCGGTAGAATATTCTTACTGAATTAAAATAAAAGGATTAAAATCAGTGTCAAAAATTTATTTTTTTCTCGATATCAGTGTACGGATAACATTCGTAAAAATTTGAAAATTTTCAGAAAAAAATACTTTTTTATTTTGTACCCTTTGAATAAAATGAAAAAAAGCAAAAGTCACTTTTTCTGTAAAGTTACAGAAAAATAATTGGCCTAGCAATTAAAACCCTTCTTTTTTTTGTTTTTAACAAGAGATAATGTTTTTCAAAATTTCCGTTTTCTCAGTCAATCAAATTTTTCGGAATTTTGAAATGTTCATATCAAAATCGAGTTAACAACCCTTTCACTTGGGACCGCATACAAAACTTGAGTAATTTACTATAGGAATAGAAAATATATAAAAATAATTTAAAAAATCCTGCCTTAAATCAAAAACGTAAAATATATTATCTAATCATTCTATTATTATTAATTTGAAACAAGTATTGATCGTACTTTATTGTTCCATTAAACATCGCACTTTCAACAAAGACTTAGTTCATAATTTTGGAAAAAGTAGAAATTCCAGAATCTCGTATTTAAAAGTGTTCTGTTGATATTTTAGTAAAACGCCTTCCAGTGTTCATTATGGTGTTAGCTATTTTTTATGTTATTTTATTTAAATAATTCATATTTTTATTACTGTTATTGTGAATTAATCTATTTAATCATTTAAAATATTTGTAAATTATTTAGTCGATCTGAAGCATAAATGTTTTCCAAAGTAAACTATTTAATGGTGCTATATATATTATAAAATATTTATGTAATGTAAGCTTTATTTTCCAGTTACATTTGGCTTTCAAACTTTCATTTTAAATTATTGTGATTATAATTTTAAGTTGACTTTTATTTTGGAAGTTTGTTTGCCAATTGTAACTAAACTGCATAATATGTATATTAAACCTAGTTTATTATAAAATATTTATTTAGTTATACAACAAAATCACCACTTAACTTTAAGTACAAAGGTTGTATTAACATTTTGCCATACAATAATTATAATTTATTTAAAATGGAGTGATAACCATGACAAAATGTTAATGATATCAAAATCAGTTTACTAATAAAATAATCTACCTCATTTTGCAACAAATCATTGCTGTAAAACAGCTAGTCATAGTTTATAAGAACCACATAGTTTTTATATCAGAAAATACATTTTACTACATTACAGGTTTTGTATATAAAATTTCACATCTGTATTTTAAATATTGTACAAACTATATTTTTATACAAATTATAGTATTATTTATAAGATTTATTCTTTTATTTCACTCCTCTGAAGCGTTTTCTATCAAATCAAAAAGTAAATTTATAAAAAATATATTCAATTCAATTTAAATAGGTTGTTAATTTACAATGTATAAAATTGTCAATAATAAAATGTATACAATCTTTGCTTGTATGCTCTAAGGTTTTTTTTATAATATACTGGTATTCTGGGTTGCATAGTTACATAAAATGCGCCATCTTTTAAAATAAGTCTGATCTAAATAGTGCGATATTTCAAAGATAGATGGCAACAGTGGTTGATTATCAATATAACCTCAAATTGTTATATTTTGTTAAATTGATGAATAATTCTAATTAGATTGAGTAAGTACTTATGTTCATTTACTTTTATTCATTAAAAATATATTTTTATTGTAATTTAAATATTTTAAAGGCAAAGACATTGTTTTGTTGATGTTTACATTACCGGTATTTTTTTAGCAAAGATGGGGCTTTTAACGGACCCAAGCGCCGAACAAGGCAAAGCCACGAAAGCCTTGCTAAAATACCACACAAAATTATCATTATTACTGTATTTGTCTGGCGTGGTATGGTTTTGTGTACTTGCTTATCCTTCAATGAATGCCAGTACGTATTTTTCCGAAAACGCCCTTTTACCAGGTCTAGTCAAGTCAGAATTCAGGGAAGATAAATCGGCTGAAAGATTTTTGCACGAACTTGAAGATGAAATGAAGAAATATAAGGATTCTGTGCCATACTCTTGGATATTGGCTAAATTTCAACAAATTGGACTCGATACATATACCCACAATTTTACATTGAATTCGCCTTTAAAAATAAACGAGGTAAGTTTTATAGCTTTCTTAAATAAGTATATCCAATTTAAGCTGTCATCTATTCTGGTTTGACAGTCTTAAGTCATTTACATTTATCATGTTTAAGTTGACATCTTTAAGACAGTTATATCTATCTAAAGTTAACATTCTTAACACATTTAAAACAAAAAATGATATTTTGGTGATAGATTTTATAACTTATTAGGTTAAACCACATAGTTATTGGACACTTAAGGAATATTATTTATTTAACATTTATATCAGTGTTGTAACAGTTACAATATTTTCAGTATCTAGTTACAGTTACAGTTACTTACCAAAATTTGTAACTAGATGCAGATACAGATACATATTTTATTGCAGTAACTAGTTACAGATACAGTTACCTTCAAAAAGTATCTAGATACTTTAAGATACATACAAATTATTTTTTGCTTTAAAAAATTTAAAATAGAAATAAAAGGGAATTTTAAAGTGACAACAAAAATATACATGTTTATTATTTTTATTTTTTTTATAATATTTTATTTAAAATAACTTATTTTTTATATTTTTTTTAAATAAATAATAGTCGCAGTTTAATTAAAAATGTATCTTTGTATCTTAACACACCTAGTTACTTAGAATTTGTAACTAGTTACAGTTATAGTTACTAGATTGGGATAACGGCAATTTCAAGCGGATGGACGGGACAAATCACAAAACTGTTTTTATAAAAAAAATTGTAGGTAATTTATTATAAATTATTTTTGCATCAAAATTGTCAAATATATTCTTCTATTATTAGGCTATACATTAAATAAAAAAAATCGCAAGAAATATTTTATAAAAGTAGAGATAATTTCAATAATTGACAGGGGTGGACAGGACAAGATAAATCTTTTTTTTGTCCCGTCCACACCTTTCAATTATTAAAATTATATCTACTTTCATAAAATATTTCTTGCGTTTTTTTAAATTTAATGTATAACCTAATAAAAGAAGAATATTTTGGACAATTTTGATGCCAAAATATTATATAATAAATAATCTACAATTTTTTTTATAAAAACAGTTTTGTAATTCGTGCGTTTCGCGCGCTTGAAATGGTTAATAAGTAACTAGTTACACAAACAGATACATAAAAAGTATCTAGATACTGTATCTAGTTACTTGTAACTAGATACGTTACAACACTGATTTATATATACCGATCTTTTAAAGATTTTAGTTTTTTTCTTATAAATATATAAAAAGGATAGTTTGTTTGTTTAAACTTTATTTACGTTTACTTAAAAATAAGAATAATTGAATTTTTAATAATAGTTTTATAAAAACATGCAAAAAAAGTATAGTAATTGGACATTTTATACAGGGCGTCCCACAATTAGTGCGACAAAATGAAGGTGTATTATCTAAAGACCCACAGGAATTACAGAAAATTATTTAAAAAATTAAGAATTAAACTATTACTTTGTTATGAGGCAATGTTGTCTTATAAAGAAAATATGACTCCCCCGTATCTTATTAAATAATGATGAAAGAATTTTTTAAACAATTTTCTGGAATTCCCGGGGGTTTTAAGATAATACACCTTCATTTTGTCGCACTAATTGTGGGACACCCTGTATAGTAATTGGACACATGGACCATAGTTATTGGACATACAACATAAATTGTTAAATATTTTTAAAGATAAATTGTTAACAACAATTGTTTTAGGTAATTTTATTTAATTTTTGTAAATATCATATAACTCATAAATTTCTTTCTTGAATTCCTCATCCCTTTTCTGTATTCTGAAGTTAACTACTAATTCCTTGGTCTGACTTCTGAAATAGATAGAATAGAAAATATTTCAGAAGTCAGACCACTTATAAGTGTGGTATATCTAGTTTGTGAAGCATTTATAATGTTTAGGCCGGAACAGGATGATTTATATATATCTAATATTTTTTCGGGTGGTATGTTAAAAGTATTTTACGAATTTATTAATTTTGTTGCCATTAGTTTTCTATGTTCTCTATCATACACTGTATTTAAATCACTGTTATTCTGCAAGATTTCCTGTGTCGAAGAAATCACTATATTACTTACTCTCTAAAATGAATTAGTTAAAAATTTCATAGTGAAAAAGCAGCCAATAATAATTCTCGTCAACAGCAATTTGTATTCAGGACATTTAGCAGTAAATTCCTATGAAATATTATACGCTGAATCCGAAAATGTCAAAAGTTATAAAGTAGAACAGTTTTTGAAATATAATCAATTTTACATATAATATGGAATTGACTATATCTCAAAAACTGCTTAACTTTTATAGATTTTGACGGTCTTTTCGGATTCAGGGGAAAATTTTACATAATAATTGGCTGGTAAATGCCCTGGATATAAATAGAGTATGATATTGGACATATGTCCAATAATAGAAATTTACATTTTTTACCAACCAGTAATTGGGCACTGGCTACTTTACTGTTTTTCAGAATTTAAATTAAAACGCATTAAAGTGACAATGTTTAAACAAATTTATACCACACACTGATCTGTACAGTTTTTAGAAATATTTTTTATTGTAACAAAAAAACAAAAATCTTACCACCAAAGTAACGTGCGAACTTTTTTGTTCTATATTGAACCCAAAATAAAGTAGTTCTATATTATTACCGACTGAGATAGTTATAATTGTAAACAGCGTCATCTAATAATTTTACTATTTATAGAACTCTTGTTTTTACAATATTAATGTTAATTGTCTGATAACTGTCTACTTTATCCTACTACAGACTACATTTTTGTAGAAATACCCGGGTAAAAACGTATATGGCATCCTACGTGCACCCAGAGCATCCAGTACAGAAGCTCTAGTACTAAGTGTACCATACAGACCGGCCTCTAGCCCCCATCTAACGACAGCGCCATCTATCGCGATTATGCTGGCATTTGCGAAATACGCTAACCGAAATAATTATTGGGCGAAAGATATAATTTTCCTCATAACAGAACATGAGCAGTTGGGCGTTCAGGCTTGGTTGGAAGCCTATCATGGGGCAACAAGAGGTTACGAGGGGATTTTGGACAGTGGCGACTTGAGAGGTAGAGCTGGGGCTATTCAGGCTGCAATTAATTTGGAGTTTCATGAAGCCAGGATCGGGCAAATGGATATTAAAATAGAAGGGTTAAATGGGCAGTTGCCCAATTTGGATTTGTTCAATTTGGCAGTTAAAATGTGTACCAAAGAAGGATTGTCTAGTACTTTCAAAGGACGGGCTAATGAATATTACAGAGAACCTTTCGATGTTTGGTTTCATTATTTTAAGACTTTAATGGCTATGTTTTTTACTCAAGCAACAGGGGTGAGTTTTGTATTTATTTTTTTGAAATAAATTATGTAAAGTTATTTTTTGTTTTAGATTCCCAATGGTAATCATGGATTGTTCCATAGTTTTGGTATTCAATCCTTGACCATGGAAGGTTTTGGTCAGGCTAAAATCAGGGCTACAAAAGTGGGATTTTTGAGTACTGGTAGAATTTTGGAAGGGATTTTTAGAAGTTTAAATAATTTACTGGAAAGGTTCCATCAAAGTTTCTTCTTTTATTTGTTGCCTTCTTCAGATAGATACATTTCAATAGGTAAGTAAAATTTAGGATATGTTTTTTGCTCTAGGTATAGTATGGTACTCATTTTTTCAAACTTTTCTTTAATTATTCTGGTTTTTGTTTTTTTACTTTGTTTATTTGCATACTTGTTTCCAGTTACTCAATTAATTTGTATAGGTATCAAAAACGTCAAAGCAACATTTTTAATAAAACAATTTTATCTATTTGGCGTTCATAATGACTTTATTATAACACCGCTTTCGGTGCTGTAATGAGATACTTTATCCCACCCAAAATTTTGATTTTTTAGGTTGGCCATACTTTAAACAGCATAATTCTTTGCATATTGGTTATAATATTTTTATGATTTGTGTAGTACTTACGAGACTTTTCTGGCAATAAATTTTGTTTAACACCAAAGAAAATCCTTTTTTTCTTCTTTAACATTAACAGCCGCTTATTGTAAATAAGTAAATTAAGGACCGCATGGCGAATCGATTTTCACATTAACTGTCAAACCAACTATCTAAAGTAAAATTCGACCAAATTAAATTTAAGGCGTAAAATTAATTTTACTTATAGAATTTTTGCAAAATAGATAAAATAGCATAAAGAACTCATGTCATAAGACCTTTTGTCGCACTCGTCCATTATAAATTCTCAGCGTGCGACAAAATGACGTCTTATGACATTAGTTCTTTAATATACTATTATCTTAATAGTTATTTGTGTACCATGACCAAAAAGTGACTTTTTTCTGGACGAGTCCGATTTTAATGGCCGAAAGACGACGCGACGAGGACAAAATAACACTTTTTGGCAGTGGTACACACAAAATTTTTTAGGCGAGAATAATTATAATTATTTTATTTATGATTTGTTGACATAATTTTTTATCCACTGTTGATTATTAAAAATCCACTTTTTTGTGAAGGTTGACTAAAATAGTTAGTTTGGTACAAAGGCCAAAAAGTGACTTTTTTGAAAAAGTCTGATTTTAGAAAGAAGACAAAGAGGACAAAATAACACTTTCTAGCAATCATTTGTTTATGATGTATAGATATAATTTTAAATAAAACGGACAAAATAACAGTGGCCTAAAAAGTAATATGCGGCCGAAACAGTGACTCTTTTGGCCGCTTTTAATAATAATCGATAGATGGCGCCACCGTAAAACGGACAATAATGAAAGCGGCCGAAAGTGTTATTTTTAAAAAATACCTATATTGGCTAAAATATTTTTATGCACGATGACATTATAATATGACAATTATAACAAAAATTCTTTGACGTAAACGTCTTTTTATAGCCCGCGGGCGTTATTATGGCCCAGCGGGCTATAATGAAACGTCAAAAATTAAAAACAACAATGTTACACCATTTGATATATTCTAAGTAAGTTTTTTCGTATAAAGATTTTGATTTTACGGTCAGTTGACATTATAATATGACAATTATAACAAAAATTCTTTGACGTAAACGTCTTTAAAAACAATAATATATTAAAAATAATAATAAATTAATCGTGCATAAAGTTTTGTATGCATTGCTGGCATAACTGGTTTTTATGGTCCTACGACGCTTTTCTAGCCCTCGCGCTAACGCGCTCGGGCTCGAAATAGCGCCTCGGACCATAAAAACCTTATTATGCCCTTAATACATAAATAACTATTATGAAACAAAATTCATAATTTTTATAAATATTTTTAGGACTTTATATGCCTGCAGTTTGTCTAATAGCAGCTTCATTGATAATAAAAGCTTGTGCAAAATGGTGCAAACTCCAAGAAACACCAGAAAATGGTTTGTACGCTAAATTATAATTTTATACAATTTAATTTTTTTAATTACTTTAGAGAGTGGTAAAAAATCCTTGGCAAGAAAAGGTATGGACAACATAAACTTTGAAAGAATCATCACAATATTTCTTTTGGCTCACATAATAGGAATGCTGATAAAATACTCCCCCCAATATCTAATAAAAATCAGCGAGGAACACGATTTACCGGCCACTAAATTCGTTACGAACACTTTGTTCGCTTTTTGTGCCCTTTCATTCGCCGTCGTTTATTTGGTGTCTTTCAAAACTTGCAGTAACAGTATGACGGTTTTGAATATATTTGCGCTATTGGAGCTTGGTACTACTTTGATTTGCATTTCCATGAATAACTTTTCGCTTGGGATGTTCTGTGCCACTATATGGGCACCCATAGCCTTATTCATAAATCCAACATCTTGCAAGTAAGAACTTTGATGATGGATTGTGAAGAGGAAACTTATAATATTTCGTTTTAGATACTACAGTTACATGCAAAGAATCCTATGGTTATGTTTACATCCCCTTGCAATTTTAACCACTGTAGTCATGATAAATACTTACACAATGTTCAGAGGAGAAAAATTAGATGAAATATTTAGCAGAGGTCTAGGGGCTACAAACCAAGCAATTGTATTCAGTATTGTGGATTCCATGATTTATGGAAACTGGCTGTATACTTTTGTCACCAGTGTTCTATTACCAAACTGGCTTTGTTTTTGGTGTGTTTCATTTAGTGTGAGCAAGGATAATGAAAAGGAAGAAGCAAAGATTAAGAAGACAAATTAAAATTATTTGTGATTTTGTATGTTTTTTATAAAATATTTTATTTGTAATTTAATACGCCAGTCAGTATTTTAAATATAATACAAAAAATATAACCAAAGATTATAAATAAATTTATGCCTACACCTTACTAAAAATATTACTTAGATAAAAAAAATTCACTGAAAAGAAAATAGTATTTTTAATGTCATTAAATGAACTTTTTTCGAAATTTCAGTTTACTTTATTGCCATGGCAGTAAATTACTTTTACCGCTCTTAGATAAGACCAAAAATCTGTCATATGATATCTCTTCTTTTATTAATTCAATTTGAATTTCAATCAAGCCCTAAACATAAAGTAAATAGTGTTTTTAAAAATTTATATTTTCAGTGTGACGGTGTTAGGCTATGAAAATTTTGCAAATAATTTAATAATTATAAAAAAATTGACTATTTTTTTTTGTTTTCATTCCTACATTCAGTACATCATGCAATATTAAGAAATTTGCATTGAATACCTATCACAAATTATGTTATAAAATAGTTAATAGCTTTTAACTAGGTAGGTACCTAGTTAATATCCGAATAATTAATTATTGAGCCATTCCACGCGTAACGGATAGGACAGTTGCCGTGTTTTTATTTACAAAATAATATTGTTCTATTATATTACCAATGTCAAATTTTTATAAATAGTTTTAAGGAATTAAACAGTCAATCACGATACCTAATTTTGCCAAATAAAAACCTTGTTAAACAGCTTTTGTTTAGAACTATTTATAAAAATTTGACATTGGTAATATAATAGAACAATATTATTTTGTAAATAAAAACACGGCAACTGTCCTATCCGTTAAGCGTGGAATGGCCCTATTGTCATTTTTTTTTTTTTTTTTAATTCCTTACCTGTAAAGGTTATAAGTGATAGTTGTCAAAAACGGAACATATAAGCATACAGCACTTGTAGATAATACTTATTTATGAGTAAGTGTTAAAAGTGTTTTATTTTGTTCAGAGGGTTGGATCACTCCCTAAGCTTGTCATACAATTTTCTTTCTTTATCTTCGAATTCTATGTAAATGCCAAATATTTTAATTTTATGCAAGATGCTTTATATTTTGTCTTATTTTCTTAAATAATGTAGTCATCAGTCATGTCAATATGATGATTCAGTGGACAGATGTCAAAAATGACAACTGTCAAAAATAGGCTGTAACAGATGTGAAAATATTTAATTTACTAAATGGCAAATGACAGTTAATGGATATTTCATATTTTTGTTTCATATGGCCTATTAATTGAACATTTTCACATTTAGATGTGAAATATAACAGCTGTTATAGCCTATTTTTGACAGTTGTCATTTTTTACATCTGTCAACTGAATCATCATATTGACATGTCTGATTACTACATTAAGAAATTATACAAAATATAAAGCATCTTGCAAAAAATAAAATGTTACAATTTCTCGGTAATTAATTATCGTAGAACCATCTTAATTAATGGTATAACCTTCAAAATTGAGATTTGTGGTTATCCTACACAAAATTTGACCACATGGAATGACCAATATTCAATACAGGGTGTTTCATAATATATGCGCAGGACTTCAGGATATGATAGCTCATCCAAAAAGATGAAAAAAGTCGCTATTAACTTATTCTCTAAAATGCACAATTTTCGAGATCACCCTGTATCTTGTATCCTTGAAATTTAAAAAAAAAATCGTTTTTTTCGAATATCTCCGGAACCGTTTATCGTACAAAAAACAGCTTTTGTAAGCATTTTCTACTCATAATAAGCTATGTTTTGTCAGAAAAAAATTTTTTTTACTCATAATTGAAGGGGTTGTGGGTGTTTTTCTCCGCAACTTCTACGCCCCTGAAAAAAGTACGGTTTTGAGAGGCCCATTCGAACCGCCAATGTTTTCTACACAATAAAGGTACTCTTGGACATAAGCTCTAAAGTTGACCGTTTTCGAGAAAAATCAACTTTTATGTTGAAATGTGCGAAATGCATTACCTTTATGGTTTGGAGAATTTTGCAGACAACTTTTGAATCATTTTTTTTTTAATTTTGCAATTATCGTTTGGTTTTGTTACTTGTTCTAGCGTTAAAATAAATTTTGTTCAATTAAAAAAATTTCAAAATTTTCAAAAAATTGACCATGTATTTAAACATAAAAGTTGATATATTATGAAACACCCTGTATATGATTTTTTATGTTAAAACTACCAATTATTAAGAAATCAATTTGTGAATTATGAAAATGGAATATATTTTATTTTGAATTATTGTGGCAGTTTTGAAATCTGAAAAAAGCGATTTTTTACATGTCTAGGTAGGGTGTTGGGGATAGTGGGTAAAAATAAGACAATATTTACAAAAAATGGCACATAGTATATTATGTACGTATTGTATATTACATATAGTTTGATAATCATTTTATTTTTAAGTCATAGTCTAGCTGTATAACCTAACTGAACTCTCATCACGCAATATTTCATTCATATATACTTTTTTTTATATACTTAAAAACACATCCGCTTTAAACGTTTATACAGGTTAGGGTAAGCTTTACAAATTGTCTAATCACTTAACGAGAGTACCAACAGGACAACATTTCTTAAAGGTCCCTCCCATTGGCCGCTGTCCCATTTCTACAAAAATATATAATATAAAATGCGTACAACACTTTTACAGAATTCGTAGGGGACAACGGGCGACCTTTAAAAAAATTAACACAACTTCGTCCCGAGGAAATCATATTTGCACCAATACTGGAAATTCTTAAGGAAAACGTAAAATCGTAAAAATGGCTGCCAATACATAATTAAGCTATAAATTTACCCTAAACTAAACAAAAACTGTCAGGCGTAGTCACAAGGGACCCAACAAGTTTTGTTACATTAAGTATCATTAAAAACTGTTTAGGTTCACTTACAGCAAAACTATATAAATATCTAAATAATTTAGTGCCAAAAATGGTCAGTGCTTAATTTTATGCTGCCAATTGATAAAATAATAAAAATTAAAGAATGGCTGCCACTGGAATCCATCAAACTAACACTGGTATTTAATTAAGTTATTTTTAAGTTAAAAATATACTATGCAGTTAAAAATATTGCAAGTAAAAAAACTTATAAAACTGATAAATTTTCAGGATACAACAAAATAATACTTAACTATTTCAACTGTATTCATAGATTATTTGAATAAATCGAAAGGTCCAACAACATATTGCTAAATTAAGTAAGTTTATTAAAAAAAATCCTCATTCTTTAGTAAATTACAAATACTACTGATAAAACCCAGTTAAAATTTGTTTATGTCGTTTTTGTAATTTATTCAAATAAAATACCATTATTAATTTGTACATTTGGCCAATTGAAATAATTAAAAATATACTTAACAATCAAAACAATAATATAAATATAATTCACTAAAAAACTAAAGTAATAAACAGTGAGTTTATCTTAAAAAATCTACCTAAAAAGTTATGCTAAAATATATAAACTTAAAATTAAAATTGAACAAAATTTACTGAAATTATTGATCAAAAAATGTACTAAAATTAAAATGTTTACTTGTTATTAAAAATAATATGTAAAGAGAATTATTACACAAAGAAAATTTGAAATTTGATGCATTGGCATATGGCTCTTAAATGTTGATATTGCGTAGTGGTAAAAACAATTCAAGTGGCAAAATAATTAAGTGAAAAATATATACATAAGTAAAAGAATTGTTTTTCAAGATCTAACATTGGTTCAAATATTAAACCAAAAATATTGTCGCTTATAAACTGATTTGATGTATTTTTAAGACGGAAAACTACGTATTTACAATATATTTGGAGAAACTTCAAATTTTATATACAACTACTTTAAAATCTAAAAAATAAAAAGCTTGCGCAAAATCCATATAAAATAAATGTCAGGCAACTTTAAATAAACCAAAATGTTTCATTAATAAATTCTAGAAGAGCTAGGATTTATTATTAAGATTTTCCTATTTATGTAGCTTAAATATGTAATATTATTTGAAGTTGCCTGATTGGTTAAAAAATCAGTTTATAAACAAATAAAAAAGTAAAACTAACCTGCACTCGCATAATTAAAAAAAAAATATATAAAAAAAGATTTGCGAATACTGGCGCGTTATTCTCGCACTTACTTTAACTATCGTTATATGCAGTTTGAGATACAAAATAACTTGTTACACACTATCACATCATTATTAAGTTCATTGTTCAAGTCAAATTGTTATTTAATGGCACAATTTATATAGTAAAAAAGTAAATACCACTAAAACAAAATATGTCACTTAAAAAAATGGCAAATAAAAATAGAGATCAAAAGTTAATACGGAAGTCGATCCGGACGATATCGATAAAAGTATTTATTCAGTGAATGCGAATTTGGCACACGAAATTGATCAACAAACGCATCTCAAACCGCATATAATTTAATCGATTAAGGTATATTAAGTAAAAATATAAATTAAAAAAATAAAATAAATGTATAAAGCTGTCATTTAAACTGTCATATTAAAAAATGATTACAAGAACTCTGCGAATACAGTGTTCTTGAATGTGTGGAGAGAGAAAGAAACAAAATGTAAAAACCGATAGTGACAATAATATAATAATTTTATCACTACATAATATTCTTAAAAAAATATAATATAGTTTATGCATGGATGATGCAATTATGATGAACATGACAATGGTTTTTTGTACGAGTGTATGTACAGGTAGCTGTGATGATGCCTCAGCAGCCGCCGCCATCTTACTGGCAATGCTATTGGGGCGGCAGGCCCGGATTATGCCCCATATTGCTTGGGGCACCCTAAAACAAAAAAACTCAGTCAATTCCAGAGGAATTTTTTAGTTAGTTAATTGAAAGACAATGTTTTAGTTTGACCCTGTACAAAATTTCCTAACTTTTCCGGATTCGATTATATGCAATGTAACATCACATTTGGTCACTAAAAAATTTTACATTTAAATGTATATACAAAGTTTTATCGTCAAATTAATAGTAAAAATGATTCTTCGAATCATACACCATAACAAAATTCTCCAATATTGATATAAATATTGTTTGGTCATTTTTTTTACTCGAATATTTGTTTCGGAAGTGTCGAGAAAAATCGAAAGGCAGAGTTATCACTTTAATTTTTTTGAGATTTTTTGATGATGCAGATGTATTTTAACAAAATGTTATAAAAAGTTAAAAAAAACAATCACAAAAAGCTAAAATTTAAGTATCAGCAATCTAGAATCAATCCTAATAAGCTTTGACTTTAAAAAATGGTTCTAAAAATTTTGTTGAATTTTTATACATCAAAATTTATAATGTAAAAGTTATCCCTTTAATTTTTTTGAGATTTTTTGATGCTGCAGATTTATTTTAACAAAATGTTAAAAAAAACAATCAAAAAAGGTAAAATTGAAATATCAGCAATATAGAATCATTCCTAATAAGCTTTGACTTAAAAAAAATTGTTCTAAAAATTTCGTTGATTTCATACATCAAAATTTATAATGTATTACATTATAAATTTTGATGTATGAAATCAACGAAATTTTTAGAACAATTTTTAAACGAATATATGCGAATGTCAACATTTTAAACTTGTACAAAAAAATATTTAAGATTTATTTATTTGATTCCAAAGGGTTTATGTAATTAATGATTAATTATTAAACTCATTAATTAATTATTAATCTCAAAAAAAAACTGTCCAAACAACATTTGCTAGAATTTTTGCGAATACAAATCTCAAAAAATCATTCGAATATTCGTTATGTGGGTCCTTGTTACGCCCCTCAAAATGGTTCCAAATGATGAATTCGCTTATAACAGCCGTATTTTTTATTTTATCAAAAAAACACACAACAGAACAATTTTGACAAAAAAAATTAGTTCTACAAATATAATATATAGATGACTTTTTGCCAAAGTATCGCAAGCAACATAACCAAAATTTCAGAAATTGAAAACATTTTTTGTTTTGAAGTCTGTTTTAAATTAAATATAGCCTATAGGTTTTATAACATGTAAATAGCTTATAATTATAGTTATTTACCTGTTATAAAACGGTTATATATACAGTAGTTTAAAATAGACTTTAAAACAAAAAATGTTTTCAATTCCCCAAATTTGAGATATGTTGCTTGCGATACTTTGGCAGAAAGTCATCGATATTTGATATGTTTTAATACTTTGTACATTTAATGAGTAATAAGTTATTTTACTTATTACTAATAACCAATTATTAAAAAAAGGTCCTAAAGTAAGTAAACCATTGCTCAGATGAAAAAAAATGTACAACAGTTCTAGGTCAATTGACAAAAAATATTCGATTGTAAAAAAATGCACCCCCTTTTTCTTAAATATTATTACTTATTAAATATGCATAATATTAAAAAATATCAAGTATACAAATTTGTAGAACTAATTTTTCTTGTCAAAAATGGTATCAGGTATTATTCGCGAGTTCACATACAGTGTAAAGCTGCCAAAGTAAGAGTTTTTTTGACTGTTTTTTTTAAGTAAAAATTTTTTTAAACTTTTTGACTTTTGGTAACTAAAAAGGGACGAAAACGGGACAAATGACAGAAAGACACTTTTATTTATATGTATAGATGACCCCTTCCTTTTTTCTTAGAACCATGGAGCAAAGCCCTGGTATTCAGCTAGTGTTTAAATTAAAAAAAAAATATCAAAACTATTTATGTCAATTCTGTAGCATTTGTTTCTATTAAAATGCCACAAATTTTTTGTTTTACATTGAATTTTAAGACTAGTGGATTTTTAGTGATACAAATTCTGACTCTTTGTAAAATTTGATTGGTTGTTTGGCCGATTTTCTTCTTTTGCATCACATAAAAAATACTAAAACTATTATTTCTAAAATCGTTTGAAATTTGAAAATATATTAAAAAAGTCTGAATTGAAAAATGAATGCGCAATTTAGATAATTAAAAATTTAATTGCTTAATTTATATTTTTATTATTTACTTTTTTCCTTATGTTTTTTAAAAAAGTGACCTGTTTACATTGAGACAAAAATTTACGGTAAAGTGTTAAGTTGAAAACTTTAGTTTTTAATCAGCCAAACGATTTTTCAAACTTTTAATTTAATTAATTTAATTCTTAATAATAAATATAAAGTTGACTTACGGGTATTGTGGCATAGTGTTGCGCAGAGAGCATGTGATGTGGTCCAGGTCCGATTTTGGGTCCGTCTTCCGCTTTTTCTTCTTCCCGTCGTTTTAAACACGCGGCTTTCGGATTTAAATTTCTTTCTGTAACATCGCACGTTTTAGCAATTTTGAAAACTTTGACACTCGAAAAACTACAAACCTCTAACTTGCTGCTCCAAGGTCATGATAACTTCCACAGCCATGTTTAAGATGCCCAATTTCGTTTGCGGCTTGTCTGTTTTCAGGTGCGTCATGCACATTCTGCCCAATTCCTTCAGGGCCTCGTTTATATCGCGAATACGTATCCTAGAAAAATACGCAAAATGCCAATAGGGATCCTAAACTACTTTTAGGTTTTTAGAATTTTTAAATTTTATTAATTGATTTGTCACAATGCATTTTTAGTTTATATACCAAGTTAAAAACATTTTCAGGCAACACGAAATAATTTGGAACAAACCATTTGGTACTTATAAAAAACTGTATTTTTGTGTTTGTTTAACTACATTTTTAACTACTATCATTTTATTGATACTGGGATTCTATTATTTATAAAAGAAAATGTTATGCATATCCAAAACTTTACTTTTAAAGTGATTAATTTTATGAAAATATTTATTTTTCTCTCAAATATTTGTTGTACTCAAAATTTTAAAAAATGTTTGTCCAATAAATTTTAACTGTATTTTTGAAGTTAATTTAACTTCTAACTAATAAATTTGTTTAGTTATTTGAGAAAATACTATTTTATCAACATTAAATACTTTTGGATTAATATTTTTTTATTATGTAATTTTTAAGGTAGTATCTCAATTTAAAGATTGTCTTCAAAATTTATTATATGATTATTTTGTGAGGCATCAGATACATTTACAAATAATTTTAGATTTTTTTATAGCACAGATTTCAAGAAAATAATTTTTAAAATTTGTTTTTATATGCACATATTTACTCAAGAGATTTACATAAAAAATAAACTAAATAAACAATGTTTAGGCTATTATAGTATAATACTCTAAAGAAGTATCGGGGTTTCGCAACGCGCGCGCCATCTGGTGGACTTAGAATGCATTGCGTGAATTTAAAAATTGTCAACAATAAATTTAAAGCACAGATTATACATAATTTTTAAATAAATAGGTAGTTTTTTTACAAAGAGAGGAAGGCAGAAGTCTTACTCGACAAATTTTGTTCAATTGCACAGCTAAATCGCGCACGTTATTTGTGTTTACGTTGCAAGGAAAAAATTAAAAAACTTAGTACTCGATTTCGATTGAATATTCCTTATATAAATATCATTGATTAAGAAACTCAACGCTTAAATGCATATATAGTTACGTTAGTGTGTGTATTTTATCAAAGGGATAATGGTGAATTATTGTGTTTTTAATTGTAAATAAAATTCAAGAACTAAATCTTTGCATTTTCATGTTTTGCCAAAGGATCCAATTCGGTAAGTACATTTGTTGGTGCAGAATTAACTAATGATAACTTTACCTAATATAATTTATATTTAAGTTTGGACATTTTTATGAAATTAGTAAAAAATAACTTTTGCAGAAACATAACCTTAAAATCAGTTCTCTAAAAAACGCCGACAACTGCATTTTAAACAACAAAATATACCTACGAATTCATGGCAACATAATATTATATATAATATAATGGTATTTTACCGTTGAGTGGAGACTATTTTTACTGAATTGAAATGTTTACACTTTTCACGTTAATCAGCACTAAAATGTGTATTTATTGTATCTAATAGGTACAATTTATATTTACAGAGACTTTATGCAATTTTTTTCTTCATTCAGATTAACTCTGTTTATTGGAAAACCGGTAAAAACTCAACTCAGGATTTCCTCTCGAAATACGTCCAACAACACAACAAATCGAGCCACGGTATTTTTTTCGATATATTTTAACATTTTCCGGCTTTATTCTCAAAAACACTCATTTGTAACATAAGCGTTTGACAGCTGATTATTAAGTTATACTTTTGTTACGATGATAACAACCGAGTGGTGGCGCTACTAGCGATACTTCTTTAGCGTATTAACATGATCCTATTTTTTTCTCGAGTTTGAAAACGAACGAAAACGAAAAATCTATGGGAATTCTGTGAGAAATAACACTTTTCTGCACAAGTGTTATTTTCCATAAATTCTTAAATAAATTCGTTTTTAAACTCAAACCAAAGAGGATTAATTAATTATGGTGATGGCTTAAAAATTAATACAGTGTTTTTTATGGGAATCTCAAAAAAACTTTTTCAGCACTTTTAAAAATGTTATTTCAAATTTGGTTCTGCCATCTTATGAAACACAAAAATATGACAGTTTTAATTTTGTCTTAATTTTGCCATTGTAGCCATTATAGCAACAAATTAACAATTTAAATTGTTACTTCTTTACTTTTAATGTTGTTTTTAGTTTTTAATGATACTTTAATTTGTAGTAAAGTATTAATTAGTTAATTAAAATACAACGTTTTATTTTGACTACATTGAAACTGCTGAATTTGCTGTCACAGCATACTGTTTTATATTTATTAAACTTTTTAAATGGAGAAACTACATAACATTTTTCATTGTAATTTAAACCGCTAACCGATTATGAAATAAATAAGCCTGCTTTTTCCCGACTGAAACTTAAAAACCTTTAAACAAGATTTATTAAAATAGGTATTAACTAACAAATCAATTACAAAAATTTTAAAATTCCATAAATCCCATTTAATTCCCTACATATTCCAAATACCAATTGAATTAAGAAGCGAAACACATGTATGAATATAGGCCACACCACAGTAGGTGCATTTTTATATAAAAAATATTAAAACAAATTAAAAAATATAATGGGCGCACCTCTCTCTAGCATTATTAGCTTGCCGCCTTTCTTTTTCCCTTTGTGCTTTAATATCTGGATCTAGCTCGCCATCTTCCGTTTCCTCTGCACTAGAACAACTATAAACTGCCTTAGTATGGATTTTTTTTTCGTTTTTTCAAAAACGAATGCAGATCTTAATGAAATTGACCCCCAATTGTTGCGATCAAATGACAAACTAGAACTCTGTTTTGTTGTATGTAACTACACACACGTTTTAGGGTAAAGAAGGGAGTAATAATTTTATTACTTGGCAAAATAATGTTGAGGTATTTTTTACAGTATGTCCATGGAGAAAAAAATATTTTACATTTTTTAGAAAATGTCATTCTTGATCAAAGTTTTTGCTTTATTTAAAACCCCCAGAATATGCGACACATCATGTTTGTTTAGTTTTCGTTCTTTATCGCCAAAAATACATTTTTCATCGCGATTTTATGCATTTTTTTCATAAGTAAAAATTAATGAAAAAGACAAATAAACGAAAACCGACCGAAAATAAAAAAAAATTCAGTCCAAAATTTTTAGAAGATACAAATTTGCAAATCAACACTCAATTTTTGCATATTCTAAGGGTTTTGTCAGAAATGAAATTTTACTAGAAATGAAAAATATTGTTTTCCTCTGTGGACACTGCATATATATAATAGGACAATGTGTTTTTTGACAAAATAAAAACAATGTTTTGTTTATATAAGGCCCATATTCAAAATGCGTTTCTGCAAAAAATACAAAACATTAGTTAAAACAAACAGTTACACCAATAAAAGAAATACTACTGCATGCTGGCCAAATTCGAATAAACAAAAGTTACGCTTAACCTTATCCATTTTATGTTTACTAACACAATATCTTGCATAATTTAATAAAATTTCATAACAGTCCTCATAATCAATTTAAATATTTCCGATAATTAGGTAATCTAAATATTGCCTATTGAACTGTTATGAAAAAATATTTATGTTATTGTTAAGATAATAAATTAATTTTATAATAGGTAAAATAAGAAAACTTAAAATGAATAATGTTTACGATAAAATCTAAATCATAACGCAACTATTGTAATCTGAATATGGGCCTCTTAAATTAGAAATAATACTAATAATTTTGGGGGAAATATAGGATGTTTATATATTTGAATTATTTATTAGTAAGGTAGTAAATGTTTGATGTATACAAAAAAAAAATACAAGGTATCCAGAAACTGAACAGGCAAAAGCAAATTCTAAGTATGTATGTAGATCATTAGTTTCTGTAGAGCCCAAGCATTTAAAACTACATATTTTACATCAAAAACCATTGGGAGTAGGGTTTTAAAATTTCAGGAAAAATTGAGCCGAGAAAAAATCGAAAAAATTGAGAAATTTTGAGAAAAATTGACTTATTTATTTTTTAAATTTTATTCAAAGGGTAATACGAAAAAATGCAAAATTTCCAAATTTTTACGGATGATATCCATACACTGATTTTTTCAAAAAAGTGAATTTCCGACGGTAATTAAAATCAGAGCTGGAAAAGTTACTTCTGAAAAGTATCTACTTTTCCAAGATACTTTAAACAAAATAACTAACGTTACCTAAGGTAACTAGAGACTTTTAGTTAAAAGTATCTGTAATTACAAGATACTTTAGAAAGTATCTAAGATACTATCCGAAAGTCTCTAAGATCTATATGAAAGTATCTAAGGTACTTTTGAGTAATTAAGAAACTTTTAAGTAACTAAGATACTTTTGAGTAACTAAGTTACTTTTAAGTATGAATAAAAACTATAAAATTATGAAAATTGTAGAAGTTGTAGGTTAGGTAATTATTTTCATCTTGAGATCCTCCAAATTTCTCTAAGAAAGTATCTAAGTTACTTTAAAAAGAATCTTAGTATCTAGTTACTTTAAAAAGTATCTTAGTTACTTTAAAGTTACTTGAATGTGTCTTAGTTACTTGAATGTGTCTTAGTTACTTTACTGAGTAACTTAGATACTTTTTTAGATAGAAGTTACAAGATACTTATCCAAAGTAATCAAGTTAAAGATACTTTAAGTATCTAATTTACTTTTAAGTATCTTTTTTTTCAAGATACTCCCAGCTCTGATTATAATAATATTATTATGATTATTATAATTATTCCTTTTATTTTAATTTAGTAAGAATATTATACCGGGCCGCAAAAAAAAACATATTTTGTGCTGTAATAACATAACTTTTATTTAACACTTAGATTTATGAAAGTATAATTTTGTAATTTACCTACAAAAATCATTCAATATTTTGTAGTTAGATATTTTTAATGAACTCCTTTTTGCAAAAAAAACCGACAGTATATTTCACGTTTACGTTTATTTTTTGTAAATCAATTTAATTCAATGTTTAGTTTTATTTTTTTTGTAATAAAGAATTTTTTAAATTAAAATTACGTTAAATGAGTATACTTTCCAAAATAAATTAAATTTTTCTCAAAAAAATCCAACTTTTTCAAGGCCTGGGAAAAAACTGTTTTTTCCCCAATTTTTCCGGTTTTTTTCCGACACTTTAAAACCCTAATTAGGGATATTATTTAATCAATAAATTGTAATTTACAAAATGGTTTATGAAAAAGGGTATGAATAGTTTTCTAATAGGAAATGTTTCTGGAGCCAGGCCGTGCGCAGAATTTTCTAATTAAATTGTTAAACACAAGCTGGAATATTTTTTTCGTGGTCACCCAAAAACTTACTTTTTCGTAAAGAATAGAATATTGCGCAAATTTAAAGGTATATCCAAGGCTGCTTGACTCATTTATTCAAAAGATACGGTCGTAAAGGTCAAGAAGAAAATCTAACGAAAACCTTATTTTCGTCCCTACCAGATAACCCCAATTTCCCCCCCCCAATATTGTAGAAAATTCAATAACTAACATTTTGATATATTTAGACTAGAAAAATTGTTTAATCTTCACGTTTATTTTCGCATTTACAAAAATTGACAAAAATTATTTTTTAAGTTGTTCCAACTCATGTTAATTAATAATTTATACATCTTTTTATTCACCATCTATTAGAAGTGTATCATATGTGGTGAACAGGCAAAAATATAATTTTTGACAATTATGCTATTTTTGTTGTAAAAGCATTTAAAAAAATCGATTCCAATATATCAACATGTTTGTTATAAAATTTCATACAACATTTGGGGTTATCCCGTACGGTTGTATTGATTTTTGACGTTGACGTTCGACATTGTTGACGAAAATGAGGTTTTCGTTAGATTTGCTTCTTAACCTTTTCAACCATATCTTTTAAATAAATAAGTCAAACAGCCTTGGATATGGTTAAAAATTTGCCCAATATTCTATTCTTCAAGACAAAGTAAGAATTGTTTATATCTCTTGTATTGGTGTCGATAATTCGAACTGATCAGTTTGAATGATAACAAAACCAAGCGATTTTTTTAAATTTCATCAAAAAACTGGCTATAAGCAAAAAAATTCTTTGCTTTTCTTCGCATTTTTCGAAGTTTTTGGGTGCTCTGAACACGAAAAACAATATCGCAGCCCTGTTGAAAAATACTTGTAAGACAGTGTTATTGTTGCAGAAGAAACAAACTGTTTATTTTATGTATAAAAAAATTGATTATGAAATTTTATTATGAAAATTGCAAACATAATTTACATTATAATAATAACAATAGATGTTTCTGAAGTTTGCAGTACTTAATTGATGGTTGTTTACTTGTTTGTTTTAGTGGTTATTGGTTTTGTTTTAACAGTTACGATTTTCCTTGGGTAAATTTTGAGTAGTATAATATTTGTTTTATTTTAAGACTTTTAATGGGGGGTTGTGCACGGGCCTGTCTGGAGCATTTTGATGTGATTTTTTTTTACATATTGTTAGTGTATTTTTTAGTGTGTGTGTGTTTACATACCGTTCACGAACATTGTTGGCCTGTCTACGCTCTTTTTCGCGTACGGCCTTGTTGGATGGGTCATCAATTTCATCATCATCGGCATTACTTGAACAACTAACATAACATCGTGTCAATTACAGATTTAAAAACGCACAACATTTAACAACAATGGGTAGTAAAAAGGACCACAAAATATTTTTTTATTTTTAAATTTAAAAGCTAAATTAAAGAAATCATTTCTAGGGTTCCCAAAAATTACCGTGGTTCAAATATAATATAATTTTAATTTTTTTAAACAATTAATTTAACTTTTAAATCAATGGCATAATTGTTAGAATGTCCCCTGCTTATAATGCTGTTGTACATTGAATTTGCAAGCATTTATTGTAAAATATTGCACGTCATAAATAAACAAGTTTTGAAATAAAATTAAATATTTTAATAATATTAATAATAATAATAATTTTCGACTTACTATCTCCTAGAGCGTTTTGACTGTTTCGGTGGAGGTCCGCTGGTTGAATTTGGTTGTACTATACTTTCTACTGAACTAGATGGTTTCGTATCACTATCTGGCGGTTCCTTGCGTTTTTCTGAAATATAATCAACTACTATGAAATAGTTGAAGCACAAGCAAACAAACAACTAAACATTAAATATTAATTTTGAATTAATACTTTAATTTAATTAAGGTTACTATACTAATACTAGGAACTAAAACCAAAACATACGAAAATAATATTACAGAAAGATATCAAATAAAATTTCACTCTGCAGTCTCAAGTAAGACGTTGGTAAGGTAAATTATTTTTATTTATATGTTTATATTGATAACAACTAGTATATTCTGTCAATAATTAATATGAATAATTAGAAAATGGAGGACTTCTGAAACTAGATCCCATTCAAAGTGAATAATATTTAACATTTTTCAAAATATCTTATTTTTAATAAAAAACATTTTTGGTCAGTTTTTGTTAATTTGTCATTTTCTCTCCAACAAATAAATGTTCACAATTATCACGGTAGGTAGAAATCTTTAGAGAATTATCCACAGGTGTCATTAATTTTTACTTATGAAGAATGCATAAAACTGGTATTTTGACGATAAATTAAAAAGTAAAAGCTTTGAATGATTACTTTTAAAATAATGCGTCGAAAATTCTGGGGGTTTTATCAAGCCAAAACTTTTATCAAGAGCAAAATGAAAATCATTTTTTTGTTCTGTTTGTATTTTATTGAATATTGTAATTAAAATTGTAATATTCAATGCAAATTTTTTAATATTACATAATTTATTAAATGTAGCAACGAATATAATTTATTGTCAATTTTTTGTTAAAATTCTCTTTTTGTATTTTTAATAAATTATTTCCAAATTTTCGTGAAAAAAATTAAAGAATTATATATATTAGAAAAATTTTTTCGAAAAAATTCAATTTTTTTCGCTTGATTGTATTATAATTATTCAATGACAAAAAAAGGATTTTAAACATTTCATACAGTTTTATAATGGTTTAAGACCATTTTTTGACATTTTAATATTTTTTTCTACTCCCACCTTTAAAACGTCCATTATCGTACATATGTTTCTATGAAACTAATTGACAAAATTGACTCATTGACAAGTTGTGGCTTTATAGCGTTTTAGTTTCTTTTTTAGAAAAAATTGTGAAATTTCCATTATTTTAAATTTTTGGTAAAATTGATTTTTGCCTTTATTCTCGTATTTTTTTCCGAGCCTTTACAACATCACAAGCATTTTAAATGGAAAAATTGAATTTTTCATTATCCCTAATATGGGTGTTACGGATAATACGGGAAAAATGCAAAATTCAATTTTATCTGCAAATTTAAAATGATTGTGGTTTTAAAGGCTCGAAAAAAAATTACTTGCATTTTTTTCGTATGATCCATGCCTTTAAAACATTTTAAATGGACACATTGAATTTTGAATTATCTCTAATATGAATATGGTTATTATGGATAATACTGAAAAAATGCAAAATTCCATTTTCCCTGCAAATTTCAAATACCTGTGATGTTTTAAAGGCTCGAAAAAGAAGAGAAGTATTGTTTTTTTTTCTGGAAGGTGTGAAAATTTTTTTTTTCGGAAAAATTGGATTTAAAAAGTTAAGAACCAAATAAAAATATACACTGCACGTCAAAATTAAAGCATAATAAGTAAAAAAATTCTAACTCTAAAAGCCTTTACCAATCTTTATAAAATTTTGTATAAAAATAATTTAACTTACATCTCAGTTTACACGTTCAAGGGTTTTTCGAGAAAATATTAATAATAAAAAAACGTTCGAAAAATAACGTTTAGGGATTTTTTTAATAATTAAAAAATATGCTGCTAAAGACGGTATTTTGTTAGTATACCGTGAAAACTTTGTACATCAAACTAACAGTAACGAAGATAAATCGCTTCAAAGACGGTAAAAACGACCCCTTTTTGATTATTTCGCTGAAAAGTGGTCATTTTTGACAACTTTGAATCGCTGTATTTTCGTTACGTTCGTTTGATTTGTACAACTTTGTCAGGGTATACTAACAAAAATACGTTTTTTTACAGCTAATTTTTTTAATTACTTCAAATAAAATTCACTATAAAAGTTTTTTTTTGAGGGTTTTTTATTATTAAATAAGGGGCTTTAAGTTAAAATATTTTTATCCAAAATTTTATAAAGATTGGTAAAGGCGTTTTACAGTTGGATTTTTTTACTTGCTATGCGTTAATTTTGACGCGCAGTGTAGTATTTATTTGTAAATAAAATAAAAAATGCTCCTTTGATTAAAATATGTGTATTTTTAAAATGTACACTGAAAAAAATTTACGAAATTTTACACATCCAAACACACATTTATTTCTGTTTTTTTACTTAAGAAATGTGTTGTTCCATATAAAACATGTACACACATACTTACTTAAGTAAAATAGCATCAATTTATGTATTTTTTTAAATTAATATGTAGTTTTTCATATTATTATGTAATAAATCCTTAAATTTATGTGCTTTTACAATTTTTAATGTACTTGTACTATTATTTTCCTAAATTTTAGATTTACATGACCTTTGCATTTTTACACATTATATGTAGTTTTACAGTATGTTTGTACATATACATTTAAATACGTGGCATCAAAATAACCAACGATCAGATGTGTAAATTTACTAAATATTTTTTTGAGTGTATGACGATTTGGAAATTTTTTCTAATATTTTAAATTTTCAGAAAAATTGATATTTGCCTTTGTTCTTCATGCCTTTAAAACATCACAAGCATTTTAAATGAAAAAAATTGAATTTTGCATTATCTCTAATATGGTTAATAATTATTAGGGATAATACAGAAAAAATGCAAAATTCAATTTTATCTGCAAATTTTAAATGCCTGTGATGTTTTAAAGGCTCGAAAAAGAAGAGAAGAGAAGTATTATGTTTTTTTTTCTAGAAGGTGTGGAAATTTTTTTTTCGGAAAAATTGGATTTAAAAATGTTATGAACCAAGTAAAAAAATTCTAGGATATTTTCTAGAAAAACCCTTGAATACGTAAACTGACATTTAAGTTAAAATATTTTTAACCAAAATTTTATAAAGATTGGTAAAGGCGTTTTACAGTTGGATTTTTTTTACTTGCTATGGGTTAATTTTGACGCGCAGTATAGTATTTATTTATAAATAACATGCTCCTTTTATTAAAATATGTGTATTTTTAAAATTTCCAACAATTTTTTTCCAAAAAAGATAATTTTTATAAAAACAAAAAAAACAGTTTTTTTGACGCTTTAAAGCGCCAGTTTTAAATATCAATTTTCACAGCTGTATCTAATAATATTTTTATTTTGTTGTCTCTTACTTGTGTTGTATGTGGGCCGTTCAACTTTGACTGGGTCGTTCAGATGCGGATCGGCCGCTGGCGGTGCCGAATAGCCGAGCTGCGTCATGTGCTGCTGCGGCAAATTGTTGGGTTGAAGCTGCCCTAAAATCAGCTGCTGTTCCGCGTGATTTCTCAATACGTTTATCGCGTCGTCCAGTCTTTCCTCCATACGAGTGCCCTACAACGATGGAATGTAAATTAACTTTGAAAACGGCAAAATGAAAAATGATATCGAAGCGTGATGGAGGTGTAGGTAATAAAATAAAAAAAAATTAAAATAAACTCACGTTCACTTCGGCGTGGTCCCTTAAAAAGCCAATAGCGTCATCTAAACGTTGCGCTTCAGGGGCAGGAGCCTTCACACAAAAAAAACAAAAACCATGCAAAACAAACTAATAAAAACGAAAAATATGCATACAGAAGAAAATTTGTTTTCTTTAAATTATATGAATTATTTACAATAGAAACGTAATAAAGTAAAACATCTTATCAATACACAATACTGTGTTTAAAATCTAAAATTACAACAATTTATATAAAAGTTCTATTTTATTACATTAAAAATAAAAAATATACATTTGCTGCTACTATTTTTTTTCAATGTATTTTGGCCGCTAATCTCGAAAATCACAATACTTTTTAGCAAGGTTTTCAAGATATGATTTTTTTTTTCATTTGTTTTTCGGTAGCTTTGGTCATATCTCGAGTTAGAAACGGCCAATTTGGTTGCAAATGTCACTCTCTTAATGCCCAATCAATGGACAAAAATAGGAATGTAATGTTACCTTTTGTTCAAGAAAGAATAAAAATTATTGAAATATGACCATATCCGAATAATCTACATAGAATACGAAGAAACTAAGATATTTACAAAAAAATCTATAAACAGTTATGACAGTTTATATAAGTAGCAAAACTCAACTTTTTCTTTATTTTTGGAATTTTACCTTATTAGTTTGTAAATTGTGGTAACATGCAATTAATTTACAATACATTTTGAGGAAATAGTTTTCTGTTGTTTATTTTTTAATTACTGAACTTTTCTTGTTCAAATTTTGAATTTTACAGTTTTATGTAGATGCTACCAATAGATTATTTTCTTATGTTGACAATACTGTTTCTGTTGTGTCAGATAACTCAGTATAGTAAATTTAATTTAATTTTGAGCACTTTAATTGAATATTTTAATGCATTTTAAACAACTTTAGTTGGCCGCAATTGCAATGTTGTCATGTTTAGATTAAAATTTTGCTTAATAAAATGACGCATAGAAAAAGAAATTGACGTTTTAGAATTTTGAAGCTGTCAGTTGTGTTTTTGAATATTTCGTTTAATTCGTGTATAATTTCGTTTATTTTGTTTGTTTGTTATTTTATATCGTTTAAGTTTTCATTGCCGGTTTTTTGTTTGTTATATGTTTTTTTTTGTTTTTTCTATATTTAAAATGCCGAATCATTTAAAAGTCGGAGTTAATACGCTATTTTGAGGCAGAACGGGATAATACCTTTAACAGCTGTTAGAGAGGTAAATAGGATTATTATTAATTATATATACCAAAGACTGACTTAAGATGGCTAAAAACATACTTTTGGCGGTGCATCATATAGGTTATAAAACTCTGACTTTTGACATTTTGGTATTCTAAGGTCCCAAATCTAGGGACCATATGGTATTATTCATGTAAACGCCATCTATCGCCCTGTAGTTGCACTACCACTTTCACTTGATGCAATGATTTTACCATCACATTGACAACCGTGCCCGATCAGCTGATTGATGACGTATACATCGTTTCCCTTTAAATTTACTATAGGTGAAACATTAAAATGTATCCACCCATTAACATTTTCATACGATTTTTGGACTTTTACCAATAGGATAGCTTAATGAATTGGATCCAAATATAATTTTCCACCATTAGTTTATCTAAAAAATCTCTGGAATCATGGAATCATTTCTTGGTAAAATCTTTCACCATGTTGTCCCTGGCTTTTTCAAAGAAAAAAGTTTACAATGAATGGATTTTTAGGGATATATTTACGGATGTTGGTCAAAGTAATAAAAGATATGTGACCAAAAATGTAATGTAAAAGAATAGAACAAATACCAATTTTTGCATAATTCCTCAGCCAATGTTTAATGATTATTAAATACAAAGATGAAAAGATAAGTTTTCATTGACATCAAACTCTGAAAATCATCATTTAAACAAAAAAAATCTCAGTAACAATAAAAACATTTTCCTTAAATTGGATTGTAAATTAATTGCATTAAACAACATTATATCCTACGAATAACGTAAAAGTCCAAAGATAAACAGAAAGTTTAATTTTTCTACTTGTACATAGTCGGTTATTGTTTTCTTCGCAAAAGTAGATATTTCCAAAATGGTCATATTTCGATTATTTTTATTCGTTCTTAAAAAAAATATTGTGATTTTAGAGTTTGTCCAAAATACATTAATAAAAACTTGGAAGAAACAATTAGAAAAAATTGTGTATTAATTATTGGATTATAGAATATGGTAAGTGCTTAACAATTACAGATCAAGCTTTACAACTTCAACATATTAATAAGATGTCTTAAATGCTCGATAATAGTCAAAATAAAAAATAAGTGCATTCAGCGAAATTCTCTTCAAAAAATTAAAAAAAAAATCAGTATAAGTTTTTGGATTCGTACCATGTGTAATCCCTGAGTGGCGGCGACGTTATTTACATTGACGGTCTGCGTGTAGTGGGGCGGCGAGTGGGGGTTGGTGTGCGGCGTGGTGAGCCATCCGGATGGCGCTAGAGGGGGCGGCGAGCTCACTGGTGGCGTCGACGGTGCTGAACTATAACTACTTGCGCTTGTCGGATATATCTAAAAAAAACCGCAAATATTATATCATTCTGGATTTATTTAAAAAATAGTTATTTATGTCATTAGGTTAAGAAGTAAGGCTTTTTGTGCTAAGCTCAAGGTTTGAAGGCCGACGCGTAGCGGAGGCCTACAATTGAGCGAAGCACAAAAAGGCACTTCTTAGCCGAATGGCATACAACATTTTATCTTCAAAGCACTTTATATAGGTCAATTTAATTCAACATTATTTTTTAGAATCTCATTTATTTATTAGCTAAAGATTAAATTAAATGTACAATAATTATTATTGCTTTTAGAAGCAGTAATAGTTTGACAATACCCAGCAACATGATTTAAGTAGAAATGGATTTTTGCTATTACATTGAATTCAATTAATTGTTTAATAAATAGGTAGGTATCTAATTTCAATTTGTTTAGATTTTTATTTAAAAAATAGGTAGTTTGGAATGTTTAAGCTGTGTTTAACATTTAATTTTACTGAAAACTTAAAGCAAATTAAAACTTAAAGATAATTTAAATCGTAGAAAAAGAATCGTGCGTTTTCTTGGTTGCCTAACCTCACTTTTTGTTTTATTATCCATATTTAATTTTACAATAATTAATTCTCCTCGCGGTCTATAATTTAAACTTTATTGTTGTCAACATTCGATAAAGAAATACCTTGTTATGGCCTAGGCCGATAAATATTTTTATGAGGCAAGTAATTAGTTCGATTTTTTCTCGCTAGGGGTATTGTTTTGACAAATTAATCCTTTTCTAAGAAATTAACGTAGTAAACTGGTTTAATTTATTTAAAATAAGCACTAATTTGTTTGTTTTATTATTATTATAATTATTGTAAAATTAAATATGAATAATAAAACAAAAAGGTTAGGCAACCAAGAAAACGCATGATTCTTTTTCTACGATTTAAATTATCTTTAAGTTTTAATTTGCTTTAAGTTTTCAGTGAAATTAAATGTTAAACACAGCTTAAACATTCCAAACTACCTATTTTTTAAATAAAAATCCAAACAAATTGAAATTAGATATCCATCTATTTATTAAACAATTAATTGAATTCAATGTAATAGCAAAAATCCATTTCTATTTAAATCATGTTGAAAGGTATTGTCAAACTATTACTGCTTCTAAAAGCAATAATAATTATTGTACATTTAATGTAATCTTTAGCTAAAAAATAAATGAGATTCTAAAAAAGTGAGGTTAGGCCGCTTTGATGTTGAATTAAATTGATCTATATAAAGTGCTTTGAAGATAAAATGTTGTATGCCATTCGGCCAAGAAGTGCCTTTTTGTGCTTCGCTCAAACCTTGAGCTTAGCACAAAAAGCCTTACTTCTTAACCTAATGACATAAATAACTATTAATACTTTATTAAATCACTTATCCATAACTACCAATACAAAAAGTATTAATACTGTAAATTGTTTTATACAGGGTGTTATGTAATTAATGTTATATATTAAAATACTGAATACCTTTTGACATAAGGAATAAAGGAAAAATATTAAAAAAAACATTTTTCCAAAGATAAAGAAAAAATATGCATTAGAAGTTTTTTATATTTTTTGTGATACGCCACTGGTTACACACTTGTTTATCTCTGCACACCTGTATTTTGTGAGTACATAGATACCAACCAACAAAGTAGCTATGCGTTGCCAGATGTAAAAAATTGTTACTAAAAATTTTTCTTGCAAAAAATAAATAAAAACTCAATAAATACAAAAGTTTTATGCCCTTAAAGCTCTAATACCCTTCTGTATTTATTTACTGATCCAGCTATTAGCTTAAGCAATGATTAGAAAATTTGAATTTGAAATTTGAAATCCATAACCACAAAATTAATTTTTTCATCAGTTTTTTTCTATGTTTACTCAGATGAAATTGGGACCAGTTCACAGGTTAAACTTTAAACATTTAATTTGTGTAAATAAATCCAAAAGCACTTCCCTTAGTTAAGATATTTACAATTTGAAAAAATAACCTAAAATTTAAAAGAAATTCACTAGATTCTGTCATAAAAGTTGGCAGATTTTGTTTGAATTTACCTTCAGTACAAAAATGAAATAACCAACAATTAATAAAAACGCCAAATTGACAATTTGCATTGTTAATTTTGTCATTTTTGTAATTAAGCTAAATTTAAACAATGCTTGGCAACTTTTTTGAAAGATTTTGGAAAAACTGTTGTTACCAACCATAACATAATAAATCCACCAGATAAACCTAAAGTTCCTAGTCGATCAGTGGCGTACTTTTTGGTAGGATAAAGGTTATTATAAATTATTTTTAGACTTTGGAATTTAGCAAAAAAAAGTTTCAGGTGCTTCTTTATGGACCCTAAGGAACAACCCATTTTAATATATAACATTAAATACATAACACCCTGTATAATTAAAAAAATATAAAGGTGTCTTACTGCTCCTAGGGCTTTGTTGACGACGGGATCGGCGTGGTTTGGCGGCGGTCCGAATTGCGGCTGCGCGTTGGGCGTGCCGTTCGGCCTCAACGAGGACATGGGCGGAAGTCCTTGCGGCAGCTCGCCGCCCGCCACTTCCTGTTCCGGCATCAGGCCGTACGCCTCGTACTGGCCGTAGGAGTTGCTGTAGCCGGCGGGCGTCCAGTCGCCCACCGACGCCGTCGGCACCGCGTCGCCGCCCATGTAGTAACCGCCGGTCGGGCCGCCGCCGCCCGGCACGCCGCCTCCGCCCGGCGACGTGTATCGAGGCGAGTCGTGGCCGAATTCATCTGAACCATACTGAAAAATTAAACAAAATTAGTTTGTTAATGGTATACCAATATACCTAATTATAATTAGGTTTGTAAAAAGTTATCTTACAGGGCTCCCACGGCAAAATTACAAATTTTATTTAGGAATTTAGGAGGTTTTTTTGTAAAATTTTAGGAGAAATAAAGTATGGAAATGAATTTCTTTAATTAAATAAAAACAACTCTATACCTACTACTTCAAAAATAAGAAAAAAATTAATACTTATTTTGTAAAAATAAGTTATATTAACTAGTTTTTTAGCCCAATCGCTCGACGAGTTTTTTTACTACTTTTGTATATATCTGAGGTACATATATATACAAGTATAAATTTCACCACACTTTTAATTTTATTTAAAAAAAAAGCGTCGATAGATTTGGTTTAAAAACTATGCCAAAATCATATGATGTTATATTTATATTTTAAGAAAAAATATGTTAACCGTTTAGTTAATAACTAACAATAATTAAATCGGTAAGATTAAGAATAGTACAAGTCCAAAAGTAAAATGTTTGATAAAATATTTCAAAAAATCAGTTTTATAGTTCTAAATGCATTTTTGTTAGACTATTTTATGAAATATAATATTCATATTCTGTAAAATAATTTTTATCTTCTCACAAAAATGTATTTTAAACTTTAAAATTGATTTTAGAAAATAAATTGTCAAAATTAAATTTTTGGACTTGTACTGTTCTTATTCTCACCGATTCAATTGTAATGTTTATCTTAATACTTAAATCTCATAACAAAATATGAAGTTTGCAAAATACAGCAAAACATTTTTTAGATTGTTTACTATTTTAGCTGTCATTTAAAAGAAATTTAAAAATCCTTTTGTATAACACGGTATATTTTTGAGTAAAAAACGAAATATCGTTGTTATTTTTTAAGAAAAATTTTGGTTGTGATATTATATCATTTTAAAAAGAGTTTAATAGAATAGAACCTAAAAATATATATTTTTAAATTACTTTTTAAAACAGAATTTTTTTAGCACTACCTTAATTAAACGCAAGTCAGGTTGGAATATTAAAATTTAATTTTTAGGATTTTAGGAGTTTTAGGAGATTGATTGCCATTTTAGGAAAATTTTAGGAGTTTTCAAGATTTAAGTTAAATTTTAGGAATTTTATGAGTTTTGGGAGCCCTGATCTTATTATTTAAAGCCATTATTTGCAAAACTCTCTCTTTGCTAGTTGGTTTACTTTTCAGGAGCAACAAAAACTTTTTAGCTAAAATCCAATGGTTATTTATGTATCAAGGCAGTTAAGTCGTATTTTAAAAAATGACTTTAATGCCGAGGTGCATATTAAATTTTATCCGAAATCACATTTAATAATACTAATAATTAATATTGATGATTAAATCAAATGTCATTTGAATGTAGGAAGTGTCTACGTATACTGTTTGTTGTGTCGGTTATTATATATTTACCCGCCGCGGCGATTTTTTAATCTAATTAATAAAATTAACTTATTATTTTTATTAAACATTTATTTATGAAAGGCTCCAATCGACCTCCGCGACGGTGCCTTATTTTAAATTATTTAATTGCTGCTGAGGAGCAGTACATCTTAAAATGTATAATGGGTTGCATACAATACTCGTATTAAAGCGGCAGTAAAGTTCTACTTTACTGCCGATTTCTTTTACTTTCCTGCCGATTGTTGACTACTTTACTGCCGATTTTGGTTTAATTTTTTTTCCAATACATTAATAGGCATGACTAATAATATGATAATCGTAAATATGAAACTCCTATAGTTTTTCAGAAAACAAAATTATTTCTGCAAATAGAGATAAACACACTGAAGTTAAACGTTAATTTATTAATCAACTTTTAACATTAAAAAGATTTTTGGAACACAAACAAAAATGATTGTGTAAAAGAAAAAAACTTAAATTATTTTAGTGTTGTTTACGTTTTAACACACGTCTTGATCATCTTCACTTTTAGCAGCTCGATCTTGAATAATTTTGTAAAATGCCAATTCTGGTAGTTCTATCCAATCTTCGCCATAATGTTTAACCAGTAAACCAATAATGGAAGTTTTATCCCCTTTAAGTTTCTTGCACGGAAAAAAATAATCGGTAGACTCTACCGAAAAAATCGGTAGACTCTACCGAAAAAATCGGTAGTCTCTACCGAAAAAAAATCGGTTTCCTCAACCGATTTTTATCGGTAGCAGCTACCGATTATTTTCGGTAGAGTCTACCGATTTTTTCGGTGCAGGCTACCGAAAAAATCGATTAACAATTTTTGAAAATTTTTGTATTTTTTTAGCGAGAAGTTAAATACTCGCTTTTTATTAAATAGAAATAGTATTTTTTTTTTGAGGTATAAATAAATTTGAAATACAAAAATATTAAAAATGAGGAGTAATTTTTATTAAATTTTTCTAAAAAATTATATTTACTTTTAATAAATAAACTTTCTTTTAAATAGATGATAAACAAAACCCATTTCTTTGAATAGCATTTTTTAATATTTACAATGAATACCATCTCAAAATGTTTGACTGAAAAGAGTAATTTTTATTAACTTGAATAATGTTTAATATTATTTTTAAATGTTAATATTTTTAAGTATTAATATTTTTTTTTTCTAACAGCGCATCGATGTGGAATTTCTCGGTTACGGTTACCGAAAAAATCGGTAGACTCTACCGAAAAAATCGGTAGACTCTACCGAAAAATAATCGGTAGCTACTACCGATAAAAATCGGTTGAGGGAACCGATTTTTTTTCGGTAGAGACTACCGATTTTTTCGGGAGAGTCTACCGATTTTTTCGGTAGAGTCTACCGATTGGCAATCGGTAGCTGCTACCGATTGCCAATCGGTAGCCTCTACCGATTATTTTTTTCCGTGTGCTTAGCGGCACTTCCTTCAACTGGCTAAACGGATGTAAAGAAAGAGTTTTGCGAATAACCGATAACTCTTTAACCGATTTTATATAGCAACGAAGCAGTTTAGATTAGAGAATTTTGCAAATAAAATGGCAAAATAATGGCCTTATTTATATTATAACCTAAACCTTTTACAATTTTCACAAAATTCAGATAAATACGTTTTTATATAATTATTACAATTAATGTAAACAGTCTATAATCAATAATTTATTTTTTCTACTCTCACCATTAAAACGCCCTTTTTCGTACATGTTTTCATGACACTAAGTGACCTTTTAAATACACATTGACAATTTGTGGCTTTATGGCGCTTTAGTCACGGGCTGAATTTAGTTTTAAGTTAGTTGACAGTTGTCAAATGTCATATATATAAATTAAAAGGTCAGTACAATGTTCATATAAACTTTTCAAATATTGGCGTTAAGAAACTATTTAATACTTTTGTATTTTTGTATACAATCGTTAAAATAAAGTGCCTTTCTTGTAAAATAATACTAAATGTGATTATTTTATTATCTCAATACAAAAATACAAAAGTATTTAATAGTTTCTTATCGCCAATATTTGAAAAGTTTATATGAACATTGTACTGACCTTTTAATTTCGCCGGCAGTAAACTATAACTTAAATTCGGGCACGGACTCTACTGTAAAGTGCTCATAAAACATTTTCTTTATTTTCACTGTGAAAAACTGTCAATTTTCAAGAAGTACATTTCGATTTATAACCTTTATAATTGTGTTTATAAAATAAAAAAATGTGACATTTCACGGTGACACACAGTTTCCCCTATTGTTTCATAGATGGCGCTCTATACAAATTTTTGATTTAAATCATTTTAATAATAAGTATTTGTCGTAAAAAAGTATAGTATGCACCTCGTTTATAAACTTTTCTATTCACTCATTAATTTAAGTACTCGCTCGCAAGCTCGCTCGTGCCTAAATTAGATTCGTGTATACAATGACGTTTATCAAACTTGATACATAATATACTATTATCTACTCCTTTAACGAGCTGTGACTTTATGGAGTTTTAGTCACGGGCTGAAGTTAGTGATAGATGCTTTTGGGCATTTTAGTCACGGGCTTTATTTTAAATTAGAGACAAGTGAGGTGAATTCCGTTGACATTTGATAGATGTCAAATATTTAACAAATAAAAATGGCTTTAAATTATTCTTCGAGTTCGTCGTAGATAAAGTATAGTATGCAACTCGTTTTATAAACTTCTCTAGACACTTTTTTATTAAACACTCGCTTGCAAGCTTCGCTTGTGCCTAATAAAACTCTGAACTAAAATGGCATTTATAAAACTTGATACATAATATAATATTTTCTACTACCACCTTTAAAACGCCCATTATCGTACATGTTTCCATGAAACTAAGTGACCATTTAAATACACATTGACAAGTTGCGACTTTATGGCGCTTTACTCACGGACTGAAGTTAGCAACAGGTTTTTAGTCACGGGCTAAAGTTAGTTTTAAGTTAGTTGACGGTTGTCAAATGTCATACAATCGTTAAAATAAAGTGCCTGTATTGGAAAATAATACTAAATGTGAAACTTATTTTATTATACAAAAGTATTAAATAGTTTCTTGACACCAATATTTGAAAAAATTATATATAATCATATATGAACGTTTGCACTGACCTTTTGATTTCGCCGTGGTAGTGCAGTTAACTAGATTTAACTCATAAAGCATTAAAAACTTGCGTACAGTGCCCAGTAAACACTATCTACTCCTTTTACTTTGAAAAACTGCTTCTTTATATCGATTGTTAGCATATTTTCAAGGGATACATTTTGATTTACACAGAAAAATTTTAGATTTTAACGCCGGTAGATTCTCATATTTTCTCAACATAAACATATTTTGAAGTTATTTTAATATTTTAAAGTACCAATTATTGTTAAGTTTAATTAAAATAATAATGGGCAATTTTAATGCTGAAAATTACGTCAAAAATGTTTATTGGGATGGTTACTTTATTTTCGTATGGATGTTGCTTTATACAAATAATTAATTTAAAGAATTTTTTAGATAATATTAAGTATTTGTCGTAGAAAAAGTATAGTATACAACTTGTTTATAAACTTTTCTAGGCACTCATTTAATTAAGCACTCCCTCGCGAGCTCGTGCCTAAATTAAATTCTTGACTAAAATGGCGTTTATCAAACTTGATACATAATATACTATAAGAGACTAACAAACTAATAATTAATAAAAAATAAACATATTTGATAAACTTTAATATCATGTTACCATAAATGTTAATTTTCATTTTAATGGTTAGTTATGAAAGGATATCGTTCTTGTAATAAGTCTATCCAATTAAGAAAATAACATTTAATGGCAGTTTGATATGGTATAATTTCGTCTTATCAATATTAGAGGTGTAAATACAAATTTAATTAAAATCAGGAATTTTAATTGTGCATAAATTAACTTAGATTCTACATGCAAAAAAATAGCGGACATGGTGTTTGATTTTGATTAGCATTCTTTTTTTTTCATAATGATACATTTTATAAATATTTAAATATGTACACTATTTGTCAAGTCGGTGCATTCCAGCAAATTAAAATACTTAAATTTTTATTTTCCAATTTAGAACACAAATCTTCAGGGAAAGGGAAAAATTCCAGCACGCCAAATAAGGCTGATTTATCGATACACTTACAAAATAAAGAAGGCATTGCAGGAATTTCATTGCTACAACCAAAAGTAATTGTAAATAAATCTTTGCGAAAAAATGCCCATTCATTCAAGAACGGATTTGATAGAACGAAGCACCTTCCAGAATTTCCGTTCGTTAGTTTAAAGAGAGCAAAATAAATAATCCGTTGTTATTAAGTGGTACTTGTCGGTAGTAAGTGGCTTCCTGAAAATACAACTTTATTGCTTTTACAATACTGCAATACGTTTACAATTTAAAAATAAGGAAACAATCTTAGCGTTTAAATGGCATTTTAAGAATTATATTACAATTACATTGTTCAGCTCAATCCAAGAGAATATTTTATAATATTTATTCTTATGGTTACAAATTTTCTTACCAATACATAAAAATTATACGATTGAATAAAAAACATTATTTTCATAAAGGTATGATAAAAAGTAAAACTTATATAAAATATATGTTGATGAGCGACTTTAATTAAAACAATAAGGTATCAAGTAAAGTAGCTTCCTGAAAATTCAACGTTATAGCCTTCAGGAATGTTTAACGGAAGACAGTCGGTAATCCGATATGCTTCTAGCAACAAATATTTTTTGGATCAAGTTCGCGGAATAAACAAGATCGTGTTACCATTCTTTGTTATTAAACAATTTAAGCGAAAAAATTTCAATGTTTCCTGTTATAAATGGTGTTATTTTAATCTTAATATGATTCCAGAAATTACATAAACAGCAATTGATAGACAAAGAACATATTTTATCATCATATTAATTTTTATTGCGGTTAAGACACAAGTACGAGGTGTGTTCAGAAAATATCGGGAATTTTCGTTTTTTGAAACAAATATTTATTTATTCGTCTACATTAATGTTGTCGCCTTCAAAATAGTCCCCATTGGATATTATGCACATGTGCCAGCTCTTCTTCCAATACTCGAAACACTTCTAAAACTCGATCTTTGAGATAGCCTTTAGTTCTTTCAGCGATGCGCTTTTAATGTAATCTATGCTTGCAAAACGACGGCCCTTTAAGGTTCTCTATTTTTGGGAATAGGAAAAAGTCAGATAGAGATATGTCTGGCGAATATGGAGGCTGGGGCATCATTACAGTATTGTATTTGGCCAAAAATTTTGTTTAAAATTTAACAATTTTATAATAAATTTTGCTGCCACGCGTTTCATACCCAAAATATTCGAAAAAATTTCAGCTCTTCTTCCAATTCTCTAAACACTTCTAAAACTCGATCTTTGGGATAGCCTTTAGTTCTTTCAGCAATGCGCTTTTAATGCCATCTATGCTTGCAAAACGATGGCCCTTTAAGGTTCTCTTTATTTTTGGGAATAGGAAAAAGTCAGACAGAAATATGTCTGGCGAATATGGCCAAAAATTTTGTTTAAAATTTAACAATTTTATAATAAATTTTTGTATGTCACGCGTTTCATACCCAAAACATTTGAAAAAATTTCCTTTCACTTTTTCCATGTTTTTATCGGTTGTTAATATGCTTGTACGTTCGAGGCGTTCGTCATCTTCAACGTCTTCACGGCCATCTTGGAAACTCTTATACCACTTGTAAACTCTTGTTTTACTTATAGCAGACTCACTATAGGCCTTTGTTAACATTTCACAGAATTTATTTCATTTTTAAGCAAAATTGGATACAAATTCTTTGATGCATTTCTTTCAACGAACGAAAAATCACCGAGCTCATAAAACACGTCTAACCTTAGCGGCTGCCACAGACAAAGTAAACAATGAAAACAGCTAAAGTTTGTATCATACTTCGGGGGCATGTATACCAACATAATAAAGAATTTTATGACACACGGACCCTCCGAACCCGCGAAATTTAACAATTCCCGTTATTTTCTGAACACACCTCGTATACTTGCGCATTTGCAGGTCTTATTAAAAAAAATATTGATAATATTATTAATTTACACAAACATGCCTTACTGACCGAATAACATTTACAAACTTATTATTTATTAAACAGTATATATCCATAAACATAACTTATGATTTATTGCCTTTAAATTTTATTGTATGTTGTAAAAACACTGTGCAATAATTATTTAAGAAGACATCACTTTTTATTTTATTATATCGATTGCACACATTTTTATATCATTAGGAATATTTTTCTGCTTGAAATGAAAAAAGAAAGTTTTATTAACAAGTTCACCAAAACTATTCCCATAGAAAAACATGAACGTTCGTTGGAAGTAAAATATTTACATGTTTATAATTTTAGGAATTTTTTGAAGTCGACCAATTGATATGAGTGAATTGAATACCCGCATACTCATATTCATTATATGAGGTTAAACAACCGCTTAATGTCCAATTTATTCATTAACCATTGTAAATAGACTAAATTTTTCTACATTTATAGAAAATAACTGCCACTTAGCTATGGGTGTAAATTAAAAAGAAAATACAATAATAAAATGTTTAATTAAGTAATAAAACAAAGAATTTTTAATAAGATAATTTTATAGACGGTTTTCATGTTTATTTTTGTTTACCAAACATTTTTCTGAAAATTCATACTATAATAAACAAACAATTAGTTTACTGTTTTAAATTAAAGTTCTTAATATTAAAAGCGTTGATTAAGAAAGTCTCCACTTAACAGTAAAATACCAAGAACCGGTATTATATTATGTATTTTATACGAGGTGTGCTCAGAAAATATCGGGAATTTTCGTTTTTTGAAACAAATATTTATTTATTCGTCTACATTGTCGCCTTCAAAATGGTCCCCATTGGATATTATTCACATGTGCCAGCTCTTCTTCCAATACTCGAAACACTTCTAAAACTCGATCTTTGAGATAGCCTTTAGTTCTTTCAGCGATGCGCTTTTAATGTCATTTATGCTTGCAAAACGACGGCCCTTTAAGGTTCTCTTTATTTTTGGGAATAGGAAAGTCAGACATGGGTGACGTTCATAATATCGAAATTCACTTTATCGAGTTTGAGTACATTTCTATATCAGAGGCGCCTCTGTACATATACACTTCGGATTAAAATAATATTTGTATAATTTTGTATTTTCGACATTTTAATTTTCGACATTTTGAATTTTCGATATTTTGATTTTCGATAAAAAGTGTTCGATATTTTGAATTCGATAAAGTGAATTTCGATATTATGAACGTCGATATTTTATTTTCGATAAATTGAAAATTCGATTAAATAAAATTTCGATATTATCATTTTCGACATTTTAATTTTCGATATTTTGATTTTCGACATTTTGTATTTTCGATATTTTGATTTTCGATAAAAAGTGTTCGATATTTTGAATTCGATATAATGAATTTCGATATTGTGAACGTCACCCGTCAGACATAGGCATGTCTGGCGAATATGGAGGCTGGGGCATCATTACAGTATTGTTTTTGGCCAAAAATTTTGTTCAAAATTTAACAATTTTGAAACAAATTTTGCTGCCACGCGTTTCATACCCAAAACATTTGAAAAAATTTCATGGGATGAGCCAATCGATATCCCAACATCATCAGCGACTTCTCTGATGGTTTATAACCATTTCTTCCACTGTTTCCATGTTTTTATCGGTTGTTAATGTGCTTGTGCGTTCGGGGCGTTCGTCATCCTCAACGTCTTCACGGCCATCTTGAAAACTCTTATACCACTTGTAAACTCTTGTTTTACTTATAGCAGACTCACTATAGGCCTTTGTTAACATTTCACAGAATTTATTTCATTTTTTAAGCAAAATTGGATACAAATTCTCTTTGATCCATTTCTTTTAACGAACGAAAATCGCCGAGCTCATAAAACACGTCTAACCTTAGCGGCTGCCACAGACAAAGTAAACAATGAAAACAGCTAAAATTTTTATCATACTTCGGAGGCATGTATACCAACATAATAAATAAAATTTTATGACAACCGGACCCTCCGAAGCCGCGAAATTTAACAATTCCCGTTATTTTCTGAACACACCTCGTATAATATTATAATATAACATATATGTTGCCATGAATTCGTCGTTTAAAATGCAGTTGTCGGCGTTTTTTTAGAGGCATGAATGTTTAATGTTTTATTTTCTCCGTATTATTTAATAAACTACATTTGTGTCCTATTTTCAATTTTTCCATCAATTATAATTTTTAAGAATACATGTGTTTGTCCACTGCGTGGGGGCCAGGTTAATATTAATATTAATAGCTGAAACTTGGCAGGATTTTTTTATTTCTTTGGACTGTTGTTAAAAAAAATCGGAGATACACAAAATTTGAATTTCCTTTTATTACAAATTCATGTCCTACAGGAATATGTATTCCTAATGATCGATTGGCGATAGACGGGATGTGAAGGAACGCGTGCATTTTTTAAAAGAACTCGCAAATAATTTAAACGCACTTTAACGTCCCGAATAAATCAGATTCGATTCGGATGTGCGCAACACGATTCGCCATATAAATGAATTTACTGCCTCTACGTGAACACGGTGCGCAGATTTCAAAAGATTTTTAAAAATCTTTTGTTAAAATTATATTACATATTTAAAATATATTATGTACGAATAATTTAAGATATTGATTGCTATTATATATTCAAATATTAAAAGGAGGTTGTTGCTAGAGAGATGGAGTCAAAATTAAAAGTTCTTTAACTTTTATTAAATTTTGAGTTGATGGTACATTAAATGTTTAAACAAGGCTTAATAGTATATTATGTATAAAGCTTGATAAACGCTATTTTAGTCACGAATTTAATTAAGGCACGAGCGAGCGAGTGCTTAATTAAATGAGTGCCTAGAAAAGTTTATAAACGAGTCGCATACTTTTTCTACGACAAATTATTATCCAAAAAATGATTTAAATAAAATATTTGTATAAAGCGACATCTATACGAAAATAACGTAACCATCCCAATAAATATTTTTGACGTAATTTGCCTGTTAATATTTTAATTAAACTTAAGAATTATTGATCTTAAAATAACCTCAAAATATGATTATGTTTAGAAAATATTTTATCCTTCGATTTTTTTATTAGAATAATTGCAAGGTACAAAAAATGACAGTTATTTATATATAATATATATATATATATATATATATATATATATATATATATATATATATATATATGGGGCATTCCTCAAATTTTCAAAAACACTGCTTTTTTTGGCTTATAATAACTTCTTAAAAAATGGTCTAAATCAAAATGTTCATTCTGTATATAAAATTTTCGTTTTTAAAAGTACTTTTCGAAAAAAAATTTATTGAAAATATTTGAAGCGTTTTAAGTCAAGATTTTTGAGTTTTAAAGTTTAAATCGTGTTTTTAAAAATGTGTCTTCTTTGATTTTCGCGAAATTTTTTTATTTTTAACTTCTATCTATTCAACAACTATTCAGCAGCCTGGTCCGGTAGTGGGGCTTCCATAATTATTATTTTTTTTCGAAACTTATAATAATTTTTAGAGAATTTTTTTTATTTTGAAAAGTCGAAAAAAAAATAGTAATTATGGAAGGCCCACTACCGGACCAGTCTGAATAGTTGTTGAATAGATAGAAGTTGAAAATAAAAAATTTTCGCGAAAATCGAAGAAGACACACATTTTTAAAAACACGATTTAATCTTTAAAACTCAAAAATCTTGACTTAAAACGCTTCAAATATTTTCAATATATTTTGTTTTCGAAAAGTACATTTGAAAACAAAAATTTTATATACAATGAACATTTTGATTTGGACCATTTTTTAAGAAGTTATGAGCTAAAAACAAAAAAAAGGAGTTTTTTTTGAAAATTTGATCTTTTGAACCCGTGATCAAAAAAATGTCAAAATTTACTGAGAAAGCTCTTTCAAGGAGTACTAAAAAAAATAAAAAAAATTGGAGGAATCGAAAAAAAAATTTGAAACCATCCCATTTGGCGTGGAATGCCCCATATATCTATATTATTGGAATTCCCGTTAGAATTTCCAACTTGGGAATCTACCGTCGTTAAAATCTTAAATTTTTCTGTATAAATCAAAATTTATCCCTTGAAAATAGACTAACAATCGATATGGAAGCAGTTTTTTAAAGTAAAAGAAAAGAGAATGTTTTATGGGCACTGTACGCAAAATTTTAAACGCTTTATCAGTTAAATCTAGTTAACTGCACTACCACGGCGCAATCAAAAGGTCAGTACCAACGTTTATATAATCTTTTGAAATATTGGCGTCAAGAAACTATTTAATACTTTTGGATTTTTGTATTGAGATAATAAAATAATTTTCACATTTACAGTATTATTTTACAACAAAGGCGTTTTATTTCAACGATTGTATGACATTTGACAATTGTCAACTAACTTAAAGCTAACTTCAGCCCGTGACTTAAAACCTGTTGCTAACTTCAGCTCGTGACTAAAGCGCCATAAAGACACAACTTGTCAATGTCTATTTAAAAGGTCACCTACTCTCTAAAAATGAAAGAGTGGATTTTCACTGATTGACAGTGCATATTAACTATTTGCCGCAGTGATAAGTATACTCACTTTTCATGTAGCGATTTCTTTGTACTAATTTATTTAGTGGAAATTACACTGTACAAATTAGTGAAATAGGTTTAGTTCAAAAAAGAAAAAATTTCACTATTTTATGTCGAGAGTTCCGGAAAAGTGGTGATAATAAAAAACACTAATTTGGAGAAGTTAAAATTTCACTAATTTATATTGAAAAACACTGACGGAAATAGTGAAAATTTCACTGTTTCACTTTTAGAGAGTAGTGTCATGGAAACATGTACGATAATGGCCGTTTTAAATGTGGGAGTAGAAAACATAATTTAAACCTTCACTGAAATAACAGTAACAACTTTATTTTATATCTACCAATTAGAAGCCATAAAGTTTTTAAACAGACCTAACCAGATGGACGTTTAACTAAATTTGCCTGAACAAATTTTCAGCCATTCAAACTTTTTAAAATATGCATTGATAAAAATCTACCTACAGTATGTTTTTGAGAGTAAGGCACGCACAAACGTTATTCTTACATCCCTACCTTTACACGTAGGTAGGTATGAAAGTATTAACAGTAACCTTAACTGAACCTGGTGCACCTGCCCTAAACTGCAGTTGTGTATTGCAGCGACAGCGGAATTATTAAATGTTTACCGTCTCGAAACAATAAGTAGTACATGCGTTGACCATCGAAAGTTTTTACTGATGAATATAAATTTTAATTTCATAGAAATTACAACCGGAAGTAGGATATACTGCCTATAAAATGGTTATATTTTTAACATTGTTGGACATCTTAACGACAAAAAATACATATGAATGTTAAGTTAAGCTAAATTTAACTCGAGTTAACTTGTGTTTTTATCACGTCACACCTTTGTAAAAATACCTTCTAAATGGTAAATATCAGGGTTTTTAAATAGTTTTGGTAAAATCGATTTTTGACAAGAACTTTTAGCTTTAGGGCAATGTTTTTAGATGTAAAATATTTACACTCTTTGGGGAAATTTGATTTGTAACCCATTATACATTAAAATATTTTATATTTGATTTAAAAATATTAGAATATTATTATACTATACTACACTCAGAGGCAAAATAATCGATCCACACAAATTTTCGATGAATTTCAATCGCAAATAACTTGTTTATTTGATGTCGGATTTAAACGAATTTTAAAGAATATTGTAGATAAATTAATGGACAATCGCTCACATTTTAAAAAATTAGTAAAAAATAGACGAACGTTTATAATATACAGGTTTAAACAAAAAGATGTTTTTTACCATAAGTTTAAGACTCTGTAGACTCTACAGTGTAGAGTGGCAAAACCGTATATTGTTCTAAATTAAGTTTTATTTATCAAGTCACATCTACTCTTAACAGTTTTTGGTTCACCTCGATATATTTATTTTTGTGGAAAATATGGATTTTTAAGAAAACATTGCAATTTCCAATATTTTTCTGTATGAACAACTAAGGTTGCTATGGTCCATCCATGGGCTATGGAGAATGACAGTGACAGTTTTGTTGAATCATCCCATACTTGGACATGTCATACACGGCTTTCAAAAGCTATCAAATTGTTTTTTGCAAATTAATGTTTAAATTTGGTGGTGTCTTCTTACTTTAAAAAATGGATATGTCTCCGACTGATGTTGCTAGAGCCATTAATTTAATCCAGGACGGTCACAGTATTACGTGGCAAATGTTTTAAACGTCACAAGAAGTAAAGTACAAAGGGCAACATCAGTCGAAGACATTTTTAAAAGTAAGAAGACACCTCAAAATTAACACATTAATTTACAAAAACCAATTTGATAGCTTTTGAAAGATGTATATGACATATCCAAGTATGGGATGATTCAACAAAACTGTCACTGTCATCCTCCATAGGCTATGGATGGATCATAGCAACCTTAGTTCTTTATACAGGAAAATATTGGAAATTGCAATGTTTTTTTTTTAAATCCATATTTTCCACAAAAATAAATATATCAAGGTAAACCAAAAACAAAACTGTTAAAAATAGATGTGACTTGATAATTAAAACCTAATTTAGAACAATATACGGTTTTACCACTCTACAGAGTGTCTTAAACTTATGGTAAAAAACATATTTTTGTTTAAACCTGTATATTATAAACGTACGTGTATTTTTTAGTAATTTTTAAAATGTGAGCGATTCTCCATGAATGTATCTAGAATATTCTTTAATATTTGTTTAAATCCAAAATCTAATAAAAAAAGTTATTTTCGATTGAATTTCATCGAAAATTTGTGTGGATCGATTATTTAAAATATTGTTCTTGATACTATACAAAATAGGAGAGCAAATTTGTTGTTATTTTTGGCTAAAAATTTCAGCCTGTCTCGATTTACGATGACAAATTGCGGCTGTAAATGCGTGGCACTGAAGTCATGTTGTCGTTTTCTAATAGGGAAAATAAAAGGATTCCGTTCGCGCTAATGGGCGAAGTTTAGCTCTGAAAAAGCCGTAAAACGGGATGATGTGTGTGTATATAACAATTTCGTATCGAATCTCCCAAACAAATAACATTCAGATCTTCGACCTTTATCTATAAATAAATACACATGCTCGGTTTTATGTTCTCTGTGCCTATGTCAACAGCAAAAAAGAGGTGCTGGGAAAAAATCACCCTTTTGTTTTAGTATATTAGATGCATCAGATTATATGGAGTATGGTAAAAAAAATTACTGAAAAACATTTTGCATTAATGTACGGCATTCTCATTCGCACCTAGCATATACAGGGTGTTTAGAAGTTTCTGGGGAACGAAAAAAGATTTCAATTTTAAATTTTAAAAGCGTTTATCCGGAAGTGCCATCAACTTTGTTATTTCAAATAAAACACAACATTTATTTTTACATTTTTAAATTCTACATACAATTCTGAGTAAAATTACTATACCATGTCCTATACTAAAGTGAATAGTTTTCGAGTTATTTTTTTCGTTAAAATTTGACAAATGCGCATTAATTATATCCGACTCAGAATTTTCTCAGGATTCTAAATATTAAAAAATATATAGGGCGTTCCATTTAAAAATCGAGAATTGATATAATTTCCGGCGAAACCGAAAGTTCAAAAAATATATTTTGTACTCTACTAATTGGCATTTTATATCCTAATTAACCATTCTTAATTTAACTCGAAAACTATTCACTTTAGGTATAGAACATGGTATATTAACTTTATCTCCACGCGGTCTATAATTTAAACTTTATTGTTGTCAACATTCGATAAAGAAATACCTTGTTATGGCCTAGGCCGATAAAAAATTTTATGAGGCAAGTAATTAGTTCGAATTTTTCCCGCTAGGGGTATTATTTTGACAAATTAATCCTTTTCTAAGAAATTAACGTACTAAACTGGTTTAATTTATTTATAATAAGCACTAATTTGTTTGTTTTACTGTTAATGTTTAATATTTTTCATTCAATTATTGTAAAATTAAATTTGAATAATAAAACAAAAAGTGAGGTTAGGCAACCAAGAAAACGCACGATTCTTTTTCTACGATATAAATTATCTTTAAGTTTTAATTTGCTTTAAGTTTTCAGTGAAATTAAATGTTAAACATAGCTTAAACATTCCAAACTACCTATTTTTTAAATAAAAATCCAAACAAATTGAAATTAGATACCTACCTATTTATTAAAGAATTAATTGAATTTAATGTAATAGCAAAAATCCATTTCTACTTAAATCATGTTGCTAGGTATTGTCAAACTATTACTGCTTCTAAAAGCAATAATAATTATTGTACATTTAATGACATAAATAACTATTACTTGTAATTTTATAAAGAATTTAAAAATGTAAAAATGTATGGGATGTTCTAAAAAAACAAAGTTGATGTCACTTTCGGTTAAACCGGAAGTGGCATTTTGTTCAAAATATTTTAGAAAAATAGACTTAAATGGATTATAAACGCTCTTAAAATTTCGATATTTCGATAAATCGATATCTTTTTTTTTCCCAGAAACTTCTAATGGACTACGAACGTAAAACACCCTGTATATAGAGTCTAGTTGTAGCAAATTTCATTTAACAATAGAATAGATATTTTGCCTATTTTTATTTTAATACAACCCAAATAAAAACGCGAAGTTAGTTAAAACTGTAAATTTTTTATTGCACAGCATCTTGGTAGCGGCAACAAATTTTAGTTAATCAAGTGATTAATATATTGTTTGTTCTCCTAATCTACAACTATGCTCCTTTTAATTTTAATCTGTTTTAAATAACACCATTACAAGTTTGTGATACATTAATATATTGTAATGGCTTTATAATGTTAATAAACGTGTTAATGTTTAAATAAAGATTTGTATATCGTTTTTTTTTTAATTAAAACTGAATGTTACTAGAAAATATCGCAAGAAATTTAAGTCAGTTTTAAAAAAATCTATATGATTTAAAATTATTTAGAAAAAATGTTATGCCATTACAAATTTTGTTAAAATATCTACTATATATTATTAGATATAGTTTTGAAATAATTTAAATAATTATGTAAGTAAACAACTATATAACACTTAAACACTGGAGCTCAAAGGATGTTTTAACAAAGAAAAAGTGTAAAAATTAAAAAAAATACTGGTGAAGCCAATTACAATTTGTATAGCAGTACCAAGATTTTTTAAATATATATATACAGTGTGGTCCAAAAGTACCCGTTACACAGAGCAACAGCAAAACAATCCAAATTATTTAAACTTGCCCCAAAATAAATAAAGTTTAAATTTTGTTTGTGATTTTTTCCATTAATTTTTCAACGAAAAATACAAATACTTTTTTTAAGCTTGACTATGCTAGACCAACCATGTCTGTACATTTTAGGGAATGTTTTTCACACAAAACGTAACTTATCAAGTCATAATAAATAATACTTACAATGACCTGCAAGATTTTTACACACAACAAACTTGTCCAAAATAACTGTCGTTTGAAAAGATGCCAAAGTGGTTCCAATTACTGGGCAATCAAATTCTGCAATGTCTTGCCTGAAGACTTTAAGCAGGTTCGGGCAGTAAATTGCGGGGAAAGGGGTAAGGGGAGTTGCTTTTAAACTTAACAGCCAATTTTACAACTGATTTTATAATTATTTATATATATATTGTAACACAACAACGAGAACAACATTGCAAGTTGGTTATAGTTGGTTTCTTTGGTAACGCTTTTCGCTTTTGACAGTGGCAGTGACATTTCTATATGCAGTGTAAATGAGTTGTAAAAACGAAGTTAATCCACTACAAAAATACAAAAATAAAGCAAGAAAAAATATGCAGTGGAAGAGAAGAGAAGAAAACCATAGAAGGTAGAAGGGTTGTCTAATAATTATTATAAAAAAATAACTTAATACAATTGTGTTTTTTTTTAATAATTTACTTTCAAAACGAAATTATGGTAGTCACCAAATAAATCAAACCAAATCTCCCTAGATAACCATGTGTTAGTAATCCAGTGTTGCCGGATGTTCTAGACGAGAATGACAGATTGATAATTTAGGTTGGACACAGTCAACATTATCGTTTATTATTGCAAAACTGTGAGGTGAAAGTTAACAAAAATTTATATGGATCTTCTACAGGCATACTTAAGTGCATAAGAGAAAAAATCATTAATTTTTCAATGCAACGTTATAATATATTTCTTATATGCATATACAGGGTGGGTCATTTAACTTGAAACTTTGAAATATCCCAGTTAGTATGCATTTTACGAAAAAATGTTTAAAATAAAAGTTAAATGATTCGAGGGGGAAAATCAATCAGTACTAAAATTGGTCCTCATACTCTCCTCCTTACAGGGGGAACAGGGGGTAACTAAAATTTCCAATGGAACACCCTATTTTTTTTATTGCAGATTCGTCATCATTCGACTAAAAATAGGACATTTTTTCATATTTGTAATAGATCGTGCTTCGATTTTTCTTGTTGCTATATTTAATTAACGCATATCTTTTAACCTGACAATAAGAAATCGATATTTTTTTCTCGTATGCACTTATTTCTGTAGATGTGGCATATTAATTCACAACATAGTTTTGCAATCATAAACGATATCAGCCCATGTGGTCTTTCTAAAACTGTAAATATTATTTAAGTAGACTACTACAACCTAGAATGTTTTGACATTTTCTCATAGCGTTAGTCGTATCGTGCCCGAACCTTTTTAAAATATTCATTGTGTATATTGTTTTTAATTGTGTATTTTAAAATTTATAATAACATTCTGTACTATGACGTTTGTAAACACAAGTTGTGTATTTAACATCAATAAATATTTTTTTTAGTTTAAATTGACAAGATTATTATTATTATTATTATTGTAATAAAAAGTTCCTATTGAATAGTGTTTTATTTTGGTTTATGTACCTTAAATAAAGTAAAAACGAGTTATACCGCAACTTTTATGTGCATTTCCAACTTCTGTTTATAGGTAATGTTCATAATTACTTAAATCAGTTTAATCGTTTGAAAATTGCGGTAAAGTACATACTAGCGGCGCTAATTTTAAATACGCTGTTACTGGTTTTATCACAAGAAAAATGTCAACAAAATTATTTTTTACCTTTATAGACAAAGATGACAATATAAAGTGGAACAAGGATGACTGGATTTTTCTCTCATACTCGTACTTATACAATCACATATTTCTTACTTATTCCTCGTTCTTATTTAATATTTTCTTGTAAAATTTCATGTTAATGTTATAAAAGATTGTTTTAGTTTTGTGAAACTTAATATCAAAGTAAATTATATCCGTAACATGTATATAAAACGGTTGATTTCCAGATAAAATTCAAGGAAGACCCCGGCATTTCCTTTTTTTTTAATAGATCGTAAAATAACATTATTACAAAGCAGCTACATTGATAGTCAATTTATTGAGGCATTAAAACCGAACAGGGTCGGATTTAGCTTCGTTTTATGAAGACGTAAAACTCCCGACGTTTTTAGAACTGCTTCTACTCATTTTAACTATACTCACAAAATTGTACATGATTATCAGTTATGCTGTTCTCGAACAGCAGTATCCACTTTGTATAGTGTACTCACCTGCAAAAAAGAACAATATATTAGTGCAAATTATACAAAATGTTTTTATAAAAATATGTTTTTACACAAAGACAATACATATAAAAATGTATATTGGTATATATAGGAGTAGTTATATATTTCAATAAGGCACTGACCGGCCAATTCAGCAAAATCATATATCGAAAAAACACATGAAACCAGTGTATAAAGACATAAACGATGATCTGACGAAATCCAGTCATAAAATGAAAAAAACAAGGGGTGCAGGTTTGGGAAATATGCTGAACACTCAAGTTAACCACCCTCCGGATAATAAATTTCGATGAAGACGTCTCGTAAGCAATCCCCCCGCGCCCCTCAAACACCGGCGCCCAGATACAAATATTGGACAGGAAAACACTTTTTTTCGGTTCTCTCCCCCTGTTTCAATTTTAGTAGGACACCCTACTCACCATACTGATTTAATAAATTTTGTATTAGTGTCTTAGCTACCCTTTAATTTACATCGACTTACAGTGGAACTGAGTTATATTCCCATAAGCCTTAAAACCAACAAATAGATTATAATTTATTTAATGGAAAATTACGTTATTTCTCTTCACAAAGCATAACTTAAAAATAGTCAATAAGGTATCCTTAAAAAATGTCATTAAAGTAAAAAATCTTGTCAAGTAATAAGGTTGTTCAAAACATATAAAGCATATAAACTGAACATCATTGCTAAAAGAGAGAATTCTTACTCGACAAATTTTGTTCGCAAAGTTTAAATTGCACAGCAAAATCGAGCACTTTATTTGTGTTTCGTGTTGCAAGCAAAAACTAAAAAACTTTGGTTTGGCGATGCTTCTTTAGCGTTTTTATTATATTTTTTTACTTTCTTTGTTTACTATAAAGTTTTAAAGTATTTTAATAATGTTTATTTAAGGTAATTTTTACGAAAAAAATTACTTATAGGTTATTTTGTTTAAAGGGATTTTTAACGGTAAATTTAATGTTAATATATTCACTATAATCTAAATTTAACTTATAAGTCCTATTTTTAGTTATATTTATTAATTTTACTTTATTACGATATAGTTATTAGGTATGTATGTATTAAACGTATTCAGGATTTAATCATTCCCCATATTTGGTAATTTTTCGTATTTGTAATGTTATTTTAACATTTTCGTTAGTGCAAAAATAACTTTTAAGTAAACATGTAGTTAACTTAACTTGAAATCCTGTTTGGGAAAAAAATGTATTGCACTTGATCAAAAAAAATGCAAATCTTGTGCAGTGACTGGGCACATATTTTTAAATAAACAAACATTTCCATATACATTTTATGTTTAAAAGATAAAATTTGTGTTAATGACGAACGGTAAAGCTCAATAAGATCATAAAATCTGATCGAAATCTATAGTTATTTAAATATATATCGGATTAGGTTAATTGGAGTGAAAAGCAAGTTTTTAGAAGAAAAAATTTGACAAATAGTTAATTAATATTTACTAGGAGCATGAATAATATAAATAATTTAACATTCACCTTCAAAACAATATTGTTTCTTGATTTGGGTATCAAATTTATTAATTAATGTGTCCTTTTGTTTATAGGTTATTAGAATTTGTTATTAAAAAAAAGTATGTGAATATATTCTATAATATTGTGTAATGTCTCACGCCAAATCAAACACTGGATGAATACATTTCTTAAAATGTTTGTTTGAATCATCTTAAATTGTAAAAAGGCACCTATTAACCTGTTGTCAACCTACCACAATAAAAACATTTCCTTATTTAAATTTAATTTACCCAACACACGTTTATTAATCAATGAATCAAATTCAAGGTTTCATTTCTTAACTTTTTTACCTTTTAAACTATTGATTCATAAATGAATGGGCGGGCAAGGTGGGCGCACCGGCTCTAGGTATATTCCATACACTTAGTTATTTGTGAAAAAATGTAACGACTTCCAGTCTTATAAAATATGCAAGGTAGGTGCTGATCGTTGAAGTCCACTTTTTCGGTATTAATGGAATTTAGATTGAAAAATTACATTGCCCAAGAAAGAAATGTTATATATACCTATATATACATAAAATAACATCGATTGTTAAATTACATTATCTATTTTTATGTTTATTTTAAAGCGTATTATATTCCATAAAAAAAATGAAAGGCGATATTTGTGTCGATAAAATCACTGTACTAAATTTGGACAGGTCAATTTATGAGAAACTTAAGACAATAATTGGCCAGTCAATCAAAGGTCCAATAAAGTAAAATTTGCCGATTTAAGGAGTCAACTCTCTAAAAATTAATTAGTCAAAAATGACTAATTGTCATAGCGAAATAATTCTAGTCAATAGCAATTTGTATCCCGAACATTTAGCAGTCAATGTCCATGTAAAATTGTCCCCTGAATCCAAAAATGTGCAAAAGTTGGAAAAGCAGAACAGTTTTTGAGATAGTTAGTTTTCCATATAATATGGAATTGACTATTTCTTAAAAACTGCTTTATTTTCGTAATGGACGGTATTTTCGGATTCGGAAGACAATTTTACACAAGAATTGGCTGTTAAATGTTGGGAATACAATGGTATCCCATGGTTAACCATGGTATAAGTGAAAAAGCAGCCATGGCTGGTGCACCAATAACTGTAGTAACTAGTGATTTTTTACTAATTCAGAGAGAATCTTTGCTCAAGAAACAGTCAAAATCCTACAGTTTCGTGTTTGTCTTTTATAGGAAATAATTAACAATTTTCTTAAATGCGTGTTAATGTACGAACCTTTTTTTACTATTAGTAATACAAACGAATTTTTAATTAAAAAAGTATCTAACCTTTGTGAAAATGTGCAAGTAAATAACATGGTATTTAAAAATAGAGTTATATATAACATATATGTATAAAAGGTTACAATAAGGGTGGTAATGTGAAACTTTGTTATAAAAGTCTATAAATTCACGGTTTAAAATAGTTCATTTATGTAACCGATTATTCAGATTATCTGCCAAATATTTCAACTATTTTGGATCATAAAACTTTATTATTCGATTTTCTTTTACAGTCGATTAAAATAAATTAGATAAACGAGCGTGGTCTTTTCAATCTATTTTGCATATAACATATTCGAATCGATGTATGGACAAATAAATAATGAGGTGGAGCTTCGTTAATAGATAATTTATTTGGAATGTAGGGTTATAGACTATTTATAAGTTGAGGTAATATATTTTACGCGAGCAAGATACTCTTTTATGCAGTTTATATTGCGACGTATTTATGACGGTCCGTAAATCTACTCTTATGCATCACTGCATACGAACTGGCTGTTCCAATACGTACGCATATAAAACTCAAACTACTCTAAATTAATTGGTTTACTTAGTTCTATTAAACTGTACTCTTTATTCGCCACTCCACAATCAACAGGTATGATTGAAAAAGTCAAGTTGCCTTTGTCCAGATGATATAAACTGTTCATTTTTTTTTAATAACTGTTTTTATATGTATCCTATTGAATTTATAATTTTGAAGAAATAATACTAGTTATTTATGTCATTAGGTTAAGAAGTAAGGCTTTTTGTGCTAAGATCAAGGTTTGAAGGCCGACGCGTGGCGGAGGCCTACAATTGAGCGAAGCACAAAAAGGCACTTCTTGGCCGAATGGCATACAACATTTTATCTTCAAAGCACTTTATATAGGTCAATTTAATTCAACATCAAAGCGGCCTAACCTCACTTTTTTAGAATCTCATTTATTTATGAGCTAAAGATTACATTAAATGTACAATAATTATTATTGCTTTTAGAAGCAGTAATAGTTTAACAATACCTAGTAACATGATTTAAATAGAAATGGATTTTTGCTATTACATTGAATTCAATTAATTGTTTAATTAATAGGTAGATATCTAATTTCAATTTGTTTGGATTTTTATTTAAAAAATAGGTAGTTTGGAATGTTTAAGCTGTGTTTAACATTTAATTTCATTGAAAACTTAAAGCAAATTAAAACTTAAAGATAATTTAAATCGTAGAAAGAGAATCGTGCGTTTTCTTGGTTGCCTAACCTCACTTTTTGTTTTATTATTCATATTTAATTTTACAATAATTTAATGAAAAATATGAAACATTAACAGTAAAACAAACAAATTAGTGCTTATAAATAAATTAAACCAGTTTAGTACGTTAATTTCATAGAAAAGGATTAATTTGTCAAAATAATACCCCTAGCGAGAAAAAATCGAACTAATTACTTGCCTCATAATAGTTATTTACGTGTCAAGCTTTGTAAATGAATCTTTACGGGCGAGCTGAAAGTTTGTGGGGTGAGCGACGCAGGAGCGAACCCCATAATACAGTGAGCCTAGTAAAGATTAATTGCAAAGCGTGACACGTACAAACTTTTATTTTCACCTTTAGATAAAGATTTTCAAATTTAAAATTTTAATTAATATGTCAAATGTGACATTTCATTTCATAAATTGCTTTTCTACAAGCCTGTAAAACTTTACAGGTCTTTTATACAAGCCCGTAAAATATTACAGGTCTGTTCCCATAATGTATCTTTTACTTGGATACAAAAACAACAAAATTAACCTATAAAATGTCATTTACTAAGAAGGTGGAAATAAAAATTTTTATCGGCCTAAGCCATAACAAGGTATTTCATTATCGAATGTTGACAACAATAAAGTTTAAATTATAGACCGCTTGGAGATAAATACATGTATACATGTATGTATGTATACATATAATTCTATAATATATTACCTAAAAAATTATTTAAATTAAATTTTTGGATAAAGCGACATTTTTACGAAAATAAAGTAACCACTCCAATAAACTATAAATCTACCGGTGTTAAAATCTCAAGTTTATCAAAATTTATCCCTTAAAAATAGACTAAGAATCGGTATAGAAGCAGTTTACAGTAAAATAGAAGAGAATGTTTTATGGGCACTGTACGCAAAATTTTTAACGATCTATCAGTTAAATCTAGTTAACAAACGTGCACTATTTCTGAGAGTTAAAAGTAACTAATTTCTTTAATTTTTTGCGGCCAACAGCAAAGTATTATTTGAGTTAAATGCATACCTGTAGGCTCCATGATTAAATGACCCATAAAAACAAACAGATGCAAAAAGTTTAGCTTAAAACAGCAACACAAATAATATATTCAACTTTAAAATATTATTAACAATATTTATTGACTAATAAAATTGATTTTTTTAAGAGCGACTGATAACCACATTGGTTATGACATCAGCTTTACAAGCGACAGACCTGAGTTCAATCCCCGGGTCAAAAAAAATTTAAATTTAAATCTACTAATTTAACTATTTTATTCAGTAGAATTTGACTAATTATTAGTGACTGCTTTTTCGCTATGACAATTGGTCAAATGTGACTTATAATTAGTTATTTTTGACTAATTCATTTTAAGAGGGTAATCTTTTCAAATATGGGCGTCAAGAATCTATTTAATACTTTTGTATTTTTGTATTGATATAATAAAATAAATTTCACATTTAGTATTATTTAACAAGAAAGGCACTTTATTTTAACGATTGTATGACATTTGACAACTGTCACCTGATTTAAAACTAACTTCGGTACAGGACAGTGTTATACCTCAATCAACGGTTATATGTTTTACGCCCCCGTATGCAGATTTACATTTAAATAATCTTTATATTTAGTTTAATTGGAAAACCCAGTATAAGGTGTGGAGAAAACTAAACAGTTCCAGGTAATTATATTTGTTACAAATATATTTAAAGGTATTAAAGGTATTACAAACAATTTATCAGAGAAAGGGATCATTTCCATGAACAGTCAGAGAAAAAAATAGTAATGCTTGCTAGGGTAGGAATAAGAAATTTATAAGATTTGGAAATTTAATAATTAAAACTATTTTAAACCGTCTAAAATTATTAAAAATTTTAGTTTTTTAGAGTTATATACTGCTTTAAAAAAATCTAAAACTATTTATGAATCTGTCTGTCCATCACAAAATCATATATTAAATTTTAAAGACATTCTGGGTCATTCCACGTTACTCGGGGATTTTTGTCCCGCCCATCACAATTAAAAATTGTGAGTAAAAACTACACGTTATAAAATTTATTTTAAAATATTGTTTATTATACTTTTAATAAGTTATAAGCTAAAATAAGTTTCAACAATGACACAAAGTTTATAAGAACTGTTTAAAATTATCAAAAACTGTCTAAAAATATAACGTCTTTAAATTATAAAATAAAAAAGTGCATTAATACCAAATATGTATAAACATAATATTATCTGACATGAGTCACATGAAAATTTCTAAACAAAGAAAACAAATTCTGACAATTAAATAAAATTTACTAGCGAAAAAATTAGTACTTACACATGCATCTGAAATCGAACAAAAGAAAGATAAAAATGAGCGTATTAGATAGGTAAATAAAATAAAATGACCCCAAAATTTTTAGTGAGAAAATGATACGGGAAGATAAATGTCAAGGTTATCAGCGCGTTGGGTAATAACGAATAAATTTACATGATATTTGTTATTTATTGATTTGCTACCTTTTTTATCTAAAAGCCTCTTCCTTGTTTTTCGAAAACTCGGCTAACCATTTAAAAACATACTGTTGGTATTCATCGAAATGCTTTTCTTTCGGTTGTAGTAGAACGTTGTTAAATTCCCATCAGTGTCAATCGAAAAAAGGCCAGTTGCAACAAAAGTGATTGCCAATTAGTGTCAGGGCATTATAAATAATCAAATAACTACAAAACACAGACATTTTAATAAGGCACGATTTTTTCACCCATTGTCATTCAACTGCCTCTTAATATTTTTCGATTCGTGTATATGAATATGTTGTTTTATGCCTAAAGATTTACAGTTAAGCGAAGAGAAAATCAAAAACATTGTTAATATGAGAATGCATAATTTATTACATATTTAAATTCCTACAAAGACTGGGTATACCTACCTCTAATTTTATAAAACTATAGTTAGTTTATTTATAAGATAGATAGATACGCAATATTTGGCCTTTCCATGGGACTTTTAAAAGTTTGTATGTTGTCTTAGAAAACAATTATTTTTAACGTTTTATATTCTTTAATTATATGGTAAATCCTAAAAATGATCGTCATGAATTTAGTCTAGACACGAAAAACTTTTTGTCGGTATCGTTAAAATGCGTCGATCCGGTTTTATTAAAAAAAAGCAACTGCCATTTGAAAAACCGGATACGTACACATTTAACAGCTCATGCGTAAACTTATTAGTAGGCATGGACATTAAATTTTCTTCCACAATTATAGTTGCGCAAGAATTTTTTAACTGTTATTATTTATACCTCGTATATTGATTTTATCGATTTGTTCCTTTTGGAAATTTAGTTTTCATTGCGAACTGGTTTTCATTATGTAATTCGTTAATTAATAAATGAGCATAATGGCGATATTATAAATCGTTGATAATTATCGAATAAACATGACATTTCCTATTACTTCGGCAAATCCAGACAAGGTATCTTTCTGTTGGGATTCGAAACTACAAAATTTATTCGAGCTCACTTTTAAAATGTCAATCATTTTTATAGGGATTTATATATATCCGTGTGCCCACACAAACGAGACAGGAATATCCACCGAATTGGTACTCGGCGAATAGAAAAAAAATTCAATAGAAATGAGATCATTTCAAGGAAAGATCCGACTGCACTGAACGAGAAATTAAAATTGATTAAAATTAATCACCATTCATTTTTACAGTCCGTAAATTGATTTAAATCGATGTGTATTGAGTAATGATGTTTATTAGTTCGTATAGATTTTGTATTGGGAAACAATTATTATAATAGATAGGATAATTTCAACATTTAGAATAGAAATAATAATAATAATATATATATATATATATATATAGAGTATACTCTCTAAAAATGTATTAGTTAAAATTTAAAGTTATTTCAGTTATTAGTGGCTGCTTTTTCACTTATACCATGGTTAACCATGGAATACCATGATATCCTCAACATTTAACAGCCAATTCTTATGTAAAATTGTAAAAAATTATGAAAGAAAAACAGTTTTTGAGATATAGTCAACTCCATATTATATGGAAAATTTTTTATATCTCAAAAACTGTTCTACTCTCAAAAATAACATATTTGACTAATTGTCATAGCTAAAAAGCAGTCACTAATAATTTGTCAAATTCTACTGAATGAAATAGTCAAATTAGTAGATTTAAATTTAAAAAAAGTTTTGACCCAGCCGGGGATTAAACTCAGGTCTGTCACTTGTCACGCTTGTCAAGCTTTTGTCATAACCAATGTGGCTATCAATCACTCTTATAAAAATTATTTTTTTTGTCAATAAATATTGTTCATAATTTGTGTTGCTGTTTTGAGCTAAACTCTTTGCATCTTTGTTTGTTTTTATGGGCCATTTAACCATGGAGCCTATATGCATTTAATTCAAATAATACTTTGTTGTTGGCCGCAAACGATTAAAGAAATTAGTTACTTTTAAATCTCAGAAATAGTCAAAGATGGTGACTAATCTTAAATTAGTCAAACTTTAACTATTTACGTAGTAAAAAATAACTATTTAAAAGTGAAAACGACCATTTTATTAGTAAAAAATGATGGTACTAATTCAAATATGACTGTATTATATGGAAAATTTGTTATATCTCAAAAACTGTTCAACTTTTATAACTTTTGACGACATTTTTGGATTTAGGGGACAATTTTACATAGAAATTGACTGCTAAATGTTCGGGATATAAATTGCTATTGACGAGAATCATTAGTGGCTGCTTTTTCGCTTTGACAACTAATCATTTTAGACATTTGACTAATTAATTTTTAGAGAATATAGCATTATTTTAAAGCAAAATAAAGAAAATAAAACTTATTTTTTGTTGATTATTTCCCTCATTATAATATGAACCAATCAAAAGCCTTGAATTTTCGAATAAATTTCGTTTAAATAAGCGATTAAATCACTAGAACTATTTAACAGCGATTAAATTTTAGGCTCCATATTGGATTTTTGTTTACGATTTTATGGTGTTATTTACAAGTTTTAACAAACGTTTTTTAAAAAACAATAAAAAAAAAGTTATCTAGTTTACGAAATATCAATTATTACTTATTACATACCTTAAATTAATGGAATTTTCTTTAAAAAAATATTTATAAATTTTGACACATACGTCAGATTTTATGAATTGTCAAATAGTTTCCTTTAATTCGAGAAATAATCTGTCAAACTATGCTCAGTAAGTTTTTATTTGATTTTTCTTTTTGGAAAATAGTTTCATGCAAAAAATTAAAAAGAAATCCACGGTCTCGTGATTTTATTAAATTATTTTGCATTCAACATTTTCCAACAAAAACCAAACAAAAAACTACTGAGTCTAGTTTAACCGATTAAATTCATAGTTCTCGTGATATAATATATGAATAATCACTTACTCCACTGTCTGGATTCCCCTGTTGCGGAAACTTCCAGGGGTACTGTCCGGTATTGTAATAGTTATTCTGCTTGTGATAGTCCATTATTGGGTCACTAATCCATTTACATCGAGATATCACAGAATACACCAGGGGCACATGTACACACCGCAATCACCAAAACAACAACCAGCACACTTGAGCGGCAAAATAAACAACGAAATTATGTAAAAAGAGGGGTTCAACGCACACTAGACCCACCAACACACAAAGTAAGTACGCAGCGTGCCGTGGATAAGCAGCCGACGTTCGTACGTATACGTTCGTTGTTGCCTAAATGACGGAATGCTTTAGGAATATGTAATAATAAGGCAGCCGTCGGCTTCGGTTCTCTCTACATCTATACTCGACTAGGAGGCCCCCCCTTCCGCCCGCACTTCAGCGCGACCCCCACCACCCTCTGCCCCCCAGGACTACTATGACATACGATGTTGCCAAATCGACTTCGAAATCGTCCCTGTGCGTTATTGTTGCGGGACAAAGGGCCGACATTTAATACCTTCCAAAATGTAATGTTACCGTTGGGGCGGAAAATTAACCTGTTTAGTTTGAAGGGATGCAACGAGTATAGGTAATTTTTTTTCAAAAAGTATCCATTAAAAAAATCATTTTTTATTTTTGTAAATGTGATAATATTTAATTAAAGGTGGATATGGCAACGTGGCGCCGAGTACGAGACTGCTTGGCACTTAACTGCCTTTGCCTCAGCCATACATCTACAGTGCTTGCAAATCCAAGTCCGACCGGTTTGGGAAGGACGCATGAAAATAACAAGGATAGAACGCCAAACAGAAGGCGCTTACAATACGCACGCCTGACGCTCTGACCAATCAAATTCTGTTTGGCATTCTATCCTTATTCTTTTCACGCGGGTATTGAACAACCATCCTTCCCAACGCGGTCGGACTTGGATTTGCAAGCACTGTATATATATGTCGCTTTAAAATTACTATTCAATTTAATAGAGATTTGGTTTACCAAAATAACATTACGATTACGATTTAAAATTATAGTAATAATTAATACAAATAGACAACAAAAAAATAATACAAAATATGCCAAAAACTTTGATTTTTACTAGTTTAAAAAATACCAGTACCAGTACTTTTTTTCTCTCCTTGCTCATGATTTTGTTTAATATTATGCCTAAATTAAATCGAATTTTAGTGTTTTTTGTTTGAATTACACTGCGCGTCAAAATTAACGCATAACTTTTGTAGGGAATTTTTTTTAATGTAAATAAAAAATATGCTGTGAAACACCGTATATTTGTTAGTATACCCTGAAAATTTTGTACAAATCAAACAAACAGTAACGAAAATACAGCGCTTCAAAGTCGTCAAAAAATGACCACTTTTCAGCAAAATAATTTTGAAGCGATTTATCTTCGTTACTGTTCGTTTGATTTGTACAAAATTTTCAGGGTATATTAACAAAAATACGGTCTTTAACAGCATATTTTTTATTAAGTTAAAAAAATTTCGAGCGTGTTTTTATTATTAAATAATTTTTCTCGATAAACCTTTGAACACGTAAACTGAGATATAAGTTGAAATATGTTTACACAAAATTTGATAAAGATTTTTTTACTTATGCGTTAATTTTGACGCGCAGTGTATTTATTAAATTCTTACAATGAAATGTATGCTGTAACAACGTTGTAAGTGCCCTTTAATACAAAGTAAAAAAATATTCGTTAATTCTAACCAAATATTAACCAGATTTTATGTTAATCCAGGTCCACATATCTTTTTGTTTACAATCAACTGTAATTTGCTATCTAATTAAATAAGTAGTTTGTAATTATAAGAAACATTTTGTAGATTTAATAACAAAATCCTAAGTCAATAATTCAACCACAATTCTTGTAATTTTCAAAAAGGACCTTATTTTTACAAAACTTTTTGTAGACCCAGTAACAAAAGTATTTGTTGGAATTTGGGAACTTAAATGAAAAGAATTTCAATAAAAAATGTTGCTTTATTAATCAATTTCCTAAACAAAAAAAATTAACTGAAATTAGGGATACAAGTATCCGATACAGTGCAAGTATCACTGGTTTTCAAACTGAAATTAGGGTATACAGTGAAGTTGGTTAAAGTTACGAAATACATCAGTAAGTGTTGTATACTATAGTAGTACTGATAATTATATTGTACCAAATTTCTTTATAATTTAATTTGTAAAGCCTGGTTCTAACAGAAAAGTAATTTAATTTAAGATGTAATTTAATTTAACTTAAAAGTTAAAAGTTCATACAGTGATGTAATTTAAAACTTAATTTAATAGTTGGCCAACTTTTATCTTTTAAATTAAATTACGTTATTTCAAGGTTATTTCGTATTATCTAACCTATTTTGGGAGAATCTAACCTATTTTGTGTAAACGGTTTTAAAAATAAGACAAATATTTCGATTGTAATTACCAAAGTAAGCCATATATATATCTAAAACTTTAAGTTTGAGATACATTAAGTAAGCACTCTCTTTAAAATATTGTTTTTAATTTCAAACACTATTAATTTACGTTACTTTTTGTATGAACGCAAGTAAATTAAATTAAATTACTTTTAAAGTTAAATTAAATTATATTACGTTATTTCTCTGTTGGAACCAACTTAACCATTAAAATTAACAAAATTCTTACAAAATTGAATATTACCTCTTCAAAAATTTCGGTAAAATATTTTAATTTGTTAAAAATTACAAACCCTGGGTTTCTACAAAAAATTTTGTTAAAATTTTAAAAACTACAACTCATGTTAACAAATCTGATTTTTATAATAGTGTGGGGAAAAACTAGATAGTTAATATTTAATTTTTTGGTTTTGAAACTGCCAGATCCAAAACATAAAAATTTTAATAATTTAAAAATTTGCATTTTTAATGGGAAATTTGGATTTCCATTTGGGTTGCCAATATTCTATAATTTAATTTAAATACCTACCTATGATAAATATATGAAACAAACAAAACAAAAATCTTCAGTGGCGTCTAAGGAACGCAGGTAACTACAAATTTACGGGTTTTAAATAGTTATTAGACGTAATATAATAATTTAATAGCTCATTTGTGTCACATTATGGTATTAATCTCATATATGCTATAGGTATAAAAAAGGAATGAAAATGAAAATTAGCCAATAAGGAAGCAACAACATTCCTAAAATATTCCCACGAACGCTTTGCTCTTCTATAGAGCTATAATCCCCCGATACGAAAAGCAAATTAACAATCTTGATGCCCTATTTGTTGTTATTGCATACGTTAAGATTAAGACATTGCGACATCGCGCTAAATAAATATCGTAATTAGAACGTGAATTTAACGAGGCGTCAGCTAAACACCTAACGAAGCAGATAACATTTTCTGGAATACGTATAAAATAAATAAACAAAGGAATGCATGCGATCTGCAAAATCCATAAAAGATGATTACGGGAAACAAAGTTAAATTTAATCCGTGGTAAGCTGATTTGTTTATTAAGCGGAGATATGTACCTGTGCATAGGAAAACTCAAAGGGGAAAACCAAAAACACGCAGAAATTCTCGAAACGATTTACACCCCGAACACAACGAGATTTTATTAGCCGACCGTAATCCCCAATAAACCCCATCCACTTGCTACCAATTATTTCAACAGGTTTTACCCAAGCACTGAAAAAAAAACGTAATACTCTGCTACTCTAAAAGTATTTTGTAGTATAAAATAAAAGAAGAAAAACATAATATTATATTTTTATTTTAATAAGACTGTAATATTGGGAAATGTTAGACCAGAATTTTTAGACAAATCATTTAATTTTAGGAATTATTTAAAATAAAAAATAGACTGATTTGTTTAAGGTACGACATTCTGACACCATATATATAAAAAATAACATAAACATTTTTTTTACAGAGTGTAATGTATCGGTGACAATATTTCATAGTGAGGCACAATCGCGGAAAATTGTAAGGGATTTTTTTTAAGCTTGTCAAAAAGTATGTCAAATTAGGGTTGCCATTCCCAAATTTTGAAAACCTAGATTTAAAGGTAGAAATACCAGGACATTATGGTTTAAAAGGAATCAATGGTAATACGCAATGAAATTCAGAGCTTTAGTACTAAGAAAAATATGTTGAGGTAATAATATAGAATTTCTGAATCCGACTCTAATGAAACTCAACAAATAGTAATAACAATTAAATTATATAAGAAACTAAATTATAAAATAAATAATATCTATAGGTAATAATTAAAAAAAACTAGGAAGCTAGAGGTACCTACATAAAAACTATCCAGTAAAAAGAAAAAAGTTGGCAACCCTATGTTAAATTAATAAAATTTAAATGCTGATACGCAAAATTTTAACACTTTTTAAGAATACAAATTCCAGCTTTCAAAGCTTTGACAATATTATAAATATGGTAAATTTTTAAATATTTAGAGGGTGAACGAACCATATTATATGATATATTATTCATATATATATTATGGTATCTGTTTTATTTGAAAAACTACAAGGTCGGTTAAATAAGAAAAAAGTTGCACAATTACTAGTCTATTAAAACGACAACTGCAAGATTGAAAGCCAAACCAGTAGTTTTCAAATAATTTGAAAATACTACAAATCTGTCAAAACCAAAAATCGTTATTCCTGGGATTTTAAAAAAAGTAAGTTTCACATGTAAACATAGGTACAAATTTATAAATATATGTCCACATTTTCATACAATTTTTGATTTTTATCGCCTACTGGATTTTGAGTTATCACCACCTTCTTTTGTTTTTCCTATTGCCGCCATATTGAAATTTTACATATAAAAAAATCAAGCAGTTCAGTTTTGTCTTTCGTGTGTGGTGCATCGCACTTTCATCTCTGGGACATTGCTCGATGACAAGTATGAAACATAGCTGACTTTGATCCAGGAGGGACAAAATTGGATTCCGGGTATAGAAATATACCTGTATTTTTGGACAATATCGCAAGCTTTGACCTTCTAGCGAGGTATTTTGTGATTTGTACAAAACATTGAGTGGATGATCCAAGATTTGGAAAATTCACGTGTCTATGGGTGGATGGCTTCGTGAAGCGCATGGACATTAAAACTTGTTGCTGGTCAAAGTGGTTCATTGAAACCGAGACCATTTGTACTTTTGTATATACAACAATATATCAAACTTACTACATAAGTTGTGGTCCATTAGACTTTTTCCAATATTCACGTTACTAAGTAGTAACGATGTTTAATTTTGACAGGTTTTTAGTTTTTTTAATATTTTGAGAACCACTGTTTTCATTTTATTTTAATAGGCTTTTATCTGATTTAACCGACCTTGTAGCTCTTTAAATAAAACAGATACTCATACATAGAAGGATACTTTGTTTACCCTGTATACAGGGTGTTACTTAAGTTTGTACAATAAATTTAATAAACGATTCTTTAAACAACTTAATTGCATATCTTGAAATATTTTTCTCTCGAAAACTAAGCAGGAAACGAACAATTTATAAAAGCGAAAAAGTTATTCGGAAAAACTATAAAAATGGCAAAAAAGTCAGTGGCGTACATTTTTTTGTCAAAAATATTCGTAAAGGTGATGCTAGGGACGCCACTGTGCCTAATAAATTTAATCAAGTTAGAGCTAAATTGACACCATGCTTACATCAACTTTTTGTCTTAAATTCACTCAACGTATAGTCTCTTCAATTTATTGTACACACTTAAGTAACACCCTGTATATCTGAAAATATAACAGGAGTACATTGTTTTGCTATTAAGGTGTTTTAAATTAATGGTGAATTTTTTTCTACAAAAAATCCACAAAATTTGGCCCTTTATTCTAATAGCATCCTATATATTTTATTATATGTTCTTGTAAAATTTACAATTAAGTATTTAATACTTTGTTGTAGTGGGTTAATACTTAGGCTAATAAATAGCTGAGATAATCTTTCCATTGTGATATAGCCATGAATCGATATAACATATTTGACATCTGTCAAACTCAACTCATATTGTATAATAATATATTATTCTCACTAATATTTTGTTTATATATAAACAACATATCAACATATGTATATTGATTGATATGATTAAATCAGCATAATATTTTATATTATAAAGTTCGTAAATACGTACTAAAATTTAACTGTCTTCATGAAGTGCACTATTGGTCATTTTTTTTCAAAGTCTTTCATCAGTAATAAAAACAACACTTATTTTTTGTTTTCTAAACTGGCTATTCCAAACCGTGCATAAAACAATATTTTATGTGAAATATCAATTCCCGTGCCCAGAAAAAACTTCAGTTCAGCAATACGAAAAATGTTTTGCTCCATAAATAAATTTAAATGATTTTCTCGTTTCGATTCTGATGAGAAAACCATGATGCGTTGGCATAAAGATCTCGAGTCAAGAATAATATATCTAAATAAAGAATGTTTGATGCTCGGCCTTGAATGCGAAATAACTTTAACATGATTTAATTAAAACTGCAACAGTGAACGAGAGAGAACCGCAGCACTAAGCAACACAGACAACCAGGCACCTGAATCCTATCTTTATGGAAACGTAAGATTTTTTACGTTTTGATGAAGGTTTTCAAAAACCACAAAAGAATCTATTAGTAAGTTATATTGGATTTAACTACTCTCTTAAAATGAATTAGTCAAAAATAATTAATTATATGTCATATTTGACTAATTGTCACAGCGAAAAAGCAGTAACTAATAATTAGTCAAATTTTACTGAATGAAACAGTCAAATAAGTAGATTTAAGTTTTGACCCAGCCGGGGATTAAACTCATGTCTGTCACTTGTCAAGCTGTTGTCATAACCAATGTGGCTATCAGCCACTCTTATATATGTCAATTTTATTTGTCAATAAATGAGGCCTGTCATAGCAAAACCGACAATCTCCACTTTTGGTCAAAAATTAGATTTTTGGCGGAGACTATACTTCAACTAATTATCTATAAGATGATAAAGTTTATGTGCTGCAAAAGGAGCTAAATCCTGCCTAAAATCATATTTTAAAAATGACATTTAGTGCAAAGTCGACAATCTCCACTGATAGATTTGCAGCAAAGTATACAATCTCCAATTCCACCATTAAAAATTAGTAATTTGTGTCACCTGATATCCTAACATTTGATGTTATAACGTACCTATTTTAGAGATTTAATTTTGTGTTTTTTTACTGGTATACATACTGTTAAGTTCTATTGCAGTAAATTGCAGTTAAAAAATATATTTAAAATAGGTAAATCTACGTTTTATTGTTTTAAGAATTATAAAAAAGTTATCTTGTTTATTTTGTGCTATTATACCATAATAAGACGAAAAGGTAAAGCAAGAAAAGGCTGATAATGTCAAAACATTGCAAGTAAAATAATTTATTACGGGGCAAAGTGGGAAGGAGTTGATGAGTTGTTGCACTATAAAAAAAATTTTGCACGAGGCAACCTGGTCCCAGATTTAGAAGAAACTCTAGATTTATGTGGTCCAGTTTAGAATTTTCCCACATTGATTGTATAGTTAAATTTTATAACCATTAAACGGAGAAAAATACAATTATTTTTTTTATATTTTTCTAAATCTCCTTAAACGTTTACAACAAAATGAGCAATCTCCAGCAATTCATATCAAAGTCAGCAATTTTCAATTTATAATTATAGATTTCACCTATACTATGCATCCTGGAGACCTTTTAGTTGCCTACTAGACTAACAACAACAATATTTCAATATAATATATAAAAAAAATTACAAATCTAGAATTTAAAATACCAAAATCAATTATCAATTTACTAAGTTTTAGTCTGACGGGAGATTGTTGACTTTGCTCTGAAAGGCCCCAAATATTGTTCATAATATTTTAAAGTTGAATATATTATTTGTGTTGCTGTTTTGAGCTAAACTTTTTTATCTTTGTTTGTTTTTATGGGCCATTAAACCATGGAGCCTATAGCATTTAATTCAAATAATACTTTGTTAATTAGTTACAGTTAACTCTCAGAAATAGTCAAAGATGCATCTTTGACTATGGTGACTAATCTTAAATTAGTCAAACTATTTAGTAAAAAATAACTATTTAAAAGTGAAAACGACAATTTTATTAGTAAAAAATGCTGGTACTAATTCAAATAGTAGAATTTTGACTAGTTCATTTTAAGAGAGTATAAAAAATATCACAGCCTCGATTTTAGCTATTTTAACAAAATTATCCATAATGGATGTAAGACACAAAAATGCCTTTCAGGACGCATTACTAAGCAAAATTTAATGCAGTTAATAAATGCATAGATAAATAACTTATGATAAATTTTCTCTTTCGCAAGCAAATATTACCAACATAAATTAGTTGTCATATTTAAAATGTTTATGGATAAATTCCCGGATTCTCGCAACCTTTTCGCAACCGAAACTCGTAAAACACAATCTGTCAATATCTGAGAAATAATAAGCAGATAGTGGAGGCCGGTTAATGTGCTAATGGAATTTATAAAATAATGATTAGAAAACCTGTGGAAATGCAGCAGCAGTAAGCACTCTTTATCTCTAAGCAACGTGTATTAACCGGTGTGTCCGTTTGTACATTTTATTCATTCGACTGTGAAATTCTTCCCAGCAATTTGCACACCAACAAACCAACTACATAAGATAAGAGTTTTATTTCTTGACTTCTTGCCACGACGAAGAAAAAATTTCCACTCAAACACACACTATGCTGTAGGTACCTCTCTCCTCAACTTGTTTATTGGTAATTTATTGGATAGATAGTGGCCATAGGTGTAGCCGTTTTTTACTTAACTAAAAAATTTAATTTCTTTATCCAACATTTGTTTTTATTTGCTAGGATGCCTTCCACGAAATATTATAAGTGAATATTACAAGAAAATAGTGAGAGGAAGTTATAGGCGATTGTATAAAAAATAATTGTCATAATTGGCTATGTAGCGAAAAAGCAGCCACTAATAATTCTTGTCAATTTGTATCCCAAACATTTAGCAGTCAATTTACATGTAAAATTGTCCCCTGAATACGAAAATGTCGTCAAAAGTTAAAAAAGTGATTTGTTGACTATATCTCAAAAACTGCTTTACTTTTATGATTTTTGACGGTATTTTCGGATGCAGGTGACAATTTTACATAATAATTAGCTGATAAATATTGGGGATACCATGGTATCCCATGGTTAACATGGTATCCCATGGTTAACATGGTATCCCATGGTTAACATGGTATAAGTGAAAATGCATCCACTAATAACTGTGGTAATTAGTTTTTTTTTAAATATTTTAACAACCGCTGGCAATAAACCAATCAAAGCATTGTATACAAGAAACTAGGTGCCATTTTTTATAAAAAGTAAAGTCACAAATTTCTACAAAATAATAGAAAATCTTTAAAAAAACATACAATTTATTTTTCAACAAACCAAACAATTCTATTATTTATAAAAAATAGAATTTCCTTTGACAAACTTATTTATTTACTTAACTATTTTTAGAGTTAAGTTCACCCCACATACACACAAAAATTTACCACGTCCGTCATCTGTTTAATGTAATAATCGTTTTTAATTGTAGCGACAAAAAGATAAACAAACCACAAACTTTATTTAATGCGAAGAAAGATAAAAATTAATCACAATTAATAGTGATAATTTAACACGATGGATGCGCTAACGAATCAAATTATCTTTTAACTTTAAATGGTGTTTTTTTATTAAAACGACCCAGATATTAAGCTTATAAACTCTTGTAGAAAAGAAGTTTAATCAACTGGATTAGAATTGTATTCAGTAAACTACATACAAATTATACAGTATTTTTAAAACCCTTAAAACTCATCTCGTTTTTACTGCAACAAACAAATTTTGACTACACTGTTATAAAAATCAGATTTGTTAACATGAGTTTGTTTATTTTATTTTGTAAACATTAAATTAACATGAAATTAACAAAATTTTAACATAATTTTTTGTAGAAAACCAGGGTTTGTGATTATTTTAGGAAAATATTTTACCGAAAGTTTTGTAAAGGTAATATGCAATTTTGTAAGCATGTTGGTAATTTCAAAGGTAACAGATTATTTTGTTAATGTTTAACAAATTATTAACTTTATAATTTGATGATTTCAGAATGGTGTTTAATTTAATTATGTGTATGTATCTTATTAAAATTTAAGTTACCAATTTCCAACCAATACTTTTTTTACTGGGTGTACAAAAAGGTTTGTAAAAATAAGGTCCTTTTTAAAAAGTACTATGCTCCACACCTTAAAGTCCCACCACGTGACCACGTACGGAACGCAGTCTTTTGAAAATTTGGCATTTAAGGCTTTTCAGGTTATGTATCTGTCAAATTATAGTCAATGAAAGAAATAATATTTATAGTGTTACCGCCACAGACCACTTATGTTTAAGCGTTAAAAGTTAATAAATCTTTATAGTATCACAATAACAATGGTTGGTTTAAGAATTTAGGAATATAAATACTGCATTTAATGAAATTCCAAAGTGTAAGGTGCAATATAAGTGATATTTTTGTGCATTGGGTCTACATTTCTCCATAAATTAGTTTTAACTAAACAGCATTTATTAAAAAAATCTAACTTCTCTATTATGAAATAAGAATATCTGTATCGAAGGTAGGTTAATGTATTAGAACAAAAAATATCATCTAATTTTGTATTTTAAGGTTAGAAAAGTCTATTTTGACCAAAATAAATAAGTGTATTATTTGAAAAAGTGTGTTAATATGGTCATAAATAATTGTTGAATATAGTTCAAATTAAATTGAAGTTTTTATACTTCTAACGACAAAACTTGTGCATACCTCTCGCCATACTTACTTTAAGATAGATTATAAGAAAACAAACAATTTTTAGAGAAACTTGCAATGTGACATGTGATTTATTAAAATTTTTAAAGTTGTAATGATTTTTTGATGTAGATCAAATTCAATCGAAGCTTTTTAACTATTTGTATTGACAAAACTTTATGTAGGTACACTTTAAGCTGGATAAGAAAAACTACCACATTTTTAAATACCATATTATACAGTCTTTTAAATAATCCAAAATACTTATTTATTTTGGTCAAAATAAATTTTTTTAACCTTGAAATTACAAAATTAGATGATATTTTTGTTATAATATATTAACCTACCTTTAATACAGATATTCTTATTCCATAATAGAGATGCTAGATTTTTTTAAATAAATGCTGTTTATTTAAAATTATTGTATGGAGAAAACCAAATATTTGGACCAAATGCACAAAAATATTACTTATTTGGCACCATACACTTTAGAATTTCATTAAATGCAGTATTTATATTCTTAAATCCTTAAACAATCCATTGTTATTCTAATGTTATAAAGATTTAGACATTTTTATACATTTCGTTGACTATACGTTGACAGATACATAACCTGAAAAGCCTTAAATGCCAAATTTTCAAAAGACTGCGTTCCGTACGTGGTCACGTGGTGGGACTTTGAGGTGTGGTGCATAGTACAAAAATTATGGTTGAATTTGACAGAGAATTTTGTTATTAAATCTACAGTTGGTTGTAAACCTCACCAGAACTTATGTGGACCTGGATTAACACAAAATCTGGTTAATATTTGGTTAAAGTTAACAAATATTATTTACTGTAGAAGACAAAATTTTAATTATATTTCAAAATGAAACAAACTTTGCAGGTCTTTTTTGTATCAACATCCTTAATAATTATTGCTGAAAATTCCTATAGTGATTTGGGGACCCTAAACAAGGAATTCCCTAAAAAAAAATCAGTACCATCAGGTCCTGCAAACTAACGGATAAAAACATGTAATGTAAAAATCATTGACATTTTTTATTGCGAAATACAGATCCATATTTAAACAAAATCAATTTAAAAGATATACTTTTATCTTGTTATCCAATTTGTTAACAAATGGAGATTGTAAAATCTAAATCAGCGATTAGCAACGACCGGCAAGCAATGTTGGTAACGAATTAAATTGAATTGGAATTGGAATGGCGTTTATGTGATTCGAAAAATTTATCATCGGAATCCGATCCAAATCGGTTCAGAGAGTTGTACGTGGTGTTTATGGCGTTTGCCTATGTGAGGTCCACTTAATAAATTGACGCGGTCCAAAACGGTACGGAACATTTGTTACGTTATCGGGTGCGTGTATCTTTGCTAGGCCGTTTATTGTCTTGTCTAGTGGTATAATTCCACCCCGGGGGGACGACGACAAATGTCGGCTATTGGCCGTTTAGTTGTTGTTAAACGGCCGATCGCCATACGCGACTAATTAATGTCCAACTAATATGGCATTGTTTTTCACCTTGCCTAAGCCATACCGGACAAAATTGACATTTTTAACTTTCTTCTCATTGTTCGAACGCGAGGCCTTTGTTTTAAGCGCATTTTTTATCTCTTTTGTGCTTGTTCAGTGCGTACCGTCGCAAATATGCTTATTATCGCGTCAGATCGATTTCTTTAATTAATAGGTTTATTGGGTAATTATACAAGGCGTTCCAAGTAGCAATAAAGCTACGTCTATTGTTTTAATTGAAAGATTATTACCAACTTGAAATTTTCCATACTTTTAATTGTGCCTAATAATTATATTAAGGTCAATAATATTCGCTTTTACTATTTAAAAGAAACAAATATTAATACTATATTTAATACTAAAGCTTAGTTAAAAAAGTAAGCCGATAATTTATATAAAAATCATGAATTTTATAAATAAACAAATTAACGCATAATTTAAAAAAATATATTTTTGATCTAAAATTTTCTGGTATACCCAAAAGATTCTTTAGTGTTATTTAAGGAGGTTACGGCAGTACATTGCGGGGAAAGGGGTAAGGGGAGTTGCTTTTATACTTAATGGCGTAAATAGCGATAGGTACAAAACAAAATTTACTTTGCATTTTATTACATTTGATTTTCAAAATAGCAAATTTTCTAACATTTCAGAATTACTTTTTATTTTAATACAAAAAAGGCTTTATGATTATTTTGCTGAAAAGTGGTCATTTTTGACGACTTTGAATCGCTGTATCTTCGTTGCTGTTCATTTGATTTGTACAACATTTTTAGGGTATAATAACAAAAATACGGTCTTGAACAGCATAATTTTTATTTACTTAAAAAAAAAAATTCCCTAAAAGTTATTTTTCGAACGTTTTTTCATTATTAAGTAAACTGAGATATAAGTTGAAGTATTGTTATCCGAAATATCATAAAGAATAATAAAGGCGTTTTAGAGTTTTTTTTACAGTGGTTGCAAAAATTATGGCCAACACTGTAAGTATAAAATTTATATACAGTTCATTTTTTTATCTGGAGTGTTTTTTTGTTAGGTTGGTGGCTTATGCCAGCTTGACTTAGTATTTTTTGTATTTAAAAATGGTACTTCTGCTAAGGAATTAAATTAAATACTTTGACACTGTCAAATTGACAATAATATTTATTATTGATAATTTACTTGTCAATTATAAATAAAAAGATTATTATAAAAAATAATAGCAACGAATTCGAATGTAAAAGCCCTTTTGAGGGCAAAACTCCATTTTGATGAAATTATGCCAAATGCCACAAAGGAAGAAAAAGTACATCGCCTTATGGACATTTTTGGAGTAAAAAAGTACACTGAAAAAAATAATTTGTTTAAGCAACTAAAAAAAAGTTGCGCCAACAAATTTTATTTGTAGCTATAGCCTCAACTAAAATCTTTGTTACAACAACAATTTTTTTTTGTTGAGACATAATATGTTACTGTAACTAATATTTTTTGTTGACAAAACTATGGTGTCTTGTTTAAAGTAACTAATATTATTGATATCTCATACAATAATATTTTGTTGTTAAAACAGTTTACATTTGTTTTAGGTAATAATTTATTTGTTTCTATAACTTTTTGCATTTGTTTTCATTATAAATCTATTTGTTGGAAAAGCTATGGTAATGAGTAACTACAACATTGTTGCTTTGTTGTTATAACATTTGGTAGTTCTTTTAATCACCAAAAAATAATTTTTGTTAAAAGAACTTAAACAATATTAACCTATGCCTACACAATATTGTTAAAGCACCTCTTTCAGTATGTAAAAAGAGTTGCATTAACAATATTGTGTAGGTATAGGTTAATATTGTTTGATTTTTTTAACAAAAAATATTTTGGTACCTTTAAAAGTATTTTCTAATGAAGAAAATCCCCACTCGGTTAATATTTGGTTTACTCCTTCATCCATAACGCCCAATGCACAAAAATTAATTAACGCGAACCTGCTTCCTCTAGCATTTGCACAAAAATTTTTTGACAGTGACAAATTATTTTTTTATTATTCAATCACTATGACACCAAGACTTAACTTTAACCATGGCGCCAAGTCGAAAATTGACAACAAAAACATATTTGTTATGTTTACTTAAGGATACCTATTAGCGGCGACGCATATTGTCAGTAGGGTAAACTAATTCTTTCCAACAAATTCATTTTTGTTGCAAATACTAATGTATTAAACACTTTACTTGGGTTAACAAATTTTTTATTAGGACCAACAAAAACAATTGCAACAAAAAATTTATTGGTTGATAAAACAGATTTGTTTTTTCAGTGTAACGAATTTGGTTTTATAAATATTACATCACACATTATTTTCACATTATTCACCATTGGACAACATATACGTTCACAAAAAATATTAATTTCTTTTATATAAATTCTTTTCAAAGCGAAGATAGGATGTAAATTAAATTAAATAAATTATTATCCGCTAGGAATACTTTCTCTTCTGGGCTGTAAAGCAACCTATATTTAACTACTTTTTTATATGATTTTACTTATCCAAGCACCACCAAAGCCAAATTAATTGCATTTTTAACTACGAATTTCGACAACTCAACTTGACAACTGCACAATGTAACCTAGAATAATTTAAACATAACCACAATTAGATTTATAACTAGCTTAGTTTGTTTTAATTAATGCGACCAACTTGACAACTGTATTTACCAACCAAAACCCTAAATTTGCAACGTTGCTGCAGTCCAGATAAAAAAATTAACTTTAAAAAATAGGATTTAAACGCGACAACACTGCTAGTTGTTTCTATGGTAAAGCTTTTCGCTTGACAGTTGCAGTGACATTTCTTTATGCAGTGTTGTTTAAAATCTTAAAATGAGTTGTGAAAACGAATAAAAATAGTATGTAAAATAAAACAAATTTAAAAAAAAGGTATGGAAACCAAAAATTAAGTAACAGAAAACATGCAGTATGATGAATGCAGCGAAAGTCTCGAGAAGAGCAGAAAACAAAGATAAGGAAACCATAAAAGGTAGAAACTTATAATAAATAACAATATAATTGTTTTTTTTTAATAATAATTTACTTTAAAAACAAAATTATGGTATACCATATACCATATATACCATATATACCATACTATAGTCACCAAATAAATCAAAGCAAATATCCCTATATAGATAATTACGTCTTCTACACGAAAATGACAGATTGATAATTTTGGTTGGACACAGCCAACATTATCGTTGACAAAAATTTATATGGCAGTTCTACAGGCATAAGTGCATACGAGAAAAAAACTCAATAATTTTTCAATTTCACGTTAGAAGATAATAAAGACAAGGGCTGTATAGGAGATGTATTTAATTAACGCATATCTCATATGACAATAAGAAATCGATGATTTTTTTTTTCGTATGCACTTATACCTGTAGATTTGGCATATAATTTTTGTCAAAGCAAGTATAGTTTTAGCAACTTTAATACCAGACAGTCTATCTTTCTAAAACTTTGTAAATGTCTTTAGGCAGACTTTACTACAATCTAGAATTTCACGAAAATCTCACGTGAACTTTTGAGTTTAAAGAAAACTGAAGTATTATATTTTAATTTTGTTAAAAAAAAACAACCCAGTTTTGTACATGTTATTAATTTTCTAAATAAATATCGCCGAAATATTTAATTGTAAAAATAAGTAATAACAAATTATTTTTTTTTTAACTTTTTTTATTTTTATCATTACACTTCAAGTATGCTTTTTTAATTAATTATAAAACTTAACAAAGCAAGTGTACAAAAAATTAATACTTTCCATATCTACAGTAAGGAGGTTTGGAGACCACCACGATAAGCTGGAAGCCGTACGCCGGCAATAAAATAACTAAAAGCAAATTAACGTTATGATGGAACGGCGTGAAACAATAAATAAGCACGGTTCCGAGAAAAATGATAAAATAAAAACCATCGCGCATACATAAATCCAAACACATATACATCGGTTGTTCAGCATCATAAAGAACACAAAGTAAAAAGTCAGACCAACACACGTATTAGCGTGTACGAGAAATTGCCGGATTTAATTTATGTTGATATTAATTATCGTCTTAACTAACGCGAATTCACGTTAATATTCGCATAGGGATTGATTTAATGGCAGACGGCTTACGTTACGGTTACAAACAAGATGACTTACGTCCCGACGCCTAATTTTAATAAATCAAAATTCACCATCAGGTTTAGATACCGAGACAGCTCCAATAAGATAAGATAACTCTTTATAAAATTCTAAACAAGAACTCTGGAATAATGATATAAAAAGTATGAGTTGAGTGTTTTTTTGATGAGAAACATTTAGGGCCGTATAGTTTTTCTAGGAAAAAGGCAACACAACGCTGTCTGTCAAACTGTTAAAGCAAAATCAAACTGTTAAAGCAAAATCCAGGTGGCGCAGCGTTCATTATTAATACAAATATTTAAAAATGTAACTATAAAAAAAACTTTAGCCATATTAAGCTCTTAGATATTTATTTTCAAAAGTATTACCAAGCTACGTCTAAAAATCACCTTAATAGCTTGTCTCCATGACACTAAGTGGCACATTGTCAACTTGTGGCTTTATATCGCTTTAGTCACGGGCTGAAGTTAACAACAGGTTTTTATTCACTAGCTGAAGTTTGTTTCAAGTTAGTTGACAGTTGTCAAATGTTATACAATCGTTAAAATAAAGTGACTTTTAAAATAATACTAAATGTGAAAATTATTTTTTCTACTCCCACATTTAAAACGCCCTTTATCGTACATGTTTCCATGACACTAAGTGACCTTTTAAATACACATTGACAAGTTGTGGCTTTACGGCGCTTTAATCACGGGCTGAAGTTAGCAACAGGTTTTTAGTCACGGGCTGAAGTTAGTTGACAGTTGTCAAATGTCATACAATCGTTAAAATAAAGTGCCTTTCTTGTAAAATAATACTAAATGTGAAAATTATTTTATTATCTTAATACAATAATACAAAAATATTAAATAGTTTCTCAACGCCAATATTTGAAAAGTTTATATGAACATTGTACTGACCTTTTAATTTCGCCGGCAGTAAACTATAACTTAAATTCGGACACGGACTTCACTGTAAAGTGCTCATAAAACATTGTCTTTACTTTCACTGTGAAAAACTGTCAATTTTCAAGATACATTTCGATTTATAACCTTTATAATTGTGTTTATAAAATGTAAAAATGTGACATTTGACAGTTTCCCCTGTTGTTTCATAGATGGCGCTCTATACAAATTTTTGATTTAGATCATTTTAAGATAATAATAAGTATTTGTCGTAGAAAAAGTGTAGTATGCACCTCGTTTATAAACTTTTTTATACACTCATTAACTTAAGCACTAGCTCGCAAGCTCGCTCGTGCCTAAATTACATTCGTGTATAAAATGGCGTTTATCAAACTTGATACATAATATACTATTCTTAACATAATCATATTTTAAAGTTATTTTAATATTTTTAAGTATCAATAATTGTTAAGTTTAATTAAAATAATAAGGGCAATGTTAATAGTAAAAATTACGTCAAAAATGTTTATTGGGATGGTTACTTTATTTTTGTATAGATGTCGCTTTATACAAATATTCAATTTAAATAATTTTTTAGATAATATTAAGTATTTGCCGTAGAAATAGTATAGTATGCAACTCGTTTATAAGTTTTTCTAGGCACTCATTTAATTAAGCACTCGCTCGCAAGCTCGCTCGTGCCTAAAATGGCGTTTATAAAACATGAAACATAATATACTACATATTATAAATTAATTTATAACTTCTCTATGCCTAATCGCTTAGAAAATTAAATAAATAATATCAAATCAAATCATAGACAAACGCTTAACAATAATGCATTCCATGGAATGAATAGTTCTGGGCACGGGTAAAAATGGGTCAATGTAATTCACGACTTATTCGCTCGTATAAATTGTGTCTTAATTTTTTTTGTAATTGAGATTTTGTTGCGTCGCGCTGGCTCCACACGAGTGACATAACAGCACTTCGATGTCTTCTCGTCTGCTGCTGGTTTGGCCTCCGCCATCAATGCACAGTGGGAAGTCAAGTCAAGAAAAATGATCCATGATGATCTTTAAACGATTATAAAATTTAAAAAAACATTTTTAAATAAAATTAATAAAATACATCCTGCGTCATGGTTATACCCAGCATATTAAGAATGTGGCCTTTAAAAGTAGAAAAACGACTATTTTTGGCCAACTAAATTGGTAAGATGTCCCACTGTGCCACGTCTGCACGGGCTGCTGCTGCTGCGGGTCTCACCTGTCCATCATTTGCATAACAAATTTTTTACAATCGACATTTCTTGCTTCGATGATTTAAACGAGCTTTTATCGCCACACAAGCACTTAATCGTGTATGACGTCGTTGTTTTTTTTAAACGCAAAATCCACCATTCCGCCCAAAAAGTTTCCTGATATATCGGTTTTGTCTTTTTTGTAGGAATCTTTTAAACGTAATATTTAAAAACTATCAAAAAGCACGATTTTTTAGTGCCAAGGCCCGCTGTATTTTTAGCGAATAAATTAAAAGGATGGCATCGTTCCAATTCGTGATAAGGCGCGAGTTATTAAGAGATTTTGTCTTAATGGCTGTGTCGCACATACACCAATATGTATTATTAATAATATTTGCAATCGTAAGATACGCGCTAAGTAATTTATTTAAAGGGTTTTTATGCCAAGAAAATGAATTAAATCTGACATGAGCTATGATACAAACCAATTATCAGAATAAACAATTTAAATGTTTGCAATATTAGTCATTATAATATATGTAAGTGTAATGATTATTTTACAGTCAAAAGTAAACTTCAGAGCTCTTATTCCGACCTTTATCTTCAGAAGATAGCTAGAAAAAGAACAATGATAAATTGGACTTTATTTTTTAAATTCTTTAAACAAATTTGTTATAGAATGCATTGGTACTCTCTAAAAATGAATTAGTCAAAAATGACTAGTATACGAGGTGTGTTCAGAAAATAACGGGAATTGTTAAATTTCGCGGGTTCGGAGGGTCCGGTTGTCATAAAATTTTCTTAATATGTTGGTATACATGCCCCCGAAGTATGATAAAACCTTTAGCTGTTTTCATTGTTTACTTTGTCTGTGGCAGCCGCTAAGGTTAGACGTGTTTTATGAGCTCGGCGATTTTTCGTTCGTTAAAAGAAATGGATCAAAGAATTTGTATCCAATTTTGCTTAAAGTAAAACAAGAGGTTACAAGTGGTATAAGAGTTTCCAAGATGGCCGTGAAGACGTTGAAAATGACGAACGCCCCGAACGCACAAGCACATTAACAACCGATAAAAACGTGGAAAAAGTGGAAGAAATGGTTATAAACCATCAGAGAAGTCGCTGATGATGTTGGTACATCGATTGGCTCATCCCATGAAATTTTTTCAAATGTTTTGGGTATGAAACGCGTGGCAGCAAAATTTGTTCTAAAATTGTCAAATTTTGAACAAAATTTTTGGCCAAAAACAATACTGTAATGATGCCCCAGCCTACATATTCGCCAGACATGCCTCTGCCTGACTTTTTCCTATTCCCAAAAATAAAGAGAATCTTAAAGGGCCGTCGTTTTGCAAGCATAGATGACCTTAAAAGCGCATCGCTGAAAGAACTAAAGGCTATCCCAAAGATCGAGTTTTAGAAGTGTTTCGAGTATTGGAAGAAGAGCTGGCACATGTGCATAATATCCAATGGGGACTATTTTGAAGGCGACAACATTATAATGTATACATTAATGTCTATAGACGAATAAATAAATACTTTTTCAAAAAACGTAAATTCCCGATATTTTCTGAACACACAGTGTGTGTTACACACCTCGTATGTAATTGTAAGATTATTTTACAGTCAAAAGTAAAATTCAGAGCTCTTATTCCGACCTTCATATTCAGAAGATAGGTAGCTAGAAAAAGAACAATGATAAATTGGACTTTATTTTTTAAATTCTTTAAAAAATTTGGTTAAATATGAATGGGTTATCGAATGCATTGGTATACCAATATATTTAAATAAAACTTTAAAATATTGTGTAAAAGCACCAACACAATATGTCCATTAAAAGCCCATACCCTTAATATAAAACAACCTTATCATAGAACATGACAGAAAAAATGCAATTGTTAACCATAAGCAGTTTGTTAGTTACACTTAGATTAAAAATAAGATTTGGGACACTTATTACCTAATTATTTTCTATAGTAATACCTAAACTGCCGGAACCTGAATAATATACATTGTCGTAGTCCATATAAGCCAAATTAGGGAAAAAATATCGGCATAATGCAGTTACGGCGATCCCAGCTAACAATAGCTCCCAAATGATATGTTTAATTCGAATCTACATATATGCATACATTATTTTGCCATAATGGGTCGGATAAAAATTATTAGAAAGCCAAGTAAACCTAGAACAGGCCTACGCAACAACGGCTTAACCCATTCCGATAGTGTATACTGTGTGTTAAAGTCCCGTGTGTGGACCTGACTATTACAAAATGCACATGGCTTATTATTAATGTTCGCGTATATAGGTAACAAAAGCCTATCTGATTAGGGCCATGATTAATTTATTGGGAAATTTCAATGTGCTTAATGGATTTTTTATTAAAACAAATTTGTTGTTAAAAGCTATTCAACTATGCTATATGGTATCGGTAAATAATAAGTTTTCAAAATAAAATGTGTAATACAATACAAGGCAATAATTTTACATACTAAATCAATATATTATTAAAATCTGTTGACCTTTTTTGGAAACCTTTTAATATTAATTGTATGAAAAATAACAAAGAGAAACACACTGAAAGAAATTTATAGATAAATCTTATATTTTTTGTATATTGTAATGTTGGCGTATACTGCAAAAGAACAGTATATTTTACTAAATTAATTGGCAATACATTTTGCAGATTCTATGAATTCTTTGATATTGATGAGTGAAGAATGTTCCCATAAAATTATAGTAAACTTTTTTGAAAACATGCCAATGGAAGAAAAAGTACATCCATGTGGCTACAATTGTGACTTCCTTATGTACATATACTTTATGGGTTAAAATGATACAGTAGAGCTCCCACTCCTCAATCGTACAATTGTGATATGTGTTTACTACGCAAACAAGAGCATGCGCTCACCAATTTCTGCCTTGTTTTTGTTTTGGATGGCAATTTAAGCGTGCTAGTTCTTTACATCATTGCGTCTAATAGTAAGTCATTGTCTTTTTATTACAAAAATGGCTTTATTTAATGTAGAATGCTTAAAGTGTCTTCAGGAAAGGTTAATTCTTTGACTCTTCAAAAAAAAAATTTTTATTTTGGTTTTCATATTAAAGCAATTTTGTCGAGAAAACTTTAATTTTGCTTTAAAATTTTTATTTATATTTCTCAGGAGTGTAAGGGTTATGGACATTTTTGGAGTAAAAAAGTAACGAATTTGGTTATATATAAATATTACATCACACATTATTTTCACATTATTCACCATTGGACAACATTTACGTTCACAAAAAATTTCTTTTATATAAATTCTTTTCAAAGCGAAGATTATTATCCGGTAGGAAGACTTTCTCTTCTGGGCCGTAAAGCAACCTATATTTAACTACTTTTTTTAAATGAATTTACTCATCCAAGCACCACCAAAGCCAAATTAATTGCATTTTTAACTACGAATTTCGACAATTCAACTTGACAACTGCACAATGTAACCTACAATAATTTATACATAACCACAATTAGATTTATAACTAGCTTAGTGTTTTAATCAATGCGACCAACTTGACAACTTTATTTACCAACCAAAACCCTAAATTTGCAACGTTGCCGCAGTCCAGATAAAAAAAAATTAACTTTACAATGCAATTGATTTTGGAAATACCACGTTGCTATGACAACGGTTTGTTTGTATCGTAAACCAAAAACGTCAACTCCAGTTTTTGCACAAAACTTGTTAAAAAAAGTATGGTGATATTTAAAAAGAAAAAAAAAGGTGAAAAGTAAAAATAGTTATAACTATTGCAATACCCAACGCGCGCGCCATCTGGTGGCGATCGATACCATTATTGAAATTCAAGAATTGTTAACAATACATTTAAAGTATACAAACTGCACATCATTTTTAAATGAATAAGTTTGTGCAAAATTAAGTAATGGTAACTTTACCTAATATAATTTATATTTAGGTTTGGACATTTTTAAGAAATCCAACAAAAAATAATAATACAAACATAACCTTAAAATCAAACATTTTTATATTTGAGTCTCTAAAAAAACACCGACTACTGCATTTTAAAATAGTAAAGAAAAATAATATCAACGAATTTATAGCCACATAAAATTATATACAATTCATAACATATAATACCCGTTTTTGGTCTTTAAGCGTTGAGTCGAGACTTTCTCAATCAATACGTAATGCTGTTTGAATTTAGACGACTTATTTGTTTTATGATTTTTACTGACTTGAAATGTTTACAATTTTCACGTAAATCATTATTAAAATGTGTATAATAGGTACAATTTATATTTACAGGGGCTGTATACCAGTTATTTCTTTATTCGGATTTCCACTGTTTACTGGGAAACCGGTAAAAACTCAACCAAGGATTTCCTCTCGAAAAACACCCAACACAACAAATCGTTTATTTCTACTACCACTATGTAAAAGTCACATTTCGTATTGGAATCCTTGTGAAAATGAATCTTTTCATTGGCAAGGCAAAACACGAATGTAAAGTGACATTTCTGTGTGAAAAGTGACAGGTCTGTGTGAAAAGAAATTGACAGCATCGTTTGACAATTTGACAATTAATTGCGTTTGTATAATAAATTCTAATTTTTAGTGCCTTTATTTAAATTGAGAAGGTAACTTTATTGATTTTAAGTAACTTATACCTTAAAAGAATAAGATGAAAGTAATTTTAACAGCTGTCAAACACGTTTTTAGGTTATTTTGTTTTGTATTTGAATATAATAAAAAATAAAATGGTCGTAGAAAAAACATTGTGTTTTACTTGTGAGAAAAGCTTTCTTCAAGCTCGTGTTAATGCACACTCGGCCTGACGGCCTCGTGAGCAACTTAAACACTCGCATAAAAAAGTCGCTTTTCAAAACTTGTAAAACAAATAACTATTTTCTTGATATTTTTAACATTTTCCAGCCTTATTCTCAAAATACCGCTTGTGCCCAAAAATTACCCCCAATAACATGTTTAATCTTTAACCGGTCTATAATTTAAACTTTATTATTGAAAACACTCACTACCAAAGTGATTGATTATCGTCTAAGCTGTAAAAATAATCGGGTAAAGTTTTTTACCTCCTAGTCTGTTATTTACTCGTCGTCGACCATTGTCAGATCTACCTAACCTCACTTTATACTTTTAATAATAAATATTATAATTAAATTAAGAAAAAAAAAGTATAATTAAAATTATGTATTTAGACATAGAAAAGAATAATTATTATATTATTATTTTCGTTCGACCTTCTTGGCAATTATAAACTATTCGAGCAATTCTTGCTCGAATCCCGTTTGTGTGTGTGCATGTTGCGAAATGTCAGAAAGAATGCTGAAAAACGACGTGCAACACTGGCATAGTTAACAAAAAAAAAAGGGAAACGTTGTCCGTGGGTAAGCCGCGCTCTGCTGCAACGATACGATTGATACACTTGTAGGACCAGATATGATACACTTGAACGATAATTCGCAATTAAATATTTTATACATATACAATGTGATTACTGCCGTTTCCTGGAAGCAATTTACATATTTTCCCGAACGGTTTTTATCGCAGAGGCATCCCAGTCATCTATCAGCCAGGATAACAAGTTATGGGATGTTAACGAGAAGATATAAGTATACCTTTAAATTAATTTTATTTAGCTATGTAAACAATGATTTTTTCATCAAAATCAAAAAAAAATATTTGGGAATGGTTACTAAAAAAATCCAGTAAATTGAGGACAGCATGGCATGCCAACGTACAAACCTAAAATTACTAGAAAAGTATGGCTATAGCCATAGAGATGTAAAAAAACGTTTTTTTAGATGTGAAAAAAACATGAATAAAAAACTGGAAAAAAACGGTTTTGTTTGTATTTTTTCAAATCCGCTACATTAAAGCATATTCTGTCAATAAATAACATCAATCTTAAAAAATGGAGTCATTTTTCAAAATGAAATTTTAAGTAAAATGTATATTAATAATAAAGTACATTTTTCATTATTGAAAATTTTCACCGAGACTAAAAAATCTTATTTCTTATTAAGGATAAAAAAAGGTCGTATTGGAGCCGTAAAAAAAGCAATTTGAAGCTTGAAGTTTCTAGTTTTGAGATTTTTATATGAAAAACGTGCAACGCTCAATCCTAACGAATACCGTAAAAAAAAATTCGAAATTTTTTTGGCTTTCTTTTTTGGTCCACGGAATGTTCTGACTCAACCACCAATGAATAAATGTTCTACAGGAATTTGCTATTGTTTTTTTGAAAAAAAATATTTCCAAACTCTCCATGAATTTGAAAAATTATGAAAAAAGTGCTTTTGGTAGCTTTTTGAAAAATCGAGCGCTGAAAATATATATATATATAATAAAAAATATTATAGGTAGTTACTTTTTTTAGGACCAAATCAAAACAAGCGCGGCCCTTATTGGTCAATTCGGTGGTGGTGGCGCGTGCAAAGCGCGAGACTGTATTTACATTTACTAAATGTCATTTAGTGGCTAATTTTAGTCCATGAACTGGACTGGAAACATAAAAAATTAGGCAAATTGCACTAATCTTGAAAAAAACCTAAAAAATTAAAAAAAACATTTGAATATTGACTTTACTTCAACGAATTATCTATAAGATGATAAAGTTTATGTGCTGCAAAAGGAGCTAAATCATGCCTAAAATCCTATTTTAAAAATGACATTTATTGCAAAGTCGACAATCTCCACTGATAGATTTGAAGCAAAGTATACAATCTCCAATTCCACCATTAGAAATTAGTAATTTGTGTCACCTGATATCCTAACATTTGATGTTATAACGTATTTTAGAGATTTAATTTTGTGTTTTTTTACTGGTACATACTGTTAAGTTCTATTGCAGTAAATTGTACTTAAAAATATATTTAAAATAGGTATATATATATATATAGGTATATATACCTTTTATTGTTTTAAGAATTATAAAAAAAGTTATCTTGTTTATTTTGTGCTATTATACCATACCTATATATATATATATATATATATATACCTTTTATTGTTTTAAGAATTATAAAAAAAGTTATCTTGTTTATTTTGTGCTATTATACCATAATAAGACGTAAAGGTAAAGCAAGAAAAGGCTGATAATGTCAAAACATTGCAAGTAAAACATTACGGGGCAAAGTGGGAAGTAGATGATGAGTTGTTGTACTATAAAAACTTGTTTGCACGAGGCAACCTGGTCCCAGATTTAGAATAAACTCCAGATTTATGTTGTCCAGTTCCGAATTTTCCCACATTAATTGCACGGTTCACCGAACGCCGTTTTTAACGAAAAAAATAGAACAACTTTAAAACATTTAAAAAAAAATACTTACCAACTAAGTATTCAAAAAAAAGTAAAATGAAAATCTTCCATGTAGATCTTGGCAAATAGCGATCAATTCTTCGTAATTTATGTGCAGTATCGTATATTGCTAATATTTTATCTGTCTCAAAGTTAATATTTGTGGAATATTTTTAATTTGAAAGACTCATACGATAGTAGGAAACTCAAACTTTATTCTTATGAATGCATTATTTAAAATTATAAACGTAAAAATTGATAAACTAACAAAAATGTAAAAAACAACAAAATAAATCTAAGCCTACAGATGTTGACTATTGTATGCACAAAGACATCGAAGCAAGTTCATATTATATTATATTATAATTTCTGGATAAATTAAAATTCCTGAAAAATATATTGACTGAATAATGAACTTGCTCCGATCTTGCTCTGAGAAGAAACCAAGGGCTCTTTGCGTTTCTTCAATAAATTGAGGAACATGATAAATTAGAGCATGGATCTTTGGTGTACATGTAATTTCAGCTTTTGATGATTGTAGTTTAAATTCTTTTATGTAGTCTTTATATTCATCTCCTAAGTTTTGGCCAAAGCAGCCAGGAACTACTTGACGCCTCAAATACGGGTATATACAATGTATATATATTATACATTCATTATCTAAAATAGGAATTATAAATCAGTAGGTAGAAAACATCCAAACAAAGCAAAGTTTTCAATACAGCAATCGACTTTAGTAGTACTCGCGCATTATTGCCATTAAATTTGCCATAATGGTCAAAGCAGATTCCAGCACTTTTCACCCATGCCTCTGCAACTTCTGGATATTTGCTGTTTAGGGAATCAAAAAGTTTTTGTACTATGCCCAGCATAAGGTGAAGTTCTGGTGGTGGAATAAAGAACAAAACTGGGACATCCTCATCCTTTTCTAAAAATGCAATGAACAAAGTAAGATCTTAATTTGTTCATTTCATTTTTAGAAAACTGTATAAATGTTCCATTGATTACCGGAGATGAGGATGCTTTGACTATTATGGCAAATTTAATGGCAATAATTCACAAAAACTACTAAAGTCGATTGCTGTATTGAAAACTTTGTCATTAGGTAATAAGCTTTGCTTTGTTTGGATGTTTTTTACCTACTGATTTATAATTTCTATTTTAGACAATGAATATATACCCGTATTTGAGGCGTTCAATCAAGTAGTTTCTGGCTGCTTTGGCCAAAACTTAGCAGATGAATATAAAGACTACATAAAAAAATTTAAACTAAAATCATCAAAAGCTGGAATTACATGTACACCAAAGATCCATGCTCTCATTTATCATGTTCCTCAATTTATTGAAGAAACGCAAAGAGCCCTTGGTTTCTTCTCAGAGCAAGCATCGGAGCAAGTTCATCATTCATTCAATATATTTTCCAGGAATTTTAATTTATACAGAAATAACTTAGAAAAATATAATATAATTTTGATTCAATGTCTTTGTGCATACAATAGTCAACATCTGTAGGCTTAGATTTATTTTGTTGTTTTTTACATTTTTTTTAAGGTTTATCAATTTTTACGTTTATAATTTTAAATAATGCATTCAGAAGAATAAAGTTTGAGTTTCCTACTATCGTATGAGTCTTTTAAATTAAAAATATTCTACAAATATTAACTTTGAGACAGTTAAAATATTAGCAATATACGATACTACACATAAATTACGAAGATTTGATCGCTATTTCCCAAGATCTACATGGAAGATTTTCATTTTAATTTTTTTTGAATACTTAGTTGGTAAGTATTTTTTTTAAAAATGTTTCAAAGTTGTTCTATTTTTTTCGTTAAAAACTTTGTTCGGTGAACCGTGATTGTATAGTTAAATTTTATAACCATTAAAGGAAAAAAATACAATTTTTTTTTGTTTATTTTTCTAAATCTTCTTAAACGTTTACAACAAAATGAGCAATCTCCAGCAATTCATATCAAAGTCAGCAATCTCCAATTTATAATTAAAGATTTCACCTATACTATGCATCCTGGAGACCTTGTAGTTGGCTACTAGACTAACAACAACAATATTTCAATATAATACATAAAAAAATTAAAAATCTAGAATTTAAAATACCAAAATCAATTATCTTAATTTACTCAGTTTTAGTCTGACGGGAGATTGTTGACTTTGCTCTGACAGGCCTCAATTGTCAAAGCGAAAAAGCAGTCACTAATAATTATTATTAGTCAAAATCTACCAAATAAAATAGTCAAATTAGTACATTTAAATTTAAAAAAGTTATGACCCAGCCGGGGTTTGAACCAGGGTCTGTCGCTTGTCAAGCGGATGTCTAACCGCAGCACCACTGCAACTTTTATAAAAAATTATATCTGTCTATAATATTTTAAAGTTGAGTATCTTTTTCGTGTGGCTTTATTGAGCTTAACTTTTTGCACCTTTGTTTGTTTTTGGGCTATTTAACCATAGAGCCTTCATTCATATAACTCTAACAATAATTTGTTGTTGGCCGCAAGAATAAAAACGATTGTGACTTTTTAAATAAGTCGAACTTTAACTGTTTAAGACTATTTTATTTTATTTTCTTGTGGGGCTGTGTTATTAGAATATAAAGAGAGATTATAAAAACCATTAAAAAAGAATTTATTACTATAATTGTATAAAACTTTATCAATTGCATATATCTTTAGAGTCATAAATAAAGCTACACTTATAATATATATAAAAGCGTATAATACATTATATTACTCATAATTACCATACACTGAATAATATTTCCACCCATGTCATTAAACATTTATTTCTAACAATATTAATTTAATTGATTGCAGTTGCATAATTTAAATCGGTCTTTTATTTATTTTTGTTGTTATATTTCAGGTTTGTTATCGATAAAAATGCGGTGAAATGCCGTACTGCCGCTACTGAATAACGTTTGCAATGACATTGTTGATAAATTATTACCACTGGTTATAATATTAATACCAATATTAATTAATATTGTTGTTGTTTGTTAAGAAACCACTTTGTTAAGTATTTAAAGGAATATTATTTCGTTTTATTTCAAGCCTTTGCTGAAACCTTATTTCCTGTGACGGGGAAATGTATGTGTGTAGCATAAACGATCTTAATTAGTGGTAGTTGGTACGTTTGACCCGAAAAAAAGATTTTTTAGGTAATTAACACGTAGGTTTGCTCTTTTGATAAACCGTCCAAAATATTTACCGGCACATGCGATGTAAAAGTGCCCGTGTTTTTTCATATGGGAAATAGGCACATGAGATTTACAGATACCCTTAAAAACTTAGTAAATTGTATCACACACGCAAAAATTCCTTTTCCGTCGATTTATCACGCCCATTTTTAGAAATTCTTATATTAAAAACAAATATGGGTGATTCTACAAAAGTTGGACAACTTGATGTCATCAGTTAATACACACAACGAAAAACGTACGTAATATTAATAAAAAAAAACATTAAGGCAATGTTTTTTTACATTAATTTTGCTCCGATGCTCAAAATCATTACCACAATGCTTTTAAAGTATTACTCAATGTACAAGGACGTAATATTAATGCTTGGCGGACATTGATTTTAATCAGGAAGATCTCAAATAAAAGTACTGATATTAATGACCATTGACATGGATTAATGTCCTAGTACATTAATTCTATGCCCAGTAAACATCAACCAATTAATAAATTTTTATCAATTAACAATTAAAGAACATTATCCCAATCACCTAATATACATTAATTAATGATCTGTTAGCATTATCATAATGCAAAGAAGCATTAATAGTAGGCCTGAAATAAGGGATGGAAAAATATCGATAAATATATATATATATATATATATATACGGGGTGTCTCAAAAGTCAAGGACAGCAGAAAAGGGATGGATAGAGGATGGAATTTTAAGTCGATTGAAAAACGGCAAAGACCATTCGACTTAGAATCCCATCCTCTATCCACCCCTTTTCTGCTGTCCTTAACTTTTGAGATACCCTGTATATGTATATGTATATATAATATATATATATAAATTATTACACTTACCTTAAGTTTTAACATTAAATCAATTTTTTTGTTGATCAGTTAACAAAAAGATCTAGAAATATGTAAAAAAAAAGTTTAATAATTATTACTATTAATATTACTTATGTGGTGATGTTCTCTTTAGCCAGTTCCCTTTACAGAAATTTACAAACATTTTCTACAGGGTTTATGTCCGGGCCACCGCAAAACTGGAACTGGAACTTTACATATTTTTAGTCCTTTTTGTAAATATTATGAAACTAAAGATTAATATTAAAAAATAATAAAAACCCTTGGTAATTTAAAATCCTTATATTTATTAGAAAAAAAATATGAAACATAAATAAACCTTAACTTTTTAACATTGTCTTACTTACATTCTAATTTATATTTCATATAATAATAAACCTAAACGCACAACAATCGGGATGGGCGGGCAAGCACGTCGCAACAGGATTAACAGGAATACTAAACTGTTGTTAAATTGTTTTCTTCTTGCACTTTTAGGTGGTGGAAAACAACAGGGCCTAATATTAATGTATTTAGACATTGGCTCAACGTATTTGGCGATAAAGTTATGATTTGTTGTATTATTTAATATGTTAGGGCATTATATTTTGCTAAGGGTACATAAGTTGATGCATTAATGTAATAATTTTAGATTATTAAATTATACCATTTAGAGTATTACTCTATTAAGCCTTGACATTAATTTTATCACTGAGCAATGATTAACTAATGTACTCTAGGTTATTGATTTAATGTAAATAATCATCGTATTAATGTAAAATATCATTGTCTTAATGTATTTTGGCTAAAAAATAATAAAATTCTTGCACTAGGATAATGACCAGGCAGACATTGTGACCATCCAATAATACATTAACTCATATTTTTTAAGCATTATCATAATTACTTGATTGCATTAATACTATGAAAAGGACATTATCGTAATGATTTTGCACTTAATGATCGTAGGACATTAATATCAGGTACGATATTTTTTTCTGTGTAGAGTAGGTATTTTAATATTTTTTGTAAATATTTTATTACATTACAAAAGATCCAGATTTTTTTAACTTGTCCACCCAATTTTAATATATTTTTTTAAAAGCACGTTTGTAGAAAAACATAATAAATATTCAAAACATCAGTACCTTGGCGTGTCACAACTCCTGAATCAAATATTTGAGTGATTTTATTTTAAAATATATTCAATTTATCCTAATTTTTTCAATTTCACTACAAACTATAAAACATTAAATAATGTATTTTTCATATTTTATCACAAATTCGAATAACAATTTTAAAAAAATTATTTATATAACAATTATAGTAATCTCGAATATCTCGGAAACGGTTTATTGTTTGAGAGGTACACCTTTTTAATAGTAGCCGAACTGAGTAATCGAAAAATTGCATTAAATGGTATAAAAACCTAACCTCAAATTTTGTATAGGACAATAAGCTTAAGCAACCCCTGTTTCTACGACACTGTGTTCACTCGAACAATTCGTCCCCAAATTCACGAAGTGGCGTATATGAAGATTTAAGTTATACAAAAAAGCAATTTTCTGAAATAAACATTTAGCATTTTAAACGTTTATTCCAGAAAATTGGTTTTTTTTGCATAACACCAAACTTCAAACACCCGTATCGGAAGATTTGTGTTATGCAAAAAAGCAAATTTCTGGAATAAGTGTTTAGTATGCTAAACTTTTATTTCAAAAAATTGCTTTTTTGAATAACTTAAATCTTCATATACGCCACTTCGTGAATTTGGTGACGAATTGTAATTATGTTTGAATATGTGTTTTGGTAGTAAGTGACTGTTCGCAAAATATCACCTTTCCAAGACTTCCATAGTAGAAGTTATATTAAAAAAAACTGATATCATAAGTACCACTTTATCACTCTGTATCTTTTTTTAAACATACGTAATTAGGAAAAATATTTATTTAGATTTTCGTTGTATTTTGACTTCCTTAATCTGCTCCTAAATTTATGCCACTAAGTTTAGAGACACCTTGTATATGATATATTATTGTATGAAATATTTTAATACCAAAAAGAATGCGTAACGGTAACAATTTAAAAAACCAACAATATTTTAGTCAAGAGGAGCACTAGCAAGGTCTAATGTAGAAGCAAGAATTAAGAAATGCTTGAATATAAATGTTCACCAGAAACTTCTAATGGACCATGAATTTGAAACACCCTGTACATGATAATATAATATTAGTGTAAATTTTAATTTATTTAATTGGGTGGGGGAACACACACATCCAAAATTTTGTCCGTATCCGACGTAATCGTATATTCTTAATTCTGTAATTCGACTACTATTTTTTTCACTAGCACTATCTAATGTAGTTATACAAACAGGAAATCTATTTAATTAATAACTAAATTGTCGGTATGTTTGTGGACCTTTTGTGAATGTTCGAATGCAGACGATGCTATCTGAAATGTTGCGGTAATTGGTTGTCTAATCTTGTACCAGTTTTATTAATGTTGCCTACGATTTTACTTATTATTTTATTTCGGTTTTCGAAATGATTAAATATGACGTTTAGAATGCATTTATTAGATTTATTTACACGGTTGCCGTTGCAGAGAATTTACTACAGGCAAAATGCCCGTAATTTTGTTTAATTTATAAATTTAGTTTGTTTGGACGTAGATTTGGCATCTTTATGTATCGTATCATTTATCTTAACCAACGTTAATAATAATCATGGGTAATTTTTTCGAAAATATTATTAGGTCGTAAAATTAAAATATTCATATTTTACGTTGGGTATTAAAACGCACATTATCATGATTAATTTATGTTTACAATTATTTTGTATTTAATTGAGCAAATCCACGACACACTTTATAGCAATAATAGAAATAATAGGTATATTTCTTAAATTATTTATTTTATTAGAAAGCAATAATATTAATGAGCTGCAATAAACCTATATATATTAAGTTCAAAAAATATAATTATATTTATAATTAACAACAAAATATTATTTCAAACGAATGAAAATTACAAATTTAAAGGTTTTTATTTGATTACAAAAAATTATAAACCATTTTTTCAATAATTAATTTTTTGTAATTTTTAACACCCTGTATCTTTAAACCCAAGAATTTCCATAAACTCATTTTATAAACTTTTTTCTTAAAATTCCTAGCCAATTTCATTTTTCACATATCCGACTTGTTCGGTGATCCAAAAATATTAAAACCATACCAACACCATGTATTGTATCGACAGGAGTACCTTTGTTGACATTTTAATCCAATCTTTTTAGATCTGTTGTTGTTTAAAAAAGTTGCAATTTAGAAAAAAAATTAAGAATCAAATGGTAATCGCAAAACAAACACTTGGTGTAGTTACTATTTTTTAATTTGAAACAGCATATTTGGATTTATTAATTCTATTCTAATTGTATAAATAAATCGAAAATTTACTATTTTTTACTCTTAAATAACTTTAATAATGTTGATATTAAACCTTTATTAGTCCTCTGTGCGGCCGAGATCGGCCGTATCATTTCTTCCGAATGCGTTCTCTCTTTAAATTTTGCGCAAACTGCAAGTTTTTAAAGTATCTAACTAGATTTGTCGAGTTGTAAGTCTTGGCCAGCTGAAGCTCCTGATTTTAACCTATAGAATATATGTGGGGCTTAAAGAAAAGAGTTTTAAAAAACTGACAAAATATACTAACATTAATGATTAAAAAAAATAAACATTTGCTTATTGAACGAGTTGTTTTAGAATATTAAAAGAAGTTGCTGGGGGCAAGAAGGTAAACCTGGCCTACGAAATGTCGATGATCCCTTACCAAAGTGCATCGAGCACATCCGGTTCGGGTTCAGTTTCTCTTAGGTCGTGCTCTTCTTGTGTCCAATGGGGTTGTTGCGTACGTTTTTACGATCTTCCGTTCTTTGTCTTCGTGTACGTATATCGCCACTTTTGCCTTCCACAAAGCTCGCTAACGTATCTAATTCCAGTTTTATTGTTTTTATGTAGTAGAAAATTTGATCCCCAAATAGTATTTTTTTGTTGCTGAACATTTCGTAAAAATTTACAAAAGTGTAAAGTAACAAAAATCATGTTAAAAACTAATGACTATAAAAAAGATTAAATACTAATTTATCATTAAGTTAATTGTAAGTATAGTTATTTTATTGAAGATGGAAATATGCTAATTTGAAAAAATTCTCGAATTAACATATGGCGTTTTAATTGGACTTAGCGAAAAAAATTAACGCTTAAAACCCAATACACTAACGATACAACAAAAACCGTTAATTTCCAATTATAAAGCTTAATTTGGCTATCTAGCGTACAATATAACATTAAGATTTTTTGCACATAGTGTTTATGATTTTCCAAGTTGAATAATTACTTTTGGCTGTACTTACTGTATTTAAATTACTATTTTTACCTAAGTTTGAATACATTGTCATAAAAAAGAAAGAAAACTTATATCCAAATAGTGTTTCCGGCTTAACGTAGGTAAAGCGTGTTAAAAAAAAACAAAGTAAGTAGATAGTTACGAGGTGGAACCATTTTTTGTTGTTGCAAACTTCATATTACCCACAATATAATACCAACTTAATAGGCAGACATATTAGCATATTAACATTCATAGTGCATGCTACTTACTCCAGGACTGGTTAATATATAATTAATAAAGACCGGGTTTTATGCAAAATATTATTAGGGCGAATTTGATGGGCTCGTACACTGTTATAAAAATAATAAAAATTTGTTGACATGAGTTTGTAGTTTGTCAATTTTATTTTGTAAAATTTTAACATAAACCAGGGTTTGTAATTATTTTAACAAAGGAAAATAATATGCAATTTTGGAAGCATTTTGTTAATTTCAAAGGTTATAGATAATTTTGTCAATGTTTAACAAATTATTTCGTTAAAAAAGTACCTACACGTGATTTCAGGCAGTCAATAAAAACATTTCCCACTGACAAAACTCATCAACAAGTTCAACTGACTTCAGCGTCTGCAACTTATGTTTCTGCTTACTTTATTCTAATTCGTGTTCGTAATAACTTTTCAGAGTGTTTATAATTATTACCAGGAATCTGTTATTATTGTTATTCGGATTAATCCTTAAATAGGTTTAAGGAATTCCTTAAACCTATTTAAGGAGTGTGCGAAGTATCCGAACAAAAATGCCATCACGGTTTCAAACTGAAATTAGGGGATACAGAGAAGTGGGTTAAAGTTACGAAATACATTAGTTAGGATTGTAGTAGTACTGATAATTATATTGTACCAAATTTCTTTATAATTTGTTAATTTTAGAATGGTGTTATTTAATTGTGTGTATTTAATTTTTGTGATCATTTATAAAGTTATGTGTTAGTTTTTTTTGTTTAGAACATTGATTAATAAAGCACATTTCTTATCAAAATTCCTTTTAGTGAAGTTCCCAATTTTCAACAAATACATTTGTTACTGGGATAACAAAAAGGTTTGTTGAATTATTGACATAGGATTTTGTTATTAAATCCACAAAATGTTTGCTATAATTACAAACTACCTACTTATTCAGTTAGTTAACAGATTGGTTGTAAAGTTAACATCATGTGGACCTGGATTAACATAAAATCTGGTTAATATTTGGTTAAAATTAACAAATATTTTTTACTGTGTATTAATGTGGTTCCTGATGTGACAAAAATAATCATTGCTATTGTCAAAGTTACCCGTGAGGTTTTATTAGAAATTATATGATTTTATATAGTACATTGACATTGACTTTGGTGTTGACATTTTAACCTTATATTTTGGATTTTAAAAGCCTAAAAATCCGTTGTTTAATAATTTCAACAATCGAAGTACCTATCTACATGTTAAAACTGGACTGCGGACAGCTCGAGACCGCCGTTCGGCGGCTCTAACGTTACGACAGCGAATGTTTCCTACATTAATGTAACGAAACGAACATTTGAATTATTAATTGGAGAAAAAGCGGCTACCAAACAAAACAAGCTTAAGTATAAATCATTTCAAGGGAATGTAGACCTGTCCGCAATACTTAATATGCACTAGATTATTCGGTTTTTAAATTTTTGATATGTTAAGTACGTTTAGTTGTATGATTTAGTGCAATTTCTTTATTAAAAATGTTTGTGTTTTATTTGCATGTATGGGGTGGCGTTTTATTTTCTATTTAGGAATTATTGTTATGAGTTATATTTTCAATTAAATTAGAAATATCAATAGTAGATATTTAAAAATTTAATTTAATTTTTATGCCAAACTGATAGGTATATATAATTTAGCGAAATTATTATATTTATAGTTTTTAGTCAAAATATATTTTTAATTCGCTAAATTAAAAATATCATAGGAGAAATTTTAAAATGCATTATAAATATCAAACGAGATATTTTTAATTAATTTTAATTTTTATCTTTTAAAATAAGCAGATATTTTTAAATGATTGTAAATTTTTAATTCAGATTGAAAGTTTGGACACCCCTGGTATTCCAAACTAATTATGTCGCTAGATGGCGGCACAATCACTGGGATCTACGAAGTACGTTAATTTGTTGTTGGAGTGGGTCGGTTTTTGTGGCGTTTGAAATAACAGGGGTATCCAAACTTTTAATCAGTCGGAATTAAAAATATCACATTCAATTAAAAATATCTGCTTATTTGATAAAATAAAAATTAAATCAATTAAAAATATCTCCTATAATATTTTTAATACATTTAAAAGTTTCTCCCATGATATTTTTAATTTAGCGAATTAAAAATATGTGTTTGGCAAAAAAATACAAATATAAGAAGCAGATAATTAAAATTCGCTAAATTAAAAATATTAGTTTGGCATAAAAATTAAATCAAATTTTAAAATATCTGTTATGATATTATAAATTCGCAGAATAAAAATTCTTATGTGATATTTTTTATCTAATTGACAATAAAATTCATTATAATTAGAACCAATAAAATGCCAGTATTCCATGGTTACGCATTTTATCACAGCGACAATATTTTTTATCACTTTGTTTACACGTTGCTAAGGATTTTGACACTTTTCTTAATTTGACATTTGTTGACATTTAAATACTGTGTTTGTAAAATGATTAAAATAATGAATTATAAACTCTAAATGATCGATGGGTTGGTGTAAACGATAATAAAATAAAGGTAAGTTTGAATAAATAAGGTTTATTAAAGTCTTTTTATATTTTAAAGCACATTTTAATTTCAAATGTCAAACTGACAATTTGTTAAATCCTAAAATTCATTATATTTTCTCCCTAAATATAACTCGTGGTATGATTAATTATCGAAGATATTTACTCATTGAAACCGAAGCAGCACATTTCACTCGTCCTGCGAACTCGTGTAATCTGCAGCTCGGTTTCAATTCGAAAATATCATCGATGATAATCATACCACTTGTTATATTATGTGTGAAAATATCACTCTAGTGTTAACCAGGTCGGCAGGACATATATCAGTGATAAATATCCTGATATATCTATATCAATATTTTTTTGCGCAACAGAGGCCATTTAAAAAAATGTGATCTTGATTGGGTTTGGCTGGAGTAACAGAAACATTTAGAAAATCCCTCTACAAATGAAAATGAAGATTCACATTCGGTCTCTATAGCCAGCCTTTTTTACTCCTTTTATTGTTTTTTGTTTTTTATTAAAAATATTATTTTAGTTGTTGTTTTCTATTGGCTGTTGTAGTTTATCAATTTTTTGTTGATTTGTTTATATTCATAAACTTGTATTTTTTACCTACATTTTACATTTCTATACATTCTATAGTACTAAAAAAACTTGTTATTGCGATAGCAACTTTCATTGAATAGAATAGAATTGAAATACAAATTTACAAGTTTATAAAATTTTAAAATTATAATAAATTAAGTAATTTTGAATTTTAAATAGTTATAATAAAAAAAGAAATAAATATCCAAATTTTGATATAAGTATATCGGATATATATAAGATATTTTGATATTTATATAAATATCATAATATTTGCCAGCCCTGGTATTAACACATAAAACAATTCCTGAATAAAAAATAAAACGGCACCCCATTCGCATGCCTTAAAATAATCTTGTAGTTTTTAATGTTATGAAAAAATGTAACGTTAGACAAATATTGTTGAATACCAACAAATCTTGTCATTAAAAAACTGATTAAGAAACCATATTTTAGTTTTAAAACCTTGTAACCAAATTTGAAATTAACGCGTATGCATTTTATTGTCAATCCTTGCGAACTGAATTGGAAACACTATTTAAGTATTCATTGCAATAAAAATTCGAGCAAAAACGTCCATAAACCCTCGTAACGAAATTACCGCATTAAATCTCCTTGAAATTAATTTACAGTCCCCATCCCTCTCGTTCCGGCGAAACCCTTCTGCGAAGGGTCGGTTCCGAACGATTTGCCGTAACAGACAGGGCCATTATCTTGCTGAAAATCAATTCCAAGAGACTCGCCTTTTGCTGTTGCTGGTTTTTTGTTGTTTGCGTACTAGATATTTGTCAACGCGCGATACGCACTCGAATACGCGAAAGGTTATTTAAACGATGGCGTTGCGCCCTTTTTCTGTCCGTTTCTTATACCGTAAACGGTTTTAGTACGGGTCCTTTACGGCCCGAGCCGCCGTAAATTTTGCCGTACTTATGGCGATCGCTCTATTAACTTCGACAAATACAAAAGTCGGTTTTCGTATTGCCCTCAGAAAAAATAACACAAATATCTATAAACACGACTACATTATTATGTTGCTTACATTTATATTCTTTATAAAATAAGTGTACACCTTTTAACTAAAAACCAACATTTGTACAAATTGATTTAACAATACACGATATTAGTCAACAATTTTATTTGTTGATAAACATTAACTGTTTACATTTGTTAAACAATTTAACCGATGTTTTGTGCCTATTATAATGATTATTAAACAAACATTGTAATTTAAAAAAATTAAAAATATTAAAGTATTTAAAAGTTGATACTGTTCCAAATTTACACTTCACAGCTGATCTATCATAAAATAAATGAAGTAATTTGTTAATCATAGTTCCTTTTACAGTGAACTAGAAATAGGACAAAACCAGGAAGCATAATATGATCTTTGAAGACAGCCCATAACAGAAACTCTAAGAAATCAAGTACATGAACTTGTACTGCAGTGTAAGAAATTAAAATAAATTTTGAAAAACAAAATAAATCAAAATTAAATATTTTTTTGCATTGTGCAAAAAATGTGCCAAGACGAGGAAGCTAATGATCTTTAACAGAAACACAAACTGCTGCTGATAATGAAATAGCCCGGGATTGAAACATTCCGTTAATATAATATTTTTAACAAGTTTAGTTTGTTTTATTCAATATATAGAGGCTCCATATGTTGAACAATTTAGGGTTTTTATTTTGCAACAACCTAAATTTTTGACATCGTCAAGTTCGAATAAAAAAACTAGGTACTAAATTGCAACTATCTGTAAATACGATTTTTTAATAAATAAATTTGAAAAAATATGTTGTTTACATTTTTCTCGCAATGTTAATGTTGTAACTTGACACTTTTTATTTCATTATTTGCTTTAAAACAGGATAATTTATTTTATTGAAAACATTTGACTTATAAATGGCTTTAAAACAAGATATTTTACCTGAAAACCCATTATTTAAAACATTTAACCCAAAAACTAAAATAATAAATAAATTTTTCTTATCAGTTTTTTTCATATATTTTGTTTGGTATTTAGTAAATATTTTTTACTTTAAAGCGATATTTTATTTGTATTGTATTTTATTTAATTGAACACTCCTATAAAATAGTTAATATTTTCTCGAAATGTGACTAAAACAATTTTATAGAAATTTGAATGAATTTTATAAGAGAATAATATTTAAATTCAAAGGCGGGAATAAAACCAAAATTCGTCCTACTGAAGGATATACCTTGTTTTATTGTACCATGATTGAGCTTAACTCATTTAGATGTGACAATTGCGTCAGTGTGTGCGAAAATTGATAATGGTGAGAGTGGGGACGCGTCAACGAAGATGGAATGTTAATTCGCATATATTTTCCTGGCGTAAGAAATTAGTGACTTTGCATAAGTAACTAATAGAGGAAAATAAATTAATCCAATATGGCTATTTCTTCACAACCTTCTTGAGAAAGTTTTACCTCTATCATTTTATAAGGAAAGTAGAAATTTGGGGCCGCCACTGGTTGTTCATGACCTATAACAACTGACGCAAAATATGCATGCACAGTGGAATAATAATCAACATTCATTAAAAATTTACATTGATTACTTTGTTGATAATTGTTTTTTGTTTTCCAATTCGGTAAGTACATTTGTTGGTACAGAATTAACTAATGATAACTTTACCTAATATAATTTATTTTTAAGTTTGGACATTTTTAAGAAATTAGTAAAAAATAATTTTTGCACAAACATAACCTCAAAATAAACCATTTTTATATTTGAGTTCTCTAAAAAACGCCGACAACTGCATTTTAAACAACAAAATATACCTACGAATTCATGGCAACATAATTATTAGGGTGTGCCAAAAAAAGTCGATATTTTTTTTCTTGCTCTTCACCCAAAATATCGTAAAATATGTCCGAACAAATATCCTGTTAAAAGCGGAGTTCATAATTTCAATTTTAAGAGGTCCTCCATCGAATTTGAAGTTTTGCCGCTTAAATAACACAGAAAACTGACTTTTTTACCTTATTTATTCTTGCAACCTAGGAAGAAATTTTTTTTCATAAAATCCATGACCAAATCTTACAAAGCATTAAATTTGGACGAAAAAATCTTATTAAGCCGAATTTCTATTTTCATTATTTGATTTTTTACAGAGCTTTAAATTTAAAATTTTACGTTTTTTGCCTTTTTCAGCTAAACTATTGAAGTTAGACGAAAAAGTCAAATGGCAATTTTTTTAGCTTGTCTGATGGACCACAAAAAAGTTTTTGTCAATATTCTAAAAGTTACAGACGTATAAAGTCATCATTTTTGTATTATTAACTTTAAATTTAAAGCTCTGTAAAAAATCAAATAATGAAAATAGAAATTCGGCTTAATAAGATTTTTTTGTCCAAATTTAATGCTTTGTAAGAATTAGTCATGGATTTTATGATAAAAAAAATTCTTCCTAGGTTGCAAGAATAAATAAGGTAAAAAAGTCAGTTTTCTGTGTTATTTAAGCGGCAAAACTTCAGATTCGATGGAGGACCTCTTAAAATTGAAATTATGAGCTCCGCTTTTAACAGAATATTTGTTCGGACATATTCTACGATATTTTGGGTGGAGAGCAAGCAAAAAAATATAGAGTTTTTTTGGCACACCCTAATAATTATATTAAATATTATATATAATACATAATATAATGGAATTTTACCGTTGAGGGGAGACTTTAATGAATTCTTAATCAACGCTTTTAATAGTGCTAAATGCTATTTAAATTTAGACGACTTATTTCTTTGACTATTTTTACTGAATTAAAATGTTTACACTTTTCACCTTAATCACTACTAAAATGTGTATTTATTGTATCTAATAGGTACAATTTATATTTACAGAGACTGTATGCAATTTATTTCTTCATTCAGTTTATTTATAGTTTATTGGAAAATCGGTAAAAACTCAACGCAGGATTTCCTCTTGAAATACACCCAACAACACAACAAATCGATCCACGTTTTTTTTTCGATGTTTTTTAACATTTTCCGGCTTTATTCTCAAAAACACTTGTGTGTAACATAAGCGTTTGACAGCTCATTATTAAAAGTTGTACTTTTGTTACGATGATAGCCGAGTGGTGCGCTACTAGCGATACTTCTTTAGAGTATGTATCATATATTTTCTTATTTTTGAAAACAAAAAACTAGACAACTTAGTTTGGACTTACCACTCCCCACTGCTGATTTTCGATGCTGGCCGGCGGCGGATGCTGCGGCTCCTCTTTGCTCGGTCTGAGGCCGCCCGCCTTCGGTTTGGCGGGCGACGCGGCCGACGAGAGGCGGCCGCCCGGGCCGGGACGCGCGCTAAACGGAAAATACGGACTGTCGGCGGCGAACGGCTCGCCGCCCCCCTGCGTGGGGCTCGCGCCCGGTCCTGTGTACACGGGGCCCGCGGGGCTTAACGCGTAAGCCTGCAACAAAACAAAGTTTCAATTTTAAGCGAAAATAGACTATTAGATTATTGGTGTGTAATTTTACATTGAATATAGATAGGGTTGGGACAGTTGAAATTTTCATTTTCAAATGAAAATTTCAAGTTTGAAAGTTTCAAACTTGAAATATTTCATTTAGTTGGAAAAGTGAAATTTATAAAAATTTCAAATGAAATTTTCAATCCGAAAATTTCAACATTGCCTGTGAAAGTTTCAGAAATTTCATTGAAAGTTTCGCAATTCACTGAAAATTTCGCATAAATTTTACATGCGGCCTCCCCTGGGACCTTTAATAATAATTTACAACAGATTCCGAATCGACCAATAAGAACGAGTTATCAAGCGTCTGGGCGTTTTTGTTTAGTTCGGCTTGGATTTGAATACACTATAAGTAATTATTGTTACTTATATGCATAAATTAGTTTATATAATTTAATTCAGTTACCAATTTAATTTGTAATTTTTTTTAAAAGTCATGATTAATTTAAACTTTTACTTTTGCTATAATTAATCGGAAAACGGATAAAAAATGCCTTTGGCTCATAAAATTTTCATGAAGTTTCTTCAATTTTCGTAAAATTTCAGTAAAGTGCTATATCTCTTTTAGTTTTAGTAAATTTAAAGATATTTTAAAAGGAAATCTCAAGAAATTTGTGGTAAACATAGGTATTTACTATTTATATTATTGGTGCAGGGGCCCTCAGAGGGGTAGGAGGTAAGAGAGGCAATTTGCCATGGTCCCCGAGTGGGCTTATTTCAATATTAATATATTACACTTAAAGTGATTGAAATGTATTGAAAGTTTCAATAAATTTCATAAATTTCATGAAATTTCAGAAATTTACGAAATTTTAATAAATTTCATAAATGTCATGAAAATGAAGTGAAATTTCAAGTACAAGCAAAAAGTGAAATTTTCCCAACCCCGAATTTAGATACTGGTAGTATCCGTCTGATTTAGGTTTTTTTTGTGATGCAGGGTATTTATTTTTCTATTATGGTACCCCTTAATGATTACTATATATAGTCATTGAGACAACTTTCCTTTATTTAATTTTTATTATAGTTTTAATTAAAATGTAATTATTTTAATAATAAGGATGTTTAGATAAATTTACAATATGTCGAGTTAATTATGTCAATAAAGATAATAAATTGTTATAATTAAATCCTATTGAATATTTAAATCTATATAAATATTTCTTGAGCTTGTTATTGTATATCATAAATGACAATTACCCATTTTATTTCATATTTTAATGGTTGATTGTTTAAAAGGGAAGTTTGACTGGAATGCGCATAAAATACTACTTTCATGATATACAAATAAAAATTGATTTTAATTTTTACTAAAGATATACGTTTTTTTTTATCAATTAAAAATATGCTATAGTAAAGGGATCGTGCATTACATCACACCAAACAAATAAAAATATTATACTGAGTGTTTTCGACTTTTTTTTTATTAAGGTAATATCTCTATTTAAAGAGTTTGATAAATTAATAATACCTAGAAGGCTGTAACAAATTACTACTTCATTACAAATTAATACTATATTATTATACGAGAGATAATGCAGTCTATTATTCACGAGGATGAGGTTTGCGTTCCGAGTCGCCAGACTAGAGACTCAAATCATCCTAGTGAATAATACCCATAATCATAATATTAAGTAGAAAAATAAATGATTTTCAAAATTAAATAAATAAAATTTGACATCTGTCAAATGGTTAACCTCACTTTTTACCAATTTTAAATGTACTTATCCTTAGCCTTCTCCCAATTTTAAACTCAGTGAATGTTGGAATTGGCCAATCACTGATGCCTAACAACGTGAATAATGAGTTCATTATTCCCGTTATTATGCAGGGAATTTATAATATTTATTATTATATACGGAAAAAACTCAATATTATGTAATAGAAGTAGGTAAGCTATCATTAAAAACAAAAACAAGATAAAATAGTTGATAAACGCCATTTTAATAACAAATTTAATTTAGAAAAATAATTTAACTGAAAAAGTGAGGTTGGATTTGTCTAAAATTTCTTAGATATTAAACACAAATATGTCGCCACCAGTGTTTATTTCGTCATCCGATGATAGAATAATTCATTCTGTAATACTTTAAGGATTATACGTCACTCCACATTAAAAATTGATATTACAACGGTCATATTCCATAATGGGAGTAGAAAAAATATTTTCCACATTATTATTTTACAATGAGGGCACTTTATTTTAACGATTGTATGACATTTGACAACTGTCAACTAACTTAAAATTAACTTCAGACCGTGACTAAAAACCTGTTTCTAACTTCAGCCCATGACTAAAACTCCATAAAGCCACTAAAGTGTATTTAAAAAATACTTAGTTAAACTATGGTTTAAAACTGTTATATTTTTGTGTGTTGACAGCACGAAATTTGAAAATTTAAAAAGGTGTTTTTTAGATATACTGTATTAATCAATTTCTTGAGATATACTGTATTAATCAATTTCCAAGACCACTTTTGTTGCTTGAGTTTAGAAACGAATTTTTGAAAGAATCTATGGAAAATAACACTTGTGCAGAAGTGTTTCCTACAGATTTTCCATGGATTATTTCAAAAATTCGTTTCCAAAGTCTGAAAAACAAAATAGGATCATGTCGATAGCTTAAACTTTGATTATTAGTTTATTTTTTAAGGAAACCTCATGAGCAAGGCCGTGAGATACAAAATACACTGTGGCGTATGAAAATAAATGTAACTTTATAAATTAATATCTTGGAATCTGAACTGTAAAAAAATTGAATTATTTGTGAATGTGCCTCACAAAATCATTTATAACATTCTATGGAATCTCTTCAGAGATACTACCTACCTTAAGAAAATGTCTTTAAAAGAATTTAAAAAATTCAAATAAAAATAATAAAGCTAACACACAATTAAAAATAATCTGCATAAATGGCAGTTTATATTTTAATTTACTTATAATTGCTTCGCCTGATATGCATGAAGTTGATTTATAGTGTAAATTAGCATTGATGCCAATTGTTTCTGTAAACAAATGCCATTTTTATAATTACACACCGCTTTGTAAATAAATCCGCCGACTTTTTATTATTTAATTATAATTCTAACGAATAAGAAAAAAGACAAACGTGTTCCGCAACAGTTTATTAGTAATTTTAAAATTAACGATAAGACAATACACCTATAATGCAATTTATAGTTTAATATTTAAATAATTAGAAAGCGCAATTTTTGCATTTTATACACCTGCAGTAGCTCGAAGCTTACGCAATTTCATAATTCAGGTTTAAGAACTTTAAGATTATGTTTAGTCAGATACGAGTTCCCTTTAAATTTATTTTTTTCCCATTGCTTGCAGTTAAATAGTATATTATGTATCAAGTTTGATAAACGCAATTTTAGTCACGAATTTAATGCAGGCACGAGCGAGCTTGCGAGCGAGTGTTTAATTAAATGAGTCTACAAAAGTTTATAAACGAGTTGCATCCTATACATTATCTACGACAAATACTTTTATTAAGTAAAAATGATTTAAATTAAATATTTGTATAGAACGACCTCTATAAAACAATAGAGTTACCATTCCAACTACGAGACTCCACGGTGGGGTGTCCTCCCGAAATTAAGTTAAATCTAGTTTACTGCCGTCGAAACAACGTGCATTAAAACTTTTCAAATATTGGCGTTGAGAATCTATATAATACTTTTGTATTTTTGTATTGAGATAATAAAAAAATGTTCACATTTATTATTATTTTCCAAGAAAGGCACTTTATTTTAACGGTTGTATAACATTTGACAACTAAAGCCCGTGACTAAAAACCTGTCAATGTGTATTTAAAAGGTCACTTAGTGTCATGGAAACATATGTATGGTATGGGCGTTTTAAAGGTGGGAGTAAAAAAATACGTTTATTTCGCATTTAGACAACATACAATGTGTTTTATTAATCTATTTACCAGTTTGAAATTGAATTTTATTAGGGCATAATTTTAATTAACGATTGTTAACAAATTCGTTACGAAACAACAATTATCTCTAATTACCAATACAAGACGCTTGTATAAAATACGTATATCGGTTATCTGTGAAAAACGAAGCAGGTCACCGGTTTATCGGACATTTGTTTTGGTTATTATTTAATTAGTCTTTGATTTTAACCGGCTAATTGCTAATTAATAGTCAATTTCACTGAGTCATTTTCCTTATAACATAAAATAATTACAAAACGCAATATACGACATGAGGTCAGGACACTATTATTTAATTTAATTATTTTTACTTGATAAAACTATTTCGCGTGACAAGTTGTGGCTTTAGCAACAGGTTTTAGTCACGGGCTAAAGTTAGTTTTTTAAGCTACTTGACAGTTATTAAATGTGAAACAATCGCTAAAATAAAGTGCCCTTCTTGTAAAATAATACTAAATGTAAAAAAAAATTATATCCCTATTTATAAAATTTTATAAAACAATACAAAAGTATTTAACAGTTTCTCAACGCCAATACTTGAAAAGTTTGACCGGACCTTTTAATTTTGCAGGCAGTAAACTAGATTTAACTTAATTTCAGATAAAGACTCCATCTTAGTGCCAATAAAACATTTTCTTAACTTTCACTGTAAAAAACTGCTTTTATATCGGATTGAAGGGTCCATTTTCAAGTTGGTTGTTATAGTTATTGGTTTATATATGTCGCTCCCTACAAATATTTAATTTAAATCATTTTTAGATAATATTAAGTACCTATTTGTCGTAGCCTAAATTAAATTCGAGTCTAAAATGGCTTTTATCAAACTTGATAGATAATATACTATAACGTATAGATAAAAAATATGTTATAACAAAAAACATATGCATAATAGGCGCGGCGCCTAAGGCGCCGGCAGGGGGGGCAAGAGTGGCAGTTGTCCCCCTTGTAAAATTAAAATACTATACAAAAGCGCATTTAAACCGTATTTACATATTTAAACGTACAGTGTGTGCGATTTAAGACCCCATTATTTTTTACCGCGTTGACCGATATTGATATTTTTATTTTTTTTAACATGTTACTCGATGAGATCAGCTCTATTTGACCATGTGAGAAAATTTAAAAAACTTTTCTTCAAGGTGTGCTGTGATCTGCTAAATTTAGAGATCGTCCATTGGATTTTTGTTTTCGAAAAAATGGATAGCGCATTCGATTCAGATGTGCCTCAAATAACTTCATGCAAAATTTGAGCTCAATATATTTCATATTATAATAGTATATTAAAGAACTAATGTCATAAGACGTCATTTTGTCGAGTTTTGTAATGGACGAGTGCGACAAAAGGCATGACATGATTTCTTTATTAATGCTATTTTATCTATTTTGCAAAAATTCTTTAAAAAAAAATTTTATACCTTATATTTAATTTGGTCGAATTTTACTTTAGATAGTATCACTGTTAGACCAGGGTCGATAATTTTTGAAACCAAAAAAATAACAGTAGGATGAAACCCATTGGAAAAGGAGAAGAATATAATAAAAATGAAATGAAAAATAAATTACGGGCGATCTGACTTCGGGAAGTGGGAGGGGGGGGTTTAAGGGTAAAAAATGGTTTATCTCGATTTCCGGCAAAACTACAAGTCCTATGGAAAAAAGTTAAATGGCAAAGTTGTAGGTAATAAAAGGATCTACAACTTTTGTAATTACATTTTTTTTACATAACCTCAAAATTTATGTGAAAAATTCAAAAAACCAAGTTTTTGGTTTTTTATTTTTATCTTTTTCAAAAAAAAAATTTTTTTCCACGAAATTTGGTGAAAACTTACCTTTTTATGTCCCAAATACACTGTAATTTATTTGATTTGAAATATTTATTATTTCGCCTTATTTTGACTTAATATCAAAAAAGCACCCTAATTTTCAATCGAAAATTCTCGCGTCAAAATATTAGCTTTTTTCAAAAAGTCGGTGTGCTTTTTGTTCGTTGAAATCTCTACTTTCTGATGGTGTAAAAAAAATATACATTACTATGGTAAATGTTCTCAGAAAATGCAAAAAATATTATAATGAATAACGAAAAAAACTCGAATTCGAAAATTTATTTTAATCATTATGTACAATTTCATCAAAAAAATGTGATTGTTGCAATTTTTTTCAGTTAAAAAGTTTATTTATTAAATTATTATTATTATTAAATTATTAACATTTATGTCAGAAAATCTCATAAAATATAAAAATACATGTAAATCATACAATTGAATTTAGATACTTCATTCTGATTACGTTATTCATTATAATATTTTTTGTATTTTCTGAGAACATTTACCATAGTAATGTATATTTTTTTACACCATCAGAAAGTAGAGAGTTCATCGAACAAAAAGCACACCGACTTTTTGAAAAAAGCTGATATTTTGACGCGAGAATTTTCGATTGAAAATTAGGGTGCTTTTTTGATATTAAGTCAAAATAAGGCGAAATAATAAATATTTCAAATCAAATAAATTACAGTGTATTTGGGACATAAAAAGGTAAGTTTTCACCAAATTTCGTGGAAAAAAAATTTTTTTGAAAAAGATAAAAATAAAAAACTAAAAACTTGTTTTTTTTTAATTTTTTCACATAAATTTTGAGGTTATGTGTAAAAATTGTAAATACAAAAGTTGTAGATCTTTTTATTACCTACAACTTTGACATTTAACTTTTTTACCTAGGACTTGTAGTTTTGCGGCAAAACTTTTGCCGGAAATCGAGATAAACCATTTTTTACCCTTAAAACCCCCCCCTCCCACTTCCCGAACTCAGATCGCCCGTAATTTATTTTTCCTTTAATTTTTATTATATTCCCCTCCTTTTCCAATGGGTTTCATTCTACTGTTATTTTTTTTCTCTTTTTACCATTTTTTAAGGCTTCTGCACTGGTCTATGTCATTGGTTTCACAGTTAATGTCAAAACCGATTCGCCATGCCGTCCTTAATTTACTTATTTACAATATATAAGCGGCTGTTAATGTTAAAGAAGAAAAAAGGGATTTTCTTTGTTGTTAAACACAATTTATTGCCAAAAAAGTCTCGTAAGTACTACAAAAACATAAAAATATTAAAACCAATATGCAAAATATTATTTTACTAGTATTCTGTTTAAAGTATAGCCAACCTATAAAATCAAAATTTTGGGTGGGGTAAAGTATCTCATTACAGCACCGAAAGCGGTGTTACAATGGAGTCATTATGAACGCAAAATAGATAATAATATGAAAATAGGTCATGATCGATGGCACCATCAACTTATATTTGTAATTAAGTGAATAGCAAATAAAAATGAGTAAAAAACTTAACAAAATAAACACTATGGGGTAATTTTACTTAAAAGTAAATAAAAATGAATTTTGTTTATCAAATTTGTGTTGGTACTTACCATTCCGTTATCTATCCCCCCATATGGAGGCTGGAATCCGGGTTTTTCTGTAAAAAAAAAGACCGAAATATGTTGTATAAATTAAACAATTGATTCATAGATAAACACAGTAATTTAGCCGTACAAAGCGTGTATTATCATTGATGTAATTTACGTCCTTCGTAAATTTTATTTTCGATTATTATAATAAACAATTTAATCAAATATTTAACGTTTAGTGGGTCACAAAACGATCTATAATAAAACAGTGATTTAGTAAACTCTCGACGCAATTTAAATTTAATCTTGATACATTACGCGCACTAAAAAATATAATACTCGTAAAAAATATAAACATATTAGACGAGTATTAATGGGTTTTACGTCTAAAATATTTCGGAAAATTATTAATATCTAATATCGCTAATGTATAGTGAGGCAAGTCGTTTCTCATTTACATTGAACATTTGTTTATTTACATAAAATTTTGATGTTATGTTGATTTCCCTGTAAATAGCTCCCGATCTTGTCTATTTATTTATTAGCTTTCAACAGCTAACCTATAGTCGCGGCCAAATCTGTATGGGTGCACGTCATCAACGGCATATGACGTCAGCGTTAAGGTCTATTCATACGTGCCCAGACACAATCTAACGCTCGTGTATTGTTGACTGTTTATAGCGGTGGGGGCTGTTATTAAGATAGAATTATAACGTCCTTGTTATAATCTTCTGTACTAACTAATTAGGAGTTTGTTACAGGCAAATTTTTATTAAATGTGTTTAAAGAGAAAACAAACGGAGTTTATTACATTTTTATTACATATGCACTTAACAAAAAAATACTAAATTATCAGAAACACAAAAATAATAAATTACCAGTCGTCCTTGTCATCAGAGCAAACCAGGTCAGAATTGAAGTCTGATTATTTCCCCAAATTTATTATTAAGGGCGCAATGTCTTCGAAATCTAATAATGGCTAGTTGCCAACAAGCCTTATATCATTGTTTGCACAATCCAGGGATAGAATCTTATAAACATAATGTATAATATTATTTATAATAATTTGCTACAAACGATGCTTCCGGACGAAATGTCAAAATTACAAAAATACGTCAAATATAAAATGACAGCGACCCATCAATAATATTGAACGGTGCGCGCCAGCCTTAAGCTATTACCAACTGGCACACACAAAAATTACTAAGTTAATGGTTTTATTTTGATAATTTCGTGAAAAAACGTTTTAAAACAAGGAAATTGTTACAGTTCTTGGTAAACAATACGCAAATGAACGATTTCTTTTTAATAACACATCAGAATTACGCCTTAAAAAAGCAAATTTAACGGCAGTAACTTTACAATTCAAAGTTGGTAATGCTGACGTCATTATATCTCATTGATGACGTGCACCCATATAGATTTGGCCGTGACTATATTAATTTCCTATGAAACTAGCGTAGTTTATCAAGATTACGATTTTGTTTATTTATACCGCTCTAGACTTTAAAAAATAATAAAATTTGGACTATAAAAACGCACTATCACCTGATGTTTTAGTAGTAAAATACAGTCTTTCTAAACATTATTTAAGAGCATTAAATAAACTTTTTTAATGAGGTTTACCCAAAAATCATTAGTTAAGTAAAATAAACTGAACAGTAGTTTTTTCTATACTGTTAATTCTTAGTAATTTTACTAAATCGTTTCTAAACAATAGCATAGTAAAATTAAACACCAGTACACTGTTATAAAAATCAAATTTGTTAACATGAATTTTATTTTGTAAAATTTTAATATAATTTTTTGTAGAAAACCTGGGTTTGTAATTATTTTAAAAAAGGAAAATATTTTACCGAAAGTTTTGTAAAGGTAATATGCAACTTTGTAAGCATTTTGTTAATTTCAAAGGTTACAGATTTGTTTGTTAATGTTTAACAAATTATTCCGTTGAAAAATTACTCGTGATTTATGGCAGTCAATCAAAACATTTCCACTGACAATACGCATAAACAAGTTCAACTGACTTCAGCGTCTGCAACTTATGTTTCTGCTTACTTTATTCTAATTCGTAACAACTTTTCAGAGTGTTTCTGTTATTATTGTTATTTGGATTCCCTAAACCTATTTAACGAGTATGCAAAGTATCCAAAAAAATGTCATCACTGGTTTTCAAACTGAAATTAGGGGATACAGTGAAGTGGGTTAAAGTTACAAAATACATCAGTGTTTTAGTAGTAATTATAGTTTGACTTAGTATTTTTAGTACCTATTTAAAGAATTTATTTAAATACTTTGACACTTTTAAATTGACAATAATATTTATTATTGATAATTTACTTGTCAATTATAAATAAAAAGATATAGTCGCGGCCAAATCTGTATGGGTGCACGTCATCAACGGCATATGACGTCAGCGTTAAGGTCTATTCATACGTGCCCAGACACAATCTAACGCCCGTGTATTGTTGACTGTTTATAGCGGTGGGGGCTGTTATTAAGATGGAATTATAACGTCCTCGTATAATCTTCTGCACTAACTAATTAGGAGTTTGTTACAGGCAAATTTTTATTAAATGTGTTTAAAGAGAAAACAAACGGAGTTTATTACATTTTTATTACATATGCACATAACAAAAAAATACTAAATTATCAGAAACACAAAAATAATAAATTACCAGTCGTCCTTGTCATCAGAGCAAACCAGGTCAGAATTGATGTCTGATTATTTCCCCAAATTTATTATTAAGGGCGCAATGTCTTCGAAATCTAATAACGGCTAGTTGCCAACAGGCCTTATATCATTGTTTGCACAATCCAGGGATTGAATCTTATAAACCATAGAGTTTTAGGTTTTTCTATGTTATAAACATAATGTTATTATTTATAATAATTTGCAACAAACGATGCTTTCGGACGAAATGTCACAATAACAAAAATACGTCAAATATAAAATGACAGCGACCTATCAATAATATTGAACGGTGCGCGCCAGCCTTAAGCTATTACCAACTGGGACACACAAAAATTACTAAGTGAATGGTTTTATTTTGATAATTTCGTGAAAAAACGTTTTAAAACAAGGAAATTGTTACAGTTCTTGGTAAACAATACGCAAATGAATGATTTCTTTTAAATAACACATCAGAATTACGCCTTAAAAAAGCAAATTTAACGGCAGTAACTTTACAATTCAAAGTTGGTAATGCTGACGTCATTATATCTCATTGATGACGTGCACCCATATAGATTTGGCCGTGACTATAATAATTATTATGCCAAAAAGAAGAGCGACGAATTCGAATGTAAAAGCCTTTTTGAGGGGAAAACTTCATTTTGATGAAATTATGCCAAATGCCACAATGGAAGAAAAAGTACATCGCCTTATGGACATTTTTGGAGTAAAACATCACACATTATTTTCACATTATTCACCATTGGACAACATTTACGTTCACAAAAAAATTTCTTTTCTTTTATATAAATTCTTTTCGAAGCGAAGATTATTATCCGCTAGGAATACTTTCTATTCTGGGCCGTAAAGCAACCTAAATTTAACTACTTTTTTTATATGATTTTACTCATCCAAGCACTACCAAAGCCAAATTAATTGCATTTTTAACTACGAATTTCGACAACTCTACTTGACAACTGCACAATGTAACCTAAAATAATTTATACATAACCACAATAATTATTAGATTTATAACTAGCTTAGTTTGTTTTATTTAATCAATGCGACCAACTTGACAACTGTATTTACCAATCAAAACCCTAAATTTGCAACGTTGCCGCAGTCCATAAAAAAAAACTTTGTTATTTTTGTGATTATTTATGTAGGTATGTGTTAATTTTTTTTTTAGGAAATTGATTAATAAAGCAACATTTCCTATCAACATTCTTTTCATTTAAGTTTCCAATTTCCAACAAATAATTTTGTTACTGGGTCTACGAAAAGGTTTGTAAAAACAAGGTCCTTTTTGAAAATGACAAAAATTATGGTTGAATTATTGACATAGGATTTTGTTAATAAATCTACAAAATGTTAGTTATAATTACAAACTACTAATTCAATTAGTTAACAGAGTACAGTTTGTTGTAAACTAAACATAAAGTTATGTGGACCTGGATTAACATAAAATATGGTTAATATTTGCAAATTATTAGTCAAAAATAACTAATTATTAGGGATCGACCGATACCGATATACTATATCGGTATATCGGCCTATTTTTGGTATATCGGTATATCGGCCTATCGGCCTATATTTGGCCGATATGTCGGCCGATATTTAAATTTGAAAACGCTTCTTAAAAACACTTAAAAATTATATTCAGAATGATCTTGAAATATAGAAAAATCAAAAATCATATAAAAGTACCTATTATCTTTTATTTATAACAAAACAAAAAATAAATAAACATAAAAAAATTCTTAATTAAAAAAAAACAAAACAAAAAATATTCGAAAGCAGTTTTAAAATTATTGAATTAATTATTAATTATTAATACTTAAAATTAAGTTTTTCTAAATTGTAATGAAGAAAAATAAGGCTTTCTGCCCTGCCGATTCCTCGCCGATTGGTAAATATTACCGGCTTGCGAAAAAAGCTGCTCACTAGCAACACTTCCAGCAGGCGCAGAAAGATAAATCTTGACCAGCAAATACAAGGCCGGGAACAGGTCTTCTTTATTATTCCACCAACTAAAAGGATTTTCAGTTTTTTCAAGCACCAAGCATGACCTGTAGCCCTTCATTTCTTCCTCGATCTTTGTAGGTTCAGCTTTTAAAGAAGAGGGACCTTTTGCCAATTCATTATAAACTGACCAAAATAGCTCGTGGGAATCGCGGGTGGTTTCATCACTTTTCTTTTTTTTTAGATGGTGGTGGTGTTGCACTAGCAGTTGATGAAATCAAAGTTGCCAATGATACATCTTCATTACTACTGTCATTTTTGTCACTCCCAACCACTTCGACGTGGTACTTTTGGATAATTTCGTATTCTCTTTTAAGGTCCGCAATAACAATTTTGCATTTGTTAGGTGAAAAAAAAAATCCTTTAAAGCGCGGTATCAGGAACGTGGCAAACAACAGATAATTTTTTGAAGTTGCATCTTTGAAACGAAGCTTCAAATTATTTTTTAATTCGTCCTTCACTTCGCCAGCGAAATTGCTTCCTTCACTGTCCAAATAAGCTTCAAGTGTTGAAACGAGTGGGATAGCTTCCGATATGCAAAAGTTTGAGTGACTGACGATTTTTGTGATCTCTTCAAAGGGCTTCAATAGATTGATGAGGCTCTGTACCAGTTCCCACTCATGATAGTTCAAATCAGTCAAATTTGGATTGTTCACAATGAAGAGATTGATAGCTTTTTTCAATTCCAAGAGGCGCTCCAACATATAATACTCGGAGTTCCAACGAGTGCTGACAGATTGAATCATTTTTTTGGTCCCATGTTTAGTTGTACTTGTATTTTATCAAAAGTAGTGCTTTTATTTTGGACATGACATTCAACTTAATTCACGTATCGAAAAACAAAGAACTTTGTCTATGAGAACAACAAACACAACAGCCGTTTGACAAGCGCATGGCCCGTTACCACGCGATAATCACGTGGTGGACACGGTCCTTATTGGTCAATTCGGAGGTGTCCACGCCTACCGAAATTTTCTAGGGCACATTCAGTCATTAATTTTTTTGCAAAGTATTTTACGAAAAAATCAAAAATAAATAATAATTAAAAAATAAAAATGAGTCCGATATATCGGTATCGGCCGATATAGATATCGCATATATCGGTATCGGCCAAAAAATCCATATCGGTCGATCCCTACTAATTATAAGTCATATTTGACTAATTGTCATAATAATTAGTCAAATTCTACTGAATGAAATAGTCAAATTAGTAGATTTAAATTTAAAAAAAGTTTTGACCCAGCCGGGGATTGAACTCTGGTCTGTCACTTGTCAAGCTTGTCAATCTGTTGTCATAACCCATTCTCTCTTATAAAAATCAATTTTATTTGTCAATAAATATTGTTCATAATATTTTAAAGTTGAATATATTATTTGTGTTGATGTTTTGAGCTTAACGTTTTGAATCTTTATTTGTTTTTATGGGTCATTTAAGCATGGAGCTTAGGTATATGCATTTAATTCAAATAATACTTTGTTGTTGGCCGCAAAAGATTAAAGAAATTAGTTACTTTTAACTCTCATAAATAGTCAAAGATGGTGACTAATCTTAAATTAGTCAAACTTTAACTATTTACGTAGTAAGAATAACTATTTAAAAGTGAAAACGACTATACTATTAGTAAAAAATGCTGGTACTAATTCAAATAGTAGAATTTTTAGAGTGGTTAAAATTAACAAATATTTTTTTACTTTGTATCGTAATCCTAAAAATCGTTTGGAAATGTTTAGAACAACTCTCAGTCTCTGACATAAATTTGTATAATTTCTCCTCTACATTTTAAAACACCCCAATGAGTAAATTTGGTTTTTCCACCGACAAAAAAATCTGAAACACAAATCTTGCTAGGCAAAAAGCCAACGATTAGGCGAACAAATGATCGCGAAGGAAAAGTGGGTCGACATCGGGGGAAAAGGGGTTAGATTTTGAAGCGGGTCCTAACTGAAATCCAGGCACGCTCCGATGGACAAGTCCCGAACAATATCGTCCGTTTTGGGCCTCGGACGGTCACTACCGACTGTCATTCCAACGTATCTCTGTTCCTAATGAATATTATCTGAATGTGTGCTAGTGTCTTTAGGCAAAACGAAGCAAGGAAGTGCTTGGCGCAGTCGGCAGCCACGTTCACGCTTCCCCGACTCGATTATTCGAAGCCATCAACCCTTCTCCACATATTTCATGCCCTTTACCTTTAGATTACTGGATTGGTGGACTTCAACGCTTTTGTGTCATTTGATTTTCTACATTTTGAATGGGTTTATTTACCCATAAAATAATATTACTAATTATTTTTTTTTAATTACTAGAAAAAATATTATTATTAAGTTTAAAATAGTATATTCTGTAACAAGTTTGGAATACGACACATTCCGCTCGAGTGTGTTTGTCACACGAACCAAAGGCGTTATAAAACTCTCTTAAAATGAATTAGTCAAAAAATGTCGTCACTATCAATTTGTACCCCGAACATTTAGCATTCAATTTCAATGTAAAATTGTCCTCTGAATCCGAAAATGTCGTCAAAAGTTAGAAAAGTAGAACAGTTTTTGAGATATAGTATATTTTACATATAACATAGAATTGACTATATCTCAAAATCTGCTCTACTTTAATAATTTTTTACTGTATTTTCGGATTCAGAAGACAATTTTACCCAAGAATTACCTGTTAAATGTTGGGGATACCATGGTATCCCATGGTTAACCATGTTATAAGTAAAAAGCAGCCACTAATAAATGTAGTCATTTTTAGAAAGTACCATAGAGAAATAACTTAATTGGGAGAGTGAGGTGGGAATCCCACCGTGGGATCGATCTAAAAGTTGTTAGATAATAAATACAGAGATGGCGCCACCAGTGTTTATTACGTCATCCGATGATATAATGAATTTATTTTGTAACATTTTAAGAAATATATGTAATTCCACATTAAAAAGTGACATTCGAGGTGATATTAGAACGGGCTTATCCCGCAATAATATTTCTTGAAATTTTTGGCTTAAAATAGGTAATAGCTCGATACATTTTTAACATTACTTTAACTTCTTCATCCCTTTAGAATAGAATGTTTTCGTCAGCTTCCATTACTTCAGCATTTGAGGCATGTCTCTTTCCAGCCAACGATTTTTTCAATTCTGGGAAAAGGAAATTATCAAAGAGGCCCAAATCTGGAGAATACGGAGGATGTGGCAGCAACTTCCAGCCTAATTACTTGATTTTTTTTCATTTAGCAAGGAAATGCAAAAGTTACTCGACACGAAATCTTGTAAAATTAAAACTTGTCGACAGATCGATCTGAAATTTTGACAGTATTCGTTTGACGGATGGTTCTGGTCAATCTATAATTGAGGAGCATCCGTGCAAAACCGGCTATATCCATTTTAATAAAATGTTGGGAAAATGGCCAGAAATCCCCGTTTCCAGGCCTTTTCAGATAAAAAAATGGATCTTAAGTTTAGTGCCCATGTTTTGAAAATTCCAAGGACTATGATTGATCAATCTTAAAGGCAAGTTGGTATTTTATAAACAAAAAAATATTCCTTTAGTCCTGGTTGGTTTTTTAATTTATTAACCATCTCTTTTTTGTACTTGGTATAGTCGCGGCCAAATCTGTATGGGTGCACGTCAGCATTACCAACTTTGAATTGTAAAGTTACTGCCGTTAAATTTAAGGCGTAATTCTGATGTGTTATAAAAAATCATTAATTTGGGTATTGTTTACCAAGAACTGTAACAATTTCCCTGTTTTAAAACGTTTTTTACGAAATTATGCAAATAAAACCATTCACTTAGTAATTTTTGTGTGTGCCAGTTGCTAATAGCTTAAGGTTGGCGCGCACCGTTCAATATTATTAATGTGTCATTTTGTATTTGACGTTTATTTGTAATTTTGACATTTCGTCATTAATAATAAATTTGGGAAAATAATCAGACTCCAAGTCTGACCTTGTTCGCTCTGACGACAAAGACGACTGGTAATTTAGTATTTTTGTGTTTCTGGTAAAATTTGTTTTGTTATCTATATATGTAATAAAAATGTTAACGGAGTGTTTGTTTCCTCTCCAAACACATATGCCGTTGATGACGTGCACCCATGCAGATTTGGCCGCGACTATACTTTTAATTTAAACATCTCTGGAGATTTCTAAATACAACTTAGGTACATAACCAATATAAATTTGCATTAAAATGTACATATATATATATATATATATATATATATATATATATTTAGCAGCGACCTTTTTTAATCTTTCATTTCCGGTTATGGTTAAGGTGCATCATCTCAAACTGCATCGATCATCAAAAATTCGATACTTTAATGTTCGCTGGTGACAGTATCGCATTACAAACGATTCCATTTGGATGGTACCTACTAGATTAGTCCACATAAATAATGAAAAAAGTATCGTGGAATACGTTGCAATTTCAATGGGTGTCGTATTCGGGGTCACACCTATTATATTACGACATTAACCTGTTCTATTGTAAGACCTGTCTATGCCCGGAGACAACGACGATTTCAGCTTTAGTTTCTATGAGAAAAACTGTCCAAAAGTTTATTTAAAAAAACATGTTTGACTGTGCTTGACAAACAGAAATTGCATGAAAAAAATACAATTCTACGCAATTATTATTAAGATTATTTCCCTCATTATAATATGAACCAATCAAAAGCCTTGAATTTTCGAATAAATTTCGTTTAAATAAACGATTAAATCACTAGAACTATTTAACAGGGATTAAATTTTAGCCTCCATATTGGATTTTTGTTTACGATTTTATGGTGTTATTTACAAGTTTTAACAAACATTTTTTAAAAAATAATAAAAAATAAGTTATCTAGTTTACGAAATATCAATTATTACTTATTACATACCTTAAATTAATGGAATTTTCTTTAAAAAAATATTTATAAATTTTGACTTATACGTCAAATTTTATGAATTGTCAAATAGTTTCCTTTAATTCGAGAAATAATCTAGACGTATATCACTCAAACAATAAATTTAATCTGTCATACTATGCTCAGTAAGTTTTTTATTTGAATTTTTTTTTTGGAAAATAGTTTCATGCAAAATAATTAAATATAAAACCCCTCGACCGCTACGCGGTCTCGTGATTTTATTAAATTATTTTGCATTCAACATTTTCCAAGAAAAACCAAACAAAAACTTACTGAGCCTAGTTTAACCGATTAAATTTATAGTTCTCGTTATATAATATATGAGTAAATATAATTTTGTCATAAAGTTTATGATGATTTTTTATACATTTTTCTTAACGTCGTGCGAGTATTATTTTTGTATAAAACATAATATATGATTAATGAGTTAATTAATATACAGGGTGTCCCGAAAATAGTGTGCAATAGGGATTTTAGGTCCAAAAATAGAAAGAAAACTTTACATTAACATAGATCGGCAAATGACCCCTAACGGACCTACAGCATCTTAAAGAAGATGTTTAATTTTATTATTGCAATTAAAAAAAAATAAATAAAAAATAGCGAGTTGATCTAAAAACCACATCTCATAATCCGTTAGAGATGTCACAAAATATTTCTCGAGTGATCTTTTGCGTCAATATTCTCGGAACAGTTTAAACACGTAATTATCCGAAAAATAATTTACGAGTTCCTCGCGCATCAATTAAAAAATATTCTCCTTGATTTGGCAAAAGTTGGTCAGAGTCGTAAAAGAAGCGCGCGCCCGAACCGGAAAAAGAAACGTCTTGGATGTCCGCGAGCAGGGCCGGCTTTAGGCCCTAGGGCACCATTTAAAAAAATACGTTTATTTTTTCGGTTCTTATAAAGATTATCTACTTGATAGTTATAAGCACGTTTAAGAAATTTAATAACAATAATAATTTAAATAAATTAAATTAAATTAATTAAATAAATTAATAAATTAATATAGTAGTGTTTTAAATTATTCAGCCTAAGTTTAAAAATCTTTACTCTCTTAAAATGAATTAGTCAAAAATAACTAATTATAAGTCATATTTGGCTAATTGTCATAGCGAAAAAGCAGTAATAATTAGTCAAATTCTACTGAATGAAATGTCAAATTAGTAGATTTAAATTTAAAAAAGTTTTGACCCAGCCGGGAATTGAACTCATGTCTGTCACTTGTCAAGCTTGTCAAGCTGTTGTCATAACCCATTCGGCTATCAGCCGCTCTTATAAAAATCAATTTTATTCGTCAATAAATATTGTTCATAATATTTTAAAGTTGAATATATTATTTGTGTTGCTGTTTTGAGCTAAACTTTTTGCATCTTTATTTGTTTTTATGGGTCATTTAACCGTGGAGCTTAGGTATATGCATTTAATTCAAATAATACTTTGTTGTTGGCCGCAAACGATTAAAGAAATTAGTTAATTTAACTTTCAGAAATAGTCAAAGATGGTGACTAATCTTAAATTAGTTAAACTTAAACTATTTACGTAGTAAAAAATAACTTTTTAAAGTGAAAACGACTATTTTATTAGTAAAAAATGCTGGTAACTACTAATTCAAATGGTAAAATTTTGACTATTTGACTATAAAGCTGAAATAATCTACATCCAATAGCGGTTTTATAAAATCAAATCAAATAAAGGAGCTGAAGTTTACATGGTTTCAAAAACTTTTTATTTTTAATAATATACATATAATTATAATTAACTAATCACAATAATTATTAACTTAAGTAATTAATTAATTGATTGTTATCCGTTGACATCACACCTTAGAGAATGATTGACAGACAAAATTCAAAATAAAAATATTATTTTTTTGCAAATTAATTTAAGTCAAAATAACCATTTTAAAGCCTGTACAAAATATGATGTTTTTTTAAATTCTGGCTCAGGGCTCAATTTTTTTAAAATCCGACCCTGGCGGCAGGGCACGTGCAGAAGAGCCGCCTTCTCCGATGTGGAATGACCAGGTTAAGATTTACGAAAAATAAAATTAAAAAAAGATCGAAACGAAAAAAATCTGCGTATTACTCGACATTATAAAAATAATTAATGGCCTTAAAAGAACGGGCGGCAGATGTGCGCTGGTACACGTTTCGAATACGGTGATCTTCAAGGAACCTTGCCAGAGGCGCCATCTATTCTTATGCAATGCAACTCAAAGAACACCGTTATTTTACAATAAAATATTAATAAACTTAACAAGTACACATTTTTATGATAGTAAAACAAATCACTAACCAAACATGTAAATAAAACGTTTATTTGTTGCTGCAATACAGTAGAGTCGCTATACCGAACATTTGGTTAAAACGAACAAACTCGAAAAGTACGACTGAAGTCCTATACGAAGTATGTTAATTTTTTCGTTTCCGTTTATAACGAACTTTATTTTTCCATAAAATCTGTCTGTTGAAGCGAACCTACTTACATAAATATGACTAATCATTTTTTACATATTTGGAATAAAAATTTAAAGGAAAATCCAAGGAAACCATAAAAATGATGTAAGATAACTTAAAAACTGTTTAAAAATTATTATTATATTTATTCAACTAATATATGGGTGATTCTACAAAAGTTGGGCAATTTTTGTTTATATAGTTTTCGGAGAAAATTAAACAGTATTTTGTTATGAGAACATAGATAATATAATAAATATACTGTTCCAGACCGGGCCAGTCACTTTTTCAAACAGTTTCTGAATTATCTGCTTTTTCCAAATTTGAATGCAAGGGAAGTGACGAGTATACCAGGGTACTAATTAAATACATAATTTATTAGAAAATATAAGATTTATTGCAACTTTAAGCATAGTATACATTAAATATCTTAAAATCAAATAATACCACACATCAGTGGTATTTTACTGATATTTTTTATTAGTGGATGCTACTTATCAAAAAATCACATATAACCTTATATAAATTACAATGAAATATATATACGTAAGAAAATAACTACTCACCACAGTACTGAAATTTTGACTATACGTGCATTCACCACAATTTCACCGCTTGCATGGTTTTCAAAATGAATGTCGTGCAAAGGGCGGGCTCTGTAGGTAATTTTTTACCAACACTTGAGTTAAAACGAGGACTTGACGTTTAAACTTCAATATATCGCAGGAATTTTTAATTGTAAAATTGGACACATAACTGACGGGTAAAAGTGAGTACAAAGATTATAAATTTTTTAAAAATTGCTATTATTCGAATCTATGATAAAATATGACGAATACATTATTTAATGTTTTATAGTTTGTAGTGAAATTAAAAAATTTAAGATAAATTAAATATATTTCAAAATAAAATCACTCAAATATTTCATTCAGGAGTTGTGACACGCCAAGGTACTGACGTTTTGAATATTTATTATGTTTTTATACAAACCTGCTTTTGAAAAAATACATTAAAATTGGGTGGACAAGTTAAAAAAAACCTGGATCTTTTGTAATATACTAAAATATTTACAAAAAATATTAAAATACCTACTCTAATGACTGATCAAGTTGTCCAACTTTTGTAGAATCACCCATATAATAATATAATATATTTCATTTTAATTTTTATTTTTAGAATTATTATTTTTTTATTATTTTAATTTTTTTCTATACCTCTATGCTCTGTAAGTATTATAGTTAAGAGCGGCATTGGCATTTTTAGAATAAAATACAAAATTTAAAGTTTTTTCAAAGTGATGTTTAGACCTCTTTGGTACTATAGAGAAAAAACGTGCCAAAATAAAAATACTTAGGTACACTGTTATAAAAATCAGATTCGTTAACATCAGTTTGTACCTAGTTTGTTAATTTTATTTTGTAAAATTTTAACCTAATATTTTGTAGAAAACCAGGGTTTGTAATTATTTTAACAAAGAAAGTTTTGTAAAGGTAATATGCAATTTTGTAAGCATTTTGATAAAGGTTAATGTTTAACAAAATATTTCAGGCAGTAAATCAAAAAATTTTCCACTGACAATACCAATCAACAAGATCAACTAACTTCAGCGTCTGCAACTTATGTTTCTGCTTACTTTATTCTAATTCGTAACGTGTTTGTAACAACTGTCAAGACTGTTTATAATATATAACCAGAAATCTTATTATTGTTATTAGTCGGATTCCTTATACCTATTTAACGAGTGTGCGAAGTATCCGAAAAAAGATGCCATCACTGGTTTTCAAACTGAAATAAGTGGGTTAAAGTCATGAAATCAGTAAGTGTTGTAGTAGTACTGATAATTATGTTGTACCAAATTTCTTTATAATTTGATGATTTCAGAATTGTGTGTATGTTATTTTTGTGTTCATTTATGTAGGTATGTGTTAATTTTTTTGGTTAAAAAATTGATTAATAAAGCATCATTTCATATCAAAATTATTTTCATTTAAGTTCCTTTTTTAAAATTACAAGAATTATGGTTGAATTCTTGACAGGGTTTTAAATCTACAAAATGTTTATTATAATTACAAACAACTTATTCAATTAGTTAACAGATTCCGTTTGGTTGTAAACTTAACATAAAGTTATCCGGTTAAAATTAACAAAGATTTTTTTACTGTTTTTTAATGCTGTACAAAAATAGCATAACCATCTAGAAAAGTAAGGAGTTAACCGATCTCTTTCAATATTGGCCAAACATTGTCGTCGAATGGTAAACTATCCTTTACTGTTTTTATATTTATTAAAAAACATAATAAAACATTTTGTAATATTTTTATTCGTATTGTAGTAAGATTGTAATACAAACGGTGTATCGGTATCTGAAGAATCGAAATTTTGCAATTACTCAATTTCTTTTATCAGTCGTTCACTTGTAGACAGCAAAAGCATTATAAATTATATAATGCGACTAAAATTTGCCAATTCGTAACGTGTTTAGTCGCAACATTACCATAAATAAATGTTGGCGCCCGTCAATTTATTTATTCAAATGGTAGTTGGTACCTTTACGGCTTTAGCCGCTATAGCGCACTTGCGATATGATTTGATTGATAGATGGCAAATTTTGCGGAGTAATAAATCTCTATTAAACAAGGTTAATTGTGTATGTTTAAGGATATAAAGTGATTATTAATTTCAACATATTAAGTGGGTCTAAAAATTTGTTTAACAGTGTTAATTTAACACCTCAAGAATTAAATCAACATTTGAAATGTCGAAAAAATTTTAGGTTGTGGTAGAGTACTTAAAAGAGATTTACAAAGATTGACCGCTTCTTTATGGATCCTATGGAACTACCCATTTTAATATATTACATTATTATAGTGTCTTTAGTATTAAAATAAAAAATAATTATAAAATTAGTTCCCCATAGATTTTTTTTTTAATTCGTTTCAAAACAAAATAGTATTATGTTGATAGCTAAAAAACGAACTAAAGTTCATTTTTTTTATCTGGACTGCGGCAACGTTGCAAATTTAGGGTTTTGGTTGGTAAATACAGTTGTCAAGTTGGTCGCATTGATTAAAACAAACTAAGCTAGTTACAAATCCAATTGTGGTTATGTATAAATTATTGTAGGTTACATTGTGCAGTTGTCAAGTTGTGTTGTCGAAATTGGTAGTTAAAAATGTAATTAATTTGGCTTTGGTGGTGCTTGGATGAGTAAAATCATAGTAGTTAAATATAGGTTGCTTTACGGCCCAGAAGAGAAAGTATTCCTAGCGGATAATAATCTTCGCTTTAAAAAGAATTTATATAAAAGAAATTAATTTTTTTTGTGAACGTAAATGTTGTCCAATGGTGAATAATGTGAAAATAATGTGTGATGTAATATTTATAAAACCAAATTCGTTACTTTTTTACTTCAGGCGATGTACTTTTTCTTCCATTGTGGCATTTGGCATAATTTCATTAAAATGAAGTTTTGCCGTCAAAAGGGCTTTTACATTCGAATTCGTTGCTATTATTTTTGGCATAATTATCTTTTTATTTATAATTGTCAAGTAAATTATCAATAATAAATATTATTGTCAATTTGACAGAGTCAAAGTATTTAATTAAATTCTTTAGCAGAAGTACCATTTTTAAATACTAAAAATACTAAGTCAAACTGGCATAAGCCACCAACCTAACAAAAAAACACCAGTCCAGATAAAAAAAATGAACTGTACATTTAGAGAAATTTCAAAGCTGAAGACTAATAACAAAACTGTAGATATACGAAAAAAATAATATTAATAATTGTGTGATAAATTGCGATATTTTCCGGAACTAGCGTTTGTTAATGCATAAAGACTTTTTAAAAGAACACGAGTATATTATCAATACCATCTAGTGGGTGTTAATTGGATGCCGCAAGCCGAAACACCCACAGACCCAATAATTTTGTAATTAAACCGCGTTTATAAGGTGAATTTTAAAATATGGTGTTTCATTTTCCGTTTTCTAATAATAATTCTAAATAATTAATCACGTGGGTATTTTTTTTTAATTTCCAAGGTTCAAAACGGTTAGGCACCAAACATTAATTGGATAGAAAGAAGTAGCGGAAAAAACAACACTCTTCAGCTCCTCATTATCAAACAATAATATTCGGTCCACATCTGTTCTGTTGGAGGATCGTTTCGTCAGGTACTTGGCCTAGGCGACGGCAACGCAGCTCTCGAAATCGACGTTGCCGAACTGTGCCAAATGATCGTTCGTTAAAATTCACCCTAAACAGGCAGGTACCGGCTACATAAGGTTATTAAGTTTTAAAGTGGATATGTAGATGTGTATGTAAGAAACTACTGTTTTATTATATAAATAAACCTAAAACATAAATTATGATTATAATATTAGCGTATGGGAATGATCCATTACGAATGGATCAAAATTGAAAAATTAATTTTAAGTTTTTTTTAAATATTACCTTATGTAATATTAATTTTTCAATTTTGATCCATTCGTAATGGATCATTCCCATACGTTAATATTATAATCATAATTTATGTTTTAAGTTTATTTATTTAATAAAACAGTAGTTTCTTATATACACATCTACATATCCACTTTAAAACTTAATAACATTATGTATAATAAGTATTTTAAAAATTAATATTAAATTTACATTTACAAACAAAATAACTAGGTAATATATATCTATTTATATATCTTTTCATTTGCATAATTTATATCTAAAGGGTGTACCAAGTATCCTTTTATGTATGGGTATCTTTTTTATTTGTTAAGCTACAAAGTCGGTTAAATTAGAGAAGTGTTGAGTAATTATAATTTTTTTCCAATTTTCAAATGCCATTTTTATAGACTTGTATACAAGTCTATTAAAATGGCATTTGAAAATTGGAGAAACAATCAGCGGTACTCAAATAATTGAAAAAAAACTGAAAACCTGTCAAAAACAAAAATCCTTATTCCTAAAAATTTTGAAAAAAAGAAAGTTTTTACATGTAAAAATACAAATTTATCCACATTTTCATCCAAATTGTGATATTTTCGCCCACTGGATTTTGAGTTACCACCACCTTCTTTTGTTTTTTCTATCGCCGCCATATTGGAATTTTACATGGTTGGATGTAAAAAAAAAATTAAAAATCCAACGATGAATCAAACTTACTACATATATATACAATGTATATTATACATACATATATACTATAGTAGCTAAGAATGGGGAAAAATTTACATAAATGTGTATGTTTCCATCGGAAACTTACTTTTTTCAAATTTCCCAGAAATAACGAAGTTATAACGTTTTTTTGTTTTGACAGGTTTGTAGTTTTTTCAAATATTTGTGAAAACCCATATTCACACATCGTCGTTAAAAAGTCAAAATCTGCTATGTAAATTCTATGAAATTTTTCAGTGGGCACAAAAAAGTGTTCATTTTATTTTTCAAAACAATTTTTATTTGTTTTTTGTAATTAATTTAGAGTTTATGGTATAAACTCTAAATTGGTTACAAAAATCCAAATATTTTTTTTTAAGATATAAAATAAACACTCTTTTGGGACCACTTAAAAACTTCACAAAATCCACATATCAGAATTTTCAACTACGACATAATTATATGTGTATCAGATTCTATAGTAATAAAGTATACTTTATACTCGACTTTATATATTATTATAAAAAATACATAAATAATGATATTAGTTCACTATAGGTTTAAAATATTTAAAATATTAAATTAATATTACCTAAATTTTTAACTTAAATTTAGACTATTTTAGATTGTTCTAATTTTTTTTCATTAAAAGGCTTTGAGTTAAAACCACTCATTTGCTTTTTTATTTGACAAATATTTAAAAGTATAATAAAAAATTAATCAGTTATTATATGTACTTACTCGTATACTATATTTTTTATAAAAAAACTGTTGTGTAAAAAATGCAAAGAACTAAATAAAACGGCTTTGGTATTTTTTTAATCAAGCTGTGAAAAAAACGTACATTTTTTATTATTTTAGGCCGTCCATAAATTTCTTAACATGGTCAAAACTGACCCCCTCCTTGTGACAGAATAACTATGTGTAAACCCCCCCCCAAAGGGTCATAAGACGAATTATCGAACCTCCCTTCCCCAAAAACATTTTTTCCGTTTCTTTGCTGAACTCGATATAATAATTATTATAATAATTATTATTAACTTTAAGTTTAAAAAAACTCCCTCCTAGGGCGTGACAAGCGTCACGAGATTTATGGACGGCCCCTTTAAATAGTAAAATATTTTACTATTAATATTGAATTTCCCAATTTAAAGATATAACAAGAATTATGTAAATGGAAAAAGCATTAACATTAACATCAACATAAACAAAATGTAATTAAAAATGTTATACAAATAATAAGTTTTTATAATTCATTTAACAATTTAATTGTTTATCTAAAAAAGTGTAAAAATTACATTTCAAAATAATAAATACAATTAAATAGGTAATTGACATATTATTTTATACATAGGAAAGAATTAAATAAAAAATATTTGCAGTACCTACTCTTACTGAAAAAAGCATGAGAAAATTGCTAAAGAAAGTCGCAAAATTGAAACATAGCTACTTTATATTGTAATGAGACCGTTTTTTTTCTTCTTGAATTTGTGTATATGTGGCAACGTTGTGCGAGTTTATTCGTTACGCGGCCCAACGTCGAACATCTGTCTTTGATAGCCAACCGGCTCGCTGCAATCTCCTGTACACTATACGGCCGTGTAAAGAGTAAAATGCGCTTTGCTACCACAGAACTTCGTCCTTACCCGCTAATTACAACCTTGCTTTGCTTTTTAAAATTATTTACTTTTACAACCCCTTCCACGAGTCACTCTGGGTTTATATATTTTTAATTCAATGAAATTTAAAATGCCATCAAATGCTTCTAAATAATGTTCATATATGAATCTTTACAGGGTGCAACAAGTATCCGCACATTTATCTATATTTTCATTGAATTTGTGATTGTTTTCGCCAACTAGATTTTGAGTTTTCACCACCATTTATGGCCACCATATTGGATTTTTGTACATGGTTAGATCAAAAAAAATTAAGGAATCCAACGATATATCAAACTTACTATATAACTGTTATGGTAGCCATTATAAAAACAAAATTGAAAATATAGTATCGAAGAAATTGGATAAAAATGTAAAAATTTTATTTTATTAGGCTTTTATCTGATAGCTGTATAACCGACCTTATAGCTCCTTAAATACAAAAATACCCATATGTACTTGGTGCACCCTGTATAAAAACGAACTCGCAAATAAAAATGTTTTTTAAAAGTTTTAAAATCGATCTAAAATATGTTAAACCGGTCCAAATTATCAAAAACTTGTGAACTAATGAAACCCAAAATTAGCATTTAAACTTTAAAATCCAAATTAATTAAGCGCTCAAAAGTTTTGTTATCGTCGTTCAGTTATTTTAGTAACTCCAAGAATAAAATTCAGCATAAATACTTCCAAAGTATTTCCGGATAAGTTTTAAAAAATGCAAAATTATTGGACTTGAATGAAGCTGTTAAATTAATTTAATAGTTTAGCTCCGTTAGAAGTTCGAAAATAGCCGGTAAAACGCAAGCTTTTATAAATCTGAATAAAATACAAATTTAATTACGGACTGGCGGTAAAACGTTAAAAAATTACGGTTAAACTTGTCTACTAGATCCCTTCATAGTACAACAAATCTATTATTTGTGTTTCAACAGGTACCAAGATATTCTTTTCACCCCCATTAAATTTCGTGAATATTTTAAGCAGGGGTGACTTACTGTTTTCGGCCTCAAGGGACTGCCAAACGTTGTAAAAGAAATTATCGCATACGTCCCCACTGGACATTATTTAATTCGCACCACACAAAACACTTGTAAACCGAGCAAACTGATAAAATTAATACAACTATCACAGGTTGGAATTTTTCTGATAAATCATTTTGTGGCGTCTTAAAAAGTCAAGAGGTTTTCGATAATTCAATAAATCGCACAGATGTGCATGAATCGGACATAGTTACCTTAGACAACAAAAACAATTGCTATCAGTACTCGCGGTAAAATGACAAATTTGAGATTTTTTTTTTTGTTAAAATCAATTTTTTTAGGTATATCCTGGGGATATATTTTTTATGAATATAAATTTATTTTACATCATTGTCTATTTTTAAAATTTCCTATAATAATTGATGTGAGATATTAAAAATCCAAAAACATGTATTTGTCTGAAATGTCAATTGAACGCAGTTCTACAGAAAACAACCAACCCACAAACAAGAAAAATATGGATATTTTTTATAGTTAGTAGATAACGGAAAAAAGCTAAATTTTATCCAGGAAAAATCTCCAATCCTATTTCATATTGTCATAAAATATAATTAATTAATTTATATGAAGGCATTTAATCCATTTGACTATTATTTTTATCCAAACGTTACAACTTTGGTACATTTTAGTTCAAATCATTAAAAACTATTTATTAAAAATGGATTTATTGTGATTTGGTAATATAACCAATTTACCTACTTAAAGAAAACTAAAACACAAAACAATTGTTTAGTGGGTTGGATGCTTTCTGCATTGGGTCCAATTGAAGCTAGATATAAGTAATCATTGATTAACTATAATACATTTTAAGAGAGTTTTAACATAAGATTGCATTTTTTAAATAATATTTTTTTAAAATAAAAATATGTTTCTAGAAGTTAACGTGTTTAATGGTAAACTGTTAATCCCAAACAATCCTGAAATATTTATTAAAATCCAGAAACAGAGGGGCCGTTATTTTTGTTTCTAAGCTCACATTTTGTTTATTGGTGCATACAATTTTAATTAAATAAAAAGTTATTTTATCCGCAGCAAAATCAAAGATCAATAAAAGTTTAAAAATACCGTATTAATGTTCATATGTAATTATTTACACACTTCATTTGTTCTACCTGAAGACGTTGACTTTTATTAACGAAATTAATTAATCCGTTTATTTTGGACGTATTTTACTAAACACTTTCACAAATTTATTAATCAATTTTAAGAAGTTTTCTCGTTACGACTTTAAAAATGTATTGACTGTACATATACAAAAACAACAAACATTATTAATAACAGAAACAACATTGTTAATAACAGAAACAACTGGAAACTTAAGATTTAATACTGTAAATTATTAGGCGCATACTTTAATATAATGAGTGAAAATTTGTATACTGCCAATGCATAATAAAGTAAACAGTAAAGAAAAGCCAACTACAATGATACAACAAATGACACAAATTATGCATTTGTTTTAAATTAAACCAGTGATATAATTGCGCACATTATCAACTAATTAAACGAAAATTACTGATAACGATAAGATAAATCTTAAGATAGAGTCGCAGCATCTAGCAACGGACGTATTTTAAAACAAGCTGTTTTAATGTTTTGGGTAGTCGCACGCGTTGTGTTCCGTTTTTAGCTTTGCTGGGCCGAAATCCGACCGAAATTGTAATTTTCTACATCCTAACATGCACAGAAATAATTAATAAGTGACATACCTGGTGCTTTGTTTGCTATTTTATTAAAACAAGTTGTAAATACTTCATATAAATGGTGCATAGGTTCATCATCGCTAGCAGCCATTTTGACACTACTAACAACACCAGCGACACCCACCGATGCTCAATTGTCAAATCTTGGCGGCTAGTTTGAATTTGCGGTCTCCCTCTTTGTTTTGCACCATTTTGTTTTTACAGGAAATTCATGCATGTTTATGTATATTCAATTTATTATTCATTTAGCAAGTAATTACTATTTAAAGATAACACAAACTAATTTATATAGTTTATGTTAGGATAATAATTATTATCACAATTAATTATAAACAAAATTTTTAAAAAGTTGCGTAATTGTACTTTTAAATTAATTTCAAATACTTATATCATTTTTGTTAGTTAAAAGCCATTAAATTTGATAACATTCATATAATAAGTGTTTTTAAGAAAACCTTTATAAACATATTATTAACTTCAAAGTATTTTTATTTGTACTTAAAATCATTTTGTCATCAATAAATTTATTTAAAAAGAAATTCCTATTTTTAATTACCTATATCAAAAAAATATTATTTTAAAATTCCCGCCTATCTATGGCTGGAGAACATTTTAGAAGAAGAAGAAGAAGAACAAATAAATTTTGAGGTTAAGAATCCTAACCTACAAAACCGCATTTATTTTTCTACAATTAAATTTATGTGTATTCTATAAAAATGGTTGAATTACAGAGACAACGTGTTGAACAAGAAATGACCAAACTAGTCACAGATATTGACTTGCAATATTTAAGAAAAATGCAGGTAAAAAAAATAATTTGTAATTACCAAAATATGCATTTCATTACTAATTTTTATTAGGTAACAATGCATAAATGTGCAGCAAAATGTTGTGAAAATAGAGACTTATCCATGGAAAGAGTACAACAGTGTGTGGAGAAATGTTCGGCACCTCTCAATTTTGCCCAATCGTATGTTCAAAAAGAATTTGAACAGTTGCAAAATAAACTTCAGAGATGTGTTATGGACTGTAATGACGATATTAGAGTGAAAATGGGCCCCAACCCAACAGAATCAGAGGTAAACAGTCACTATTTTTATTTTATTTTATCTGAAATGTTATAAGCTTCTCCATTGAAGTAGTACTAGTCTTAGCAAATGTCTTTTTTTAAGTTTTAATATGAGGTGCCTTTATCAGTTGAATTTTGAATTAAATTTTGACTTAAAACTTTTTTTTGGTTATCTAATTCTATAAAATACTAGACAGTTTTATTGGATCAGCCTTTGTTTTTTATTTATTGCCTATAAAGTACACCAAGGTTATATTAAAAATCCTACATTTTTATTTTTATATGAAAATGAGAACAATTAAGTTTATCTTACAAAATGTAATATTAGTTTTATACATACATGTCCCAATCCAGTGTTTTTATACTGTTCTTAGTTTTTTAATTTTAAACAGGTTTAAATATTTTTTGTTATGACTAAATCTTTTATAATAAAATTATGAAATGTTTTGAGTTATAATTAAGGTCTCTAGAAGCCAAAGGATACAAGTGAAATTTTTTTGTTAAGGAATTTATTTATAGAAATATAAAGTAAAAGTTAGTTTTATTGGTAGCCTAGGTATATAACTAAATTGTAAGCTTGACAAACAAAGTAAAAAATAATACAAAATTTTGACTCAAAATTACATGGTTTTAACATTGATAAAGGTTTGTACTTCTTCACTCAACAGTTTTATATATGACCCCTTCTAAGGGCCTCAATTAATATTATTACTTTTTAGATTGAAAAGTTCACTACCCAATTTGAAAAATGTGCCACAAAATGTGTTGATAAACAGTTGACATATATGCCTTCCTTGTATAAAAGAATGAAAGCAGAGTTGGAAAAAAATCAAGAATAATGCTCAATTTAACTAATTGTAACTAATTTTTTTTACATGTGTAGTCAAGGGTCAGTTATTGTTCATGATGTTTTTGTGTATATGAATGAAAGCTGGAGTTATAGAGAGGAATATAAACTGTTATAAATAAAAATGTTTTTATTGAACAAATGTGTTTTATAAACCTATAATATTACAGCCTAGTAAACCTTTTCCTGTCCATTTTTTTGGTATAAGCTGAACAGTAAGAAACCGTTCACCTCTTTTCAATTTTATGCTTACAGGTGTGCCTTCAGAATGTTGAACCACTGTGGCAATATCTGTGATGTTTTTGAAATTTGTAAAGTTTACAGATCCAAATTCTACCACCTCATCATTTTGGGAAATACCCTTAAAAAATAACATTTGAAATTATTTGGATTAAAAATTTAAATTTGAAGAATTAAAAAGCTGAATATTTTTTTTTACAAAAATTTCAATTTTTTTTAAACAAGGTGTTATAAAAATATTTTTAAAATTGATATATTTCATAAAATTTTATTATATAAAAGGATTTAAAACAATTTTTAAACTAAATTTAACCTGTCATCACCAATGCAATTTTTTGAAATTACAGGGTCACCAGGTCACCCCAAAAATTACTGCTACATTGATATACTTACTGCATATTCTGCAGGTGAGCCTGGGCTTACCAAATTAACTTTCGCAAATGGAATTTTATAAGATATTACAAAAGGTCTATCAACTTCCATTGCAGTGGAAGTTTGTTGAGAAGAATCTCCATTTGAATAATACCCATATAAACCATTTTCAATTTGTTTCATTAATGCCTTATGATCATTTTGTAAACCTAATTTGAAATATTTTATTAAAACAATTTTTTTCATTAATATTGCAATATTTACAAATTATCCTATGCCTAGCATGTCGTACTTGGTACACATCAATAGCATTTATAGGAAATCCGTCATTATCTACCAAGGGATCATTCATTCCAACGCCATTCTAAAAAGAAAACAATAACGATTACCAAACTAACATAGCAATAAATAATATCATTATTTTAACCTGTGTGAGAATGCCAGTTAGCTCCTTAATTTCACCCTCAATTTTGTCCTTTTGCTCAATCAATTTTAAAACCTCTAGCCTTACTTCTTGACTCGACATTTTTCTATTTTGAAAATATCATGACAATACAAATCTGTCAACTCTGACGTATACACAAACCATACCGCTTAAAATCCATAACACGAAAATAAAAAGAACGAATTTCCCATATTAATGTAAAAATAAAAATAGGAATTCCTTAAAAATAACTTTAAAATATTAAAACGGATAGGCGCAGATGTTAAAAACATAATTTTAGAAAAAAATCCAAAGCGACGATATGGCAACACTGGGATATTGATTAGTAGTTCAAATGAACCAATAATATTTACTTGACAAAATTTTGGTTTATTTTTGCAAAATGTTTCCAAAGGCTTTACTGGCCAGACGGTTAATATTCAGCGCTTCAAAGAATTTTGCAAGCAATTTAAATGCTAACGTTAAACCCCTGGAAAATGTCAAAGCTGAATTACACCTAACCAACACTTGCGTAGAGAGGTTAAAGAAAGTTGCCCAAAAGGAAGCACACTTTTTAAGAATTACAGTTGAGGGTGGAGGGTGTTCAGGATTTCAGTATAAGTTTGATTTGGATAATAATATGTACAAAGATGACAAGTAAGATATTTAAAAATTGGTAGAAATAAAAATAACAGTTACAATTTATTAGGGTATTTGAAAAAGATGGAGCCAAAGTTGTTATTGATGAAACATCTCTAGAATATGTTAAAGGATCCACAGTAGATTATCAAGAAGAATTAATTAGATCTTCGTTTAAAATAGTTAATAACCCCTTAGCTGAACAAGGTTGCTCTTGTGGTGCTTCATTTGCAATTCGACTAGATTAAAAACGGAATTATGTAACATAGTTTATTTAAATTATTTGTAAATATTGTATAAATTTCCAACAATAAAAGTTTTTATCTCAATCTTCTTAACTTTATTTGTTTCCTATTAGATCTTCCTCTTGTTTTAAGCTGAGCTCTTTTTGCTGTTTAACAGCCTCTTCTTTTTCTTTTATTTGTTGCAATTTTAAAGCTCTCTTCTTAAGTTTTGAACTTCGGTCATGCAATGTTTTGATATCTTTTTTTATGTTTACAAGTTTTGCTTGATATATTTTTAATCTCCCAAATATATGCTCCAAGTCTTGATCATGCTGTACTTCTAATAAGCTCAAGTTTTCTTGGTGTAATTGTTTCAGCATTAACTCTTGTTTATCCCTATAATTAACTCAATTAGTAGGTGAATTTTTTAATTAAAAATAATTATGTTACGTTAGTTCTTTTAGTTGCTTTTGAGCAACCACCAAGCTTGGCTCATAAATGTTTAATAAGCCTTTCGATAAAGGCTCTATTGAACTGAATAAAGAATTTTCATCAAATTCATTATTTTGCTGAATTATTCTAAAAAATATAAAACTATAAAAAATTTAAATTTGAGAATTCCACATACTTTTCTTCCTGATTTAAGGCCATTTTTTTTTAATATTTATATTATTTTACATGAAAAGGCATAATAATAAAAAAAACTAATTAGTGTTTTGAACTACTGTCATTTATTATTAAAGTGCGTTCAGAAACTAGGGAGTAGTTAAAATAAAACGTCTTTGTTCAATCAGATGCATATGATACCGTTTGAAGTAGTTGGAGGGGGGGATAAAAACAGTGCACAATATTTTTAATAATCATCGAATTTTAAAAACTAACATTGATTTTTTTTATTTGTTTATTTTTTTAATTTTAGTTGCATTATGTAAAATATTTAAAGAAAAAAATCGGTACATTTTTAGAAATATTTTGTTTTTCCTATTTTTGGGGTTTCCATGTATCATTTTTAGAAGAGCTCTTCAAGCAAATACAAATACAATTTTTTGTGTAAAATTGACTATTTAATAATTTATTTGCTAGGGGGAACCCCAAAAATAAATTTTAATATCAAAGAAAAATATCATTTACAAAAAAATATAACATAAATGTAAAATTTCAGATTTAATACTTTGAGATAAAATAATTATTTCTATAAGTGTACAAATGTCCTACAGTAACCTTGTAATAGTCGTTAAATATTAAGTAAATATTTTTATGCAGTTTTACCAGAAATGCAACGTAATAATTAAAATTAGAATATATATATATATATACATATATATATAATAATACAAGGCCTTGTATACCGGTGTAAGTTACACTTATAGTCTTTTTTTTGTTTATTTACTCGTATTTCGCAAATCATACGTGGATATTTTTTTATCAATCATGTAAAATCGATAAGCAACCAATTTTCCTGATAAAAGTCACGTAGGTACCTATACCTATATGTAGCCAAAATTGCAATAATTTCTTAAATAATATTCAGCAAATAAAAAAAATTTCAATTAGCTAAAATTGTTTTTCTGGAAAGAAAATTCAATTATTTGTAAAAGGTAAACAATGTTATTCGCCGATAGAATTTTATCTGCGGTTTTCCCATCAGCTATTTCAATGGAAATACTCACGCACAGAAATACAAAATAGAGCGCACACTCCTTTATTTATTATACGGAAATTATAGTGGCCGACAGAAAATCTAGGCGGTTCTGCTGTAAAAGCGTTTAGTGAGGTGAGGTAAAAGTTTAACTTACATTTAGGTAAGCCTCATAATTTATTTATTTATTTTAAATAATTAATTAATTTTAAAATTGTCAATTTTAAGTTTTGTACAATTTTAAAGAAAACTTTTCAGAGGATTATATTTTTTTAAACAATTAAATATACTAATATTTAGTAATACTTTAGTTCTAAAAAATACATTTTCTCTATTTAAAAAATTGCATAAAACATGTTTTCCTAAAGAATAAATTTGTCACTTTTTCCCAAGGTCTTTAATTATCTTTATGTTCACCCATAATATTTAAAATTTAATTACTTATATCTTCATAATTTGCTTAGGAATGAGTAATGTTGAACTAAAAACGTTCATAAAAGAGTTAATTACTTGTATTAAAAGGTTTCAAACTTTAATTAGGTTTGTTATTGGAGAACAAACATTTTATGGTTTAATCAATAAAATAAATTTACTTTCAGGCTAAAGTGAATTTTCTGCGCTAATAAATAAAAGTTACATACCTAACTCAATTTTACTTTAAAATTTAGAATTTTTTTTAATCCACTTTCTTTGAAGGAATTGAATTAAAATATAAAGTAAAAAAAAACTTGAAGTACCTACCTAATCAATTCTCAGTATTTTTAACCACTACTTTATGTGGTTTGCATTTAAAATGTGTAATGAATTATTGTTTATAGAAATATGTCTGAACTCAGCCCCTTGAAAAAACCGCAAATGCGAAGCTTGTTACATCAGCAAATCAAAAAGAATTTGGCGTTAGTGGGTATTTCTGTACTGGCGGCAGGAATATATATGAGATTTATCTTTGGCGATGGAAGAAAGCAAAAATATGCCGATTTTTACAAGTAAGGACCTTTAACACTGAAAAGACCCTTTAGTGGGTAGATATTTTTGAAGTGAAACTTCTTTAGCGAAAAATATGAAACGCATTGGTTACATATAATGAGTGACGTTACAGAAAATCGTAAAGCGTGAAAGTAGAGTTTGTGTTAGTGGCGTAAGGAATGGGTGGCTGTGTATAAGTAATTACTTTTAAGAGTATACTAATTATAATTACTCTTAAGAAAGAGAGGGAAAGCGGAGTTTTATTTTTATTCAGGAATTAATTTTATATGTTAACTCTAGAATTATATTTTCAATTAGAAAAAAATATCCCATGAAATTCTTATGTATAAGAATTTGTATTCTGCGAATTAATATTATTATAGCAGATATTTTGAAATAATTTTTGATATGCCAGACTGATATTTTTAATTTAGTGAATTTAAAATATTTTTCTTATATTTGTATTACACACATTTTTAATTCGCTAAATTAAAATTTAGATTTAATTTTTATGTCAAAGTGATATTTTTTATTTAGTTAATTTAAAATATTTGCTTCTTTTATTCGTATTTTTTTGCTAAACACATATTTTTAATTCGCTAAACTAAAAATATCATAGGAGAAATTTTTAAATGTATTAAAAATATCATAGGAGATATTTTTGATTCGATTTAATTTTTATTTTATTTTATAAGCAGATATTTTTAATTCCGACTGATTGAGAGTTTGGATACCCCTGTTAATCCAAACGCCACAAAAACCGACCCACTCCAACAACAAACTAACGTGTACTGTCAGGGTTGCCAAAATGTTCCAAGATAATTCGTGAAGATTTTATGTTAAAAATCGTGAGATTTTAAAAAGTCCTAAAAAGAGATCAAAATAGTAAAGGAAAGAATAAAAAAGTTTATAAAAAACAAAAATATATTTATATTTATATGTATTACCAAAGATCAAATTACAGAGTATATTTAATCTTTGGTATTACATAAAACCAAACACATTTCAAAAAACTAAAAAACTGTCGGAATCACTCGAATCATCTTTTTTATTCAAATATAACCATGTGCGAAATTCGGGGCTTCCCCGAATTTTAATGAAATTAATCCAGTGGCAGCGAAAGTCCTAACGCTTAACCTAAAATGTGACGTTTGTTATTAATGAAAAAAACATTATTTTTTTTAAAGTTTGTAAAATTTGATGTAAAATAAAAATCGTGAGAAACGCTACGTGATTCGTGAAATCGTAAGATATTTTCCAAAATCGTGTAATCTCACGATTAATCGTGAGTTTTGGCAACACTGACTGTCCTTTAGGGTGTCCCTTATTTTTATTTTTTTTTACGGATACCCTCTAATTATATTTATTATTTGTTTATATACTCCCAGTAAAAATTTCAGCTCATTCTATAAACGGGAACCCGTGCCGACTTGCATCTGAACCCTCCGTTAGCCAACGTTAGGCGCGCCGTATTTTGTAACACGGTTGGTCGCGAGGTCTTCGATCGTAAGTCATTTTGTGTTTGTTATTATAATAATACATATATGTGACCCTTATATTATAAATTATTGACAAATGTTAAAATATAGTTTTATTTACTTTGATAAAAATGTATATTTTCACAGGGAGTGACTAGTTACCCGGAAGGGCCTGGTGAATAGGCCGTAAACTCTGAAATTGATAAACTTAATGGGTTTTACTCTAAATAACTAAAATAGTCTATTGTGAGAGATGACTACCGAAAACTTATTGAACTGTCTGAAATATTTTTGGGAGGACATCAAGAAAAGAAATGCTTATAAAAAGCTGAAATTTCATATAACAGTATATTTTAGCAATACTAATTAGTATATTAATATATTTAAGGGATAAAATCAACTAAAATAGTGAAACAAATGATAGAAACAAAAGCAATAATATTAATTAGTAATCATATTAAATAAAATAATTAGAAAAATACAGTCATGAAGTATCTTCTTTTTAAAGTGTTTCGTGTTACAAAATACCGCGCGCGCCTAACGTTGGCTAACGGAGGGTTTAGATGCAACTCGGCACGGGTTCCCGTTTATAGAATGAGCTGAAATTTTTACTGGGAGTATATAAACAAGTAATAAATATAATTAGAGGGTATACGAAAAAAAATAAAAATAAGGGACACCCTACTGTCCTTGTTCAGCTGGGTCAGTGCGACATCGGACTCACGTACGTCGTAGATCCCAATGATTGTGCCGCCATCTAGTGACATAATTAGTTTGAAATACCAGGGGTGTCCAAACTTTTAATCTGAATTAAAAATATCTGCCTATTTAAAAAAATTAAAATTAAAATAAAATAAAAATATCTCCTCTAATATTTTTAATGCATTTACAAATGTCTCCTTAGACTATGATAGTCAGTAAATTAAAAATATCAGTTTGGCATAAAAATAAAATTTAATTTTGAAATATCCACTAAGTATGCTATTTTTAATTCGCAAAATATAAATTCTTATACGATATTTTTTATCTAATTGAAAATATCACTTTAGTAATTCCTGAATAAAAAATAAAACGGCACCCCATAGTTTCCAGTATCCCAGCCTTTTAAATTTTTTATGATCAAAACCAAGACATGAGTTTAAAACTCGATTTAGAAGTTTTACTTCAATGTAATTTTTACTGTGTTTTACCTTACTTATTTTATCTTTTAGGACATACGACATTGAAAAAGAATTTGAGCGCCAAAGAAAGAAGGGTCTTTTTGATTCTTGCGATACTAAATGAACTTATCATATAAAATATTAACTGTTGTAGTTGATTTTTTAGTACCTACCTACTTAGCAGTATTTTTATTAAAAGTTATAATAAATGAAACCAAAAGTATAAAAATATAATTGATTGTATATTGAAATGTATGCTTATAAAAATAAAGTTTCTGTATAAAGTTCAATACCTACATAACATAACAATCCCACCATCCCAAACTTATTCGTACTCCTTAACAATTAGATCCCCGATCAACAACCTCTGAATATCATTGATCCCGGCATAAATCTCGGTGATCCTGGCATCCCTGTAATGCCTCTCGGCCGGCATATCGCTGACGTAACCCATGCCTCCCAAAATCTGGATGGCGCTGTGCGAAACAAAGGTGGCCGCCTCGCTCGCGGCCAACTTCGCCATGGACGATCCCTTCGTCGAGCGTTCCGGTTGGTCGCAGAGCGCAGCCGCGCGCCAGACGAGCAGGCGGGCCGATTCCAGTTTCAAGGCCATGTCGGCGAGACGCAGTTTGACGGCTTGCAGTTGGTTGATCGGCTGGCCGAAAGCTTTGCGTTGGCCTGCGTAGGCTACGGCTACTTCCAGGGCCGCTTGGGCGATGCCCAGAGCCTGGGCGGCGATCCCCACGCGCGCCTTGTCGAGCTGTTGCATGGCGATTTTGAAACCTTCACCAGGGCGTCCTAAAATAATTAATTACACAGGGTGGCTTTTGCAGTATTGTAAAAAACGTTTTTTGCCATAAGCAGATACTTAAAATGTAAATAACAGGTAATTATTAATTAAAGGTGTAAACATAAAAAAATTCTCTTTAAAAACTAAAATAAAATAATACTCTTGAAACCAAATTAAAATAAATAAATCAATTTCCTTAAAACAAAACTAAAAGTCAAACTTCTTCAAATAAATGGAAATAAATTAATTAAATACAACCATTAGTTTTAAATATTTTGATAACGTTTGTTATTGTTCTAATTGTCGAAATAGAACGATCCGGATATTTAACTAAGAAGAGGTCTCTTGTTTGACGTAAAGAATTGCACAATAAAGACCAGCTTATGCTTCTCTTGCAATGTGTAGGACATTATAACTTATAATTTTAAATAAAAGAAATTAATCTATGTCAAAAAGCTCGCAAATGCAAAACATAACTGAATCGTCGCCTATAACAACCCGCTTACAATGCATATGCATTATAAAATTATTCCGTATTTTCATTTAAAATATATAGATATATGTATGTCTATATATTTTAAATGAAAATACGGTTTAATTTTTTTTAATCAAACACTTTATATCATTTGTAATGTAGCTATGGGCTCTTATTAAACTAAAAAAAAATTGCACACCTTGATTAAATTTTTCCCTCTAAAATCATGTTTTTAACAAAATAATATTTTTTAGCCAAAATTGCTGTTAAGCATTTGATTCCATTTGGATAAAGGGTCTATTGTTTAAACTCTTCCACATGAACTGCCCAAAACATTTCATTTCACTTCTATTCAAAATATTAAACAATAGAACCCTCAAAGTCAAGGTCGGAAACTCCTACTCAAAAACATTTGTCACTGAGCAAGGCCTACCACAAGGTTCTCCCCTTTCGCCTTTGCTTTACAACATATTTTGGTACGATATATATAGCCACCAATTCCCAAATGAAAACCACTTTAGTTTCGAAGCATACACTCTTCAATTTGCCGATGACACGGTATTAATCTCCCACAAAAAATCCATACCCCAAGTGATGATGAGCCTGCAAAACCTAGTTAACTCGACATCAGAATGGTTTTCAAAATGGAGACTTACACCAAATCCTAGCAAATCTCATCTTTTAATCTTTCACCACCGTATTACCGACCAGTCTCCATCCATTTCTTTGCAAGGCCATACAATTCTCCCAGAAAACTCCACCAATTACCTGGGCATGCTATTAGACCATAAAATAAATCTGAAACTGCACACCCAACTAACAAAAAAGAAAACAATAGCCAGGGCAAAACACTTTTCTGGTTTAAGGATTAATAACTATGGATTAAGCATCACAAACCTTATCAGAATTTATAAACTGATCTGTAGACGCATTATCGAATATGGTTTTCCCCTATTTCTCAATGCCAAAACTCCCACCTTAAAAAACCTACAAGTAGCTGAAACATCATCACTAAGGAAAATTTCAAAAATCCGACATCCCAACAATCCGCTACATAACCCTCCCAATCCTTTGTTATACCAAAGAACAGGAATAATTCCAATAACGGAGAGAATTCGAATCTTGGCAGCCAAATACAGAGAGAGAGAAGAGTCAAAAGATATTTTTATGGAATTTTGCATGACAAGATTGGAAAATGCCAGGCACAGACATCCATCAAAAACAACCATTGAGATAATTCTCAATGATAATATAAACTAGTTACATATGTATATATATTTTTTTTTTGTATATTTTTTCACAATCAAAATATTTTAGTATAATTATCAATAAGTATTTCAAAAATGTATATTCCGGCTGAAGGACGAAAGTCAATGGCCTTTTGAAAAATGTATTTTTTTCAATAAAGAACATTTATTATTATTATTATTAATATTTTTTAGCCAAAATTGCTGTTAAGCGAACAATTTTTGTCAGATTTTAATGAAATTTATAAAATTTGTAACTTTATCTATTTACTAATAGTATAAAAAGTTAAAATTTAAAGTGTGGATTCGTAAAAGTTACCAACTTTCCCCCCAGACTGCAGTTTATTGCCATGGCAATAAAAATCGGACCGATATTTTGCGCATAATAAAAATCAACAAGTTAGGCACAGACTTTAACGGCGGCCATTTTTATGTTGTTTACAATAATTACATAATTACATTACATTACATAATTTACAAGAATTATTTTTGTGCTTCAGATTTCAGATTTGTGCTGTTTGTACAGATTAAAAATCGTTTTAAGCGTCTTGTTTCTTACAGAAGCACTTGTAAGCCTTAAAAGAGGCATTAAAGTGCTAAGGGCATCCAAAATGGTCCTCTTTTGTAAAAAAAATAACCCTATTCTATCAGGGCTGTCATCAAACTGTCAATTTTTAAGGTTAATTTATGGGTATAGTAAATATATTGTATGACTTTTTATGAAATAATGAAACCTTGATAAATAACTTACCTAACAAATTCTCTTTAGGTACTTTAACATCTTCCAAAATCAAATTACAAGTTGGCGACGCCCTAATTCCTAATTTATCTTCCAACTTGCCCAACGATAGACCGGCAGTAGGCATTGGAATAATGAACCCTGTGATTCCCCTGTGTTTCAGGGATTTGTCGATGGTGGCGAAAACAATGGCGGCTTTTCCCTCGGTACCGCTGGTTACCCACGATTTAGTACCGTTTAAAATGTAATTATCACCGTCTAGGACGGCCGTGGTGGACATACCACCTACATCACTACCAGCATCTAAAAAAATTAATTTTGTAAACTTAATATTAAAAAAAGCGAGACGGTATACCTGGTTCACTAAGAGCAAAACATCCCAGTGTGCCGCTAGTAAAGGGCTTCAAAAATTGTTCCTTTTGTTTATCGGTACCACATCTATTTAATAAATTAACATACAAACAATTATGGACAGATACAATGGTGCCAGAACCACCACAGCCTCGTGCGATTTCTTCTACAGCCACCGCTGTAGATAACATGTCCTGTCCGGCTCCACCCCATTTTTCATCCACGTTTATGGATAAAAGACCCAATTCACCCATTTTTTTTATCTAAAAATTATAAACATAATACAAGGAAAAGAAAAAAAGAATTACATATAATATTGATCATATTGCTTGTCCCTCGTATATTATAATTTTTTAAATACGGTCCTGAACAATCTTTATTTTATGATTTATTATTAGCTAATACCGCATAAACAAATATTTGATAATAAATGCGTCAACAGTGTTGACTCAACACTTAATTACAAAATAAGTAGAACTAAATAAAATTTTAAATTTAAATTGAACTGAAGTTTCTGAACAAACCCAAGTCGATAAAACAGAACGCAAAGCGAAACCTAACCAAACTTTATTAAGTTGTCGTTTTGTTGTTAAAACTTCTTAAAAAACGTTAAACTATGTACAATTAACGTTATTAGACAAAGTAATTTGTAATTAAATATTATTTTGTTGCAAAAAACATAAAAACAGAATGAATTTCTTAAAATATCAAGACTTTATAAGCGCACCACCGACAAATCAAGCAATCGCGCCGCAATCGACCAATACAAATCCACAATTCGCCCCGGATTTTCGCTACAGTCTTGATCCGAGATGTTTGAGCATCAACAGCGAACTACAGACAATCTACGGAAGCACAAATGATGAACTTTGGATTGACTCATGGCTCCATCAAAACAATCTAACCAGGGCTGTTTTGCAAAAACCACAAAATAAAACCGCGCAAGTCTCGTTGCATCAAGCCAAAGAAACCCTGCAACACACTTTGGCATTGCTGGAGAAATTGGAAAAGTTTGAAGGTAATTTACATAGTGAAATTGAAACTATGGGTAACGATGAATGGCTAATTAAAATTAAACAAATCGAAGAAATGAAGAAGGATTATGTTAGCCTGGTGACTACCCTCAATAATCCTAAAACCATAAGTAACTTGAAAAAACTTATAGAGAAGAGAAAAAAGAAAAGACTGAATCTTAAACATAAGAAACAACGAAATAGACTCACTGAAAAGGTTAAATTAGAACAAAGGCAACGAATGCATAAAGAAATTGACTTGTGGTTGAATAGCATGCGAGAGGAAGCCAATAGGATCAAAGAGGTAAAATTCTGAAAACATTTTATTTTTTAATTTACATAATTTGTTTTGTTTTAGGAAGAAAACATTAAAAGAGATGCAGACTGTGTGCTGGGAGAAGTAACCAAAAAAAAGTCTGATGCCAGAAAACAATTGTCTTTAATTACATCTTTGGTAAAATTAAGGTCAGTAAGGGAAAGTATGGCAATTCAAAGGGGTGAAAAAATACTTCTTGAAGACAAACAAGCTTTTAATATTACCACAGGTAAATATCTTAATAATCAGAGTTGTATTATACATAAAGAGTTTCTAAAAAAGGTAAATTTAATTATTTATAAAGATTCTATATACCAAAATAAGAGAATCAATATAGTTAGTAATAAAAATTGCACAATTAACTTTTAAACAACATTTTTTGTTTATTTATTTGGATTTTTGTCAAGATATGAACCTTTTATGATGAAATATATTATGTAACCATTTTTATAGTATTTAATAATAATAAATTAATACACGAGTTAAATTATGCACAAGCAAAGCAAGCTTTTAATAAATAAGTGATCTAGAGAAGTTTATTAAATAAATTGCATAACATACTTTATCTAAAAAGAACGCAAAGTAATTTTATTTCAAATGTGTTAACCTCACTTTTTACCAATCTGACAACTGTCTGACGAATTTAACCTTACTTTTTACCAACTTGACTTTTCACATGCATGCTTGTAGAAAAACTATATTAAGCATATTTTTAAATACAAAATTTTATAATAAAAACAAGATTGACACTTGCTTCACAAGTCTTATCTACTTAAAATAATCTATTACCTTCTTAAGTATTATAAAAAATAATTATTTATTTTCAGAACTTGCTATAATTTAAGTTTTATTAAAATTGATAAACCAATAAATTAAAAAACTTTAAATATTTGTAACATGGATCAATTAATGGATCAATTAATTTTATTTCAATGTTTTTTTCATGGATAACTTGACAAAATAAATTTTTGTAGTTATATTGTACATTTTTTTTCTTAAAATTTTTCAATAAAATTTAGTATAGGGTTGTTTTGAGGGGTGGTGAATATGAATTCTTAAAAATTTACTCCCAAACACTGACATAGTATGCCTTGTATTTTGTAAAAATATGGCGTTTTTTGTTTAAAAAAATTAGTTTATCGAAATCTACACTTTAAAATAAATCCGGTTAAAATCGCGCAATAAATAAAGATTTTACAGGGGTGAGTTGCAAACAAATGGGTCACACTGTATATAATGACCACATTTTTTAGCAACTTTTTTATTACTTATTATTTAAGTCTTAAGTTGTATTAAAACTTATTTGTGCATTGTACTTTAAATTGTTATATTTTGCTCAATAAATGTTTTTATTATTAATATTATTATTACAGAAAAACTGATCAAAATGTGGGAAGACAGCATAAAATCCTACACAAAGGAAGAACAAGGCCTAAGATTAATGCTTGAAAAAACTGCCACCGAAGATAACAAACAAGCAAATCTTAAAAAAGAAAGAGAACTGGTAAACGAATGGCAACATGTTTTGTTTGGCAACAATGTAAAACCCACAGATAACCCTACATTTTGGGCTTTAACAGCTTCGGAAAGAAATATGGAGACATTTATTGCTGTGAGAAAGAGTTGGGATACATTTTTGGTGGCTGAATCGAGCTCTAGTGGGTCTAAAATACCCATTGGATGGGTTGTTCCTAGTAAAGATTTTAATCCTGAATGGACAAAGTACAAATGTATTGTTAATACGTAAATAAACCTATTTTGTTTTATTTTTTATCTATTTATTTATTATCTATTTATTTATTTACCTGTTCTGCTGGAAATTTGTGTTCTTTATCAAGCTGGGCAGCAATTGGCTTAAGTTCAGCCTCTACAAAATCCTTGCATGTTTTTTGAAGCATTAAATGCTCATCAGATAATTTGTGTAGGCTAAATAATCTCGATACATGGTTTTGTGATGATTTTGCTAAAAACCAAATTTACACAAATATTGCTAAAATGTAAAAGAAATATTACCTTTTAATAAATAAGTGGATAAAGTTTTCAAAGACATGTTTTAATACTGTTTGTACGTATGGACGATTACTAATGAAAAATGATAATATGCATGCATAAAATTTTAACAAATTTCACAATAGAAGAACCAAAATTGACCTTTTTTGAAATTTCTTATCTTATTTACTTCAGTTACAGTATTGTAATATGATTTATCTATAAGTCACTTAGCATAACTTAAATAAAAACCTAAAACTAAACAATATTATCAATATTTTTTAATCAGCAGAAAATCAAGGTTAACTTTCATTTTGAAAATATGGCTATGCAACCAAAATTACACTTAATTTTTGGGAGGAGTATTATTAGAATTTTAATAAAACATTGAATGTATGTCTGATACTAAAGTTAATTAACTTAAATATAACATTACTTGCATTTACTTATTAATACAATTTTATTATTTTAAAATTACATCGTCTTCGACTTACATACGAATAAGGAAGAAGAAGTTTAACCTTTAAATAAAATGTCAACTTGACAGCGGCAAAACATTTGTTTACAAGACAATTAATGTAAACTAACACAAAATGGCATTTAGACGAGGAATAGATGCGAAAGTGTTTCGCGCCATACAAAATGTGGATATGGATTCCCTGGCAAAATGCACAGAAACTGAAATACGGCCGGTGTTGCCTTGTTTAGTTCGAATGGGGTTAATTTCGCCCCTCGATATGTCGAAAAGGTGTGCGAACATGAAACTGTCCATACTAACTATTGTGTCGGGAGTGGAGTTGGTCAACTCTATTGTGGCTTTGTTGTCAATTGACTTTCACAAGTTGGAAGCAGATGTTCGTAAGGAACAACAATTGAGGCAGAAAGGGAATACGGTGCAGAATGATTCGATTTTAATTGGGAATTTGTCGAATAGCAGCATGGCTTTGGAGTATGAACGAAGTGATATGACCAGAAGACTAAGTATTCTTTTGGGGGAATTATTGTATATTCAGTCCCAAATTCAGGATAATTCCGAAGGGGGTGATCACGAATATTTTTTGCGGTCGTCGGACTTGTTTGACAATGATATTTTTACTGAAGAATTGGCTGATATTATTTGTATTGCTATAGCAGAGTTGCCTACAACCTTGAGTATTACAAATATATGCGACACATTGTTACATGTTCATAATGGTCCTGTGATTATTGGCAGGATTGTTGCCAATTTTCCTGACTGTTTTAGAGAAGGTACAGCATTTCTTCTAGATTCTTTATTTATTTGACATTTTTGGTTCCATGTAAACTATAATTAAACAATTTTTTTTAGTTTGTACTTATCTGATTCAAAGTGGTGAAAAGCAGGAAGAAAACCTGTCCAGTACAGTAAGAGCTTGTACTATATCATTATTGTGCAAGATGAATCCATCTCAAGCTTTAACAGTGAGAAGTAAATGTGTGGAGTTGTGTAGAATGCCAGCTTTGGCAATAACTTTATCTTTGGAACATGTTGATAAAATGGCTAAAGTAGGTGATGACAGTGATATGGTTGCTTTTGTATCTGGACTTTTGTTGGGGAATGATCAAACTACAAGGCAAATAAAAATTTCTTGTTTATTATATCTTATTAAGTATTAATTTGTAGGAATTGGATTGCACTTTTTATAAGAACAGGTCAAAAGCGCAAAGGTGAAGTGTCTAGTACAGCTTTACAACAGCTTAGAGATGAGTTAACAAGGAGGTTGTTAAGAATCATTGATGAGTCATCTGAGGGGCAGCTGCCTGATAATTTGGTTGTACAGGCTTCTGCACTTTTGAGGCTCTATTGTGCCTTAAGAGGGATTGCAGCAATTAAGTAAGAACTTGTTTTTTTTTTATAAAATTCTTAATTTTAAATAACCGTTTTAAAAAATAATGGGTTTTCCAATATTCTAAATTTTTGGACTTAAAAAATGAAATTTACTTTAATGCTTATTATGGAATTCTTAAGTTCCAATAAAACAGGGATAAACTAACGAAAATTAAATAAGAAACCAAAATATGTATAAAAAATATTTCCTTAAATCTTAAAACAAAAATTAAAATTTTATTATTAAATTACTATTTTATGTATGGGTCAACCCACATCAAATTTAATTTAATAAGGTTGCTAACAAAATATATTTTCTTATCTTTTTACCTCTGGTTGTACAAAAACGATGTTAAAGAATATACAAAGTACAATATTTTCTGTCCAGTATACATATATAGGCCTACTTTATTTTAAAATACAAACTTTCTCTTTAAAAATTAAAAATGTTAAAGAGAAACTTTTTTTTCTGGAAATAGTGTTTATAGTAGGTATACTTCACTATAAAGTTTTAGGCCTAGAGTGGCTTAATTTTTTTAATGGGTCTTTAAATGTTATTTCGTCAAATCGGGTATTTTCAACGTGAAATATCAGAAGGGACACATTTAAAAAAATAATTCAGAAACCATTAAATTTGTATAATAGTTTTATAATAATTATTATAAAACTATTATACAAATTTAATGGTTTCTTAATTATTTTTAAGTGATTTTTAAGTGATTAAAATTTCATTGCTGAGACTGAGCTGAGTTTTTTAGTTCATAAATTTTTAAAAATTATTTTATACCCAATGTAATAAGTTGTTATATTTTATCACTGGGACATTATTAGTATTTTGGTTAGACATTTTTTTAAATAACTAAAATTTCGGCGCTGTTGGTAAAATAACACATTATTATTTTTATTTACTTAATATTATTCTTTTACTGTTTATAATTTTAACAAAGTAAGACACATTATGTTATACAGGGTGTCTCAAAAGTCTCGCTTTACTCACGCTGCGTGAGTCACGCATCATACTAAGTAATTCATTAATGCCTGTTCACCCTTTTTCTGATGTCCATAAGATTTTTATCCATTTTTCAAAATGTCGTACGCTATTTGGCGTAAAATATTATGCCTTGTGGTTGAGAGTTATGTTAGGGGTTTTGCTTGTCTTCTTTTCTTTTTGATTTGCTATCTATGACTTTACTTATTCTATTGTATACACACTGTATATACAGGGTGAGTCATTTAACTTGAAACTTTGAAATATCTCAGTATGCATTTTGCGAAAAAATGTTTAAAATAAAAATTAAATGATTCGAGGGGGGAAATCAATCAGTACTAAAATTGGTCTTCATACTCTCCTCCTTATAGGGGAAACAGGGGGTAACATTAAAATTCCCAATGGAACACCCTATTTTTTATTGCAGATTCGGATCATTCGACTAAAAATAGGTAGATTTTGTCTAAAACATCTTTTCATATTTGTAATAGATGGCGCTGTAATGAAAAAAAATCAATTTTGTTCGATTTTTCTTCTGTATACGATTCGGCAATAATTTTTCTTTAAAAGTAGGTAGTAATTTATCAAAATATTACAATTATTATACCGTAATTTTGGTGTGGGAGACGCCGAGGGACGGTTTTCGTAATTCAGCAGCTTATGTTTTGTGTTCAGCAAGTTTGCTCTAGATTATTAATTCGAATTACGCATTATTAAGTTAATTTACTTTTAAAAATGATTCAGATACTTGGAATGTGTATCATTATTTGTTTTGTATTTAAGTAAAAGTGTTCTTCAAAAAAACGTTTAAACATAAAAAATTCTCTTTAAAAACTAAATTAAAATAATTATTTTGAAAACAAATTTAAACAAAACTAAAAATCAAACTTCTTAAAATAACTAGGACAAATAGGACATTATAACTTATAATTTTAAATAAAAGAAATTAATTTTTGTTAAAACGCTCGAAATACACACTAGCAAATGCAAAACATAACTGAATCTTCGCCTACGGCAACCCGCTTACAATGCATCTGGGTTCGGGTTCGGGTTCACACGGGTTCACTCGAGTGTATATATTTCAAATGAAAATATGGTACATAAAAATGTGTTAATTTTTATTTTTGCAGATTTCAAGACGAAGAAGTAAACCTAATTGTTCAACTGTTAACATCCCATCCAAATCCAACGCCAGCTGGTGTAAGGTTTGCTTCCATTGGTTTATGTATGTTGATAGCTTGTCCCTCATTGGTCGCTCTGCCAGAACACGAAAAACGCAGCATAGAATGGGTAAATATTTCTATATTATATTTATGTTCGATACATTTTTATTGCTGTAATTTTAAACGCTCAGGTACAGTGGTTGGTTCGCGAGGAGGCCTACTTCGAATCGGCCAGCGGCGTGAGCGCCTCTTTCGGCGAAATGCTGCTACTGATGGCGATCCATTTCCACAGCAACCAGCTGAGCGCCATCTGCGACCTGGTGTGCGCGACGCTGGGCATGAAGATAGCCATACGTCACAACAACATGACGCGCATGAAGCAGGTGTTCACGCAGGACATATTCACCGAGCAAGTGGTGACCGCGCACGCGGTCAAGGTGCCCGTGACCGCCTCTCTGAACGCCAACATGCTGGGTTTCCTGCCCATACATTGCATACACCAGCTGCTGAAGTCCAGAGCGTTCGCCAAGCACAACGTGAACATCAAAAGCTGGATTTACCGGCAGATCTGCACGAGCGTCAGTCCCCTGCATCCGGTGTTGCCGATGCTGGTCGAGGTTTACGTGAGTAGCATCATACTTCCGAACGCGAAATCCTCGGAACAGCACACCAATAAACCGTTGTCTGAGAACGAAATACGCCGGGTTTTTCAAAGCTCGATATTCGGGCAGTATTTCGATAAAAGAAACACACGCGTCATCAGCATGGAGATGGACGGGTCGAGCGACAACATCGACGGGAATATTTTCGTGGACGACAGCAGCCTAACCCCGCAACTGCTGCTGCTTTATTACCTGCTCTTGTACGAGGATTGCAGACTGAACAACGCGCACGTTTTGGCGTCGAGCGGGCGCAAAATTAAAATTTACACTTCGGAGTTTATGAGCGAGTTGCCCATTAAATATTTGTTGCATCACGCGCAGAAGGATCAGACCAGTTATTCGGGTCTTTTCGGGCCTCTGTTGAAACTTCTGGCGACGCATTTCCCTCACTTGACGCTTGTCGAAGACTGGCTTGATGATATGTCGCTAAAAACTACATCCAGCACCAGTACAAGGTAAATATTTTTTATTTTATTTGATTTCTATTTCGTATTAAATAAAGTGATCTCAAACGAGGACACATAATTTTTGAACCAGTCTCGGAAATCGTCCAAGCCCGTCCTAAGAGAAAAAAATTGGCCAATTTATTTTAAATGAAATATATTGTAAAAATTCAAGTATTTGAATACACAAAAATAAAATTCAATTAAATTCAAACAAAACAAAAATTTATGTATAGGTATACATTGGAGTGGGTTGAATATCATATCATATCAGAATATTAGTCAATTTGCCAGTTGCACTTAAAACAAAAAGGAATTTAGGAGGTTTTTTGTAAAATTTTTGGAGAAATAAAATATGGAAATGAATTTCTTTACTACTTAAAATATAAGAAAAAAATTAATACTTCTTTTGTTAAAATTAGTTATATTGACTAGTTTTTTAGCCAAATTGCTCAAAGAGTTTTTTTAAATAAAATTAAAAGTGAGGTAAAATTACTGCTTTTGTATATACAGTGTGTCCACGGATAGAGTTCGGAAGAAGAAAAACTTTTTTATTTGTGGGTTTAGAAAAAAAGTCACTCTTTATAAAAACGTCTGCTTGTGTTAAAACTACAATTTCAAATACCAAATTTACGATTACTATACAGGGTTAGCCATAAACAACATTTTTATTTTTTTGGATTTCGTTTAAGAAGAAAAACTTTTTTATTTGTGGGTTTAGAAAAAAAGTCACTCTTTATAAAAACGTCTGCTTGTGTTGAAACTACAATTTCGAATATCAAATTTACGATTACTATACAGGGTTAGCCAGAAACAACATTTTATTTTTTTGGATTTCGTTTAAAATAAATTTACATAAGAACAGACAACTATTTTTGCTTTCCTACTTAGAATATAATTTTATATCTGGCCGAATAACGATTTTGTTGTAAGAAAACTACTTATTTCTTATTTGTATTTTTATTATTACATGTTAAGTATTTCTTAATCATAAATTATAAAATATTAAAATAAATAACATTCTATTCGAACGTGGTACCACCGAGTTCAGCGCATAGTTCAACTCGATATCTGAATTCCCGATAACAATTCCTAATTTGCTGTATTGGGATATTTGCAATGACTTCTCTTATTTTTTCTTTCAAGAGATCTACGTTATTATTAAAATTGGTTTTATACACCTGTTGCTTCAGATATCCCCACAAATGAAAGTCCATAATTGTGAGATCGGGACTCCTAGGTGGCCACTCATTTGGACCATATCTTCCAAACCATTTGTTCCCAAACTGATTATTTAGCCAATCACGAACAATTATCGTGGAATGAGCGGGACAGCCGTCTTGTTGGAAATGTAATTTTATTCGATCAGCTAAAGGTATATCTTGCAAATGATCATAAAAAAAATTGTTCAGAAGATGCAAATAAGTGTGTTGATTTAAATTGTTTTCAATAAAATATGGTCCAATGATTCCATTGTAAGAAATAGCACACCACACGTTAACTTTGTGTGAATACTGTCTTCTAGAGCGGATACAAAAATTAGGATTGTCGCGGCTCCAAAAGCAACAGTTTTGCGAACTAACTACCCCGTTTGTGGTAAAAGTTGCCTCGTCCAAGAAAATAATATTATTAACAAAACTTCTTTGTCTAAGGATATGTTCCCCTATCAACAAACAAAAATCCAAAGGCTTCATGTCGTCATTTTCTTCCAGTAAATGATTAAATTTAGGTTTGTACGGACGAATTTTATTGAATTTTAATATTTTTCCTACTAGAGATTTACTCACATTACCAATTTCAGAAGATCTTTTTCTTAAAGACAGTTTGGGAAAATTTCTAACTGAATCATTACAGTTACAGCATCATCTTCATCATACTTTTTTTCTCCCTTTTTTTATTTAAAACACTACCAGTTCTCATGAATTTTATTACAATTTTTTTTAAACCATTGTCCGTGAGAGGAACATCAGGCCATATCTCATGGAATTCTCGAAGAACTGCAAAACCATAACTTCGCACAATATAAATATAAATTATTTGTTCTAACGTTAGCATTTTCTCAAAATTATGATACAACTTTCAACAATTTGAAAGATGCAAAGAAACTAAAACATTTCATTTATTTAGAACAGGCTAATTGAAATTTTATTATTTTAATAGTAGCTTTGAAATTAACCACTTTATGAAAATATTTTCAAAACCGTGATTTATTACACCAATTGTGCAAAAAAGTCTAATAAACAATTAAGAAAAAGATCTTCTCAAATTGGTAATGTGAATAAATCTCTAGTAGGAAATAGTATATTACACTACAAGGGCAGAAAGTGTGAGATTCCTGCACTGCGCGCCATGATGCCCGAGGCATGATGCATATGCATACCTCATGAGGTACATATATAACTATACAAGTATAAATTTCACCACACTAATAATTTTATTTAAAAAAATGCGTTGATAGATTTGGCTGAAAAACTAGGTCAAAATCAAATTATGTTATATTTATAGGGTGGTCGTTAAAAACAATAGTTAATCGAAATAACAACAGACAAAAATTTAAATTCAAAATTTTTCCCAGTTGATTTGGTCTATTAAATAAAAAAATGAAAGATATTAAATTGATATTTTTAATTTAAAACTAAATTAGTACAAACCTAATTTTAATATCTAGATTTCTTCACTCCAAGGTGAACTTATTTCATTGTTAATAATTTTTAAATCTAAAAAAAATATTATTTCATATTTTCAAAAAAGACATGATTATAACAAAAAATTAACTTAGATCGTCTCGAGGCACGTGTTGTTTTTAATTAAAAAAAAATTCCCAGTGTATTTTCATCAAAACGAAACTTTTTAGGGGGCGTCGCAAAAAATTTAATTTTTAACGACCACCCTAATATTTATATTTAAAAAAAAATATGTTAACCGTTTAGTTAATAACTAACAGTAATTGAATCGGTAAGATTAAGAATAGTACCTATAGGTACTTGTTTTATAGTTCTAAATCCGTTTTTGTTAGAATATTTTAACTATTTTATGAAATATAATATTCATATTCTGTAAAATAATTTATATCTTCTCACAAAAATGTATTTTAAAATTGATTTTAGAAAATAAATTAAATTTTTGGACTTAAAAAACTCATAACAAAATATGAAGTTTGCAAAATACAGCAAAATATTCTTTAGATTGTTTACTATTTTAGCTGTCATTTAAAAATCCCTTTGTTTGATATATAACACGGTATATTTTTGTCTAAAACAAACGAAATATGGCTAAATATGACAAGTTTTGTTTGTTGTTTTTTAGGAAAAATTTCGGTTGTGAATTTTATCATTTTAAAAAGAATTTAATAAAATAGGACCTAAAAATATATATTTTTAAATTACTTTTAAAAAAAGATTTTTTTTAGCACGACAACTACCTTAATTAAACGCAGTCGGGTTAAATTTAATTTTTAGGATTTTAGGAGTTTTAGTCTTCAAGATTTAAGCCAAATTTTAGGAATTTTATAAGTTTTAAGATGTGTGGGAGCCCTGTTACTAAATTAAATTCTCTACAAAAAAGGTCCTTATTAATTAACGCATAAATATTATGGTTTCAGAGATAATTTAGAAAATTGCCATTTTATCTTAAAATTTCCATTTTTATAACTGAAATCGCAATTATCTCTATAATATTTATGCGATAATTAAAAAGAATGTTTTTTTAAACATTTAATTTTTCCAACAAACTTAATTTAAAAAATATTTTTTTACTTTTAATTTTTTCCCTTACACATGATATTTGCTATTACCAAATTAATTTCGTTTAAAGCGGATATTCGACTCACTTTAATGTACAGAACAGATTTAAAGAATAAATATATACATGGTGGCTTATCAAAAACAGTCCAGCAAGGTTTACGGCTTTGTATGTGAAAATAAAAAAACCTTCGGATCAGAATAAGTTTTTGCTTTACGAAATTTTTCGTAATCGTTTAAATGATTTTATCTAAACTGCGCACCACTCAATGTGTCGCGACCAAAAAGTTCGTTCTTTTTCAAAACGACATAACTTTTTTGTTTCTTGAACGATTTTATTTTGGTCTGTGATGTCTCCTAGCCCCATCCTCTGGCAATTCATGATATAGATATGAAGGTCAAGGTTCTTCAAGTAAATTTCCTACAGGGTGATATGTTAAACGGTGAAAATTTTCAATAACTTCATCCAAGCCCCGTTTGTAAAAAAATAATTTTTTTCTCGTCTTTACTTTGAAATAATGAAGTATTATGTCTTACCTTGAAACAATTTTCAAATTTTTCGAATTGGAATCGTAGCAACGAAAATATGATTTTTTTTTAAAAGAGTACAATTAATTAAGCCTTAAGGCTTTTTTGTAGGCAATTTAACAGTCGGGAATTGTTTTCGAATTTTGATTCTTAGTGATTTTGGTTTTATCTGAAACTTTGACAACTGAATCACAAGCAGGAGGTCAAAATTATAAAGAAAACATGTTACGAACGTAAATATCGGTTCAGAATTGGTTTTCGCAAATTTTCACCAAAATATCATTTTAAAAAAGTTGCCTTTGCTTAGGCCCCTCTGAAAATAATGGAAGTTTGTTGCTTGTCGCTTGTTCAGAATTATTTAAGGAACAATCTTTCACCATCTTATCTCCTTGTTCTTAACACTGAGTGTATTGCCTACCAAAAAGCCTTAAATGTACTCTTTTAAAAAAAATCATATTTTCTTTGCTAAGATTCCAATACGAAAAATTTGAAAACCTTTTCAAGGTAAGACATAATACTTCATTATTTCAAAGTAAAAACGAGAAAAAAATTATTTTTTTTTACAAACGGGGCTTGGATGAAGTTATTGAAATTTTTGACCGTTCTACATATCACCCTGTACGAAATTTACTTGAAGAACCGTGAGTTTCATATCTATAGCATGAATAGCCAGAGGATGGGGCTAGCAGAAATCACAGACCAAAATATAATCGTTCAAAAAACAAAAAAGTTATGTCGTTTTGAAAAAGGACTAACTTTTTGGTCGCGACACATTGAGTGGTGCGCAGTTTATATTCCGTAGTTTTCTCTTATCAGATGGCGGGCATGAACAAGCATTTTTAGTTGATATTATGGGAACATATATTTAGGTATCGGGGAATATATTTTTCAGCGGGGAATAACTCCCCCGAATGGGCGATGAATGGTCACTATATTAAAATATGATTTCAGTTCTTATCGTTCGAAGCGTCACATTGGCGAATTAGCCCTGGTGGAAGCTATGAACTCCCTGGAAACGAACCCCTCTCGATGCGCGAACGTTCTGCGCACTTTGCTCGAACAAGAGGCCATCGATGTGTGGCCTCAAGCGGAAACTTTGACTTTCTATGCCAAGCGGCTGTTGGGTGATGACGTGCCCAGATATTTGCAAGATTTGTACAAAGACGTTTGGCTTAGACTGAACACAGTGTTGCCCAGAAGGTTATGGGTGTTGACGGTTAAAAATTTGGTCGACGATTTTTCCATCATGACGCGTATTGATGTGGCTGAAGATCCCTTGCAGGTAATAATTTAACTTACTGGATTTTTTTGCAATATTTTATGGCTTTATTGTTCTTATAAAAAATTAGGATTTTCCTAAAATTTCTTGTAGTTTAATTTGAGAATGAATGTTAACGTTTTAATTACTAAACTAAATATTTCTTAATTTTTTATATATATTCTTTACCTTTTTTAATATACCGTGCCCCAAATCGGTATGCCACACTGTAGAGGAGTATATTTTAATTATAACAAAAAATTTTGACAAGTATTTTTTTGAGTTAAAAATAATATTAAAATAATGCTGAGATCTGAAATTAGCAAGGTTGACAGATGCATTTATTGACAGTTTGTTATTTTATAACTTGTGGGTTGTGTAAAACTGTCTTTTGTTTTTCCTGTGACCGCTATATTGTAATTTTACAGGGTTAAATAGAAAAAAAATTAAGATATTCAACGATGTATAAAAGTTAGGGTTTTAAAATTTTTTTTCAGAAAAAACGGAAAAATTGGAAAATTTTCAGAAAAATTGACTTTAATTTTTAAAATTTTATTCAAAGGCTCATGACAATTTTTCTAAAAATTTACTAATTTTTACGAATAATATCCGTACACTGATATCGAGAAAAAAGTAAATTTCCTACGCTGATTATATTCATATGATTATAATTATTACTTTTATTTTAATTCAGTAATTATATTCTACCGGGCCGCAAAAAACATTCGGTGCTGTATTAACATAACTTTATTTGACACTTCGATTAATAAAATTATAATTTTTAAGGCCTTTTTAAGGTTTTTTCCCCAATTTTTCTGTTTTTTTTTCGACACTTTATAACCCTTATCATAAAGGTTATGGCGGCCATTATAAAAACAAAAGATGGTGAGGGTAACTCAAAATATAGTGGCAGAAAATTATAAAAAAATTAAAATTATTGTGTGTGGACATGTAAAACTTACTTTTTTTCTTGAAATTCCCAGGAATAACGTAGTTATAACGATTTTTTAGTTTTTTTCAAATTATTTATAAACCGCTGGCCTTTTTTCAATTTATAAATTTCTTTTTAATAGGCTTGTAATTAAGTAACTTTTCTCTATTTAACCTACCAAATAAAAAAATACCCATAGTAGCAATGCTACTGTAGCACACACATAGAAGGGGACTTGGTGACCCTGTATATTCGAGTTGCGGGAAAAATATTGCTATTTCAAGCATTTTTTCATGGAGCCTACAAAAGGAGCCCGAACTTAATAGGGAAAATTGACAAAACCTGCCCTCTAAATTGCCCAAATTAAGTCAGCGGCGCTGATTGTTGATGCGTCCTGACGTCTGCTCTTTTGGTAGCGTTTCGGTATAAATTAGTCAATTGTTTCAGAATAAACGGGACACCAGCGCCTACTTTACTTAGGAAGATTCTTGTTTACATGCAGTTCGGACTCCTTGTGTAGGCTCCATGGCTGTTTGGTAGCGTTTCGGTACAAATCAAACAATTGTTTATCAATAAACGGAACACCAGCGCCCTCTTATCTTATATTCCTATAGGAAGATTTTTGTATACATGAAGTTCGCACTTCTTATGTAGGCTCCATGCATTTTATGTTGCATATATTCAGGGCTTTACTTAAAAGTAACCCCCCTACAGTGTAGCATACCATTAGTTCGCCATTTTCGGGACACTCTGTATAAACAAGAGAAAACTTAAAATTAACCTGTTATTTTAAGATTATGCGTTGCGATGAAAGAGTATTTAGATGCGCACCAATCTACTCCATAGTGCTGCGCGTACTGCGTGCAAGTTTGGCATCATCCAGAAGTCAATTGACGCAGCACTTACAAGCCAGTCCGAGACTGGACCAAAACGGACAGCCTCTAAACGAAGGCGATCGGGAGGAGATGTGTAGAGCCACCATTGCAGCACAGGTGAGTAAAACTTATTATTTGTATTACCATAATAGTTATTTATGTCATTAGGTTAAGAAGTAAGGCTTTTTGTGCTAAGCTCAAGGTTTGAACAATTGAGCGAAGCACAAAAAGGCACTTCTTGGCCAAATGGCAAAGCACTTTATATAGGTCAATTTAATTCAACATCAAAGCGGCCTAACCTCACTTTTTTAGAATCTCATTTATTTATTAGCTAAAGATTACATTAAATGTACAATAATTATTATTGCTTTTAGAAGCAGTAATAGTTTGACAATACCTAGCTACATGATTTAAGTAGAAATGGATTTTTGCTATTACATTGAATTCAATTAATTGTTTAATAAATAGGTAGGTATCTAATTTTAATTTGTTTGGATTTTTATTTAAAAAATAGGTAGTTTGGAATGTTTCAGCTGTGTTTAATATTTAATAACACTGAAAACTTAAAGCAAATTAAAACTTAATGATAATTTAAATTGTAGAAAAAGAATCGTGCGTTTTCTTGGTTGCCTAACCTCACTTTTTGTTTTATTATTTATATTTAATTTTACAATAATTTAATGAAAAATATTAAACATTAACAGTACAACAAACAAATTAGTGCTTATTATAAATAAATTAAACCAGTTTAGTACGTTAATTTCTTAGAAAAGGATTAATTTGTCAAAACAATACCCCTAGCGAAAAAAAATCGAACTAATTACTGGCCTAATAAAATTTTTATCGGCCTAGGCCATAACAAGGTATTTCTTTATCGAATGTTGACAACAATAAAGTTTAAATTATAGACCGCGTGGAGATAATAGTTATTTATGCCATTAGATTAAGAAGTAAGGCTTTTTGTGCTAAGCTCAAGGTTTGAAGGCCGACGCGTAGCACACAGCGAAACACAAAAAGGCACTTCTTGGCCGAATGGCATACAACATTTTATCTTTAAAGCACTTTATATAGGTTTTAATTCAACATCAAAGCAGCCTAACCTCACTTTTTTAGAATCTCATTTATTTATTAGCTAAAGATTACATTAAATGTACAATAATTATTATTGCTTTTAGAAGCAGTAATAGTTTGACAATACCTAGCTACATGATTTAAGTAGAAATGGATTTTTGCTATTACATTGAATTCAATTAATTGTTTAATAAATAGGTAGGTATCTAATTTCAATTTGTTTGGATTTTTATTTAAAAAATAGGTAGTTTGGAATGTTTAAGCTGTGTTTACCATTTAATTTCACTAAAAACTTAAAGCAAATTAAAACTTAAAGATAATTTAAATCGTAGAAAAAGAATCGTGCGTTTTCTTGGTTGCCTAACTTCACTTTTTGTTTTATTATTCATATTTAATTTTACAATAATTTAATGAAAAATATTAAACATTAACAGTAAAACAAAAAAATTAGTGCTTATTATAAATAAATTAAACCAGTTTAGTACGTAAATTTCTTAGAAAAGGATTAATTTGTCAAAACAATACCCCTAGCGAGAAAAAATCGAACTAATTACTTGCCTCATAAAATTTTTTATCGGCCTAGGCCATAACAAGGTATTTCTTTACCGAATGTTGACAACAATAAAGTTTAAATTATAGACCGCGTGGAGATAAAATTATTTATTTACAATTTTTCTTATGCCTAAGGATGTCTACCGGGGTTAAAAACAATTCTTTCCCGCACATTTCGCAAGTAAATTGTTTGGAGTTGGGTTTTATCGTGGGTTGCGTTACTTCCTCGTCGATGTTTTCAACTTTGATATTCGGCCGACAGAAAGATTCGTGCTGTAACGTTTCGAATGTGCCGCGGCCTAAAAGCGGCATTTTACAGTGGATGCATTCGTGTTCTTCCTCCAAAACGGATTCTTCAACGTTCGCACTCCATTCTTCCTCGATTAGGCAGCCGTACACGACGTTTTTGGTAACGTTGAAACCGCCATACGATCCGTTTATTTTTATTTCGTAGTCGCGATCGAAAGGGTTCTTACCGGCGACATTGTTTGTTTTCAGTATGTTGTCGTAGTAGTCCGGCGATTCGGTGTAGATCGTCTTCAGGTCGGCCGGTAGAAGTCTTTTGACGTTGTAGCTAACTTCGCTTTGAAAGAACCGCACCAGTTCCTCAATAAAGTCGTATATCTTATGTTTGTCTTCGCGCACGTTTTGCGCGTCTTTTAATTTCGATTCCAACTCCTTGGTCCACATGTTTCGCAACTTGATAGCGCGCGTTAATAACGTTTTACCCTGGCCGTAGTAAGGCGCGTCGACCGATATGAAGTCGTCGAAAACGAACTTTGTCAGCGACAAATTAGTCGCCACGGTTTTCGCGAACAACATTAAAGTTTGCATCGCTCGCATGCGCATCGTGTTCACCAAATACACCTTTTTGGTCTCCAGTATTGACTGATAGACGAGAAGTTGGTGCTTCCGGCTTATCGGTCTTTTGCTGAAATACCCGGGCGGCGGAACTTCGATGTCGTCGTTATGAAGTTCCAAGCAATCGGGGTTGTTCGCGAAGTACGACATCGGCCGCAGGAATATAAAGTTTTTGTTTTTGGTGTGGTACAGTTTCTCCGACACCGATTTGCTCGAGTTGAATTCGTCTTGCAGAGCTATTTGAGGGTAAAGTCCGTTCGTCAAGATTAATTTCAACATCACCACGTCTCTATAACTGTCCGCGGAGGATTCGTTAAGCAGTTTTTCCAACCTCTTGAAATCGTTTGTTATTCTAAATTCGACGTCTCTCAAATCTGTTTTGTTGTCTTGTTCGTCTTCATCGTCGCATCTGCGATGTTTTAACTGTTTTTTCTGCCTCGATTGGTTCTCGTTCTTTAAGTTGTACCGCATGTGTTTTAATTTCTTCAACTCGCCGTGTCTCATCGATCTATCCGAGCTCGTCAGGTGCGCGTCTTCGATTTTGGGCAGCAACTTGGCTTCGCACAGCGTGTCCCTGAACTGCTCTATCAGTTTTGTGCACTCGTAGAACCTCTGTTCCTCTAGACACCGTTTTCTGGCCCACGTGCGCGAATTTTCTTGCGTCCTCGAACCTCCTTGCACGGGTGCACTGCTGTACTTTACACTCAACCATTCCTTGTAGTAATTCAATAAGGAAATGGGATCGCCGTGGTCGGAATCCATGGGCCTTCTTATATCCCGACCCTCGGTGGATTTGTACGCGTTTTGCGTGAGCGGGCTTTGCACGCTCAACAAAGACGCCACGGCCAGCACGGAATTCACGTTCCCGAACACCGTCGACGTGATCAGCATCTTCCCGATCGTCAGATCCACGGGCAGTTGGCTCAGAGCGTCGCCTAGCGGCGTCAGCGCCAAGCAGTCCTGCTCCAAGGACAAGGCGCCGCTGAATTTCAACTTCTCCAAGCTTTCCTCGATGCTGCTCGAGCTCGGTTTTTCGATGAAAGGAAATTGAGCGATGTCGCTTAATCCGAGGGATATCATCTGCAGTATCAGAGATTCCAAGGGCACCAGGTGGATTTCTGCCGGCGTGAATGCTTCGAATTTGCTTAGGTCTTCTTCGGAGTACATTCGAAAGCCAATGCCTGGTCCAGTACGTCCTAAAAAATATTTTTAATTGTGCAATTGCATTAACTTCAAAACATGGAAAACGTCAAAAAGTGGGAATATGTTGAAATAAGAAATCATTACAGTGAACCAAAGGTCATACAGAAAATGTGTTCGATCTTTTTGTAGATAATTGAATGCTCTACAAAAAAGGTTTCTTATGATTTTTTGCTAAACGAATTGGTTAAAAACTTATTAAAGATAAAAGTTCAACCCTCAATTTTGCCGATTTTTCGGTATTGCAGAAAAACTACTGTTTTATCAAAAAATTGCGGAACATAAATTTGACATTACAAGAGTTGTTAACCGATATTTTTTTCATTTACAAATGGACGCCTTTCTGCAGAAAGGAACCAACCCACAAAACCAAAAAAAATCGAGATATTTAGCCTATGAACTAATTAAGTATGTATAATTTATCTGCAAAATAGGTCATAGCCAAAATGCAAGTGTAGTGAAATCTATTAATCATTGAACCAACCAACATTCAATAATAGTGTGGATTACTAATCCAGAATTAGAATTTGTAGAATATCTGCAAGTGGGTTGGATCTTTTTTGTAAAAAAGCAGGCTGGTAGACCCACTACCAAAGTCTTTAAAGATTTCCTGCTTCTGCAAAATATAAAGTCTTGATGCATTTTTTTGGTAGCTTACAAGATGAGGTGTAGTTGGAAAATGATGTGGACGAATTTCAAATAGAATCAAAATTAATTCATATTACCATTATAATAGTAATATCAGTTGTATTTTGTTTGGAAATAAATAATTGTCGCTTTTCTTTAAATACATACATACATCAGATAGTAGTTTTCATAAATTGCAGAAAGGAACCAACCAACAAAAGCCCATTTTTTTCGTCACCCTTATACATATGTACATAACATCACAAAATCCACCTGATGAAATTATTAAATTATATCCCTTAAACCTCCGTAAGTCCAAAATCGGCATAAAATTAACAGGTAATTTTAAAATTATTAAAATCTTTGATAGCTTTTTTCTCAGTTTCATCATGGTGTGGGTTGGTCCCATTCTGGAGAAAGCCGTCCAAATGTAAACACCACTACTGGGCATTTCCACGAAACCTTACCCCACGTTGACAAAAAATCAGATGTCTTAACATTAAGAATAAACACGGAAGAGTTTCAATACTCGATAAAATGTTCAAATGGTGCACCCGTTAATTTAAAAAATAAAGTATGCAATTTTTGTGCATTTAAAATACGTGCTTGTTTAAGGTTACTATTCAAGTTTTACTTAAAAAATTATTTCTATATGCTTTCATCCAAAATTTTACAGTATCAACTTAAGAAGCCTACTTGGTCGCATTTGCTGATTTTTTAAGGTCGCGCCCGTTACGCTATTCATGACGTTATAAAAGGTTTTCTTTACAAGTTTTTATTGACATTTTGTTTGAGTTAAATACCTAATTTTTCATACTATTTTTTTATATTAACGTATCTTGATATATATGAACAAACAATTTATTATCGTGAGAAAACGCAGTTTTAGTGTCGCACCCGTTACAATAATATCATAATAATTTTTTTCAATTTCATGGTTATTATGAAATTGGAAACTTTGCTGCCTGAAATTTCAGTATTTGATAACTCGATATGCCACCAAAATTTTTTTTTAATTATTTTATCGATAAAACTGTTTGTTTTTACACTCAGTTGGTAACACAATTTTTGTATCACTAGATGGTGTAATGGCTGGTTTATAATGGTATTAACCTTATTCTCTACTCTGCAATCTGTATTCTATATTCTGTACAATTTATAGGTCCGATTTATAATATATATGTCAGAGATTAACGAGGGCGACTGAGGGTTAGGCTGCCTAGACATTTTAAAAGAATGCACGACACTGGTTTTTAATATAAAGTTATTTACTGAAACACGTAGTCAGATTAATCTGCACAGAACACAAAATTAATAATAATCGTCCCAAACTAATTATTAGCTATAAAAAGGAAACTAACGATCCGCGACCCGCTAGACCAACAATAGTCAATCAAAAATCAATTTAGAGATTCGACTTGTCTCAATCGAACTCAAAATGTCTCTGGGCTCGTTTCGTTCGCTCAGCTTATCGCCAAGCGGTTTCCCTTAAAAAAACATTTCACCCCTCCTAACATATTTTCTACGTCTTAAAGAACTATAACTAATTTGTCTAGACAAATTCACATAAATCATATCAACTAAAATAAATGTATCGTAAAACTTAGTAATAAACACCTAATGACATTCTCCACATGCGTGGGACTTTTTTTAGCCTAAACATCGTTACAAAAATATTAAAGGGTGTAAAAGAATCACAAGCGTAGACCAATAATTAATAAAGGCGCCGACACGGCCATTCTGACTAGTGCACGTCCTCGGGCACTCAATGGTCATCTGGAACGCAAAAGCCTAAAGCCTAAGCCTACATTGTCGCTACATCCGCTCGTCCATCCTGACTAACAAAGAATAATGCAATACAACGCGATATTGTTATTATCAATATGATTAATCAATAAAAAATAAACTTTTTTAGGAGGAAACCGAAGCCGATATACTTTGCAACTTGCAATAGTAATATCATCTGGTAACCAAGCTAAAAATCATAAACCATCAAGAACATTGCAGTTTGGTGCTTCCACACCCCATTCAGTAGCAAACTGTTTACCATTATGTAAACCACAACAACTCAGTAAGACTCTTCTTACTAGTCAACTAAACTAGGCCACATGCCTCTTCTAGTAACTCTTTTACTAGGACTCTAAACTAGGCCACATGCCTCCTCTAGTAACTCTTTTACTAGTCAACTAAACTAGGCCACATGCCTCTTCTAGTAACTCTTTTACTAGGACTCTAAACTAGGCCACATGCCTCTTCTAGTAACTCTTTTACTAGGACTCTAAACTAGGCCACATGCCTCTTCTAGTAACTCTTTTACTAGGACTCTAAACTAGGCCACATGCCTCTTCTAGTAACTCTTTTACTAGGACTCTAAACTAGGCCACATGCCTCTTCTAGTAACTCTTTTACTAGGACTCTACTGCAATGTTCAATCAGATAACTGCTATTAATTAATAAAAAAAAATAAAAAAATTAAAAGAAAGCATTATTACTCAGTTTGTCAGGAATGAGTGGATTCCCTTTAGCAGGATATTACCTATTTCTCTATTGTAATACTCGCCGACACAGCCATTTCATTTTCAGATTCTGACTTACTTAAGACTTAACCTTGCCCCTCAGGTACCTACATTAATAAGCTGATCATGCACAAATTTAAAAACACTAACTTTACCTTATCGTTAGGTTTAATAACTTCATAACGATCATTTTCTAAAATCTTAGTGATTTTAAATCTACCTCGAAATTTACGATCTAATTTCATTAATTCTTTCATTTATTTTACTAAATACGAAATAAATAAAAATAAAAAATATTAAATGGAGCTCGAAATTTACGATCCAATTTGGAAATCATTTTTTTAGTTTACTTTACTAAATACAAAATAAATAAATCTTTATCTAAATTTTTCTTGCACCCCAAATGTTTTAAATTAGTGTGAACATGATTTATTACGGGCCAAACCATTGACTTGGGTACTACAGGTAAACAAAGTGAACAATTATCTATCTCTATTTTTCGGAACAGCATATTGTTTAGAATATCATATGTTTTTATTTTTGCAATATTAGGGTCGAGGTCGTTGCACTTCAGATCGGCAATAAGTTTTAAAAGGCTGTCATCGCGTTGTTGAGCTACTAGCAGCCAGTCTTTTTGTAATTCGATATTTTGAATAACGTTAAGGGGTTTAGAATTTTTATCTTTCGGTACACTCGAATTTTGAACCTTGTATTTAAATTAGGAGTACTATGATTTCGAGACAAGAAATTATCATGTTTCATTCGTTTTCCTTCACGATAAACATTATCAAAGTCAAAATTTGTAAAAATGCCCGCCAGCGATGTGCACGAGGCGTAAGATCATGTTTTGTACGTAAAGACTTAAGAGAAATACAGTCCGTAAAAACATTAAAATAATTTTCTAATAAGTATTGAAAGTGCTTGACAGCATTAACAACGGCTAATGTTTCGAGTTCGTAAAAGTGGTATCTAGACTCAGGGCCAGATGTTCGTTTACTAAAATATGCGACAGGGTGATTTTTGTACAAATCCGTAAGAATGTTATGAAAATTCGTGTTTTCTGTTTCGCAACTTGAATATTTAATTCACGACTGAAAGAGTCCAAACGAACAGCAATATTTAATTTAATTAAATCATTTCCCATAATAATAATAAACACATTTAGTTTTATAATAATATTGGGCGAGATAAAATCGTCCGGTACCAAGAAAAATAAATTCTCAATTATTATTTTCTCAATCTCAATCACAATTATAATTTGATTACTACATAGTGAAGAGCGATTACTAACACACTGTAAAGTAGTTAAATTGCTTAAACGTTTACCATTAAATTTAGATGCAATATGTTCTTTCAAAAGAGAACAGTCTGAACCTGTGTCAAAATAAAAAAAAGGAAAGGTCTCACCAGATCTAATCTTCAAATGACCTACGGGCAAGGACATTGATACTTTTTTTTCTTCAATTCTTCATTTGCCGCCTGAAGATGGACATTCCGGAGAAATATGTCCTAACTTGCCACACTTAAAACAAGTAACCTCTCCGTCATTCTTCTTTCTTTGGAAATAGACACTTGCAGTTGGGTTTTGCAATCAGCAGCCTTGTGTCCCGCCTTTTCGCACGTAAAACAATTTTCAGGACGTTTATGGAAACTTTTATTTTTAAAGGACAGAGACAAAGGTTGGCGCTTCGATCCAGTATGATGACTAGAGGGAAATAGGGCCTAACGTTTGCCTAGACGCCCTTGTAACATGGTGCACATACTTTTTGCATCAACTGGTTTATCAGTTACCATTACAGCAAACGATTCGTCGCTTTCTCTATTTTTTATTTTTTTTGTTAAAATGTTTCTCATCGAAAATAGCATTTCGTCAATTAATGCCACGTCATGAATTATTTTTTCTTGCCATTAATTGCCTCAGAAAAAGCTTCCAAAGAATCGAATAATTTTGCAAAGACTGCTAAGAACTCTGCTTTTAATTTACTCCACTGCTGTTGGCAGACTTGAGGTCGGCAGCATTATCTGTTCAAGTCTTTTACTTCGAGGGTAGGGTCATCACTCGTCACTTCACAAACTGCGTTATTTTCGTCACTTTCACTGTCCGAATATTGCACTGGCAGCCTTGATCCGCACTTCTGATGTCAGAGATTAACGAGGGCGACTGAGGGTTAGGCTGCCTAGACATTTTAAAAGAATGCACGACACTGGTTTTTAATATAAAGTTATTTACTGAAACACGTAGTCAGATTAATCTGCACAGAACACAAAATTAATAATAATCGTCCCAAACTAATTATTAGCTATAAAAAGGAAACTAACGATCCGCGACCCGCTAGACCAACAATAGTCAATCAAAAATCAATTTAGAGATTCGACTTGTCTCAATCGAACTCAAAATGTCTCTGGGCTCGTTTCGTTCGCTCAGCTTATCGCCAAGCGGTTTCCCTTAAAAAAACATTTCACCCCTCCTAACATATTTTCTACGTCTTAAAGAACTATAACTAATTTGTCTAGACAAATTCACATAAATCATATCAACTAAAATAAATGTATCGTAAAACTTAGTAATAAACACCTAATGACATTCTCCACATGCGTGGGACTTTTTTTAGCCTAAACATCGTTACAAAAATATTAAAGGGTGTAAAAGAATCACAAGCGTAGACCAATAATTAATAAAGGCGCCGACATATATAAGTTTAAAAATTGAAGATGTAAATTTTACATATTTATGTTCTGTGCGTATTTAGATTTTAATTACAAAAGCACAAGCATGGATATTAAACTATTTAGCCTGGTGGAAAAGTTTCCTTAATCGTATAAAATATTTCTGAAAATAGAATTAAGTAAGTAATTCAAAAAACAAATTCCTTTCCTTGAACTGAAAATAATAGTTTATATATTGTTTTTAATTATTTTTATTTTAAATAAACATAAAATTTGTTTTTTATAGTTTTTTTATACGTTTCGTATATTTCATGACAGACGTAAGTAATGCAGCTATGCTGAATTATCGAAATCTTCAATTTTTGAACTTGATTATAAACCGGACCTATAAATTGTACCAAATATAGGATATAGATTGCAGAGTAGGGAATAAGGTTAATGCCATTATAAACCATATACTTTATATACTGTGGTAAGTATATGTAATAAACAAGCCATAACGCCATCTAGTGACAAAAACATTGTGTTACCAAGTGAGTGTAAAATAGTATATTATTATACGAGAGATAATGCGCATAATCTCGAGTGTAATACTATACTTTAACTACTCCAATAAGTAGTTTAAATGATTTTAAAAAATAAATAAGTAAAATCTGACATCAAATAATTAAACTTTCTTTTTACCAATTTTAAATGTAATTATAGTCGCCTTCTTCCAATTTATAACCCGATTGATTCTAATCACAGTGAATATTGAAATCTGCCAATCACTGCAGCATCATGATGCCTAACAACGTGAATAATGAGTTCATTATTCACTTTGTTGGGCAGGGAATTCATAATTTCACTCATTATTCAAGGAAAAATACCCAATATTATGCAATAGAAGTAGATAAACAAATATTTTTATCGGTAAAATAATATAAAAAAAATTGCTCAACTTATATTGAAAATCAATTAATACAAAATTTTGGTGGCATATTGAGTTATCAAATACTGAAATTTCAGGCAGTAAAGTTAAATGTTTTCATAATAAAAATGAAATAAAAAAAAAACTATTATGATATTTATTATTTTAGTAAAGTGTGTTGTTTACATTTGTAAATGAAAAAAAATTGGTTAAAGACTCTTGTAATGTCAAATTTATGTTTCGCATGATATTTCGTGCTCAATTTTTTAATTAAACTGAATAGTTTCGCTGCAATACCGAAAAATCGGCAAAATTGATGGTGAGTTGAACTTTGATCTCTTTAATAAATAAGAATTCTTATTTATTAAAGAAATTTTTGTAAAGAATTGAATGCTCTACAAAAAAGGTTTAAACCTTTTTTGTAGAGCATTCAATTCTTTACAAAAATTTCGAACACATTTTCTGTATGACCTTTTGTTGGTGAGTTATAAAAACAAAATTTTCCCATGTTATTCTTATGAAAAATCGAAAAGTGCGATGCGGAGCATTTTAATATTAAAATTAAGAGCTCATATTTTCACAGGCCTATTTTTATACCTAAACGAAACTTTTAAGCCTGTTTGCAAGACAACAATACGCTTTTTTTTAATCACCCTGGTAATCATATAACTTACCAGCTCGTCCAGACCGTTGTTTGGCACTATCTTGCGATATATTGGTCTCGCTTAGCTTATTGACTCCCCCATTGGTGTGATACATCATTCGGTTAACCTTGCCGGAGTCGATCACGAACCGAATCCCGTCGATGGTGACCGAAGTTTCGGCGATGTTCGTCGAAACGATGCACTTACGAACCCCAGCCGGTGGATAATCGAAAACTTTGTCCTGCTCTTCCAAAGAAAGACTGCTGTGCAATTCCAACACGATCCAGTTCTGTTTGTTCTCCGCGTATTCTCTCACCGCTTCGGCCAACGTTGATATTTCCGAATAACCGTTCAAAAATATCAACAAGTCGCCCTTTTGGTGCGGTTCGTATTTCTCGTCTATCATTTGTATGATCTGCATGTAAGGCTGGCAATCGAACCTGTCTCTTTTACGTTCGTACGGATCTTTTACGATAGGTTTGTAGTGAATTTCGATGGGATACAATCTGCCAGGTACTTGAATGACCTTCACGTCTTCATCTTTGAAATAGCTGCTGAATAATTTTAAGTTAATGGTGGCCGACATCAAAATCAGTTTTACGTCATTTCTGCGGCTCAGTAGACATTTCATTATGCCTATGAGAAAATCGCCGTGCAAGTGTCTCTCATGGACTTCATCTAAGATTATTAGGTCGTAAGAGTTTAATGTTTCTTCTTCACTGGCTTGTCTTAAAAGTAATCCTGGAAATGTTTATAATTAAAAAACTTTTAAAAGAATTATCTTCAAATGTTTAAAAAAGCATAACATATACAGGGTGTCCCGCAAAAGGCATAAAAGCATACATACAATACAATACAAAAGTTTGACTTGATTTTCAGTCATAAGGTTTTAAAATTGATTTTTGAAGTTATGCTTTTTTTGCTGCATAGAGGGTAAAGTTTTAGAAGGCGACTGAAGTGACGTCAGGGTTTTAAAGTGTCGAAAAAAAAACGAAACAATTGGGGAAAAACCTGTTTTTTTTTAGTTTTTTTCCAGGCCTTGCAAAAATTGCCTATTTTGGGAAAAATTGTTTGTTTTTTTGGAAATATACACGTTTGATAAAAAGTTGCAATAAAAAAATTAACATTATTTTAATTAAAAAAAAACAAAAAACTAAACATGGAATTAAATTCATTAAGAAAATAAACGTAAACGTTAAATATACTGTTGGTGGGGTATTAGTCCATTAAAAATATCCAATTACAAAATAATGAATGATTTATAAAGTTAAATTATAAAAATATAATTTTAAAAATCGAAGTGTTAGTTATTTTAATACAGCACCGAATATGTTTTTTTGCGACCCGGTAGAATATTCTTACTACACTCACAGGCAAAATAATCGATCCACACAAATTTTCGATGAATTTCAATCGCAAATAACTTTTTATTTGATTTCGGATTTAAACAAATATTAAATAATATTGTAGATAAATTAATGGACAATCGCTCACATTTTAAAAAATTACTAAAAAATGGACGTTTATAATATATAGGTTTAAACCTAAGACAAAGAAAGAGGTCTTAGGTTTAAACCAAAATATGTTTTTTACCATAAGTTTAAGACACTCTGTAGAGTGGCAAAACCGTATATTATTCTAAATTAAGTTTTAATTATCAAGTCACAACTATTTTTAACAGTTTTGTTTTTGGTTCACCTTGATATATTTATTTTTGTGGAAAATATGGATTTTTTTAAAAAACATTACAATTTCCAATAATTTTCCTGTATGAAGAACTAAGGTTGCTATGGTCCATCCATAGCCTATGGAGGATGACAGTGACAGTTTTGTTGAATCATCCCATACTGGACATGTCATATACAGCTTTCCAAAGCTATCAAATTGTTTTTTGTAACGTGTTAATTTTAAGGTGTCTTCTTACTTTTAAAAATGTCTCCGACTGATGTTGCCCTTTGTACTTTACTTCTTGTGACGTTTAAAACACTTGCCACGTAATACTGTGACCGTCCATCCTGGATGGCTCTGGCAACATCAGTCGGAGACATATCCATTTTTTAAAGTAAGAAGACACCTCAAAATTTAAACATTAATTTGCAAAAAACAATTTGATAGCTTTTGAAAGCTGTGTATGACATGTCCAAGTATGGGATGATTCAACAAAACTGTCATTGTCATTCTCCATAGCCTATGGATGGACCATAGCAACCTTATACATCATACAGAAAAATATTGGTAATTGCAATGTTTTTTTAAAAATTCCATATTTTCCACAAAAATTAATATATCGAGGTGAACCAAAAACAAAACTGTTAAGAATAGATGTGACTTGATAAATAATACTTAATTTAGAACAATATACGGTTTTGCCACTCTACAGAGTTTCTTAAACTTATGGTAAAAAACATATTTTTGTTTAAACCTGTATATTATAAACGTACGTCCAGGGCCGAGCCGTGCCGGGGGTGCAAGGGGTGCATGGCACCCGGGCGGCACTAACACAGGGCGGCAAAATATCATCAAAATAAAAAAGCCACCTTGCAATATGCAAAAAACTTTCTAAAAATCACTTTCGTTTTATTGATGTCGGCGTTTCAATTGAGGAATCATCGTTTTTATTCTACACACAAAAACAATGCCAAAATTGTGCTGTCAGGCGGCAATGATAAAAAAGACATAACCGAACGCGCGATAGCCACAAAAAATGATGATGACAATTTTCTTAAAGCCCGGTTTATAGATTGCCGCCCGCCCGCTTCGCTTTACGTCCGTCCGCTTCGAGTTCGTCAAGTTTCATGTTTTACGGAAGCGGGCTTACGGGAAACCAATCAAATCGCGCGCTGTGTACCACGTGATATGGTTTACAAGCAGAACTGTTAAGTTAAAGCATAATTTCTTTCGATTTGACGGCTGCGTATTTCAGCAATTTTTAGTTTTTCTATTAACGTGAGGCAAATAAGATGCAAACATAGTAGTTTCTTTTGTCTTTTAATGCGTTTAAGTTAAAAACTAGTTAATGATTTAAAAGGCATCTTTCCGAATTTATTTGTAGCTTTAAGAATATTTTTGACGATGCCAGTTACTGTTGCCCATGGAGAGCGGTCATTTTCGAAATTATAACTAATTAAGACCTATTTAAGATCCAATAAGAGTCAATTCAGGCTTTTAAATTTAGCAATTATAAGTATTGAATAAGATATTTCTAACAACTTGGATGTAGGCGACTTGATTAGGGAATTTGCTATTAAAAAAGCGAGAAAAATAGATTTTAGTTTAGTTTAATTATTTTTGTTTTTTTTTCCTGAATGTATTTTTATTTTATTCTTTTATGTATTTGTTAATAAATACTTTGTTATTTTACTATAAAATTTGTTATATGTTTATTGAGAATGATAAATTATGAACTCCTTTCCCTACCGACAACCTAATTTTTTACATTAATGGGGGCGGCAAATTTAATTCTTGCACCCGGGCGGCAGATACCCTAGGCTCGGCCCTGCGTACGTCCATTTTTTAGTATTTTTTTTAAATGTGAGCGATTGTCCATTAATTTATCTACAATATTATTTAATATTTGTTTAAATCCGAAATCAAATAAAAAATTTATTTGCGATTGAAATTCATCGAAAATTTGTGTGGATCGATTATTTTGCCTGTGGGTGTATTTAAATAAGAAATAATTATATTATATTATATTCAGCGTCGGAAATTCACTTTTTTCTCGATATCAGTGTACAAATTTGTATTAATAGTATCCGTAAAAATTTGTAAATTTTCAGAAAAATTGACTTTTGTATTACCCCTGGAATAAAATGAAAAAAATGTCAAATTTTTCTGATTATTTTTTTTGACAGTTCTCTGTATTGTTGGGACATTGTTGAGGCATTGTTGTTGAGGGAACCTACAGCGAATTACAGCGATAATTTTTTGAAAATTTTCTCTGGTAGTTGCTATATATAAAAAAGTCAAATTAACCACACGTCAAACTGACAGGTTGAATTCAATTGTGAAAATTGGAGATTTTGCATGAAAATGAGTCGATTTGGAGTTTGTTCTCTGTCCACCATCGATAAAAAAGTCAAAGGAAATGTTCCCATTAATACGGAGAAGTCAAAAGAAACAGTTTGGAACCAATTTACTACTTTTTGTACTGAGAGGGAATACACATTGAGTGCTGAAACGAGTGAAGCGCAATTGGCAAACATTATGAAAGATTACGCTTACAATATGAAGAAAATGGATGGAGAAGACTATAAGGAAGGTACAATAAAAACAATGTGGAATCAGACTGCCAAATTACTTCAAGAAAAGTATTTGAACGATTTCGACGTCAAAATCAACCCATTTTCGGATGCTGCATTCAAGACCGCTCGAGGAGCTCGTGATGCCAAGCGTAAGGCTTTACAATCTATTCCGGAAAAACGGAGGGCAAGTGCAGCAGCGTTGGAGGAAAAAGATTGGGATGCAATGACCACTGTTTGGGACGAGGAAACTCCTGATGGCCTCCAGAAAAAATTATTCATGATAATATCAGTGGAATTGGCTTGGAGAGGTGGTGAGGGCAGCATACAGATACAGAGAACTGTCAAAAAAAATAATCCCCCGAATACCACACGAGCTTCAAAATTATCTGGCATTTCCCTCAAGGTTCCCTGCAAACAAATAAAGTCGTCAAGTTTTTCAGGAAAAATCACTCGCGCTTCGCGCTCGTGATTTTTTAACCTGAAAAACTTGACTCCTTCATTTGTTTGCAACGAACCTATCGGGAAATACCCGATAATTTTGAAGCTCTTGTGGTATTATATATGAAAATCTCTCAATTTTTCCGATTTTTTTTCGCCGGCTTAATTTTTCTGGAAATTTTAAAACCCTAGTCACAGCTTAACACAAAAAATATGAATGCTTTTAAATGCCTGATTTAGAAATTTTAGTTTTTTATACTTAAAACATCAGACATACTCTGAATGGCAATCCAAAGAGGTTACTAATTAAAAATGTATTAAAAAAATTTGTAATGTGTAATTATTTTCTTACCTTCAGTCATAAAAATAATTGAGGTATCTGCTCTTTTAGTTCTTTCAAATCGAATTTGATAACCTACAGTGCTTTTATAATCGGTTAGGGTTTCATAGGAAACTCTTTTTGCCAATGAAACACAGGCTATTCTTCTGGGCTGCGTACACACTATTTTTTTGTATCCTGCTTCTAAAAATAAAAAATAACATTTAACAAATAATTAAATTTATATCTACCATACCTAAAACATATTGTGGTACTTGTGTAGATTTTCCGCACCCTGTATCTCCTGCAATCAGCATTACTTTTGCATCAGCCAATGAATTTATTATTTCATTTTTATATTGAGCTATGGGCAAATCTTTTTGTATACCTCTCAACTTTTTCAGCTTTGAAAATTTACTTTTTTGTTGAAAATCTAAATAAATTCTTAACACCAACAAAAAATCCTTGAAATCATCCAATAATAATCTAACTTTATCACCCCTTTTATCAAACAGTGGTAATTTTTCATATAGTTGCTTATTGCTTAGATCAAAGTCTATGTTTAAAAGTTTATTCTTGTCAATATCGTTCTTTACGAGGGTCTGTCTTGTTTTGTATTTAGTGTAGAATGTCCAAAATTCCGTGGTACTTTTTAAATTACAGTGTTCTTCCAAAAATCTACTTAATTCGTATTTGTAATCGTCTATTTTCTTGTTTTGGGGCGATAGCGATCTGCGCCTAAAATTTGAATATTTGTAAATGGGCTTAAATATTGTTTTTCAAGTTATTTACCTTTTATGTCCTGATGTAGAAGGCCTATTTCTATCATAATCATCGTATTTTCTTTTCCTATCCATTTTATTTAAAACGTTTTGACGTTTGTTTACATTTGAGGTTATGTTTACGCGATTAAAATCCATACCGTGGAGTGGGGAATCAACATCCATAATTTAGCGCTGTTGCCACGTACTTTAAATTTTCTCGAATTAAGGGAATTATTTTTTTATAGGAAAGTGCTGCCGTACAAATGTTATTGGAAACATGTCTGGAAACTAAGGAGGACCAAATAATTCCTGGTCGACAGTGGGCTTTACAAGAAGTAAGATCTTTGGTTTGTAGTTATTTGCACCAAGCTTTTATTGCGGATACCATGTTGGCCAAATTGGTACATTTTCAAGTGAGTCTAAAATAAAATACATACATAAATATATATTATTGTGTTGATGTTTATAGGGATACCCCAGTGAATTATTGGAAATTGTTGTGAAAGGTGTTCCTTCTATGCATATTTGCTTGGATTTCATACAAGAATTGATACAACAACCCAGTTTGAATAAGCAAATATTCGCTATACAATTATTGGCTGAACTTTCCGTTCAATATGCGCTGCCTAAAAGTCTCAATTTGTGTGTAACAGCACTCAATTTACTTTATGGATTATTAGCAGGTAAAATAATATTAAATGCTTTATTTTGTTTATATACACTGCGCGTCAAAATTAACGCATAATAAGTAAAAAAATGCCAACTCCAAAACGCCTTTACCATTCTTTATAAAACTTATAATAACTTATAACTCAGTTCAAGGGTTTTTCGAAAAAATATCCTTAAGGCCTTTTTATTTTTAAAGTAAATAAAAAATATGCTGTGAAGTACCATATTTTTGTAAGTATAACCTGAAAATGTACAAATCAAACGAACAGTAATGAAAATACAGCGCTTCAAAGTCGTCAAAAATGACCACTTTTTAGCAAAATAATCAAAAAGGGGTCATTTTTACCGACTTTGAAGCGTTACTTCGTTACTGTTCGTTTGATTTGTACAAAAATACGCCTTTAACAGCATATTTTTTATTTACTTAAAAAAAATCCCTAAAAGTTATTTTTCGAACGATTTTTTATTATTAAATAAAAGGGCTTTAAAAATATTTTCTCGAAAAACCCTCGAACACGTAAACTGATATAAGATATAAGTTAAATTATTTTTATACAAAATTTCATAAAGATTGGTAAAGGCGTTTAGAGTTGGAATTTTTTTACTTATTATGCGTTAATTTTGACGCGCAGTGTATTATCTATGTATACATTAATTTAACCTGTTTTGAAAAAATATACTTGAAGCTTTTTTACTTTTTGATATTAAAGTGCAGGTATGGGGCGCAGTTTTAGTTTTTATTTAGGAATTATTTTCAATTAGATAAAAATATCATATAAGAATTTTTATTTTGCGAATTAAAAATATAGTGGATCATTAAAAATTAAATTTAATTTGTGTGCTGATATTTTTAATTTAGTGAATGTAAATAAAATATCTATTTCCCACATTTGTATTTTTTAGTTAAACACATATTTTTAATTCGCTAAATTAAAAATATCATATAGTCACGGCCAAATCTATATGGGTGCACGTCATCAATGAGATATAATGACGTCAGCATTACCAACTTTGAATTGTAAAGTTACTGCCGTTAAATTTGCTTTTTTAAGGCGTAATTCTGATGTGTTATTAAAAATAAATCATTCATTTGCGTATTGATTACCAAGAACTGTAACAATTTCCTTGTTTTAAAACGTTTTTTCACGAAATTATCAAAATAAAACCATTTACTTAGTAATTTTTGTGTGTGCCAGTTGGTAATAGCTTAAGGCTGGCGCGCACCGTTCAATATTATTGATGGGTCGCTGTCATTTTATATTTGACGTATTTTTGTAATTGTGACATTTCGTCCGGAAGCATCGTTTGTTGCAAATTATTATAAATAATATTATACATTATGTTTATAAGATTATATCCCTGGATTGTGCAAACAATGATATAAGGCTTGTTGGCAAGTAGCCGTTATTAGATTTCGAAGACATTGCGCCCTTAATAATAAATTTGGGGAAATAATCAGACTTCAATTCTGACCTGGTTTGCTCTGATGACAAGGACGACTGGTAATTTATTATTTTTGTGTTTCTGATAATTTAGTATTTTTTTGTTATGTGCATAGGGTATGTAATAAAAATGTAATAAAGTCCGTTTGTTTTCTCTTTAAACACATTTAATAAAAATGCCTGTAACAAACTCCTAATTAGTTAGTGCAGAAGATTATAACAAGGACGTTATAATTCCATCTTAATAACAGCCCCCACCGCTATAAACAGTCAACAATACACGAGCGTTAGATTGTGTCTGGGCACGTATGAATAGACCTTAACGCTGACGTCATATGCCGTTGATGACGTGCACCCATACAGATTTGGCCGCGACTATAGTAGAAATTTTTAAATTAAAAATATCTGCTTATTTCATAAAATAAAAATTCAATTGAATTAAAAATATGTCCTATGATATTTTTAATACATTTAAACTTTCTCCTATGATATTTTTAATATGTGCTAAACTTAGCAAAAAATTACAGAAGCAAATATTTTAAATTAACTAAATAAAAAATATCAGTTTGGCATACAAATTAATCGGCCATTTCAAGAGCGCGAAACGCACGTATTACAAAACTGTTTTCATAAAAAAATTTTAGATAATTTATTAATTTAATATTTTGGCATTAAAATTGTTAAAAATATTCTTCTATTATTATGCTATACATTAAAAAAAAGATTTATCTTGTACTGTCCACATCTGTCAATTATTAAAATTATGTCTACTTTTATAAAAATGTTTCTTGCGTTTTGTTATTTAAGGTAATTCCTAATAAAAGAAGAATATATTTGACAGTTTTGATGCAAAAATATTGTATAATAAATTACCTACCTACATTTTTTTTATAAAAACAGTTTTGTGATTTGTCCCGTTCGTATGCTTAAAATGACCATAAACCAAATTTTTAATTTAGAGAGTTTAACTTAAAAATACTAATATAAGAAACAGATATTTCAAATTCACCAAACTAAAAATATCAGTTAAAAATTAAATCTAATTTTAAAATATCTGCTATAAAAATTAAAAAGTGATATTTTGTATCTCTAAGGTTATATTATATTAATACATAAAACTAATTCCTGAATAAAAAACAAAACTGCGCCCCATATGCAGCGACGCGCCATCTCGCGACTTTAATCGACATTTTTATTATATATATATGTAGGTATATTCCTAAAAAACTATATACAAAAACCAATACTTATTTACAGGCATATCCAGTGCCCAAAGAGTAAAGCTCTTTAAACCAGTGCTTCCATCTTTAATTAAGATAAGCGAGGCGTTTCCTCCCCTCACAGAAGATATAATCAATCTGCTGATGCAGCTTGCGAGGGTGTGCGAATCTCAGGCGTCGCTAGCGTCGCACTTTGACGCTCACTTGGGTAAAGGTTTGGAAATTTCTGCGCAGGAAAGTGAGCAATTGTGCGATCTGGCGCAGAGGACTTTCGCGCAGATTTTAGATAAGGCCGTTTTGAAAGGGACGGTTTACAAACAAGAATAATATAATTCTATTTTTTAGTTTAATTTTAATAAAAAAGTACATAATTTAACTTTCTAGTATTATTTTTTTTTAGACCATCTCACAGTTAATGGGGTACCAAAGAGGGAAGAAAAGAAAATTTTATTCCCAGAATATGCAACACATATTTTTTATAATCTATGGTTAATTTGCAATTTTTGACTTTTTTGATAATTTACGGACTGAAAAGTTTTTGATAAAAATCATTTTTGGTCAGTTTTTGTTCATTTGTCTTTTTTCAAAAGAAATCGCTTCTTTCCATTTATCAAAATAAATTTTTCATGCTTTATGCATTTTTATACTTTTTCATAAGTAAAAATAATGGAATTCTTGAGAGATTACTTTTCTACCTACCGTAATAACATTTATTTGTTAAAAAGAAAATAAAAAATATTTTTTATCAAAAAAATGTCGGTGCAAAATTTTCAAAAAAAATAAAATTGCAAATTAAATAAACATAGACAATAAAAATAATCTGTCTGGGGTTTGAAATCAAGCAAAAACTTTTATCAAAAATATTTTTTTTTAAATCTGAAATAAAATGATATAAAAATAATTTTTATTTTAAGGGGTAAGTATCAAAATATTTTATTTATTTTTTTATATTTTGAGTTTTCGTAATTAATTAGACCATTATAAATTTAACGATTAAATACAATTTGTACTATTTTTTATGTTTTTAGAATATTTTGTATACAGGGCATCCCAGAATATCTATAACATGTTTCTATTTTTTTTATTAAAGCATCCCAGCAAGTACCGGTACGGTACGGTACGTCCTGCCCATTGCCTAAGGGTGGGCGAAATAATCAATTTTCTAATGGTTAACTTCAACTCCAACACTTGCGTCTATATCCCAAACCTATTCCCTGTCATTTTGGTTATGCAGGTACACTGCATTGTGCCATACCAAACTAACCCAAACTTAACAACCCAACCCAACCGACCCCGCCCCATTGGGCCCCTCCCGACCCATTGTCACAATCCAGCCTGCCCTTAGATATATTATACCTCTATTGCTCAATGGGGCGGGAGGGGCCCAATGGGGCGGGGTCGGTTGGGTTGGGTTGGGTTGTTAAGTTTGGGTTGGTTTGGTATGGCACAATGCAGTGTACCTGCATAACTTTTTACTTTAAAATTTGTTAAAGAAACACTTGACAGTGACAAACTCCGGAACGCATTTGACAGGGAATAGGTTTGGGATATAGACGCAAGTAACTCCAACGGGCTTTAAATTAAAATTAAACAAAAAAATTGACTTTGAAACTGTCTGGCACATGTCAGATAAATTATTAAATAAAATTGGCTTTAAATTCATTGCGCCATAGTTTAGGGCCTTAAAGCAAAAATACCTTATCTACAATATTAAGTACTAACCCAGATAGCCAAATAGGGCAAAAATAAAGTAAAAATTTAGTTACGCAATTGTTTTTTTTCGTAATAAAGTTTAGAATAAAGAATAATTGAAGCTGAAAAAGCAACATTAAGCCAATATTAACTTTGTGTAATATTAAAGAAATACCTATATAATATACCAGGTGAGTTTTTGAAACTGTTACAAGGGAATGTTTCAAAAAGGTTTAAATTTTTTTTTTAATTAATAGAGAGGTGGGGGGACATAGAGTCGTATGCAAATAAAAAGCGTACACGTATAAAAATGAGAGGTTCTTTATTTGTCAAATCACCATTTTTTTCAAAATCAGATATCGGCGAGGCATTATTCAATTAGCTATCAAACTGGCGGCTGGTTTATATCTACGGCACTGTATTTTTTATAACCTCGACATATTTGACAAGTGCAGTACCTATAATTCTAAGGCTGTAGTAAATTCAAATACTAAAATAGTGTAAATTTAACTTTCACACAGTATTAAAATAAATTTTACCTGGTGTAAATTGAACTCCTTTTCAGTGTTAAATATTATGTGGTTTTGGTCAAATTAAATCATACTACACAGAAAAAAAGGAAAAAGTTCCTTGACGCATTACTAGTACATTACCAGTGGTATTATTCCAGAAAACTCGCTAGACATAATGTTTTTAGTGCGTTCCACCAACTTAAAATACTTCAAGTATTGACAGCTGTTTTTCCCTATTTAAGGTCTCTCACAGAACATAAGATCTCTTTAAGAACTCTTATATGAACGGAACATAAGGTCTCTTTAGTATCGAACAACTTGTAGTGTCTCACCATAATATGTAATATATTATAACAAATATACTCACCAAAGCAAAGGACTACCTAAGCTTATATACTCTTCATGTAAGTCAACAGAGGCGAGATTTAAGAACATCACTTGATCCACACCGCCTTTGCCGCGATCGGTACACACTATGCAACCGGGAATGCACGGCAAATTGTTTTAATCGTTTTAACAAAGTGCTTTAGGTTGAAGTAACTCTTATTTTACAAACAACATATTTAGTAAACTGAACCATACAGCGGGTTGGTTTCACTAAAGTTTTCTGGGTTAATTTAACCAATTAAAAAAAAAAAACTATCTGGTTAAGTACCGTCAAACTAATCTTTGTTTATATTAACCTTCCCACAGTTGATTTAAATAAATACTTATGGGTTAACTAAATTAATATAGTTAAATGAACTACCTATTCCTTTTTTCTGTGTAGGTGCACTTCTCAATTTTTTTTTAGATAAACACCGTTTTGGTGTTTGCTGTATATAACATTTTCAACCATAATTCATGGTGTTTATATTAACACCATTTGGTGTTGGATTTTGACACCATTTTAAGATTACTCTTTACACCACACATATTTTAAACAGTATGTGTGCAAAAAAAATTGTTTTGCGCTTTCGCTTACGGAATTATGATTTATAAGATTATAAAATACTAAAAAATGTTTTTAATTTATTTATCAAGTGTACGAAATTCATTTAGAAAAAGAATGAGAAAGCGTTTGGAAGTTGAAGGGGAACATTTTGAAGAATTTCTCAGACATGACGATAAATTAGTTAAAAATTTGTAGTATTTATTTTCTAATAAATTATAGTTCAGTAACCGAAAGCGCAAATTAAAACATTTTCGTAGATTCGATTGTTTTAATTAAGTACATCATCCCTATTAAAAATCCCCCGCCCCTCAAAATTGGGATAGGGGGTAGGTGTCAAACATATGTTTAAATATCCTTTCTCTATTAGTTTACCAAAATATTACAAAAAAAAATTAAACCGTTTTCAAAATATCCCCTTGTAAAACTTTAAAAAACTCACCCGGTATATTTATAAATATATATATATATGATAACATAACGAAAAATTAATGAATTATTATGTTGAGCATAAGAAAAAGTGACAATATTTTAAATAGGCAAAGTATATTTTAGAACATCACAAACAGAATGTTTTTAAGAATAATTCTTATTAATAATAATTAATAATTATTATTATATTAAGGAAAATATATGAAAACAGCAGTCTTTTTTATTTTTCTTTTGGCGAACAAATACTACTCACTTCTTGGTAAAAAAATTCTATTCGATGAGATGTAAAAGGACCAATATTTAAAATTTACATGTAGATACCCAAAAAAATATATAATATTTATTAAATCATAAGGAATCGATGAATGTCAAAAAAATTGATAGCCTAAAAAAGGTTTTTTGTTTACAAAATAGATTTATTTGGACGTGGCACCTGGAATTTTTTTGCCTGCAACGCTTATGGATAGGATCTCCCAAATTTTTGATACAGGCCCCATCTGTGCCACGCCACTGCAAAAGGGCATTTCCACAGGCGGAATTTTTTCAAAATGCATTGCAACCTGAGTATTTTTATTTAAAATAATTAATTAATACAATCCAGACCCAAACAAACTCTCTGCAAAATTAAAATAAATGAAATAAACCCGAGATCTCTTACCTATCTTTACGCCGCCTATTCGTACTCCGCGTTAATTAAGAACTTGGCAAATTCAAATTTAAATTTCGGCAGACAATGACTCCTTAACAATTCGCTTTAATTTAAAATGAAAATTTTCGTGTTTAATATCAAAACCTACCATCCCGAATAAAATGTTAAATAGTTCTCAGCCTATAACTTCGTTATGTAAATATTTTAAGCCCTTGTAGTTTATTATTAAATCTTTAATTTATAATAAAAAAAACGCATCAAAATGCAAAATGTGCCCGACAGGAAATAAGACATCCAGCATTTTTTTTTACATTTCGGCCGATTATTAGATATTGACCCATCAACCAAACTCAATTTTTGTCGTTTCAAAAATATTACATTTCATTAAATATGAAAAACGTTTCAAAATCCCCGTAGAAAAGGTCAACACGATTGTAGTGAATGTGGGTACACTCTTGGGTACCCATAAATCAAAAACTAATATTATTCAAATAAATGAATGTGTAATTAAGCATATATTCTAACGATAAATACGTTCTCAGGTATCTTGAAAAAACATATAAATTTCGGCATTTCTATTGACACGATCGAAACAAACAAAATAGTGCTGTGGAGGAGGGTCAGTGGGTCAGATTCTAGTGGGTCGTCGACAGGGCCTTGGAACATCGAATCAGATCCTCTGCCCACCAAAAAATTAAACGGTAATATTTTCTTTTTTTTATTTCTCTATTTCCTGTATAAGTCACTTTCCACTCAACTGCAAATTTTAATCTTTAATCTGAATTATATCTGCGCTTGTACATCATTGTTAAAGAATCAGGCCGCGCAAGTAACAATAAACTTGTGCAGAACAACACAAAATTGTCTATAATATAATTTATAAAGTGGAAGTAACTTAAGAAAACGAAAGGATTATTTTGTCTAATAATATAATAAATACCTACTTCCGTTAAAGTTAATTATCAGCTATTTTAATTCGTTTAATTTTCGATTATACCTATTATTTAAGTAGGCTAAATATATATAAAAACTTTCCGATAATTCTTGAGGATATTTCTTTTCCTAATAAAATAATAGGCTTGGTTTTATTTTATTGCTAGGATATTTTATTACCTATAACCTTATTTTTTTGTTTTTACAAAAACTCATTATATTATAGAAAAAAATGCTGCCCAATTTGAGCCCAATTCGATAATGTTAAACCGTTGAAAATTAACACTTAAAATATTTTTTTTATTTCGAAATATTTGTATTTAATTTTAGTATACCCCGCTGATGTTGTTATTTTAGGTAAGTATTAAAAAGATACAATTTTTTTACTAAGCATTTGGCCTGTGGATTTTGGGAATACCGATATCTAACTTAGTAGATATGGGACCCACACCAAACTTATATGAGTTTATAACGACGGTAAGTTCTGCGTAAGCAGAATTTAAATTGAAGTTTGCGAAAAAAAAGTTAGTCTTTTAGCGCGCCTCACCAGCCCCCTGCCACCCCTAATTAAGATTATTCAAATTAAAGTGGTGAAATTCATAATTCACTACATTTTATTGGCAAATTTTAAAATTTATTTAAAAAATCTAAGAATTACAAATATTATACCATTTTAAATTTGTATAATTCTTTTAACTAAAATTTAAAAAAATTAAAAATGGTATTGGATTTTTAAAATAAATTTTGAAATTTGTCGATAAACTTTAGTGAATTTAACTTTTATTCGCAAACTTTAATTTAAATTCTGCTTGCGCAGAACTTGTCTATTTAATTTCAATATAAACTCATATAAGTTTGGTGTGGGTCCCATGTCTACTAACTATCCGGTATACCCAAAATTCACAATCCGCCCAACCTAAATGATTTAGGTTTAAAAAACTCAGCAACGCAACGTTTTCCTATAGCATATATGCTAATGTACTCACATATAAGTACATTAGATACAAAACTTTAAAAAAAAATTTAAAAAATATATATTTTATCATATTTATGTATGTACATAACTGCACTGCCCACAGCATACCTAAGTAAACCAGATGCATAAGTTAATATTTGTAGAATAAAATAAATTTATAAACTTAACGGGTGTTACATTTCCAATAAAAAAGTTAATAACTTTTTAAACAGGCCTAATTTGCCCTGGGTTTTCTTAGGAAGTTTGTTAAAAATGTTAAAGAATTGACAAGAAAGCTTTTAAACAATGTTTTAAGATTAAGAATAAGAAAAAAGTTATAGTCTATTTTAACTCGAAAATTATTCACTTTAGGTATCCCAGGTAGCCCACTGACGTCTGCTGACATCATTTAAACGTCGGAAAACCTGGGATAGGACATGGTATAGTAATTATAGAATATAGAATTTTATGTAGAATTTTAAGATGTAAAAATATATTGGGTGTTTTATTTGAAATAACAAAGTTGATGTCACTTCCGGTTAAAGTGGCATTTTGTTCAAAATATTTTAGAAAAATGAACATTAAAAAAATTAAAATTTAAAATCAATATCTTTTCCGTTTACCAGAAACTTCTAATGGACCACTAATGTGATACACCCTGTTTAATAAATTATGGTTTCATAAGAAAGATTAAAAGTTAAATAAAAATATGCTGGGATCCTGGGCACTATATATAGTTATAATTATAGTTATAACTAAGGTTAACTAAAAAGTTCGTCGCGACGCCCTAAGGGGTCATTTTATTCAATCTGTATTGTTATGCATGATGCTATTAACATAATTGAATCCTATATACCTAAATATATGTATATAAATAAATCCTGTACATAGAATTTTATTTAATATTTGTGTTTATCACGTTATATGAATAAATAACATTATTCAGAGGTGACTACTTAAATGTATCATCGTGAGCAATCTTTATTGTAGGTATGTGTAAATGACATCCTCACAAAAACATAAACAAATGTTTTTGACCTACCGACAGAAATACAAAAATTACACACTATATTTCAAATGAAAGTCTATTTAAAAAAAATAGAAATCTAAGTAAAAACAACCGAACAACATTCTTTATGGGTATAAAAACAACTAGATAAACAGTGGAGATAAAATTAAAGCACGAAAGGCCTGCAAAAGCGAGTCTCTTCTTTCGATAATTGATTGTTTAATGTTCTCACATAAGTTACTAAACGCGTGATAGGAAACTTAACTGCCGGATTGTGCTTAAATGTGGCACAGGCCAATAAGCTACCGTGCAGTGCGATTTTCTATTAAAATATATCACCATTGATGTTCACATTGTTTTGGTATCTTTAAGTTAAATCGTTAAATTTCTCTTATCTTTAAATAAAACACTTAGCCTATACTAAGTGACTATGGTGTACCAAATAAGTGTTAATTATTGAAATTTCTAACAGAAGTTATTAAGGTTTTTTCCCTATTGCAAGTATTTCTTGGCGGTTCCTGGCTTTAAACATTTTAAATTTTTAAATATATTCTTTATTTAAAATGTAATACAACAAGAACAAATAAATTAAAACAAAAATTAAAGTTTTATGCTTAATTTTAGATTTTTCTTATTTTTTTTTTCAAGCGATCAATTGACATTTTTAAACTAACACAGAAGTTTAATACAAGTACAATAGGTGACTCTTTATAATATATTACCAGAAATCTGTTAATATTGTTATTCGGATTCCTTATACCCATTTAACGAGTGTGCGAAGCATCCGAAAAAATATGCCATCACTGCTCTCTAAAAATGAATTAGTCAAAAATGACTAATTTAATAGTTATTAGTGGCTGCTTTTTCACTAGTACCATGGTTAACTATGGAATACCATGGTATCCCAAAATTTAACAGCCAATTCATTATGTAAAATTGTCCCCTGAATCCGAAAATGTCGTCAAAAGTTAAAAAAGTAGAACAGTTTTTGAGATGTAGTTAATTTTCCATTTAATATGGAATTGAGTATATCTCAAAAACTGCTCCACTTTCATAATTTTTGATAGTATTTTCGGATTCAGAGGATAATTTAGAATAAGAATTGGCTGTTAAATTTTGAGATGCAATGGTATTCCATAGTTAACCATAGTAGAAGTGAAAAAGCAGCCACTAATAACTATTAAATTAGTCATTTTTGACTAATTCATTTTTAGAGAGTGGTTTTCAAAATGAACATACGAAATACATCAAATACATACAGTGGACTAATAATTATATTGTACAGTAACGTTTTAAACAATTCATGTATTAAATCGAAAAAATTACAAACAGAGAACAATCAAATAGTCAATATTAAGCAGTCGTAAGATTAACATGTTCGCTTCAGGATCAGCAGATCTCTGGGCAACATTTTTTATTGTACATAGTTAATAAAGTTGTGTTATTTTAATTAAGTGAGTGTTTTAATCAAATTGCACAATCATATACCAAATTTCTTTATAATTTGATGATTTCGGATTGGTGTGTTATTTAATTGTGTATATGTTATTTTTGTGTTTATTTATGTATATGTGTTAATTTTTTTGTATATGAAATTGATTAATAAAGCAACATTTCTTATTAAAATTATTTTCATTTAGTTTTCCAATTTCCAACAAATACTTTTGTTACTGGGTCCACAAAAAGGTTTGTAAAAATAAGGTCTTTTTTGAAAATTACAAGAATTATGGTTGAATTATTGATATCGGAGTTTGTTATTAAATATACAAAATGTTTGTTATAATTACAACCGCTTATTCAATTAACAAATTACAGTTGCTGTAAATATAAAGTTATGTGGACCTGGATTAATATATGGTTAAAATTAACAAATATTTTTTTACTGTGTATAAATCTTATACAAAAAATCCACCAAAAACATACACATGCCATTAAGGATTTAAATGATAAATGGGAGTTATTTTCTGCATTTATAATTATAATTTAAAAAGCTTGAAATTAAAGTGTTTTGATTATTGTTGTACAATTTGTTTATTTATGCTTTCTTAATTTATTATACTTGTTAAAATTATTTTGTGTTCTCCAGTTTTTTTACGAATGTATTTACGACAACGACAACGACAACATTTGATATTTAATGGTTTAATTTGATATTTATAACAAGAATTTGAAATAAACAATATTTTGCATATTGGTTATAATATTTTTATGATTTTTCTGGTACTTACGAGACTTTTCTGGCAATAAATTTTGTTTAAACACCAAAGAAAATCCTTTTTTCTTCCTTAACATTAACAGCCGCTTATTGTAAATAAGTAAATTAAGGACGGCATGGCGAATCGATTTTGACATTAACTGTCAAACCAATGACTGTGATACCAACTATCTAAAGTAAAATAGGTATAAAATTATTTTTTTATATCGAATTTTTGCAAAATAGATAAAATAGCATAAAGAACTCATGTCATAAGACCTTTTGTCGCACGCGGACAATTTATAATGGACAAATTTAAATGACATCTTATGACATAAGTTCTTTAATATACTATTTTAGTACTGCTAAATAGCAATTTCTAAGAGTTTTCCAATGAGGTATCACAAGGAGGGTGTTGCTATTAAAAAAATTGAGTTGGGGTGGCTACAACTCCAGGGGTGGCTTAGTGAAAGTGATTTTTGTGGTCATACTGATATCCAACAAACAGTTTTGAGAAATTTTTGATATCTCACAAACCAGAGCTAATTAAGTAAAGTTTTGGTCATTTTTGGAATTAAGGCCACCAAATTATCCTATAAATATTATTGGCCACCTTGTGGCAAACAAACAATTTTATTTTGTAATACTTATGCTAGGATCTAAACATAAAAGCAAACCTAACATATTAGCAAAAATTTTTATTTTAAACTTAAAATACATGTTATTTACTATATAAATAAAACATTTTGTGTCATGATAATTTTTTTAGTTAAAAGAATATATTTCGAAACATAATTTAGCATTTTCACTTTGTACTAGAAATTAAGTCAACCTCCATTAGTCATATTATTTAATGTTTTTAAAAAGTTTACTTACTTGACGTAGTTATTAGTAAAAAATTAAATGAGGTCAACTTAAAATTTGTGTCTTTTGTTAATGTAATAAACCACCTTCATTATAATTATAAAAGGATGTAGGTATTATTAAAAAATTGTTTTTACCCACTTGAGTAATTTAAAATTCAATACTTGGTATTGTTAAAATAAGTGAAAATTAACATTTAAATATTCTGTATTTTATGACATACTAAAATAACTAATGAATTATCTATTGTTTATTAAAATTTTATCGCGCTTTTACAGCGCTATTAAGACCTTTGGTGTTACTCCAAGTATCATACGAGTATTCCTTACACATAGTGAATAAATAAATGCTTTTCTTAGTGGTATAGCGTGGGACATACAATCAATAAGAATAATATTCGGAATTTTTGACCATTAACTACGCCTCGTATGATACATAAATAAATTCTAGTACAATGATTCGCCGATGTAAATAAGGCGCCACGAAAGTTTTTAACGATAAAAAATTTAAATTTGGGTTAAAATATTCTCAAACCAGTTTTGTGTCAGTTTTAACAAAAATAGAAATTCGATGATAAAATGCATGCACTTGATATAAGTCGAACAGAATTGTTTTGGATTTTGTTTTGTACAGCGAGTTTTATGTGGACCGGTAGAAAGTACATTTTGGGCAAAATTGTCTGCAGGAAAATCCTAATTAAACATTTTTAATGCGCGGTAGATACTGCAATACCGGGTAAAAGTAAAAAGTGGTCATCTCACTTTGACCCAGAAAAAATTATCGAATTTACATAATTTTGCATTTTTTAATACCTATAGGTATACCTTAATATGTTTAATATTTTTAATATTTTGCATATTTTAAAAATAACAGTAAAACCCCCTTAGGCTAATAATCGTGATCTATGACATACAATAATATTTAAATAATAATTTTGGTAGAGGTAATGTTAATAATAATAATATTATATAAATAATAATAATAACAAAAAGTTAAATAGGTAGTAACTTTATAGTATATGTAATAAGGTAATATTTTTATTTCTTCCAATTCATGTGATATTCTCGTCACTTATGCTAAAAAAAAATCTGTCAAAATTTGAGCTCTTAATATTAATTTTAAAAGATCCATCCTCGAATTTAAAGTTTTCCCATTGATTTAACATGGAAAAATAGTTTTTTAAGATTTATTTCGCCTGCATGTATGTAGAACTTTTTTTTAAAACCATCACTGGTCCTTTTTTAGCATTAAATTATCTACAAAAGCTCTTACAAAGTCCAGTCTGTAGTACTAATTTTAAAAGGTCCATCACCGAATTTAAAATTTTTCCATTGATTTAACATGAAAAAATAGGTTTTTAAGATTTATTTCGCCTGCATACTATGTTGAACTTTTTTTTTGATAAACAAACACTATTCCTTTTTTACCATTAAATTATCTACAAAAAATCCTACAGAGTCCAGTTTATAGTTTCTACTCTTTCTTTTTTATTAATGTTGAAACGTATAAATTTTAAAAAAAGAAATGATATTTTTACATTTAGCGGCTAAAGTACTAATCGTAGAAGAAAAAGTTAATTAGCAATTTTGATCTTTTAATGCTCTACAAATTTGTTTCAAAAAATTTTTTTTAACACCTACATACAGTTTAAAAGTTAGTGTCTAAAATCCTATTTTCATTATTCTGCATAATATATTATTATATCTACTATTCACTGTAGGAAAAAAAGATTAGGGACAATTTTGCAGGAAACTCGAAGCTCTATAAATAACGTACCAAGATTCTTCAATACACGCAATTAATCGCTGAATTTAAGCTAAAATAGCTTAACTTTTATGATATTCTTAATTTCATGATTCAGCTTTTGAAAAACAATTTTATACTTCGCTTCAAAACAGTTTTGAAATACCTACCTACTGAAAATAATTTTTAAGGTTTAAAATCATTTTTAGTAGGTACATCAAAACTTTTTTGAAGCAAAGTATAAAATTTTATTTGCAGTCAAAAGCTGGATCATGAAATTAAGAATATCATAAAAGTTAGATTAAATTCAGCGATTAATTAAGTGTGTTGAAAAATCTTGGTACGTTATAAATAAGTTTCCTGCAAAATTGTCCCTAAATTTTTCTTCCTACAGTAAATATTATAATAATATATTATGCATAATCATGAATTAGGATTTTAGACACTTATAAATTTTAACTGTAGGTGATAAAAAATTTTTTTTTTAAACGAATTTGTAGAACATTAAAAGATCTTTAAAATTGCTAATTGACTTTTTTTCTACGATTAGTAGTTTAGCCGCTAAATGTAAAAATATCATTTTTTTTAGAATGTATACGTTTCAACGTTAATAAAATAAAAACAGTTGAATCTAAAGAACTGCAGTCCATGGACTCTGTTAGATTTTTTGTAGATAATTTAATGCTAAAAAAGGACCAGTGATTGTTTATCAAAAAAAAAAAGTTCTACATAGCATGCAGGCGAAATAAATCTTATTTTTAGCATAAGTGACGACAATTTCACATGAATTTGAAAAAAGAAAAATATTGCCTTATTTTGAAACACCCTAATATGTATGCACCACAAAATTGTTTATTGCAAATTTGTTGTGAGTAATAATTAAAAAGTTATAGACTCAGTCTCATTTTTATGATTTTTTAATTTTATACCATAGTAGGTAAAATATGGATGGTAGGTCAAAAAGTTAAAAAATAATTTTTTAGTACTTTACATGTTCTACAAAATTGCCTTTTAACTTAATCTATTATAAATAGTTTTCCCTCTACAATCATAAAAATAAGACTTTTTAACTATTATATTATTGACTAGCATGGTTTTGTAAAATTCGAGTTAAGATTCCGCTCAAACTATTGTTATAACAATTGAATTGTACAACTGAGCTTTACTGCTACTAGGTAACATAATTATAATAAATATATCAATTTTAAACTTTAAATGTATCTCGAGGGATCCAAGAATTAAAACAGTCCGTTAAGATAAACACAGATTGAAACCATCTATATTTACCATACCATTTCAACTGTATTTTCTGTTTGACAAAAGGTCAATGCCGTTGAACATTTCAGGATTTAATTTTGAAGGTGGAAATTACTTTTAATTACGCATAAAAGCGGAAGCCGTATCGGGGACGGAGATCGAAACGGTTAGTCACGAAGCAATCTTTTTAAATTCTTATTTAAATCAATCTGGATGCATTTGACGAGTAGGTGAATGGACGCCGTGTTTTGTTTTTATGGGTTTTAATTGACAGTAAAACTATGTAGGTACTGGGGAAAAATTTGGTCGAATTTTACTTTAGATAGTTGGTATCACAGTCATTGGTTTGGCAGTTAATGTCAAAATCGATTCGCCATGCCGTCCTTAATTTACTTATTTACAATAAGCGGCTGTTAATGTTAAAGAAGAAAAAAAGGATTTTCTTTGGTTTTAAACAAAATTTATTGCCAGAAAAGTCTCGTAAGTACTGGAAAAATCATAAAAATATTATAATCAATATGGTAAACATTCAATTTTCTTAGTTTCTTTAAGAAACTTTCTTGACCCATCACTGGTAATATTCATAAGAATATAAGAAAAAATTGAACCTACACCTCGCCAAAGTTTTTTGTTATAATCAATATGCATATTGCATGCAAAATATTATGCTGTTTAAAGTATAGCCAACGTATAAAATCAAAATTGTTGGTGGGATAAAGTATCTCATGAGATACTTTATCCCACCAACAATTTTGATTTTATACATGCATTACAGCACCGAAAGCGGTGTTATAATGAAGTCATTATGAACGCAAAATACTTATAAATAATTTTTAGGAGTTTTAGGAGATTGATGGCAATTTTAGGAGAATTTTAGGAGGTGTGGGAGCCCTGATATTACCTTTACAAAACTTTCGTTAAAATATTTTTCTTTGTTAAAATAATTACAAACCCTGGTTTTCTACACAAAATTATGTTAAAATTTTACAAAATAAAATTAACAAACTACAAACTCATGTTAACAAATCTGATTTTTATAACAGCTGTTATAACACTCAGGGCCGTACCGAGGCACACTTTTTTGGGGGGGGGTGGAGACGATAAAAAAACCAACTTATTTTTTTATCGATACTTTAGTAGTAATAGTAAAAATTTTCAGTAGTTTTATCATGAATGTAAAGTGTTGTAAAGTGTAGATAAAGAATGTCTTTACCTACCATTAGCATGCTCTTTCGAAGTCGATGGGATTGATTCTCGTTCTCTATTTTTTTGATTTGCTGCCAATGTAAGTGGATTATCCGGAACAGTAACAATTTTAATTTTAACCAAATTTCCACCGTGAATATTTTCCTCGTGCATTTTTTTCTAGTCCTTGTTAAACACACATCCACATAATGAGCATTTTACTAGAACTCGGCCAGGTCTAGCTTTCTTTTCCATATTAAAAAAAAATAATTCCCAATTATTGACACTAGTTTTACTTAGCTTAGATAAGCTTCAACTAATTAATAATCTATAAAAATAAGACGCCAAAAATTGCGGTAGCTAAAAAGAGTCAAACGCCGCCAAAACCAAAGACAAAGCCGCGAGGCGGTGCCGACTTTGTACAGGCCGTTTGTGTGAAATATGTCCTTTAATAAAAATAAGGTTGACCAATACAATTTTCTTGACGGTAACGATTATAGGAGGTTACAATAGATTAAAAATTATAATTTTGTAATATGTAGGTAAAGTTTAAAAATTATATTTCATTTTATTTATTGTGATGGGTTGGTTGGTAGGGTAGGTATACCCAACCAACCGACCCAAATACTATAGATTTTGCCAACCGTGTTTGGATTTGGAACCAACTGCCAAGACTTTGGGGGGGGGTGACTCCCCCCCCTACACCCCCCTTAGGCCCGGCCCTGATAACACTAGTGTTTTTAAATTTATTTAGTAAGGGTATCTGGAGGTCAGAGGATGCAACATAACATTTGTTTCACTGGATTTTTTTTTGCTCCAGATCATATTTACTAGAACTCAAAAGGTATTAAGGGTGGCTAATTTATAATCGAAGGAACTGTATAAATTTAAATATTTTGAGGTTTATAAAATTTTGATCTTTTATTTCAAAATTAAAGTAACCATCCTTTTTATAACTATAAATTTAAATATTTTGAGGTTTTTAAAATTTTGATCCTTTGTTTAAAAAATAAACTAACCATCCTTTTTATGACTCATTTACTTATGTTAATTTTTCCTTTCTTTTGTCTTGGGATTTAGGTTAATACAAAAATCGAATGCATTGTTTAATTCAAAAATATTTTTTTGCAAACTTGTTACTCATTGCAAATTTAAATAAATAAAATTAACGAATTTTATTATGGTGCGAACATTTACCGTTAACACTGCATTATTATTTAAATAAAGATACCTACATAATGATTAATTCATAATTTAAGAAATTTTGCCTTTGAATAAATAATAATCATAATAGGTTAATTATTCTTATTTAGGAGTAGGTACTTATACAGTTTGTTTACACTTTTTTGTCGGACACTGCATTTTATTAGGTTATATTATAATAACTGTAATAATTTTTTAACTGAGTTCCAACAAAATGCTGGTATAGAAAAAACAACTATAGTTTTATATATTAAAAATCCTATAATGTAATATAATTATATTAATTATAAAAAATACAGCATAAAAATGATTTGTAAATGATCATTCAAAACTATAATTTTAAACAGAAAACTGAAAATTTTCTTCAGGGTGTCCCAAAATTGGTATTTTTAGAAATTGTTTTGTGTTTTTAAAAATAATTTCTAATGGTTTTAGTTTTTTATACAGGTATGCATAAAATAGTATAGCATGTATCAAGTTTGATAAACGTCACTTTAGTCACGAATTTAATTTAGACACGACCGAGCTTGCGAGCTAGTGCTTAATTAAATGAGTGCCTAGAAAATAAACGAGTTGCGTACTATACTACGACAAATATAGTAAATATATTAATATTATCTAAAAAATGATTTTAATTAAATATTTGTATAAAGCGACATCTATACGAAAATAAAGTAACCATCCCAATAAACATTTTTGATGTAATTTTCACCATTAACATTGCCCGTTATTATTTTAAATAATTATTGATACTTCAAAATATTAAAATAACTTCAAAATATGATTATGTTAAGAAAATATTTTATCCATTGATTTTTTATACTATAATTGCAAAATATTATCACAAAGTCTTAAAAATTCTTACATGGGAAATGTTAAAGGTACAAAGAGTGACAGTTGAATTTATTGGAATTCCCGTTAGAATTTCTAACTTGGGAATCTACCGGCGTTAAAATCTTAAATTTTTTTGTGTAAATCAAAATTTATTCCTTGAAAATGGACTAAAAATCGATATAGAAGCAGTTTTTCAAAGTAAAAGAGAAGAAAATGTTTTATGGGCACTGTACTCAAATTTTTAACGCTTTATCAGTTAAATCTACTTAACTGCAGTTCTACGGCAAAATCAAAAGGTCAGTCATATAATCTTTGGCGTCAAGAAACTATTTAATACTTGTGTACCTACTTTTGTATTGAGATAATAAATTAGTTTTTACATTTAGTATTATTTTACAAGAAAGGCATTTTATTTTAACGATTGTATGACATTTGAAACTAACATTAGCCCGTGACTAAAGCGCCATAAAGCCAAAACTTGTCAATGTGTATTTAAAAGGTCACTTAGTTTAATGAAAACATGTACGATAATGGGCGTTTTAAAGGTGGGAGTTGAAAAAACAATTTTTTAATGTTTCAAAAATAAAATTTTGACTCGAATTGTTTCAAGAACAACCATTTTAAGGGGTGTAATAGTTTTAAAGCGAGACACCCTGTACAAAAATACCGAAATTAATTTTAAATACAAAAATATTGTACAGGGACTATAATTTTCTAAAAGCCAACTATTATTTTTTTTCATGTAGTTTATTAATTTTTTATTTTATTTTTAACCCCAAAATTACCCAATAAACCCACACATCAAACCCTTTCAGTCCCTTAATTCATCAAATGAACATAGCGAACTGTATCAGCCGGCAACACCAGACGCGCTGTTCCACATTTGACTAAGTGAGCCATGGGCATGGGCAGCCTGATCTCACTTGAGTATAAATGCTTCTTCTTCGGTAATGGCCTTCAGATATGCTTCGTGAGTTCAAGGTGAGAATCTCTCTCCGGTGTCGATGTGATTTCCTCTAACACCATCAGTATTATCACAAATATTTGTGTTTCTTGGCGAAAAAGACAGTTTAAGAAATAGCGAAAATGATGAAAATGAGTTTTGGACTATGTTTGCTGGTTTCTGCCTTGGTGGCGGCCGTTAGCAGTGAATCAGTGCGGGATAATGTGGTTACGCAGGACGCTCGTCCTGTCAAAAGGTCCTTGAGAGATTTTTTACCGTGCGTTAAGTCGTTAAATGTGAGATGTTTTTTTGATACTGCCGATGATTACTTGAAGTATAGAATAGAAGGAGTTATAGGTATGTTTTTTAAAATTAAATTAAGACCAAAATTTAAATATTTAAAAACAGTAAAAATAAATTATTTTTCTTCATTTCTAAAACGTTTTTTAAATATTTTAATAAAAAAATTAGTTATCAAAAAATCTCCTTTTCTAGTTTATTAAGAATTTAAACATTTTAACACTAAATTAATAATTAGTAATGTTTAAAATTTTAATAAATTAACTTTTAATTTGCTAATTTGCACTTTAAAAAATAAAAAAAAAACACTTACTTTAAGAATAAGACAAAATTTAAAAAAATTACAAGGAGCTTACAAATCTTTCTTTCATAGTTTATATATAAAAAACGTGGCTCTACCTTTTTCTTTATAATTATTAATATAACATAATATACAGTGTGTTTTATAAGTACGGTTCGTAACTTCAAAATGCAATTCCTTACGATATGTTAAGAAGGCCTATTTAAAAAAATGCAGCTTTATAGAGCTATAAACTCTTTAGTTAAGTACACAGAAAAAAATCTAACATAGTACCAAGAACAGCGCTGTCATTGAATGCATTAAAATTGAACCAATCTAAATTGTTATTTGCTCAATTAATTACTATTAAACCAAAATAGGGAAATATTTTGCCTAAATGTGAAAGAATTTATTGCGTTAAATGTATACATAGTATACAAACAATAGTAACGTTATTAAATAAATCAAATTAGTATTTAATGCAATAACATTCTACCATTCTAACAAATAAATATCAATATGAATATCAATAGATTTAGGAGCGATAACTTTTGTTGTTAATTTAAAAGCAGTAAACGATTATAAACTAAGTGCTAACTACCTATTGATATTATAGGAACTGTTATTCAGGAATACGGATTACAAGATCCCATTGGTTTAATGGCTTACCCATTCATGCTATGCTAGCGTTTTTTTCTGTGAAGTATAATACAAAGACTTCATCCAGAAAAAGTCTTAGTTTTGTCTTTAACATTTTAAATTGCAAAAGATAAACTAACTTATTAAAAATTAAGTAGGACTATATTAGTATATTAAAGAACTAATGTCATAAGACGTCAATTTGTCGCACGCGGACAATTTATAAAACGAGCGACGAAGGAGCGAGTTTTGTAATGGAAAAGTGCGACAAAAAGTCTTTTGACATGAGTTCTTTATCTATTTTGCAAAAATTCTATAAAAAAAATAGTTTTATACCTTAAATTTAATTTGGTCGTAGTTTACTTTAGATAGTTGGTATTACAGTCATTGGTTTGACAGTTAATGTCAAAATCGATTCGCCATGCCGTCCTTAATTACTTATTTACAATAAGCGGCTGTTAATGTTAAAAAAAAAGGATTTCTTTGGCGTTAAACAATATTTATTGCCAGAAAAGTCTCGTAAGTACTAGAAAAATCATAAAAATATTATAACCAATATGCAAAATATTATGCTGTTTAAAATATAGCCAACCTGTAAATGTTGTGTTATAACACCGCATTATATATAATGAAGTCATTATCAAAGCAAAATAGATAAAAATATTTTAAATTTCATGCTCATTAACAAGGTTTTCATTTAAACTAAATCTTTAAAAACCAAGCAGGTACAGGTAATGTAGGTAAAAAAATAAAAAACAAATACATAAATTGTAATTCTTTTTATATTACTTGTACAGATTGATTTCATATGGATGACCCATATTTTAATTTTTTTTTAAATTTTACAAAGAATTAAAGCTTTCTAGGTAATTTTATTTTTTGCTTACGTATATCTTAAATCGGTTTAAATTTAAAAAAACAATTTCTTGCAAAATTTGAGGTTAATCGGTCGAAACGAACAAAAGCTTAAATTTTTTTAAATAATTTAAAAAATGTTTGTTTTTTTGCTGATTTTTTTTCTGATTGGCTATAATGTATAATATAACAAAAATGGATGTTCGTACAAGAAGTAAAATATATTATTTTACAAATTATTAAAATAAATTATTTTACAAATTACCTATATATATATATAATTATAGGTAATTTAATTATTATAATATACTGGTATATTTTTATCGTAAAACCATTCATTTGAATGATATCAAAGTTCAAAGTTTAATTTAAATAAAAATAAAGTATTATTTAGGCCACATCAGGAAATTGACTTTAGACTGTACAGGTACAGGGCGCTCCACCTTAAAGTTGTTTGATCTGCGGACCCCATAAAATGGTTTAAAAAAATTACCTTCCTTATTTAAAAAGATACAAATTTTGGACAAATGGTTTTTAAACTTTTTAGCATTTAAGTTTAAGAAACTGGCAACGCTTATTATTCTAAGCAGAAATATAACACGATTAAAGATTAAACTTAGTTAATTTTAACCTTTTAGGATTTTTAAAACATCCTTAAACATATAAAAAAATGTCTCAAAACATTAAAATTGTAAAAATAAATTCTAAATTTAAAACTACTACTACTATTTATATTAAAAGAATATTTAGAATTTTTGCTGTTAAACTTTAAACAGGCTTTAGCATATCATTGTGAAATCGCAAGAGCAAAATAATTGTAAAAATAATGTTATGTAAACAAATTTATTTAGAGATTTGTTTACATAACATTATTTTTACAATTATTTTTTACTTGAAAGTAATATTGAAAATAAAAAATTAACACATGGTTAGTTTTATAAAAATACTTTATAAACTAACCAATTATTTGTAACCATAATATTATATTATTAATTAACTTGGTGATACAATTTAAATTTAAATTTTTAATTGAAGCCAAAATTGTCAAATAGGACGCAGATCCTCTTAAAAGAGGAAAGAAAATCCCATTAAGTTTCTTTTCACCGAAACACCGTATCGTACTCTTGTAACATAAATATGCGCGTTCTGATCGTGGCGTTCACATTCACTCTTTTAATGATGACTTGTTTGTGCCAGTTTCCATTCCCATATGGCGTCGGTTCTTCTACATTCAAAACCAGTTTAATTTGGTTAATTACAAATATATTAATCAAATTTGTTTTGGAATCTTTTTCACTCATAAGTAAATAGATGCCCATATATATTCTATAGAAAAGAGTTTAATTACTTAAATGGTTTTGGTCTTTTTTCTAATTTTTACTTCTTGCTTGAAAAAATTATATATTTAGATAGGTACTTACTTTTTAATATTAAAAAAAAATAAAGTTTGGTAATAATAATTATTTAAAAAATAATATATACAAGGTGTGTTCAGAAAATAACTGGAATTGTTAAATTTCGCGGGTTCGGAGGGTCCGGTTTTCATAAAATTTTCTTTATTATGTTGGTATATATGCCCCCGAAGTATGATAAAAACTTTAGCTGTTTTCATTGTTTACTTTGTCTGGGGCAGCCGTTAAGGTTAGACGTGTTTTATGAGCTCGGCGATTTTTCGTTCGTTAAAAGAAATGGATCAAAGAATTTGTATCCAATTTTGCTTAAAAAATGAAATAAATTCTTTGAAATGTTAACAAAGGCCTATAGTGAGTCTGCTATAAGTAAAACAAGAGTTTACAAGTGGTTTAAGAGTTTCCAAGATGGCCGTGAAGACGTTGAAGATGACGAACGCACAAGCACATTAACAACCGATAAAAACATGGAAAAAGTGGAAGAAATGGTTATAAACCATCAGAGAAGTCGCTGATGATGTTGGTATATTGATTGGCTCATCCCATGAAATTTTTTCGAATGTTTTTGGTATGAAACGCTTGGCAGCAAAATTTGTTCTAAAATTGTTAAATTTTGAACAAAATTTTTGGCCAAAAACAATACTGTAATGATGCCCCAGCCTCCATATTCGCCAGACATGCCTCTGTCTGACTTTTTCCTACTCCCAAAAATAAAAAGAACCTTAAAGGGCCGTCGTTTTGCAAGCATATATGACATTAAAAGCGCATCGCTGAAAGAACTAAAGGCTATCCCAAAGATCGAGTTTTAAAAGTGTTTCGAGTATTGGAAGAAGAGCTGGCACATATGCATAATATCCAATGGAGACTATTTTGAAGGCGACAACATTAATGTAGACGAATAAACAAATATTTTATTTCAAAAAACGAAAATTTCCGATATTTTCTGAACACACCTCGTACATAAAATGTATGTTTTATTATAAACGGGGATAAGTGTTCTAAGAATGGTTCCTAAAAGTCCAGTAAATTGAGAACAGCTTGATATTAAACGTTTTTATGGAAAGTAGTGATTACTTTAAGACCATTTAAAAAACTAGTCTCTAGTAGGAACCAACTAAAAAAATACAAAAACGTTATAAATTTAAAAAAAGTACCAGACGAGTATGACAAAGTACTCTCTATAAATGAATTAGTCAAAAATGACTAATTTAATAGTATTTTGATTCATTGTCCAACTTTTTTCACTTTTATGTTTTTTTTTTACTTATTTCGACTTTTTGATGTTTTTTTTTTGAATTTTTCGTCTTTTTTATTGTTTTTTACCTTCGATTTTTTTTTGTCTTTTAATAATTCTTTTTGACTTTTTTTACTTATTTTGATTTGCTATTTGACTTTTTTTACTGCTTTTATTTTTTTTTGTTAAACGCATAATAAAAAGTTTTTCCTCTTGCAACCCGAGCTGTGGACACACTAAAAATAAATCAGACGTATAGGGGCTAAACTGTGATTCAGTTTCAGAGGGTGAACATACATGGTCTTATTCATTTCGCAGAACACTTTTTTTGGCATGTTTAATTGAACCAAAATAAATATTTATTCTCAAAATAAATTAATCCCGCATACCTAGGTAAAGTCAAAAAATCAAATTTTCTAAATTCGGAGGGTCAAAAACAAATAAGTCTAGGTAGGATCCGATCAAAAACAAATATGTCACATGCAAGTTGGTCATAAACAAACATGTCCATTCTTAAAAGTTGATTTTTAAATTCTGAAAGTATTTTGATCACAAAGGCTTATTCAAAACCATTGATTTATAATTTAAATCTATAAACTTGGTCTTTATTTACAGTTTTATTTGTTTTCTTAATATTAACAGTTATTAAAAATAGTACAACGTCTAACTAGTATTATTAAGTATTCTTAACCAAGCATGCTTGACCCATTGAATCAGTAACAAAACGATTTTCACCTGCTTGATAGCGACAACGTGCATTTTCCAGATGGTTAATAGTCCAATGAGGCGGTACCAACCATTTAATAATTATTATACAAAAGTATGCATAAATATATTTATAGATAAGTAGAAAACATGATAACTATGTAGTCATTGTCAAGTGCAGTAACACTTCGGTAATATCCTAAGTAACGATTACTTTCACTTAATAAACCAATTACAAACATTGCCTATGAATTACTTAACCAAAAAGACTATCTAGACTATATATATTATATTAGTTTTTCCTCTTATACTTTTTATGAATTCGCGCTTCACTATTATAAGTTTGTTCTAGATTTAATAGCAAAACTGAAAGTGATTAAATCCAGCGTAATCTATCACCATGTTTTTTTTCAAATTAAATCATTAGGTTGTTTTGACAAGATCCTTAGATTTGTGAATCAGATCATGACTTGCTATGATAAATTGCGACGAAAATGCAGACTAAAAACTGTACTTATGAGAACAGCTTTTAGGCTTTATTAACATTGATAATTATTATAATTATTATAGTTACTTTTATAATAATAACTTCCTTTTTTTTATTGTTATAATGTTATGGTTATTACACAGGGCCATATTACCCATTAGGCAGGCAAGGCAATTGCCTTAGGCGCCACGTAGAAATAGGCGCCTTGTCCCCAGGCAACTTAAAAAAAAATAAAAATTGTTACCAAAATGTTTATTTTTTCCAAAAATAAAACAAATAAACAATATACAATTGTAAAAACAAAAAATTATTTACTGTTTTTATATTTTATAAAAATTTAGCTTCCTTTGTAATAACGAGGTGTAAAGCGACAAAAAAGCGTGCCGCAAATTCACTTCTGTTTTTATCACCATGCTTGATTACGAGGGCACTGCGTTTTGAAGAAGAATAAGATATTTTATTATTAACTGTATAATTAACAAATAATAATAAATCTTAACGTTAAACTGCAAACAAAAACTTAAAAGATAATTTAATTTGTAAACTTTACCCTGTATAAACATATCTTTAGCACTCTTTAAACTATTTCAAAACCCCCGTATGCTCCAAGCACACGGATTCCTCTTGCATCGGGTACCCGCTGTGATGTGCTGCTCACCCCAGCGGGTACGCGATACTAGAGGAAACTGCTGCCGGAAGGACTTGGGTGTTTGCGTTTATTCAAGAGTGGCACTTCTATGTGTTGTGTGTTTGGTGATAGCAGTCTGTGTTCGATAGTTAAGGTTGATTTAGCCTGGCATTTAAATTAAATTACGTTACGTTAGATTACGTTACACAAAATGCTGGCTAAATCCACATTTAGATAGTGTTAATTTTTCTGTTTGTTTTAAGGTATTCCTGAAATTTGAATATTAAACTAATTACAATAAACCAGCAGTACGTCTAACATACAAATACAGAAAATTAAAGTTGAATTAATTTTTAAAAAATACTTACTAATGACATCTTGCAGAAAAACGCACTTATAAGTCCTAACACTTTTTATTTACATTATATTTGTTATGTTTGTATGTTATTTATGTTTTATATGTATTTTTTAATGATAAAAAGTATTCTAATTCATAGGGAATAATTAGGTTATAATGCTCGGGCGGCCTTAAGCTAACAGTTTGGGGTGGCTCTAATAAGCTTTTTTAAAATTTTCCCCGGGCCCCGTAAGTATAGTATCTAGTTAGAGGAGCCAAATTTTTAAGTGCCTAAGGCGCTCAATTGCCTTAAGCCGGCTCTGTTATTACACGATTTTCTATTTAAACACCTACTAATAGTATATTAAAGAACTAATGTCATAAGACGTCATTTTGTCGCACGCGGACAATTTATAAAACGAGCGACGAAGGAGCGAGTTTTTTAATTGACTATAGTCAAGCTATAGCTATTTTATCTATTTTGCAAAAATTCTATAAAAAAATTAATTTGATCTATATTGCGTTCATAATGACTTCATTATAACACCGCTTTTGACATGAGTTCTTTATGCTATTTTATCTATTTTGCAAAAATTCTATAAAAAATTTTATACCTTAAATTTAATTTGGTCGAATTTTACTTTAGATAGTTGGTATCACAGTCATTAATTTGACAGTTAATGTCAAAATCGATTCGCCATGCCGTCCTTAATTTACTTATTTACAATAAGCGGCTGTTAATGTTAAAGAAGAAAAAAAGGATTTTCTTTGGTGTTAAACAAAATTTATTGCCAAAAAAGTCGCGTAAGTACTACAAAAATCATAAAAATATTATAACCAATATGCAAAATATTATGCTGTTTAAAGTATACCCAACCTATAAAATCAAAATTTTGGGTGGGATAAAGTATCTCATTGCAGCACCGAAAGCGGTGTTATAATGAAGTTGCGTTTTTTTGCACGATATAAAATGCAGAATCACAAATTATGTCTGAAAAAGCGAAGAAAATTGTGTTATATTTACTTCCAGTGAAATCTGGTCATCTCGTCAACATTTTATAAATAATAATAATAATACTAATAATAATAATAATAATAATAATAATAATAATATATCTTAAACAAAAACCATCCCATCTGTAAAATTATTTAAACAATTAAAACAAAAGTTTTAGTGCCTGCGCTATTATTATAAATACACAACATAATACCGACCTCCTTTACTGTTAATTAACCATTGTTTAATGGTATCCATTTAATAGAGAACGAAATCGTGTAAAAATGCAGTAGTACAAACATTACTAGCTTAAAATAGTTTTGATTGTAAAATTTTGTTATTCTAGCAGTCAAAACTTGTGAGTACATTAAGACAAGTTTTAAAATTTTGTTACTTTCTCTCGATCACCTAGATAACAAAAATATTGTTCTAAATAATCTATTAAGCTGTTTAAAAATTGTGTTTACCATTTGCACATCCGCATATTTGTTTCAAACTTTGATCCAAGAATCGAGTAATAAATTTGAATTTTTTGATTTTTAAAAATGTTGTCTAATGCATTTTTTTTAATTACCCAGCCTTTTTATAATAGAATAATATATTATATTTAATATAATAATATATTATATTTAATAATATATTATATTTAACAAAAATGGCGAATGCACCGGGGTTAAAAATTAAAAAGGCTTTATTAATTATCAAAATGGTACCTTTTTAAAGTAAAAAATATTGAGCAAACAAGGTTTAAAGTTTTTTATTTAAATACTAAAATAAAAAGAAAATTTTTCTCGATATTCTCGCATGCAAAATCATTGAAGAATGAAGCTCATTCTTAAACGATTTTTGGTAACATTTAGTTTTCAAGTATTGGTACCCTCAAAAATGTCAAACTGTTTGATAACCTCAAATTCGTTTTTTTTAAGATTATTTATATTTTTTTTAACAAACATTGACAAATAACTGACCCAAACTTCTTGTAACATTTTACACCGCTAAAAGTATACTCAATTGTACAAGAATCTCGGTAAAATAATTAAAAATAGTACAATACTTACACAAAACTTATCTTTCAGTTAACAATAGTAAATAAAATTCACCTGTCAGTTAATTATTAACTAAGTGTTACCAACTCACATAATTTGCGAAAAAACGACAACAAAAATTAAAATAAAATGTATACTTAGTATAGTTAGCTTAAGCTATACTAAGTATACAAAATTTATTTTAATTTTTGTTGTCGTTTTTTCGCAAAGTATGTCAGTTGGTAACACTTTTAATTAATAAACAAATAAATGTTTTGTGGGTACTTTTAATAGTTATTTACCAGTGACCAGTTATCTAATTACCGGGTGAGTTTTTTAAAGGGTTACAAGGGGATATTTTGAAAACGGTTTAATTTTTTTTTGTGAAATTCTGGTAAACCAATATTTTTGACACCTTTCACCTTTTTCTAATTTAATGGGGGGGGGGGTAACTTTGGATTTTTAATAGGGATGTTGTTTTTTAATTCGAATCTTCGAAAAAATCTAGGTATGTGTGCAAAAAAAATGTTTGATTTACGCTTTTGCTTATGAAATTCTAATGTATTAGATTATAAATTTCCACACACCTAGTTTTTTCGTAGATTCGAATTAAAAAAAAGTAGAACATCCCAAATAAAAATCCAAAGTTACACCCCACCCTTCAAAATACGCTAAGGGGGTAGGTGTCAAAAATAGGTTTAAATATGTCCCCCCCTCTCTATTAGTTTACAAAAATTTCACAACAAAATTGAAACCGTTTTCGAAATATAGGGGATGTAAAACTAAAAAAAACTCAGCCGCAAGTTAAAAAAATACTATCCAAAAGCGCATTTAAAGCTCATCTAAATATTTAAACATGGATAATTAAAATTGCAAGTAATTTTGTTTGCTTCCCCTGGATTATTTTCTGCCGGCCCCTATGTAAGGTACTTTTATAAAGGAACAATTTATAATCATGGCAGCACATGTCCCCGTTACAGGTACCTATAGACACATACAAAGTTTGTCTGTGGGTATAGATTATAACAGTAGGCAACTAACAAAACATTTATTTATTTATTGGGTTTTCTATACTATTTTCTATTGTATCCTAAAATTTGCTGTTTTCTTTACATAATTTTAATAATATTAAAATAGAATTCTTCTATACCTATTTAATACTTATATTTTATAGTAAATATATTATGTTGTTGTACAACAAAAATGAAGATATACAGTGGCGGCCCGTGACATTTCATTTTCGTGAGGCAGAGGCAGGGTTTCGCCCTCATTTAAAGGCGAAGAAATTTGTTTAAACCCAAATTAAAAAAACTGACGTCGCAGTTTACAACCTATACTTAAAACTAAGTAAAAAACTTAGACTGTGGTGGGGAAGGAATCCTCTACTTTGTCAATGAAATATATTTTATTGTAAAAATGACGTTTATTTTAAATAAACCTCATTTTTGTCTAATTGATATTTCATTGTTCAGCAAGAACCACGTGAAGGTGTAGAGGTAAAGTGCAGCAATATTAATATAACCATTAGGTTTAAGCCTAAATCATTAAATTAATAATAGTACACCATCAACAATATCGGTACAATTTCTCACCGTAATATCCATAATGACCAAATTCACATAAAATCACCAAGTTCAATTAACTAAACCCACAGAACAAACCACTTACAAAAGAATCATAAAATAGACAAACTCATAGAAAAAGAATAAACAAAATACTGCGTAAATAACAGTTCAGAATTTTATAACCAAAACAAACCTAAAGAAGGAATCTGTATTTATTTTATTGGTTACTGTGATTAAATCGATTTATTATAAGAAAAATAATACCATTTATTATTGAATTTTGAAAAATGTGTGAAGTATAATATTATAATAATAATAATTATAATAAATATATTATATTATAATAAATATTTATCTAAAATTCCGCAACAGTGTTGCCACAACACCTGCTTATTTCCTTGGATGTAGGCGTGCCTGCCTCGCGTATGCTAATACGAGAGAAGGAGACAACTATGATATCGCATTGTAATAGAACGAGACAACAAGGCTAACGCCAATCGTGAGTCTAAATTAGTTCAGGCATGCTTCTGAGCCAATCATCTAGCTATAAATATTAGTTTAAACTGCGGTCGTTTCAAATTCAAATAATTTAAATGTTGCTGGGTATTCCACGTATAAAATCAATCAATTTTATTGACTATTTCACAATGCATGTAATCCAAATATTAAAAATTTATAGTATATTATAGAAAGTAAAATATTTAAATTATACTTAATTTTTTAATTATCTATGATGAGGCACTGCCTCACTTGCCTCCCCTGACGGGCCGCCACTGAAGATATATATCTTTTTCACCTGTAGATAGGTATACCTATCTACAGGTGAAAAAGATTCTAAAAATAGAAATATTATTAGATATAACTTATAATTTTTTATTTTTAGAATAATAATAATCGTTTATCGACTTTGAATAACGTAATAATTAAGGAAATTTCAACAACTTTGTAAATAATGGGGCCAACGATCTGAATTCCAGACGCTATGCATAAAAAATTGTTATAAGGAATGAGACAAGTATGTTGCTTTCCTGTTTAAAATTTATCAATAAACTGCACAAATATATTCGGAATGCGTGAATCACATGCGCACGCTGATTTAAAGAATAAATATTATAAGTAGGTAACTACCCATGATACATGGTAACTACCTACATTTTAATTAAAAGAATAACTTTATTTTTTACCGCTTTTTAACAGGTTTATATTGGAATTCCCATTATATTCAAATGAAAATTGTTTTATTATTTAGCGATAATGTGCATGCAGTTATTAATTTTTTTTTAATAAAATAAAATAAAAATTTATTTAAAAAAAAACGTACATATTATAATAATTGAACATAGTAGATACATTTTTTATTTTATAGCCAAATAAATTATAACTACTCCTTAAATTATTTTATTCGTTACCACAGTATATATTTTGTACTATTTTATACAGACAGACGCATTTTTTAAAATCAATTATTCACCGAACGTAAAATAACTGTTTTTTACATAGCGGCCACATATAATACCGTCACAATTCAAAGTGGCACATTCGTGGCCAGAAAATAAACTTTTTCTCAAATTAATGTGGGAAATTTTGGCAACAATTTTTAAGCATATAATTAATTATTTGTATGTGGGCACATATACATATAATAAAGAATATTAACTGTACAAAAAGGCGGTTTTATTTTTTTAAGTTAATATGTCATGAGCCGGTCTACTTCGTTCTTATTGGAAAGTTACCAAATATTTTTAAGATAAATGTCAGATTTGTTTAATCCGAAAAAGAAAGTTTTGTCCAACAATATGAATTATTAATTTTTTCGACATACCATTTTCCTTAAATAACATTTATTTAGGTATACACTTATGGAATAATTTGGTTTGGAATAAAAAACGCTAGGACATGTAAACTTTAATTAAACCACCCGCACTTTTTTCATCGAAAATTAATAGTAGGGTTTAGTAAACATATATGTAAAGGGTTTAGGGTTTAGTAAACTATAGTTTTCAATACAGGGTTGGGTTATGAATTTGTTATTGTTATCCTATGCTTTAGTTTTTTGTGTATGGAAATATTAAAATGACACCATTCCACACAGGAGGATCGGAAGAAGAAGTTTCATAGAATGGTCAGCAAGATCACCAGATCTAACACCTCTAGACTTTTTCCTATAGGGACATCTAAAAAACAACCTGCTAATTTGGATAAATTACTCTCTAAAAATGAATTAGTTAAAAATTACTAATTTAATATTTTTTAGTGGCTGCTTTTTCACTTGTACCATGGTTAACCATGGAATACCATGGTATCCCAAAATTTAACAGCCAATTCTTATTTAAAATTGTCCCATGAATCCGAAAATACCGTCAAAAATTATGAAATTGACTACTGTTCTACTTTTTTAACTTTTGACGACATTTTCGGATTCAGGGGACAATTTTACATAAGAATTGGCTGATAAATTTTGGAATATTATGGTATTCCATGGTTAACCATGGTACAAGTGAAAAAGCAGCCACTAATAACTTTTAAATTAGTAATTTTTGACTAATTCATTTTTAGAGAGTAAGAAAAAGAATGCAGAAATTAGGAACATAACCCCAGGAAGTGAACGGGAACATTTTGAACAGTTATTTTGAAATTTTTAATTATTTTTAATATTAAAAGTTTAGTTTTATAACTTTCATTACATTTCCACCCTGTATTGAAAACTATCGTCCTACTAAGATAAATGTGGTGGAGGGAAAATGGTGTGGCCAAAAAATTTAAAATTTTAATTATAAGATTTTAAATAAAAAACTAAAGTTTACATGTCTGAGCGTTTTTCATAAAAATCTTTTTTCATCGAAGAACGAATTTTTTTTACAAGTAGAGTCGGATAAAAATACTATTACAAGTTACTTTGTGTAAGGACATACTACCTATGACAGATTCATCCCTTTTGCTTGAAATATTAATATAAAATTTGTATGTGTTTATTTGATTGGTCTTACATAAGGTTTAATTTTATACAGATACCTAATTTTCTTTATTTACCAAAAAAAATATATTTTTGTCAAAAAATTGATACATTTGTTAATTTAATTAATCTTAAAATGTAATTATACTATATTCAATTATAATTTTTTTTAGCTGAAGCTAATGCAAGAGCTTTCCAAATCACCGGAAGGGCAGCAGATACGGACCATCCTCCTTCAGCTTTGGCCGAAACGATAACGAAGATGATCGAAGAACTGTCCGGAATGCTGCAAGAAGGTCTTTCTAGCTTCTTTAGGAGCGGCAAAGAATCCGAAGATGGCGATGAAATCGAAGAAAGCAGCGCTGAAGAAACCGAAGGTGATCAAGATAAAGACGCCAGCAAAAGCAGGGCACTTGTAGAAGGTAAATAAAAAGTTCATGAACGAGAGAAAACGGTTTTTTGTAAATGGATGGATTATATGAAACTTTTTGTGTTAAATAATATACTATATGTTATAATTGTGACCCAAAAGTTATCACTATTATTTGTTCTCATTTGCTAAAAGAAGCTGTTAAAGCAAATATTGAAATAGATAGGTTTGTCAATATTTGCATCTAATATTGAGGTTACTAACAGTATTGTTTCTTAAAATTAATATTTAAACAGACTATTGTATTAATAAAAATACCGTTAATATGTTATGTATTATGATACCCAGTCGTGATATAAAACATAATTTATTTGTTTTTAAATAAATAAAATTATGCACAACCACAAAGTGTGGTATGTATGCGAAAACTTTTTTCTGCATATTAAATGAAAATATTTACAAATTTTAGTATTAATTTTACATAATGGATTCCCCTTAAAACCAAGTTTTAAAAATATATGTTGGGACATTCCATACGTTACAATTAAAAACAAACAAACAAATAGTTTGAAAATAACTGAAAATCTATCAAAACAAAAAATCTTTATTACTTCGTTACTTGTGGGAATTTTGAAAAAATGTAATTCTGCTCACCTTTTAAGGCAAAAATCATACCAACTTCTTTGAGGGGCTGTATTAAGTTCTTGTAAAATAATAATTGCTCTAACTATTTCAACTTGCAAGATATCTTCTCTCTTGAAATTTAAAACTATTTATTTTTTTGTTACCTATTTGCATAAATTAATTTTTTTTATAAAAAGTAGTATATTTAAGTTGTTTAAAAATTTGTCAAAATTGGTTGTATTAAAATATAAAATTAAGGGCCGTATGCACAAACGTTGATTTATTTATATCAACTGATTAAGCATATCAGTCGATATTGGTTTTTGCACGACATGGCAACGTAGTAATTTTCTTTAAAAACTTTTGTTTTATAAAATAAATTGGGTAATTAATTATCTTTCAGCGTTTATATTTTCCCATAAAAGTCGATTTCTATACATTGACATTAGAAATTAGACATAAAAGATTTATTTGACATTTGTTATATTTGCTTAGTCAATCCAAATGAAAACACCAAAAATGAATTTAAAAGTGCGCTGCATGATTTTTTATTTTAATGAAAAAATTTTAGGATGATATTTTAGGTATCATATATGAAAAACCGTTGCCTTTTTAGTTGCTTTATTTTTAATCGGCACCCTCGGAAACCTGAAATCGTGTCATTTTCTTACTCTCTTATAAGAGGCTAAAACTTTTCTTCTGTGGCAATTATTGAAATGATTGTAATTTTATTTTGCTGCCTAGTAAGTATGTTTTCAATATTTAATATTATTATCAAATTAGTTCATTTCATAAAAGAATGGTAAACCACTAAAGATTTGTAATAATTTGCCAATTTTTGTGATTTTTGCCTGGCTCCTGTGCCTATTCTGCTAAATCTAGAAAGTTGCTTTTTTTCAGGTATCAAGTACTTATACAATAGAAAACGTAACTATTATTTTAAGTTTCTAGACTATCATTTTCTTTATTAAAAAAATTATTGAAACTTGATAATTTTCAAAATTAGCCAATTTTGCCCTCAGAAATCATTATGTTGAGGAAAAAATAAAAATCTAAAACATTCAGGAAATGTAGTCCCCATCTTCATCTTTTCAGTCTAGTTAGTCTTAAAACTTAAAATAATAGTTAAGTTTTCTATTGTATTAATTACCGCCGACGGTGGACTAGTGGTTAGTGCTGCTGACTACAAGCCTAGAGGTCGTGGGTTCGAATCCCACTAGGGGTATGGCTGTTTATTTGTATTTGTCCTATTGTGTAATAGTCCTTCGGAGGGGACTTAAGCCCGCGGTCCGTTCCTACCCCTAACCCGCTCAAGCCATTCAGTTGGCTTCTGGGACTTTTTAGGAAGTAAGGGTGGAACTAAAATGAGCTTTTTTTTTAATACCTGAAAAAAATAACTTTCTAGATTTAGTAGAATAGGCACAGGAGCCAGACAAAAATCACAAAAATTGGCAAATTATCATGAATCTTTAGTGGTTTACTATTCTTTTATGAGATTAACTAATTGGATAATAATAATTTATATCGAAAACACACTTACTGAACAGTAAAACAAAATTAAAATCATTTCAATATTTGTCACAGAAAAAAGGTTCTGACCCACTATAAGAGAGTAAGAAATTGACACGATTTCAGATTTCTAAAGGGTGCCGATTAAAAGTAAAGAATCCAAAAACTAAAACGGCAACGGATTTTCATATTTGATACCTAAAAGATCATCCTCAATTTTTTTTTATCAAAATAAAAAATCAAGCGGCGCACCCCATTTGGTGTTTTTATTTGGAATGACTCTGCTTTTAACCATAGAAAATAATTTCGCTAATATAAGTCATGGTTTACTAGATTTGTTTTTTGGCCAATGAAATCATCTAAAATGTAAATTGGTTGATAAAATTAATATCAGTCGTTGACGACTGATTTAAAATATGGATAAAAATAGACAGTATTTTTGTTTGTAAATATATATATATAAAAAATAAATTCAGAAGGTTAACATACCTATAACCATTGAGTAAGATGTTGTCTTACTCAATGCTATAACAAAGATATAATTAAAAAAATAACATTACTACCATGTTAATTATATTAAATATCTTTGCTGTTTTTTTGTCTGATTGAAAAGCTGGATGCTTGAAATCTATTTATTTTTACTTTCTTTGGTTTCATTGTAAAATAATTACCCCTAACATTAAACTTGGGTAAAAATATTTATTGATTAATTTTTTTATTATTAAAAACATGCATACCTTCCATAAATTTTTACTTTTTAATATAATTCCTAGATAATTTTAAAAAATTACTATTTAATAAATAATAGGGGTTATAAAATAAAACCAAAATTGTGTTTAAAAAATATTTGTCTTTTTTTTTTGAAATCAGTGTACGAGGTGTGTTCAGAAAATAACGGGAATTGTTAAATTACGCGGGTTCGGAGGCTCCGGTTGTCATAAAATTTTCTTTATTATGTTGGTATACATGCTTCCGAAGTATGATAAAAACTTTAGCTGTTTTCATTGTTTACTTTGTCTGTGGCAGCCGCTAAGGTTAGACGTGTTTTATGAGCTCGGCGATTTTTCGTTCGATAAAAGAAATGGATCAAAGAATTTGTATCCAATTTTGCTTAAAAATTAAATAAATTCTGTGAAATGTTAACAAAGGCCTATAGTGAGTCTGCTATAAGTAAAACAAGAGTTTACAAGTGGTATAAGAGTTTCCATGATGGCCGTGAAGACGTTGAAGATGACGAACGAACGTTCGGGGCGCACAAGCACATTAACACCGATAAAAACATGGAAAAAATGGAAGAAATGGTTATAAACCATCAGAGAAGTCGCTGATGATGTTGGTATATCGATTGGCTCATCCCATGAAATTTTTTCGGTATGAAACGCGTGGCAGAAAAATTTGTTCTAAAATTGTTAAATTTTGAACAAAAACAATACTGTAATGATGCCCCAGCCTCCATATTCGCCAGACATACCTCTGTCTGGGGAACTATTTTGAAGGCAACAACATTAATGTAGACGAATAAATAAATATTTGTTTCAAAACACGAAAATTCCCGATATTTACTGAACACACCTCGTATATTAATGCCAAGACAAGCTATTTGGTTAGGTTATTGAAAAATATATAAATGTATTAATTAAATAAATAAAATACAGGGTGTCCCGGAACTCGAGCCATAGAAAAAAGTGCCGAAAAATATGCAAAACAGGTACTTGAAAATTAAAATTATCCAACGCAAAGGATAAGCAAGATAATAATAAAAAACGATAGCCAATCCCAATAAATGTCCATAGGGAATTATTTAAATTGCTAAGATACTTAGTAATAATAATATTGTATATTATAATTTTAAATATACTAAATTAATGTTGTTTTTTTAGAAGCAAGAAAAAAGAAAAAACACAAGATCCACAAACTGATCGCTGCCATTAAAGCCTTGGTGGTTGGAGGAGTATTGAAAGTGTTGTTCGGATGTGTACTGAAAATCTTCATGGCTCATCTGCAGGTCAAATTCCTGCTGATCGCGCTGGGAGGACTGGCCTTGAACGCCGCCAGATTCTGGATAGACCTGAAGAAGAAACACGCGCCAGAAAAAGTGATTTACTACGAAAACGCTCAACATCAACATCACTATGAGACTGATGGAGAGGAATATGGGCACGACCATGGCCACAGGTACGTAACATGCGTCTATTCTTGTCATGATTTGGGTTTTGTATTTTCTAAAACATCCTGATTTTGAAAATATGCACAGTCAACAAATATTTGTTAATTTTAACAAAATATTAACCATATTTTATGTTAATCCGGGTCCACATAAATTTATGTTTAGTTTACAACCAACTGTAATCAGTTAACTAATTGAAAAAGTATTTTGTAATTATATCAATAATTTTGTAGATTTAATAACAAAATCCTATATCAATAATTCAACCATAATTCTTGTGAAAGGACCTTATTTTTACAAACCTTTTTGTAGACCCAATAACAAAAGTATTTGTTGGAAATTGGGAACATAAATGAAAAGAATTTTGATAAAAATTGTTGCTTAATTAATCAATTTCCTAAACAAAAATAACATACACACAATTAAACAACACATTATTCTAAAATAATCAAGTTATATATAAACTGCGCACCACTCAATGTGTCGCGACCAAAAAGTTCGTTCCTTTTTAAAATGACATAACTTTTTTGTTTCTTGATCGATTTTATTTTGGTCTATAATTTCTGCTAGCCTCATCCTCTGGCAATTCATGTTATAGACATGGACCTCAAGGTTCTTCAAGTAAATTTCCTACAGGGTGATATGTAAAACGGTTTGTAAAAAAAGTTTCCTCTCGTTTTTACTTTAAAATAATGAAATATTATGATTTACGATTTTCAAATTTTTCGAATTGGAATCTTAGCAACGAAAATATGGTTTTTTCCAAAAGAGTGCATTTGGTTTTTTGTAGGCAATACACTCAGTCTTTTTAAAAACAAGAAGATAAGATGGTGAAAGATTGTTAATTAAATAATTTTGAACAAGCAACAAAGACTACTTTTTCAAAATAACATTTTGGTAAAAATTTGCAAAAACTAAACCTGAACCGATATGTTTTCTTCATAATTTTGACATCCTGATTGTGATTTAGTTGTCAAATTTAAGTTTCAGATAAAACCAAAATCACCAAGAATCAAAATTCGAAAACAATTCCCAGCTTTTAAATGTCTCATTAAATTACGATTGCTGGCTTTTACTGTTTTTACTGTATTTAAAATACAGTATTTTGCATCTTTAGTACGTTATTATCATGTCACTGAATGATCAAATCCAGGATCAAATTATTAAAATTAGTTCTTGAAAAGCATTCAAAAAGCATTATGATGGATATTCTTTTTTTTCAGTTGGCTTGTGTTCGTTGCGTTGAGTATGTTGAGTATGTTGCGCGATTAAAAGATGGTTTAACAAAAAACAAAACTTTATTTTAACATGGTTGTGTATATGACTAAGTTTAAATTCTTAATGTTAAAATACTAAAATCTAGGTAGAAAATACACCAAAAGGGGAGGGCGTTGCAGCCACTTGACGGCTAATATCTTCCAGATGTCATAGCAGAATTGATTCTCCCTTTTCTTGGTAATTGCTTTTACTTGTAAATATTATGCACTTGTTAAACAGATAATTTATAAGATATGGGCCAAGCGTAAACAGCTTGTGTTTTTCCAAATTTAGAATTTTTTTTGCATAAGTTATACCCACCTACCTACATACCTATCACTATCTTACCTAGGTTACTTCCATTCTTCCTTCAAATTTTTCGAATTGGAATCTTAGCAACGAAAAAATGGTTTTTTTCCAAATGAGTGCATTTGGTTTTTTTGTAGGCAATACACTCAGTGTTTTTAGAAACAAGAAGAAAGATGGTGAAAGATTGTTAATTAAATAATTTTGAACAAGCAACAAGCAACAAATACCACTTTTTCAAAATGACATTTTGGTAAAAAATGCAAAAACCAAACCCATATTTACGTTCGTGACATGTTTTCTTCATAATTTTGACATTGTGATTTAGTTGTCAAATTTAAGTTTCAGATAAAACCAAAAATCAAAATTCGATAACAATTCCCGGCTTTTAAATGTCTCATTAAATTTCGATTGCTGGCTTTTACTTTTTTTTACTGTATTTTGCATCTTTAGTACGTTATTATCATGTCGCTGAATAATCAAATCCAGGATCAAATGATTAAAATTATTTCTTGAAAAGCATTTAAAAAACATTATGAGGGATATTCTTTTTTTTTCAGTTGGCTTGTGTTTTTCCAAATGTCGAACTTTTTTAGCATAAGGTATACCTACCTACCTACATACCTATCACTATCTTACCCAGGTTACTTCCATTCTTCCTTTAAATAATTGAAATGCCAATGCCAGACTTTGCTGCAGCTACGAGCACGCCTACAATCGGATTTTATTGAAACATTTTAGAACCGGAAAACCTAAATTTGACAACTGAATTACAATCAGGAGGTCAAAATTATAAAGAAAACATATCACGAACGTAAATATCGCTTTAGGTTTAGTTTTCGCAAATTTTCACCATAATGTGGTCTTTGGTTAGGCCCCTCTGAAAATAATGGAAGTTTGTTGCTTGTCGCTTGTTTAAAATTATTCAAGGAACTATTTTTCAGAATCTTATCTTTTTGCTCTTAAAAAGACTGAGTGTATTGCCTACAAAAAAGCCTCAAATGTACTCTTTTGAAAAAAATCATATTTTCGTTGTTAAGATTCAAATTCGAAAAATTTAAAAAACTTCATTATTTCAAATTAAAAACAAGAAAAAAACGGGGCTTGGATGAAGTTATTGAAATTTTTCACCGCTTTACATATCACCCTATCGGAAATTTACTTAAAGAAACTTGAGCTTCATATCTATTGCATGAATTGCTAAAGGATGAGGCTAGCAGACATCTCAGACAAAAATAAAACCATTTAAGAAACAAAAGAGTTATGTCGTTTTGAAAAAGGTCGAACTTTTTGGTCGCGACACATTGAATGGTGATACTCGTTAAATAGGTATAAAAAATCGGAATAAAAATAATAACAGTAACAGTATGAATAGTTGTTACAAACACGTTACGAATTACAATAAAGTAAGCAGAAACATAAGTTGAAGACGCTGAAGTCAGTTGAACTTGTTGATGCATATTACCTTTACAAAACTTTCGGTAAAATATTTTTTTTGTTAAAATAATTACAAACCCTGGTTTTCTACAAAGAATAATGTTAAAATTTAAAAAAATAAAATCAACAAACTACAAAATCTGATTTTTATAACAGCGTGTAAAAATAAATTTTAATCCTAATCAAAAATCTTTTTAGTGGTCCTGGTGAAGGTTATTGGGGAAGGGCCTACGAAGTACCAGAAGGACAGAAAACTGCCCAAGATATGGCGTACGCCAGCCAAAAACCCGTAGGTACTGGATACTCAAAGGTGGACAACAAACCCAACTTTTCGTGGCTTGGATAAAACGAAATAGACTTAAGAATACTATGTAGGGTTTTATTTATTTCAAATTTATTTTATTTATTTATGGTCATTTAAATTAAACTAGAGAAAATTATTTATTTTTACAAGAGAAATATTTTATTTATTTAACCATGTTTAGTATAATTTAACTTGACCATTTTGGGGAAATTCACTTTAATTTAAGGGATGTAATAGAATAGTTTTAATTATAAGTTTACCCAGTTTGTGCCAAATGTAGCACAATATAAGATTATTTATTTTAATTTATTTTAATTTATTTCCTAAATGTTTCTTAATAAGTTAGGTATGGTTTTAAGTATACTTATTCATAAAAAATCAAATATTTGTGTAACTGTAAAAATATGTCATATATCTCTTATTATATTGTATATACACAACTGATATTTAAATTTTATATTAAAATTAAAAACCATACCTGCATAGATTTTTACATAACTATCTCAGGAAGATTTGCATTGTAAATTAAATAAAAACAATTGGGAACAGTGTAATACTTTTGTAAATTTTTGTTTTGAGTTACTAGTCATACGTTTTCTTACAAAATATTTTAGATTTTCTCTAATTTATTGAATTTTGTATAACGTTATGTTAGAATAAAATTTTGTAGTAAAAATAGTAGAGTTATTTTAAAATAAGGGTGCTCCTAATGGTATTTTAATTCCTAAATCACTTAAATTTTAAGATAAAACCACTAATGCATTTTTTCAAACAGACAGACATATACCTATTTTTAAATCACGTTAAAAAACTTACTATTCACTGCAGGTTTTAGTAGAACAATGACACTGAAATTGTAAAATATGATTGGTCGGTACAAAGAAATGTGCATGCGTTGAATAAACTCATTCATCTTGCAAGAAGCCTAATGTTGTCAGTGGCAATCACTGTCTACTTACTTACTTGTCATAAGGGACAATAAATTTTAATCAACAAAATGATGGAAATTATTAAACGTGTATGCACAAATTGACTTTAGAATTATACAATTTGAAGATAAAGAACACCCACCAAGACATCTTTTTGAGTGTTAAACCTATTAATCTTATCTGCTTATCACTTAAGTAAATACAAAGAGGTCGGAACACCCCTAAATATAAAGATTTAATAAATATGAAAAAATGGTTTTCTCAAAAAGATAATCTAGAAAATTATTTTTATTTTTTTGCAATAACATATATGTATACATATGTGTTTCCCTGGATCGGGTTGCCAATAGGAAATTATGCGTTTTACAAAAAAAATCATTGTTCATAAAATCTGCTGGTTTAAAAAATAGGATTCCCATTAAAAATTCAATTACATGTACGTAAAGGGTGCTGAAAAATTAAGATTTAATGAAAATGCGTACTATACTCTCTTAAAATGAATTAGTCAAAAATAACTAATTATAAGTCATATTTGACTAATTTTCATAGCAAAAAAGCAGTCACTAATAATAAGTCAAATTCTACTGAATGAAATAGTCAAATTAGTAGATTTTAAAAATGTTTTGACCCAGCCTGGGATTGAACTCAGGTCTGTCACTTGTTAAGTTGTTGTCATAACCCATTCGGCCATCAGCCGCTCTTATAATTTTATTTGTCAATAAATATTGTTCATAATATTTTAAAGTTGAATATATTATTTGTGTTGCTGTTTTGAGCTAAACTTTTTGCATCTTTATTTGTTTTTATGGGTCATTTAACCATGGAGCTTAGGTATATGCATTTAATTCAAATAATACTTTGTTGTTGGCCGCAAACGATTAAAGAAATAAGTTACTTTTAACTCTCAGAAATAGTCAAAGATGGTGACTAATCTTAAATTAGTCAAACTTTTTATTAACGTAGTAAAAAATAACTATTTAAAAGTGAAAACGACTATTTTATTAGTAAAAAATGCTGGTACTAATTCAAATAGTAGAATTTTGACTATTTCGTTTTTAGAGAGTATAGCAATTCATATTTGTACGAAGTTTAAGCCAACTTCAGCCCGTGACTAAAAACCTGTTCTATTTAAAGTCAATTTTAATTCATAAATATTTGACATTTGACGAGTTTAACCTCACTTTTTCGCAATTTATAATAAAGCTTACTTCAGCCCGTAACTAAAATGCCCAAAAGCCACTGTTGTTAACGTCAGCCCGTGACTAAAAGTCACAGCTGGTCAATGTAGGGGTAGATAAAAAAATATATTTAGTTATTTAAATTGTATTGCAAAAATGAGTTTTAAAGTCTAAAAAATCCTTTTTTCAACTTTTTTTAATTTTTTAACATATAAAAATGGATCCCAGTAGTTTTGGCTATATTTTTCCTATATGATATTGGTCAGTTTCAGGGCTAGAAGACTTTGAAGTTGTAATTTTAGACTTGACTGTCGAATAATTTTGAAACATACCATTCTAGACTATAATGTGTCAGATGTATACACCAAACATGAAAATACGGTATACTATATTGTATTGTCACCAGCACTAAAATTGTGTGCAATCTGTTGGGTGGAAGTGTGTAGGTTTTAACCTTGACTTTCTAGATTTTTTACATAAAAGTAAAGCACAGATTATAAATAATAATAATAGTAACACAACAAGTGAATTTACATTTCAAAGTAAGCTATAAAAAGAATAGATTCATAAAAAATATCAAAAATTGTAGATTTTGAAGAAACATAAATGATAAAATTTGGGGGTGTACCGATCCTTTGGTTGATTAGTTTATTTTAAAAGCTGTTTACACCCTTCAATCATTGAAAAGAAACCATAGATAAGTTTCCTGCCTTATTCATTAGTTTTATCTTTTGTCGGTTTTATCGGATTAAGTCGAGGGGTAAACCACTTTAAAATCTTAGAGACCAACGTTCAATGTTAATGGACGTTGTGTTTCCTTATCAGTCGTTATCAATAAAGAAAACTTGCTTAATCAGTGCTTAGCGACGACTTGCGCATGCTTACCCTTGTTATTGTTATCCTTAGCCGTTAATTCGTAAGCGATTTTAAATTTTTTTAAATCAGTGGTTTACCCCTCGGATTAAGTTACTAATCTCGTTAAAATAAAAATAAGTAAATATTCTGATAAAATCAGCTGGTGAAATCTTAATGGTAAACTAGACCACCCTGTATAAAAAATATTTTATTAGAATATTAAAATTAGTTTATTGTGCCAAAAAGGAAGATTATTCTTCAACACAATCAAATCAAAAATTAAATACAAATTAACACTTTATGAACGAATCGTAGTATGAACTAAGCTTGATGGTATTATTGAGATATGCGTGTTGGTTTTTGGGTTAACCATAAAAATGCCACATTATACACTTTGAATCAAGAACAAATATTAAAATTAAGTTACAACAATCAAATACCTGTGATTAAATATCGACAAGAAACAAAATTATAAGCAACACATTCAAAGTTCCATGAAACACTCTATTCATACATACATACATATCGAATGTACAAAATAATTCCAACGCTCCCTAAAAAAAATATTATTTGTTTATGATTCTTATATTAAAAGCCAACTGTCATATTTTATACCTTTTTAAATAAAACCTCCAAAAAATCCTTACGATATCAAAAAAAAATTCTAAAGATCATGCACAGAACGAACAAAAACACACAAGTAAATATTGAAGAACTGAGATAATTAGAAACTCACAAATTAGTGCACAAGATTGTAACAAAGAAGATAAAGGATGAAGAAGTACCTTTAGAAAAAAATCCATCACACCTAAACATTATACTAGAGAACGAGAACAACTAGACATAGAAAGAGCAAAAACGAAATATTGAGAAATAAAAATAAAACATTAGACTCAACAAGAAACTCCCAGGGAATATACAAAGAAAAGTATATTATGTATAATGTTTGATAAACGCCATTTTATACACGAACTTAATTTAGGCACGAGCGAGCTTGCAAGCAAGTGCCTAATTAAATTAGTGCTTAGAAAAGTTTATATGCTTTTTCTACGTCAAATACTTAATATTATCTAAAAAAATATTTAAATTAAATATTTATATAAGGCGGCATCTATACGAAAATAAAGTAACCATCCCAATAAACATTTTTGACAGCATTAAAATTGCCCGTTATTATTTTAATTAAACTTAACAATTATTGATCCCTTTAAAACATACTAACAATCGACAGAAACTACTACGACGAAATCAAAAGATCATTACAAACGTTCATAATATTATAATACAAAGTATACTATACATATAAACTCAGTCCACTATGTCATATACGTTCTTCCTACTACAATGTAATACAATACTAAATAAAACTAACGTTGAATTAATGATCTATGTTTTTTGGTAACGGAAAACCAAAATGCAGTACCGTTGCACATGTACTAATTTAAGTACCTAAGTGCTAATACCTACTGAATTTTAAGCGCTTATTAACTAACTGGTGCCTTACTGGTACCAAATTTTTAAATAAATTATTTACATTACAAAAATGGAATAAATTATTATTTATACTGGTCGCAAAAATTCGCAAAATTCAGATCGGTGCCAAGACGCATTCTTATTTATAATTAAATTTGGAGATGTTTGACAAAAATCCAAATTTATCAAAAACGTTCTTAAAGAATTTTACAATTTACTTCAATAACGAAATCTAATTAAAACCTTGTTAATAGGCAGCTGAACCATATTTGGATTATTCAGGTCTACAAAAATTAATTTTAATTCTAAAGGTAGGAAAAATGCGTTTACAATATATTTAACATCCTCTTAGGATTTTAATTATTTTTTCTTTAGTCTGTGTGGAGTCCCATATCTCCTCATTAAAAATTCAAAACGCTTCCGTCTGTTGGACTTTTTTATTCGCTGTCTTTTTCTTGATGTCTTCATCGTTTCCTATATAAACTATTCGACTATTGTCCCGTCACATAACTGTGATAGTTACCAAAGAGTGTGTCCATCAAATCACTTCAAGTTACCTTAGCACCTTACTGCCAAAATGAAGATCATCTGCCTTCTACCTGTTTTGTTCTGTTTAGTGAATGGTGCCCCACGATTAAGGGTTAGTTTGATGATTTTGTGAACAGTTTTATTAGTGTTTATATTACTCTAAAAATAGTTAAAAGTAATTCTAATTTTAGAAAACAAATTATTCCTTAGAATATTTTCAATTTAACAATTCATCACACAGCTTTCCTAAATTTTTGATGATTAATTTATATTTAGAAAAATATAAGCATTCAAATTGCAACCCTATATAATATATTATAGACTTATGATGTCTGCTTGTCCAATAAAAATAAAGTAGAAATCAGGTTTGCAACCAAATTCTTTCTTGAGATTTTGGACTGAATTTGGGTTCAAGATCACTGTTTTAAAAGAATAAATAATAAGAGTTTTTATTCTTTTTGTAAGCATCCATGGCTATATAGAATTTCTAGAGCTTATACTTCAATATGGAAGAAGAATTAAGAATCAATAATCAAGAAAATACAGATGTCGAAAATAATTATTTGCATTTAAAATAGAACTTATACTGGCTTATTGAATGAATTGAGGACTATTTTTTTTTTAATTTTCTTAAAATATATCCATCAATCTTTTTAGTTTTAAAGGTTTTTCTTACTAACCACATAAAATTCGCATACTCCATTAACCATAACATTTTACAGTTGAACGTGGAGCCAGCTCCCCCACAGTTGCTGTCATTGCCTAGCAACGCGACAAGCATAAGGGCCGACATAAGCGACTCGTTCAGCTGCGAGGGTCGGGATTACGGTTACTATGCCGACGTGGAAAACGATTGCCAACTGTTCCACGTGTGTTTGCCCATCACCTACTCAGATGGCAGGAACCAAACCTTCAGATGGAGCTTCATTTGTCCGGAAGAGACTGTTTTTAACCAGGTAACAGAATAGCGTGAAAATGTGTCTTTTTAAAGCTCGACGGTTAATTTTGGTAATAAATTGCACTCTTTTATATCTTAGATAAATCAATCAATTTCAATAATTACTTATTATTCAATATCTTTCCGGAGCACTAAATTTAAATTCGACTTTGACATTGTTGTCAATCTTTAAAAAAAATTGAATTCAAAATTAGAAAAAAACGTGTTTTGTTGTTTTCCATATAATTTATGCCATCTAATCTATATTTCTTTAAGATTCTGCCCCATCATATTTAGGTTAGGTTCAACTGACATGAAGACATTTTAGCTTCATTTTTGTACGGAGGTTGATAATAAGTTGACTTTTAACATAGTATTAATATAAAGTTTTTCTTTATAGACCTGTCATATTAAAAATTATTAAATTATTATACGCTTGAAAAAAAGTATTAAAGATTAAGGGATTTAGACCTTTTATCCCGAGATTTTCGGGATCGGTTTTTACAGGATTCCGGGATTAACACCTCTAACAGATACCAAAAAACCTGTTTTGTTTCGATTCGATTCGAAACTTTCGAATTCTCAAAGATTGATATTGAAAAAAAAATACAAAAAATATTTTGACGTGCGAAAACCTGATGTGATAGAATTCGCATTTAGAACGTGAACAAACTTAAGGTACCTATAAGTTTAAAACGATGTCATTATAATTTAAAGTATGAAGCCATACTATAGTATATTATCAATAAATAGAAATATAACTGTTTCAAATAGATTTAAATTACTGGACTAAACAAAATAACAAATAGTTATTTTTATATGATTTCAAAGAATTTTTTTTCAGATTTTGGGTAAACTATATAAATTAATTATTTTATGATTAAACCATTAAGTAAACTATAATTCATTTTAAATGGTAAATATGTGATATGTGATTAGGTGACTAACACAAAACAGAATTTAAAGAAAATTTTATTTGTTAAAAATTTGACATTTGTCAACTGTCACCCGAATTTAACCTCACTTTTTCTCAATTTATAATAAAGCTAACTTCAGCCCGTGACTAAAAAGCTTAAAAGCCATTGTTTCTGACTTCAGCCAGTGATAAAGTCACAGTTTCGTCAATATTATAATTATAATGGGATATGTAATACTTAATCTTAAATTTAAAAAAATGTGGATATTTTATAATTAATAGTTTTTTCCACTTTCACCTTTAAAACGCCCATTATTGTAAAAGTTTTCATAACACTAAGTAATCATTAAATACACATTAACAAGTAATTTTATAAATTTAACTTTAAGCTAGTTGACAGTTGTCAAATGTCATACAATAGTCAAAATGCCTTCTTAAAAATAATACTAAAATATGGAAATTATTTTATTATCTTAATAACTACAAAAATACAAAATTATTAAATAGTTTTTAAAGTTTATATATACACGTTTGTACTGACCATTTGATTTTACCGGTAGCAAACTAGTATTTGCCTATAAAAAAATAATAATTTCGGGTAGGGTACCTACAAAAGTATCCTCTTCACTTTCACAGTGAAAAATTGCTTATACAGTACGGACCAAGTATCCTTCTATCATGGAAGTTCTATGTGTGGGTATCTTTTTTATTTAAATAGCTACAAGTCTATTAATTATTCATAAATTAAAAAAGAAACCAGCGGTTCTTAAATAATTTGAAAACCCATAAAAACCTGACAAAACCAAAAATCGTTATAACTTCGTTGTTCCTGGGAATTTAGGAAAGAAGTAAGTTTCACATGTAAATATACACATTTATCTACATTTTCATCCAATTTGTGTTTTTTTCGCCCACTACTATCTTTTGTTTATCCTTTGGCCGCCATATTGGAATTTTACATGGTTAGATAGGAAAAAATAAGGAATTTAACGATATATTAAACTATAAGTATATTATAAAAACAAAATATAGTAGCGAAGAAATTGGATCAAAATAAGATTAATGTGTAGATTTATATGTGAAAATTACTTTTTCTTACTACCTCGACTCAAAATACGTTGTTTCGTCCCCGATTCCACGGCAGAAAGTTTACGTTTTATGCATTGGTCAAGCTATACGCGCACACTCTAATAGCGGGAGTAAATAGTATATTACACTACAAGGGCAGAAAGTGTGAGATTCCTGCACTGCGCGCCATGATGCCCGAGGCAAAGCCGAGGGCATCATGGCGCGCAGTTCAGGACTCTCACACTTTCTGCCCGTGTAGTGTATACTATTTTTCTTACTACCTCGGCCGAAAATATAACCCGGCCGAAAATACGGGAAAAAATTAAATGTGTATTTATGTACCTATTTCCATTTGAAGAGCTTGATAAATAAATAACAGTAGGCCGTGAATTCAGCGGTGCCAATACAGTAAAAATAAAACTTTGTATTTTAATTAACAAATTACTACTTTATAACAAATAAAAGTACCATTAAACACTTAAAACAACATAAAAAGTAAAAAAGTAAAAACATAAATTGTTTATTTGTTGTTATAATTGCAAAATTATGGTTTAAAACTGTCATATTTTTGTGTTTCTCATGTTGGCAGTACGAAATTTGAATGTTAGGCACACGACTAAAAAATGTTTACTCCCGCTATTAGAGTGTGCGCGTATAGCTTGACCAATGCAAGAAACGTAAACTTTCTGCCGTGAAATCGGGGACGAAACAACGTATTTTGAGTCGAGGTAGTAAGAAAAATTGTTTAGTCGTGTGCTTAACATTAAAATTTCGTACTGCCAACATGAGAAACACAAAAATATGACAGTTTTAAACCATAATTTTGCAATTATAACAACAAATAAACAATTTATGTTTTTACTTTTTTACTTTTTATGTTGTTTTAAGTGTTTAATGGTACTTTTATTTGTTATAAACTAGTAATTTGTTAATTAAAATACAACCTTTTATTTTTACTGTATTGGCACCGCTGAATTCACGGCCTACTGTTATTTATTTATCAAGCTCTTCAAATGGAGATAGGTACATAAATACACATTTAATTTTTTCCCGTATTTTCGGCCGGGTTGTATTTTCGGCCGAGGTAATAAGAAAAATAGTATACACTACACGGGCAGAAAGTGTGAGAGCCCTCACACTTTCTGCCCCTGTAGTGTAATATACTATTTTTCGAAGTTTCCAGGAATAACGAAGTTATAATAATTTTTGGTTTTTAATTTTGTTTAGTTATTTCAAATAATTTAAGAACCGCTGGCTTTATTCCCCAATTTATAAATTTTATACTTTGGTTACTATATTTTTGTATAGATGGCGCTCTTTAAAAATATTTAAATTAATTAGTAATACATTATTTTTTTTACTATGCAACCCGTTTATAAACTTTTCTAGACACTCGTTTTTGCTAAACACTCGCTCTTGCCTAATTGCCTTGCCTTCGTGACTTAAATGCCATTTATCAAACATGATACTTAATATCCTATTATAGAATCTAATAATTGAACTCTAGTAATACTTAAAGACACGCTTTCATAAAAAAAATAATTAAGAAAATATGTATTTTGACCTACATTTTAACTGGTTTTTCTTTGAATTTTGATAAAATTATATAAAATTTTGTTATCTGTATTTCATTCATATTTTGTTATTTTTAGGAAATGTTCACTTGCACCAGAAGCGATGAAGCAATCGATTGCTTGGAATCTCCCAGGTTTTACGAGTTAAACAGGAACTTCGGAAACGTGGAAGAGCACTTGGACCACAGCGTTTTGGAAAATTCTTCGGAATATTTGGAAGCCGTTTCAGAGGAAGTAACGACTGCACCAGAAGATGAAGTGCAAGAAATTTCACTGAACATTTAATCTGCTTTCAAAAAGTGTGTATTAGGTTTTTCAATATTTTCACCAAAGATTCCATTTCGTTAAAATAAGCTTGGCAGTTAAATGGTATAAAAGATTTAAATGATCCTTTTTAACTGCTGTGTTAAAATAAACGGTATTGTTTTTATATAAATATTTACCAGGTTTATGCCTTTTTCTAAGCGTAGTATTTGTTTGGATAAATCAGCAGTATTTAAATCTCTTATCTCATTTTTGCAATCTATGTTTGATCTCTTTTTAAACATTATAGGAAGATCGATCAACAAACAAAAATATTTGTTAATAATTTTTTATTTTCGAATGTTTTAATCAATATATATTTTAAAGAGGAAAACTACTTGTTATTTTTAATATATTTATCTTTATCTATAGTTAAAAAAATAATAATTTTTATATTAGGGCTATTTTGATTTTTCATAAAAGTCTATGCCGAAACAGGGTGTGTTTTTAATATCCAACAATACGCGTATTGTAAAATACCCGACCTTTAAAATTTTGACATAGATAATACAAAAACATTAAAATATAAAAAAATATATTTTTCTTACTTTTGGAATTAAATTTTAAAATTACCGGGTAAAATTTTTTAATTTTGGATCAAAATTTTAATATGCAATAAAATTCAAGGCAAGCGAATGCAAAACACTCAGACATTAACCTTGTCTGTCTGTACTGTTAACGTTATCTATTAATATTATTTTTAAACAAGTTCTCTCTAAAAATAAATTAGTCAAAAATGACTAGTTTTAAAAATGAAAAAGCAGTCAGTATTAACTGTGGTTCACAGCAATTTGTATCCCGGACATTTAATAGTAAATTCTTTTGTAAAATTGTCCCCTGAATCCGAAAAGACAGTCAAAAATGATAAAAGTAGAGCAGTTTTTGAGATTTAGTCAATTCCATATTATATGGAAAGTTGACTAAATCTCAAAAACTGTTCTACTTTTATAACTTTTGACGACATTTTCGGGTTTAGCGGACAATTTTACATAGAATTGACTGCTAAATGTCCGGGAATGAAATTGCTATTGACGAGAATTATAGTGGCTGCTTTATTTCTAGACAGTACCTACCTACCTACTCTCTAAAAATAAATTAGTCAAAAATGACTAATTTAATAGTTATTAGTGGCTAATTTTTCACTTGTACCATGGTTAACCATGGAATACCATGGATTCCCAAAATTTATTAAATGGAAAATTTATATCTCAAAAACTGTTCTACTTTTTTTAACTTTTGACATTTGACATTTTTGGATTCAGGGGACAGTTTTACATAAGAATTGGCTGTTAAATTTTGGGATACCATGGTTTTCCATGGTTAACCATGATACAATTGAAAAAGCAGTCACTAATAACTATTAAATTAGTCATTTTTGACTAATTCATTTTTAGAGAGTATATATACTATATATATAAATTTATATAAACTATAGTTTATATAAATTTAAATTTTTCCTTAAGTAAAATTGTACACGTAAAAATAAAAAAAGTTGCTATAAAAAATTCTCCTAACCTTTTTTGTTGGGTTTTGTTAAATTCTGGATCTTGGAATACAATTCTCCAGACAATTTTAATTAAAAAAGGTGCTCTTGTTACAAGTCATGAAGCCAACCGTTTTCGAGAAAAACACTATCAAAAATGTCTCACCACAATAATAACGCAATTTATTTCCAATTTTCAACAAATCTTATTTCCTTGACCGCCGTTCCTTTCTACAAATCTCCTATGGGACGCGTTTTTCATGGTTTCTAATGTTTCTAAATCCTGGTTTATTTTTTATGGATTCACAAGCATTTACAACACGCCGCAATAATTCCGCAACTTTATAAATTGGGACTGCATACACCAATGATTTTAAATATTTCTACACAAAGAAATCGAGTGGATTTAAATCTGGAGAACGAGGAGTCCATGGAATTGGCCCTCCTCGCCCTATCCATCGTGCCGCGTACACTTCATCTAAATGTGGGCGCCATCATGTATAAAAACATCGAAAATAGTAGGGCACGATATCGAGGAGGTTTATACAGGGTGTTATGTAATTAATGTTATATATTAAAATGGGTTGTTCCTTAGGGTCCATAAAGAAGCACCTGAAACTTTTTTTTTCTAAATTCCAAAGTCTAAAAATAATGTATAATAACCTTTATCCTACCAAAAAGTACGCCACTGATCGACTAGGAACTTTAGGTTAATCTGGTGGATTTATCATGTTATGGTTGGTAACAACTGTTTCCAAAATCTTTCAAAAAAGTTGCCAAGCATTGTTTAAATTTAGCTTAATTACAAAAATGACAAAATTAACAATGCAAATTGTCAATTTGGCGTTTTTATTAATTGTTGGTTATTTCATTTTTGTACTGAAGGTAAATTCAAACAAAATCTGCCAACTTTTATGAACTTTATCTGGCAACTAGTGCATTTCTTTTAAATTTTAGGTTATGTTTTCAAATTGTAAATATCTTAACTAAGGGAAGTGCTTTTGGATTTATTTACACAAATTAAATGTTTAAAGTTTAACCTGTGAACTGGTCCCAATTTCATCTGAGTAAACAGAGAAAAAAACTGATGAAAAAATTAATTTTGTGGTTATGGATTTCAAATTTCAAAGGTACTAAATTTTCTAATCATTGCTTAAGCTAATAGCTGGATCAGTAAATAAATACAGAAGGGTATTAGAGCTTTAAGGGCATAAAACTTTTGTATTTATTGAGTTTTTATTTATTTTTTGCAAGAAAAATTTTTAGTAACAATTTTTTACATCTGGCAACGCATAGCTACTTTGTTGGTTGGTATCTATGTACTCACAAAATACAGGTGTGCAGAGATAAACAAGTGTGTAACCAGTGGCGTATCACAAAAAATATAAAAAACTTCTAATGCATATTTTTTCTTTATCTTTGGAAAAATGTTTTTTTAAATATTTTTCCTTTATTCCTTATGTCAAAAGGTATTCAGTATTTTAATATATTACATTAATTACATAACACCCTGTAGAAACATTTTGGAAAAAATACAAGTATGTTTCAACTTTTAGTCGATTTGGTAAGATGTGAGGTTCTATCATGAAATCGCCAATTATTCTTGCCCAAAATTTGATAGAAAATCTTTGCTGGTGCCTTGATGCAATAAAGGCATGCGGATTTAAAATCCGGGATTTTAATCATGTCATGTATTGTAAAAATTAATAATTCCATCCCTATTGAAACCGGCTTCGTCGGTAAAAATAATTTGTTCAATAAAGTTGGGGCCTTTATGCCATTTTGCTCTTAACCGGCGACAGAATTATAGTATAGGTAAAAGTCAGGCAAAGGCATGTCTGGCGAATATGGAGGCTGGGGCATCATTACAGTATTGTTTTTGGCCGAAATTTTTTTTCAAAATTTAACAATTTTGGAACAAATTTTGCTGTCACGCGTTTCATACCCAAAACATTTGAAAAAATTTCATGTGATGAGCCAATCGATATACCAACATCATCAGCGACTTCTCTGATGGTTTATAATCATTTCTTCCACTTTTTCCATGTTTTTATCGGTTGTTAATGTGCTTGTTACTTTTTTACTTTTAGCAGACTCACTATAGGCCTTTGTAAACATTTCACAGAATTTATTTCATTTTTTAAGCAAAATTGGATACAAATGGATCAAAGACCATTTCTTTTAACGAACGAAAATCGCCGAGCTCATAAAACACGTCTAACCTTAGCGGCTGCCACAGACAAAGTAAACAATGAAAACAGCTAAAATTAGCTGAAATTTAACAATTCCCGTTATTTTTTGAACACACCTTGTATACACTCACAGGCAAAATAATCGATTTCCAGAAATTTTCGATGAATTTCAATCGCAAATAAGTTTTTTATTTGATGTCGGATTTAAACGAATATTAAAGAATATTATAGATAAATTAATGGAGAATCGCTCACATTAAAAAAAATACTAAAAAATAATGTACGTTTATAATATACAGGTTTAAATAAAAAGAAGTTTTTTACCATTAGTTTAAAACACTCTGTAGAGTGGGTAAACCGTATATTGTTCTAAATTAAGTTTTAATTACCAAGTCGCATCTATTCTTTTTGGTTACCTCGATATATTTATTTTTGTGGAAAATATGATTTTTTTAAAAAAACATTGCAATTTACAATATTTTTTCTGTACGAAAAACAAAGGTTGCTATGGTCCATCCATAGGCTATGGAGGATAACAGTGCACTAGTCAGCTGTCATGACAGTTTTGTTGAATAATACTTGGTCATATACTGCTTTCAAAAGCTATCAAATTGTTTTTTGCAAATTAATGTTTAACATTTGAGGTGTCTTCTTACTTTCAAAAATGGATATGTCTCCGACTGATGTTGCCAGAGCCATTGATTTAATTAAGGATGGACGGGCACAGTATTTCGTGGCAAGTGATTTAAACGTCACAAGAAGTAAAGTATAAAGGGCAACATCAGTCGGAGACATATCCATTTTTAAAAGTAAGAAGACACCTCAAAATGAACACATTAATTTACAAAAAATATTTTGATAGCTTTTGAAAGCCGTATATGACCAAGTATGGGATGATTCAACAAAACTGTCACTGTCATCCTCTTTAGGCTATGGATGGACCATAGCAACCTTAGTTCTTCGTACAGAAAAAATATTGGAAATAGCCATGTTTTTTATTAAAAATCCATATTTTCCACAAAAATAAATATATCAAGGTGAACCAAAAACAAAACTGTTAAAAATAGATGTGACTTGATAATTAAAACTTAATTTGGAACAATATATGATTTTGATCTTTTTGTTTAAACCTGTATATTATAAACGTACGACTATATTTTAGTAATTTTTAAACTGTGAGCGAATTTCCATTAATTTATCTACAATATTTTTTAATATTTGTTTAAATACGAAATTGAGTAAAAAAGTTATTTGCGATTGAAATTGATCGAAAATTTGTGTGGATCGATTATTTTGCCTGTGAGTGTATTTACATTATTTCCGGACACCCTGTATAGTGAAAAAATAAAATTAAACCGAGTACAAAAACATATTTTTAAAGAAAAATGAAGATCGAGCTTAAAATGCATAGGATATAAACGATACCTACATTAAACACTGTTTAATAAACAGGTTATAACCAAATCTACCAATAGGTAGGTACCAGTAGGCGAATTTTTTTGATTTATCCGATTGATCTTAATTATTTTTACAGCCTACGCCTTGGTTAATAAAAAGTGATTTCACAGTGGCAACATTTGAAACCGCAACTGCAATTTTTTGTTTCTATTATCAGGTGATATTCCTTCTTTAACTTAACACGTTTAATCCATTATTTCCAACCGCAGAATGCAAACAAAACCGAGCTGTTGTTTCCCTTTTTTCAAACGGCGCCGATTTTAATTAAAGTTGCATGTCGACTTATAAACGCCCTTCTTCGGTGCAGTGCCATCCTCCACCCCGTTAAAAAAAGACAAGCGAGAGGAGCGGGCTCCCTTAAATCAAGTAAACGACCTCGAAGACGCTTAGTCTTGACTCGTACGGCGTGCAAAGTGCTCGAAAGTTGAAAAGTACCGCGCGAAGGTCCGATCGAAAGTGACTGCTGACTCAAAACCAACCACAAGACATTCTTCGGCGTTAAGAAATTCCACCGGTGCGGCCTTCCATGAACATGACTCAGTGGCGCCCGTTGTGAATTATTCAAATTTCATCGTTATACCTGAACATTTTTATGGTTTAACTTGATTTGTATCGTTGTGGTATTTGTGATAAGTGTTGTTCTTGCCGTGATTCATATTGAAAACATGAACAATCACAATAATGGAAATATTTATAATCCCAGGGAGTTATACTCCATCACTGATATGTGCTATGTAAGTATGAATTAAATTAATAAAAAACAATAGGTTAATTTGCTTGCACAATAAAACGGTACAGCCCACTTTAAAATTAATTAATTTTGATTGGCATGTTCACTGTTACTTTAGGACACGAACATATGTAAACAGCTGTTTAGGGTAGTTCCAAAATGATAATCATAAACGTATAAGTAGTTTTTAAGTATGCGTCTAAAAATGTGAATTGTGAACTAATTTGCAAATTACAATTGTATCTAGTTTTTTAATGAACATTCAGTGTACAACGTGTTTGTTTTAATATTGGAAACTAACAAAATATGAGTATATCTATAGATATAAGGATCCGAATAACGGGTGCGTATTTTTTAATAAACAATGTATTATAACGTCGAAATAATAATTTTAAACAATTAAAAAAGTTGTTTATAAAATACAACAAAATTTAGTGTTTTTAACAGGTATTTATAAAAAATTATCAAGTAACGTGTTGGTTTATTTAAGGTATGCATATCTACTGATAACCCTATTTATTTAAATACTCTCATAGTTTTATGTTTCCATAATAATAATTCCATAAAGTCACTTTTATTACATAAATATGTCCAAATGTCTATAAATACCTAATACTTTTAAAACAAAAAAGTTAACCTATTAATTAAAATAAAAATGTAATTATCATGGATATTGTTAGTCTAATTGGGTGTCAAATTATGCGGGGCCCTTATAAACACGTGTTTAATTTAAAAATACTATAAAAAAGCGTTCATTAAAAGTTTTACCTTTTATATTGTGTATCAAGTTTAATAAACGCCATTTTAGTCACGAATTTTAATTGGACACGAGCGAGCATAATATACTTTTTCTATGACAAATATAGAAGAAGGTGTAAATATGGAATACTATTTTGTTTTTAGACGGCAATTCCTTTTAAAACTGAAAAATCAAACCCAAAATTTTATTAGAAGTAAACTTAACCAACTTAGAATAAAAATCTTTAGCTAAATTAATTAAAAGTCTGTCGCATTTAAAAAAAATTAATTTTGCAAAAAAAATAGGGGAGAAATATAGGTATTCCATATTGCAAGCATATTCAATATTTACACCTTCTCTACTTATTATTATCTAAAAATGATTTAAATTAAATATTTGTATACAGCGACATCTTTTAAAAAAATGGATTAACTCGCGTAACTTGGGAATCTGTATTACCGGCGCACCGGTCAAAATGTCAAATTTTAATGTGCAAATCGAAATTTATCCCTTGAAAATGGACTAAAACAGTTTAAATCTGATATAGAAGCAGTTTTTCAGAGTGAAAGTGAAGATAATGTTTTATGGACACTTCACACCCGAAATTTTTAATGGTTAATCATTTAAATCCAGTTAACTGCCGGCGAAATCAAAATGTCAGTACAAACTTGCTTATAAACTTTTCTAATAGGGCGTTAAGAAACTATTTAATACATTTTTATTTTTGTATGAAGATAATAAAATAATTTCCTCATTATTATTTCACAAGAAGGGCACTTTATTTTAACGATTGTATGATCATACAATGTCGACATTTGACAACTGTCAATTTTGGTTGTCATTTATCTACTGTAAAATGTTTTTTTAAGTTAATTACGTTAATCAGAGGTATTTCGAAACTTTTAAAAATAAAAACAAAAGAATATTAATATTAATATATATTAATTATTATTTTGTATTGCCTTAACCTATTTCGTTATAACATTTAAAAAAATTAAACTTTATTTTAACGATTGTATGATCATACAATGTCGACATTTGACAACTGTCAATTTTGGTTGTCATTTATCTACTGTAAAATGTTTTTTTAAGTTAATTACGTTAATCAGAGGTATTTCGAAACTTTTAAAAATAAAAACAAAAGAATATTAATATTAATATATATTAATTATTATTTTGTATTGCCTTAACCTATTTCGTTATAACATTTAAAAAAATTGTAAATATCCCCGTTCCTACTTTATTTTGTCGAAAAACAAAGCAATTTTAAGAACAAATTTCAGAAAAATTAGATTAAAAATCAATTTTTTTTATAAAAAAATGGTGCATTTTTTCATTATAAGAAAATAAGTAGAAGTTCTCAACTATTTTAAGAGTATTTAAAAAAAATGGTTATTAATAACTGAAATAAATTCAATATTAAGTTATTTACTTTTACTTTATATCGCAGACAACAGAAAATTATTTATTCTAAAAAGTAAAACCACATTCAAATCTTAATATAACCGAATACTTTTTAATAGTTATTTTTAATAAATAAAACCCGCGGCCGCGCTTTCGTGGTTCTAAGAAAAAACAGGTGGTGACCACCAATATTATAATATTATAATGAGGTTCGCAGTACATTGCATTGCAGGAAAAGGGGTAAGGGGAATTGCTATTATACTTAATGCATACATAGCAATAGGTACCAACTTGCAAAATTTACTTTGTCATTTTATTACATTTGATTTAAAAAATAGCCAATTTTCTAACTGATTTTAAATTTTTTAATTTTAATACAAAACACAAGACCGTGAATTAAAAACGTAAAAAATAGGATTTAAAGGCGACAACATTGCTAGTTGTTAATAGTTGTTCTCTATTGTGATAGTGGCAGTGACAGTTCTTTATGCAGTGTTACTTAAAATCTTAAAATGGGTTGTGAAAACGAATTATTATGTTTTGTAAAACGAATTAAGTCCACTGCAAAGAAAAAATTATTAAAAAAAGGTATGGGAACCAAAAATGAAGCAACAGAAAACATGTACCATATTAAATGCAGCGAAACCTTAAGAAAATAGCAGAAAACAAAGATAATAAAACCATATAAGTTAGAAGAATTGTCTTATTATATAAAAAAAATAAAAAAATTATAAAAATAACACTACAAATGTGTTGCCGGATCTTCTAGACGAGAATGACAGATTGATAATTTTGGTTGGACACAATCAACATTATCGTTTATTACACAGAAAAAACGCTAACATAGCATGAATGGGTGAGCCATTAAACCAATGGGATCTTGTAATCCGTATTCCTGAATAACAAACAGTTCCTATAATACCAATAGGTAGTTAGCACTTGGTTTATAATAGTTTACTGTTTTTAAATTAACAACAAAAGTTATCGCTCCTAAATCTATTGATATTTTTTTTAATAATCTTTTTTTGAAAATATAAATGTATAGGACAGGTCAATATTAAGTAGGTAGATAAAAAATTTTACAATCATTATTATACACAGAATTGTGAACTAACAACATACAATATAGGAATACAAACTACCCAATAGTTCCCTTAAAACGCATTTAATTCAGTAATTATATCTTGTTGTCACTCATTGTGTTATATTCAGATACAGAATAAAAATTTATTAAAAAAAATTGTTTTAGTTGAGATTTTAATTTCTTTGGACAATTTATTCGTTTATTTCATCTGGTAGTTTATTCATCAGTTTTATTCCAGTATAGGAGGGAGATTTTTGATACAATGATGTGTGGTGGATCGGTATTGTTAATAAATTATTGAATCTTGTATTATAACTATGTGTTTCACCCAGAGTACTAAAGGATATATTTTTTTAACATAAAGTATACAAGAGACCATGTACAATGAGGCTAGTGGCATGATTCTATGTTGTCTAAAATAGGGTCTACAAGATTCCTCTTGTTTCAGATCAAATATTAATCTCAGGATTCGCTTTTGCGCCTTAAATACCCTTTCACTATCAAAATAATTGCCCCAAAGAATAACATTATAGTTTAATTATTGCAAAGTAAACGCCCATCAGACTTTTTTGGTCTAATATCTGTGTTAATTGCAAAATTGCGTAGTATCCACTATTAAGTTTCCTACATGTATGTATACATGGTTTACATATTTATATTGATATTTATTTTCATTTTATGTTAGAATGTTAACATATATAAGATGTATTTAATTAACGCATATTTTATAACATGACCATAAGAAAACCAAGATATTTAAAAATATATATTTGTTGGGGACAACTGACAAATTTCAGATTTTGTTTACTAATTACAGATTAAGTTATAGTTACGTTACTCTTCGCCCCATATACCTACTATCTCTATGGAAAAAGCACGTCAAAGGAGCGGCACAAACAAAGAAAAAACAAAAACAATCGAATTTATATATCAAATAAAATATTCAAAACAAAAAAATTACGGGCGATATTCATGTTATTTATTTTATTGTTATTTTAACCCGGCGCATTCGCCATTTTAAAACTCGAAAACAAATTTATTTTTAAACTGATATTTTGACAACGTAATCTGTTTCAATAGAAAGACTGATGAAGGGGAGACAAAAACAATTAACGGAGGGCTTTAAATTGTCGAACGGAAATACAAGTTAAAATTCAATTAGGTTTTAATTAACTTAATATATTTGTTAAAATGGTTGCAGCGTGCCTTATCAAAGACGCGCGAAATGAAGATCCGCTTTATGAATCAGCGTTGCCAACTTTTTTTTTTCAAGATATCTCTAGGGTTATGGAAATTTATTTTTAGTCTATCAGATTTTTCCATAGGATTTTTTTTAATTTGATAATTTTTTTAAAAGTAAGAACAATTTTGACAAGATCATGTCAGGCATTCAAATAAAAATCGTGATTGGCTTGGTAAATAGTTTGTAAAAATATCAAACACATAATGGAAAAATATCATTAGACCTACTAGAGTATTGCAATATATGTACATTAATTCTGTTTATTTTTTAAGAAAAATTCGCTATAATTGAAAAAAAATCCTTTAGTAGGTACCTAAAAATATTGAAAATTCCCTAGACTATGGAAATTTTCCTAGGGTTGGCAACGCTGTATTGAACAAACGTTTTTTATATATTGTGCCTAAATTTTACCTATTTTTAGTGCCTATCTTTTTTTCTATTTAAAATTTTTTTGTAAGATAGTTACTTTCGTTTTATAAATTTTTCTACTCCCACCTTTAAAACTCCCATTATCGTACATGTTACCATGACACTAAGTGACCTTTTAAATACACATTGACAAGTTGAGGCTTTATGGCGCTTTAGTCACGGGCTGAAGTAAGCAACAGATTTTTAGTCACGAGCTGAAGTTAGTTAAAAATAATACTAAATGTGAAAATTATTTTAATATCTCAATACAAAAATACAAAAGTATTAAATATTTTCTTGACGCTAATATTTGAAAAGATTATATAAACGTTTGCACTGACTTTTTGATTTCGCCGTAGTAGTAAAGTTAACTATAGTTAATCTATAGATTTAACTGATAAAGCGTCAAAAATTTTGCGTACAGTTTCCCTAAAACATTATCCTCTCTTTTATTGTGAAAAACTGCTTCTACATCAAATGTCAAGGGATATCATTTGATTACAGCCCAGAGCCCTATGATAATGCCAATTAAATTATGTAATCATGTTCCACTTGAAATTAAAAAATGTAAAACAATTTATTCATTTAAAAAAAAAGTAGAAAAATGTTGCTTGGAAAAACAATTTATTCTCTAGAGGAATTTTTTAGCCATACCTATATATTAATTGTGAATGTTAGTACTGATCAATTATTCTAGTTTTGTGATTTATTTATAATAATAGATGTATTCATATATTTTTTATGCCATTGACAATATCCAATACATGTAAATGTCTTTTTGGAAATAAAATTATTATTATTATTATTATTATTTAAACAGAAAAATTTGGGATTTTAATGCCGATAGATTCCCATGTTAGAAATTCTAACGGGAATTCCAATAAATACAACTGTCACTTTAGAATTTTTAATACTTTGTGATAATATTATGCAATTATAATAATAAAAAAACAAAGGATAACATATTTTCTTAACAGAATCATATTTTGAGGTTATTTTAATATTTTAAAGGATCAATAATTGTTATAAATAATAAAGGGCAATGTTAATGGTGAAAACTACGTCAAAAATGTTTATTGGGATGGTTACATTATTTTCGTATAGATGTTGCATTATACAAATATGTAATTTAAATTATTGTTTAAATAATATTAAGTATTTGTCGTAAAAAAAGTATAGTATGCAACTCGTTTATAAACTTTTCTAGGCACTCATTTAATTAAGCACTCGCTCTCAAGCTCGCTCGTGCCTAAATTATATTCTTGACTAAAATGGCGTTTATCAAACTTGATACATAATAGACCATAATTTCTGTGATCTTATTCAAGTGCATACAATTGCTTTAGTCTGCAAAAAGCACAATGGGCTATTTTAAAATCGTAACTTACCAGAAATAGGCTTAAGTGCGTGTTAAAAAGTCATAAAAAGTAACGAATGCGTCTATAAATTTGTACTTAATGGGTCTGACTAAAAGCGTTTTGTAAAGTGTTATTTTAAGAAAAACTACCAATGAATGTTTAATTAACATCAAAAGACATTTAGATGCTTTTTCACTTGGTCGAAAATAAATATCTTATTGTGGTAAATGTTACGAAAATAAAAGTAAACATGTTTATCTTGATGCATCACTTTGTTTGTTATTGCAATATTAAAACTGATAATCATGTTTTGATTTTTTGTGCAAATAAATAAAACTAAGTAATATTCAGTTCTGAAATTATTGCTGCAGCATTAAAAGTTCAAGGTCTTTCAGAATGATGCATAACATTTTTCTGAATATAATGAGGCTACCTTGATTTTTTCATTCAACGAATATATCTGATTATCGTGTCTGGCAAATCCGGAATTTGTTTCCATTTTATGATTGTTTTCCTAGTACAAAATAACTAATTGTTGATATTAAAAATACAATTTCAGGTGTATTTTAGTAACAAATATTCCTGGAATAATTGTTTTTTAATCAGGTATTACTCACATGTAGGTATTTAAGAATTTCCACCTGTATAAAACAGGTTTTTGTATAATTTTAGATACATACATAATTTAAAATATTATAATTAAGGACTGGAAATAGTATATTATGTATCAAGTTTGATAAATGCCATTTTATACACGAGCGAACTTGCGAGCGAGTTCTTAAATTAATGAGTGTATAGAAAAGTTTATAAACGAGGTGCTTACTATACTTTTTCTAGGACAAATACTTATTATTATCTTAAAATGATTTAAATCAAAAATTTGTATAGAGCGCCATCTATGAAACAACAGGGGAAACGACGGTGGTCTAGTGGTCTAGTGCATGCTGACTACAAGCCGGAGGTCGTGGGTTCGAATCCCACCAGGGGTATGGCTGTTTATTTGTGTTTGTCCTATTGTGTATTAGTCCTTCGGAGGGGACTTTAAGCCCGCGGTCCGTTCCTACCCCTAACCCGCACAAGCCGTTCAGTTGGCTTATGGGACTTCTTAAGAAGTAAAGGTGGAACTAAAAGAGTAAAAAAAAAAAAAAAACTGTCAAATGTCACATTTTTACAACACAATTATAAAGGTTATAAATCGAAATGTATATTGAAAATTGACAGTTTTTCACAGTGAAAGTAAAGGAAATGTTTTATGAGGACTTTACAGTAGAGTCCGTGCCCGAATTTAAGTTATAGTTTACTGCCGGCGAAATTAAAAGGTCAGTACAATGTTCATATAAACTTTTCAAATATTGGCGTTGAGAAACTATTTAATATTTTTGTATTTTTGTATTGAGATAATAAAATAATTTTCACATTTAGTATTATTTTACAAGAAAGGCACTTTATTTTAACGATTGTCTACTAACTTAAAACTAACTAAGCCCGTGACTAAAAACCTGTTGCTAACTTCAGCCCGTAACTAAAACGCCATAAAGCCACAAAAGGTCAATTAGTGTCGTGGAAATATGTACGATAATGGACGTTTTAAAGGTGGGAGTGGAAAAAAACTTTTATAAAAAAAATAATTAGTAGTAAATGGTATTATAATATTTTACACTTAATTTATAATCTAACCTAATGATTACTGATTATGATTATAAGTTTAATAGGATTAACAATAATTTATTTTTTATACCAATTTAACAAACGGTTTATTTTATTTATCCACAATTCACATATTACTTGAGCATAATTATATTGGTTTATAAAGGTAATAACACTAGAGTCCTGTAATCCATCCATATTATTAAATACACTAGTGACAAATAGTTTCTCAACGCCAATAGTTGAAAAGTTTATATGAACATTGTACTGACCTTTTAATTTCTCCGGCAGTAAACTATAACTTAAATTCGGGCACGGACTCCAGTGTAAAGTGCTCATAAAACATTTTCTTTACTTTTACTGTGAAAAACTGTCCATTTTCAAGGAATACATTTCGATTTATAACCTTTATAATCTGTGTTTATAAATTATAAAAATTTGACATTTGACGGTGACACATGGCGCTCTATACAAATATTTAATTTAAATCATTTTAAGATAATAATAAGTATTTGTCGTAGAAAATGTATAGTATGCACCTCGTTTAAAAACTTTTCTATACAATCAATAATTTCGTGTATAAATAAAATGGGGTTTACCCATTATACTTAATATACTATTATAAAAATTAATAAACACGATTGGGAAAAAATTAAAAAAATAATATAATTTTTTTAAGTAAACATTCGCTAAAATTTATAAATGAACAACTAAGCATAATTATTTTGTATCTTATAAAGTATCCATCGCTACAAGTAAATTAAATATATTTTTTTAAATATTGTACAGGGTGTTTTTATACCGCGTGAAAGTTGATGATTTTTAAAGTTAAAAAAGTTTGTTTTTTTCAATGGAACACCCTATATATTTTTTAATATTTGCATAATTTAAGTGTTTTCCTTTCTTTTAATATACCTATACCCTATATATAAACCTAAAAGTAAACGAAATATTCGCATTTTTGCAAATGAAAACTTTGCGCGAGAAAAATGTTTATGTCTACTCTCTAAAAATGAATTAGTCAAAAATGACTAATTTAATAGTTATTAGTAGCTCACTTGTACCATGGTTAACCATGGGATACCATGGATGGATCCATTTAATATGTTATTGACTATATCTCGAAAACTGCTCCACTTTTATAATTTTTGACGGTATTTTCGGTTTCAGGGGACAATTTTACATAAGAATTGGCTGTTAAATTTTGTGATACCACGGTAATCCATGGTTAACCATGGTACAAGTGAAAAAGCAGCCACTAATAACTATTAAATAAGTCATTTTTGACTAGAGACTAGACTAGAGAGTAGTTAAATATTAATTAATTAAAGGTAATTTTTGGATATTAAAAAATCCATGGATTAATTTTACACGAAGGATTTTTAAGAAGCGAACATATTTTTTTGTATATTCCTATTATTTATTATTATATTAAATAAATAAATAAAATATAAACTTAACATACATGTTTACAATACCAATAAATGTGTATAGTAATTCTAATCTTCTAACACTATTTGCTACTGCTCTGGTTTGTTTAACGTTTATAATTTCTGCCCTTATTAAATTAGGTATTTTTTAAATCAATAATACCTACTTTAACATCTATTTTTACAAATTTCACTTTTTAAATGACCCCAAAGGAAATTGTCCAATGGGTTCAAATCTGGACTTCTTGGAAAACAAACATTTTCAACTTTAGAAATCTTCAAATATCACGCCCTGTACAATATTTTGAAAAAATATTTAATTTTCTTGTAGCTTAGTTATTATTAAAGAGATGGATACTATATAAGATATAAAGTAATTATGTTTCTTATGGAGCAAACATGCAAAAGCCGATAAATCCATTTTAACTTATATATATATATAAAAATACTGAAACATAAATTTACTCTAAAAGTAGAAACATTTCCCTGATTAATTTAAGTACCTACTTTAAAAAGTGTATGTATAGAATTTGCAAAAATTAAAAAAAATACAGGGTGATGGAGTCGTCGCAAGGAAAACCAACGAAAATATAATATTAAAAAAGATTTATTTAGATCATAAATTTGTCCCCTTACAAATTTTTGTGATTCCAGTAGTTTCTGAAATAAGTATATGGCTTATCTAACGTGGACCTCCCTGTACACAGCCTATCTTGCGTGCACTTTTTAATTTATTTTAGCCAATATTAATTTTCGTATAATATTTTTCCTTTATCAGAATTATATCCACGTAAACCGTTTGCCGCAAATAACGCAAATTACGCATTCTGTTAAATCAATTTGAAACACACGTGATGCCCATTAAGCACTGCTGCATAATTACTCACATATTTTTCATTTTACTCATAAAATGGCTTTTCTAGGTTTTGCTTAGGTTCTTTGTTAGTTGGCTGCTTATGAAACACGTTAAGAGAATCATTGTAGTCTGTCTACTTGAAAAAAAAATGTTACTCAGTTGTGTGGTTATCTACAAATCTTCTTTTAAATAGATTGACCTATATGAGTAATTTTTATATTATTTAAAATAAAATTGTTGATCTTAAAGAGTTTTATAATTTAAACTATTGCCTAGGCTGTATACTGTACCAATTGGGTGAAGTTTTTACCTCCTAATCTGTCAAAAATGTTTAAACCGATTAAAAAATTCCACTATTGTCAGATCTACTTTTTACTTTTCAACATGTGTTATGTATCGTTTAACAAATAAATTGTACCCTAAAGATAAAACCAGCGCCGGATTTAGGGGGGGTCTTTGGGGGTCTATAGACCCGGGGCGCAAGATTACAGGGGGCGCAAAATTTTTGACTGGTAATTTTTGTTTTTTACTACAACCTAAAGGGTTTTTCCCTTTTTTTATTTTTCGTGTATTAATCAGTTTTAATAAAAAAATTATTTAAATTATAACCGTGATTGTTGCCATAGTATTATTATCTATGCATAGTATACGAAATATGTCATGTCACGTATTACGTAGGGCGCCCGACAAGTTGTTGGGCGACAAGAACTTTAGTTTGCAGAAATTGATTATTTCCACCGATGCGATGCGTATGGGCGTAAAGGTTTTTTAATATAAGAATATTTTATTACACTACGAACAACTATTAATTTAAATTAGTTTAAAACTATAGTTATATACAGTACCAGTCATATATATATGTATGTATATATACAGTATAGGTATTAGCCTATTGAAAGATGACGTCAATATTGCGATAAACAAATTTTCGTCTCTAAAAGCACGCAAAGTTGAATTGGCAAAATGTTAATTTTCTTATTTAGGTATTTGTTTTTTATATAGTTTTGTTTATGTTTTTAGGGTGGCAATATTTTTTCGACATTTTTTTTTATTTCGGAGCTCACATGAAACAATTTAAGTTTAAAGTATTCAAGTTTCAACTCAAAAAAAATAAACGTCGCTCAAAAAAATCAACTAAATTGGAAAAATAGTAGTGGTTACAAGATCAAAATTATTAAAAAAAATCAAGAAATGTATTTCAAAAATATTGAGCGACCAATAATATTTTGACTTATGTTCCTATACGACCTACAAAAAAAATAGTGAGACGCCAAAGATTTTGAGAAAAACGGTTGGTTTAAAAAAGTTTTGAGCGACGTCTAAAATTTTTTTATCTGTTGAAACTCAAATACTTTAGACTTATTTTTTTTATTTGATCTCCAAAATCAAAAAAATTTCAAAAAAATACTACAACCCTAATGTTTCTGGTTAAATAAAATTCTTTGAATTTATTATATAGGGGCGGAAAATTGTTATTAGACCCGGGGCGCAAATTTTTATAATCCGGCGCTGGATAAAACATTTAAAACGACCATTATCGTACATTTTTCCATGACACTAAGTGACCTTTTAAATACACATTGACAAGTTGTGGCTTTACGGCGTTTTAGTCACGGGATGAAGTTAGTTTTAAGTTAGTTGACAGTTGTCAAATGTCATACAATCGTTAAAATAAAGTGCGTTTCTTGTAAATTATTTTATTATCTCAATACAAAAGTATTAAATAGTTTCTCAACGCCAATATTTGAAAATTTTATATTGTACATTGTACTGACCTTTTAATTTTGCCGGCAGTAAACTATAACTTAAATTCGGGCACGGACTCCACTGTAAAGTGCTCATAAAACATTTTCTTTACTTTCACTGTAAAAAACTGTCCATTTTCAAGAAATACATTTCGATTTATAACCTTTATAATCTGTGTTTATAAAATATAAAAAATTGACATTTGACAGTGACACACAGATTCCCCTATTGTTTCATGGATGGCGCTCTATAAAAATAATTGATTTAAATCATTTTAAGATAATAATAAGTATTTGTCGTAGAAAAAGTATAGTATGCACCTCGTTTATAAACTTTTCTATACACTCATTAATTTAAGAACTCGCTCGTGCCTAAATTAAATTCGTGTATAAAATGGCGTTTATCAAACTTGATACATAATACAGTATTATGCCATTCGACTTATCAGCCTTATGACATAAATAACTATAATAATTATTAACATACCCTCACGTAAAATATTGCTTTAATAATTAAAATACCTGTCCTAAACCTTTAAATTAATTGAATTAATTAATTTAATTCATACTTAGTTACTTTAATCTAACTATTGACAATTTTACCTGAAATTGTTATCAAATTTAATATCTTTCAATTTTTGCATTATTTGAAAATGCCAGTCAAAATATTTGTACTGACTTTGGTACATTTAATTCGAGTTTACCCACTTTATCAAATGACACTTTATCAATTCTATTGTGAGTTTTATTTTCCGTTTAAACAGTATCTATGTGGTTAGGAGCATTACAATAATATTAGTCTCGTATTCCTTTTAGGTTAGAGCATAAGTACTTTTAGTTTCAATACAGTTGACTACTTACAATTAGTTTTGTGTGTCTACTTAGTGTGTTTACTTCAATAAAAGCATTATGAACAATTATTGTTTTTTACCTGATGATGGACAAAATAACAACAATTTCAAAACCTGTGTAAGTTAATAAATATATCTTAGAATACCTTTTAATTATTTGAAATTTGATCAAAGCCCATTTGACAAACTACCTTTATCTTTTGATAAACTATCGGCTGGTAAAAACTCGATTTTATAAACTGAACCATCCTGTATACTCAGTAACATAAAACACGGAATTCATGTTAATTTAGTTGAACAATTTTTTTAAACTCAATCTTGCTATCCTGCTATGATAATCCACCATATGTTTTTTTAATGATGCCCTGTTGCCTATTTACATTTACATGTTTTCTTGTGGCCAATTTGAACTTTAAGGAAATTAGTTATAATAATATTAAATTAAGGATTGCAGGTCCGAGGCGTCGCAACGCGTTATTTCATCGACTGTTGGATGTTAAGGGGCATCTTTTTTTAAAGAACAATTTTTTTTGAACCTCGGGTTTTTAAAATTGAAAAAAACATTTCCTGGTACAAAATTCAATTCTTTTTATAATTAACTCGCGATTTCTCTTACAAATGTGCATGGAATGACACTGACAGATAGACGTCAAACTGACATTTGGTAATATAGCAATAACAATTATGAATATTCTTTGTGCAATTATTTTTCTTTGTGAAATTAATTTTCTTTTTGCAATTACAAAAATATGATATCTTAAAAAAAAATTGACTGTGAAAATAAATAAAATAAAACAAATACAAAAGTTTATTTTGAGAAAGCTTCTTCAGATACAGGGTTAATAATAGTATATTATTTATCAAGTTTTATAAACGCCATTTTAGTTACGAATTTAATCTAGGCAAAAGCAAGCTTGCGAGCAAGTTCCTAATTAAATGAGTGCCTAGAAAAGTTTATAAACGAGTTACATACTATACTTTTTCTACGAAAAATATTTAATATTATCTGAAAAATTATTTAAATTAAATATTTGCATAAAGAACATCTATACGAAAATAAAGTAACCATCCCAACAACTTTTTTGATTTTGATTAATTTTCACCATTAACATTGCCCGTTATGATTTTAGTTAAACTTAAAAATTATTGATACTTTAAAATATTAAATGAATATAATTAGGTACGTTAAAAAAATATTTTATCCATTGATTTTTTTTACTATAAATACAAAATATTATCACAAAGTATTAAAAATTCTTACACGGGAAATGTTAAAGGTACAAAAAGTTGTATTTATTGGAATTCCCATAAGAATTTCTAACTTGGCAATCTACCGGCGTTAAAATCTCAAATTTTTCTGTGTAAATCTAAGTTTATCCCTTGAAAATAGACGATATAGAAGTTAATGTTTAATGGGCACTTTACGCAAAAGTTTTAAGGCTTTATCAGTTAAATCTACACTACTAAGGCGAAATAAAAAGGTTAAGACAAACGTTCATATAATCTTTGCAAATATTGGCGTCAAAAAACTATTTAATACTTTTGTATTTTTGTATTTAGATAATAAAATAATATTTCCATTTAGTAATATTTTACAAGAAAGGCACTTTATTTTAACGATTGTATGATATTTGATAACTGTCAACTAACTTAAAACTAACTTCAGCCCGTGACTAAAAACCTGTTGCTAACTTCAGCCCGTGACTAAAACTCTGTTGCCAACTTCAGCCTGTGACTTAAGCGCCATAGCTTGTCAATGGGTATTTAAAAGATCGCTTAGTGGAGATGTAAATCAGGTATTTAACATTCCAAATTGTAATTGATATCAACATTGATTAAAAACAAATGGCTTGTTGAAATATCGCCCAAAACCAGTAATGTCTAGAACACCCTGTATATCTTTGTACGAATATGAATGAAAACATTTCATTGAAAAGGGCCCCTGTCCAAGTAAAACAAGTCTCTCCCCATTGTATTTCGCACAGTCGAGACGGTGAAAAGAAAATAAGCGGCCACTTAAATCTGATTGCGTGCATTGTGTATATGTATATATGTATATGTAGGTGCCCCATTTGCGTCCGTTGGTCTGCGTACATGCAACGCGTTACAAACAATGGAAGCGAAAATCAGCGCCAGTAACCCCTTTTAAATGCCACTTCCTCCTCACGATTCACTTTAATTATCCCTCCGTTCAAAACGAGATTGTTCCTTTTTTCATTTAGCTCCTTCCTTTGCGGGCAAAATGTTTGTGACGGTTTGTGTCGGGGTTTCCGTGACTTTATAGCGAATGTGTGCCATATTTTGGATTAAGCAATGGAAAAAACTACGGTAAGATTTTTTCAAGCAAACAATGGGTGTAGTTATATGTCATTGTCTTATCTTATATCTGATCGCAAATATATCAACAATTATTTCAACAAATAGTCCCTAGTATTGTCATAGATGTCAAACAAAAATGTAAAATAATGAGTGTACGGTTTGCAATAGAAATAGAAAATGATTCGGAGGAAAAATTGCTTGTAAGTTATTTTTGTTTTTACTTCTATTCGAAAACGTAACAATTAAAATACCCGCTAAAATACTGAAAGGCTTTTAGTTATTTTCAATTTAATTTGTTTGAGGAAAAACCTATTTGTCAAAGGGCGTTAGACAAATATAGTTGTTGTTGAAAGCTATTAGTTTACTTTTTTGGAACAATTGCTCTTTGTCGGTACAAAAAGACTTATTACACCGTAAAATTTACGGTGTGGTAAAAAGGCAAAAGGGGATAAGTCAAAAAACGCAACTTTTCAGTAGAGCCTTAAAACGTATTTGCATTAATTCAGGAAATGGTTTATGGTTAGCAGGTATAAATTTGGAAAAATTGTTAAAAGTAATATTGTTTTGAATTACAGACTCAAAGTAATTATAGCAAAAAATGTGAAAAAAAAGCATAAATTATTACTTATCCCAACATACTTAGTTCAAAACTCAATTAAGTGAAAAGCTTAAAGTTTAAGTTGACTTATCCCCTTTTGCTTTATTTTTTATCTTTATTATTTCAATATAATAGGTCAGGCCAAAAGAAGTAAGTATACTTAAGCTTATATCCACAAACCTGTAATTTAGCGACTTTTTTAAGTATATGAATTACCTAAAATATTAAAACTACATCAAATTAAAAAATAGAAATTTATTCAAACTGTGAACTATTATAGATTTATTACTAACAATAATATAACAGAAATAACTAAATAGTATTTTTAACACTTAGATAAAATTGTAGTAACACAAGTGATATCTATATTCGGATAATGAATAAAATATAGTAATAAATTTTAGGTAATTATAATCTTATGTAAAAAAGACTATAAATCCTCTCTATCGCTATTAAGGCTCATGACTTTTGTTGGCAAATTTTTGTAATAATCGTGGACATCATTGTCTAACTGAGCCAGGATGGTCAAAATATTTCTTGCTCATAACATAAATTAATATCAGATTCTGTTAAGTTATCTTTATTTTCACATTTACCTGGAATTATTGAGTTTTTATATTAAGTACAATAGATTTTATTAAAATGTTCTAAGTATTACCTTGCATAAGCTCCCTTCGAAGAATTTGTAACCCACGGAAACTTATATCCATTATTGTATTTTATAAGTAATATAAAATTAATAATTTTATCTGCCTTTTCAGATTTTGACAGAACTGTCATAGGTTAAGTTTACTTATACTTTTGTAAATACTCATTTGCACTCTGATGTCATAAAGGCATAAGGGGATAAGTACACATAACCCGTTATGCTCGATGTCATTAACATTTCATATGTGGATATGTATACTTGTCTCTTTTTGCCTGACTCATAAAACGAATATTAAAAAGAATAACTGTTTTTTGACGGATAAGTATACTTATCTTATTTTTTAGCGTGCAATAAAACATTAATTTTTAAACGTAGGGCTGTACGCTTTTGCTAGCATATGTGTTATGACATTAAGATAAGATTAATGCAAAAAAACACATTTCGGGATAAGTCGACTTATCCCCTTATGCCTTTTACCCACATTTTTAATATAGAGTATGTCTGCAATTGCATTTTTTTAAATTAATATTTTTTTCTTTAAGATATTTATATTCCGCAAATAAAATAAACAAGAGTTTAATAGTATATTGTGCAACAAGTGAAGAAAATGGTCGATTGTGAATGAGCATTTGTTTGACACACGAGCGAAGCAAGCTTGGCAAGAATCAAAAATTAAACAATTTAACACCACAATCCCCTCAACAAGGTCTGTTCTATCTACTTTTGGGCAGTCCATAGATTATAAAAGACTATAAAAATCACTGTAACCTGCACAGAATCTAACGGCGGCCTTTTTATGTTTACAATTCTTGTGCTTTGGGTTAATATACCATAACCCACAAATTTAAATTTGACAGTTTGATGACAGCCCTGATAGAATAAGGTTTATTTTTTACAGAAGACGAGTAAAACGGTTGTTTTTAGCACTTTAAAGCTTCATTTGAGGCTTACAAGAAACACAACGTTTAAAACGATTTTTATTCTGCATAAACAGCACAAACCCAAAGAATTGTAAACAACATAAAAATGGCACCGGTTAGATTATGTGCAGTGTTGCAGTGAATAGTGTGAACTAACCTTAATGGTATTATTGACACATGTGTTTTGGTTTTGAGGTTAAGTTTTCTAACATTATGTTTTTTTTTATTATTAATTGGGAATTTAACTTATTATCTAAACAATGTTTAAAATCATGTTTACGTAAGTTTTCTCTACGACCTATACTCTTTAAGTCTGAACCAAAAAAAGATATAAAAAATTTCTTAAAACCTTTTTCAGGATAAGTCAGTTATGTTATGTTATGGTTATGTTATATTTTTAATAATTATTGCAATATCAAATTAATTTTTAAAACTGCGCCTTCAATTCTTATCCGATTTTCAAAATATGTTTTGTTTGTTAAAAAAATTATAATTGAAGATTTGAAATTTTTTTAATAATATACTATAATAATACATGTTGGTATGTTAAATTTTTTTTAAGAGATTCAATAATGATTGAGTACTTATTATCTAAAACCAATAAGATAGCAATTAGATATCGGGCACACTTAAACGCAAAATATAATATAATATTATTAAGATTTAGAAATTCATAAAAAACCAAGTGTTACCAAACATGTTACCTGTATTTTAACTTTTTATAAATTTTAAAAAGTAAGTAGTTTTAATTAATATTATTATTAATTTTAATATTTAATAATTATTAGGTTTGTTTGATCAATCCGTTGTTATTGCGCATGATTCCAAGTGATCTTTTAAATACACATTGACAAGTTGTGGCTGTATGGCGTTTTAGTCACGGGCTGAAGTTCGCAACAGGTTTTTAGTCACAGGCTGAAGTTAGTTTCAAGTTAGTTGACAGTTGTCAAATGTCATACAATCGTTAAAATAAAGTGCCTTTCTTGTAAAATAATATTAAATGTGAAAATTATTTTATTATCTCAATACAAAAAAACAAAAGTATTAAATAGTTTCTCAACGCCAATATTTGAAAAGTTTATATGAACAGGCAGTAAACTAGATTTATCTTAATTTCATGTGAAGACTCCACCTTGGAGTGCCCATAAAATATTTTCTTTACTTTTACTGTGAAACTGCTTCTATATCGGATTTAAACGGTCAATTTTCAAGGGATACATTTTGATTTACACATAAAACCAAGACAACTTGGAAACGGACACCCTAATATAATGTAGGTAGGTACATACATACATACATTATTGAATAATGATTATTCTCAAATATTTATTAAATAATAGTAAACATTTTCGAATCGCAATAACATTTTTAGCAGAAATTCTAACGATATTGTAAACAGCAAAGAATTACATTTAATGCTTTGCAAATATTGAGCGACTATTGTTAAATCAATATAAATAAAGTAGCGTAGCCACCGACCAAAGTCAATATTCTAACACAAGGACTAGTCAGGATTAAACTTTTAATATTTCCACGCAGCGTTGCCAACCCTACCAATTTATCGTTAGATCTACCGATTTTTACAGAAACTACCGACATGTTTTGTTAACAAATAACGTAACCTATTTTTGTCTACGTAACCTACTTTAACATTCGCCTGGTTGGCTTAAACAATACTTACAAAAGAAATATTCTTAAAAAAATTATTGTCATTAAAATTACAAAACACCTACTTATTTTAATTTATTCCATATACATTAACATTTAACTTGCAAGCATGCGTACAAAACCCAATTGCATCCAATTGTTAAATCCAATAAATGTCAGTCAATTAAAAAATTAATTTCATGCTTATGTCTTCGAAACTAAACCATAGGGAGCATTCCATATAAAAATGGAAGTGCTGTGCCTATTTGGTTAATTAGTACCATCTGCCTTTTGGTAATATAAAGTTTTAAAATAAGCACCGGCATTAAAATTTTTAAAAGCCCATCTGCTAAACACAACACGTTTAAACACAAGTTTTATTATCTGTTATCATTATGAGAAAAGGTAAAACTAAATATATTTAATTAATTTATTTTAATTTGATAAAACTACAATAACTAAGTACTTATAGATACGAGTATATACATATGTAAATTCAATAAATAAAATAAAAGTTTAAATTATAGCTAAGTACCAATTAATAAATCTCTAATTTGTTATTAAACGAGATATAAAAAATAATAATAGATACCTATATCTTTAATTAGACACGAACATTACAGTTACTTGTGAAGGAAATTTATAAAACGAATTGCATACTATACTTTTTCTACGACGAACACAAACATTAAAATATCTGACTTCTAACTTCCAAAAAATCTTTGCTTCATTTTGCATTTGACAGATTGTTTCACATTTAAAAACTGTCAACTAGCTTAAAGCTAACTTCAGCCCGTGACTAAAATGCCATAAAGTTACAGCTTGTTAATGTGTATTTAAAAGATCAATAATTTAGTCATGCTGGATACACCTCCTCTGGGAAAGAAAGTTTATTTACTTTCTAATTTATTAAAAAATTCGCCATGAATAAAAATTTCTACATAAATAACACAGTAAATAATTTGCAATTTTCTAAATTCATTAAAACAACAAATAATAAAATCATTTAAAGATGTTTTTTCTATAAATCTTTTCTACAATTCACGATATATTTTATTTTATTTATTTATAACAAAAATAAGAGAAAGCATCTTTGTAACTGTTAAGGGTCCTTGTGCACTACTACAACTCAGAACTTCGTATTCGTCTCACCATTTGCATAATTCCTTTTTGGATTTTTTTAAATGAAATTTTATTCACGAAGGTTTGTTTAATTTGTAGATTTTTATAAATTTTAAATTCGATGAAGATTTTTTTACAAATAAATTATAAATAATTAACTATTTAACATAGTAAACGCAATAAATCGAATAATCTCCGTCTCGGAGATTAGCCTGGACAAACATTTTAACACTTTAAACACAATTTTATTTAATGTGTAACTTAAGCAAACATTTAAAAATTATATTTAAAAATTTATTATTAATAATTTATTATTAATTAAAATTTAAAAATAAGAAACACCTAAAATGGTTTTTGGGTGATCCGTTTCATGCATTTTTACTGATGTGTTAAGTAATTATTTAAGCTGACCCTCATGTGTTGAAAAATCAGTGAAGGTACGCCTCTGTGAATTTTATGATTGCATGAATTTCATTCATTAATTGACCACTATGATTCATCGAAGTCATTTAGCGGTGTAGGTGAGCCTTTATTATAAGCGCGATCATCGTTACAATTTAGTTATTACTTTCTTGCTAAAATGTGACTTTTGAACGGATTACACACGTACGTTTACGTACAACAAAGTGTGCGTTGTTTTATCGCTGTTATAAGCAAAAAGTACCTAACCAATCATGGTTAAATTGCGAGGAAGTGGTTTATGAAATGTATTTCATGTACACTATGAGTAAAAAACAAATTGGAGTGCATATAACTAGGGTAAGAAATATTTGTTTATCAAGTGTTGGGTTAAGTTGGTTTCATGCGTGTTATAAGTAAAAAAAAACATATGCAGGATGGTATGTCCCCCAAAATACTATCTATACCTTCAAATATACCTATATATCACTGGAGATTTTAGATCTTAATACTTTCCTAGTAATAATTTTGACGATTTTAAAATTTTTTCGTTATTTTTTTTTATGTAAATAATGTTTCATAAAAATACATACAGTACTTTTTTTTGTAAAAAATTCTTAGCTTTTCAATGAAAATATTTATTCTTTATTGTAAGTATAACGAAAGACCTTCAAAAATTCCATTAAAGTAAAAATTGCGATTTTTCTAAAGACAATCCCATCGTGAAAATTAGATATTTTATGTAAAAAATGCTCAGCTTTCCTAAAAAATTATTAAATTTAAAATAAAAAATTGCATTTTTCACTTTAATCGACTTTTTGAGGTTCTTTCGTCACTTACAAAAAAATAGTAGGTATTGTTTGTATTTTTATAAAACATTATTTACATAAAAAAAATTAACGAAAAACGGACATTTAAAGCATAGGGACAAAACAATGTAGGTAATTTATTATTATTTACTAGGCAATACAATAAATAAAAAGCAAGAAATATTTTATAAAAGTAGAGATAATTTTAATAATTGACAGGTGTGGACGGGACAAAAACATCTTTTTTTTCCTCTCCACACCTTTCAAATATTAAAATTATCTCTACTTTTATAAAATATTTCTTGCGGTTTTTTTATTTAATGTATAGCCTAATAAAAAAAGAATATTTTTGATAATTTTGATGCCAAAATATTATATAAGGGTGAGTCCATATCAAATCAACCAAAAAAAGGTCACTTTTTTCCCTCACCATCTCCGATTTTGATAATTTTTATTACACTTAATCTACCCATCAAAAAACTCATAAACCTCAAATTTTAATTTTTTTTGACGAGTAGTTTTTGTTTTATTGATTTTTGAAAATCAAAAAATTGCCGATTTTGGTCTTGCAGGTACTTACAAAAATTGCTATATCTCGAAAACTACTCAAAATAAAAAATTGAATAATAGCTTGTTTTAAAGGTCTTTTATATACATTTTTTATGATATGTCACATGACCTAAATTTCTTAAAAAAAAATTTTTAATATCGAAAAAAAATTTTTTTTTTTAAATCTCAAAAATACCTTTTTTAATTTTTTTCAAAAAAATAAATGTTTTTTGTGCACATTTTGTTAAGCTATGTACAAAATTTCAAGATGGACACTCAACGGGTTCATGGTGAAAAAAAATATAACGGAACTCACTAACCTACAAAAAATTAATATTTATGGTCATTTCACTCCAAATAATTGATTTTGATTTTGTACCTATGATTTTTTCACTTTTGTTCAGCTGCACGGTGGGCTGGGATACAAATCTAACTGGAAAAAATTAATTACTCCCTCAAAAATTAGCAAAGCACTATTAAAATATTTTTTATTTTTATTTAAGTTAAATATGCGGTTAATATGGCTTTGCTAATTTTTGAGGGAGTAACCCAGCTAGCAAGGTTACGTCATTAGGACGATATTTTAAGGTCACCTTTCGTCGGCGACGTCACATGACCAATAAAAGACGGGTTTATGACGTCACATTTCCGTCATTTAGATGTTTTTATGTTGCGTCTTTCTGACGTTTTCAATTGGTGATTTTATATCACGTAATAAATATATAATAATACGTACGTAGTAGGTATAGATCGTACTACCTAATTTTTGAACACCCTGTAGATAAAATCCCAATTTTTTTGTAGACCAAATTTATTTTTTTATCAGAAAAAATAAAAAAAAATCCCTATCATCGATGACACGCAAATCCGTCTATGAACAAATAATTATCCTACAAGACAGTAACGAAATACTATTTTAAACAAAGTATTTTTTAATTCTTAATTTAGTTTTACAATTTCATTGCTGTCAATACCTATATAGGTATTTATATTATTCCGAATAAAAAAAAACAGACAAAAATTTGTGTAACTTGTGAAGTGTCGATACATGGCGGGAAGTAAAGAACGCCGTGCTCGATACCACCAATCACAGACTGTGATTCACAGTCAGCTGACCACTGTGAGATCAGCTGACTTTAGTGGCAAGCTGCGATTGCTTTATCATTTCTAACCGTCCATGCTTTGCAACGGTGCACTACCGCGGTGGCGTCTATTCTGTTATTCGGTTAAATTAAGTTAATTAATAACTGTTGTGCAAATCTACAATTAAGTGCAGTAACTGCGGATCAATAGGTAGGTTTTACATAATTATTAAATCATTCTTAATTTATTTACATATACCTATACTAGGTGTTTAAAAGATGTACGTCGTAGTTGAGTTTGCACACGACGAACGTACGTGGTGACGCGTCATGACGGGGGAAAAGAACTTTACTGGCCACCTTATAAACAACAGTGCAAATACGACAAGGCATTAAAAAATGGTGAAGAAGCCAATGATAGCTCGAGCTATCCATAATGTTCGATTTATGGGATGGGTCTACTCTATTAAGTTTGTTATTTAGAATTTATATTTTATTTATTTATTTATATTTTATAATAAATGACATTTATAATATATTTCCTTGTTTTATTTATTACAATAAATGACAACTATTGTACGTCTTTAAGACGTCAGTACTTACGGCAAATGACGTTGTTTGTACGTCCTAATATTACGTCAACGGCCTGTGACATTTGCCCGTTTTAAAGACGTGATTTTGACGTGATGTTAAGGGTGAATATGACGTAACTTGTGACCAAGTGTTTGCTGGGCTGGGATACAAATCTAACTGGACAAAATTAGTTAACTAATTTTGTCCAGTTAGATTTGTATCCCAGCCCACCGTGCGACTGCAAAAAAGTGAAAAAATCAAAGGTACAAAATCAAACTCATCAACTATTTGGAGTAAAATGACCCATAAATATTATTTTGTATGTTAGTGAGTTCCTTTATAATTTTTTTCACCATGAACCCGTTGAGTGTCCATCTTGAAATTTTGAACATAGCTTATCAAAATGTGCACAAAAAATATATATTTTTTTGAAAAAAATAAAACAAGGTATTTTTGAGATTTAAGAAAAATTTTTTTTTTCGAAATTAAAAATTTTTTTTTGAAAGAAATTTAGGTCATGTGATATATCAAAAAAAAGGTATCTAATAGGCCTTTAAAATAAGCCATCACTCACCTTTCTAAGTTTAATAGTTTACGAGATATCGCTATATTTGTAAGTACTTGCAAGACCCAAATCGGTAATTTTTTGATTTTCAAAAATCAATAAAACAAAAACCACCTATCGAAAAAAATTCAAATTTGAGATTTTTGAGTTTTTTAGTGAGGTAAACAAATTTACCAAAAATTATTAAAATCGGAGAGGGTGAGGGAAAAACCTTTGGTTGATTTGATATGGACTGACCCATAATAAATTATCTACAATTTTTTTTATAAAAACAGTTTTGTAATTTGTGCGTTTCGCGGGCTTAAAATGGCCGAAAAGTAAAAAAATATCGTCAAAATTTGAAAAATCATTACTACAAAATTATTTTATTATCTAAAATTTAATTTTATTTAATAAAAAAATACAAAAGTGTTAAATAGTTTTTCAACGCCAATATTTGAAACGTTTTGATTTCGCCGGCAGTAAACTACATATATTTAACTAAATAACCATTAAAAATTTCGGGAGGAGACTCAGTTTTACTGCAGAAAACTGCTTCTAAATCGAATTTAACCGGTGGTTAGTCCATTGATCGGCGCGCCGGTAATACAGATTCCTAAGTTACTAACTTGAATAATGATAACTTATAAACTATTATTATTATTAATTATATTAATTAATTATACCTAGTATTTTTAGAAGAAAAAGTATGGTATGCATTTTGTTTATAAAATTTTGTAGACACACGTTTAATCAATTTAATTAAATTAAATTCGTGTCTAAAATGGGCTTTTATCAAACTTGATACATAATATACCAATAAATACGTTATTTAACAAAAACGGTTTTTTGTAAATATAAAATTAACAATTTTTTTAATGATTATAGGTACAGGATACACCTTTAATAATTTGAGAATCGATAAAAAACAATTTTAATGCCCAACTACCTATAGGTGCGCAAGTCAAGGAAATAATTTTAATAAAATTATTTTTTTATTATAATAAAAAAATAATTTTATTAAAATAATTTCCTTGACTTGCGCACCGCACCGATAACCACAAATTATAATAATCGATTCACCGACCACTTATTGTGGTTGTCAGAATTATTTTAAAAATGTATAGGTATTACCAATTTATGATATATCTATTTATAATAAAGCTAACCAATCTTTTTAACCAAAAAGATATAGTTAAAGTAACGATAAGAGTTATTTTACATTTGACTTGTATAATGATAATTATAGTTGGCACTACTATTATTTTCTAACTATATTTTATTGTTTTAATATTTCTTAGTGTGAAAGATTGTCAGATGGCTTTATCACAAAAGGGTCAACATATTATGATTGGGTTTTACGTTTTTTGTAGTTAAACTTTATTGTTGTCAACACTCGGTACTTAACATTTATTAAAGCTTGGACACAAATTATTTAAACTAAATTAGGTTTTTACAGCCTAGGGAGTAAAAGTTCATTATTTACTTTTAATAACGCCTCGGCCTTTAAACTTTAAGACCAAAAAGAGTTACTTTTTGACCTAATGACATAAATAACTATTAGTTTGACTTGGTTGAGAATATACAATAATTATAAATTAATTTACTTTAATTTATTTATTAATTAATAATACAGTAGATGTAATATTTAACAAATTTCAAAAATAATCACCAAATCATCAAAAGTTATTTGGCAAATAATGCTGTGAATATTAGTATTCTGAAAACACATAGCATAGCATAGCTGTTTAGCAAAAACACATAGCATAGCATAGCTGTTTAGCAGTATAATAAAATATTTAATGTGAAATACACCTTAAAACCTAAATCTTTTGTTAGTATATTTTTCAAAATCCAAAAACTGTATTTTGCACATGTGCGATATTTCGAAAACAGTTTAAAAAAATGCACATGTGCGATATTTCGAAAACGGTTTAAAAAAATGCACATGTGCGATATTTCGAAAACGGTTTAAAAAAATGTGGAATTTTGGTAAACTAATAGAGAGGTGGGGGAGATATTTAAACATATTTTTGACTTTCGGATCCCTATTTAGAGGGATGATCTACTTTTTTAAATTCGAATGTACGAAAAAACTAGGTATGTGCACATGATGGTACAAGTCGAAAGAAGCATTTTAGTATAATAAACATAATATGTCCAGAAACGCTTCCACACGGAGCTACAAACGTGAAGATATGAACAAACCTTTTAAATTTCGCGCGTTATGTCAATAATATGCTATGGGAGTAGAAAATAGTACATTATCTTATCTTAGCCGAGGCTGCAGATCTGAGCGAGGCAGTTAAAATGCTTTCTCCGCCGTGTTGTATATACTATTTTTTTAACATTTACTTACATTAAAATTATCGAGTATGCGACATTTTGTCAGGTTTGACATTTGACATATGTTATATTATAGGTTATGTACATGAATGTATTCCGCACTTAGAACTAAACGCGATAGATGGAAACACTCTTCCTATGTAATTTCAATGTATTTTTGTTATTGTACGGCGGTGTATAATATTTTGACATTTAAACGGCGTACAAATATGAATCTTTCTTTATATGCTTATGAGTGTTATAATAAAAAAATTGTTACTCCAATTTTCACTGTACTCCTATTGTACTCTTCAAAAAATAGGGGCAAGTTGCACCTTTGCTTTTCCTTAGAAATTTTAGATCCCAAACCTGGTTAAAGTCAAATAAACATTTTTGTAAAACAATAAAGTTTTAAATTTTGTCTACATTTTTGTAAAACAACTCACAATAGATAATGACTTAATCCTTAAGAAATGCTTATACAAACACCACATTTTTGCAAAACCCTATTTAAATTAAAACCAAAATTCGCTATTATCATTTTCAATTTTTCTTTGCAGGACAACAAAGTGATGAACGAGACTGCAGCGCCATCTGGAAGACAACCGAGGCACATGACGACAATCACTATAAACGACAGCAAAGCCCCAAACGCGCCTGTGCCAAGGATACGATGTAGACTTCCTAGATTTCGACTGCAACATTTCATCAATATTTTAATTATAGCAATAGGTAAATTTAATTACTATTACGCACTATTTTACGTTCACGACAGCTTGTTTTGTGTTTTATTTTATTTTTGCATTCTGCCAAAGGGGTGTGTATTCAGATAAAATGTCGTTTCTTAATATTATTTACTCTCCTACCTATACTATACTTATTTTTAAATTTATTTAATATTGAATGCCTTGTGTGTGTATTTAAATCTATGACTCATCATTACCCAACAAAATTTTATTGATTTATTTTCCACGAAACATAAAAATGGGGAAATTGTTGGGGTCTCATAGCAATATTGGAAATGTACATACAGGGTATTCCGAAAATGACAAATTGTTTTTCGACACGTAGGTAGTTTTTCAGTTATAAAGCCATGTAAAATGGTTGTTAATAATATGCAAACAAAATAAACAAGGTATCATGGTGTATTTTCTTACAGTTTGAGTCAAAAAATTAATTTTTTAAATTATTCCAACTTTGTTATTATTAACAAATTTAACTTTTTATTTTTTGAAACGTCTTAAAAAACAGGTTTGGCGCACGACAGAAGCTATGCTTCCTAAGTATCGCATGAAATTAAGTTATTTATTAGCTATATAAATTAAGTGCCATTGTACTTACTCTCTAAAAATTAATTAGTCAAAAATGACTAATTGTCATAGCGAAAAAGCAGCCACTAATAATTATCGTCAATAGCAATTTGCACTCTGAACATTTAGCAAATAATTTATATGTAAAATTGTCCCCTGAATCCGAAAATGTCGTCAAAAGTTTAACAGTTTTTGAGATATAGTCAATTTTTCTTATAATATGGAATTGACTATATCTCAAAAACTGCTCTACTTTCATAATTTTCAGATTCAGGAGACAATTTTACATAAAAATTGGCTATTAACCATGGTATAAGTGAAAAAGCAGCCACAAAGAACTGTATTAATTAGTCATTTTTGACTAATCATTTTTAGAGAGCAGGGAGGATGTGTCAACAACTTGGCCACTATTTTTTAATTTTGAACTACTGTGCAAATTTGTCCTACCATTTTTTCAGTTTATCCCACTGTGCGAATTTCCCTTTGCTGAAACGCACAAACCGACGTGATTTATCAATATCAAAATCATAATATGATATTATTAAATTGAACAGATTCTGTCAAAAAATTGTATGAATTTACCTTAATTACAAAATTGACACAATGATACAATGCAAATTGTAAATTTGACGTTACTTAATTATTGTTGATTATGTCATTTTTGTAATTAAGGTTAATTTGCACAAAATGTCCCTCTATTTTTTGACAGAATCTGGTCACTTTAGATATTATCAGTATCAAATCAATATTGTAATATCTATACTAATGGACATAGCATGGATAGTTAACACAATAAAATAAAAAATGGGCAAATAAATAAACTTTAAACAAAATAATATTCCATATATTTTGTTAGCCAACTAGGTATATCTTTTTTTCCAGGGGCATTTATATATTTTTTCTACTACCACCTTTAAAACGCCCTTTAACGTACATGTTTCCATGACACTAAGTGACCTTTTAAATACACATTGACAAGTTGTGGCTTTATGGCGCTTTAGTCACGGGCTGAAGTTAGTTTTAAGTTAGTTGACAGTTATGAAATGTCATACAATCGTTAAAATAAAGTGCCTTTCTTGTAAAATAATACTAAATGTGAAAATTATTTTATTATCTCAATACAAAAATACAAACGTATTAAATAGTTTCTTAACGCCAATATTTAAAAAGTTTATACGAACATTGTAATTACCTTTTAATTTCCTCGGCAGTACACTATAACTTAAATTCGGGCACGGACTCTACTGTAAAGTCCTCATAAAACATTTTCTTTACTTTCATTATGAAAAACTGTCAATTTTCAAGAAATACATTTCGATTTATAAACTTTATAGGTAATCTGTGTTTATAAAATATAAAAATGTAACATTTGACGGTGACACACAGATTCCCCTATTGTTTCATAGATGGCGCTCTATACAATTTTTTTATTTAAATTAAGATAATAATAAGTATTTGTCGTAATTTAAGCACTCGCTCGCAAGCTCGCTCGTGCCTAAATTAAATTACTGTATAAAATGGCGTTTATCAAAGTTGATACATAATATACTATTAAAACAATACACACATTGGTATTTATAAACATTGCGTATTTTCTTAACCATACCCATTAATATTTTGATTAATTTATGGAAATTATTAAAAAAAACATAAAAGTGTTTTTTGTTAAAACCATACATTACCATACGACCGCCAAACAACCAATAAATTAAATCATATATCTATAGAAATATGACTTAATTTATATAAAAAATACTCATCCAAACAAAAAAAAACGATGGGAGAATTGTATTCATCATATAGTAATTATTTTTCCTCATTTATTCAAAATTATCACGTTTGATGTAATTTAGGTTTTCTCTTTCAACTAGGTATAACGGAGTGGAAAAAAATCATCGATGTACGATGAGAATCAACCGGTATTTTATGTGTAAGTGTTTTTATTTGCAAAACACGCTGTAACAAGCTTAGTAAAGCTTTGCACTGTTTATGGTATACCAAACCCCATATTGACTAAGGGAATGTTTTGAATATTTGTGTATATTAGTTATGTTTGCGACTTGAACTGATTCATTTATTTTATTTTCAGTGGTGCCGTTGTTGTATCTCATCGAATATGGATACATACCGGGGAACAAACTGGGATTCACTTGTAGAGATCCCATTTTGTCCCACAAATATACCGGTGATACCATCACGATGACCACACTGCTAATAGGGACTGTGTTAGTGCCTCTCCTTGTGATTGTACTGGTGGAACTTTTGAAGCACGGCTCCGTAAAATTGCGGGACTTTTGGATTTTCTACAAAGAATTTCTCATCGGCGAGTGCTTCGTGCTCATGGTGACCGAGCTGGGAAAAATTCTGGTCGGAGAACACAGGCCGCATTTTTTCGATGTCTGCAGGCCAATTGAAAACGAACTCTGCCAGAACGGAACGTACGTGGAAAGTTACACGTGCTCCAACGAAAGATACACCAGGTACTTTCTGGTGGATTCATCCAGATCGTTTCCGTCGGGACACTCTTCAGTTGGCTGGTTTGCCGCCTTGTTTTCTGCCGTAAGTATTTTACATTTTTAATTGAGGCCTGTCAGAGCAAAGTCATCAATCTCCCCTCAGACTAAAACTGAGTAAATTGAGATAATTGATTTTGGTATTTTAAATTCTAGATTTGTAATTTTTTTATATATTATATTGAAATATTGTTGTTGTTAGTCCAGTAGCAAACTACAAGGTCTCCAGGATGCATAGTATAGGTGAAATCTATAATTATAAATTGGAGATTGCTCATTTTGTTGTAAACGTTTAAGGAGATTTAGAAAAATAAACAAAAAAATAACTGTATTTTTTTCCTTTAATGGTTATAAAATTTAACTATACAATCAATGTGGGAAAATTCTGAACTGGACCACATAAATCTGGAGTTTCTTCTAAATCTGGGACCAGGTTGCCTCGTGCAAAAAAGTTTTTATAGTACAACTCATCATCTTCTTCCCACTTTGCCCCGTAATGTTTTACTTGCAATGTTTTGACATTATCAGCCTTTTCTTGCTTTACCTTTACGTCTTATTATGGTATAATAGCACAAAATAAACAAGATAACTTTTTTTATAATTCTTAAAACAATAAAACGTATATATACCTATTTTAAATATATAAGTGCAATTTACTGCAATAGAACTTAACAGTATGTACCAGTAAAAGAAACACAAAATTAAATCTCTAAAATACGTTATAACAACAAATGTTAGGATATCAGGTGACACAAATTACTAATTTCTAATGGTGGAATTGGAGATTGTATACTTTGCTGCAAATCTATTAGTGGAGATTGTCGACTTTGCACTAAATGTCATTTTTAAAATAGGATTTTAGGCAGGATTTAGCTCCTTTTGCAGCACATAAACTTTATCATCTTATGGATAATTAGTTGAAGTACAGTCTCCGCCAAAAATCTTATTTTGACCAAAAGTGGAGATTGTCGGTTTTGCTATGACAGGCCTCAATTTAGATTTTATTCAAATTCAATACCTTAATTAGATAATTTCGAATCTGCAGAACTAAACTCTTAATTCATTTTAGATCGAACCGTGTGCGGGCCTAATAAAAACCTTATTTCTTCTTCTTCTTCTTCTTTGACGGAAAACCCTTTTTCCCTCAAGGCGTCGGGTTATTGGATATCATCCAGTTTTCCAATATATTTCTAGCCATTGTACGTAGTTTATCTAATGTCTTTCCTCTTTTTGCGCCAATTTCCTTTACATGTTAATCCATAATTTGTATGGTCTCCCAGATTGCACCTATTTCTTTACTAGTACATTTTCTCTTATCCAAGTGGGTAGACATTGGACAATTTTTAGATTTTTTTGCCTGGGTCTCTTAAAAATGTAATTATTTCTAATTTCAAAGTTTCAGCTAATAGTGTTGACTTCTGAAAACGCAGATAAATATGTGCGCTTTAAACCGTAAGATGGGTTTGCTACGAGTTTTTGAAAATCTGTCCAAATTCACCCCACATACGGGGAGATTCTGGACAGCGTATTCGGACACTATAAAAATATTATAAATTTATGAATTTTATTGAAAAAATCAGTGCAAAACTTATACAATACTAAATTGCGAAAAATCAAAATTAAAGTAAATCATGTTATGGAATCGAACTCCGTTAGTGGGGGGGGAAGAACCAATACCACGTCCTTAAAATCCACAAAGGCTTCATCTTCATCTGTTTCTTTAAATCTGTATGATGTAAACTGCCTTGGAAGGAATTTGACTGTATATCCTCGGTTTAATTTTTGCAATATTCTGCTAACGAAGTGCCGGGACGATGTTTGGACAATAGAGGAAGACTCTAGACAGTGTGTCCAAACTCCCTACATGATGTGGAACAACAAAAATGTTTATAATTTCAAAATATAGCAACGGAATAAAGTAAGGATATAACAAAAGTTCCACGTTTTATACATGCTTGTATGTATTAAATATATGTATTAAATTATTTACCTACAACGGTCTGGGCAGAAAAGCTTACAAGGGGACAGTAAAAAATTACATGAAATATCTCGAAAATAAACTTTTCCACTTACCTCTTCTACAGCTAAACTCAAACTTATTTCACTACCACTATTTGATACCTTACCAACTTGACGATCTGTAATAGTAGTACCAACCTGAAATTTTTATTGGAACCGCGAAATTTGAAAGTGTCCAGACCCTCCCCACTCTCCTTTTCTCAATTTTTCCTTCCTCTTCTAATGATTGTCTTATATTTACATTTATTAACATTACCCATTTTGCTTTTTTCTTAAGTAGTTCATTTCTGTTTTTTTACGTTCCTGAGTTTTGTTTAGTGATTTCTTTCTTTCCTAATATTGTTTTAATTACATCATATATACGGTACATTTATTAGCTCTATTATAGCTATAATAGCTATAATAGCTATGTCTATCCATTTTTTCAGCGTCCGAGATTATGCTTCAAACGTTGAAACTTGTTATAACTGTCAGATAGACTAACTAGAACTTAACCAGATATTGATAAACCGGCCCTTATAAGGGCCGGTTTATCAATATCTTATAAATATCAATATCAATATCAATATCTTATAAATATCAATAGCTTATAAGCGATTAAATAATACCTTTTTTACGTTTTTTTTAAATTTGATCCATCATAGTAATATGATAAAATGAAGAGGGCTTGGACTATCCCCTTGTTGAATCCAAGATTTATGTCGAACTTATCAGTCTCTTCTCCCTATAACTGTATTATATAGGGTATCCCATAATTAACGTGCAATACTTTAACAGCAGATTCTAAAAAATAAGAAAAAAAATCCTATAAACATAGGTCGAAAAATGCTTCCCGAAAGAGGAACTCTTGAAGATGGTTTTTATTTAATCTCCAATACCTTTATAGATAGAAACGTGAAATTTTGGGAATTTATCAAACTATTTATGGCCAATAAGATGTAATAATATAATACAATTTCAAATTTTCCATGAGAGGTGGGTCAGATAGATAGGGAGCAAGGGTAAAATCACCCTAAATTTTTTGTACGTGTCTTGTCCCAGGATTTGATGTCATATTATTTTATTTTGGAGGTTTATACACAAAAAAGGTCCTCTTGTACCATTTTTGCTTAAAATCGATTTGAATATTACCATAAAAATTCATAATGAAATCACAACTAGAGAATATTAATATTAAGAACTCATCTCTTATGATGCTAAATATTCATTGTTTTGTTACAGTACATAATCCAAAGCCGCCTTCCCACAGAGAAGACCGGCCGTCTTCTGAAACCCCTCCTGGTGGCCGTTTGCGTGACCTGGGGCCTCATTTGTTCGCTGTCCCGGATTGTCGATCACCGCCACCACTGGTGGGACGTTTTGACCGGCAGTCTGCTGGGCATTGCGGGAGCCATCTACACTCTCCACTTCATGAACAGCAAATTGTACAGAACGCGAAACGCACAAGCTGTCAACAAAATTTCCACGTCCACGACGACGTTGCTGGACGTTAAAAACAAAGACGCTACAAGTGTTATCATTTAAAAAGTATTAATTATGAAGCATTTTTTTTTGCTCGCAAACAGTATTCTCCGAGTTTGATTGTGATTAAGTTTTATTTTATGTTTACGAACTAATTTATTTGTTATTGTATATAGGTAGTTGTAATTTATGAATACAATTTTTTGTAGAATTTTGCGTTTTATTTAAGAATAAAACATAAGGTTGTGGGTATAAGTTGATTTTTTTTAATGAAATATTTGTTTATACGCTAAAAAACATCGCTAGTAGCGCTACCACGTGGTCGTTACCATCGTAACAAATCATACAACTTTTAATAAATGTGTTTTTATAGAATAAGCCCGGAAAATGTTAAAAATATCGATAAGAAAAACTTGGAACGATTTAATGTGTTTTTCGGGGGTTAATGCACAAGAGGTCAATTTTTTTGCTATAAAAAATAGTCGAGAATTAAGGGCATGTAAAAATTTTTCCAATGTCCCTTAGTTCGAGTAATTTTTTAATGGCAAAAAGGTTTGAAATAATTTTAAATAAATTTATTAGGTTTAAAATTGATCTCAAATGTATTATGGGAAGATAAACATGAATAAATAACTAGGATAAAATTAAGAAAAAACATATTTTTACAAACAAAATTTATTAAAGTATTTACCAACATAAATAAGAAAGAAATTTACATATTCATTGTATTAACATTAAAAACACAATTGTTATAAAGTTCTGTTACTCTTGGATTATGAAATTTGATTATTGGCAGTGTTTCCAGAAATTTGATTTGTGCTTGTAGGATCTCTTAAATTGAAAATTATAAGCTACTTACTATTGCTAAGCTTCTTTCCACCTACTTTTCGGGTCTTTTAAAAAATAGTATTATATTCTAATATATTCGTTAAAATTCCATTTAATTTTTTTTCTTATTTAAAATAATCCGTTGTACATTTGACTGCTTCTCCACCGATCCAAGCAAGTTCAAATGCTGCGACATGGTAAAATTTCTTTTGCAACGTTGCAGGGTACCCTTCAGGCGTGTTTTTGTCCCTAACCTGTATCATTTGTTTCACATTTCTCAAGGGCAAGTGAGCATTGTTTTCGATTTTCCGGAATAACTTGTCATCTCTTTCTATTTAAATTTATGCTTTCCTTGCCTTTTTAAATTTCAAATCGGTAAATGGATCAATTTTTTTTGTATTCTTCAAAATATTGTTGTTGCAATTTTTTGCGGTAACGTCATCTCCGTAAGGTTTTTTATATCAAACCCCGAGTTAAATCCCCAATCAGTTAATATAATATATTATGTGCACTGTTCAAAATTTTAGCTAATTTTTACCTAAAATATTAGACTATATAGGCAAACTGCTTGAAATGAATTCAGAGGAATATTCCCCTTTTAAATTAGTGAATTCTTTAACTGATATTTTTAAAGAAAATGATATAATTAATTAAGCAAAATTTCAAAGATAATACCTTAGATCGTAAGGGATATTGCCTAAGAATAAAAGAATAAATTTCCTCTTTCTAAGGCAATTTGCTTAAATTTTTAGGTAGATTTTAGCTAAGTTTTCAGGCAAATTATATATATTTTTAGTGAAAATCCTAGCATAGGAATTTTCTTCCAAGTTAGGACTCCTTTATCTTTGTGTCCTAGGCGAATTAACAACGGCGGTTCCGGTACTACATGTAGTACCTGAACCCTTTAAATAATCCCAACCCTGCAGGGTTGGGATTATTTAAAAATATATTGGGGTCAATGGGAAATTCCGTTTAGTTTGGATTACTTAACTATAGCACTACAAAATGTTCACTTATATCACAATAATTGTTAACTATGTTGTTATATCAATAGCACACAACGCGGTCTTTAAGCTTTCGTTGATTTTGGCATTATGGTGGACAATATAGGCGCGAATATTTATCGTAAAACGTACCGACGAGAGATTGTAGCCGATTGCAAGTAAGTCACTAATATTTAAAGGAATTTACCTAAATTAGTTCAATAATTTGCCATAATAATTTAGAAGAATTACCTAAATTAAAAGCAAAATTGTCGTACCTAAAAGTAATTGAGATTTTGACTAAATATTTAGGTAATCTGCCTATCTTTTTAAATTTGACAAGTTTATTAAGTAAAGTATGAATATTTATCTAGAAGTTAGTGAATACACCATATGGTTCTATATAGAACTAAGGCATTCGTTTCTGCCTAATAAACGAGAAGGTAAATTGCTTTACTCGTTTAAGCATATTACCTTATTTTTCCTTAACTAATTCTGATTAGGTATTTCAAAAGGCTTGATTTTGAACAGTGTGCAAGGTCACTTGTCGTTGACGTTTCTTGAAGACTATACCTTCTTCCTTAAAAAACGCCATAAATTGGCTTCATATGGATTTTTTAATATTTTTTGTGCTTGTTGTTATGCTATTTTGAATAGCATCCTCAATATTTGCTTGAGAACTTTCACCAAATCCCTTGGAAATCATTTTTTAGTAGAACAAACTGCCATTGATGCAGGCTTTTCTGTTTATTTATGTGCACAGCATTATCTATTATTATCTATGGTGTACAGATTATGTTGTGATGGGCACGGGGTGGGGTACCCCACACTCGAGTAAACGGCAGTAACCCAAGGAGATTTTAAGAATCTCGCGAATTTAAACATAACCTCAACAACTTCGAAATGTTGTCAAGTGTGGCCAAAAACGGTGTGATCATCTAGTCTAGTCGGAAAGGTACCTACGTTGTGTTATTTGAATTCGCTTCTAGATAAGGATGCCAGAGAGAGGAAATTAGATTAAGTAATAAAAACACACAAATAATGGTTGTCAGCTTTATATTCATTGTATTTGAATATTAGTTTTAACAATAGGTTTTATCCACAGACCTGTTTGTAGGTCTGTGGTTTTATCAAACGTTTTGAGATTATTAGTTTCAGTTAGCTTTTTGTTACTTTAGGGGATTTAGATTTACTAGTTTAATACGGTAGATTTATAGAAATATATATATATATTTCCAAGTTTATAGGTTAAAGGGTTTTATTTCCAAGGTTTAATAAATGCAGATTCATAAGTATTATCAAGCCAAATATAATATCAAATAAATTTATAATAATGATCATCAGTAACAATATATCAGCTCACAGTCGAAACAGAGATACAATTTAATTTTATACACCAAAACCTTCATTCTTATTAATACTATTACATGGCGCAATAAATAGAGAAACAGTAATAATATACAATATAGTAATCATGATTATGATCTGTGCATAGAAAATATAGTAAGAATAATAATAATAATATGTATGTAATAGTAAAAATAAGGAATATTAAGGTTTAATATATTTAATATAATGATATCGACTTATGATACAAAATATATGAATTATAACGTCTCCCGAACTAGATAAATAAACCTTAAAAAAATTTCAGGGAAAATTTTATTACGAGTGGTATTCGGCAAGACTATTTCACGAATATTTTTTTTTTAATTAGAGTTAACAGCCGATTCAATTTCTGTATGATTTTTTTGACCAAAACGCATACTTTTTGACATTTTATTTTATAATTAGAAACTTCAACATTGACAATTATTATGGCATAGCAACCAATTGGTATATACAAGGTGTCCCTAAACTTAGTGGCATAAATTTAGGAGCAGATTAAGCAAGTCAAAATAAGACCAAAATCTAAATAAATATTTTTCCTAATTACGTATGTTTAAAAGTTACAGGGTGATAAAGTGTTACTTATCATATCAGTTTTTTTAATATAACTTCTACTAGGGTAGACTTGGAAAGGTGATATTTTGCGAACAGTCACTTACTACCAAAACACATATTAACACATAATTACAATTGTTTGAGTGAAACGTAGAAACGGGGGTTGCTTTAAGCTTATTGTCCCATACAAACTTTGAGGTTAGGTTTTTGTAACATTTGATGCAATTTATAGATTAAACAGTTCGGCTACCATAAAAAAGGTGTACCTCTCAAACTTCGATAAAATAAACCGTTTCCGAGATATTTGAGATTACAATAATTGTTATAGCGCATTATTTAAAAGGATTAAAAGGTATATGATAACAAATTTTATTTTTTAATTGAAAAAACTAAAAAGGGCATTCCATGAGCCTCGGGACTTTTTGCCCTGACCGTCACATTAAAAAAAATTGTAGTTTTTTCAATTAAATTTTTTTTATCATATACCCCTAAGGGGTCTATTCTGTAACTTTTTAGTTATAAATAACCCAGGGTTATATCATATCGACTGGTTAAAATCTCTAGAGCGATTCTGTAACTTCGTATTTGGTTTAAAATTTAACCCGATGCCGATATAACGCTGGTTATTCAGAAATGTATATCGTGAGGTATATTAGTAGGCGATAAAAATAACTTTTGAGTTATAATTTCGATTTAAATAAAAAACACTTTCAAAGGTGCATTATAAGAATAATTTCCTTTACAAATTATAACAAATGGCTGCAGTACTAAACTTTTTTGCTATTAATTACATAAATGAAAGAGAGGAGATGACGGTAAACTATTTCATTCCCTAGAACCCCGAGTATTTTTTTTTTTTTTGATTTAGTAATGCGGCACGAATAATGAATCGAGTGAAATAATAAGTAGGTATTCTAACTAAAATAATATATTTTAATAAAAAATAATATACATATTCAAACTTTAAATAAAAAAAACATAAAAAATAGATATTTTAATAAAAATTAAAAATCATTTAAAAATAAAAGGTAAGCATAAAAAATTAGGAACTTTTTCAGTCTGGCAGCTGGTGGATTTTGGGTATACCAATATCTGAGTTATAAGACATGGGACCCACACCAAACTTATATGAGTTTATAATGACATTGAATGGACAGGTCCTGCGTAAGCAGAATTTAAATTGAAAAAGTTAGTTTTGCACCCCTATTTAAGAATTAAAGAGGTGAAATTTATAATTCACTACTGTGTCAAAATTTATTTTGAAAATCCAAGAGTATTTTAAACCTTTTTTAATTATTTTTAAATCATAGTTAAATTAATAAAAATTTAAAATGGCATAAAAGCTGTAATAATCTGTAAATTAATACAAATTTAAAATGGTATAAAATCTGTAATACCTACTTATTAATAAATTTTGAAATTTTTTCAATAAACGTTGGTGAACGTATGAAAGTGATTGAATAATCGTAATTAGGGGGCACGCTGAACTTTTTTCGCAAACTTCAATTTAAATTCTTCTTGCGCAGAACTTGTTCATTTAATGTCAGTAGGTATAAACTCATATAAGTTTGGTGTGGGTCTAATATCTGAGATATCAGTTTACCCAAAATGCTCCAGCAGCCACAAATTGTCTTTATTATTGCCTTCTAATTTCCTTTGCCTTTGCTTCCTTCTATATATGTATGCTACTAAGGCATGTTATTGTTTTTTTGTCGATCTATCCTTTTTTTATTCATTTTATACACTTCACCTTTGCACAGATTATAAAGAAACTACACTGACAACACTTGACAGTTATCCCGCCAATAATAAACCCGAAGTTGGCTACGCATTGTTGCCACACTAACTTTAAAATGAAAGGATTTATTTTCTTTAATTTAACATTTACTTAATAAGATTTCATGTAAATCATAAGGTTTTAATATTTATATTAAAAATTAGGTAGTACATTTTTCCGTAAACACCTAATAAGTATTACATTTGTCAATGTTGGCGATGGTTCGTTGAAGTTCGTTGAAGTTTGTAGCTAATATCACTACGAGTTTTAACCCTGTACTAGGGATGCGCATCGAATACAAAAACATCGATGTTGGCATCGATGTTGACATCGAAGGTTGAATATCGATGTCATCGATATATCGGGTAGAAAACATCGATTTTTCCAAAAAATCGATTTTTCAAACTAAAACACAAGTCTAAGAAAAACATGTATAAAATATATTTATTTCCAACTTATAAAAAAATACACATAAAAAAATAAACAAAATAAACTTAAATTCTCTTTTTTTAATTAAAAAAAAAAATAAAACTAAATTATTAGCCAAAAAAAGTTAAGTTAAATCCCAATTTTGCCTATCCAATTTCTGTAGAAACAGTAATTTAGACAACAGTAACATCGCAAAGTCTAACATCGATGTCATTAAAACATCGAAAATGCAAGATCGATGTTAAAAAATCGATGTTCACTTCAATAAAATCGATGTTTGACGAACATCGAATATTCGATGCGCATCCCTACCCTGTACGATATGAAGTTAAAAATAACTGATAGTTATATTCATAACTTACAGAATGGGAATTACAGTTAAAATTATATCGATTTGGTTATAAATAAACTTATAACCCAGCCGATAAACATAACTAAAAAGTTACAGAATAGTTATAGAATAGAATAGTCCTTTAATGCGATATAACAATTATTGTAATCTCGAATATCTCGGAAACGGTTAATTTTATCGAAGTTCGAGAGGTACACCTTTTTAATAGTAGCCGAACTGAGTAATCGAAAAATTGCATCAAATGGTACAAAAACCTAACCTCAAAGTTTGTATGGGACAATAAGCTTAAGCAACCCCTGTTTCTACGACACTGTGTTCACTCAAACAATTGTAATTATGTGTGAATATGTGTTTTGGTAGTAAGTGACTGTTCGCAAAATATCACCTTTCCAAGTCTACCATAGTAGAAGTTATATTAAAAAAACTGATATGATAAGTAACACTTTATCATCCTGTATCTTTTAAACATACGTAATTAGGAAAAATATTTATTTAGAGTTTCGTCTTATTTTGACTTGCTTAATCTGCTCCTAAATTTATGCCACTAAGTTTAGGGACACCTTGTATATTGGATATATCGTATATCGTTTTTTCGTAAGTAATATCATAAGGGCATTTAATTTTTTCGAAAAGAATCGAAAAAACACGTTGCCAAGTAATATTTTAACAAAAAGCATGAGTGCTGGTGGCAACAAAAATCCGAGTCGAAGAGGAGGATTTTTGCACCTGCACGAATGATTTTGTTAAAAAATATTACTTAGCATTATGTTTTTTCAATTTTTTTCACAGGAAAAATTTGATCCCGAATGGTATTTGACAAGACTATTTCATGAGTAACAGTTAACAATTAAAATATAAATTGCAATTTTTGATGACAACAGCTGTCAAGTTTTGCCGCGGTTAAATTCGAAAAAACTGCTGACAGGTGCTGTCACACAGTTTTTTCGTAAGTAATATCATAAGGGCATTTAATTTTTCCGAAAAAAATCGAAAAAACACGTTGCTAAGTAATATTTTAACAAAAAGCATGAGTGCTGGTGGCAACAAAAATCCGAGTCGAAGAGGAGGATTTTTGCACCTGCACGAATGATTTTGTTAAAAAATATTACTTAGCATTGTGTTTTTTTCGATTTTTTTCACAGGAAAAATTTGATCCCGAATGGTATTTGACAAGACTATTTCATGAGTAACAGTTAACAATTAAAATATAAATTGCAATTTTTGATGACAACAGCTGTCAAGTTTTGCCGCGGGTAAACTCGAAAAAACTGCTGACAGGTGCTGTCACACAGTTTTTTTGTAATTAATATCATAAGGGCATCTAATTTTTCCGAAAAAAATCAAAAAAAACACGTTGCTAAGTAATATTTTAACAAAAAGCATGAGTGCTGGTGGCAACAAAAATCCGAGTCGAAGAGGAGGATTTTTGCACCTGCACGAATGATTTTGTTAAAAAATATTACTTAGCATTATGTTTTTTCAATTTTTTTCACAGGAAAAATTTGATCCCGAATGGTATTTGACAAGACTATTTCATGAGTAACAGTTAACAATTAAAATATAAATTGCAATTTTTGATGACAACAGCTGTCAAGTTTTGCCGCGGGTAAACTCGAAAAAACTGCTGACAGGTGCTGTCACACAGTTTTTTCACCTAGAAACCATTTTTAATTCAAAATTGAGCGTTTGTGATTGGTGGAAATTAAGACGAGGGAAATAGTCGTAAGTAATATCATAAGGGCATTTAATTTTTCCGAAAAAAATCGAAAAAACACGTTGCTAAGTAATATTTTAACAAAAAGCATGAGTGCTGGTGGCAACAAAACGAATGCATTTTGTTAAAAAATATTACTTAGCATTGTGTTTTTTCGATTTTTTTCACAGGAAAAATTTGATCCCGAATGGTATTTGACAAGACTATTTCATGAGTAACAGTTAACAATTAAAATATAAATTGCAATTTTTGATGACAACAGCTGTCAAGTTTTGCCGCGGGTAAACTCGAAAAAACTGCTGACAGGTGCTGTCATACAGTTTTTTCACCTAGAAACCATTTGTAATTCAAAATTGCGTGTTTGTGATTGGTGGAAATTAAGGCGAGGGAAATATATAGTCACCTAAATAGTAGTTTTATCGCTGCAAAACTAAAAAAACACGCGTTTTCTGAAATCTGATTGGTCCATAAAGTAATGAGTGGAGTAGTCGATTTTATCCATGGATAAAAGATTCTTTAAAAGTGATAAAAATGCATCTTAAGAGATGCACCTTTTAAGATGCATTTTCATCACTTATTGGTCAAAATTTCTGAAATCCGACGTTTTGATTGGTTAACATATTAAGAGGGTATTTATCTATAGGAAATCCTGGGTAGAGTTTTTAGCGGTTTCCCAATAAACAGTGGAAATCGGAATGAAGAAATAAATTTCATACAGTCCCTGTAAATATAAATTGTACCTAAACTGTTTAAAATACCTGTGGTGTAAAGGGTAATCTAAAAATGGTGTCCAAATCCAACCCCAAGTGGTGTTAATATAAACACATAACACAACAGTGTTTATCTAAAAATATTTGATCTTTTCGAACTACTGAGAAGTACACTTTACCTATAGTAGGTATGATTTAATTTGACCAAAAGGATTTCAATTTACACCAGGTAAAATTTATTTTGATACTGTGTGAAAGTTAAATTTACACTATTTTAGTATTTACTGGACCAACGAACCATATTTAACAACATTTTGGTTTGTATGGATATAGACCATGTATGGTGTTAATTTGGTGTTAAAATGAAATTTTGAACCGTGTATTAGATATAATACACATTTAAGTAAAGATTTACGTGAAATTTGTAAACATTTCAATTTAGTAAAAATCATAAAACTAATAAGTCGTTTAAATTCAAACAGCGTTATGCATTACTAAAAGCGTTGTTTGAAGAAGTCTTTACTTACCTGTAAAAAAACAAAAACGGGTATTATATTATATAGATAGGTATATATAATATTATGTTGCCATGAATTCGTAGATGTATTTTTCGTTGCAGATGTCGGCGTTTTTTAGGAGATTCAAATTGAAAAATGTTTGTTTTTAAGTTTATATTTGTACAACTATTATTTCTTGTTATATTTCTTTAAAAAAACTTAATTATAAATTATATTAGGTAAAGTTATCATTAGTTAATTCTGCACCAACAAATAAACGTACCGAATTGGATCCGACAAAACATTAAAATGCAACGATTTGTCCTTGAACTACATTTACAATTAAAAACACAATAATTTACCATGATCACTTACTAAGTGACACTTAGATAAAATATACACACTAACGTAACTACATAAGCATATAAGTGTTGAGTTTTTTAATCAATGATATAAGGATTAATAAATCAAAATCGAGTACTAAACCAGTTTTTTAGTTTTTACTTGCAACGCAAAACACAAATTACGTGCGCGATTTAGCTGTGCAATTGAAACTTTGCGAACAAAATTTGTCAAGTAAGACTTCTGCCTTTCTCTCTTTTGTAAAAAAAACTACTTATTTATTAAAAATGATGTGCAGTTTGTATGCTTTAAATATATTGATGACAATTCTTGAATTCACACAATCATATCGAACACCACCAGATGGCGCGCGCGTTGCGAAAACCAGATTCTTCTTTAGCGTATAAGAAAAAGCTTTTTTTTCTAGTAATATTCTTTTACATAAAATTAATATTTGTAACTACAAATATTTAAACAAATCCAATTGGACACAATGGACACAATTCGTCACGGTTTCGCCACGTTGTGCTACCTGGGAAACTGACTTTGCGTTTTATTGGGCACGATTTTATTGTTGGCTATTGCGATTGCACAAGAGTCCTAATAATATAGAGTCCTATATTGTAGGTACATTTATAGGCAAAACTTTTCCAAATGCAAAAGGGCAATTTTTGCCCTAGGGCAAAAATACCACCTGATATATTTGGATTTACAGTTTGTTTTTAAGAATTTGTTTAAACACACTCAACTTTATGGCCCACCCTGTATAAATATTTAAACATTTCTCAATGCATTCCCATAGAAATTTTTTAACCATATAGGTACTTTAAATTTATTCCCAATACGTTATGATAATTTATTTATTACTAATATTCTTTTTAATCATACCGCCTATGATAATAAAAGAATTTAGATGCATTCCTCCATATAACGGTTTTTCTTATAAGGATAAAATTCCTTACCAAATGACAAATTTTTATACCTGCCTAAATAAACATACTTACTAATAAAGTGTGAACAAAAGGCTTTTATGATTTTTACGTAAAAATATAAGCGGTAAAGATAAAAAACTGAACACTTCTTTGTTACTTTATTGCGGTATTAAAACATCCCTTTTTACCTGCACAAAGAACTACCTAACAGGTTTTAGGATGTTTTCTAACAATGGTTGTTTTATTTAATTTACCACATCAACCATTTGTTACCACCTAAGTACCTACTATATTATTATTATTTACTATTTAGAAAATCATGCTAAAGTGCAATATTACAAAACATACGTTTACTGTGCGTGGTGTGATTTGAAAGATCAAAAGCCAACCATTAATAAAAATTATGAATTAAATTTATCCAAGGAACCTTAACCAAAAACGAACAGCTGTTAAATCAGCAGGTTGTGATGGCATCACATGACGCAGCCGTTGAATATTTCCTGTCATTTAAAGGTGTTCACAGTGGGACGAACAAAAGAAATATTTTTAAAGTAAATAATTCTGTCACATCCTATTATACGAGGTGTGTTCAGAAAATAACGGGAATTGTTAAATTTCGCGGGTTCGGAGGGTCCGGTTGTCATAAAATTTTCTTTATTATGTTGGAATACATGCCCCCGAAGTATGATAAAAACTTTAGCTGTTTTCATTGTTTACTTTGTCTGTGGCAGCCGCTAAGGTTAGACGTGTTTTATGAGCTCGGCGATTTTTCGTTCGTAAAAGAAATGTATCAAAGAATTTGTATCCAATTTTGCTTAAAAAATGAAGTAAATTCTGTGAAATGTTAACAAAGGCCTATAGTGAGTCTGCTATAAGTAAAACAAGAGTTTACAAGTGGTATAAGAGTTTCCAAGATGGCCGTGAAGACGTTGAAGATGACGAACGCCCCGAACGCACAAGCACATTACCAACCGATAAAAACATGGAAAAAGTGGAAGAAATGGTTATAAACCATCAGAGAAGTCGCTGATGATGTTGGTATATCGATTGGCTCATCCCATGACATTTTTTTAGATGTTTTGGGTATGAAACGCGTTGCAGCAAGATTTGTTCTAAAATTGTTAAATTTTGAAAAAAAATTTTGGCCAAAAACAATACTGTAATGATGCCCCAGCCACCATATTCGCCAAACATGCCTCTGTCTGACTTTTTCCTATTCCCAAAAATAAAGAGAACCATGAAGGGCCGTCGTTTTGCATAGATGACATTAAAAGCGCATCGCTGAAAGAACTAAAGGCTATCCAAAAGATCGAGTTTTAGAAGTGTTTCGAGTATTGGAAGAAGAGCTGGCACATGTGCATAATATCCAATGGGGACTATTTTAAAGGCGACAACATTAATGTAGACGAAAAAATAAATATTTGTTTCAAAAAACGAAAATTCCCGATATTTTCTGAACACACCTCGTATTTGAATCTCAACAAAGCTTCAAGCTGCATAATAATAATTATTATTATTGGCTTAATTACCAAGCCAACAAATTTACTTAAATTATTGAAAATAATAAAAAAAATATTGTGATAAATGAAAATTGGCGATTTTTAAATAAAATTAAAACACTGAATTAATAAAGAAACCACAGAAATGTTGTCTGTAAAAAAGTCTTGTTAGGTTGGGTTTTTCCCATTATAATGTATACATGGTGATTTTTTAATAAAAAACTTTTTGTTGCATTTTTAATTTTTTAATTCTTTTATTATAGTTTGTTCTTTAAAATTTGATATTTCTCCCATAGTGCAGTTTGTGTTTACTATAAAATTGTTTATTTATATACGCAAAATGAGGCAATCTTTCCCAAGTAACTTTCTATGAGTTTAAAGTACGATTCCATAGATGAAAATCAGTTTTAGCGATGGCTCCCCACTTTGCAAATTTTATTTTATTACAACACAGGTAAACATAATTGTTTTGAACAGTGTAGTTTTGTGGTGCTTATCAGGAAGTGTTCGTATTTAAAAGTAGAACACTGTAGACTTATTGTCGTAGTCTTTTAAATGCAAACGCGTGGTGCTTGCTATTATTAATAGTAATCAGTGTTATCGTGGTTAGATAAAAATTCTTATATCTATGTTTTTCTACTCAAATATTATTACTACGCGTCCTTGAAGTGATAAACCCAACCATGTTCAAAATTCACAGGTATTTTATTTGTAAGTTTTCTTATTATTTTATTAAATTTACCATGTCATCTATATTGCTGCATTCATTGAAAAGGTCGGTCATTAGTTAATAATTGTTTTCTTAATCATCCTAATTGCACAGTGGTTCGTAAGTAATTTATTAGTCAAATGACGGGAAATGTCAATATTAAAGTACACCACGTAATCGTTAAGTACACTCACTTTTTACCATAATAATTATTGCACATTAAGTAATAAAAATTATTAGATCGATTTTTTTTAATTAAAGTTATTTTTAGGTACTGATTTTTTTTATAAAAATAATTTTTGCTCAGTTTTCGTTGAATTTTCATTTCTCAAAAGTAATCGTTTCTATCAAGTTTGATAAACGCCATTTTATTCACGATTTTTAATTAGCCACGAGCGAGTTTTTAATTAAATGAGTGTCTAGAAAAGTTTATAAACGCATACTATACTTTTTTTACGAAAAATACCTATTATCATCAAAAAATAATTCAATTTATATATTTGAATAAAGCGACATATATAAAAAAATAGAGTACAATTTCTAGTTTTATCCTTTAGCAATGGCAGATGCAGATATGTCGGATATACCGGTGCGATCACATACTTTTTCAAAATTAAGTAATGAAGATTTTATTGCACCAGAAACTAAATTTAAAAAAACGAACTCTCTAAAAATGATTTAGTCAAAAATGACTAATTTAATAGTTATTAGTGGCTGCTTTTTCACTTGTATCATGGTTAACCATGGAATACCATGGTAACTTTTCTACTTTTTTAACTTTTGACGACGTTTTCGGATTCAGGGGACAATTTTACATAAGAATTGGCTGTTAAATTTTAGGATACTATGGTATTCCATGGTTAACCATGGTACAAGTGAAAAAGCAGCCACTAATAACTATTAAATTAATCATTTTTGACCGATTCATTTTTAGAGAGTTCTGTTTTTGAAATTTAGTTTCTGTTGCAATAAAATCTGGGTCCGAGTAATCTTCTTCTCCAATATCTAATTCTAAGTCAGAAAACTTAGAAGTTGAAGGTTGTGATTTTTCTCTGAATACTTTGACTTCTCTTGCTTTTTCATCAACTTTTCTCATTAGTTTTTTCACCATACCCAATTATTCCGCACTATTTTTGCCGGCAGTAAACTATAAATATAGGAAAACAAGAACAAGTACAGTGTATATGAGTATGAGTATGAGTATAAGAGACGTATAACCAGCCCCATTTCCTCTTGACTCTCGAACCCCGTACAGGCCTATGTTTACTTACGCCGATTTTTGTTCTTCCCCAGCAACTGCACGGCTTCACCCGTGTTTGCTGGGTGCGAATGTCCATTGCGTTCCGTACTGTCCCCTATTTGGGGCTCGAGAGCGAGAGGCGAATAGTTATAATAGCCGTTCCCGGGTTCGCCGGGCCTATGCTATACGCTCAGTGGGGTATGGAGGAGGGACGGGAAGGTGTTGGTTTTTGGGGGACAATTACGCCGACTTAAAACTAAGTACGGCGCGGAATCCCCCTAGACCAGTCGATTAGTATTACTCCAAACCTTTGGGACTACTATTTGGAGTTGGGGAATTGTTATTTCGCTGCAGGGGTGTAGTTTCCTAGTCGAGGTCTTTGTCTTGTTCGTTATTGTCATTGTCCGTGTCCTGGTCAGATATTTCCTGCACTTGGTAAAGTGTGTCAGTTGTTTTTAATAAATTTTGTCCCAAGCACGTTTTGTGATAGAGTTTTGTCTTTTTTTTTTTAATTTCCAAAATTAAGCATTGCATTTATTTATTAGTTAAACAAATTACAAGCGCGATTATTCTGTTGTCTAATGTTTACAAATCTCTAGTTTGGCTATTATGCTTTTTTTTTAATGTTAGAATTATGATTAATGTGTTAGTTTATTCTGAGTCTAGTGTTTATTTTCGGTCTCGATTGGGATTGCCTTACGCATTTGTTGTTGACAGATTTATTTCCCCATTCCGTGTGCCTTTCGTAGGTTTTAAAGATATCCCAATAAACACTTTAACGGTACCTATCACCACCAACATTGCCCGTGTAAGAATTTTTGATACTTTTTAATACAATTTTGCAATGATAGTAATTAAAAACAAAACAATTGTTTAAAGAGTAAAATATGTTCCTAACATAATCATATTTTAAAGTTATTTTAACATTTTCAAGTAAATAAATGTTATGTTTAATAAAATGAATAACGGGCAATGTTAATGGTTGCTGGGATCTGCCGTATTTAAATTGCAGATTTGTATCAGGTCATGCAATTCTTAAAGTAACTTATCAGCTTTTTTTTTGCGGATGGCCACCTCCCCTCTTGTTTGACCTCCCCTGTCTGTCCAGTGAAAAGCCTCCAATGACAGGTGGCTCTTAACTCATTCATATCACTCAACACTTCACTCCTCAATGACCGTTACACCATTTTTGCACTCTATGAAAATGTTTGTTTCACTTATTAGTTTGCACTTTTTTTTATAATTATTGTTGGTTTTATCTTTAAACTCTTACGTTTCAAGAGCTTACCCGCACGCGACGTGTCTTCTGAAGCGCTGGAACCGAACAGTACAGTGTATATATAACAAAAATCAACAAACATTTTATAACAAAGGTGTATAAAAGTGCCTTGTAATGTAATATAACCTCAAATATTAAAAAAAGCTGCGATATTTCGCTTTTGGGTTGCAATTTCTCAATCGCATCGAATTACGAGACACAGCATTTGATTATAATCCAATGGTTGGTGTTATTTGTTATGCTTTGTGACAAGGCTAATATCATTGGAGTAGGTACCACTTTTTTGTAAAAAAAACTTCAGATAACATGTTTGCAGAAACGCCATTAAAAAAATACGTAATTTTATAACCCATTAATACCCACCAAACTTGAAAATAATAGAGTAATAGGTTTACTACTTTACGCCAGTAGTAGGCAACCAATGTTACAAGACTGAAATGCCTCCCATCTCGTCACTCTCACCTGCTCAATATTTATTAATAAAAATCTTTTATATTTTCAGATATGACACTGCTTTTCCTTTTAAACTCGGAATACATTCCATCCTACAAGCAAGGCTTCACCTGCAAAGATCCAAGCCTTAGCAGGATATTCACCAGCGATACGGTGAGACCCAAAGTATTAATCTACGGTACCATAGTTGGTTCCTTCTTCTTCGTCTACCTCATCGAACTCCTCGCACAAGGCACCTACAGAACAGTTAGGCTCTCCGACGTTTGGAGGCAAACTGTGGACTTCAACACGGCAGCGGCTCTGGTGCTGTTGATCACTGATATTTTAAAAGTTACCGTCGGTGAACCACGTCCGCACTTTTTGACAGACTGCAGGCCTCATGAAAATGAAAATTGCGCGCTTGGGAGTTACATAACTGATTTCACATGCTCCAACACTGAATGGAGCGTTTTTAGATTAAAAGATCTGTCTAAATCCTTTCCATCTGGACATTCGTCTTTGTCTACGTTTACAGCTATTTATTTTATTGTAAGTATACTCACTTAAAATGCATAAAATATGAGATATAATGTTTGTTATTCATTTTAGAATTTAATACTTAATAAGTTTAAATCGACAAGTTTGAATCCAGCTAAATTTCTCTTGATAGCGGTTTTTCTATTTTGGAATGGTTTATGTGCGATATCCAGGATTGTAGATAATAAACACCATTGGTGGGATGTTCTTGCAGGAGCTTTAATTGGAGTGGCTTATGCGACTTATAAAATTAAATCGGACAAACCAAATGAGACTGAAAAAGAATAATTAAATGTCCTAAAAATAAACCGTTGTATTATTGCGTCTCTTAAGTTCTTAAGGGTGGGACCTCAGCTGGTACTCTTGACGAATATGGGTGAATATATTGAGATGTCCCCCAAGTGAAATTGATTATTTTTTATTTTTGGTTGGTTTACTGTTAGTCTAGAATGGGGTTTTTGGGAAGCCACCACACTGTTTAAAATATCTGTGGTGTGAAGAGTAATCTTAAAATGGTCAAAATCCAACACCAAGTGGTGTTAATATAACACCATGAATTATGGTTGAAAATGTTTTATACAGCAAACACCAAAACGGTGTTTATCTAAAAATATTTGAGAAGTACACAGAAAAAAAGGAATAGTTTATTTAACTATATTAATTTAGTTGACCCATACGTATTTATTTAAATCAACTGTGGGAAGGTTAATATAAACAAAGATTGGTTTGACGGTACTAAACCAGATAGTTATTTTATTTTTTTTAAATTGGTTAAATTAACCCAGAAAACTTTAGTAAAACCAACCCGCTGTATAGTTCAGTTTACTAAATATGTTGTTTGTAAAATAAGAGTTACTTCAACCTAAAGCACTCTGTTAAAACGATTAAAACAATTTGCCGTGCATTCCTTGTTGCCTAGTGTGATCCGATCGCGGCAAAGGCGGCGTGGATCACGTGATGTTCTTAAATCTCGCCTCTGTTGACTTACATGAAGAGTATATAAGCTCAGGTAGTCCTTTGCTTTGGTGTGACACTACAAGTTGTTCGATACTAAAGAGACCTTAAATAGGTGGAACCAGCTGTCAATATTTGAAGTACTTTAAGTTGGTGGAACGCACTAAAAACATTATCTCTAGCGAGTTGAAAGTTCAATTTTCTGGAATAATACCACTGGTAATATATTTGTAATGCGTCAAGGAACTTCCTGTTTCTTTTTTTTTCCTTTTTTTCTGTGTAGTATGATTTAATTTGACCAAAAACACATAATATTTAACACTGAAAAGGAGTTCAATTTACAGCAGGTAAAATTTATTTTAATACTGTGTGAAAGTTACTTTTACACCATTTTAATATTTGAATTTACACTGGACCAACGAACCATATTTAACACCATTTTGGTTTGTATTGATATAGACCATGTATGGTGTTAATTTGGTATTAAAATGGTCATGAAATTTTGAACAGTGCAGGTCTAGTAATAACATAACATAAGTGGTTCTGCAGTAATGCAAGAATTTTAAGAAATCATACATTTTAAATATTAGAGCTTCACGGAAGATAGCTTCACGGAGGTTAGGATTTCGTATGTTATTTTTAAAACATCCCTTTGTATATTTGTAATAAGTTATTGTTTTTTTTGACACCTTAATATTTTAAAAAAATACGATTGTACATATAAAAAAATCTACTTACTGAGATATTACACTTCACGTTGGATAGGTTTTTAAATAGCAAATTAATGTACTTAAACTTTTGAATTATAAAACAGCAACACTCTCATCTGCGTATAAATTCTAACTGACCTTCAGAAATCACATGCATCTATAATGTCGTAAACAGAGGTTTTTGCTTATTTAAAATGATTAAAGCACCATCCGTTGCATAAAATTTAAAGCAATAACAGATTCACGGAGGATAGAATCAACTTTTGTAACACCTACATAAATGGTTATAAAAATTATTTCTTTTAATTTTTAATAATATTTTATATTTGATTCGATTGCTGTGGATGTGTTTAATTTACTTAGTGAACTGATATTTTTAGTATTCTTTTACTACCTCAGATATTTGAAAACATATAGGTTAACCTAGAAAGAGTATCGGTCACGGAGGATAGGTTTTAAGCTTTTAAAACATTGTAAAAAATAATTAATTGCGGTTAAAAATCTGGAACCTGAGCCGTAATATTTACTTAATTATGAAAGATCAAAACACAATAAACTCATTTAGTTTTATTAAATATCACGGGGTAACACCATCGGGGGATATTTCGTGAGATTCGCCCTTATATGTAGGTATGTAATAAATGAAAATCTTGCAGCAAATTTTAGTTTTATTTTAATAAACATGTAATAAACTGATTTTCATTTTTTAAAATTTAATTCAGATGTAAGCAAGTAAAATAAAATAAAAATATTTTCCTACTCTAAAATATAAAATATTTTCATGTAGGTAAGCAAAAATAACATAAAAGTAATTTAACTATAATGTAAAAATATGACTTTTCGAGTGCATCAAAAAAGCCTCTCCAATGGGAAATTCAATCAACTTCATGCTGCAAACTCAGCCTGCATCTACATGGAATACATTATTTGTATAATACGTCAAATGCCTTTCTTCACAAAAAACTACATATGTTCCAATTTCAAATCCAGACATTTATAAAATTACTTTTGCAAATAGTGATGCATATGTTTTTTCTTTAATAGTATGTATTATTATGTATCAAGTTTGCGAGCAAGTGCTTAATTAAATGAGTGTCTAGAAAAGTTTATAAACGAGTTGCATACTATACTTTTTCTACGACAAATACTTATTATTTACTAAAAATGATTTAAATTAAATATTTGTATAGAGCCCCATCTATAAAACAATAGAGTAACCTACTTGGGAATATGTAATAATGTAAAATGTCAAATTTTAATGTGTAAATCACAGTGGTGTAAATGTATCCTTTGAAAATGGAACGTTTTTTCACAGTGAAAGTAAAGAAAAGTTTTATTGGCACTCACGCGAATTTAAATTAAATAAAGTTTGTTGTCGGCGAAATTAAAAGGTCAGTAAAATGTTGATATAAACTTTACAAATATTGGCGTTAAAAAACTATTTAATACTTTTGCATTTTTGTATTAAGATAATAAAATAATTTTTACATTAACATTAACTATTTAACAAGAAGGGCACTTTATTTTAACGATTGTATAACATTTTACTAATTTAAAACTAACTTCAGCACGTGACTAAAAAAACCTCCCAGCAAACAGAAATACGTCCCAAAGACGACTGATTTTAGTCATTTTGATAACGTGTCTTAGAAAGACGTCTTATTGACGATTGGGAGACGTGCATATGTCACATCATAATTACGTCATTGTAGTGCCGTATCTTAGCCGTCGAGCAAAACGTATCTGCGACGTTTAAAATTGACGTATATTTAACTTATTTTATGGATCAAAAAAAGGCAAAAAATATTTTCATGGAAACTGTTTATTATGTTAAAATATAAAAGAAAAATACATTTTCGAGACTAAACATGAAAAATATTATTTTTTCTTATACGGGTGAATATATTGAGATGTCCCCCAAGTGAAAATGATTATTTTTTATTTTTGGTTGTTTCACTGTTAGTCTAGAATGGGGTTTTTGGGAAGCCACCAGGTCTAGTAATAACATAACATAAGTGGTTCTGCACTAATGCAAGAATTTTAAGAAATCATACATTTTGAATATTAGAGCTTCACGGAAGATAGCTTCACGGAGGTTAGGATTTCGTATGTTATTTTTTAAACATTCCTTTGTATATTTGAAATAAGTTATTGTATCTTTTGTCACCTTAATATTTTTCTTAAAATACAATTGTACAAACACAAAATATAACACTTCACGGTGGATAGGTTTTTAAATAGCAAATTAATGAACTTAAACTTTTGAATTATAAAACAGCAACACTCTCATCTGCATATAAATTCTAGTTAACTGACCTTCAGGAATCACATGCATCTATAATGTCGTAAACAGAGGTTTTGCTTATTTAAATTGATTAAAGCTCCATCCGTTGCATAAAATTTAAAGCAAAAACAGATTCACGGAGGATAGAATCAATTTTTGTAACACCTATAAAAATTATTTCTTTTAATTTTTAATATTTGATTCGATTAAAAATCTGGAACCTGAGCTGTAATATCTAATTAATTATGAAAGATCAAAACACAATTAAAGTGTAGGTCAAACTCGTTTAGTTTTATTAAATATCAGGGGGTAACACCATCGGGGGACATTTTGTGAGATTCACCCATACCTATTACCTAATATTACCTATTTTATTATATAAAGGTAATAATTTCTATTAATAACACTTCTACAAAAATCCAAGCCAAACACAAAGTTTCTCTGGACTGTTTTCGTATACGTACAGTAGCGTAACTAGGGGGGGGCGGGGGGGGGGCGGTCCGCCCCGGGCGGCACTTCTTGGGGCGGCAAAAATCGTGAGAGAAAATTCGAAAAAAACTGGAAGACAGAATATAAAAATAAAAAAAATATTTGATAATTAAATATTCTCTTTCGAAATAATATAATTCAAATTCCAATAGATTTGAGATTTATACAATTACTCCCAAAATATTCCAAATCAAATAAAGCTATCAAAAAATAGTTGTTTTTCTTTACCTAGGTCTAAGAATTTTTGTTTGCTTTTAATTCTTAAAATATTACAATTTAATGTTATATATATATGTTATATATATAATTATATATTTTTAATTTTACGTACGGTCCTCAAAACTGACTCCTAACCTAACCACTCTTCCCCCCCCCCAAAAAAAAACATGAGGGCGACATCCACTGCTGCCCCGGGCGGCACTTTTTCTAGTTACGCCGCTGTATACGTACTGTATATTTTTGAAAAATAGTCAGCAACCCTTAGAAATCCGTGCATGCAAACAAATAATTATGTTGGTGGCGATAAATTAATAGGAGTGTAGCGTTGGCATATCAGGCGGATCCAATTTGTATAGTCACGTCTCTTGATTGTGAACATTGTGCCAGAAAAACATTTAACTCAAAGTTACGTGTTTAAACCAGCACGGCGAGGAAGATACGCTCGACGGTTTGCCGGCGTAATCAAATTAAATCGCGACCAAAAACAACAAATTTACATTAAAGCGACCCATTTTGTGTTTAGAGGAAAAATTTATGGCGAGCAGATTTTAATTTTAGCCGAAGGTGGATTTAGAAGTTTGGCGCTAATTAATGGACTCTTGCACATGGGACTCTGCGATAAACTTTTAGAATGAAAAAAAATTAAGTTTATTCATTTAGATATTCATTTTGAGAATAAGTGCTAGTGTGTTTAGTAATGATTTCCAAACGCATATACACGTTATATAAATCAGATTTTATTTTGTAAAATTTTAACAAATATTTTACCAAAAGTTTTGTGAAGATAATATGCAATTTTGTAAGCATTTTGTTAATTCCAAAGTTTTACAAATTATTTCGTTGAAAAAGTTCACGTGATTTCAGGCAGTCAATCAAATCATTTCCCACTGACAATACGCATCAACAAGTTCAACTGACTTCAGCGTCTGCAACTTATGTTTTTGCTTACTTTATTTTAATTCGTAACGTGTTCGTAACAACTGTCCAGAGTGTTTATAATATATTACCAGAAATCTGTAATTATTGATAATCGAATTCCTTTTACCTATTTAACGAGTGCGAAGTATCCGAAAAAAATGCCATCAAGATGCTGGTTTTCAAACTGAAATTAGGGGATACAGTAACGTGGGTTAAAGTTGCGAAATACACCAGTACGTGTTGTAGTACTGATAATTATATTGTACCAAATGTCTTTATAATTTGATGATTTCACAATAGTGTGTTATGTTATTTTTTGTTCATTAATGTAGGTATGTGTTAATTTTTTTGTTAAACTTAACATAAAGTTATGTGGACCTGGACTAACAAAAAATCTTGTTAATATTTGGTTAAAATTAACTGTATACGTGTGCTATTTGACAACTATTCCTTGTCTGGAAAGTAGTAATTACAAAACAAACCGAAAAAAATACTAAACGTTGTATATGACATATACTATATGTGTCTTCTACACTGAAAAAAATTATCTTACTTTTCTTTTACTTTTGTAGTAGTAAAGTGACTTTGACTAACTACAACAGGGACAATGTTATTAGGATTAATATTAAATGAGAGATACATACCACTACGAAATGGTATACTCTGTAAATTAAATTTACCACTACTATAAGTAGCACGGATTATAACAAAATAGTTAAAAATTGTACAATTCTGCGTCATGGATAATTTTACCATTACAACTGGTTCGTAATAAATAGCTTACCACTACAAATAGTAATTTTTTGACGTTTACCACTACTGTGGTTAATACTAATAATGTTATAATTAATGAAATTTGGTACGAATCAAGGAGCAACGGAAAATTTTGCCATTTAGTGGTTGTCTGTTTACGGCTTTGCATAGTGCGTAGTTTTGTGATATCATACTGTTTTTATCGTTTTGTGAGTAGGTGTGGAACAGTTATTAAAAGACTGGGATATTGTGGAACTACACCCCATTTTAACCGGTACGGATCGTAAAACGCATTTTACCTATAGGTATTATAATATTGATTTTTGGGGGTTAACTATAACTCGTTTTCTCTCGATGTTTTAAAATAATACCTACCTAATGCCTATGTTACCGGCAAGGTTTTTACTTCTCACATTCACTAGGAAGTGTGCGCAACACTAATTTAGAAGAAAAATTAAATTAACAAACACATGTTATTTATATATTGGTTGGGTTGGGTTTTTACTGCATAATTCAATTTCTCTAAAAATATTCGTACGATAATTTAAGGATATTTGTACGATAATTTAAGGATCCGCCATGTTTTTTATTATATTTAGTTATTGCATAATTTTTGTAGGTCCTATTTAACTTATATTTTTGTGGAAATTCATATAAATAATTTTATTTTAATAAAGAATGTTTTTAATATAATTGTCATTTATTTACTACCTTACCGTGCTGTTGAGAAAACCTAATTATAGGGGTAAGTGCAATCAATAATACAAATTAAACAATGATTTTGGCTAAGGTTCGCCTTACTGTTATATCCTGTTTTAAAAACTATTTAAGTAGCTAAAATAATATACTAAGCGTACCATATACCAATATGTAGATATTAGTAAGTTTCAACAGTGTGTAGTGGTAAAAGGTTTTAATAAAACGGTTATTGTATAACAACATGTAGTGGTAAAATTTAATTAAAGCAGTAGTGGTAACGATCACTTTGCTGTAATGTCAATTCGTAACAATAACTCATTACCATTCTGTAATGGTAGCAACTAAGGTTCTACTGGTTGGCGCCTATTTTACCATTACCATGGGTACCGCTGACCGCTTTTTTTTTTCAGTGTACGAATGTGGTGATTTCGAGTTTTAACGTAAAAACTTACTTCGTATTTAATCTTTCTTGTATATGTGTCTTGCTGTTAATAGCATTTATTTATTGATTTATTAATAATATTGGCATTTTCGTAATAAAATTAACAATGAAAATTCCACAAAATCCTTTCCTTTATTATTTTACTTTACACCCGCTTCCCAAACTGTTTCATTACATTTTTTGTGATCTTTTCCTTTTGATAAAAATGTTACTCTGTTTTTATCTAATGGACATTCCAGCCTTCCGATCTTTTAACATCTTTATTACTATTTTAACGTTATATCTTTTTGTTTAAGTTTTTAATTAGAAATGAACAAAACATGAAGCTTTAAATAGATCGTCAAACCACACAGCAAACGAAAAATTATAGAAGTGTATAGGATGACTCCGCGTTTGAATATCAAATCTTAAAGTTTTATCATAACTGTATTGAATCGTGCTTTGTTTTTATATTTTTCGGCTCTATACCTATGCACGACTATATTTAAAGTCAAACTCAATGGTGTCTTACAAGATACATTATTTTGATTTTCTATATTCAACAGAGGAGTAGAAACTCGACCCTGTCGAATGGTGCAGTCATATATGTCTCTAGAAATTATTAAAAAAGGGTTCAGTCCAATGGTGCAGCAACTTCGGATTCCTATTCTCCTCAGAGACATAGAAACTCAAGCTTTTCGAATTTTACTGGCAATGATTTTCGTTAATGTTCCCGAGAATTATACAAAAACAGCGCAATGCAATATCGCAACGGTTTCGATTTCTCTTTACTCTACCAAGTTATAGAAACTGGAGTCTCTCTAATACTGTTCTAGTCAATATTTCTGAGAGTATAAAAAGAGGGTGTAATATTGCAAGAAGTTTTGATCTTTTGATGGATGAATTTTCTCATTTCTCCATATGATTTTGTTGAAAATAGTTCCTTTCTTTGGTTCCTTTGTCTGATTTTTATTTACCGTAACAACTCAGGTATGTAAAGCACAGAGGATATGATGTTAAGTATATTTATGTATTATATAAAGTACCTATATTTGTATTAAAAATTTAAGAGGTTATGTTGAAAAATGATTGATATGCTATTAAACTTTAATAATTTAGTAATTAGGTCTGTTGGTAGACCCTGCACTATCTTCACTGGTATAGTTTTGTAATATTTAAATCTGCAGAACCATGGTTGATGAAAAAGTACACACCAGTGCAGGTTATTGTAGCATCTACGAACAAATGAATTAATGGCCCATTGGCAATTATTCCTTTAGGAAAAATATTCAACACAGCTTAATTAATTAATAAAATGAAAAAAATCACAATCATGTCGTATATAGTTTTTTTTAAGCATAAAATAATTTTTATATTAAAACTAGTTCAAAAGTGAAATTACGACCTCTATACTGTGGAGAGTATTGAAACGCTCGACTGACGAATACCACTCTATACCGTAGGGAGATTTAGAAATCGATATTCAAACGTGGCGTCATCCTATACACCTCTATAATTTTCCGTTTGCTGTGCAACCAGTAAAAAATTAGAAACCTGTACCTAAATAAACATCACGTTTTTATCATAAGGGCTGTTTCATAACTTTTGAACCTTTTTACTGTAGAAATATAAATAGTATTATGCATTAGTATAGAAACATTTTAGTTATAACTAAGTAGGGATACAGATTAAAATAATTTTTTCGATATATCTTATCAAACGATATATCGAAAACCATATATCACATATCATTATTTAGGGAAACTTAAGGTAATTCTAATGTTACTCTCAGCAGTAAAGTTTCGCTTAATGAGTCTCTAATTTTTAAGTTTTAATGTCGTAGCGATAGCAGTGCATTTATTTTAAAAAAATACCTATAACCTTAAATTTTTGTCAAAATATAATAATTTTGATTTTTTTTCAAAAAGCCATTTTTATTTGTTTTAACTAATTTTAAGATTAAACTAACAAGTACCTACTTGCTTATAGGAATAGGTTTTATTAGGTTTATAATATGGTTTTTTTTACTAAACCAAATTAGCATCAAATAAACAAAGAATAATAATACCTACCTACAAAGATATCATTAACTATTTTTAACGCTAAAACAAGTAAAAAATCAAATAAAAGTAAAAATTCTTTGTTTTTTATTAAATCGGATTATTTTAACAAAGTTGGCTTTGATATCTAACAATTGAGAAGCGATATTTTTTTCACTAATAAATCTTATTCTAGGTCGAGTGTTTTTACTGTTTGAAAAAATATCCATAAATATAAAATACATATTTTCGAAATCGGTCAAATCTAAATGTTTGCCGATATCTCGGAAATGATTAGAGATATCAAAATACGGTTTTCAGTGAAAAAATTGCACTAACCGACGTTTAAAAAAAATCGAGATCTAGATTCACGGGTTATTTTCTTGTATCTGCAGGACCATGGACTGTTTAACTCATTGTTATTGTAAGATTTTTTTGTTTTTTGTTTTTTAATAAATATTTTTTTTTTATTATAAATTGTATTCATTCAAATTTCTTGTATTTATAGCATAATAGAACAAAATAATGTGATTGTCGTAAATATAAAAGTGGTTGAATTAACAATAAGAAAGGGTTGCAGTAACTAAAATTTTATAGCTCTTGGAACAATTTATTAAAATTAATGGTCAACAGAACCATAACATATAATTAATAAAACTATATTTCATTTGGTTGTACTAACAACACAACTATAGTTAACTACCTACACATTGTGATTGCTTTGACTATATTCTGTAATAATAACTTTATGATTTCTCTGACTACCTACTCTAAATGATTTATACAATGATTTTTTTTCTATGATTTAGACTAAATCATAGAAAATAATGAAAACTTTAAATACAATCAAAACACATTGTTGGCATAACCACAAATTATAATAATCGATTGAATCGATTATTATAATCGATTCGATTCAAAGACCACCTATTGTGGTTGTCAGAATTATATTAAAAATGTATTTTACCAATTCATGATATATGATATATGGTATTTATAATTAAGCTAACCACAATCTTTTTAACCAAAAAGATATAGTTAAAGTGACCATCAGGTTATTTTACATTTGACTTGTATATTGATAATTATAGTTGGCTCAGAGCCAATGGCTCTACTATTATTTTCTAACTATATTTATTGTTTTAACATTTTTTAGCGCGTGTAAATATTTTGCAAAAACATTCTGTCATTTTTTTATAATACCTAAATAAATGACAGAATGTTTTTGCAAAATCATTTCTAGAATTATTCAGATTGCTTAAAAAAAGATTTTTTTCCAAATTTGACCTTACTTACCATCTTGTAGTGACGTCATTCTAATTTCAATATGACCGATGCTACTGACCAACTTACCAACAAAATTTAAAAAAAATGTAAAAAATAAATAAAAGTGTAAAAAACTAAAAACACTATATTGCACTAAAAAGTATAAAATAATGTTATTTAATGTTACTTAAAAATCACAAAACAAAGAAAAAGTATAGTATGCAACTCGTTTATCAAACTTGATACATAATATACTATAACTTTAATAAATTTTGTGCTATAAATAAACTTGTCATCCTTAATGTTTAATAAGTCATTGACAATGACTATGCCAAAAAGTGTGAGGCGCTTTGTCAAAATTACCTACTTAAAAGTTGTTACAGAAACGTGACAAAAAAACATTAGGAAGTAAAGAGTTTATAAATTCCAGAGTTTCATAAACGGCATTTTAGTCACGAGTTTTAATTAGCTTGTAAACTAGTGTTTAATAAACTTCATACTATAATAATTTTAACTCTTTCTTTGTCTTGTGATTTTTAACACCCACAACCTAAAAATTTTCCACAGGCATATTGTTTACCGTTCTTGTTCTTGTTTCTCAACGCCAATACCTATTTGAAAATTTTATATGCAAGTTTGTACTGACCTTTTGATTTCGCGCGCAGTAAACTGGATTTATCTGATAAGGCAATCAAAATTTTGGGTGGAGACTCCACCGTGAAGTAGCCATAAAACATTCTCTTCACTTTTACTCTAAAAACTGCTTCTATATTAGATTTTCAAGGGATTAAGCTTATAACTTAAAAAATGACATTCGCCACAGACATATTTTTTACCGTGTTTACCGTTCTTGCGCTGGAAATTGATAAATTGCATGCATTAATTTAAAAAATGAAGTGTCAAATGTGTCGCTTATTTCGAGTGGCACACTAGATTCGAGTTAAAAATGAGATTACCGGGAGGAAAATTGACCCTTGTGTGCTTAAAAAAAGGGCGCAGTGTGTTTTTTGAGCCGTTCGTGGTTAGAAGTGGCAAATATAAAGAGAAGGGACTAGACGAAACCATCCAATTGACATAATGAGATTGAGTGTACCGAGTGTTTTAATCCGGCTGCTGCTGCGGAACGGAGCTCGTCTCTCTATCTGTAAGTTGTGTGTTCAGGGTCGGATTAAAGTAAATATAAATGTAAATTTAAAAAAAAATCGATATGTATGCTAAAACTTTTTGGAGAACTTTGAAAATCATGGGAATCCGTAGATCATACCCCAAGTAGCATTTATAGTAAGGAAAACTGATATCGCAACTTCAAATAAGTGGCAATTACGTTAAAATAACGAAATCAACGAGTGCATATATTTCGAGCTATAACACCCATGTTTGACAGTAAAATTTAATTAGAGTGAATTTTATTTCTTCTGATTATTTTAATTATAGTTATTATTTGCAAGTTCGCGAGGCGAAAATTATAATATTCTATCTACATAAACAATAAATTGTCAGGAAAAGCGTTTAAAAAATTGATCATATAAAAATCAATTTTAGTTGGCTTTATTTGGTCAAAATATAATTTATTGACTTTTCTAGGTAGTTTTATTTTATTATGTGAATTATGTGTTGCTCATTTATACTTTTTATAAAAGAATAATAAACAAAAATAATATATCAAATATATTAAAAATACAAAATAAAAATTAATTTGATTTTAAATTTTGTTCTATCTAAATGAATTTTAAATAAAAAAGCATTTCTTTCACAACTTTATTCTTACACAATATAGTAAACAATATGAAAAGAAAAACCACATGAAAAACGTAATTTTTTCTTTTTTCCAGCTTCAATTTTTTTTCTCGTGCATCTTATCTTAAAATTCTTAAAACATACTTTTAATAAACTGCTTATCAGCATCTGGATTTAATTAACATCGGCGAGTAAACATTTTTTTACCACCGGAGATGGTTTCACATTGGGCAACTTAAAAAATCCTTTGTGGCTTCTTGTTCCAATACGATAAATTAGATTTGCCTGTACAAAATATTTGTCATCTTGTACTTTTTAGTAAAATATTTTCGTAGGAAATTCTGGTATATATTTAAGGACCTTTACCGATGCATAAGGTAATTTAAAATTAATATTCTCTGTAGACCGTATTTTAGTGTGCCCTGGCTCTGAAAATTGTTGTGTTACGTATTTCCTTGACCTCCGGGAATTCTTCCATACACTTCTGTAAGGCAAACGACAACTGAATTGAAGGTATTCAATTTTTTTGAATAAAATAAACAGGAAATATTAGATCGTGGAAGAACAAATACATTCTCCATATCAAAACAAATAACGGCTGTTGTTTTATCTGTATTCTGGCGGTCCTTATACCTTTTATTTTGCAAATTCCTTTGATTTAAAGTGTTTTTTAAATTTCTCTACTTCTATAGCTAGGTTAACACCATTTTTTAAAAAACGATATTCTTTGCAAATGCCACATTTTGGTTTAAGAAATTACTAAGATGCTTCGATAAAAGCTCTTTTTAACAGGTGTAATATTTTTCTTATTACACAATTTCTTGTATATTTTATGTTTATAATTTAAATAAAGCAAGTGAAATAGATAACAGAATAAATTTTTCACCATATTTTCTTGCTTTTTTTGCTTTTAGCACGAAATTAGGACACAAAACTTAAACACTTAAACTGAAATTTACAGAATTATAATGTTCTATCTCTAAAATTCCGTCAATCCCATTGGCGAAGCAGATAGAACATTATAATGATTTGGTATTGCTGGAAATAAAATATAGAACAAATTTCAAATGCATTTTGTAGTTTAAAGAGTAATAAAAATTGTTTTAAGTCATTGTAAATATAACCATATTCATTAAAATATCTTAACCAAGCTAAAATCCCAGATGGAAAAAAGTGCAGATAGAACAATATAATTCTCGCCTCGCGAGTTGTATTCTTACATTATAATAATTTTAGTATTTAGTGTCAGTTTAATGTCAAGTTTCCGAGAAAGCAAAGATAATGAGATAAATAATATGCTGGAAAGAGACGAGTTTTACTTTTGTTACGATGATAACAGCCGAGTGGTGGCGCTACTAGCAAAACTTCTTTAACGTATAGACTCTAAAAAAAATAGAAATGTCAAAATTAAATAATGATAGCACTACAAAATTTCGCCTAAGGCGCCAAATGCAGGTTTGGTAAGTCCGGCCCTGCGGGTGTGTATTTGTGGGTCGATACGTCTGCGTCGCATCCCTCGGCACCCCTCCGCGGGGCTCCGTCCACGGGACCTGGGGGTGAAAGTGCGCACGGGCCCGCCAAAAGTCTAGCAGATGCCAAGGAGGAGTACTCAATCATTGGTCCGACTTGTGCGTGTTATGTAACTAAACTGGAATATTGACTCGATTGGTTTACCAATTTACGGATGTGGAAAATATGGATTTCATTGAGGGAAAAACGATGAATTGCAAATTATTTTCGGGGCTTTTAACGCAATTTTACTACCATCAAAGTTGTGTCCCGGAAAAGGTACAAAATAAATTTGCAAAGAAAAAACTTTTAAAATACCTATGTGGATTTAATGTTATATTAAGTTTATAGGTAACTTAATTTAATTTAATACTGTCTTATGGGTCTTTAGTCACGGGCTGAAGTTAGTTTTAAGTTAGTTGATAGTTGTCAAATGTCATACAATCGTTAAAATAAAGTGCCTTTCTAAAAAATAGTACTAAATGTAAAAATTATTTTATTATCTCAATACAAAAATACAAAAGTATTAAATAGTTTCTCAACGCCAATATTTGAAAAGTTTATATGAACATTGTACTGGCCTCTTAATTCCTCCGGCACACAGTGGGAGGAATTTCAAAAATCGCGGACAAAATTAGGGACACATTATTTTAAGCCATTTTAAGGTTTATACGGTGGTAAATTTATGCTAAAATATTAATATTAATAAAATGTTTTAATTATGTACACAAATTCACAAATTTGTTTTAAACAATTTGGAAAAGTTCGGTTTTGTCGATCCTCCATTCTCCAAAAATATAAATTAATAAACAAATATATTACGCAATATTACCTAAGCTAAAAATAGAAAAATAATAAAAAAAAAACAATAACAATTAAGGAATATTCGAACAAAATCACTTATATACCTACATTTTTTTCGATACATCTTTTCTTTCTAAATTTCGCATCTTTTGCTTTATTTATATCGACTTGGTACAAAAAACCCTACATCGATGTTAAAATAACATTTAAAAGTTGACTTTAAAGCAAAACCGGTTAAATTCACGTTTTTTTACCTACTCTCTAAAAATGAATTAGTCAAAAATGACTAATTTAATAGTTATTAGTGGCTGCTTTTTCACTTGTACCATAGTTAACCATGGAATATAATGGTATCCCAAAATTTATCATCAAATTCTTATGTAAAATTGTCCCCTGAATCCGAAAATGCCATAAAAAATTATGAAAGTGGAGCAGTTTTTGAAATATAGTTCATTCCATATTAAATGAAAAATTGACTATATCTCAAAAATTGTTTTACTTTTTTAACTTTTGACGATATTTTCGGATTCAGGGGACAATATAAGATTTATCAATAATATCCAGGTTTTCGGTTAGGTACTTTAAAAGTTTGTTGTGTTTTTCTTTGTTACTAACGTTTTTCATAACAGTTCATACAACTCCTTATTAGTCGTTGATGGCATTTCTACATAAAAAGAAGCAAGTTATTCAAATAAACATAAACATGTAATATTTATATTAATATTAATATTATAACTTACCAAATATTATTATAAAGCGTTAATAAACACAAAAATACGATGAGATTGTATGTGATTGACTTTCACTGGAAACTGACGTTTTAGAACTAGCAAAAGGCAACTATGATGACTTATATATATTCGATTAATATCATAAATTCATGGACATATTTCATATTCTGCTGACCAAACAGGCAAAAAAAGGCAGCTTAATTCTTTTGACTTTAAAAAAAGAAAATTTGATGAACGTTCTGGTACCAAATACTTTGCCTCACACCAAGACACACCTAAAGAAATATCTTGTGGTTTGTAAAAGATTTACCTATTTTGAAAGACGATGGTAAAAGGTTTATAAAAACCGTATTTATGGTAAAATTTGCAATTTTAGACTTTTATATGAAAGAACAAGGATAAGGAATGTGGTAAAATATACCATCATTTCCTTTCATTAATTACGCAAAACAAAAATGGGCTTGAAAAACTTACATACAATTTGCTCTAAAAACCGACACGAACAATGTGACTTTTTAAGCAAGTTTAAGCGGGCATTTTATCATAAAAAAATATATTTCTTTTGAAATCATAATCTATGTGCTTTCTTTTTTTATAACTCGTAATTTAAAATTTACTATGGGGTCATTCCACGTTACTCGGGGATTTTTGTCCCGCCCGTCACAATTAAAAATTGTGAGTAAAAACTACACGTTATAAAATTTATTTAAAAATATTGTTTTATTATGCTTTTAATAAATTATAAGCACAATAAAAATAATATTATAAAATATTAATTTTAAAACTTGTGGTCTTTACTCACAATTTTTAATTGTGACGGGCGGGACAAAAATTACCGAGTAACGTGGAATGCCCCTATGTTGATTTTTACAAAATAGGGTTTTGTCCGCGATTTTTGAAATTCCTCCCAGTGTGCGGCAGTAAACTAGATATAACTTAAATTCGATCTCGGACTCCACCGTGAAGTGCTCATAAAATATTTTCTTCACTTTCACTGTGAAAAACTGTTGTTAATCCATTTTCAAGGAATACATTACGATTTGTAACACATAAAAACTTGATGGTAACACAGATTCCCTTATTGTTTTATATATGTCGCTCTATGCAAATATTTAATTTAAATAATTTTAAGATAATAAGTATTTGTCGTAGAAAAAGTATAGTATGCAACTCGTTTATAAACTTTTCTAGACACTCATCAATTTAAGCACTCGCTCGCAAGCTCGCTCTTGCCTAAATTTAACGTTTGAGAAATAAATTTTAAGTGTAAAATTAAAATTTTCCATGGAATATCTGACTTAAATTTCTTGCAATATTTTCTTGTAATATCCACGTAATGAATACTTAATACGTCTTGAGACATCATAAGATGCAGACGCGCAAGATATAGCTTCTAAAGAGTAAGGAAGTAATAAAAGTTTATCATAATACACAATAAATCGGACACAGTATAGTTAAGCAATTTTAAGTGTATACAGTTAATGGCGGCCCTTCAGGGGAGGCAGGTGAGGCAGTGCCTCATCATAGAGAATTAAAAAATTAAGTATAATTTAAATATTGTACTTTCTATAATATACTATAATTTTTTAATATTTGGATTACATGAATTGTGAAATAGTCAATAAAATTGATTGATTTTATACGTGGAATACCCAGCAACATTTAAATTATTTGAATTTGAAACGACCGCAATTTAAACTAATATTTATAGCTAGATGATTGGCTCAGAAGCATGCCTGAACTAATTTAGACTCACGATTTGCGTTAGCCTTGTTGTCTCGTTCTATTACAATGCGATATCATATTTGTCTCCTTCTCTCGTATTAGCATACACGAGGCAAGCACGCCTACATCCAAGGAAATAAGCAGGTGTTGTGGCAACACTGTTGCGGAATTTTAGATAAATTATACTTTACACGTTTTTCAAAATTCAATAATAAATAGTATTATTTTTCTTATAATAAATCGATTTAATCGAAATTATATTTCTATTCTAAAATAAACATATTTTAACACTATCGCCATCTTGTAGCCATCACAGCAACCAATAAAATAAATACAGATTCCTTCTTTAGGTTTGTTTTGGTTATAAAATTCTGAACTGTTTAAAGAAGAAATCTGTGGTTATTTACGCAATATTTTGTTTATTCTTTTTCTATGAGTTTGTCTATTTTATGATTCTTTTGTAAGTGGTTTATTCTGTGGGTTTAGTTAATTGAACTTGGAATTTAGTCATTATGGATATTACGGTGAGAAATTGTACCGATATTTTTTACTTAGTTTTAAGTATAGGTTGTGAACTACAACGTCAGTTTTTTTAAGTTGGGTTTAAAAAAATTTCTTCGCCTTTAAATGAGGGCGAGACCCTGCCTCTGCCTCACCAAAATGAAATGTCACGGGCCGCCACTGTATACAGTACCTGTCTCCCGATGTCTTACAGAATCAGCAAAGCGCTAATACAGTAGTGCAGGGCAATACAACAAGTGAAGAATGTAAGAAATCAGTTACACTACCTGTACAGGTGAAATCAATGTACCAGTCTCCCGAAGGAATCAAAGATAGGGTTAAGTGGACAGTAGCAACAAAAGATAAGTTCAATCGCTTTAATTCGCATGATTTAACTTGCATTCTCTAGTAGAGAATCTCTACTAACAAAGTAATCTTGCATTTTCTCGAAGAGGTTAAGCGTCTTCAACGCATCTAAACCAGGAAAAAAAAATAGCCAAACAAGAAAAACAGAATTCCCACAGGACAGCAAACGTAATTATTCGTAATTTAAATCGGTACAAAATATAAAACATAATCAAAAAGTCAAAAAGTGCAGTCACCTAGACACCAACAATAAACATGCCAACACACCACTATAAGTCTTTACTGAAATAAAGATAAGGCTTACGCACAGGGGGACAAATAATTTGTATCTACTAACTTTCCTTGACAGATAATTTTCGCATAATTATACATTGCCGACTACCGAAAATCTATCGATGGTTCTCGACTCTAGACTGAAGAAATGGTTTTGCACAGTGGGGCAAACAATTGCGGACTGCAGTGCCCGAACTTTCAGCACAGTAATTTTCAGCAGACACGGACGCAAACGAACAGATAGTACTTCATGAAGTACTATCTGGTCTTGCAAGACCATCAAGCAGCGAACTAACCACCCAAACCCCATTCATGAAGCCCAATTCAATGGGGGTGGTACTAAACCCCTGGTTTAGGGGGATTCCGGATTTTACTTAGTTTTGGGTCAGTCCAATGTTTTCCCGCACTCCACTAGCTTAAGTCGGGCGTATAACCCGGCCCGGCGACAAAATTCGGATCCACCAAACACAGGTAATACTGTGCAGTTCACATTTCGTGAAACACCCTTAATTAAAAAAATATATATTTTTAACACCTACACTCACAGGCAAAATAATCGATCCACACAAATTTTCGATGAATTTCAATCGCAAATAACTTTTTTATTTGATTTCGGATTTAAACAAATATTAAAGAATATTGTAGAAACATTAATGGAGAATCGTTCACATTTTAAAAATTACTAAAAAATACACGTTTATAATATACAGGTTTAAACAAAAAGTTGTTTTTTACCATAAGTTTAAGACACTCTGTAGAGTGGCAAAACCGTATATTGTTCTAAATTAAGTTTTAATTATCAAGTCACATCTATTTTTAACAGTTTTGTTTTTGGTTTACCTTGATATATTTATTTTTGTGGAAAATATGGATTTTTTAAAAAAACATTGCAATTTCCAATATTTTTCTGTATGAAGAACTAAGGTTGCTATGGTCCATCCATAGCCTATGGAGGATGACAGTGACAGTTTTGTTGAAGCAAAATAAATAATTTGCAAATTTTAATAATTTTAAGGTGTTGTTTTTAGATTCCTTCTTTAAAATAAACCCCTTTTAATATTTAATTAATTTTAAAAATCTTAAAATAGTTAAATTTTACAGTTGAAAATATTTATGCCAGAGTAAAACAAAATATATATCATAATTGAACACATAGCTCTTGGAAATAAGCAATATTAAAAATTTCAAATATAAAACCATTAGATACTTAATTTTAAAAACCTGTAAATTTTTTTTAAAAATTCAATAGTTAACCTTCTTAAAGTTCCTTACACTGTCAGCTAATATACCCATAGTGTCAATACAAGTACCTATAAAAGCTTCGACAAAATTTTATCTACATCGAACAATCATTAGGTATAAATAACCTTATAAAATTTAAAATTTAAATAAAACCACAGTATACCTACTCTATCTAATATTTTTAATTGTAGACTACTACATGTAGTAGTCTTTCTAATCCAGCTTAAAGTATACCTACATAAAGTTGTGTCAATACAATTACGTATAAAGCTTTAACTGAATTTTATCTTCATCGAAAAATCATTATAACTTTTAAAAATTTCAAAAATCACATGTTATGGGAGTATTAAATATTTTTACATTGCATGTATCTCTAAAAATTGTTTGTTTCCTTATAATCTAACTTAAAGTAGGGATGCCGAGAGGTATGCACAAGTTTTGTTGTTAGGAGTATAAAAGCTTTAATTTAATTTGAACCATATTCAACAATGATTTAGTATATCTATATTTATATGACCATATTAACACACTCTTCCAAATAATCCAAAATACTTATTTATTTTGATCAAAATAGATTTTTCTAACCTTAAAATTTCAAAATTAGATGATATTTTTTGTTATAATATATTAACCTACCTTTGATACAGATATTCTTATTCCATAATAGAGAAGCTAGATTTTTTTAATATGCCGTTTAGTTAAAAATATTTTATGGATAAAACCAGATAGGTATATGTAGACCAAATGCACAAAAATTTTACTTATTTGGCACTATACACTTTAGAATTTCATTAAATGCAGTATTTATACTCCTAAAAACTTAAACCAACCATTGTTACTGTGATACTATAAAGATTTATAAACTTTTAACGCTTAAACATAAACGGTAACAGTATAAATATTATTTCTTTCATTGACTATACTTTGACAGATACATAACCTTAACTGACAAATTTTCAAAAGACTGCGTTCCGTACGTGGTCACGTGGTGGGACTTTGAAGTGTGGAGCATAGTACGTCTATTTTTTAGTAATTTTTTAAAATGTGAGCGATTGTCCATTTATTTATCTACAATTCTAGAAGAATATTAATATTCTTTAATATTCGTTTAAATCCGAGATCAAAAAAAAAGTTATTTGCGATAGAAATTCATCGAAAATTTGTGTTGATCGATTATTTTGCCTGTGAGTGTATTAGTGATTTATGATTAACAACCAATAATAATTAATAATTATGTTTATTTTTTCTATATTTATACGCATTTGATTATGTTGATAGTTAATTATTTAGTAATTTATTATTATTATATATTAGAATAATTAATGTCGCCAATTATAATTATAATTCATTTTAAATTATAAAAGCGTATTTTGTACGGATAAATTAATATTTATTGAATAAAAGTTACTAATTAGGTCGTTGAAAATATAGGCCTGTAATTAAGTTAAATTTTCCAGATGCTAAATGAAGATAAATTTTGATGTCTTAAATTAGTTCTGCAAAAGTGAAATTGGTAAAAGAATGATTAATTTTATAAGAAAAATTTAACATCGACTTTTGGAATACTTGGTATTTAATGTATGAATAAAAATTTAACAATTATTGTTACATTTTTATTACCTTAATAAAGTTTTAATAATTTTAAACAAAAATCATTGTTTGTCAACATTTATGAATAATACATAAATGCGACGTTAATAAAACTACAAAAGTTTGAAAAACTAAACATAATAGAAAATGTAGAGCATGGAGATAACCAAAGTTTGAAGTTGAACTTTTATTTCTTTTATGTGCCGCATTTCTACCAATATTGATATGCAACTTGTGCACTTAGGTAAGTAAACTATTCCCAAGAAACATACTGTATTGTATGTCAGGACTTGCACTCCTTTGTTTTGTTTCAAGCATTTTGTTTCTTAAGAACTTTTATTTTTTATTTATGTTATGTTGGAAAAATGTAATATTTGTTTAAAATGGCGAATGCGCGGGGATTATTACTGAGTTATTAGTAAATGCTGCTCTTCAAGATGTACCTACCGTACAGTGGCGGAGCAGTTTCAAGGGAAATCTAAGAAAATATTTCATACTTAAATACAGGGTGTTATGTAATTAATGTTATATATTAAAATACTGAATACCTTTTGACATAAGGAATAAAGGAAAAATATTTAAAAAAACATTTTTCCAAAGATAAAGAAAAAATATGCATTAGAAGTTTTTTATATTTTTGTGATACGCCACTGGTTACACACTTGTTTATCTCTGCACACTCTTTTGTGAGTACATAGATACCAACCAACAAAGTAGCTATGCGTTGCCAGATGTAAAAAATTGTTACTAAAAATTTTTCTTGCAAAAAATAAATAAAAACTCAATAAATACAAAAGTTTTATGCCCTTAAAGCTCTAATACCCTTCTGTATTTATTTACTTATCCAGCTATTAGCTTAAGCAATGATTAGAAAATTTAGTACCTTTGAAATTTGAAATCCATAACCACAAAATTAATTTTTTCATCAGTTTTTTTCTCTGTTTACTCAGATGAAATTGGGACCAGTTCACAGGTTAAACTTTAAACATTTAATTTGTGTAAATAAATCCAAAAGCACTTCCCTTAGTTAAGATATTTACAATTTGAAAACATAACCTAAAATTTAAAAGAAATGCACTAGATTCTGTCATAAAAGTTGGCAGATTTTGTTTGAATTTACCTTCAGTACAAAAATGAAACAACCAACAATTAATAAAAACGCCAAATTGACAATTTGCATTGTTAATTTTGTCATTTTTGTAATTAAGATAAATTTAAACAATGTTTGTAAACTTTTTTGAGAGATTTTGGAAATACTGTTGTTACCAACCATAACATAATAAATCCACCAGATTAACCTAAAGTTCCTAGTCGATCAGTGGCGTACTTTTTGGTAGGATAAAGGTTATTATAAATTATTTTTAGACTTTGGAATTTAGAAAAAAAAAAGTTTCAGGTGCTTCTTTATGGACCCTAAGGAACAACCCATTTTAATATATAACATTAATTACATAACACCCTGTATATTAATAAAATTCAAATTTATACTTACAAAAATGTACTTTTGTATTATTGACTTATCCAATATATAATTAATAGTTAAATAACAACATGTCTTATTTACGCTGTATTTTTTTACACCTATGCACCTTTTTACCGTCATATGTTGTTTTTGTGAAAAAACGACTCAAAACGATACAAAACACCAAACAACTGTCAAACCACATCTCGAAGCTACAAATTGTGTTTGATCCAGTGTTATATGGTCATGGTTGAGATATACCTACTTTGTGCCGAATTTCCACATCTATAAAGGGTTGTTATGGAAACTTTGTTTTTTTCAAATTATAAATAAAACTACCATAATAATTAACAAAGCGTTTTTTTTATATAAAAAAAATAAACAAAACAATTTATAAAAAGGACAAGACACTTAGTGTCGCCATCTAGATGGCGTATGGTTAGAATGGAGAATCTCTATTGAGGAAAACAATAAATATGAAAAAAAACAAATTTCTGAAAAAGAACAAACCGCTTTGTTTAAAAAAAAACGTTTTTTTTCAGTTTACATCACTAGAAACAATATAAACAATATAGATAGTTAACGAATGTATTTTCCGACAGTTTGTGTAAAATAAATCCGATCTTTAAATCATCACAATTTTGTTAATATTAACAGATTTTAACTTTTTATTTTTGATACCTCATTAAAAAGTGTTTTTCTTAAATGTATATTTCAAAGGCTAATAATTATTGTCGAAAAAAAATGGACATCTTTACTTCGCGGGTGGTATGGCATTCTGGACAACAAGTATATACAGTTTTACAAGAAGAATTTTTAATATTCTTTTATCTATTTTGCGTTACTAATGACTTCATTATAACACTGCTTTCGGTGCTGCAATGAGATACTTTATCCCACCCAAAATTTTGATTTTATAGGTTTATGATTTTTCTATTAGGGTCATTTTCAAGAAACACCCGCTTTCAGGAAAATGAAGATCAAAATTTTTTTTTGTTTAAATTGACTTTTGGTTGAATTTTTATAAATATTTAGAGTTTTGTTTACTTACATTTAAGACAGGCAGTGCTTTTTTTAATTTTTTTTTTACGTTTTTTCAGAAAAATGTGTTTAGCTAGCTTTATATGTCTCCACTGTGTTACCAATTTGAAATCCAAAATTGAATTCAATAAAAAAAAGTTGTTATAAAAATAATTTAAAATAAAATGTACTTAGTTCACAAACTTTTGACTCCAATTTTATTTTTTATTACAAATTGTATGCCTTTTTTAAATATTTATGTTAGTTAAGTTACTTTTTAAAAGACACCATTCCGATTCTTTGTTAAAAAAATAATATCATTAATATTTTATTTTAGTCACTGTATTAGTGAGTTAAACTCTAATTTATAAACAGGTATTACCAAGTGATAGTAAAATCATTTTAAGGATTTTTTTAAGAAAAACTAAAAAAAGTAACGAAATAGACATTGGTATCACAACGGACTGGGGTACACAAAGGACTTAATCAGATAACGTAAAAAAGAAACTATATAGGGTGGTACGATTTTAGAGTAATGCATAAACAAAATCCCTTGTAGTGGTGCTCACTTGCAGAATAGCAACTTAGATTTCTAAATTATAGACACCCTTTTTCTTTGACTATAAGCTGGTGTCTTTTAGTACTTGTATATTGCGTGGAATTTTCCCTTGGATGTAATCTATATCATAAGTTGTAATCACAAATAATTTTAAATTGGTTTATCATAAACCACTTTTAATAAAAGCGACGGTAAATATCCACTTTGTTGTCATAAAATTCTATTGCGTTACCCAAAATTCCATTGCGTTGCCATAAGGTAACGTAATGGACTCGGTAACGCAGTGGACAAAGTTTTGTGAAACCATATTTAAAAAATAATATTAAAACATTACAGTCATTAATTACTCTCAATGAGCTTTAGTGCCCTAAAATAAACATAAACATTAAAAATAGTATTTTTTCTTACCTTATTTTTATTATTTTTTTGAGTAACTTAGTGGACAAACAATTATTACATTCGCGTTACCCGCACCTGTTTCAACCGATTTCTTCTTCCTGATTGAATAAATAAATTCAGCTGGGTAATGTGTACGTCTGAACATAATTTGTTAATCAGGTGAGTGCCAAAAAAGTTGCCATATATATGTTTTTTTAATATTGTATCGGTAACGCGACGGACGTAACGCAACGGAAAAAATGTCTGGGACATGAGTCAAATTTAACAAAAGTAGATTAAAATTAATTAATTTATATATAAATTGTTTACTTTATTAACTAAGGATGTTATGGGTTGCTATAAAGCAACACAAAGTTCTGGTTATTCAATATTAAAAAAAACATGTATGTAAGTTTTATAAAACGCTAATGGGACATGCGAAAATGTGTGTTTCACAAGTTTCAAAATTAAAAAAAAATTATTCTGAAATAACTAAACAAACATTTTCTGAATGAGTTTACTAAGGGCTTGTTAGGCTTTCACTTGGTTTTTAAATCAATAAGATCCGATAAATTTTAACAAAGTTATTGGAATTCAAACTTACGGACAGCGGAAGGCGGGTGTTTTTTGAAAACGACCCAGTACTTACGAGACTTTTCTGGCAATTAATTTTGTTTAACACCAAAAAAAATCCTTTTTTTCTTCTTTAACATTAACAGCCGCTTATTGTAAATAAGTAAATTAAGGACGGCATGGCGAATCGATTTTGACATTAACTGTGATACCAACAATCTAAAGTAAAATTCGACCAAATTAAATTTAAGGTATAAAATTAATTTTTTTTATAGAATTTTAGCATAATAGATAAAATGGCATAAAGAATTCATGTCATAGGACCTTTTGCTCACTTGACCATTACAAAACTCGCTCCTTCGTCGCTCGTTTTATAAATTGTACTATTTTGGAGCAATGCTCGTTTTGAAATAGTCACTGTGTATAATAATCAGTGGCGTAGCTAGCCTCGAGGGGGCCCCGTATCAAAAATCTGGGGTCCTTATATGGGAAAAGCTGCTGGCAAAAAAATTTTTGGGTATCAAGTCCATTTTGGGCAAACAAAAAAATTGTTTTGGGAATAATTTCTTTGCATTTACCAATTTTTTATAATTTAATAAATAATATATATATTAGGGTGCTTCATTTCTATAGAGTTACTCATATTGTCAAATTCTTAAAAATTCAGTTTCCGACGACTGTAATAGCTATACTATTAGAGTTGCGTGAAAGAGTGGCTGTACAAGCTAAACTATAAGTGATGCAGAAAAATATTTTCTATCAAATTTGTAGGGCACAAAATTCACTACAAAATTGTTATTTACGTTTTTTATCTACAATCAATAGATCAAGATTTTCGAGTAGAACGACAATTTGTGAAGAACATATTCAACTTACAGGCTTGCTTAAATGGACATTTTTGAAGATAATTTCATCCTGTATAAAGATTTTAGAAACGAAATTCGAAAAAAATATTCTTACTGTACGATTGGAAGGAGAAAAGAATAAAAATTGTTTTTTAATGGTTTTTAAAGGGAAATATTTAAAAATTGAATAGCAACGGCTTAAAATAAAGATTAAGTTAGCTCAACATTTTTGTTTTCTGACAGGTTACAAAATTTTTAGGTGGTACTTGGGAAAAAATGTCGCTTTAAAATGAAGCACCCGAATACATAGCAAATTTTAAAATTTGGTCTGGTTTTAGTCATTTACCGTTCTTCAACAACTTTTAAAAGGTTTCTATTTTAAAATAAAGGCAAGTCATTTAAAATAATTGTAACGCTAATAATTATTTCTAATTTGCACAGAACAATATGCGCAGACAACGCATAGCGGAAAGGTGCGGGCAGAAACAATTCGTATGAGTTCACGGCCTCGTTGGAACATAAGGGTATTCAGGAAAATTTTAATTTAATAAATCGAAGTATAAACAATTAAATAATAAAATTATTTATTTATTTATTTAATTTCATGCCTCAATTTTTTTAACATGTGGGTAATATGTTTTTTTTTACGCATGTCGAGCCAATCGGGGGCCCCCCCTAGCCGGGGGCCCCGTATCATTGATACTGCTGATACCGCGGTAGCTACGCCCCTGATAATAATTACTTTGTCAAAAATGGCGAATGCGCCGGGAACAAAGAAATGTTAATTTTTTTTATTTAAACTGTTTTTAACAAATTAAAAATGATAATAACATAATACAATTTTTTTTAATAAGTTAATTAATTAAATTAAATTATATTTATGCAAATATTAAGGATTCAATAAAAAATCTAACACAGAATACAAAATAATTTAATATTATTATGATACGTGAGTGATTCTTCAGAACGGAGCAAATATGCTGAAACTCTTAAATAAAATATACTAATGAAAGTAGTTAGCATTTAAATAACACTACAATAGACAGTTTATGTCTAGCAGTAGAGCGTACTTAACCAAAAAAATAAAACATTATTTATTTTATTAATTTGAATTTGCTTAAACGCTTTAAAGTCAACTCCATGGACTGTCACCACCTAGCTTAGGGACAAAAAATCATCCATATACTATTAGACTAGATGCAATTGTGAAATGATTCTTTCATATTGCATTTCTTCTAACTTGAAATGTATAAAAAAACAAAACCAAAAGCAAACTTGATATTTTAACCCAAAATGTCGAATAAAGCATGAGACACCATTTTACAGCTAAGTTCTTTGCAGTCTTTTAATATATGATAAATCCCCTGTATAAAACGTATTTTAGTAATGTTTGAAGACTTCGTCGTTTGAGTGATTTAGTGTTGATTTGTGTAAGCAAGGCAAAGGGGGTGTAATATTTAATAAAAATTTATAAAGAACAATTATTTGCGAAAAAACAGGTAAGTATTTTTATTAAAGATCAACTCCATGTCTTTAATAACAAAGGGATTTAAATACAATTGAAATTTAAACTTTCTCCAGGTGAAATAACCAAATATGCTTTGCTTAAATTACAGTTAACTAAATATACATTATGTACCATTTTCTAAAGTTTGTGACTTTAACTATAAAAACATCAACTCCATGGACATCAACTCCATGGAGTTAAAAGGTATGTCCATGGAGTTGTTTACTTTCTTATTATTGCCCTAAACTCTTAGCTCATATAATTTAAGGCATTATTAACGATAATTAATAATATATAGTTAAATTATTTAATTTTTCTTTAAAAAAATTCTCTAATAGTATTATTATTATAACTATATGTATATATTAAGTTTAATTTATAGCCGCCTTGAAATTACTTTATGTTATTAAGAAATACACATTAAGGTATTATTTTGCTAGTATTTTATTAATCTTTGCTTTTTATTTTTTTACCACCCCAATGTATCCCCGTTTTGGATATTCACCCACGTGACATCCTTATTTTTTGTCAAAAATGGTAAATGCGCTGGAATCAGGAAATTATTAAAATTGATTTCCTAATAAAATTGTTATTTTTACAATAATAAAAATCTTCATGCTATAACTTGTTTGTTGGAAAGTGTTTTTATATGAAAAGTTGGGCACAGCTCCTCCGTCGCTGCGTTTAGAGCGTCGGATCCGAGCTAAACGATGGGGTTCGTTCCAAAGCAAACGCAGTGCTCCTAAATTCCGGCCGAAACAACGTCATGCCACAACAACTGATCGTTCGGCACCGAACAGCCACGCAGATCCATTCCCAATAAATCGCGACCAGCTCCGCCGAAATGGAGCATCGAAACTAAATTAAAAGCGTCATGTAGCCGTTGTCCGTTAACTGAACACGTTAAGTTATGCCGCGGGATTTTTATGCTCACACGGTAAGTAGAGCGGCTGTAGGCTTTTGTAGGCCGAATTATTCGGCATCGTGCTTCAGTCACGGTCACCAGGTCATACGTTGTCCAATGCCTCCCCGATTTTCGCTTCCCTTCATTCTACCAATGTCGCGTTTTCATGCATTGTGATCCTTTTATTTAGAAAATATATTTGTTACTGTTATTTCGTGGTTACGCCCCCATATTTTAACAATAAACAATTTGGAATGTAAAACAAAAAAAATTGTTTAAAGTAAATCCATAAAATCCATTTATTTTACATAATGAATTAATAATGCCCATTAATTTTAATTGATTTTTAAAACAACCATTTATTTTTTTTAATAGGCGCAAATTAATAGACATAATTTTTGAAAGCTTTGCTAATATTAATTATTAAGCAACAAATTGTTGGCAATAATAATTTTGTATTTTTTAATTATAACACCGTTAAACAAGATTTTCCTCCAATAAAACATTTTAACAGATTTTCAAAATAAAGGTTAAAAAACATACCCGTGTCTTACCGTTTCACGAAATCACGTCATTTAAATTTTCATAAATACAGCCATTCTTGTTATTATACTCTCTAAAAATGAATTAGTCAAAAATTACTAATTTAATAGTTATTAGTGGCTGCTTTTTCACTTGTACCATGGTTACCATGGAATACCATGGTATCCTAAAATTTAGCCAATTCTTATGTAAAATTGTTCCCTGAATCGGAAAATACCCTCAAAAATTATGAAATTGGAGCATTTTTTGAGATATGGACAATTCCATATTAAATGAAAAATTTACTATATCTCAAAAGCTGTTCTACTTTTTTAACTTTTGATGACATTTTTGGATTCAAGGGACAATTTTAAATAAGAATTAGCTGTTAAATTTTGGGATACCATTGTATTCCATGCCTAACCATAGTACAAGTGAAAAAGCAGCCACTAATAACTAATAAATTAGTCATTTTTGACCATTTTTAATTCTCTATTTTGTTATAAATCTTTTTTTTCTTTAGATACTATTGTATGTTTTTACATATAAATTATACTTAAAGAAAATAATAATTTTAAATTTCAATTTTTATACAGTCATTCTTGTTATTTTAACCTATACAGATTTTTAATTCTCTAATTTGTTATAAATCATTTTTTCTTTTCTTTAGGTACCTATTGTATGTTTTTACATAAAAATTATACTTAAAGAAAATAATAATTTAAATTTTTTTAAGAAATATTTGATTTTTTTTAATAAAACAACAGATTTGTATTTATCTTATATACCTATTATAGCAGTATAATACTGCTGGTGGACCTCCCAATCGTCACACCAAAACGGTGTTTATCTAAAAATATTTGAGAAGTGCAAAGGCAATGTTGATCTCGAGATGTTCTTAAATCTCGCTTCTGTTGATTTATATGAAGAATATATAAGCTCAGGTAGTCCTTTGCTTTGGTGTGACACTACAAGTTGTTCAATACTAAAGAGACCTTAAATAGGTGGAAACAGCTGTCAATACTTGAAGTATTTTAAGTTAGTGGAACGCACTAAAAACATTATCTCTAGCGGGTTGAAGGTTCCATTTTCTGGAATAATACCACTGGTAATATACTAGTACTGCGTCAAGGAACTTCCTGTTTCCTTTTTCTTTCCTTTTTTCTGTGTAGTATGATTTAATTTGACCACAAACACATAATATTTAATACTGAAAAGGAGTTTAATTTACACCAGGTAAAATTTATTTTAATACTGTGTAAAAGTTAAATTAACACTATTTTAGTAATTGAATTAACACCGGACCAACGAACCACATTTAACACCATTTTGGTTTGTATCGATATAGACCATGTATGGTGTTAATTTGGTGTTAAAATGGTCATGAAATTTTGAACAGTGCAAATCAAACGAACAGTAACGAAAATACAGCGCTTCAAAGTCGTAAAAAATGACCACTTTTCAGCAAAATAATCAAAAAGAGGCCATTTTTACCGACTTTGAAGCGCTGTATCTTCGTTACTGTTCGTTTGATTTGTACAAACTTTTCAGGGTATACTAACAAAAATACGGTCTTTAACAGCATATTTTTTATTTACTTAAAAAAATCCATAAAAATTATTTTTCGAACGTATACCTGAAGTGAATAGTTTTCTGGATTTTTGCTATTATAACCTATAGGTTTACGAATATGGGGTAACATGTTTGGAATCTTATATTATTTAAAAGATTCCATGTCAATTCTTTAACATTTTTCAACAAATTACCCGAGAAAATCTAGGGCAAATTGGGCTAACTTGAAACGTTAATAACTTTTTTAAATGTAACACCTGGTATGTTTTTTCCTAAGCAAATAGCAAATAAAGAAACATTTTCATTAATGTAACTATTCCCTATACCCATAGGTTAAATATCTTTGAAATTATTAACTTTATAAAATTAACAATTTCAGATATTTAACAAAAAGATTACGTAACTGTAACAATTTAATTAACAAACCAACAATTTTTTATTACTAATTTTTTACTAAATGTACAAAGTAGAGTACATGTAAGCATTTCTTAATTCTTACTTCTACATTAGACGTTGCTCTTCTTGACTATTCTGGGTCTACATAATACTAGAAATTGTTAAATATCTCTAAAATTATTAAATTTATTTATAGGGAATAATTACATTAATCGAAATGTTTTTTAATTTTCTATTTGATTAGGTAAAAACATACAGGGAGTTTCATTTAAAATAAAAAAGTTATTAACGTTTAAAGTTAGCCTAATTTGCCCTGGGTTTGTTGAGTAATTTGTTAAAAAATGTTAAGGAATTGACATGGAATTTTTTAAACAATGTTTTAAGATTCCAAAAATGTCACCTTCATTTCCGCAAACCTAATAGCAAAAAAGTTATAGACTATTTTTGTTTGGCTCGCATTTGTCAAATTTTAAGGAAAAAAATTATTTACTCGAAAACTATTTACTTTAGGTAAAGGACATGGAACAGTAATTTTACTCAGAATGATAAAATAACAAAGTTAATGTCACTTCCGATCAAAACAAAAGTGGAATTTTGTTTAAAATATTAAAAAAAAAATAGGCTTAATTGGATTATAAACGGTTTAAAAATTTTAAATCAATATCTTTTGTCGTTCCTCAAAATTTATCAATGGACCACGAACGTGGAACACTTGTATTTTGTAAATGTGTTACACCCTGTATATAATTAAAGTAATTTTAAAATAAATAAATAATTTTAAAGGTTGTCCATTTATTTAGTGAATACATTTTTCATACAAATATACAGTCTAGCTGTTATCGAAGCTGTTATTATGTGCCTAATACAATGAATAACATTTTATTGGTTCGCACTTAAAAAAAGTGCCGTAATTTTTTAATCCTATTTTCAAAATCTATAGGAATTTTTCATGGGAGGAAAAAGAAATCAAATTTGGTTGTATTGTGTAATATAAATAAATTGCATATTTTCATTTTAGATCTATAAAAATTCCTCTTAAAATTCTGTTTGTCAAACATAAAATGTAAATATCTTTAACTAAAATAAAATGACATTGAACTCTGATAAATTGAAAGCAAGATATTTATAAAGAATATTTCCTTTTTCCTCTTTATATCTTGTCATTTTATTAGATTTCACTTTGTAAGGCTAAAATGTGTCACTTATGAAATAAAATTTGTTATTAGATGAGAAATGATTTTTATAAAAGTAGTTTTAAATGTTTTCACCCAACATTTTTGCACCCCACAATATGCATATTTATTTTAAATAACAACCCCACTGTGTGGAATATAATTACAGATTAAAAAACTAAACTTTTTGTTTTAAAATTAATAGAAAAATTAAAAATAAACTTTTCTTCAATCTTATAGATGTTTAAAATGTCTTCCTGACACTTAAGTAATCTACTGTGAAATTGTTCTGCACTCTGTTTAAAACCTCCGTTGTTATGTTCCAAATTTCTGCAGTTATTTTGTTTTTTCATTCATCTGGCAGGTTGTGTTTTAAACAACCTGTTTTTTAGATGTCCCCATAGGAAAAAGTCTAGAGGTGTTAGATCTTGTGATCTTGCTGGCCATTCTATGTAGTGGGGTGGTGCACCGTCCTGTTGAAGCCATATCCTTATTGGAAATATTAGGTTCCAATGGATTTGGAAACAACTTTGCTAAAGTTGGGACAACTTGTTCTCTTAGCATTTCCAGATAACTGTCTTGACCTCTTAAGATTTTATGAAAATAGGTCCCACCCACAGACCAACCACATAAAGTTCATTTTTTTTTATCTGGACTGCGGCAACGTTGCAAATTTAGGGTTTTGGTTGGTAAATACAGTTGTCAAGTTGGTCGCATTGATTAAAACAAACTAAGCTAGTTATAAATCTAATGTGGTTATGTATAAATTATTGTAGGTTACATTGTGTAGTTGTCAAGTTGAGTTGTCGAAATTCGTAGTTAAAAATGCAATTAATTTGGCTTTGGTGGTGCTTGGATGAGTAAAATCATATAAAAAAGTAGTTAAATATAGGTTGCTTTACGGCCCAGAAGAGAAAGTATTCCTAGCAGATAATAATCTTCGCTTTGAAAAGAATTTATATAAAATTTTTCTGAACGTAAATGTTGTCCAATGGTGAATAATGTGAAAATAATGTGTGATGTAAAATTTATAAAACCAAATTCGTTACTTTTTTACTCCAAAAATGTCCATAAGGCGATGTACTTTTTCTTCCATTGTGGCATTTGGCATAATTTCATCAAAATGAAGTTTTGCCCTCAAAAGGGCTTTTACATTCGAATTCGTTGCTATTATTTTTGGCATAATTATCTTTTTATTTATAACTGACAAGTAAATTATCAATAATAAATATTATTGTCAATTTGACAGTGTCAAAGTATTTAATTAAATTCTTTAGCAGAAGTACCATTTTTAAATACTAAAATACTAAATAGTCAAAATGACATCAGCCACCAACCTAACAAAAAAACACGAATCCAGATAAAAAAATGAACTGTAATAACCAACAATACTCGCCCAAACGTTGGTTTTCTTCTGCCCAGTAGGTATCTGCAATTCTGCCTATTTACCTCGCCATTTAGTAGTGATGTTGATTTATCAGAAAAAAGAATGTCTGCAGAAGAAATAACATTCCTGTTTAACATATCCAGCATTTGCTCGCAAAATTGAATTCTTCCATCAGAATCACTGTCAATCACTTCTTGTACGTGTTGTAGTTTATAGGGATGCATTTTTTCGGCTTTTACACATTTTACAACAGTCGAATAAATAACGTAGCTTTTACTTGCAGCCTGACTCTTGCAAGTTGTTGGATCTTCTTGAAAGGCTAAAAAATATTGACTTTCACATTTTTATTAATAAAATGTGGCGTCCTGCGTGATGGTTTAACGTGTTTAACGTATTCAAGAAATTGTGCATGTATTTTTTAGACACAGTTGCCTGAGAAAGTGGTGGTAAATCTGAGTGTTTTTCATTAAAAAGGTTTGCAACCAATAATCCTTAATATTTATATTTGCAGAGTTTTTGTTAAGTGTCGCATTTTTAACTAAAATATTAAGTGTTACATCACTAGAACAAATTATTGCAATTTTATTAAGAGCCCTTGGATCAAAGAATATACCTCAACAAGTTAAGCGTGAAATGTTTCACTAATAATAAAAATGTAAACAATGCAAACGGGACGAACCCAAAAACGGCATTAACAAAAATACACAGGTGGTATGTTACATGTTCATCAAACAATAACTAAAGCATAAGATAACAATAACAAATTCATACTTGTAATTTGTAAATATTCACCCTACTTTTGGGGTATCGTAGTACTCAGTAAAATATCAATTTTCGTAAGTAATATCATAAGGGCATCTAAATTTTCCGAAAAAAATCGAAAAAACACGTTGCTAAGTAATATTTTAACAAGAAGCATGAGTGCTGGTGGCAACAAAAATCCGACACTTTTTAATAAAATGTTTAAAAAATATAAAACGTTCTTGCATGAGTCACTACTAAAATAAATGTAAAATAATGACAGGCATGATTTTTTTAGAAGAAATATTAGATCATAAAGCATCTACCGCTTAATGTTGTTCACCGGAAGCGAAAATGAACCTAAATATAAATTTTGACACCCGCGGTTATTTTGAGTGACATTTTGCCATTTTACATTTCACTGCGTTAAATTTTAACACAATAAAGTGAATGGATGAAATAACAAAATTTGATATTTTTTTTCAAATCGAAAATTTGTTCAGGTTAAGGCACTTTCAATTTTGAAAATTGTCAAATTTAAATTTACCAATGATTCCTTTTTAAAGTATTTAAAATTTCCAATGGAACACCCTATTTTTTATTGCAGATTCGGATCATTCGGCTAAAAATAGGTAGATTTTGTCTAAAACATTTTTTCATATTTGTAAAAATCAATTTTGTTTGATTTTTCTTCTGTATACGATTCTCCAATAACTTTTGAATAAAATACTTGGTTTTATTTTACAATTTTTTTTTTTAATTTTAACCAAAGTAGGTGCTCAAAATAACAATATTAAATATTTGCTTTTCGGTTGTCGTAAACTGCTTGACTGTACGGTGAAATGAAGTACATGATCGAATTTTATCCGGAAAACGCTGAGCCTAGATATTAACAGCATCATCAAGATTCCTGCCTGCTTCTCCATAAATCAAAATCATTTCATTTTTTTCTTCCACTGTTAAAAAATCCATTATGAATAACTGCTTAACGAAAGGAGGTCTTTTTGTTTGCAAATTAATCTTCGAACTTAATTGATTAAATAATGCTAAACTATGTATAAATAGTTTCTTTATATCTCAATAATAATTATTATTTATAACTAAATAATTGTTTTATACCTCAATTAGGATTAAATTAATTAATTGACAAAATAATGTTTTATTTATTTATTTATTTATTTTTATTAAAAATAGTATAATAATCCTTTAAATTAAAGGATTTAATGCTGGCAGGTAAAAGTGACCATGGTGCGCAATTGATAATTATCACCGAATGAAATCATGAATAAAACTTAAACCAAAGGAAACTTAAATATTAGTAAAAAAATCGTGGGTACTTAAAAAATCAGATTTAATTTAATAAGATAATTATTACCAAACAAAGTGATATTTTTATAGAAAAGTTATTGCAGAATCGTATAAAGAAAAAAAAATGGAACAAAATTGATTTTTTTCATTACAGTGCCATCTATTACAAATATGAAAAAAGCAAACTAGATTTTACTTAATTTCGGGTGCCAATAATACATTTTCTTTACTTTCACTGTGAAAAACTGCTTCTATATCGGATTAAACGGTCCATTTTTAAGGGTTACATTTCGATTTTCACGTACAAATTTGACATTTTCAGATTCTCAAGTTGTTTACTCTATTGTTTTATAGATGTCACTCTATACAAATATTTAATTTAAATCATTTTAGATCGCTCGTGCCTAAATTAATTTCGTGCCTAAAATGGCGTTTATTAAACTTGACACATAATTTACCTACTATTTAAGATTAAGAAATAAGAATTAAGTCAAGAGCGGATAAACGAATTTAATTTTTTTTTAATTAAGCAAGGTAGAGAAAAAATGCAAGTGACAAAAATGTTGTATTTTTAATTTCTTTATCTTATTATAAAATAATAATAAAAAGCGTGACTATACTTTTTTATTAACCTAAACACTCTGTACCTCTAAAAACAAAGGTTTAAAGAATATAAACTATTCTTCTTACTTTTGCCAATTCTATCGAGAATTTAAAATCTGGGTATATAGGAAATTTAATATTTGTATGTCGAAAAAACGGTTGTTTCCACAATATCGCAAAACAAGAGCTAATTGAGCAAAATTATGGTTTATTTTTCGTGATCAGCCCACCCAAATTACCCTAGAAAAGTTATTGGCCACCAAACAAAAATGTCATATTGTCGACTAGTTTGATTACTTTAATCTTTTAGACAAGTCAACATATAAAACAAGATAGAACTAATAAAAGGACAAATACTAAAAAGTAATACAATTTATATTTCAATCAAGGCTGATATTCAGTAGGAGATGAACTTTTTCCATTTACTCAAGAATTTCCGGGATTGACTGGCCGGTAATAAACCGTCCAAAATATTTGATGCACAGGTCGTTCGAAAGAAATAACCTTGGCGCAAAATACTAAAAACAAATCCTATTCTGAAATCGATAGCGTAATAGGTTAAATTAAATTAATAGTTTGTACGTGTAAGCACGTGTAAATAGGTTTACATAAGCCTTATAAGTCCCTTTAAATAATAAATAAGTAAAGAATCTACCAATAAAAATTATAGAAAAATTTGGTGCAAAAATAAAAATAAATGAACATTTTTTCCATGATTTGTGTTTTATTTTGTAGAAAATCACATAACAATATTGGTACAAATCTGGGGAACCTCAGGTCAGAGCTGGGAAAGTTAGGTACTTCTGAAAAGTATCTAGTTACTTTTCTAAGATACTTTAAACAAAATAACTTAGTTACCCCTGGTAACTAGATACTTTGAGTTAAAAGTATCTTTAGTGACAAGATAAGTACCTACTTTAAAAAGTATCTAAGATACTATATGAAATTATCTAAGATACTTTTGAGTAACTAAGATACTTTTAAGTAACTAAGATTCTTTTGAGTAACTAAGTTACTTTTAAGCAGGGACCCGGACCGGACCCTTTTTGGACAGAACACCGGACCGGAACCGGTATTTATTTGTGGGCCGGAACCGTAACCGAACCCATATTATTTTTAAATGTAACTCTAGAAACCGAACCCGAACCCGAACTCTTTAAATTTAAAACGGTTTTAAAGTTATTTTAGGTTTTTTTCTTAATATAAAAAAAATTGTGTCGTTAAAAAATCTATAAAATTAGTTTTTGCAAAAAATATTGAGCACGTGCTATAAATCTATAAATTATACACTCTAGCACAAGTATTGTTAGCGTTCCTGCTGTGTTAATACCAATTGTAAATGTTGTATAAATAATTATTATTATAAATGTTAATTAAAATAACTTTATTGTAAAAAGAAATATGTCATATGTATACATATATATTATAAAATACTAAAACACTGTAATTAATAAACCCCCGCTACAAAATATCCTACCGACTGCGCCATGAAGTAAATAATGCCAGAGTAGGTTGAAGACTGATTTATTAAAATGACTAGCATATAGGTGTATGTAGTAGGGGTGGGCAAAATAATCTATTAATCGATTATTTGATTAATCAATTATTGATTAATCGATTATTTTATTATTATAATAATAATTATTATAATTGCAATACCTAATTATGAAAACTTAATAATTATTATAATTAATTAATTGTTAAAATTAAAACAATCAAATATGTAAATAAAAATAATATGACCAATTGTTCATTTTTTTTTAACTAAACAAAATAAAAATAGTTATTTTTCAGAAAACCCATTTTTATGATTTATTAAATAATAACCTTTTAATCAAATAATCGATTAAATAATAATCGATTACTTAAATAATTGATTATTTAAATAATTGATTAACCAAAAAATCGATTAATCAATAATTATTATAATCGAATAATCAAAAAATCGGTTAATCAATAATCGATTAATCAAATAATCGATTAATCAAATAATCTATTAATCGAAAAAATCGATTATTTTAGATAATCAATAATCGATTATGAATTTCGATAATCGTCCAGCCCTAGTATGTAGGTATCTTGACTAGCATGGGTGGTAGGTGCATTTGTAGTGAAGATTTATTAATTAGTGTTGCCTAGTATTATTTATACTTATGACACCTGCAACACAAGTAAGTAAGCGTCACAAATTTTTACTTCCCCTAACAAGATCAAACATAAAAGGAAAAAAAATAGAGGAACAATTATTTGTAAGAACAGAATTTTTGGAGAAAAATTTATTTTAAATATGAATTTTCCAGTTTTCAATCGCAAGATCACAAGAAAAAGATAAAGTTAGCAAGCAGATCGAGAATAAAAGTAAAAAAAGAGAATAAAGAGTCTAAAATTGAAGAACCTGATTTGAAAAAAAGAATAGACAAAAACATGACAAATATATATATATATATATATATATATATTTGGAACCGTAACTGAACCCGAACCGAAATTTGTCGTTCCTCTCGGAATCGGACAGGAACCGTTATTTCATTTGGGTCCGGGTCCCTGCTTTTAAGTTTGAATAAAAACTATAAAATTATATAAATTCAAGTTGTACTACAACTGTTGTAGGTTAGGTAATTACTTTGAATCATTCTGGAATTCCCCCAATTTTATCTAAGAAAGTATCTAAGTTACACTGAAAAGTATCTAAGTTACTTTAAAAAGTATCTTAGTTACTTTAAAGTATCTAGTAAGTTACAAGATACTTTTCCAAAGTATCTAAGTTAAAGATACTTTCTGTCTAATATAAAAAAGTATCTAAGATACAGTATCTTAGATACTTTAAGTATCTTTTTTTCAAGATCCTCCCAGCTCTGTAATTAATGCTGTGCTAGATCAAAAGAGTTTACCAAAATTAGTAAGAATCAGTACTTTACTCTTAAAATGTTACATTGGATTTATCGGCTTTTACATTTGTTTTATAGCAATTTATTATTATTATTTTTATTACATATATACATTCCAATAAGCTTATAGCTTGTCTAGGCGTTAATATATAAATGTTTTAAATTACATAATCAACCTCGCTACACTTAACCCTTCTTATATTTATCATAACGGAACTTTCTTTCCATTATCTCTTCTCATCTATTATAATGGATGTATACATTCCAAATATTTACATCCATATTTCCTTTGAAAAAAAACTTCCTCTTTAAATTACCAAATCCCATATTTTTATACAACTAATTTAATGTTATATTATTCTCATTTGGTAATGCATTTGTAGACCATTTACATAAATCTTATAAAAATGTGTGTGTATGTTTAAAGGTGTCCGGACCGGGGGGCCACCTCTTCGTAACCGAACGTCCACAGATCCTCGGCCAAGTGTTGGCCTCTTTGGCCGTTTCCCTGGGACCTCTGGCAGCCGGCCTCGGAAAAGGCTACAGCTCTCCGGCCATAGCTTCGCTGCAGCAGCGCGACGCCGACGCCTTTCCCGTCAGCGGCCAGGAAGCCTCCTGGTTGGCCAGCCTGTCCCTGCTGGGCGCCCTCTTCGGAGCCCCGCTCGGCGGAGCGGCCCTGCGCTGGGGCCGCCGACGCACCCTCCTCATCGCAGGAGCCCCCCTGTCGCTCTGCTGGATCGTCACCGTGTTCGCCGTCAGCGTGGAGGTGATGTGCTTGGCCGCCTTCGTCAGCGGCTTCCTGGTGGCCATCGTCCAGCTCTCCGCTCAAGTGTACGTAAGCGAAATAGCCGCCCCCTCGATCAGGGGCGGCCTGAGCGCCCTGCTCAAGATCGCCGGACACGCTGGCATGCTGGTGGCGTTCGCTGCGGGCGCTTTCCTGGACTGGCGTCAGTTGGCCTTGCTGATTTCCCTGGCCCCGACAGCGATGTGCATCGCCATGTGGCACATCCCGGAGAGTCCCGGGTTCTTAGTTCTGAACGGCAGAGACGGCGAAGCCGAGAAGGCACTGCGCTGGTTGAGAGGCGACACGGCCGATTTAAGACTGGAGCTGGGGCTGCTTCAAGCCCACGTCTCAACGAGAACCGTTCCTGCAAACCCCAGACTCTTCCTGGAAACCCTGAGAACACCAGCTCTAATAGCGTGCGGCCTAATGTTTTTTCAACGTTTCTCGGGCGCCAACGCTTTTAACTTTTACGTGGTCAGCGTTTTTAAGGAGACTTTCGGCGGCACCGATCCTCACAGCGCCGCCGTAGCGGTTGCAGTCGTGCAGCTGCTCTCTTCTCTACTGTCCGGCCTGCTGGTGGACAGCGCGGGCAGACTACCCCTTCTAGTCGCGAGCAGTGTCTTAATGACGTTAGCCTTGGCCTCTTTTGGGTCTTTTGCTTACTACGAGGACGCACATCCGAAAACCGTTCCCAACCTCGACTGGATACCTCTTTTATGTGTTCTAGTCTTCACAGTGGCTTTTTCGCTCGGAATCAGCCCCATATCCTGGCTCTTGGTCAGCGAGTTGTTCTCTTTGGAGAACAGAGGCACTGGCACCGCCTTGGCCACTTGCTTCAGCTATTTCTGCGCGTTTGTCGGTGTCAAAACCTTTGTGGATTTCCAGGAGTTGCTAGGTTTGTACGGGGCGTTTTGGCTGTACGCCTTCATTTCCATTTGCGGTCTTTGTTTCGTGGTCTGCTGCGTGCCGGAGACCAAAGGTCGCGACCTTACGGAAATTGACACGACCAGATGATATCAGGCCAACAAACCTAGGAACAAGGTTAACATAAGCGTGGTCGAGAGGTACTGTTAGCTTTTGGCTGGCTCAAATTACTGGCAGAAACGTCGTCCGAGATTTAAAATGCTAATTACGTAAAAAGTACTAATTTAGATTTACTTTTTCTTATTAATTGTAGCCTAAATGTATAGGGTGGCTGTGCAAGTTTTATTAATTCCTCCTAAGGTTTAGACTAAACATATACCCGAATATTTCGATTAAATAAATCCTATTAAGTAAGGTGCTACAATGACGTCAATACGATTAAACGAGGAGTGTTTTAAAATCCAAAATGCCCAAATAAATTATAAACCTTCTTTATACAATAGGCCTATAAAAAATTTAAAATAATTGGTAATAAAGACAATAAAGGCAATTCCTGTTTTATAGGCAAATATAAAAAGCCTAATCATACGACGATAATAAAAGATAAGAGTTCTTTAGAAAGCTTTTATTTGTACTATAGTCTTCCAAAAATTATACAAAAAATCGAAAATCCTTTCGTATCGACAATAATGTACGAAATAAGAATTCCAAATTTATTTACCAAAAAAATATCATGTACCAATGGTACAGTACCATACATATGTATTTCGATTAAATATCAAAGTAAAACTTTCGAAACAATCAAAAAATATTATGAATTTTTAATATATTTTATTAGGGATATTTATTAAAAATTTAGGGTATCATAGTTAAGTATTGTTAGACGTATTTTATGTAACTAATTGTATTATGTAATTTTTGTTTATCAGATCCATTAATCAAACTTTATTGTAATATATTTTAACTTTTTATTGTTAATAGTACAATAGACGCATTAGTCAAATTGATTTACAAAAAACCTTACATATGATTTATTCATTTTACAAAAAATGTAAACTATATATATATATATAGTTTAACCGGCTATTAAACATACTTATGAGAAATTTGTGGTCCATTTTGACAATACCACTACGCGAGACAATATATTAGAGAAAATATTAGAGTGAAACTACTTAATACATAAATTAACTATATTTCCAAAGTTTAGGTGCTAACTATAGAAGCTTTAGCCAATGATAATCAATTAATGTACCTAATTAGGACTTAGAACCGCATTGTCATACTTAAGTCAATCCTGTTACAGGATTCCTGTATTTAACAGAGAACGAATATTTGGGTTAACATTTAAGGAATTATTAAATTTTATTTTATTCGTATCACCCTGTGTACAGTGTGAATCTTTATTTATTGTGCGATTTTAATCGGATTTGTTTTAAAGTTTAGATCTTGATAAACTGTATTTTAAATGATAATGAAATAATAAAATATTTTTTTCAATATACAGTGTGTCCGCGTAAGTTCTCTACATAATATGTGAAACTTGTTTTTTATTTATTATTAATTTTACGAAAAAAGTTGCCTTTTTTTAAAAACTTCTGCTTCCTCAAAAAATAATATTAGACTATTAAAAAGTAAAATACCATGTACAGGGTGATCCCCTATAATGTCGCCCCCCTTTAACTTTTTTATTTTAAGTGTCCCAAAAAATTTAAAAGTGTGGTTATGTAGGTACTAATAAATACTTTTTTCTACGTATAAAGAAAATTGGAAAATTTATCAGTATACAGGGAAAAACAAAAAGTTTACTTTTTTTCAATGGATCACCCTATATATGTATTTATTTTTCGATTCCTTGTAAAATTCTAAGCATATTTCATACAACATACAATACCTAAATTCTAAGCATATTTCATACAACATACAATACCTAAATTCAACTGTTTCTGAAATATTTAAATTATTTTTAAGATAATAAGTTGAAATAGTTTGTCTTTCTCTGTCTGAGTACGCCATTTTTATTTACTTAACAAGACATATTGATATAATGTAACTATAGTAATTTATTTTCAATAAAAATTTTGGTATACTAAGGCTTCTTGATTTCTAACAGTTTAAAAAAACATTTAATGATAACATTTCAAATGCAAATATTTCAGAAACGGTTGAATTTAGGTATATGAATTATGCTCAGAATTTTACAAGGAATCGAAAAATAAATTCATATATAGGGTGATTCATTGAAAAAAAATAAACTTTTTGTTTTTCCCTGTATATTGATCAATTTGCCATTTTTTTTAATACGTTACGTATTATACGTAGAAAAAAAGTATTTTTTAGGGGGGCGACATTATAGGGGATCACCCTGTACAGGGTTTTCATAAAATATAAAAATGTATAATTGGTTCAAGAAAGAAGTACCATTAATTTTTATTTTAGAGCAAAATAAAATAATGAAATTTTAATTAGAATTAAATATCCATGACCTCCTATATAATAAAATATTTAAAAAGTGACCAATAAATATGCAACTAATAATAATCGTTTATTACAATAATAATTACATTTTTATTTTTTTTTCTTAACCTTTGTTTTGCAGTAATATTTGTGATGCATTTAAATGATTAATAATAACATGATTCTTTATTTTCCTAAATACAATAATAGTTATTAAAGTAAAAACATTACATGCATGTAAATAATTTAAACAAAAACACATATCCAGCTCCACAATAGTCTAATAATATTTTATTTAGGAAAAAGAACTTTTTATAAAGAGTAACTTTTTAATTAAAGGGCACAAGTTCGGTTAAAATAGACAGAAGTTGCGTAATTACAGGTTTATTAAAATGGATTTTAAACATCGAAAAAAAATTGTGGTTCACAAATAATTTGTAAAAAACTGAAAACATGTCAAAACATTGTTATAACTTCGTTATTCCTGGAAATTTTGAAAAAAATATGTTCTACATGTAAACATACCTTTATCCATATTTTTCTCCAATTTGTGATTTTTTCGCCTGCTAGATTTTGAGATACCACCACCATCTTTTGTTATTCCTGTCCGTCATATTGCAACTTATAGATAGAAAAATTTTGAAAACCGCTGGCTTTTTTAAATTAATAAATTTCATTTTTAAAGGCTAATAATTACGTAACTTTTCTCCAATTTTACCGACCTTAAGGTTCAAAAAATACTTTTATATGAAGTATATACATGGGGTACTTGGTGCACCCTGTATACAGAATTTTTTTAATATATTTTAAATAAATTCAATGCATTGAAAAAAATCCAATATATTGGAAAAAAATAATGCTAATAAATTTAATATGCAGGGTGGGCTGCCAATATAAAGTTTTCACCCCCCTTTAGGGGGACAATGTATTTTATATTTTCAAGTCCTCTACTTCAATCCCTCACTGCTATCATCCCCATTGATAAGAGCTTGTCTAGATCTTGGGAAATGTGTAAGTTTTTAGTAAATAAATAATTAATCACAAGAGCTAGCGATTTTAAACTTAGTTACAATTTCCCTGCTTTATTTTTATACATACGAGGTGTGTTCAGAAAATATCGAGAATTTTCTTTTTTTGAAACAAATATTTATTTATTCGTCTACATTAATGTTGTCCCCTTCAAAATAGTCCCCATTGGATATTATGCATAATATCCAATGGGGACTATGCATGCACATGTGCCAGCTCTTCTTCCAATACTCGAAACACTTCTAAAACTCGATCTTTGGGATAGCCTTTAGTTCTTTCAGCGATGCGCTTTTAATGTCATTTATGCTTGCAAAACGACGGCCCTTTAATGTTCTCTTTATTTTTGAAAATAGAAAAAAGTCAGACAGAGGCATGTATGGCGAATATGGAGGCTGGGGCATCATTACAGTATTGTTTTTGGCCAAAAATTTTGTTCAAAAAACTTTGGAACAAATTTTGCTGCCACGCGTTTCATACCCAAAACATTTGAAAAAATTTCATGGGAGGAGCCAATAGATATACCAACATTATCAGCTACTTCTCTGATGTTTTATAACCATTTCTTCCACTTATTCCATGTTTTTATCGGTTGTTAATGTGCTTGTGCGTTCGGGTCGTTCGTCATCTTCAACGTCTTCACGGCCATCTTGGAAACTCTTATACCACTTGTAAAGTCTTGTTTTACTTATAGCAGACTCACTATAGGCCTTTGTTAACATTTCACAGAATTTATTTTATTTTTTAAGCAAAATTGGATACAAATTCTCTTTGATCCATTTCTTTTAACGAACGAAAATCGCCGAGCTCATAAAACACGTCTAACCTTACCGGCTGCCACAGACAAAGTAAACAATGAAAACAGCTAAAGTTTTTATCATACTTCGGGGGCATGTATTCCAACATAATAAATAAAATTTTATGACAACCGGACCCTTCGAAGCCGCGAAATTTAACAATTCCCGTTATTTTCTGAACACACCTCGTACAAAACATAGACAATAAAAAAAGTTACTGGAGAGTATATCCGTTTTTATAGGTAATGGCAATGTTCCATTAATTAATAAATTAATTTTGAGGGCTTGAGAGGGAAGACTAATATTATTGTTTGGCTCTTAAATTCACAGTAATTACCCAAAACTCGTTCTCTGTCAAATTCTTTATTAAGCTCAATTTCAAATATATAGCCTGTCTCTGTATGTATCTATTAAGCGTGGCTGTAAATTATAAATTTTAATCGGTAACAAAAAAATAAAACATATTTAAATTTATGATATCATACTATATTATACATTAATTTTTTCTTATCAGTCTGGAAATAAACTTATTTATGCAAAATTATAAATGCAATTGTTACTGATTATAATTGATAATCTACTTTATATTGCTGAGTGTCAGCAATTATTTTAATATGTTTTGTATGCAAATAATATGTCCCTTTTTATTTAGTATTGAAATCTATTTATGCAGGGTGGCTACTGGGTAATACCCAGTGGGTATATATACATTTTTTTACTGTTGGACATACATGATACGAACCATGCCAAAACAATAAATAGATCTATAGATTTTAGGGTGTTTCATTTTAGAGCTGGAGACTAAACTATTTATTATAGATAAAAAACGTAAATTACAATTTTGTAGGAAATCTGCCCTACAAATTTGTTAAGAAATATTTTTCTGTATCACTTATAGTTTAGCTTGTACAGCCACCCAAAGTATCAAATTCTTAAAAATTCAGTTTCTGACTAAAAACTTTACTATTAGAGCTAGGTGAAAGAGTGGCTGTACAAGCTAAACTATAAGTGATACAGAAAAATATTTCTTGACAAATTTACGTTTTTTATCTACAATCAATACTTTAGTCTCCAAATACGATTTACTGCTATTTTAGAAGATTTTCGAGTAGAACAGCAATTTGTGAAGAACATATTCAACTTACAGACTTGCTTAAATAGACATTTTTGAAGATAATTTCATCCTGTATAAAGATTTTAGAACCGAAATTCGAAAAAAATATTCTTACTGTACGAGCGGAAGGAGAAAAGAATAAAACATTGTTTTATAATGGTTTTTAAATGGAAATATTTTAAAATTTAATAGCAACGGCTTAAAATAAAGATTAAGAGCTTTAATAGCTCAAAATTTTTGTTTTCTGACCGGTTACAAGATTTTCAGGTGGGACTTTGGAAAAAAAATGTCGCTCTAAAATGAAGCACCCTAATAGATATATCTAGCTATACATACACTGCCCGTCAAAATTAACGCATAATAAGTAAAAAAATTCTAACTCTAAAACGCCTATCTTTATAAAATTTTGGATAAAAATACTTTAATATATCTCAGTTTACCTTTTCAAGTGCTTTTCGAAAAAATATTCTTAAAGCCCTTTTATTTAAAATTTAAAAAAAGTAAATAAAAAATATGCTGTTAAAGAACGTATTTTTGTTAGTATACCCTAAAAATTTTGTACAAATCAAACGAACAGTTACGAAGATACAGCGCTTCAAAGTCGGTAAAAATGACCACTTTTCAGCAAAATAATCAAAAAGGGGTCATTTTTACCGACTTTGAAGCGCTGTATCTTTGTTACTGTTCGTTTGATTTGTACAAAATTTTCAGGGTATACTAACAAAAATACGGTCTTTAACAGCATATTTTTTATTTACTTAAAAACAAATTCCCTATAAAAGTTTTTTTTCGAGCGATTATTTTAATATTAAATAAAAGGGCTTTAAAAATATTTTCTCGAAAAACCTTCCAACACATAAACTGAGATATAAGTTGAAGTATTCTTATACAAAATTTCATAAAGATTGGTAAAGGCGTTTTAGAGTTAGAATTTTTTTACTTATTATGCGGGAATTTTGACGGGCAGTGTATATAAAAAAATGTCGATGTCAATTAACCCTTCTATATTTTAATGACATAAGAAAAAATTTATAATTCCCTCATTTATAGACATCTCACAATATCACAAATTATCGTAACAAAACTACAACTTTTATTAATCAGCTGTCAAACTCGTATGTTACAAACGAGAGCTTTTAAGAATAAAGCAGGAAAATGTTAAAAATATAGGGAGAAAAAAACGTGGAATGATTTGTTTTGTCGGCGTTTTTTTATAGGACTCAGATGAAAAAACATGAAAATGCAACGATTTAGTTCTTGAATTACATTTACAATTGAAAACACAATAATTTACAATGATCACTGAGATAAAATACATACACTAACGTAACTAAATAATAAAACGAAATCGAGTACTAAACCAAAGGTTTTTAGTTATGACTTGCAAGGAGGAACACAAATGACGTGCGCGATTTAGCTGTGCAATTGAAGCTTTGCGAACCAAATTTGTCGAGTAAGACTTCTACCTTCCTCCCTTTTGTGAAAAAACTACTTATTTATTTAAAAATGATTTTGTGTTCTTGAGTTCCCTCAATGCTGCCCGATGCTGCTTTAGCGTATACACTCTACAAAAAAGGTATTTTACGTTTTTTCGTAAAACCATTCATTTAAATGATATAGAAGGTCAACCTACAAAAAATTTTCTTGTGTATTGTGGCATGTCTAATTTATTATATGTAAAGAAAAAAATTATTATTATTAATCGTCATTTTTTCTCGAAATTGTTTTTAGACTGTAAACAAATAATTAGGATAATACACAAGTAAAAAAAACACTTGGGAAATATCAGAAACCCTAATACACGAAAAATTGGTTGCTGGGCACCTTAAAAGCAGCCCATATCTATAGAGCTCATTCGTATAGGAATGAGCTCTTATTATTAAGAGTAAGATCCCCCTTATTGCAATCTATTGTATCTCACTAATAAATAAATATAACGCTAAGCCCAATACATATTTTATTAGGGAATTAAATGTTCCACAAAAAAGGTATCCTTTGGTTTTTTTGTAAACCTATCAATTCAAAAAATATCTTATAGGTTAAAGTTTTAAAAGTTTTGAAAAAACTTTCTTTCTTCCAAATTTCTTGCAGAATAGTTCAAATTTTAGAGTGAGTGGTACATATTTTGTTGAAAATTAACTGATCTACAAAACAGTTTTCTTTTTTTTCGATAACTAAAGTTCAACTTATACCTTTTTTTATTAATTACCGTAAAAAATATTAATTTTTGTAGATCAGTTATTTTCCAACACAAATATGTACCTACTTCTCCTTTTAAAATCCTAACTATTCTGAAAGTTATAAAATTAAAAAACTTTTTAATTTTTGACCTAAGGTAACATAGGATGCCTTCTTTGTAGAGCATTCAATTCCCTATCAAAATTTTTATTGGGCTTAGCTTTATATTCAATTGATGGTGAGATAAAAAAAAAATTTATAGGACTAATGTGAAAATAGAAAATTGCAATAAGGAGAATTTTACTCTTAATAGTAAGAGCTCATACCTAGATAGCCTTCTTTTGAGGTGCCCATCAACCAATTTTTTGATATCAAAAGTCAAAAAAATAAATGTAATTTTTTTAAATCACCCTAATACATACACCATTGTTTAAAAAAATATTGCTTACCACTGCAATCTATCATGACAGACAAAAAATATGATGTTTACATAAAATTATAAGATTTTTTATTATTAATTTTACGATTGTTTAAAGGTCTTTTGTTATAATAATAATACAAATATCAACGAAGTTTCAGAAATAACGCTATGTCGACTTTTAACTAAAATTTTAACAGTAAGATTAGTAACAGTTTTTTAACATTGTATTGTATAGTAAATTATTTTGACAAAAAACATTTTTCTAAACAATTAAAATAGGACCAAAATATGGTATAAATAATATTCCATTCACAATTGTCTATAGACCATATCCCACATATACTTTTATAAGTTTTCTTTATTTAAAAAAACCACCACTATTTGGGCCCATTACCGAAAATTTTGCTTGGTTGATTTTCTACCCCACTAAAAAAGTTTTCAGAATGTTTTCAAATTTTTTCGCCATTTTTTTTATTAAAAACCTTTGATTTATTCTGCGATTACTTAATCCCCAAGTTAGCCGACTTTTTTTTCTATTGGAGCAAAATTTTTAGCAGGATCATTTTTTCGACATTCTAAACAATATTTTCGATAAACTTTTTAAAAAAGAAAACAGTATTTTTGAAATGCTTAAAAGATTTTTAACCCAATTATTTTTTGTTAATAACTAAGTATAGTCCAATATTTTTGCATACAAAACTGCCATATACCTTAATTAAATTAAAATTGTGTAAAAATTATATTTGCTATAGATGTATGAACCATAGCTGGTCTATGGTATTATTGTGATGTTCAAAATTGAACAAATAATGTTAACTGTATATTAGAGACGCTTTGACAATAACTTTTTAATTCTCCCTTTTTATAATAGTTTACTTTTTACTAGAACAAAAAATACCGACTGGTAAATAAAAGATTATATACAATCATATTTGTTTTATTCGACCCTTATCTGCATTATTTTCATAAATTACAGGTCTACAAATTGTAAGCAATATTCCATTGTTGTATTAGACTATTTCTTTTCGATAATTTTTATTGTCGAAACGATGAATCAAATTATAAACAACGATTTCTTAAAGAAAAGAATTTTGAGGGCTGAGAATGTTGTGGAAAAAGAATACCTACGTTGAGAAATATTCCCTGTTTAAACCTGTTGCAGACGTGTTATTTATCTTTCTTTTCAGATCGTTCTGGTCTTCGCTTACAACAAAATACTTTTTGTAGTACTATTTTTAAAACGAACAAAACTGTAATTAAACTTAAAAATATAAAACTGAAAACATCCAGCAATAAATATTTGTAGAGAGGTAAGTAAACTCCAGCTACTTGAAGATGTGCTGCTCCTTTATGACGAATCACATATTCCGTCCAATAAATTGCTTTTTCCAAGGGTTTCACCTGTTTGTCATGCATTATTTGCGATCTTTTTTCTACATTTAATCTAAATCTGAAAAAGTATTAACTGTAAATTAAATCATACACCTTTGTTTTATATAAAACATACTTTGGGTTATCCAAAACTTCTCTTATAGTTTTCGAGAAAGTTTCTTCATTCAAATCTTTGTAAAGTAAAGTTAAACTAAATCCGTTTATTTCAGCTATCTTAGCATTTTGGTTTTGGTCCCCAAATATTGGTATGGTAACTGTGGGTTTAGCATGGTAAATAGTTTCAGTGGCACTCAACAAACCCCCATGTGTTATAAACAGTTTAACATTTGGATGAGCTAAAATATAAATATATAACTTTTTATTTAATGATGTTGTTTCATAATAAAACCTAGCACTTCTTGTTGAGGAAACCACTTTGAAATTTTAACGTTTTCGGGCAGTCCTGAAAGACTATTGTCTCCAAATTTCCAAAGAACCTTCTCTTTAATTTTCGAAAATGTGTTTATTATAGCATGTCTTTTATCCAAACTCATATTCTGACTTTTCAAGTGTGATCCCATACTAAAATATATCGCACCATCTTTGGCATCATCCAGAAACAACTGCAAATCACTTGGCAATTGCTGAGGAGGTTGTACATGAAACCCTCCTATTTCTATCATATTTGGTACTTTAGGTATTGGATCATTTGTACTGGCATCAGAATTTAGAAATATTAACGAAACATTATAAGTACTAGCGTCTAGGTGTTCGTTTATAAATTGTTTAACCAATCTGTCATGGCCTGGCTTAATAAAAAACTCCGTAATGATATTTTGAGTAGTTATAGTTATTGTATTGTCAAGCCTCTGCCAAAAATCCATCAGACCCGAATAAGGACTAATTTTATCAGGAACGTAGGAGGGAGGCGCTGGATTCGCCACCAACGTGTTCACCCAATTGTTTGCCCCCATAGAACTAAAGATAATCAAGGGGGCGCCAAAATGTGGCGCCAAGGCTCTTAAAGCATGGTTGGAAAATTCTTCTACCACTACCAAGTCGAATTTTTCGCCTGATTTGATAAGTTTTTGCACGTTCGGGTGTTTGAGAAATTGCCTTGTCAGCTCTTCACAAAATTTAAAAAAGTAGATTTGAAATGACCAGGGCTCTTCTTTAAAGTGGTCTTCATTCTCTATCATTGCTACAAAAATAGTATTTTTAGGGTATTAAACAACACGTAGAGAAAAGTATAATGCTGATTACCCTTTACTATAATTTATATTACTATTTGGGACAACTATCTTGTATATTGCCAGATACTATGCATATTATTAATTTTTAAATATTCATGTATGTTAACCTTTAGGTAAAATATTATTATTCTCAACCAATTTTGTTTTTAATTCTTATTATAATTAGATTTTTTCCATTACTAATAAGTATAGTAAATTTTAAAATATTATGTTGCCATTTTAAATATAATATCTAGTATATTATGTATCAAGTTTTATAAACGCCATTTTAGTTACGAGTTTAATTAAGCACGAGCGAAGCTTGCGAGCGAGTGTTTAATAAAAACGAGTGTCTAGAGAAGTTTATAAACAAGTTTTATACTATACTTTATCTACGACGAAAACAAAACAGAATTTAAAGCCAATTTTATTTGTTAAAATTTTACATTTGTCAACTGTCACCCGAATTTAACCTCACTTTTTCCCAATTTATAATAAAGCTAACTTCAGCCTGTGGCGTAAAATGTCGAAAAGCCACTCTTGTTAACTTCAGCCCGTCAATAAAACGCCATAAAGTTACAGCTCGTCAATGTAGGAGTAGATACAATATTTTATATAAATTCGGGTGACAGTTGACAGATGTCAAAATTTTAACAAATGAAATTGGCTTTAAATTCTGTTTTGTGTTCGTCGTAGATAAAGTATAGTATGAAACTCGTTTATAAACTTCTCTAGACACTCGTTTTTATTAAACACTCGCTCGCAAGCTTCGCTCGTGCTTAATTAAACTCGTAACTAAAATGGCGTTTATAAAACTTGATACATAATATACTATTAAAATCAAATATTTTTATATACAATTAAAAATTGTAACATATTTATTGTACTTTTTAATATACAAAAATGTTATGAGAAAGAATTGAACCTACACCTCGCCAAAGCTTTTGTTTTGAGTGCGTTCCATCAACTTCAAATACCGGCAGACATGTGTTTCGACCTATATTGGGTATCATCAGTGTGGACACGACACTGTCGAGCAACTTGTAGTAGTGAAACACACCCAAAACAAAGAAATACCTGAGCTTATATAACATGGTTGGTAAGTCAACAGAGACGAGATGTAAGAACATCACGTGATCCACAGCGTCTAACGGCGCGTCGCGACGTGGCCTTTGCAGCAATTGGTACATACTATGCAACCAAGTAGGTTCAATTCTTTCTTATAAGTATTACCAGTAATGGGCCAAGAAAGTTTATTAAAGAAACTAAGAAAATTGAATGTTTAAAATGTCATGAGTTACTATATTGTATATTATATTTAAATATATTGTTTATTTACCCTAAAATAAAAGTATCTTTATTTTTTCTATATTTTTTATTAATGTGTAATATATTATAATATTAGATGTACACCTTACATTTGATTAAATCATATAGTAAATATTACTATTTGTAGATAGTAAAATCAATTTACTATACGAACATATTAAAAATTAAAATATTTATGATTTAGTAATATTTAGTTACCCTAAAATAAAAGTATCTTTATTTTTACTATATTTTTTATTAATGTGTAATATATTATAATATTAGATGTACACCTTACATTTGATTAAATCATATAGTAAATATTACTATTTGTAGATAGTAAAATCAATTTACTATACGAACATATTAAAAATTAAAATATTTATGATTTAGTAATATTGGTGTTGTAATCTTTACTAAAATTGTATAATAAAAAATAGTATTTTGTATTACAATCTTAATATTGTATTGACGAATATATAATATTGTTACCCTAAAAATTTGTTAAAGTAAATTTTACTATATTTTTTTACTATACATTTCTCTCCGTGAAGTACACAAATTTAAACATACCTTCCATTTGTTCTATTTGTCCAGTTAAAATCACCTCTCTGTAGGTTCCATTCTTCGGGAAATCCTTTTCGTGAAAACCGCTTACCATTGTGACGTCATGTCCTGCTTCTACCAGGGCTCTTGCGTAAGCTCTTCCCAGGATGTAGTGACTTCTAAATGGTAATGACCATAAGCAGAGAATTTTATATGCATTTATTTGGTTTATTAAAATTATAGCAAGCAATAAAATCGAAAATCTTAACTTTAACATTTTGACATTATTTTTATGATCAACGTACTGTTATGAATATTTTATTTTGAAATTTTAATTTTAAGTAAATAGGTAAGTAAAGATAATTCAGATACATTTTAAGTATTACCTACTTAAAAAGGTATACAGTTAAAGTCAAAAATATGGAAACTATACTCAATGTAATAATTATTTCAAAAAGCATTTTAGGGTATAATCTATGGGTAAAATGTTATAATTGTAAATGTTATAATGTTATAATCGAACCGATCGCACAAAATTTATTTAAGTAGTGATTATTATTTTTAATTTTTTTGGAAACTACTTGATTAGACCACAATTCATTGTGGATTGTGGATTAGACAAAACATATTTAGTAATAAATAGTAGGGGCATTCCATGCCAATTGAGTTTGCATCTACTGATTTTGAAATTGGGATATGTTTTTGGTATGTGTACCTACTGATTTTTTAGATTGTTTTTGGCCAAAAGTTTTTGAGATTTTTTTAATTGTCGTCTTTGAAAATTTTTGAGGACCAAGTTTGCGTCACCTTACTTTTCCAATCTATAGTAATTTTGAATTCAAACGACGTATACGTCATCGATGACGTCTAATTTTGCGCACTGGTACCAATACTAAATGTATAAAACGAAGTTTGTAATTGAATATTTTAATGTATTTTTTCTACTCCCACCTTTAAAACGCCCTTTATCGTACATGTTTCCATAACACTAAGGGCCGTATGCAGAAACGTTGATTTATTTTTATCAACTGATTTAGCATATCAGTGGATATAGGTTTTTGCACGACATGGCAACGCAGTATTTTTCTTTAAAAACTGTTGTTTTATAAAATAAATTGGGTAATTATCTTTAAAATGTTTATATTTCTCCTAAAAAGTCAATTTCAACACATTGACATTTTAAATAAGATATAAAACAATTAAATTTCATCAAGATATTTTTGACATTTGTGACATTTGCTTTTAACCATATAAAATAATTTCGCTAATATAAGTCATGGTTTACTAGATTTGTTTTTTGGCCAATAAATTCATCGTAAATGTAAATCGGTTTATCAAATTTATATCAGTCGAAAAGCACTGATTTAAAACATAAAAAAGAACAACAATTTTTGTTGTGTAAATATATACGAAAAAATTAGTAAACATCAAGTGGGTAAGTATAAACAAATACCTAAATAATGCAAATTTTATTCAGAATACTTTCACAAGTGTGTTAATCATGTCCGATTTATCTTTGTCCGATTTATCGTTGTTTTCCTCGTCTTCTGAAGATGAAGATGAACCAGTTAACATAATAAGAACCATCCGAACCCGAAACAATCCTTTTGAAATGTATAACAATCAAGAATTTTCATTGAGGTACCGTTTCCCAAAGGATGCTGTGATGGATCTTGTGCATCGCATTGGACACTCAATTGAACCTTCAACAAGGCGAAATAAATCTATTGATGCTCTTAATCAAATTCTTATAACACTCAGATTCTATGCAACTAGAGCTTTTCAGCAATTAATTGGGGACACAATGAACATACATCAGTCTACAGTAAGTAGAATAATTCATCGGGTAACTTACAATATTGCACTTTTAAAAAAAGAATTTATTTTTATGCCACCCAATGAAGAACAGCATCAAGTGGTGTCTGATTTTTTTAGCATTGCCGGAATGCCCAGAGTTATTGGGGCCATAGATTGTACTCACATTAAAATTGAATCACCAGGGGGGGAGCGAGCTGAACTATATCGAAATCGAAAGGGATACTTTTCATATAATGTTCAGTGTATTTGTGATTCGCTCCTTAAAATCAGACACATTATTGCACGCTGGCCTGGTTCAGTACATGATAGCACTATTTTTAATGACTGCCCTTTATCTGTTCAATTTGAAAATGGAGATTATGGAAATAACTTTCTTTTGGGAGATAATGGTTACCCATGTAAAAATTTTCTCCTAACACCTCTTTTAAACCCACAACGCGGTAATGAGAGTCGTTATAATCGCTCTCACATTTCAACAAGAAACACTATTGAACGGTGTTTTGGGGTACTAAAAAGAAGATTTCCATGCTTACATCTTGGTATGGCAATAAAAAAAGATCGTGTCTTGATGGTCATAATAGCTTGTGCTATTCTTCATAACATGGCAATAGATTTAAAACACCCACTTCCACCCGATGAATTTCCTTTTGAAGATGAGGAAGAACCTGAACCTGCTTATGAAAATTTTGAAAATGTTCTTGACGTTCGAACGTCAATTATTTCCACAATTTTTAATGAGTAGGGAATAAGTTCATACCTGCACTTTTAATACTGATATGTATGTTTATTGTGTTACAAATAATTACTTAGAAGATCAAGTTGCTAATAATCTCACTAATAAGATACATGCTTAATTGACATCAATTAATTTATTTCTTGTTGAAGAAACAGTTTAGTTCTATTGTTGATGATTTTGTGAAATTAAAAAAAGGTTCTTATAAGAGCCAACAAAAATTCAATAATAAAAAGAAATAATGCTTACAGTAACATTTTACCCTGGGTAAAATTACAGAATGATACTTTTATTTTTATTAAAAGAATAAAGGCATTATGTTTTTACTTATAGCATAGTTATTTAGATAATAAAAAAATTAAAATATATTATTTTGAATGGGGTTTTTGAGTAAAATACAATTTAACAAACAATTCTTATTCAATTAATAATTTATTTACTTTACATGTGACCAGGCACCTGGCCTAATTACAGGAATACGGGAAAAACACAATAAATATTAATAAGTAAATATTTTAAATATATACAGTGTGTCCCACTTGAGACCTTATCTTGTTTATTATTAATATTTTACAAATGCATATTTGTGTTATTGACCTATTACTGCAGTCATTGTATTGTCCATTAGGGACACCCTGTATACAATAATAAGTAAATGTAGTATTTAAAAATCCAAACATTATTTATTACTTTAAATTAAATGAATTGGTAATAATTATTATTGAGCAGATTCGAAAAATAATTTTGTATTACCTAAGGTTTTAATTAGGGTCACAAGGGAAAAATAAAATCAAAATTGTATTTAAAAATATTTATTTTAATTTTCAAGTTTATTTAATTCTGCCTGGAGGATTTTTATTTTTAAAGTATGTTCAGCCTCTTTTCTACTATCCTCCTTAATGGCCAGACGCCTTTGTAGTCTGACCAGGCAGATTTTGGAAATAATAAGTTTTTTTTTTGGATCCATTTTTGTTTTTTTTAAAACGATTTTCCTTTTTTTTCGAAATGTGGTTTTGGGAGCAGGAGCAGAAGCAGGAACAGTATCACGATCTAGACTGTGTGTAGGAGGTTCTGGGTGGTAAGAGCAACCAGGTTGAGGGGATGAGGAACATTGTGGTGGGGATTCATATACTTTATCTGGTCCTGTAACATTCATTAAATTGATTAATTATAACAAATAATTTTTGTTTGACCCAGAAATAAACACTTTTTAAAAGGCATATAAATTTATAAAATATGATATTTACAAACATCTTTTAAATTTTACAGGGTTTTTTGGAATATCTTTTCCATCAGCAGGGGTAGAATCGAATATATATTATATATATCCACAACATAAGTTAAATGTGTTATTTAATTACACTACCAAATAAAAGTTCAAATATAAAAATAAGGTTTAACTGTTGTTGAGAATATGAGTTTTTTTCAATCAACGGTTTAACGTTATAAAATATAAATTTAAAATTTAAGCACATCCAAAATTAAAAACATTCACTTGTAAATTGACAAAACTATTGTCTTATTTTTGCATGAGAAATTCTTTTTCAACTGTTGTCACATATTTTCAAAACACCCTGTGTAGTTTGTTACCTCTAACAGTAACTGCAATCCTGTTAAATATACAAACAATATACTTATTATTAAAACATTTGACAAAGTTTAAAACAATTCATGTAATTATTATTAGAGCAGTGCTCTCTATTTTTTTTAAATAATAATATTATAAATATTAATATTTAAAACTTTTTTTGTTATAAAAATTTTTAGGTATAACAAAAAAAGTTTGCAAAAAATATCCCATATACTGTCCGTTCAGGCTAAGTTGAGCGGTCTTAGGAATGTCAAGCCGTCCATCATCTCTATGTTTAGGCACAATTAAATACATGTATTTTGGTAGCCCCTCTTTACGAACAAACGGCAAGCTGCGGCACTGATAAATCATCTTCTTGTCACCAAAATCTCGCGACGATTCGATATTTAATTTAATCAACGGCCATATGATCCCCCGCCAAAGCGCTCAACTTAGCCTGTACTATCTCTATGCAAACCAATATACATACAAACAAACACACTTGAAAATATGTCAGTATATACTAATATAATATTATAGCAGTGAGTATGTCATTATTAGCTTTATTTTTATTGGTGGATTAATATTTCAAATATTATATACAATGTGACCCATTTGTTTGCGACTCACCCCTGAAAATTCTTTATTGATTGTGTGATAATATAATAAAATAAAATAAAATTATTTTAAAATATAAGTTTTACCCAAATAACCAAATATAATTGGTTAAAAGGTATTTAAATGTAGGTATTGTAAAAATAAATATTTAAATTAAACATGTCCTGAAGCCCCAAAAAATAAAATTCACAATTATTGTGCATCCCAATTTTTGGGGTCCCATGACGTTTAATTTAAAAATGTATTTTTACAAAACATTGAAATACCTGCTTTAATATATTGGGCCTCTGTTTTAATTATTTAAGTAGTAACCAAGGCAAGTTTAATGATGTGCATTATTTTAAAAAAAAATCCGAATAAAAAATATTTTGGTTACATACAAATTTTGTAAGGTTAAAAAGGTCACTATAATAATATCTGATACCAATTTTCTCGGAGTTCCACCATTAAAATGACAAAAAATGCAAATTTATTAAGGGCAATTGATTTGGTTTGTACTATACAAAATAATCATACCAAACCATTCTGCGCCATCATCAAAGGTATTTTGGTCCGGCTTCATCTCCTCTTTTAGAAGAGCAAGCATCCTTGCTCCGTCATCAGACAACTTTGGAGTATAACTCCCTCCACCTGTTTTATAAAGTTCCTTCTAAAATTAGAAACACATTATTTAGGTATAATAAGCATAAACTTACATACTTTGTCCTCTGATGCCTGTTTCTTGATTTTTTGTAAATATTCTTCTTTCTAAAATTTAAAATCTCTTACATAGGGAGGTAATTAATAATATACAAATAAAATAGATTTTTACATTTATTCCAGCCATATTTTTTCTGGTATTTCTTTTTAAATTTAAATAAAGAATTTTTAATTGATGGCTGGTTTTCTTTGGCCCATCACTATTTTTATTGAACAAGCATTCAATGTCCTCCCAAGCCTTGTGTTTTTTTTTATTGTTGGTGGCATCTGTGCGTTTATTTTCCAAAACTGCTTTATTCCTAAAAATATGGGTATAGGGATAGGTGAGAAAGGATTGTCGCTCAAACATTTTAGGTACAGGTATTTGGATAAGATAAATTATTAATTTTTAGAAGAACAAATGCCCAAATAAAACTTACATTTCCACCAATTTCAACAATAATTGTTTGTCCTTCTCTGAGGCTTTAGGTCCCCTTTTTGTTTTATTCTCCATTTTCTTAATAAAGAACACTAAACGCTTTGACTACACGAATTTGAATGATTCAAAACAGAGATAAAGAAGATTACGAATTTCAAATAGAGGTGTGTTGCGATTTCGCAAACTGCTACTTTGTCACTGCTCCGGTGGCGTCACAATCGCAAACTGCTCCGCGGCAGTAAAAATCGCAGCGACATTTCGGAGCAATTTAAAATTTAAATTGCTCCGAAATTTTAATTATACCAGGCCGTCGCTGTTGCTCTCTTCAGCAGCGACCGTGTGGGGAATTGTTCCACATGTATTTATCAATATGTGATTGAACTTATTGGTAGATAACTCGTACAAAAAACTTTTTAAACTTAGGTTTGCTTTTAAATGTTTATAGTTTTTAGGTTTAAACAGTTGGTACGGTACCACGGAAAAGCAGTCAGATCTATTCGACTTTATGCTGTCCTAATACTTACGGGCATTTAAAATCTTATTTAAACGGGCGTTTAAAAAAACTATTTCAAATTTTTTCTTTCTATTTTTGCCTGCGGCCGAAAATCTATGTTAAATTATTGTGATAAATAGCAATTTACGGTTTTATCGTTATTTAATGCTTTTTAATATCAGTGAAAAAAATTATTTTGATAAATAGCAACTCACGGTTTATTTTTATTTAATACTTTTTAATATCAGTGAAAAAACACAATTCGTAAAATATCGCTAAGTGAAAAATCACAGATCACGCTAATTAATAGATGTAAGTAGCAGTCGTTATTCGTGATTTTTAAATATCAGTGAAAAAATCACAGTTCGTGAAATATCGCTTATCTCTAGTTGCTTCGCCGTTCGCACTTTCGCCAGTGTTTTGCTTTTACCGTGGCACTGCTCAAACAAAACTGCTCTGGAGCATCGCAAATCGCATTGCTTCGAAAAATCGCTGCTTTTTGTCACAGTGTTCCGGCCGGAGCAGTCGCATTGCATCGCAGCTCTTGAAAAATCGCAAACCGGCCCACCTCTAATTTCAAATCAAACAGACAGAATCGAACTGTCACACATTAAACGGTTAAAAAAAGAAGACTAAACACAGGAGGAGAAACTTGCTAGGTGGGGGCAAGCCAAAAAACGTACGCATATACTCAGTAGTATTTAGTTAAGTTTATTTTTAAGTTATAATTAAATAATAAAATTATAAATAAGGGTATACGTTATATAGCTTATCATTTTATGCCTTGTGGTCAAGAGTTACTCCTCCTTTATTTAGTCTTCTTGAATTATAATCCTAGATTGTCGGTAGAGCAGATTTCTGTATGAAACTGGTTTAAATTAGATGCTATGTTGCCATGTCGTGCAAAAACCTATATCCACTGATATGCTAAATCAGTTGATATAAATAAATCAACGTTTCTGCATACGGCCCTAAGTGACCTTTTAAATACACATTGACAAGTTGTGGCTTTACGGCGCTTTAGTCACGGGCTGAAGTTAGCAACAGGTTTTTAGTCACGGGCTGAAGTTAGTTTTAAGTTAGTTGACAGTTGTCAAATGTCATACATCGTTAAAATAAAGTGCCTTTCTTGTAAAATAATACTAAATGTGAAAATTATTTTATTATCTCAATACAAAAATACAAAAGTATTAAATAGTTTCTCAACGCCAATATTTGAAAATTTTATATGAACATTACTGACCTTTTAATTTCGCCGGCAGTAAACTATAACTTAAATTCGGGCACGGACTCTACTGTAAAGTCCTCATAAAACATTTCCTTTACTTTCACTGTGAAAAACTGTCAATTTTCAAGATACATTTCGATTTATAATTGTGTTTATAAAATGTAAAAATGTGACATTTGACAGTTTCCCCTGTTGTTTCATAGATGGCGCTCTATACAATTTTTTGATTTAAATCATTTTAAGATTAAGATTAAGTATTTGTCGTAGAAAAAGTATAGTATGCACCTGTTTAAAAACTTTTCTATACCCTCATTAACTTAAGCATGGAAACATGTAGGGCGTTTTAAAGGTGGGAGTAGAAAAAATTTATTAGACAATTAAGCATTAGGTAAATTTAGTAAAGTGAATATATTGACACTTAATTTCTATTTGTCGTCAAATCAATCCGTTAAACGTCATTAAAATACGGATGCATGAAAATTAAGCTTTACGTCTTACAGCATAGAAAAAGGATATAAGAAGTGCGCCCTCTGTGTTAAACGAGGGAAACACGTCTATCATGACTCCCCCTAGTTGATGGGCCGGACTCAGCTCATATTGATTTTGACATACCAGGGCCGGCTTTTAAATTTTTATTTTTTTATTTTAATAATTTTTAATTTTATTAAAAAAAAAAACAAAATAGTGAAACATTTGTTTATTTACAATAAAAATCCTAATGCATTATGTGAAAAAATACGATTTTTAAAATATTCTGTGACTAAAAGTGTACAAACTATATACAATGATTACAATTGTAGAAAAAGGCTATATCATATTTTGTTTTTATAAATTTGAATATTGTACATTCCTAAAAATTGTCAAATATCAACATAAAATGTATCAGTCCTAAAAATCTTACAAAAAAAGAGTTAGTACAGGATCTAGTGGAATTAAAAACAAATTTAAGAATAAAAATACTACCCCTTAAAAATTTAAACAAAAAACGAATATTCTTAACTAAATAATATTATATGCATTATATATGTATATATTTTAAGTAAAAGTATGTATTTACAAAAATATAATGACAATAATATTATTTCCTTGCAAAAATATCTTTTATTAAGATATTAAAAAATAATGCATTACCAAAATTCAATTTAATGATTAACATATTTTGGAATTTTTATCATAGAAAACATTGTATAATTTAAAGCCTATTCAATTTGATTGATTATAGTTTGTAGTTCACAGGAGTTAACTACTGAACAACATCTTGCAAAAGTATCTTCTTTCTTCAAATAAAGATTCTGTATACATGCTATAGCATGCAGTTTTTATTTACAAAAGTTACTATGCAACTCGAATACCAACGTTTTTCAATAGTAGATTGGGTTCCATTTGAAGTTATTAGCTTGGATTTATAAGAGTTGATTTGTATTGTAGATTGTGTATGTTCTCAGATTGGTTTACAGCAGATTTCATATTCCCACTTTAATTGTAGTTTGTATTGCATTTATGTAATTAAGATTTATGTTCTTAGGTTGGTTTTCCATATTTTCCTGATTCCAACTTTATTCAAAGATTTTGTTGAATTCATGCATGAATGTAAGTATGGTTTATGTTCTCAGGTTGGTGTCCCATGGCTTCCAACTTCCAACTTCGTTTTTAAACTAGGTATATGTCCTGGACCCAAAATATCATAAAACTTGAAATCACCAACTTTCTTTGTGGCACAAAGTTTGTGAAACCTTCTTTCAAGTAAAACTAAAAAAATATCATTATCATTAGTAAAATTTTAATATTAATAATAATAGTCATAATAAAAATATTACCCAATGCTAAATTTAATTCAAAATGTTTTTTCAAAGATTTTACAAAAATACACCAGCATTTTACTTATTTACTTAAAGCAGAACTAACTACCTATTCTTTGTCCTTAGTCATGAAAATCAACATAGTTAAAATAGTTCTGCTTTAAGAAAATACATATTCTGTACAAGTACATAATGTAAATTAGGTACATTTATTAGATATAAAGGTTATAAAAGCCTTTTAATATGTAGGTAGATCTTTACAAAGTAGATTTAAAATGAAATTGAATATTTTTAAAATATAATAATTAGTAAAACTTGGCTAATAATTTATTTATAATTTATTATTAATAAACTTATAATACCCATTTAATTTAACTAGACCTACATACAAACAAAAAACCTATAGGTACTATATTTAAAACTTGTCGGTTTTTTAGCCTTATTTTAAAAGTTATACCTACATACAAACATACATACCTGTATACCTACATTTAAACAAAATACTTACGTTTTCAAACTACATATAGTAAATTTAAAAGTAAACTACGTACACGTCATCAATAAAACAAAAATTTTACGCATTGGTACCAACACTAAATGACTAAATCGAAGTCTGTAATTGAATATTTGAATGCATTTTAACCAAATTAAGTTGGCAAGAATTGTGATGTTGTCATGTTTACATTCAAATTTTTCATATTTAAATGACACATAAAAAAGAATTTGACGTTTTAGAATTTCGAAGCTGTCAGTTGAATATTTCGTTTAATTCGTGTATTATTTCGTTTATTTTGTTTGTTGTTTGTGTTATTTTATATCGTTTAAGTTTTCATTGCCGTTTTTGTGTTTGTTATATATCGTTTTTTTGTGTTTCCTATATTTAAAATGCCGAAGCATTTAAATAGTCGGAGTCAAGAGTTGGTGTCATCCTTAATACGCTATTTTGAGGCAGAACGGCATAATAATGGACCTTTGTTACCTTTAACAGCTGTTAGAGAGGTAAATAGGATTATTATTAATTATATATTAGAATATTTAACAAAATATATGTTGGATACATGAAATAATAATATATATACCAGAGACTGACTTTAGATGGCAAAATTTTTGGGTTTTATATCAGAAAATGTCTTTAAAAATGGCTAAAAACATACTTTTGGCGGTGCATCATATAGGTTATAAAAACTCAGACTTTTGACATTTTGGTATTATTCATGTAAACGCCATCTATCGCCCTGTAGTTGCACTACCACTTTCCCTTGATGCAAGGATTTTAGCATCACATTGACAACCGTGCCCGATCAGCTGATTGATGACGTGTACGTAGTTTACTTTTAAATTTACTATACATATATAACATAATATGTTATATATTATATGAAATATCAAACCCATAAGGCATAAAACTTGGAAACAATCTACTTTTTGGAAACAATATACTTTTTCTATGAAGAAAATGTACCATAAAATTGCACAAATCCTACTTAATAATAATAAACAGAACTTGCTTTGACAGTTAAACAATTATTGGTTTTACGACGTTGCCGAAAGTGGTACGTTTTGTTTTAATTACAGGTTACTGTAATCTGTGCACGAACTGGCAACGCATCGTGGGGGAGTCATGTTTCCAATTCCCCCGCTTATGTTTCACCCCCCTGTCTTACAGGATACATACACCTCACATACGTCTTACGAATATTTTGTTTGATTACTTTCCACACAGGGGAAGCGCACGATTCTCCATGCCTCACGGACAGGAATTTTGATTTCCGGTGAAGATCGTTTGTCTTCTACCGGTCGGTTTGGTGTGCACTTACACCCTGTATGAGGACCAATGACTAATTGTCAATAACTAATTGTTATGCGTTGGTTTATAAACGCTGGGAATGCAGCGACAGCGGTGAGAGGCTGACTTAAATAAACAAAATCAAGGTGGACTACTGTGAACAAGAAGACTACATACCGGGAAACAACAAATATGGTAGTATCATTCATCACTTAACGGTATACCGTTACTATACTATAGTATACTGTCCTGGTGAATACTGTAGTATACTGTCCTGGTGTTCCTTGGTAATTCCATTGATTAAAGGGTAATGCTGTGATGATCGCAGAAATAAAGTAATTTTAAAAGGAAACGTTTTTTGTAAACAAAATTACTGATAAAAAATAGCACTCAGTGAATATTGTTGGTTTATTAAATTGTTACAGTTACTCATTCTTTTTGTTATTAAAATAAATTTTATATTTTATTGTCTCCAATGGTTGATATCCTACAGCTTTGTTGATGTTTTTTCGCCAAAATTAGCAAATACTGTTAGTATAATATATAGTTATAACTTTTAAATCTTTAAAATGTTTGGCTTGTCAATGTTTTTTTAAGTCACTGCAGTCATGACTGCTATTTTTTATCAGTAATTTTGTTTAATTTTTGTTCAAATTGTTTAATTAGTCAACAAATTGTTTAGATGCCGGCAACTCACATGTCACAGGTTTCTTGATACAAAATAAAAAGTAACTTCCAGTTAATCCAGAAGTGACATTGTGTTCAAAATATTTTAGAAAAATATATTTAAATGGATTATAAACGCTTTTAAAATTTTTTATCTACGCCAGTGAGATAAGAACTTCTTATACCACTCATTTTGAGTGAGATAAGAAGTTCATTAACGCACGCGTTTTTCTCTGCTTTTAACCAATCAAATAAAAAAGTTAAAATGTCAAAATAACCCTAAATTAAGTCTTAGACAAAAATAATTACCGTTTATTTTTTCATTTAGAGGCGTAGATAAAAATTTGTACAATATACGTGTGATAACGCTTTATTAACGTACTTTTGCGATTGCCCAACTCGTGCTACGCACTCGTTGGGCAAATTTCGCATGCGTACGTTAATAAAGCTCTTATCCCACTTATATCGTAAATAACTAAAATCGATATCTTTTTTCATTTAGAAACTTCTAATGGACCACGAATGTGAAACACCCTGTATAAGACCGCGATATAGGCTGACCCAAAGGCGGCCCAAAGGGTAAAGGTAAATTTCTCTTAAAATTCCTAAACGAATTTTTCAATTTTTTGGAATTTGTAAAATTGCAGCTGCAACTCCTAGAAGCTATTTAATTTTTGAGACACCCACACTGGCGGCCTTAAAAATTAAATAACTGCTACGTTGCGGTCCCTAAACCAAACTATATAGGTAGTTATAGTTACCCAGCTAGCACGATACATAACGCGAGCTCGTGCGATGTTCTGTTTAGGTCGCATAAATACATCTTGTTGAAAACAGTGCTGCCGTTCTAGTACATTTGTACTATTTACAGTACATTTTTGCTTGAATTTTCATGAAAAGTACGAAAGTACATTTATCTAAAAATAACATGATTTACAGTACATTTTATAAAATTTTACTAAAATGGTAGGTATACATTACAGAACTCTCAAAATGAGGGTTTTCGAAAATTCACTGGTAGATTCATTTAATTCATTTTCGGGAGTGCACTGATAGATGGCGATACATAAGGTTTAAAATGAAATTTTAAATTTGACAGACTGTCTGAACTGTCAGAATTGTTTTAAGGTACCTATCTGTTATCTATTATCTGTTATTTGTATATGTAATTGTGTTCTGTGTATATGTATACGTTTTTCCTTAAGAAAAACCTATGGACAAGTACCTAAGTATTTTATACTTTTTAAATTAACAGGATATGTATAAGTATTTTAACAGTTTAAAACCAATGGTTTTGTCCTCAAGATTGAAAATCTTTTGGTTTATTTACAGGTATTAACCTAGGTATTTAATTTTAAAGTAAAATTGTTGATTTTTTTAATTTATATTTTATTATTTATTAATTTATAAAGAGTTAAGTAAAATAATTGTTTTTATCAACCCCCCCCATATTAATTACAATAATAATAATATGTTTGGTGCCAATGTTCTCAGCAGTCAAAGCACCTTAATTATTATTATTATTATTATTAATATAAAAAAATGATATACAAAAAAATATTAAAAATCAATTAATGGTAATAGCACAGCATTTTAGGATAAATTTGGTTATAGTACATTACAGTACATTTTCACTGACAAAAATAGTACATTAGATTAAAAGCTCGCGGCAGCACTGGTTGAAAAACATACCAGGTATATTGCCGATATATTATTTTTTAATATTGCACATCGATGTATTGTTACATACCTATAACATGACATAAGTACTTGCAACAAACATCTAATGTAAATGTACCAAGAATGAAACTAAAGGTAATTTTAAGTACATATTTTAAGTAGGTACATATTACTCAAGATACATACACCTTAAGATAGGATGGTGCGCATGTTGGGCGGGGCTTAATGACGTCACTTGATGAGTGTTTTTAAATCTTTAACGTGCTTTTTAATTATCTGCTGCTAAAATTCTTGTTTTTGCAATGCTTTTTGTTTAACTTGTTGTTTTTGTGTTCGGTAAGGTTCGAATTACTTTTCAGCGTTCAAATTATTGTTATTGCGTTAGGTTAACCTGTTAGCTAACAGGTTAACCTAACGCAATAACAATAATAAACAAACCTAGGTTTGTTTATTATTGTTTTTGTGTTGCGTTAACTTGTTTTGTTTGTGTTTTAGATTGTATAGTGCCATTTGCATTTATTAAAATGCGGTGTGGCATATTTGGATGCAATTCGGACAACCAGTCCAAGAAAAACCCTTTAAATAAAAACATTAAATTTAATCGATTCCCGAAAAAGTTTGATTTGTGGAAACAGTGTTTAAATGCCACAAAAATAATAGACAATATTTACGTTAAGACCGCTTCTGTTTCCTATAAACATTTTCTGGACAGTGACTAGGTATAAGTTTAATTTAAAACACCATCGCTTAAACTACAGCCCTAAATGTTATCAAGGAATGAAAGCATTTATTATCCATATTATAACACTTTCTTCAATATTAAGTTTAATAAAAACGCACTATGTCCAGAAATGTATCTATTTTTTTTTGATAATATTACTATATATTATTCGTGTATTCGCACGGAAACTACTCATCAAGTGACGTCATGCGCGGGACGAACCAAAACTCGTACACGGGAGCATCCAGCCCTGCATATTACTTGTCATATGATTAACGGTACCAACAATATAAAAATAAATAAATAAAATAAAAGGCTTAAATAGAGTAAAATTATAATTTAATTAAATATTATTAGTGAAAAAACTTTAAAACAATCGAAATTTCATTTATTAATATCTAGTATTATTGATGGTGATAATAAAAACTATCAATGTTATGTCAATTTTGCATTTATCAAGTTGGAAGCCATTCATGTTCTGTGCCATTCATTTTAGGTTATCTCATGTTTTACAAAAAATCCTTGCTATTTTCCACCAAAGAACACTTATTTTTCTATGCTAGCGTGGTTTGTTCTGTAAGTAGTTTACTGTGTCTATGCTGTGATCTTTTTTACTTTTTCTTTTGTTTTTGTATCGGTGATTTTGGGACATCCTGTATATATGAAATTAAGAAAAACTTAAATTTTTAGATATGTTTTGTTACATTATAAACAAATTTGTTTATAATGTAACAAAACTTATCTAAAAATTTAAGTTTTTCTACATTTTATAAAACAAATACTAAAAAAAGAAGTATAAAACATCAAATGATTTGCCGGATGCCTGTATCTTTTGCTATAACCTTTTTATATCAATAAGTTACATTCATGGAACATTACATCTAAACATAGCATGCATGTTTTAAAGTTACTTTAATTGATGTTTCAAACTAACGTTTTCAGTACGTAACAAAGTAACATCTCGATAACATTGTCCAGTGTAAACATGTTGCGGAAATTCGGAGGTTGCCTCAATAGACATGCGATATCAACAGTACATTGCACGGGAGGTTTAATGTACCCAGGGCCGAGCCGTGCCGGGGGTGCAACCCGGGCGGCACTAACACAGGGCGGCAAAATATCATCAAAAAAATTGTATCATATTATCAAGAATAAAAAAGCCACCTGGCAATATGCAAAAAACTTTCTAAAAATCACTTGCGTTTTATTGATGTCGGCGTTTCAAGGAATCATAGTTTTTATTCTACACATAAAAACAATGCCAAAATTGTGCTGTCAGGCGGCAATGATAAAAAAGACATAACCGAACGCGCGATAGCCACAAAAAATGATGATGACAATTTTCTTAAAGCCCGGTTTATAGATTGCCGCCCGCTTCGCTTTCCCTCCGTCCGCTTCAAGTTCGTCAAGTTTCATGTTTTACGGAAGCGGGCTTACGGGAACCAATCAAATCGCGCGCTGTCTACCACGTGATATTGTTTACAAGCTGAACTGTTACTTTATCTAATCTATGCTGTTAAGTTAAAGCATAATTTCTTCCGATTTGACGGCTGCGTATTTCAGAAATTTTTAGTTTTTCTATTAACGTGAGGCAAATACGATGCAAACATAGTAGTTTCTTTTGTCTTTTAATGCGTTTAAGTTAAAAACTAGTTTTTTTATTAACGTGAGGCAAATAGGATGCAAACATAGTAGTTTCTTTTGTCTTTTAATGCGTTTAAGTAAAAAACGAGTTAATGATTTAAAAGGCATCTTTCCGAATTTATTTGTAGCTTTAAGAATATTTTTGACGATGCCAGTTACTGTTGCCTATGGAGAGCGGTCATTTTCGAAATTAAAACTAATTAAGACCTATTTAAGATCCAATATGTGTCAATTCAGGCTTTCAAATTTAGCAATTATAAGTATTAAAGAAGATATTTCTAACAACTTGGATGTAGGCGACTTGATTAGGGAATTTGCTATTAAAAAAGCGAGAAAAGTAGATTTTAGTTTTTTAGTTTAGTTTAATTATACCTATTTGTTTTTTTTTCCTGAATGTATTTTTATTTTATTCTTTTATGTATTTGTTAATAAATACTTTGTTATTTTACTATAAAATTTGTTATATGTTTATTGAGAATGATAAATTATGAACTCCTTCCTTACCGACAACCTAATTTTTTACATTAATGGGGGCGGCAAATTTAATTCTTGCACCCGGGCGGCAGATACCCTAGGCTCGGCCCTGAATGTACCCAATTTTACATCGCTGTACATTGTTGGGATGTTTCTGTGCTAGCTGGGTATATGAAGTCACAGCTTGTTAATTTGTAAAATATTAATTAGGTAATGTTATTTAATAGGTTTCAAATTACTTTATACCTAACAATTATTGTGAGTGTTGAAAACTTTCACTTTTATTTTATTGAAAGTAGGTATCATAGTACCTATAGGTATACCTATATAGGCTATACATCTATATAGATATATAGTTGGTAATATTTTAAAATAATCGTAATTTATAACAAAAATATAAATAACAGCTCATTAATTTTAATAAACCTACCTATATTTATAAATAAACAAATGTAAAGTGTACATAGGCGTCAATCGTTGATATCGCTAATATCTTAAATATCCTATTTGAGTAACTAAAATTGTGGGAAGGAAAGGACAAGAATAAAATAAACAACTTAATTACTTAAACAGTTGATTAACAGCATATTAACAAAATTGACATGTAAAATCATTCAGAGTTTATTTTTTTAAGTTTATTGTTTTCATACCCTTTTCAACGAAACGCCTATGACTTTTGATCACGTGTCTTGGACTGTCTAACTTCGGCCAATCAGAATTCGCCAAATATAGTTTGTGTTGATAACTAGAGGCTGCCCGAGTAATAAGCGAGAAAATATGTCATACAAATAGAAATATCAAAATTAAAAGACTTTGTGCCAGTGTATATATTAGTATTATTAGATATTTATTGTTTTTCCAAAAGTGATACACCATCAAAATCATGGAAACTTTACCAATTACTCTGATAGTGAAAGCTCCAAATCAACAAATTGAAGATCAAACAATAAAGTGCGAGCTTACGTGGACAATAAACAAATTAAAACAACACTTATCGGAAGTTTACCCCAGTAAACCTGTAAGTAAACCAAAATAGTAAGGTTTTATTAAAATAAAACTCAATTATTATTTCTCAGTGACGTTTAATTAACCTATAATTTAGCTGATAAATCTAGTAATTCTTTATCAAACATTGGACTCATAAAATAGCCTTGATATCTAATACAAAAACAAACAAGTACAGTTTTGTCAAGCTTAAACTGTTTAAGTTTAACAACAAAGAATTTTTTTCAACATTACCTAAAAGATATAAGCATTTAAAAAATGTAAACTTAAGAATCTTCACTTTAGCTGAAGATATACAGGGTGTCCGGGAAAAGGAGGTCAATCCGTTAACCATATATTCCTTGAGTTAAAACAATAAGACTTCCATAATACCATTTTTCAATTTAGAGCTTCATGTTCGATATACAGGGCGACAAAGTTTGAAATTAAAAACTGATTTTTTTTTAATAATTCGAGTAATTGATAAGATACTAAGTTTAAATTCGGTATACTACTTCAACATAAATAGTTACATTTTTTGAGACCAACAAAACAAAAAACAGTTGTCAAATAATCAAAATAGGGGGGTCCAGTACTCACTGACTCCCCCTATTTTTTAGTACGTGCGCCAATGACTTCCAAACAGAATTTTTTCAGGTAATCATTTATTGTTGAAAATGTTTTGTCTCTTATAAAATTTTGATAAAATGATTTGTTTTAGAGATAATTTGTAAAGTATGGGTCAGTCCATATCAAATTTTCAAAATTTAATTTTTTTTTGAAAAAATGTAGGTCATGTGATATATCATAAAAAAGTTCTCTAATAGGCCTTTAAAATAAGCCATCACTCACCTTTCTACTTTTAATAGTTTACGAGATATCGCTATTTTTGTAAGTACTTGCAAGACCCAAATTTATCGGAATTTTTTGATTTTCAAAAATCAATAAAACAAAAACCACCTATCGAAAAAAATTCATATTTGGGATTTTTGAGTTTTTTAGTTAGGTAAACAAATTTACCAAAAATGATCAAAATCGGAGATGGTGGGGGAAGAACCTTTGGTTGATTTGATATGGACTGACCCATACTTTACAAATTATCTCTAAAACAAATCATTTTTTCAAAATTTTTTAAGAGACAAATTTTTTTTAACAATAAATGATTACCTGAAAAAATACCGTTTGGAAGTCATTGGCGCACGTACTAAAAAATAGGGGGAATCAGTGAGTACTGGATCGACCCCCCTATTTTGATTATTTAACAATTGTTTTTTGTTTAGTTGGTCTCAAAAAATGTAACTATTTATGTTGAAGTAGTTACCGAATTTAAACTTAATATCTTATCAATTACTCGAATTATTAAAAAAAATCAGTTTTAAATTTCAAACTTTGTCGCCCTGTATATCGAACATGAAGCTCTAAATTGAAAAATGGTATTATGGAAGTCTTATTGTTTTAACTCAAGGAATATATGGTTAACGAATTGACCTCCTTTTCCCGGACACCCTGTATATAGCAGTCCTAAAAATACTAACCCTAGATAAATTTATAGATATGACAGTCTTAAGAATATGAACTTTAGATAACTGTTTTAACTTATATAGAACAGAAAATATTATTTCTGAAATAAAAAAATTATCATTTATTTTTAGCCAAAACATGAACAGAAACTTATTTACTCTGGCCAATTGCTAACTGATTCCCTAATACTTAAAGACATTCTGAGACAATATGAAGGCCAAGAAACCCATACAGTACATTTAGTTTGCACCCCAAAACCATACACAAAACAGTCCACCTACAGAGCCGAGGTGCCAGGTAGCAGTCAACAAAATTCAGCACAAACCGAAAATATATCAGCTGCGGTGCAGCCCCCTACGTCAAATGAAATGCCAAGTGAAAATTTACCAGGAACGGAGCACCCAGTGCCCAACCCAGTGAATCCCCTTCTGCCCTCAGGTGTTATGGACATTAATCAATATGCCACTCAAGTAGCAATGATGCAACAGGCCTACTTGCAGTACATCACACAATATATGCAATTGTAAGTATTTTAAAATTATAGTTTTATAATTTTTCACATAATAGCCTAGTTTAAAAGAATTAATTTGACCTTTGGCTCACATTCAATGAATAATTTAATTTTTAATAGTTACTGTGAGCCTGGTACCCATTTAAAGGTCTATAAATAAACTCATGTAAATATATGAGTTTTGTACCTTTACCCAAACAAAACATAACATTTTTATGCATGTTTCAAGGTCAATAACATTATTTGTAAACCTACTACAAAACTATTATCTTAATGATTTGATAAAATTTTATCATTTGTTATGTTTCTAGAATATTGGCCAAAATAAACAATCTGAGTAATTTTTGTTTTTATAAACAAGTCAAATGTCAATTATTTGTAGAATTTTAGTCTAAAACTTTTAGATAAATGTTCTTAAAAATGTATTGATATGAATATTGGGACTGTTAATATTTTTTAGATTTTAGAAATACTCTTTTAGAGTTCTTCAATACTTTTTGCTTTGCATAATTTCTTTCTTTCCATATTTAAAGTGTATTTTCAGTACAATTTATTAATATTAATATAATCTAATAATTGAACCTCACGCAATACAATTTATTTATTTATTCAGTTTAGTGCAGTAATACATGATATGACTACACAAGGTTTCAGCCTAAGGCTATGGAACCATAAGTAAGAAGATCTTTACTTTTACAGGTTGGGAACTTTGTCTAAAAGAATCTTTAATTTTTTTAGGTGTGGTCTGTTTTTCAGTAGGTCCATGATGTTGCTTCCAGTGTCTTTTTCGGTTTGTTGTCTTGTTTGTTGTGTCTTTTTGCAGTGGAACATGTTTCACCGTCTCGGGTAGCTCGCAGGTTGTACAGTCTGGGTTGTTTGAATAAGTATTTTTTTTTCGTTTAGGAGGCCTTGTTCAGTTCCGTATCGAATTATTTTTTTTGTAGCTTGTCTTTTAAGGTTTGTTTTGTAGAACCATGGTATTAGCTGAATACTTGATTGGATTTTTCGTACCATTTTCCTTTTGTTCTTATTTCATTGTTGTACTCATGGTTCCACTTTTTCATTGGGTTGTCTCTAATAATTTGCTTTAATTCTCTATGAGGTATTTTTACGTGAGTTATTGAATGTGATACTTCTTTGGCGGCCGCATCTGCCATTTCGTTGCCTGGGATGTTTATGCCCCTGTTGTCAGTGATTTTTGTGTATATCTCTTCAGCGAGTTTGTTTGTTTTCTAGTGTGTCCATTTTTTAAAGCGTTTGTAGGGCTGCTTTAGGGTCTGTTAAGATAACGCAATACAATTAAAAAACTGGAAAAGTATTGGGAGCTTTATTCTGAAATTGGAGAATTAAGTACCTAAAGTAGGGTTAAAGTGGACAACTGTTTACAATTTCAAAACGGCTTTGACATCTTTAAATAAAATTAATGGATTCAGCAAAGCTAAGTGAATTTGTTTTTTTTTTAATAAAGTTTAACTTTCTGAAATGTCATGTTTTTTACTATGAAACAGCATAAAGCCTCTGTTATTTCCAAACAAACTGAGTTTTGTTCCTTTTCAGACAATCAAAGAGCATTTAGGATCCATCTTTTTTCAGACTTCTGAAACTCTTAAGGGATAAATATTTTTTGAGGTTAAGTAATTACATGAGGACTTATTTTTCCAAATTTACTGGCATCTTGAATTCTGCTTCAAATATATCAGTTACACACCAGACTATTGTGTTTCCTGAAAATTATGCAATTTGGACAAAACGCATTTTGGAAGTCTTATTGTAAAAAAAATATATAATAAACATAAATAATTATAATATTATTTGGGTTCCCAAGTGAAACAAGTGTTTTTGTATTTTTTAAACTACATATCTGTCATTGACTTCTAAAAAAACCAAGTACTTTTTGCTACTTTACCAATTATGGCGATGAAAAATATGGTCTGATTGTAGACAAACACAAACCTGGATTTGGTAACACCACTATGGATATTTTTAATTTTTCAGACCAAGTATTCTTAAGTAAACATAATCCAATAAAAACAAGGCTCAAAATCTATGTTAAAAGCCCCATTTTTTACTATTATCAAATTAAAATAGTGATAAAGCATTATCTTGTCTTTGAGAATATCGATTTTGAGCATTTCTTTAATATTTCTCTTCACATGATAAAAGATTACTGTTAATTTTGTTGTATTATTTAATGTTTAAAACGCCTAAAACAGTAATAAAAATGCCAGCTATGAGGGTTATTTCCCCACTGTGCGACGTATTTATTGGAGACTCAGGAAATTAGTTAATAATAATAATTTTATTTCCGTAATATTTAATTTTTATATTTATATTACGAAGTTTATAAAAAAATTGTAGATAATTTATTATAAAATATTTTGGCATTAAAATTGTCTAAAATATTCTTCTTTTATTAGCTTATACCTACATTAAATTTAAAAAAAGGCAAGAAATATTTTATAAAAGTAGAGATAATTTTAATAATTGAAAGGTGTGAACAGGAAAAAAAAAGATTTATCTTGTCCCGTCCACACCTAGGTGTCAATTATTTAAATTATCTCTACTTTTTCTTGCGGTTTTTTTATTTAATGTATAGCCTAATAAAAGAAGAATATATTTGATAATTTTGATGCAAAAATAATATATAATAAATTACCTACAATTTTTTTATAAAAACAGTTTTGTGATTTGTCCCGTCCGTATGCTTGAAATGGCCGTCAAGCAGTGGCGGCTTGTGGATTTTGGGTATAGCGATATCTCAATTATTAGATATGGGACCCACACCAAATTTATATGAGTTTATAATGACATTAAATAAACAAGTTCTTTTTGCTCGGCCGTACCGGCCCCATGGCGCCCCCAATAAATATAATATAAATTTAATTGGTGCAATTTATTATTTACCATAGTTTATCGACAAATTTCAAATTTTATTTAAAAAATCCAAATTATAAAGATTTTATACCATTTTTAATTTTTAATATCTCTTTTCAAATTTTTAATATCTCTTTTCAAACCAGCCGCCAAGTATGTACATATTACATATGTAATTTTCATATTTTACCAAGAGGTCCTAGTTTTATTTTGAATAACGTTATTTTCTAATACATATTTTTTTCTTTAATTTATTCTACATTTTATTGTAAAAAAATTGGTTATCTACATTGTTGAGCAAAAAAAAGTCAATTTTACGTGATACCAATAAATATACATATGTACTTATAAAGATTATATATTTATAATAAAACTTTATATTAGGATTATATTTATAAAGAAAGAAAAACACTTTTGTATTTTGTTTCGAATCGAGGCCGCTGAGTTTTTCAAAACAAACAAAAACCAAAAATTAAAATTTGATGATAAAAAATTATCAATTTGTTTTGTTTAAATTAAAACTTTGTGTTGTTCTTTTTGTGGTTTAAGTGTTTTGTTTACTTTTTTTATTCCGGTTAATTTATTAATTTTGGACAAAAAAGCATAAAATGAAAAATAAAAAAATAAATATCAAGATGTTGATACATATCTGATATAATATATATTATATCCAAAAATTTTTTATTTATATAAATATCATGATATTTTTAAACCCTGAGTCAAATCCCAAATTTGTTTTTTTTTAGGGCTGCACATTCATATTCGGCTGGTGCCCAGATACCCACGAATCCAATCCCGGGCCAAGTTCCGCCACAGCAACCAGCGCCGCCCCAACAGCCGCCCCCGCCCCAAAGAGAACCGGAAATCCAAGAAAGAGACTGGTTGGACGTATTCTACATGATCAGCAGAGCAATGGTGCTTTTCAGCGTCGTCTACTTCTACTCCAGCCCCATCAGATTCGTTTTCGTTTTACTGCTAGGCATTGGTTTATATTTGTACCAAATTGGGTTCTTCAGAAACATCAATAATAACAATAACAACAACAATAACGTTCCCACGGATCCGGCCAATCAGGAGGAGCAAGCGCCCTCTAGATTGATGGTGATGTGGACATTTTTCGCCACCTTTTTTGCTTCACTCATACCGGAAATACCGAACGCTGTTTAAAAGACTTACGTGTAATAATAAAATTATCAGTAGATTTTATTTTATTCTTAGTGTGTTGTATGGACATTTCTACGTATTAATTTGTTTGTTTGGTGTTTTGTTTTAACCATGATATTCAGTTAAATACCATTTTAAATTTGTACCTGAATTTTTCAAAAATTCCCCCTAATACCATTTTTGATCTGTAAATTGTTTAATAGTAAATGTTCTAATTTACAATAATGTTATTTCTTGTATCTATAGCTTTGTAAATATTTTATTATTAGCTTTAGAAATGTGATTTAAATAATAAGTATATTAATTATTATATAAAAATAAAGCTTTTTATTTCTGTTGTAATATAACCTTTATTTTTTAAACCTAGCGAAACAAAGTTAAAAAAATCTTACAGCTAATCATCTACATCCATTTTTTCTGCCTCACTGTAACTTTCAATAAGATTTTTCTTGGTTGATGTACCTTCAGTATTTTTGTCTTTTTTATAATCCGTTTCTTCATTTGTGGAATCTGGCTCACTATCACTTTCAATAAAAATTTTCTTTTTGGTGGATTCAGTACTTGTGTCTTCCTTATTTGAATCTAAATTTTTGTCCTCAATTTCTTCATTTGTAGATTCTGGCTCGCTATCACTTTCAATAATATTTTTCTTCTTGGGTTCAGTATTTTTGTCTTCCTCATTATCTGAATTTTTGGCCTCCATTTCTTCATTTGTGGATTCTGGCTCACTATCACTTTCAATAATATTTTTCTTCTTGGTGGGTGGTGAACTCACTTCAGTATTTTTGTCTTCCTTATCTGAATCTTTATTTTTGTCTCCCTTTTCTTCATTTGCAGATTCTGGCTCACTATCGCTTTCAATAAGATTTTTCTTCTTTTTGGTGGATAAACTTTCATTATTATCTTCATGGGTGGGTTCTTCATTATCACTATCTATCATATTTTTCTTTGATCTTGTTGGTGATTTATTTTTATTATCCTTATTTACCACATCCAATAAATTTTCAATGTTATCTTCATTTTCACTATCACTATTCTTACCAGATTTATTTTCTGTATCTGATATGTCATCATCTGATGTTTTCTTATTACTTTTATCTTTTGAAGGTGGCAACAGATTTGATTCGTCCAAATTACTTGAAGCTTTTTCTCTAATTTTCTTTAATTTATCAAGCCTATCACTTTTTCCCAGATCCCCTTGACTACTTTGACCAGGTGTTTCAATGCTACTAACAGTTTGTTGTTTTTTCTTCAATATTTCTTGCCTCAATCGTTCAGCCCTTTCTTTATTTTGCCTCATTCTTTCAAGTTGTTCTTCATTTATTTGAGTCTCTGGTGGATTAACAGGTCTCACTAAATCATCAAATGGAGTATTTTGAGTAGTATCTTCAAGAGGCGCCGCCATTTCGTCATCACTGTCTAATGGTTTATCCTCTTCTTCATCAAAATTTATGTCCATACGAATTCTTTTTAAATGTGTCTACAAATAATACTTTTAATAAAAGTAAACTATATAAACATGTAAAACTTACTTGAACATTTTTCTTTGCGCCTAATTTCTCCAGTTTTTCAATGCAATCTTCAAAAGGAAACTTGGGAAACAACCGATGACACCAGTACTCGTAAGTTTTTAACAACACATTCAAATCCTGTTCTTCATAACCCCTTCCTTTGAACTTTACTCTCTCAAAGTATTTAGCCAACGCTGCAATACCTTTGGGTCCTTTCAACGTTTGATCATTTAACTTGGGTTGTGGATTTCTTACAACCCTCTTCACTTTAACCTCTTTCTTTTCATCTTCCTTGTTTTCAGATTCTTCTTTGTCTTCTTCTGCTTCATCAGCAGCTTCTCCATTGTTTTCTGGATCTTCATAGCCTTCTTGAATTATTTCCAGATCGTTTGCATCTTCAATTGGATTATCTTCCTCGCCAGAAGACATTTTAACAGGATTTTGTCAACAATTTCCCGCGCGTTTGTAATAAAGGTTATGTTACAACAAAATGATTTTATGATATATAGGAAATAATGTATTTTACTTAGTTCCACTCTTTGGTCTCATCATTACTCCCAGCGTTTGTTTCTTGCTCGGAAAGTCTATTTAGGAAGGCCTCCAACAATCGCTTATTCAATGAATCTGTTTGTGTTAATTCTCTTTGGGGTTGCTGAGGCTCTTGGGGAACCTGGTTTTCGCTGGTGTCGGTCTCTGGTTGTTTTACAGGCATTTTCACTGTAGTTTTTATAAAAATTGTTAAAAGTAATTGGGGCGTATTTTTAGGTTAGGTATGAAACGTCATTTATGACGGTTTTATGGAAATTTGGCAACTATGTTTGTTGGGGAATTTTCCAGCTTAATTTGTGTTTCACACACTTTCACACAACCTTTATAATCTGTGTTCACACATAAGCATTTTTTTCACAAGAAAGCTTTTGTAATTCACATGACCAAATAATATTATATTATTTAACGCATTTCATTCCATAACTTTAACCGGTGGGCGAAATTTTACCTTGCCCACTAGTGGGCGAAATAGTTGACTTTAAATTAAAATTGCTTGACAGCTGTCAGATAAAATATCAAACAAACCACAAGGAATTTAAAGCCAATTTTTTTTGATATTTTATCTGACATCTGTCAAAGCATTTTTAACCTCACTTTTAACTTGGAACTAACTTCAGCCCGTAGTCGAAATGCTATTTTGCCCACTAGTGGGAGAAGTTAAATTTCGCCCAACAGTTAGTTAAGAAATGGGTGTTGAATAAAAAATATAATTATTTTTACAGTATATTTGTTCATTAATTGAAATAAATAACGCCTGTTGAATGCAAACCAATATTATTATACCTATATTAATTTAGAAAATCTATTGCTAAATATATAATATTTTAACCATAAAAAATAACTAGATAAGCTTTTGCATAATAGCTGCGTTTAAAAGGCCAGCTTCTTTGAGTGTCTGGGAGTCTTCAAGTACTTTTGATGGGTACGAGGACATGAGATTGAATGGCTGAGTTTGATATTGAGGCCTTGCTATGGTTATGTAGTTCCTTACAGCTCCTACAGTGTGTTCATGGTTAAACTGCCCCACTAATCTGGTACCATCCGCCAATCTTATCTGCAAACTAAAAAAATGTGTTAGAATGATATTTAGTTTAGGTGTTTGTTTTAATTACTTTGTAGTTGGTTCCGATGTGTTAACATTGGTGGTTTCTTTAGCCTTAGCTTCATTAGCTGGTTTATCTTCATTATTGGGAGCACCAATTACTTTGGGAGTGGGACTTCCCAAAGTGTAACCTTGACCTTGGAAAACCTTTCCTCCCTTTCTGGATGTTATCTTTCTGAATTCTTCCATTCTGTGATCCTCCATTGCCAAATGGATCTAAAATAGTTTAATCCATATTGGAAATCTCCATTAATGTCATAAGTTATCATTACCTCACTGCCACCCTGCCTTAATTCATGTGGTATTTCCCCCCTCCTAATGCTCTCCAGAAAGTCCCTATTATCAGGATCATTGTAAGTGCGCAAATCTTCATCATTTATGCTAAATCCATTTTGCCACAATCTAAGCGTTACTTGCCTGGGTGGCACTGGATCTGCAGCACCTGGTATCACAACAGTATCATTTGTGTCTTGGCCCAGTTTGTAGCCAGTCCCCTTGAAAACCCTGGAGCCAGAGCTGCTTGCAGCCGGGTCCAAAATTTCCACACCATGTTCCTGGACTGATCTGAACATGTCTGATACAATATTGCGGTTTTTTGGGGGTCCAAGCACTTGTTGGCCACTATGCTCAGATCCACCTGCATAGTAGGCTTGTCCTTCCTCTTCTTCATCGCTTGACGTTGTTAAAGTATTTAGAGTATGAAAGTTGGAACTCTTAGCTCTGGGTGCTGGCTTTTTGGCAATTATTGTAGGTTCTGGTACATCTTCAACCAAAGACACATCAGCATCATCCCCACCCTCATTTTCATAGTATCTTGCTATAGCAACCTGAAAATAAAGTTACATAGGGTTAGATGTGTTTAAGTTTATATACGCCACTATTTTAAGTTCAACACACATAACACTTTTTTATTTTAGTGTTCCTATAAGACTGGATTCTCGTTTAACGATTAACGGTTTCTAACCTCAACTTGCCAAGCCGACGAGTCCAGGAAAAATCTGGCCCTTTCATCGTTAGCACCAGTTACACCTTTAAACTGTTCCACTTTTTCTTCTTGGTCTGACATTTTCGTACAAAAGGCAATCAAAAATTGTACTCAACTATGACTAGTAAGTCTCGGCGACAATTTTGACAGTCAAATGTTTTTGACAGACTTCTCAAAACAAACAATGTTGCCAAGGTTGTTTTATTTTCCAGAAATTTTCAGGTAGGTGCGATAAAAAATTAAGAAGAAGAAGATTAACCCAAGAAAATGTAAAATTAACCTAACATTTTCAAATTTCTAAATATTTTGATCAAAAAATGGCCATGTACACTAAAAGTTCATCCCTTCTAAGTATTCTTCTAAGCACCAAATTATCCTACAACAATACAAGGTAATACAATGTAAATCCTTTTATGTTTTAAATAAATTAGGTTTTTCAGGTTAACCTACTCAAATTACAAGAAATACAAGCAAAGTATATGCTTCATAAATGATTTTTATAAAAATTCTTTACACACAAGTACCTCTTTACAGAAAAGAAGAAAAACTGCTGAAGAACGAGTAGGTATTACATGCTACATTATACATTTGATGGTTTAAAGTTTTACAACAATTTTAAAACAGGACTCAAGTGTTTTTTCTTGATGGGGTTTTAGAAATCGACAAGAATTTTGGAATTCTCCCCAAAAGCAAAGGGAGAACTTATTGGAGTTTGGAAAGACATTACGATAAGGGAGTTAGCTACAACTTTAAATAGAGATATAAACTATGTAAAGGATCTCTTTCTAAATGTAATTAAGGACCCAGATATGCCTATAAGTGATATAAAAGTAATACAACAAGCTATTAAAAGAAGTGGGAATAGAATTAACATTATAGGTATTACATTAAATGTAAAATTAGATACAAATAAACATTCTATAGAATTAATATTAAATTTAGTTTTTTAAACTAAGCTACTAGCCATTTTTTATTTTTATATTTTTAAGTATCATCTCATGTTTTGTTTATTAAAGTTCAAAAATTTATCCTAAATTTAAAACTATTTTTATTCAATTAGGAAAGCCTAAGGATGAGGTTAAAGAAATCCTAAAAAGTGACATTCACCCTAGGCCTCCCCCCACTAAAGACATGCTGAAACCACGCCCCCCTGTTGTTACTGTAATGGGGCACGTTGATCATGGCAAAACAACCCTATTGGATGCTTTGAGGCATTCCAGTGTGGTCGATCAAGAATTTGGGGGAATTACACAACATATAGGCGCCTTTTCGGTGGTGCTCGACTCGGGTGCCAAAATTACATTTTTAGACACGCCAGGGCATGCGGCGTTCAGCGCCATGAGGGCCAGGGGGGCCAATTTAACTGATATTGTTGTTTTGGTAGTTGCTGCTGATGATGGAGTTATGGAACAAACTGTTGAGTCTGTGAGGATGGCAAGACAAGCCAAAGGTAAAGAACATAGTTTAAGAAATTTGTTTTTTTGACAAATAGGTTTTTATATGATAATTTTAAGGATATTTAAAGTTAGCAGAAAAATGCAATGTTACTTTAGAATAACCCATTTGCATAAAACGGCATATACAGGGAGATTTTAATCAAAATAATTTAATAGGTACCCAATATAACTTGCAAAAATAAGAAAAAAGTTTATATGAACTTGTATGCTTTAAAGCTTTGTTTTTTACATACAATGTGTTAAAATGTGGTTACACCATTGCTTTTTTATGAGTTTAATATATATAATTAAATTAATCAATCAAAAATACAAATTTTTATCTGTTGCATTTTTTCTTGCTTAATTTACAAAAGGCGAGCTAACAGTTGAACGAATTTAATTTTTTCTCAAAAATTAAACAAGATAGAGAAAAAGTGCAAGAGACAAAATGTTGTGTTTTTAATTACTTCATCTAAAATATATTATTTATCAAGTTTGATAAATTTAGTCAAATACTTAATATGTATTATCTAAAAAATTATTTAAAGTAAATATTTGTATAAAGCGACATCTATACGAAAATAAAGTAACCATCCCAATAAACGTATTTGACGTAATTGCCCTTTATTATTTTAATTAACCTTAACAATTATTGAAATTTAAAAATATTAAAATAACTTTGAAATATGACTGTCAAGAAAATATGTTATCCTTTGATTTTTTTACTACTATAATTTCAAAATATTAGGTGTTTTCGCGGTGCTAATCCCGAACTAGTGAACTAGTTCGGACATCTTGCGCACTTTACATTTTGAACGCCAAATTTTAAAAAGCGGATGTCCGGAATTAGTTCGGGATTATTATCACAACGTGTTAAAAATTCTTTCACGGGAAATGTAAAAGGTACAAAAAGTGACAGTTGTAATTATAATATAATATAATTATAATATATTGGAATTCTATAGAATTTCTAACTTGGGAATCTACCGGCGTTAAAATCTCAAATTTTTCTATGTAAATCAAAATAGACATAGAAGCAGTTTTTCACAGTAAAAGGGAAGAGAATGTTTTATGGGCACTGTAAGCACAAATTTTACCGCTTTAGCAGTTAAATCTAGATAACTGCACTACTATGGCAAAATCAAAAGGTCAGTACAAACATTCATATAATCTTTTTAAATATTGGCGTCAAGAAACTATTTAATACTTTTGTATTCAGATAATAAAATAATTTTCACATTTAGTATTATTTTACAAGAAAGGCACTTAATTTTAACGATTGTATGACATTTGACAACTGTCAACTAACTTAAAACTAACTTCAGCCCGTGACTAAAAACCTAGTGCAAACTTTGGCCCGTGACTAAAGCGCCATAAAGCCAAAACTTGTCAATGTTCATTTAAAACGTCACTATAGTGCAGAGCTGTGCGGTACTCGAGTACAAGTACTCAAACACTGTACTCCAAGTACTTTCAGTGTACTCGGTACTCAGTCCCGAGTACTTTAATTTGAATGTACTTATACTTGTACTTGATACATTTAAGATTGCAAAAATGTACTCGAGTACTTTCCCGTGTACTCGAGTACCGCCAGCTTGCCTCACACGAAAGCCTTAAGACAGCCTCAATCAATAAATAAAAAGACACAGGAAAGAGCATTGAACAAAAGGTTTTTACTTATGTATGAAATGTAATTTTGTTTATATTTTGGTAGAAATAAGGTGACAATATTCCTCAAAAAGATAAATAAAAAATAAAGCTAAGGCAAAGTAAAACAAGATACTAGTCGGCCTTGATAATTAACATAAAGCGAAATATCAATATTTGATGAAGGCAATTCTTAATGATTTCTTAATCGCCCCATTTCTCTAGCATGTTTCCCAACATTTCATAACTCGTAATGTACTCGGTACTTTGTACTCGTATGGGTACTCGAGTACAACGGTACTGTACTTGTACTTGGTACTCGAGTACTTTTATATAAGAGTACTTGTATTCAGTACTTGAGTACTTTTTCATTGTACTCGGAACAGCTCTGCTATAGTGTCATGAAAACATGAACGATAATGAAAGTTTTAAAGGTGGGAGTAGAAAAATAATATTAAACTTATATAAAAGCAGTAGCATACCCAAATGTGGGATGCCCCAGCGCCGCCTCTGGATTAACTAAATTAAATTGCATTAAATTAAGCCCTTTATCAATTACTAAAACCTAAAAAGTTTTATTAAATTCGGTCAAGGAGTTTTTAAAATTTTTGAAAATATAAATATTTTTTTCATTAACTTTTCTACTGTGTCTATCTTGAAAGCTTTAAAACATACAAGTTCATACAAACTTTTCTTCTTATTTTTGCGATTTCTATCAACTACTAAATTTTCCCGAATAAAATCTGAGACACCCTGTATATTTTACATATTATTTTCTCTTTTTTAGTTCCTATTCTTGTTGCCATAAACAAAATTGATTCCCCAAAGGCAGACATCGAAAGAACAGAACAAATGCTTGTTGAAATTGGAATACAAGTAGAAAAGTTAGGGGGGGACGTTCAGGCAATTCCAGTTTCTGCTTTAAAAAAGAAAAATTTAGCACAACTTACAGAAGCTCTGGTTTTGCAAGCAGATCTTTTGGAAATAGGGGCTGACTCCACAGGTCCTGTGGAGGCTGTAGTAGTAGAAAGTAAGATGCACCCACATAGAGGAAAATTAAGTACCATGGTTATACAGAGAGGGACACTCATGAAGGGGGATATTTTGATTGCTGGACAATGTAAGACCAACATTAAATTTTTATGCTATTGAGGCAAATAAAAATTGATTTTCAGGTATGGCAAAAGTGCGTACACTTCGTGATGCCGACGGGAAAATTGTTGAAAAAGTCGGACCAGGCGAACCTATAGAAATAGAGGGTTGGAAATCACTGCCATCTGCTGGAGAGCAGGTCCTTCAGGTTGAAAGTGAACGTAAAGCCAGAGAAGTAATTAAAGTAAGAGAAACTCTTAAGAATATGGAAAAACAGGAAGATGAAGTTAAAATTATTGAACAAAAAAGAGACCAGCATGAAAGGGAATACCAGGAGAAATTGGAGACAAAGAGGAAAATGGGCAGGTACAAGATCAGGAGAGAGGGGCCTAGGTTACCAGAATTCAGAGATGGTATGTAAATAAACTAGAGATGGGAAAATTCCCATTTTACCAAAATTCCCGGAAACTTTCGAAAGTTTCAAAAACAAAAAATGTATTGCATAAATGAGTTTTCTGCGCCAGGAGAATTGCAAAAATATATAACAAATTACCTTTTTGTCAAACTTTTTAACGAAAAAAAAAAAGCATGGGATGATGACACTTAAAAAATACACTATTAACTGCCACAAATCCACACTTGGGATATTCCCAAATCTCTAGATAATTCTCGTGTGCTTGCATGAGGATTAGCTGTTGCTGCTAATACACTAATTTCATTATTTCCACCTGTGACTGTTGCTCGACGAACTCTTTTTTTCGTTTGTAGTAAACTGCTTGACTGTACGGTGAAATGAAGTACATGATCGAATTTTATCCGGAAAACGCTGAGCATACATATTAACAGCATTATCAAGATTCCTGCCTGCTTCTCTACCTTGAACTGCTTAACAAAAGGAGGTCCTTTGGTTTGCAAATTAATCTTTGAACAAAATTGATTAAATAATGCTAAACTATAAATAGTTTCTTTATACCTCAATAATAATTATTATTTATAACTAAATACCATTTTTTTATACCTCAATTAGGATTAAATTAATTAATTAACAAAATATTGTTTTTTAACTCTAAGTATTTTTATTGAGTATGAGTATGAGTATAAGAGACGTATAACCAGCCCCATTTCCTCTTGAATCTCGAACCCCGTACAGGCCTATGTTTACTTACGCCGATTTTTGTTCTTCCCCAGCAACTGCACGGCTTCACCCGTGTTTGCTGGGTGCGAATGTCCAATGGACATTGTCCATTGCGTTTCCTACTGTTTGGGGCTCGAGAGCGAGAGGCGAATAGTTTTAATAGCCGTACCCGGGTTCGCCGAGCCTATGCTATACGCTCAGTGGGGTATGGAGGAGGGACGGGAAGGTGTTGGTTTTTGGGGGACAATTACGCCGACTTAAAACTAAGTACGACGCCGAATCCCCCTAGACCAGTCGATTAGTATTACTCCAAACATTTGGGATTACTATTTGGAGTTGGGGAGTTGTTATTTCGCTGCAGGGGTGTAGTTTCCTAGTCGAGGTCTTTGTCTTGTTCGTTATTGTCATTGTCCGTGTCCTGGTCAGATAGTTCCTGCACTTGGTAAAGTGTGTCAGTTGTTTTTAATAAATTTTGTCCCAAGCACGTTTTGTGATAGAGTTTTGTCTTTTATTTATTAATTTCCAAAATTAAGCATTGCATTTATTTATTAGTTAAACAAATTACAAGCGCGATTATTCTGTTGTCTAATGTTTACAAATCTCGAGTTTGGCTATTAGGCTTTTTTTTAATGTTAGAATTATGATTAATGTGTTAGTTTATTCAGTGAGTCTAGTGTTTATTTTCGGTCTCGATTGGGATTGCCTTACGCATTTGTTGTTGACAGATTTATTGCCCCATTCCGTGTGCCTTTCGTAGGTTTTAAAGATATCCCAATAAACACTTTAACGGTACCTATCACCACCAACATTGCCCGTGTAAGAATTTTTAATACTTTTTAATACAATTTTGCAATGATAGTAATTAAAAACAAAACAGTTGTTTAAAGAGTAAAATATGTTCTTAACATAATCATATTTTAAAGTTATTTTAACATTTTCAAGTAAATAAATGTTATGTTTAATAAAATGAATAACGGGCAATGTTAATGGTGACAAATAACGGAAAATGCTTGCTGGGATCTGCCGTATTTAAATTGCAGATTTGTATCAGGACATGCAAATTCTTAAAGTAACTTATCAGCTTTTTTTGCGGATGGCCACCTCCCCTCTTGTTTGACCCCCCCTGTCTGTCCAGTGAAAAGCCTCCAATGACAGGTGGCACTTAACTCATTCATATCACTCAACACTTCACTCCTCAATGACCGTTACACCATTTTAGTTTGCACTCTATGAAAATGTTTGTTTCACTTATTAGTTTGCACTTTTTATTAATTATTGTTGGTTTTATCTTTAAACTCTTACGTTGCAAGAGCTTTCCCGCACGCGACGTGTCTTCTGAAGCGCTGGAACCGAACTAAATGAAGTATTTTTATTAAAGGATTTAATGCTGGCAGGTAAAAAGTGACTATGGTGCGCAATTGATAATTTTCACCGAATGAAATAATGTATAAAACTGAAACCAAAGGAAACTTAAATATTAATTAAAAAGTCTTGGGTACTTAAAAAAATCAGATTTAATTTAATAAGATAATTATTACCAAAAAAGAATTATTGCAAAATCGTATACAGAAGAAAAATCGAACAAAATAGATTTTTTTTCATTACAGCGCCATCTTTTACAAAATGGAAAAATGTTTTAGACAAAATTTTATTTTTAGTCGAATGATCCGAATCTGCAATAAGAAATAGGGTGTTCCATTGGAAATTTTAAAGTTACCCCCTGTTTCCCTTATAAGGAGGAGAGTATGATGACCAATTTTAGTACTGATTGATTTCCCCCCTCGAATTATTTAATTTTTATTTTAAACATTTCTTTATAAAATGCATACTAACTGAGACATTTCAAAGTTTCAAGTTAAATGATCATGATCGACTCACTAGTAGTAAATTTCTGATAGTTTCTTTTTTAAGTTTCATCATACAATTCCTATGGGAATATTGAAAAGTAAAAGATACTAAAAATAGTATCCATAAAAAACAATTGCAAAAGCAAAAAACACAAATTAGGATTTTTTTCAAACCAAACAATAATAAGTGTTATCCCCTGATTTAAATTGTAAAAATTGTAACTTAGGAACTGAATCTACAACAATGGCATTAGTAACATTCAATGTAATTTATTGCATTGAGCATGGTCTTTTTTTGCACTATTTTGTAATAATTCCAAGATTTTTCTCTTGGCATTGTACTGCACCTATAAATAAACAACAAAATGTTGAAATGATTTTTTTGCACTATTTTGTAATAATTCCAAGATTTTTCTCTTGGCATTGTACTGCACCTATAAATAAACAACAAAATGTTGAAATGATTTTTACTTTGTTTATTGTTTTAATTTTGTTAACCTTTTAAAAGGCTTTTATGCAAAGGGTTTTTTGTAAATGATTTATGAGTTGTGATGAGATCTTTAACAAATTAATCATAGAACATAACTAATACTATACTTCTTCTCATTCTTTAAATTAACACAAATTAATATTCTAATTCAGTTTATTGGCCTTAACTTCGCAAATCAGCTGTTAAACAATTGATATTTACATAAAAAAACTGGAAAAGTTTCCGGTAACTTTAAAAGAAACTTTCAAAATAAAAATAAATTCCCGACTGAAAACTTTCCGATTCTCAACTCTAATGTAAACTATTTTAATAAATTTTACAACCCAAAAGATATTGTTTTGCAGATGATGACGGTAGTCCATACTTACACCTTATTGTCAAAGGGGACGTGGATGGGACCCTTGAGGCACTCCTGGACACCTTAGACACATATGAATCGGAGGAGTGCAAAATGGAGCTAATACAATACGGAGTAGGTGCCGTAACCCAAAATGACATAGAACTTGCAGACACATTTAAAAGTATCATCTACGCCTTTAACGTCGAATTACCGGCAAACTTGAAAACGATGGCTGAAGATCTCAAAGTCGACATACGGCATTTTAACGTGATCTACAAGTTGATTGACGATGTAAGAAACGAAATAAACGGCAGGTTGCCAACGAAGGAAGTAGAAGAGATTTTAGGTGAAGCCACTGTTTTGCAACAATTCGAAATCAACCAGGGTAAGAAAAAAGTTCCAGTGGCGGGCTGCAGGTGCGTCAAAGGTAATTTAAAAAGAGCTGCCATGTACAAGCTTGTTAGAAATGGGGAAGTTGTGCACACGGGTAATTTATCGTCCATGAGGCATTTAAAAGACGAAGTGGACACCATTAAAACAAACACTGAATGTGGTCTTCAATTATTTGATAAAGATGTTACGTTTCAATCCGGAGACACCCTCATATGCTTCCAAATGAAAAACGAAGCCCAGAAAACTGACTGGGACCCAGGATTTTAGTTAAACTTGGTGTAAATATATTTTGTAAATAAAACATGTTGAGTTTGACTTTGATTTTAATAAAAAAATATTTGGTATATAGTACAAAGATTAAATTAAACACTAATCCGACAGTAACAATGAAATAAATACCTAATTAATTAATAAATTACTTTAATTGTTCCATTAGTAACGTCATCAACGTTTGGAACCTGCTCCTGATTTGCGAAACCGTTCTATTTTGTAATTGTTTTGCGATTAGCAAAAAGGCGTGTTCTTTGTCATTTTCCTTTTGGAAAGTCTCCAAAATTATTTTATCTTCATCCCTTCTCCAAGAAGTATCTTCACCAGTGTTACTATCACTTTGCGAATGCGCATTACAAGAGGATACACTGGAATTGCTGTCTGACTCGCAGTTATCTTGTGAGGACTCTTCACAAAATTCTATAATAATTTTAAAAAAATCCTTTAGAAGAAACTAGAATACCCCTTAATTTTCGGTAGTAGAACTAAGTGAACCATGGTGTAACCCGTTTTTTTAGGTTAGCTCGTTTTCTCAAGATATTTCATATATATGTAAGCTTGTGTACTTTTTAGCAATATCTTGCATATTTTTATAGTAAGAAACACTGAAATCTCTCTTAACATGTCTTTATTTATTTTTAATTTATCAATAGTCAACCCACTTTTTTTTAATTAAATATATTTTGATCCGTTCCTGGAATCCAGAATTAGGATGTTGTGTTTTGATTTGAAGATTTCAACAATGCAAAACTGAACTAACAGATGGCAGTATAACCTGTGTTCCCTGGGGTTGCCAACAGGAATTTTTTTATCAGGTATGGTTTAAAAAATGAGTTTCCCATAAAAAAAATAGTTCAAGAAAGAAGTATTTTTTTAATTTTAACTATTGTATTTCTATGAAAAGAGGTATATTTGTTTTTCCACATCAGCCATCCTTATGATGCATTTAGACACCAATGCATTTAAGAAATTAAAAAAAACATAAAATTTATTTATAAGAAAAGTATTGATTATTTAATTATTTTTTATAAAATTTTCATAAACAAAAACCTACGAAGGCATAGATTAAAATAACTAATTTTAGAAGTTATGTCAAAATTTTTTGATACAAGTCGAAATTTTCTTACAATTTTAAAATTTCGTGTTATAACTTGAAATGTTACCCAAAAATGTTGACTTATACCACGAAATTTTAAAATTTTGAGATATATTATTTTTTTGTGCTGTGTCCCTTCTACTCCTGTATAAAAATCAATAGGACATTTTTATAGCTCAGTTTAAATAAACTGTTTCTTATAAAAAACCCTATAAAACAATAAAGGTACAGTTGCATCCATTAAAAAAGCGTACATGAATTAAAATAAGAGAAACTGTCACCACAATATTATTGCTTAAAGTCACCCCTCATATATATATAAACAAAACTGACATCTGTTAACCTTACTTTATCCCAATTTAAAACCTGAATAACAGTGAATATTGAAATCAGCCAATCACTGATGCCTAACAACGTGAATAATGAGTTCATTATTTACGTTGTTGGGCCGGGTGGTTATATTGGTTACCATTATTTATGGAAAAAAACAAATAATGTCAATAATATGCAATATGAGTAGAAAAAATATATTATCATGTTGTTTTATTTTAATATAAACTACACTGTTTAAAAGTTTCACTATTTTATTTAAATATGACAATTGTTTCGCTACACTGATGGTTTTACAGGTAATATTTTTAGTACAATATTGGGGAAGATTAAATTAACGTTATACAATAAAGGAACAATAACTATGGGGATGCCCTGTAATTTCTATAGTTATATAACACTAAAAATTTTTGAATTTATTAAAATAAGTTTAATAACGGGGAATTATTGGTATCTATTTGGTCATTAAGAATAATATCAGTTTTTTTCTTTAATTTATTAATTTCCATCGATTCTAATAAATTCAGTTTCATACTTTTATTTTCTATGTGTAGGATTTTAAAGTTAGGATTAAAATTATGGTTTTCATTCATAAGGTGGTTTGCAAAAGTGGAATCTGTTTTTTGGTTTATAAATGATTTTCTATGTTCGTTAATTCTAGTTTTAAAGCAGCGACCTGTTTGTCCTATATACGTTTTAGGGCAATCTGCACAAGTTAATTGGTACACTCCTGATTTATTATTTTTACTTGTCTTATCTTTATTATTTTTAATAAAATTTCTTAAATTATTATTAGTTTTAAATGTGAATTTTATGTTATTTTTATTTAGAAAAGTACACAACTGTCTCATATTAGTACCTAAATACGTAAAAGTATTGTATGTATTTATAGGGTTCTTAGGTATTGGGAATATTAGGTTAATTGCTATTTTATGGATTTTTTTATTATAAATGTTATTAATTAATTGTGGATTATATCCATTATTAACAGCTATTTGTTTTATTAAATTTAACTCGTATTTGAAATCCACTTCGGATAATGGTACATTTAAAAGTCTATGTATCATCGAATTAAAAGCTGCCATTTTATGTGGGTACGGGTGTGAGGAAGAGTTATGTATGACTGTATCTGTGTGACTAGGTTTATGGAAAATTTTAAATGAATGGATACCTTTGTTATTTTGGATAGTAAGGTCTAAGAAGTTAATTTGTTTATTTTGTTCTACTTCCATAGTGAATTTAATGTTGGGATGAATATTAAAATTTAAGAAAATATTTAACTGTCTTTTAGTACCTGTGAAGCATGTGAGTATGTCATCTACATATCGGTACCAATATATGAAGTGTTGTATCTGTGGATGTTTGTGGATAATGAGTTCTAAGTGATTAACAAAGATGTCAGCTAACATCCACAGATACAACACTTCATATATTGGTACCGATATGTAGATGACATACTCACATGCTTCACAGGTACTAAAAGACAGTTAAATATTTTCTTAAATTTTAATATTCATCCCAACATTAAATTCACTATGGAAGTAGAACAAAATAAACAAATTAACTTCTTAGACCTTACTATCCAAAATAACAAAGGTATCCATTCATTTAAAATTTTCCATAAACCTAGTCACACAGATACAGTCATACATAACTCTTCCTCACACCCGTACCCACATAAAATGGCAGCTTTTAATTCGATGATACATAGACTTTTAAATGTACCATTATCCGAAGTGGATTTCAAATACGAGTTAAATTTAATAAAACAAATAGCTGTTAATAATGGATATAATCCACAATTAATTAATAACATTTATAATAAAAAAATCCATAAAATAGCAATTAACCTAATATTCCCAATACCTAAGAACCCTATAAATACATACAATACTTTTACGTATTTAGGTACTAATATGAGACAGTTGTGTACTTTTCTAAATAAAAATAACATAAAATTCACATTTAAAACTAATAATAATTTAAGAAATTTTATTAAAAATAATAAAGATAAGACAAGTAAAAATAATAAATCAGGAGTGTACCAATTAACTTGTGCAGATTGCCCTAAAACGTATATAGGACAAACAGGTCGCTGCTTTAAAACTAGAATTAACGAACATAGAAAATCATTTATAAACCAAAAAACAGATTCCACTTTTGCAAACCACCTTATTAATGAAAACCATAATTTTAATCCTAACTTTAAAATCCTACACATAGAAAATAAAAGTATGAAACTGAATTTATTAGAATCGATGGAAATTAATAAATTAAAGAAAAAAACTGATATTATTCTTAATGACCAAATAGATACCAATAATTCCCCGTTATTAAACTTATTTTAATAAATTCAAAAATTTTTAGTGTTATATAACTATAGAAATTACAGGGCATCCCCATAGTTATTGTTCCTTTATTGTATAACGTTAATTTAATCTTCCCCAATATTGTACTAAAAATATTACCTGTAAAACCATCATTTATATAAAAGTAAAATAAATATTAGTTTGTATACGATCTGAAGATGCTACAGTGTAGCGAAACAATTGTCATATTTAAATAAAATAGTGAAACTTTTAAACAGTGTAGTTTATATTAAAATAAAACAATATTAACATGGAGTTTCATCAAGTAAAAGTCGAAACAATTAATTATATTATCATGCATAAAATATACAGGGTGTTATGTAATTAATGTTATATATTAAAATGGGTTGTTCCTTAGGGTCCATAAAGAAGCACCTGAAACTTTTTTTTTCTAAATTCCAAAGTCTAAAAATAATTTATAATAACCTTTATCCTACCAAAAAGTACGCCACTGATCGACTAGGAACTTTAGGTTAATCTGGTGGATTTATTATGTTATGGTTGGTAACAGTGTTTCCAAAATCTCTCAAAAAAGTTGACAAACATTGTTTAAATTTAGCTTAATTACAAAAATGACAAAATTAACAATGCAAATTGTCAATTTGGCGTTTTTATTAATTCTTGGTTATTTCTTTTTTGTACTGAAGGTAAATTTAAACAAAATCTGCCAACTTTTATGACAGAATCTAGTGCATTTCTTTTAAATTTTAGGTTATGTTTTCAAAATGTAAATATCTTAACTAAGGGAAGTGCTTTTGGATTTATTTACACAAATTAAATGTTTAAAGTTTAACCTGTGAACTGGTCCCAATTTCATCAGAGTAAACAGAGAAAAAAACTGATGAAAAAATTAATTTTGTGGTTATGGATTTCAAATTTCAAAGGTACTAAATTTTCTAATCATTGCTTAAGCTAATAGCTGGATCAGTAAATAAATACAGAAGGGTATTAGAGCTTTAAGGGCATAAAACTTTTGTATTTATTGAGTTTTTATTTATTTTTTGCAAGAAAAATTTTTAGTAACAATTTTTTACATCTGGCAACGCATAGCTACTTTGTTGGTTGGTATCTATGTACTCACAAAATACAGGTGTGCAGAGATAAACAAGTGTGTAACCAGTGGCGTATCACAAAAAATATAAAAAACTTCTAATGCATATTTTTTCTTTATCTTTGGAAACATGTTTTTTTAAATATTTTTCCTTTATTCCTTATGTCAAAAGGTATTCAGTATTTTAATATATAACATTAATTACATAACACCCTGTATGTAACAAAAATTAAAACAAAATAATCCTATTTATTGATAATAAAAATAAATAATAAAAAATCATCAGGTAAAAAAATAATTGCAGTCCCTGTTAAATGTTGTATAATTATAGTCGCGGTCAAATCTGTATGGGTGCACGGCATCAATACTATATAATGACGTCCGCATTACCAACTTTGAATTGTAAAGTTACTGCCGTTAAATTTTTTTAAGGCGTAATTCTTATGTGTTATAAAAAAATATTATTCATTTGCGTATTATTTACCAAGAACTGTAACAATTTCCGTTTTAAAACGTTTTTTTACAAAATGGAAATAAAACCATTCACTGCGTACCGTTCAATATTATTGATGGGTTTTTTTGTAATTTTGATATTTCGTTCGTAAGCATCGAAAAAAAAATCTAGAAAAATGCGATAAACAATCAAGAAGTGGCTAAACATTAAAAACAAGGGATTGTATTCGCCTGAAAATAAATAAAGTTATTTCAAAAAAGAGTGTTCCCTTTTCCTTTCAAAATATGCTAAAGAAGTATCAGGGTTTCGCAACGCGCGCGCCATCTGGTGGACTTGCGTGACTTTAAGAATTGTCAACAATACATTTAAAGCACAGATTATACATCATTTTTAAATAAATAGGTAGTTTTTTTACAAGCGAGAGGAAGGCAGAAGTCTTACTCGACAAATTTCATTCAATTACAGCTAAATCGTGCACGTTATTTGTGTTTTACGTTGCAAGGAAAAAATTAAAAAACTTTTTTAGTACTCGATTTCGATTGATTATTCCTTATATTATTGATTAAGAAACTCAACGCTTAAATGCTTATATAGTTACGTTAGTGTGTGTATTTTATCATGGTGAATTATTGTGTTTTTAATTGTAAATAAAATTCAAGAACTAAATCGTTGCATTTTCATGTTTTGCCAAAGGATCCCATTCGGTAAGTACATTTGTTGGTGCAGAATTAACTAATGATAACTTTACCTAATATAATTTATATTTAAGTTTGGACATTTTTAAGAAATTAGTAAAAATAATTTTTGCACAAAGATAACCTTAAAATCAACCATTTTTATATTTGACCCTAGAACTAGGTATTTGACTTCTCTAAAAAACCCTGACAACTGCATTTTAAACAACAAAATATACCTACATGGCAACATAATATAATGGTATTTAACCGTTGAGTGGAGACTTTAAAGAATTCTTAATCAAAGCTTTTAATAATGCTAAATTTTGTTTAAATTTAGACGACTTATTTGTTTGACGATTTTTACGGAATTGAAATATTTACACTTTTCACGTTAATCACTACTAAAATGTGTATTTATTGTAACTAATAGGTACAATTTATATTTACAGAGACTGTATGCAATTTATTTCTTCATTCAGATTAACACTGTTTATTGGAAAACCGGTAAAAACTCAACCCAGGATTATTATTCTGAAAAACACTCCTTTGTAACATAAGCGTTTAACAGCTAATTATTAAAAGTTATACCTTTGTTACGATGATAACAGCCGAGTGGTGGCGCTACTAGCCATACTTCTTTAGCGTATAGCAAAAAGTGAATCCAGGAACGGATCAAAATAAATTTAACTCAAGAAAAATGCGAAAAATCCATCAAAAAGTGGCTAAAAATAAAAACAATGGACTTTACGCGCCTGAGTTGAGTATTGATAAATTAAAAATAAGGATATGTTCCGTAAATACACACGAGTTACCGGTCTGGTTACTGAAATAAATTCCTGGTTTTCTCGGTTAGTTCATATTTACGGGACACCTTTATTTGAAAAAACATAACCCAACTTAAAATTTTTTATTGAAACTTTTATTTGTGTCAAAAACTACAATTTGCATATATTTTTAATAATATTTCTATAGTTACATAAACAAACCTAAAACACCCTATATACTGAATTCAATTATTTTTGGACAAAACGTATTTTAATGCCTACGTGTAATGGTGGGTAAAAAAGTTGTTTAGAGAAAGTGTCTCTATTTAAAGTTCCAGAGAATAGATTAATTTTTTGGTAAAAGAAAATACCGATCCGGCCGGAGCGATCCGGCCGGAACGGTAGTTCCGGCCAACTGGCCGGATCGGCCGGATTTAGTGGTACCGCCGGAATTCCGGTGCATCCCTAAATAGGTATATAAAAGACTATCGATAAACTATCGATAGTTTCGATATTTGAAACTATCAACATCGAAACTATCGATATTGATTTTTTCCCACTATCGCGAACACTAGTATTTTGTATGCGAAGTCTGCTCCTGTGTTAAATTTTTAGGTTAGATAACCAACAAAAAACAGTAATTTTGTTTAGGGCAACACTGTTTCCATTTGGTTTGCAGCACTGGTAACCGATTTAACCGATCATACAGCGTCGGTCGTTTCGGTAACGATTGATTAACCTATTTTTCAGGAACCGCGTTTCTTAACTACATAATTTTCAGGAATTTTTCATTTACGGGACACCTTAACCGAAACCAAACCAACCAAGTTGATTTACGGAACATACCCTAAATAAAGACATTTTAAAGGAGATTTTGGGGTTTTTCATTTAAAAATAAGCAAAAATAGCAAAAAAGTGAATAAAAAGCACCCAAACTTGAATCTGAAATATCACGAGAAAACGAGTTATCCTAGAAAAACGGAATACATCATTAAATTCTACGACCGAAAATTAAGTGGCGTTTTAATGTTGAAAATCTACCCACAGTGTAATTATTGTTACATACCACTTTCTGATTCGGCAGTTTGTGTACCAGGACTAGACGGTTTTGCTTCTACAGACTCCATGGAGGCTCCACAATCCCACTCCAAAGGTTCTTCTGCAAGTCTCTTGCACTGACCTTCCGAAGAACCTGGTTTGGTATCAAGCTCATCTTCCGTACTTTTGCGCTCCACTTTCGTGTCTGTTTCAGTCTTTATTTCTTTGGCAACCTGGCAAAAAAATTTTCAAGTGGCAATAACGAGATTATTTTATTGTTTTTCAATAATTTACCTTCTTTGGTATGCGTTTTCTAATAGTTTTATGTGCAGTTCTACCGCTCGTTTCAGCTTTATCATTATCACAGTTTTTGGAATTACGCGAGCTTTTTTGTGGTTCCTTTATTTGCTTTTTGTCCGGTTGCTTCTTACGTTTTCTAGGAGTTTTTGCTTTTACTTTTTTCTTCCCATCTACATCTTCTTCACTCTCCTATTGAATAAATTGTTAATAAACATAGGGTTAGTTAACCAGTAATTGACCAGTTAAGGAAATTTTCGTGAATAAATTATTATATTTTCCTCTATTTTTAGTTTAAAATAAAATAAAAAATATCATTGAGTTTAATTTTGTTTTAAGATTTGATAACAGCTGACTAAAAAAGAAAAAGAGTTTCTATGCCGACGAAAAAAAATTTAATGCACGAAAATTCATGATTTTCCAGTGGTTGACCAATGCCTTGTAAGCAGATATCATTAATAAAACTGTGCCATCTAGAAGTTAAGGGGTAAAACACTATGCAAATAATATAAGTTTTTAATTAGGTAATACAGGGACCTTGCTTTTATCATTTAATCGGTACATTGGTCAATAACTGGTTGATGGTCAATTACTGGTTAACTGACCCTATGAAAGTATATAAATTAGACTGGGCCAAAAATCGACTTTTTTTTTTTTTGAAAGTATATCGAAAATATTGTTTGGGATGACAAAAAAAAATATGGTGAAAGTTTGAGTCTATAATATTAATATTAAGAGGTCTATCATCGCAATTTTAGATTTTTTTTTCCTGAGCGAGTTTTTGTCTCAGAACTCCCAAATCATTGAGTTTAACAAAATTGACTTGGGAATATTTTTTGAAGAAAATTGAATGCTCTACAAAAAAGGTTTGATTGGAAATTCCCGTCGGATGAACCCTTTTCATACAATCATGCCTTAAAAATTGGTATAGTTTTACAATTTGATCTTTTAACTTTGCAATTTTGTAATTCAAGTAAAAATCAGTACCCTGAAAAAAAAAACGATAAATATTCTTATGGGAAATCAAATGCTCTACAAAAAAATCATTCATAATTTTTGGCTAAATTCACTCCATCAAAAGTTATTCAAGGTTAAATTTGAAGTCGAAAACGAAATTTTAACCTTGAATAACTTTTGATTGAGTGAATTTAGCCAAAAATGTTAAGAGGCTTTTTTTGTAAAGCATTTGATTTCCCATATATATATATTTATCGGTTTTTTATGGGTACTGATTTTTACATGAATTACAAAATTCCAATTTAAAAGATCAAAATGTAAAACTCTACCAATTTTAAGGCATGATTTTAAGGAAACGGTTCATCTGACGGAAAATTTCACTGTAACCTTTTTTGTAAAGCATTTAATTTTCTTAAAAAAATATTTTTAGGAAAAAAAAATTAAAATTGCGATGATAGACTTCTTAATATTAATATTATGGACTCAAACGTTCACAATATTTTTTTTGTCACCCCAAACCATATTTTTGATATACTTTTCAAAAAAAAATAGTTGATTTTTTTGGCCCAGTCTAATATAAATATTCCCATGTACCTCATCTCCATTGTCTTTAGATGGCGACACGGTAACCTGTTTGGAAGGACTGGTATCAGACCTCTTTCTTCTAGGATGTAACCCTGAACTTTTACCATTCAGCCTCATATTATGATCCTTATTTGTATTCGTCAAAAACGAAACTGTTGCTGGCCTCAAACCTCTACCACTTTGTATGTAAACTTTCCCTTGAATAAACTACAAAAAAAAATAAAAACACAAAATATTATTTGGTGTAATTTTACCTTTGTTCCACATGGAATACAGTGCCTGTGTCTCGACTTAAATTCGGGGTCTTCGATTTTATGACAAGAGCAAATACAAGCGCTTCCGCCATAAACATCTTCAACATCTGGAATCACGATATTTTCGCACAACTCTTCATCATCTGGCCTCAACATTTCTTTGTTTATATCCAGATTTTCGTAAACACCCTCCATCAAACTAAAATAGAAAAAAATTGTTAAATATTTAGGATCCCAAATAAAAACACCAAAAATGAATTTAAAAGTGCGCTGCATGATTTTTTATTTTAATGAAAAAATTTGAGAATGATCTTTTAGGTATCATATATAAAAAACCGTTGCCGTTTTAATTTTTAGTTGCTTTATTTTTAATCGGCACCCTTTAGAAACCTGAAATCGTGTCATTTTCTTACTCTCTTATAAGAGGCTGAAACTTTTTTTCTGTGGCAATTATTGAAATGATTGTAATTTTATTTTACTGCCCAGTAAGTATGTTTTCAATATTAATTATTATTATCTAATTAGTTCATCTCATAAAAGAATGGTAAACCACTAAAGATCTGTAATAATTTGCCAATTTTTGTGATTTTTGTCTGGCTCCTGTGCCTAATCTGCTAAATCTAGAAGGTTGATTTTTTTCAGGTATCAAGTACTTATACAATAGAAAACATAACTATTATTTTAAGTTTCTAGACTATCATTTTCTTTATTAAAAAAATTATTGAAACTTGATAATTTTCAAAATTAGCCAATTTTGCCCTCAAAAATCATTATGTTGAGGAAAAAAATAAAAATCTGAAACTTTCAGGAAATGTAGTCCCCACCTTCATCTTTTCAGTCTAGTTAGTCTTGTTTTGTTATTTTTACCAATGTAAAAGATATAATATTTTTTTTAATGCAGTTAAGAAGCGATATTGTTAGTTTTATTTATAATTTCAAATTTAGATGGCTTTGACTTAGTCAATTTATGTTTGGTAGAGAAATGTCAGAACTGTCAAAAATAGTTCATAAATATTATTTGTGCATATTTAAATTATGATTTCAAAAAGTTTACAAGTTTGCAAGTGTAATAAATGACGAGATTCATGAATTTAATTGCAATTAAAAATTCAAGAACATATCATAATTTTGTACCTCTTTCTCATAGAAAATATTCAAATTCTGAGAAGTTTTAAATTGTTAAAAATAAGCAAAACCCAAAAAATATTCTAAATAAACCCCTTTATTATAACCTGTTTTATTTTAACCAGTTACCTAAAAACTAAAATTTAAAGAAGTATTTACAGATTGTGTAATTTCTTTCCAACACTAACATTTAAAATACATACATATAACTTTTAACAATTCAGTGCCTTACTAAAGTATTTACAGATTGTGTAATTTTTTTCCAACACTAACATTTAAAATACATACATATAACTTTTAACAATTCAGTGCCTTACTAAAGGGATCAAAATAATAGAACAAGACTAACTTGGCTTAAATTGTGAAAGAAACCGACAAAAAACTGCTTAACGCATTTTTTATATGTTTAAATTAACTCTATATTAATTTCACTTATTGAATATAGTTTTTACATTCTTCTTCTTTAAACACCAATGAGCCAATTAAATACTTCATAATAATGTATATAATATATATTATTAGATTATATATATAATCTTATAATATATATATATATATATTGATAAAGGGTACATTGTCACCTCCAAAACGGAGACCCTTCATACGTTGTGACCTCATATATGACGCTGTGACCTCCAAATTCGGAGGTCACAGTGTTTAACCATATTTTTGACATTGGGGGAGTGTCAGTAATCAATCTGTGCAAAAATATTTCGGAGGTCACTTTGACCCCCCAGTCTCTTAAAAAGGAACTTTTAGTTCTACCATATATGAATTGGCGCTAGTGTCGCTTTTTAATAAGATTCAGCCACACCAAAGTTACCTCCGTCATGTATACGTACATTTGTTACCTCCAAAATTTGGCAACCTTGCAATATCTCGCGCAGTCATAGATGTTCAGACTTGATGATCTTTAATACTTCTTATATGTTATTTGTTACGCAGTTTCGCTTTTGTTCTAAGTGTAAAATAACGATTTAAGTTAAAAATATATCTTCCAGGACTTAATTAATAATCCAGAGAGTCGGTTTTCAAGGTAAGTAAGTTTTTAGTACATAATTAGGTAAATGCATTATGTTTATATAAATGGATATTGTAAAATGATTCTTTTAGATTTAGACGATACTAGTAATGATGAAATCATTACCAAAAAAGATAAAGAATTTAAACAAAAAAAGTACAAAATTAGTTTAACACATAAAATGTGTTTAAACAATATTTTTTACTCACACAATCTTTTTTCACTTTTATTTGTTTAAAAATGTGTTATTATTTTTAGGCTGCACAAATATGGAAATCGGGTTAATAAAGAATAAATTCCTTAACCATATTAAAACAATATTTATAAATCTAGCAAAGAAATTAAATCTTTTCTAGAACAAACGAAAATAAAAAGAAGTGTATCCCTTATTAAAGCCAAAGTCCAACACCTTAAGAAAAACGAAAAAAACATTAATTAGTTACCCTTATGACAATTATAATTATAATAATTATTATTCATAACTATTTTAATAAATAAAAATGTTTTACTTTACTTATGTTTTTTAATTATGCCTATTTATTGTTTACTTAAATTTCTTTCTTATATTTTTATTAATATAATAATAAAAATATCAAAAATATTAAAAATAAAAATATTAGAAATAAAGAAATAATTAAAAAAGTAAAATTGATAAAAATAATAAAAAAGTATACTAATAAATATATTCAAAATGATTGTGTATAATAATTATTAGAAAAATTAATAAAAATAATAACAATAAGATAAATTTTTTAAAATTATAAATAAAAATAATATTAATAAAACAATTAAAATAATACAAGAAAACTAAATGAAAATAAATAAAAATAATGAAGATTGTAAAAGGAATATAAATAATTGAAGTAGATACCTATGTACGTAATAAAAATATTAACAAAAAAAATAATTATAATAAAAATAACAAAAAAATTAGAAAAAATAAAAATTATACAAAAATACAATTGAAATATTAAAAATAATAATAATATCTACTAATAAATATTAAAATAACAAAACTTATTGATAATAATAATATTAATAATTCTTTCAAAAGTCAATCGGTTTGAAAAGTTTTTAAAAAACTACTTGCAAGCAACACAGTACATATACAATGTGACCCATTTTTTTACAACTCACCCCTGTAAAATCATTAATTATTGTGCGATTTTAACCGGATTTGTTTTAAGGTGTGTTTGTATTGATAAACTGTATATTTGGAGCAAAAAACGCCATATTTGTACTATGTCAGTTTTTAAGAGTAATTTTTTAAGAATTCATATTAGCGATTTTTTTAAACAAAATCTAAGCACGGCACTGGATTTACCACCCCCTCAAAACGACTCTTTACTAAACTTTATTTAAAAATTTTAAGTAGAAAAATGCACAATATCTATCTACAAAAATTTATTCCGTCGTTATCCATGAAAAAAACATTGAAATAAAATTAAACTTAAAATAAGTATACCATGTTATACTATTAGTTTAATTTTATTTCAATGTTTTTTTCATGTATAACTTGACAAAATAAATTTTTGTAGTTATTATTTCTCTATATTTTTCTATTTACATTTTTAATATAATTTAGTATAAGGTCATTTTGAGGGGTGGTGAATCCAGTGCCGTGCTTAGATTTTGTTTAAAAAAATCGCTAATATGAATTCTTAAAAATTAACTCTTAAAAACTGAGATAGTAGGCCTTGTATTTAGTAAAAATATGGCGTTTTTGCTTTAAAAATACAGTTTATCAAGATTTTACCTTTAAAACAAATCTGGTAAAAATCGCACGATAAATAAAGATTTTACAGGGGTTATGTAATAAAACATTTTTTTTGCCATTATACCTGCAAGACCTATTATACCAATACGTTCTTTTTTAAATCAAATAAATTATTTATTTCAAAGTACTCCATTTTTATTATTTTTAATATTTTGTCTTTTATAACAAAAATAATATTAATTATTATTATTACTAAATAATGTATGGCACATATAGCATGAAGCAGTGGACAAAATAAATCTGATATATATCCCAGATACTAAAGATACGTTGCGACCTCCGAAAATCCGGCAACACTGTCGGAGGATACAAGGCTGTTTGTTTCTCCGAAATTATATATATATTCGGAGGTGACTTTGTATCTTGAGTATCTCCAGTTTGCGTAAAAAAATTGACTTTTTAAAAAATTAAAAATTGCTTCCCCTCTTGTGGTGGCGTTAATATTTAAGGCTCCCCCCCGCAATATATGCAATCAAAATAAAAATCGTCCATTCCGCAGACCCGGAGGAGAGGTGGCCCTCTCAACTTAACGCAGGTCACAGCTGACCACTTATCTATATATATATATATGTATATATGATATATGATTATACAAAAGATAAAATATAATATAACTACCAAATATTTCATAATTATTATTTGTGGTATTCCTTTGGTGATTTTAAAAAGTTTTGTATATAACATAATATGACATATTATGTTATATACAAAATTTACCAAAGAAATACGCACAAATAATATTTATGAAATATTTTTGACAGTTCTGACACTTCTCCACCAAACATGAAAGCCATCTAAATTTTAAATTATAAATAAAACTAACAATATCGCTACTAAACGGGCATTAAAGATGAAGGTGTGGACTACATTTCCCGAAAGTTTCAGATTTTTATTTTTTCCTCAACATAATGATTTCTGAGGACAAAATTGACTAATTTTAAGAATTATTAAGTTTCAATAATTTTTTTAATAAAGAAAATGATACTCTAGAAACTTAAAATAATAGTTACGTTTTCTATTGTATAAGTACTTGATACCTGAAAAAAGCAACTTTCTAGATTTAGCAGAATAGGCACAGGAGCCAGACAAAAATCACAAAAATTGGCAAATTATCATGAAAATTTAGTGGTTTACCATTCTTTTATGAGATTAACTAATTGGATAATAATAATTTATATCAAAAACACACTTACTGGACAGTAGAACAAAATTAAAATTATTTCAATATTTGTCACAGAAAAAAGTTCTGGCCCACTATAAGAGAGTAAGAAATTGGCATGATTTAAAGAATCCAAAAATACAACGGCAACGGATTTTCATATTTGATACCTAAAAGATCCTCAATTTTTTTTTATTAAAATAAAAAATCAAGCAGCTCACCCCATTTGTTTGTGTCATACCTTTTTGGCGGAGCCTCAGACATAAAGTTCTGCAGAAACAAATCAACCAACACGGTGTTCCCCTTCAACATTGGTATGAGAGTAGTTTTGACTTTCTCCATCGACACATCAACCGACTCGGACAGCTCGGTTAGACACTTGAAGATCTTCCGAAGTTGCGCGGGTTGATCCTTGAAGAACAACTCCAACTTCTTTAGGAATTTCGACCTGGTGTTCATTTGAATCCACGGTATAAGCTGGCCGACGGCTGCAGCTTCGCGATCCCTCAAAAACAGCAAGAATTCGTCCGCCAAGTCGCTGTATTTCGGTCTCAGCAGTTTTTCGACTTTCTTGTACAAATCCACCGCGTCGCCAGTCTCGTGGTCGTTCAGGATTTGCATTATTTGGTGGTAGTGCTCCAGTTCCAAACTTTCGCGCAGCTTATCGTAGTATGCCATCGCAAACACTAAAATTAGGAAAATTATTTATTTCACTGGATTGTGAAGACTATGGCAGGCCGTTTTAGCTTTTATTAGATAATTGTTTAAAGATTAAAGTTTAATGTTTTAACATAAATTTACAAAGTTACATTTTTTTTAACTCAAAACAATAGATAGTCAAAAAATATTTTAAATATAAAATACAACTGTAAAAGTTAAAGTTAAAGTAAATATATTGATTTTTAAAATGGTAGTTTAAAAATTTTACCCAAAAAATTATCCGCTTAAATTTGTAAAGTCATTTAAATGGCATTTTTAATACAAACATTCTCACATTACATTTAAATGTAAGTTTTAAATTTTAAAGTGGTAATTTTTGGATTAAAAATTTATCAACCATCATTTAAATGACTTTACAAATAGGTATTTCCGGGAAACCTTACCCCACCTAGACAAAAAATCAGATGAAACTATATCTGAAGTAAAATAGTTTAATCGTAATTTATAACCTTAAAATATTCGTACATTGTGATGCTAAGAAGCTAAAATTAAGAATAAACACGGAAGAGTTTCAATACTCGATAAAATGTTCAAATGTCGCACCCGTTACAAAATTTTAGAAAATAAAGTATACAATATTTGTGCATTTAAAATACGTGCTTGTTTAAGGTTACTATTAAAGTTTACACCAAAAATTATTACTATATGCTTTCATCCAAAATTTTAAAGTATCAACTCTAGAAGGCAACTTGGTCGCATTTGCCGATTTTCTAAGGTCGCGCCCGATACGCGATTCATGACGTTATAAAAGGTTTTCTCTACAAGTTTTTATTGACATTTTGTTTGAGTTAAATATCTAATTTTTTATACTATTTTTGTATATTTTTGTGTTTATGAATTTTTATTACAAAAATTACCAATTTAAAATTTAAAACTAACATTTAAATACAAATTTAAACCAATAATTTTGTGGATTAAAATATTAATATTTTTAAACTTAAACTTTTACAGTTTCATTTTAAATTTAAAATATTTTTTGATTATCAATTGTTTTGAGTTTAAAAATATTTAACTTCTTGTACTATTTTGCTAGAAAATGTGTTTTTTTTTAATGTCTCAATACTATTTTTAAATACTAAAAAATTTAACTGTACGAATTTAATCCAAATAATTTTATTTAAGATTAACAAAATTCTGCCCAAGTAAATTATAATTGAGAAATTATTTATACAGGGTGTTTCATAATATATGCGCAGGACTTCAGGATGTGATAACTCATCCAAAAAGATGAAAAAAAGTCGCTAATAACTTACGCTCTAAAATGCACAATTTTCGAGATACAGGGTGTTGAAATTTTAGAAAAAAATTCGTTTTTTTCGAATATCTCTGGAACCGTTTATCGTACAAAAAACAGCTTTTGTAAGCATTTTCTACTCAAAATAAGCTATTTTTTGTGCCAGAAAAAAAAATTTTCATCATAATTGGTGGAGATTTTGAAGGGGTAGCGGGTGTTTTTCTCCTCAACTTCTACGCCCCTGAAAAATGTACGGTTTTGAGAGGCCTATTCGAACCGCCAATGTTTTCTACACAAAAAAGGTACTCTTGGTCATAAGCTCTAAAGTTGACCGTTTTCGAGAAAAATCAACTTTTATGTTTAAAAACATGGTCAATTTGAAAAAAAAATATTTTTTTTTACTAATTAAACAAAATTTATTTTAACGTTAGAACAAGTAACAAAACCAGACCATAATTGCAAAATAAAAAATGATTCAAAAGTTGTCTTTGCTAAATTCTCCAAACCGTAAAGGTAACGCATTTCAAACATTTCAGCATTTGTGTAAAAAATCATTTTTTATTTATTTTTTTTAATTTTGCAATTATTGTTTGGTTTTGTTACTTTTTCTAACGTTAAAATAAATTTTGTTTAATTAGTAATAAAAATTTTTTTTCAAAAAATTGACCATGTTTTTAAACATAAAAGTTGATTTTTCTCGAAAACGGTCAACTTTAGAGCTTATGACCAAGAGTACCTTTTTTGTGTAGAAAACATTGGCGGTTCGAATGGGCCTCTCAAAACTGTACTTTTTTCAGGGGCGTTGAAGTTGAGGAGAAAAACACCCGCTACCCCTTCAAAATCTCCACCAATTATGAGTAAAAAAAATTTTTTTCTGGCACAAAACATAGATTATTATGAGTAGAAAATGCTTACAAAAGCTGTTTTTTGTACGACAAACGGTTCCAGAGATAATCGAAAAAAACAATTTTTTTTCTAAAATTTCAACACCCTGTATCTCGAAAATTGTGCATTTTAGAGGGTAAGTTAATAGCGACTTTTTTCATTTTTTTGGATGAGCTATCACATCCTGAAGTCTTGCGCATATATTATGAAACACCCTGTATTAAAACATAATAGTTGGAAATAATATTGTTTTATACTGTTTAAATTAAATAATTATTTAATAAATGTTAAAACGGCGTGCCATAGAAGATGGAGCATAATAAGATTGGAATAGCTCCATCTTCCTACACTTTAATTTGAGGTCTTTGACGTACTTTCGCTTTTTTGCGTGTCCAGTTCCGGGTCTTCAGGCGAACAGATAGCAATATTAGCTAAAAATTCTCGCCTTATTTTGGCTCTCTTCTTCTCGGCACCTGACGGTTCTTTTTTATTTGGTTTTACTGTTGAACTTGCAATCATTAATGCATTAATATCATCTAAATTATCCTAAAAGTAAATATTTTACTATATTTACAATTATGTATATTAACCTGGACAACATTCGTGATTTTCATACGAACGTCACGTCGTGATTTTCACAAATTTTTGTGCCATAAGGATATCACACGTGATAAATGAAAATCATGGTTTTTTTGTAAGATAAGTATTATTACAATAAAACTACTAATTCGAAATATTAGTTTTAATTCCCCATTCCATTCAAATATCACGCGTGACTTCTACATGATATCACTATGATGAAGCATGAATCTATGATATAACGCGTGATAAAAAAAATCATGCGTGATCATTATGAGTTAATCAAAAAATACCGATTGTTGTCCAGGAATAATTCAAATTAATCTTTTAATTTTTTTTGTTAGAATTTCGATAGGTATTTAAAAGTTTCCGAAATATTTAATTTTGTCCCATTAAAAGAGTGAACGCGTATCACTGTTGTGTATTAATGTGTTCAAAAACTGAACCAAACATAACCTTAAAACAACAAGTTTGTTTTGTGTTATTATTAAAGTGGTGCAATTTATTATCTACTATAATTTATCGACAAATTTAAAATTAAAAAAAAATCCAAATATTACAGGTTTTATACCATTTTAAATATTTTTTTATTTTAATAAAATAAATAATATAAATTTAAAATCGAATAAAATCTGTAATATTTGAATTTTTTAAATACAATTTTAAATTTGTCGATAAATTATAGTAGATAATAAATTGAACCACTTTAATTTGAATTATCTCAAATAGGGGGGCCTGTAGGCGGGTGAGGCGACAGGAAAAACTAACTTTTTTTCGCAAACTTCAATTTAAATTCTGTTTGCGCCAAACTTGTTTATTTAATGTCATTATAAACTATTATAAATTTGGTGTGGGTCCCATGTCTAATAACTGAGATATTGGTATACATAAAATCCACCAGCCGCCACTGGTTAACCAGTTCCTAAATAAACATGCAGTCTTTTATTCAAAATGATCTTATTTATAATTAAATTATGCATGAAACTGTTGACAGTTTGGTTCATTTTAGTTTTCATTAATGTTCTAATTATGTGTTCCCTCTGTTTATGTAAGGGGCGGTCCATAAATGATGTCACACTTTTTTAAATATTTTTGACCCCCCCTCCCCCACTTGTCACAAAGTGTCACAAATTATGGGACCCTACCCCTCCCCATTGGCGTCACGTCACACTGATTTAATTTTTATGTAAGGTCTACCCCAGGAAATTTTTGCTTAAAATAAAATCTTAATATCCAGTTTATAACCATTATTAATTATTAAATTCCAAAATATTTTTATAATTTTGTGACATCACAACCTCCCAAACCACCCCACCCCCGGCTGTCACAAACTGTCACATTTTCGACGATCCCCCCTCCCCCCTAAGTGTGTGACATCATTTATGGACGGCCCCTAAGTCTTTGATCATGGAGCCTAAATCTAGGCTATGATGATAACCATTTACTACCAACATAAGAAAAATAATCAATGTCAAACTATTTTTGACGAATGTCAGATTGACAGTTTTTAAGGCAAAAATATAACTTAAACATACCTTTTCATTGCTTGTGCTGGGAACCTCCTTGTCATTATTTGAACTACTTGAAGCACTAATGTTTATACTCTTTTCTTTCTTCAAATAAGAATTTTGCTCCAGTGTAGAATTGCCACTACTTTCAGTACTTTGTTCAGCAATATTACTGCTGCTAACACTCCGACTCCCAGACGAATCTATAACCAATTCCTCCGCCAAATCCTTTAAAATATTACGTCTAGTCAGATCAATGTTTTCCGAAGACGTAACATTGTTCTCTGTACTTGTAATGTTGTTATCCTGGGGTGGATTTTTAATTGGCGTTGACAAATTCGGCATGCTAGGCAACATTGTGCTATTATTATGATCAATACTTTTTATTGGAGTTAAAGTCTTGTTGCTTTCAAATACTGGCTTTTCGAATAAATCAAAAAGCTTTCTTGATCTAGCAGGCTTCTTTAATATCCTAATTAAGTTATCCAATGGTGTTAAGACTCTACTCTTCACAGCCACCCTTGAATTATTCGACTTTATTCTTCTTTTGTTTATGTGCCTACTATTGACCCTTAACGGAGTTGAGGTTATGATCGGCTTACCGACATTATTTTTGTTATTACTCGCAAAATCAGCACTGAAAGATTTTGGAAGTAATGTTCTATGCGCATTGAACGAATTATCAGGCGTTAGGTAATTAAGCACAGGAGTTATCGTGATATTTCCATGACTATTGTTAAAAATCTGAAAATGTAAACAAACATCAGTAAACGAACTTTTCGCGGTGTTGCCAAGTTGACAAATCGGCGCCAAGTTCACGACGTTAATTTTTGAATATTTTTTTTGGATTTTAGTTCGGTTGGGTTGATGTCATCAGTGATGATGTCAACCCAACCCAACTAAAATAAAAAAAGTCTAGTAAATTTAAATAGGGTTAGGAAACGATGTCTAAAATTAGTGTGAAAACAATTTTATTATAGATTTCTCATTAAAAAAAAACTAAAAAAACAATTCTTGCTATCAATATTTGGTCAAAAACGCGAAAGTTATCTTCAATAATTGTCTTTAGGTTGGTAGTACCAACCCAAGGGCAATGATTGGGATTCCCAACCATTGCCTTTGGGACCTAATGTCGAAAATCAATTTGAAACCACATCTTTTATACAGAGAGAAGTCACTAAAAACAACCATACCGATGACGTGACGTCACGATGTTAAAATATAAATGGTACCACCTATATTGGCCGGTAGATATAATAGGCGTTTCAAGATTTACTTCACACTCTTCAATTTGGAATTTCCAAATGTGCAATAAAAGAATTGCAATGTAATAACAACGAAAAGGAAATACCTGGTATGGCACGCCATTTCACTTTTTAATCGCAAATGTTTTAAATGTAAAAGAATATTGAAGTAGGTTTTTAAAATTATGGAATTTTTAATTTTTTAGAATTTAAATTATGTCTGACATCCCTGCTTAAAATACCCCATAGAGACCTATACAAAATAATCTATAGGGCGCTACCGGATTCAATATGTGCATTTGTCCATGTTTTTTTCCGGATACGGCCCGATAGAACATTTATAGGAAATTACCTATAGACACACCATAACTTTTACATTTTCCCTATTGAGACTGATAGCAAATAACTCAATGAAGGGTATATAGGGATATCCCCATAGAGCAACCATAAAACATTTGACAAAATTTTATTAAAACCTATGGGGTCCTATGGGGGAAAACCTAATTTCTACATTTATGTTTATTTTCCCCATTGAAACCAATAGCAAATAAATCAAGGGTGGATATCCCTAAAGAACAACCATAAATCCCAACTATAGGTCTATACATACCGATACACCCTATAGAAACACCATACATTCTGATACAAATATCTATCGGTTTGAACAGGGTCTCTATGGGGTATTTTAAGCAGGGATAATAATAATTAAATAAAATTATGTCATTCACAAATTTAATTCAAATTTAATGGAAACAGATAGGGAGACATTAATTAATTACGTGAGGCATTTTCATGATAATTTCCCCCATTTTCGTCTCACATAATTAATGGATGTCCCCTGAGAAAAATAGCGAATTATTATTATGTATATATACATAATAATAATTCGCTATAGGCATAATAATAGTTATTTTTTATGATAGGTACATTTTAATTTGATACGCATTGTTTTTGTAACATTGAAATATTTTACCCGACAAATATTTTTAAACATTTTAAATATTATTTTGTTAGTTGAATTAATATTTAAATTTGGTCCATTTTAATTTCGTATAAGGTTATTTATTTTTTTACTTTGAAATTTATATTGGAATTATTGTGAGATCAAAAACATTGTTGAACAATTTGAAACAAGATTTTTAAACTATTTTATTGTATTTTATTATTTTTTAAGTTGCAATTTCCTATTTATTAAATGGCAATCATTTTTATTTTACAACTACACATAATTTTAATTCTAATAAAAATGATACAATTAATTTTATGAGTAGGTACATATAAAATTAATGCAATGCATTTTTATGTTATAATTAAAATTATTACTTTACATAGGTAATAAAAATTATAGAATTAATTTTATCTGTACACATAAAATGTATATAGATAATTCATTTTATGTCTACTCATAAAATTAATTTGGCAGGAAGTGGCAACTGCAGTAGTTCAAATGCATAGTGGTTATTTATGCCTAATTTTGGCGACATATAATATTATGTAGAGAGATTCGAGTTTTGTATCATAAAAAATTATTATTATTATGCCTATAGGCATAATAATAATTATAATGTCTATAGACATAATAATAATTAGCTATTTTTTCTATCTGTTTCCATTAAGTTTATGCTTGACCAGGGCCGGATTTATACTTAGTGCCGCCCCTGGGCACTGTTGTAAATGCCCCCCCAACATTGAAATATTGTTTTGATATCTTATTTTTTTGTACAGTATTTATTACATAAATAAAGTCCAGTTAGGTTCCAGCGCTTGAGAAGACACGACGCGTGAAGGAAAGCTCTTAAAACGTAAAAGTTTAAAGATTAAAACCAACAATAATTTAAAAAAAAGTGCAAACTAATAAGTGAAACAAACATTTTCATATAGTGCAAACTAAAATGGTGTAACGGTCATTGAGGAGTGAAGTGTTAAGTGATATGAATAAGTTAAGTGCCACCTGTCATTGGACGCTTTTCACTGGACAAGCAGGGGAGGTCAAACAAGAGGGGAGGTGGCCATCCGCAAAAAAATTGATAAGTATATGCATGACCTAATACAAAATCTGCAATTTAAATACGGCAGATATCTTTAAAACCTATGAAAGGCACACGGCATAGGGCAATAAATCTGTCAACAACAAATGCGTAAGGCAATCCCAATCCCAAAAAGCCTAATATCCAAACTCGAGATTTGTAAACATTAGACAACAGAATAATCGCGCTAGTAATTTGTTTAACTAATAAATAAATGCAATGCTTAATTTTGGAATTTAATAAAAAAAGACAAAACTCTACCACAAAACGTGCTTGGGACAAAATTTGTTAAAAACAACTGACACACTTTACCAAGTGCAGGAACTATCTGACCAGGACACGGACAATGACAATAACGAACAAGACAAAGACCTCGACTAGGAAACTACACCCCTGCAGCGAAATAACAACTCCCCAACTCCAAATAGTAATCCCAAATGTTTGGAGTAATACTAATCGACTGGTCTAGGGGGATTCCGCGTCGTAGGTACTTAGTTTTAAGTCGGCCTAATTGTCCCCCAAAAACCAACACCCTCCCGTCCCTCCTCCATACCCCACTGAGCGTATAGCATAGGCTCGGCGAACCCGAGAATGGCTATTAAAACTATTCGCCTCTCGCTCTCGGGCCCCAAATAGGGGACAGTACGGAACGCAATGGACATTCGCACCCAGCAAACACGGGTGAAGCCGTGCAGTTGCTGGGGAAGAACAAAAATCGGCGTAAGTAAACATAGGCCTGTACAGGGTTCGAGAGTCAAGAGGAAATGGGGCTGGTTATACGTCTCTTATACTCATACTCATATTTATTACATAAATAAAGTCAGTTAAGTTAACTTAAAAAAGCATTCATAAAAATTGTGAAAATAAAATAATAAAAATAAAATAAAATAACAAAAATAAAAGATGTAACTTTCCTATTTATTTGTAGAAAATAAACCTTGCGTCTGACCATTCATATTTTTCTGATTTAATTTTGGATTATAAATTTTAAAAATAACGTACACAGAACAACGGACCAGACAAACGGAAAGTCTGTTAAAAAAACGGACTCAAGACCAATTCTCTCAAAAATGTAAAATAATGGTGACAATAATAAGAATATATAATTTTATGATTAAATTACTCAACATTTGAAATATTAAAATATTCTTACCAGAGGTGTTGGAAACAAATGATTCTTTAACTGATAAGGCAACTCGTCAGGTATCCTTTCGCAGGGTGGCTTCACCTTCAACTGTCCCAAAGGATAAACATAATGCAATAAGGGGGGCGCTCTTTTCGTTTGGAAATAATACTTAATGGGATTGTTAGCGCATCTGGTGTCTTTGTAAGCCAAAATGTGGTCGTAAATTTTTAAATATCCCTTTGTTGGTATCATGTATTCCTGTATTAATTGGCAGACGTTTTTCAGAGAAATGTCGCCGTTTTTGCTGCGAAGTTCTCTTGAATCGTCCGCTAGGGCGCAAAATTGTTCCAGACCCAAAGAAATAAGGCTAAAAAAATCTGGTTTTAAAGGAATAGTTCAGTTTTGTGTTTTACCTGTCTTCTGATTCTAAAAATTGAGAATTTTTATTAGCATAAAAGGCTGAAGTTTTGAAAGGCGTTTTGGGTAATAGAGATGTGTATAAAAAGACATTGCTTTTCCCAATTGTGTCCATGATAAGTGGTGGTAGAGTGTAAATGTAATTATAATTCCCAGCATTTTTCCTTTTTAATCTAAAATTCAATAAGTATAATGTAATAAATTTAAATTATGTACAACACTTACGATTCTGCTATATCATTTTCAATATGCCTCCTAGTGTTTTGAACCTCAGTACTATTAGATGAATAAAGAATTTCCCAATTACTTATCAATTCAATGGCTGATTGTAAGTTTGTTATATAAAATATTGACGCCTTTCTTCCGGTAGAAAGAAACTTTAAATTCATCTAAAACCAAACATGTATAATCTCAATTTTATGAACTAAAAAATGAATTTACCAAATATTCTTTACACTGTTGAGATTCCGCATGATATTCAGGATGCTGATACGTTAACAAAAAATTTTGTGTTAACATTTGAACATGTTGCCTCAACTGTTGCTCCAGAAGTGGTATTTGGTTTTTTCTTATCATTATATCTGTACCATCTTCAACCTCCTCAACTTCTTTAAATGTTGAGTCTGCAGCATTAACTGAAGTTTGCTTGAAAAATAATATTATTATATAAGTTTATTTATAAGTTATTTTTATGGAAATCGAAAACTGTACAAATACGAAAAATTGGTTTAATATGTTATTTTTAATTTATAAAAACTATCCAAGCGAACAAAAAAATTAAAAACATACCTACATAAAAATAACGTTAAAATTACTTTTTGTCTTCTTTCTAAATTGTCTCTTTATAAATTCAAAATAGTATTCCTACCTAAAGTAGTTTTTCTGTGTAAATCAAAATTTATCCCTTGAAAATAGACTAACAATTGATATAGAAGCAGTTTTTCACAGTAAAAGAGAAGAGAATGTTTTATGGGCACTGAACGCAAAATTTTTAACGCTTTATCAGTTAACTGCACTACTACGGCGAAATCAAAAGGTCAGTACAAACGTTTATATAATATTTTTAAATATTGGTGTCAAGATTTTTGTATTAAGATAATAAAATAATTTTCACATTTAGTATTATTTTAGAAGAAAGGCACTTTATTTTAACGATTGTATGACATTTGACAACTGTCAATTAACTTCAGCCCGTGACTAAAGCGCCATAAAGTCACAGCTTGTCAATGTGTATTTGAAAGGTCACTTAGTGTCATGGTAAGATGTACGTTAATGGGTGTTTTAAAGGTGGGTGTAGAAAAAATAGTATATTATGTATCAAGTTTGATAAACGCCATTTTATACACGAATTTAATTTAGGGTTATAGAAAAGTTTATAAACGAGGTGCATACTATACTTTTTCTACGACAAATACTTATTATCTTAAAATGATTTAAATCAAAAATTGGTATAGAGCGCCATCTATGAAACAATAGGGGAATCTGTGTGTCACCGTCAAATGTCAAATTTTTATATTTTATAAACACAGATTATAAAGGTTATAAATCGAAATGTATTTCTTGAAAATTGTCAGTTTTTCACAGTGAAAGTAAAGAAAATGTTTTATGAGCACTTCACAGTGGAGTCCGTGCCCGAATTTAAGTTATAGTTTACTGCCGCACTGTGGGCCAGAAATTCTCTAAACATTGAAAAAGTCAATTTTTAATAATGATGGAACAACAAGTTTTTTATGCTAAAAACGGTCAAGTAGACCATTAAGCTTAGAAAAACACCAGAAATATGTCCGTGAGTTTTTATGTTGACACACGCCGGTTTGACAAATGTCGGTAAATTTAATACTTATTATTTATGTTTATTTTGTTTAAACAAATCGCTTAAGTTTAAGACATTACAGTTAAAGTGGATTAACTATTTGACAGAAACTATGAATGGGCCAGAAGCAGGCAAGTTCAAGGTTTTATACCATTTAAATTTTATAGATTTCTTTGCGAATTTACAAAAAAAATAATGATTTAGTGAACTCATGTAAAAGCAAAAATTAACATATCACATGGATATTTCACCAGATATATATCAAGATCGACACTGAACTACACGTTTTTGTTAATGCTCTTAAACTCTCCAGTACTCAAGCTTTATTATCAAAAAAAAAACTTTTGCCGAATTTTGCCTATCCAGAAGAAAACGCAAGATTTCCTGTGTGGTATTTTACAAATTGATTCGGGTATTAGTTGAAAGGATATTAGGCCTAGATTGTAAAAGACTTTTTGAATATGTGATCTGTCATTTTGAAAGTTTTGACTTTTTTTTCGAAATGTCATATTTAAGGCAATTTTTGTGTTTTAAATTGATTTTTAAATTTTTTTTTTGTTTAATCGTTTGAGCTGTGGTGCCTATAAATTGGCAGTAATTTTAAAATACCCTGAAAACAAGAAACATTTATTATTAAAAATATAATAATATAAAAAAAAATTATTAAAAAATATATATACAGTGTGACCCATTTGTTTGCGACTCACCCCTGTAAAATCTTTATTTATTGTGCGATTTTAACCGGATTTGTTTTAAAGTGTAGATCGATAAACTGGATTTTTGGAGAAAAAACCGCCATATTTGTACAAAATACAAGGCCTACTATGTCAATTTTTAAGAGTAAATTTTTAGGAATTCATTTTAGCAAGTTTTTTAAACAAAATATAAACACGGCACTGGATTCCCCACATGGTAGTATTACTATAAGTTTAATTTTATTTCAATGTTATTTTCATGGATAACTTGACAGAATAAATTTTTGTAGTTATTATTATGCATTTTTATACTTAACATTTTTCAATAAAATTTAGTATAGGGTCGTTTTGAGGGGTGGTGAATCCAGTGCCGTGCTTAGATTTTGTTTAAAAAAATCACATATAAATTCTTAAAAATTTACTCTTAAAAACTGACATAGTAGTATTTTGTAATAATATGTCGTTTTTTGCTCCAAAAATACAGTTTATTAAGATCGACACTTTAAAACAAATCCGGTTAAAATCGCACAATAAATAAAGATTTTACAGGGGTGAGTCGCAAACAAATGGTAAATAATGTTTTTTCATAACTCAGCTTTTTCAATCTTATACCTTCGGCTTTGTATTGATTTTTTTAAATTTAAAATATAGCATTTTAAATATTTTTTTTGCATAACTCAGCTTTTTCAAGCTTTGTTTCGATTTTTTTGGGGCCATAAGATGTCTTTGAAAGTCTATATTATTTTTCAAAAACTGTTGAAAAATAAATAGTTTATAGATATATGGGCTCTTAAAGTTATATTTGTGATATTATTTCCATTTTGACATCCTATATCTTCTATTACAAAACACAAGATCTTCAATAAGTTTTACAATTACGACAATTTTACTCTGGTCTAACAATATTTCGTTGTCTGAGAAGCTGTTTATAAGTGAAATTAACTTATTTTTTTTTGTTTTTGATAATTACATTTTAAAAATTTGATACATTTGTTGAGTTTGATATTTTTCAATGTTTTACAGAATCCTGGCCCACAGTGTGCCGGCGAAATTAAAAGGTCAGTACAATGTTCATATAAACTTTTCAAATATTGGCGTTGAGAAACTTTTTAATACTTTTGTATTTTTGTATTGAGAAAATAAAATAATTTTCATATTTAGTATTATTTTACAAGAAAGGCACTTTATTTTACCGATTGTATGACATTTGACAAAGGTCAACTAACTTAAAACTAACTTCAGCCCGTGACTAAAGCGCCATAAAGCCACAACTTGTCAATTTGTATTTAAAAGGTCATTTAGTGTCATGGAAACATGTACGATAAAGGGCGTTTTAAAGGTGGAAGTAGAAAAAATAGTTTTCTATGATACTTTTTGAAAACATAGAAAAAGTAGTAGTGTACTATTTATAACATGACAAGATTTTTTATTTAAGGGCATTTAAATTAATTTAACAACATATTTACTTAAATTAAGTAATAAATCCGCAAAGCTATACGTTTTACTTAAAATATTATAACCTATTTTTATTATTAGACAAGACGATGTTTCGTAAAATTTTACACTGTACTTTCTATAAAAAGAAATTAGAATTCAGCATTCACAGTTGCAATCTAGTGTGCCCTGCTTTGATTGGTTATAGAAAGTTTTTTTACAAAATTAGCATTCTACTTTTTATTACAAAAATTGGTAAAAATATAAAAACAAAAAAATTAAATATAAATAAAAAAGAGATATTATCTCTGATTACAATTTGTTAAACTTGCGTATTAAAAACGTGCACTTACTGTATTTTCCATCACACTTTGATCAGAAACGTGCTTGGTTATCTGCTGCTCAGGTTCAGTGGTCACAATAGAGAGGCTGGCTTCATTTTTCCTGGCATTCTCGTTGGCCACCTCGTTCTCAAACTGCACATTCGCAAACTCGAACAGTTCCGCCATCAAGTCGTTCAACTCCTTCCTCGAAACCTTCACCGCCTTATCCACCCTCAACTCCTCCTTGTCGACCTGGTCGATGTGCTCGTCCGCCAAGATGTTGTACTCGGGATCGTGATCCTCGTCGTCGGCCAACTTCGTGACCTCGTCCAGCGGCCGAGTGAACTTCTTCAGGAAATCCGTCCAATCCTCGTCGTCGCAGTCCATGTCGTACATGTCCGTGGTTATGTCGGGCGGTATGAATTGCTCCTCGATAATTTCCAACGGGGTCGAACTGAGGCACAATTTCGATCTGGTCCTCAAGGCTATGTTCACCTCTTCTTCCGCTTTGGTGAGGTTTTGGTTCGGGGGGATCTTAAAGACCCCATCTTCAGTGTAGTTGGTTTGATTTATGATGTCGTAGGATAGAGGGGTTGGGGGAGTTTGCGGGGGTACTGATAAGGGGTCAGAGTCACTTACTATCGAACTGTCTCTGTCATCTTCACTCTGAAAACGTTAATATATTAAGAAAATTTATTAATCTTTAGATAATGTTTATTTTAATTTAGGCAAAAAAGTCAATTTCGGCTTTAAATTTTTTATAATTTAGCTATACAATAATTATTAGAGATGTAAAAAAACGTTTTTTTTTCAGATGTGAAAAAAACTAGAAAAAAAACGTTTTTTTTGTTTTTTGTTTAAATCCGCTACAATAAAGTATATTCTGTCAATAAATAACATCAATCTTAAAAAATGGAGTAATTTTCAAAATGAGATTTTGAGTAAAATGTATTCTGCCGTGCTTAATGAAAACGCCGTAACCAACAATTGTGCGATTTTTGTTTTACGGCATTTTCTACTAGAAAAATTCATCCTGCGTCTATCCCTGGTACTCAAAAAACCGTATCTATATATATACGGTTTTTTGAGTACAGGGGATAGACGCAGGATGAATTTTTCTAGTAGAAAATGCCGTAAAACAAAACTCGCACAATTGTTGGTTACGGCGTTTTCATTAAGCACGGCAGTATTATAATAATAAAGTGAAATGTAGAATATATTACATTTTTTATTATTGAAAATTTTGACCGAGACTAAAAAATCTGATTTCTTATTATTTGGTAGTTTCCACATAAGAAACCAATAGCAATGTAAAACTAATAGAAAAAATTAAAGGATAAAAAAAAATTCCAAATTGTTTGCGATTTTTCGGATAGCTGTATCTTTGTTAAAAATGGTCGTATTGGAGCCGTAAAAAAAGCAATTTGAAGCTTGAAGTTTCTGGTTTTTAGATTTTTAGATGAAAAACGTGCAACGCTCAATCCTAACAAATACCGTAATAAAAAAAATCGAATTTTTTTGGCTTTCTTTTTTGGTCCACGGAATGTTCTGACTTAACCACCACCAATGAATAAATGTTCTACAAAAATTTGCTATTGTTTTTTTGAAAAAAAAATATCCATACTCTACATGAATTTGAAAAATCATGAAAAAAGTGCTTTTGGTAGCTTTTTGAAAAATCAAGCGCTGAATCAAAAATATTATAGGTAGTTACTTTTTTTAGGACCAAATCAAAACAAGCGCGGCCCTTATTGGTCAATTCGGTGGTGGTGGCGCGTGCAAAGCGCGAGACTGTATTTATATTTACTAAATGTCATTTAGTGGCTAATTTTAGTCCATGAACTGGACTGGAAACATAAAAAATTAGGCAAATGGGACTAATCTTGAAAAATAACCTAAAATATGAAAAAAAAAAACCATTTGAAAAAAAAAACAATGAAAAAAACAAACAAAACGGACCGTTTTTTTTCAAGTCGCATCTCTATATACAATTATCATTTTCCAGTTAAAGGCCTAACAGACATTTCTGATTTAGTTTTAAAATTTTCTTAATTTTATTAATATAATAAAATGAGCAATTACGCGCGTGACGTCCCAACAAACACACAAGTCTGATAATGGCATTTTTAGCCAAAGCTTTTCTTGTACTGAGCCTTTACAGGAATTTTTTAGTAAAAATATTAATTTTGATACAAGGATGTCGTGATAAGGTCTTGCAATGGCCCTTTTCAGGCTCTTATTTTACCATAAAAGACCCATAAATGGCAATTTCCTTGATCAAGTTATTGGGACTTTAAAAAACCATTGAAGTGCCAAATGTTTTCTATATATAAAACTTACATGAACCTTTAATTATTCTTTGGTTAACGCAATATTTTAAAAATGACGCCCAGTGTAATTCCTATAGTTTTAGTGTGTTATACCATAATGCTAATTGTTGTTAAATTAAAATGAGTAAGTAGGTGCATTTTTAATTTTACAAATTTTAGAACTCTTATTACAAACAAAATACCTCCAAAACTGTAGTAGAAAGGTTTAATTGATAAGGTCAAAATTGGGTCAATTGCGAATAAAATATATTAATCTAGGACAATCTACCAAAAACAGTGAACTTTGTAATCTATATTTTAATTTTAATTGTTTTATTTAGCTTAAGGATTTTTTTATTTATTTTAATATTATGGATTCCATTTATTACCTAATAAACAGTTTTTAAAATAAAAATTGTATGTTTTACTTATACAAGTCATTATTACAACACATGCTTTGTATTTTAAATTTATGAATGTTTTTATACATTTCACGATAATATATTAATTAATGTAGTGGATAAGTATAGTATTTATTATGGTGGATTAAATGTGGTTTGTATATTTTTATTGGGTCGGATATTCCACAATAATCGGAAATTTTTATCCCGACCGTCAGAAATTGTATTGTGACGGTAGGGATAACAATTTCTGATTATCGTGGAATATCCTTATCTTATAAATATATACCTACTACATTTAATCCACTATAATATCATACTTCACTTAACCATTAAGACAATTTAATTTGGAACAAAAATTATTATTGAAAAACTACCCTAAACAAATAATAAGAAATTGAACTTATCTAATCTGACATCTATGATCTCAAGGTACTGAATAAATCTTATCCTAATACTAACCTCTTCTTCACCAGGAACATATTCATCCCCAGAAGAGTCCTCTTCTTGCAAATCTCCACTAAATAAGACATGAGTCTCTGATTTTGAATTAGACTTGGGTTCCACCAACAAACCATTTGGAACATTGGACAAAAGCTCCCTTAAATACAACAATATAATGTTAAATGAAAACAAAAATCTTCTATATTTACTTTGTTTTTGCTCTTGTAAGTTTTGGCTCATAAACTGTAACATTCTCGTCATTCTCTTCAGGATGTTCAGCCTGTCTCACCAAAGCTAATACATGTTCGTTAGTAACCACATGCTTTAAAATGTGTTTAACAGTATTTGCACTTAATTTGGTCTTGGCAGCTTTTTCTCCCAAGCTCTCTTCTATATTATCCTCAACTTCGTTAATTATTTGTTTATCCACTTCATTGGGCACAAACTTTTTTCGTTTTGTTGGGCTTTCTATCACTATTTTTAACGCGTCGTCCGAATTATCTTCGTCAGACTCTTGCATTATTTCGAGGGAATCCATGTTCAGTTCAAAAAGAATCGCGTAGTGTCAACAAAAAACAATAACATTTTAAATTAAGGTTATGTTTACTCACACACAGTGTTGCCAACCAGTGTTGACAACGTTTTTTTCAAAATTAAACCCACATACACGTACTTCCACGTATGTAATTAAACCCAAACTCCTTAGAATTACCTCAACAAAAATTAAGCTTGATTTATAACATTGAAAATGTCTTTTGCTAGAAACCATAGAAATAATACTATTATTTGTATTTTTATAGTATTATTTCTATGGTTGCGCAGGGCAGCCAACTATAAGCCATCTTGTCAAATCTTATTTATTTGTTGCTTATACGAAATCAATACAAGTAAATACACGTTTTATTTGTTGTTTGAGAGTTTTCTATTGTTTTATACAGCTTGCCTAAGTACCTATTTTCTGAAGTTGATTATGTGAAGAAGTAGTTTCCATAGACAATGGAACAAATAGTTGTTAAAAAAGAACCTGAAGAACTGGTCGTTAAAAAAGAATCTGAAGAACTAGTCAAAAATTCCAAAGGTGATATTTCGATGAATTATGATAAACCTAGTCCCTCTGCTGACCAAGAAATGCCTTCAGCCTCTGGAACAGCAATAAAACAAGAAATTAAAGTTGAACTGGATGATAGTGGAAACTCCATTGTATACAACGAATTGTGGGTAAAAGAAGATTTTGATGAAATCAAGCAAGTCAAACTAAAATTTGAAGCTGAAGATAAAATGCCTTCAACCTCTGGAACAGCAATAAAACAAGAAATTAAAATTGAACTGGATGATAGTGAAAACTCCATTGTTTACAATGAATCTTGGGTAAAAGAAGACATCGATGAAAGCAAGCAAGTCAAACTAAAATTTAAAGCTGAAGATAAAATGTTTTTTAACCAAGGGTAAGCATAGTCGCCATTTATTGCATTATAACTATGGCAACAATTGTTTGACAGTTGAGATGTGCAACAAGTGAGTTTTAAATTTGAATTTGTACACAGCCTGTGTCTTATGTTCTGTAGCTTGAGTATTTCTGTTTAACCTTCTTTATCTATGGTGTTCCTATCCCAAAACAGCTGTTTACAGAATTAAAAAGTATTAGTTACAAAGGGTCCAAGTTCCAATTCAATTTTTTTTATTTATATACAGTGACCCATTTGTTTGCGACTCACCCTGTAAAATCTTTATTTATTGTGCGATTTTAACCGGATTTGTTTTAAAGTGTAGATCTTGATAAACTGTATTTTTGGAGCAAAAGACGCCATATGGTACTATTACTATAAGTTTAATTTTATTTCAATGTTTTTTCATGGATAACTTGACAAAATAAATTTTTGTAGTTATTATTCTGCATTTTTTTTTCTTAAAATTTTTTAATAAAATTTAGTTTAAGGTAATTTTGAGAGGTGGTGAATCCAGTGCCGTGCTTAGATTTTGTTTAAAAAAATCGCTAATATGAATTCTTAAAAATTTACTCTTAAAAACTGACATAGTAGGCCTTGTATTTTGTAAAAATATGGCGTTTTTTGCTTCAAAAATACAGTTTATCAAGATCTACAGTTTAAAACAAATCGGGTTAAAATCGCACAATAAATAAAGATTTTACAGGGGTGAGTCACAAACAAATGGGTCACACTGTATGTAAAAAAAGTATAGGATATGCCTAGTGATATTCTAAATGCTAGCAATGTTTTAGACAATAATTGGCCTAACTTTTATAATTTTAGGTCTAATATCAATAATAGGGGAGATGAAACTGAAAATATGTTTTGCAATATTAAGGAAGAAGAAAGGGACAACGACTTTTCTGAAGATAAAAAATTCTCACTCAATGAAGAAAAATATGAGAGTAAAGCCATGTTTGAGACAAAAATTGAGATGGAATATCATGGGGTTAAAAATGATGAATGGTGGTGAGTTATACTTTTTTATTAACATTGGAAAATGTCTTATTGATTAAAACCCCTAATTTGTTTTAAATTTTTGTTTCCAATTTAAAATATTAGCAGTGCTAATTTAGCACCCCATTGTATTTTTTTTGGTAATATTTATAAAGTAACCTGTCCACTAATATTTTTTTTATAAGCAAAAACAAAAACTATTTAATTATTATTATTATGTTGATATAAAATAGTAGATTATGTTATAAGGAGTAGAAGTGACTCTTTTTGTGGTGAGTACATAGATTGACGGCCGAAGCGTAGCTGAGGCAGGCAACTGTACGAAGCACAAAAAGAGCTTCTACTCCAAATAACATATACAATTTTTTTTTCAAGGGCATGATATAAATAGGATAAGCAATAGAATTATTTTATTTACTCATAACTCGTGTGGGATAAAATTTTGGCTAAAGGCATTAGAAATTATTGATAAAAACTAAAACAACTAATAAACCTTACTTACAATGCCGATAAATATCCGAAACTAAAACTAAACACTGCTCTGTCAAAATGCTGCGCTTGAATTAATTTTGACGTACTGACATTTGTTTGAAGTTTCGACATTGGCGACTCGTCTATCATCATAATATTATACTAATAAACTAGTTTTTCTTTATTTCGTTCAATTAAAATTTAATAAATAATCACTAAATATTCCGTGCGATTATAATTAATATAATTAATACATCGTGATTGCTTTGTATGAAATGCTAAATTAATTTTATTATTTGACGTTTATTGAGTCACCTATGGATTTACTTCTATCCCTAGGCTTTTTTGAGTTTTTTGTCTGCCGCTAATGAAAAAGACGCACTTCAACTATCTCTATACATGCATATAACGTTGTATATCATGGCCGCTTGAAAAAAAACAATATTGTTTTTTAAAAGTTTCATGTGATTTATTTACTTTTGACAATTGTTTCATCACACAGTGACTTCTTCACTTGTTTCAGAGATTTAATTGGTTTTTGTAGAAGTAGGTACTTATAATAATTATGAACAGACACAAAAATGCTTTTTTAATTTTTAAACTGTTTTTTAGATAAAAACCTATTTTGTAGGACCAACAGTGAAGTTGAAGATAAAGAAATACTGGAGAAAATAGTGCTCCCAAAAGCAGAAAAAGGTAGGTGTTTTTTAATTTAATTCTACAGTCCCTGACAAAAAGTTGCATTCAAATTTTTACTAAAGACCGCGCATTTTAAAGGTATACAGAGTGTCACCAAATTATCCAAAAATTTTAAAGGGTGATTCTACAGCGCAAAATATGAAAGAAAGTTCCCAAGAACACTTAAGCCTGAATTATAGATTGCCTTCCTTCCTTCCTTCCTCTCATAGAAGATGAACAATACGAAACCCAATAAACATTTTTGGCGTAATTGTCACCATTAACATTTCCCGTGTAAGAATTTTTAATACTTTGTGATAATATTTTGCAATAATAGTAATAAAAAAAATCAAAGGATAAAATATTTTCTTAACAAAATCATATTTTGAAGTTATTTTAATATTTTAATAATTGTTAAGTTTAATTAAAATGAATAACGGGCAATGTTAATGGTGACAATTACGTCAAAAAGTTTATTTAAATCGTAGTGCCATTTAAAGATTCCCGTACCGTAAGGACGGCATTCCTTCCTCCCGTAGAAATTTTTAAGTTTTATCTTTCACCGTAAAGATCTTTGACATGACCATTAAAATTTACATTTTATTTTATATCTCAGGAGTACATTAACATCAAATTTTCTGGTACAATTAGCAGACGGGAGGTGAAAGGGGGAAAACTTTGACCTCGAATAACTCTAGAAGAAATCAATTTATCGAAAAATAATAGGAGACCTTTTTTGTAGAGCGTTAAATTTTATATAAGAAACTGCAATGATCATTGCCATAAGTTACTTTGATACAGAGGTATAAAATTCCAAACATAAATTAATTTTTTCCCATGTTAATTCAATGGGAAACTAAAATAAAAACAGCGACCTCTTAGAGTTGAGCTGGAACGCCCATATTTGGTGAGGATTTTTTTTATATTAAATAAAAACATTTGAGAGGGTAAGAGCGAACAAAAATTTTTTTGAAGCACCCTAATATATATATATATACAGGGTGGTCCAGGATTAATCTGAAAAATTTTAATGATCGATAGAGCCTGAAAAAACAATAAAAACAAACCCAAAAACATTTTTCAAAAATGCATACTAACGGAGATAATATCTATATCTATATTATAGTCCTTCAAAATAATTTTTAAACCATTAAACCGAATTCTTCTCAAATTTTGTGTAGGTTAAGCTTCCGTCAATAATATATTGAAAATTTTCTACAAAAGGCCCAGTGGCGGAGATTTTGGGAGGGGTTTCCCCTTTTTACCCTCATATTTTCGACGCCACTGGATTTTATTAGAAAATCATCAGATTTATTTTTATCCTTCTTCAATCTAAAAGCAAAACTTTTATGTTTATTTTTTATCAGATCAACGGAGATATTTCAGTTTAAAATTTCAAAAACACTGTGTACACGGAACTTTTTTTATTATTTTAGTAATAAAAAATTATTTTTTTTCTGAACGATTGTATTGGGCCAATAAAAATTTACCAATGAAATTATGGAATAATCACTTTCAATAGGGTGGTTTTTGGGTTGGTTTGATTTTGTATTATAATACAATTAAATTATTAATTACAGACGTTGATTGTAATCCTCAATCAACGTTACAATAAAACAACCTAAAAATATGACGGGATCAGTAACAACTGCACGATGACTCCTGGACGCTAGTTTATTTTTATAATATTTTATAAACTGATAACGTGGCATAATTGTTACTAAGTTACCGATTTAAATAAAATTTTAAAGTCTCCGAAACCACTGATCTTATGAAAATTTAACACACAAGTTTTGCTTCTAAATTGAATAAGAAATCTGATGATTTTCCAATAAAATCCAGTGGTGTCGAAATATGGGGGTAAAAAGGGGAAACCCCCACAAAATATCCGCCGCTGGGCCTTTTGTAAGAAATTTTACCTAGGTACACAAAATTTGAGCAGAAGTTATTTAAAAAAAAAACGTTTTTTTGCCTTTGAAGGGCTCTTAGTATGTTAGTGTGTATTTTTAAAAAATGTTTTTGGGTTTGTTTTTATTGTTTTTTCAGGCTCTATCGATCATTAAAATTTTTCAGATTAATCCTGGACCACCCTGTATAAAGAATAATAAATCGAAATCAAGTACTTAAACTAAGCACAAATAACGTGCGCGGTTAAGTTGTGCAGTTACAACTTTGCGAATAAAATTTGCCGAGTAAGACTTCCTCTCTTTTGAGAAAAAACTAATTATTTATTTAAAAATGATGTGCAGTTTGTATGCTCCAAATGTATTGTTGACAAACCTTGTATTTCAATATGCTTCAATATGCTTTTTGTGTTCTCCATCTCTTTCACTAATATTTTACGACAACAAAATGGTTTGATAATTAATGGTTTAATTTGATATTTATAACGAGAAATTGAAATAAATCATTATAAAAATTGTGTGTGTGGGGAGGGGGGGTGGTTTGTTATTAGAATAAAATTCCTTGGCACAGTATTCATTAAATATTATATTATAATAGATCAACATCCATAGTTTTTTATATATCCATATCTATATTTCTAGCGAAATTAATAATACTGTCAAGAATATTTTTATCATTCAGGCTTAATAGGTGTGTGATATTGGTTGGAAGTTGGACATTAAAGTTTAATAATTGGTCTAATAGTTCTTTAATTTGATGTGTGTGGTTATTGCATTTAAAAAAAATATGGTTTATATCACAAGATAGATTGTCGCATGAACAATTAGGGGAATCCCTTAAATTTATTTTGAACAAATGAGCGGGAAACCTACCGTGATTAAGTTTTAATCGGGTTATAGTGGTTGAATAAAATTTACTTACCTCGTAATCTTGAATATGTGGGATAAATTTTGGGAGGGTGGGGTAAATTAAGGTATATGGATTTTTTGAGGTTTTTACTGTTTCTATCCAAAGTTTATTCCAATTTTCTCGTACAATGTGAGTAAGAGATTTAAAAATGTCGGTAATGTTTACGTATTTTATTTCATGTTCAAAATTTAATGCTTCTTTGGCGAGTTGGTCCGCTTTTTCGTTACCTGGTATTCCACAATGTCCTTTAACCCAAATAAGTTTTACGTTAATGTTTTTTGTTTTAAGGTAATACAATTTGTTTTTTACATTTAATATTCTGCTATCTAGGTTATGTAGTGTTGTCACTGAAAAAAAACACTCTTGTTTTTTTTCAAAAAAAAATGTTTTTTTTTTGAAAAAAAACAGAGGTCCTTGTTTTTTTTCAAAAAAAATGTTTTTTTTCAAAGAAATGGTCAAAAATACTCAAATTACCTATATTAAGTGACAGGATTTTCGAAATGTCACTGCTGAGGAAAGAATTTTTGGCACATTCTGTCACTAGAAGATTATTAAATACTAATTATAGTTTCTTACTTACCATTAGTAATATTCTTAAACAAATTGTTTAACGTTGTTGGCTTTCGCCCTGAGCCTTTTCTTTTCGGCATTTCTACCAACTATGCATCAACCTATAAAGCCGCAGGTCTTAACTCTTCTATTATAATACCGTATAGACTATACGATATGCCAAGTCAGCATTGCCGACAGCGAGGCGCCCTTTTACCATACGTGGTTGAGAATGAAAAAAAACAACTTTTGTTTTTTTTCAGTGAAAAAAAACATGTTTTTTTTCACGTGTTTTTTTTTCAACTGAAAAAAAACGTTTTTTTTTACAACACTAAGGTTATGACTGTAAGTTAAAGCCTGTAATACTGATTTTGAGTCTGTCAGTATAATTATAAAAATTATTTTGCGTATTTTTCAAAAATTAAAGTATAAAAAAGTATTTTTTAGGACTGTTTAATAGCAATTTTCAAGAGCTTTTCAATGAGTTATCACAAATAGGGTGATGTCATTTAAAAAAAAAGTTAGTTGGGGTGGCTACAGCCCCAGGGGTTGCTTAGTAAAGGTCATTTTTGTGGTCATACTGATGCCCCCACATATCCTAGAAACGGGTTTTAGAAATTTTTGATATCTTTTTTTAGGTTCAGACTTATAGAGCATTGCTTTTTTCAAATAGACACCCTGTATATGTACCTACGCAATATAGGTACGTTACATTCTGATTAATAGTACTTTACTCAGAAAATTACTCACAGATTAGCAAAACTGTGTTGGAGCGAAAAAAAACGATATCGTTTGTTTTTAAACTTTTTAAACTAATAAACACACTTTTTTTACAGAAATTGAAAAATATCCAGAGTCCAGTAGTGATGAAGAAGAAGATTTGTCAGATTGTTTCTATGAGTGCAAAAATTGCTCAGTTCAATTTTTTAACAGAGAATTATTAGATAGACACAAGGAAGGGTGCTTCAAAGAAAAAATGTTTGAATGTGACTGTTGCCCTAAGAAATATTTCACAAATAATGGTTTATCTATTCATAAAAAGCATTTGCATGGGAAAAGTGAACTGGAAAAATTTAATTGCAACCAATGCGATTTTGAAACTTCATATAAAAGTAGTTTTAGAATTCATTCAAGAACTCACGATAAAGAACAATATTTAAAATGCCATTTCTGTCAGTACAGGGCTGTCCAATTACATACTTTAAATGCCCACATTCTAAGCAAACATAAACTAGAAAATAAGGGAGAAAATGAAATAAAAATAACAAGTAAAATTTATCAGTGCACTAAATGTTCATTTTCAACTGTTCACAAAACAAATTATCATACCCACATGAAAGTATGCCTGAAGTTAAAAAATGTTGAATGGTATAAATGTCACATTTGCTACTACAGAACTATTCATAAAAGTAATTTGAGTAGTCATAAAAAAACTCATAATAAAACAAAAGAATTTAAGTGTTTGTTTTGTAAATATGAAAGTAATTTAAAACTAAGTTTTGACAACCATATTTTAAGTAAACATTCAAATTTGTTAAATGAATCAAATAAAAATGTAATCACTTCCAAAGTGCATGCATGTCAACTTTGTAAATATAAAACCACATTTCCAAGTATCCTAAACAAACATGTAAAAAATAAACATTAAACATTTTTACCCAACTAATTAAAAACTTTTTTATTCTAATTTTTAATAAATTGTCATAATTTATTATACGCTAAAGAAGTATCGCTAGTGGCGCCACCACGTGGCCGTCATCATCTTTTAATAAGCAGCTGCGCACCATATGTAGGATGCCATAATACAAACATATATTTAAAATACAGGAACTGAGGCAAAGAATTATAATTATATATAAGAGAATGCCAGTTTAACCCCAGAAATGTTAGAAATAATGTTGAACCACGTCTGTACTATTGTATTGAAGTTGGAGGGAATCACTTTGAGCAATGCATTCGTTAATTTACAATGTTTTTGTTTTTTCTTAATTCACCTAATTTAAAAATTCAAATAGTAATTTCTCGAAAACTAATCATGGCATTGTTTTCTCAATATGCGCATTAAATGCTTTTTATTTTTTTCATCGAAAACCGTTAGTCGTACGAAAAATGGTCAAGAAATCAAATTTGCCCTAAAATGAATGGGGATATAAAAAAAATTTTTATTTTAAAAAATAGCAGTGGCGTGCATAATATTTTTCCAAAAATATCTAGACCACATCCTGTAAGGACGCCACTGGTAAAAAAATAAAAAATCTTCTATAACAAAAACTTACTTAGAAGGCGTGTGCCAAATTTTATAAAAATATCTAGGAAGTTATTAAAGTTATGATAAAAAAAACGGTTTTTTCTTAAAACTTTAACACCCTGTAACTCAAAAATTAAGAGGTTTAGGTCATAGGTTTATTTGAACTTTTTTTCTTAAAATCAACTAAGGATTCACACCATAGATGACCGAAGGTCATTCACACCCTTAAGGTTCAGCATCTTATTCTGAAACACCCTGTATACTATAATAAAAATAAAATTCAATTCTTTTTGTTTTTTGTCCTTTGCATTTTAAAATGCAATTTGAATTTAACCATGACTCATAGACTTTGAATAAAATTCAAAGCGCATGATAGACATGTCTGAGTCATGTCTATGCATGCATGCATAGACATGACTCATTTTATAAAGAGTGTGAAACAAACCTTACCAATTTACCTTTAAAAATGCGACGTTGCTACACAAAATTCCATCTCATTCGTTTAGCATATTTAATTAATATTATTAATGGTATAAAAGTTTAAAGACTATTTTTTTGACAATTTTGATTTGTATTTTTATTCAATATAATTAATTTTACTTTTGATGAAAATCTGCCTAAAAATCAATAATCTATTACGTCATGCAAATTGACCTTAACTTTAAACATAACCTTAAATATATCATTCCTGTTGTATGTACAAAGCCCTTTTTGGCAGGATTTTCTTGCAAAATAATGAATCTGTAAATTTTAAAGTGTCACCAAATAGTGCAAAATGTCGCGTATATTCGAACAGTATGGTGAATTTTGTGCAACACATCCATACGAAGTGATTTTTGCAGTTGTAACATTGACCACTAGTTTTCTGACTATTGAAAGAAGCCACGCTCCACTGGTACAAAACACCAATGAACAATTCAATGCCATTAACGTGGTGTGCATGACGGTAATCCGATGCTTTGCCATATTATACAGCTACCACCAATTCAGAAATTTGAAGAAACTAGGTTCGAATTACATTTTGGGAATTGCAGGGCTGTTTGTAGTGTTTGCCAGCTTTGTATTTACATCAACGGTGCTTAATTTAATGCAAATTGAGTTTGCCCAATTAAAGGATGCACTGTTTTTCTTTTTACTACTAATTGATTTATCTAAAGCTGCCACATTAGCTCAATTTGCTTTAACAGCTACATCAAAAGAGGAGATTAGCCTTAAAATAGCCAGGGGGATTTCTGTTTTGGGACCACATTTAACTCTGGATACAATTGTTGAGACTCTGGTGATAGGAGTTGGCACTTTATCGGGGGTGGATAGACTTGAGATTGTTTCCTATTTTGCATGCCTTTCGGTTATTGTTAATTATATTATATTTATGACTGTATACCCTGCTTGCTTATCTCTTATGCTGGAACTGGTGAAAATAACGAATTATTATGACAAGAATCATCCTGTAATTAAGAAATTGTTGCTTGAGGAGCATGAGAAATCTAACCCAGCTGTACAAAGGGTGAAAATTATTATGTCAATGGGGTTGATGATTGTGCATATTTACAGTAGATGGACTATAGATAATGTAGTTAAACAACCTGGTTCCATTTCTTTGGATAAAAATGTTTACATTACTGAAGATACTTCTTTTTACAGTCTTATACTGAAGCAATTGCAAATTAGCTTAGATCACATTGTTATTTTAACTTTGCTTATTACTTTGATGATTAAATTTATTTTCTTTGAGTCCAAAGACAACATTAGGGAACAAATTAAGCAGGATACTTTGGAGGAGTTGCAGAAAAAAATTGTCAGGGAAAGAAGAAGGACCATATCATCCAGTGTAGAGGTACAAACAGAATGTTGCTATGCTGTTACAGTACCCAGTGATAATGTAGAAGGTACAAATACAGATGTTTGTAGAAAACTTAAAGATTGCTTGGAAATATTCAGATCCAAGCAACCAGATCAACTAAGTGATAATGAAATAATGCTATTGGTTGATACAAAACATATCCCCCCATATGATCTGGAGAAGGCCTTGGGGAACCCCGAAAGAGGCGTCAAAATACGCAGAAAAATAATTCAAAACCTCATCAACAGCAACGCATTGGAAACTCTACCATACCGCGAATACGACTACAGTAAAGTAATGGGCGCTTGTTGCGAAAATGTCGTGGGCTATGTCCCATTGCCTCTTGGTGTAGCCGGTCCACTAAACCTAGACGGCAACATGTTTTATATTCCAATGGCAACAACCGAAGGTTGCTTGGTCGCGAGCACCAACAGGGGCTGCAAGGCAGTGGAGAAGTGCGGAATAACAAGTCGCATTGTTGCCGACGGAATGACCCGAGGTCCCGTGGTTCGGTTTTGTTCGGTTGCGAAAGCTAGCGAGGCAATGGCATGGATAAACAACAAGGATAACTATGCTTTGTTAAAGGAGAGTTTTGATTCCACCAGTAGGTTTGCCAGGTTGTTAAGAATTACCATGCATATTGCTGGAAGATATTTATTTATTAGGTAAGATTTGAGGTTTAAAAAATATTTAATTAATTTTTAATTTAATACAGGGTGGAGCAAACAAAAGATTTAAAGCTTTTAAACCATAACTTTTATTTTGCACCACTCAGTACAAACATACATGTTTTACAATCAAAAATTATAGAATAATGAAGTTCAGTCCCTAATTTAAAAAAAAATCGATACAGAATTACCATTAAACCATTAAACTTTAATGATTTAAGTTAAAATTAAACTAAATTTTAATTCTTATTTCATCAATAATTTTGCGCTTATACTCCATCCCTAAATTTTGACAGTATAAGCAAGAACCTAGTACTAAAATTTTGGGATTGAAAAGACAAAAGGTCCCAAATTTGAAAAAATATTTTTGCCTAAAAACAAGTTTTCCCAATTAAACATTAGGGGTTTGTTAAATTATATTTACAAAAGGTTGTATAAAGATCGATTTTTCTAGTTTTAAAATTGAAAAAACCTTCAATCCAAAATTTTCCATATAATTTTGTAAATAAAAAAAAATCTCATTTTTCTTCAAATCGTAAACAAACAAAAATATTCTAAGCAAATTTAAATTTTGACTGAAAGTTTGACGTAAAATGGTCGACCCATATACAGGGTGAACCAAGACTTGGTGACCAAGAATCTTCTATGAATATCGTTTTTTATTTATAGGTCGGTTAAATAAGAGAAAAGTTGCGTAATTACAAGTCTAGTAAAGTGGCTAATGAAAATTAAAAAAAATTCTGCGGTTCTCAAATAATTTGAAAAAAAAAACTGAAAACCTGTCAAAACCAAAAATCGTTATAACTAACTTTTTTATTCCTGGAAACTCTAAAAAAAGAGTTTCCCATAAAAATCAAGGTAACCAATAATCAAATTTACTACATAAGCTATGGCAGTCATTATAAAAATTACATGGTTATGGTAGCAAATAATGGTTGTTTATTTTATGATTTAAAAAAATTAGAATTTTTTTTTTAAATCGGATATTATTAAAAGACGAAAGCCCGCGAAAGTCTCAAGTTTCGTTGATTTTTAGTAGACTTATTTGTATTAATACAAATTGTATATGTTGACCTATGTTGACTTATTTGTAATGGGTCCACATAAGTATTGAGAAGTATTACTTAAGTTAATAAATAAACATAGTAAATATTTTTCAACAGTTCCAACTTTACATGCGAGAAGCAGCAAAATTAAGTTAATAATAATTATTGTTAGTCCACGAACAATAATAAAAAGTTACAATAGCAGTTTAAAATATCCTTATTACATAACGTAACTTTGATTTTGATCATAATTTAAATATAAAAATCAATTGATTTAAATTGCGATTTTAATCAGTGATTTAAATTATAACAACCCTGAGTCAAATGAAGATAAATGTGTATGTTTACATGTAAAATTTATTAAACTTTTTTTCAAAATTCCCAGGAATAACGAAGATATAACGATTTTTGGATTTGATAGTTTTTTAAATATTTTGAGAATGCTCTTTTTTCCAATAATTAAAACTCAGTTTATTTTTATTAAAATAAGGTACTTTTAACTCAGTGACAAGAAATTAAAAACCAATTGATTTCAATACAATTCGTTTGTTGCATTAGGATTAAATTAACATTAACCTTGATACTATATACATATTGATGTACAATAAATTAATAAAATTTTAAACCATAATCACAATTAATTTCAAAGTTTTTGAAAAAAATTGCGTAAAACAATATGGTTTAATATTATATACAAATATTTAAAAAAATCTGTTAGCATAATTATATAAACCAGCACTAAAACATAACAATTAAAATAAATACAATTTTTTTGTTGTAATATTATTATTATTATAATTTTAGATTTGTAGCTGAAACAGGAGACGCCATGGGCATGAACATGGTATCGAAAGGTACCGAACAATCTTTAAAACGTTTACACCGGGAATTCCCCGAAATGGAGGTGTTAAGTCTAAGCGGTAATGTTTGTACCGATAAAAAACCGTCGGCATTAAATTGGATACAGGGTAGAGGAAAAAGTGTGGTGTGTGAAGCCATAATACCAGCTGACGTAGTTAGTTCTGTACTAAAGACTAATTCCCATACTATGGTCGACTTGAATTTGACCAAAAACATGATTGGGTCTGCTATGGCGGGAAGCATAGGTAATATTAAATATAAATATAAATTTTGTACTAGTATTACGTTAGTTATTTTGTTTCAGAGCGCTTAAATTTCTTAGTTTATTTGAAACTTTATTTGGGAATAAAAAATACCATAATAATTAAAATATTAAAACAAAACATACATACATTTAATTTATATGAAAAAAAAATATGCCGTAAAAATGATTAATTTTTTATAGCTATAGCTCCATGATAATTAAAATATTAAAACAAAACATACATACATTTAATTTATACGAAAAAAAATATGCCGTAAAAAATATTAATTTTTTATAGCTGATTTTACGAATTTTGGCCCAATTAATAAAAGCATACTTAAAAAAACGTGCATGATAAAAAGGAGAAATTTGTAAACGTGAATTTAAAAAACGAAACAAAAATTGTTATTTATTTTGTATTTATAAATTAATGAAAGCATATTTTTTATATGTTAAATTTTCAATCTAATTTTGAAATGCCCCTATTGCACAAGGAAATCTCTTTTAAAAATGTTGTTTTATAACTTTTCCTAGTAAAAGTTTCCTTTAAAAGATTTTGTATAATTTTTCATAATCAAGGAGGTAATCTGCAAACTGAAACTAGACAAGAATTTCATAAAGACCGCTGAAGCAGTTACCAAACAATATATAAAATTTAAAATAATTCATTATTTTGGCATTTATAAGGTAAGTTTAAAAAAATAATTAAAAACAGCGTTTTTAAAACACCAACATGGACAAAATAACATAATTTTTTTAAAACCAACAATGAATTTAATTTTTTTTTAATTATAATTATTTTTGATTTCTCATCATGCCATTTATCAGAGCCGAAGGTTACAGTCAATATGCCGTTGGCATTCGGATGGAGGTCATTCCTGAAGCAATAAAAAAACAAAAATTCAAAAAATTTTAGAAAAAATTTGTTTTGGATGATGAGAAAACAAAAATAATTTTAAATTTGTACAAATTTTTATTTTTATGCGAATTCTTTTTGTTGTATGAATTCAAACTCTCCTATCGATAAAAATTTTGTCAAAGATTATGAGCGTTTAAGAGCAAAAAGCATGATCCTTTAATTTTTTCAAAAATTCAATCGAATAAAATAAAGAAACGGCTGGATGAATTAAATTGAAACTACCTATTTAGTTTTTTTTTGGGTATATTGAACTGTAAAAGGCACACTTAACATTAATGTTTTTCTCCATATTTTTGATTTAGCGCGTGATTTTCTAAAAAGCTACCAAAAGGCCTTTTTTTCATGATATTTTAAATTCATGTAGAGTATGTAAATTTTTTTTTCAAAAAAACAATAGCAAATTCTTGTAGGACATTTTTTCAAGTTTTTGAACCCCACCTTGAATTTTTTGTGCAATCTTTGGTTGCTGAGATATCGATAGTCAAAGAGGAAATGATCCTTTTCCATTCAAAGGCCGATATCTCAGCAAAAAATGGTCGTATCAAAATCTAAAAAAAAAACAAATTGAAGCTGAATGAACAAGTTATCCGGTCCATATGGTCCGTGGACCAAAAAAGAAAGCCAACAAAATTTCGATTTTTTTTTATCACGGTATTCGTTAAAATTGAGCGTTGCACGTTGCTTTGAAAATTTTTTCATCTAAAAATCTCAAAACTAGAAATTTCAACCCCCAAATTGCTTTTTTTACGGCTCCAATACGACCACTTTTAACGAAGATACAGCTATCCAAAAATCGCTAAAAATTTTGATTTTTTTATCCTTTAATTTTTTCTATTACTGTACCTTTCGGTTTTTAATCGTAATCGTACAAATATAACCGTTATCGTAATCTTGTATTAGGTAATAATAGGGTGATTAAAAAAAATCAAATAATTTTTTTTTACTTCCGACACTGAAAAATTGGTTCTTATGCACCTCTAGAAAGTGCTCACCAAATTTGAGCTCTTAATATTAATAGGAAGATTATTGAAAAATAATCATTGTTAAATGAGTAGGTATGACATATTTTTGTAGGAAATTTAACACTCTACAAAAAAGGTCTGATGTGTTTAATTGATTACTTTAACCGTTAGGAAGATATTTGTATCAGTACGCATTGGGATTTGGATACGTTTTATACACGGTAGAGCGTTACATTTTCTACAAAATATGTCATACTCATTTGACAATAATTATTTTTTAATGTGTCAAAAAATTAATAATTTTTTTTTTTTTTTATAAATTCTTTAAACTTTTATCTTGAATATCTTTTAAATGGTTAGAGTAATTGCTTAAGCACATCAGTCCTTCCTACAAAAATATGTATAAAGATTTGATTAAACGATTACTTAATAATGAAATATGCTCTTTTATAAGGGACTAAAGAAAAAATGGAAAACTGAGTCCAATTTTGGTAATCACTTTTTAGATGTGCCTAAGAACCAATTTTTTAGTGTCGGAAATTAAAAAACAATCGTTTTTTAATCCCTCTGCATCAACAACTTAATGCTCATTTGGTTTTTAGCAGGGCTGGATGCTCTCGTGTATGAGTTTTGGTTCGTCCCGCGCATGACGTCACTTGATGAGTAGTTGCCGTGCGAATACACGAACAATAGTAATATTATCAAAGAAAATAGAGAAATTTCTGGACATAGTGCGTTTTTATTAAACTTAATATTGAAGAAAGTGTTATAATATGGATAATAAATGCTTTCAGTCCTTGATAACATTTAGGGCTGTAGTTTAAGCGTTGGTGTTTTAAATTAAACTTATAATCACTGTCCAGAAAATGTTTATAGGAAACAGAAGCGGTCTTAACGTAAATATTGTCTATTATTTTTGTGGCATTTAAACACTGTTTCCACAAATCAAACTTTTTCGGGAATCGATTAAATTTAATGTTTTTATTTAAAGGGTTTTTCTTGGACTGGTTGTCCGAATTGCATCCAAATATGCCACACCGCATTTTAATAAATGCAAATGGCACTATACAATCTAAAACACAAACAAAACAAGTTAACGCAACACAAAAACAATAATAAACAAACCTAACAGGTTAACCTAACGCAATAACAATAATTTGAACGCTGAAAAGTAATTCGAACCTTACCGAACACAAAAAAGACAAGTTAAACAAAAAGTAGAGCAAGTTAACATCCAAAAGCAACACTCATCAAGTGACGTCATTAAGCCCCGCCCAACATGCGCACCATCCTATCTTAAGGTGTATGTATCTTGGTTTTTAGGAGGCTTCAATGCGCACGCGGCAAACGTGGTGACCGCCATGTTCATAGCAACTGGTCAAGATCCGGCCCAAAACGTCTCGAGCAGCAACTGCATCACCATAATGGAGCCGTGGGCGGAGAACGGCCAAGATCTCTACATATCCTGCACGATGCCGTCGTTGGAAATCGGCACGATAGGGGGCGGCACCATTCTTCCCGCCCAGTCGGCCTGCCTGGACATGCTGGGCGTGAAAGGTCCGCACGCGACCGAGCACGGCCGGAACGCGAAGCAGCTGGCCAGGGTGATATGCGGCGCCGTGTTGGCCGCAGAGCTGTCGCTGATGGCCGCCCTGGCCAGCGGCCATTTGGTCAAAAGTCATTTGAAATACAACAGGTCGTACTCTGAGAAAGATAGTCTGCCGGCCAGTAGTTCATGTGATACGTAGGTTTACAAGTTACCTGGCATTGTAGCTCTAAATGTTTTAATGTATAGCAACAAATCAATGGAAATGCTGATGGTTTTTTATTACTTTTGATTTAAATGCGGTGGCGCAAAAACGATCACGGTTTAGACTATTACATTTTATACAGGGTGTATGGCTTGTTGGCCATATCAAACAGTGATGTCAGGAAGGTGAGAATAAAAATCCCCCACAGACCATTCAAATTTTCCCTAAAATTCAATAGATTTTTTTTCAGCTGCCCCCTGTTTTAATAAGTAAAAATAAGATTTTTGAAAGTCTTAATTTATCTTAAAAACTCTGAAACACTGACTTATTAAGTCGGAAAAAGTCAGAATAAGACTTATTAAGACATACTAATAGAAAGATTTGGGAGTCTTCTGGAAGAGTTAATAAGACGTAATAAGACTTTTAGTAGTTCAACTGGTAGGTACCTTCAGCAATAAAAATAAATATCCGGAATAATTCAGAGAGGTTGTATTTGGTTATTGTAAAATGAAACAAAAAGAAAAGTATTTATTAACATTTTTGCTGTGTTGTTATAAGCCAAGTTTATTGCATAATTACCTATATAATAACATATGTAAGGTGTTATAATTATAACAATTATAATTTTTTACATACGATGCGCTTGACTTGCTTTCATTGTTGACACTGTACGTTTTATTTTAATAGTTTCTTTTTATATTCGCAAATATTCATCTAACCATTGTTCCAAACAATTGTTCTAAAAACAATAACACATGTGTTCTAGACGCAATATCGATTTTCACCAATTAGACCCGATTGCATATTCCTTCTGTCAGTCTGAAGTATTTTACTCGAAAATCGGGTATTTTCGTCATGTTTGCGGGTAGAATTTTAAAGCGGGTAAAATCGGGTAATTTGCAAATTTCGATCAAAATAATAACTAAAGTAAATAATATTGTATATTTACTAAATATGCACAATTATTTTATTCTTTCCTGTTACATTTTTATTGACTAATATAACAATTGTTTTTTGTTATAAATTTAAGTAAACAATGCTTCCCTATATTGTAAACATTGCTTTTGTGTTTTTATAAGCCTTATAACAACACAAAAAGTGTTTATAAATACTTTTCTTTGTGTTTTCTTTTGCAATAAACAAATACAACATCTCTATATAATATATTATTATAATAATAATATTATTTATTTTAATCGCTATAGGTATACTTGCCATTTCTCTGCTAAAAGTCTTATTAAGTTTTATTAACTTTTCCAGAAGACTCCCAAATCTTGCTATTAGTCTGACTTCCTAAGACCTATTTAGACTTTTTAAGACCTAATAAGTCTTAAGCCATATTAAAAAATTAAACTATAATTATTTTTCACAAAAATTTTTACTGTCATTCTCAATAAACATGTAAGTTTTTATTTATTGTCAACTTTTGTTAAAATGAATAAATTCATGCAATAGCTAGGCAATAGATTTAATATTATTTTAGCCCTTAGCTTAACGTGATGGACATGTACAGGGTGATGGTTTGTTATATGAATTATGTTCAGAATTTTCCAAGGAATCGAAAAATAAATTCGTATATAGGGTGATCCATTGAAAAAAATAAACTTTGTTTTTCCCTGTATATTGATCAATTTTCCATTTTTTTATACGTCTTCAATTGAATTTTTAATTTTTTATGTTCCTATTTCAAATTATTGACAAAATTTGGATTTTTCCGTATATAATGGTAACCATTATAACTGCTCCGCCTAGCAACTGAAGTAATTAACTCATTGTTGGGCATCAGGGAATGGCCGATTTCATTATTCTCTAATTTGAACCAATCTTTTTTTTCCCTTGTGAGATTTTAAATTAACTACCAGTGTTAACGTCCTTCAGAGAAATCCATCCTCTATTAGACAAAACGCGTTTGTCAGGGAATCTTGAAACACCCACCAAACTGTTTGGATAAATCCCTTGAGACCCCGCTAAAAGGTTAAAGCAGGGATATTATCAATAAATACGATTGCATTTCTATGACGGGACCCCGACTTTGTCTCTCCTTAGTTAAATAAGTCACTTATATTTTACTCTTTTATTAAACAGATCCGCGCACCACCAAAGACAAAGTTGAACTTCATTTTAACCATTTAGGCACAGTATACCTTAGACTGGGCCAAAAAAATCAACTATTTTTTTTTAAAGTATATCAAAAATATGGTTTGAGGTGACAAAAAAAATTATTGTGAAAGTTTGAGTCCATAATATTAATATTAAGAGGTCTATCATCGCAATTTTATTTATTTTTCATCAGCAAGTTTTTGTCTCAGAACTCCCAAACCATTGAGTTTAACAAAATTGACCCAAAAATATTTTTTGAAGAAAATTGAATTCTCTACAAAAAAGGTTAAAACGAAATTTACTGTCAGATGAACCGTTTCCTTAAAATCATGCCTTAAAAATTGTTATAGTTTTACATTTTGATCTTTTAACTTTGGAATTTTGTATTTCATGTAAAAATCAGTACCCAGAAAAAAAACGATGAATATTCTTATGGGAAATCAAATGCTTCACAAAAAAGCCTCTTAACATTTTTGGCTAAATTCACTCAATCAAAAGTTATTCAAGGTTAAATTTTAACCCTGAATAACTTTTGATTGAGTGAATTTAGCCAAAAATGTTGAGAGGCTTTTTTTAAAGCATTAAATTTCCCATAAGAATATTTTATGGGTACTGATGTTTACATTAATTACAAAATTCCAATTTAAAAGATCAAAATGTAAAACTATACCAATTTTTAAGGCAAGATTTTAAGGAAACGGTTCATCTGACGGAAAATTTCACTTTAACCTTTTTTGTAGAGCATTCAATTTTCTTCAAAAAATGTTTTCCAGTCAATTTTGTTAAACTCAATGGTTTGGGAGTTCTGAGACAAAAACTTGCTGAGGAAAAAAAATTAAAATTGCGATGATAGACCTCTTAATATTAATATTATGGACTCAAACTTTCACAATATTTTTTTTTGTCACCCCAAACCATATTTTCGATATACTTTTCAAAAAAAAAAAATAGTTGATTTTTTTGGCCCAGTCTAGTATACCGTGAATTAGGTTTTAAATTGTATAAAAAAATATACTGTTCTTTTTTTAATAACCAAACCTGGGCTTACCCTAAATTTTAAATCGTGTTCATTTTTGCGCCACCCTTAAATTAGGCTTGATTTTTACCATAGACATCTGTATGATTATTAAAAATCTAGTCAAGGTGGTATTGTGTTCCTAATTAAACAATTACCCGCCTACGATTATGAAACCAAAAATACCTACTTATTTAATTTGTAAATAATTATTATAAAAGACTAATTAATTAGTTAAATCTACTTATTAATAAATTAATCTAATTCAACTTGTCTTTTACTATAGTACTAACTCATGTAAACTGTTTGTCAGTTAATGTCACTTTTATGTAGAATGTCATATCAGCGGTATTTCGCATAAAAACAGAAATTTACAGTAGGATAAATGAAGAAAAATTTCACAATAAAATGCAGCCGTGTAGCGATTCAGGTTCATCAAACAATTGTTGTCAGTGTTGTTGTCCTAAACGAAAAAAAAGAAAACAAATAGATTGTGGGTGCCCTCCACCGGGGACAAGATATTGTCCCCCACCGGTAAATATAGGGGACTGTGTACGCCCTATGCCTCCCCCGCCGAAAAATGTTCCAGCAAATTCCTGCGGAGACTGTAAGTAATATTACTAAAATTTTAATTATTTATAATCAAAATACTTCCATTAATGTATATTACAATGGGTCGAATATCCGCTTTTTTCGAAATTATTATTCTTTGGTCAACATCCTAGGCTCGCCAAATGCATAGACAAGGGATAGGTTGGGTGGGCGGCCACCAAATGGACTTAAAATAATAATTTTTCACGCCATCTCTTACGAAATTTAATTGTCTCTAAAAAAGGTCCCCATCAATTTTGACTTAAATATTGAAATTTCGCAGTTTATCTCGTAATTTACCAGAAAAGTAACTTTTTTGTCAATATTTACTTATCCTAAGTAAACATTTCTTGGGTACATTTTGTTAGTAAATTTAATTGTCTACAAAAAAGGTCCTCATCAATTATTTCATAAATATTGCAGTTTCAGAGATAATTGCGATTTTATCTTTAAATTGTCATTTTTTTAACAAAACTTATTTTATAAAAAAAAAAGTTTTTTTTATATAGGTAGGTACAGTGGTGCACACTGAATTTTTGAAGACTATCAAAATCTTCCTTAGAAGACAGCTAACTAGTCCTGTCATTTTGACAGCGAAAAAAAATGGTCAAAATTCTGTGTCCGCCACTGTAATTTGTTAAAAAATTTGTTTGGCTACAACAAAATTCGTTATAAATATTGACAAAATTTACTTATTTTATTAGTAAACATACAAAGTGACCCATTTGTTTGCGACTCACCCCTGTGAAATCTTTATTTATTGTGCGATTTTAACCGGATTTGTTTTAAAGTGTAGATCTTGATAACCTGGATTTTTGGAGCAAAAGACGCCATATAAGTACAAAATACAAGGCCTACTTTGTCAGTTTTTAAGAGTAAATTTTTAATAATTCATATTAGCGATTTTTTTAAACAAAATCTAAACACCGCACTGGATTCACCACCACTCAAAACGACACTATACTAAATTTTATTGAAAAATTTTAAGAAAAAAAATGCACAAAAATAACTACAAAAATTTATTTTGTAGAGTTATTCATGAAAAAAACATTGAAATAAAATTAAACTAATATTAACATGGTACTATTACTATAAGTTTAATTTTATTTCAATGTTTTTTCATGGATAACTTGACAAAATAAATTTTTGTAGTTATTATTGTCCATTTTTTTTTCTTAAAATTTTTTAATAAAATTTAGTATAAGGTCGTTTTGAGGGGTGGTGAATCCAGTGCCGTCCTTAGATTTTGTTTAAAAAAATCGCTAATATGAATTCTTAAAAATTTACTCTTAAAAACTGACATAGTAGGCCTTGTATTATGTAAAAATATGGTGTTTTTACTATAAAAATACAGTTTACCAAGATCTACAGTTTAACACAAATCCGGTTAAAATCGCACAATAAATAAAGATTTTACAGGGGTGAGTCGCAAACAAATGGGTCACACTGTATATTTTTTTATATATTTTGTTGGAGTGGGTCGGTTTTTGTGGCGTTTGGAATAACAGGGGTATGTATCCAAACTCAGTCGGAATTAAAAATATCACATTTAATTAAAAATACCTATGTGCATTTGAAAAAAATTAAAATTAAGTCAAATTACAAATTTCTCCTATGATATTTTTAATTTAGCAAATTAAAAATATCTGTTTGGCATAAAAATTAAATTAAATTTTTAATTAAGCGAATTAAAAATATGTGTTTAACAAAAAAAACAATTAAAAGAAGTAACAATTTTAAATTAAATATAATAAAAATATCAGTTTGGCATAAAAAATATCTAATATCTAATTTTTATCGGTTTTTGTGGCGTTTGGAATAACAGGGGTATGTATCCAAACTCAGTCGGAATTAAAAATATCACATTTAATTAAAAATACCTATGTGCATTTGAAAAAAATTAAAATTAAGTCAAATTACAAATTTCTCCTATGATATTTTTAATTTAGCAAATTAAAAATATCTGTTTGGCATAAAAATTAAATTAAATTTTTAATTAAGCGAATTAAAAATATGTGTTTAACAAAAAAAAAACAATTAAAAGAAGTAACAATTTTAAATTAAATATAATAAAAATATCAGTTTGCCATAAAAAATATCTAATATCTAATTTTTAAAATTTATGTATTAATAAAAAATATCACATGAACATGTTTAATCTGCGAATTAAAAATATCATAGTAGATATTTAAAAATTAAAATGTATTTTTATGCCAAACTTATATTTTTAATTTAGTGAATTTAAAATATCTGTTTCTTATATTTGTATTTTTTTGTTGAATATATTTTTAATTCCATTAATTAATAATTAGATTTAATTTTTATGCAAAACTGATATTTTTAATTTAATGAAATTAAAATATTTGCTCTTATATTTGTATTTTTTGTTGAACACATTTTTAATTCGCTAAATTAAAAATATCATAGGAGAAATTTTTAATTCGATTTAAATTTTATTTTGTTAAATAAGCAGAAATTTTTAATTGAATGTGATATATTTAATTCAGATTGAAAGTTTGGACACCCCTGGTATTCCAAACTAATTCTGCCGCTAGATATTTTTTATCTAATTGAACACATAAAATTCCTGAATAAAAAATAAAACGGCGCACCAAATAAGGATATTTTTGTAGAAAATTGAATTTACTAAAAAAATTTACCAAAAAAATGTTTTATTTTAAATAAGATTATTTCCCTCATTATAAGATGAACCAATCAAAAGCTTAGAATTTTCGAATAAATTTCGTTTAAATAAGCAATTAAATCACTAGAACTATTTAACAGCGATTATTTCCCTCATTATAATATGAACCAATCAAAAGCCTTGAATAAATGGAATTTTATAAATTTTATAAATTTTGACACATACGTCAGATTTTATGAATTGTCAAATAGTTTCCTTTAATTCGAGAAATAATCTAGACGTATATCACTCAACCTATAAATTTAATCTGTAAAACTATGCTCAGTAAGTTTTTGTAGAAAATTGAATTTACTAAAAAAATTTACCAAAAAAATGTTTTATTTTAAATAAGATTATTTCCCTCATTATAAGATGAACCAATCAAAAGATTAGAATTTTCGAATAAATTTCGTTTAAATAAGCAATTAAATCACTAGAACTATTTAACAGCGATTATTTCCCTCATTATAATATGAACCAATCAAAAGCCTTGAATAAATGGAATTTTATAAATTTTATAAATTTTGACACATACGTCAGATTTTATGAATTGTCAAATAGTTTCCTTTAATTCGAGAAATAATCTAGACGCATATCACTCAACCTATAAATTTAATCTGTAAAACTATGCTCAGTAAGTTTTTTATTTGATTTTTCTTTTTGGAAAATAGTTTCATGCAAAATAATTAAAAATAAAACCCCTCGACCGCTACGCGGTCTCGTGATTTAATTAAATTATTTTGCATTCAACATTTTCCAACAAAAACCAAACAAAAAACTACTGAGCCTAGTTTAACCGATTAAATTCATAGTTCTCGTGATATAATATATGAATATTTTGTCAAAAACTGACAAATTTGGGATAAAACCGAGATTTTTTGCGAAATTACATTATTTTAGTCAAAATTGATAAGGACCTTTTTTGTAGCCTAAAAAAATATTTTGTTAATTTCAATTTTAAGTAAATTTGTCATGTTGACCAATATTTTTTTCTACCTCAGAATAATATTTTAACTTAATTAACAAATTAATTTCTTAAAAAGCAGATATTCGACCCACTCTAATGTATATTTTACTTTTTAGATGGCAAACCTCCCCCGCCCCCTCCAGGTGGAGAAGATCAATGGGACTTGCAGTACTGCAAATGGTGGGGTTGGAATTGGGTAAGACGTCGCCCTGATCCCCAAATGGCATCGCCTCCCTGTGCGCCGAGACAGCCTGAAGGAGGATATTGTATATCGGTTCCATATCCTTGCAACCATCCTAAGTGTGTGTTCTTTATTTTTGAAAACAATATTTATAATCATTTTTTAGAAAGAAAGGTTGCCCGTGTAAATCTATGTGCAAAAAACTGTTCAAAGGTAAAGGTAAAAATAAATGTCAGGTGTATTATGGTTGTGGACTGCCTAATTGTTACAGGTTTGTTAAGATATTTTAAGAAAAAAAGTATAAACAATGTTAATTGTTTTGTTTTTATATAGACCTCAAGTAGCAGAACCAAGATACAGAGAGTGCCCATATCATATGGAGCCAAATTATATGCAAGAAGAAAAAGTGTATGATAAAATTTGCGTCTGCCCACCAAAAAAAGCCGAAAAAATCGAAAAAGATTGCGGTTGCGGACCAAAGAACAAAGGAGGTAAACACTTATTTTCTACAATATCCTAGTAAACTGAATTTAGATTTCTAAAGTATTTTGATATTATACCTCCATCCTCTCTATCTTTACATGGTGTGCCTGAACGAAGTTTAAGTCACATAAAAATGCCGTCAAAAACTGATTGCCGTTTCTTGTTCGGGACCCTTTGGTGACTTAAAAATGATATTTACCAAAATCCTAGCTGCTCCTCTTTTCGAATTTGTTTGAAAATTCATGATTTTTTTTATCTTATCTATCTATCTTTGTTTATCTTAAAGTCTACCTTTGACAGAGTACACATTTGCACACCGATTTTTATAATATTGGAGTATATTGTTAAGGAGATTTGGAGAATACTTTTTTATACTGGGCACATCATTTAATATATACAGGGTTAGCCAAAAATCGCTTCTTTTAATAAAGCAAAAGCGTATATTTATGATTTGGCATAACACGCAAAAAAGATATAAACCCACCCATGTTTTTTTTAGATATTTTAATGTTTATCAGGCTACAAAGTGGGATTCTTATTAAGACTTTATAAGAAACATTGATTTTGAATAAAATTAAATAAAATAACATTTTTTGGAGATAAATCTTTTTTGTGCATTATGCTTTTTACTATAAAAAAAGTAATTTTTGACTAACCCTGTATAAATCTAATGATGTGCTCAGTATGAAAACAGTGTTCTCCAATTCTCGTTAACAATATAGGTACTCCAATATTATAAAAATCGGTGTACAAATGTGTACTCTGCCAAAAGTAAGATAAACAAAATTTAAAAAAAAAAAATAAAATTTTTAAAAATTTTCGAAAATAGGAGCAGCTAGGATTTTGGTAAATATCATTTTAAAGTCACCAAAGGGTCCCGAACAAGAAACTGTAAAAATCGGTGTACAAATGTGTACTCCGGCAAAGGTAGACTTTGCGATAAACAAATAATTAATAAAAAAATGATTTTTTAACAAATTTAAAAAAAGCAGTTAGAATTTTGGTAAATATCGTTTTTAAATCTCCAAAGAGTGCCGATCAAAAAACTTTAACCAGTTTTTCGTTCAAAATTGAAAACTACTAAAAAGCCTAAATTAAACAACATTTTAAATATTCTCTAAGCGATATTTTATTTAATTTTATTAAAAATCAATTTTTTTATAAAAGGTTAAAAAAAATCATGAATTTTCAAAAAAATTTGGAAAGAGGAGCAGCTAGGATTTTGTCAAATATCATTTTTAAGTCACCAAAGGGTCCCGAACAAGAATCTGCAATCAGTTTTTGGCGGCATTTTTATGTGACTTAAACTTCGTTCAGGCACACCGTGTTTAATTGAAGACTTCTGGGCCAAAGCTGCTAAATTTATTGTTTTGGGAAAAAATGTTTAGGTATGCTGTTTTTAGTGTTTATTTTTTAAATAGATCTCTCTAGAAACTAAAGTTTAACCCGGCGTTACATGTGGATTAAGATTTTTGAGTTGTGTTTTTTGATTTATGGAAATTGACCTTTTTTACTTAATTCCTATTTTGAAATTTAGCAATTCTAATAATTTATTTGGTGTTTATACGGTCCTTAAAGGATCATTAAATGATTTAACATTGAAAAAAATAAAAAAATAATGGAGGGGTTTGTCACACTGCCCTACTAAGTCAAGTATTAAATAATAGTACAAAAGATTATTTTTGTTGTTAAAAATTATCTTTTGTCCTTTATTACTTAATATTGCACATACGGAGATTTTGCTTAGCACGGCATCGCACCCTATGTACTGAAAAATTTTAAATTTTATGTAACACCAGGTTAGAAACTAACTATTTTTTTTTCTAAATTATAAGTTTGTCAAGCTTTTTCTCCTGAGGTCCTTAACAATGTTGTAACGTATCTGTTTATCTGGATACTTGTTATGTATCTGCTTGTGTAACTAGTTATTAATCCCAGTATGGTAAATAACTTGTTAAGAATAATGAAAGACTAGGCGTGTTAATATGCAAAGATACATTTTTTGTTTGCCTACACTGGAAATTTTATTTGATGAGACACTAAAAACTCGTCCACTTGGACTTCTCTCTGGCACACAATACATTTTCTGTAACTAGAAACTGAAAAAGATGTGACAGCACTAGTCTTCAAATGTAATTGTAAAATATATAATTTACATTTTAGATTCTGGAAGTTCTTATGGTGCACCTTCTATTCAAGATGATATGGAGCGTGTCAGCGTAAAGCTACACGAAAAAAACAACAAAACGCGTCGATATATTTGCTACCCAGCAGCAATTGGCAGCCCTGAAACACCTGTCAAACATTTAAGTCCCAAACACAGCAGAGATACCAGACATTCAGGTCATACTCATAGTAGTAAAGATCCAAGGCATTCGGATCATAGCAATAAAAATCTAAGTCGTAAAGCCAGTACAGAAAGTCCCAAAGGCAGTCGGGATTCGCTTAAAAAGGATTCCAAGCATAGTAGGGATACCAGACTAAGTAGGGATAGCAGGCATAGTAGGGATAGAGAAGATAATAATCGTGTAAGTGATCATAGTGTGAGTCACCATAGCATTGATCCCAAACCAAGTAAGGAGAAGAATGTACATACGTATATGTTGCACGAACTTAGTAATTTGTACAACCCGTATTTTCAAAACTTGTGCAATTCCGAAAAGAAATTCTCCAAGTTTGGTCAACCTTACACGACGTTCTCATGGATGGGAAACTTTGAAAAATCCTTTGGAGGTCAGAACTACAAGGACGAGTTTAGGAGTCCACTAACGGGAAAAACGTACAGTTTAAATTTAAACAAAGTCGGCACACAAGTTAGCACCAGTAAACTTCCGGACCCCATAAATCCGGGAAATATTACTTTTACGGTATCTGGAAATACGAAAACTCAAACCAACAGTTTATACGATAGTTTACTTTGTTCTATATTGTCTCCTAAAGTAATCGTAAACGAAACGGTTTTTGAGGAATCGCCAAGAGATTTAGCAGCAGAAAACTCTGGAGTGTTGGAAGACGTTAAAACCAATTTAAATCGCGTAGACAATTTAATGCAAAAACTCTTAGACGATAACCCGATTGTGGAATCGGAAATGCAGCCCAAAAAATATACCATTAATAGCGATAAATTGAATTTCACTGAAGTAAACGAAAATACCGACTTAATTTCGATGAGTGGTATTTCTAATATTTCTCTTAAGCCATGCAAAAGGTGTTTATCAGAAGAATCCGTTAGGATTGAACCCAAAAAATTTAAATGCAATCAAAGTTGTGTTATGGAAGACGTTTTTCATCAGTTTTTCCATTATTTCAACGTTAACCATTTAGCTAATAATATAGAATCAATGGAAACAACAAATTCTTCAGTTGCAACAGTTGAAACGACTAAATACAATATTGATACTAAAAAAGAACCTGAATATTCGAATTGTGTACATACAATTAACAGCGCTATTACTGAGTTGGTAAACAATCAACATGAACATTGTAAATCTGATGTAAGTGATAAATCTGGCACTACGTTAAAACCAAAACGGTCCTTAATTCCAGTTAGGAAAGGAAAAATTAAGTGACTAAACGTTCTATAACAGCAACTAAGCAAACGATAAACCTGATACAATTATGTAATGTTATATTAAAATGTATTCTTAGTTATTTCTTTAATAAAACAAGTATGTCTACAAAACTTTTTATTAACAAACCATAAAATTAACCATTTTTAAAACATGTAACAAGTTCATCCAAGAAAATATTGTTGTTTTGAAAAGAATCGGTTGTGGAATTAGAAAAATCGCATTTATTTTGAAAAGTGGCTCTGAAAATCTCACTTACTGTACCAATTTTTTTCATTATTTCAATGTAATTTGCCCGCGATCTGTTTTCTGCCCTTTTTGCCGTAAATTCTCCCAGAAAGTATCCTAAAATAAAAATAATTGTTAGTATAATAAAAAACAAAATACAACATAGATAAAATCGTTATTCTAAAAATACTTGATTTAGGTAGATCAATATAGAAAAACTGACAAGGGCTCCTCAACTGCATTACTATAATAACCACATACCAAATCGATGTAAAAATAAGGGAAATCTTACCTCCAAGCATAGCCAAAAAAGCGGCGGTCAAAATGAAACTACAGCATAATCTTTTTGAAATTGATTCACCGGGAGCACCGTTATTTCTGCTCGTCTCAACGCTCAATAGATTATTCATGGTCAAGAAATTGATTAATACTGAAAACTTTTCACGCCACCGTGCGTGTTATTATATCGATTTGTCTAAATGCGGCAGCTAATTTGAAAATAAGACCGAAATTCGTTTGCTAATTACACTGCGGTAGTTGCAAAAATGGCGAATGCGCCTGGACTAATTAGCAATTTAAAATAATACTTAATGGAAATTATTATATTATCTCAATACATTTTCAAGGAAGACTTTTCTATATACACATAAAAAATTGACATTTTAACCGGCGCGCTCTACTGATTTATAGATATCGCTCTATACACATATTTAATTTAAATCATTTTTAGATAATAATATGTTAAATTTATTAAATCATTTTTAGATAATAATATGTATTTGTCGAACAAAAAGTATAGTATCAAATTTTATAGACACTCATTTAAATAAACACTTGCTCGTGCCTAATTAAAATTCGTGACTAAAATGGTGTTTACCAAACTTGATACATAAAATACTATTATATAATATACTACATACTACAATATGTAAACCATGCGTTATATCTAAAAAAATAATATTAAGGTGCATGTCAAGATATCATTACATACATGTATTACGTACTCTCATGTTATATAATTATATTATATTAATATTTAATAGGGAGAATTGATTTTTAATTTTTATTATGAAAAATATAATTAAAACTATCAAAGAATATATTATGCATGTCGAAAAAATAGTATATTCTGTAACAAGTTTGGAATACAGCATATTCCACTCGAGTGAAGAGTTTGTCACAAGAGCCGAAGGCGAGTTTGACGGGTTCACGAGAGCGGAATATGCAATTCCAAACGTGTTTTAGACTTTACTTTTTCTACGTTTCCAAAAAATACCATAGAAAAATAATTTAATTGGAAGAAAGTGAGGTTGGATCAGTCTAAAATTTGTTAGATATTAAGAACAGAGATGTCGCCACGAGTGTTTATTCTGTCATCCGATGATAGAATATTTCATTCTGTAACACTTTACGGAATATATGTCATTCCATAGATAAAAGTGATGTTATTAGAGTAGAGCAACATTTTGGTAATGACCATTTTTAAAATCAGCTCACCCAAATTACCTTGGCCAACAAAGCAAATTTGATATAATATAAACCAACATAAAATATTCCATACAATGGGGCTATTCCGATTAATTTTGGTCTGAATCATTTAGTAAAGTTGACTGATTTTCGGCCATTTTTTTAATGTAAATATTTTGGCGTTAAAGTCGATTGTTCAATAAATAAGCCCAAAATACCTGCTCCTGCTATAAATATCTTTTAAACAAATCAAATTTTACGCATAGGGCTTAGGCTGTTTTATTTAAAAAAGTAAAAAAATCAGATATGATTTAAACATTAATGCAATATTTACATTTCACCGCTGTTCCAGTACAAGGGACGGTATAAGTACCTACTCGTCTTTATATATCTAACCGAAGACTTATAAAAACATTCCATATGAATTCTAAGGTAAAGTTTTAAAATTACCCTAATTAACCCTTATGTCACATAAGTTATGTGTTACATATTAATAGTTAAATTTCATTTATGTTAATGCAAGTAGCATATATATAAAACATTTTACTTGTAAACTCTGCAAACGCTGCAGCAATATTTTCTTTCCCAGTGGGGGATTTATGTACAAGACATGTTTTTGGAAACGTGATAAAATAAAGTTATGAATTATTTATGTTTAAGTTAGTCTGATATGAAAACGAGTTTTAGAAAGTTTTCCACACCGGAGCTGTGTGGTTCTAGAGTAATGTACCTACTTGCTTTATTTTAAAAAATATGTTATTCTAAAGTTTAAAAAGTACATTATTGTACTCGAGATCTCGATTACATGTTTCTACTTAAGAGCATTTTTTATGTTTGATGAATTGATGTGATGAAATTTTGTACATATATAAGGGTTATTTTTACTTTTAAGTAGGTACTTTTTGCTCATTAATACATATTTATATTTGTTTTTACTAGCTCTACCTAAAAAGTACCTAACCCTTAAAATGAATTTGGCAGGATTTTTTACGTTATATTCAAGGAAATGAGAAAATCTAATTTTACATTTAAGAACGATTAAAATTTACAAAAAAAAAACTTTTATGTACGTAAATATTAAACAGGCGCAATGAAAATTAGTTTTGCGAAAATGGCGAATGCGCCGGGATTAATTTTTTGTCTATTATAAAATTTCATATACGAATACAGGGTATCCCTTAAATAGCGCATTAACACAATACCACGCAATAGAAGAGGCTATTTTTAAGTATATTATATATATACATATTTTTTGCTAATTTTAATAGTGATTTATACAAGCATGGCTGTCAGATATAAATCAAAACATTTTGTCACGAGGGATGAGAAGGGGTAAATTTTGACTATTTTTAGCGTCACGAGATTTATGGACGGCCCCTAAGTATATTTTGTTTTAATACAATAGATCTCTATAGAGTAGAAGGAAAATTGAATTCAAAACTTTGTCAGGATTTTTTTATACTTATAACCGGAAACGTTGTATATTGATTTTACACCATTTATTTAAACAAACATGTACATATTTGTATATAAACATATTTGTACAATAGGTACAATTATAAAGCTGCGCTGATGCTTATAATATTGATATTAAATTATGTTAGAAGATAATATATATTTATATATAATATAGTTAAAGCTAGAGAATACAAACAAATAATGTAGGTACTTAAAACGACTATCGCTTTAGTTTTAAAAATCATACAAAATTAACTTTAGAAAAAGGGGTAAACTATATGGTTTATTAAAATTTTTATTGGAATTGTTCTTAAATAAATATGCACAATTTATAATATAATATGTTTCAATTTTGATAAACGCCATTTTAGACACGAATTTAATTTTGTCACGAGCGAGCTTGCGAGCGAGTGCTTAATTAGTACGACAAATACTTATTATTATCTAAAAAATGATTTAAATTAAATATTTGTATAGAGCGACATCTATAAAACAATAGAGTAACCAACTTGGAATTTTGTATTACCGGCGCACCGGTGAAAATATCAAATTTTTATGTGTAAATCGAAATAGACTAACAACAGTTTTTAAGTGAAAGTAAAGGAAATGTTTTATTGGTACTCCACAGTGAAGTCTCCACCTGAAATTAAGTTAAATCTAGTTTACTGCCGGTGAAATTAAAAGGTCAGTACAATGATTATATAAATTTTTCAAAAATTGGCGTTGTAAAACTATTTATTGCTTTTGTATTTAGATAATAAAATAATATTTAGATTTAGTATTATTTTACAAGAAGGGCATTTTATTTTAACGATTGTATAACATTTGACAACGGTGTCAACTAACTTAAGCCAGTGACTAAAAACCTGTTGCTAACTTCAGCATGTGACTAAAACCGCCGTAATGCCACAACTTGTCAATGTGTATTTAAAAGGTCACTTAGTGTCATGGAAACATGTACGATTAATTAATGGATTTTCATTTTTTAGTACCTTTATAACTTTAAATAATTTAATATTTAAAGTTGTATTTATATTATTTTTTAAAGTTTTATTAATTAAAAAAGAAATGTCCTAGTATTTTTTAACTGTTGTGTATTTTAAAATTTTTCTTAATTTTGTAAATCAATTCAATATTTCATATAATATTCAAGAAATTAGTTTCTCTCTTTGATTACATTAGTTTATTTACATTACTTAAAAAAAATACACATTTAAAACTGCCAAACAAAACTTGCACAAATATTGTCAACATCTGTTCTCAATTAGAAAAATTAAGTAATTCCTGCTAAATTTTGTTTTGTCATCTTCTAAATATAGCAAGGTATGCAAACGCACGCAAATATCGTAAATACCATTTATTTTGTTTAAATTAAACAACGAACAACAAACTTACCGCCAAGCATGGCCAGAAAGGCGGCCGTCAAAATACAGCTGCAACACAGCCTTTTGGTGATGAACTCGGTGGCTAGGGCGCCGCTTCGGCTCGTCTCGACGCTAAGGACGCGGTTCATCTCTGACCGTTCCGAAAACTGAAGCAAAACCTGCTGTCACCTTGCACACGCATTGTCTCTCCTGCTTAACGAAAAGCGCAAACAATTTCGCAATCGCCCTGTTCAAAATTTCGCACTCCTTGGCTTTTTTCCAAACAAAAAACGGTTATGAATAGTTTACGATTAATATAATTGGTCGTTAATTCTGTGTCCAGTGGCGTACTTCTTGGAGTGCATGTATTTTATCGCAGTTTGTTTTTATACTGTTGTTCTTTTTAGATCAAAGATATTTCCTGACGTAATTAAAAAAGACAAAAAATGGACTTGGGGCGCCGTTTTATTTTTTGTTCAGGTATTATTCTTATGTATTAACACTAAAGTGATTTTTAAATTAGATAAAAAAGAATTTTTATTCTGCGAATTAAAAATATCATGGTGAATATTTAAAAGTTAAATTAAATTTTTATGCAAAACTGATATTTTTTTTAGTTTAGTGAATATTTCTTTCTTATATTTGTATTTTTTAGTTAAACACATATTTTTAATTCGCTAAAAAATATCATAGGAGAAATTTTTAAATGTATTAAAAATAAATCAAATTAAAAATTTATCCTATGATATTTGTTATTTAACAAAATAACAACTATATTTGAAGTCAAATAGTTTAATTGCGACCTTAAAATATTCGTACATTATGACGCTAAGAAGCTAACATTAAGATTAAACACGGAAGAGTTTCAATGCTCGATAAAATGTTCAAATGTCGCAACCGTTACATTTTGAGAAAATTTTAGAAAATAAAGTATACAATATTTGTGCTTTTAAAATACGTGCTTGTTTAAGGTTAGTATTCAAGTTTTACACAAAAAAATATTACTACATGCTTTCATCCTAAATTTTACAGTATCAACTTTAGAAGCAAACTTTGTCGCATTTGCCGATTTTCTAAGGTCGCGCCCGCTACTCATGACGATTTAAAAGATCTTCTATACAAGTTTTTATTAACATTTTGTTTGAGTTAAATACCTAATTTTTATACTATTTTTTGTATTAACGTATCTTGATATATATGAACAAATACTTTATTATCATAAAAAAACGAAGTTTTAGTGTCGCACCCGTTACAATGGAAATACCCTTTAGCAAATGAAAAATATCTGTTTGGCATAAAAATTAAATGTAATTTTTTATTAAGCAAATATGTGTTTAACAAAAAAAAAGAAGTAAATATTTTAAATTAAATATATTTAAAATATCAGTTCGGCATAAAAATTAAATCTATTTTAAAAAAAATATGTATAAATAAAAAATATCACATGAACATGTTTTATCTGCGAATTAAAAATATCAAAGCAGATATTTAAAAATTAGATTTAATTTTTATGCTAAATTGATATTTTTAATTTTTATAAATTGAAATATACGTTTCTTATATTTGTATTTTTTTGTTAAACACAGGTATTTTAAATTCTCTAAATTAAAAATATCATAGAAGAAATTTTTAAATGTGGGTATTAAAAATATCATAAGAAATATTTTGAATTCGATTAATTTTTTATTTTATTTAATAAGACATTTTTAATTGAGATTAAAAGTTTGGACACCCCTGGTATTCCAAACTAATTCGGTCGCTAGATGGTTTAGCTAAAAAATACAAATATAAGAAGCAAATATTTTAAATTAACTAAATTAAAAATATCAGTTTGGCATAAAAATAAAATCTAATTTTTAATTAAGCGAATTAAAAATGTGTGTTTAGCAAAAAAATACAAATATAAATTCACTAAATTAAAAATATCAGTTTAGCATAAAAATTAAATCTAATTTTAAAATATTCATTCTAGGGTTAACACATTAAATTAATTCCTAAATAAAAAATAAATTAGGGTTGGGCTATTTATCCGTAAAAAATCATTACTTACTAGTGTGGACCAATCAAAATTCGACTTCTGTCAGATATATCTAAGCTCACTTTGTACTTTTATTAAATGTGCGTTTTGTTTATTGTTTTGTATGCCATTCGGCCTAAAGACATAAATTACTATTAGGAGCTGTAGTTTTCACTAAAATAATTTTTGCAAGTCGTATTAACATTTATTTTTTTAAATTTAGAGTGCATTCGTTACCTATCCCCAATTTGTATCTACGCCACTGCATAAAACTCTTACGGTTTTCATTAAATAGGTAAAACTAAAGATTGTGCCAATGTTTGGTTTATGATGTACTCAATAATAATCAACGTATAAATTATGAAAATTTATTGGGTTTCCGGCGGTTTTCTACATCTTTTACAAATCTTGTTTAATTTCAATTATAATTTGTTATTGTGTTTAAGTGATTAAGTTTAAGATTAAGAAAACAAACTATCTTTATATTTTATTTTTTATTTGTATTTTTTATTGATGTAGCGTTTTGTAAAATAAACCAAAGTCTATCCGAGTTTGATGTTTGATGTTTAATCGATCTACGTAATATGTAATAGGATTCCTGTTAAGGGAATCATAATTATCGCTCGTGAAATATGTTCTTATGCGTCATATGAAAGAAAGATAAAAAATATATACCGGGTAACCATGGACATATTAAAAGAATAGACACGTAATGCCATTATTGTGTATAATCTGTCAATCTGACAGTAGGTACACATGGCATGTTTTACTTACAATAATAATTACACAGCTCGTCAATGTAGGAGTAGAAAAACAAAATAAAAATATGCGCATATTTTTAAAATTATATTTAATAGTTTATAAATCTTAAAATTTAACAGAGATAATCAATCTTTTATTAACCAAAAACGACGAATTTTTTTTTTAATGTTGAAACATTTAGGTACCTAATTGGTAGCAAAGATAATCACTCTTTTATTTACAAAAAACGACGAAAAAAAATAAACAAATGTTAGAACATAGTTGGTTTAATTTTCCCATCACCCAGTGTAGATCGGCTTCGCCGTGATACGACACGCCATATAAATAAGATTAATTGCACCATATTTAAACAGTCTTGATAGATACCCGAACTTTTAAATATAAACTCGACTGTTGTGTTTTTCGAATCCGTTGATACAGTGCGTATACTACGTGGGTAAAATAAACATTTCCGTCTGAAAATGCCTGCGAGTGTTAGGAAAGTTTTGCTGCTATACGTCGGGGGGACCATAGGCATGCAGAAAAATGATCAAGGAGGTAATGTAGGCTATGTGCTATACTTATATAACTTATTACATAGGTGTAAGTTTGTTTTCGAACTTTTGATCTTTGCACATGCTATTGGAAATAATTCAGACGAAAAGTCAACTTAAAATGCTATAAGACGCATTTTTAAATATTTAGTGGAATCGTTATTTAACAGTATTCTGAAAAATGCAGAAATATATAAAAAATAAAATGTACATTAAGTATACATGATATATATTGGTATTTATTATTATTATTAACAGTTGTTAAAATACGTAAAAATCATAATTGATTACGCATTTAATTTTTTTTAATAATCAATAAAAATTTTAATTTTTTATGCATTTTTAAAAATACCTATAAATATGTATATCATAATATGCTATACATATATACATATTATGTAACATATGTATTTAAAAAAAATACTTCCAAACACTATTGATTATAGTTTTTAATTTTTTAAAACTTTAAGCTTTAATTATATTTTTAATTAAACACGTGCTAGGTTTAAAAATAAATTTAAATAATTTATTTTTGGAATTTTATTAATATTACAAAACAATGATTTTTCTTTAAATATTATTTTATACCACATTTAATTTAAATCTGCAATAAAGCACCCAAAATAATATTATTATAATAATAACATTTACTGTATTTTTGCAAAGCTTATTTAAATTCCCCAACAAATTTTCTGTCGAAAGTTTATCACCATTATTTTTTCCATAAAGATAAACCAAAGTTGCTAAACCTGACAACAATAACAACTTTTCAATAATAAATTTCAATGAAAACAATATTATTTAAAATTTAATTTTTACTTACCCTTGTTATACTTTTTAAAATTTTAAAAATACCTACTTTTTTCAAAATATTCACGCAACCAAAAAAATAGTTCACTGGCACGTTTTTCAGAATTTTGTATTTATTTTAGTTTATTTTAAATTTTTACGTAAATTTGGCCTCAAAAAAAATATAATATAATTTCTTGATAGCACTTAAAAATAATTACCTATTAACGTATTACCTATTAACAATAATAATTATTAAAATTTATTTTAAAAATTGGTTATAATTATAAAATAATATACATGTACATAATAACTCTTCGTTTAATACTTAAATGAATAAAGTTTTAAAAATAAAATGTTATTGTTTTAAGAATATTTACTATAAAGTGTGTCCTATTTTGAATATAAAAAAAAATTAAATTGATTGATTTATTTATTTTATTTAAATGTTGACAGAATATTAAAAAAGTGTATTAAAAAATTAACAAAAAATCTTATGACGATTTAAAAATAAAAAGTTCAAATAACATATTATGTTAAGATAATTTATAATCACATGTGATCATAAACTATCCTAACTTAATAGGTTTTCATTATAACTTTTTTACCATATATATGGTTCCACAGGGCAGTCTATAACATTATGGATTAATTTAAATAAAAAGGTTATACAGATTTTATCCCTTCTTACATTTAAAAAATTAAAATTAAAGGTATCAAACAGTACCAAATGATTTGAAAAGTTTTTATGCAAGTTTGTACTGACCTTTTGATTTTGCCGGCAGTAAACTAGATTTAACTGAAAGCATTAAAAATTTTTGGTGGAGACTGCACCGTGAAGTGCCCATAAAACATTCTCTTCACTTTCATTGTGGAAAAACTGCTTCTATATCATCATTTAAACGTTTGTTAGTCCATTTTCAAGGAATTAATTTTGACAAATCTAATTGTTACGCGAGTTACACTATTTTTTATAGATGTCGCTCTATACAAATATTTAAATTAAACCATTTTTATATAATAATAAGTATGACTAAAATGGCGTTTATCAAACTTGACACTTAATATACTATTCTTTATCTACATTATAGCATACATTCCCATTCCAAACGCATTTTTACAAAAACTTACAAAGGAAATCCACCGTCCAGAAGTGGCCAAGGAATATAACATAGAAATGAAAAAAAATCAGCTTATACTGTAAGTCTTACTTACATAAAATACATATTATTAATTAAATTATTAAATTTTTAGATACCAAGGCAGAATTATAATCTGCGAATTTAAAGAATACGATCCTCTTTTGGATTCTAGCAACATGACAGAAACCGATTGGAGTCTAATTGCCAAAGACATTGAAGTATGGTTATAGCTATAAAATAATGCATATATAATGGACATTCTACTGTTAATACGTAATAAGAAAAATGCTAGGAACTTTGTTTAGTGGAAGTTGATTTTTTTAAAATAATATATTAGGAAAATAATTAAAGTTGGGCTATAGATAATTTACAATTTTGGTCGTTTAATAGTAGAATGTCCCCAAGAAAGAAATTTAAACATTTATCTCAGCTTTAGCTTGTTTGCAGCAATACTACAATGAGTTCGATGGGTTCGTGGTACTTCATGGTACCGATACCTTATGTTACACTTCTTCAGCTCTCTCATTTATGCTGGAAGGCCTCAGTAAACCAGTAATAGTAACAGGATCTCAAGTAACCAACTAAATAAAATCCTTAAAATGCAAACGAATTAACAAATTTGTTGTAGATATCATTTTTCGAACCAAGAAACGATGCCAAAAGTAACATACTGTCTTCAATTGATATTGCAGTTAATTATGATATACCGGAAGTTTGTATATTTTTTGCTGACAAATTGTGCAGGGGAAATAGAACGACAAAAATTAGTTCGACGCAGATGAACGCCTTTAATTCGCCAAACTTACCGCCCCTTGCGGAAGTGGGTATCACAGTTAAAGGTTTGTTGTTTTTTTAAATATATTTTAAATTATTTTTAATTTAAATACTTTTTAAATTAGTCAATTCTCGTGCCATTCGTAAACCAGGGAAGAACTTGAAGGTGTTTAGAAGATTAACTTCAAATGTTGGAGTAATTACAATAGTACCAACAATAAACTCTGCAATGGTAAGTTCAAGATTTTGTTGACTTTTAATATACAGGGTATCCCAAAATCACCGGAACAACCGAAAGAAATCGATTCCTTGCGAAAATCCAAGACGAAACTTCTTTTACCATTTTTTCGAATTCGCAAAATTGCAGGATTTATTAAATTTTTAAAACAAAAAGCGCCATATTTTTACAAACTACAAGGCCTACATGTAAGTTATAAAGAGTAAATTTTTAAGAATTCATATCAGCGATTTTTTTAAACAAAATCTAAGCACGGCACTGGATTCACCACCCCTCAAAACGACCCTATACTAAATTTTATTGAAAGATTTTAAGTAGAAAAATGCATAATATAAATAAATAAATTTATTCTGGCAAGTTATCCATGAAAAACACATTGAAATAAAATTAAACTTATAGTAATAGTACCATGTTACTATTAGTTTAATTTTAATTCGATGTTTTTTTCATGGATAACTTGACAAAATAAATTTTTGTAGTTATTATTGTGCATCTACTTAAAATTTTTTAATAAAATTTAGTAAAGAGTCGTTTTGAGGGGTGGCGAATCCAGTGCCGTGCTTAGATTTTGTTTAAAAAAATATTACTCTTAAAAACTAACATAGTACGCCTTGTATTTTGTACTAATATGGCGTTTTTTATTCCAAAAATAGTTTATCAAGATCTACACTTTAAAATAAATCCGATTAAAATCGCACAATAAGTAAAGATTTTACAGGGGTGAGTCGCAAACAAATGGGCCACAGTGTATAATAATTATTACTTAATTTCATTGCTCAGGGCTGGCATAAAATTATTATTATAGAAACAACACATCTTCAAAAATTTTCATAAAACATTTTGATTTTTTTGTCTTGTCCCGTTAGTAATCATGGAATCGTCCAAAGGTTAATTCTTCTTTCAAGACAAGTTTTCCTTTAACATTTTTTTAAATTCGCGAAATTGCAGGAGTTATTCAATTTTTAAGGCCGCCAATGAGAAAACAGTGTAGGGCGAGCAACATGCAGAAAATTTGTTTTTGTTTACTTTTTCCTAATGCAAAAACAAAAAATATAACAAAAACTCGTCCTATAAATACTGCGCTCTCATTGGGGGTTTCCCAAATAAAATAACATCTGCAATTTTGCAAATTAGAAAAAAATGGTAAAGGAATTTTTGTTTTGGATTTTCGCATTAGAAAATTGGTGGATTTTTTCTTTTCATCAAAATGGTGTAAAGAAAAAAACAATTGAAATATTTTTAAAAAATGCATATTCAAAAAATAATTTGGAACAAAATATTATTGCAGAACTACCCTAAACTTAAAAATAAACAAATAATAAACTAAAATAAAAATATCCATTTGTATTATACACTTAAAAGGATACTTGGTGGACCCTGTAGATTAAATTATTTTATATTTTTTGGTTATCTCTCTATAATTTATAATGTTATATATTTTGTAGTCGTGTAATTTTTTTACAAAAATTAATTATAACTTATACAATTTAAACATGTTTAAAACTTTTAAAGCTAAAAGCAATTCTACAACCACCTCTAGAAGGAGCAGTACTGGAATCATTTGGAGTTGGAAACATACCAACAAGAAGACAAGATATTCTCGATGCCCTAGAAGAGGCAATTAAACGTGGCGTAATCATAGTAAACATAACGCAATGTTCAGAGGGCGCAGTAAATGCTTTGTACGAACCTGGACAAGTAAGAAAAAACATCAACACTAGAAGGTGGTTTTATTTAATTATTCATTTTTTAGCTTATGGAAAATATTGGTGTAATCAGTGGGAATGACATGACTCTTGAGGCAGCTTTAACCAAGCTATCATATGTTTTAGCTTTACCAAACTTATCAAGGGATGACAGAATAATGGTAATATTTTTTTAAATATGTTAACACAAAAATAAAATTTTATTTTTCAGCTCGTAAGGAAAGATTTGCGCGGTGAATTGACAGCACCTGATAATAATAATAATAATAATAATAATTGTGCTAAAGTAAATTAATATAATTTATCTATTTTTTTTTCAATACATTTTTATTTATTTAATTAATATGACTGTGTTAAATTTTAAGTTAAGTATGTAGAGTAAGTATTATTATAAACAAATATTATGTAACGCCTTTAATGATAAAATGTTGTGAAACGATTAAATTGTTTAATAATATTGATCCAAAATAAAAATATCGCCAGCTAAAATGATGAAATTTCCGTCAGTAGGTATGTGTTAAATAATTGGAAAGATTTATTTATTTAATAAATATTTATCAATTCTAAACTGGTTTTATTTGGATTATTTATTTAATGTTGCAGTTATGATTTAAACAAGATACCCAAAATAGTATTTTAATTCAAAGTGAAGTGGTTTTTAATCTATAAATTTATTCCGCATTATTTTTTTTTAATTGTGGAAATTTTTAACCATTTAATTATAATTAGGTAAATAGTTAAAACCATGGATTACAAAAAATGTAAGCCTCTATTTAACGGGCTCCGAGAAAATGAATCTTAGGTCCAAAAAATGATTTTCGAGATTATGTTTTTTTGAAAAGTCCAATAATGATTTATTTATCTCAAAAATTGAAAATGCTACGAATTTCCAAAGTCTACTACACAAACGCCTATGCTGCGCGAACTTTAATCGGCTTCTGTAAAATTTCAATTTTGGTTCGTTTTTTTTTGAGAGCGCGTCACACTTATACTGTATTTTGTATTGCCCTGTATATTTAACACGAGTAGTCTGAATGATCGGTAGCTCAAATGCACAATAAATAATCAACATAACCTCAAATAATTTGAAAAATTAAAATGAGCAAATTTAATCACAGATATAAAAATTATAATGCAAATAACACTAATAAAGAAAAGCCAAGTAAAATCGGAGATACTGCCCAATACGGATTTTCAGGGTTTAAACTCTATTTCCCTGAAGAAGGTAAACAAACTTAAAAACCACAGTTTGTTGACTAAAATAACAAATTTTTTAGGTTCTTTGGATATTGAGAACCTCACAAATCACGTAACAATATTTCAAAATTATATTGAACAAAACTGTGGTATATTTAACTTTGAAATCATTGAACAAAATAAATATTTCTATGTTGACCACAAACTTTTAATTAACGATGATAATCTAAATACAGCTTGGGAAACATATAAAACTGAGTTAGTTGAAAATACTGAATACTGTTTAAATGTTATGGGACTTGCTGTGCACCAGAGCATAATAAATAAATATTATGAAAATTTAAATGATGAGGAAAAAAGTGAATCCACAAAAGAACTGCCAATTATTAGGCCTAGAATTATTAATTTTGAGCCAAGCTTGCAACTTAAAGATCTGAGGGTGAATTATTATGGCAAATTGGTGTCAGTTCGAGGCACAGTTATAAAATCAGGAAATGTAAAAATAATTTGCAACTACATGACGTTTATGTGTAGTATGTGCAATAATCTACAAGTTGTGCATCAACCAGATGGTAATTATACTTTACCAAGTAGATGTTTGACCACGAATTGTCGGGCACAATCAAATTTTACCCCACAACACTCTTCAGAGTTTACAAAGACAATAAGCTGGAAAAGTATTAAAATACAGGAACTTGTTGGAACTGAACAGGTAGGTACCCAAACCTTTTTAAATTTATTCTTGAACTAATTTTATGAGCACAAGTATAAATTAAAAACTTTTGGTTATTAATTAATGCTTTGAAAAAGGACCATCAATAAAAAAACTATTCTTTTTTAATTTTAAAATAAATCATGTGGTTTTTAAAACATACTATTAACTGAATACCATATAATGCTTTATAATTTTAAACAAATTTAAGGCAGAAGATGGTAGGATTCCAAGGACTTTAGAATGTGTTTTAACTAATGACTTGGTAAAAGCTTGCATACCAGGTGATGATATAACAATAACAGGAATAATAAAGGTAAATCATTTAAGATTTTACTTATTAAATGTGAATCAATGTGATTTTATAGGTGCAAAATACAGACCAAAGTGCAAAGGCTAAACAAAATTCAGTATTTTCCCTTTACCTGCATACTATATCTGTAATAAACAATAAAAATCAAAGTCAAGGGAGTTATGGAGCATCTGAGAGGATAACTTTTAATATAAAGGATTATTATGATATTCAGGTTTGTATTATATGTATTAGCTTTTTATACAAAAATAAAGAATCAGAAAAGGGATTATAAATATTTACCCTTAAAATTCCGCCGTGAAAAATCTTTTTACACGACATTTTTTAACAAATGCAAATTTAAAGCAATGAAATAAATAAGTTTAGGTCGGTAATAATGTTAAAATATTTGTTTTCAAAAAGCTTGTCGCGAAATGTAACGTTCTTTCCCTCGTTTAGAGCAGTCAATAACAGACCCTTTCTAAAAATGTATGGCATAACCACCTCAATATCACCGTGGGAAACAAAAGCGGAACGAGAAACTAAGGTACTCCTACAGAGGCTGATAAGTATATTTAATTAATCGCCTAATGGCAATTGCAACACTTAAGAATTTAATTAAACAGCAACGTAATTCAGTCAACTTTAGGTACGTCAGTATCTAAACCAAAAGGTTTATCATTCCATGTTTGACTTCAGAGAAGATTCAGTAATATTTGCCAGTCTGTGCGTTTGTATTATAAGAGATTATACGTTCTTTATCAAGGAGGCCACTTTGGTTCGGTACTTGATTTATGGCCTTTGTAAACAAGCTTAAACGAGTGTATATTTATTAATTTGAACGTGCTTAAGTCATACACCGGTAATGTACACAGTGTAGTTGCGGGATACGTAGGAGAACTGAAAGGGTAAAAATAATTCTGGGAGACCAGTGCATGATGACGCTTATGGGGCCAGCTATATACTATATATACTCATAATCGTAAGGCTTGTCGCGAAATGTTCATACCTAGCGCAACAAGCTTTTTGGAAACAAATAATTCAACATTATCACCAAAACTTATTTTGTTCGTTTTAGTGCATGGCTTGAATAAAAGCCTGTTTTTAATAGTATATTATGTATCAAGTTTAACATATTAGTGTATAAACAACATTTTAGTCACGAATTTAATTTAGGCACGAGCGAGTTTATAAACAAGTTGCATACTATACTTTTTCTACGACAAATACTTTATATTATCTAAAAAATGATTTAAATTAAATATTTGTATAAAGCGACATCTATACAAAAATAAAGTAAACATCCCAATAAACATTTTTATTAAACTTTACAATTATTAATACTTTAATATATTAAAATAACTTCAAAATATGATTATGTTAAGAAAATATTTTTTCCTTTAATTTTTTTATTACTATAATTTCAAAATATTATCACAAAGTATTAAAAATTGTGCTGCTGACTACAAGCCGAGAGGTCGTGGGTTCGAATCCCACCAGGGGTATGGCTGTTTTGTGTTTGCCCTATTGTGTAATAGTCCTTCGAAGGGGACTTTATAAGCCTGCGGTCCTCTCCTACCCCTAACCCGCTCAAGCCATTTAGTTGGCTTCTGGGACTTCTTAGGAAGTAAGGGTGGAACTAAAAGAGCACTTTTGTATATAAACTTTTTTTTTGTATTTATTGGAATTCCCGTTAGAATTTCTAACTTGGGAATCTACCGGCGTTAAAATCTCAAATTTTTCAGTGTAAATCAAAATTTTTCCCTTAAAAATAGACTAACAATCGATATAGAAGCAGTTTTTCACAGTAAAAGAAAAGAGAATATTTTATGGGCACTGTATACGCAACATTTTTTACGCTTTATCAGTTAACTGCACTACTACGGGGTATTTTCATTGTAACGGGTGCGACACTAAAAATGCGTTTTTTCATGATAATAAAGTGTTTGTTCATATATATCAAGATACGTTAATATAAAAAAATAGTATGAAAAAATAGGTATTTAATTCAAACTAAATGTCAATAAAAACTTGTATAGAAAACCTTTTATAACGTCATGATAGCGTAACGGGCGCGACCTTAGAAAATCGGCAAAGGCGACCAAGTTGGCTTCTTAAGTTGATACTGTAAAATTTTGGATGAAAGCATATAGTAATAATTTTTTGTATAAAACTTATATAGTAGGTAACCTTAAACAAGCACGTATTTTACATGCACAACAATTGCATACTTTATTTTCTAAAATTTTCACATAATGTAACGGGTGCGACATTTGAACATTTTATCGAGTATTGAAACTCTTCCGTACGAATATTTTAAGGATATAAATTACGTCGAAATTAAACTATTTGACTTCAGATATAGTTGTTATTTTGTTAAATAAGATTTTTTGCCAATGTGGGGTAAGGTTTCGTGGAAATACCCTACGGCGAAACGTTCATATAATCGTTTTAAATATTGGCTTTGAGAAACTATTTAATACTTTTGTATTTTTGTATTGAGATAATAAAATAATTTTCACATTTAGTATTATTTTACACTTTATTTTAACGATTGTATTAAATTTGACAACTTAAAACTAACTTCAGCCCGTGACTAAAAACCTGTTGCTAACTTCAGCCTGTGACTAAAACGCCATAAAGCCACAACTTGTCAATGTGTATTTAAAAGGTCACTTAGTGTCATGGAAACATGTACGATAATGGGCGTTTTAAAGGTGTAAGTAGAATGGTTTTTGATATTTTTTTCTTTTATAGCAAATTCACTCAGAACCGAAGCTCTTCCGTTTCCTCGTCCAATCCCTATGCCCGAACATCTACGGCCACGAAATAGTGAAAGCCGGCCTGCTGCTGGCATTGTTCGGCGGAGCGAAAAGCGAAGTGACGCGAGCGGAATCGCACATCTTGATGGTGGGCGACCCGGGCCTGGGAAAAAGCCAGATGCTGCACGCGTGTACGAACGTCGCGCCGCGGGGCGTCTACGTGTGCGGCAACACGAGCACAAGTTCCGGCTTGACCGTGACTATGGGCAGGGAGGCCGGAGGAGAGTACTGCTTGGAGGCCGGGGCCTTGATGTTGGCCGATCAAGGGTGCTGTTGCATCGACGAGTTCGATAAGATGCCCTCCCAACATGCAGTGAGTAACCTTCCGCATCGGTGTGTTATGTTATGTTCGCGAAATAAAAGCGTGTTTGAAAGGCGGGAAACGGTTTGATAAGCTATTGTTGGTGTTTACAATAAACGATAATTTTACAAAAGACTGCAAAAAATTTAAGTGGTGGGAATTATTAATCTTTAAACAAATAATAGTAAGGTATATTTCAAAAAAAATACTATGAGAAACTTATCTGTAGCCCAGAGCCAAGGGCACGTCCAAAAACCTGATTTTTTTAAGGAGAGACTTGAATCTCCGCGTTTTTATCTATGCATTGTTGTTTAAAGCCCCATTTTATTAAACCCACAAAATAATCTATTCATAACAAAGCAGATAAAAATTTGTATAGATGGGTTGCGAATAGTTAAATCAAGCAGTACCTTTTTTATAACTATAATCAAACAGATAACTATAAAAGGACTTTGTCTGGTGTACAGGATTAGGGTTTTAAAATTTCCAGAAAAATTTACTTTTTAATTTTATTCAAATGGTAATACGAAAAAATGCAAAAGTCAATTTTTTTTAAATTTACAAATATTTACGGGTACACTGATACCGAGAAAAAAGTGAATTTCCGACGCTGATTATAATCATATAATATTTTGCTTATAATAATTATTCCTTTTATTTCAATTCAGTAAGGATATTCTACCGGGCCGCAAAAAAAACATATTCGGTGCTATATTAACATAACTTTTATTTAACACTTCGATTTATAAAATTATAATTTTGTAATTTAATTTTATAAATTATTCATTATTTTGTAGTTAGATATTTTAATGGACTCCTTTTTGCAAGAAAAAAACCCAACACACAGTATATTTCACGTTTACGTTTATTTTCTTAAATTTAATTTAGTGTTTAGTTTTATTTTTTTTGTAATAAAGGATTTTTTTTATTTAAAATAATGTTAAGTTGTTCGTTGCTACTTTTTTTCAAATGTGTATATTTTCCAAAAAAAAAAATCAATTTTTCCCAAAAAAAGACAATTTTTCCAAGGCCTGGGAAAAAAACGGAAAAAACAGGTTTTTTCCCAATTTTTCCGGCTTTTTTTTTCGACACTTTAAAACCCTATACAAGATGCACAAAGTAAGTGTATACTTCTATGGGTATCTTTTGTATTTGAAAAGCTACAAGATCGGTGAAATAAGATAAGTTGCGTAACTATAAGCCTATTAAAATGAAATTTATAAATTGGAAAAAAGCTAGCGGTTTCCAAAATATTTTAAAAATACTAAATCCTTCCAAAACCAAAAATCGATATAACTTAGTTTTACATGTAAGCAATAATCTACATTTTCATCCAATTTCTTTACTAATATATTTTGAGTTACCATCACCATCTTTTGTTTTTATAATGGCCGCCATAACATGTAGTTTGGTACATCGCAGGATTCCTTGATTTTTTTCCTATCTGACCATGTAAAATTTTAATTCAGCGGCCATAGAAAAATCAAAATCTAGTAGGCAAAAAAATCACAAATGGATGGATAAAAATGTAGATAAATGTGCATGATTACATGTGAAACTTAATTTTTTCAAAATTATCAGGAATAACGAAGTTATAACGATTTTTAGATTTTTTTATTGAGAACCGCTGCGAACCGAAGCTCTTCCGTTTCCTCGTCCAATCCCTATGCACGAAACGCTGATTTTTTTTAAAAGCCATTTTAATAGACTTCTAGATCTTCAAATAAAAAAGATACAAATATATAGAAGTATACTTGCAAGTACACCCTGTATAGCAGTGGCGGCTCGTGGCAGTAAAATTTGTGAGTTCTGCCAGTGGGGTTTAAAAAAATGTGGCGCAGTTGGCATTTAATTAAATGGTACCTACAGATAATTAATTAAATCATAATTAAATCATACACCACATTCATTCTTACAAAAGAATACAACAACAAACACAAAACACAAAAATACACAGAATTAACAGTCTTCTAGTTAAAATAACAAACGTGAACGCGAAGCGAAAAACAAACGACCGTGAAGTAGGAACTGTATGTTGGTGCAGCTCCGATTTGGCTTAAATTTCACTATCTTAACCCAGGGCCAAGAGCGGCGCGGGGCAAAATTACGGTATTGAAATGGGAACCAGAACTCGAAAGTGGCCCAGCTTTGTTGTATTATAAGCGTTAAGCGTTAGAGACCTTTACCGGTCGTTTGGATGACTGTAGTGGCCAAGTACGGCGACACGGCAAATGTTTATAATAAAAACTTTTTATGCAGCCTTGCGTTTGAAATATTTATAGGTACACTGTCGCACTTAAATATTAAATAATTAAAAAAATAGTCAAGTAATAAGAAAATTTTGGGAGTTCTGCAGCTCTGCAGCCCTTATACACTAGCCGCCCCTGCTGTATATAATATAATTATTAATTAACTTTGATATAAACAATTAAGGTAAATTTTCTGCTAGTGTCAAGCTAGTTTTGTCCTATTCGTTCTAAATTAAGACATATATTGTATTTTATATACGGTATCTTAGAATGACAAGGTTGCAGTTGAACTGTTAAGCGAAAATGACTATCTACAATATTAAATATTGCAGATAAGCCATTTTCGCTTAACATGACAACTGCACCAAAATGGTCAATATATTTTCACAAAAATGTATTTTGAACCATAGTGATTTTATGAATAGAATCGCATTAAAAACGCTTTTTAGGAAAATAAAACGCATTTTTTCTATAAATTTAAAATTAAATAAGCGATGGAAAAAATATTATCTAAAATACTTCAAATATTATCTAAAATACTTTTTGGGCTTTAAAACCCGTTTTTTTCAATAAAACTGATTACTACATGTTTAGGCATGTATCTGAACCTGTTGTAATCAAGCAATAAAACGCGTATGGGTAATTTTTTATTTTAATTTTAAAAAGCGTTTTTAATGCGATTATATTCATATCTTCAATTTTGTAGTTCAAAAATGCATTTTTTTAAGAAGATATTTATTTTACAAAGGGGGTAGCGGGTTAAGGGGGGTCTGGCGGCCCCCACCGAATCTGGTAAAATCGTTCAAAAAATCTTGAAGAGGGTCGAAAAACAAGCAGTATAAGCTTTTTACCGACATTACAACCCCAAACGAAAACACAGTAATGGCGAAAAATATGATTTTTTGTGATTTTTATTTTTTTCAACCAGTTTAATTTATTTTTAAATGGTTTAAAACGCAATTAAAAATTTGTTTTGGATGTATGGTAGTCCCCTGAATTTTTTCAGATTTTTTGGTCAAGTAAAAACATGTGAATTTTAGGTTTAAATGCGAAAAAATCGTGAAAAACGCGTCATTTTCAAGATTCAACCCTCTAATTTTTAGGGTTGTTTTCATTTTCCCGAGGGGTGCTGTATAGTATAGATAGCGGCAATCTTTTTCTTTTGAATGCAGGCAACTGGACTCAATTTGGTCAATTCTGGTGAGCGGGGCAATTTTTTGAAAAAAACTCGAATTTTCAACTTTCGGTAAATTACGGCGCGTACTTGGTATAATGCGTCTTTGCTATAAAAAATACATCTCTATAGGGGTTTTTGAGGTCGCTGATCACGAAGTTGAAAATTTTTTGACAACAAATTCACCCATAAATATTTATTAACACAGGTTTGATAATGTAAAAAATATCATTGAATCACAGCATTTAAACAATTTTAATATCGTGTTCAACTAATATAATCAATGAAATTAAATTTTCTGGTATAAATCATATTTTATTCAAGCTTACGTAATAGTCACACAGTAATATAAAATAGCATAATTCTTTTTTACAGAGCTAAGTTAACAATTTTACAGTTTTAATCCTCGTCACTATCTTCTTCAATAACATGTTCAACGCTTTGAACAGAGAAATATTTGTGAGAATCTGTGCTGGACGAATAATTCGCGACAAATATCTTTGTTGTCAAAAAAATTTTTTGACATCAAATTCGTGATCAGCGACCTCAAAAACCTCTATAGAGATGTATTTTTTATAGCAAAGACGCATTATACCAAGTACGCGCCGTAATTTACCGAAAGTTGAAAATTCGAGTTTTTTTTCAAAAAATTGCCCCGCTCACCAGAATTGACCAAATTAAGTCCAGTTGCCTGCATTCAAAAGAGGACGATTGCCGCTATCTATACTATACAGCACCCCTCGGGAAAATGAAAACAACCCTAAAAATTAGAGGGTTGAATCTTGAAAATGACGCGTTTTTCACGATTTTTTCGCATTTAAACCTAAAATTCACATGTTTTTACTTGACCAAAAAATCTGAAAAAATTCAGGGGACTACCATACATTCAAAACAAATTTTTAATTGCGTTTAAACCATTTAAAAATAAATTAAACTGGTTGAAAAAAATAAAAATCACAAAAAATCATATTTTTCGCCATTACTGTGTTTTCGTTTGGGGTTGTAATGTCGGTAAAAAGCTTATACTGCTTGTTTTTCGACCCTCTTCAAGATTTTTGGAACGATTTTACCAGATTCGGTGGGGGCCGCCAGACCCCCCTTAACCCGCTACCCCCTTTACAAAAGTAAGGAAAATTTATAAGTGAGTCTAATAAATTGGTTTCTTATGTATAGGTATTTTCCTGAGAATTATTTCATATATATTATAAATCTTTAAGATATTTTCTTAGAGACTGTTCGAAACATTTTGAAATAGGTACCTGATAAATTTAACTTAAAATTTACAGTGTTTGCTTGAAGCAATGGAACAACAAAGCATCAGTATTGCCAAAGCTGGTATAGTTTGCACTTTGCCAACTAGAACAACCATTTTGGCAGCTGCAAATCCAGCCAAAGGGCATTATGACAAATCAAAAACCATCGCGGAAAATTTAAAAATCAGTTCGCCTATGCTTTCAAGATTCGATTTGATTTTTATATTGTTGGATCAACCAAATGAGGTACAAACAACATTAACGAATGTTTTGTGTATGTAAATTGTATATATTTTTTAGGAATTGGACAACTTACTATCAAAGCATGTATTAGCTTTACATGCTGGTATTAAAATAGACCAAACCTTTTATGATGCCAATGCTAGTGCAACTGAAGGACACACTCTAAGGTTTCAAAAACGCAATTTAATTTATACACAAATATTAATGTACATTGTTTTAGGGATAAATTAAAAATGCAGCCTGGGGAGACACTCGATCTACTACCACATAGTCTTTTCCGAAAATACATTGCATATGCACAAAAATATGTAAACCCCCAACTAACTGATAAAGCCAAAGAAGTTTTAAAACAATTTTACTTATCTCTGAGAAAACAGTTTCAAGCTGGCGATTGCACACCAGTGACCACAAGACAACTTAATTCTTTGGTCAGACTATCCCAGGTATACATGTAATACTAAATGTTTTTCTGCTTTGGTAGTAGTAGGTATATTTTTATCAGACCAGATACAATAATGGCTTCATCTTTTCCCAATCTTAATTTCCTGCATTTTAATTCAGTTAAATAAAATTTAATCTAGGCCAGAGCAAAAGCAGAACTCAGAGAAGAGGTTACAGAAAAAGATGCCCTAGAAGTGGTAGAAATAATGAGACACAGTTTGGTGGACATTTTTACAGACGAGTTTGGTGTTATGGATCTAAATAGGTCGCAAAATGGAACTGGGATGAGTTCCAAAAAACAAGTACAATATAACTCAACATTAACTAAAATATCTAACAATATTCTTTCAGGTGTCGGCGTTATTAAGAATTCTACAAAAGAAATCAGAAACTGAGCAAACGTCGATTTTTACTGTAAACGAAATAAAAGCTATAAGTGAGAGGGTTGGCATTTCAAAGGATAAGTTTTACAAGATTTTGAATAGCTTGAATATTCAAGGGTTTTTGTTGAATAAAGGTCGTAACACTTACCAGTTAATAAGTGCTGATGTTTAGTTACTGGGCAGATATTTCCTTTACTATTTGTTCCAATAATTTGTTTCTGTTATTTTCATCCACCTAAAGTTTGGATAATATTATTAATTATAATGCATTGTTAATGAGGTTTACATACAGTTATTAATTTAATATTTTGGTTTTCTTTTAACTCCTTGACCAAGTATGGGCCTCCTTTTAAGGGTACTGTAGCAATTACTTTTATTTTATCATTTTTCATTATAGACCTAACAGCTGTTTCAAATTTTTTACTGAACAGCTCCATTTTACCTATTTCATCTATAATTAATATAGCATTCGGCTAAAATATAAGAATTACAGGTAAGGCATATAAGAACTATATGCCATCAGAGCCCAGCACACAACCTTAAAGGTTTTATAATGGCCCTTTAAAGTTGCCAGGGGCAAGGTGTGGGTATGTGCTTATTTGAGTCAGTGTTACCAACTCGAGGAAAATGGTCAATTTTTTAGTAATTTTCAATACAAAATAGAGAATTTTACCCCAAACGGTTTTTTTAAAATCTAATCGTAATTAGAAATTCAAAATTCTAAATTATATATTACATATTTTACATCTATTATTTTGATTTAAAATACCAATGTTTTAATTTCATTGGAATTTTCATTCTAATCCACCTTTGCATCTACTAAAATTTTTTGAATTTTGCACATAGGAGCTATTGCTTAGTTAGAAGTTCTTAATTGGAACTTTTTATCTTGTACTATAGTATACCCTCCACATCCAAAAGTCTGAACTTGACACTTGAATATAAATAATTGAGGTTATCTATTTGTCGGTTTAACGCTAATTTCGTTTAAAAATATTACAATATATTTATATTTTGAGTTATAAATTAATACCTTTATACATAAAAAACATATTGTAATATTTTCAAAAAATAAGATGAAATTGGCGTTAAACTGACCAAGATACACAAACACCGGTATTCTGGTTATGAATCGAAAGATCCACGAGTGACGTCACGGGAGAAAAAGATTTAAACGTTATGCATATGGTATTTTACTACTTTTTTGTAAAGTTTTTGCTGGTTTTGTTGGCCAGCAATAACTAAGGTTAGAATTTATTTAATATATTTACAAGGCATACGCCAAGCACGTATATCATGAAACTGACATATAGATAACCTCAATTATTTATATTCAAATGTCTTGGGTGTATAGCATAGTAACTTAGTTTTTTTTAATGTGACGTGATCCAAGAAAAGGGACCTAGTGTCCAAAAACTGATTTTTGAGATTGTAACTGGGTGAACTGTAATCGCTTCTCCTGTAAAGCTTGATTTTGGATGCAGGTCCCTTTTTTGGATTTTTTATTATTTGCACCAAAAATTGTTTTGTTAAGGGAATTTTTTAATAAGAGTGGTATTTGTCCGACTTAAGTGGATGTTATGGAGATAATACATTCTCAACTCTTTCTTATGAAACTTTTTTTATGTTACCCATACCTAAACTTACATTGTTGAAAACTGGCAAAGCTAATTTTTCAAAATCATTTAAATATACAGTGTACTGACCCACTTGGGGAAGTTTTATTGCAGAATTATTTGGAGATCTGAAATAATTTCAATGTAAAAAATTTTACCTATTTTATTCAACTTTTAAATTTACCCTTTCCTTGCTAATATGCCTCGTTCATTTTTTAAAGTTACTATATCAAAGCCAATTCTACCCCGTCCTACTTTAACTTCTTCAGTAAAAAATCCATCAGCAGTAATTCCAGATTTATTAATATTTTCAACGACTTTTTTTATTAACGTAGTTTTTCCGATTCCTTAATAATAACCTTTTATTTAAGGTTTTTACGTAGTTTATATTTATATTTACCTGGTGCACCTTGCAATAAAATACACTTCATTTTTAGTAAAATTTTACTTTTGACAAGAAAATCAAAACAAAAAAGTGAGGTTATAAAGTTTTGGGAAACGTGCAGTGTTGCCGTTTGCAGGTATTTTACCCCAAAAATCAGGTATTTTGGAAATTTTGATTAAAATACCAACTAAAGGAATTTATAAATAATATTGTATACCTACCTATTTAATAAATTTCATATATATTTTATTCTATCCACTTACCATTCTTTTTGATTAATTCAAAATTTAATTTTCAAAAAGGAAAAATGCTGGTACAATTGGGTATTTTGTTTTTTTAGTTGGGAAATTGTATGAAATTTGTTTGGCAATACTGGCAATGTGTTTATACCACCTGTTGTCTAATAGAAATTTTAGGGCTGAAACTGTTTATCAGCAGTGCATTTTTACCTATTAAATATTAAATACAAATTATGTATTGCAAGGTGGTTATAAATAAAAAATAATTGACATTTATAAGTAAATATAATTATTATAAATATCTTACACATAATCTAGTTCTAAATTGCAAGATATTGCAACGAACTAGTCTACTGAAACACATTCATTATTTTTAATACATTTTTAGTTGTCAGAATCTATGTTCAGCTTACATAAAAACATCTTTTTGTAGCCTAGAGACAAGAATTTCGTTAAAATTTAGGTTGAGCGATGTGAATATTTTTTTTTACATTTTTTACAAATTTACCGGTTAAATGCAACAAAATAAATTAATTTTAGAATGACACACAAAATTCAATTTCTGTGAATAAATAAAGACAAAGACAAAGCAATTTTATCAACACAAGCTTACCTTACCTAAATAAATAGTTTAAATAATATATAAAAATACATATTATCAAAAATACAAACTTTAATACAAATGAAGAATTTTTGTAAAAAAGACTTTTTAAGTTAATTAAGTGATGTAACTAGATTTATTTATTTTTTGTAAGTAATCATGTTAAATTATCACTTATTTTTATACATATAGACAAAAATATTACACCGTACAAAAATTCATTAAAACAAATAATTTAAAATTTAATGAAATATGCGGTTTCAACATATTTATTAAAATAATGAATAACCTTAAAAAGATGAGTTACATAAAACCAAAAAAATAGAAACTCACAAAAGCAATCATGAAATTGCCTATCACTTTGTAAAATAATAGGAAGCGTCAAGCCTTTAAATAGCATTTAATATAAAAATTCGCTTTATTACTGTAAATCCTCATATTTCTCTAATAACATAATAAAAAAGCTGAAGTATACATTATTAATGTCAGTATATCACGCACTGGGAAAAATACCTGTAATCGTTCAACAATTTATAATTATTTAGTGCTATAATCAGTCTATAAAATTTAACAGAGTTCGGCTGCCATTTCACAACACCATTTAAAATTAACACTTTGTGGGTGCACTTTTTGTTATCAGTCTTTATCAGATAAACACCTGAGCAATGCAATCAATGATTAGGACGGTTTAAAATACAAATTTTCCTATTTGGTTGTCTACGACACCACCATAACCAGTGATTGCATTGCCAACTCCACATACAACTCAGACACTGGTTTCCGGATACTTGTTGCGCCGTTTCTAAGGTCTTTTGGGATAAAGCAAACCTCAACTGTGGTTCAAGCACAGTTCGTTCCACCGGGCTTCGAAAAATTGGCGCATACAGTGACCTGCTTTGCCCACCGGGCTGTCGTCTTCATTGAACGTCTCGCAATTGTTAAAAATCTGCCTCACGTCTGCGCAGAATTCCTCTTTGGATTTATATCTGAAACAAGTCATTAATGTTGAAGAATATGGACCCCTAAGTTTTTTCAAATTTAAGAACGGAAATTACTATTGTGTTTTAGGAAAACCCAAAAAAAGATTCGTCTGTATATGTTATTGTTCTCTTAATCAAATTTATATATAATCCCTGATTAATTTATTAGACTCATTCACAAATTTTCTTTGGAAAATAAGATGAAATAGCGTTAAACCTCAATAATTTGTATTCAAATGTCAAAGTGGGACTTTGGCAGTGAGTATATATATAGAGAAATTTCTCTATATGTTTGTGCATAGTACATTAGACTGGGCCAAAAAAATCTACTATTTTTTTTGTAAAGTATATCGAAAATATTGTTTGGGATGACAAAAAAAAATTATGGTGAAAGTTCATAATATTAATATTAAGAGGTCTATCATCGATTCAGATTTTTTTTTCCTGAGCGAGTTTTTGTCTCAGAACTCCCAAATCATTGAGTTTAACAAAATTGACTTAAGAATATTTTTTGAAGAAAATTTAATGCTCTACAAAAAAGGTTTGATTGGAATTTTCCGTCAGATGAACCCTTTTCTTATAATCATGCCTTAAAAATTGGTATAGTTTTACAAGTTGATCTTTGGAATTTTGTAATTCAGTACCCTGAAAAAAACCGATAAATATTCTTATGGGAAATCAAATGCTCTACAAAAAGTCTTTTGTCATTTTTGGCTAAATTCACTCCATCAAAAGTTATTCATGGTTAAATTTGAAGTCAAAACGAAATTTTAACCTTGAATATCTTTTGATTGAGTGAATTTAGCCAAAAATGTTGAGAGGCTTTTTTGCATTTGATTTCCCATAAGAATATTTATCGGTGTTTTATGGGTACTGATTTTTACATGATTTACAAAATTCCAATTTAAAAGATCAAAATGTAAAACTATACCAATTTTTAAGGCATGATTTTAAGGAAACGGTTCATCTGACGGAAAATTTCTCCTTAACCTTTTTTGTAGAGCATTTAATTTTCTTTAAAAAATATTTTTGAGTCAATTTTGTTAAACTCAATGGTTTGGGAGTTCTGAGACAAAAACTTGCTGAGGAAAAAAAATTAAAATTGCGATGATAGACCTCTTAATATTAATATTATGGACTCAAACTTTCACAATAATTTTTCTTTGTCACCCCAAACCATATTTTCGATATAATTTAAAAAAAAATAGTTGATTTTTTTGGCCTAGTCTAATAGTACATACTGGGTCGCATAAGCGATTTAATAGGAAAATACTGTGCTAAAGAAAGTTTACAGCAATTTAATTCCGTTATCAGGCCGAATAAAATTATTATTTTCCAAATATATATTTCGTAGGAAGGAAAAAGCTCTCCTTCAATAAATTAATATTTTTTTAATTTTATATTCACGCATTTTTACCATAAAATTTAAATTAAAAAAGTTATGGCAAAAAAATAAAAAAACACTTTTTTGGATTTAAAACTTATTTTTGCAAAAAAACCAATGCATTTGAAAAGTCCAAAGCAAGAACCAGGTACCTTTAAATATTAAATATTATATTATATTAAATTTCACAGTAGGCAAGAAAAACGCTCTTCTATAGAGTCGCCTTCACTAAATTAATATTAATAATAATAATGCTTTATTCAACTAAAACCAAGTTCAAAGGCTATTGACCGTAGTCCTTCAGTCGAAAATTAATATATTTTTTTAAAATTTTATATTTACTTCTGGCTGCTATCAACAAACTCTATGCTGAGTAAAATTATGTTCAAACCATTACATTAATTTTATAGGATCCTCCTGTACAATTGTATTTTTTGAAGTAGTTTTTTAAAATTTACTGAAAAATTGGAAAATTTGCATTTTTTAGTATTATCAACATTTATTCTCGTTATTCGTACGGCGGATACTAAGGATAATTCGGAAAAAATGCAATTCAATTTTGCTGCAAATTTCACAATTCTGTTTGTATAAAGTTAAGTTTGAAGTTAAGTTACCTTAAATATTTAAAAAACACTTAAAAACTGATCCAAAAATGTATTAAATTAAAGCATTTATTCATAAATAACATGAAAAATGCTCCTTTTATTAAAAAATTTAAATTTTTTCATCCTTTTTTGATGCTTTAAAACGCTATTTTGAAGATACCTAGTTCTGGCACTGGACCCCTCAATTTTAATTATAATTTTGTAAATTAATATGTTCTCACAAAATCGCATTCTTATAAATATAATCGCAATAAAAAACGGTTTTTACAATAAAATTTAATTTAAAAAGTTATGGTTAAAAGATATTTGAAATAACTTGTTAAAAAATTAATATTTTTTTACAAAAAATCGACTGCTTGGGGATTTAAGATTTATATTTGCAATAAAACCTAAATTACTAATAAAGATGATTATATTTGTAAAATAGTTGATTTATTTTTACAAAAACACGTTTAGGAACCTATTTTATAAATAGAATCTCGTTAAAAACACTTTTTAGGAAAAATTAAATTAAAAAAAAATCTTTAAAATGATTCTAATGTGTTATAAATTATTATTTTTTACAAAAACGACTTTTTGAAAAATATTAAGTATCATAATTTTATTTTTTTGGTAAAAATGTGTTTTATCTTTTGATATCATAAAATGTATTTTTGTGAGAAGAAATTGACTATTTTAATAATTACTAAAATTAAAGAATATAACATTAATACACTTACGTCAAGTCCTGTATTCGCTTTTTAATCGTCGACAAATCCATAGGAATCTTGATAATCTTCTTGTAAGTAGGAAACTGTTTAGTATTGACTGGCAGCAAAAACGGCCACGCGTCGTCGTGGCACTCCAGGTCCTCGAGGATGGCCTTGCACGGCGCCAACTCCTTCTGCAGCTTCTTCGTGGCGCGCTCCTTCTTGGCGGCGGCAGCTGCGGCCGCGAGCGCCGCATTCTGCGCAGCTGCAGCCGCAGCGGCAGCCGATTGCGCGGCGCACGGCGAACCCACGCTCGCGAAGCTGTTCGAGATGTCGTTTTGGCTGCAATTTGGCGTCGTTTGGTCTTCGTTGGTCGTCACGGAGCTATGCGACGGCGCCGGACTAAATTAAATTGAAAATGGCATTTTGAGTAATATTGAATATTTTAGCTAAAAATTAAAATTTTAGCTTCTAAAATGCAATTTTTAAGAACAAAATATGAATAAATTAAACATTAATATTTTCGTTGCCTAAACTTTTTAAGATTAATTTTTTCGTTTTTGGACTTGTTTTGGGGTTTTTCAACTTTCACTTGTTACCATGGTTTCGTAAAAATAATTGAAATTATGTATTTTAATTAGCATGTACAATTCTCCACATAAAAAAGTCCCAATTTTTCTCAGTTTAACGTTAATTTCGTCTAATTTTCTGAAAATAATACAATTTTCGTTTATAAAGGTCTTAATTTAGAACACAAATATTGTCACAAAAATATTTGTGTTCAAATGTCAAGGTGGAACTTTTTGATGTGGATATGTATATTGAGAGGCGGAAAAAAAAGGAAAAATTAGGAAATTTTCAGAAAAAACAGATTTTTCATTTTATTCAAAAATTGCAAGTCAATTTTTCTAAAAAAAATTAAATTTTTTCGGCTAATATCTGTACACTGGTATCAAGAAAAATGTGTTTCCAAATCAGATAATAATGATAATTTTTTATTATTATATTATGATTATAATAAATATTCCTACTATTTTAATTCGTTAAGAATATTCTAGGCCGCAAAAAAAGCATTTGGTGAGCCATTAACATAATTGTCATTGACACATAGCTTTACTAAATTAAAATTTTGTATATTACCTTTATAATAAATCATTCATTAATTTGTTAATGGATATTTTCGATGAACTCCATTTTGCAAAAAGGTTCAAACCGACATGTCGCGACAGTACTTTTACGTTCATTTTCTTTAAACAATTAAATTTAATTCATTGTTCACTCTCTAAAAATTAGTTGGTCAAAAATGACTTATTGTGCATAGCAAAAAAGCACCCACAGCATTTTGTATCCCGGACATTTAGCAGTCAATTCCTATTTGAAATTGTCCGCTGAATCCGAAAATGTCGTCAAAAGTTATAAAAGTAGAACAGTTTTTGAGATAGTCAATTTTCCATATAATACGGAGATGACTATATCTTAAAAACTATTTTACATAATAATTGGCTGTTAAATGTCCGGGATCAAATTGCTGTGGACTACAGTTATTCACTTTGAAAAGTAGTTATTTTTGACTAATTCATTTTTAGAGAGTAGTTTTATTTGTTTTTTTTATCTGTAATTAAGTTTATTTTTTTAAATTAAAATAATGTTAAGTTGTTAATGCTACTATTATTGAAATTCTCAACAAAAAATCAAAAAAAAAACAGTTGTTCCCCAATTTTCTTGTTTTTTTTTCGATACTTTTAAACCCCAGTATATGTGTACTATTATAGTATAATACATTAGAAGATTTAGTCCTAATTTAGGACTAACATTTTGAATGGTTTTACAGCATAGTAAATCTTAGGGGCCCAAAGTGCTCCTTACAAATACTTAAAGCTCACGTAGCAGAATATAAATTACGTAATTTAAGTATAACACTATATTATTTAAAAAAAATGTATGGAATACTGTAAAAACTACATTTTTATATTGCATTATTAGATAATTTTTTTGTTTCCTAAAAATACATAAAAAATTATGATTATTGCTGCAAAATCTTTCACTCCTATTATACGCCACTTAAATGAATGTAATAATGCGCATTTAAAAACGACTAAATATAACTAAAAAAATAACTTACCTAGATGGTGGTGGATTTTCGGAGGACTCGCTCTCCCGATTGTGGTTCTTGTGAGTTTTCTTGACGGGTTTCTTCTGTGGTTTCTTCGATATGCAATTCGAGCAATACCACTTGCCTCTCGGCGCTTTGCCCATCGCCGGCTGAATGCAGTCGGTGTGATAGGCGCGCGGACATAGCTCGCACACTATCAACTTCGTACCGGATTGCGATACTTTTTTTCCGCAAACTATGCAGTTCTTGTCGCCTGTCGCTTTGTTTACGCACTCATAACAATACCTAAACAAAAGAAGAAGAAAAATAGATTAAAATAACCGATTGACACCTGTACAATTTAATATTTTGAAAATATCAATAATTTTTAATTATTTTAAATTGTATTATGATATTGGTATGATTCGTTTACAATTATATTGAATCGGAAATTGTAATAGAAAATAAATATTTTAATTATTTTAAATCACAACTAATTTTTTTGTTTTAATCGGTCTGAATTGGACTGAAATTAAGTTGAAATTTTAATCAGGATAGCATTTTTTAAAATTTTAATTAAGCTTATTTAATTACACTATAAGTCTTATTGGAAAATAATTTTAAAACTATTGAACTAAGAATTCAATCGGTATAATCGATTTCATTTTCAATTGGGCTAAATTGGAAAATAATTATAAAATTATTGAACTAAGATTTCAATCGATTTTATTCGATTTCGTCAATTTCTGGCCAAAATAACAGCCGTCAAAATGACAGCTGCCAAAATGACAGGTGTCAAAATGGCCGTTGTTAAAATGACAGGTGCCTTAATGACAGCTGTCAAAATAGCAGATGCCAAAAAAAAATTGTTCGTTATTTTTCCTTAAAATAACGAGAACGAAGCCGCTGGTTTGCAGCTAGTAAATTAATAAAAAGGGGATTCATTTTCAGGTGTCAAAATAACATGGCGCCAATATGACATAAGCCAAAATGAGGAATGTACCTAAATGGCAGCAGTCAAAATGACAGTTGCTGAAAAAACATTGTCCATTATTATTATTTATAACCACACGAGCGAAGCTGCGGGTATAGACCTAGTATATTAATAAAAAGGCATAACATTGTAAACAACAATTGAAATTAACGAAATCGAACGTCGATTAAAACCAATTGAAATCTTAATTCAATGGATTTAAAATTATGTTTAATTTCTTTCTGACCTCTTTACTCTTAATCGCATCTCTCTTCGTTTTTGAAAAAAAACCAAATTTTTCTCACACTTCTGAAACTAGTGTGTACAAATGAAAAATAACAATAAAAATAAAACATTTTTATCACAAAGTTGGTTTAATTGTTATTATTTTTAGTTTTTTTCAGATATTAAAAAAAAATTATATTTTTATTACTTAAAAAAAATTGATTCACCATTTCAGAAACATTGTGTTTTTGAAAACTGGTTAATAGAAAGTTTTTCTTAATTCTTATCCTAAACTGAAAGGTCAACTACCTTAAATGAATTGATGATTGCAAAAAGGGTACAAGTAATGTTTTTATCGCTTTTGAGATTTCTACGTTAATGAAATATTAAAATTAAAAAAATTACAGTTTTAAGTTATACTGGGTGTTGCAAAATCTACAAATTTTATATTTAATGAGATATCATAATGATGGCAAAATAAGTTAATAACTTACCAATCCCCTTCAGGAATGTTGTCCATCTTAGGTTTAAAACAGTAAGTGTGATATCCCCTATCACAACTATCACAAAGTAGTAGTTTGTCTTCGTTATCACCGCTATGGCAAAATTGGCAGTTCTGAAACAAGATATTCACAATAAGAAATTCGATTTAAAATGCTTCATTGGTTTGTTTCTTGATACACAAACTAATAAAACATTTAATTTCATAAATGATTAGTGTTTATGATTGTTTAGTTTTTTAAATTAACTATGGTTAGTTTTTAGCAGCCACTAATAATAAAGTCATTATAAGATCTAAAGGATTTATATTTTTGATGGAAGTAAGTCCCAAGTTAATCTTTTTTTAAATAACACAGGTCTACAGTCCACATGACTTAACAATGAAATCAAATAATATTCCTTAATCCAAAAGTTGTTGAGAAATGTAAGTATTTATGCAAAGCTTTATTTTGATTGACAGATTAGGATTATTATTAAACATTTGTTAAGAAATATAATTGACCTGTGTTAATTTAGTGAATGATTAAATGTCATGCAAGTGTGGCTTTTTGTAAGGAAAAAGTTAAATAAAAAATAAATAAAATTGTGAACTAAAACAGGCACTATTGACTTTGTTTGACAAGGTGAAGTATTTGGTGTAAAACATGCGTATTATAAAATGATAAGTGATAAAAAGTAAAAAGGTGTGAGTTAAACAAAAAGGAAAAGAGAAGCACAAGCACCCACACTGAGCTTGCTGTTATATTTGCGGGCTTTCTGTTTATTAAAGACATTAGTGAAGCTCACAGCTTTCATAATGCTCTTGTCCCATGCGATGGACGACTCGAGCGAGTAGAGGCACATGGCGAGCTGCGCAGACGTCTGGCAACGGTGCACGGCCTCGCGCCACACCGCCAAGCCTTTGGGGACGTCGTCCGGGTTGAGGGGCGCCGTCGGGTGGCTGTTGGCGCTAGTCGACGTGCCCGAGCAGCCGCTGCTGGCCTCGTGCGCGATCGCCGCCAGGTTAGGATCGCCGGTGCTGAAAAGGAAATTGTTTAATTAAGACCTTTTTACACTGAGAGAAATCATACTATTGTAATAAACAAATCATATATTTGGTAGTTTTCAGTTATAATTAAAAAATATTGTTTCTGAATAACAAATATTTGTTTATTATTTCAATACGGCAAAATTAATATATTTTTATTTAATATGCCAATTGTTTTATTGAGTTTGCTTAAAAGAAATAAATATTTCTTTATAAAAACCAAACGGATTAATACATTTAAAACATAGGATATATCTATTAATTAAAAATAAATAATATTTTTTAATAAATAAATATATTTTGTCAATCTTCCATAAAACAAATGATCCAATTTTAATTAATAAATAATGCATTTGTAAGAAATACATGTTTATTGTTGAATATGTTTTCTTTATTAAATGTTACAAGTTTTGTTTACAATAAAGCTGTGTTAAGTAAAAAATAATAAATCATTTTTTTATTAATAAATATATTTTGCATAATTTGCTAAATATGCCCTAAAATACGTTATTTACTTATTTCGCGCCCTCGCGTAAGCATCATCAGTTTTAGTTTTATGTTGTGAAGTAGTGAAGTACCTGTAAAAAATGGATTTAAAGGACTTTCTTATCGATCTCGGTTTAAGTGATGTTGTGTCCAATTGTAAAGGTAATTTATAACAGTTTTTTTCTTCTTTAAAATGTTAACAATGATTTTAATAAATGAAAAGCTTTATGACGGAATATTTACCATCAGGTTCAAACTTCTAAAGTAGAAACTAAAATGTGATTTTTAATGCATCATTGCAATGATTACATTCTGTTGTGATATTCTTAGTTAAAGAGATCTTTGCTATATATGTTTTTTTGTTTATACAAAATTTTTTATTTTAGAATAGAAGAAGCGTCAGTTGTTTTTTTAACAGAAGATTCCTATCAACCTGCTGTTTACAATACATGAGGATGGCCAACCAGTGTCGTCCATACTCCAAACGTTAATTAGCAATATCGACACTTTAAACGAACCAACTTTAAGTCATGTCATTGAATAGTCATTTTGTACAAAATCAAATGACCGATCTTAAAGACAGGAAACACAAATAACATTGGCGTATTTAGAAGAACAACTATATATTATAAATATTGAAACATTTTTTATTATTTAAAATTTTATTCAATTTTTATTGCTTTAAATTTGTTTATTATTAACAAACGTTTTATTTTTATGCAATATAAATTTGTTTTAAATAAATAAATTTTTTACTTTTAATTTTAATTATTAATATTTTAAGATCATAGTAAAAAATAAATATATTATTTATTAAGAAACATACAAAAACCAACGCTTTATTACATTTAAATGGGATGTTTATTAACACTATATATATGCAATAAAGCATTTATTAAATATAAATAAAACTGCTTTATAAAAAATAAACTGTTTTCTCAGTGTAGTACAAAAAACACGTTTTTTTATTTTTCTTTCTAATACTAGCTTTTAAAATTATAATGCTGCAGAAATTATTAAAGGATTGATAAAGCTATACCAAAAAATCGGACAAGGCTAAGCGCCTGGAGTTGATGATGATGAAGCCACAACATCCATAAATGAGCCTTTCTATGGCCCAGACATTTATAATGTATGAAATTCAGTATGAACCTACTAGCAACATGCAAGGTAGTGTCGTGTGAAACGCCATAAAAAATTATTATAAAATATAAATAACTGATTTTTAAAAGTATTATTAAATAATTTATAGTTACTGACCTTATAAACTGCTCACCACTCAATGTGTCGCGACCAAAAAGTTCGTCCTTTTTCAAAACGGCATAACTTTTTTGTTTCTTGAACGATTTTATTTTGGTCTGTAATGTCTGCTAACCCCATCCTCTGGCAATTCATGCTATATATATTAAGCCCACGGTTCTTCAAGTAAATTTCCTACAGGGTGATATGTAAAACGGTGAAAAATTTCAATAACTTCATCCAAGCCCCATTTGAAAAAAGAAATATTTCTTCTCGTTTTTACTTTGAAATAATAAAATATTATGTCTTATCTTAAAAAGGTTTTCAAATTTTTCGAATTGGAATCTTAGCAACGAAAATATGATTTTTTTTACAAAAGAGTACATTTAAGTCTTTTTGGTAGGCAATACACTCAGTCTTTTTAAGAACAAGAAAATAAGATGGTGAAAGATTGTTCCTTGAATAATTCTGAACAAGCGACAAGCAACAAACTTCCATTATTTTCAGAGGGGCCTAAGTAAAAACCACTTTTTCAAAATGGTGAAAATTTGCAAAAACTAAACCTGAACTGATTTTTACGTTCGTGACATGTTTTTTTTATAATTTTGACCTCCTGATTGTGATTCAGTTGTCAAATTTAAGTTTCAGATAAAACCAAAATCTCCTAGAATCAAAATTCGAAAACAATTCCCGGCTGTTAAATGTCTTAATAAAATCCGAAAAAGAATCATATTGTCGTTGCTAAAATTCCAATTGGAAAAATTTTAAAAACGTTTCAAGGTAACACATAATACTTAATTATTTCAAAATAAAAACGAGAAAAAATATTTCTTTTTTCAAACGGGGCTTGGATGAAGTTATTAACATTTTTCACCGTTTAACATATCACCCTGTAGGAAATTTACTTGACGAACCGTCAGCTTCACATCTAAAGCATGAATTTCCAGAGGATGAGGCTAGCAGACATCACATACCAAAATAAAATCGTTCAAGAAACAAAAAAGTTATGTCGTTTTGAAAAAGAAGGAACTTTTTGGTCGCGACCCATTGAGTGGTAAAAATAATAAATATTCAAGCTACCAAAAGAATAAGGCAATAAAAACAAATTAAATACTACATATTTACGTTAACCTGTAATTAATTTTGTCACGTAAAAATTACGTTAAATAAACATCATTAAATGTATAATAATACAAAACTTTTATTACTCAACAAGACTTTTTACTTAAATGGCAGTGTTTTATGGTTAATTTAAGCACATTACTTAAATTAAGTAATAAATTGGCGAAGTTCGACTATTTTACTTAAAATGCTGCAGATTTGCTTTGAAGTTAAATAATAAATAAATAAATTATTTAAAAATATAAATTAATAAAATGAAGGTAACTTACTTGACTCCAAGCGGAGGTTTTAGGTAACGCCGTTCGATGTTGACTTCCAAAGAGGACAACCTCTCCTTAACGATGCCCACTACTTCGCCAAAAGCGACGTCTTGCTCGTCCCTTGTCGGTATTTTCCAGCCTTTAACCTGCATGCTCGCGTTGGCAACTTTATCCTCGAGAGCCTCGACTTGTTCGAGCAAGAACAAGTCCACTCTGTGAGCCACCGCAGTGCTCCAAGCGAGACGAACGTCGGGTTTCGGCGCGTTACCCTCGACGTACTCGATTTCGTCCAAGTTCTCGCCCGAAAACTCGCACAGCTCCTTGTTGCCCTCCTCGATTTGTATTTTTCCTTGGCCCTCGTACATCGCTTGCATGATCGTGATGAAGCCGCGCTTCATTTCTCGCTCGCGGACGCCTCTCACGTGCAAGTTGTCCAAAACCTCCTTCAGCTGGGAGGTTTCCAGAATCCTCCACCAACCGTACCTCTTGTCGATCGGGACGGACCTTTTGGGACACGCGGCCGGCATGCCGTTCTTCTTGATGAGCTCCAGCTGGACGTTTTCTTCGGGAGTTATCTGCAAGGGGGCGGGACTGTCGCAGTTGTGGTTGTAGGCGGACGAGTTGGAACCTGGAGGAGGGAAGACTGGTATTTTTAGTTCTGTTATGTCTCTTGTGCAGGCACCAACGCCGCCATTCTCCCACTTATTTCCTAGAAAACAAATCACATTATTTTCTTTACCCACATAACACAATATGCTTTAAAAATGTTGTCAGGCCGTTTGGAGAATTAATAAATAATAGGTTGATGAAATGTTGTACAAACTGTAACGCGCAAATATTTTTCATATTTTTCATAAATATCACGTAAATATTTTTCAATATTAATTTCGCAATTTTATATAAATATTATTTTTTAAATATTGTTAAGTTATTTAACAATATTTATAAACTTTTTAAAAAGTTCAATTAAAGTTTTCTGATAAGCGCCCTCTCGATAAAAATGTATCTATTGTCTGAGGCTCGGCCGCTTTTTACTTTGTTGAGTGTGTTTCAAGTGTTTCAAGTTATTAAAATTATTAAAATAATAAATTATTCAAATAATCCTTCCTGGTAAAGGTATGTATTTTATTTATTTTTATTGTTTAATTATTATCGCTATTAATGAATGGCAGTGTACTGAACCGCGGCGGTACCTTAAAATTTTATTTCCACCCTATTGAAGACGATTATTCTATTACCTAACAAAAAACAAACATAAACCTAATAAAATCGCGTAGGAAACCAAAAATATTATTGTTTTTTAATTTTAAAAACAAAGTAATTTCCCTGAGCTGAATTGAAACGAAGAGTTTAATTTAAATTAAATTCTTTTTAGCCCCCATCGGAAAATTCCGAAAACCAAAACTGCGACAATGGCTGACTCAAGCTAAATTTAAAAAAAGAAAGTAAAAAAGAATTTTAAAAAGAAAAACCAAGACTGTCGAAAGAAAATATTGTTTTATTTATGTGATTTTTTCCAAAGAATTTTTGTTTTACATATTTTACTTTTATTTATATTGATTATTTCTAAAATAAATTTCTTTTTTTTTAATATTTTTTATTAAAACGTGTACTGTATTGTAGTTTTAGCGTGCAAAAAAATATATCTCCAACTATGGTATTTCACTGTTTTAGTATATGATATAATCATTTACTACTCATATCAGATATATACTGTATCTGATATAGGGTTTAAAAGTGTCGAAAAAAACGGAAAAATTGGGAAAAATACTGTTTTTTTCCGTAATTTTCCCATGCCTTGGAAAAATTGTCTTTTTTGGAAAAAATTGATTTTTTTCTGAAACTATACAAAGCCATCAACAACTTTCCTTTTTGAAAAAGGGAGTCCATTGAAAATCCATTTACAAAATAATGAATGATTTTTGAATTTAAATTACAAAACTATAAATTTATAAATCGATGTGTCGAATAAAACGATAGTTATGTTAATACAGCACCGAACTCCTTTTTTTTGCGACCCGGTAAGATTCTTACTGAATTATAATAGAAATAATTATTATAATCATGTATTATAGAAGAACAAAAGGAATTATAATATAATCAGAGTCGAAAATTCGGAAAAATTGTCCTTTTAATTTTTTTTGTATAAAGTACCCTTTAAATAAAATAAAAAAGTGCAAAAGTTAAATTCCTAATTTTTCCGTTTTTATAGATTTTTTTCCGCCGGCTCAATTTTTCCGGAAATTTTAAAACCCACATCTACTTTTAGCACTCAAAAATAAGAAAATTCAGTATTGGCTTTTATAAATGTAAAAGCAACATTTTATGAACATTTACAACAACATTTTTATAACAAATATGCAATGAACTGTAAATATTTTGAAAATATATCCAGATATTTTTGTGATGTTGAGGAAACATTAATAAAATATAAGGTATAATCATTATTATTATTATTACTATAATGTATTATTATTACTATAATGTATCTAAAACATTTACAAAAATGTTTTAAAATGTAAAAAATGGGACATCTAAATGTTGTAAAAACATTTTTGAGGCATTTAAAAGATAATGACTAATATTTCTAAAATATTAAGTTCATTTGGCAAAAATATTTATTCAATATTTTAAATATATTTTCGTGTTATGTGGATACATTTGTATGATTATTAAACAAAATTACCTGCTGTAAGTTGTATACCATCACACGTAGATCCATCTTTGTGTATGATGCTAAACCACTTATTTTCGTTTTCAGGTTTCTCTTCCTCCGATTCAGCTTTAACTTCGGCTTTAATTTCTGCCTTAATCTCCGATTTAAGTTCGTTAAGAATCTCGTTCTTGAGTTCTTCTTTGACCTCCGCCTTGACATCCTGCTTGAGATCCTCTTCGGTTTTGTTCTCGCGCTCCATGCACTGCCCCAATCTTTCAAACAAGTTGAACTTCTTATTGGCGAAGGTGTCTTCCGTTTCCGGTTCGGTTTTCACGGTTTCGACTTCCATCTTATCGTTTTGCTCCTCTTCTTTTACCACGTGATTGGTGAGATTCGTTGGATTTGCGTCCAGTTGAGATTCTTCCTTCACTTTGGCCTCCAATACCGCCTGCTTCTCCAGGTCAATGGTCTTCTCCAAGTTTTGTACTATGTCGTCAACGCTCTTCTGCAGCTCCGCCAAGTTTTTCTCGCCGTTGTCCACCACGTTTTCTCCGTTACCGAACTCGGCTAACCTGTTCGGAGTCTTCCTGTGCTCGTTGTCGTTGGCGTCCGTCTCCATCTTCACCTGCGTAGTCTCGCCGTTCGCCTCGCTAGCGGCCACAATGTCGCTAACTTCGCGATCGTTATCGGCGTCGCACACCTTCTCTTGGCTGTCAACGATATCATTCACGTCATTCAAACTTTTAACGGCGCCATTAGAGGCAACCTCGTCAGACCTAATTTGATTCTCGAGCTCGTCCGGATCGGCCGATTCCATCGCCTCGACGAAGATCCCGCCTGCCTTGGGCATCGACCAATAGCGACGCCAATAGCGATCTTGACCGAAGCACGTGGCGCGCAGCTGATGACTCGCCGTGTTCAAGGCCTGGAGCTGCATCTCGGACGTTTTCACCAGTTTTTCCAGCTTCTTACCCAGTTCTTCGCCGTTTAATTTAATGTCCTCCTCCTGAAAAATGTTTGATTATTAGTGTTCAACAGATATGCTTTGTTGGGCCGATAACGATAATCGGCCGATACCGATATTTTTTTGGCCGATATACAGTGTGTCTACTTAAGTTGAAAGCATATGAAAAACTTTCTTATTATTAGTTTTACGAAGAAAAGTTATTACTTAATAAAAAGTTCTGCATGTTCTAAAATCCAAAATAAAATCATCAGATCTCGTGATCGTGATCTGCTGCTAAATAAATTTGATTTTTAAAGTAAGTTTTATGTGTAATAGCAAACAAATAAGATTGGAATTTAAAGTTCATTGTGGTATAATCGTTTTACGTAAAAAAAAAACTTGGGCATTATTTTGTTTAAAATCAAATTTTCAAGGCGAGATACACAGGCCCGGCTCCAGACATTTTGGTACCCCGTGCAAAAATATTTTTGCCGCCCCTCATAGTTACCTACTTTTTAGTGCCCATTAATTAGGTACAATTTCTAAAAAAAAAACTACCTTGATGCTACAATTGGATATCTGAAAAAACACATTTGTAAATAAAATATTCTAAAATTGGTATGTAAGTATTTAGTAGAACTGGATTCATAAAATTTCGAGTTATCCAGTTGTAGCATTAAGGGGAAGATAAAATTAACAAAAAAGTTTAAAAAATGATTATTTAATAACAAATAAATAAAATATCATCGCTTTTTAAAAAACCAGTAATATATTCTAATAATAATTATTTTATCTAACATTATAAAACTGACCAGTAGTAAAAACAAGAAAAGTCTGTTTAAATTAAAATTAAACTGGAAATATCTAATTTAGAACCTATATAGTATTGTATTGAATAACTTTTTGCCACCTTTCGATTTTTGCCGCCCTTCGAATTTTGCCGCCTCGTGCAGGGGCACGGCTGCACGTACCCTGGAGCCGGCCCTGGAGATACATAAGCATAGACAAGGGATAACTTTGGGTGGGGTACTAAACCAAGATTGCCCTGGCTTGCGATCCTCGACATCATTCGCAATGTACGTATACGACATGAAGTCGAGCGATTCATTTGCGAATGGTTTTAAAAAATTGTATCCTCGACAAATCTTCGCGATTGAAAACGTACACGACAAAATTAAACGAGTGGTTCATCTGGCAGCACCGCATGTGTTAGTTTATTTACGTTTAATGTAGTGGTAGCTACCACCTTTGACAATGTCAAAGCTAGTAGCTGAATGTCAAATTGACATGGAAATTGTCTTTGTGTTATTGCAGAGAGATTAAGTTATCTCTCTATTATTTTGTATTTCTATTTTATTAGTTAAAATAGAGTTGGCAATGTAGACAAATGGGTTGCTAATAAATAGTAAGTAAATTCCTATATAAATTTAGAAGAAAATTTTGTTACATTATTAATTTGTTTGTGTGTCTAAAACTGTACTCTTTGTATGTAAAATGATGGAAAATAAAAAAATATATACCACTGAGGACCAGAAGAAAACCTTAATCGAATTAATTAAAAAAAACGAAGCGTTGCAAAGTGGAAAATTTTCAAATCATTTTACATACAAAGTCGCCCAGAGAGAATAGGAGAAAATTGCGGTGATCTTGAACAGTGTTCCAGGGGCAAAAAAGGACTGGAAGAATTGGCGAAAGGTAAAATAAGTTTTATATTGATGTTGCTATTTAACAATATATTTATTTTATGTAGACATGGCAGGATTTAAAATCCAGAACAAAAAATAAAGCTGGGAATATTAAAAAGCATGCAAGAGGTACAGGTGGTGGCCCTCCTTGCTTAGAAACCATGACATTAGTGGAGGATGAAGTTTTAGAGGTGATAAAGGCAGTGTCTGTCGAAGGACACCAACAATCTAAAGAATCCCACACTGAATTTAATTTTTACATGTCTGATGGTGATGGTGATGGTGAATTCAACATGTCAAATGATGAATTTGTTTTGCCAATGCCAAGTCTTCCAGTTCCTTCAACATCAACTGCCCCTGTTCCTCCAACATTAACAATTCCTCTTCAAAAACCTTTAAAATCGAAAGAAAGTTTGATAATTCCAAAAAAAACAGCACTTTCACATACACTTAAGGCTGTTGCTGATTTTAGAGCATCTATGGAATCAAAGGCAGAGGCCAAAAAATCCTACCAGGAAAAAAAATTAGCCTTGCTGGAAAGGAAAGTTGAAGCAAAAGAAAGGAGTGTGGAAGTTAAAGAGCGAATAGCGGCAGCCCTGGAGGCTATAGCTGAAAGTATTGCATAGAATGTGTGATAACACATTCTGTTCAATACTTTTGATCATTTCAGTTTTATTGTTATTTTCTTTTCAAATAAACAATGTGTATTTATGTACCTATATATATAAATAATATTTTTTTAAAATGTATTAATATATTATAGGAACACACATTATTAGTCATTTGCTCATTTGTTGTGAATACTCTTGTGGTAGTACTTGGGAAAGTGAAAAAGTATTACATTTAAATAAGTTTATTAAGAATATCAATGAACATGAGTTTCTAAACTAAATTTTTCTTATGAATAATAGCACTAAGGTGGTGTTTTTACTGTTGTAAGGCTCTTATAATTCTGTCCCTTTGTCTTTTACCTTCTGCCAACTCAGGATTAACTCTATTGAGATTAGCTGGTAAATTAGCAGGTTCATAAATACCAAAATCCTGTGGGCCCTCCTCTTCATCTTGTGGTACAGGTATTTTGTAATCAATACACAAATTGTGCAATACTACACAGGCATTGATAATTTTTGTTGCCTTTTCAGGTGAATAGTGCAAAACTCTGTGTTTTAAAAGGCAGCGGAATCTCGTTTTAAGGACACCATTACACCGCTCAATAGAACTTCTTATAGTTCGGTGTCGATAATTATAAAAATGAGCAGGTGTGTTAGGTTCTGGTTCCTGTTCTATTGGTGTTAGTAACCACGTTCTTGTACTTTTGGAAAAATCTACAAAAATATCCATAAATCAATAAAAGTATATACCTATATATGAAAATAAAATACCCAGATCTTACTGCATTGAGCTCTTGAACGTTTCTTGGAAATTTTACAAAATTATTAAATATTTCTTCTCTGTTAATGGCATTCACAACTTCTTCAATACATCTTGAAACAGAAGATTGGGCTATATTAAAATTATAATTGCAGCCAATATCTAATTGATAGCTTCCGGTCGCAAAGAATCGCAGACACACTAAAACCTTAAAAACGCAACTTTAAAAATTGTTAACTGATTTTTAAGTAGAAATAAGCAATTGTTAAAATTATACTTACCTTTGTTTGTACATCTAAATCTGTAGCACGATGAGCATGAGATAAGTCATTTTCTAAAAGATTAATGAGAAACATTGCCAATTCTTTTGAGAGACGAAAAAGTCTAGTAAAAAGTTTATCGGATAAATCGTTAAAAGGGTCTCCTCGTTGTCCGTGTCTATGTCGCCGTGGTTGTCTTTCCTCGACATTCTCCATCTCATGAATTAAAATTAATTCCATTTTTTCTTTGATTCACTAAACTTTGATTCACTAAACTATATATAAATAATATTTATGTCATAAAAATATTTATGTCATAGAGAAACATCGAAAAAGTATGCGACATTTGAAAACGAATGCCTAATTCCGCTCGCAGTAAACTACTCGCAATTGGTGCGCATACGTACCCATTGCGAGCGGTCAAGAATACGAAATACACGTCTCGAATGCAGTGTCGTATACGTTTATAAAAGTCGAGCGCTCGAGGATAGCAGCCCTGATCTTTATAGAATTATTGTTTGACGGATTGTTGTGTCATAACCTCATTTCGTTGTCTGTGTCAAGTTGTGACTTGTTCACGGTCTTATATACAGGTCTTGCAACTTTAAGCTTCGAGGTGGCTTCCTTAACGTGCCAAGCCGCTAGGTGGCGCTAAGATCGAAGGGGTAAAGTCAATTAAACTACTACTTAGTTAAATGTGGAACTACTGCATAACCATAACCTAACTTTTTAAATTCTTTTTCTATGTTTTGTTTACATTTTCAAAAATTTAATATTTGTGAGTTTGTTTCGGATAATTTACGTTAACAAAATAGGACAACAAAGTCTATACTCTATGCACAAAGTCCTCGGCCGTCACATGCCCAGACCAAACATGTTAATGTATAAAATACATACGTATATCATATATATGTTACGGCTAATGTGTAAACATGGATAGTTTATTAAGTAGCTGGGTAGTTTATAAACTAGCCAAACTGTCAGCTATTTTAATTGAAAACGTATTTTTAACTAAATTAGCGGCTAGTTTGTAAACCAACCAAGGGTCTTGGCTAATTTACTTGAAATTATTTAGGAATAGCTGGATAATTTGTAAACTATCCAATTCAATTTGGCTAATATGAAAACCAAAATTTCTAGTAACACAACAAACTAACCAACCAATATTCTGGCTAATTTATTAATAACCGATTTTTTTATTGTCTTGGCGGGGATGGGTTGATTGTTTATTTAAAATAATATATATTTCACCAACACGATGTGCTTAATTATATAATAATCATACAAAATGTGAAGGTGTCAATAATATGTTTTTTATTGCACATTGCCATGTTTTTAACCGCTTCTTATTTGTTAGCACTTTAAACATGGACCGCTTAATTTTAATGCCGGAACGATAGCTTTGCTGGTTACATTTTGGCACAACACAGGACTTCATGTCTATTAAAAAGCACAAATACAAGTGTATAACAAGAACAAATATAACAAGAAAAAATAGAACAATATAATATAACAATAACGAATATCACAATAACAATAAGTAAAAACTCCCTGTAACAAAATACACAAGCTTGTTTATAAAAATGTAGGTTATGTTTCTTCACAGGACATAAGTAGGTAGTTCATTTGACCTTTATCCCATAGACTTTAAGGACTTAGAGCCGGTTTTACAATCGTTAGATTAAGTTAGCTTATTTGGCGGATAACTTTCATAGAAACCTTCTATCTAAGAAAATTATCCACCAGAGAGCTTATCTAACGATTGTAAAACCCAAAGATAAAGAAGGTAAAAACGACCTTTAAACATCTATGGTTCACCCTCAACTCGATGCGCCATCTGGTGGGTGTCTCATTAGCTGGCCATACACAGACGTTATTGCGCGCGGTTTATCGTGTTATCTGCAAAAACATATGGAAAATCATGTACGTGAGTGAGTATCGCCGCGCGCAATGATAGAACGGGAAGGGATTTCAGACGTGCTTTTCTATGGAGTGTGGAGTGTCCACACGCCACATTCCGCGTCACGGTTTACCTTTGCTTGGCAAAATTTCACGTTGAAAATTTGTACATGATCACATGCAGTTTCAAACGACTTGATAAATGACACTTTTTGCCCACTCACATACGATATTTCCTTTGAAACTGATATACCACGGGCAATCACTTGCTAAATCATTTGAATACTTTATCAAGTGTATGGAACATGACGCTTTTTTTGCCATGCCGTTCTTTCGTGCATACTAACCGCTACATCCCAACACGCCACGATAAACCGCGCGAAATAACGCCTGTGTATGGCCAGCTATTAGAGAGGTCACTTTTCCTATTGAAATTGGGCGAAGTTGCAAGACCTGTATATAAGACCGTGGACCTGTTAAATGAGTCGTCTATTTTCAAAAGCGGCCATCTTCAATTTTTTTTAAAAATTAGTTAATTACACCAATAAAATCGAAATATTACATAGTATATTAGTGCAACATTATATCCGAACAAAAACGGCTATTTCCAAGGAAAATAATTAATTAAAGTTTTATGTTAGTTTTTTCTTGGCTTTATGGCGCTTTAGTCACGGGCTGAAGTTAGCAACAGGTTTTTAGTCACGGGCTGAAGTTAGTTTTAAGTTAGTTGTTCCGTCCACAAACAAAACTACCCGTTTTCCCCGGACGGCCAGGTTCTCTTCTTAAGACAATAATGTCAAGCAAAACTCTTTATTAGCACACAGTTTTAACATAACATAATTAAACCGGTCATGTCTAGAAATATAATAAATCTAAAAACTTCATTCTAACAACAATTAAATTCTGACATTGATTTAACAAAACTCTCTGACACTTCGTGCAGTGATATACAGGGATATAAATCAAAATTTACATACATTGCTCATAAGCATCTAACACACTCCCACCTGAGTATACGTTAGGATACTCACATACGTTAGATACAGACAAAATTACAAACTAGAATACATTACAAAATAAAAGTAAAATTAAGGCAAATACCGCTCAGGTTTACGCGTTCGGCGTCCACTACGTGTAACATTAACTTTGAGATCGGGTACTCTGCTATTGATGTTAGATTTAACATCAGACACTCCCGCACTCTCTTGATCACTTTTGTTCAGAACTGTTTCATCCTTGGACGTATTGTCGCTTTCCCCCGGAGATGAATCGAGTGTTGCCTCAAAACATACAGCTTCCAATGGATACAATCGCTGAATCGGTCGCAATAATTGTCCTTTCGCAGTATTCACTCGCGCCAAACGAATTTTACCGTCGCGACCGGGAATGATATCCATTACGCGTGCTAACGGCCAATCGGAACGTTTATTCATGTCATTTCCGATCAGAACTACTTCTCCCACCGAAACCGAACGACTTGTACGTTTTTGGTTAACCAACTTTAGTGTCCCCAAATACTCGTTTCGAAAACGATGTCTTAAGTCTTCGCGAAGCTTCTGAAGATAACGAATCTTACGGCTGAATGATGCTTCCTCGACCGCGTCACAATCTAACACCCTATGTTCATTTTGTTCGCGCAAAAACATAGCTGGTGTCAAAGCTACGCAATCAGTAGGATCGTGAGAAACGTAGGTCAACGGACGCGAGTTAATAACCGACTCACAGTCGCACATTACCGTGCATAAGCTTTCAAAATCTAGCGACGCACGGCCCAACACTCTTCTCAAGAGTTGTTTCAAGAGTCCTATTAAACGTTCCCAAAATCCTCCCCACCACGGTGCACTAGGAGGATTAAACTTCCAGACGATGCGTTGTACTGCTGTACACCGAGTTATTGCGTCCCAATCCAAATTCCCGAACGAACTTTCCGCACCCACGAAGTTTGTTCCATTGTCACTATAGATTGTCTTAGGACGTCCCCGTCGAGCCACGAAACGACGTAATGCTTGTATAAAAGCATTTGTGGACAATGACGTCACCAATTCAAGGTGGATGGCCCGATACACCGCACAAGTAAACAAACAGATCCAGACCTTATTCTCACTCTTGAGGTACAAGGGTCCTGCGAAATCAACTCCCGTCACTGCAAATGGAACCGCGTCACGTACACGATCTTCAATCAACGGTGTTGATTCCGTTGTAAATGGTTTTCCACTTTGCCTTTTACAGACAACACATTTAGAGATAGCTGACCTAACCGTACGTCTACCCCCAAGTATCCAGTACTTTTCTCGAAGAAGGCTTGTAAGTCCCTGAACACCAACATGGCAAAAGTTTCTGTGGTACTCACAAATCAGTCGGTTGACGATTACATGTTGTGCAGGTAAAATAACTGGAAAACGGAAATCATCCTTATCTTGTCGATTTGTCATCTGTGTCTTTACTCGTAATAACCCATGCTTATCTCTAAAGGGTTTTAAGGTACACAACCTTTTATCATTCTCATCATGAAAACATTCGCTCTGAATCAATTTTAAAACAAAGGTTTCTGCTGTATTAATTTCTACCACCATCAACTCTCCTGATCGTTTTTGATGGCGATTTTTAATATTAAACGCTAAACGGTAAAGCCATCCTACCATTCGTAAAATCTTATTATAGCTTGAAAAATAGGTAAGATGCCATTCTTCTGATAAAGAATTATTAAGCATACTGGTCACCTTTCCTTTTAACCGCTCTTGATTGATTTCTTATTCATTTAAATTCGTTGATTCTTGAGGCCATTTTTCCTCACTTTGGTACAACCATTCGGGTCCCTCCCACCATCTCGAATTTAACAATTGTTTAGGAGAGCAACCTCTAGAGGGAAGATCTGCGGGGTTTTTCACTCCTGGAACATGCATCCATGCATCAGGTGGCGTCAAGTTTCGTATTTCGGTTACTCTATTTCGAACAAAAATAGACCACTCTTCAGTTTTACGAATCCAGGATATGACGGTTGTAGAATCGCTCCAAAAATAACAGTGTCCCTGCCCAGACAAAGTTTCCTTTACATTGACACATAATCTGGATCCTATTGTTGCCGCCAACAGTTCCAGACGTGGTACCGAAACTTTCTTTAAAGGAGCCACTCTAGCTTTAGCCGCCAACAAACGAATAATAACCTGTTCGTTTTGGACGATACGCAGAAACACCACCGCAGCAAATGCTTTTTCACTTGCGTCACAAAATGTGTGAAGACTCCAACATTGTAGATTGGAAGGAGTAAGTCCCGCCCAACGCGGAATTTCAACCGTCATCAAACTCTGCAACTCTTTAATCCATTTACAGAATTCAGTTGCAGTTTCCTCATCCACAACCTCATCCCAAGATAACTTCGTCTTCCAAAGCCGCTGGAGAAGCAATTTGGGCACCATAGTGGTAGGACATAAAAAACCGATTGGATCAAACAACTGTTGAGCAGCGGAAAGCATCTTTCTTTTCGTTATTTTTCCTTCCAAACTAATTGTTTCTTGTAAAGCTTTCATGTTGATGGTCAACGTATCTTTTCTTAAATGCCAATTTAACCCGAGCACAGACACATTCTCCGCTTCTCGACTGTCAGAGCTGTTATACTCCCACCCTCTGAGATCAAAACTGGCTTCTGTCATAACGGTACTGGCCTCTTTAATGAATTGAGTCAAAATGTCTTCGTCGGGAACACTGGTGGTGCAATTATCCACATAAAAACTCTTCTTCAAGCGTAACAACGTCTCACGAGTATACGGGATATCTGGGTTCATACACCTATCTAAACTCTTCATCAAATGATAGTTTATTGTTGCTCCCAAAAGAAATGGGCTGCTACTAATTCCAAACACCACCCTCCTATGACGATAGACCCTTTGAGTTCCATCTGGTTCCAACCACAGAAATTTTAGAAAGTCTCTGTCCTCTTCTGATAAACTTATCTGGAGAAAAGCTTTACGGATGTCAGCTATTACACCAATTTTAAACTCTCTAAATCTCAGTATAATAGACGGAATTAATTCAATTAGATTAACGCCCTTATCCAAGCAATGATTCAAAGAGGGGCCACTCCTGTCTCGTGCTGACGCATCAAATACCGGTCGTATACGCGTAGTTGAATTATCCTTTATAACAGGTCTATGTGGTAAATAATGTCCCTTTCGTGAATCTGGTTCCGTCACTTCTTCTATTATTCCTTCAGACAACCACAGTTTAAAAATATCATCATATGCTTCGTATAGTTTGGCACCACGTAACTTTCTAACAGTCGTTTCTAGTCTCTTCGTTGCTTGCTCAAAATTAGTAGGTAACGCAGGATGATCTACCAACCAAGGAAGCTTCACCTCGTATCGACCTTCATTATTAATGGTGACGGTATCCAAAAAGAATTTCTGCACTGACAGCGCTGATTCCTCTCGACTTTTTTTCTCTATTGGGTCTTTTATACCCAAAACGTCTAAATCCCACAGCTCAGCTATGGGGGTGTCTTTTACCAAACCGGAAAATGTCATATTAGTCCGGAATAAACCAGTACGTGATTTTCCTAATAATGTCCATCCCAAAACAGTTTCCATGGCCACCACACCAGATTTCAAAATTTCTCGTCGCCCCGTATAAAGAGCGCCCGCGAAATCAGCGCCTATGAGAAGCTCGATAGGGTCGCAACCTTCAGCATCCTTTATCTGTATGCCGAAGGATTTAAGTTCATCATTATATAGTCCACGTGACATAGATGAAACTCCCTGACATATTAATTTTTGGTCAAGTACCTCAATCTCATAAGTACACGAACCCTTCACCAACTTAATGTCGTAACAATTATGTGTTTGTGTCATTTGAGATCCACCAAACAATCCATGATTTATCGTCTCCTTTCGTTTTGGGCCATAACCTAGCGACGCAGCGATTGTTTTAAGAATATAAGATCGTTGCGATCCACTATCGATCAATGCTCGCACAGAACGAAGGCCATTTGTTGTTTCAATATTTACATGTAAGGTTTGCAGTAGCACCTCATTTGTTGATTGATTCGATAGCGTCTGATCAACCTTTTCGACTTTATCAATTTTATCACCTGCTGATGATTCATTTCCTCGCTGATGGTTAGGTAAATTAGGACACATTAATACTACATGCTTTCTATTACAAAGAATACATTTTAATTGACTTTTGCATTTCTTTGACAAATGGCCAACTTTAATACAACAATAACAAGCCCTTTTTTCTGTTACCCTCTTTTTTTTCTGCTCCATAGACATTTTCTGAGCCTTGAAACAAACTGCGCTCTCATGTGAGCCCTCACAGAAAATACATTTGTTGAACTCTGAATTAATCAATCCAGCTGCAGTTGGTATATTGGGTAGCCTTTTTTGCTCCATTTGTTTGTCCCTCTTTTCACCAACGTCCCTTTTTATTAAGTTCGTCATGGAACGAAGGCCAAAACCCTCTGCTGCAAGCGTAATGCGCTGCTCGTTTTCCACTTCAGCTTTTAGAAAGGCCATTAATTTTTGGAGACGGTCCTCTAACGTCGACACATTGTTAGTTGAATCTGATAAAGCACTCGGCAAGGCGTTTGGCAACCTTTGCCAGACCCTTAAAAGATCTTCCGGTAAACACGATTCTATAAGTGGGAATATTATCGCGGAACATTGACCAGAAGTAATCCCAAGTGTGTCCAATGCCCGCAATTGCGTCTCAAGCTCGTCATATAATAACGAAATGTCAGGCCTACTTGTTGATGTTGCGTTAACCAAAATTAATCGTAATAAACCGCGAACGTACACTTCGATTTGAAGATCTTCACGACCGAAACGCGCTTTAAGACTATCGACGATTTTCTCGTAATTATCGGCCAAAGCGGGAAAACTATCGACGAGTTGTCTTGCACGACTACCCGAAACCGTTGCCTGCGTTAAATAGTCAATTTTATCGTTTTCGTCTATATCGGTGGCTTCGTGCACTTTTTTAAACTGCCCCCAAAAAGGTAGCCAGTCTTTAATGTTGCCGTCAAACTTTTTAAACTCAATAACAGGTAATTTAAATGTACGCTTACCCGACTGCCGATGGACAGCGCCATTCGATACATGGGTGTCAACACTCACCCCTGATGCTCGATCTTCTACCAGTAGCTTTTCACATTTCACCTTTATATGTGTGAATTTCCTGATATAAATATCACATTCGTCGACTTCGGTGACCAAGTCTTGTTCCTCCGTGTCGACCTCCAAAAGTCCAGCATAAATTATGGCATCAGCCGCTCTCAAGTCTTCGTACTTTTGTAACAACATATTCCATGCCACTTGGATACCCTCAATATCTTTTGGAACAGCCACCAGCAAAGACTGTAGCTCATTAACATAGCGCGTCACTGCACTACGTAATACTCGCCGGTTTTTCCTTTGTGCTTCCATTATTATTATTATAGACTAGTTCATACAAGTTTCGATTCAAAATCACGTACTTTCATTAGAATACCAATGCAAAAGCCGTATAAACTCATCTCGTACGTACTCACGTAACCATACGATGAACTAACTGTAAAAATAGTCCTGTCACGGTCGCCATTATGTTCCGTCCACAAACAAAACTACCCGTTTTCCCCGGACGGCAAGGTTCTCTTCTTAAGACAATAATGTCAAGCAAAACTCTTTATTAGCACACAGTTTTAACATAACATAATTAAACCGGTCATGTCTAGAAATATAATAAATCTAAAAACTTCATTCTAACAACAATTAAATTCTGACATTGATTCAACAAAACTCTCTGACACTTCGTGCAGTGATATACAGGGATATAAATCAAAATTTACATACATTGCTCATAAGCATCTAACATTAGTTGACAGTTGTCAAATGTCATACAATCGTTAAAATAAATTGCCTTTCTTGTAAAATAATACTAAATGTGAAAATTATGTTATTATCTCAATACAAAATACAAAAGTATTAAATAGTTTCTCAACGCCAATATTTGAAAAGTTTATATGAACATTGTACTGACCTTTTAATTTCGCCGGCAGTAAACTATAACTTAAATTCGAGCACGGACCCCACTGTAAAGTGCTCATAAAACATTTTATTTACTTTCACTGTGAAAAACTGTCAATTTTCAAGAAATACATTTATCGATTTATAACCTTTATGCACGATGACATTATAATATGACAATTATAACAAAAATTCTTTGACGTAAACGTCTTTTTATAGCCCGCGGGCGTTATTATGGCCCAGCGGGCTAATGTTACACCATTTGATATATTCTAAGTAAGTTTTTTCGTATAAAGATTTTGATTTTACCGGCAGCAGGCCGCAATTTTTCGCCTTTTCAGCTGCTTCCTCAATTTCATTTATCTTTAAACTTTAAAACTGACTGATATCAGTTGACATTATAATATGACAATTATAACAAAAATTCTTTGACATAAACGTCTTTAAAAACAATAATATATTAAAAATAATAATAAATTAATCGTGCATAAAGTTTTGTATGCATTGCTGGCATAACTGGTTTTTATGGTCCTAAGACGCTTTTCTAGCCCTCGCGCTAACGCGCTCGGGCTCGAAATAGCGCCTCGGACCATAAAAACCTTATTATGCCCTTAATACATAAATAACTATTATAATTGTGTTTATAAAATACAAAAATTTGACATTTGACGGTGACACACAGATTCCCCTATTGTTTCATAGATGGCGCTCAATTCAAATTTTTGATTTAAATCATTTTAAGATAATAATAAGTATTTGTCGTAGAAAAAGTATAGTATGCACGTCGTTTATAAACTTTTCTATATAAATGGCGTTTGATACATAATATACTATTCAATACCAGCCATCTCCATTGATGTTTTAAGTACAAAAATGAACTTAAAATGCCCAAATCCCTTTGAAATATATGTTTTTCTAATTAAAACTTAAACCTGGTTACTTATTTTGTAGAAAAAATATTTTCAGTTACAATATGAACAAGTTTTTCAAAATATATTTATTTTTTACTCATTACTGTTTAGAATGGTTTTTTGCTGTTTACTTAAAATATTCTTCAAAGGCAGATTTTGAAATTAGACGACACAATTATATAAAACCTGAAAATAAGAGTCCATTAATTGCTCCAGTACAATACTCGAAGATTCCATGTAAGTTGTTCTACGCTAATAATAGCAGATGCAAAAAATTAAATGATTATAACGCATTGTTTTTTATTAAATTTGTACATATCATTATTCTTTGTAACTGATTGCTAGACTTGAAAGGCAGGTAATATACTTAATACTCGGAAATTTCCTATGTTTATTATTTAACTTGGGCTAAGGCTTTCAAATGCGTAGAATTTTGAGGTCTAATATTAAATTTTTTCACGTAAAACGGTTATACCACAATGAAATTTAAATTCCAATATTATTTGTTTGCTATTACACATAAAACTTACTTTATAAATTAAATTTATTTAGCAGCACGCGATCATTAGGGAAAAAAGTATTTGAAAAAAAAATCATATCTTCTTAACAAAAAGCTTTGGCTAACAGTCCCTTAGCCAAAATGCAGTTTGGCTGCCTACTTTTTGATAAACAAAAATTAAAAATACACTTTTTGAAAAATTAAATTTTGAAAAAATTCTGTACTTTTCGTTTTATATCGTATAAAAAAATTATCACAATGAATTTAAAAATTTTGTTAGTTTAAATGGAAAGTTTTATTCACTACAAGCATTTTGCAAGTTCAATCGTCAAAATCGGTCAATTTTTGAACAAGTTATAAGCATTTAAAAAAAGCTTTTTCGGTCAACCGAAAAAATCGATTTTTAACGCAAATAATAAATCGCGAAAATTTTTTTTCGCCAAAAAAAAATACGTGTCTCATTTCGAATAAAAAACAACATATTAAAGTTTCATGGAAAAAGAAAATCATAACCTGCGCGTACGGGTTGTTTTGAAATGGAAAGAGCCTATATAAAAACAAACAAAATTCCTTATGTGCAGAAGTAAATAATGGTTACGCTACAAGTTACTAATTTTTTGTTTCTTTACTTTTGGCCGCTTTAAAAACTATAAAATTTTATTACTATAATATAATATATAATATATTATAATGTGTGATTATTTTAACCTTATGATTGATACCAAATAAGTTTTAAGTTAAGAGAATATTAGGCAATATTAAGCAATTTAACAAACATTTTAAAATGTTTCTTTACTTTTGGCCAATAGTGTACATGTTTAATAAAGTTTTTTTAAATTTTTTTCCGTAAATAATCAAAAAAAATAATATATTTTAACCTTATGATTGATACCAAATAAGTTTTAAGTTAAGAGAATATTAGGCAATATTAAGCAATTTAACAAACATTTTATAATGTTTCTTTACTTTTGGCCAATAGTGTATGTACATGTTTAATAAAGTTTTTTTAAATTTTTTTCCGTAAATAATCAAAAAAATAATATATAGGCCTGATAGCCGATACGGCCGTATTTTCATATCGGTATCGGTATAGGTCGATCACTATTGATAAAATGCTTGGGGAGTTTTAATTTACCTCTTCAGGTTGTGTGCCAACACTTTCACTTTCGCTCATTTCGTTTTCTTCTTCGTCCAGCAAATCATCCTTATGGTGTATGGATGGAGAATCAACTGCCCCTTCTTCGCCGTCAGCTTTAACTGCCGCTTTTTCCATTGCCTCAGTTCGAACCTTGCGGCTATGTAGCATTCTTAACCTAAGAAAAAAAATATGGTTAAATCAAATTCCAAAATAAAAAACAACAAACATACTTTCTGACTTTGGTGTCCAAGAGCCACTTGTCTTTTCTATGCTGCGCGACCGTCTCAAGAGAGCCTTCAATCTGCCTGATCACAGCCTTATTTTGCAAAAGCTCGTTGCATATGAAAGCCAAAATGGCAGCCTTATCGGTGGCGCACAAAGCCATGAACGGTTTATCTTTGAGCATGTCGGACATTTTGTACGTCGGGTTTTCGTGCAGCAACTCGTAATATTGCGAGTTCTTTCCCACCTGGGTCTGCTGCATTTCGTTGTCGTTCTGGTGGTGATCCGCCACTCTCTTTTCGCGGTCTCTCTCGAAGTGCACGCCCGTCAAAGCTTTGACCTCGCCGGTGGCGTTGGCGTACAGATAGATTCGCAAAACTTCCGCCAAATTTTGATGGGTAATGTCCGCTTGACGCAAGCTCTGGCCCAAAATGGTGGTGTGCCTGGCCGGGTTGGGGATGCCAGGGTCTTCGATTGCGCACACCAACAGATGCGTCATCACCGAAAACAACTCTTCCTCGGCCTCCATGGTGTTATCGTTGGGAAGCAAGGCGTTCTGCAACGAATCCATAGTGGGCAGAGATTCCATGTCAAAGCCCAGAGTTTCGCCGAAGTTGTGCAAAAACTCGAAGACCATCAGGATGTCGCCGAAGGCTTTACCAGGCAATTTCATGTTGGGAATGCGATCGATTTCGGGCAGCGGTTTCTGATCTAATTCGAGGTCTTCGCATGGCTTGCGAATTTCAGCCAAAATTTCCAATTCGATCTTTCTTTGTTCTTTTTTCTTCTCTTTGTTCGCTTGCTTTTCGGCTAATAGTTGTTGCTTCTTGCGCTCTCTTTCCTCGAGTTTTCTGCGGTTTTCCAAGGCCTTTACCAGGGCCATGTGCTGGCGACGCCTTTCGCGTTCCTGAAGAATTTTGACTTTAGAGGGCATTCATGTTAAGTAAAAACATGCAGTATGCAGAATGGTTACATATTAAGATCGTTAATAAAAATTAGTAGGTAAAGCCATATAAAAATGAAACTGAGTGATGTCTTATGAATATTGAAAAAAGTCAATGTTTAATACCAATAATTGTTATAAGATACACCATTGATAATAAAACCAGAAACGTATAACCAAAATTAACCCAAAAGAAAAAGCGTTTGAAATTAAGAAAAAAGGTTGGTTGCATGCAGGTAGTCCAGTAAAGTTAGTCCGATTTTTATTGATATTATTGGAATTCATTGGGTAAGAATTTTTTTTGCGATCGTTAGGTTAGGTTAAAGGGTAACTAAGATTCATATTTTTTAAAAAAGTTTTCGTATTTCGTATTTAACGAGTAATAACCAAAAACCAAAAATTCTATTCATTCACGATTTAAATCAAGTGTTTTTTTATTTTAATCAACGATTTAAATCAGTTTAAAAAAATTTAAAACTAAAGCACAATAATATCTTGACACTATTTAAATAAATTCATATGAATAGAAAAACTGCTTATTTTGTTAAATAAAATAATAAAGGAATATACAAACAAATATATGCCACTGCCAATATAATATTATTATGGTCAAGTTATTTTAAAAAAGCTTATAATTTAAAAAAAGTCAAAGAAATAAATTGTTGATTTTTTAATAAAAATACACTGCGCGTCAAAATTAACGCATTACAAGTTAAAAAAATCCAACTCTAAAACGCCTTTACCAATATTTATAAAATTTCTCTAAAAAAACTTTTATAGGGAATTTTTTTTTAAATATGCTGTGAAAGACCGTATTTTTGTTAGTATACCCTGAAAATTTTGTACAAATCAAACAAACAGTAACGAAAATACAGCGCCTCAAAGTCGTCAAAAATGACCACTTTTCAGCAAAATAATCAAAAAGGGGTCATTTTTACCGACTTTGAAGCGCCGTATCTTCGTTACTGCTCGTTTGCTCGAAAATTTTCAGAATATAATAACAAAAATACGGTCTTTAACAGCATATTTTTTATTAAGTTAAAAAAAAATCCCTAAAAGTTATTTTTCGAACGTTTTTTTATTATTAAATAAAAGGGCTTTAAAAATATTTTCTCGAAAAACCCTCGAAGACGTAAACTGAGAAATAAGTTGAAGTATTTTTATACAAAATTTCATAAAGATTGGTAAAGGCGTTTTAGAGTTAGAATTTTTTTACTTATTATGCGTTAATTTTTTGACGTGCAGTGTAATTGTTTTTTGTTTTTTTAATCATGATTTTTTCGAACCCTGGCTTACGATGCGGTGATTCCCCGTCTTTCCGAGAAACCTGTTAATTTATTCTTTGCCGCGAGCAGCAAGTTCCGATTTCTGATTGAACGGGTCAATATTTTGCTGTTTGTTTTATCAAATAAAATTTTTACAATGCCAAAAATAAAAAATAGTTTGGTTTCATTTTAATTTAATTAACAAGCCCAGTAATTCTGAGAACCTACATTTCACATTTCTATACATACTATTACTAAAAGAACTTGTTATTGTGATAGCAACTTTCATTGACATGTTTATAAAATTTTAAAATTATATTAAATTAAGTAATTTTGAATTTTAAACATATATCTTTAATTCTCCAAGCAGAAAATAGAAATAAATATACAGCCCTGCTTTTTTTAATTTTTGGTATTAACAGTTAATTGTATGTTTAACAACTTTTGAATGACAATTTTTGCGATAGCGCTAATAATAACAAGTTGAGCTCATTTTTCTTGTCAAAAATGGTTATTTCATAAACTGTTTTTTTGATAAAATCTAAAATACAGCTGTTAATCTCTCGGATATATGCTTTCATAATGGTACCCTAACGATCGCAAAAAAAAAAATTCTCACCCAATAAATTGCAATAATAAATTGGACTAAGGGGAAACATCAAAATAAAAGAAATGCGACACAGATTAGTTTTTTACGGGTCCATACCAACTCAACAGTGTAGAGCATTTCTCGTTGTTTACTGATCTCCTGTATGTACATCTACGGAGAGAAAAATAGCATAACAGTATGTACACAAGCTATACACAAATTTATATTTTCTTTTTTTTTACAACTTTTGCATATTTTAATTTTGTTTTTGCAAAAGTCTATACAATGTTTTCCCACCCACGTTTTACTAGATTGTTCTTTCATATTTTCATATAAAACGGGATCATTTTATGGTTGATATAACTTTAGCACACTATATGATATGAATTACGTGAAAACAGAAACACTCCAAAAGATAAAAGCCAAAACTTCTATATAAAGTTTTGTAAACTTACTTGTTCTTTTAAAATAGCAGCCTGTTGTCTTTTTAGTTCTCTCTCCTGAAATAAAAAATGAAAATTTCTCAAAATTGTCATTTTTAAGATAGAAAAAATCAAATTATTGTATGCAAACTTTTACAATAATAAAAACATGTTACCAACCTGTTGTTTTCTTTGTTGTTCTTCGAGTCTATGTCTTTCTAACTCTTCCTGGCGCTTTCGTTTAGCCTGCCATGCAACACATTACAATATAAATAAATTGAAATAATAAAAAAATATAAATTAATAAAATTAAAAGCTCTATAGATTTGTTAATGGCTACTTACGACAAGCCATTACTATTAACAAAAATAAATATTACTTATATGATGTAGTACAAAAATAATAATTTGATGTTAAAAAACATGCGCAGAAGCGTATAATAATCATTTTTATTGTTTTTTTTTTAACAGTCATGCACATAATTTGACAGTGCCTCCGCTGTCGGCAACGGTACCCTCAAAATAAGCTCATGGATGCTGGTTGGATCCGATGCAGGCAATATAAAATTTGCCCGAGCCTTTAAAAAGTTTATAAGAACGTTGAATATTAGTATTAGGGGCCAAATAGCACAACTGATTAAATAACTAGTATTCTAGTAAATTAAACAAGTTCTAAGTAAAATAGAGTTTTTTTAAACTTGTTATTAAACCATTTAGTTCATTCTGAATGATTCAAATATAGTTGTCGCGGCGAGTGTTTCAAATTGCGTCAACAAATTCTGAACCAAGCACAGACAAGGACCCGCTAGGTTAACCGTATGTCGAGAAATCGGTTTTTGACATTCAACATTGATGACGAAATTTGAAACCGACAGATAACCGCTTTTTGATATCATTCCAAAATTACGTTTCGTATTCGTTTCTATCAACCTCTAACCGACCAAAATCGAGGTTTCGGAACATAACTTTAACATAGCGTTAATCTAACCATAATTGAATTCCCCATTTATTATACAAAATAACGTATATTTAAATTACGTTACGATAGTGCCCGAAAGAGTTTTTAAAAACAATTTATTTTTATTTAATAATAACTTTTGTTTTGGAATGAAATATAATTTAATTAAAATAAGTTTATTGAGTGATAGCTAATTACAGACTGAGAAATTATAATGAATAATTTAGTAAGGTAAAAATGCTGACAACTGAGTTAGCGAAATAAATGAGGTTGTGCATGATGTCCTTATAAGGAGTGACTCCGTCACGTAACTCCTCCCTCCTCAAAATGAAGCATCCCCCGGAAGATTGACTCTCTTGGGTGGAACTGGGTTGAGTTTTTCTTCTTCTTCTTCTTTTCTTTCATTATCTGCTTTGGTTCTATTGTTCTTTCTTCTCTTTGTAATTTTTATGGCAAGATATATGAGGTAGATTGCTATCGTAACATACAGGATAATTGTCATGATGCTGGGTGTGACAATATTGAGTGTTGAATGCTGGTGTTGATCAGTTGTTGTGAAAACATTTTCTGGGATTTCTTTTAGTTTTAGCGTTTTCAATTTAACTTGGAGATTTTGGATCTGTTTTTCTTCTATTGCGAGGTTGATGTTATTAAGTAAGGTGGGGCTGCCAAAAGAGGTTTCTTCAAATAATAGTTCTTTACCTCTGAAGATGATTTTACAATTTCCTTGTTCTATAAGGTAGACTCCGGTTAATGATTTGACTTGGTTTTCTTTTTGACATCTTAAACTTATTTTTTCATTGAAGGGGAAAACTGCCAGGTATTGGTTTATTTCTGGGATTGTTTCCAAATGATTTTCTGTTATTTCCAGTTTGATGTAGGAGCAGGAGTTGATGCTTTCCCGAAGGACAATATTTTCTTCACAAGTGATGTTGTGGTTTGTAGACAGGTGCTTCGCGCATTGATATTTTATACCTTTTTTACATACGTCATTCAATGGAATAAGATTGTTGTTTTCTTTTGATTTAAGTACGTATTGAGCTTTTGGGATAATAGTGACAAATTTATTTTCGAACAAAGTTGGAATAGGAATAATATGAAAAAGTTCAAAATCAGTTTCATAATCAATAGGAAGGGAAAGGAAAAATGTAATTCTACCAGGTTCTGTTCTACAATTAACTTCTACAATATCCTCAAATTCCAAAATATTTTCAAATTTTACTTCTATCGGAAGTTGCTTTTTATAATTGTTTTCAATTTTTTGTATTTCAGCAAAAAGATCTCTACCTGTTAAAATACTAGGGTGTAATACTTTTAATTTGCAAAATGTTAATGAAGTTTCCACGTCTTTTAAAATATTTAGTATAGTGGTATATATAAGTAAAATTTGGTTATGCAAATCTTGTGCAAACAAGATAAAAATTTGATTTTGTATTTGTTCATTTACAAATTTATTTAATTGTATAATTTTATCTTTTAAAGTATTTTCATTGTGTTGGACATCTTGAAGAGTGTCATTAAAATTTTTTATTATTTTATGATTAATTGAATACTGCAGTTTTACTTGCGATTTGATATTTGAGCTATCTTGCTGTATGTCTGCTAATATTTTTGAAAATTTTTCGCCATCGTTATTATCTAAGTTACCGGTTATTTCCTTAATTACCGTACCAAAACCGTTAATAAGCCCTCTTCTATTTCTATAACTACTTTTATCAAAACTTAAATCTATTTGTTTAATTTTTTGTTTAATTTTATTTTGTGTAAACTTTATTATTTTATCGTAATTTTCTAATTCCCTATTATACATGGATTTATTATGACTAATTAAACTTAACCTATCATATTCTAAATTTAAATTGTTATATTGTTCGTAAAGGGGTTCTAAATTATAATAGTGTACAAAGGTATGCTCGGAACGTTGAAGTTTCGCCGCTCCCAACCTTATAGGTAGTATGCCCAAATTTTTTGTTATGTTGAAGATGTCTGCTGCTCGGACGAACGTGAGCAACCTGCAAATAATAGATTTTGCTGGTTATTTTTATCTATGTTTCTTGGACGTTTGATATTTGACAGATGAATTTTATCAATAGTGTTAAAATGAGTCGGGTCGATGTTGGCCGTTTTTAAGTTCCGATTAATGAATTTTAATGTTTCTGGTTTATATTTATTTTTTGTTTTTGACTGTTTCTGCTTATTTTTTACAAACACCTTTTTAGGAATTACTTTTGGAATATCTTCCCTATTTTTATTTGCTTTATTTATAACTTTTACCTTTGATTTAATTGCCTTTTCGTTTATACTTTTATAGAGTAACTGAGTTTTTTCTTTATGATTAAAAATATAATTATTTAAAAGTTGTTTTTCTAGTTCTAGGTTAAATGGTGAGTCTGTGCCTAAGTGTCCCGTTATTATTTCTGATGGTTTTAATTTAGTTGACGTGTGTATAGTATTATTATATGCTAAAACAGCGTAGTTAACTTTTATTTCAATGGGTTCTTTTTTAAAGGTGTCTTGGTTGTTTAGTAATCTGATATGTTCTATTAATGTAGAGTGGAAACGCTCAATTGGGGAATTTGATTCGGGATGTTGAGAACTTATAAAATGAATTTTGATTTTATGAAGTTGCAAAAGCTCTTTTAACATGCCGTTGTTAAACTCACTACCATTGTCCGAGATAATTTGTTCCGGAATTGCGTGGTGTGTAAAATATTTAATCAGATTATTTATAACTTCTATACTGGAAGCTGAGTTAAGTTTATATGCTTGGCTATATTTAGAAAAAGTGTCTATTATTGTTAGAAATTTACATTTTTCAAGGGAAATACTATCCATGTGTAGTATTTGAAATGGCCTTGTAGCCGTAGGTGTTATATTAAATTTCAGGTTCAATGGGTTTCTATCATACTTGGTAAGTTGACATATTTCGCAATTATTTATATAATTTTGGATTGTATTTCTTTGGTTTGGAAAATAATAATGTTCTTTAATTCGTTTTTCTGTTTCCTCTATGCCGCGGTGGTTTGTTTTTCCCTCGTGATAATTAATAATTGTTTGCCTGATTTCGTCCTCACCTATAACGTCTGTAAGATATTTTGTACACCTAATTAAATTAATTTGTGAATTTTTAAAAAATGTTTGCAATACACAGCAAAATTTTTCGTAAATTGGGTCTTCGAAGTAGACATAATACTTAATTTTTGGCGCGATATAGTCTTTAATTAACTTAATCACGTCTTGTTCAAAATTATTTTTTGAAAGTTGTACTAACAGTCTTTGTTTTGTTCTATATAAAATTATTCTTGATGGCTCCGCAGGTGCATACTCGACTAGAGAAATTATTATTTGGTTTTTTCCGTAATTTACTGGACATGATACTATGGGTATACTTACAATAGGGTTTTCGGAATTAGAGTGTATTGTGTTTAGGTCACTTTCTTCCGTTTGTTTTGTCGGTTCAATGTCTTGACTACGCTCTTTGTCATCAATGTCGTCGGTTTCTACAATTACAGATGTGTTGTCCGTATCTTTAACCGCGGAAAAGCTGTCGTTGAATTTTTGCATGTAGTGCATTAAAGGTTCGTTGACGGTATTTCCGGTGTCAGGTTTGTTTTGATTGTCATTATTTAACTCTTCACAAAAATCATCTATGAAAGAGGAAATTGCGTTTTTTGTTTCTTTATGGTCAGTAATATTTAAATTAGGACAGGGTTCAATATCATATATGAATATTTTAATATTTGTGTTTTGAAAAATAAGTTTTATTAAGTTAAATATTATATTCCAATTTAATTTATCTAATCCTGAGCCAATTTTTGGCATCGCCACTGAGTAATTTTTAAAATTTAAACAGAGTCTTTTTAGGGTAATTAGGGCACTTATAATTGAAAAGTATGTGGGTTTGTCCCTAATTGATCTTTTTGTAATAAGATAATAAATGTTTCTTTTAGGATGATTAAGATATGCTACCTCACCTACTGGTTTATTTTGTGACTTTCGGGTATTTATGCAATTAAATTTTTCTTTGAGTTTACGAGCAATTCCTTTATTCATACTTAGACATTGCGATACACAGTGTGCAAGTGATGTCTCATCTTGACAATTAAATAGATCGTCATAAACTATTTTAACATTTGGGTTGGTTATTTGGAGATTGTTATAGAGTATTTCGTTAAGGGTTTTATTTTGTTTTACTGCGTTTTCAAATTCGATTAAGTTAATTTCGTGTTTAGGTATGTTTTGGTTGTCTCTAATGTAGTCCGAATCTTTATTGTCTTGTATAGTATTGTCTTTAAGGACTTGTGCGTAACTTAAATTATTTGTCGTCTTATTTTTGTTAGTGGTTTCCTTATATAGGTTTTCTGGAGTATTTTTATTATTATCCGATAAGTCTGAGGGTATTCTTGATAATGCGTCTGCGTTAGAATTTAAGATACCTTTTTTATAAACTATTTCATACTCGTATTGTTCCAAATATAGGCGCCACCTACTTAATTTAGAGTTTGGTTCCTTCATTGATATTAACCCTTGTAACGGTTTATGGTCTGAGACAATTTTGAATTTTTTTCCGTAAAGATAAGGTCTAAAGTATTTGACTGCCCAGATAATCGCTAAAAATTCCTTATGAGTCGTGCTATAGTTTATTTCTGAGTCGTTAAGTGTTCGACTTGCGTAAGCAATTGGTAAATCAGAGCCGATTTTACCTTGGGAAAGTACAGCACCCAGTGCATAGTTAGAGGCATCCGTCGTCAATATAAAAGGTTGAGTAAAGTCAGGGTATTGAAGGATTGGTTCGTTAATTAAAAGGTTTTTGCAGTGGTTAAAGCAATTTTTGTACTCGATGTTGTTAACATCTATTTTATTATTTTTCTTTAAACAGTTTGTCATGGGTTTAGTTAACTTAGCAAAATCCTTAATAAACTTCCTATAATATCCTAATAAACCTAGAAAAGCTTTAATTTGTTTGGTTGTTTTTGGTATGGGGTAGTTTTGGATAGCTCTAATTTTTTCAGGATTAGGTTTAACGCCGTGTGGTGTTACAACATGACCTAGAAATGCGACTTCCCTTTTGAAAAATTCACACTTATCGATTTGTAATTTTAAGTTCGCAGAACGTAATCTATTAAAAATTTCTTTGAGGCTAAGTATGTGTTCCTGTAACCCTGTGCTAAAACATATTATATCATCAAGATATACACAACAATTTTTATTTAAGATACCGCGAAGAAGGTTATCCATAATTCTCTGGAATGTGGCTGGGGCGTTTTTGAGCCCGAATGGCATACGTAGAAATTCGTAGTGACCGTTTTCTGTGCTGAAAGCGGTTTTCTGAATATCTGTTTGTGCCATTTCAATTTGGTGGTAGCCACTGGCAAGGTCGAGGGTACTGAAATACATACATCGCCCTAATTTGTCAAGCAAATCCGTTATGTTTGGTAACGGATATCGATCATCGATAGTTTTTTCATTTAACTTTCGATAGTCGATAACTATGCGCCATTTGCGTTGGCCAGAAGAGTCTGCTTTCTTTGGCACAACCCAAATAGGTGAACTCCACGGACTATATGAAGGCCTTATAATTTTTTGTTCTAACATTTTCTTAATTTGTTTTTCCACCTCCTGTTTATGGATTTGTGGAAACCGATAAGATTTTGCATAAACAGGAATTTCGTCTTTAGTAATTATTTTATGTTTAATTTTACTTGAAAAACTTAAGGGTTTATTTTCAGTATGAAAAATGTCAGAATATTCGCGTAACAATTTTTCTATTACACTTTTTTCTTCATCGTTCATGTGGTTAATTTTTATTTTCGATAGATCAATTGTTGTATCACCACAATAAACGTTTATGTTATTAAAATTTGTTGCTTTTTGTTCCCTAAATTCATTAAACAATTTAACATGAATTGGACTAATTTTAGTGGGAATGTCTTTATTTGTAGGGTTAACAACACTACAATAAGTAGTAAAATTTTTTACAGTAGCTACACTTTCTGGGATTTCCAAATCGCCAGATTTCATGTAGGGTATAATGACGTCTCCGTCTTTAACATTTTTAACATTAATTTTTATTATTTGTTCGGTTCTAGCTGGGACTACTATGCTGACAGGCCCACTAGACAGTTTTAAATAGTGAATTTTAATTCTACAGTTCGGTGTGATTAATACGTCGTTTTGTAGATCAATCACCGCGTTAATTTTCTTTAAATTGTCTAACCCTAATAAACAATCAAAGTCTTTATGAAAATTAAATAAATGAAATTTTAAATTTATATTATTTTTAAATAATGCTCCACAAGGAATCTCTGTACTGTACTTTTCCAAGGAGGTACCGTGTGCGCTTGATATAAGGAAAGGGTTGTATTTTATGTTTTTTGAAAATAACCTATTTGCAATATCTGGTTTAACAAATGATTTTGTGCTTCCATTGTCTATCAAAATTTTTAAATTTAACTTTGGAAAGATTATATAAGAAAGTTCACTTTTATCATTTGTCAAACTCATTATTTGTATTCTTCCGAGGCTCAATTTCCTAAAAAATCCGCGCCGTCGTCAATTTTTTCGCTTTCGCTTGGGAAATCAACGTGTGGATCGCTATGCAAATTAAACAGTTCCTCTATTTGAACATTTGGCGAAGATCTGTTTTGATTATTAAAATTATTAGTTGTAAAATTTTGCCTACCCTGTGACATATTAGTATTACGTGTAGAGATACTCATAGGGGTTGGTTTGGGCACTCTTACGTTGGGATTTGGATTAAAAACGTCATTTCTATAACTTGGACCCGGTTGGTTTTGATAATTGTTGTTATTATTAAAGTTATTTCTATTACTAAAATTGTTACTAGTATTATTTGATTGGGTGTTCATATTTCTTGGTTTTGGTTGATAATTATGGGGATAATTCGTTAAGGGTAATGGTTTTGGGAAAATTTGGTGCTGTTTGTGCATTTGCAAATTTCCTTTATAGTTGTTAAATTTTGATTTAGGTTGCGAAATATGATTTTTACTATTTTGATTATTTATTTCCAACTGAAAATCGTTAGTTAGCATATTAAGTGCGGTATTTAAATCTGCAGGGTTTTTGGTACGCATAAGTGAACCTATAGGTTCGCGAAGACCTCTTAAAAGAACACGCAGAGCGTATTTTCTTAAATATGCTGTTAAAACTGCAGTTTCGTTTGCATTTTCAAGATGGATAGTTAAGTAAGCAATTTGTAAATTAAGTAAAGTAAGAATATTATTATAAAAATCGAAAACTGATTCTCTAAATCCTTGTTTCAGTTCGGTCATTTCGATACCTAAACTAAAAACATCTCTTTTATCGCTATATGTATTATGTAGAGCAGTTTTTAGTTCTGCCCAATTGGTAATTAAACAAGATGAAATTTTGATGGCGGCATCGCCTGTTACTTTTGCTAAAATACTAGACATTAAATATTCATTTTGAAAATCTGTTGGGTCTTGGACATTATAGAATTTTGTGACTATTTTTTCACAAATTTCAATAAATCGTGGTAGAAGTTCGGATTCTCCGGAAAATTCTGGGATCATTTTAAGGTATTCGGGTTTAAGGACGTTAGCCATGTTTGGGTTAGGGGTATTTGTTTCGGAAATATTTAAATTAGCAAGATTAATGTCAGGGGTTTGATTTAAAATATTTTCAATAATGGTGTCGTCTAAATCGACGCTGCTATCTGTTTCGGAACTTGAGTCTGATTTGGGGTCGTTAGGGAACAATCTATATTCATTAAATGACATAAGTACTTACAGGCAAATTATCGTTGCTGGTACCGTCTGCATCTGTGATGTCCTCTCACTTGCGACGGGTGTGGTGATGGTTTCTTGTGTCTGCTCACTTGAAAATTCACCTGGTTCAATCACCAATTAATCGTAGGGACGATAACAATTTCTTGCCAAATTGTCTTGGTGAAACTCCGACTGCGCCAATTACGTTACGATAGTGCCCGAAAGAGTTTTTAAAAACAATTTATTTTTATTTAATAATAACTTTTGTTTTGGAATGAAATATAATTTAATTAAAATAAGTTTATTGAGTGATAGCTAATTACAGACTGAGAAATTATAATGAATAATTTAGTAAGGTAAAAATGCTGACAACTGAGTTAGCGAAATAAATGAGGTTGTGCATGATGTCCTTATAAGGAGTGACTCCGTCACGTAACTTTTATGAATTAACCACGCATAACGTTAATTCAACCAGTTGTGCTACTTGGGGATAGTAGAGTCATGGGGGGCCAGCTTTTTAAAGGAAATTGGCAACAAATTTTTGAGCGACATCTATCTTTTGCCATCTTGCTCATGCGCGTATCATTCTTGTCGGTGTGACTCATCGTAAAGTTTGACAGTTTGTTATGTAGTTTTCAACAATGGCCGATGTTGTTGTTTGAAATTGTGTGTTGTTTTGGTTTTTTTAAGGTAAGTTTAATTATTGTGGTAGGTGATAAACTTTTATAAAACTCCAGTTTTGAATTTCTAAACTAAATAAACCATTCAGTTAGTTATAGAAACAAATTGTTGAATCGCAAATTACTTAATTAATGCTTTGTTTTTTGTTTTCATACCTATGCATGTATATTTATAAATGTAGTTTTGTCATATTTGCGTTAATCCGGCTTTGATTTGAGCAACTTGTCCTCTCATCAACAGTTTTATCAGTATTTTTTCTTTCATATCCATCTTATAATTTTGCAAATAGGTATGATTATTTGCTCAAATCGAACCATACATTTGTTCCATGTTAATGAGTTAATATTTTAATATTTATGCCTGTTTTTATTTATTTATTAATATTATTTTACACTAGTGTTCACATAATACAACAGGCTTTTGCTAAATTAGACCGCATTTGCTAATAGTAATGTTTAGTTAAGTAGGTATACACAAAGATAATAATAATATCTTTGGGTATACCTAACTTATACTTAACTAAACATTACTATAGTATAGTTATTAAATGATGGTTAATTTTATTTGGAAATTGTTTAAGCGTTGAGTGAAGAAACACACCTTAATCAATGGTTTAAGGACTAACCAAGGAGAAACAGGATACAAGGATTGAGTAAACTCATCACTTAAAACATAAATAAGGTAAATTTTATTTTTAAAATTTAAAATTGTTTTTAAAATAAGATTTTTATAGGTTATATCCAATGAAATTATTCTGGAATGAAACTATCCATATTTTGGTCAATGTTTTGCCAGAGGGGTCCTGCTTAAAAACTATCCAGCTTACTTTTTAACTTTTGATCCACAATATAGCAAATGTAGCAGATGATAATCAAATTTAATCATATATCATTTTTCTTCATAATTGGTTTAAATAAATATAAATTTATATTAATAACTAGGTATTAATATATATTTTTATTTATTTTTACTTATTTTAGTTTTTAGCATATGTTATTAACAAGGGGTTGTCCATAAAGTAGGTCACATGTTTAGGGGAAGGCAGACCTGCCACCAGGGTCAAGACTGAAAATATTATAACATCATTGATTAAGATAACATAATAATATAATTATGTGGGACATGAGGGGAGGGAGTCTGAAATTCTCCAAAAAGGTGTGATATACTTTATGGATGATCCCAATTGTTTATTTTAAGTATATTTTTATGTGGGATTCCACTTTTTAGTCTGACAAAATACTTATTTATATATAACATATAACCTATGTTAATAGATTTAACTGTAATGTTGCTATTTTTGTGTAATATATACAAGGTATTAAAAATGTATTAAATAAGATTTTTTGTCACTAAGAAAATTGACTGTTGTAAATGTTAATTAAGTATTTTTTTAGCATTATATCAGAGACTCTTTGATGAATGTGCACAAACGATGATCAAATTATATTACCTGATTTAATACTAATTAACTAAGTACCTATTTAAAAACTCATAATATCTTACAATGTATTTTTATTCAAAGGTTACTGAATGTCTTTATAATGTATAAAACAAATTGTTTTAAACAATTAATAGTTTATGTGTTGAAATTCGGCTCTTTAGGTTTTATTGTATTAAAATATACTAATATAATACTTATATTATCTTCAAGTAATTATTAAATCTCATTTTTGTTACAGAAAATCTAAAAATAACTTATTTATTTTACTAAAATTAAATCTAAACAGGCAAATTTATATAAAGTATGTAATGTAGTTAATTAACTACATTATGTGTAATAAACCATTAATTTAGGTTATATTGCCCTTCTATTTATGTATATATGTACCAATAAATGTTTATTTTAAATAATTTTGTATTTTTTAAATCAAAAATAAGTATTTTTAAATAATAACCTATTCAAATTTCGCGGGCTACGGAACCGCATCGAAAAACTTAAGATCAAGTAGGCCAGAGCGTGACCACCTCTTGTAAAATCGTTGTTGCCAATATTAGAATAGGAACTTTTAGTTCTATTATGTTCTGTGAGTAGAGTGCTCTCTTAACATGCGAGTAGTGTTGCCAACCTTTGAGAATCAAATTTTCCATAAAGAAGGTAAAAATTTCCCCACGAATTTTAAAAATGATAAAGTTTATTTTTGCATGGGTATTTTTTGTTTTTAGGAAGAAAAAAAGAATATTTTGAGAAACGGAGAAATTTAAATTAAAAAAATGATATTTTTTTTTAAATCATGATGAATGAATTCATCTGATGAACTAGACATTACGAATTGCGTTTGAAAATAAAAACTAGTTTACACTAACACTTTTTGTGTTATACAGCTCATAAAATAAAACTTCACCAGCTTTTACAAAAATACTACACAGAAACACAGGCCCACTTATTGCTAAAAATCGCACGGATACTTCGGTAAATCCCCGAGTATATTTCAAATTGTAAGGGTTGCCGTTTTGCCAGTAATTGGATGTCCTGTCAGTCAACCAGGAATTTTCCAGTAAAAAACTTGAAAGTTAACTAATATATATATAGGCTATACTACTATGGTAAACATTTTTTCGGTAATTTTTTTCATGATTGGACTTTTCTTTTTTAGTTGTTTTAGTTGAATATTGATTGGACTTTACAATTTCCCACGAATACAGGATTTTATTTTTAAATTTCCCTTTTCCCTTTGGCACTTAAAATTTCCCACAAGGTGGCAACACTGCATGCGAGAGGTACTGGGAGCTGTACTCGGCCGCTGCACGTTTTGTATTTTTTTACATTTACATTTTGAAATAATACAACGTGGCACTAAAAAAGGTTGTTATAAATGAATCGGTGAGATTAAGAACAGTACATGACCAAAATGTTTTTTTTTGATAAATCATTTTCTAAAATCAATTTAAAAGTTTAAATATTCTCACAAAAATAGATTTTAAACTCTAAAACTGATTTTATGAAATAATTTGTCAAAATTTTAACTTTTGGACTTGTACTGTTCGTATTGTCACCATTTCCAATAAATACCATTGTCACCATTTCCAATAAATAGTATTTATTAAATACATATTTCATTACTCCAACACACTTGTTTTTGTTATGTAAAAATTGAATTGAACTAAATTGGGCACCGTTGCCGGCAGCAGAGGCACAGGCAAATGATTTTGTTGTGAAGGCATAGTAAAATAAAGGATGATTTGATGAGACCTAACGAGTTTGTTGTTTGAAAATACTGATGAATAGTGCGGTTAAAATTTGCAGCCAATAAAATGATGAATTTTGAGTTTAAAAATGTTGCTTGTGTACTCTTGCAGCCCAACCTGGTTAGTTTACCCTCATCGAAGCCTACGTCCGCATAAATAACCAAAAAAATCGATTCAGACATACCACACTTATGTTAGGTATCGAAATAGCTTCGCCATTATCTAAACTGTGGTGACTATTGTCGCTTAAATTTTCCGCGCTAAAAGCTTGGACAATGTTTTGACGGTTCTTCCAAATAGTGGCCACCGTCGAACTGGCCAGACCTAACTCACGAGACACGTCCGATTTCAGTTTGCCGCCTTCGATTTCCGATATTATTTGCATTTTCTGTTCGAGAGTGAACGCTAGCCTTTTCCTACCCTATTGTTTTTATAGATTTTTTAGAAAAATATGCAAAAATCACATACTATACCTTCACGCAGACACCACACAAAGCGCCCCAAAACAAATTACACCTTTTAAAACTTGGTAAAAAGTAGCTGTACGGATTAAAAAAGTTTTGGGACACCCCGCATATAATGCATACCGAAATTTAAACTGTGCACTTAGCGTAAACTTACCTCTAACATTTGCTGAGATCTGGCTTCCCTGTCTCTTCTGGCAGCTTCTTGTCTTTCAGTCCTTTCGATTTCCTTGGCCAGACGGGCCTGTTCGCGATCCAATCTGGCCGCAGCTCTGGCCGCTTGTTGCCTCCTGGCCATTTCTATTCTTTGTTCTACCGGCAGGCTTGTTCTCATTGCCATCTTAAGCTCTTCCAACCTACGTAGCAAAAATAAAAAGGTATTGATAACTATATATCGATATATTAATAAGCTTTAATTTAAAAAAAATAATTTTTCAAAAATGAAATAAAAATGTATGAAATTCGAAAAAGGTTTTTTAAGAAATTAATAGAATGAATAGTAAAAATAAAAACTTTAAAAGTATTAAAGTTCTTTTTTTATATGTATATAGGCTGGGGTTTGATTGCTGGTACTGGGAAGCTTTTTTCCCTCTTAAAAATTTACCATTTGATAAAATGTTTTTTTATTGCCAAATTAACTTAATTTAATATGGCAATACTTAAAAAATTGGTCTAAAAGAATTTGCGCATTTTCTTATTGAATAAGGCTTATTCATAATTTTTTAAATAAATTTCAAAACAAAGTTTACACAAACTGCAAAACAAATTTTGTACAAATAAAGCAGATACCGCATGATACAAATTTTATGCAAATGCTTTGCAAACAGCTTGTATAAATATTGATTATAATTTGTGCATGCTGTGTTTCAAGGGATGCATTAAAATTTTCGTATGGAAACGACAAAGTTAAGTTAAATTTATATTTTCATTAGTTTATATTTTCTTATATCCACAAAACCAAAAATATGTAGGTACTAACAACCTTAAAAATAAACGCAAAAAGTAATAATCAACATGAAAACTTCTACACTCCGCGTCAAATTTAACGCATAATAAGTAAAAAAATCTAACTCTAAAACGCCTTTACCAATCTTTATGAAAGTTTGTAAAAAATAGTTAATAGTTTACGTGAAAATATTTTTAAAGCCCTTTTATTTAATAATAAAAAACGTTCAAAAAATAACCTTTAGGGATTTTTTAAAGCAAATAAAAAATATGCTCTTAGTAAACCCTAAAAATTTTGTACAAATCAAACGAACAGTAACGAAGATACAGCGCTTCAAAGTCGGTAAAAATTACCCCTTTTTGATTATTTTGCAGAAAAGTGGTCATTTTTGATGACTTTGAAGCGCTGTATTTTCGTTACTGTTTGTACAACATTTTCAGGGTATACTAACAAAAATACGGTGTTTCACAGCATATTTTTTATTTACTTAAAAAAAAATCCTTTTTTTGACTTTTTTATTATTCAATAAAAGGGCTTTAAGGATATTTTCCAGAAAAACCCTTGAACTGAGATATAAGTTAAAGTATTTTTATCCAAAATTTATTAAGATTGGTAAAGACGTTTTAGAGTTGGATTTTTTTTACTTGTTATGCGTTAATTTTGACGCGCAGTATACCGGGTGTATCTGAGAATAGGCGCACCCCTGTAACTTTTTATTTATAAAGATACACATGAAATTTAGCATTGTTAATTAGGGTATAAAATGCTACTTATAAGGGTACAAAATGAATTTTTTAAACTTCCGGTTTCGCCGGAAATGATACCAATTTTCGATTTTTAAATGGAATGCCCTATATATTTTTACATATTTGGAATCCTAAGAAAATTCTGAGTCAGAGAGCATCCTCAAATTGACCTTTTGACATTTCGTCATCAGAAAATGTATCATCAAGAAGATCAATCTAGAGTGCTTTGAACTATATTATTTTCTTCTAATGGATTCACACAATGCCTGAAAAATGAAACTTGCCTTAGAAAGTTGTTATTCAGCTATTCCCAGCAGTCTAAACTTGTCAAAATTCGTTTTTCTGAAATAGTTCAAAGCACTCTAGATTGATCTTTATGATGATGACAAAACGTCGAAAGATCAATTTGAGGATGCTGTCCGACTCAGAATTTTCTCATGATTCTAAATATGTAAAAATATATAGAGCGTTCCATTTAAATATCGAAAGTTGATATCATTTCCGGCGAAACCGGAAGTTCAAAAAATTCATCTTTACAAATAAAAAAGTTACATGGGTGCGCCTATTTTCAGATACACCCGGTATATTACAAACAAAATTAAGGCCAAAATTTCATTTATTGGATATAGCCGGGTTTGCTATAAAAACGTGGATTTGGCCGGTTTTACTCCTAAAGCTACCTTTTAAATGTGATTTTAACAAGGACATAGTCGGATTCAAACAGAATTATCTTGGTTGTCGATAGAAATGAACCCAAAGATGCAAATCAGAAAAAAAACAAAAACTGAATAAAATGGATTTAGCCGGTTTTGCACGGATGCTCCTCAATTGTACTAAGAAAGGATGTGTAAACATCTTGGCTTGTACACGTAGTGTGGAAAATATGGAAAAAATAAATCTTGAAACAGAACTATAAAGTTATATTTCGTAGGAACCCGTTAAAAAAAAAAGCACATGGCACTTTTTTCTCTTACCTTCTGGTGACATCATCCTCGGTCAACCGGATGAACTCGCTGCCGTCGGCCGACATTTCCGGCGGCACCGGCTGCCAATAGTCGCCGAGCACCACGCGACAGCTGAACGTGAAGTTGTCCCTGGTCAGGTCCATGTTCTTCTGGTACTCCAGGTACTGCGTCACGTCCGACATTTGCTTGAACTTGTTCGCAGAGTCCGGCGCGGCGTAAGTAACGTCGCCCTTAATGCCGCCGTTTTTTGTTATGCCGCGAATTATCGTTTCGCGCTTCCAACCTTTAAAAGAAAAAAGTTTTAGGTTGAAATCTACAGAATCATTAATAAGTTCTTTTTAGTTCCCATTTTTATTCAAACCATTTTATTTATTATTTATTCGACGAAACTTATAAAACCGTAATATTCATGTAATTAAATTTATGTTTCTACTCTAATAAAGATATTTATTATTTCAATCTATCAGGCGCGTGCGCAAGAGGTTTTGTGGGTTCCACCCACCCCCATTGAAAGTCTCCAAATAAAAAAATATTTATACCTACCACTTAAAATTTACCAAAAAAAAATCGTAACTGTGAAAACAAATCCAATAACCACTAAAATAAACAACCATTAATTAAGTACTGCGAACCAGTGTTGCTAGATTAAGGCCTAAAATTCCTTATCAAGGTAGGCCCTTGATTTTAATTATTAGGTTTATTTCTCCAGTCGCTTTCTGACTCGTAAAAAGATATGTTCGTACACACACTACTATAGTCATGTAATCTATTATTATTATACTAATGTAAATTATGTTTGTAATTTTTATAATTAAATTCTATATAATTATATAATTTGTTGTACATAAAATATACAGTTTGTTTCTTTCATGTTCAGGGCACCCAAAAACTTCAAGGTCAGCAGAAGGATTTTTTTGCTAATAGCCAATTCAGTTTTTTGATAAAATTGAAAAAATCGCTTGGTTTTTTTATCACTCAAAATGATAAGTTTGAATTATCAACACCATTACAAGAGATATGAACAATTCTTACTTTTTCTAAAACAATGTTATGAATCGTAGTGTTTTTTCCGGTTTTTTTTTCAGGCCTTTAAAAAATTGCCTTTTTTGGGAAAAATTGATTTTTTGGGAAATATACAAATTTACAAAAAATATTCCTACAAATATAAAACTAAAACTAAACATTGAATTAGATTATAGGTACTGATTTAAGAAAATAAACATAAACGTTAAATATACTGTCGGTTGGGTCTTTTTTTGCAAAAAGGAGTCCATTGAAAATATCCAATTACAAAATAATGAATGATTTATAAAGTTAAATAACAAAATTTTAAAGTGGCAAAGTGGCAATGGAAAGTTATGTTAAAACAGCACCGAATATGTTTTTTTGCGACCCGCAATTCTTAATGAATCAATTTTATTTTTTTTTTATTTTTAATCAACAGGCACCAGGCCCAATTACAGAAGTACACAATGACTTGGTGGGATTCGAACCCACGACCTCTCGGCTTGTAGTCCGCAGAGCTTACTACTACACCACCGAGGGCGGTTATTAATTAATAGTATCCGTAAAAATTTGTAAATCTTTAGAAAAATAGACTTTCATTTTTTTGTATTACACTGTCAAAAATGTCAATTTTTCTGAAAATTTCCCAATTTTTCCGGTTTTTTTTCCGGAAATAAACGGTTTTTCCGCCGGCTTCATTTTTCCGGATATTTTTAAACCCTGGTTATGATATAAACAAAAATTAGAATTCATAGAAAAAGAATATAGAAATTCACTTTGCTTCTGAAGATGCCAACATCATTGATGAAAAGTACTTCAAGCACTTTGTGTTTTGTTTTGGTGTTGGGGAATATTTCTAATATTTGTTTAACCAAAGTTGTTCTAGTAACGTTATGATATGTAAAAAGTTAATTAAATTGAACTATTATTTTTGACAATTTTGCAATTTTTGTTGTAAATGCTAAAATGTACGTGAAGATTAAACAATTTTTCGACTCCAAATATATCGCACATGGGCGACAACAGTGCCATAAGTAGTAAAACCTTAATTCCAAGATAATGACCGTAAAAGATTTTTGAATAATAAAATTTTGATATTTTTATAAAATTATATTAACTTATGCTGTAAGTTAATATAATCTTACAAAAATGTCAGAATTGTATTATTCAAAAATCTTTTACGGTCATTATCTTGGAATTAAGGTTTTACTACTTATGACACTGTCAAGATAATGACATTAATTAATGTCATTATCTCGGAAGTAAGGTTTTACTACGTATGACACTGTTGTCGCCCATGTGCGATATCAAAATGTTAGTTATTAAATTTTCTACAACATAGGGGGAAAAATTGGGGTTATCTCGTACGGTTGTATTGATTTTCGACATTGTTGACGAAAATGAGGTTTTTGTTAGATTTTATCCTAGACCTTTTTGACCATATCTTTTAAATTTATGACTCAAACAGCCTTGGGGAGCGATCACAAAATACGCCCGGATGCACACTTTTCACCCAAAGTCGTTCAGAAATGTGGAGTGATTTGCCTAGGTGAATCGTTTTCTCTGTTCGTAAAATTCACTCGGTCGTTAAATATTTCACCCCGCTTTGTAGCGGTGTGTTTAGTGCGTACATGCGCATTGGCATATTTATTTAAAATATTTTTGAGGTTATGTTAACGGTAAAGTTTACCGGGTAAACAGTTGATTTTACATAAGAAGAAGAATACACAAACACTGTCAAACAGTGCAACAAAATGGAAAAAATAGATCCAGACAATTTTCTTGTGAAGAGGAGAAAACGGGAATTTCATAATAGATAATAAAACATTTTTTCTACTCCTACCTTTAAAACGCCCTTTACCGTACATGTTTCCATGACACTAAGTGACCTTTTAAATACACAGTTGTGGCTTTACGGCGCTTTAGTCACGGGCTGAAGTTAGCAACAGGTTTTTAGTCACGGGCTGAAGTTAGTTTTAAGTTAGTTGACAGTTGTCAAATGTCATACAATCGTTAAAATAAAGTGCCTTTCTTGTAAAATAATACTAAATGTGAAAATTATTTTATTATCTCAACACAAAAATACAAAAATATTCAATAGTTTCTCAACGCCAATATTTGAAAAGTTTATATGAACATTGTAATGACCTTTTAATTTCGCCGGCAGTAAACTATAACTTAAATTCGGGCACGGACTCTACTGTAAAGTCCTCATAAAACATTTCCTTTATCGCCGACGGTGGACGAGTGGTTAGTGCTGCTGACTACAAGCCGGAGGTCGTGGGTTCGAATCCCACCAAGGGTATGGCTGTTTATTTGTGTTTGTCCTATTGTGTAATAGTCCTTCGGAGGGGACTTTAAGCCCGCGGTCCGTTCCTACCCCTAACCTGCACAAGCCATTCAGTTGGCTTATCGGACTTCTTAAGAAGTAAGGGTGGAACTAAAAAGAGCACTTTTGTATAAAAAGAGCACTTTTGTAAAAAGAGCACTTTCACTGTGAAAAACTGTCAATTTTCAAGATATATTTCGATTTATAACCTTTATAATTGTGTTTATAAAATGTAAAAATGTGATATTTGACAGTTTCCCCTGTTGTTTCATAGATGGCGCTCTATACAAATTTTTGATTTAAATCATTTTAAGATAATAATAATTATTTGTCGTAAACGGATCCCGATGTGATATCCATTTCTGTTTTTTTGTCTAAAACGTTTTTAAATAAAAGTAGTATTACCATTTTCAAAGACTTTTATAGTTTACCTTTATCTTTATGACAATTTAAGGTTAAGTTTCAGTTTGACATTTCACAGTTAAGCCGCAAAACACTCTAGTCCGTTCCAATATCGACAAAACGCTCTGGTTACCTGGGTAAATCACACCAATCAAAACACACTTTTTATCTGAACGCACTCTTGGAGAGCTTAAAATTTGCGCAATATTTTATTCTTCAAAAAAGTAAGAATGTTTCATATCTAGTGTATTGGTGTTAATAATAATTTAGTTTGAATAACTAATCCAAGCGATTTTTTCAATTTTATAAAAAAACAGAAAATTGCCTATTAGCATAATGCTACTAGCAAATTCCCGCAATTCTTTGACTGACCTCCCTTTTTTCGCATTTTTTATGTTTCTGGGTGCCCTGAACACAAAAAAAAATATGGAATATTTTAAATATTTAAGAATTTAATGCTAAAAAATTAATTCATCCAAAACGGAGTTAATAATGTAATAATATTTGTTTAGAACTAAACCACCAGTTACCATTTGGATTGCATAAGATAAAAAAGTTAATGCCGCCTATAACACATTTTGAACCAACAAGTGGTTAATGTAGGTCCCCTGAGACTGATACAGTATATAGTTTACATTAAAAGTAATTTCAAAGAATTCCCAACAGTAAAATAATCTCATAAGCCAAAGTGTTGCATATTTTTATTTATTAGAGAACAAAAATTACTTTTTTAACCTACTAAAAAGCCAGCGTCAGTTTTTAATGTCCTATATTTGTTTTATATGTATTAACGAACAAAAATATTGCATATTTTATTTTACCTTTGTAATTTTTTTTGTAAAAAATATTTAGCAACAGAAATCACAAAAGTGTTGAAAAAAATGAAGACCTAAAATAAAATAAGCAAAATTTCCCAGTCACTGAGATTTTTAAAATAAAACATATTAAAAATGAAAATATGCAATATCAGAAACATATCAAAATGTGACTATTTCTTACCTAGTTCCAACGGTATCCGCAGGAGTCGCTCGTCGTACTGTTTCTGCTTTTTGGCAGCGACTTCCGCTTCCATCTCTGAATCAGTATGGTTAGAATCAGTTAAGTTATCGGAATCGGTGGACGCGTCTACCGTACTGGAATCGCTTAAAGTACCGCGCAATTTTTCCTGCAAAAATTTATTTAGCGCCTTTTCGTCGCCACCTGCCTCAGAAATGTACTGCTGAGCGGCCAGGATGTTCGATTTTAGCATGTTCATTTGCTGGTTCATCGATGCGTTTGGGTCCAACATCGGGACAGGCTTAATACCTGAAAATAATATTTTTACAATAAGTTATATCTTAGATTTAAAATTTACATAAATATTACTTTTGAATACAACCTAATTTTATTTAATAAGAACCCGCCATTTCACTTTTTAATCGTAAATGTTTTAAATGTAAAAGAAAATTGAAGTAGGTTTTTTAAAATTATGGAATATTTAATTTTTTATAATTGTAATTATGTCTGACAAAATAATAGTTAAATAAAATTATGTCAAGCATAAATTTAATTCAAATTTAATGGAAACAGATAGGAAAAATAGCGAATTAGTATTATGTCTAGGCATAATAATATTTATTTAAAATTATGTCTAGGCATAATAATAATTTTTTTTATGATAAATTTTAATTTAATACGCATTTTTTGTAACATTCAAATATTTTACCCGACGAACATTCTACATATTACCTATTTTGTTAGTTGAATTAATATTTGCGTCATTTAAATTTGGTCCATGTTTATTTCGTATGAGGTTTTTTATTTTTTATATTGCAATTATTGTGAAACTAAAAACATTGAAAAATTTTTTTTAAAACAAGATGTTTAAACTATTTTATTTTATTCTATTATTTTTTAGGATGCAATTTCTTATTTATAACACGACAATCATTTTTATTTTACAAATAATTTTATATGTACACATAAAATTAATGCAATGAACTTTTATGTTACAATTAAAATTATGACTCTAAATAATAAAAATTGTAGAATTAATTTAATCTGTACACATAAAATTAATTGGGAATACGGCAGGAAGTGACAACTGCAGTAGTTCAAATGCATAGTAGGAATTTATGCGTAATTTTTCTACGTCAACTTTGGCGCCAATATACGTAGATTCGGGTTGTGTTCTTCGGGGTATTCTATTTTTGAAGCGTACACATATCTTTGTATCCTACATTACATTCAATTACATAATATGTATATATTATATTAAACATACCTACCATTTGAACTACTGCAGTTGCTACTTTCGGCCGCACTTTCACAGCGCCAAATTAATTTTATGAGTAGACATAAAATTAATTCTAAAATTGATTAGGTATAGTTATAATTTTAATTTCAAAATAAAAATTCAGTGCATTAATTTGATGTGTACCCATAAAATTAATTATGGCACGCCGTTTTACTTTTTATTGTATAAGAAATATTAAGTTAAATATTAATTTGTCACAAAAATATTGCACACACAAATTACATTAAATAAATAATTCAACATCTTCTTTGACATAAAATTTATTTGATGCTGTGAAAGTGCGGCCGAAAGTTGCAACTGCAGTAGTTCAAATGGTAGGTCTGTTTAATTTATCTACGTCATATAATTATAGAACCTTCTAGTTTTGTGAATTATTTGCATAGAAATAGTTTATATGACTATATAGATAGAAGGACAAAACCCGAATCTCTCCGCAAATTGGCGATAAAGTTGACGTAGATAAATTACGCATAAATACCTACTATATGCATTTGAACTACTGCAGTTGCCACTTCCTGTCGCATTCCCAAAGCGTCATGTTAATTTTATGTGTATACACATAAAATTAATTAATGTCTATAGACATACAATTAATTCTATAATTTTTATTATGTAAATTCATAATTTTAATTGTAACATAAAAATGCATTGCATTAATTTTTTGTGTACCTGCACATTATTAGAATAAAAATTACGTGTACACATAAAATTTATTGGAAAAATGATTCTTATGTTATAAATAAGTCAAAAATAATAGAATAAAATAAAATGGTTAAAAAAAATTGTTTAACAATGTTTTTAGTCTGACAATAATTCCAAAATAAATTTCAAAGTAAAAACATAAAAAACCACATACAAAATAAAAATGGACCAAATTTAAAGGACGCAAATATTAATTCAACTAACAAAATAATATGTAAAATGTTTAAAAATATTCGTCGGGTGAAATATTTAAATGTTGCAAAAAAATGCGTATCAAATTAAAATGGATAAAAAAAAATAATTATTATTATGCCTAGACATAATATAGTCACGGCCAAATCTATATGGGTGCACGTCATCAATGAGATATAATGACGTCAGCATTACCAACTTTGAATTGTAAAGTTACTGCCGTTAAATTTGCGTAATTCTGATGTGTTATTAAAAAGAAATCATTCATTTGCGTATTGTTTACCAAGAACTGTAACAATTTCCTTGTTTTAAAACGTTTTTTCACGAAATTATCAAAATAAAACCATTCACTTAGTAATTTTTGTGTGTGCCAGTTGGTAATAGCTTAAGGCTGGCGCGCACCTTTCAATATTATTGATGGGTCGCTGTCATTTTATATTTGACGTGTTTTTGTAATTGTGACATTTCGTCCGGAAGCATGTCCTGTGCATCGTTTGTTGCAAATTATTATAAATAATATTATACATTATGTTTATAAGATTCTATCCCTGGATTGTGCAAACAATGATATAAGGCTTGTTGGCAACTAGCCTTTATTAGATTTCGAAGACATTGCGCCCTTAATAATAAATTTGGGGAAATAATCAGACTTCAATTCTGACCTGGTTTGCTCTGATGACAAGGACGACTGGTAATTTATTATTTTTGTGTTTATGATAATTTAGTATTTTTTTGTTATGTGCATATGTAATAAAAATGTAATAAACTCCGTTTGTTTTCTCTTTAAACACATTTAATAAAAATTTGCCTGTAACAAACTCCTAATTAGTTAGTGCAGAAGATTATAACAAGGACGTTATAATTCCATCTTAATAACAGCCCCCACCGCTATAAACAGTCAACAATACACGAGCGTTAGATTGTGTCTGGGCACGTATGAATAGACCTTAACGCTGACGTCATATGCCGTTGATGACGTGCACCCATACAGATTTGGCCGCGACTATAAAACAAATAGACGAATGGAATAGTTTTATTGTGAAAGTAAATGCATATCTGATCTCTGGACATTTTTCTTAAATTTGTTTGCATACATAAAAATATGATATATTTTATCTCTTTGTTATGATTTATATATTTTATTACTTTATAGCTTAGAATCACAGTTTTATTTATTTTTTTTGTTATATTATATATAATATAACAAAAAAAAATAGATAAAAACTGTGATTCTAAAATTAGGTAACAACTTATAAGTTGTTACCTAATTTTAGTTTTTTTCTGTATGTTGTGCCAATAGGCCTCCATACCAGTTTTTGAGGTCATACATAAATAAATAAAAAATAAATTCACTATTTTTCCAATCTGTTTTCATTAAATTTGAATTAAATTTATGCTTGACATAATTAAAATTATAAAAAATTATATATTTCATAATTTTAAAAAACCTACTTCAACTTTCTTTTAAATGGCGTGCCATAAATATTATAAATATTACCCAACATCAAAACAAAACAAAACGTTTAATACTAATTTATGTATTATTTTGTAGGTATTATTTTCCAGTGCAATTTATTTTTAAAGTATTATCATTTAACTTAACTTTCTTATCCGATTAAAAAGTGAAACGGCGTGCCATAACAAAAAATTGAATTGGACGAATATTTTTTTGATTACTATGTATAATGAAGGTGAAGTTTTATTTTTAATCCTCACCTAGGGCTCTACTTTGCGCCAACAACGAAGCCACGGTGTTCTTCTTGGGCTTGCTGACCCCCCTGCCCAGATTCCTCGGCCTGCCCTCCTTGTGGGAGTTGTGCGAGTTCGACATGGTGCCGGAGTTTATGGAAGTTGCCGCGCACGTGGAAGATGTGGAACTGCCGCCGTCGGAACCTTCGTTTCGGCTGGGCGGGCGCGGAGAGTCCGCCTGGGCGAACAGCTGCGCCAACGAGGCGCTCGGGGCGCCGGGCGGATGCTGACCGCCCGTCGGCACGCACCGACGAGGCTTCGGACCCGGCTTACGACGAGCTACAAAAAAGAAAACATTTGTAATAGTCAAAAGGTTTCGAGAATGGATTTTCAATAATTTTTTTTTCGGATTATTTTGCCGATTTTTGAATGTTAAAATGTAAAGAAATGCGTCATTATTGAAAAACAAAATGCCAAGGCAACATCTTTCGTCCGGGGCAAAGAATAATCCATTATACAAATTTGGTCAAATGTATGACTTGAAAAGTTAGGTGACAGTTAATTTTGGCAAAAAAATGTATTATGCGCCCCCCTAAAAAGCTTCCAAATAGCTCTTTATCTTAACACTAAGCTTTTCTGTTTCAACTTGTCAATCTGTCGAAAAATCCGAAATGGCTGGATTTTGGATGTTTTTCCTGACAGGGTAAAATGTCAAAGTTCCGTGTTTCCCCGTTTTTCAAAAAGTGTAAAAACAACTTAAAATTGCCCTCTAAAATTGCCCAAACTAAGGCTAAATTGAACGAAAATCATAATATACAACTTTTTTTTTAATATCAATTTAATTAACACTGGAACAGTGTTGCCAGATAGAATACTAGCGATTACCAGAAACGTCAAAATAAAGCCAACTTAAAATCTTTAGCAAAATATGTGGATGTAGGTAGTATGCAAAACGCAGTATTTAAATAAAATCATTATTTTCAGGATGGAGAGATCTTTGCTACACACTCAATCAAGAAATTAGAGTAATTAAAGTCTCAAATTATCGTAGATTCTGGTAATTACTAGACGTCTGGCATCACTGCGCTGGAACCACTTGAATTTACGAAATTCACGAACGAATAACGAAATTTTACAAAATCATTAAACATGACGATATCGATTCGAATTTTTCTTCAAGGCTTTATATTTACTTCATCTACTGAAAAAATTTACTGACATATTCAAATTTACTTTAGCAGCATCAAAATATTGGAACTAAAAATTAAATAAGGAATAAAATCGAGTTTCCGGAAAGTCACTGCAAATAATCGTTACACTTCCCAAAATAAATGAGTTCAAATCGATTATTAGCATTAGCTACAGTTGCAGCTGCAGTCGGCATAAGTTGGCAGCTTATAAAACTTTCGAAAATACCGACTAGTGAATTTTTAGAAAAATGAGGATCCGAATTCACTTTTGTATAAACTAAATAATTTGTGGAAAATGTCGACATTTCGTTCCCAAAAAACTACTGAATCACCAATTTAAGAAAAATCTCAAACTAAACTTGAATTAAAAAAAATATATTTAATAGGTCAATTCTGCGCACATCTGTAAGCATCTATAAGCAAATCTGTAACTTTCTATAAGCTTATAGACAATTTGCAATTCTGCGCTTCCTGTAGCTTACAGAAAACCTTATAGAATCGTAAATATTTACGATCGGGTGTTTCCCAATCGTTCCTAGTTACAGTTTGTTTTTGTTAGGTTATGTAAAGCTATTTAAAGATTAAAAACATGAATATTTTTAATAATGTCAATGTGGATATGATAATGGTAATATTTATCAATTGGGACAAGCAGCCTGGGCCAACTACATTAGAAATAATTTCAATTTTGACTAAATAAAACAATAATTGTATTAATACAAAAACTTTATATTTTTATTTTACATATGACAATAAAATAAAATAATATTCTTAAAAAAAAATAAACCACAGCCTACTCGGTCAAAAAAGAAATAAATAACAAAATAAATAAATATTCTAATTAGTTATCAAATATCAAAATTTGGATTTAAAAATTTAATTTTTTTTCAAGCGGCCATGATATACAACCTTATATGCCTGTATAGAGATAGTTGAAGTGCGTCTTTTTCATTAGCGGCAGACAAAAAACTCAAAAAAGCCTAGGGATAGAAGTAAATCCATAGGTGTCTCAATAGACGTCAAATAATAAAATTAATTTAGAATTTCATACAAAGCAATCACGTTGTATTAATTATATTAATTATAATCGCACGGAATATTTAGTGATTATTTATTAAATTTTAATTGAAAGAAATAAAGAACAACTAGTTTATTAGTATAATATTATGATGATAGACGAGTTGCCAATGTCGGAACTCCAAACAAATGTCAGTACCTACGTCAAAATTAATTCAAGCGCAGCATTTTGACAGAGCAGGGTTTATTTTCAGTTTAGGCTTTGTTATCTATGGTTTAGGATATTTATCGGCATTGTAAGTAAGGGTTATAAGTTTTTTTAGTTCTTATCAATAATTTCTAATGCTTTTATCCAAAATTTTATACCACATGAGTTAAGAGTAAATAAAATAATTCCATTGCTTATCATATTTATATTACGCCCTTGAAAAAAAAATTGTATATGTTATTTGGAGTAGAAGCTCTTTTTGTGCTTCGTACAGTTGCCTGCCTCAGCTACGCTTCGGCCGTCAATCTCTGTACTCACCACAAAAAGAGTCGCTTCTACTCCTTATGACATAATCTACTATTTTTTCATTTCAAATCCTAATTGTTCTTCTTTCAGCTTTATATAATTTTCTAAATAGGTTTTATTAAGCTCAAAATGTTTTTTTTTGATTTTCTGCTCCTTGTTCAAAGTTATCCTACAATGGATAATCTCCATCCATTGCATCCAAATATAGTTCAACTGTTGAGGAGTGGTGTTTTTTTTTATCTTTTTCTCTTTGTTGCTTTTGCGTTACCACTAACCATAACCATTGATTGACTTCTTCACTCAACGCACTAACAATTTTATTCATTATATATTGTATGTTCTTTTAAATGTAAAATTATCTTACCTTATTTTATTCCTCAACCAGTTTAAATTTCTTACTTTTTGTATTATATTATATGCTGAAAACCGATAAACTGTGGATAAACCAAATAATACATTTAAAAATATAGGTTATGCTGATCGTAAGTAAATAGGCGTGAAGTTGCAGTAGTTCGTTTATACTACTTTAAATTAGACATTTACAGATAACATCCCAGAATTGCCACTTTTACGATTCTATAAGCATTATAGTTACAGATCATCGTAAGCTATAGATTTACGAATTTACAGAAATTTTACGAGAGAACCCAGAATTGACCTATAATTCATAATTTAGAAAGCTATTTAAAACGATTTCATTTAACAGTCACCAAATGCTTAATTCGTATTAACTGGTATTAATTAATTAGTTTAAGACTTTTTTCTTACATATTCTGTCGACACCGATGTTGGCCGACATATTGCTGAGCGAATTGAGAGAGGAGCTTCCGCTTCCGGCAATACCGGTAGGTTTCAGCGACAGATTCAACGGATAATCTCCGGCCGTTTCTGAGCCCCCCGAGCTGTTGAACACGCCGGAAGGACTTCCGTTTGTGGCGGGAAGCTTGATCACCTCCACCCGGTCCACGGACGGTGTGGAAGGTGGAGTGAGTCCATCCTGGTCCTAGAGAAAGAAAAGTGTTTTGTGAATGAAAAAATTCCCAAAAAACATTTTTTGTCGAGGGGTTCTATATTTTTCCTGATACCGAATAAATGAACCAACACAATTTAGTTTTAAATTATAATACTTAAAACAAAAATTTCATGTTATATTTTTGTTTTAACAAATTTCTTACCAGTGGTGGATCCAGTGAGATGGTCTTCTTCCTTCCTCTATTCGTTGTGCCGGGAATTTTGGGACCCACAATAGAAGAAGTGTACTTAATTATTTCGGTATCCGGGGGTAACCGTACACCACCCAATATAGAATTTGGATCGCTGCAAAATCAATACAAACAAATAAGATTTCACGTAACGAGATATGCTGCCGCAAAAATGACATGTTCTATATTTACCTATTGCCTTCTAAAGCAGCACTAACAAAAAAATAAGAGTTGATTATTTCCTGTATTGACTGCGTTTTGGGTTTTCAAATCGCATTATGTGCAGTTGGAATTATCTTTTTTGACACATAAATTAAGCGGAACATTTAGATGATAAGATAAACATTGAAATATGTAAACACAAATGCAAAAGCAAACAAGAGGTATAAAGCATAATATTATGAATAAATGAGACATACACAGTGTCCCCCAGTAAAATATAGGGCAATATAATTTGACGAGACAAAAACTATTTGGATTCCAGCAGTAGGCGCTATGGCATAAACAATTTTAATTAAAATAAAACTGTCGCTCATTCCTCCCTTATTTTTTTATTATTTAATATTTATTTATAAAAGTAGATTAAAAATTAAGTACATTATTTTGTAAAATATTTAATTTATCTTTATAAAATTTTAGCACAAGTTTTGTAAGTTAATTGCCTGGATGCTTTAAAAAATAATTTAATTAAATCAGTAGCGGTGAAAATAAACTGGTTTAAGCACTAAAACACGTAATTGATTAGAGTTAATACCATATGATCTTAGTTATTTAGATTTTTTTTAACTTTACTTTTAATCAATATTTTAAAGAATTACACATTTATCAACTTACAAAACGTAAAATTAAGATAATAACATAATGGAATAGTAACAAAATAATGTAATTTTTAATCTACACTGAGAAAAAAATGGGACAAATAAACTGTGTAGCTAATACTTTTATTTATAGTGAATATATTGTTTATTACCTCTAAATAGTCGAAATAATAACGATAAATATACTTTAGTAAAACTTTATGTGTCGGGAATAAAAATATATTTAGGATAAATAAACTGTACCCTTGTCCCATATTTAAATATTGTTTTTATTTGGGAGCAATAAACTTTTTTCTCAGTGTACTTTAACAAGATTTTTATATTTAAACCAGTATAAAATCACCGCTACTTATCCAATTACCACATGAATATGATGTTAAAATTTCATAATTTAATAATTATATCTTAATTATTTTTTTTTATGAATTTTGCACGCTTTTATATAAACGAGTTGCATAATATACTTTTTCTACGACAAATACTTAATATTATCTAAAAAATTATTTAAATTAAATAAAGCGACATTTATACGAAAATAAAAAATTTTGACGTAATTTCACCATTAACATTGCCCGTTATAATTTTAATAAACTCAACAATTATTGATAATTTAAAATATTAAAAATTCTTATACTTACAGAAAATGTTAAAGGTACAAAAAGTGACAGTTGTATTTATTGGAATTTTCGTTAAATTTATCCCTTGAAAATAGACTAACAATCGATATAGAAGCAGTTTTTCACAGTAAAAGAGAAGAGAATGTTTAATAGGCACTGTACGCAAAATTTTTACCGCTTTATCAGTTAAATCAGGTTAACTGCACTACTACAGCAAAATCAAAAGGTCATTACAAACGTTCATATAATCTTTTCAAATATTGCCGTCAAGAAACTATTTTGTATTTTTGTATTGAGATAATAAATTAATTTTTACATTTAGTATTATTTCACAAGAAAGGCACTTTATTTTAACGACTGTATGTCATTTGACAACTCTCAACTAACTTAAAACTTCAGCCCGCGACTAAAAACCTGTTGCTAACTTCGGCCCGTGACGTTTTAAAGGTGAGAGTAGGAAATAGTATATTATGTATTAAGTTTGATAAACGCCATTTTGTACACGAATTTAATTTCAATAAATGAGTGTAAAGAAAAGTTTATAAACGAGGTGCATACTATACTTTTTCTACGACAAATACTTATTATTATCTTAAAATGATTTAAATCAAAAATTTGTATAGAGCGCCATCTATGAAACAATAGGGGAATCTGTGTTAACGTCAAATGTGTTATAAACACAGATTATAAAGGTTATAAATCAAAATGTATTTCTTGAAAATTGACAGTTTTTCACAGTGAAAGTAAAGAAAATATTTTATGAGCACTTTACAGTGGAGTCCGTGCCCGAATTTAAGTTATAGTTTACTGCCGGCGTCAGGTCAGTACAATGTTTATATAAACTTTTCAAATATTGGCGTTGAGAAACCATTTAATACTTTTGTATTGAAATAATAAAATAATTTTCACATTTAGTATTATTTTACAAGAAGGGCACTTTATTTTAACGATTGTATGACATTTGAAACTAACTTCAGCCCGTGACTAAAAACCTGTTACCAACTTCAGCCCGTGACTAAAGCGCCATAAAGCCACAACTTGTCAATGTGTATTTGAAAGGTCGCCTATTGTCATGGAAACATGTACGATAAAGGGCGTTTTAAAGGTGGGAGTAGAAAACAATATTATTTATTATTCAAAGAGAGAGCACCAAAATTTAAAACGGTTTCTGAACCTAAATTGTTGAGACTTCCCAGTACTTTTTTTTATTATGCTTGTAGAATAGGGCTAAATCGCCATTTGTTTTTAAAAAAATGATATAAATTAGCAAAAATTACAAATGGGATGATAATGAAAAGGTTATGGCTCATTGCATTAAATTATCTTTCTCTAAATTTTCATTAATTTTTTATCCATAGTTTGTTTCAATAAAACGGTGCAAATGGCACACTATTAATTATTAATGATAACATTATTAAATTTTTCTTTTAACGTAAAAAATCGAAGGGTTATTGTGGTTGCGCAATTTCTCCTTTCTAAAGCGGTTACAATTTTAATTTCAACAGTTTTTCACTCTACTATGTAAATATAAAAATATATATTTTTGCGTCTACTTGTATGACCTGCACCATACTGGAGGACACTGTGCATAGTATTAATAATTTGCAAACTAGCGCACTTTAGATTAGATAAATAAGATTCTTACCTTAAAATACTAGTAGATAAACTGGCAGCACTAGGACTATTTACAGAATTCTGAGAAGTATTATTTGCACTGGCCTTCTCGGGGTTACTGGCCAAAGTTAGAGGGCTGGTGAAGATGCTGGGCGCTGGCTGAGACGAAACTTTCACGCCCGTGGAAGCACTGGAAACTTTTGGCTTGTCCATGTGCTTTAAATAGCCCATGTCATCTCTCTTCGATGACTTGCTCCTGTCACCATTGCTGCCTGGTAACTTCATGCTCGGCTGTATTGTCAGACCAGAATTGGAAGAGTATTTCGAAGAACCGCTCGATTTGCTGTTGTGCATCGACGATTTCAGTGATTGTTCTATTCTACCGTCCAGCTTGGACATTGATGATGATGATGATGAGTGTTTGTCTTTGGAGTGGCTCGATCTGTATGTGGAACTTTTCGAGTTTTTCGATGATGATTTCATGTGGGAGAGCGAAGGCAACCCTAAAGATGCGTATTGGAGATCACTTGGGTTGCCCAAGGAGGGAAAATTTAAACCTGACGCCTGCAGCCTGGCCAAGTAGTCTTGGGCTGCCAAGTGTGAAGCCATCGACCACCATGCTGCACCTCAAATAAAAAAAAAATATTATAAATAAATATTAAGTAGTTAAAAATAAAACACAACAAAATTATTTTTATGTAATAATTATTCGGGTAAAACCTATTGGATGAATAAAACTGAAAGTGAGGTTAGAAATAAACAAACAAATTGTGCCAAGGTAGAAAAATTTGAATAAACTTTCCAAGTCGTAAACTGGTACATGCGATATTATAAAAACATACCATTTTTATTGATCAGCTTTTAAGGGTGCGATGGCAACGGACGATTCAATTTGGGTAAGTAATTAGAGAATAAATTATGATTCTGTTTCGGGTCTTTGTTGCGGGCCCGATCCAGTTGAAAACCGGGAGAGAGAGGGAGAGAAAAGTAGGATCAATAAATGAATTACATTTAAACGTAATACTTCACCCAGATGAACCTGTACAGGAACTGCAAAATGAAAACAAATTGTCGTTTTGCTCGACATCTACGCTGGACGCCCAGTTTTGCTAACATATTCGAAGATAAGTTGGAAAAAATTAAACCTGTTGATTGTGGACGCTTCCTGACCGCAACTATGTCGGAATTTTATTTTACCAAAAATATATAAAATTATGAATGACGAAATATTACAAAATTCCTACAGAAATGTTTATCGTTATTTTACTATACCTACAGTTTCTGGGAAAAAGTAAAAGAATGGTAGGTAAGATTATATATTTTAAGTACAGCCGTCTAAGGTCTCAAAAATTACCAAAAGCGGTATAAATAAAAAATGAGTTTACCTATAATAGGTAATAATTGTACTGCAGTAAGTATACAGGGTGTCACCTAATTGCCATTTTTTGGAAGGATGATAGTAGGTACACGCCAAAAAAAGAAAGTTTTTCCTCCATAATTTTTTGCATTAGAGCTACTGTTTTTTGATAACAAAATTATGACATTTTTTTGACAGAACCAGGTAGCCACTGGATGTCACTGACCTATCCTATATATCATCATTGTTTTTACTTCTAAAAACAATGATATTATTCATCCAAGCAAAAAAGAAACAGGTGGGCGATATTCATTAAAAATGTTATATCAAGCTTATTCAAAATCCGTTAGTAGGTACTTTGTTATCATTGAATACTGACAGATACGTTGTTATGATTTTGTGGAACACTTAAAAAAAATAGTTACATGAGCATCAATTGACGTAAAAAGTGAAAGCTGAAATGTAAAATCGACGGGACAACCTCGGAAACCTCGAGATACCTAACAATAAAAAGTAAGTATTGTTTTATTACCTAAAATTAGCTGAGTATATGCAAAACAAAACACAATTTTTAATGAATGTAGAATCTACATCTACAATCTACATTGTAGATTATTGCCTACTGTCAAGCACATTTTGCGTCATTTTGCGTAGGTCAGGAGCAACCAGTGGCAGCCCAAAATTTCTACTTTACTTATTTTTATTTATTTTTTTATTTTTAAAAAATGGCACTACTTAATGCAAAAATAATCCCCTTAAAGGATGACAACTTATTTGGTGACACCCTGTATTAAAGTATAATGCAGTCGGATAAAAAATTATGATGAAACACCTCAATAATTATAGATAAAATGTACACTGTACATTGTACAGTACCCTTGCTAAATTTTAAGACAAAAATATAACTACAATATTTTTGTCTTGAAATTGGGGATTCCCCTTTTTTTTATTTTGCCACAAATGATGGAAAAACATTATGTTTTTAATAAGTACAATATCAGGAACATTTTTTATAAATATTCAAAATATTAAAATATGGAAAAAGCATGCTAAATCATAATCTGTTTCAAGCTATGAAGATACAAGCACCAATAAAAAAGTAGGTATCCAAATGAACTTAGTTTGACAAGAACCAGGTCAAAACTATACCCAGAATATTTTTGTCTTAAAATTGGAGATTCCCCTCTTTTATTTTGCCACAAATGTTGGAAAAACATGATGTACCTATTTAATAAGTACTACCTATAAGTATCATTCATAAATATTTCAAATATTAAAATATAGAAAAAGCATGCTTAAACATGATTCTAGCTGTAAAGGTACAAGCACCAATAAAACTTTTAACAAAAAATCTAAATGAACTTAATTTGAGAAGTATCAACTCACTGGCTGCTGGTATTCCTAGACTGGCGGCCTGGCTGGCCGCCACCGACAGCGTGTTGGTGTAGGCGTTGTTGTAGGCGGCAGCGGCGGCGCTCGTCGACGCCGGGTACCCTCCGCCGCCTCCTCGACCGCCCCCGGAAGATGCCGCCGACGGCAGCATGCCGAAAGGGAGGGAGGGGTGCGGCACCATGCCGAACCCGGAGCCGCCACCGCCGGCGGCAAACAGACTCGCCGCCGCTGCGGCAGCGTTCGCCGAGTTCGCATCTCTAGGCCAGTAGGCTAAAACAAAAAAAAACAAAATATTAATTTTTAAACTTATAAATTTTTAGTGCTTATTACTAGGGTTGTGAAATTGACCGGTCAAATTGTTTTTGGTCAATTGACCAGTCAATTGACCGGTCAATTAACCAAAATAAAATATCAAAATAAATATTACTGTGATTTATTTGTGCTTAATAAATAGGTAATTAAAATACGTTACCAAATTCTTTAGAAACGTTTGTGCGGCTTTAAAAAGTTATGTTTCGCTATTAAAAAAGATATGACCCGCTTTAAGGGCAAAGCGCCGAGTCCGACCTAGCAACCCCTCGTCTTGGGGAACCACCAAATTGTAAATGATGTCGATATTGCACGATCGCAAAAATTTTGAGATTCACGGGTAATTGTTGATACCTAAATAAAATGCTGCAAAAATTAAATATATTTTGACCGGTCAATTGACAGTCAATTGACCGCGGTCAATTGACCATCCCCAACTCTACTTATTACATACATGGTGGTTCATTTATGCATACAAATTTATAATCAGAAAGGATAATTTCCTTTCCTTTCTTTATCAGATACAGGAATTATATTTTGGCTTACAATGAAATAGATAGAACTTTCTTTGCCAGAACATACAGTATGTCCACCATAGGGGTAACAAAGAGGAAACGAAATATTTTACATTTCTCAGAAAATTTCATTCTTGATAAAAGTTTTTGCTTGATTTTAAACCCCCAGAATATGCGACACGTCATTTTTATTGTCTATGGTTAATTTGCAATTTTGATTTCTCTACAAATTTCAAACCCTGTATCTCGCGTTTTCAAACATGTTTACGTATGTTTATATTTAATAGTATATTATGTATCAAGTTTTTTAAACGCCCTTTTAGTCACGAATTTAATTTAGGCACGAGCGAGTGCTTAATTAAATGAGTGCCTAGAAAAGTTTATAAACGAGTTGCATACTAAGCTTTTTCTACGACGAATACTTAATATTATCTAAAAAATGATTTAAATTAAACATTTGTTTAAAGCGGCATCTATACGAAAATAAAGTAACCATGTGATAAACATTTTTGACGTAATTTTCATCATTAACATTGCCCGTTATTATTTTAATGAAACTTAAGAATTATTTATACTTCAAAATATTAAAATAACTTCAAAATATGATTATGTTAAGAACATATTTTATTCTTTGATTTTTTTATTAATATAATTGCAAAATATTATCACAAACTATTACAAATTCTCACACGGGAAATGTTAAAGGTACAAAAACTGTATTCATTGGAATTCCCGTAAGAATTTCTAACTTGGGAATCTACCGGCGTTCGAATCTTAAATTTTTGTGTAAATCAAAATTTATCCCTTGAAAATAGACTAACAATCGATTTAGAAGCAGTTTTTCACAGTAAAAGAGAAGTACAAACGTTCATATAATCTTTTCAAATATTGGCGAAGAAACTATTTAATACTTTTGTATTTTTGTATTGAGATAATAAAATAATTTTCACATTTAGTATTATTTTAAAGATTTTTTGACATTTGGCAACTGTCAACTAACTTCAGCCAGTGACTTAAGCGCCATAAAGCCACAACTTGTCAATGTGTATTAAAAAGGTTCTGTTTGTGTCATGAAAACATGTAAGATAATGGGCGTTTTAAAGTTGGGAGTAGAAAAAACACATTATATATTAGTCACTATTTAACACTAGAAGCGCCGTCATTTTTTTCTATGGGGGCCCTACGTTTTTAGGGATATAAATTGCTGACTAGAGAAAGAAAATAAGGCTGGAATTCATAATTTATTAAACAAAAAGTAAATTATCAAGTTTAGACCATACTATTTAGTGAAATTTAAACAATTAGGTAACGATTTTAATTATGTCTTTAGTACACTAATTTATAGAAAGGTCTAAATGACCCCTTGTGGCGCTAATAGGTTGAAGTCATAAAAAAATAGAAACTAATTACAAAATAGTATATTCTGTAACAAGTTTGGAATACAGCATATTCCGCTCGAGTGAAAAGTTTGTCACACGAGCCGAAGGCGAGTGTGACGGTTTCACGAGAGCGGAATATGCAATTCCAAACGTGTTTCAGACTATACTTTTTCTACGCTTATAAAAAATACCAGAGAAATAATTTAATTGGAAAAAAGTTAGGTTATCTTTTGACAGATGTTAGATTTTATGATGGTAGTAAATAAGATAATTTTTAAATAAGCTTATAAAAATTACTTACATAATTTTGCAGAACCTAAATTAGGAAGTATAAAGAAGAAATGGACAAATTGTAAGGAATGACAAATAAGTTATTATTTGAATTTCAAATTAACTAATGACAGACGTAAACAATTAACCAGTGCTGACATCTCTTTGGGACTTGCAAGTCAAACCTAAATATTCTAATAGAATCCTACTAAATCGGCCAAACAGAATTACAACTAGCTTGAAAAGAAGATATATATTGGGTATTTTTATTAACGCAAACTGTTTTAAATCCTATTGTATACTACCGATTAATATTTTCTACCGGGCCTTTCTGAAAAAACTAGATTTGGTAGGAATACAAGTGAGTTATAAAATAAACATAGAGATGTCGCCCCCAGTGCTCATTCCATCATTAGAACATGTGCGGAATAATTATTCTGTAACACTTTATGGAATATACGTAATTCCAGATTAAAAAGTCATATAAGAACTGTCAAATTCCGTAATAAGCGTAGAAAAAGAGATTTATAAAATGTGCTTGTATAGACTATAGTCTATATCAGTGAAAAGTCAAAAATTCTCAGCTCCAAAGTTAAATTAGGTCAAAAGATAATAATTACAAGTTTAATCCGATAAGTGTTAAAATGACCCCTATGGCGCTTCTAGTGTTAAGGCTTTAAACTACAAAATATTATTTAAATGACAATTACGTAAAAATGAATAAAAACTTTTTTATTAAAAAGGGAAACTTGGTTTAAACATTTTCGTGATTAATTTGACATTTATTTGGATACCTATATAAACCCAAAAACCTTTCTTTCTTTTATAATATTACTTCTACAGACACAAAATACATTTTAAATGAATCTGCCACTTAAAAAGTTTCATCATCTAAAGTTTTATTAATAAAAATTGTGCTTAATTTTTTTAATTATTTCTTATGAAAAAAAATTGTTTTAATTAAAAATATCTCCAAGAAAAATCTTTATTGTCTTTTTTTCAATAAAAATAATGAATTTAAAAAACATATATGCTGTTTTTATTTAATTTTGTGTGAGTTTTAGAGAAAATAATTCAAGTTTTTTAATCTTACCCCCAAAGAGACTGGCAGCATCGAGCAATGATGCGGGATCTTGTGAGTTTGACACCTTATTGGAACCAGAATTACTTTCGCTGTTCTTTCCATTTTCTTTATCCATTTCCACCCCGCAATACTGAAACAAATCGGAAAACTCAAAATCGGGCGGAATTCAAAATGATTTCGCGTCAGTTTATTATTTCTATATATTTTTTCTTCTTTAACCAAACGATTGTATGAGCAGGAGCTTTAAAATTGCACAAAGTATGGGATGTTTCACCCTCCCTGTGCAAGAAAACTTTTGCAAACGACTGGAGCGGGAAATTAAAGCCGCAAAATGTGGCAGATATCGCGTAATATTCAGACATTAGACTTTTATAATCTGTCAAACAATAGTTTTAATATTGTTGATATTTTAACGAACTTCATAGATTTGCAATTAAAATTTTTGACGTGTGCTAATCGTAGATGGCTTTGAAGTCGAAATTTGAACAAATGTGCTTAGTTTTTTAAGATTATTGATTCTTTGAGTGCTCACCTTTATTTAATCTAGTACTGTCCGTTCAAACCATTTGATCAAGTTCAGCCCATGTTGCTGCATTATATCCTGCAAACAAATAATTAATGGTTAGTTCGATCCAATTATAACAACTACAAATATTACAAAAGAAAACACTAACTAAATAAATGGTTATAACTTAAATGTGAATCTCCTCCTTAGGCCAATAATAACCTAGCTTTTTTCCAATTTTATCTTTAAGTAGAATTTCGGCCACGAATAGAATGATAATGAGAAGGTTATTGCTATACGCTAAAGAAGTATCGGGTTTTCGCAACGTGCGCGCCATCTGGTGGACTTCAATAGCATTGCGTAAATTTAAGAATTTTCAACAATACATTTAAAACACAGATTATACATCATTTTTAAAAAAATAGGTAGATTTTTACAAAAGAGAGGAAGGCAGAAGTCTTACTCGACAAATTTTGTTCAATTGCACAGTTAAATCGCGCACGTTATTTGTGTTTTACGTTGCAAGGAAAAAATTAAAAAACTTTTTTAGTACTCGATTTTGATTGATTATTCCTTATATCATTGACTAAGAAACTCAACGCTTAAATGCTTATATAGTTACGTTAGTGTCTGTATTTTATCTAAGAGATCATGGTGAATTATTTAATTTTAATTGTAAATAAAATTCAATAACTATGTTTTGCCAAAAGATCCAATTCAGTAAGTACATTTGTTGGTACAGAGTTAACTAATGATAACTTTACCTAATATAATTTATATTTAAGTTTTGACATTTTTAAGAAATTAGTAAAAAAATTTTTTGCACAAACATAACCTTAAAATCAACCATTTTTATATTTGAGTTCTCTAAAAAACGCCGACATCTGCATTTTAAACAACAAAATATACCTACGAATTCATGGCAACATAATATTATATATAATACATAATATTTTACCGTTGAGTGGAGACTTTCTTAATCAACGCTTTTAATAATGCTAAATGCTGTTTAAATTTAGACGACTTATTTGATTGACGATTTTTACTGAATTGAAATGTTTACACTTTTCACGTTAATCACTACTAAAATGTGTATTTATTGTATCTAATAGGTACAATTTATATTTACAGAGACTGTATGCAATTTATTTCTTCTTTCAGATTAACATTATTTATTGGAAAACCGGTAAAAACTCAACCCAGGATTTCCTCTCGAAATACACCCAACAACACAACAAATCGAGCCACGGTTTTTTTTCGATATTTTTTACCATTTTCTGGCTTTATTCTCAAAAACACTCGTTTGTAACATAAGTGTTTGACAGCTATTATTAAAAGTTCAAAAGTACTTTTGTAAAGATGATAACAACCGAGTGGTGGCGCTACTAGCGTATTGCATTCATTTCTGAAATTTTGATTATTTTTTTTATATAGATAATGATTTTTTAATCAATTGGTGCAGAAATGTTCAATAGCATATAATATTAACAATAATTATTAATAAACAAATGTTTCTTCCTCAAAAATTTGTATAACGTGACTTGATAATAGTTCTAGTTTACCTTTTAATAACGAAAAAGTGCCAGAAATGAATTGTGTGGGCAATTGAGAAATAGTATATTGTAGACCTAGGCGGTAAATTTTGACATTTAAAATATATTATTTATTATCTACTACAAAGACTAGAGACAGGAGATTAAACCGATATGGGGAGTGAGGCAAAAAGCGTCTACAATAATGAAGTTTCTCAGTGCGCCATGGAGGATTTAATTTAAAACACATGATTGGCCCTAATTAGATTAGGTTTGTGCGCGTAGTAGTGCGCACTGCAGTTTTGATTGTTCTGTGCCGACGAATTTTGTCTTATAAAACTACGCGTCAAACATAGGAAGTTTGTACTTATGTTTCTAGTCTTAAGTTATGAATAATTTTCTGCAGAAATTTATAATTAATATTAATAATTTAATTTATAATTTTTTAAAATTAATTTTATCAGGCCAATTGTTTTATAGAATGAATAAAGTTTTTGTTTGAACCAAATAATTTCAATCGTAAAAATCTCATTTTTTTAAATTTAATTTAACATATTATTGCAGCACTCTCTATTGAAAAAAGTAAAAAGTTATTTACCGCCTAGGCATTTGTAATTATTTTTGCAAGGCAGCCGTAGAAACACTTGCTTTCTTGCCCCCATGGGGATGGTAAAATTCAACTTTACCATATATGGTAAAGGGTAGGAAGAAAAACTATTTTTCGTATTTGCTTCTAAATAAAAGTGACATTACACAAAAGCGCTTAAAATGCTGCAACTTTTTACTTTTATAATACGAAAACGTAGAATTTTGCCATGCCATTTACAATGTTGTTCCTAAATAGCATTTAATTACTTCTGGCACTCCGTAAAAATGAATTAGTCAAAAATGAATAATTGTCATAGCAAAAAAGCTACTAATAATTCTCGTCAATAGCAATTTGTATCCCGAACATTTAGCAATTAATTTATATGCAAAATTGTCCCCTCAATCCGAAAATGTCAAAAGTTGGAAAAGTAGAACAGTTTTTGAGATATAGTCAATTTTTCATGTAATATGGAATTGACTATATCTCGAAATCTGCTCTACTTATTTTTGACGGTTTTTTCGGATTCAGGGGACAATTTTACACAATTGGATGTTAAATGTTGGGGATATCATGTTATAGACCAGGGTCGATAATTTTTGAAACCAAAAAAAATAACAGTAGGATGAAACCCATTGGAGAAGGAGAAGAATATAATAAATATGCAAAAAATATTATAATGAATAACGAAAAAAACTCGAATTCGAAAATTTATTTTAATCATTATATACAATTTCATTAAAAAAATGTGATTGTTGCAATTTTTTTTAGTTAAAAAGTTTATTTATTAAATTCTAATAACATTTATGTCAGAAAATCTCATAAAATATAAAAATACATGTAAATCATACTATTGAATTTAGATACTTCATTCTGATTACGTTATTCATTATAATATTTTTTGTATTTTCTGAGAACATTTACCATAGTAATGTATATATTTTTTACACCATCAGAAAGTAGAGAGTTTATCGAACAAAAAGCACACCGACTTTTTGAAAAAAGCTGATATTTTGACGCGAGAATTTTCGATTGAAAATTAGGGTGCTTTTTTGATATTAAGTCAAAATAAGGCGAAATAATAAATATTTCAAATCAAATAAATTACAGTGTAATTGGGACATAAAAAGGTAAGTTTTCACCAAATTTCGTGGAAAAATTTTTTTTTGAAAAAAATAAAAATAAAAAACCAAAAACTTGGTTTTTTGAATTTTTCACATAAATTTTGAGGTTATGTGAAAAAATTGTAAATACAAAAGTTGTAGATCTTTTTATTACCTACAACTTTGACTTTTAACTTTTTTCCATAGGACTTGTAGTTTTGCCGGAAATCGAGATAAACCATTTTTTACCCTTAACCCCCCCCCTCCCACTTCCCGAACTCAGATCGTCCGTAATTTATTTTCCTTTAATTTTTATTATATTCCCCTCCTTTTCCAATGGGTTTCATCCTACTGTTATTTTTTTTCTCTTTTTACCATTTTTAAAGGCTTCTGCACTGGTCTATTATCCCATGGTAATAGTGAAAAAGCATCCACTAATAACTGTAGTCAATTTTTAATCCTTTGAAATTCAAGGAAAAGTACACTCTATAGAGTTGCTTTTACTTCATTCGTAAAACTTGACACGCCTATTATAGCTACCAATATAGGTACCATTTACATTATAACATCGTGACGTCAAACTACCGAATTAATTTTTCGATTTAAAAAAAATATTTTTTTTACGGAATTATTGTTTTTAGTGACTAATCTCAAAAAAAGAAGTAGTTTCACACTGATTTCTACATGTCTCAACCTCATTATGGATTTAGTTACATTTACATTTTCCAACTAAAACCCCCCAATTTTTGACGTCAACGTCCACATAAAAAATGAACTTTACACGTTAAGAATATTTTCTATTTGTGTAAAACGTACCTATATAAATATAAATTTACATACTGATTTACATATTGATTTAACAAATATATTTTTCTCAGTGATTGAAATAACCTTTCCATAATATAAAACATTCTTGTGCAATTTAAACCTTAAATACTGAAAAACTATAGTTACCTATACTATATTCTGTATAATTGTATAAAATTCACAATTAAAAATAATCAAAGTAAAATTGGCGAAATGAAAACGCGCAATTAAAGCACGGGTAGATTTTTAGATTTAGTCGATTCGGAAGAGTAGGTGAATTCTAACGGCCGTGAAATAAAGTAAAACACATTAAATCGTTGCATGAGCACGCTTATTTTAGGGGACGCAAGCGGTCGCTAAACAACCCACCGCATTTCGAAAACCCCGTGTGTAATTTATTTGCCCTCGTCCCTACGCCAGTTCGCGATGATTGCAGTTCAACCCTTAAAACCCGTTTTTCATCGTTTCATTGCTTAAACAAATATTAGTTTAATTTTACGGCCCACATTTATGATTTAAAGTTAAAAAATGTAATATTTAAGTATATACAATAATAATTATGTATAAAGTTTAATAAACGCCATTTAATTAAATGAGTGCAATAAATACTTAACATTATCTAAAAAATGATTTAAATTAAATATTTGTATAAAGCGACATCTATAGAAAAATAAAATAACCATCCCAATAAACATTTTTAACGTAATTTTCACCACTAATATTGCCCGTTATTATTTTAATTAAACTTAACAATTATTGATACTTCAAAATATAATAATAATAATAATAATGTTTATCACAAAGTTTTAAAAATTCTTACACGGGAAATGTTAAAGGTACAAAAAGTGAGAGTTGTATTTATTGTAATTTCCGTTGGAATTTTTAACTTATAGAAGCAGGTTTTTACAGTAAAAGAGAAGAGAATGTTTTATGGGCACTGTACGCAAAATTTTTAACACTATCAGTTAAATCTAGTTAACTGCACTACTACGGCGAAATCAAAAGGTCAGTACAAACGTTCATATAATCTTTTCAAATATTGGCGTCAAGAAACTATTTAATACATTTGTATTTTTGTATTTAGATAATAAAATAATTTTCAAATTTAGTATTATTTTTCAAGAAAGGCACTTTATTTTAACGATTGTATGACATTTGACAACTGTCAACTAACTTAAAACAAACTTCAGCCCGTGACTAAAAACCTGTTGCTAATTTCAGCCCGTGACTAAAGCGCCATAAAGCTACAACTTGTCAATGTGTATTTAAAAGGTCACTTAGTTTCATGGAAACATGTACGATAAAGGGCGTTTTAAAGGTGGGAGTAGAAAAACATTTTTAACGTAATTTTCACCACTAACATTGCCCGGTATTATTTTAATTAAACAATTATTAATACTTCAAAATATAAAAATAACTTCAAAATGTGATTATGTTAAGAAAATATTTTATCTTTTCATTTTTTTTATTACTTTAATTGCAAAATATTATCACAAAGTATTAAAAATTCTTACACGGGAAATGTTAAAGGTCCAAAAAGTGAGAGTTGTATTTATTGGAATTTCCGTTGGAAATCTACCGGCGTTAAAATCTCAAATTTTTCTGTGTAAATCACTCTTTTATCTCTTGAAAATAGACTAACAATACATATAGAAGCAGTTTACACACAGTGGTCCTGAACGAGTCATGGGTCACATAAAAATGACGCTAAAAACTGACTGCAGTATTGCCTCATTCAGAACCTCGTAATTAATGGAATAAATTAGTGGTTTCAATTAACGTAAAAGTTTGTCTTATGAATATACACAATGTTGTTCACAACCAAAAAATTAGTGGTAGTACTTTTTAATTAGTGGAAAAAGTTTGCAAACTTCTAACTTTTACCACTAATTATAATTGGAAAGCGGCTTTGCGCATGTGCGAATGTCAAAAGCAAAAAGTTTGAAGATTTGCCAGTGAAGGAAAGGTTATATAAATATTATTTTAAGAAGAATGGACAATCTTTTAGCAAATTCCCTTAATTTTAGACGTTAATTTTGCGCATTGTGAATGATCGTTTTTAGTTAATTATAAGTATAATTGAAACCACTAATTACGAGGTTCTGAATGAGGCTTAAGGATGTCGTCTGAAGATTAAAAAATACGTTTTTCAAAATGGTAGCTGTTCCTTTTTTAAGTTTTGCCTAATAATCCAAATATAAAAGGTTATTTGGTGATTCATTTTAGGTTTTTACTACTATCTTTAAAACGGAGGCCTTTGCATGGACAAAAAGTTTGAATAGGGAAATAAAGGTGACTTAATTATCTATTAAATCATGCTTAAATTAATGATGCCTAAACTATTGGCTTACGAAATCCATGGACTTAGTCGGGAATTTTTTATGTTTAACTGGGTATGTTACGATTGTTTGTGAATAACCTGACATAGGATACTTTCATCATTGCAGCATCATTTTTCTTTAAATAAATATAACCTATATAAAAGAAAAAAGACAAGTAAGAACTTTTCAAATATTATTTATTAATCAAGGTAATGTTATCAACATGAGAAAAAACATTCAATATTTTTAGATGAAAAATCTACAACTGCTCTTTTTAACGACTCTTTGAAGTTATGATGTGCCATGTTGTTTACCTTGTATTTATTCTAAAAATTTTATAAACTTGCGGTGGTCATTCTTCCAAGTGATTAATTAGTACATGAATTATTAAAGTTTTAGATATATCAAAAGCTTTAAACATAACTACTAATGTTTGTGAATTTTTATTTAGTCGAAATTTGGCATTTTTGTGGAAAAATTCCCAACTAATTTATCCATAGTCTTAAATTGGGACACGTATGGTAAAATAACCAAAGGACTAACAGTTTGCAAAAAATCTTTTGTTAGAAGAGTTTCAGGATGTTTCAGAAGCATTTAACATGCATTTCCCTTAAATATGTCACCTTGGACCAAGGTCCTTGGTAGTTCTTAGGCCTACTAATCCGTTCCAAAATACGTAGACAAAAGTGTTACCTGGCAAAGGTGATGGCTAACTAGATTTCTTTATTTACTCCTTGTTGGCAATTTAATGTAAGCAACTGCATCATGATAGTAGTATTATTGCTTAAGCGAATACCTTAACTAAACATACATTACTTAGGTACTCAATTTATTTAGGGGGCCTGCTTTTTTTATATAGATAGTTTTTTTAATAGATAAATCCTTTTCTGTTGTCCTTTTTTGTGAAATATTAATGTGCAAAAAAGTTTTTAAACATTTTGTGATTAAAAAAAAATATATCTACGCCAATGGTTGCGGTTGTTAAAGCATCATTTAATAGTTTAGAGAAATTCGAAAAAAATCTTAAATACAGTTGGTATTTGAATTAAGTTCAAAAATTAAAGTACATTATGTTTGTTATATGAATTATGCTCAGAATTTTACAAGGAATCGAAAAATAAATTCATATATAGGGTGATCAATTGAAAAAAAAATAAACTTTTTGTTTTTCCCTGTATGTTGATCAATTTTTCATTATTTTTATTACGTAGAAAAAAAGAATTTTTTAGTACCTACATAACCACACTTTTAAATTTTTTGGGACACTTAAAATAAAAAAATTAAAGGGGGGCGACATTATAGGGGATCACCCTGTATATGATATGTTATATGAAATATGCTTAGAATTTTACAAGGAATTGAAAAATAAATAAATATATAGGGTGATCCATTGAAACAAAATAAACTTTTTGTTTACCCCTGTATACTGATTGATTTTCCAATTTTCTTTATACGTAGAAAAAAAGTATTTTTTAGTACCTACATAACCACACTTTGAAATTTTTTCGGACACTTAAAATAAAAAAGTTAAAGGGGGGCGACATTATAGGGGATCACCCTGTACATCATGCACTAAGCATGTATATGTATATGAAAGTGTGGAATAAAGATAGACTTTATTTTTTTATAAAATATGCAAAAATAAAAACTGTTTATCAAAATATATCAATAAAATAAAAAATCTATAAATAATGACCTAATAATACCTAATTTAAAACTAAAAGTAAAAATAAAAAACACTTAAAACTATTTTATTAGCAAAATAAATGAATGATTACCTATATACAGGGTGTATCAGAGACAATTACAAGCCTATTAAAATTAAATTTTGAAAACTAAAAACATGTCAAAACGAAAAATCGTTATAACTTCGTTATTGCTGCAGCACACGTGAATTTTGAAAAAAAGCAAGTTTTATATGTAAACATACACACTCTTAGAAAAGACCTGGTATTTGTAACTAACTTATTATCGTTGGGGTAAAACTGTTGCAGAAACTAGAATTTTTTGTTTTTTGTAATCAGTACCTTTATATGTGTAACTGCTTGCATCATTACCTGAAAAGATTTAGTTTTGTTGTTGAGTATCATTTACTGCAAAAAGGCGATTAAGTTATTTTAACTGAAACTTTGTGTTGGCTAGAAGTATTGACAACATTATCTCAAAAAAATCATTTCGGCGGTAAAATGTTTTTGTTGGACGAAATATTTAATTAACATTCTCAACTGACCGAAATTAGTTCGTGGAACCAACAGTTCGGTTGTATAAACTATGCGTCACATTTCACACAGCTAAGACACCAGCGGTGTGAAACAAAGTGTCAGTTGGGGATGTTGTCTCTGTATGTTAATGCAACTGCAAATTTTGTGCATTTCGCGCGCGATTTGTCCAAGCCGGCGCGTGCTTTACTTTTAACCTGTAAACAAACGGTGTTGCACGGCGTCCAGACTTCGGTGGTGTTTGTTCTTTTGAATTTGTGCTGTGTGTACTGTATATTTTAGGTAAGAAACTAGTTTATTATTACAATTAGTCATTTGCCCCTGTAAATTCAGTGGCGACATACTTTTTAACTATTCATATAGGTATATGTTACGGCTAATGTGCAAACTTGGATAGTTTATAAACTAGCTGGATAGTTTATAAACTAGCCAAACTGTTAGCTATTTTAATTGAAAATGTATTTTCAACTAAATTAGCGGCTAGTTTACAAAATAACCAAGGATCTTGGCTAATTTACTTGAAATTATTAGGGAAACTAAAATAGCTGGATAGTTTGTATACTATCCAATTCAATTTGGCTAATATGAAAACCAAAATTTCTAGTAACACAAAATACCCAAGCTTTAGCTGGTTTGTAAACTAACCAACTAATTCTCTGGCTAATTTATTAAAAAAAGTGAGGTTACGGCATTGTTTTTCGTTTTGCCGGCTTAACCGGATTTGTTTTGTGCATTTTAACGTTTTTAAAATGAAACATAGGCAAAATTTTAACGCTTCCTTGTTACAAAACTCAACAACACAACCCTACCGACCAACAGCAAAAAACCCAACTAAAATGGGCAAAAATGAGAGGAAAACCCAACTAAAATATGAGGAAACCCAACAAAAATTGGCAAAAATTGCGAAAATATGCAAAAAAATTGTAAAAAAAAAAATTAATTTTTATAAAATCCCGCAAAAGTCAAAATTGTGACGTTATACGAAATTAGCCAATTGGTTGGTTAGTTTACAAACTAGCTAAAGCTTGGCTATTTTGTGTTACTAGAAATTTTGGTTTTCATATTAGCCAAACTGAATTGGTTAGTATAGTTTGTATCCAGCTATTTTAGTTTCCCTAATAATTTTAAGTAAATTAGCCAAGATCCTTGGTTATTTTGTAAACTAGCCGCTAATTTAGTTGAAAATATGTTTTCAATTAAAATAGCTGACAGTTTGGCTAGTTTATAAACTATCCAGCTAGTTTATAAACTATCCAAGTTTGTACATTAGCCGTAACATATACAGGGTGTTTCATAATATATGCGCAGGGCTTCAGGATGTGATAGCTCATCCAAAAAGATGAAAAAAGTCGCTATTAACTTACCCTCTAAAATGCACAATTTTCGAGATACAGGGTGTTGAAATTTTAGAAAAAAAATCGTTTTTTTAGATTATCTCTGGAACCGTTTATCGTACAAAAAACAGCTTTTGTAAGCATTTTCTACTCATAATAAGCTATGTTTTGTGCCAGAAAAAAAATTTTTTTTACTCATAATTGGTGGAGATTTTGAAGGGGTAGCGGGTGTTTTTCTCCTCAACTTCAACGCCCCTGAAAAAAGTACGGTTTTGAGAGGCCCATTCGAACTGCCAATGTTTTCTACAGAAAAAAGGTACTCTTGGTCATAAGCTCTAAAGTTGACCGTTTTCGAGAAAAATCAACTTTTATGTTTAAAAACATGGTCAATTTTTTGAAAAAATTTTTTTATTACTAATTAAACAAAATTTATTTTAACGTTAGAAAAAGTAACAAAACCAAACGATAATTGCAAAATTAAAAAAAATAATAAAAAATTATTTTTTACTCAAATGCTGAAATGTGCGAAATGCGTTACCTTTACGGTTTGGAGAATTAAGCAAAGACAACTTTTAAATCATTTTTTATTTTGCAATTATGGTTTGGTTTTGTTACTTGTCCTAACGTTAAAATAAATTTTGTTTAATTAGTAAAAAAAAATATTTTTTTTTAAATTGACCATGTTTTTAAACATAAAAGTTGATTTTTCTCGAAAACGGTCAACTTTAGAGCTTATGACCAGGAGTACCTTTTTTCTGTAGAAAACATTGGCGGTTCAAATGGGCCTCTCAAAACCGTACTTTTTTCAGGGGCGTAGAAGTTGAGGAGAAAAACACCCGCTACCCCTTCAAAATCTCCATCAATTATGAGGAAAAAAAAATTTTTCTAGCGCAAAACATAGCTTATTTTGAGTAGAAAATGCTTACAAAAGCTGTTTTTTGTACGATAAATGGTTCCGGAGATATTCGAAAAAAATGAATTTTTTTCTAAAATTTCAACACCCTGTTTCTCGAAAATTGTGCATTTTAGAGCGTAACTTAATAGCGACTTTTTTCATCTTTTTGGATGAGCTATCACCTCCTGAAGTCCTGCGCATATATTATGAAACACCCTGTATAAGAATATATTCTTATGTGTTGGTTACTTATAGATATCTCTAAAAATAATATGGATGAGCGGACGCTTGTAGCAGATTTATTAGAAACATGGGGTTTACCTGAATTGGTTCCAGTTTTTAAAGGTTAGGTATTGTTATTGCACTTTAATTACACTATTGTAGTTTTGGGGCCCGAAAAAAAATACAAAAATGTGAAAATGCCATTCCGACTGAAAATGGCCCATCAAAATTGACGATAGGCATTTTGCCTAGAATCCGGTCTCTAACTATCAGTCATAATTATGGCAACAATTGTAAAAAAATTTAACTAAAATGCCTTTATTAATCTTTATGAGTAGAGAGGGTTTTTCGGGAAATATTTTTAAAGCCCTTTTACTTCATAATAAAATAACTTTTAGGAATTTTTTTTTAAGTAAATAAAAAATGTGCTGTTAAAGATTTTTGTTAGTATACCTACCTTAAAAAATTGTTATACCTTAAAAATTTTGTTTTTCGGAAAATATTTTTAAAGCCCTTTTATTTAATAATAAAATAACTTTTAGGTACCTTAAAAAATTGTTATACCTTAAAAATTTTGTTTTTCGGAAAATATTTTTAAAGCCCTTTTATTTAATAATAAAATAACTTTTAGGAAAATTTTTTTTAAGTAAATAAAAAATGTGCTGTTAAAGATTTTTGTTAGTACTTATACCTTAAAAATTTTGTACAAAACAAACGAACAGTAAGGAAGATACAGCGCGCTGTAGCGCTTCAAAGTCGGTAAAAATGGCTCCTTTTGATTATTTTGCTGAAAAGTGGTCATTTTTTATGACTTTGAATTGCTGTATCTTTGTTACTGTTCATTTGATTTGTACAAAATTTTCAGGGTATACTAACAAAACTACGGTCTTTAACAGCATATTTTTTATTTACTTAAAAAAATTCCCTATAAGTTATTTTTTGAACGTTTTTTCATTATTAAATAAAAGGGCTCTAAAAATATTTTTTTTTCGAAAAACCCTGAACTTAGATATAAGTTAAAGTATTTTTATCAAAAATTTCATAAAGATTAATAAAGGCGTTTTATATTTAGATTTTTTTTACTGTTGTTGCCATAATTATGACTGATACTGTATATATAATATATTATATATATTGTACCTATACTGTTATGATTGATCGACAGAGCAAAAATATCCACGCCATGTTCATAAGCAGAAAAAGATGCAATTTACTCCAAAAAAAAAAAATTGATTTTCTCGAAATCCCGACGTGATGAAAAATTTTGTTGAGCACCATTGGATTTAGAAAGGTTTTTTTAGTAGGAATAAAATTCTCACATTTTTGTATATTTTTTCGACTACAATAGTGTTATCATTAGGTTCGTTCCAACCGCAGTAATATTACTGACACACATGCACATTAATAAAACATAATATTATTTTAGGATTAAAAGTATTTTAAATTAATTTTAAACGAAATAGTGAAAAAAAATACAAAATAATTTATTTTTAAATATTTTTTTCCTTTATTCTTACTTTTTTCAAAGCGTGTTTAAATAATAAAAATACAAATGCGCATGTGTGTCAGTAATATTACTCATTAGCTACAAATAAATCGTTAAAATTGTTTGTTCTTACACAATTTATTTTGTTTCAGATAACTGCATTGATAATGAATCATTTGAACTGTTGACGCCAAATTTAATTGAAGAATTAATCCCCAAAGTTGGATTACGTCTTAAGTTTTTGAGGCATTTTAATAAATTTTGTGGATCCTGTAATCAGTCTGAATTTGGAAGATCTGTGTCACACATAAATAATGATAATACTAGTTCCATTGTCATTCCAAATTCAGATCTAGAAGCAACTTTAACAACTGTTGATTCAAGTTTTCAGTTATTTGAGCCAATACTAGTGCAGTCGAATGTACGAGAATTTTCTAATATAGAGATTGAAGATGTTACACTGACTGCAAACAGTGAACATTTAGAAGATGCAAACAGTAATGTACTGGAAAAAGACTGTGTGCAACATAGAGATCTAAAAAATTTGATAAACAGAACTGTGCAAGGAAAAATTATTTTCCATGCTTTTCAACAACATAAAAGATTATCAGCAGAGCAAAGAAACAAACTTACCGAACTTGTTATTGAAAATGAATTGGAAGGTGATTTAAATAAAAAAATTTCCTCAGAACGATTTGAATCTTTGGCAGAATCAATATCTCAATTTTTTCCTGGAGAATGTAAGGTACTTCATACTATCTAGTTATATATATGGGTCATTTCACGTCAAATTTACCGTCAAAATTTAAATTTGTCTGAAATATTTTTTTTTTCGTTTACGACACCAAAAAAAGTGACACGTATTTTTTTGTTTTAACATTTTATGAATTATGTTAAAGTTACGATTTTTTTTAAATTTCAGTACCAGAAAAAAAGAATTTTAAACATTAGTTTTTGAATAGAATAAGATTTAATAAACTTTAATTTTTTTTTGGCTTAATTTTAAGGTTATGCATTGTTTTAAATATTTAAATTTAAAAAAAATAATATTTTATTTTAATTAAATTTTTTTAAGCAAATTTTATAAATTAATAAAAAAAAATGAAAATCGACAATTTTTTAAAAAAATTTTAAAATGTGTATTAACTTGTCAAAGTTTGCAGAACATTGTATAAAAATTTCAGAATGGACCGTTTAATATCGTATGAAATATTAATAATTTTAGATATCCGCGTTCTTAAAATGAAAGCTGTTACAGAGACATATTTAGGATATCACAAAATATTGACGATTAACATTCAAAATTACGAACAGAAATTTGAAATTTTACCATTTTATATATTTTAATGCAATATTAATAAAAATTTACATTCGTTAAAATGGTTAAGCTAATAATTAAAACTTTATTTATTTTCTTTGGGGGCAGGAGTAAAACACAAGCCTATAAAGCAAATTTTATAAAATACCTAGTTTTAAAATTTTTTAAAATATTTTATTCTAAAATAAAACTGATTTATTGTCCCCTGGATTTTAAGTTTAATATTGCTTAATAATAATAAATGTCTGCCACTTCTTATAAAAAAATTAGATAAATGTACCATTAATTTATAAAATTGACAGAGAATTGCAAATATATACTTTTAGTAAAAGCCACTCTACAACGATTTTTATTGTTAAATATTTTATTAGTCCTAGAAAAAGTTTTTTTTCACTAAGAAAAGTCTTATAGGCTTGTGTTTTACTCCTGCCCCCAAAGAAAATAAATAAAGTTTTAATTATTAGCTTAACCATTTTAACGAATGTAAATTTTTATTAATATTGCATTAAAATATATAAAATGGTAAAATTTCAAATTTCTGTTCGTAATTTTGAATGTTAATCGTCAATATTTTGTGATATCCTAAATATGTCTCTGTAACAGCTTTCATTTTAAGAACGCGGATATCTAAAATTATTAATATTTCATACGATATTAAACGGTCCATTCTGAAATTTTTATACAATGTTCTGCAAACTTTGACAAGTTAATACACATTTTAAAAATTTTTAAAAAAATTGTCGATTTTCATTTTTTTTTATTAATTTATAAAATTTGCTTAAAAAAATTTAATTAAAATAAAATATTATTTTTTTTAAATTTAAATATTTAAAACAATGCATAACCTTAAAATTAAGCCAAAAAAAAATTAAAGTTTATTAAATCTTATTCTATTCAAAAACTAATGTTTAAAATTCTTTTTTTCTGGTACTGAAATTTAAAAAAAATCGTAACTTTAACATAATTCATAAAATTTTAAAACAAAAAAATACGTGTCACTTTTTTTGGTGTCGTAAACGAAAAAAAAAATATTTCAGACAAATTTAAATTTTGACGGTAAATTTGACGTGAAATGACCCATATATATATATATATATATACAGTATGTCTCAGTATCTTGGAATCATATGGAAAACTTTTTTATTATTAATTTTAGGAAAAAAAGTTATTCTTCATAAAAAGTTCTGCATGGTGTACAACTTAAAATGCAACCCACAAATATTAATTTTTTTTAGTCGTATACGAGGTATGTCAAAAAATATGAATTTGGCGCAAGAGTAAAGTACCTTTATATTTGACAATATCGAAAATTGTTATAAAGAAAAGTTAATCAGAACTAAAAACTACGTTTAAATATGCAATTTCATACATTTACATTAAAAAATTAGGTTTTGTTAATTTTTACTAATCTTTTTATTTTAAATGAACATTTATCTGTTATTATTAGAAAAAACATGAAAACCTTAAGTTATGTCAGGCCAAAAAGTATTAGAATATCAACAAATCATTTGTTTATCAGTAAATCCTAAATTACATGTTACAGTTAAATTTGCATTGATATTGTAGACAAAAAAAAAAAAATATTTTTTTTAATGTAAATGGATGTAATTGCATATTTCAACGTAGTTTTTAGTTCTGATTAACTTTTCTTTATAACAATTTTCGATATTGTCAAATATAAAGGTACTTTACTCTTGAGCCAAATTCATATTTTTTGACATACCCCGTATACGACTAAAAAAAATTAATATTTGTGGGTTGCATTTTAAGTTTTACACCATGCAGAATTTTTATGAAGAAAAACTTTTTTTCCTAAAATTAATAATAAAAAAGTTTTCCATATGATTCCAAGATACTGAGACATACTGTATATATCGATGACTTTTTACCAAAGCATCGCAAGCAACATATCCCAAATTTCGGGAATTGAAAACATGTTTTGTTTCAAAGTCTGTTTTAAATTAAATATAGTCTAAAGGTTTTATAACAAGTAAATAGCTTATAATTATAGCTATTTACTTGTTATAAAACCTATAGGTTATATGTATATAGTTTCAAAAAGACTTTAAAACAAAAAATGTTATGTTGCTTGCGATATTTTGGCAGAAAGTCATCAATATGATCATATATGTGTCGACACATACATTTTCACTGCAAAAACTTTTAGGAGGTTTATTACATGAAAGTTAGGGTAAATAAAAATAATAATTGTATTCGTTTCGTTGGACGAGGTAAATTGTTTTGCAAATATTATAACCTAAGAAAGCAATTGAAATTAGCTGGTGCTATACCTTGCAAGAGAAAACTTCCTGAATCTGATAATGAAGAAGGGTCTGATTCAGAAGATGGTAAGAACAGTATTATAATATTTTTTATCCGAAATCGACAGTAAAGTAGTCAACAATCGGCAGTAAAGTAAATAAATCGGCAGTAAAGTAGAACTTTACTGCCGATTTAATACGTGTATGCAACCCATTATACATTTTAAGATATGTCTACTGCTCCTCAGCAGCAACTAAATAATATTTTTAAAAAAGTACCGTCGCGGAGGTGGATTGGACCCTTTCATAAAATGTTGTTTAATAAAAATAATAAGTTTATTTTATTAATTCAATTAAAAAGTCGCCGCAGCGGGCAAATATATCATAACCTTCGCAACAAACAGTATACGTAGACACAGGAGGTGTCTTATCTACTGTTTGTAAAAGTAATTATATATTAATTTGTTAAATTGTTGTTATTTCGGATAAAATTTAACATGCACCTCGGCATTAAAGTCGTATTTTTTATCACTCACGTGGTTATTTGCCTCGGCTTTCGCCGATTCGCACATTCGTGATAAAAAATACGACTTTACTGCCTTGATACATAAATAACTATTTTAGATGCAGATCAAATAGAATATTTGGAATGGTTAAAAAGAAATAAGGAACCGTTTGACAAAGTGCAAGACCTGTGGAGGAAAACATTGAAAAATAGACAAGTAATGCTAAAAGATTGTTCGATAAGCAACTACTTCAAAAAATTTTTGGCTTTATGTGAAGGAAATGGCTACATTTTGGTAAGATCAATTAATTTCTTGACAACCAGATGAATCAATACAAGGTGTCCCTAAACTTAGTGGCATAAATTTAGGAAAATATTGAGCAAGTTAAAATAAGACGAAAACCTAAATAAATATTTTTCCTAATTACCTAACTTTCCAAGATAAATTGTGATAAAGTGTTACTTATCATATGAGTTTTTTTAATATAACTTCTTCTATGGTAGACTTGGAAAGGTAATATTTTGCAAACAGTCACTCATGAGTGCACTCCCAATACACACAATCACATATAATTACAATTGTTTGAGTGAACACAGTGCCGTAGAAACTGGGGTTGCTCTAAGCTTATTGTCCCATAAAATCTTTGAGGTTAGGTTTTTAAAACATTTCATGCAATTTTTTGATTACTCTGTTCGGCTACTATTAAAAAGGTGTACCTCTCAAACTTCGATAAATTAAACCGTTTCCGAGTAATTCGAGATTACAATATTACAATTATTTAATTGTTATATCCCACAAAAACAATTTTTATTTTTTAATTGAATAAATTAAAATTATCGAAGTTTGAGAGGGACACCTTTTTAATATTAGCGGAACGGAATATTTGAAAAATTGCATCAAATGTTTTAAAAACCTAACCGCAAAGTTTGTATGGGACAATAAGCTTAGAGCAACCCCCGTTTCTACGACACTGTGTTTATTTAAAACAATTTTAATTATGTTTGAATATGTGTATTGGTAGTGAGTGACTGTTTGCAAAATATTACCTTTCCAAGTCTATTAAGTTATATTAAAAAAACTCATATGATAAGTAACACTTTATCACCCTGTATCTTGGAAACTTAAGTAATTTGGAAAAATATTTATTTAGGTTTTCGTCTTATTTTGACTAGCTCAATCTTTTCCTAAATTTATGCCACTAAGTTTAGGAACTTGTATAGATAACTTAGAATTCAAACTTATGTTATAATTATTATAATCAAAATCAATTCCACTCCACATGTTTAGTATAATATTAAATAACAAATATTTTATTTATTTAATGAATATTACTACCTACTTTTTGTTTAAACTATTACACATTTACAGCTAAATATAGATTATGATACAATCTATCCTGAAAACAATTTCTTGTACAGCAATTGGCAAGATTTCTTTAAGAAAATTGTAGAGTATGCAAAACTACACAGTAAGGACAAACTTGTTCAACGTTTGTTGGGGGAGATAGACAGCAACTCATTACCAGAAGGTGTGTATGCAATATATCTTGCAATAAAAACGATTAATAAGGGATTTTTTTTCAGAAAGTAAGTACAACAGAATTTTAAAAATCTTACCCTATTTAGTTTGCCCTGTGCCTGTTGCTCGAAAATGGAAACCCTCCAAAGCTGAAATTGACCAGGCGTTTATTCTCCATGTCAATGTAAGATACATTAAAAGCATCATAATTAAAATCTTAACTTTTGCAACATTATTTCATTACAGAACATTCAAGACTTACATGGGGAAATTGAAAGGCGAGAATCTAAGTACCAAAATCTCAAATTGACATTTCAACCAACTCCCATCATTGTTGGAAAGGACCTAGACAGTGTTACTCACTGCTATGTAAAAATCAACAGTGTCCTTTTCGAAGTGGAAACACCATTAAAGGCCGTGGAAGTAACGTTTAAAGCCATCCATGTATTGAACGCACTTTATGCTGTAGAATCAGAACAGGTATGGTTGCTTATACAAAAAGGTGTATTCAAGTTGAACACCAAATTTGATAAGCAATATACTACAGTTAGTTTAATTTTATCAAATTTGTAATTTCTTTAACATAAATTATACGTTGTTACATTTTCCACTTTGGCATACTAAATTTTGTTACTATAGAAGCATATTGTCATCATCCCAGCTTAATAATAACCTTGATTTTTGCAAAAATGAAATGCTTTGAGTGTGGTGGTCTATATTCTTTAAGAGCTCTCATACTTCATTTAAAAATAAATCATAAATATAATGATTTCAGTACATACCATTGCAGAGAGAGTGATTGCCTCAGAACATTTAGCAATGCCCATTCTTTTCGAGCACACGTTAAAAGAAAACATGAAATTGCTGTTAATTCAACTACAGTCATTTCACCGAATCTAAAACGATCTAAAATAGAAATTGATCAAAGTCATGACGTAGATTCATCAGATACCCAGTCATTTGCAAATACGGAAGAGGATCGCCTTGATGCATTTAGGAAGTTAGTAAAAGAACAAGCAATACTACTGTTTGCTAAATTATATAATTGCTCTTCGATTCCCCGCTGTTATATTCAGATGATAGTTGATTACTTTTCTGAATTCTTAAAAAGTGGTCTTGTGCCCCTGATAAAACAGCAACTTTGTGGCCACAAACAACACATGACAAAAATTGATGAAGTTTTAAAAATTTTAGAAAATCCTTTTAATGGTCTACATACTGAATATTTGCGTTTCAAAGAATTTGAACAAGCTGACAAATTTATAAAACCTTTGACTTATGACATCGGTAAAAACGTGAGTAATGCTGAAGAGTATGTCATTCCTCAAAAATCTATTAGTCATACTGCCCAGTTCATACCACTGCGCGAGCAACTGAAACAATTATTTGAGCACTCGGACTTCTATGACTGTGCTAAAACTTACATGAAAGAACTTAATAGTGAAACAAGAACTGTAAGCAATGTCATGCAGAGCAATCTTTGGGCTACGATAAAAAATAAATTTCCAAATGACATTACATTGTTACCGTTATGTTTATACTACGACGATTACGAAAGTGGGAACCCATTAGGATCTCATGGGGGCCAACACAAAATAGGTGCGGTTTATATTGCTCTTCCATTCATACCTCCCGAGCATGCCTCAAAGTTAGGCAACATTTTTTTAGCATTGCTTTTTCATTCCGATGCCAGGAAACAATTTGGTAACGAGTCAGTATTTAAAATATTAGTAGAAGAGTTGCGTTACTTAGAATCTGAGGGAATACTGGTAGAAACTGTAAAAGGGAGTGACAGAATATACTTTGCCCTAACTTTTGTTTTAGGAGATAATTTAGGTGTTAATGGAATATTGGGCTTTTCAGAAAGTTTTTCTGCAAATTATTTTTGCAGAATCTGCAAATTATCTAAAACTGAAACACAAACCACTTTTAAGGAAAATACTACAGCTTTAAGGAATGAAGAAAATTATAATTCTGATTTGGAACAAAATAATTTTTCCATTACCGGATTAAAACAGGAATGCATTTTTCATTGCTTAAGGGCCTTTCATTTGACTGTAAATGTGTATGTTGATTTAATGCATGATTTATACGAGGGAATTTGCCATTATGATTTAATTTTGATTTTGAAAAATTTTATTGAAAACAAGTTTTTTACTTTGAAAAATCTAAATTACAGGATAACAACATTTGACTTTGATGCCATGAATGTAAGTAACAGGCCTCCTAAAATAAGTCCAGACTTTTACAAGAAAGGCAAACTGTCAATGTCAGCATCAGAAATGTTGTGTTTTGTTAGGATCTTTCCATTTCTGGTGGGGGAATATGTACCACACAATAATGACTATTGGAATTTATTTATTTATCTAAAAAGTATAATTGAAATTGTTTCCAATGACTCTATTGATGCATCAAGTATAAATTTATTGGAATATTTTATTATGGAACACAATCAGTTGTATGTAAATTTATCAAAATCCACCCTTAAGCCAAAGTTTCATTTTCTTTGTCATTACCCAGGCATTATGAGGAAAGTTGGGCCTTTGAAACAAATTTCATGCATGCGGTTTGAGGCAAAACACCGCGAATCGAAAATGACTGCTAACATAACCTGTAATAGAAAGAACATTACCAAATCGTTGGCTCTTAAACATCAGCTAAAAGTTTGCTTTCGATTATATTCTTCCATAAGCTTTCAAGAATTAGCATTGTACAGTTTGCCAGCCAAAATACACAATATGAACGAATTTTGCCATTTTATTGGACCCCTTGAAGAGCACTATTTTCAAAAAGAATGGTATTATTGTAAATGGCTGGAATTCCAAGGTATAAAGTACATTTATAATGCAAGGTTACTTCTCGAGTCAAGGAACAGTAAACCTGAATTTGGTACCATTGAAATGATTCTTATAAACGAAAACAATAATATATACTTTCTCATAAATTTATTAAAGACATTATATTTTGACGATCACATTCAAGCATATGAGGTGGGTAGTAAGAATTGCAGAGCTTTTTGGTCATTGAAAAATTTATCGAATGCTTACCCATGTTATCATGCAAGTATGCCAAGTGGAAAATGTTACGTTGTTCCAAAGAATCATTGTTAAGTTTTATAGTTATTGTTTTTGTTAAAATATTTATAAATGTTTTATTAGAGTAGTTAGTTAATTTTTGTTATAATGTTTAAACCAAAATTTGGTGTTTTTAGTTGTATTGTTATTTTTTAATTTATAATAAATATTTATAAAACTAACGGGCATGAATTTCCTTTCTCTATTTTTTATAATATTTACACAAAAAGTGTTATATTTACTAAGCAGGTATGTACTGTGGAATAATACCAATTTGTTGTTGCTACTAATGCAAGCATTTAATATTAAATATAACTTAGTTACAGTACAAAACAAATTTATATTATATCAACTATTAAATTCTTTAAATGTACCTTTTTTCATGTAATTTCAATTAAAAAATAAATTCCTGCATGATACAATGTTTGTTGCGATAGATAGCAAGTGCAGTTGTTACAACTTAGACGCTGCTAAAATGACAGACTAATTTGATTGCATTAAATATCAATTATTTGTAGGAAAAAAAAACTAATTTCGATGCACTTAAACTTGTTGGTTGGAGCTACCAATATTGGCTGTTCCGACAACAAACTGTAAAAACAAATTTGTATTGGTTCCCACAACAAATTTTTTTGTTGTGCCTATTTTCACTAATAAAATTGGTTCTGGGAACTAAATTTTCATTGCAAATACCAGGTCTTTTCTAAGAGTGCACATATCCACAGTTTCACCCAGTTTCTATGCTACTATATTTTGAGTTGCCATCACCATATTTTGTTTTTATAATGGCCGCTATAATTTTTATCATAATTTTAATGTAAAGGTATATCGTTGGTTTCCTTGATTTTTTTCTATAAAACCAAGTAATATACCAATAAAAAACCAAAGGTTGATGATGGTAACTCAAAATCCAGTAGGCGAAAAAAATCACACATTGGATGAAAATCTAGTTTTTTTTTAATTACTTTTTTTGCAATTTTTAAATGCCATTTTAATAGACTTGTCATTACGCAAGTTTTCTTCTTGAAGCTCTTCAAATAATATATAGAAGGATACTTGGTGCACCCTGTATAATACAATCGTCATTTGGTAGATAGTTTATGAATGCTTGCGCGTTATTTTAAATCGATTTTTCAATCAATAAAACCGTATTTTGGCATAGAATTCCAGTTTTATTATTATTAGAAAGCGTAACGCAAACACGTAGGCGTAGTCAATATGTCCTTTGTTAAAAATAAACACCATTTCGTTACAAATGTTGTGCCTACTTACTTATACCTATCCACGTACCAAAAATAGCGACAGCAAACACCAATATTGAAAACAAATATCAACGCAACTATTTTGTTCGAATTTTGCACTGCATATAAAACAAAATGATCCACTTTTATGCGAAACAAGTGCCAAGAGACAATTTTTTTAAAATACGGATAAATCGGTATTCCGCTGCTTGGTAATAGTTGTGAACATTTTCTTACTTTCTCTTTACGTTTGTGTGGTGTATCATCAAAAAGTTCATTGGCATCGCTAAAATTATTCTACTGTAATTGAACTTCTTTATAATTATTATGATATATGTAGCATATATGCTAATTGGAGAGAAAACATATATATATATATATATATATATATATATATATATATATATATATATATAAATATATATATTTAAATTTTTAAAGTTCCATATTGACAGAAACTCGATAATTAAATCCAGAGATTGCTATCAGCATCAAACCTGGCTAAAATAGTATGTATGGTTGGAAATATGGTTGTTTGGGAAATTACTTCAGCTGAAACTAATTCCCAACAAAGATCAAGGAATCTTTGATTTAACGCTTGACACAGGTTACCACTTTTAAGAGTGTATTATGACTGTTAAAAGGTGAACGTACCTGTCCACAATGATATACAGTCCAATCAAAAAGTGTACAGCGCTAATTTACAATATAAACATTTCTCGGAATTACAAGATCATACGACTCTTGTTAGTATCGACCCCCGTATATAAAATTGCAAATTTATTTCTATTTGAATGTACGCATTAACAATTATTTGTCTCATATCAATTAATCGTTAAAAATACGAAATTAGTGCGGTTTTTAGTAAATAATTATGGATGTCACAGAAATTTATAGCAACATAAAACACACTGGTCTCAGTTAAGTTCTTCGGAAATAAATCAGGACAAAATCAAATGGAAACACGTAATACTTCGTTAATTAAAAATAAATCACAGAAAATATTTACCTCGATGCTTTTACGCTCGAAAATCTTGTGGGGATATTGTTCCTGAAAAAAATATAAATTAATTAAAAAAACAGCAATAAAATTAAAATGCAATTATGCAAATCATACTACAACTTTTATCAAGTATTTTATTTAAATTTTTCTTGTCGGAATTTCTAATTATAGTTTCCTTAAATAGTATTTATCAACTTCTCTAATGCTTTTTAAATTAAGGCTTACCTGACTTATTAAATGCAGAATAATAAAATTAATTCTAGTAAGACAAAGTAACCTAATAATATAGACATTAAGAAGATATTAAATTGTATTACATGCCCAAGCAGCAATTTCAAAACTGTAAAGTATTTTAATGAAGTATATTTAATGTTGAATACAACGTAAATATTTTTACTCAAAACTAAATTTTACTTATGTTATATTTAAAACGGGTATAAAACTATTAGTAATGAATTAAAAGAAAAAAATAACTTTTTCCACGCCCATTATCGTACATGTTTCCATGGCACTAAGTGACTTTTTAAATACACATTGACAAGTTGTGGCTTTATGGCGCTTTAGTCACGGGCTGAAGTTAGCAACAGGTTTTTAATTACGGGCTGTAGTTAGTTGACAGTTGTCAAATGTCATACAATCAATCAATCAATAAAGTGCCTTTCTTGTAATATTTAAAAGTGGTATAAAAACTATTAGTAATAACTTAAAAGAAACAAACTAAATTTTTACAAGCCCGCCAAAATTTTTAAATTATAATACTCATAGTCTATATAAATACTTCAAAATAATAATACTTCAAAAGTCAAATTATACCAGTTAAACCTAACCTAAAAATGATTTGACAGAATCTTGAGAAATTATTTAATTAAAAGATTTACAAAAAAATAGTACACATTATTTTACAATGTCATCCAATTTCTTGGCTACTATGTTTTGAGTTTCCATCGCCTTTCGATTTTATAAAAAAATACAAATAGTATAAAATTACAAATTAAATAAAAACGTAGATAATAGTATATCAAGTCTGATAATCGCAATTTTATACACGAATTTATTTTAGGCACGAACGAGCTTGCGAGCGAGTGCTTAAATTAATGAGTGTATAGAAAAGTTTATAAACGAGCTGTATACTATACTTTTTCTACGACAAATACTTATTATTATCTTAAAATGATTTAAATAAAAAATTTGTATAGAGCGCCATCTATGAAACAATAGGGGAATCTGTGTGTCACCGTCAAATGTCACATTTTTCTATTTTATAAACACAGATTATAAAGGTTATAAATCGAAATGTATTTCTTGAAAATTGACAGTTTTTCTCAGTGAAAGTAAAGAAAATGTTTTATGAGGACTTTACAGTGGAGTCCGTGCCGAATTTAAGTTATAGTTTACTGCCGGCGAAATTAAAAGGTCAGTACAATGTGCATATAAACCTTTCAAATATTGGCGTTGAGAAACTATTTAATACTTTTGTATTTTTGTATTGAGATAATAAAATAATTTTCACATTTAGTATTATTTTACAAGAAAGGCACTTTATTTTAACGATTGTATGACATTTGACAACTGTCAACTAACTTAAAGCTAACTTCAGCCAGTGACTAAAAGCCTGTTGCTAACTTCAGCCCGTGACTAAAGCGCCATAAAGCCACAACTTGTCAATGTATATTTAAAAGGTCACTTAGTGTCATGGAAACATGTACGATAAAGGGCGTTTTGAAGGTGGGAGTAGAAAAATGTGTTTATTTACATGTAAAACTTACTTTTTTTAATAATTATCTAAAGTTATAAAGATTTTTGGTTTTGACAGGTTTTCAGTTTTTTTAAATTATTTCAGAACCGCTGATTTTTAACTAAGACTTACCCTGTATCAATATACATAATAATAATTTTTTAGATGTATTCATTTTTTACATACATTTATTTTTTGTACATATATTTATTTTGAACAATAGAATAATTTAAAGGCCTATAGATTTTGTATGATGTATCATAGCTACTTTATCAATAAGATAAGATGTGTTTTAGTTTTATTGCCAAAAATAATTAGTTTTCTTAATTTAAGATATTGGGTAATTTTACTTTATGGTAAACTTTATTACCTATTTTAGGTATACCATTTTGAAATATAAATTAAATAGAAAGAAATTATAAATGTTAAAGGTTTAGAAAAAGAAAACAGACATTAAGCAATTATAACGTAATTTTTACGTAAATATGTGGTGTTTATTATGTAGTAAAAATAACGTATTTAACCATTTCTCATATTTGGTAATTTTTCGTATTTGTACCGTTATTTTGCCGTTTTAGTTTACTGTAAAACATATAGTTATTTTAACTTAAATTACTATTTAAAATTCATCATACTAATCATGATTAAAAAAGAAATTCTTATTTAAATCCGGTATTTAAATACGGTAAACTATGTTCGCCCAGGTATTAACCTATTCAAGGTTAACATTTTTGTCTATTGTTCAGAGTTCAAATGAAAAATGACCACATATCACACGCTTCAAATAAGAATTCCATTGAAGGTTTTAAATACCTCAACGCATGAATTCTAAAAGATAAAAATTATTAGTGTATTGTTCGTTTTTGGAATTATAATTACAAGTTAGATTAATAGACAAACATTGTAAATCATAGTCAAAGGTAGATATCGGAAATAATGAATTGCTAATCAATTAAACTGATTCCAACATGGTATGGCGCACATTAAAATAAATATATATTTCAAAAAGTTGGTGGCATGGTATTGGTCATATTTTCTGAACGCCCAGTACATAAAAATATACGTATTTAAGATGTGTCCACTTTTATTTAAACCAGCCGACAAAAGTATGGCTTATGATCACGCTATTTATGCAAGAACAGCAGTTTAGTTGGTATATCGCGATTAAATTGGAAACACTTAAAATGTGTTGGGAGACTGAAGGCAAGGATTTCTCACGACACGTTATACCTGAATACGAATTCCGGTTTAAAATTCATTAAAAAAGTACACTTAACACAATCAGACAGCAGAAATGAAACGGTTCGGAACAGAAGAAGGCAAAGATTTTAAACTGTCGAGTCGGTCGGTCAGGCAAGGTATTCAGACGTTCATTTGTTTAGGTAGGTATACGGTGTGGTATGATGTGCGACCTCGCCGAATACCAATGGTACCATTATGGTACGCTATTCGTACCCACTCAGAGTAACAAACTTTAATGGCACATTTGATGCGAACAACGCAAATATTCGATAATAACGATTTTTATTTTTTAATCCCGACGCATTCGCCATTTTTGAAGCTAATTATTATTTTTTTTAATTCTTAAAGTTTATAAACACTAAATAGTATATTATGTATTAAGTTTGATAAACAAGTTGCATACTACGAGTATACTTTTTCTAAGACAAATACTTAATATTATCCCCCAATAAACATTTTTGACGTAATTTTCACCATTAAGGGCCGGTTTATCAATGTCCAGTTAAAGTTGCAGTTAGTTATCTTGCAGATAATCTCCATGGATACCATTGTTCTCACAACGATCGATATGGAATTTAACTGTCAGATAGACTAACTGGAACTAAACCAGATATTGATAAACCGGCCCTAACATTGTTAAGACAATATTTTATCCTTTGATTTTTTTTATTAATATAATTGCAAAATATTATCAAAAAGTATTAAAAATTTTTACACGGTAAATGTTAACGGTACAAAAAGTGACAGTTGTATTTGTTGGTATTCCTGTTAGAATTTCTTAAATCAAAATTTATCCTTCCAAAATAGATCAAAACTCGATATGGAAGTAGTTTTTTACAGTAGAAGAGAAGAGAATATTTTTAGGCACTGTACGCAATTTTTTTTAACGCTTTATCAGTTAAATCTAGTTAACTGCACTACTACGGCGAAATCAAACGTCAAGAAAATATTTAATACATTTGTATTTTTGTATTGAGATAATAAAATAATTTTAACATTTAGTACAATTTTACACAGAAAAAAATATCGTACCTGATATTAATGTCCTACGATCATTAAGTGCAAAATCATTACGATAATGTCCTTTTCATAGTATTAATGCAATCAAGTAATTATGATAATGCTTAAAAAATATGAGATAATGTACTATTGGATTGTCACAATGTCTGCCTGGTCATTATCCTAGTGCAAGAATTTTATTATTTTTTAGCCAAAATACATTAAGACAATGATATTTTACATTAATACGATGATTATTTACATTAAATCAATAACCTAGAGTACATTAGTTAATCATTGCTCAGTGATAAAGTTAATGTCAAGGCTTAATAGATTAATACTCTAAATGGTATAATTTAATAATCTAAAATTATTACATTAATGCCTATATAGACATCAACTTATGTACCCTAGCATGAATATAATGGCCTAACATATTAAATAATACAACAAATCATAACTTTATCGCCAAATACGTTGAGCCAATATCTAAATACATTAATATTAGGCCCTGCTGTTTCCCACCACCTAAAAATGCAAGTAAGAAAACAATTTAACAACAGTTTAGTATTCCTGTTAATCCTGTTGCGACGTGCTTGCCCGCCCATCCTGATTGTTGTGCGTTTAGGTTTATTATTATATGAAATATAAAAAAGTGCAAGTATTTTTAACCTTCATTTCCCAGAAGAATGTGTCATGGTCTGGTCATTTATTGAAACCTACTTTTTTAAAATGAAGCATTCTAATACATTTTCCAAAATCCATGTATTATGTGACTTTTTAGAATGTAAGTAAGACAATGTTAAAAAGTTAAGGTTTATTTATGTTTCATAAATTTTTTGTAATAAATATAAGGATTTTAAATTACCAAGGGTTTTTATTATTTTTTATATTAATCTTTAGTTTCATAATATTTACAAAAAGGACTAGAAATATGTAAAGTTCCAGTTCCAGTTTTTGCGGTGGCCCGGACATAAACCCTGTAGAAAATGTTTGGGAACTTCTGCAAAGGGAACTGGCTAAAGAGAACATCACCACATAAGTAATATTAATAGTAATAATTATTAATATATTTTTTTACATATTTCTAGCTCTTTTTGTTAACTGATTAACAACAAAATTGATTTAATGTTAAAAAAAAGGTAGGTAAGTGAAATAATTTATATATATATATATACATATATACAGGGTATCTCAAAAGTTAAGGACAGCAGAAAAGGGGTGGATAGAGGATGGGATTCTAAGTCGAATGGTCTTTGCGGTTTTTAAACGACTTAAAATTCCATCCTCTATCCACCCCTTTTCTGCTGTCCTTGACTTTTGAGATACCCTGTATCCATTCCGGTATACCGATATCGATATATCGATTTATCGATATTTTTCCATCCCTTAATTCAGGCCTACTATTAATGCTTCTTTGCATTATGATAATGGTAACAGATCATTAATTAATGTATGAGGTGATTGGGATAATGTTCTTTAATTGTTAATTGAATAAAAATTTATTAATTGGTTGATGTTTACTGGGCATAGAATTAATGTACTAGGACATTAATCCATGTCAATGGTGATTAATATCAGTACTTTTATTTGAGATCTTCCTGATTAAAATCAATGTCCGCCAAGCATTAATATAACGTCCTTGTACATTTAGTAATACTTTAAAAACATTGTGGTAATGATTTTGAGCATCGGAGCAAAATTAATGTAAAAAATCATTGCGGTAATGTTTTTTTTAATTAATATTACGTACGTTTTTCGTTGTGTGTACAAGAAAGGCACTTTATTTTAACAATTGTATGGCATTTGACAACTGTAAACTAACTTAAAACTTACTTCAGCCCGTGACTAAAAACCTGTTGCTGACTTTAGCCCGTGACGAAAGCGCCATAAAGCCACAACTTGTCAATGTGTATTTAAATGGTCACTTAGTGTCATGGAAACATGTACGATAATGGGCGTTTTAAAGGTGGACGTATAAAAAATACATTAGAGAGAGACTTTTTAGCGTTTTAGTCACAGGCTAAATTTAGCATCAGTGGCTTTTGAGCTTTTTAGTTACGGGCTGAAGTTAGCTTTAGGTTAATTGACATTTCTCAAATGGCATATAATCGTCAAAATAAAGTGTGAAATAATGCTAAAAAGGGGAAATTATTTTATTACCTCAATACAAAATTACTAAATAGTTTCTTGTCACCAATCTTGGAAAGTTTATATACAATATTTTTTGATAAAGCATTAATAATAAAAGATCCTTTTCACTTTCACTGTGAAAAACTGATTTTATATCAGATTTAAACGGTTGTTAGTCCTTTTTTAAGGGATAAATTTCAATTTTTAAAGAAAAATTTGACAAACTGACATTTTAGAAGCCGACAAAACAGATTCCCAGCCCCAATTTTGGTTACTTTACTTTTGTATAGATGTCGCCCTATACAAACATTTTAATTAATTATAAAAAAATATATTTTTGGGGTATATTATGCAACTCGTTTACAAAATTTTCTAGACACTTATTTGAATTAAACACTCGCTCGCAAGCTTCGCCCGTGCCTAAGAAAACTCGGGACTAAAATGGCGTTTATAAAGCTTGATACATAATATACAGTCCCCCCCTGTTTTCTTTTGAAAGAAAAAAGGTATCGACATCGGACAAACACCACTGTCAATGATATTAAGTATACTACTTTTTGACGTTAAAGTGTGCCAAGAGGGCACTATCAACTTAAAAAAATTAAATGAAAACGGGGGCTTGTGATACCTCATTTGAAAGGTATTTTGATTCTCGATTTGATGCTATTTAAATTTATAATATTCTTTTAACGGTTGAGTAATTAGGCATTTGAGTTTTTCCAACTGATAAAATTTCTTGCCGCCCTAGGCATCCACCTACGTTGCCTGTTCGGTAAATCCGGCCCTGGCGGTACGAATTATTGCAAATATGTTTCACCATTTAATTTTTTTGTCACTTTTTTGTTTTGTTTTGTAAAAAATATTTTTTTACCGTAAATGGCTTTAATTCACCATCTATAGGTTTGCCAATTCTGTTTTCAATAAATGAATTCAAGTCCTTCAAATGATTTAAGGTAAACAAAATCTGTATACATCGATTTGATTAGGTATGTTAAGGTAGAAAATTGTAGGTTGTTGTGGTAAGGATTAATCGTTTCACTTATTGTTTTTTACCTATAGATTTACAATTAAATATTATTACCTGCATACTATAGTTACTATACTTATTGTATGCTATAGCATTATATCGCAAATTATTTAGTTAAATATTTAATAAACCTAATTAATAATTTTTGTAAGCTATTTATTTCCAGTTTATTTCAACAAAATAATTTACTTTATTAAACAATTTAACAAATTTGTTTATTTAACAAATAAATACATATACACTGAAAGAAATTTGTTGCTAAAAGTAAATACAAATTTATACTAAAAATTTTATACTAGTGCTTTACACATTTATACTACTGTTTATTATGAATGTATGGTAAATTTTGTAATACATTTATTGTAAAGAAGATATGTTAGATCTAAATAAAAATAAACTTACCCTTACTATAAAATGTAAACTATAAGTGAATTACAGCAAAAAAATATTGCTAGAAACACCATTTATATTGCTAGGGCAGCAATAGGCTGCTAACCAAACGAATATATTTGTTTTAGCAATGTATGTGGTAGTCTATATATGAAACATAAAATATATTTGCCCTAATTATTTTTTTATTTAACTTTAGTATATATTTCTTTCAGTGTAATGCCTATTTGTTTAATTTAAACATAATTTATATATGGCAAAATATTTTAATTTATTCTTAATTTTATTAAATTGCAGTTTTAAACAACAAAATATTTAATGAAAAGAAATAATTGTATTAAAAAATATAATAATAAAAATAATAATACTAAAAAACGTATTCGTTAAATTTCTTTATCCCGACCAAATTTTACTTGTACAAATAAATATACGTATTTTATAAAAAATCGAAATGATTTTAATAAATTAAATCCAATATACATTTTAATAATAATAACAATAGGTATTACATTTAATAAAATCCCGGCATAAAATAGGTAGGTATTATTCTCTACTCTCGTACTAAGCCAGCGGTGCGCGGAAGGTATATTTACTCGAAATTTAGAGGTCCAAGCTTATAATTTTGCGTACAAAATCGCCAATAACAATTAAACAAGGAAAAAAAACTGTGTGACCTATGTGCTTTATTATTTTGCAACATTGTCTACTATAGGATTTTATATAATTCAACATAATATTGCCCGGGCTTATCTCGGTTTCTGTGTCGTTTTTGGGGTGAAATTTTAGTCCTTTTAACACTTAAAATCGTAAATGCCTAGGTTTGTTTAATTATATTTGTTTATTTTTTATTTAGTTTAACTGCTATATACTAATGTTTAATTTGGTAGTAATTTTTATATAATGCGACGACTGGTTTTTATTATATATGGCACGGCTAATGTGCAAACTTGGATAGTTTATATATTAGCTGGATAGTTTAGAAACTAGCTGGATAGTTTATAAACTAGCCAAACTGTCAGCTATTTTAATTGAAAATGTATTTTCAACTAAATTAGCGGCTAGTTTACAAAATAACCAAGGATCTTGGCTAATTTAAAAGGGCTGTGTTGTTGAGTTTTCTAACAAGGAAGCGTTAAAATTTTGCCTATGATTTATTTTAAAAACGTTAAAATGGACAAAACAAATCCGGTTAAGCCGGCAAAACGAAAAACAATGCCGTAACCTCACTTTTTTAATAAATTAGTCAGAGAATTGGTTGGTTAGTTTACAAACTAGCTAAAGCTTGGCTATTTTGTGTTACTAGAAATTTTGGTTTTCATATTAGCCAAACTGAATTGGATAGTATACAAACTATCCAGCTATTTTAACTTTCCTAATAATTTCAAGTAAATTAGCCAAGATTCTTGCAAGAATTAGCGGCTAGTTTACAAAATAACCATGGTTATTTTGTAAACTAGCCGCTAATTTAGTTAAAAATATGTTTTCAATTAAAATAGGTGACAGTTTGAACTATCCAGCTAGTTTATAAACTATCCAAGTTTGCACATTAGCCGTAACATATAGATCATTAAAAATTTCCTTTTTTCAATAAACTAAATCCTAAAAATTCATCAATTTTGACGGGATATAACTTTATAATTAAAAAAGATTTAACAAAAATGAAAACATATTTAAATTCTTTGAAGTTTTTTCTATATGACTGCATGTTTAAAAATTTTCTAGTAAAAAGTGACCCCGGGACAACTGGAAAACCATATTGTAGGACCCTTTTTTTTGGAAGAAAATTTAACAGGCATCTTGTACTTAAACATGCTTCAAACACAAATTCATCCAATGATTTAAGATATAGTTCAAGCTAATCCTGACGAATTTGACATGGAAGTAATATTAGACAGTATACTATAGCTATAGCTTGATGAGACTTATCCAAATAGGTGGATTGGTAGGCGTGTCCATACCGAATGGCCGGCTCGGTCTCCTGATTTAACGTCACTTGATTTTTTTGTGGGTTTATTTAAAATCGAAATCTACATCGCCGAACCGGCAATTAATGATCTATAGATAATATTTATATTTATAAAACAACGGATTAGACGTGAATGTGCGAATATTACACAAGAAACGTTTGCAAATGTGAGAACTAAAATTAGAAACACTATTTTTGTGTCAAAATGCCCAAGGGGAGTATTTTGAACATACAATTTGATGACATGTTGGAAATTTATTGTTCCTAATAAATGAATACCTTGTACTTAATAAATGAAAAATAAAATTTGATTTGATAATTAATTTTATTTAAACTTTTAATATCTTAGCAACCATTAAACAGATTTTAGATTTTAGATATGCGTTGAATAGATATAATAATAGATTCGAAATACTTTTCAAATGAGCAAATATGCACCTAACAATTTTACGTCAAAAAGTAGTATACTTAATATCCTTAACAATGGTTTTTGTCCGATGTCAATGCCTTCTTTCGTTCAAAAGATAACAGGGGGGAATTAAACGTGTGCACTGTATACATTAATGTTTTCATACATTTTTACAACACAGAACCATAAAATAACTTATATTTTCTATTAAAAGTCGATGTTATCTGACAATTCTCATTTAAAACAGATTATAAAGCTCATTCACAAACTTAAGCAATAAATAATGCAAAGAGACATTTCTGTCCAATTTTTAGATGTCCTTTTGACGATAAAATTAAACCGGTTTATTTAACGAGGCAAAATTAATATTTCATTCTTAATATTAATTAGATTGCACGGGAATTCCTACTGTCTTCGTAGGACGTCTATAGGCTGTAGTGTCATGAATTAATTAAAATAATAATTTGTGTGCAACTGCGATTCTTTGTAAGTGTTTTTGTTCGTATTAGAAGGTGTTAAAAGATCTTCTTACGTGCGTTGAATGTGCAGACGAGGAAAGTGATTTCTATTTTGGTCCGACCAAAAGAAAACATGTGTTAAAACCATGTTTGTATCCTGTTTTGTCACAAGTCAACGGAAATAGCAGAATAAAATAATATTGATCCCACAAAAACTACCTCATATCAGGATTTCTAAATTAAATATAAATAACTTACTTATAAATTGATTATTCATATTTATAAAATCTATACAAATTCTATTTTGATTTATTTTATAGAACAGTGTTTCCTATTTTTAATGGATTCTGTTAATGACAGTCAGTTTTATTTTTTTAAACATCCTGAATTTGTAGATTTGTCTATAGATATTTACTTTATTGTGTTTAAAACGCAATCAAATAAATACTGTCTAAATTGTTAGTTACAGTAATTTTCGCTCTTGTCGCCGATTTCTTAAATAAATTCGGTGAACAGTAATAAATTTAAATATTTTTATTATTATTATTTATTATCATTTATATTTTTAAATAGTTACATTAAACATACAAGTTTTAATAGTACCTATATTATGTATCAAGTTTTATAAACGCCATTTTAGTTACGAGTTTAATTAGGCACGAGCGAAGCTTGCGAGCCGGTGTTTAATAAAAAAGAGTATCTAAAGGATTTTATAAACGAGTTGCACTACCACTGCTGCTAACTTCAGCTTGTGAGTAAAACGCCAAAAAGTCACATAAGTACGATAATGTATTTTTTCTACTCCCACCTTTAAAAAGCCCTTTATCGTACATGTTTCCATGGCACTAAGTGACTTTTTAAATACACATTGACAAGTTGTGGCTTTATGGCGTTTTAGTCACGGGCTGAAGTTAGTTTTAAGTTAGTTGACAGTTGTCATAGGTTCAATCGTTAGAATAATATTAGATTAATAATAAAAAATGTGAAAATTATTTTATTATATCGATACAAAAGTATTAAATAGTTTCTTACCGCTAACATTTATAGTATATTATGTATCAAGTTTGATGAACGCCATTTTATACACGAATTTAATTTAGGTACGAGCGAGAGTGCGAGCGAATTCTTAAATTAATGAGTGTATAGAAAAGTTTATAAACGAGGTGCATACTAAACTTTTTCTACGACAAATCCTTATTATTATCTTAAAATGATTTTAATCAAATATTTTTATAGAGCGCCATCTATGAAACAATAGGGGAATCTATGTGTCACCGTCAAATGTCAAATTTTTATTTTTATAAACACATATTATAAAGGTTATAAATCGAAATGTATTTCTTGAAAATGGACAGTTTTTTACAGTGAAAGTAAAGAAAATGTTTTATGAGTACTTTACAGTGGAGTTCGTGCCCGAATTTAAGTTATAGTTTACTGCCGGCGAAATTAAAAGGCCAGTGCAATGTTCATATAAACTTTTCAAATATTGGCGTTGAGAAACTATTTAAAACTTTAGTATTTTTGTATTGTAATAAAATAATTTTCACATTAAGTATTATTTTACAAGAAAGGCACTTTCGTTTAACGATTTTATGACATTTGACAACTGTTAACTAACTTAAAACCAACTTCAGCCCGTGACTAAAAACCTGTTGCTAACTTTAGCCCGTGTCTAAAACGCCGTAAAGCCAACTTGTCAATGTGTATTTAAAAGGTCACGTAGTGTCATGGAAACATGTACGATAACGGTCGTTTTAAAGGTGGGAGTAAAAAAAAAAGTTTATGAACAGTGTACTGAGCAATTTCGCCAGCATTAAACTAGATATAACTTAATTAATAACACATACAAATTTTACATTTGACGGTAACACAGATTCCCAAGTTGGTTACTCTATTGTTTTATAGATGTCGCTTCATAAAAATATTTAATTTAAATCATTTTTAGATAATATTTGTCGTAGAAAAAGGATAGTATTCAACTCGTTTAAAAACTTTTCTAGACACTCATTAAATTAAATTCATGTCTAAAATGGCATTTATTAAACTTGATACATAATATACTATTATTTAGTACAAACACAAACGGAATTTAAAGCTTATTTCAATAGTTAGAAGTTTGAAATCTGTCAATTTATAATATAGCTAACTGGGTCATTCCACCAAATATTTTTTTTGTTTTTTTTTAAATTTGTGGACAAAACATATACTAAAATAAATGTCAAAACATGAATTTTGTATTCAGGGCCGAATTACCCTATCCGAATTACCCCGTTTATCAAACCATACATACTATTACTAAACCTATATGTAATCGAATGTGTATTTAGTTGCCAATTAAGTACTTGTAAATTATTAATAAGCTTAATTTCATCATTAACACAGCATGCTAATTAATAATATTAGAGCGTTTATTTTTAATTTAGCTAATAAATTCGTATTTGTAAAACAAAACTTTGACTAATAGGTATAATGCGAACAAGCCAACTAATTTTCGTATTAAAACAGCTGCTAAATTAAAAAAGTCAATATTTTAAACATGGCCAACTGACGGATACAGTGACGTTGATTTACTGGTACCGGTAACAGCAATCGAAGTAACATTATGTAAAACACAAGGGGTTGCACTATGCCTTGATACCTCGAACGCATAAAAAGGGGTGGCCTACTGCAAACACCCTGCACACAAGTATTGCACGTGGCCTACTATTTCCGGAAGGTATTTTTTAAATTTTATGTTCGTTGTGGTGGAAATAACCGTTTTAGCAGATTGTTTTTTGTGTATGTTTATTTTATATTATAATAAACATGTAGATAAAAAGTAATGAGTATTCAAAAACGTGGCAGGAAATTGTATTTAATTTAATTAAAAATGTATTGTTACATAAATCGCACAAATATTATCGTACAGATAGTTTCGGTTCGTCTACAATTTAAACTTTATTGTTGTCAACACTCGTTACTAAAGTAATTAATAAATTCATTATTTACTACTTTAGACCAAATATAAATTCGACTTCTATCAGATCGATCTAACCTTACTTTTTACTTTTAATAATTGTACGTTTTATGTATCTAACAAACAAATGTTGTCTGCCATTCGGATTCGCTTCCGCTACGCCCCTCATTACGCATCGGTTGTTATGGATACAATTACATGTCTCATATCCAAAGCGTTATGACAAAATTACAGCTAAGTGAAAAATAAATTAATAAATTGTTATTAAAGCGCAGCGCGCGCGGAATTGTGCTCAGGCCCTAACCAAGCCGTACTGAGCTACTTATAAACCTAATTTTTAAATTATGTGTAAAACGCTTGGTTAGCATGCGAAAGATATCGGGATCAATACCCGGCGCCTTCACAACTTTTTTTACATTTTTTACTGATTTACATTTAAAAAGAATACAATGTAACACAAAAAAAATATTTTTTTATAAATGGATCCACATCCACAACAATTGTTTTCGTGACATCATCGTGATTTAATAACAATTTAGCTTAGCCTAGAAAAGTTTATAAACGAGTTGCTTACTATACTTTTTTTACGACAAATATTATCGAAAAAAATATTTAAATTAAATATTTGTATAAAGCGACATACCTAGAAAAATAAAGTAACCATCTCAATAAACATTTTTGACGAAATTTTCATCATTTACATCCCGTCATTATTTTATTTAAACTTAACAATTATTGATACTTTAAAATATTCAACTTCAACTTCAAAATATTATCACAAAGTATTAAACATTATTACACGGGAAATGCTAAAGGTACAAAAAGTGACAATTGTATTCATTGGAATTTCCGTTAGAATTTTTAACTTAAGAATCTGCTGGCGTTAAAATCTCAAATTTTTCTGTGTAAGTAAAAATTAATCCCTTGAAAATAGACTAACAATCAATATAAAAGCAGCTTTTTTTACAGTAAAAGAGAAGAGCATGTTGTATGGACACTGCAAGCAAAAATTTTAACGCTTTATCAGTTAAATCTAGTTAACGTAGCTAGAGATGTAAAAAAAAGGTTTTTTTTCAGATGTCAAAAAAAACATGTAAATAAATAAATAAAGTGAAATGTAGAATATATTACATTTATCATTATTGAAAATTTTGACCAAGACTAAAAAATCTGATTTCTTATTATTTGGTAGTTTCCACATTAGAAACCAATAGCAATGTAAAACTTCTACACTAATACAAAAAATTAAAGGATAAAATTTTGTTTGCGATTTTTCGGATAGCTGTATTTTTGTTAAAAATGGTCGTATTGGAGCCGTAAAAAAAGCAATTTGAAGCTTGAAGTTTATAGTTTTTAGATTTTTAGATGAAAAACGTGCAATTCCTAACGAATACCGTTATAAAAAAAATCTATTTTTTTGCTTTCTTTTTTGGTCCACGGAATGTTCTGACTTAACCACCAATGAATAAAATTTATTTAATGTTCTATAAAATAATGTTCTATGTTCTATAATTTATTTAATGTTCTACAAGAATTTGCTATTGTTTTTTTGAAAAAAAAAATTCCATACTCATACATAAATTTGAAAAATCATGAAAATGGTGCTTTTGGTAGCTTTTTGAAAAATCAAGCGCTGAATCAAAAATATTATATGTAGTTACTTTTTTTAGGACCAAATCAAGAGAAGAGAAAGGCACTTTATTTTAACGATTGTATGACATTTGACAACTGTCAAATGACTTAAAACTAACTTTAGCCTGTGACTAAAAACCTTATGCTAATTTCAGCCCGTGACTAAAGCGCCATAAAGCCAGAACTTGTCAATGTATTCCATGGAAACATGTACGTACGATAATGGGCGTTTTAAAGGTGAGAGTAGAAAAATTACTTATGGAAACATATAATGCGTGTTTTAAAGGTAAAGGTAAAATATAAATATCTTCTTACCTTTTACTAATAATTTGAGGCATTTGAAACTTTTGAAAAATCCACTATTCGAGGTACCAAATATCACTAATAAACACTGAAATAAAAAATAAAAAAATTAGTACTGTTTGACACCATAAAAACATTTTGGAATGTTTTTCAGATGATTTTATAATACGGCATTAAAATCATGGATAATATTGTGTAATTTCTTGGCCATGCTTAGAGTGGGCGAAATAAAGAATTCCCTAATTGTTCATTTCTTAATTTCAACCGGGTCAATAGCAAAATATTGTGTGCAACTATTGGTCAAGAGAGGAGATTCCACTCGCGCGTCCACGCTCGAGGAATCTCCTATTTCTCCCACTAGTCGCACAATATGCTATTGTTGACTATTGTTTTGTTTTAATTTTGAAATCTTTTGCCATAATAGTATATTAAAGAACTAATGTCATAAGACGTCATTTTGTCGCACGCGGACAATTTATTGCAATTGACGAGTGCGACAAAGTCTTATGACATTAAAAATTAATTTTATACCTTAAATTTAATTTGGTCGAATTTTACTTAAGATAGTTGGTATCACGGTCATTGGTTTGACATTTAATGTCAAAATCGATTCGCCATGCCGTCCTTAATTTACTTATTTACAATAAGCGGCTGTTAATGTTAAAGAAGAAAAACAGGATTTTCTTTGGTGTTAAACAAAAGTTATTGCCAGAAAAGTCTCGTAAGTACTGGAAAAATCATAAAAATATTATAACCAATATGCAAAATAGTATGCTGTTTAAAGTATAGCCAACCTATAAAATCAAAATTTTTTGGTGGGATAAAGTATCTCATTACAGCACCGAAAGTCATTATGAACCCAAAAAAAAGCTACTCTGCAAAACTTCAAAACAAATTGACCTTTATTTTAAAAATGCATTCTTGGGCAGATATTAAAAAAAGATTATTTTTATAAACGTTCAAAACATCAAACATTTATCATTAATTAAAGACGAATAAATAAATTTATAATTCATTTTGAGTTGTTTGGTATGTATAATTCACACATCGAAAGCGCGCTGCATAAATCATCAAAAATCCATTAGAGCTGGCGGAAAAGCTCGAAAAAAATCTTTTTATGCTTTTTGGCGTGTCGCGGCCCCTTGTCAGTGTGTTTATCGTAGCAGAAATCCATTTTAATTTAAAAACGTAATCATTCGAAAGGGTGTATGGAAATAAAGTACAATGCGGCCATGGCAGCCGCTCCGAAAGGCACACAAAGGAATACTGTGACTGCATTATTGCGCAAGATATTGACGAATTTTAACATCGTGATTTATGCCCCCGTTTTTAACCCCCTCAGTTGCCGCCTCCCCCGCAGCACCGCTCCCGGCGCGTTTGTTTTATCGTATTTCTTGCACTCACTGTTCCTTGAGACAATACATAATAATATATCGCCTAAGATTTATTTCAATAATTTTTATAAGGAAAATTAAATTAAATGTACAGTCAGAGTAAATAGTAATGCACTTTTTCCATTTATATAAAAAGTGTCCATGTCACAATTTAGTGTAAATGTTAAGAAAGAGTAAACGCAGTAAAAGATGCAGTAAATAAAAATTTATAAAGTGCCTTTTTATTTCCTTCTATTACATTACAACCACGTAAAAAGCTCCGACACTTTAAGTGGTATATAGTCTAAGGATTATCTATCAAGAGGTCTGAGGATTAGTCTTAGTTCATTTATTTATCGACTAAAAATCCCCCACACTTTATAACGGATCCATATATGTATTTATAATATAAATAAATTTGTATGCTTTAAGGTTATATCCGAGGTTATATCCTTGTATTGTGTGCTTTAGGATACAGCAGAGTTTCTCAAACTTTGAATTATGCAGGGAAGCTCCGCAAGGGACTTCTGACAGTATAAAATAAATACAATACATTATTGTAAATTCTGTATTTAACATTTTCCACACTAAAAATAAAAAAATACTAGGTTTTATTATTTTAATTTAACCCCTATTATTATCAATTGTTATTTTTGCGTCCGCCATCAAAAAGTTTGCCTTAGATTATATAAAAATGGAATTACCATGGAGCACACAATACGTGTATCCCCATCCAATTCAATAAAAGACCTGCAGATTTTTTTTATTTGTTATCTTTTTGTAATGAAGATGTTTTTTTCATTTTATTGGCAATTTTATTTACTCAATTTGATCTGTTCTTATCAGTTTGATATACATGGCAATATTTATCTATTTAAATATTCAATGCAAATAAAAAAAATACAAGCATTGAATGGAATAGTTCACAAATAATATATTTTGATAAGAACTGAAATTAGAGAAATTAGCTTAAGTGATAGTGCGTAATTTTTATGATACACTGTATAAAACTATTTTAGAACAATTATATAAAATCAGGGTTCGATTTTCAAAAAAAAATCAAAAATCGATGTTTTTTATTAAAAAAATCAACAAAAAATTCAACAACAAATTTTTTTGATTTTTTTTTAATTTGAAGTTTTTTTAATAAAGTGGACTATTAAAAAATACTAAAAATAACTTGACTTAGTCAAGTTGACTATATAATAATATAATAATATTATATTGGAACTACTTTATGAACAAAAAATAAACCACCGTCCAAAACTGTCATATATTTTTTTATATACATACACTGAAAGAAATATATGTTTGTTTTAGCAATGTATGTGGTAGTCCATATATGAAACATAAATTTCTTTCAGTGTATATTCCTTTATTATTTTATTTAACAAAATAAGCAGTTTAGTATTGTGCTTTTGTTTTAGATCTTTTAAGTGTTTTTTTATATTTTATATACTTTTTTTAAAACTGATTTTAATCATTGATTAAAATAAAAAAATTACTTGATTTAAATCAAATGATTTCAATCAGGCGAACCCTGTATAAAATATAAACATTTTTTAATCAAATTTTTTCGTTTACAAAACAATTTTTGTTTAATATTATGAAAAATTTACGAATTCGACTTTTTAAAATTTTGGACCTGGAAAATTTGTAATATTTTTTATGCAAATTTTATAAACATACCTACGTAGTACATTATAGACCAGGCAGAGAAAGCTAAATTATAATTATAATTATATTTCTTCTTTTAATCATAGTATACTATAATCATTGATTAATACTTCTTCACTTAACGATATTATGTATCAAGTTTTATAAACGCTATTTTAGTTATATTACGAGTTTTATTAGGCACAAGCGCAGCTTGCAAGCGAGTGTTTAATAATAAAAACGAGTGTCTGGAGAAGTCTGAAGAAGAATTTAAAGCCAATTTTATTTGTTAACAATTTGACATCTGTCAACTGTTAACGGATTTAACCTCACTTTTTCCCAATTTATAATACCTAAAGCTAAAGCCCGTGACTAGAATGCCAAAAAACCAGTTACTAAATTCAACCCGTGACTAAAACGCCATACAGTCACAACTTATCAGAGGGGGAGTAGATAATGTAGTATATTACGTATCAAGTTTGATAAACGCCATTTTATGCACGAATTTAATTTAGGCACGAGCGAGCTTAAATTAATGAGTGTATAGAACAGTTTATAAACTAGGTGCATACTATACTTTTTCTACGACAAATACTTTTTATCTTAAAATGATTTAAATCAAATATTTGTATAGAGCGCCATCTATGAAACAATAGGGGAATCTGTGTGTCTCCGTCAAATGTCAAAATTTTATATTTTATAAAAACAGATTCGATGTATTCTTTGAAAATGGACAGTTTTTCACAGTGAAAGTAAAGAAAATGTTTTATGAGAACTTTACAGTGGAGTCCGTGTCCGAATTTATGTTATAGATTACTACCGGCGAAATTAAAAGGTCAGTACAATGTTCATATAAACTTTTCAAATATTGGCGTTGAGAAACTATTTAATACTTTTGTATTTTTGTAATGAGATAATAAAATAATTTTCACATTTAGTAATATTTTACAAGAAAGGCACTTTATTTTAACGATTGACAACTGCCAGCTAACTTAAAACTAACTTCAGTCCGTGACTAAAAACCTGTTGCTAACTTCAGCCCGTGACTAAAACGTCATAAAGACACAACTTGTCAATGTGTATTTAAAAGGTCACTTAGTGTCATGGAAACGTGTACGATAATGGGCGTTTTAAAGGTGGGAGTAGAACAAATTGTTTATTTCAAACGTACCATAATTTTCATATTATAATAAACATATTATATAACACGCATAAATCTATATAGAAAGACCACGCACAGAAATAAAGCTAAAATGTCGCCTTGTCAATTGAACCTAACCTAAAAATGATTACAGAATCTTAATATTTAATTAAATTCTTGAAAAAAAGTAGGTAAATAATTTATTTATTTATTTAAAATAAAACACGGCGGCGAAAGCCTACTAATTGCCTCGTACAAACTGTACTGCCTCGGCTATCGCCTCGGCCTCGGCAAAAATATTTGTTTTCTCCGCCTGGTAATGTACTATTGTCACATCATTTTTAGGTTAGGTTGACCTGACTTGATTACATTTTAGCATCATTTTTGTAAAATTTTTAAGAATGACAGTTTTATTTGTAAAACAATACATAAAAGTATTACAATTATAATAACAATTATTAAAGTGAGGTTAGAAAGCTCAGAGCTCAGTAGTTATCGAATTTTATTGGTTTTTTACAGAATAGGATGTAAAAAACTTCACCTGATTGGTCTAAATTATTTTTACAGCCTAGGAGAATGCCGAATGCGTTGGTAGTTAGCGTTGACAATAATAAAGCTTAAATTATAGAACGCTTAAAGATAAACAATTTTTCAAATTTAGTTTTTTTTAATACGAACATGTTTATTCCAGGATCTTGATTATACTTTATCTGAGGCGTTGGCTTTAAAACAGTGTATCTTCGTTAATAACAGAGATAATAACGTAAATAAATAACAAAATGTTTATAAAAGATAAGATTCTACAGTATGAATACATTTTGCTGATGCACCCCACATTTCGGAAAAAAAATCGTACTTTTACACCCTGTTTATGCTCAAATTAAAATCAGAATACAAATATGATATCATGAGGTTAAATTTTGTCATAAATGATACCAAGTAATCTTATTCTCCCTCTAGTTCTTGAATCTCCACATCTCCCCTCGTTTATACCTCTCATATAAAATGATTTTATTTGCAATTAAATTTTCGCACCCTTAATTCATGTTTTAATTAAACGTTTAAGTGTCTTTATCTTGTAGCCTACTAGGTTTTACCAAACGACATGTTCGTGTATCTCACCCCCTGAAATGTAAAGTAAAATTTGTGGTCCAATAAAAAGCACTGTGTTACACCGAGCTCGATTGTGTCGCGAAGATGGAGGAGGACCCTATCGACAGGACGTAGATCACGGTGATTTATGTGCAAGTCAACTCGGAACGTGATTAAAACGGAAAATTTTCAGATGACTACGCCTTTTTATTATTTATTTTTACGCTGCACTCGCATGTCTTCTATCTTGTGTTTTTGTCGGTAAACAACAGCAAACCTCGTATACCGTTCTTAGAAATTACTGAAGGGGCGACTCGCCAATTTAAACTTCCGTGGCTTTGTGAAACAGGCAATTGTGACTCTCTAATTATAGAATACTTAATACATCTATGTATGTCTATTTCGTTGAAAAGAATATAGGAACTCTCTCCTGCCAAGATACAAACATATGGTTGGATTTACGTTCAATAATATTATGGGTTATATTTAGATTTAGATTGGATTTGGATATAAATCATTTTTAAATTCAGCGAAACATCCAAATATTAATAGTCGTTTGACCGACATGCACAAACAATTCAACACAATCATCTAACAAACAACTTTTTCAAGCGTCCCAGTAATTAATTAATTAATTAATAACGTTCGCTCGAAACTTGTTTTTGGGATACGCGTAGCCCGTTTTGATAAGGCGACGAAGAAAGAACAAAGGAAAGGACGTTATTCCATTCTCTTCTCGTCTATATTGATTTTCCATCCATATTACGCCGCTTACCTCTTCTCTCCGATCCCGTGAGGCGTTATATTTATTTTAATCACGAATTTAATAGCCCCTCAAAATTTCATTTCAGAAATACAACCAACGCAAAGCGTTTAAGCTGTTTTGGTGGATTATTTTTTAATACGTTTTTGGTCTAAATGATATATATATGGATATTTTGTTATTTTATTTTTTTTAATTTGAATCTTGCTGCACAATTTGTCTTAATCTATATTAAAACATTGTGGAATTTATAGACATCAGTATCCATGTATTGTCATTCCTTTAATGCATTTAGTGCATCCACTTAAGTCATTATTATTTACCGTTTTGTATAATAGAACGACATTTAAATAACTGTAAACAACAATGAAAAAGTACCGTCACCAATTACAAAACAACGAATTATGGATAATTTATTTAAACAAAAGTACTTTCCGTTTATTGCCTGATAAAATTGACGTTTTAAACAAACAAATAAGTAAATAAGTAACTTTTAATTGTTTTTAAAGTTTTATTCGGCGCATTGGGCAGGCGGCGGAAGTGACGTCACAGCTTAACACCGTCTCATGGAAAATATGAACGCAAACGCCCGTAAGTATCAGGAGAGCATGAAGGCGCAGAGGTGAGTCAAGTCAATGTTAGCGTGTTCTAAACATTCATTTTTTAAAATTAAAATGTAGATGTGCGTGAGGCTCGAACTAAATTGGAAATGGTAACAAAAATTCGCACAGTAGGATACATTAAAAAAAATTGTAGGACAACTTTGCATAGTGGCATAAATTTGAAAAATGGTAGAAAATATTGAAAATTTACAAAATTCGTAATCATACCATTATTTAATATTTACATAAGTAGTGTGCGTTTCATTCAATTTTATTTTACTAATAAATTTCCTCTGATCTTTTTAGTGTTTAAAATTTTGATGATTTCTTAGAAAATTAAAGATATTTTAGGGTTCTTAATTAGACCGTCTTATTATAATTATTAGACTTTATTATTAAACACAGCCACAGTAAAAAAAATGTATTGGCAAATCAAAATACATTTTTTTAAATAATCGTAAAAATAGTTCAGTTTAGTTCAGTTCAAATATGCCTTTTTTTCTTTTTTTTCATAATAGGTATTTTTTACTAATGAATTAGTCAAAAATGACTAATTTAATAGTTACTATAGTCACTATAGTGGCTGCTTTTTCACTTGTACCATGGTTAACCATGGAATACCATGGTATCTTAAAATTTAACAGCCAATTCTTATGTAAAATTGTCCCCTGAATCCGAAAATACCGTCAAAAATTATGGAAGTGGAGCAGTTTTTCAGATATACCTAGTCAATTCCATATTAAATGAAAACTTGACTATATCTCAAAAACTGTTCTACTTTTTTAACTTTTGACGACATTTTCGGATTCAGGATTCAGGACAATTATAAGAATTGGCTGTTTATTTTTGGGATACCATGGTTACAAGTGAAAAAGCAGCCAATATTAACTACCTATTAAATTAGTAATTTTTGACTAATTCATTTTTAGAGAGTGGGTTTGATTAACATTTTCAGAAAGTAAATAAATAGGTATATTGAAAATTGATCTTTAAACTAAGTACTGTTACAGTTGGTATTTATTTTTTACTTTTAATAATGTCAGTTTGCTTTTTAGTTTGAAAAAATCAGGATTTAAAAATATATCACCATAATATAAATATATAAAATGCGAACTCTATAGTAGGAGGAAACATTAATTACCCATTTTTTATTACGCCTACGGCTAAAAATAAGAAAAAGTATCAAGTTTCTGATTTACAAAAATGAGAATTTGCGAACATTTTATGTTCAAGTTAAAGAAATCACAACATACACAGAAAAAAAATCTAACATAGTACCAAGAACAGCGCTGTCACATTGAATGCATTAAAATTGAAGCAATCTAAATTGTTATTTGCTCAATTAATTACTATTAAACCAAAATAGGAAAATATTTTGCCTAAATGTCAAAGAATTTATTGCGTTAAATGTATACATAGTACCTATACATACAATAGTAACGTTATTAAATAAATCAAATTAGTATTTAATGCAATAACATTCTAACATTCTAACAAATAAATATCAATATAAATATCAATAGATTTAGGAGCGATAACTTTTGTTGTTAATTTAAAAACAGTAAACGATTATAAACCAAGTGCAAACTACCTATTGGTATTATAGGAACTGTTATTCAGGAATACGGATTACAAGGTCCCATTGGTTTAATGGCTCATGCTAGCGTTTTTTCTGTGTACCTAAATCATAGAAATATCGTAAAAAAATCAATTTATAAAATCCTATAAGAATAAATTGACAGAAATCATAAAAATATCGTGGAAAATTATTAAAAATGTATCTGCTCCACAATTGAACGTTGGGTTTCCGAAATATTCACAAAAATAAAATAAAAAAAATATTTTTGCATATTTTAAAGGACAATTTAATTTGGAACCATATGTTGGAACATAAAATTATTATTGCATACCTAGCTATCCTAAACTTAAAATTAAACAATTAATATAAGCACTTGAACTCTCTGATGGTTGTAGAAATAACTCTCTAAAAATGAATAATTACTACAGTTTTTAGTGGCTGCTTTTTCACTTATACCATTGTATACCACGGTATAGCATTGTATACCCGATATGATAGCTAATTCTTATGTAAAATTGTCCCCGGAATCCGAAAATGTCATCAAAAGTTAAAAAAAGTGGAACAGTTTTTGAGATATCGTCAATTTTCCATATAATATGGAATTGACTTCTCAAAAACTGCTCTACTTTTATAATTTTTGACAGTATTTTCGGTTTCAGGGGACAATTTTACATAAGAATTATACAAAAGTGCTCTTTTTAGTTCCACCCTTACTTCCTAAGAAGTCCCAGAAGCCAACTGAATGGCTTGAGCGGGTTAGGGGTAGGAACGGACCGCGGGCTCCGAAGGACTATTACACAATACCATGGTACTAAATGGTTAACCATGGTAAAAGTAAAAAAGCAGCCACTGATAACTATTAAATTAGTCATTTTTAACCAATTCATTTTTAGAAAGTACATCACCGTTGAAAATATATTTTATATAGGTATACGTATAAATTGACTATATCTCAAGAACTGTTCTACTTTTGAAGTCAAAGGAATTGACTGCTAAATGTCTGTGATACAAATTGCTGTTGACAAGAATTATTATTGGCTGCTTTTTCGCTATGACAATTAGTCATTTTTGACTTATTCATTTTTAATAATATTTTAATAAAATTTACTATAGGGACATTCCAAGTTACTCGATAATTTTTGTCCCGCCTGTCACAATTAAAAATTGTGAGTAAAAACTACACGTTATTAAATGTATTTTAAAATATTGTTTATTATGCTTGTAATAAGCTTATAAGCACAATAAAAATAATATTATATATAATAATTTAATAACCTGTGGTTTTTACTCACAATTTTTAATTGTGACAAAAATTACCGAGTAACTTGGAATGTCCCTATAATATTTTAAACATTTGAGTATCCCTAAGATTTTATCTGAAAAAGTTTAGTAGTCAATAGAACTCTAAAACATAATACAGGGTGTCCAAATGGCCACCAAGGGACCTAAAGCCTCTTAAAGGGGCGCCCCTGAAGATTTTTTATTATTGTTATTTTTGAAACGGTTTGAGATAAAATATTGTAAAAAATAACCAATTTTCCTTTACATGGTTAAAATTTTATAAAGACTAAATACGTTTTAATTAACATATTAAATCTATAAGACATAAGCTGGATCCTTGTCTGCAACTTGAATGTGTTTACCAATGTTATATTTTTAACCCTAATAGACAACAAATACTTGTGTGTAACTAATGAAATATCTAGCTACTGAGTTGCAACAAACAAAAACCGCCTAGCTAAAATATGTGTTTAACGATTTCTTATAAAAGCCTACCATAATCGTTTGTTTAATCAGGCGATTCGAATTCGAAAATTCTTGGCGTCGTCTTAAGTACTATTGTCGAAGCGGTTGCAGCGAGACGGGGCCCCAGAAGATTGATAATTAACATAGCTCAGGTAAAAGTGTACAATTTTTTCTTATTCCCTCTCGACCCGCGCACGTTTAATTTCGTTTCGATTCTTTCGACGACGACAACGTTCGAACTTGGTTCTGCAGCAAACAGCTGCCGATTTTTTATGTAAGGCATTTACAAACAGAATGCGCCCATATTATGGCGGTAACTTGCGAGTGTTTGTATGCGTTTTTCCTTGCTGTGCATATGTACGAAACCGTCGCATATTTCGGATAACGGTTATGTGAACCCTATAGTAGGAGGAAACATTAATTACCCATTTTTTATTACGCCTACGGTTAAAAAATACGAAAAAGTATCAAGTTTCTGATTCACAAAAATGAGAATTTGCGAAAATTTTGAGTTCAATTTGAAGAAAACACAACATAGAAATATCGTAGAAAATTATTAAAAATCAATTTAGAAAATCCTATAAGAATACATTGACAAAAATCATAGAAATATCGTGGAAAATTATTAAAAATATATCTGCTCAACAATTGAACGGCGGGTTTCCAAATTATTCACAAACATAACATTTTTTTAAATGGGACAGCCCGTATATTTTTACATATTTAAAAAAACAACTTAATTTGGAACATAAAATTATTATTGCATACCTACCTACAGTTCATTTTTTTTTATCTGGACTCGTGTTTTTTTGTAAGGTTTGTGGCCACAGGTCTGTGTTTGTGGCTTATGCCAGTTTGACTTAGTATTTATAGTATTTAAAAATGGTACTTCTGCTAAGGAATTTAATTAAATACTTTGACACTATCAAATTGACAATAATATTTATTATTGATAATTTACCTACTTGTCAAGATAATTATGCCAAAAATAATAGCAACGAATTCGAATGTAAAAGCCCTTTTAAGGACAAAACTTCATTTTGATGAAATTATGCCAAATGCCACAATGGAAGAAAAAGTACATCGCCTTATGAACATTTTTGGAGTAAAAAAGTAACGAATTTGGTTTAATAAATATTACATCACACATTATTTTCACATTATTCACCATTGGACAACATTTACGTTCACAAGAAATTTTAATTTCTTTTATATAAATTCTTTTCAAAGCGAATATTATTATCCGCTAGGAATACTTTCTCTTCTGGGCCGTAAAGCAACCTATATTTAACTACTTTTTTATATGATTTTACTCATCCAAGCACCACCAAAGCCAAATTAATTGCATTTTTAACTACGAATTTCGACAACTCAACTTGACAACTGCAATAATTTATACATAACCACAATTAGATTTATAACTAGCTTAGTTTGTTTTAATCAATGCGACCAACTTGACAACTGTATTTACCAACCAAAACCCTAAATTTGCAACGTTGCCTCAGTCCAGATAAAAAAAATGAACTTTATAAGAAATCATAGAAAAATCGTAGACAATTATTAAAAATCAATTTAGAAAATCCTATAAGAAAAAATTGACAGAAATCATAGAAATATAAAATTATTAAAAATGTATCTGCTCAATAAAAATAACATTTTTTTAAATGGGACACCCAGTATATTTTTCATAATTTAAAAGAACATAAAATTATTATTGCATAACTAGCCTAAACTTAAAATTAAACAATTAATAAGCACTTGAACTTTCTGATGGTTGTTGAAATAACCAAACTAGGTAGGTACTTTAATATCATTAAAAAATGTCCATTATATTAATTATAATTAATTTTAACCTGGTCTCTTTAATGTAATAAAAACAAAACTTGCCGGAGCATAGAAGCAATTTTAAAACGATGCAATGTCATACGATATAATTACCATTAATTAACCGAATTACTCAATACGTATTGTTAAATTAAACCTAGTTCTATTAATAAGGATTAGAAAATTATAGCCTTATTAACTTTATTTTTATAGCGCGCGCATTCGACACCGATAAATATACGCGAAATATTGTTATTGTACGCATATAACAAACATCCCCGAAGCAAATTTCATTTTCCGGATTCCTATCATATTTCCCCTGGAACCGTTTTTTCCGCATTTTAAATTGCAGCAATATATTTGCTCCTTTCCGAAATGAGACATTTTGACATAATGTTAAAATACAGCATAAGTGCAACTAAAACAGTAAATCAGATCCATTAGAAAGTATCCCGCTGCATGGATATGGATTATTTGATTGTTATGGTCTTCTCATAAATATTTATTACATTGATATAAACTTGTTTGTTGAGGTTCAGATCGAATTTATAGCCGAGGGTGGATAAAATTACGGCCCAAATTAAATAAATGTTTTTTATTAGGTAAAATTTACTAAAATAAAAATACCCAATAGCTATTTTATTACTTAGGATCAGAGGTACCATCTATCGTATTTAGTTCGAAATCAGTGCAGGTAGCTGTAAAATTACAGGTCATTGAAGAATAAATTCATGAACATAACCTGTAATGTCAAATGTTAAACCTATGACAAAATGTCACAAACTCAAGAATTTTAATGTAAGTACCTACAAAGTTATTAAACTCTTGAAAACGAATAATATGTAAAACTATAACCTTTGAAATTTAAAATTAGTGACATCTGTTTACATAAATAACTAATTCAATCAGGAATTTAGCCTCCGAATGAAATAAATTGTTGTCAATATCAATAAAACCGAAAGTATCCAAACTACTAAGTTTGGAAAACTTAAAAATGTAAATTAATTTTAAACACGAGATATGCAAGGTTAAGATTAATAAAAGTAAATCGTTTTGTTATTATTGGTTTTGTTAATTTTGAAACTGCTGCGTAAAATAACTTTAATTGTAAAAAAAATAATATACAATAATAATACAATAATAATAATATAGTTATGTTAATTTACAAATTGACGCAATTCGAGGAATTTAAAGTTTAATTGTTATAATCCGGAAATAACCGAAATTCAAATTTAAAGTGTTTACTCTTCGTATGTAACTATTTGAGTGGGTAAACTGGTTTAAGTATTAAGTTTGTTTGGTACCTTAAATTAAATACTTCTAATAATATTTTGACTACCTATTTATGTTAGATAGGTACCAACACAATGTGTGTTTAATGATTAATTTACCGGTAATAATTGATCAATGACAAATTCACCGGTATATTGACAATATATAACTAATTCTAAAAGTAAAATTGTTAATTTAGCTGCTTACAACGTTTTGCTAAATTCAAACAGAAAGTTGTTTATTAAACCATTAAACAATGTTTAATCTCGCTTTTTTTTAGTTTATGGCAGTGTATTAAGAAATTTGCCCTTATGAGCATGTAGGCACCACAACCCAATTAAAAATGAAATCAAACGAGTTTTGCTCGGCGTTAAAGTATTAGACGATTATGAAGATTGAATATGGTGTAATTAGCGATGTGATTAAGGTAGGTAAACGAGGTCGGATCGAAAATGTTGTTGCTAGCGAGCGGGACAGGCAAGCGGGCAGGCAGAAAGGCCTGGCTGGCAGTTAGTCAGTCCATGTTTGATCCAACAATGGGCCTTAGTAGCTCGACATCGCTTTTATGGGAGGCAAAACCCGGGGGAGAGCGGGACCTAAAGAGAGAGACACGCTATTCATTTATATCGATTTCTTTATTTGCTGTTTCTATTGTAAATTTATATGTCTCTTGTTGCGCCTTCTTCATCTACGCTCACCTTTAATTGATTTGCCATATTCAAATCGCTTTTGCTCTTTCATTCCCGAATATTTGCGATTGTCATGATGGGTGTTAGAAATTACTCACCGAACAAAAATTTGCGTATGCATAGTGCTATTTTAAACTGGCCCTGTTTTCAACAAACAACAATTTAGAGATTTAAGTTGGTAATTATCTGTAAAAATAAACTGACTCATAATTTATTCTACGCTTGTGTTAACCTGTTTCTGACGATAAAATACTTTTCGAATTAATTTTGACAAAGATCGAATCTGAAAGTAGGTACCCATGTTTCCTTTGTAATTGCGTGAAATGTACCGCTACATACATGATTGTATGCAGCTGTTGGTTCAACTCGAATTTGCTACGTCTTCGAAAGTTTAAAAACAGTAAAATGTCACTTACCTGAAGCGTAAATATTAAATAAGTCTGATTAAAATCAATGACCGGCTCAGTGTGTCATTGTAGGGCCGAAAATCGGCTTCGCTTTCGATTTGTTTTTATCGCGCTCGCGATATAAACATTAGTTTGTTTATTTAATGCGGTAAATTGTGAATGGATTGCACAAAGAATGAAGCGTTCGAAGCCGGGTATTTCACTGTCACAAATGAAACTAAACTTACCCAAGAAAGATGTGGAGCGGTTATCCAAGTCGTAGGTATCGAAAAGCACCACACTCACAAAAATTCCACACAAAAACAATTAAAACTTGCGTCGACGATTTAAATGAGAGTTGTATAGTAAATACACGTGATCTAGTTAGTAGTACGCACTGTTATCAGCAACTGCAATTGTTTTGAGGGGTTTTCGCGTAAAACAGCGGATTCGAGTGAAATTCGGGGGTGTTTTCGCGTTAGAGAAGAGCAGTTTAGTCACAAGATGGCCGGACTAGGCTTGGTGTCAGTCCGATTGCTTGCCATGTTCCCCTCCCGCCTGTGCACGGAGCCCCCCTCAAGCTACCATCGCCTTTCATTCTCGCCTCTTCCGTCTCTCTCGCACACTCTACGTGCAGTTACATCTCTGCTCACAGCCGGATGCACACCGGGAAAAATTGCTCCTATACGATTGCTTTGCTGTACGATGATGATTACTCATTTCGGCCTCTGTTTTTTTTATTATTTATTTTAACGGGGCGCGCGGGGAATGCTGTGCCGCTGCTCTCGCTCTCGCTGCCGCCGCTTTGTTTTCGCATCAAGACTAATCGGAATTTCTCCTGTTTTAAGTAAGTAATCGATACAAGAGCCTATTTTACCTAATACATCCACCCAAAACCTCCGACATTACGTCGACCATGTTTATTTGTTTACCTACCACGAACTACATGCTATTTTATGCAATTCATCTCTCAAAACATTTAGGTAGTAGAATGTAGTAAAGAAAATTTATTTTTCCCATAATTTTTATACCTACCCACATTTTAATCTTATGGCAATTAAAAAATTAAATATTAATTAATTAACCTTAACCTCCAATTACTTAATGGGAACGGCCTACCTGATAAATAAAATACAGAGCCGGCTCATTTCGGTCGGCTTTGGAAATTGGTGGTTAATGTGAAAAATAAAGACTGTTTGGGGATTTTATCGTAATCCGCAAATACCGACAAAAAATACCGTGTTTATGATGATATTTATTAGACGTATCTGCTTAATTTATTCAATTTATAGCATCTCAAAATTCCTAGAATAATTGGTTTTAAAATCAAAACAAAATTAAAAGCCTCATCATGACTATTTTAAGATTCGCGTAAATTTGTTCTATTTTTATTTTAATATCATATTTATATTGAATTTATAATAATTCGATTCAAATAAATTCGTAAACTAATTAAATTCTTTCAAGATAAACTTCATAACAAATAAAGCACAGGTCCGTATTAAAAAAAAATTATAGGGACAGTGGCGGACACGGAATTTTGATTTGATTTTCATAATCATAAAAAAAATTGTCTGTCAGTTTAAACCTATTTAGTAATTTCGTTATATTTTCTTTAAATAATACAATACAAGGATATTTTGTGTTCTATATTTAGACCTTTATAATTATACCTAAAAAATACATATTTTGTATTATTTTTAGAAAATTAGACGAAATTAACGTTAAAGTTACAGATATATAACCTAAATTATTTGTATAAATGGCATACAACATTTTATTTGTTAAAAGTTACCATCAGTTTTTTCATGAAGAAAAGATCTTTAATAAATTATTAATCTTTATTTAATAAATTATTAAATATTGTAATACTTGACCTATATCAGGCTTTGCAATATTTATAAGTTTGACTAGGTACGGTATTTTATTAATTTAATGTAATTGATTGATTTACAATAATTATTTACCCAATTAATTAAAGTTTGTAGAAAAAAATATTAAAACAAGCAATTTAGTAATTATTTTAATAAAATTAATTAATAAATTATTGTTAAATTTATAATCAGGAGCCATCAATTTAATTAGTTTTATTTTTATTACAAACAAAATAAAAAGTTACTACTGTTTTTTTTAATATTTACAAATTTACAAATTAGTTTTTTAAATTAAATATTGTTTTTATTATAATATAATATAAAATTATGTAATTTTTTTATACTTTCATTTTCAAAACATCCTGGATAAATAAATTTATTAATAAACTTAATAAACTTCATTTATTAATATAAGTTTATTTACTGTATAAAAAATTTGAATATAAAAAAAATTACAGAATACAAGCAGTTTTCGAGTTATTTAACAATAAACTTGACAACGGTGTGTTCTTAGTTTTTATCACAAACAAGAATACTTATTAAAGGAGGAGTAACTTGCTAGGTGGGGTAAGTTATAAGTATACTTCTTTATTTAGTCTTTTTGTTTGGGCTACCGCACGTGAATTGATATTGGGTATGAATCTGCTGTGTTCAAAATAAGACGAAATTAGCGTTAAAGATAGATAACCTCAATTATTTGTAATCAAATTTCAAATTTGTGTGTGGAGTATAGTACGTCTACTACTACGTTACTACTGACTCAGTAGTAACCTTCTGATGCGCAAAATGCTAGTGCGCATTACAGACAAAATACCCCAAAGAATTTAGTTTAAAGGTTTATTTAATTGATAAGGTCAAAATTGAGACAATCGCGAATAAAATAAATTAATAATGGAAAAGAAAACTTGTCTTTCTTTGTTATAGAGGACAATCTACCAAAAAAATCAAGTGAACTTATTTGTAATTATATATTTTAATTTTAAATATATTTAGTTAAAGAATTTTATTTATTACCTACTAATCAGTTTTTAAAATAAAATTTTTATTTTTTACTTATAGAGGTACATTGCTTTGTATTTTTTCTTGTAAATTTATAAATGGTTAAGTATTACATTTCACGATAATATATTATTTAATGGAATTGAAAAAATGAAAGTATTTATTATGGTGGATTAAATTTGGTTTGTTAATATTTATTGGGTCGGATATTCCACAATATATAATCGGAAATTTTTATCCCGACCGTCAGAAATTGTATTGTGACGGTAGGGATAACAATTTCTGATTATCGTGGAATATCCTTATCTAATAAATATATACATACCTACATTTAATCCACCATAATATATACTTCACTTATCCATTAAAAATTATTTAAATAACCACAGTTCCATTAGAGTTAGCCTTTATGAGTCTTTAGTTCATAAAAGGGCCACTATAGAACCTTTACGGTTGTGTTTGCTGGGTTACTTCTTCTTTATTTAGTCTTCTTGTCATATATTGTAATTTTTCGTTTCTGAATCTTTTTATTTTAATTATCAACCTGGAATTTAAAAGAACGGACAAAGTAAATGTGGGTACTCAGTAATAGAATATTTTAAAAAGCAATAACAAATATAAACGATCAAATTATTTTCTTAAATCTGTGCGTTATTGTTTAATATAACCAATCCAGATAAGGGTGAATCTCACGAAATGTCCCCCGATGGTGTTACCCCGTGATATTTAATAAAACTAAATGAGTTTGACCTACACTTTTATTGGGTTTTGATCTTTCATAATTAAGTACATATTACAGCTCAGGTTCCAGATTTTTAACCGCAATTAATTATTTTTTACAATGTTTTAAAAGTCTAAAACCTATCCTCCGTGACGGTTACTCTTTCTAGGTTAACCTATATGTTTTCAAATATCTGAGGTAGTAAAAGGCTTTATACTATTTTTAGTAAGCATACTAAAAATAGTTCACTAAGTAAATTAAACACATCCAAAGCAATCGAATCAAATATAAAATTTTATTAAAAATTAAAAGAAATAATTTTTATAAACATTTATGTTGGTGTTACAAAAATTGATTCTACCCTCCGTGAATCTGTTTTTTCTTTAAATTTTATGCAATGGATGGCGCTTTAATCATTTTAAATAAGCAGAAACGTCTGTTTACGACATTATAGATGCATGTGATTCCTGAAGGTCAGTTAGAATTTATATGCAGATGAGAGTGTTGCTGTTTTATAATTAAAAAGTTTAAGTTCATTAATTTGCTATTTAAAAACCTATCCACAGTGAAGTGTAATATCTCAGTAAGTAGATTTTTTTTATAAATATTTTATGTACATATGTACAATTGTATTTTTAAAAAGTATTAAGGTGTCAAAAGATACAATAACTTATTTCAAATATACAAAGGGATTAAAAAAAACATACGAAATCCTAACCTCCATGAAGCTATCTTCCGTGAAACTCTAATATTCAAAATGCATGATTTCTTAAAATTAGAGGACATCCATTAATTACGTGAGGCAATTTTCTGATAATTTGGGCCCCCCTCCCCTTGGTGAGATTTTGTGAGATGTGGTAGACCCCCCCCTATCCCTCACGTGAGATTTTAGCCATTAAACTTTCTTTGCGGACATGTAAAAAGAAAGATTAATGTTTTATAGCAAATTTGAATTATATACATATTTTTTAAACTCAAAAGTTGACGTGAGATTTGGTGAGTTTTTGCTGGACCCCTCCCACCCATTTTTGTCTCTCGTAATTAATGGATGTGCCCTTATGTTATTACTAGACCTGGTGGCTTCCCAAAAACCCTATTCTAGACTAACAGTGAAACAACCAAAAATAAAAAATAATCATTATCACTTGGGGGACATCTCAATATATTCACCCATAAATATCTCTGAATTAAACTAACATAAATTATTGTAATAATGTTTACTAAAAATAGGAAACTTATTAAAAATACCTATTCAAAGCTTCTTAAGATAGATATATTTATAATAGTTATTTATGTATTAAGGGCATAATAAGGTTTTTATGGTCCGAGGCGCTATTTCGAGCCCAAGCGCGTTAGCGCGACGGCTAGAAAAGCGTCGTATAGGACCTATAGGACCATAAAAACCAGTTATGCCAGCAATGCATACAAAACTTTATGCACGATTAATATATTATTATTTTTAATATATTATTTTTTTTAAAGACGTTACGTCAAAGAATTTTTGTTATAATTGTCATATTATAATGTCAACTGACATCAGTCAGTTTTAAAGTTTAAAGATGAATGAAATTGAGGAAGCAGCTCAAAAGGCGAAAAATTGCGGCCTGCTGCCGGAAAAAATCTTCATACGAAAAAACTTACTTCCAATATATCAAATGGTGTAACATTGTTATTTTTAATTTTTGACGTTTCATTATAGCCCGCTGGGTCATAATAACGCCTGCAGGCTATAAAAAGACGTTTACGTCAAAGAATTTTTGTTATAATTGTCATATTATGATGTCATCATGCATAAATATATTTATTTTGTTAATATTAACATTGCGTAACAAAAAGTAAATGTAAGACGTTATTTGTGTAAAAATTGCGAGTCCGGCCCTCGGCGAATCAATTAAAAAATAATAAAACAATGAAAAGCGAACGTTGAGCAGCGTGAACCGGGCTTCGGGTGAGTCCCCCGACTCGCCCCTCGTCCCCGCCGAAGGCTCGGGCCGGTCGCTCAAACAACTGTCGTGTACCAAACCGACCGACTACACACTATCCGCGATATTACGTTCATGCCAGATAAAATGGGAACATCCCAAGTCAATACCCGCGAAGCCCAAACCAAGAAGGAAAGAAAACGGCCGGCACAGCCGAAATCTGCCGCTAGGTTGCATTAAAAATGCCCATTTAAATGTGTGCTTAGTTAGGTAAATTCCCGTCACCTGGGCCGCAAATAAAGGCCGGTGTTTATTCCTTATTCGGCAGACGAACATGGACATATTACCCACGAATCCGCACGGAAATTTGACGTAGATTACGAATAAACAGAGTGCAGATCAATATCTGTAACCAATCGTAAGTTACAGCCTAAAACATAAAGAGAGAAGCGACCGCCGTATACTCTCACGGCGCAGTCCACCCGCCCGCCACAATCAACACACAAAAATTCCATCCGTCGCAATTATACATGTATTATACACGACATCGCAGCCAAATTTACCCGACAATTCGAACGGACCAACGGCCAATCGATACGTCAAGCCGTTTAACCGTCACAAGCGAAAAAACAAACGCCTTACAAAAATAACTCATTAAACACTGTGGCATATCGAATCGCTATGAATTTACTGCTGAATCTTTTTTAACCGGATTCCCCCCGAAAAACTAGACAGGCTATAAAATAATGTAATAATAAATGTCAAATGTGCAAAAGTAATTGGTTTTTATTGCGATAAAAACGCTTTAGGTAGGTACCAAATCCTTATCGTAGCTTTTAAAAGAAAATTTACCCGGCCCCGGCTCGCAAACCAACGTCTAATCAATACGGAACGCTCTGCGCTCGCTACACACAAAAAATAACATTATACACTCCTTTATGTCTTACGTTTATGTGCTCTCTCTCGAAATAACTCTTTTCGCGACAAATATGGGTGTATGGCATATGAAAGAGCAATGAATTTTACTGCAGACTCTTGTTTTATAAGATTTAACTTGCTAAATCGAACCGGTTTTATATCGTTTTTAAATATAACGATCCAATCTGAAACCATACTTCGCTTATTAGGTGTATTAATTAACGACATTACCTGCTATACAACGTGTGCGATTTAAGTCATTGTTCTGGTCGTTTCGGAGCTAAATTTACCCAGGAATGCTCACGAATGTTCGTTGAATCGATACACAATGCCGTTCGCTCGCTCGCCAAACACAAAAAATTACATTATACACTTCTTTTTGCTTACGTTTATGTGCCTCTCTCTCGAAATGGCTCTTTTCAAGACAAATATGGCTGTATTGCATATGAAATCGCAATGAAATTTACTGCACACTTCCTTTTTGCAGGATTTAATGCTGCTGAATTTACTGGTTTCATAAAAAAACATGTTAGGTAAATTATGATTTATTTTACCAGGTGCGTTTATCTAATTTTAGAACAATATCAACACCTAGGTAATACTTTTTAGTTTTAAATTAATTTATTAATTCCAAAAACACCTACTTACTTATCCTATAACATTAATAGAAACAAATTTACAGAAATTTTTAAATTAACATTAATTCTTACATATTACAGTACATATAAGATTCTAAAATTATCCGATTTTTCTAATTGTGAATAGTACATTATGTATCAAGTTTGATAAAAGTCCTTTTAGTCATGAATTTAATTTAGACACGAGCGAGCTTGCGAGCGAGTGCTTAATTAAATGAGCGCCTAAAAAAGTTTATAAACGAGTTGCATACTATACTTTTTCTACGACAAATACTTAATATTATCTAAAAAAATATTTAAATTAAATATTTGTATAAAGCCACATCTATGTTATGATAATATTTTGTAACTATAGTAGTAAAAATAAAGTAAGTAAAGATTTTTTTACTACTATAATTACAAAATATGTATTATCACAAAGTATACTAACATATTAAAAATTCTTACACCCGTTAGAATTTCTAACTTGGGAATCTACGGGCGTTAAAATCTCAAATTTTTCTGTGTAAATCTAAATTTATCCCTTAAAAATAGACTAACAATCGATATAGAAGCAGTTTTTCACAGTAAAAGACAAGAGAATATTTTATGGGCAATGTACGCAAAATTTTTAACGCCTCATCAGATAAGTTTTGTAAAGTGCACTTCGGCAAAATCAAAAGGTAAGCACAAACTTTCATAAAAAAAGAAAATCAAATATGGGCCTCAAGAAACTATTTAATACTTTTGAATTTTTGTATTGAGATAATAAAATAATTTTCACATTTAGTATTATTTTACAAGAAAGGCACTTTATTTTAACGATTGTATGACATTTGTCAACTGTCAACTAACTTAAAACTAACTTCAGGACGTGACTTAAAACCTGTTGCTAACTTCAGCCCGTAACTAAAGCGCCATAAAGCCACACCTTCTTAATGTGTATTTAACAGGCCACTTAGTGTCATGGAAACGTACTATAATATGCGTTTTTTTGATAGGTTTAATATTATTTTCTACTCCCATCTTTAAACATGTTTCCATGACACTAAGTAACCTTTAAAATACTCATTGACAAGTTGACTTTATGACGTTTTATTCACGGGCTGTAGTTATAACTATAGTTTTAAGTTAGTTTGTCAAATGTCAAGTGTCAGGTACAATCGTTAAAATAAAGTGCCCTTCTTGTAAAATAATACTAAATGTAAAAATTATTTTATTAGAATTAGAACTAGATTTAACTTTACAATTTTCGAGTAGAGTGCCTATAAAACATTTACATCACTTTCACTGTGAAAAACTGCTTTTATATTCCCAAGAATTACTCTATTGTTTTATAGATTTGTCGTAGAAAAAGTATATTATGCAACTCGTTTATAAACTTTTCTAGCACTCATTTAATTAAATTTAATTTAAAAAAATAAAGTTCGTGACTAAAATGACTAAGATTAGGAAATTAAATATACATATAACTTTATTGTCTAATAGATTTTTTTCTAAAATAGAATAAAGTTGCATTTTTAACTTCTTTATCTGAGTGCGGCTCGTACAAAATTGGACAATCAAAAACTACCCTTACATTTAATTTATTTAAAACCGGATAATTGAAAACTACAAATTAAAATTAATGTTTTGGATAAAAATCGGATAATTAAAAACTCCAGTTTTTAATTATCCAAGGGAATGCCCTTACACGCATAAATTTTAATTTAAAAAATAATAGGACACAGGAGTTCAAAACTAAAAAAATAGTGGAAAAAATGGTAGGAAGAAGTCGCACAGTAGAATACATTTTAAAAATAGTAGGAACAATACGCACAGTGGGATAAATTTTAAAAATATTAGTACAAATTTTCACAGTAGCATACGTTTAAAAAATATAAAAAGAATTTTAAATTTTTAAAAGTTTTAAATTTTTCAATTTAAAAAAAAATTAAATCTTTATTTATTGTATTTGCATTTTATCGTTTTTTCTATAGCGTAAAAGTATACTTTTACCCACAAGTTTTTTGTAATTTTCCTGAAATTGGTAATTACACTGCGCGTCAAAATTAACGCATAATAAGTAAAACAATTCAAAAAATGTTTGTGGAAAAATTTAAAGTTCATTGTTTACATAGAGTTTGACAGCTTTCAAACATCATGAACTTTATAAAGTTACCTATATAAAGTTAATTATACACTGCGCGTCAAAATTAACGCATAATAAGTAAAAAAATTCTAACTCTAAAACGCCTTTACCAATCTTTATAAAATTTTGGATAAAAATACTTTAACTTATATCTCAGTTTACGTGTTCAAGGGTTTTTCGAGAAAATATCCTTAAAGCCCTTTTATTTAATAATAATAAAAAAATTATAGGGAACTTTTTTTAAGTAAATAAAAAATATGCTGTGAAATACCTTATTTTGTAAGTATACCCTGAAAATGTTGTACAAAACGAATAGTAACGAAAATACAGCGCTTTAAAGTCGTCAAAAATGACCACTTTTCAGCAAAATAATCAAAAAGGGGTCATTTTTACCGACTTTGAAGCAGTGTATCTTCGTTAATGTTCGTTTGATTTGTTAAAAATGTTCAGGGTATACTAATAAAAATACGGTCTTTAACAGCACACTTTTTATTTACTTAAAAAAAAATTCCCTAAAAGTTATTTTTCAAACGTTTTTTTATTATTATATAAAAGTGCTTTGAAAATATTTTCTCGAAAAATCCTCGAACACGTAAACTGAGATATAAGTTGAAGTATTTTTATAAAAAAATTTATAAAGATTAGTAAAGGCGTTTTAGAGTTAGAATTTGTTTACTTATTATGCGTTAATTTTGACGCGCATTGTATGTATTACTTTATAAAGTTCATGATGTTTGAAAGCTGTCAAACTCTATGTAAACAATGAACTTTAAATTTTTCCACAAAAATTCATTCAGTATTTGTAGAAATAATAATAATCACATTATAAAACCGCTAGCGAGCATTTTAAGACACCTCTGTAAAAATTTATCCAGAAGAATCTCTAGCAGTTACTGTAAACATTTCCAACATGAAACTGCACTGATGTTTGCTCTAGATTTTATTGCAGCAAGATTTAAATCAATATCTCAAATGGTTTATTTGTAAACCCTACTAAATTTCTCCTCAAATATTCGTATAATATTTTATAAAAACCCGAAGAAATATTTTAGCAGGTCAATTCGACCTTTGAAATCGATAGTTAAAATTGTTGGCTGCAGCAAGTTAGTTAGAAGTGTATATAATTTCCATTAATTAATATACATTTTTTAAGACTGACGTGTACTTTGGATCGATTTATTATCCAATGGATACCTTTATAAACTATAGGGAACACTATAATAACTTTTTTGTCTTCCATTAATTTTAAATTTGGACTAGTAAATGTTGAAAAAATAAACTATAGTTAGGTTATAACCAACAAAAAGTTTTTTGCCTGTATTTAATTATCCATTTCAAAACGTTAACAGTTTAAGGGCGTTAGGCCAAATAGCAGGAAAAATAAAATCAATAGCGAAGTGGATGTGGAAGCCACTAGATAGATGTATAACTGCTCTAAACAAAAATCCTGGCGTGATTCGACACGTAAATTTCGAATGACTGGACCCGGGGCGTGAATTAAAATTTCATCAATATTTCTGCCGAATGCCAAGTCTACACTAAACATATTTGGACAACTTCTTAAAGACTTTTTGGGCAGACATCCTGTTTAACTATGTTTATGTTTTCAATGTAAGGTATTACCTTAAAGGTAATAAATGTATGGCATTATTTTTTAAATAATAATTATTATAATAGCTATATAAATAAACCAATATTGGATAAATATAAAAAAAACAAAAGACAAAACAAATTGTGTGTTTTTGGTCTCATTTATTATGAAATAATAAAAAATTTACCAAGCTAATTTATAAATATTAAATAAATATTATTGTTTCTTTCATTGAGAATTTTTTATTATAAAAATCAATTTTATATTGGACAAAAGTTATTAAGGTCATAAGGCTAAGAAGTCAGTCTTTTTGTGCTGAGCTCAAAGTTCGAAGGCCGAGGCGTTAGCGGTGGCTTACAATTGAGCGAAGCACAAAAAGACGTCTCAGCCGAATGGCATACAATATTTTATCTTTAAGACACAATTATATTTGTTTAACGATACCTATAGGTATACATAGAACGTACTTACAATTATAATACAAATTATTAAAATTAAATTAAACTGTCAGTAGTTATTGAATTTTTGATTGGTTACACCGGGTTTTTTACAGACTAGGATGTAAAAAACATTACCTGATTGTTCTAAATTATTTTTTTTGTTTTTTTTTTAACAACATTTTTATTATAAAAATTATATTAATTTTGTTTGTCGTTTAAACAGTTTATGTTTTTCTTCTATTTTTTAATAATTTAATAATATATTAAATATAAATATTTTATTTCTATGTTCGAAAAATTACTAATCCACTAATTATCGAGAGAATGTTGCAAAATCAAAAAATATTGCATTTCTGAACTTATAGCTTTTGCTCGTGTTTTTGAACAACTTCGTTATGCAAAATTTAAAAAAAAAATTTAAATCAAAGAATCCATCAACTTTTGACGACATTTTCGTATTCAGCGTACAAAATACAAATTGCTGTTGGCGAGAATTATTAGTGGCTGCTTTTTTGATATGACAATTAGAAATTTTTGACTAATTCCTTTTGTGAGCGAATGATTGCTAAATTGGAGGGTTTAAAACAGTATAACAATAGCTACTAAAATTGTTTTCTCAATGATCACGAATCAATACTTGTATGTATCAGATGAAAATTAATATTGTATCAAGCATCCCTTATTTAATGTTAATGGAAATGTAATGGAAATATACAATAGGTACATAAAGTTCATTGTTTTTTATCTGGACTGGGGCAACGTTGCAAATTTACGATTTTGGTTGGTACGAGGGGCAAACCACTGATTTTTTAAAATTAAAAATCGCTTACGAATTAACGGCTAAGGATAACAATAACAAGGGTATAGTCATGTACAACGCGTCGCTAAGCTCTGATTAAGCACCGATTAAGCAAGTTTTCCTTATTGATAACGACTGATAAGAAAAAAAATCTCCACACAACGTCCACTAAAATTGAACGTTGGTGAAAGTGGTTTACCCCTCGGGTTGGTAAATAAAGTTGTCAAGTTGGTCGCATTGATTAAAACAAACTAAGCTAGTTATAAATCTAATTGTGGTTATGTATAAATTATTGTAGGTTATATTGTGCAGTTGTCAAGTTGAGTTGACGAAATTCGTAGTTAAAATAGCAATTAATTTGGCTTTGGTGGTGCTTGGATGAGTAAAATCATATAAAAAAGTAGTTAAATATAGGTTGCTTTACGGCCCAGAAGAGAAAGTATTCCTATAGCGGATAATAATCTTCGCTTTGAAAAGAATTTATATAAAAGAAATTAAAATTTTTTGTGAACGTAAATGTTGTCCAATGGTAAATAATGTGAAAATAATGTGTGATGTAATATTTATAAAACCAAATTCGTTACTTTTTTACTCCAAAAATGACCATAAGGCGATGTACTTTATCTTCCATTGTGGCATTTAGCATAATTTCATCCAAATGAAGTTTTGCCCTCAAAAGGGCTTTTACATTCGAATTCGTTGCTATTATTTTTGGCATAATTATCTTTTTATTTATAATTGACAAAAAAATTATCAATAATAAATATTATTGTCAATTTGACAGTGTCAAAGTCTTTAATTAAAATCTTTAGCAGAAGTACCATTTTTAAATACTAAAAATACTAAGTCAAACTGGCATAAGCCACCACCTAACAAAAAAAATGAACTGTACAATTTAAATTAATACTTCATAAATTATTTTTGGTACACGTATACTCCTGTAAATACTCAATTAAGTTTGAAATAATTATTATTGTTATTTTAAACTGATATTCTAAAATCAATCTAATAACTACTTGCAATGGCAGTTTCCTATAGGAAACCATAAAATACAAGTATTGATTTAAGAATAAATTGAACTGATTAATTTTTTATTTATTCATTTAATATTTATTAATAATGTCTTATCTATCATGGGCGGATTTGGGTACAAACTTTATGGGCTGACGCCTATTTTTTGACAGAATCTGGTCACTTTACCCAAAGGTCTGCCCCTGTTATCTATATATTTTTATGCAAGTTTAACTATATAATATATATTAAACTTAAGTAGGTAAGTATATAATATATATTAAATTTAATTATATAATATAATATATAATATAATTATAAAATTTTACTACAAAATTATTGTAATATAACAATTTAGTATAATTGTTTAACTTCTATAGATTATAATCTTGGTATCAGGACCAATGTCGTTTTAATTAAAAAAAAAATAATCTAAAATTTTAATTGAATCATTTTATATTAGTGGAATATCCACTATACAGGGTGCATCAAGTACCCTTCTACGTATTTAAAGAGCTACAAGGTCAGTTAAATTATAAAAAAGTTTCGTAATTATAATTAGCCTTAAAAATGAAATTTAAAAATCGTAAAAAAAATCAGGGGTTCTTAAATTATTAAATTATGTTTTGACAGGTTTTCAGTTTTTTTCCAATAATTTGAATTTAATATGCTTGTAATTACGCTGATAAAAGTTATATCTTTGATTAAGGTTTGACTACTCCTTCACTCACTGGTTATATCATATAACCGACCTTGTAGGTCTTAAATTATGTCATAACATTAATTTGAAAAATTCTGAAATATTTAAAAACAGTTGTCATTTTTTTTAAATTAAAGAATGTGTACATTTCTTATACGTTTTTAATTGAGAAAGTGGCTCAGTCTTAAACTGTGAGGAGTATTAACCTCTTTCTCCACGCCAGTGGCGTAAATAACGCCCAAGATAATTGGGCGCCTAAAGGTTGATCTGGAGATATTTTTGTTCACACATCCTTTTGTGTCTAAACTTATTTCAATAAACTTGATTTCCTAAATCATTCCCTTCATCAAAATTTCGCGGGGATGGGCGCACACTTGCTTAGTTACGGCATTGCTCCAATAAGATGACGAGATTTTTTTTTCCACGGTAGTATTTATCGTTACTGACGATTATACGGTGGTTCATTGTATTCTTAAAAATTAATTGACACTTATATTTGTCATCGAAAATGTGCTTGTGGTAGTTGTACAAAATTGTACCAAATTATTTAAAAAGTATGGTGTACACATATTTTCACACAGCAGTCCTCGTTTCGTAAGATGCTCAAATGTTTAAAAATGGAGGATTTAAATTTGTACCTGGTTGGTTTTTTTAATTTTGATTAAAAAGAAATTGGAAAGTATTGAAAAATTATAAAATGATTTTTGCACTAGATATCCCGGCGCATTCGCCAAAATTGCAAGTGGTAATTTTTTTTTTCATTTCCCTTGAAAAATAAATACTTAGTAATATGGGCAGTATAATAATTTTAGCTAGACATGTTTTTTCACGAAAATTTTGATAAATGTGGTGGAATTTCCTAGTTAAAAATATTGGACTCTCTTTTGTTTAATATTACACCCCTGATTTAAAACCAATGTACTTATAATATAAGTTATATTACCATAATAGCTCAAGACTTCTGTTGTATATGGTACATTATACTTTGTAGCCCCATCTACCTCTAAAAAATAAATATTTTACATTTTCATATCCATTGTGACATTAGGCAAACTAAAGGTAATTCTAATGTTACTTTCAGCAGTAGTTTCGCTTATAGAGTCTCTTATTTTAAGTTTTAATGTCGTAGCGATAGCAGTGCAGTGTGACAAAAAAAACATGTGACGAAGGAGACATTTTTCACAATAAAAAAATGTATTTTCCAAGTGACACAATAAATGCACATAAAACATTACATTTATTAAAAAGAAAGAAATAGGTTTAATTTACATGAAAGAAAAATTTAAATACTGCAAATAATTACCAAGTAAATTTCGTGACAAAAGATAACCATTAAAAACACGCTGCTTGTTTGTAGCGCGCAAAATAATAATAGTGATACCGTTGTCTGCAGCGGCGCCATCTCGTGCCACAGTTATAAACTGCATGGGTTACAAATTTCTTTTATATGTAATGCTTAACTCCAGTGTATTTTATAACAAAGCTGTTTTTATTTAGGCGGTTTGTGACAAAGTAAACATTAAAAAGACAAGGTTTGGTCACGCTCAAAATATTATTCAGACATTTTATCACATTCTTTATTATAATACTATAATACTATAGTACTTATTTGTTAATTCATTTTAGTTTTAAAATCCTGTTTTATACAAAACCTATTAAATATATCCAAGTTTTCACTTTTGCAATATGATGAGGACATGGGGTGATGCTAACTTTCAACCTTAATTGGACGGCTTTCTGCAGAATGGGACCAACCCACACCATGATGAAACTGAGAAAAAATCTATCAAAGATTTTAATAATTTTAAAATTACCTGTTAATTTTATGCCGATTTTGGACTTACGGAGGTTTAAGGGATATAATTTAATAATTTCAGGTGGATTTTGTGATGTTATGTGGAAGGGTGACGAAAAAAATGGGCTTTTGTTGGTTGGTTCTTTTCTGCAATTTATGAAAACCACTATCTGATGTATGTATGTATTTAAAGAAAAGCGACAATTATTTATTTCCAAACAAAATACAACTGATATTACTATTATATATAATGGTAATATGAATTAATTTTGATTCTATTTGAAATTCGTCCACATCATCTTCCAACCCCACCTCATCTTGTAAGCTACCAAAAAAATGCATCAAGACTTTATATTTTGCAGAAGCAGGAAATCTTTAAAGACTTTGGTAGTGGGTCTACCAGCCTGCTTTTTTACAAAAAAGATCCAACCACTTGCAGATATTCTACAGATTCTAATTCTGGATTAGTAATCCACACTATTATTAAATGTTGGTTCAATGATTAATAGATTTCACTACACTTGCATTTTGGCTATGACCTATTTTGCAGATAAATTATACACACTTAATTAGTTCATAGGCTAAATATCTCGATTTTTTTGGTTTTGTGGGTTGGTTCCTTTCTGCAGAAAGGCGTCCAATTAAGACATATTTTTATTAATTATGAATCTAGTTCTATAATAGCTGTCTCAATTAATTTTTTTAATAAGACAACTGACAAAATGGCAGAGATCATTATACCATTAAGGCTCGAGCCTTAATGGTATAATGACCCATATACACTCACCGGCAAAAAAACGACCACTAGAAATTGGCCACAATTTTAATGTTTATTCACTATAGCGGTTATAACCGCTAATCTTATGTTGATGATTTTTTTTTTAATTGTAGGTTGACTTTTTGGTTACGATGCTATGATTTGTATTCTGATTTTTATTTGGGCATATACTGTGCAAAACTAAGACCTTTTTTGTCCTTAAACTTGAACACCCTGTGGGATGCATTAGAAATAACAGCGGATGCCAATTAGAATAATACTGTAGTTCTATCTTTTCTGAACATTTTGTTTTTTTATTCAGTGAAGTAATCCTATTTGACACATAATATTGACTTCGTTTCAAAATAACTGTCATCCGTTTCAAGGCTTTACATTTATTTTTTTTTATATGCGAAGACTTTATCCGGTGCACTGTTCAAAATTTCATGACCATTTTAACACCATACATGGTCTATATCGATACAAACCAAAATGGTGTTAAATTTGGTTTATTGGTCCAGTGAAAATTCAAATACTTAAATAGTGTAAATTTAACTTTCACACAGTATCAAAATAAATTTTACCTGGTGTAAATTGAACTCCTTTTCAGTGTTAAATATTATGTGTTTTTGGTCAAATTAAATCATACTAAGTGTAAAGTGTACTTCTCAGTAGTTCGAAAAGATCAAATATTTTTATATAAACTCCGTTCTGATGTTTGCTGTATATAACATTTTCAACCATAATTCATGGTGTTTATATTAACACCACTAGGTGTTGGATTTAGACACCATTTTTAGATTACCCTTTACACCACATATATTTTAAACAGTGTGCGTTTGCTTTGAAACAGTGTATCTTTGTTAATAACTAAGATAATAACGCAAATAAAAAAACAAAATGTTCAATAAAAATATATCTATATCTATAGCCCTATACTATAGAGGTGGGCCTATAGGTCTACAGTAAAATTCCAATTAACATTTGCTAAATCCCAAGAGTTGTCACAAATTTCTGAATAAAAATTCTACCCACTTTTCCAACCTGTATACATATGTATATGGGTGAATATCCAAAACGGGGATAAATTGGGATGGTAAAAAAATAAAAAGTAAAGATTAATAAAACACCAGCAAAATAATACCTCAATCTGTATTTCTTAATAACATAAGTAATTTCAAGGCGGCTATAAATTAAACTTTATATATACATATAATTATAATAATAATATATTAATAGTATACTATTAGAGAATTTTTTTAAAGAAAAATTAAATTAAATTTATTATAATTTAACTATATATTATTAATTATCGTTAATAATGCCTTAACTTATATGAGCTAAGAGTTTAGGGCAATAATAAGAAAGTAAACAACTCCATGGACATACCTTTAACTCCATGGAGTTGATGTCCATGGAGTTGATGTTTTTATAGTTAAAGTCACAAACTTTAGAAAACGGTACATAATGTATCTTTAGTTTACTGTAATTTAAGCAAAGCATATTTGGTTATTTCACCTGGAGAAAGTTTAAATTTCAATTGCATTTAAATCCCTTTGTTATTAAAGACATGGAGTTGATCTTTAATAAAAATACTTACCCGTTTTTTCGCAAATAATTGTTCTTTATAAATTTTTATTAAAAATTACACCCACTTTGCCTTGCTTACACAAATCAACACTAAATCACTCAAACGACGAAGTCTTCAAACATTACTAAAATACGTTTTATACAGGGGATTTATCATATATTAAAAGACTGCAAAGAACTCAGCTGTAAAATGGTGTCTCAGCTTTATTCGACATTTTGGTTTAAAATATCAATAAGTTTGCTTTTGGTTGTGTTTTTTTATACATTTCAAGTTAGAGGAAATGCAATATGAAAGAATCATTTCACAATTGCATCTAGTCTAATAGTATATGGATGATTTGTTGTCCCTACGCTAGGTGGTGACAGTCCATGGAGTTGACTTTAAAGCGTTTAAGCAAATTCAAATTAATAAAATAAATAATGTTTTATTTTTTTGGTTAAGTACGTTCTACTGCTAGACATAAACTGTCTATTGTAGTGTTATTTAAATGCTAACTACTTTCATTAGTATATTTTATTTAAGAGTTTCAGCTTATTTGCTCCGTTCTGGAGAATCACCCATATATGCATAAGCATATATGCTTAAATTTAATAAAAAATCAAAACAATCAGACAAGCAGTTCGCGAGATAATAAGAGATAATAACGTGAAGGAAAACCAATATATTCAGAAAAGAAATACCTAACTACAGTATGATTTCAATTTGTTATTGCTGATGCGCACCACAGGTTGTCACAATTTTTTAGAAAAAACTACTTTTTAACCTTGTACATGCTAAAATAAAAATAAAATAAAAATGTCTACCATAGCTTAGTTATTAAAGAGTCAACTTACATTAAAAATAAAAATCATCAAAATCAGATGAGCGGTAGGTGCGTTTTTTGATTTGGCATTTTTAGCTACCTAATTAACGTGAAATAAAAATATATGGGGAGCAAGAAAAATGCGAGAATTCACTATGAGTTTGTTGTCAAAATATTGTTATTTTTGCCGTCCCTGTATCTCCCTAAAAATATATAACTAGGCATTTGTTTAAAAACTGCGTTTTGCAGAAGATAAATATGCCATCCTGTGAATATCGCGGCGCAAATGTTTAATGTTTCCAGTGTTGTCATAGAGATGGACTTTACGTACTTGTTCGAAAACCTTCGAATGTTTTAATTGAAATCGGCGCCAGTGAAGTGAACTGAGCTCTAACTGTCACATGTAAGGCGTCATGATTAACAATAAGATGACATAAAAATTTGTGTGCTAATTTATTTTCCCAGGTTTGTAATTTTATTTTTATCTTCTCTTGTGCATTGTGCAAAATTTATTTTACCCATTTTACAAGTTTTAAACAATTTTAAATTCATTTTTATTTCAGTCACAATTTTATTTAAAATTATTTATAAATAAATTTAATATTTTAACGTTATTTACTTTCAAATATAATTTTAATTGTTTGCTTTGCATTTTCTGATTTAATTAAATTAACATTTTTTTAAAAACAATTTATGTAAAGTAAATATTTTATATATTGTTTTAATTTATTTTGTAGTTGAATATTTTACCTATGATATGGTAATAAATAAAATACATTTTAAAGGTAATAATTACCATAATTTATTTAGCATAAAATTATCCATAGAAATAATATTTTAATAAAATTAAATATAGCTTATTGGCTAATAATTTTATTTTTTACGTTCCCTATTTAAAATATAAAGTACTATAAATACTCCTTTGTGTGTATATTTTTTATTTGAAGATCTCTAGGGTCGGTTAGAAAAAAGTCTAATAAAATGGCATTTAAAAAATTAAGCAGTTCTCAAATAATTTAAATATAACTAAAAACATGTCAAAACCAAAAATACATATTTATCTATATTTTTATTCAACTTGTGATTTTTTGCCCACTAGATTTTTACTAAAAAAAATTTTTAGTTACCACCACACATGGTTAGATAAAAAAAATCAAGGATCAAAGGAATCAATATAAATGTGTACGATTGCAAGTAAAACTTATATTTTTTCAAAAGGTTTGGTTTTTGTTTTTTATTAATATTTTAGGAACCTCTGGTGTTTTTTTAATTTATAAATACAATTTTAAGCTTGTGATTACGCAATTTTTCTTTAAAATAACCAACCGAAAAATTCACTCCATATACAGTGTGTTTCATTTTGATTGGCGACAATTCGGTATTTATTTAAAAATAGATCGATCTCAAATTTTTTTGTTTTAAGTTTGTAGTACTCTAAAAGCTCTATCTTTAAAAAAAACTTTGTCATTTGTCATTTACACGACCCTCTATGATTAATAGAAGGTCTCCAAAATCTTTAAAAGTTATTAGGCATCTTTTAAATTTAAAAATGAGCAGCGATTCTGAATTTGTCATGCCCAAAAACGTACTTTCAAAAATAAAATAGATAAAAAATATTCAAAGACGTATTTTATAAAAAAAAAAGTTTTTGATAAAAAAATAATTTTTCAGTTTGTTATTTTTTTCCTCCGCATTTTCAATGACATTTGTAAACATTTTAAAGTTGAAAATATTTTTTTGTTGCTCTTTTAAGCTAAACTTTTTGCATATTTATATATTTATTTAAATAATAAAATAAGTAAGATTATAAAAAAATAAAAAAAAATTCAATTAAAAATAGAAAGAAGTTGGCCCAATGGGATTTGCGTCATTAAACGCAGCACAAATTAAAAGTTTTTAGAAAAATTAAAAAAATTATGATTTTTTTTGAAAAATCTGAACATTTTTATATATGACTGAATATTTTGAATTTTTATCTAAAAATACGTTTAAAACATTTTTTTTTTAAAACATTTCGTTTATGCAGTTTTAAAAAAGTTATGAGTATTAAAAAATACCACCATTTTTTAAATTCATAACTTTTTTAGTTTGGGTAAATTTTTTTTTTTAAATCTACAAAAAAGGTTTGGTGAGGTATTACAAAACAAATTTTTAGCCCAATCAAATGTGGTCGATTTGACGTGGAATGCCCCATATGTATAAATTATATAATGCTAGTGCGCTATTTTCGAGACACCTTTTTTGATTGTATATTCACATAATAAACAGTTTTTTTATTATTATACGGTTGTAATATAGAGTAAAATAATACTAAATTTTATTATAATTAATTTATGCTTGTGTATGCTGTATTTTAAAATAAAATTTTAGTAACCAATTAAATACTTACAAAAACTAAAGATTTGGCATAATTTATTCAACATATCGTTTATCAATAAGGTATAATCGATTGTTAAATAATTATCATAAATATCAAATGCTTAAATATTAATAAAACTCAAATGTTTAAAATCCTAGTTGAATAAAAACCCTAAGCATAAAATAAAGTTTGCTGAGTTTTATTTAATTTTTATACAATTTTCCTGCTCTCTTCTTCGAGATTTCCACCTGTTGAGTTTCATACTAATTTAACTTTATCCCATAAGGGTCGTGTTATTTTTAATAAAATGCTTTAAAGTCATTATTTTAAAACGAAATTTTGTTACAGACGAAAATGTCAATAAACATTCAAAATGTGAAAATATTGCAAACTTTGAGAGTACACACCAGCGATGTTTCAACCTGTGATTTGGCACCAAATTTTACACTAGTTACTGGATCAAGGTAAGAAATAAACAATTTGGTACATTTTTTTAAATAAATCGGTAATCGTTAGATATGAAATAAAATAAGACTGCAAACAGTTTTTTTATCACACAATAAATGGTAAATTCTCATATAACTTGTTCCGATGCTGTATCCACTTATTTTTGTGAAAACTAATTCTCGCTCAAGGTTTTTTTTAGTGTAATAAGCATGTAGCATTTCAAGGTAATGGGAACTTAAATTATGACAACCCTAATCTATTAATTTTTTCCTAAAATGCAGGCTTTATGTTGCAAATGTCACATAAGTTACCGGTCTCCAACTGCAATATCCTAACATTGATGAATATTTTAACAAAATGGCTGTTGAAACAACTAATGTTAGTGCTTGATTAACTAAAAATAGACTTAAGATTGACGAAAAATTATTTTATCCGAAATCGGCAGTAAAGTAGAACTTTACTGCCGATTTATTTTAATTTACGATTGTTGACTACTTTACTGCCGATTTCGGATAAAATAATTTTTTGTCAATCTTAAGTCTATTTTTAGTTAATCAAGCACTAACATTAGTTGTTTGAACGGCCATTTTGTTGAAATATTCATCGATGTTAGGATGTTGCAGTTGGTGACCGGTAACTTATGTGACATTTGCAACATAAAGCCTGCATTTCAGGAAAAAATTAATAGATTAGGGTTGTCATAATTTAAGTTCCCATTACCTTGAAATGCTACATGCTTATTACACTAAAAAAAACCTTGAGCGAGAATTAGTTTTCACAAAAATAAGTGGATACAGCATCGGAACAAGTTATATGAGAATTGACCAAATACATTGTTATACACGCACGGAGAGAATTTTATTTTTAGTTCCAATGAAAAATCGATCTACTTTTATTATTTTCCTAAGCAAACTTGTAAAAGACCGTCACGATTTGTCAAAGTAACAAAGTGACAAAGTAAATCGAATAAAATTGCTTATTTGTTCTATGATTGGTCAGATTATTACAAAAAAAAAAATCGAAACAATTACTTTTCGATAATTCGTCACATTCTGTCACGAGGATGGGGGTCAATTTTGACCGTTTTTTGCGTCACGAGATTTATGGACGGCCCCAGTTGGAACTTTTATTGTTTTTTCTACTCCCACCTTTAAAACGCCCATTATCGTTCATATTTCCATGACACTAAGTGACCTTTTAAATACACATTGACAAGTTGTGGCTTTATGGCGCTTTAGTCACGGGCTGAAGTTAGCCACAGGTTTTTAGTCACGGGCTGAAGTTAGTTTTAAGTTGTCAAATTTCATAAAATCGTTAAAATATAGTGCCTTTCTTGTAAAATAATACCAAAAGTGAAAATTATTTTAATATTTGAATACAAAAATACAAAAGTATTAAATAGTTTCTTGACGCAAATATTAAAAAGATTAAATGAACGTTTGTACTGACCTTTTGATTTCGCCATAGTGGTGCAGTTAACTAGATTTAACTAATAAAGTGTTAAAAATTTCGCGTACAGTGCCTATAAAACATTCTCTTCTCTTTTACTGTGAAAAACTGCTTCTGTATCAATTTTAACGCGGGTAGATTCCCAAGTTAGAACTTCTAACGGGAATTACAATAAATCACTTTTTGTACCTTTAACATTTCCCGTTTAATAATTTTTAATACTTTGTGAGAATATTTTGCAATATTAGTGATAAATAAATCAAAGGATAAAATATTTTCTCAACATCATCATATTGTAAAGTTATTTTAATATTTGAAAGTATTAATAATTTTAGAGTTTAATTAAAATAATTGCGGACAATGTTAATGGTGAAAATTACGTCAAAAATTGTGATAGTTACTTTATTTTCGTATAGATGTCGCTTCATACAAATATTTAATTTAAATTATTTTTTAGATAATATTAGTATTATATTAGAAAAAGTATAGTATTCAATTCGTTTATAAAATTTTCCAGGCGCTCGCAAGCTCACTCGTGCCTAAATTAAATTCGTGACCATCAAATGGCATTTATCAAATTTGATACATATACTATTATTTTTTCGTCCATGATAAATTTTGTTACAAAAACGTTTCAATGTGATCAATATTTTATTTTTATAGATAGAATTATTATATTCGTAATATTAAGGGCACGCAATTATTTAATCAATTTGTAGCTCATTTATGACAAATGGGTAATCGTAAATAAAAAAAATAAAAGTTATTTAAATGTTACAATACTTTTACATGCATTTTTAACAAGCAATAAAAATGAAGAGTTTTTTTTAAACTCGATGTATTTCATAATTAATATAGTAACTGTTTTACTAATTATGCCCATTTATCAACGGACAATATGATTGTAATTTTAAAAGTGGCAAAAAAATTAAATACTGAATACATTTTCAGTGATAAGACTGTTAGGATATGGGACTGGGTACCTGGTTCTGGTTACGTTCAAAGAGTAACGTCACCGTTAAGGGCGCACAAGTACCAAGTAACATGCGTAAGAATATCACCACAAGGTTCCCTGTTTGCCAGCGCGTCCGTGGATGGTACCGCTGTTCTTTGGAACCTGCATTTCTCCAAAAAACTCTTCACCATGACGCAGGTCAATGGAGATTCTATAAGAGTTTGCAGGTTCGGATTTGTTTAAAATATAGTTTTTTATAATAAAAATATGGTTTTAAGTTTTGCACCAGATAGTTCAATACTGGTCACTGCAGGAGATAATGGAGCAATATGTGTTTGGGATTTAGTTCACAAAAGCCTTATAAGGTAAGGATTTTGAATTGTCTATTTCTCTAATTTATATCAAGCAATTACAAAACGACAAAAGTAATGTGCGCTTTTTTGAAAAAATTAAAACTAAGAACAGATTCAAGTTGGGAAATAATCATATTATTCGGGCATAATAATTATTGTTCCTGAAGAAAAAATTCTGTTGAAAAATCTGAAAAAAAACTTGCTTGTTTAATTAATTGTTTAGGGAAAAAATTTTGGGTGCCTCACCTTTATAAGCCTTTATTTAAGTGAAACTTCTAAAGGAGATGGTAGATGCTGTTTATTGATTATTTTATTTATATATACAGTGTGTCCGTAAAGTCCCGGAACATGAGATTATTTTAAAAACAGTACATTTTTTTTAAAAACGCTGAAAAACGTCAACTTTGTTATTTTTCTAGCAATATTTTGGCATATGTTGTTGTAACAAATTCTGCCGCGTGGCGGCGCCACAATCAAAGTCAGTTTTTTTTTAAATTGCAACCCTTTATTTTTGTTGCATTTTTGGATAGCAACCGTTGTCCTGATTACATTGATGTGCCACATCTGGAGGGTTACATAAGAAAATTTTTGAGAAAAGCAGGTTTTTGCCACCGAATGAGATTTTGGTATTTTGTCAAACTTAAACACAATCTATGCGTTGCTTAGGAAAGCCAATCAGAGCAGTTGCTCAAAGTGTCCACCGAAAACTATTTGGCTGTGGGCCAGCCTGTCTAAAAACGAGCGTTGTACGTTCGCCAGTACCGCTGGAGTGATCATCTGGATGTCGACTTAAATGCGGTATCTTAGGTCGTCCAAATTTTAAGGCCTGTTTACATGGACGCGTTTTTAAGATGTCCCCATAAAAAAAGTCTAAAGGGTTCAAATCGGGCGATTGCGCTGGCCACTCAATTTGACCCCTTCGACCTATCCAGCGTTTGGGAAAGACCTGATTTAAATAATCCCTTAATAGCAATGCATAGTGTGGTGGTGCCCCGTAACAGCGAATAAGTTCGTCAAAACCAAAATCTCAATCGGCGGCAAAAACCTACTTTTCTCAAAAATTTTCTTATGTAACCCTCCACATGTAGCATATCAATGTACTCAGGACAACGGTAGCTATCCAAAAATGCAACAAAAATAAAGGGTTGTAATTTAAAGAAAACTTACTTCGATTGGGGCGCCGCCACACGGCAGATTTTGGAACAACTACATAGGCTAAAATATTGCTAGAAAAATAACAAAGTTGACGTGTTTCAGCGTTTTTTTTTAAATTACCGTTTTCAAAATAATCACATGTGCCGGGACTTTACGGACACACTGTATATATATATATACATATAAATAAATAAAAAAGTTTACAGTCTCAGGTTAACATAATTAGTTATTAGTGATTTTACATAAAAAATAATATAAATATGGCATATGATATTTTTTTGTATTTTATTTGAAAATATTTGAAATTTTTTATTATTGTTATTTTTGATCGCTGATATCTTTGAAACGGTTGACCTGAAGAACTTTGACCTTCAGATGTTTTTTGTAGAGCGTGAAATTGTCTATAACTCCTCTCGCTTGGGTGTTGCGAAAACAAACCATTCCAAAGTTAAAAAAATAAAAATTCCCGTGTTATTGAAATGAAAAACAACACATGAATTGAGGCAAACCTTAATATTAATATTAAGGGCACAAATAGGCGCCAAAATTTTTGTTTTTTAATGTACTATTAATTTTTCAACACCATTAGAAAAAAAATTATTGTTTTTTTTTAAACACCCTAGTATGTATGTGTGTATATAAATCAATTGATATCTTAAAGAGATGGTTCTAAGAAAAAAAAAACAATGGGACATTTTGTTTCTGATGAATTAGTACATAATACTTTCATATTTTAAATGCGCTTTGAAATAAATGTTTGCCTATTTTTTTTTTATTTTGTTTAAAATTATTTTAAAATAGTTTTAAACATAAAATAATATTATGTTTTATTATTGGTTTATTTAAATTATAATTTAGGTATACCTTATTTTTGAAATAAAACAAATTATTAAAATTAATGGCATTTCCTTTTGTTAGAATGGGCAACAAACAATATGGCGATTTTAGGATGCTTTTATTTATTGGTTTTATAAATTAACCTGGAAGTTTATTTAAACCATTTGTTTATTTTATTATGTTTAATTTAACTACTTTATTTACCTATCGGTAATTTATAACTCTTTTGTTTTGGTTTAAATTCGGTTAATGTAATAATAATAATTGACATTATATATACCTAATTATAGTTAATAATTAAGTTTTTAAGTTTTAAGATTTGTAGATAAATAATTATTTACATTGTTAACTTCTCTATAGTAAGTTTTTTTAACTTCTTTTAGGCTCTGGACATTATAACTAGGGTTGCCAGATTCTGTCAAAAAAGTACATTTTGCGAGAATTTACCTTAATTACAAAAATAATACAGTAAAACAATGCAAATTGTGAATTTAACGTTACCTAAGTATTGTTGATTGTGTCATTTTGTAGTTAAGGTAAATTGTCACAAAATGTCCTTTATTTTTTTGACAGAATCTGGCAACCCTAATTATAATAGAAAACTCACAACCTATAGGTTTATATTTAAAGCTGTTTTGAGACTAATTTTTCTATGCAGGTAACAATTAAAACATATTTTAAATAATTTGATAGTATATTTTACGGCGGCCATGGACGCTTTAATTTGTCAAAAATTTTAGATGGCACTTGAGAGCTGTCAAAAATGGCAGTACTTTTTAAGAATTTTGAAAATAAGGTAATTTTTAAAAATTTGGAAACAAAAATTTGAAATTGTGTTAAATTTTTTTGTTGTATTTTAAAGAAAAATATTTTTTTATTTGTGTTTCTGACTTAAATTAAATTAATTAAATTGTTGGATATTTAATCATTAATATTTAAACCCTCAAAATTAGCTAGTCTAGACAAATAATTAATCAATAAAACCAATTAAGCTTTCTCACAAAAATACCCACATGGTGATCTATAATATTTTCTTAAAAAGTATAATATTTTCAATTAAAATAGAATATTAAAATGTTTGGGTGCATTGAACCATACTAAAATAATTGAATGAACAGAAACAATAATTTAAAATTAAACTTTAACACACAGATTCATAAAGTTTTATTGTAGAACAATGACACCCTTTCAAAACCGAGTTGCGAAACTTATATTGCGCTATATCTACAAGGATAATGGAATAAGAAGGGGTATGAAAGAGCCGGTTCCCCTTTGCCAGACAATATTCGAGATAAATGGTTTTGCCTAAAGCTAAATCATCGATTTAGTTTTCTTTACTGCAGTCGCATACACGAAATAAACGTCCCTCAAATAGCTTTATTCCTCTTTTGACTTTAAAATTTACTCAGCCAGTGTTTTATTATGTTAAATAAAACAGACTTAATAATTAATATTCAATTTTATAAATTATCATTTAATGTTGTCTTAGGTAAAGTAAATATCTTGCCTATGAATATATAATAATATTATTCGTATATTTTAATTTAATATGATGTAAGTTAATAGAAATATTATTTATTTATCCTAATACACAGTAAAAAATATTTGTTAATTTTAACCAAATATTAAACAGATTTTATGTTAATCCAGGTTCACATAACTTTTTATTAAGTTTACAACCAACTGTAATCTGTTAACTAATTAAATAAATAGTTTGTAATTATAATCCTATGTCAATAATTTAACCATAATTCTTGTAATTTTTAAAAAGGACCTTATTTTTACAAACCTTTTTGTAGAACCAGTAACAAAAGTATTTGTTGGAAATTGAAAACTCAAATGAGAAGAATTTTGATAAGAAATTTGCTTTATTAATCAATTTCCTAAACAAAAAACACTACCTACATAAATAAACACAAAATACACAATTAAATAACACAGTTAAATAAAATGCTTACAAAATTAAATATTACCTTTACAAAACTTTCGGTAAAATATTTTCCTTTCTTAAAATAATTACAAACCCTCGTTTTATACAAAAAATTATGTTAAAATTTTACAAAATAAAATAAACAAACTACAAACTCGTGTTAACAAATTTGATTTTTATAACAGTGTATGTATTAAAAACAGAACTTTTCGGGAAATTTAGTTGAAAATAAAAAAATGACCCTGGCGCATTCGCCATTTTTGGCATTAAAAGGCATAACTTACACTTACACAAGTTATAACTTATAACTTATAAGTACAGGGTGGTAAAAAATATTAAAACCTGTTTAATAAAATAACAAATACGTATACAGGGTGATTCTGAATTGAAGTAAAAAATGGGTGATTCTCCACAGAATTTGTTGACGAAAAGTTCATATGGATGTTAGGACTAAGTATCTTAGTTTAGGTGTTAAAAATGCAAAGAAAGAAGGGGGCTAGCAAAATCTTACCCAATCTCATTTTAATGGAGGGGGCCATTAAAAATCTCACGTCAACTTTTGAGTTTAAAGAATGTGTTATAATTCAATTTTAAAATAAATTAATCATTTTTTTTTTACTTTTCTGTGGTTTATCATGTTGTACGTAATGAAAGTTTTATGGCTAGAATCTCACGTGAGGTATAGGAGGGCTACCACAAGGTGAAGGGGGGGTCCAAATTATCAGAAAAATACTTCACGTAATTAATGGACGTCCCCTAGGTATTAAAAGCAGTTGGCTTAGAAATTTTGACAATCAGATCAGAGAAGTGAAACATTTATTTCAATAATAATTATTGTGAATAATTAAAAATTTAAATTTTCTTTTCATTTTCAACGCCGTGTATCTCGAAATCTAAGATACTTAGCCCTAACATCCATTTGAACTTTTCTTCACGAAATCTTGTTAAGATTTGGGATCACCCTGTATAAACAAAATCATTAACTTTAATGGAATTTAATATATTTTTTCCACTCCCACCTTTAAAACGCCCTTTATCGTACATGTTTCCATGACACTAAGTGACCTTTTAAATACACATTGACAAGTTGTGGCTTGATGGCGCTTTAGTCACGGGCTGAAGTTAGCAACAGGTTTTTAGTCACGGGCTGAAGTTAGTTTTAAGTTAGTTGACAGTTGTCAAATGTCATACAATCGTTAAAATAAAGTGCCTTTCTTGTAAAATAATACTAAATGTGAAAATTATTTTATTATCTCAATGCAAAAATACAAAATACAAATAGTTTCTCAACGCCAATATTTGAAAAGTTTATATGAACATTGTACTGACCTTTTAATTTCGCCGGCAGTAAACTATATATAGTTATAACTTAAATTCGGGCACGGACTCCACTGTAAAGTCCTTATAAAACATTTTCTTTACTTTCACTGTAAAAAACTGTCAATTTTCAAGAAATACATATCGATTTATAACCTTTATAATCTGTGTTTATAAAATATAAAAATGTGACATTTGACGGTGACACACAGATTCCCCTATTGTTTCATAGATGGCGCTCTATACAAATTTTTGATTTAAATCATTTTAAGATAATAATAATAATAATAATTGTCGTAGAAAAAGTATAGTATTCACCTCGTTTATAAGCTTTTCTATACACTCATTAAATTAAATTCGTGTTTAAAATGGCGTTTATCAAACTTGATACATAATATACTATTTTTTAGTATGATCTTTTTATTTAACCAACTCCTATTTTGGTATTAATAGCTATTTAGCTGTAGTTATTTATGTCATTAGGCCATAAGTTTGTAAAAGTAGAGTAGTGAGGTTAGATCGGTCTGACAGAAGTCGATTTTATTATTGGTTCAAAGTTTTACATAATAAATTTTTACGACCTAGGTCACGCGATTGATGTAAATCATTTTTAAGTGCCTAGGCTATAATCAATGGTAACGAGTGTGGGCATTAATAAAGTTTAAATTATAGACTGATTAAAGATAAAAGACTTTCTGGGCCGAATGGCATACAACATTTTATATTCAAGGCACTTGTTAACAGATTGTTTCGAAATTCCAAATTTTTTGGGGTAAATTGACAGCGAAAAATATGAAAGAAGTCCCTACGAACATACATTTTTACCCCAAATATATGCATGGGGTAAAAATGCTTTGAATATAATCTTATAAAGGAAAATGTTTATAATTTTAATATTAATAATCTTAAATTTGCTTTTTATTTATGTAGAACACTTATTCAACACGAAGGTACTACCCAGTCGTTAGCATTTACACCAGACTCTCAGTACTTAGTAAGCGCCTGCACCCTGCAGGTGGTACGAGTATGGTACGTCCAAGACCTGGTGGACACCACCAATGACACCAATTGTACATCTGTTGCTAAACTGGACAACGCCCTCGACATGGGAGTTTTCTGTATTGATGTGTCCAAACACGTCAAAATAGATGGTACCAAACCCCCATTTTATGCTATTCTTATTTACTAAAAAACAGCGTTTTTTTAGAAAATAGTCCTTTAATAAAACACTACAAACTGGCAATCTGTGGCAACAGCAACGAAATCAAAATTTGGACCATCACATCGAAATCCTTTTCAAAAACAAAACTCTCGACAGCGAACGAAGTAAGCTTAGATTACTACGACACCTACGATGGTCACAGTTCCTCTGTGACTTGTATAAAATATAGCAATAACGGCGCCTACTTGATATCGTCCAGTTTGGATAAGTTGGTGAAAATATGGAATGCGGAGGATGGAAGATGTATGGCAACTTTGCAAGGACATTCCAGATACGTTAATTGCACTGCTATTTCGAAGGATTCATCATTAATAGTATCTGGTATGTTATTATTATTATTATTATTATTATTATTATTAGTATTATTATTATTATTTGTATTATTAATAATAATTATTAATACAGGAAAAGGTGTACTATTTTAGTTTAAACCAAATATTATTATTTAAATCAATATATCAATTATTATTTAAAATATAATGTTTAGGTGTCACCCTTCTGGTTTGAAAAATTCATGCAAAAATAGTTTTAAAACTTAAACGCAATTGATAACAATTACAGTGCATATCTTCATAATTATAAAAACAAAATACCAATAATAAAGATAATATGTATATCTGGCATGCAAAATGCCTGAGGCTGTTTATAAATTGTTTGATTATAATAAGTGGAGCGCGGAGAAAGCGTTTAAAATAGACTGCGTTAGAAATGAGCATGATCTCCGATAGCCGTGATCGTCTAGTGGTTAGGACCCTACGTTGTGGCCGTAGTAACCCAGGTTCGAATCCTGGTCACGGCAATGCGAAAGCATTGTCACGGGGAGACAATTTTTTATGAAAAATAATTAAGATTTATCACACGACAATTTTTAACTAAACAGTTTGACCATGATCCCAGATAGCCGTGATGGTCTCGTACAGTGGTTCCCAACCTTTCTTTGATCAGGAACCACTAGGATTTTCTTCTTTGTTAGGAGCAGGGACCCCAACGTTCAAAATGAACAATCCAAGAATTAAAAAATAAATTTTAATTATAAATTTAACTTAACATTAACATTATAATAGAGAACCTTTAATCTTAAACCAATGTGATATTTGAGCTTGCATCGTTTTTACAAGTTCAGCAATTTTGGGGCTAACATAGTTGGTCAGAACAACACGATTATCATTACTTGATTCCAATCGATTTCTGGTCTTCAAGTGAAACTGATTTGCATTCTTACAGTGCCTATTATTTTAAAATTTGGAATTGATTGAGCTCTTTCGGGACTTCTGCAACCTTTTCAACAGCAATAACAAGGCCCAGTCATTATAGTATTTCAATAAAAAAAAAATTAATAACTTGTAGACAGGTACCTAAATTTCGACGCGGTTTCGTAAAACCCTTTCAGGGTAACAAGTGCAAAATTGTAACAAATTTGGTGGTTTCTTCCTGCGCCATCTTTGTTTCAAGGGGTGATTTTGATTCTGTCAAATCACCTACAATTTATATCCCATAAACGTTAACAAATTATTACTTTTTAAATTTTAATTGAGGGGTCATTCGAGTATTTTTTGTACGTAACGCATTTTTTGTCTCTTTTAGACCCCCCTTTCCCCCTCGTAACATACCCCCTTTTTGTTAATTTTGCTAGAAAATTTTAATATAATGTATGATTTTGTTGTTTTGATAGTGTAAATAATTAATTATGCTGTTGTTTTCCGGTTTTTATTTGAGCCTTCAGCTGCCGTGATTTTTTTGTTGGTAAATTAAAGAATAAATTGCGTTACGTAAATAAGAAATTAAATGTTAACGTTGTATTGGAAAATTGTGTCCTGAAAAATTTAACAAAGTGGAGATTGCTGGTTTCGCTTCTATACCCCTCAAATGTATTGTGGTTTTTAAGTTTAATACGGTAAAATACCTTAAAAAATATAGTGGCTTCGAATGTACATTTTGGCTGATGATGATAACTTGATTTATAATAATCCAAATGTTTATAAATTGCATGATTATAAGTGGAGCGCGGAGAAAGCGTTTAAAATAGACTGCGTTAGAAATGAGCATGATCTCCGATAGCCGTGATCGTCTAGTGGTTAGGACCCTACGTTGTGGCCGTAGTAACCCAGGTTCGAATCCTGGTCACGGCAATGCGAAAGCATTGTCACGGGGAGACAATTTTTTATGACAAATACTTAAGATTTATCACACGACAATTTTTAACCAAACAGTTTGACCATGATCTCAGATAACCGTGATGGTCTCGTACAGTGGTTTCCAAACTTTCTTTGATCAGGAACCACTAGGATTTTCTTCTTTGTTAGGTGCAGGGGCCCTAACGTTTAAAATAAATAATCCGAGAAATAAAAAATAAATTTTAATTATAAATTTTAGTTAACATTAAACTTATAATAGAGAACCTTTAATCTAAAACCAATGTGATATTTGAGCTTGCATCGTTTTAACAAGTTGAGCAATTTTGGGGCTAACACAGTTGCTCAGACAAACGCGAATATCATTACTTGATTCCAATCGATTTCTGGTCTTCAAGAGAAACTGATTTGCATTCTTACAGTGCCTATTATTTTAAAATTTGGAATTGATTGAGCTCTTTCGGGACTTCTGCAACTTCTTTAACATCAATAACAAGGCCCAGTTATTATAGTATTTCAATTAAAAAAAAATTAATAACTTGTTAACAGGTACCTAAATTTCGACGCGGTTTCGTAAAACCCTTTCAGGATAACAAGTGCAAAATTGTAACAAATTGGGTGGTTGCTTTCTGCGCCGTCTTTGTTTCAAGGTGTAATTTTGATTCTGCCAAATCACCTACAATTTATGTCCCATAAACGTTAACAATTTATTACTTTTTAAATTTTAATTGACAGGTCATTCAAGTATTTTTTGTACGTAACGCATTTTTTGTCTCTTTTAGACCCCCCTTTCCCCCTCGTAATATACCCCCTTTTTGTTAATTTTGCTAGAAAATTTTAATATAATGTATGATTTTATTGTTTTAATAGTGTAAATAATTAATTATGCTGTAGTTTTTCGGTTTTTATTTGAGCCTTCAGCTGCCTTAATTTTTTTGTTGGTAAATTAAAGAATAAATTGCTTTACGTAACACATGAGAAAACCCCCTCCCCCCACAGTAACAAACCGTAACGTTATATAATTTTGATGTCAAAAAAAAAGTAAACGTAAATAAGAAATTAAATGTTAACGTTGCATTGGAAAATTGTGTGTCCTGAAAAATTTAACAAAGTGGGGATTGCTGGTTTCGCTTCTATACACCTCAAATGTATTGTGGTTTTTAAGTTTAGTATGGAAAAATACCTTAGGAAAAAATATTGGCATCGATGATAACTTGATTTAACGCTGTTTACTTAGGAATGCACCTTGTATAATACATTTCAAGGTTCCACAGGTTCAAACGACAAAATGTTGATAATCTGGAACATCAACGGGACTTTAACCACAGATTCTGAATTATTTCATCAAGAAATATCGGTAAGCAACCTGATTGGGCAACCTCAAGAGCTACAAATGGTGCAGTTTTCTGAAACCGGCGATAACGAGGCCAAATTAATCGAAAAAATCGATGACATTGCTGATGGGGCCATTAACAGCTGCTGCTTTTTCGGCAATGATGTTCTGGCTACAGGCTCTGGGTAAGAAAATAAATTTTTGGGTTTAAAATGTTTTCACGCAGTTTTTTATTTTTTTTATTTTAAATTTCTTGGACCTTATACAGGCTTTATAGACCAGTGCAGAAGCAGTGGAAAAATAAATTACGGGCGATCTGAGTTCGGGAAGTGGGAGGGGGGTTTTAAGGGTAAAAAATGGTATATCTCGATTTCCGACAAAACTACAAGTCCTATGGAAAAAAATTAAATGTCAAAGTTGTAGGTAATAAAAAGATCTACAACTTTTGTATTTACAATTTTTTCACATAACCTCAAAATTTATGTGAAAATTTCAAAAAACCAAGTTTTTGGTTTTTTATTTTATTTCTTTTTCAAAAAAATTTTTTTTCCACGAAATTTGGTGAAAACTTACCTTTTTATGTCCCAAATACACTGTAATTTATTTGATTTGAAATATTTATTATTTCGCCTTATTTTGACTTAATATCAAAAAAGCACCCTAATTTTCAATCGAAAATTCTCGCGTCAAAATATCAGCTTTTTTCAAAAAGTCGGTGTGCTTTTTGTTTGATGAACTCTCTACTTTCTGATGGTGTAAAAAAAAATATACAAATGTATATTTTTTTTTACACCATCAGAAAGTAGAGAGTTCATCAAACAAAAAGCACACCGACTTTTTGAAAAAAGCTGATACTATGGTAAATGTTCTCAGAAAATACAAAAAATATTATAATGAATAACGTAATCAGAATGAAGTATCTAAATTCAATAGTATGATTTACATGTATTTTTATATTTTATGAGATTTTCTGACATAAATGTTATTAGAATTTAATAAATAAACTTTTTAACTAAAAAAAATTGTAACAATCACATTTTTTTGATGAAATTGTACATAATGATTAGAATAAATTTTCGAATTCGAGTTTTTTTCGTTATTCATTATAATATTTTTTGCATTTTCTGAGAACATTTATCATAGTAATGTATATTTTTTTTACACCATCAACGAACAAAAAGCACACCGACTTTTTGAAAAAAGCTGATATTTTGACGCGAGAATTTTCGATTGAAAATTAGGGTGCTTTTTTGATATTAAGTCAAAATAAGGCGAAATAATAAATATTTCAAATCAAATAAATTACAGTGTATTTGGGACATAAAAAGGTAAGTTTTCACCAAATTTCGTGGAAAAAAAATTTTTTTTTTAAAAAGATAAAAACAAAAAACCAAAAACTTGGTTTTTTGAATTTTTCACATAAATTTTGAGGTTATGTAAAAAAATTGTAATTACAAAAGTTGTAGATCCTTTTATTACCTACAACTTTGCCATTTAACTTTTTTCCATAGGACTTGTAGTTTTGCCGGAAATCCAGATAAACCATTTTTTACCCTTAAACCCCCCCCTCCCACTTCCCGAAGTCAGATCGCCCGTAATTTATTTTTCCTTTCATTTTTATTATATTCTTCTCCTTTTCCAATGGGTTTCATCCTACTGTTTTTTTTTTGGTTTCAAAAATTATCGACCCTGGTCTATTAATTTCAGAGATAAACTTGTAAAACTATTCAATGTGGTCGAAGAAAACAACAACATAGAAGAAGTGAGCTGGTCGCCACTAGAAGGTCACACTTATGCCATTAATCATGTAGAATTCTCCAAAGATGGTAACATGTTGGCTTCTTGTTCTTTGGACGGCTGTACAACATTATGGAATCCAGCGGTAAAAACTTTGAATAACAAATTAAATTAAATGAATTATCACGCATTTTCAGACGGGCGAAAAAATCATATCTGTGCCTATAAACAGCATGTCTGTTAAGGTGTGCAGATTTTCACCTGACTGCCAATTACTGATCACTGCAGGGGATGATGATAAAGCTACTGTATGGAACTCGGAAACTATGGAGGAAATATCGTAAGAAATTATATTTTCCTTAACTTTAGTTAAGAAACTAAAACCTATTTAAAGAGCTCTACTATTTATAACACTATAGCAAAAAACAACTCTCATGAGTTGTTTTATTTTTTATTCAGGAATTATTCTTATTATTATTATTATTAGATAAAAAATATCATATAAGAATTTTTATTCTGTGAATTAAAAATATAATGGTAAATATAAAAAAATTAAATTTAACTTTTATTCCAAACTGATATTTTTAATGTAATGAAATATTTGCTTCTTATATTTGTAGTTTTTGTTAAACACATCTTATTATTAAGCAAAATAATCAAAAAGAGGTAATTTTTACCGACTTTGAAGCGGTGTATCTTCGTTATTATTCGTTTGATTTGTACAAAATTTACGAAAAACCCTCGAATACGTAATACGTAATACAAGATATAAGTTGAAGATATAAGTTGAAGTATTTTTATACAAAATTTCATAAAGATTTACTTATTATGCGTTAATTTTGACGCGCATTGTATCTGCATTTTTTTTTTAAATAAAACATAAATCGAATTAAAAATTTCTCATATGATATTTTATATTAACTAAAAAATACAAATACAAGAAACAGATATTTTAAATTCACTAAATTAAAAATATTTGTTTGGCATAAAAATTAATTTTTAATTACGAAAATTAAAATATGCGTTTAAAAAAAAAAAACAATTAAAAGAAGTAAATATTTTAAATTAAATATATTAAAAATATTAGTTTGGCATAAAAATTAGGTCTAATTTTTGTTCTAAATACCCATACCAATATCCTGTTTTTAAGAAGATACAAAAATTAATATCTTTAATATTAAATTGTTAGTTGTTCATGCAATTTAAATTAATATTTTAATGTAAAATGGTTAGACATTGCCCATTAAAAGAAAAAACGGAGGCTATTTTTATTTATGGTAAAATGGGTCGAAATTTGCACGAAACAGAAAGGGTGTTTAATGAAAGGTACGGTACCTTAGGTACCCAGAAAACCCAATTTGCAGGAAATATCTAACAATTTCAAACAAGTGGAAGTGTGGGTAGGCAGAAAGGATCGGGAAGGAAATCAATTTCCGAAGAAAAACAGGTGCAAATAGTTGGTCGGTTGACAATTGTCAATATTCCACAACAATCGACGGCCGCAGTTGCAGAGACTTAAGTCACAATTGTGTTGTATCTCAAACAACTGTTAGGAAATATGTAAAGAAGAACAAATTTTATCCCTACAAGCTTCAAATACTCCACCAACTAACTGAAGATGACCCTGATCACCGAACAGAGCTGCAACAAGTCAGTTTTAAAAAGACTTAAATCTTAAGTCTTAATTCAATTCTAAAATCAAAATGATTTAAATCTTAAGTCAATTCTAAGATAAAGTTCAAATGATTTAAGTATTAAGTCTTTGAATTAAGTCATTTTCGCAAATTCTTAAATCAATATAAAGCAATTTAAGTCATCTTATGACTTAATTCCTTTAGTAAGTCGTTTTTATGACTTAAGTCTATATTTTTTATTTAAATCGTGATCTAAGAGTTAAGTCAATAAAATGACTTGAATCAAAAATTGTGATTTAAATCAAAATAATTACCCTTAAGTCAATACAACGATTTTAACATAACTACGCACGAACATGACGAATGTTAGCAAACAAAATAACAAAATTATAAATCCCCACTTTTTTTTATTCATTTTAGACAGGACATTTTTTAATGTAGCCGTCAAACGGTTCCAAAAAGCTAACTTTACCGCGGCGGTTTTTTTATCAACTAGCGGTAGCAATTGTAGGTAGGAAATTAAAGGAGTTTTTGATCTGCTGCCGCGTGAACCCCTGGCAGTTCAAAAGAAAATGCCGCTGTTAAAAATTTATAAAAAAAATATATGAAAAATTTGACTTAAATATTTTCTAAAAAGACTTAAATCTTTTTCAAAAAGGCTTAAATCTTTTTTTGACTTAAATCGTTTTTATCTGACTTAAATCGTATGTACTGATTTAAGCCTTTTATAAATGACTTAAGTTTTTTCTATTTTGAAAAAAATATTTAAGTCACAAATCATTTTGAAAATTACTTAAATTTTAAGTCTTAAGTCAGTTTTAGAGAAATGACTTATTACCAAATGACTTAAGTCATTAAAACGATTTAAATAAAAAAAAACGATTTAAGTTTTCTGAGAGCTTGCAGCTCTGTCACCGAATGCAATTTTGTGAACTTATGTGTGAGCGCATAGCACAAAATCCATTTGAAATTTTCAAGTTGATAATGCCCTCTTGGCACTTGTTAGGAAAAAAAATTCATTTTGACGTCAAAAAGTAGTAAACACAATATAGTTTACCCTGGTTTTTGTCCGACATCGATATCTTATTTGGTTCAAAAGTTCACAGGGGGGGATTTTAACGCGCTCACTGTATGTATGTATAAATAAAAAATATCACATGAATATGTTTAATCTGCGAATTAAAAATATCATAGAAGATTTAAAAAAAAATAGATTTAATTTTTATGCCGACCTGATATTTTTAATTTAGTGAATTTAAAATATCTGTTTCTTATTTTTGTATTTTTTGTTAAACTCATATTTTTAATTCGCTAAATTAAAAATATAATAGGAGAAATTTTTAAATGTATTAAAAATATAGTAGGAGATATTTTTAATTCAATTTAATTTTTAACAGGGGTATCCAAACTGTTAATCAGTCGGAATTAAAAATATCACATTCAATTAAATATATCTGCATCTTAAAAAAAAAAAATTAAATCAAATTAAAAGTGTCTCCTATTTTTAATTCATTTAAAAATTTCTCCTATGATATTCTTAAGTTAGCGAATTAAAAATATGTGTTTAACTAAAAAATACAAATGCAAGAAGAATATATTTTAAAGTTACTAAATTAAAAATATCTCCTATGATATTTAGCGAATTAAAAATATCTGTTTAACAAAAAAATGTCAACACTCTAAAATAAAACAGCGCCCCATCATGGCGCCCCCATGCATGAGCTTTTGGATCAAAACAGACAAAACTTGAATACCCACACTGTTATCTTTAGGACTCTTGATGGCCATTTGGATGCCGTAACGTCTGCAGCATTTTCCCCGGACGGTTGCGTTATAGCAACCATGTCTATCAACGCCGACTTTAGAGTTTGGTCGGTGTGCGATTTTAAATGTTTGCACGTCCAAGAGGATGCTCACGATTTCGGTATACAGAGCTGCGATTTTTCCGATAACTTGGAACCAATTCCAATGAACTTGGTGGACGTGCAATCCTATTTGTTAGCCACTTGCGGAAATGATAGCCTGGTAAAGTTGTGGCGAATATCAATACCAAAAGTGAGAGCTATAAATTTATCAAAGTAAATGTTTAGATTTAAAATTATTATAATTTTTAGCAAAATAATAAGTTGCATTATGAAGATATCGAAGTAAAGGTTTGGCGTACGTTCATGGGGCATGGTGGTAATGTCATATGTGTTAGATTTTCACCTAATGTGGGTGAAATAGTTGGTTCTACCGCTACAGGTTAGTATTTTTTTATAGTTGGTAGTCGATAAGACAATATTTTTTATAGATCGCCAGGCTAGAATATGGTCTGTATACAGTACCGAGTGTCTACATGTTTTGGACCACGATTCAATAGTAGTAACATGCGCTTTTAACGGGGACTGTTCACTTTTGGCAGTTGGATGTCTAGATAAAACTTTATGGCTCTGGAAATTACCCCAACAATTGGTAATACAACCTTTTTAAAAGTTTTACTTCCACCAATTTTGTAAACTATTTTTCTAATTGGATAAGTACCTACTCAAATGAATATTTAAAAAATAATTTTTGAGGCCTTTTTGTTCCAAATTTTCTTATAACAGTGTTCCTACCAAAAATATAATTTCAATTTCCATAAATTCCATGACCAGTAAATATTTTTTCCATGACCAATTGATTGTTAAAGATTTTTTTTTATTGAAATAAACAAAATAAAAATTCTAATAAAAACAAAAACACAGCATAAAACAGTCACTGCTAAATCTTATTTATAAGTTTTGTTTCAAAAGTTTGATTTATGTTTCAATTCCGTTTTCTTCATTAGATCCAATTTAAGTTTTTTAAGTTCCAACTCCTTTATTTCCATAAATAAGTAGTAAAAATATTATTTGTAACAATTGTTTAAACGTCAAGACTTTAGTGAAAATCATGACTTTTGGTCATTTTTAACCAAAATCCATGACTTCCATGCTTAAAATTTGTATCCATGACTTCCAGGATTTCCAGGTTTAGTTGGAACCCTGTATAACATAGGTTTACAAATCTCTATGAGGGGCGTACAGAAAAAAAATTGAAAGGGGGTTTTCAAGACATTTAATTTTTGCATAATTTTAAGAATTTTTTAATTAAACAAATTATATAGTTTGAACGTGCTTAAGTGCGTTTTGGTTTAGATCTGGCGTATCTAGGGATTGCAATCAAGCAGGGTTTTTAATCTTTTGGCTTGATCAACAACAATCCAGCTGGATTTTTTTAAATACTTGGAAAACTACCAATTTATAGTAGGTAAATAAAAAATTAATGAAATAAAATTTTTATTCGACAACAATTAAATCAATGAATTTAATTTATTGATATTGATAACTAAAATTGTTCATTAACTTTTTTTTTATTTAAAACATTAATTTTACCAATTTTTAAACTGCTTAAAGTGTATACAAATTCAACGAGGACTAAATGTAAACACAGAGTCACACCCTCAGAATCGACCAATAAGAACGAGTTATCACGCGTCTGGGCGTTTTTGTTTGGTTCGGCTTGGATTTGAATACACTGTAGGTACCTATTACCTGAGAACTCCTGTTTCGTCTCGTTGGGCCACCATATATACATATACATATTCTTTTTTTTAAGGTGTTTCAAACTGCAGTAGCCAACAAATTAAAATGCAGAACCAAGGCTATTATAGACTGGACTTCAAATGACGTAGTAAAATGGTTAAAAGACATAGACATGGAAGATATTATTGTGAATGCTCGAAATAGTGCGCTAGACGGTATAAAATTAGTCAGTCTTTCAATGGAAAATATTTGCTCTGGAATGGGACTAGGTACTATGCTCCACGTCAAAAAGTCCCACCTTGACATTTGAATACAAATAATTTGGGTTATCTAACTGTCAGTTTGACGCTAATTCCGTCTTGTTTTCTGAAAATAATACAATTCATGTTTTTTTGTTTTAATACTTACCTAAAAAAATAAATTAATTTACCAAGCTGAATTGTTAAAAGTACCTTCAGGATAGTAAAAAATTAAGAAAAAACCTCGTTTGAATTTTTTTTTAATTATGAGTTTTCCCCCTCTTTTAGGATTTGTTCTAAATTTTTTTTAAACAAATCCAAATTTTTTGGAGTACCTTCAGGATAATAAAAAAGTAATAAAAAACCGCGTTTGAAATATTTTTTTAATTATGAATTTTTCACTTTTTTAGGATTTGTTCTAAATTTTTTAAAAAGTGGTCGGGGTTTAAATTAAAAAATAATTTTCAAATCTGAATTTGTCAGGATAGTAAAAAAGTACAAAAAAAGTTTGTTTGAATTTTTTTTTAAATTATGAGTTTTTCCCACTTTTTTAGGATTTCTTCTAATTTTTTTATTATTATAAGTGGTCGGAGCTCAGGTTAAAAATTAATTGAAAAATCTGAATTTTTGGGAGTACCTTAAGGATAATTTTTTTATTATTAGCACATCTTTGTTTCAAATAATAAACATTAATTAAAATAAATTTTGTTTATTTTTTGGAAGGGCAAAGAGGGGCATGTTGTAACCTGGTTTTTCATTTTAGAAAGTTGGTCCCCTTACATAGACTCAATTAATTGTATATAAATGTCAAAGTGGGACTTTTGATATGGAGCATAGTCCATATAAACAAAACATTTAAAAAACACCTAATTCAATTTTTAGACGAAAATCAAACATCAAAAATGCTCAAAGAAATAAAATGGCTGCGCAAAGCGGAACTCCACATAGAAAAACCGGAAAACACGGATATTCCGCACGAGTTTTTGTGCCCCATTACTCATGAGATCATGAGGGAGCCAGTGTCTTGTAGCGACGGTTACACGTATGAAAAAAATGCGATCGCCGAATGGTTTATTTCGGGTAAATTCACCAGCCCCATGACCAACGAAAAATTAACCAATACGAATTACGCGTTCAATTTGGAATTGAGGAACGCGATTTATTCGTTCTTGGATAGCGAAGATCAGCAGGAAGAATAATAGAAGTTTAACATTTTTTGCACCATTTTTTATTTTATATACTGTTCGAAAAAAACTTTACATTTAAGATTGTTAAAATGAAATACACTCACAGGCAAAATATTCGATCCACACATATTTTCGATGAATTTCAATCGCAAATAACTTTTTTATTTGATTTCGGATTTAAACAAATATTGAAGAATATTGTAGATACATTAATGGAGAATCGCTCACATTTTAAAAATTACTAAAAAATACACGTACGTTTATAATATACAGGTTTAAACAAAAAGATGTTTTTTTACCATAAGTTTAAGACACTCTGTAGAGTGCCCTGCTGAAAAAGCCGGGTGATTGCGGACGTAAATTTCGATTGAAATATGCGTCAAAACCGGGTGATTGCGGGTGAAAATCTTATCCGCCCATACCCGCAAACGCCTGCTTTACTTTATCCGCGAACGCCCGGTTATACCTGTCTTTCGTCCGGTTAGTGCACCCCCGCAATCATCTGCAATCACCCGCAAACGCCGGCATTTAGTTTGATCTACTTTCGCCCGGTTTCATCTGCAAACGTCGGCTTTCGTCTGCGAACGCCTCCTTTCACCTGCGTACGCCTGCTTTTACCCGCGAACGCCTGATTTCATCTGCGAACGTCTGCTTTCATACTTTTTCACCCGCAAACGTCTGCTTTCACCTGCGAACGCCCGGTTATACCTGTCTTTCGCCCGGTTAGTGCAACCCCGCAATCATCTGCAATCACCCGCGATCGCCGGCATTTAGTTTGATCTACTTTCGCCCGGTTTCATCCGCAAACGTCGGCTTTCGTCTGCGAACGCCTGCTTTCATCTGCGTACGTCTGTTTTTACCCGCAAACGTCTGCTTTTGCCTGTTTTCACCCGCAAACGTCTACTTTTACCTGCAAACGCCTGCTTTCACCCGCAAACGTCTGCTTTACCCGCGAACGCCTGATTTCATACTTTTTCACCCGCAAACGTCTGCTTTCACCTGCGAACGCCCGGTTATACCTGTCTTTCGCCCGGTTAGTGCAACCCCGCAATCATCTGCAATCACCCGCGATCGCCAGCATTTAGTTTTATCTACTTTCGCCCGGTTTCATCCGCAAACGTCGGCTTTCGTCTGCGAACGCCTGCTTTCACCCGCAAACGTCTGCTTTTACCCGCGAACGCCTGATTTCATCTGCGAACGTCTGATTTCATACTTTTTCACCCGCAAACGTCTGCTTTCACCTGCGAACGCCCGGTTATACCTGTCTTTCGCCCGGTTAGTGCAACCCCGCAATCATCTGCAATCACCCGCGATCGCCAGCATTTAGTTTTATCTACTTTCGCCCGGTTTCATCCGCAAACGTCGACTTTCGTCTGCGAACGCCTGCTTTCACCCGCAAACGTCTGCTTTTACCCGCGAACGCCTGATTTCATCTGCGAACGTCTGATTTCATACTTTTTCACCCGCAAACGTCTGCTTTCACCTGCGAACGCCCGGTTATACCTGTCTTTCGCCCGGTTAGTGCAACCCCGCAATCATCTGCAATCACCCGCGATCGCCAGCATTTAGTTTTATCTACTTTCGCCCGGTTTCATCCGCAAACGTCGGCTTTCGTCTGCGAACGCCTGCTTTCATCTGCGTACGTCTGTTTTTACCCGCAAACGTCTGCTTTTGCCTGTTTTCACCCGCAAACGTCTACTTTTACCTGCAAACGCCTGCTTTCACCCGCAAACGTCTGCTTTTACCTGCAAACGCCTGCTTTCACCCGCAAACGTCTGCTTTTACCCGCGAACGCCTGATTTCATACTTTTTCACCCGCAAACGTCTGCTTTCACCTGCGAACGCCCTGTTATACCTGTCTTTCGCCCGGTTGGTGCAACCTCGCAATCATCTGCAATCACCCGCGATCGCCGGCATTTAGTTTTATCTACTTTCGCCCGGTTTCATCCGCAAACGTCGGCTTTCGTCTGCGAACGCTTTTACCCGCAAACGTCTGCTGTCACCTGCGAACGCCCGGTTATACCTGTCTTTCGCCCGGTTAGTGCAACCTCGCAATCATCTGAAATCACCCGCGATCGCCGGCATTTAGTTTTATCTACTTTCGCCCGGTTTCATCCGCAAACGTCTCCTTTCGTCTGCGAACTCCTGCTTTCATCTGCGTACGTCTGTTTTTTACCGCAAACGTCTGCTTTTGCCTGTTTTCACCCGCAAACGTCTACTTTTACCTGCAAACGCCTGCTTTCACCCGCAAACGTCTGCTTTTACCCGCGAACGCCTGATTTCATACTTTTTCACCCGCAAACGTCTGCTTTTACCTGCGAACGCCCGGTTATACCTGTCTTTCGCCCGGTTGGTGCAACCTCGCAATCATCTGCAATCACCCGCGATCGCCGGCATTTAGTTTTATCTACTTTCGCCCGGTTTCATCCGCAAACGTCGGCTTTCGTCTGCGAACGCCTGCTTTCACCTGCGTACGTCTGTTTTTACCCGCAAACGTCTGCTTTTGCCTGTTTTCACCCGCAAACGTCTACTTTTACCTGCAAACGCCTGCTTTCACCCGCAAACGTCTGCTTTTACCCGCGAACGCCTGATTTCATACTTTTTCACCCGCAAACGTCTGCTTTTACCTGCGAACGCCCGGTTATACCTGTCTTTCGCCCGATTAGTGCAACCTCGCAATCATCTGCAATCACCCGCGATCGCCGGCATTTAGTTTGATCTACTTTGGCCCGGTTTCATCCGCAAACGTCTCCTTTCGTCTGCTAACGCCTGCGTACGTCTATTTTTACCCGCAAACGTCTGTTTTTGCTCGTTTTCAACCGCAAACGTCTGCTTTCGTCCGATTTTATCCGAGATTGCCTGCATTTCGTTTGTCTGTTTTCTTTCGGTTTCATACACTTTTATTATAGAGCGTCTTCTAGAAAAAAAAATTTAATTAGGAAAAAACTTTTATTAAATAAGGTCCTTAAAAGCTTCCTTTCGTTTATTGAGGGTGTTAAAATTTTATTTATTTATATAGTAGTCCAATGTTAATTAAAATTTGAATTATAAAATAAATTTATAAAGAAATAATATTGGTTTATTAGGGTGAATAAAGGAATGTTTTAAAGAAAATTTTTGAACAAAATTTTTACACCACGAACTGCTTTTTGCATAGTTATGTAAACATTTTAATACATATGATTGGGTACCCAATAAAAGTCAACCCCCTGACATTTTTTCGATTTTGTCTACACTGCTCTATAAGGGAGTTTTACCACCATTTGTACCATAATTAAAAGCAATAAAACCATGTTTAAAAAAAAATAATTTATTAAAGTAAATCCATTTTCCCTAAAAAAATATATTAGATAAAATTAGTAATTGTATTCATTGAAATTTACTTAATGGGTTGAAAACAAAATGTTTGTTTTTTTATCTTAGCATAAGGTAGAATTTTTCAAAAGAAAAAAAAAATTTTTACTCAACATCTTGAGGTGGCCCATTCGTTTTTTAAATAAATATATTATCAAATGGGTTAGTTCCAACGGGAAATTCTTTTTTTGGTCCAAAATCGTGGAAAACATGTGATTTTTTTCACCCAACTTTCATTATAAAACAAAAGAAAGTGCTTTTAATTTTTTACTTAAATTACAAAAACAATGGAAACATTTTTTTTCAACTTTTTACTTCCAATTGGCTTTTAAGGGCGACACCCTACAGATTCTAGAACAAAAAAAAGAATTTCCCGTTGGAACTACCCCATTTGATTAAATTTTTATTTAAAAAACGAGAGGGCCACCTCAAGATATTGAGTAAAATTTTGTTTTTCTTTTTTTATAAGGTAGAAATTCTACCCCTATGCTAAGAAAAAAAAAACATTTTGTTTTCAACCCACCCTATTACTTATTATAATAGAAGGTATACAATGGCGGATTTTTGATTTTGGTTTGGGGGGCACATAGGCTATTATGTGCTAAGAAATCTAAAAAATATCCTGTCTTTCTAAAAAAGTAATTTAGATAAAGTTAATATCTAATTGATTAACAGAATATACCTGGATAATAAGTTGTATTTTCACCATACAAAATTTGGTTTCGTTTGGGACTAATCAGTCAATTTCTGAAGCTATTATTCAACCAGTTGGCTCATTTTTTTAAGCTATTAAGGCCAATAAGGGATATTTATTTACTGGAACGTTTTTTGTATGTTATACTTGTTATTTAAAAAAATATAAATGCATATTTTTATAGGAAAAAAAATATTTTAATAAATTTATTCAATTCCTTAGAATTTTTTTTTTAACTAGTAAAAAAATTAAGTAACATTTTTTGTTTTCTTAAAAATATATGTATTTCTGATTTTTCAATAAATAATACATATAAATATACATAAAATCAAATATTTGCATATAAAAAATATGTACATATACCTATACAGAAAACTAAACGTCTAAAAAACAAAAGTCAGTTAATGGAATATTCCTTATAAATGGCCTAAAAACGCAAGTCAATTGCTTAAATAATAGTTTAAAAAATCGAGTGATTTCATTATTTTCTCATCAATATTTTTTGGTTTCAATTCCAGTCTAAAAATAATTTAAAATGTTAAAAATTATTATAATTCGGTTGGGAGTAGACAATTTTTTTTTCTTAAAATATTTTATCTACATATGTAAATTGTAAAACGCTTTAAAAATTATTATTTTAAATATGTAAAAGTCTATAAAATTTAATTTATTTGTTGAATAATGTAATTCTAAATTAATTAATGGAAAATAACTTTTGTGCATAATAATAATGGCAACATAATATATAATATATGTATATTATAGGTATTTAAATGAATGTTCATGTTTATTACTTACAAAATTAACTTAAACAGTGATTCACTATCATCCATTTCCGACTCTTAAAACTTTATTGGTCGCTTTATTGGCATTGAATGTTCAATTTGTCTTTTAGGTCATCTTTAGATTCTAAAAATTCCATGCAAATTTCTTTCAAAATCTGTCTTTTTGATTTCTGAAATAATCATAACAATTTGCACCCACACCCTCTGGTCTTCAGCCATCATTTGCGAGACATTCCCATTGCATGCTGACATAATAAATGGATGGCCCCTTAAAAAAGAATTTATGCATTTAGATTAATATAAATAGATAGCTATAGGTTATAGCCTATAACTAGGTATATATACACTTTTATGTACCATACACAAATAGCACATAAGCTTCATAATTAGTTGTTGGGTCCTTATCAGGAGGCCTTGTGGCATAATAGTTATTTATGTATTAAGGGCATAATAAGGTTTTTATGGTCCGAGGCGCTATTTCGAGCCCGAGCGCGTCAGCGCGAGGGCTAGAAAAGCGTCGTAGGACCATAAAAACCAGTTATGCCAGCAATGCATACAAAACTTTATGCACGATTAATATATTATTATTTTTAATATATTATTGTTTTTAAAGACGTTTACGTCAAAGAATTTTTGTTATAATTGTCATATTATAATGTCAACTGACATCAGTCAGTTTTAAAGTTTAAAGATAAATGAAATTGAGGAGCAGCTGAAAAGGCGAAAAATTGCGGCCTGCTGCAGGTAAAATCAAAATCTTTATACGAAAAAACTTACTTCGAATATATCAAATGGTGTAACATTGTTGTTTTTAATTTTTGACGTTTCATTATAGCCCGCTGGGCCATAATAACGCCCGCGGGCTATAAAAAGACGTTTACGTCAAAGAATTTTTGTTAAAATTGTCATATTATAATGTCATCGTGCATAAAAGGTATTTTTTTATAGTCTACATCTTTTTTATTTGTAGCTTTATTTTTAATATGTTCAGCTTTAATTATATGCGAGGTACCTCGCATATAATTAAAGCTGAACATATTAAAAATAAAGCTGTACCTACCTAGGTATCGTCATCTATAATGCATATAAAACCAAACTAAAACAAGATAAACATCGATTCAAAATAAATTCCTATTTAAATAATTTTATATACTTACGTTTCAATTAGTTTTAGTTCCCCAAAAAAAATTATAAACAGTAAAACTACACAAAACAATAAATAAATAAATATGAAAATTCCACACCTGTAATTTTTAACCAATCAAAACGTGTATTTTTGATAGATCACCATGGCAACGGTTGAATTTTAGTGGAAATTTTTTCCTCGTGGGTACCCAACAGCGAATTATACTGGAAATTTTTTGACGTTTATAATGACAGAATATTTGTTTGACAATCTGGTTTTTATTTGTTTACATGATAATTTTGATACATTTCCATTACAAAGTTTAGATGTTTTCTATATTCGTTGGACACCTCCTTTCTTATTCTATTTAGACACTATTCTATTCACCTTTTTTTCCATTTAGCACTTTGAGTTTTGAATAGTTAAGATGCAAATATTCGTGAACAATTCAAAACAAATTTTCTTTCTTCAAGTAGGAGCCACAATCCTCTAATAATGCGGGTAAATAAGTCATTGCACGATGATTGATCATTACAGCAGACAATTTCACATTTTTTACGTCGTGCCGCTTGACAGCTTCAAAACTGAAATAACTTTTAGGTTGGGGTTGACTTAGTTGCCATGGTAACTAAATAATCAAGTCGAGGTCAAGTTAAATCAAAAAATAAATTTTAATTATTTAAACACAATTTGGTGTGGAATTTTCTTACCGAATACCACCCGAGGTCAAATTAAATCCGGAAATTTTTTCTCCCTCATGAATATTTTTAGAAAATTATCCCTCGTCTTCGACTCGGGATAATTTTCAAAATATTCATGAGCTCGAAAAAATTTCCGGAAATAATTTGACCTCTAGTGGTATTACTAGTGATAGGAAACAATTTACAATTTTGCCTACACAAATAAAGGTTATGTCCATTAACAAGCAGTCTCTGTTGACAAGCGTGCTTTGATGCCATGTTTCCACTTTAGTCAGAAACTCCCAGAAATATAATTCAAATTTATCGCCTTACAAGTTTGTTATTAAAGTAACCCTATTTCAGAAAAAATATAAATATAACACTTAGTAAAAATACGTTATTAATTTAAAAAAAATGATTTTAAGCATATACCTATATAATAATATATATTATTATATTATATTATAGGTATATGATTTTAAGTCTCCTCAACGTTTTTAATTAAAAAAAAATGATTTTAAGTCTCAACGTTTTAAACAAGCTCACTAAGCTGAGCTTGTTGCTCGCTGCAGGTGTGAATCGCGCCGCAACCGCTCCACCTAAATGTATGGTAATTTTAATGATGATTTCTCACATATCATCTGTCACATGTCATCTGTCACATGTCATCTATCACCTACCATTTGTCATCTGTCATCTGCCATTTGTCATCTGTCACCTGTCATATGGCACCTGCCATCTAACATTTGTCAACTTACTTGACATGTCACCTGTTCACTTGACATCTGTCACCTGTCATCTGGCACCTGTCACCTTTCACCTGTCATCTGTCACCTGTTAACTTGACATCTGTCACCTGTTATCTGGCACCTGTCATCTGTCATTTGTCACCTATCATTTGTCATCTGTGACCTGTCAACTTGACATCCGTCACTTGACATGTCGGGCAAAATTTGACGGAGAAATCGAAAAAAAGTGGACTTGGGCCTTTTCGACACCGGATGGTCCGCGGGTAGGTCTCCGGCCTCCGAGTACGGTTTTTAAGAAGTAAAAATAAACGACAACCGTGCTTTTCTGCGCAGGTGCCTTAGCTAATGAGATAGAAAAACATAGCACAGTTACCTGCCTGTGTAATAATGAAAAAATGTTTATTAATTTCTTTTAATGAAGACTTAATTTCTGTTTTGCGAAACAATGTCAAAATCCAATAAATTTAGCAGACGTTTGCGGGTAATAACAGACGTACGCAGGTGAAAGCAGACATTTGCGGATGAAAGCAGACGTTCGCGGACGAAAGCCGACGTTTGCCGGCGTTCTTAGACGAAGCCAAGCAGGCGTTCGCAGGTGAAAGCAGATGTTTGCGGGTGAAAACAGGCAAAAGCAGACGTTTGCGGGTAAAAGCAGACGTTTGCAGGTGAAAGCAGGCGTTCGCAGACGAAAGTCGACGTTTGCGGATGAAACCGGGCGAAAGTAGATCAAACTAAATGCCGGCGATCGCGGGTGATTGCAGATGATTGCGGGGTTGCACTAACCGGGCGAAAGACAGGTATAACCGGGCGTTCGCAGGTGAAAGCAGACGTTTGCGGGTGAAAAAGTATGAAATCAGGCGTTCGCGGGTAAAATCAGACGTTTGCGGGTGAAAGCAGGCGTTTGCAGGTAAAAGTAGACGTTTGCGGGTGAAAACAGGCAAAAGCAGACGTTTGCGGGTAAAAACAGACGTACGCAGGTGAAAGCAGGCGTTCGCAGACGAAAGCCGACGTTTGCGGATGAAACCGGGCGAAAGTAGATCAAACTAAATGCCGGCGATCGCGGGTGATTGCAGATGATTGCGGGGTTGCACTAACCGGGCGAAATACAGGTATAACCGGGCGTTCGCAGGTGAAAGCAGACGTTTGCGGGTGAAAAAGTATGAAAGCAGACGTTCGCGGGTAAAAGCAGACGTTTGCGGGTGAAAGCAGGCGTTTGCAGGTAAAAGTAGACGTTTGCGGGTGAAAACAGGCAAAAGCAGACGTTTGCGGGTAAAAACAGACGTACGCAGGTGAAAGCAGGCGTTCGCAGACGAAAGCCGACGTTTGCGGATGAAACCGGGCGAAAGTAGATCAAACTAAATGCCGGCGATCGCGGGTGATTGCAGATGATTGCGGGGTTGCACTAACCGGGCGAAAGACAGGTATAACCGGGCGTTCGCAGGTGAAAGCAGACGTTTGCGGGTGAAAAAGTATGAAATCAGGCGTTCGCGGGTAAAAGCAGACGTTTGCGGGTGAAAGCAGGCGTTTGCAGGTAAAAGTAGACGTTTGCGGGTGAAAACAGGCAAAAGCAGACGTTTGCGGGTAAAAACAGACGTACGCAGGTGAAAGCAGGCGTTCGCAGACGAAAGCCGATGTTTGCGGATGAAACCGGGCGAAAGTAGATCAAACTAAATGCCGGCGATCGCGGGTGATTGCAGATGATTGCGAGGTTGCACTAACCGGGCGAAATACAGGTATAACCGGGCGTTCGCAGGTGAAAGCAGACGTTTGCGGGTGAAAAAGTATGAAAGCAGACGTTCGCGGATGAAATCAGGCGTTCGCAGGTAAAAGCAGACGTTTGCGGTTGAAAGCAGGCGTTTGCAGGTAAAAGTAGACGTTTGCGGGTGAAAACAGGCAAAAGAAGACGTTTGCGGGTGAAATCAGACGTTCGCGGGTTAAAGCAGACGTTCGCGGACGAATGCAGACGTACGCATGTAAAAACGTACGTTCGCGGATGAAACCGGGCGAATGCAGACAAAAACAGAAAATCAAAATGCAGGCAAACGCGGGTGAAATCAGGCGAAAACATAATCTTATATATAATTAACGTCAATGCCGGGCGTTTGCGGGTGATATTTACACCCGGCAGCGCAGGTGAAAGCAGGCGTGCGGGCAAAATCTGGTATGGCAGGCAAAAAACATATATAACCGGGCGTAAAACCAGCTTGGTTTTTCACCCGCACATACCTGCAATCACCCGGCTTTTTCAGCAGGGTGGCAAAACCGTATATTGTTATAAATTAAGTTTTAATTATCAACTCACATCTATTTTTAACAGTTTTGTTTTTGGTTTACCTTGATATATTTATTTTGGGGGAAAATATGGATTTTTAAAAAAAAACATTGCAATTTCCAATATTTTTCCTGTATGAAGAACTAAGGTTGCTATGGTCGATCCATAGCCTATGGAGGATGACAGTGAAAGTTTTGTTGAATCATCCCATAGTTGGACATGTCATATACAGCTTTCAAAAGTTATCAAATTGTTTTTGTAAATTAATATCTTAATTTTGAGGTGTCTTACTTTTAAAAATGTCTCCTACTGATGTTGCCCTTTGTACTTTACTTCTTGAGACGTTTAAAACACTTGCCCCGTAATACTGTGACCATCCATCCTGAACTAAATTAATGGCTCTGGCAACATCAGTCGAAGTCTTATCAATTTTTTAAAGTAAGAAGACACCTCAAAATTTAAACATAATTTGCAAAAAACAATTTGATAGCTTTTGAAAGCCGTGTATGACATGTCCAAGTATGGGATGATTCAACAAAACTGTCACTGTCATTCTCCATAGCATATGGATGGACCATAGCAACCTTAGTTCTTCACACAGAAAAATATTGGAAATTGCAATGTTTTTTTAAAAAATCCATATTTTCCACAAAACTAAATATATCGAGGTGAACCAAAAACAAAACTGTTAAGAATAGATGTGACTTGATAAATAAAACTTAATTTAGAACAATATACTGTTTTGCCACTCTACAGAGTATCTTAAACTTATGATAAAAAACATATTTTTGTTTAAACCTGTATATTATAAACGTACGTCTATTTTTTAGTAATTTTTTAAAATGTGAGCGATTGTCCATTCATTTATCTACAATATTCTTTAATATTCGTTTAATTCCGACATCAAATAAAAAAGTTATTTGCGATTGAAATTTATCGAAAATTTGTGTGGATCGATTATTTTGCCTGTGAGTGTATAATGTGTTGCTCCACAGGTGTTTTTTTCGAGTAGTATATTTAATTATTACACTTTTTACATAATTATTAAAAATAGTTTAATTAAGACTGTAAAATAAATAGTGCCTTCAATATTTAAATTAATTAATTAATTTGTCAGTTTAATAAAGAAACTGCAACTCAAAAGCAAAATTTCTGTGATAATAAATTAACAATTAAGTATAGGTAAGCCTATATCTTTTTATAAATATCGAATAATATGTAGTGCAGTTTTAACTAAAAAACATTTAAAAATTTAATTTTTATTATATGATAATTAATAATATAATTACTGTAATCATACATATAACTGAACAAGGACAGTTTTCTATAACTAAAAAATGTTATATGTAAAGTATAAAATATGTGCAATTTCACTTTTGTGTTCAAATAAATCAGTTAAAGTAATTTTTTTGTTTAAATTCCACAGAATGATTACCTACTTACCTTCAAAAGCAAACACAATAACAGTCTTAAACATTTACAAGTTACTTATTCATCATTCTGAGTCTTCTCTAATTTTGCTTTTTTAGCCCTTCTAAAGGACCTTTTTTGGGAATCCTTTTTGCTACCAGCCAATTGACCCCGTCTTCTCATAGCATCCAATTTGAAGTTTTTTTCCTTAATTTTCTTTTTCTGGTCATCGCCCTTCTTTTTACCACCTTCTGTATACAGAACATTGATTCTACGTCCGTTCAATTGGGAGTGATGCATGGATAAGCTCCGCTAAAAATTAAGTTCGTATAAATAACCATAAAAATACATAAATATATAAAAATACCTGATAAGCTTCTTCGTTGTCGACTTCAACATAAGCAAAACCTCTGGGTCTATTGGATTTTTTCTCTGTTGGTATTCTGACATGTTTCACATTTCCAACTTTCGAGAAATGCTCTTTTAAATTTGCGGGGGTCGCGTCATATGGAATGTTTCCGACAAAAACAACGTATCTCTTTTGATTTTGCTTCACAATGTCGATTTTTTTTAAATCCTTTATTTCAACTTCCTTTTTTGGCTTCTTTTCCTTAGGTTGTCCATCTGCAGCTGTGGCATTTTCTTTGGGTTTTGGATTTTGTTTGTTTTGCTTTATTTTTTTATTTATTGGTTTACTTACTGGAGCTAGATCTTCTGATTCATCCTCCTCTTCAGAATCATTTTCTACAGGTTTTTTTTTCATTTTATTACTTTGTTCCTGTTTTGGTTCATCAGATTCTTCATCTGATGAATCGTTTTCTTCTTCAGATTCATCATCTTCTGATTCATCAGCAACTGTAGAATTTAATGTGCTGGTGTCAATTTCATCAGATGATTCTTCCTAAGAGATTTAGTTTTAAAAATTAGTTGATTGAAATTGGAAATCATATGCAGTTATTATGATTTTTTGGGTAAAGGATAAAAATAATAAAAAAAATATTGTAAATAAAAAATTTATTACCTAAAAATATAAGTAATTATAATACATAACACACTTCTTATAAGTAAGAATCTAGGAATCAAATAATACATTTTAACATTACTTATTTTCAGGCTTAAGTTATGTACTGTTTTGTATTTAATTTGTATTTAAGGTCAATAAAATTTGTAAGTGAACACTTAAAATTAACTAAATATTAGTTCTTAGGATAAAATTCAACAACAGAATCTATAATTTGAAGTTATTCTCACTGATAAGAAACATATATCTGGTCCTCCTTAAAATATCTTCCTACCATGAGTATTTACTGTAAACAAAAGAAATAAATTAAAAATAAAATCATAATAACCCATATCAAAAATATTTTAGAGACAATATTTTAGGAGTTTTATTATAAAAAAAAATAATTATACCTCATCATCGGAATCATCATCCTCCTCCACCTCCTCATCATTGTCATCGTCGTCATCATCTTCCTCTTCATCGCCAGCATCAGAATCTTCTTCAACCTCTGATCCTTCTTCATCAGAATCTTCCTCTACTTCTTCTTCACCTTCATCATCTTCAGATTCTGGTTCTTCTTTCTTAGCTACTACCTTTTTAGAAGGTGCTGCCTTCTTTGCTCCAGCTTCCTTTTTGCCAGTCTTTTTTTCCACCTTCTTATCATCGTCATCCTCCAATAACTTCTTCATATTTTTCCTTCTTTCACGCCTTTTGGTTGCCTTAGAGGGACCAGGTTTCTTTTCCTGTTTACCAGCAACTGGTTTTGGTTTACCTTCAGCTTCAGCTTTAAGTTTTTTCAATAGAGCCAACTTTCTCTTGGCAGTTTTTGTGACTTCCGTTCTCCCTTCAATTGCCGCAATCTTGGCTTCAATATCACTAACAATTGCCTTGTTGCCCCCAATGACTTTCTGTTTTAATTCAAAGAACTGTCCTTTCTTCTTTTTTTCACCTGCTTCACGTTTTACTTTTGGCTTCTGTACTTTTTTGTCAGCATTTGGTGCAGCATTTTCTGGGGCTGCCTTTGGAGTAGCTTTTGGTTTACCTGTACCGGCAAACTTCTCCAACTTGGCAGCTTTTTGTGGGGTGTTATTTTGCTTCTTAGGGCTGACAGCATTGGCATTTTTCTGTGGAGATTTGCCCTTGTTGGGGGTTTTACCTGGGTTGTTTGGTTTCGTTTTTTTAGCGGATTGTGGTGCCTTATCATTTGGCATACTCTTCCTCTTGTTTGGGGTTTTAATATTTTTTACGTCAGTCATCTGAAGAAGAACAAGAAAATTGTAATTTATATTTAAAGAAAAACAACTATGAAGTAAAAATGCCAACTTAACTCAAAAGAAATCAACACAAAAACGTGTTTAATTTTAGTTTTAATTTAAAAAACATACCCACCTCATGGTGTTTTACAATTTAAAAAAATATTTATTAAATAGAACTGAATAATCATTTAGTTGATTGTTATTAACAAAAACTATACTTACAATTAAAATTCTTTAGAAAACGTAAATTGAAAAACTTAACAGCAACACGAGATGAACACACACAGGGAGAAAACGTGCAAGAGATTTTCGGCACGCTACAATTTCTAGGTTATGACGCTGTGCCTAGAATACCGTGGTAGATATTTAAAAAACTTTTTTTTTAAATTATTTTCATAATATTTAACTAAAAATATTTTAATCCCAGTAATAATAACGTGTTTATCATAAGCGGCATTAGCTAAATCCTTTAATTTTCTTAATTTAATTAAAATTTGTGTCTAAAACGACTACGTTTGATTAGAGTTCTAGAACTAGTTTTAGAGAATGGCAATAGGTGGCGTGCAAATTAAATTTTAAAACCATGGTAACAAATTCAAATTTGATCAATTTGAAAAAATGGAAACTTTTCAAAAACCGCAAATAATATGCCACGCGGAGAAAAGTGTGGATTATTCCATACACGACGTAAAATGGATACCTTGCTCAGCGAAATTCGTGGCTATGGGAGGCAAATCAAACGGAGCTGGAATTGTGGAAATTTATTCTCTCACAGGGGAAGGACTGGAAAAACAGACGGAATTTTGCAAGAAAGATTATTTTAAATGCGCTACTTTCGACGCTTCGAGTTTAAGGAACAGGCATTTAGCCACTGGGGATTTTGGGGGGAGATTACAAGTTTGGTAAGTTAATTTTTATTTAAATAATAATGAAGTTTGTTTTAATTTTTTTTTAGGGATTTGGAAGATACGTTTGTGCCTGTTTATATGACCACAAAGCATTCACAAGTAATAAACTCTATTGATGGTGTTTCTGGTAGGAATTCTGGCTGTGGGGCTCCAGAAATTGTCACTGGATCAAGAGACGGTATAAAAAGTATAGCATTGTTAAAATTGTTTAAATACTTAATTATTTAGGTTCTGTAATGGTTTGGGATGTTAGACAAAAAGAGCACCCTGTAGCAAAGTTTTTGCCTGTAGAAGGCAATACAGGTAGAGATTGTTGGGCTGTGGCATTTGGTAATGCTTATAACAATGAAGAAAGAGTTATAGCAGCTGGTTATGATAATGGGGATATAAAATTGTTCGATTTAAAAATGAATGCTGTAAGATGGTGTAAATGCGTTAAAAATGGAGTAAGTAAATTCTAAAATATGTAGCATTTTAATATTAAATAACTTTAGGTGGTGGGTCTACAATTTGATAGAAGAGATATTCAAATGAATAAATTGGTGGCAACCACATTGGAATCCAAACTATATTGCTTTGATGTAAGAACGCAACATCCCAAAAAAGGTTTTGCATATGTAACTGAAAAAGCGCACGACTCCACAATTTGGTCTGTGAAACATTTACCGCAAAATAGGGAAATATTTATGACCACAGGGGGAGCTGGAAGCTTATGTCTTTGGAAATAGTAAGTAAAAACACCATTTGGAAAAACTAAAACCAAAAATTACAACTTTCAAGTCTTTTATATTCATTGTAAATTGAGTTTTTATGACATTTTTTTTCAACAATTTCTTTAATTCTAACAAAAATCAACTTGTCTAGTTTTTTCCAAACAATACAGAAATGTGCTAATACAAAAGGAGATAATTTAAAGAAAAAAGTTTTTATGAATACATCCATCCTAAAGTACTGTAATCACCTCCTTTCATATTACCACATAAATTAGAAAGACCCTGTAGATATAATTAATAAATATTTTTTTTAGTAATTATCCTGATAAAAGAGTTGAAAAGGACTCGGATGATATTTCCTATGGTGTGGCTGGTGAATTATCCCTATTACAAAACTGTACACTTTCTGATCAGCCAATCACAGGTTTTGATTGGTGTGTAGATAAACAGGGGCTGGCTGTTGCATCGGCATTTGATCAGACTGTACGAGTTTTAATTACAACCAAGCTTAACTTACAATAATAATTTTAATAAATATTAATAGTTGTTTTATTAAAAAAACACCTAAAAACTATACAACATACATACATTAGTCTTATATTATATCACATGTAAATTAAAGAAATCCTAATTTATACAATTAAACCAAATTATACTATACAATATGAAGCTTAAAACTCCAATTTATGTTATACATCAAAATTTATACAAATGTGCATTTTTCTTTAATTCATTTCAAAATCGCCAAGGTCAAAAGACCTTACCCTCCTATACTAAAATCTCTGACCAGGATCTGTAAATTTTGCCGTCAAAATGTAAAAACATGCTGGTAACGGCACCAAAAACAACAATAAAGAATCCATTAATGGATCTTGTAACAGCGTTATTGATAATATACCATAAGCATGTAAACACCAATGGCCCACAAGAATAATTATATTCCTTGGTTCTGTTACAGTTGTTTTAATTAACGAAGTGATACTTTGGTTCATTTTATTGGAGAAATGTGCAGCACAAGATATTAGGGATAATATCACCACTAAGTATGGAAAAGAATAATCTAAAAAAAAAATGTGAAAAAATTGTTATTGCTTAGTTTAGTTCAACTTACATAATAAACCTCCCACAACAGCATGGATAAGCACCAAAATGGGTATAAAGTACATGGCAGCATAAATTGATAGTTTACTTTGTCTTGGAAAAACTTTACGACAAACCCAAGGCCTTATTATAAGCATTAAAATTAAAGACATTCCATAAAACACAAACACTACTGTATACCTTAAAAAGTATTATTAGTTATATAATTTATCAAAAAAGTATAATATATATTATAAACTTACAATGGGTATACTGCTTCTTGTGTGCAGTATATTTTCTTCTCAAAATTAGGCCTAGGATTGTGTAGTAATGTGTACCAATCGGCCAACATTGTGACTCTGCAGCTTGTAATTGTAAAAGTACCAATAGGATGTGATAGTAATAAAGCTAATATTGTAGCTATTGCAACTTCAAATAACGCTGTAATTTGTAGCAAAATAAGTCTTTTGCTGAACCTACAAAACATTCAAATAAAAATCTCGTAATTAGCCAGAAAACTTACTTACGTTCGCTTCATAATAACCATGTCTATAAAATACCAATGCACAGCTAAAACCAATAAGACCATAAATCCTAAATAAAGCCAGTCATAAAGTAAAGGGTTGTCTGTGCAGGGTTCACATATAAAAGTCGTGTCATTTCTTCTATAACCTCTCGGACAAGATCCACAATCACTTAAATTTCCGTTTGGAAAGAGTATTCGTCCACAATATTGCCCGGGACAGTTCATTTTTGTTGTTATTAAAGCATTAGAAAAAATTCCCAATGTTTACAACTAGGTTATGTCAAATGTCAAATATCTGTCAAATTATAGAAAATTCACAAAGATGGTAGTCTTTTAGAGCAATACGGCTCGCTGATTGGACAAGAATATTCGCTTCGCGTGCCGATTGGTCAAAACGAAATACTTGGTAATATTGTTGACAACTAATAAAATCATTTTTTGAATTAAAACAAATTATTGTGACATAATTTGAAGTTGATAAATTTTCGATTAATTTTTGGTGTATTTAGTTTTGGTTAAAAAGGTTTTAGTTAAATTTGGTTCGAATATTAGTGCGTCAATTGACTAACGAGTACCCCCCATCTATTTTCAGCCCTAGGTACTTACGGCATCAGATCGGTTTGTGTGCAAAAATTACGGTGAAAAAGTGAAAAATATTGAAGACAGAATTGTAAATAGTGCACGAACGTAATTCAAAGACATTTTCGAGTAAGGAAAATGTGTGTATGTCTAAAGAAGAAGCATAGATCGAATTGCAGGGAGGATTTAATATCGGAGTAACCAGCTGATGGCGGGCGAAAATAGAGGCAGTTTAGCGTTTGATAGTGATTAAAGGTGTGCTAGTGATTTTTATCGAGATATTGCTTAATTAAACCCTGTTTATCGACTCTTTAATTCATTTGTAACTGTCTAAGGAACATTTAAACAAGCAGTTGATCGTTGGGCGTGCACACACCTTATGTCATTGATATTTAGCAATCATTCATAAATTCGCATCTTTAGGACTTTAATTATACGTATATCGTAGGTAAATGATGCGCCTAAAGAGTCGTGCGGTTTGACGAATACCACGGTGTTTCGTTGCTGAAATGAAGAGTGATCGGTTTACGAGCCCCGTGTAAATAAATAGTGTGTTTATTGTTGCTTGTTGCTTTTCTGAGGGAACTTCTTGAGCACGATGTCCACCACGGCCTTCGTCGACAGAATCGATCCCTTCGCGAAGCGGTCGCTCAAGAAGAAGAGCAAAAAATCGCAAGGAAGCTCCAGGTACCGCAACTCCCAGGATGTCGAGATGCAGCCTTTGCCCTTGCTCAAAGGTACGTCAAAAAATCGCATTTATTATTTAATTATTATTTCCAACCTTTCCTCATCCTTCCGACCTAGTGCAACAGACCCTATTTGTCCTTATTACACGCACTTACCCTATCAAGATAACTCATATACACTCTGTGTATTACTATAGTATTGTATGCTATTGCATTCCTAACAAAAACAATTTCGCCCTATAATAAAGTCAAAATCTAAAAAATATTATAGGTGTGATTTCTTAAAATTGTTCATTGTTTTTATGTTAAATTTGACATATTTTGCAATTTGCATTTTTTATTGTAAATCCCAATCCTTATGGACAAAATTATACTTTGGCCTATCGGGCAGAATGGGAACAAAATCCGTATAGATACTACATGAGTGTTTTGTATTTCCCTAAAAATAGTGCGGCAACGCTTTTTTTGAGGTGCCCAAAATTATCCTAAAAGCTACTTCAGAATAAGCCCCTAAAGTTGAAAAACTTTTGTACCTAATGCTTTTTTAATCACAACTCAAAATCCATATTTTATTAACATGATAAAGCGTACACCCTGTATTTCAAAACAAAGCGTTTTAGGGCGTTTATTGTTTTTTTGCTATTTTTGCCGAAGGTATCATTCTGTATATTTTAAATGTACTTACCTACTTGTACATTTGAACTTTTTTATTAACTATTCAAAATTAAAAAATATTGGAGCGTTTTGTATAATTAAATAATTAAATTTTGTGTTTATAAATTGTATGTCCGCCATGATTTTTTTTACTTTAGTATTAATTACTAAAAAAAATAATTATAATAGGTACGTACTTATTGTGTACCTACCTATTATTACAAGTTTTTTTGTAATGAACTTTTTTCACTTTTTACTTAAACCCTTGAATTAATTAATTTAATGTCAAATATTAATTTTTTTCTACTTCCACCTTTAAAACGCACATTATCTTACATGTTTCCTTGACACTAAGTGACCTTTTAAATACCCATTGACAAGTTGTGGCTTTATGGCGTTTTAGTCACGGGCTGAAGTTAGCCACAAATTTTGAGTCACGGGCTGAATTTTGTATTAATTTAGTTGACAAATGTCATAAAATCATTAAAATAAAGTGCATTTTTTGAAAAATAATACTAAATGTTAAAAATTATTTTATTATCTCAATACAAAAATACAAAAGTTTTAAATAGTTTCCCAACGCCAATATTTGAAAAGTTTATATGAACATTGTACTGACCTTTTAATTTCGCCGGCAGTAAATTATAACTTAAATTCGAGCTCGGACTCCACTGTGAAGTGCTCATAAAACATTTTCTTTACTTTCACTGTGAAAAAATGTTGTTAATCCATTTTCAAGGAATACATTTCGATTTATAACCTTTATCATCCGTGTTTATAACACATACAAATTTGACATTTGACGGTAACACAAATTCTCCTCTTGTTTTATAGATGGCGCTCTATACAAATATTTGATTTAAAATATTTTAAGATAATAATAAGTATTTGTCGTAGAAAAAGTAGGTATAGTATGCACCTTGTTTATAAACTTTTCTAAACACTCATTAATTTAAATAAATTAAATGCGTGTCTAAAATGGCGTTTATCAAACTTAATACATAATATACTATTATCTACTCCTACATCAACAAGCTGTCACTTTATCGCGTTTTAGTCACGGGCTAAAGTTAGCAATAGTGGCTTTTGGTCACGAGCTGAGGTAGGCTTTATTATAAATTGGAGAAAAGTGAGGTTAAATCCGATAAAAGTTGACAGATGTCAAATGTTTAACGAATAAAATTTGCTTTAAATTCTTTATGTTCTTCGTAGATAATATATAGTACCGATGCAACTTGTTTTATAAACTTCTTTACTAAACACTCGCTCGCAAGCTTCTCACGTGCCTAATAAAACTTGTAACTAAAATGGCGTTTATAAAACTTGATAAATATAATAATATTATTGCCACCTGCTAACCAATGTTTAGTTTACTTACGTAAAACTTATAAGTGAAGTTATTTGCAGGTTTCAAAGGTTATAATCGTCAAAATAAAGCGACCAGAAAGTGAGGTTAGAACGGACTGATAAGTAGATGTCAAATTTTGTCGAATTTTGTTTATTGTTGAAAATTATTTTATTTATTTTTTTCTTTCGTAATACATACTAGGCCACTTAGTTAAAGTTTCATTTTTGAAATCACAATCGGAAAATATTATATATAACAGTTTTTTATGGCTGTCATCAAATTTTAAAATTAAATGAGATACCAAATTTCTGAAAAAGGGGTAAATTGTTATTTTAGCCAAACTAATAAAAAAACTCCTAGTTAGTTGGGGCTATCGAGCGTGATTACATGTAGTATGCAACTCGTTTATAAACTTTTCCATTTTTAAATATGATATTTCCATGGTTAACGGCAGATTTATAAGATATGATGTCCTTGTGTTTTGCAAATAAAATAACCCTTTCAACTCCTCAAATAATTAAATCAAGACTACCAGAGGCGGATTTACAAATTTGCCGCCTACACTGAGAAAAAAATAGTAATTTTAAACAAATATATTTAATATTCCAAATTTATTTGAACAACGAATTTGAATTGAAGTTTATTTATAATTATTAAATGCAGCTTTATTTAAAATATTTTTTTAATTAAATTTGGAATTAATTTTATTTCTTTGACCAAATGATTCTCTTAATGTACCTGCTAAATATCTATATTTTTACAAAACTAAAAATAGTTAATAAAATATGCAATACCTACGAAATTTTTTATTTAAAAATGGGTTAATAACACAGACTAATGGTTCTGCGGAAAAAAAATCCGCCTCCCAAAATTTGCCGTTGTTACAGTATAGGCTATAGCCTAGCTAGCCTAATATGCATAAATCCGGGCCTGAAGACTACCATGTATAACTGTCGCCAAACAAACAAGTAGGCGGTCGACTTGCTTTTGTTTCCTTTTCTGACAGTTCAGATGCCAATCTGTCAGTGTAAGTTTTATAACTAACCAGCTTATCTCCGTTAAATAAACAAATTAGATCGAATTACATAAGCTGATTTGTGTACTGAAGAAATGAGCGCAGGAAAACACGTTCTATATTACTTTTTTTAACGACATTTTTCTGTTATTATCTAGACGCGACAACCAAGACAAGGTCGGAGCTGTGTGAGGCAAGGTCGCTGTTTTTATTTTCGAGAATATTTTTGCACTAAATTATCAATAAAAACTTATTTCTATTTGAAAAGGATAATAATAATTTAAAAGTATTGGGTAGTAGCAATGTAGTTTTTGTTAAATTGTTATTATTTATTTTATCGAAATGATTGGTATAAATAAACATAAAAGTTGTAGGTACCTACACACACCATTCTTAAAATATTTAGTATTTAAATTATACCAACATCCTGTTATAAATAAGTTCTATTAATACATATCAATTTAGAAATATGAACCTAGACGTTTATCAATTCAAAACATTAAAGTTGTACTAATTTTACTCCTTGCAAAGTTTTTTAAATTAAAACTAACTAATTACTTTTGTGTATAAAGGTCTGAATTTAGAACACATTATAGGTATATACCTATTGTATTATTTTCAGAAAATAAAACAAAATTAGCATTAAACTGACCGATAGATAACCTCAATTAGTTGTGTTCAAATGTCAAAGTGGGAAATCTATCCTCACTTATCAAATATCAATTTTGCATCGAAAACTTTTTATAACATATAGATTAGTTAGACTTGGTTTTTATATTTATAAGTAAATCTTTATGACTCAGTGTGCACCTATTTATTTTGCATTTTATTTTTAAATGCTTTAGGTTTATCATGTTTTTTATTATATTTGTAATGTTATTTTATCTGCTCCTACATTGACTAGCTGTGACTTTATGGCGTTTTAGTCACGGGCTGAAGTTAGCAATAGTGGCTTTTGGACATTTTAGTCACGGGCTAAAGTTAGCTTTATTATAAATTACAGAAAAGTGAGGTTAATTTCGTTGACATTTGACAGATGTCAAATGTTTAATTGGATTTAAATTCTTCTTTGTGGTCGTCGTAGATAAAGTACAGTATGCAACTCGTTTTATAAACTTATCTAGACACTCGTTTTTATTAAACACTCGCTTGCAAGCTTCGCTCGTGCTTAATAAAACTCGTAACTAAAATGGAGTTTATAAAACTTGATACATAATATAGTATTTTACACAGGTCTAGGTTTTTGATGCGCTAAATTTGAATCCGACTTCAGGGTTGCTCCATCCCTTAAGGTTTTTAAGAAATTGTAAAACAAAAGTACATGTTAAAGGGTACCTACATATGTATATTTCGAATACAATTTTCCAATATCTTGTTTCCTGAGAATCGTTAGTTGAAACGATGAATCAAATTTGTATCTTTATTTATCAAGTTTGATAAACGCCATTTTAGTCACGAATTTTAATTAAATGAGTGCCTAGAAAAGTTTATAAACGAGTTCTATACTATACTTTTTTACGACAAATAATTAATGGGTATTATCTAAAAAAATATTTACATTTAAATATTTGTATAATGACATCTAAACAAAAATAAAGTAACCATCAAAATAAACATTTTTGAAGTAATTTTCACCATTAACATTGCCGGTTATTATTTTAATTAAACTTAACAATTATTGAAACTTTAAAATATTAAAATAACTTCAAAATATGATTATGTTAAGAAAATATTTTCTCCTTTGATATTTTTTATTACTAGAATTGCAAAGTATTATCACAAAGTATTAAAAATTCTTACACGGGAAATGTTAAAGGTACAAGAAGTGACAGTTGTATTTATTGGAATTCCCGTTAGACTTTACATTTAAATATTTGTATAAAGTTACATCTATACAAAAATAAAGTAACCATCCCAATAAACATTTTTGACGTAATTTTCACCATTAACATTGCCCGTTATTATTTTAATTAAACTTAACAATTATTGATACTTAAATATTAAAATAACTTCAAAATATGATTATGTTAAGAAAATATTTTCTCCTTTGATTTTTTTTATTATCTAGGTACTATAATTGCAAAATATTATCACAAAGTATTAAAAATTCTTACATGGGAAATGTTAAAGGTACAAGAAGTGACAGTTGTATTTATTGGAATTCTAACTTGGGAATCTACAGGCGTTAAAATCTTAAATTTGTCTTACTTAAATTAAAAGGAAAAGTTACAGAATAGACCCCTTAATTTAGGGACACTTTGTATAATAATAATAATATTATACTTAATATATAATTGTCTCCAGAGTTGTTTTGACAAAGGAGTTCTTGACATTCAGTGTAAAGTTGACAAGATAATTTGAATCCAGGTTAATATACCTAAAATCGAGCATGATTGCGTTTGGGAAATTAAGCCTATTATTTGTGGCGTCTCTTAATCAACGTTCATGATTATGACTTGATAAAATGACCGGCGTCGTCGACGCCGTCTTCTCCTAATGGAGTTTACATTATAATGGTTTTATGAATCTAGTGGAAATTTTGGTTATTTTTTTGGATATAATCTGTATTATAAGTTAAAATAAAATTTTTCTACTTCTATTATGGAATATGACCGTTCTAATATCACTTTTATCTATGGAATTACATTTATTCCGTGAAGTGTTACAGAATGAAATATTCTATCATCTGATTACAGAATATACACTCGTGGCGACATCTCTGTTTTTAATATCTAACAAATTTTAGACCGATCCAACCTCACTTTCTTCCAATTAAATTATTTGTCTATGGTATTTTTTGGAAACGTAGAAAAAGTATAGTCTGAAACACGTTTGGAATTGTATATTCCGTTCTCGTGAAACCGTCAAACTCGCCTTCGGCTCGTGTGACAAACTCTTCACTCGAGCGGAATATGCTGTATTCAAAACAGAATATACTATTATAACTATTTTTAAATTGGTAAAGCAAAGTAACGAAATAATCACGTACCTTAAATAAAGAAGGGTGAAAAGTAAAAAAAAACAACAGCAACAGATAAAATATTTTTAATGGAAATGGCAATAAGTTTTAGTATTATTTTTTTTATTTGCAGATAATTTTTTATTTTTTTGTATCTTAACAATTTTCATCAATTTTTTGTTTATATGAATATGAAGTAATTTGTTTTACATAAATAACTCCTAACTCATAAATTACTCCTAGAATATTACAAAAATTTTGACAAAGGTTTTGTAGGTTAGTATCTTTTATTTAACCCCTCGTGCCGCGAAGGTCTATTTTTTACGCGATTTTTAAACCTTCGAAAGGCAATTATTATTACATCGAAATAAATTGACAAGTTGCTTATAAAAAAAGTTTCGATCAACTATAGTTGATCGAAACTTTTTTTCCGTTCGTTGTTTGCGAAAGGCGGCGACCACGGGGTTTTAAATTAATAATGAGACCATTCGGTTCTTCCAGCGATAGTTTAATATTACAGGAAGCAATTTTTCTTTTTTTGTATTTGTAAAGCCTTTTAAATTTGACTTACATTAAGGAGGTTCGGGCAGTACATTGCGTAAGTATTTTTCATTTTAATACAAAAGTCACTATATAAATACATATATATTGTAACACAGGAACGTAATTTAAAAAACGTAACAAATAGGATTTAAACGCAAGTTGTTGAACGTTGGTATCTAATGGTAACGCTTTTCGCTTTTGACAGTTACAGTGACATTTCTTTATGCAGTGTTATTTAAAATCCTAAAATGGGTTGTAAAAATTAATTATTATGTTTTGTGAAACGAAGTCCACTACAAAGATAAGAAAACCATAAAAGGTAGAGGGATTGTCTAATTATTTAAAATAAGTAACGAAATTATCACCAAATTAATCAAACAAAATAGATTCGTAATCCAGTGTTGCCAGAGATCTTCTAGAGGAAAATGACAGATTGATAATTTTGGTTTGACACAGTCATCATCATCGTTTATTATTGCAAAACTTTGCGGTGAAAGTTAACAAAAATTTGTATGCCACTTCTACAGGCATACGAGAAAAAATCTTTAATTTTTCAATGTAACGCTAGAAGATATATGCATATATGCATTAACTAAAGACATGGGCTGTATAGGTAAGGTGACCAACCGTCCTGGTTTACCCAGGACAGGTTCTGGTTTTTGCTAATGTGTCCTGGTTTCAATTGTGCACTGGTTTTTTTCTGGTTTTGCAGGTTTGGTCCTGGTTTATACTATTTTTTTATTATTGACGTTATTACACAGTAAAAAAATTATATGTATATTTAAAATATTTCTTGTGTCCCAGAAAGTCCACTCAATTTTTTTAGTTTTTTTATTTTTATTACTTATGTTAATTTTTTACACAACACAATGTGTAAAAGAAAATTAATATGTTATTTTTTTACATAACTGCAAAGTTAATTTAACAAATCGTGTTGTGTCAATTTTTTTTTAAATGGTTATTTTAACCTAATCTAATAATTAATATGATTTAAAATCTGTATAACTTTAACATAATTAAATATGTTAAATTTATTTATATTTTATTTATTTTACACCAAAAAAGTGTTACTTTAACATATAACTTTCTATTGATAAAACTAATGTATTATATTGAAATTAACATAATTCTCTCGTAACATTAGCTGGCCATACACAGACGTTATTTCGCGCGGTTTATCGTGGCGTGTTTGGATGTAGCGGTTAGTATGCACGAAAGAACGGCATGGCAAAAAAAGCGTCATGTTCCATACACTTGATAAAGTATTCAAATGATTTAGCAAGTGATTGCCCGTGGTATATCAGTTTCAAAGGAAAAATCGTATGTGAGTGGGCAAAAAGTGTCATTATCGAGTCGTTTGAAACTGCATGTGATCATGTACAAATTTTCAACGTGAAATTTTGCCAAGCAAAGGTAAACCGTGACGCGGAATGTGGCATGTGGACACGCCACACTCCAGAGAAAAGCACGTCTGAAATCCCTTCCCGTTCTATCATTTCGCGCGGCGATACTCACTCACGTACATGATTTTCCATATGTTTTTGCAGATAACACGATACACCGCGCGCAATAACGTCTGTGTATGGCCAGCTATTAACTATATTATTATACTACAATGCACAAAAAAATTATTATTTAACATTCCTATTTGTGTAGGAACTTTTAACACATTAATGTTTGTTAAATCTTTTGAAATTGTAAGATTTTAATTATTATAATTTTTGAATCAAGTAACATATCATTTAAGTTTATGTAATTTTATACATTTTTTATTTAACACGCATTATTTTTAACACAAACTTTATAAATTTTTAACTGTGTAGCACATCTTTTTTTCAAATAATAAACATTAAATACAATAATTTGTGTTTTTTCATTTTAAAAAGTTGGGCACCTTAACATGACAATAAGAAACGATGATATTTTTTTCTCGGATGCACTTATACCCGAGGGGTCACCCACACCTGGGAATCCCTGGACATTTTAGAGGGGGAATACCATAGGAATACAATGGAAATAGATAGGAATACAATAAAATATAATGGGAATACATGGTGTTGGGATACGAAGAACTAACACTTTGACTCGTAAGATCGTTTATTGTGAATAAGTTTTACATAATAATTAAATGAATAATAAATATTCGAGAAGTTAAATCTTAAGTTAAGTGAGTGAAAAGTAAGTAGTAAGTGTTCTTTTGGTTTCTAAAAATGAGCTTTTATACAGCGCGATAATTTTTATCAGTTAATGGAAAAATAGAAGCGCTGTCTTTGAAATTATGAAATATCTAATGATGCGTAATAATTACTTGAACTATTTGAACTTTTTATTAATTTAATTTATGGACTTATTTTTTGTAACCCTAAAGATCACGACTAAAAGATTATTTAATATACATTAGAAAAACAAACTGTTACCAAATAAATATACAGGGTCTAACAAAATATACAGGGTCTAACAAACCTCCCCCGTTAAGTGTTTCGATAAGGGTTAAAAATCCTATTGAAACACTAAATGGTTAAATTATACAATCTAAAACTTATAAAACACTAAGTAAACTACAAAGATACAATTAAAATTTAAAGTGTACAATATATAAAATAAAAATTAAAATATAATTGTTATTATTATAATACCTAAACAAAACTATAATTATGAAATTAGTGTACAATATATAAAATAAAAAATTAAAATAAAATAAAATAGTTGTAATTATATAACTAAACAAAACTAAAATTATGAAATTAAATTTTAAAAGATTTCTTCGAAAGACGAGGCTTACGCATCTCCGTGTAGACAGGTTCTAAGTCCTCCATGGGCATTGCATCTGCTTCGGAGTTGAGACTACGATAGCTTCTTCTGTGAGGTGGAAAATCATCCAGGTTGACTCGGTTATCAGATACAGTATTGTGGCTGTTGATACAAACCAGGTGACGGCATTGGTCGGGGTTGAAATATTTCTTTATTGAGTTTAGAAATCTGCAACGACAACATCGGCAACAAACATAGTAGCATATTATTAGCATTACTAATGTTCCAATTATTCCAAAGAAGATGTTGTACCATTTGGAATGGTTGATAATGAATGGTTGGTTTATATTTTTCTGTAGGACGTCGTCGAACTGTTGGAGTTTATGTTGTGCATGACTCAGTTCATTGAGGTTGAGGCTATGGAGTTTGATTGAAGACATTTCTTCATTTTTGAGGTAGGATTGCTCCTTGATACAGCAATCGTCTTTATTGATGTCCAGTAAAGGTATAAAGTTTGTATAATTTGACGTTTGGTTGGAAGTTGAAGTCAATAACGTGGATGTAGTGTAGCATTTACATTTCGGTTGTAGTGTAAAAATACCGGAGCCTTGAAGTACAACGTCTGTGATTTGTGAAGCACCATAATTTTCGCAGCTTATGGTCCCAGTGACTGGTTGTGTTAAGATGTATAGCCATTGATTTGTTGAGATGGGATGCCAAACTTCGATTTCTGACTTCATGGTTTTGGTGTCGCAGTTTGATGGGATTTTTTCAGGTTTTTGAAGTTTCAGAATCGTTTCGCAGGTTGGTCTTTCCTTGATTAGATATATGATGATGTTGGAACAAATGTACTCGGATGGTGATATCTTCTGGCATTTCGATAATTCTGACATTTCTCCATAATACGTTCTTGTCGTACTTAGGATAAGGTAAGGGAAAGAAGGGTTTATATAGGAGTATATTGAAGAGTTTTGATATTGGACAGGTAAGGGAATCAAATTATATAGTTGATACAAATCTTTAGTTACTAGTGGTATCTTAATTGCATAAATTAAAACTTTATTTGTGTAAACTACTGAGAGTGAACATATTTGCGTGTATTTAAAAATGTTTGCATTATCATCTAGTTCTATTGGAAAATCTAAATCTGTCCTTTTATTATTAATTTTCAATAATTCATCGCGTAAAGATTTTGGAGTAATTATTGAAGGGTGCAAGATATTTTGTTTGGAAAATAATATTGAAGAAATAATAACATCGAATTCTTCGTCTAATTCTTCGGTAATTTGAGATAATAAATTTAAATGATCCATTACTGTTTGAACGTAGGTTAATGAATTTATTCTAACAATGCTTGAGTTTGAAAATTTATTAAATATTTTTATGTTTTCGTTTAACTTTTCTTCATTAAATTTAAGTGTCAATGCTGACCTATTATAACCAGAGATCGCTTCAGAGATTATATGAACTTGTTGCTTTAAAAGTTTTTGCATGTCTTGATTTTGATTTACTACTGCATGAATTGCGTCATTATAATATTCTGCATCATCTGCATCGGGGATTCCAAATAACCATTTAAATGTATAAGATACACCGTTAATTAATCCTCTTTTTACTCTAAGTGACATTTTATCAGGTTCATGACCTGTTAGGTGGTTTATGGCTTCGAGTTTTTTATTTAATTTTTCAAGTCGAATTTCTATTAATTCTAGAGATTCTTTGCATAAAAATTCAGAATGTCTGAATGTTACATTTTTATCGTTAGGGTGCATGCATAAGGGTTTTGAGATATAAAAAGATTTTTCGGCAAATTTTAATTTCATTTCGTAAATGCTTATATTATTGAATGATAAGAGTGTAAAATAGTCTTGGGTTAGTTTTACTTGACCTAAGTCTTGATAAAATATTCCTGATTTAAAATCTAATTTTTGGTTTTTATAGGGGATATTACCGGATATAGGCGGGAGTGTTAATATGTTAATTAGTGTCAGAACGAGAAGGGTTTTCATCTTCTGGAACAAAAGGTTTTAATAAATTATGATGAACGACTGATGTTTTCTTGTGACTAATTTGTATTTTGACCGTTTGATTAGGATGAATGTTTATGATTTTATAGGGACCTTTATAATTTGGCTGTAATTTTCTGCTAATACCAGGTGTAATATTTTTATTTAGGATATATGCTAAATCGCCTACTTTAAAATTGTGTGAATGAACATTTCTATCATAATAAATTTTAGAAGTTTCTTTGGCATTTATTATATTTTCTCGAGCTAGTTGGAATGACCTATTTAATTTTAATTTTAAGTTAGAATAATAATCATCGTAAGTATATTTAAATTCTGGTTTACAGGTAAGAGTACTAGGTATAAAAGCTTTATGACCAAAGAGTAGTTCGTAAGGTGTGAATTTAGTAGATTTATGATAGTGGGTATTGTAAGTGAACATAGCTAAGGGTACGTATTCGTCCCAATTAGTTGTTTTATCGTTTATGTAGTGTCGTAAATATTCTTTTAGAGTCAAGTGGCTTCTTTCTAAACTACCGTTCGTTTGGGGATGATAAGGGCTAGATAAAATGTGTTTAATTTTAAAAAGTTTATTTACTTCTTTAATTAGATTTGAGGTGAAGTCTGTACCTTGATCTGTTAAGATTGTCTCGGGTATACCAAATATACAAATAAATTGCAAAAGTACGTCAGCGACTGTTTTTGCTTCGTGATTAGGTACAGATGTTGCATATGAGTATTTTGTTAGATCGTCTTGCATGGTAACGATAAATTTATTGCCTGCCTCTGTTAACGATAAGGGACCAACTACATCGATAGCTAATCTTTGAAAAGGTCGTTCGCTCGTTGTAGTTATCTCCATAGGAGCTTTTGGGGTTTTATGAACTAATTTATTAATTTGACAAGATTGGCAACTTTTAATAAAGTGTTTTATATCACCTTTCATATTTGGCCACTTATAATTTTCTTTAATTCTATGATAAGTTCTTAAAAATCCGGGATGACCGGCTATTGACGAAGAATGATTCTCTTGTAAAATATTTTTTATTTCTTCGCGGGTTTTAGGACAAAATTTTGGTTTGTTTACAAGTACAATTTTGATATTTGATTTTGAGAATAAAAATTCTATTAATTCGTTAAATAAATCTTGTTTGATATTTTTATTTTCTTCTACAGGATTTTTAAGATATACTGTAAAAATCTTATTTGTTAAAAGAATAGACCGGAGTTTTTGCAAAGAGTAAAATAAGTCATTGTAAGTTATTTTGTCAAAATGATTTAATTTTGAAATTACTAAAAATGTGGTTTGATTATTTGAGTTTTTTAAAGTAATAGTGTCATAAAGATTAATGTTGTCATGATTTAATTGATTAATGTCTTGATTAATAATAAGACTTTCGTAACAAGGATTGTTTTCATCGAGATCTTTTGAATATAAAAGAATATTGGGAAATTTTGAAAAAACATTATCTTTTATCGTTTCAATGTCAGCTAATTTTTGATTCATATAATGGAATTTAATAAAATCGCTATAAGTTTCTAATTTATTTTTATTTAAGTTGATTTGAATATTTTCGGGATTTCGCGAAAGTGCGTCAGCGTTACAATTTATTCTACCTGGTTTATAATGAATTTCGTATTCGAATTCTTCGAGTTTAAGTCTCCAACGAACTAATCTACTATTAGGATCTTTACAATTTGCTAACCATTTAAGTGGACGATGATCTGTACAGATAATAAACTTTTTACCATATAAGTATGGTCTAAAGTGTTGTGTAGCCCAAACGATCGCTAAAAGTTCTCTATCAGTAGTAGAATAATTACATTCGGCTTTATTTAATGTGCGAGAGGCATATGCGATTGGCAAATCTTTACCAATTTCACCTTGTGACAAAATGGCACCTATTGCAAAGTTTGATGAATCTGTGGTTAAAATAAAATCTTTAGAAAAATCTGGAAATTGAAGAATTGGTTCTTGAGATAAAATATTTTTAAAATGACAAAATGAGTTTTCCTGTTCAAGTCCCCAGGTAAACTGAGTATCTTTTTTAAGCAATTGTGTTAATGGTTTCGCGTGTTTTGAAAAATCTTTAATGAATCTACGATAGTAACCAATGAGTCCTAAGAACTGTTTAATTTGTTTTGGAGTTTTAGGTTGGGGGTAGTTTTTAATAGCTGATATTTTATTTGGATTCGGTGAGACACCTTTTTCATTTATAACATGACCAAGATACGCGACTTCTTTATGCATAAATTCGCATTTATCGGGTTGTAAAAGTAATTTATTAATTCTTAATCTGTCAAAAACATTTTTTAAACGTGAAGAGTGTTCTTCTAGCGTACTACCAAAAATGACGATGTCATCCAAGTACACAAAACATTGAAGGCCTTGTAAACCCACTAGGGCAGCATTCATTGCTCTTTGGAATGTACTTGGTGCATTTTTTAAACCAAATGGCATTCGCAGATATTCGTAATGACCTAATGGACTAGAAAAAGCAGTTTTAGCAATATCTTCCTTTTTCATGAGAATTTGATGAAATCCGGACGCGAGGTCAAGGGTTGTAAAATATTTTGAATGTCCTAATTGATCTAAAATATCTTCGATATTTGGTAAGGGAAATTTATCACCAACCGTAATTTCATTTAATTTGCGAAAGTCAATTACAATTCTAAATTTACGTTCACCTGATGCGTCTAATTTTTTAGGTACAATCCATAAGGGACTATTATAAGGAGAGACTGATGGTCTGATAATTTTTTGTTTAAGCATTTTTTCAATCTGTTTTTCGACCTCTCTTTTGTGAACTTCTGGGAATCTATAAATTTTTGTTGCAATTGGGGTAGGGTCGGTTGTTTTAATTTCGTGTTCGAGAATACTTGTGTGTGTTAATGTGTCATTAGGAAGATAAAAAATGTCGTTATATTGCTCGCATAATTTTAAAATAGAATATTTTTCTTCGGGATTTAAATGGTCTAGTCTTAGATTTTCTTTAAGTAATTTGATGCGATTATTTGTTAATGATTGATTTTTAACATTAATAAAGATTGTAGATTGTTTTTCTTCAAAAGGTTCTAGAAAAACTTGTAATTTATTTATTTTTAATTTTCGATTTTGGGTATTTAATATAGTAGTAATGGCAGTGCCATTTTCCACTTTGAGAATAGCTTTTGCTAAAAATACACCTTCGGCAATATTTATTTCTGGACAGATACCCTGTGATAAATTTTTATTTAAGATTTCAATTTTGATAATTGTTTCTGATCTAGGTTCTAATACAACTGAATATAAATTTTCATTATTATGATTATTAGGAATTTGAGATATAATTTTTAAAGGTATTTTTAGTGAATTTAATTGTAACTCACTATTGTTTAAATTTATTATTGCGCCTTGTAATGATAAGAAATCGTTTCCTATGATACCGTCATAGGGTATATTATTATTTTGATCAACTAATTGAAATTTAATTGGTATAGATTGATCGTTTAGACTAAGGTGAAGAATTATGCTTCCTGCTGTTTCTACAGGAGAATTAGCACTAAGCCCATTTAATAAAATTTTTTCATTAATATTAAGATTTGATAATAAAGTAGAAAAATGCGCTTGATTTTTTAAAAGTGATACAGATGCTCCCGTATCTATTAAAAATTTTAATTTAATGTTATCACAATATGTTTCGATACACGGACTTACATTATTATTTAAAAGAATATTAAATGTTTTAAGATTTTTAATTATTTTGTTACAATTATTAGGAACCGGATAACAACCAAAATTATTAGGTCTACGGCAAGATTTATTTAGAACCGGATAGCAACCTGAGTTTTCAGATCTACGGCAAGAATTATTTGGAACCGGATAACAACCAAAATTATTAGGTCTACGGCAAGATTTATTTAGAACCGGATAGCAACCTGAGTTTTCAGATCTACGGCAAGAATTATTTGGAACCGGATAACAACCAAAATTATTAGGTCTACGGCAAGATTTATTTAGAAAGGGCTTATTTAAGATTTTTACGTCGGTTTTTATTATTCCCAATCCGCAGAAACGACGTTGTTCTGGGACGCATTCTCGTTTAAAGATTCGGTATTATTGGAGAAATTTGAATTATAATTTATATTTTGATTGGAACTATTTCCTTCATTTTTTCGTTGACGTTTGAAACAATCGTCTATTAAATGACCATTCTTTTTACAATAATTACAAAATTTAGATTGATAAGATGAGTTATAGTTTCCATTTGATTTATAATTTTTATTTGAATTGTAATTTGTATTTGAATGGTTATTTGTATTTGAATTTTCGCTAGGTTTATTTAATTGTACGTTAAATTTTTTATTTTTAAAGCAATCTTGTGTGTTATGAGTTTTTGTTTTGCAATTTTTGCAGAATTTTGATGGACGGGATCCTAAAGAACTAGATTTCGAAATTTGAAGAGCTCTTTCTTCTTCTAAAGCACTAGTTAGAGCGTCTGATAAATTATTAGAGTTTTTACTTCTTAAAAAACGCGATATTTCCGGTTGACTATGAAGGATAAAGCGTTGCAAAGCTAATTCTTTAATAATTTGAACTCGGGCTTTGCGAGTGCCTTCGTCGTTATCGGAAATACAATTAACAATGCGGGTGTATAATTTATCAACTCTGTTGTGAAAAGATAGAATAGATTCGTTAAAATTTTGTCTTATCGTATTAAGATCTTCCATTAATTGTGTGTAATGTTTTTTGTCTGCGTATAATTGTATTAAAAGTTCTTTAAGGTCCTTCCAATCATTTATTTCTTTATCGCGCAATTGTGCTTTTGCACTACCTGTTATTTTCGAAATCACGTATGCTATAAGAGGTTCATTTTGAGAATTGTGTGCAAATTTAAAGGCGTTTTCGCAATTAGAAATAAATTCGTATAACTCTGTGCGATTTCCGTCGAATGATTTAGGTATAAGTGAACAAAGAAAAGCTAATTTGTGTGGAGGAATGTCTCTTATGTTGCTGCTATCAGCATTTCGAAGCGTTTGAGGGTTATTTTCAGGCATTGTGAATAGTAAAAGTTTAGTAGACGCGAAAATACAAATAAATGTTTAAGAAAAGTAAAAAAAAGATTTAAACCTGCTATATAAAATGGGGAAACAGAAATAAGGAAAAAGAAAGGAATAAACGACTTACGTTTGATATTGTCTGTCTTGTGGGTTCTTCGTTGTGGTTGAGGGTTCTTTGTGTTGCTTGATGATTCTTTGTTGATCCAAGGAGTTGAAACTCGCCAAGTTGAAGAAATATAGATGAGTTGCCCTTTTGATTCTTGATTTATTTGATTTTTGATTCTTCTTCTTGTGACCAAATCCAATACGACTGCGCCAAATTTTATGTTGGGATACGAAGAACTAACACTTTGACTCGTAAGATCGTTTATTGTGAATAAGTTTTACATAATAATTAAATGAATAATAAATATTCGAGAAGTTAAATCTTAAGTTAAGTGAGTGAAAAGTAAGTAGTAAGTGTTCTTTTGGTTTCTAAAAATGAGCTTTTATACAGCGCGATAATTTTTATCAGTTAATGGAAAAATAGAAGCGCTGTCTTTGAAATTATGAAATATCTAATGATGCGTAATAATTACTTGAACTATTTGAACTTTTTATTAATTTAATTTATGGACTTATTTTTTGTAACCCTAAAGATCACGACTAAAAGATTATTTAATATACATTAGAAAAACAAACTGTTACCAAATAAATATACAGGGTCTAACAAAATATACAGGGTCTAACAATGGGAATCCCTGGACGTTTTCCCTTTGGGTGGTTGACCCGACAGGTATAAGTGTAGAATTGGCATATACATTTTTGTCAACATTCACAACACAGTTTAGCAATAATAAAGGATAACATCCCGTGTAGTCTTAGCAACTTTAATAATTTTCTATTTGGAAACCGGACGGTTAAACTTTCAAAAACTTTGTTAATGTCTTTTAAGTAAACCTACTACAACCTACTCTCTAAAAATGAAACAGTGGATTTTCACTGATTGACAGTGCATATTAACTATTTGCCGCAGTGATAAGTATACCACTAGCAATTAGTGAATACTCACTTTTTCATGTAGCGATTTCTTTGCACTAATTTATTTAGTGGAAATTACACTGTATAAATTAGTGAAATTTAGTTCAAAAAAGTTAAAATTTCAATATTTTATGTCGAGAGTTCATGAAAAGTAGTGATAATAAAAGACACTAATTTGGAGAAGTTAAAATTTCACTAATTTATATTGAAAAACACTAATTTTACAGTGAATAATAACTCACTGACGGAAATAGTGAAAATTTCACTGTTAGAGAGTAGAACACTTTCTCATAGCGAATAATATCGATCCATAATCTATAATATTTTTTTAAAATTTTTATTGCGTTAAATTTAATATTACTTTTAGTATTTATTTATTTGTTTATTTTTGTCCAACAGGCCTGGGCTTGGTAACAGGATTACGTTTTAAACATTTCGTTACATGACGTTTTATACAACTTCAATATCCATATACATAATAATAATTATAATTTTATTAAAGAATTTAGTACAATTTTTTTTAATAAGCATTACCACAGATTCGATGAGAAGTGTCAATGTCAATTAATTTTTAAGAAAATAAACCATAATCGTCATAGTAACGATAAATACTACCTTGGAGAAAAACAAAATAAAAATATAAAAAAGTTCCTAGTTTGTGAGTTCTATTTTCTGTCGAATTATTTTTAATTTATTCCAACTCTCGTGATATTACTACTGAAAATTGTGTCATTAATTACTGTTAAAAATGGCTCATAATTATACAAATAATGAACTAGTGGACATGTTATTCATTTACGGGGTGTCGTAAAAATGCCGCGGGCAATTTTTAATGCTGTTCAAAGGGCTAAGGGACATTTGAATACAAACATTATATATATATAGAGATGTAAAAAAACGGTTTTTTTTCAGATGTGAAAAAAAACATGAAAAAAAACCTAGAAAAAAAAAACGGTTTTTTTTGTTTTTTTTTCAAAATGAAATTTTTAATAAAATGTATATTAATAATAAAGTAAACTGTAGAATATATTACATTTTTCATTATTGAAAATTTTGACCGAGACTAAAAAATCTGATTTCTTATTATTTGGTAGTTTCCACCTTAGAAACCAGTAGCAATGTAAAACTTCTACACCAATACAAAAAATTAAAGGATAAAATTGTTTTGCGATTCTTCGGATAGCTGTATCTTTGTTAAAAATGGTCGTATTGGAGCCGTTAAAAGAAGCAATTTAAAGCTTGAAGTTTCTAGTTTTGAGATTGTTAGATGAAAAATTTGCAACCCTCAATCCTAAAAAATACAGTAATAAAAAAATCGATTTTTTTTTGGCTTTCTGGCCCATACTCTACATTAATTTGAAAAATCATGAAAAAAGTGCTTTTGGTAGCTTTTTGAAAAATCAAGCGCTGAATCAAAAATATTATATGTAGTTACTTTTTTAGGACCAAATCAAAACAAGCACGGCCCTTATTGGTCAATTCGGTGGTGGTGGCGCGTGCATACCGCGAGACTGTATTTACATTTACTAATTGTCATTTAGTGGCTAATTTTAGTCAATGAAACCTTAAAAATTAGGCAAATGGGACTAATCTTGAAAAAAAACCTAAAATGTGAAAAAAAACCATTTGAAAAAAACAATGAAAAAAAACCTGAAAAAAAACAAAAAAACGGACCGTTTTTTTTCAAGTCGCATCTCTAATATATACAGGGTGGCCGATTTATCTGAAGACATTAAAATATTTCGAAAACTACGCATCAGATCAAAAAAAGTTTGGAATAAAATTTGTTCGCCTGGAAGGGGGCCATCCAATGATACCAAAGTCGACCCATCACCACCACCCCCTGGGGTGGGGGTGGGGGCAACTTTAAAATTCTAAATAGGAACCCCCATTTTTTATTGCAGATTCGGATTTCCCATTAAAAAATAAGTAACTTTTATGAAAAAACTTTTTTTTAATTCCTGATAGATGGCGCTGTAATCGCAAGAAACCCGATTTTTGGGAATATCTTAAAAATTACACATCGGATCGAAAAAAAGAAAAACTTGTTTAATTTTTGGATTTTATTCGTATATCAATAAGTTAACATCTATTTTTAACGTTACCCAAGAACAAGGACGCAGTAGTTTTTTGTTCCCATCGGGGTGCTAGTTTTAAGAAAGTCCCCTGCCCTGTTTAATAAATTAGATTAAATGTTCGAAATTGTGACCTTGAACTTCTAGACACTTATTTATTCTTTTTTCAAAAGATTGTACACAGGAGAGGAGCATATCTGCGGGAATTTCAGCACAAGCGTTTATTATGCGCTGTATCATGTATTCCCGAGTTGTTGGTGCTTGTTGAAAAACCTTATCTTTTAGATAACCCCACAGAAAAAAATCCAGCGATGTCAAATCAGGTGACCTAGCAGGCCAATTAACCGGGCCACCTCTGCGGTTCAATACTTCCCGTGCTGTTGCTGAGTAATGGGCTGGGCAGCCGTCATGCTGAAACCACATAATTTGTCGAATGGGCAGGGCAACATCCTCAAGTAGGGGTGGTAGTTCATGTTCCAGGAAATTTCGATATTTGATTCCATTTAAGGTTTCATCAATAAAATAAGGACCAATGAGTTTGTTACCTAAAATTCCACACCAAACGTTAACCGACCAGGGGCGTTGATGTTCAACTTGTCGTAACCAGTGGGGATTGTCCAAACTCCAATAGTCCATGTTATGCCGATTAACGGAACCATGGTTTGTGAATGTGGACTCATCTGAAAATAGTACATTAGCGAAGAAATTGGGATTTCTTTGTATTTGCTGAACTGCCCATTCACAAAATTCTATTCGCCCATGAAAATTATTGCCATGAAGTTCCTGATGCAGTATGGGTGATACTTGTGACGATTCAATATTCTCCGAATACTATCTCTGGAAATCCCTAGATCCCGATGTATTTCCCGAGTGCTTACATGAGGATTATGTTGAACAGCTGCTATCACATTAATTTCATTAGCTTCTCCTGTGACAGTGTTTCTTTTTTTTAAGTTGTACACCACCGTCGGATTTAAAGGATTGAACAACTTTATAAAAAAACGGGCGTGAACGAATATTATCTGGAAAACGTTCAGCATATAAGGCAACACTACTTTCTCCGAAAATCAGAATCATTTCAATTTTTTCTTCTACGGTTGCAGCATTCATTTCTCACTCGTACGTTTCTAAATCAACTGCGAATGTTGCGTCTATAAAAACGGAACATATGTTTTTATAGACGCATAAGTACCTAAGGTATATGTTTTTATAACATACCTACATATGTACATACCTGGACGCATAAGTAAGGTATAAATATTTTTAATTTGTACCAAACATCAAAAGGAATTTTTTTTTTTTTTTGAATTCCCTAACAATTTTCGTATACACTAATTATATTTTTTAATTCGAATCTGCAATTTTTCAAGATATTCCCAAAAATAGGGTTTCTTGCGATTACAGCGCCATCTATCAGGAATTAAAAAAAAGGTTTTCCATAAAGGTTACTTATTTTTTAATGGGAAATCCGAAACTGCAATAAAAAATGGGGGTTCCTATTTAGAATTTTAAAGTTGCCCCCACCCCCACCCCAGGGGGTGGTGGTGAGGGGTCGAATTTGATATCATTGGATGGCTCCCTTCCAGGCGAATAAATTTTATTCAAAACTTTTTTTGATCAGATGCGTAGTTTTTGAAATATTTCAATGTCTTCAGATAAATCGGCCACCCTGTATATATTGTATAATTTTCAGGACGAAATTAGCGTTAAACTAACCTTAATTAAATAAATTCATATATCAAAGTGGGACTTTTGGGTGTGGAGCTTAATACATAATATTTATACATGGGTCATTATACTTTTTAGCCTTATCTATTTCTAAAAAATAAATATTTCACACTTTCATATCGATTGTGACTATTATTTAGGCAAACTAAGGGTAATACTTATGTTACTCTCCGCAGTAAAGTTTTGCTTAAAGTGTCCCTTATTTTTAACTTTTAATGTCGTAGCGATAGCAGTGCAGGGTAACAAAAGAGACATCTGACAAAGGAGACATTTTTCACCTTAAAAAAAATGACACAATAAATACCTACACATAAAACATTGCATTAATTAAACAGAAAGAAATTGGTTTACTTTACATGAAAAAGAAAATTAAATACTGCAAATACTTACCGAGTAAATGCCGTAACGAAAGATAACCTACAAAAACACACGCTGCTTGATTGTAACGCGCAAAATAACAATAGCGATACCATTGGCTGCAGCAGCGCCATCTCGTGCTACAGTTATAAACTACATGGGTCACATAGTTCTTCTCCAGTGTATTTTATAAAAAATCTGTTTTAATTTATGCGGTTTGTTATTTCATTTTTATAATTCAGTTTCATACAAAACCTATGAAATAAATCCGTTTTGACTATTGCAATATGATGGGGACATGGGGTTATAGAATGTGATGCTAACTTTCAACCTTAAAATATTTAATTGAAAAATTTTCCATTAATTTTTATTATTTTAAGCTATTATTTATGATATAGTTCTATATTAGCTGTGTCAATTTATTATTTTTTTAATAAGAAATGTTAGGGGAACTGACAAATGGCAAAGGGCTTTAATAGTATAATGTAATAAAAGTACAGTTGGAAAAACAGGAATTTAATAAACTCGAGCATGAACAATGATATTTTTCGTATGCAAACAACACCCCCTCCTCCCAATAAAGTGGGATGGGGCGCGCCAAATTTTGTTTATTTTTTTGCAACCGTATCAGTGGCACTAATTCAATGCAAATTCGGGTGCACGTGGGACGCGCAAGGGAGAAAAAATGCACGACAGCAAAATGAGTTATATTCGCGGAAAATGTACGTGGAGCAGACGACCGGAAAAAAATGCAATATAGGATATGGCAGAAAGTCCACAAAACCACGTCAAACTAAACGAAGTCAATTCTATCGAGAACGCCGCTGGAAATTGTCCCCCACGACGAAAATTTTATGCGGAAAAAATCGAATTACGCGAATTTTATTTATTTTCATAAAGGGTTTTCAAAATTGAAATTTTATTTTCTTTCATAACATACGCTTTTCTTTCAACTGTTGCATTCCGTCTCAAGGACTGCTTTCAAGGCGAAAACAGGTATATTATATATTTAATTGTTTAATAGTATACAGGGTGTTTCTTAATTGGATCCTTGAATGATTTTAAGGAAATTAGTTCATATCATAGGTCCGCAACCGCTTTTTTTGGAAGTATAGGGTGTTTAATGGTATCAATAGTATCAAGTTTGATAAACGCCATTTTAGAAAAAAATTTAATTTAACATTTTTAATTATATTATATACGTTTAAGTAATAAAGATCCATGTCGTCGGTCCAAAAACTACCTTTAATTTTCTTTTTCTAATGCCCAAATTCATAAAAATTGAAAACTCGAAAACCTTTTAAGAACTTTTCCTTAAATTTGGTTTAAAAACTTAATCGATCCCTAATGAAAATAATTTAACAAAATACTGTTTAATTTTTAATTTCGACATTAGTCCAGAAGTGAAAAAAAATGTAATCGAAATTAGTAATTATTATCATTTTTATGTAATTTAAAACAATGTTTACACAGAAAAAACGCTAGCATAGCATGAATGGGTGAGCCATTAAACCAATGGGATCTTGTAATCCGTATTCCTGAATAACAGTTCCTATAATACCAATAGGTTGGTTTATAATCGTTTAGTGTTTTTAAATTAACAACAAAAGTTATCACTTCTTAATCTATTGATATTTATTTGTTAGAATGTTATTGTATTAAATACTAATTTGATTTATTTAATAACGTTACTATTGTATGTATAATATGTATACATTTAACGGAATAAATTCTTTGACATTTAGGCAAAATATTTACCTATTTTGGTTTAATAGTAATTAATTGAGCATATAACTATTTAGATTGCTTCAATTTTAATGCATTCAATGACAGCGCTGTTCTTGGTACTATGTTAGATTTTTTTATATGTACCTTACCAACCAAGTATATAAGCTCTTTGTTTTGGGTGCGTTCCACTACACCAAGTTGCCCGACACTGATGAGACCCAATATAGGTCGAAACCGCTGTCTGTCGGTATTTGAAGTTGGTGGAACGCATTCAAAAAAAGAACTTTGGCGAGGTGTTTTTTTTATGAATATTATCAGTAATGGGTCAAGAAAGTTTCTTAAAGAAACTAAGAAAATTGAATGTTTACCTCAATGTTTAACTTTGGGTACATCCATTAGGGATTTTTCTGATAATTTGGACCCCCCCACCCCTTGCTGAGAGTTGGTGAGATGTAGGAGGTAGAGATGTAAAAAAACGGTTTTTTTTTCAGATGTGAAAAAAAACCTAGAAAAAAAACGGTTTTTTTTGTTTTTTTTTCAAAATAAAATTTTGAGTAAAAAGTATAATATATTACATTTTTCATTATTGAAAATTTTGACCAAGACAAAAAAAATCTGATTTCTTATTATTTGGTAGTTTCCACATTAAAAACCAATACTAATGTAAAACTTCTACACTAATTCAAAAAATTAAAGGATAAAAATTGTTTTTGCGATTTTTCGGATAGCTGTATCTTTGTTAAAAATGGTCGTATTGGAGTCGTAAAAAAGCAATTTGAAGCTTGAAGTTTATAGTTTTGAGATTTTTAAATGATAAACGTGCAACGCTCAATTCTAACAAATACCGTAATAAAAAAAAATGTTTTGGTCCACGGAATGTTCTGACCACCAATGAATAAATGTTCTATAAGAATTTGCTATTGTTTTTTGGAAAATAAAAATTTCCATACTCTACATAAATTTAAAAAATCATGAAAAAAGTGCTTTTGGTAGCTTTTTGAAAAATTAAGCGCTGAATCAAAAATATTATATGTAGTTACTTTTTTGAGGACCAAATCAAAACAAGCGCGGCCCTTATTGGTCCATTCGGTGGTGGTGACGCGTGCATAGCGCGAGACTGTATTTACATTTACTAATTGTGATTTAGTGGCTAATTTTAGTCCATGAACTGGACTCGAAACATAAAAAATTAGGCAAATGGGACTAATCTTGAAAAAAAACTTAAATGTGAAAAAAAAACCATTTGAAAAAAACAATGAAAAAAAAACAAAAAAAACGGACCGTTTTTTTTTCAAGTGGGAGGGCCCCTATCCCTCACGTGAGATTTTAGCCAATAAACTTTCTTTGCGGGTAACATGTAAAAAAATTATTCATTTTTTAATTTGAATTATAATACATATTTTTTAAACTCAAAAGTTGACGTGATATTTTGTCAATGTGTATTTAAAAGGTCACTTAGCGTCATGGAGACATGACAGCATTTTAAAGGTGGGAGTAGAAAAAATATTAAAAACAGAATTTAATTAAAAGTTGCAAACATTAAATTTTTAACAAATATACTTTAAGCAAACAATGATTGTTTTGAAACAGTTTTCAATCTCAATTTATTTTTCCTATAAATTTCTTAAAAAAAACATAAAACAATCGAGAAATATGACGGTTTAAACTTACTAAACAAACTTTTAACTTTTTAAACAACTAAAACAAAATATTTTAATTAATTTGTTTGGAAACACTTCGTATAATCATATAATGCTTATATAATAACAAAAAATTTACAGAATGTATTATGGCGTGCGTATAAAAATATTAAGTAGTAAGAAAATTTTCTAAAAAAATTATTCAAACAAGAAAAAGCAAAATGACTTGGTAATATGCCAATTAAAATTATAGATCATAAAAAATGATGCATTTGTATATTTTGCTTTACCTATAGGCAACTACTTAACAAAATAAATCAGAACAATGTAAAACATCAAAAAAATTCGTAAGATAAATTTACGACAGCAGGATAAAAGAACGCTTATACAAATTGGTAGAATTTTAAATGAGTCAAATGAAAAATTATTTAAAGAAAAATTATCATCCATTAAAAATATTTTTGGACCTGTCAATTTTTAATTTCTCACAGAAAAATTGCAGAGAAATGCATTATTTTTATCAATGTAGAATAAAAATGAATTAAAATTATGTTAACGATAAAAATAATTCAATTTGGGACCTATACTTTTCCATTATTACTACTAACGTGCGAAATTGGTTTTTAAAAGCGAATTATTATCGCCGCATTTGCAGTTCGTCAGGCGGTAATTTTGCGCCTTCGCTGCTGCTATATGCATGCAAATCTCTTCGGAAACGCCATTTGTTTAATCTCATTCAACTCGAATTACCCGGAGAATTACCCGGATCACCTTCAAAATCAAATATGCCGGTACGGAACTACTAAACTACTTTGTTTTATTTCGTGAAAAGTTTTTATTTGCATACATTTTATAGCTTGGTTTCATAATGAATACAATAAAAAAATGTATTTACAAGACTTACCACACTCTTTTTTTATAGAGAAAGTAAAAGAAAGTGGTTAAATGCATTGTAGTAAGTACAGTGTTCAAAGCGCCGCCATACATAACCTGGTAAACTAATGGTAACATAACCTTACATATATAGCTATAGAACCTGACTTACTTTCTCTATGGTGTGGACCTATGGTTCCAGTTGGTTCGTCTGACAGGAATAGTTATGGATTGTTTGCAACAACAAATATTAAAGTAATACCTACACTGTAGGTCCTTGTTCAATTTATTATATTCACCTCGAATTTTAGCGATTAAAAAAAAATCGTATTTATAGATATATCCACAAATGGCATAACATTATCTTTCCAATATATATATACATACATATATACATGTTTGTTGTTTAAATCATGGAAACACATTGTGTGTTCCCATGATTTTATTTCATTTTAAAGTTCAAAGCTCTATGAAACTCCATTCGGCAATACTTTATCACAAACACTCATTTTTACATTAAAACAATTTGCATTTAAATAGTGTAGTAAAACCAACACAGTGTTTTGTTTTGGTGTTGGGGATTATTTCTTATATTTGTTTCCTGTATACAACATGTTTACAAAGATTTTATAAATAGTTACAAAAGATTTTTTGAACTATAAATCTGATTTTATTTATAGAACCGCGTTAATAGTATATTGTGCGACTAGTTCAAGAAAGATGAACGTGAAGTTTGGTAACACGCGAGTCGTTTGACCCATACTCGCCAGTGATGGGCACGTACCCGGTATATACCGGATTTATTAAAATTTGGATAAATACCCGAGGTATATACTATGTACTATGTACCAGTGGTGAGCACTATTGTAAACTTTGAACTATCAACTATCGATAGTGCTCACCACTGGTACATAGTACATACCTTGGGTATAATACCCAAGGGCACGTACCCGGTATATATATACAGGGTGTTTCATAATATATGCGCAGGACTTTAGGATGTGATAGCTCATCCAAAAAGATGAAAAAAGTCGCCATTAACTTACCCTCTAAAATGCACAATTTTCGAGATACAGGGTGTTGAAATTTTAGAAAAAAAATCGTTTTTTTAGATTATCTCTGGAACCGTTTATCGTACAAAAAACAGCTTTTGTAAGCATTTTCTACTCATAATAAGCTATGTTTTGTGTCAGAAAAAAATTTTTTTTCTTCATAATTGGTGGAGATTTTGAAGGGGTAGCGGGTGTTTTTCTCCTCAACTTCAACGCCCCTGAAAAAAGTACGGTTTTAAGAAGCCCATTCGAACCGCCAGGTTTTCTACAGAAAAAAGGTACTCTTGGTCATAAGCTCTAAAGTTGACCGTTTTCGAGAAAAATCAACTTTTATGTTTAAAAACATGGTCAATTTTTTGAAAAAAAATTTTTTATTACTAATTAAACAAAATTTATTTTAACGTTTGAAAAAGTAACAAAACCAAACGATAATTGCAAAATTAAAAAAAACATAAAAATTATTTTTTACTCAAATGCTGAAATGTGCGAAATGCGTTACCTTTACGGTTTGGAGAATTAAGCAAAGACAACTTTTAAATCATTTTTTATTTTGCAATTATGGTTTGGTTTTGTTACTTGTCCTAACGTTAAAATAAATTTTGTTTAATTAGTAAAAAAAAAATATTTTTTTTAAAATTGACCATGTTTTTAAACATAAAAGTTGATTTTTCTCGAAAACGGTCAACTTTAGACCTTATGACCAGGATTACCATTTTTGTGTAGAAAACATTGGCGGTTCGAATGGGCCTCTCAAAACCGTACTTTTTTCAGGGGCGTAGAAGTTGAGGAGAAAAACACCCGCTACCCCTTCAAAATCTCCACCAATTGAATAGGTCAATGCAGAAACTGAATATGTCCACTTTTTAGGGATATTGAGTTAAACATGGATATACTATAAGTAAAGGGTGCCCGATCGAATGGCGTAGAAATTTTACATGTCACGGTAATCTAGATTATACAAAGGCGTTAATATAGTAGAGAAACTGAATATGTCCAGAACATGTCCACTTTCTGTTCAGTTTTTCTTATTTATCTCAAAACTAGATAGGTAGGACATATTCAGTTTCTGCATTGACGTATTCAATTATGAAGAAAAAAATATATATATACAGGGTGTTTCATAATATATGCGCAGGACTTCAGGATGTGATAGCTCATCCAAAAAGATGAAAAAAGTCGCTATTAACTTACCCTCTAAAATGCACAATTTTCGAGATACAGGGTGTTGAAATTTTAGAAAAAAAATCGTTTTTTTCGAATATCTCCGGAACCGTTTATCGTACAAAAAACAGCTTTTGTAAGCATTTTCTACTCAAAATAAACTATGTTTTGTGCCAGAAAAAAATTTTTTTTTACTCATAATTGGTGGAGATTTTGAAGGGGTAGCGGGTGTTTTTCTTCTCAACTTCTACGCCCCTGAAAAATGTACGGTTTTGAGAGGCCTATTCGAACCGCCAATGTTTTCTACACAAAAAAGGTACTCTTGGTCATAAGCTCTAAAGTTGACCGTTTTAGAGAAAAATTAACTTTTATGTTTAAAAACATGGTCAATTTAAAAAAAAAATAATTTTTTTTTACTAATTAAACAATAGTTATTTATGTCATTAGGTTAAGAAGTAAGGCTTTTTGTGCTAAGCTCAAAGTTTGAAGGCCGACGCGTAGCGGAGGCCTACAATTGAGCGAAGCACAAAAAGACACTTCTTGGCCGAATGGCATACAACATTTTATCTTCAAAGCACTTTATATAGGTCAATTTAATTCAACATGAAAGCGGCCTAACCTCACTTTTTTTAATCTAATTTATTTATTAGCTAAAGATTACATTAAATGTACAATAATTATTATTCCTTTTAGAAGCAGTAATAGTTTGACAATACCTAGCTACATGATTTAAGTAGAAATGGATTTTTGTAAGAAAATGGTTTACTTACCCTCTTGCTATTACATTGAATTCAATTAATTGTTTAATAAATAGGTATCTAATTTCAATTTGTTTGCATTTTTATTAAAAAAATAGGTAGTTTGGAATGTTTACGCTGTGTTTAACATTTAATTTTACTGAAAACTTAAAGCAAATTAAAATTTAAAGATAATTTAAATCGTAGAAAAAGAAAACACAACTGTGAAACGTCAAATTGCAATGTCCTAACCTCACTTTTTGTTTTATTATTCATATTTAATTTTACAATAATTTAATGAAAAATATTAAACATTATAATGTTATAACAGTAAAACAAACAAATTAGTGCTTATTATAAAAAAATTAAACCAGTTTAGTACGTTAATTTCTTAGAAAAGGATTAATTTGTCAAAACAATACCCCTAGCGAGAAAAAATCGAACTAATTACTTGCCTCATAAAAATTTTTATCGGCCTAGGCCATAACAAGGTATTTCTTTATCGAATGTTGACAACAATAAAGTTTAAATTATAGACCGCGTGGAGATAAAATTTATTTTAACGTTAGAACAAGTAACAAAACCAAACCATAATTGCAAAATAAAAAATGATTCAAAAGTTGTCTTTGCTAAATTCTCCAAACCGTAAAGGTAACGCATTTCGAACATTTCAGCATTTGTGTAAAAAATCATTTTTTATTATTTTTTTTAATTTTGCAATTATCGTTTGGTTTTGTTACTTTTTCTAACGTTAAAATAAATTTTGTTTAATTAGTAATAAAAAATTTTTTTCAAAAAATTGAACATGTTTTTAAATATAAAAGTTGATTTTTCTCGAAAACGGTCAACTTTAGAGTACGACCAAGAGTACCTTTTTTGTGTAGAAAACATTGTCGGTTCGAATGGGCTTCTCAAAACCCCTTCAAAATCTCCACCAATTATGAGTAAAAAAATTTTTTTCTGGCACAAAACATAGCTTATTATGAGTAGAAAATGCTTACAAAAACTGTTTTTTGTACGACAAACGGTTCCAGAAATAATCGAAAAAAACGATTTTTTTTCTAAAATTTTAACACCCTGTATCTCGAAAATTGTGCATTTTAGAGGGTAAGTTAATAGCGACTTTTTTCATCTTTTTGGATGAGCTATCACATCCTGAAGTCCTGCGCATATATTATGAAACACCCTGTATATATATATATCTTAAACTCAACCTTAGCCAGTGGGCGAAATAGTATTTTATTTTTTTACAGTTTATGTAGTGATACTTAAAATGGGGTTCATCTAAGTATCTATCTATCAACAATGGTTTCAAGTCCATCCCACCTTTTATGTTAAGATTCCCGTTCCCGTTACCAGGCTATTGTGCAGCGGGCTTAATACTTATGTAAGAAAATGGGGATCACTTGTTATTTAAGTATTCAAACGAGCGTTTTATGGTATTTTGTGCAAAATACATATTTTTTACCTAACTGATTAATTAGAGATTTATAGAGAACTAAGAGACACATCAATATGAAATTTCGGTTACAATTATATATAGCGCGTTCTATTTTTCTAAAATATTGTCAATGCGATGTTCCTGTCACTTCCGGTTAAACCGGAAGTGACAGGAAGTTTGTTTTTTAATGGACTTTTACGTAAAATTCTGAAGCTATTGAATTTTAAATTGTTTTTGAGATATTTCATTTTTTTTTAAATTTTGACAGATGAAGTGACTAACTAAAATGTCTTTATTACGAACAATTGTAATGTTGACAAGTTCATTCTCGGTATACACGTTAACAAAGAAGTATCCTATCAGGAGCCATTAATATAATTCCAAAATGTTACAGGGTGTTTGGTTTTTCCGTTTACTGTTTTACCACTTTAAATGCAAGTAACTTCCTTATTTCAAATGGAACGACCATTCCCTTTTCACACCATTCTATTCTATTGATACCGTATTGCTAAAATGAATATTTACATATAATCACATTGATTTGTGATGTAGATAATTTGCTTAAAAATATTTAATAAATGGAATGAAGATGGTCCCACCTGTCAATTAATACATATTCATATTTTTTGTTAAATATGAAATGTAAAACCATCCAAAGCTTTCTCGTCACAATACACTGTGTATTATACACACTAGTCGAATAAGGTTTTTTCCATTTTTTGTAATACCTATCTCTGTAAATATTTATTGTATATCTATAGGGTATGCTATAGCATAGTATACAGAAATCAATATGGAATACTATTTCGCATCAAATAGTGGGCTTATGTTAATGGTCGTTCCATTTGAAATAGAAAAGTTATGACCATTTAAAGTGGCCAAAAAGTAAACGGTTAACATTCAAAAAAAAAAATATCCCAAAAACTTGAGGATAGGAAAAAGATTTAAAATGCAAAAGCTCTAGAATTTAACGTACAATTTAAAAATGCAACAATATTTACACTGTAAATTTTACAGGATTCCATTTGAAAAAAACAGGGTACTGACAGCGCATTGAAAATTTCCGTCTGTCTCTTTTAGTTTTCTATAAACCTTATTAATCAGTTAGGTAAATCACCTATTATGCCTCACTGCGTCTCTGGCATTTGTTAGTTGTAACATTTCTTATTAATAAAAGAATAAATTGAGACTGCTAATATAGAACTAGACTCATGCATAAATAAGAACTTAAAATTACAAAAATTAATGGAACATATTTCAATTAAATACAAAAATATTTGTAATGTCTTAATTAAGGTTGAAAATTAGCATCACACTCTGTAACCCCATGTCTCCATCATATTGCAATAGTGAAAACTTGAATATTATATATTTCATAGGTTATTGCTTGAAACAGAATTCTAAAACTAAAATGAATTATTAAATAAGAAGCTCCTAATAAAGAATGTCATAAAATGTCTGTGAATAATTTTTTAAACGTGACTAAACCTTGTCCCTACATTTAATGTCTTCTTTGTCACAAACCGCCTAAATAAAAACAGCTTTGTTATTAAATATACTGGAGTTTAGCATTACATATAATAGAAATCTGTAACCCATGCAGTTTATAACTGTGGCACGAGATGGCGCCGCTGCAGGCAATGGTATCGCTATTGTTATTTTGCGCGTTACAAACAAGCAGGATGTGTTTTTTGAAGGTTATCTTTCGTCACGGCATTTACTCGGTAAGTATTTGCAGTATTTAATTTTCTTTTTCATGTAAAGTAAAGCAATTTCTTTTTTTTTTTAATTAATGCAAGGTTTTATGTGCATTTATTGGGTCACTTGGAAAATAAGAGACTCTTTAAGAGAAACTTTACTGCTGAGAGTAACATTAGAATTTAGTTTGCCTAAATAATAGTCACAATGGATATGAAAATGTGAAATATTTATTTTTAGAGGTATGTAGATGGTGCTAAAAAGTATAATGACCTACGTACCTATACGTTTTCATGTCTGCTTAGATAAAAAAAGTCAGTAAATACAACACGTTTACACATTGAAAATTTGTATAAAACGAAATATTTTAATTATTTTTATTTTGCCTTGTTTTTTTAATATCGTATTTTGTACATGTTCATGTATAAATTATGAATACCTATAGTAGAATTAGTTCCCAACAGCTTTAAAAATAATGAGATATGTATTATTATTTAAATGTACAAAAACCTTCATTAAAATTGCGTCTCAATTAGAGAATCCTCTAAAACCTTTAATTCCAATTACGATTCGTCTGTTTGGCAAATATTGATTTTGTAGTAGGTAGATAGATATACGTGACTGATGCATCTACGTGTCTATAAGATCACTTTTATTAATAAACGGCGGGCGAGCGAGCGAAAATGCAAACTTGGATTTTTACCTTCCCTTTCGAAATTTAATTAGCAAAGGGCGTCAGTTTAATTGCACCCACTTCTGCAAACTTTTTGCAGACGGATTTTTGCCGGCTTCGACCAATTAATTTTACCGGCAAACTAAAAGATAATAAAATTTTGAAATTAATTGGAAAATGGAAAGATTAAGTATAACCATTTTATAACCACAATTATTTTTTTATCCAAGAGCAATTGTGTTACCAAAAACAACGCTACGAATACAAAAAAAATCTCTATATTAACTATTCAAGCGCCACAAGAATAACGTAATGAAAACAAATTAACTACGACATATTTTCGTAAAAATAAGTTTTTTACAAACTCTTTGGGACCAATACAAAAATTCGATAACTGCCGACAACTCTAAAGCGCCACAAGAATAACGTAATGAAAACAAATTAACTACGACATATTTTCGTAAAAATAATTTTTTACAAACTCTTTGGGACCAATACAAAAATTCGATAACTGCCGACAACTCTAAAGCATCTTACCTCAATTATACTTTTAATTATTGTTTTAAATTTTTGTTATGGTGGGTTCAGATGAGATGTGAAGCGATTTTTAAGTGATGTATCATGCGTTGCCTAATAATTATTTTTGGTCGTAAAGTTTGGTTAATATTTTATTATAATTTAGTTAAAACTTAAGTGGATATGGGCTTTTTGGGTCTGTACCAAAAACATTCGATGTAGCAACTGTTTATAAATGGCGTTTATTAAACGGTAAGCGGAAAACTCTCTGAAACGCTTGTGCCAACCGCTAAACACGAAAAATACTGGTGTCATGATTTATTTCGTTCCTTTAGATAATATTTTGGATAATATTTTAATCAATTCAAATAAAAAAAAACGTTAATCTATTATAAGCCAGCAGATTTAAGCCGTAAAACGTAAAGTGTTGTTTAACAAATAAATATGTGACTCGGGTGTTTCAAGCCATTCAGTTGGCTTCTGGGACTTCTTAGAAAGTAAGGGTGAACTAAAAGAGCACTTTTTGTAAAATAGCACTTTTTTTCGCCTTTATTTAAAAATGACACTTCTATGTGACACATGGTCTTTCGAAAATATTACATTTTATTTTATTGCACCTAAAGTTAATTTTTTCTTTTAAGTCGTTTTTAATAGGTTATGCCTCTTAAACCTTTAAGAGGTTTCTAGTAGGGTTTCTGTCCCGATAATTCTCGAGAAATTCTATAATTTTTAAAGGTCTCGCTTTCGGGAAATCGGCTAATAAAATCTCGAGAATCGAGATTCGGGAAATCAAGATAAGGGCATACGAGCATGCCATGACTCAAAAATTACTAATTTAATATTTATTAGTGGCTGCTTTTTCACTTGTACCACACTGAAAAAACTTAGCATTAAATATAAACGCTATGCATTTGTGGTAAAGTAGTTACGGGTTCGGATATGGCCTAAGAAACGTGCATTTGATATAAATGCATGGTGGATTTGAAATACTGAAAGTTAGTTGAGTTATTTTTAACTGCATCATTACTTTAAGTAAACATCGGGTTGCCTTAACATCTAGAATAGGCTTATTTTTGAAACACATTAAATGTATTTGTTGTTAAAACAATGTCTTATTATTTAATGCTTGGAGCCTGATAGCAAACAGCATTTTTAGGTAATATGTACTTCAATAATAACGATTACCTTAATGTTAAGGCATAATTCTAGAGTGAAAATGCAAAACTAAGTACCAAATTAGCGGATTGCGAGATTTTGTTTTGATCTGCAACATGTACATACATGGGTAATAATTTTTTTTTGTTTTATCAAAATTGTATTTATATTAGCACTTGAATAATTTTAAGTAAACAAAAAAATGTTTATTGATACAAAAGTACAGACCACATAAATAACAAAATATCAAAATCCGCTGATTTGGCACCGTTTGGCATTTCCACTATAGAATTATTTTGACTAATGTATACTAATGTATGGGTGACGTTCACAATATCGAAATTCATTATATCGAATTCAAAATATCGAACACTTTTTATCGAAAATCAAAATATCGAAAATACAAAATGTCGAAAATCAAAATATCGAAAATTAAAATGTCGATTTGAAAATGTCGAATAATTAAAATTTCGAAAATTAAAATATCGATTTAAAAATATCGAAAATTAAAATGTATGATTAAAATCGAAGTGTATATGTACAGAGGCGCCTCTGTAGATAAAGTTACGGTTATGCACCGAATTATCTTGGCTCCCTGGCTCCTAGAGATGCGCGTTTTAAAGAAATGTACTCAAACTCAACAACACAACCCAACCGACCCCGCCCCATTGGCCCCCCCCCCCGCCCCATTGAGCAAAAAACCCAACTAAAATGGGCAAATTCATGTTACGATAAAAATAAAACACTTTTTAATTACATAAATTAGCCCATTTTAGTTGGGTTTTTTGCTCAATGGGGCGGGGGGGGGCAATGGGGCGGGGTCGGTTGGGTTGTGTTGTTGAGTTTGAGTACATTTCTATATCAGAGGCGCCTCTGTACATATACACTTCGGATTAAAATAATATGTCGATTAATTGAAATATTTAAACAAAATATCAAATTCAAAATAAGAAAATATTTCGACATTTTGTATTTTCGACATTTTAATTTTCGACATTTTGTATTTTCGATATTTTGATTTTCGATAAAAAGTGTTCGATATTTTAAATTCGATAAAGTGAATTTCGATATTATGAACGTCGATATTTTATTTTCGATAAATTGAAAATTCGATTAAATAAAATTTCGATATTATCATTTTCGACATTTTAATTTTCGATATTTTGATTTTCGACATTTTGTATTTTCGATATTTTGATTTTCGATAAAAAGTGTTCGATATTTTGAATTCGATAAAGTGAATTTCGATATTATGAACGTCACCCCTAATGTATAGCCTGAATTTCATACTTTTTGTTTGATTGGTGAGAAATAAAATGTGCATATAATATTTTTAAACAATTTTATTATATCCTATTATATACAGTATGTCCACGGATAGAGGGCCCAAGAGGACAAATGGACTAAAATTTTCATTTTTCGACCAAAAGTCATTCTTTATAAAAAGTTCTGCTTGTGTTGAAAAGTCTTTTGTCATACTTTAAATTTAAAAATATTATACAGGGGGGTCGAAAAACAAGAAAACATGAAATACTATCAAGAGTAAACTACCTTTATTTTTCGTTTTGGAGCAAAATGACAAATAAAAAAAGATTTTAAATCCTATCCAAAGACTATTTGTAAAATTTTAACTCAGTATTCCAAATTTTATTTTACTTTTAAAGTTCTAAAATTAAATTTTTATACTTGTGTACCTTAATTTCACGTATTCTTTACCTATGCATGACAAAAAACTGACACAGTCTTAGATATTAATTTTAAAATTTCGTATTCAAAATATGTCAAGATGCAATATCCGTATTTTAAAGTTAGGCAAATATTTTAAAAGTTGTTCATAATGTCAGGAAAAAAAGAGAAACTTTATAACAAATTGGACATAAAATTATCCTATTTATTCAAAAACCCCTCCACCGTATTCGACGCATTTCTCAAACTGCCGTCTAATGTGATCATAACTTCTTCTTATCTCTTCAAGTGAAATCATTTGAACTGACTCTGAAATCCTTTGTTTTAGAATATCGATATTATTTTTACTCGGTTGGTGATACGTTAATTGCTTCAAACGACCCCAAAGAAACGCATCAGCAATTGTGAGGTCCGGACTCCTCGCAGGCCACACAATTGGACCATTTCGGCCAATTCATCGATCTCTGAATTTATTGTTTAGCCATTCCGAGACTTCGCGAGCATAATGTGCAGGGCAGCCGTCTTGTTGAAAGTACATTTGTCCACGGTAGTGTAATGACAGCTCATCCAGCTTGTCCGAAAGAAAAGTTTCCAACATTTCCATGTACGAATTCCTATTGCATGTATCCTCAAAAAAATATGGTCCCATTATCCCATAATATGTAATGCCCCACCAAACGTTAACTTTTTTTAAGATATTGCCGACGTGCAGGAATTCTGAATTCTGGATTTTCAGTGCTCCAGTATTGTACGTGTTGGGAAGCTACCGTACCATTTGTGGAAAAAGTGGATTCGTCGGAGAATAAAATAAGTTTGTGAAACTGATTATTTTCATTTAAAATTTTGTCCCCTATCCACAAACAAAAATCTAATCGTTTTGCTTGGTCTCCATCTTCTAGAGCTTGATTAAAATGTGGTTTATATGGAAAAAAATTGTTGGCTTTTAATATTTTTTGAATTTGACTTTTTTGGACCACCTGCAAATTTTGAGCTCGTTTTCGTAACGACAGAATAGGGTTTTCCACAACAGACTGCAAGACGACAACTGTAGCCACATCATCCTCGTCAAAAAGTTTCTTTTTTAAATTATCCACCGACCCAGTGTTCTTGAATTTTTTAACCAGTTAACGAATTCCATGTATTGAAACTGAAACCCCTGGAAATTTATCAACAAATCGTTCTTGTACATATCTGTATGAACGGAGTTCCATAACACTGCACCAAAAATATTTTTTGTTCAATAGTTAGCATTTTGAAAATATTTTATAAAACGAAATTTATAATCTAAGACTGTCACTGTGGCATTTTTTGTCATACATATGTAGGTAGGCTTTCCAACTTCTCTCAAAAAAATCCCGAGGGGTAAACCACTCTAAAATCAGCGAGACCAACGTTCAACATTATGTGGACGTTACGCTATGATTTCTCCTTATTCGACCATTATCAATCGTTATCAATACGGAAAAATCCTTATGAAAAAGAAATTTCTCTTAGCGACGCGTTGCTATGACTACCCTTGTGATTTTTTCCTTAGACGTTAATTCGTATGGGTGAAAATCAAAAAATCTTTGGAAAGCGACCTACAACAATTAAAAAACTAAAATGTTGCTTTTTGTCCATTAAACTTTTTAATATTCTAAAATAAAGATTTCGCAACATAATAAAGCTAATCTTTGAGATCAAGGAAAGGTAGTTTTTTTGTTATGTTGATAATTGTTGTCTTCTGATCTCAATTATGTCTAGTCGGTAACAGTATAGTTTGTCGGGAATAAAGGTTCTGTAAATGGAATAATAATCAAAATATATGTTTAAAAAAATACTTTTAGTAAATACCATTAAAATCAAAACATATTATTTGGATATCTGACCGATATTTTTTTAAATTATCTAAAATAATGTAAAAATTATAAAAACTTGTGGAATTTTTATCTATAGTTTCATAAAAAAATAGAAATCTGACTTGTAAACGTGTATTATTCTCGGTTTTTGATACACTGTATTTATAACTTATAAATAAAAATATAAAAAAATACAAAGAATAACCAGTATTTAAAAATAATAATAATAATATTATGCGTTACCGATAGGACATTTACGTTACCGACTAGACTATAGTCTATGTATACATATATTGTATATTGTCTGGAATATAATAAAATCCACTGCCGTAATTTAAAGTAAAATTGCACATTATAATTACTCACTTTAATTAGTATCTGACACAACAAATTAACTTAAGTTAACAAAAAAATATATAATAAGATTTAATTTTGAAAAGCATTTTTCAAACATTCGTCAATGATGCTAGATTCCGGAAACTGAAAACGAGCATTTTTTGCTGTACCTGGTATCTCAAAAGGTGGCTTTTTTATGTAATATAAAACTTCCTTTTTATCGATATCTTGTATATCTGTTTTTTTGGGCCAAATAAAACAACCACCGTGACGAGCCATGAATTTCACATTCAGTTTTTCTTTTAAAGATTTTAGGATAACACCTAGAAAAGAAAATATATTTAGTTTTATTAATACAATCTACGTATCCATGTTCACACACCTGGATACCATTGATAACCATAAACAACAGCAATCCAATCTTCACCAACCCTTTGTACACTGTTTGGGTTATCAGAATCGTTTGGTATTATAACTGGTGTTAATCCAATTGGCGAATTATTTTCAAATGCTTGTGAATAATTTGAACTAGATGCTTTATTGTTAAACGAAATTTTTCCTTTGCCTAATGTATGGTGCAAACAAACTGCGTTAAAGTCACATTTAAAGCAACTAAGTTCACGGAGATAAATTGAATTTCCCTCACTCTTTGTCCATGTTATCTGATGAAGCTGCATAATTTTGGGAATTGCAGGAATTTTGCCTTTAATGAAACTTTTCATTTCTTCAATGTCAGAACTTTTTACTTGAAACAAAAAAATTCCTGGGCACACCTTTTGTAGAAGGGTTACGAACTGATATACCGTGGCGACATCATTTCCTCTACAAATGTACTTGTCCGCTGTTCTTTTAAGAACACCGCCTACGCCGTCCATGGGTCCTTTCCCATGCCCTGCTTCAGTAAAACTCCAACTACATTTTATTATGTAAGGGCAAATTTGAGAAAGCTTTTGGGTTAATATACTGAAATTATATCTGTTTTTGTATTGTGCCGATGGCCCATCTGACACAAAATGAATAGTATCAATTTCGGGAAACTCATTTAGTTTTAAAAGAATGGGGTTTAAATGTGCCCATATAGCGTGTGCACCATGATCTAAGCAATCAGAAGAAGTTGCAAATGAAGTTGTTTTAATATTACCAAACGATTTTGTGTATTTAACCCCAGTATGTAAAGACAATTGTACCTTAGAAGCTCCAAAATGCATAGCTTGTGCCTCAGCATGATACTTGCATACAAAATTTTCGGAAAAATCGATTCTTAGTAAAGTTTCGTTGTGGTCCAAAGAAGCAATTTTTTGTTTTATTTCTCTATACTGATGACACATGTTAAATTGGTGTTTTAGAAACGGTGCCAGCTGCTTTTCGAACATTACCATCATATCTTTTACCGAAATTTGATTACATCCTTTAACCATTCTATGTACTTCTTTATCTTTTCCTTTTATTTGTCTTATTTCACTTATTCTTTTCCACTGCATAACTGTGTGCATTGTGCTTAAAAGATCAGTGCTTACGTCGATTTTTTTGTTAGAGCATTCCCTACATTGCCTATACATACAGGACTTGTCGATAATATTGCAACAAAATATTGAACACACAGAATCTAGCTTTTTGCTCTTAATTATCTTTAACTGGTACATTTTGTGAAGTAAAAATTCAAAGTTTGCATGTTTAACACATAGGCAAGTATCCCTATCTGTTAGCTTGGGCTGAACAATCCATGTAGGCCGAAGTCTTAAAAAAGAAGAGTATGAAATAGTCGACTTATATTGATGTTTGTACTTGGTAAAAATATCTTTCATGGACATCAACAGCAATCTCTTTTGTTGATTTCTTTTGTGGTCTTTTTTACCAGGGCACATTCTTGAGTTCTGGTCATCTTGTAGAAATCTCAATATATTTTCCTGTTCTCGAATCAATTTTGTATTTTTCTTTTTGTTTATAGAGGTAAATAGTTTTCCACTTGCAATATTTTTTCTATCATTATAATCCAACAATCCCTTCGCTGCATTTAATAGCCTGTACTTTTTAAAATATTTATTAGACACCAGTTCGGCAATAATTTGTTTCCTTTTTTTGCCAGATGTTTTCTTTTTCTTTGTTAATTCTGAAGTGACTATTTCGCCTAATAACAATTTCTTTCTGATATTTTCGAACACGGGCTTGTTGCCTAACATTTGTCTAACCTTTGTGCGTGGAGATGGAGAATCAATGATATTTACTTGATTTTCGGAACTATTTACTTTATTTTTCATTCTTTCATATCTTTTTTTGTACTTATCAATTTGGCGTTTATAATTTTTAAGTTTTAGTTCGGCTTCCTTCAGCTTTTCTTCAGTCTTGATTAATTTGCGAAAAACTTGAGATCTTTCTCGGGAAACCTTTTTTTTCCGCATAATTTTCTAGAAGAACTAGTGCGGCTTATTATCTCAGTGTTGTTATTTTGATTCCCAGGTGGTGATGCAAGTGCCCTTTCTTTAGGGATAGGAAAAGAAGTACGACAAATCTCCATCTGAATAACATCATTACTCTCCGCACGTAGACTCTCTGGAGAATCAGGTGGAGTTTTCTCATTTAGCACGTTTTCGAGTAGTTTTTCTTTCCTAATTCGAGATCTAGTTTTTCGTTTACTGTCTCTCCAAGTCTTTTTCAACTTTATTTTTTCCCTGTCGGATAAGTCTATAAATGACGGATCTTTTAACCGCTTAGCCCTTCGATATTCCCTATCCCTCTCTCGTTTCTTCTCTTTTTCTTCTTCACTTAAACCTGCTCTGTGACGACGTACTCTCTCTTTAGTTTTTTCTCTAACAGTTTCAGAAGTAACAAATTTCTTGTTTTTCTTTTTAGATTTACCGATTTTACGTTTTATTATTTTAGTTTTCTTTCTTGAGTCTTTTTTCTTACAAACAGTTTTAGCTATACATTTATATTTATAACATGATCTATTATCAATATCCACGCTGTCTTCAGTCTTTGAATTGCTTTGAGTAAAAGGAACAATATTATTATTCTTAAAACCGCTGGAACTATTTGTGCATATCGTAGATTGAAAATCATTTTTATTACCAATTTTCTTTTGTCTCGTTTTCTCTTTACGCAGGGCTAAAGCATTTTCTTTGTCGCTTTTTAATTTCGCAAGCATATGACCATATTTTTCTTTAAGGTCCATATTCTTACTGCAAGCAATAAACAAGTTTTAAGAATTGTGATACAAAACCGTTTTGCAGAAAATGTATTGAAGCACTTGTTAATTGTTGCTTATATAATTCAGTCCTGTCGGTAACAGTTAGTCTTGTCGGTAACAAATTATTAGTTGTAAAATTTGTTACCGACAGGACGTTACCGACAAGACATTATATAACCTAAATGCTTTTTAATTTATAAATGTCAACTAGCAAAAAGTAAGGTTAGGTTCAAATTGCAAATATTGGTGTTATACATCAGAAAAATGTAACAAATCTCATATCGACATCAAAATTTTACCGCTAGAACAGTTACCGATTAGACATCGTAAAAAAATACGGTAGAGTTTTTATGCAAACAAGCCTAAATATATTTTTTTAAGGCACAAACAGAAAAACTTACCTGGTTTGAATGACACATAAACAATAACTCTAGCACACTAACCAACAAATGACAGGTATTACGTATCCTGGCGGATTTTAGGCGAAATTACAGTTATCGTTACCGACAGGATGCGATCAAAGCAGACAGTCTGTTACCCAATGGCTGGATCTTTAAAACCAAATTGTTTTTAAATAAAATGTAATTTATTTAATACTTGGTGTTAGTTTCTTTAAAATGATTTACATTTGTCCTGTTTTTAAAAATGATTTGATTGAAAAAATCTAGCGTAAAATTGTAAAACGTAATAAGGGACGCGTTACAGACGAGACAAAATAGCTCTTTTTTTTTCTTTTTAATCGATGTTTTTAAATCTGGGTAAATATTTAATATAACTCTCGTATAATTAACATGCAGAAATAATCCTAATAAGTTTTGAGACACTTCACTTCTTTTTCTAATTTTTAATTAGCCAAAGACGCCTACCTAAACATTTTTTGATTTTTACCCGTATGCGATTTACAATTTTTTTAAATCAGTGGTTTACCCCTCGAAAAATCCAGAACATTTAGAGTAAATTTACAAAAATGACACAATCAACAATTATCAAGTAACGTCAATTTAACAATTTGCATTGTAGCATTTTCATTCATTTTTGTAATTAATGTAAATTTTTACAAAATAACCAGGAAAAGGAAACGTAACATGGGGTACAAAATTATAAATTAGAAATTAAATTTTAAGAAAAATAATATTAGGAATACTGAGTTGAAATTTTACAATTGGTCTTTGAATATGATTTGAAATTTTTTTTTATTTGTCATTTTGCTCCAAAACGAAAAATAAAGGTAGTTTACTCTTGATAGTATTTCATGTTTTCTTGTTTTTTGACCCCCCTGTATAATATTTTCAAATTTAAAATTTGGCAATAGACTTTTCAAAACAAGCAGAACTTTTTATAAGGAATGACTTTTAATCGAAAAATGAAAATTTTAGTCCATTTGTCCTCTTGGGCCCTCTATCCGTGGACATACTGTATAGAATATAAAAATACAAAATGTACTAAATAAATACTCTTAGGCTGTGGTCACAGGACCGTGATCGGCCGAAAGTTAATACTGTCGCATACGGCCGATGCCGAACGATTCTGACAACATCTTTAAAACAGTTAACAAAAATACTACCTGTTGATGCTGATAAAAGATCATTAATTGCTCCTGCTTATCTCGTAACTCTGTAATTTTTTGATGACTGCAAATCTCTCTCCTAATTTAGAAATAAGTTTGAAAACACTTTGCGAGTCGAGGACTAGCAGAACTTCAAGCGTAATGGCTTCTTCTAAATAATAACAAAGAGTCACCTATCTCAAATGTACCTTTCCCACAGTAAACTACTTAATATTTAACTTTTATATTATTTGGTATCTATAAAATATGAGTATAGGTACCTACCAAATAATTGAAATTAATTTACATGAGGTCTAAACACTTACCTTAGAATTTGGGAATAGACCTAAACCCTCCAGTAGCTCCTTACATGACATTTTTTCTCTACCATAAACACAAAAAACTGTTCTATGAAACCGACAAAACATACAAAGTATCTGCATGGAGGCTCTCGTACCAATGCCGCCATACCAACTTAATAAACCTGTTGTTATAGGTTATGATTTCTTTCTGATGCTTGCAAGGAATGTAAACAACGAATACTAACGTTAAAATAAATTCATTGTGCATTATAGTTTTATCCCTATATAATCTATAACAATAATAGCTTGATTATTTAATAAAATCCCTGAATTCATAACAATAAAGAAACAAGTACTTCCAATATAAATAAATGTTTATATATTTACCCTAAAGAAAATTGTCTTAATAATAAAGACACGCATGGTTACATTAAATTCATGTACCCAAATGCTCTACGAGTTAAATGTTAGGAAACATTTATTATAATAATATTAAATGTTTCATTAAATTAATTACGGTTCTTAACTTTTATAGACAGTGTTTTAAATAATAAAAGGTTGGCCTCAAATTCACCTACAACTTAAAAATTAATACTGACTTTTTTCAGTGCATGGTTTAACAGCCAATTCTTATGTAAAATTGTCCCCTGAATCCGAAAATACCGTCAAAAATTATGAAAGAGGGGCAGTTTTTGAGATAAAGTCAATTCCATATTAAATGAAAAATTGATTATATCTCAAAAACTGTTTTACGTTTTTAACTTTTGACATTTTCGGGTTCAGGGGACATTGCTGTTAAATTTTGGTATACCATGGTATTCCATGGTTAACCATGATACAAGTGAAAAAGTAGCCACTAATAACTATTAAATTAGTCATTTTTGACTAATTCAATTTTTAGAGAGTGTATTATTATTACACCTGTAATGTACATTTATGCGAAAGTTTCGCAGCGAAATGTACTCTTTTTAAAACTTAGCAATTAGGCATTTTAGGTAGGTACCTGCCAATGTATAATCAACAATAGAAATTATACATACCATATTATTAATAATTATATGCGTATATCTTTACCGGTTATGTTTAAGTGTTAAAAATCTTTATAGTATTACAATCCAGCCAAAAATACTACAAAGACTAACATAAAAAAGATTTTTAAGTATTTAAACCGACTGGCAAGAGAACTAAAAACCTTTTTTCAGGAGCAGGAAATTTTATTAAAAAATAAGAAATAGGCTTCAATAAATGCCCTTGTTTTTCTGAAATTTTACTTCCATAATTAACTCAAAAAGGATTAGTTTATTTATTCCTTAAAACGAATTGTTTTTTTTAGTTTTATATTTTATTTTATGTTTGACCTATCTGTGCGTTTTGTTTTTTGTTTAATAAATAACATTTATTTATTTTCTTTGTTTAAAAAAATAAAAAGGTTTACTTTTCTTTAAAAGTTGTTATTTTTATTTGCGGATTGTGCGGCACATTTTATGTAATGGCCTCGGTTTGATTGTGGGAATAAGTTTTGGTGAAATTCTATTTAAAAATAATTTAATAGAAAACAAGTTTTAAGTTCTACAAAAAATATAAAAAACTTCTCCAATTCTCGAGAACCCGGGAATTCTCGGGAAACGAATAATGGTGAGTCTCGACTCTCGAGAATTAAAAAATTTCGGGAAAACATAAACCCTAGTTTCTAGACAAATAATAATTTTTACGGTTAAAAAGTTTTAATATAGTAAAAATATGACTTATGAGTAAAATTTAGTATACTTTAAAATAGTATAGGTATTATGTATCAAGTTTTATAAACGCCATTTTACTTACGAGTTTTATTAGGTACGAGCGAAGCTTGCGAGCTAGTGTTTAATAAAAACTGGTGTCTAGAAAAGTTTATAAAACGAGTTGCATACTATACTTTATCTACGACGAACAGAAATAAGAATTTAATTCCATTTTAATTTATAAATATTTGACATTTGACGAATTTAACCTCACTTTTTCTCAATTTATAATAAAGCTAACTTCAGCCCGTGACTGAAATGCCCAAAAGCCACTGTTTTAAACTTCAGCCCGTGACTAAAACGCCTAAAGTCATAGCTTGTCGATATAGGAGTAGATAAATACATATATGTATGTACGTTAAATTTACTGTTAAAAATCCTATTAAATAAAATAACCTATAAGTAATTTTCCTTCGTAAAAATTACGTTAAACAAACATCATTAAAATACTTCAGAGTTGTGAAACTTTATGGTTATTAAGAAAAGTGAAAAATTCATAATTAAAAACTTAATATATTGGCAAGATTTTTAATTTTAATGGCAGTTTTAAAGGCTATTTTAACATTTACTTAAATTAAATATTAAATCCGCAAAGCTCGACTATTTTACTTAAAATGTTGCTTGAAAATAGTGATTAACTAAACGAAAAAGCTTAAAATATAATAAGACTGGTTTATAGGCCTAGGTTGTAAAATACAAGTTCGTAGTCTGTGGTCGGTATTTTGTAGCAAATAAAATAGCTTCCAAGACTTTTAAATTGCATTTTCTACATATGCCAAATAAAATATTTGTTAGCTTAAAAGCCAATATTCAACAATAAACTTGTGCATTGATGAAAATATAATTACAATTCCATTATAGAAAATCAAATTTAAAAACATTTTAGCTTAAAATGTTGAAATTCAATTTTGATTCAATATCAGAAACAATGGTTTTATTTTTAGAAAATTAAATTAATACGTTCCAATTTTTTTTAAGTTTAAAATTCCGAAATGATTTGTATCGCCATAAAAAATCAAGATTAAATGTCCATTGCATTTGTTTGGATGCGCTAATATTTTTAAAATGCAATAAAAAACATTTAATTCAAATAAACAGCTCGGTTTTATGGCGTCCCTCGGGCATCGGGAGCTTTTATTTAAAATTTTAAGTTATAGCTGAAATAAGACTTCGTATTTTAGTGCTGCATGCTTCTCAGTTATGAAAATAATATTTTTGCACAACATTTAATTTCCATCTCCAAGTTTACTACCAATAAAGCGTTTAAGCGCTCATCAACGAAAATATTTATGTAGAATTAATTAAATGTTTTAGTTATTTTTTTAATTTTAACGGCCCCTAATAAATGGGGGATTTTTTTTACAAATTTGGCAAATAGAAAATAGGTTTTATTTCGACCATCATAATAAATAAAGTATAAAATTAACTTATAAAACACGTAAGTAATTACTTGTCAAAATTGATAAATATTGTCAAATGTACAAGGCAATAGTTGATATACAATTCATTTGGACTCGTGTTTTTTTGTTAGGTTGGTGGCTTATGCCAGTTTGACTTAGTATTTTTAGTATTTAAAAATGGTACTTCTGCTAAAGAATTTAATTAAATACTTTGACACTGTCAAATTGACAATTATATTATTGATAATTTACTTGCCAATTATAAATAAAAAGATAATTATGCTAAAAATAATAGCAACGAATTCGAATGTAAAAGCCCTCTTAAGGGCAAAACTTCATTTTGATGAAATTATGCCAAGTGCCACAATGAAAGAAAAAGTACATCGCCTTATGGACATTTTTGGAGTAAAAAAGTAACGAATTTGGTTTTACATCATACATTATTTTCACATTATTCACCATTGGACAACATTTACGTTCACAAAAAATTTTTTTTTTTTTTATATAAATTCTTTTCAAAGCGAAGATTAATATCCGCTAGAAATACTTTCTCTTCTGGGCCGTAAAGCAACCTATATTTAACTACTTTTTTATATGATTTTACTCATCCAAGCACCACCAAAGCCAAATTAATTGCATTTTTAACTACGAATTTTGACAACTCAACTGCATTTACCAACCAAAACCCTAAATTTGCGACGTTGCCGCAGTCCAGATAAAAAAATAAACTTTATACAATATCGTCATGAAAAATTTGCATCATAATGGATCTCATTATAGTATAGGTAGGAAATGTCTAAAAGAGAATTAAGTAGAAAAAATAGTATAACCATAGAGAAAGGTATGGTATAACTCATCTCGTAAGACGTTTTGCCTAGAAATTGACGTCTTATAACTAGTGATGCGACTTGAAAAAAAACGGTCCTTTTTTTTTGATTTTTTTCAGGTATTTTTTCATTGTTTTTTTTCAAATGGTTTTTTTCACATTTTAGGTTTTTTTTCAAGATTAGTTCCATTTGCCTAATTTTTTATGTTTCCATGGACTAAAATTAGCCACTAAATGACAATTAGTAAATATAAATACAGTCTCGCGCTATGCACGCGCCACAACCACCGATTTGACCAATAAGGGCCGCGCTTGTTTTGATTTGGTCCTAAAAAAAGTAACTACAGATAATATTTTTGATTCAGCGCGTGATTTTTCAAAAAGCTACCAAAAGTACTTTTTTATGATTTTTTAAATTCATCTAGAGTATGGAATTTTTTTTTCAAAAAAACAAAAGCAAATGCTTGTAGAACATTTATTCAGTTTTATTACGGTATTTGTTAGGATTGAGCGTTGCACGTTTTTCGTAAGTAATATCATAAGGGCATGTAATTTTTCCGAAAAAAATCGAAAAAACACGTTGCTAAGTATTATTTTAACAAGAAGCATGAGTGCTGGTGGCAACAAAAATCCCAGTCGAAGAGGAGGATATTTGCACCTGCACGAATGCATTTTTTTTTTAAATATTACTTAGCAATGTGTTCTTTCGATTTTTTTCACAGGAAAAATTAGATGCCCGAATGGTATTTGACAAGACTATTTCATGAGTAACAGTTAACAATTAAAATATAAATTGCAATTTTTGGTGACAACAGCTGTCAAGTTTTGCCGCGGGTAAACTCGAAAAAACTGCTGACAGGTGCTGTCACACAGTTTTTTCACCTAGAAACCATTTGTAATTCAAAATTTCGCGTTTGTAATTGGTGGAAATTAAGACGAGGGAAATAGTCTAAAAATCTCAAAGCTATAAACTTCAAGCTTTAAATTGCTTTTTTTACGGCTCCAATACGACCATTTTTAACAAAGATATATCTTTGTATACGGCTATCCGAAAAATTGCAAACAAATTTTTTTATCCTTTAATTTTTTGTATTAGTGTAGAAGTTTTACGTTGCTATTGGTTTCTAATGTGAAAACTACCAAATAATAAGAAATCAGATTTTTAGTCTTGGTCAAAATTTTCAATAATGAAAAATGTAATATATTCTACATTTCACTTTATTATTAATATACATTTTACTCAAAATTTCATTTTGAAAAAAAACAAAAAAAACCGTTTTTTTTTCTAGGTTTTTTTTCATGTTTTTTTTCACATCTGAAAAAATACCGTTTTTTTACATCTCTACTTATAACATATTCGATCTTTAATATATGTAGGTACTATCTGTTTATACAAATAATTGCCAAGTAGGTGATATGTTTGTTTATTGATAAGGAAGTCAAAAATTATTAAATAATCTGTAATTTATAATAAAATAAACGTTAAGGTAGTTGTCGTGGTACAATATTGTCAAAAATTTTTAGATTATACGCACCGTAAAAGTATACGAGCTGGTAGCTAAGTGATTCATAATTTGTTCGCAAGACTGTACCCTGGAGACGTTATTTTTACGTAATACTTTCAAATATTTTCATAAGTTTTAATCCGGCAACGTCGCTTATGCTCAACCAATAGATATATTGGAGACTGAATCAGACGTTTGAATTTACTGCGGAAATTATATCTATACTCGCGTACAGCCTTGCCAAGTTGTTTTTATCTGACACTAGTGATGTATACTTTTTACAAATTGTTGAACTTTAAACGGTTATTTATAAACAATTGGACGGTCAAAAATTTTTAATTATTTTTTTTTAAACTCAGCAAAAATACATTAAAACAATGTTAGTTTTTTGAAAGCTTCTGACAGTTAGTTTTTTCTGTATAACTAAGAAACTGGTACAGAACTACAGAAAGCATATACAATCCATGTTAATTATCCAATTTTTAATTGAATTTATCTCGTGTTATAGACGGTCAATCGACTTCAAATTTTAAGGATATATGTATTGTCATGTCCTTAATAAGTATACAAAAATTCAAAATTTTCTGATGGTATGCTTATAGCACGACAACTACCTTAATCAGCAAAAATTGTTTAAAGAATTATTTAATATAATTGTAGATTATTTTAATATTAAATAGTACCTGCAGTAACTAAAAAAATGGTAAAATTTGTTGGTACGTTATTTTTGTTTGCTTATTATTATATTTTGCTTAATAAAATCGCATTTTTATTTTTAGACAAAGAAAATTATTAATATTTTCCAGTTCTTAAAAAATTATCTCTACGAATTTCAAAATAATTTTTCTAACTAAAAAATTTATTAGTTAGTTTAAATTTAAACCGGCTAATGTGATTTTTCTAAATTTTGATACGTTACCATAGTTTTATGGGAGAAAAAGTCCATATCAAAATTATATACAGTGCTAAACAAAATAGGGGAACACTTCTTTATATCTCTAATCCTTTTTTGCTGTATTAGTTTTTCGGTTTAGTTTCCATACACCCTGTATAACAATATAAAGTCGGTCATCTTTTTATTAATGAAATATGCGTTTGAATTTCAACGATTGATCGTTGCATTTATTAAAAAGGTTACTGTTAAATAATAGAAGTCAACGTCCATCTGAATTGCAAATTGCTAAAGTGAATATATTTCAATTGCTAATTCAGTTGACGATTGATTGTTTATTTTAAAACCGCTGATGTTTGGTGCCTGCCGAGGTGGCCGTTAAACCATTAGAGCATTATTATTGTGTTGTGAATTATTAATACATATTATTAAAACAAACACCGTTTAGTATTTATTATCGCTAATTATGTTAATTGTAGAGATGTTTCGATGATTTATTGCAGCAGTTAAATTTTAATTTGGACATTTTTACAAACACGGCCTCGTATGTTTTTCATTTTATCACATGGATTTTGTAGCGTTGTTTACCAAGTTCAAGGTGTACTTTCATTGTTTTAATTTTGTAAATTAATTGCATGATTGTGGTTTAATAAAGATTGCCGTTGATACAGACCAAGAGCTTTGCGATGATATTTATGATCTACCAACCGTGGTTTCTTTATTAAGATACAGCAAATCTGAAAAACGATAAAAAACGCGCAAGATACTCTTCCTCTTGAGTGGTTGGAAAAAACGTTCTTGTGGGCGTACAAGCGCGGCCCTAATAATTTACCGTAAAATGCACCGTTTGCGAAATTTTTGCTAAAATGTGAAAAAAGTATTTCATAGTATTGTTTTAAGAGATTGGTGAATAAATAACAGTAGACCGATTTCCTATAGATTATTTTAAAAATTCCATTCCAAACTCGAGAAACAAAATAGGATCAAGTTAATAGCTTTAAAATTTATTAGTATATTTTTTATAAAAAACCAAATAAAAAAATGATGTAAACAGTAAAAAATGATGGTAAAATTACGGATAAAAATATGTAATAATATTTACATAAAATATATGGTGTTTCAAATAAACGCATAAATTATTGCGGTTATTGACTGATTTTACCAAATATAGGTATTCTGTAAAAGGTAAATATTTTACTGAATAAAACGTTGGCTATTCTGTGGCCAACGTAATATTCTATAATTTTTTCTTACTGTGCAAACGCATAAATTATTACGGTTATTGATTGATTTTACCGAATATATTCTGTAAAAGGTAAATATTTTACAGAATAAAACGTTTTCTATTTTGTGGCCAACGTAATATTCTGTAATTTTTTCTTACTGTGAAACGCATAAATTATTACGGTTATTGAGTGATTTTACCGAATATATTCTGTAAAAGAATATTACTTTGGGTACTATGTGGCCAACGTAATATTCTGTATTTTTTTTTACTGTGTATGAAAACAAATGTAAGTAAACTGCAAAACAATGTAGAATTATTTGTGTGAAGACATTCTATGGTAACTCTTTAAATGGAGATATCACCTTAATTTGTGTTAAATATTTAAAAAAAAAACTGAACAAGCATCGCTAGTAACGTAACAAAACTACAACTTTTAATAATGAGTTGCCAAAAGCGTATGATACAAACGAGTGTTTTTGAGAATAAAGCCGGAAAATATTAAAAATATCGAAAAAAAACTGTGGAACGATTTGTTGTGTTGTTTGGTGTTTTTCGAGAGGAAATCCTGGGTTGAGTTTTAACCGGTTTCCCAATAAAACGTGGAAATCCGAATAAAAAAATAAATTGCATACAGTCCCTGTAAATATAAATTTACGTATTTCAATTCAGTTAAAATCACAAAACAAATAAGTCGTCTAAATTCAAACTGCGTTATGTATTATTAAAAGCGTTACTTGAGAAAGACTTCACTCAATGGTATTTATAACATAAGTTGCCATAAATTCCTAGATATATTTTGCCTTTTACTTTTTCAAAATGAAGTGGTCGGCGTTTTTAGAGGACTCAAATATAAAAATGTTTGATTTTAAGGTTTGTACATGTTTGTACAACTTTTATTTTTTGTTAGCTTTCTTAAAAATGTCCAAACAAATATAAATTATATTAGGAAAAGTTATCATTAGTTTCTGCACCAACAAATAAATATACATATCGAATTGAATCCTTTGGCAAAACATGTAAATGCAACGCTTTAGTTCTTGAATTACATTTACAATTAAAAATACCATAATTCACTATGATTACTTTGATAAAATACACACTAACTTAACTATACGAGGTGTGTTCAGAAAATAACGGGAATTGTTAAATTTCGCGGGTTCGGAGGGTCCGGTTGTCATAAAATTTTCTTTATTATGTTGGTATACATGCCCCCGAAGTATGATAAAAACTTTAGCTGTTTTCATTGTTTACTTTGTCTGTGACGTGTTTTATGAGCTCGGTGATTTTTCGTTCGTTATAAGAAATGGATCAAAGAGTTTGTATCCAATTTTGCTTAAAAAAATGAAATAAATTCTGTGAAATGTTAACAAAGGCCTATAGTGAGTCTGCTACAAGTAAAACAAGAGTTTACAAGTGGTATAAGAGTTTCCAAGATGGCCGTGAAGACGTTGAAGATGACGAACGCCCCAAACGCACAAGCACATTAACAACCGATAAAAACATGGAAAAAGTGGAAGAAATGGTTATAAATCATTAGAGAAGTCGCTGATGATGTTGGTATATCGATTGGCTCATCCCATGACATTTTTTCTAACGTTTTGGGTATGAAACGCGTGGCAGCAAAATTTGTTCTAAAATTGAAGATTTTGAACAAAATTTTGGGCCAAAAACAATACTGTAATGATGCCCCAGCCTCCATATTCGCCAGACTTGCCTCTGTCTGACTTTTTCCTATTCCCAAAAATAAAGAGAACCTTAAAGGGTCGTCGTTTTGCAAGCATAGATGACATTAAAAGCGTATCGCTGAAAGAACTAAAGGCTATCCCAAAGATCGAGTTTTAGAAGTGTTTCGAGTATTGGAAGAAGAGCTGGCACATGTGCATAATATCCAATGGGGACTATTTTGAAGGCGACAACATATTTGTTTCAAAAAACGAAAATTTCCGATATTTTCTAAACACACCTCGTATAAGCGTTGAGTTTCTTAATCAATGATTTAAGGAATAATCAATCGAAATCGAGTACTAAACCAAAGTTTTGCAGTTTTTATTTGCAACGCGATACACAAATAACGCAATTTATCTGTGCAATTTAAACTTTGCAAAATTTGTCCTCTCTTTTGTAAAAAAATTAGTTATTTAAAAAAAAATGATGTGCAGTTCGTATACTTATACGTAAATGTAATGTTGATAAACCCTGTAGTTTAATAATACTTTCGAGCACCACCAGATAGCGCGCGCGTTGCAAAACCTGATATGCTTTAGCGTATGTCATTTTTGACATAAATTTTTGCTTTTTTTAACCTTAAATTATTGTTATAACGTAAATTTTTGCAAACATTCAAGGAGCTTTATTTTAATTCCCAATGCGAATTGGGCAAATGGGTAGATACAATTTTGTACTCAAAATGGCCACTCTATTACTTTATTAAGTATTTTAAACCATTCTACACTTTTTCATATATTGTAACATTTTATCAGTAAAAGGTCGTTTATAATCATAATAATTCTATAATATAAATTTCTTGGATTTATTTTTCCTTTTGTTTTTAGATGTGCCAGCTTCGGAACAAGAGGAGCTGTTTATACGTAAATTAAGACAATGTTGTGTGCCATTCGACTTCATGGACCCAGTGGCGGACCTGAAGGGTAAAGAAGTGAAACGTTGCTCGTTAAACGAGCTGGTCGACTATATTACGGGCGGTCGAGGGGTGCTAACCGAACCGGTCTACCCAGAAATTATCAAAATGGTAAGATAAAATAAGAAATATTTTAACTGCTCTAAAAAGGTTATAGGTACAAATTAAAACAAAATTGAGCAAGATACAGCACTTTTTAATAAGTCCACCAGAGAGCAAGGCTACCCTTATTTGTTTTAAAATTTAGGTGATAGGTTATACATTATTTTTTGAAAATATTTACCATTTCGTAATATTTTACCTAAATAAATAAAAGTACCATAAGTTATGGTCCATAACTTACATTTGGAAATTTGTCAGTGTAAAAAATAACATATCTTATACTTATTTCTAAAACTAAATCGAAAAAACAAAATAATTGAATACCAATGGAGATCAAAACGACAAAAATAACTTCCCAAAATCATTTAGACTGAAAGAAAGAAAAGAGAATTGAGAAGAGCAAGAAACTTCATTTTGAAATCCTAATCTTATTGATAAGACTGGAAAGCTCATCAGAGACACGCCATATTTTTATTCCATTTGCGGAATGAATGGGCCACAGAACCATTAATTTATCAGGCTTGTCAAAAGCAACAGCGGCTTTTTTCTTAAAAAAATATTAAACTCCATTTGCCAGAATGTTTTTAATAAATGATAAAAATATACAGCAGATATTACGACTTTCTTGCTTGGGAATCAAACTCGAATTTTACAAAATACTGGGTGGCGCAAAATGAACGTAGGGGTTTGAATTTCCTATAAGTTTTTTATTTTATTTAAGTTTTTAAATTTTATTTCAGTATTTTGTAAAGAACACTTGGGAAATTTAAAATGGAACAGTACACAATCGAACAACGAGCCCAAATCATTGAACTTTATTTTTCAAATCAACGGTCCATTGTTTTGACTCAGCGTGCTTATCGTCGATATTTTAATGTGCGAAATGGACCCTCAGAGCCAACAATAAACCGTATAGTTGCAAATTTTCGACAACAAGGGACATTAAGGAACCTTCCTGGTGCCGGAAGACGACGTACGGTGCACACGGATGATAATATTGAACGTGTACGGGAGAGTATTGAGGAAAATGCAGAAACATCAACAAGGAGACGTTCGACACAACTTGGGCTATCACGAAGGTCACTGCAGAGAATTTTGAGTACATTAAGCATGTTCCCATATAAAATACAGCTTGTGCAAGAATTAAAGCCGACAGACTACCAGCAACGGCTTAATTATGCAATTTATTTCCGCCAAAAAGCAGAAGAAAACCCTGATTTTATTCATAATTTAATAATGAGCGATGAAGCCCATTTCCAATTAAATGGGTTCGTTAACAAGCAAAACTGCAGAATATGGGCTACGGAAAATCCGAGAACAGTTCATCAGCGACAATTACACCCACTTAAGTGCACTGTTTGGTGCGGTATATCATCCGAAAGGATTATTGGCCCATATTTTTTTGAAAACGAAGACGGTGTCGCAGTTTCCATCAATGGTGGTCAATATCGGACGATGTTGGAAAATTTTTTGAGGCCAGCTGTGGAAAACCATCCACAATTATGGTTCCAACAGGATGGAGCCACAGCGCATACTGCGAGGGCACAATGGCTCTTTTACGGGACATCTTTGGCGAACGCATTATTTCGCGCAGAAGCGATTTCAATTGGCCTCCGCGTTCACCGGATTTAACGGCTCCTGGCTGTTTTCTTTGGGGATATTTGAAACAAAGAGTGTACGTTAATAAGCCTAGAACCATCCCGCAATTAAAAAAAAATATTCGGCATGAAATCGAGGCCATAACACCTGAAATTTTGCGAAAGGTTATGGAAAATGTTTTGGAAAGAGCACGAATATGCGAAGCAGAAAATGGTCACCACTTGCGCGATATAATTTTCCATAATTAAACCAAAAATATTCCCCATTATTATACTGCATTTAAAAAAAATATTTATAATAATTATTGTTTAAATAAAAAAGTTATAAACAATTCAAACCACAACGTTCATTTTGCGCCACCCTGTAAAAGTTTGATTCAGAGTTCGCACTTTGTACATTTTGACACCTAAAGGATGTTAAATGTGTTTTTAAATATATTTTTTAGTTTTTTTGAAATTGAATTATGGTTAAAGTTGTTTTCACTGCAGAATTAAAATTAAAATAAATTAGTCTAAAATTACCAATTGTAAGTCTTTTTTACCAATTTTCATGGCGGAAAAGTAATTAGTTAAATTCTACCAATTCAAATAGTAAAAGTTTCACTAATCAAATAAAAAAACGTATGACGTTACTGAGAATTAAACCCGGGTCTCTCGGTTGTCAAGCGGATGCAAATCAATCAAATTTATTTTTACATTAATACAGTGAATAAAAAGAAACATTGCACGTAGAGCCGCAATGTGGTTGTAAAAAGGCTCGTGAATATATAGTCCCGCCTCTAAAGCCTGCTCTTAACCACGACCACTGCTTTTAATGATATTTCTAAGGTTTGTGAAATTTTAAAGTTGAAAATCTTTTTTGTATTGCTCTTTTAAGCTTTTTTGCATTTTGTTTTTATGTCGAGTCATTTAACGCTTTGTTGTTGGCCTATGGGGCGCCGTTTTATTTTTTTATTCTTAAATTATTTTTATGTCTTAACACTAGACTGATATTTTCAATTAGATAAAAAATATCACATAAGAATTTTTATTCTGCGAATTAATAATATCATGGCAGATATTTTAAAATTAGATTTAATTTTTATGCCAAACTGACATTTTTAATTTAGTGAATTTAAAATATCTTATATTTGTATTTTTAATTTGCTTGATTAAAAATTAGATTTAATTTTTATGCCAAACTAATAATTTTTTATTTAGTTAATTTAAAATATTTGCTTCTTATTTTTGTATTTTTTTGCTAAACACATATTTTTAATTTGCCTAATTAAAAATATCATGGGAGATATTTTTAATTCGATTTAATTTTTATTTTATTGAATAAGGAGATATTTTTAATTGAATGTGATATTTTTAATTCCGACTGACGGAGAGTTTTGATACCACAAACGCCACAAAAACCGACCCACTCCAACAACAAACTAACGTGCCTTGTGATTGTGCCGCCATCTAGCGACAGAATTAGTTTGGAATACCAGGGGTGTCCAAACTTTCAATCTGAATTAAAAATATTACATTCAATTATATAAAAAAATTAAAATTAAAAATATCTTCTGATATTTTTAATGCATTTAAAAATTTCTCCCATGATATTTTTAATCTAGCGAATTAAAAATATGTGTTTAAGTAACTAAAAAATATAAATATAGAAAACAGATATTTTAAATTCACTAAATAAAAAATATCAGTTTGGAAAAAAAAATTAAATTAAATTTTTAAATATTTACTTTGATATTTTTAATTCGCAGAATAAAAATTCTTATATGATATTTTTATCTAATTGAAAATATCACTTAAGTCTTAACTTAACACATAAGAATAATTTCTAAACAAAAAAACAACCAAAGAAATTAGTTACTTTTTACTCTCAAAAAAAGTTGGTGACTACTTAAGATTAATCAAACTTAAACTATTTAAATTGTAAAAATTAACAATTTAAAAATAGATTTTAAATGACTATTTTGTTACTAAACCATGCCATTATTAATTAAAATAGTGAAATTCTGTAATTAATTTTAAGAGAGTGCAGTTTTTAATGTTTTTTCGAATTTTTAAATTAATTTTTCGTAATCAACCGTAGTTTGATGCACTCCTGTACCATAATCTTTAACTTTAATCGGTCTATAATTTAAACTTTATTGTTGTCAACACTAATTACATAGATATACAGGATTTAGACCAATCGGGTTAGTATATTTATGGCCTAGGCAGTAAAATTCATTATTTATTATATTAGACCAGTCGACCCCTTCGAAATCGATTTAACCTCACTTTCTACTTTTAATGATGGGATTGGAGTTTGTTACACTGAAAAAAAAATATTCTTGTATCAAATAAATTTATTTGATTCAAAACAATCTGTGTCTCATATATAACGAAGAGAATATATTCTTTAAAATAGAAAAGTATTTTCTTAATTCACGTTGATTTACTTTAAGAATATTTTCTTAATGTAAGAAAATTAAGTTTCTTTAAATAAAACTTTGATTGTTTAAAAGCAAGAATATATATTTTTTACAAAAACAAAGAAACACTGCATAATTAGGCATAAAATTTAAGAGGAACGTGTCGGCATCCCCACTTCTACGCAGTTTTAAGAATATGTATTCTTGGCAAAAGAAAATACTGTTTATAAAAACAAATAAACAAATTTAAGAATATCTATTTCTTAATATAAAAAAATTAAAAATATCGTATTCTTGATATAAAAATATTAACAATTGTACCAAGAAACCAACTTAGATTTCCTTCAAGAATATTTAATATTTGAATTAAAACATGCAACTTTTTAAAACAAGAACCTGTTTCTTAATACTAGAATATTTTCAAAAATACAAAATTCTTTTTTAAAGAAGTTAAATATTTTTAATTGAAATATATATTCTTATTTTAAAGCAAGTTGACTTGAATTAAAAAAATATTTTCAAGATGATTGGTATTCTAAATGTAAGAAATCTTTTTTTTCAGTGTAATAAAATTTTCCTTCTACGTTTCTCAAACTATTTTTGACAGCGTTTTGAAACGCTTCGATGACCTTGAAAAGAACGCATGACGTCACGATATTATAACAGGCGTGTCAAGATTTACGAATGAATCCGGCATCTGTTTCTAGCACGGTTATGTAAGACCGTGGTTTTTAGGTTATGTTCATTATTTTTAAAATAATATAAATCGCTTGAAAATGGTTTTATAACAAGTAAAAAGATTTTAACAATCAAATAATTTTTATTCTTACATATACTTTATTCGTAAATCATGACATGCCTATATACATACCAATATACATACGAATATACCATTTATATTTTTCAACAATTGTATATGGTGACTAATGTCTATAATTAAAGTGGTCGACATCATGTCTTAACCCCCTTTTAACGTTTAATGTGCCGTTTAACAAATAAAATTGTGCCTTGTTAATAAATTGTTGTATGCCATTCGACCAAGAAGTGTCTTTTTGTGCTTCGCTAAATAAAGCTCAGCATAAAAAGACTCAATTCTTGGCCTAGTAACTTAAATAACTACTGCTACATATTTTATTAAATTGTCTTGTTTTAAATGCATTTAAGTGCGATTTAATGTGAAATATATGAATGAAAGGATGCAGAATTTTGGGCGGTCCTGTTCTATATTTACAAACACCGTGAATTACGTCTGCAGACAATTACGAAACAGCGAAAGAATTTCTTGGCAACGTAGTATCGCGTGAAAGTCCGCAAATTTTTCGAAAACTTTTTGGCAAATTTTCGTTGACTCATTTTTTGGACGGCGTCTCGTTAGTTTCTGCGAAATCGATAAATCCTAAAGTTATGAGTCAATTTGTTCGGCCATTTTTAACTTTAACTTCGTTTCGTAGGTACGTGTTGGAAACTTGTTCAAGATCAGGCGGGCGTAATGACGTTTATTTCAATGTTGTGTCGCCCTGGAAATGTCATTGTTATTTGTTTTTACATTATGCCAAGGACGGTAATGGTACATGAATTATACATGACTGGTAATGAGAGAGAGGCCAAAAGTAATTCAATCTAAATTTCTCCAATTTCAGCTATCGTATTCTATACAATTTGTTGTTGGAATATATGTGCATATGTAAAGTACGTGCACAAAGCTTCAATCTGCAATATTTAGTATTAGCATAAATTTACATCAACAATTACTACCCTTTTTATTGAAATGTTTTGTGATATGATATTGTATTTGTAGTAAATCAAAACGAAATTCATGCTAATAGGTCAAATTATTTGATACATTTTATTAAATACATTTGCTTTTTCTTTTGGTTTTTATTTTGGAATATAGAAAACTATAAAATGTTTGAAGAAAGAGAATAAATACAATAATTATTATAATAATTATTGTATTTATTCTTACTATAGTAAAGGTTTGATTACAATTTTTTGAAAATTTGATATTTTTGAATATTTAAAGATTTTGGAAATTTGTCCACCGTTTTTTAAATTAAGCCACCGTGCAAATTTTTCCTGCCATTTTTTAAATTTATCCCACCGTGCAAATTTGTCCTACCATTTTTTAAATTTATACTACTGTGCGAATTTGTCACGAATTTTGTTTTAAATGTATACCAATGTAAGGGAACTTCAATTAACAATTTTTTTTTCGAATTACGTTAAACTTTCATCCAATATATATAGATTGTAAATGTTTATTTAATTAAAATAAACAAGAAATAAACAATGACATACAGGGTGTCCCAGAGATCTTTGAAGGTTTATGATCTACGAACCCCAAGGAATCCCAGAATTTAAAAAAAATCTCCTTTTGTTATTTATATCTGTATATCAGACTTGTGGGACACCCTGTATGAGTAGTTTTTAGTTTTTGGGTCTAATAAGCCAAAATATGATCAATATAAGGCTATACTAGGCAATATAATATATTAAACTCCAAACTGTATGATAATTTGAATATTTAGTTTACTTCATCAGATATTAATTAAAGCAATTACACCATAGTTCCAATAAATATTAAATTTAATATGCATAAAATTTACTTGATGTGGATTATAAAATCTTAATACTACTTAAGTAGTCTACTTTAATGTTTTTCTTCATAAAACATTTTGAGTGATTGAGCCCGGCAAAATTAACATGTAATTAAAATATGGAAATTTTAATTATTCCATCCTAATTGTTTGTCAACATAAAATAATTACTTAATATTGATTAAAAATTTAATGAAAAACCTCAGGGGTATTTCCTTGAAAAAATAAATTAATTTTTAACTAAATATAAATCAAAAACAAGCAGCGTATTAAATAATTTAATCCTTTAAAATACACTGCCCGTCAAAATTAACGCATAATAAGTAAAAAAAATTTAACTCTAAAACGCCATTATCAATCTTTATGAAATTTTGTATAAAAATACTTCAACTTATATCTCAGTTTACGTGTTCGAAAAAATATTTTTAAAGCTCTTTTATTTAATAATTAAAAAACGTTCAAAAATAACTTTAGGGGAATTTTTTTAAGTAAATAATAAATATGCTGTTAAATCCGTATTTTCGTTAGTATACCCTGAAAATTTTGTACAAATCAAACAAACAGTAACGAAGATACTGTATCTTCGTTACTGTTTGTTTGATTTGTAACAGCGCTTTAAAGTCGGTAAAAATGACCCCTTTTTTATTATTTTGCTGAAAAGTGGTCATTATTGACGACTTTAAAGCGCTGTATTTTCGTTAATGTTCGTTTGATTTGAATTTTCAGGGTATACTAACAAAAATACGGGTTTTCACAGCATATTTTTTATTTACTTAAAAATAAATTTCCCTATAAAAGTTTTTTTCGAGCATTTTTTATTATTAAATAAAAGTGCTTTAAGGATATTTTCTCGAAAAACTCTTCAACACGTACCTAAACTGAGATAGAGGTTGAAGTATTTTTATACAAAATTTTATAAATATTGGTAAAGGCGTTTTAGAGGATTTTTTTTACATGTTATGCGTTAATTTTGACGCGCAGTGTATTATAAAGACAATAAATTGTTTTAAATTCGCATTGCTGTAAAAAGGGACCTGCTCAATGTTTTGACATTTTAAATTGCTACTTAAAAAAGTGGCCAAGACGGATGGTTTGGTGATAAAACGATCCAAGTGCCTATATATGGTATACCACAAATTTTGTGGGTATAGATAGGTCACGGTACGTTTAACTCGAAAGTGCGAACACTCCAATTTTTTTTTATGTTTCTAGGAGATGAACCGATCATTTTAAACCCAAAATTAAAATAGGTCATAGGTCATCCCTTCCAGGAAATTTGATTTTTATAAAATACCCTATAGGGGTCTTAAAATTGTAGTATATTTTATTGTGTTGAAGCAAATTAATTTAAAATATGTAACTAAAATCATAATAATTTAAAAAAAAAGTTAATTGATCGGGGTCGTATACTCTTCAAAAGTAGATCCAAGTAAAAAATATTGATGTTAATAATTTTTGTTCGAAATATGTATTTTTTTAACTTGCAAAAATGGTTTTACCTTAAAAATAAATTTTATTAAATTTAATTAAGAGTTTTAATTTAAGACTTCATTAAACTTTGGTAAAACTAAACATAAATAATCTGATTTGAAAAGTCGGCCATGTCCAATTTAACATTTAGGTAACTTTGTTGACATGGCAAGCAAACAATTATTTATCAGTATTTAGAAACATTTAAGTTGTTTAAGTTCTTAGTATTTTTTTCTAAAATGCCGTTGGGGAGAAAAACACACGAAGAAAATCGTTCAAGGAATTGTTTAATAAGTGTCGGCAAGACCAAAAGCATGTTTACGATAAAGACTTAAAAAAAAATACTCTTTGGCCAGAATATGACCCACAAGATAAAAGGCTGCCAAAAGTTATATGCTGCAGCTGCAGTCTTTATTGTATAAGTTTAAGTTAGCTTATATTAGTCTCCCTTTAAGTAAAATGTTATGTTTTTAATAGGGCCAGATTAAATAATAAGATTAGTTTTACTTAAGCTAAGACAACTTTTAGTAAAATTTAAATATATTTAAGTATACTTTATGAAGTTCATTAAAAACAAGTTTAAAATTAATAATAAATATAAACTTTTATATTTTTACTTAAAATTAATTTTGTGAAATACAGCCCTTGTTAAATTATTTTTGCTGTGGAAAATAGTAATTTATTGGGGAATTTTATAATTTGGGATGTTAATAAATAAATATTTTTCACCAAAATAAAATATACTAAAATTTTTTGAACGAAAAAAAATTTAAAATATGTAAAAAAATTCAAATCCAATTTCCTCGAAGGTATGACCTACAACCTATTTTAATTTTGTGCTCAAAATGATCGGTTGACCTCATAGAAACTTATATAAAAAAAATTTATAATGTTGGCACTTTTGGGTTAAACGCATTTTCAACCAACCTTAAGGTACCTACTAAACTCAAAATGTCTAAAAATTGACTTTTAATAATAATAATTACATAATAAATATTTTGAATTATTAAAAATAACCACAATGGACTATTTTAAAATGTCACAGATATTAAAATTAAATATGTTGACATTCTTGCATTCTTTAAATATTTTATGTATTTTTAGCGTCATCGTATTTATATGTTTCTGATAAATCGATCTACTTAATTTAATAATTAGTTTATGGGGAAATGACTAAATTACTTTACTGTTAAATAACCCTTACAAAGTATATAAAATTATAGGCTGAAATTTTCACGATGTAGATTATGCGGTTGGTAAAGTTTTATTAGGCGAAATTCAGCAGGTGATGAAAACGATGAAAGGAAGTGTACAACGCTCCGTATTAATAAAATCGATATCGTTTTTGAATGAGCCCATAAATTCCCACACACGAACACTTCGTTTATGTATTCATTCGCACACTTTTACACTATTGCCAGCTATTTTCGATTCTTGCGATTTATACAGGGAGGCCCGAAAGTAGTCTGCAATACTTACAAGCTGTTTTTAGGGCCACAAAGGGGCGCCCCTGAAAATTGTTTTTTGCTGTTATGTCCAAAACGGGTTAAAAAAAAATGCGAGACCCAGGACATCTGTCAACCTAATCCCACATTAAGATATTTCGCTGTAGTTTGGTGCAAGGTAATATTATCTAAAAAAACACCACATTAAGTATTTAAACAGCTAATTTGGCAACATTGTGCGTGTACGGTGCATTTTACTGCCGAGTTGGTGCATCGGTCGCCGATTTTATCTTCAAACGCAAATCCGTTCGGTTCAATTGTACAAATCTATAATTAGTCCATTAATCATCTTATTATTTACGTTACGTTGTGTTATTTGTTACATCAAGTTCAATTTTCGACAGGACCAGTTGGCACCTCTTCCCAAATAAAATTGCGTTTTCTTTTTTTTTTGTTTTTGACTAATTTATTCGAATGACAATAAAAAATTCTTACACCTCATAGATGTTATTATTATTATTTTTCCGTTATTCGTGATATTAAACATTGAGCAGAAATACAAAAAATGGCATTAAATCTTATAAGAAAAATAAAAACATTAGAATATTGTGCCTTCAATATCTGTCAAACGGGTTTAACCTCACTTTTTCCCAAATATAGTATTTTTTCTTTATTTCTTTATTTTGTTTCAAATATGCAAGCAATGCTAAAAATTATTTTTATCTCCACGCGGTCTATAATTTAAACTTTATTGTTGTCAACATTCGATAAAGAAATACCTTGTTATGGACTAGGCCGATAAAATTTTTTATTTCCACCTTCTTAGTAAATGACATTTTATAGGTTAATTTTGTTGTTTTTTTATCCAAGTAAACGATACATTATGGGAACAGACCTGTAATATTTTACGGGCTTGTATAAAAGACCTGTAAAGTTTTACAGGCCTGTAGAAAAGCAATTTATGAAATGAAATGACACATTTGACTTTGATGTTGAATTAAATTGACCTATATAAAGTGCTTTGAAGATAAAATGTTGTATGCCATTCGGCCAAGAAGTGCCTTTTTGTGCTTCGCTCAATTTTAGGCCGACGCGTAGCACAAAAAGCCTTACTTCTTAACCTAATGACATAAATAACTATTATGTAAATATGGATTATCTCAGAAAAAAAAATAGCTGTAATTTATTATTTACAATGATTCTTCTTTGTCTTCTTTTTTATTGTTCCCCTGGTGGAACAATATTTTCATTGCTTCACTGGTGTTATATGACAGTTTTTACTGATAAACGGCAAACGTATTTTATAAATAATCCTTATACAGGAGCATAATAATGGGATCGACAGCGATATCTACCGCACGTACATAATTCTACACTACCTACAGTGGCGTAGTTGCATTGCTATTTCAATAAGTTGTTAATAAAAACAGTTCTGTTCAGAGCTAAAAAACAACCTAAATTGCCAGCCCAGGTTTTAAATTCGCAATTTAGGGAAATGGTTGCTTTATTATTACGCCATTTTAATGAAAAACCAATGAATGTCCTTTAACTCCTTTGAAAGCAGTTAAAGAGGTAATTTGTAATATGTAATAATATGAATTTTTAAATCATATTTTACCTCGCAACGAAAGTACACCCATGATTTCTGGGTTGCATACCCATACTCAACGTTTATCCTTAAATTAAATTTTAAGATACGCCACTGGTTCAACATTTGATTTGAATCACTTGCTTCAGTTATAAAAATCCTACTTTAGGGGTATAAACAAACATAAAACAAAAACATTGTATGCCCTACCAATTTATAGTTAGTTATGTTTGTGAATGTTTTCATGCTAAACCATTTGTATTTTTGCATTTTTATGGTGTGCTAAATTTTCCTTGTTAGTTAACATTGAATAAACAATGCAGTTTATATTTATTAATTATTCAGAGCATTGGACCCTAGCGCTAGGCGGTAGTCCTCTACAATTATTTGCAACAAAACATTATGAACCTGTATGGAATGTATGTGGTAAATTCTCATATAACTTGTTTCGATGCTGTATCCACTTATTTTTGTGAAAACTAATTCTCGCTCAAGGTTTTTTTTAGTGTAATGAGCAAGTAGCATTTTAAGGTAATGGGAACTTAAATTATGACAACCCTAATCTATTAATTTTTTCCTAAAATGCAGGCTTTATGTTGCAAATGTCACATAAGTTACCGGTCACCAACTGCAATATCCTAACATTGATGAATATTTTAACAAAATGGCTGTTGAAACAACTAATGTTAGTGCTTGATTAACTCAATATAGACTTAATTAAGATTGACGAAAAATTCTTTTATCCGAAATCGGCAGTAAAGTAGAACTTTACTGCCGATTTATTTTAATTTACGATTGTTGACTACTTTACTGCCGATTTCGGATAAAATAATTTTTTGTCAATCTTAAGTCTATTTTTAGTTAATCAAGCACTAACATTAGTTGTTTGAACGGTCATTTTGTTGAAATATTCATCGATGTTAGGATATTGCAGTTGGTGACCGGTAACTTATGTGACATTTGCAACATAAAGCCTGCATTTTAGGAAAAAATTAATAGATTAGGGTTGTCATAATTTAAGTTCCCATTACCTTGAAATGCTACATGCTTATTACACTAAAAAAAACCTTGAGCGAGAATTAGTTTTCACAAAAATAAGTGGATACAGCATCGGAACAAGTTATATGAGAATTGACCATGTAATATTAAAAAAGTATTTTTTTCCAGTATAAAAATTTTTTACTTGCAAATATTGTTTGCATACACACAAATAATATTTGCAACCAAAAAATGTTTGTATAAAAATATTTCCATTGAAATATTTTGTTTATATTAAGTTTTATATAGGGTTTCCTGAAATTGGCGCCATAGTTGTTTGTTTTCGTGTAAGGTTTTTTAAATTACATTTTTGTTTGGTATTTTAATATTTTAAAATTATATATTTATATACGCTAAAGAAGCATCGCTAGTAGCGCCACCACATGGCTGTTATCATCGTAACCAGAATTCAGCTTTTAATAAGCAGCTGTCAAACGCTTATGTTACAAACGAATGTTTTTGAGAATAAAGCCGGAAAATTAAAATCGAGGAAATCGTGGGTTAAGTTTTTACCGGTTTCCCAATAAACAGTGAAAATCCGAATGAAGAATTAAATTGCATACAGTTCCTGTAAATATAAATTGTACCTATTAGATACAATAAATACACATTTTAGTAATGATTTACGTAAAAATTATAAACATTTCAAATCAGTAAAAATCACCAATAAGTCGTCTAAATTCAAACAGCATTTAGCATTATTAAAAGCGTTGATTAAGAAAGTCTCCACTCAACAGTAAAATACCAAGAACTGGTATTATATTATGTATTATATATAATATTATGTTGCCATAAATTCGTAGGTATATTTTGTCGTTTAAAATGCAGTTGTCGGCGTGTTTTTAGGGACTTCACACTAGTTAGAGGAATGGTTTTTAAAAATTCGTAGGCACATTGTACCCACGTTTACCCACATTAACAAATAATTCCATTTATTTTGGTGAGTTCCAATTGGAGCTGTAAATTATATTGAAATTATCGAGTTTGCGACATTTTGTGATGTGCTATATTATAGGTTATGTACATTAATTTATTTACAGTGTCCTGTAATTTTACATTTTCTTCGCTTATTTTATGCTAAACGCGAAAGATGGAACCACTCTTGCTATGTAATTTCAATGTATTTTCATTATTGTACGGCGGTGTATAATAATTTGACTTTTGAACTGCGTATGCTTATAAAAAAAAGAATATTTTATTCTTTGTAACTTATTACTAAGATCCTGGGATTGGGACTTTTGGTATCGGATTTTTTACGGGACCCCGGGATTGACACCACTTTCGCAAAGCACAATAATTCACCATGATCCCACACACTAACGTAACTATATTAGAATAAAATCGTTGAGTTTTCTTAATCTATGATATAAGGAATAATAAATCGAAATCGAGTACTAAACCAAAGTTTTTTAGTTTTTACTTGCTACGCGAAACACAAATAACCTGCCTTTCTCTCTTTTGTGAAAAAACTGTCAGAAAATATATCAGCCATGTTAAATTCTTCTAGCTGTAGATGCCTTGATTCCATTTAGATGGGTGATATTTCGATTAGGAAGTAAACATCGTTGCCCAGTTTTCTAGGCTTGATTGCCTAATAACTCGAAAAATATATTGTGGTTTCTTTAAAACGTGCAATAAAAATTATATACAAAACTTCTGAAAATTATTATAATATTTAATTATTACAGGACTCCCACACCTCCGAAAACTCATAAAATTCCTAAAATTTGGTTTAAATCTTGAAAACTCCTAAAATTACCATCAATCTCCTAAAACTCCTAAAAATTAAATATAAATAAGCCCACCTAAATGCGTTCAATTAAGGTAGTTGTTGTGCTAAAAAAATTCTTGTTTAAAAAGTTATTTAAAAAATACGATATAAATTTTTAGGTTCTAGTTTATTAAATTCTTTTTATAATATATCACAACCTACATTTTTCTTAAAAAATAACAAAATATACCTAAAAAACAAAATCCATGTAGTAGCTCCTAGACTTCTACAAAATTGTCATTTTTAGCCATATTTCGTTTGTTTTCGATTAAAATATACCTAATAAATTGTCAGTACACGCCAAAATAAAAAAGTTTTTCCTCTATAATTTTTAAATTAGTGCGTTTTTTTTAACAAAAAAATTAGGAATTTTTTTTGAGAAAACCAGGGAGCCACTGGATGTCAATGACCTGTCCTATATATCATCATTGTTTTTACCTTTAAAAACAATCATACTATTCATCTAAGCAAAAAAGAAACAGATATGCGCACAGTGTATTATGTAAAATTAAGCAAACTTTTAAACTTGTACAAAATCGGTTGCCATTGTGGTTTCTCAACTTTGTGTGGATAATAACAGTTGAACATTTATTGTGATATTGTGGAACACCTAAAAAATAGCTACATGAGCATCAATCGACGTAAAAAGTGAAAGGTGAAATTTAAAATCGACGAGAAAACCACCTATAGGTAGGTATACCACCTATAGGTAGGTATACCTACCAAAAAATGCTGAGTATGCAAAACAAAAAACAATTATTAACAAAGTAATCAATGGTAACACAAATGTAAATTTTTAATGAATGTGAATTATAGCCCACTGTGCAAGCATATTTTGCGTCAGTTGTCATAGGTCAGGACTTACTTATAAAAATTTAAATGATTTTTTTTATTAAAAAAAATGGCACGAAAAACTTTCTTAATTTGGCGTGTACTATCTTCCCCTTAAATGATGACAACTTATTAGGTGACACCCTGTATTTCCCAGATATATACAAAAGTAGTAATTTTACCACTTTTAATTTTATTTAAAAAAACTCGATTTCGCTAAAAAAAATAGTCAATGTAACTAGAGATGCGACTTGAAAAAAACGGTCCGTTTTTTTTGTTTTTTTTCAAATGGTTCTTTTTCACATTTTAGTTTTTTTTTCAAGATTATTCCCATTTGCCTAATTTTTTATGTTTCCATAGACTAAAATTAGCCACTAAATGACAATTATTAAATGTAAATACAGTCTCGCGTTATGCACTCGCCACAACCACCGATTTGACCAATAAGGGCCGCGCTTGTTTTGATTTGGTCCTAAAAAAAGTAACTACATATAATATTTTTGATTCAGCGCTTGATTTTTCAAAAAACAATAGCAAATTCTTGTAGAACATTTCTTCATTGGTGGTCACAACATTCCGTGGACCACAAAAGAAATAAAAAAAATCGATTTTTTTATTACGGTATTCGTTACTTGTAATTAAGCGTTGCACGTTTTTCATCTAAAAATCTCAAAACTATAAACTTCAAGCTTGCTTTTTTTACGGCTCCAAACGACCATTTTTAACAAATATACAGCTATCCGAAAAATCGCAAAAAAAAATTTTATCCTTAATTTTTTGTATTAGTATAGAAGTTTTACATTGCTATTGGTTTTTAATGTGGAAACTACCAAATAATAATAAATCAGATTTTTTAGTCTTGGTCAAAATTTTCAATAATGAAAAATGTAAATATATTCTACATTTTACTCAAAATTTCATTTTGAAAAAAAAACAAAAAAAACCGTTTTTTTCTAGGTTTTTTTTCGTGTTTTTTTTTCACATCTAAAAAAAAAACGTTTTTTTACATCTCTAAATGAAACTTATTTGTACAAAAGAAGTGATAGGTATTTATTTATATTTTTGTTAAAAGGAATTATTTATTTTTTTATTATTTTTTAAGTACAGTTAAGAGTTGTTTTTATTTAAATACAAAAATTCATTTGCATACTTTATTTCTCCTAAAATTCTCCAAAAAACCTCCTAAATTCCTAAATAAAATTTGTAATGTAGCCGTGGGTAGGGTTGGGAAAATTTCACTTTTTGCTTGTACTTGAAATTTCACTTGAAATTTTCATGACATTTATGAAATTTATTAAAATTTCCTAAATTTCTGAAATTTCCTGAAATTTATGAAATTTATTGAAACTTTCAATAAATTTCAATCACTTTAAGTGTAATATATTAATATTGAAATAAGCCCACTCGGGGACCATGGCAAATTGCCTCTCTTACCTCCTACCCCTCTGTGGGCCCCTGACCACCAATAATATAAATAGTAAATACCTATGTTTACCACAAATTTCTTGAGATTTCCTTTTAAAATATTTTTAAATTACTAAAACTAAGATATATAGCACTTTTTGGTAAGGTAATGAGATTGTGCAACTTTCATTGTTTTATATTTATATATATTTATTATTTTTATAAATTTTAGTGAAATTTTACGAAAATTGAAGAAACTTCATCAAAATTTTATGAGCCAAAGGCATTTTTTATCCGTTTTTCGATGCAATTATAGCAAAAGTAAAAGTTTAAATTAATCATGACTTTTAAAAAAATTTTAAAGTCTGATTTAATTTACAAATTAAATTGGTAACTGAATTAAATTATTTAAATTAATTTATGCATATAAGTAACAATAATTACTTACAGCCTAACTAGACAAAAACGCCCAGACGCTTGATAACTCGTTCTTATATAAGACCAATATTGGTCGATTCGGAATCTGTTGTAAATTATTATTAAAAATTTATGCGAAATTTTCAGTAAATTGCGAAACTTTCAATGAAATTTCTGAAAGTTTCAGAGGCAATGTTGAAATTTTCGAATTGAAAATTTCATTTGAAATTTTTAAAAATTTCACTTTTCCAACTAAATGAAACTTTCAAAGTTGAAATTTTCATTTGAAAATTTCAACTGTCCCAACCCTAGCCGTGGGAGCCATAAAATTTTTATTTATTCCAAGGGTGGAAAAATGAATAAAATTTTTTATTTTGCTCGTAATAATTGTTTTTGGTGCTTGTAGATATCTGCGAACCTGTTCCGCACGCTGCCGCCGAGCGAGAATCCCGACTTCGATCCCGAAGAGGACGATCCGACGCTGGAGGCGAGCTGGCCGCACCTGCAGCTCGTCTACGAGTTCTTCCTGCGTTTCCTCGAATCGTCCGACTTCCAGCCGACGATCGGCAAGCGCGTCATCGACCAGAAGTTCGTGCTGCAGCTGCTCGAGCTGTTCGATTCGGAGGACCCGCGCGAACGGGACTTTCTCAAAACGGTGCTGCACCGCATCTACGGCAAGTTCCTCGGCCTCAGGGCATTCATCCGCAAACAGATCAACAACATTTTTCTTAGGTCAGTATTAGGTACCTACACTTTTAACGCCACATGCTTTCTTTTCTTTTAAAATAGAAACTATAAAAAATGTTTACAACCAAATAATCCTCTTGAAAACAAACAAATTTTTTGTTAAGAATCCGTTTAAAAAAAAATCGGGCTATCGACAATGGGGTAGTTAAATTTTTTCTGACCTATACTTTTTATGGTTTTATTCAAGGCGTTTTGTAATATTAATCATTTCTGTGAAATCAGAATTTCAATTAAGTTTACCGTTTTCGAGATATTTACAAAAAATATAAATTTTTATGACGTCACAAACCTCGCCATGTGACCAACATTCTAAGATTTCTATTGGTTGAAAATTACCCTGTTGTCAAGTTGTCTTGTTAATGATTTCATTCGGTTATGTCAGAAAATACCCGAAGGGGTTATGTACAAATACTGTCACTGTCAGTTGAGTGAAAGAGGGTCACCAAATTCATTAATAACCTATAGGTATATATATATATATAGATATATCTTCCTTATTACGAGGTATCATATTACTGTTTGATATTTTAGAGTCCAAGATATATCTAAAAGAATATAAAGAACTAGGCATTATACTAATGAAATGCATTTACGACAAAATATGATTATAATTTTAGGTACTTTATTTGTTTAAAAGCTCCAATGTTCAATGTAACCAACCATTCCACAAGATTCCTCTGCTTTGGAGTCCATAATTAATAAATCACTTATCTAATATCAATTACCGGAGCGATCCGGCCGGAACGGTAGTTCCGGCCAACTGGCCGGATCGGCCGGATTTAGTGGTACCGCCGGAATTCCGGTGCATCCCTAAATAGGTATATAAAAGACTATCGATAAACTATCGATAGTTTCGATATTTGAAACTATCAACATCGAAACTATCGATATTGATTTTTTCCCACTATCGCGAACACTAGTATTTTGTATGCGAAGTCTGCTCCTGTGTTAAATTTTTAGGTTAGATAACCAACAAAAAACAGTAATTTTGTTTAGGGCAACACTGTTTCCATTTGGTTTGCAGCACTGGTAACCGATTTAACCGATCATACAGCGTCGGTCGTTTCGGTAACGATTGATTAACCTATTTTTCAGGAACCGCGTTTCTTAACTACATAATTTTCAGGAATTTTTCATTTACGGGACACCTTAACCGAAACCAAACCAACCAAGTTGATTTACGGAACATACCCTAAATTTAAAAAAAACAACCCGAAAAAAAGAAACGTCAAAAAATCAATTCTTCTTCTTCTTCTTAACTAAAATTATAGATCAAGTGGTTTTAAAACTAAAATATTATAACGTGGCGCCATCTATCGTAAAAATCTTAAACTAAACACACTGGCAACCATAGAAAAAGCTGGCAACGTTGTCAATAGCCTAGTGACGTAATTAGGAGATTTTTTTTGTAAATATCTCGAAAACGGTAAACTCAATTGAAATTCCGATTTCACAGAAATGTTTAAAATTACAAAACGCCTTGAATAAAACCATAAAAAGTATAGGTCAGAAAAAATTTAACTACCCCATTACTATAGATAGAGTGCAATTTACTAATAATGGTTTTGGCTAACCAAGTATTTTGGGCAGTTACATTAAATAAATAAAAACTATAACTAATTAAAGCGTTTAAAAATGCTCTTGAGTATTTTTTAGCATTAATGGACTCTTTTAAAAGTGCTCGAGCATTTGCCATCTCTAAATTTATATAATACTCACATTTTGTGTTGGATAACAATTACCTAAAGAAATATTTCTATCTATCTATCTATTTGGTACTATGCTCCACACCACGTGACCACGTACGGAACGCAGCCTTTTGAAACTTTGGCATTTAAGGCTTTTTAGGTTATGTACCTGTCAAAGTATAGTCAACGAAAGAAATAATATGATGTTTAGGCGTTAAAAATGTATAAATCTTTATAACATTACAATAACAATGGATGGTTTAAGAATTTAAGAATATAAATACTGCATTTAATGAAATTCTAAAGTGTATGGTGTCAATTAAGTAATATTTTTGTGCATTTGGTCCAAATATCTGGTTTTCTCCATAAAATAATTTTAACTAAACATCATTTATTAAAAAAAATCTCTATTATGGAATAAGAATATCTGTTTTAAAGGTAGGTTAATATATTATAACAAAAATATCATTAATTTTGTAATTTTAAGGTTAGAAAAATTTATTTTGACCAAAATCAAGTATTTTGGATTATTTAAAAGAGTGTATAATATGTTATTTAAAAATGTGGTAGTTTTTCTTATCCAGCTTAAAGTGTACCGACATAAAGTTTTGTCAATACAAATAGTTAAAAAGCTTCGACTGAACTTGATCTTCATCGAAAAATCATTATAACTTTAAAAATTTTAATAAATTACATGTTATGGGAGTATTAAATATTTTCACATTGCAAGTTTCTCTAAAAATTGTTCGTTTTCTTATAATTTAACTTAAAGTAGGTATGCCGAGAGGTATGCACAAGTTTTGTCATTAGGAGTATAAAAGCTTCAATTTACTTTGAACCAAATTCAACAAATATTTAGTATACCTATATTTATTTATGACCATATTAACACTCTTCCAAATAATCCACTTTTTTATTTTGGTCCAAATAGATTTTTCTAACCTTAAAATATAAAATTAGATAATATTTTTTGTTCTAATACATTAACCTACCTTTGATACAGATATTCTTATTTCATAATTTTTTTTAATAAATGGTGTTTAGTTAAAACTATTTTATGGAGAAATGTATACCCAATGCACAAAAATATCACTTATATTGCACCTTACACTTTGGAATTTCATTAAATGCAGTATTTATATTACTAAATTCTTAAATAAACCATTGTTATTGTGATACTATAAAGATTTATTAACTTAAACATAAGCGGTAACACTGTAAATATTATTTCTTTCATTGGCTATACTTTGACAGATACATAACCTGAAAAGCCTAAATGCCAAATTTTCAAAAGACTGAGTTCCGTACGTGGTCACGTGGTGGGACTTTGAGGTGTGGAGCATAGTACTTCTGTAATTGAAATTCAAATTTTGAATACATTTTTTGTTTCCGTTATTCGTATCCGCTCTGGCGGCCAACATACTTGGCCACATAAATTATCGATTTTATCTAAATTTCATTGGCACCACATAACAAATTTTGACAAATACACTCTAGCAAGTTTATTGCGATAAACGAGTTAAAGAACTTTATAAACGTCAACGAATTTAACACATTTTTGAGTACCAAGAATTTTACTGCATTCCACTTCGCATGCATCGGGGTTCGTAATTTTAGACAAAAAGGCGAATAAATCTGGCGTTGTGATGTAGGGTAGAGTGGTGCAAGAGTGTTAAGTTATGTTATGATAATGTTTTTATGTAATACAATAAGAAAAAAGCTAGAAATTTTTTAAATGGTTATTTTGTTTACTGTCCTGTAAATAATCTTTGACCCAACCTACTTTTTTTACCTAGCTTTTATAATAACTAAGAAATAGACTGATTTGTCTAAGGTAAATCACTCAGTATATAAATGAAGAACAAAATTTCGAAAGTTAAAAATGTTTTTTTCTGTTTATCACAATGATAACAATTGCTAAATTTTGACACTTATTAACCACCTTACCATAAGCATTTTATGAATAACGGCTCTATGCTGTATTTTAATTTTTGCCCGCATTTCGCGCAACAGTCTTAATTGCAAACGCTAAGATAATTAAATTTTCAATTTGCACTGCTGTGTAATTGAAGAGCTAAGTGGATAATAAACAAATTTAATTAATATGCCCATTTAGACCTTTTAATTTTTTTACATACACCTACATTAGCATTAAAAATTTAAATAGATTTTGGATTTATTTTAAAAGGGTAACGTTCTTAAATATATCCCATTCAGATGGAAAACAAAGAAAAACAGTAATTATCCTTAAAAGAATTTGTATTGTTTTAGAAATATTTCAAACGTATTTTTAATAATACTGCTACTTTTATAATAGAATTTGTAGAAGTAAACAGTTTTGAAAAAAGTTAATTAAAAAACCTTTTCAAATTGTAAAAAAACTTGTTTTTTAGGTTTTAGAAAAAGAAAAAGCATAATTAAACGTTATAAAGAATTTTAAAAATACATGTTTGCTTAGACCACATTGTTGAAGTGAAACTTCTTTTGAACAATTTAATTAAATTCGAGCTTTTTTTAAATTTCATCGATAAGCATTATACATTATAAACAAATATTAAAAATATTCCCCAACACTAAAACAAAACAAAGTGCTTAAAGTACTTTCCTCCAACGATTTTGACATCTTCAGAAGCGAAGTTTAACTAAATTTAAATATCCCATATTTATGTATAAATGTGGCAGATTTAGCATTTAGATTTAGTTACACTTAGCTTCTGCCCTGCGCCCTTTATCGTACATGTTTCCATGACACTAAGTGACCTTTTAAATACACATTGACAAGTTGTGGCTTTATGGCGCTTTAGTCACGGGCTGAAGTTAGTTTTAAGTTAGTTGACAATTGTCAAATGTCATACAATCGTTAAAATAAAGTGCCTTCCTTCTAAAATAATACTAAATGTGAAAATTATTTTATTATCTCAATACAAAAATACAAAAGTATTAAATAGTTTCTCAACGCCAATATTTGAAAAGTTTATATAAACATTGTACTGACCTTTTAATTTCGCCGGCAGTAAACTATAACTTAAATTCGGGCACGGACTCTACTGTAAAGTCTTCATAAAACATTTTCTTTACTTTAACTGTGAAAAACTGTAAATTTTCAAGAAATACATTTCGATTTATAACCTTTATAAAATAAAAAAATGTGACATTTGACGGTGACACGCAGTTTCCCCTATTGTTTCATAGATGGCGCTCTATACAAATTTTTGATTTAAATCATTTTAAGATAATAATAAGTATTTGTCGTAGAAAAAGTATAGTATGCACCTCGCAAGCTCGCTCGTGCCTAAATTAAATTCGTGTATAAAATGGCGTTTATCAAACTTGATACATAGTATACTATTAAGCACTTAGTGTTTTGTTTTGGTGCTGGAGAATATTTCTAATATTTGTTTAACAAATCACCAAAGTTGTCCTTATACAAGTACTATACATTAGGTTATATTGTTTTATTTATTTGATTTATTAATATTATTTTTATCAATCACATCAGAAATTGTAACATTTGAATCGGCTTATGGTATAAGAAAAATAGATCTTTTTGTAAATTTAAAAAAAAATTAATATATTAAAAAATTGCCCTGGAATTTTTTAATTTTGAATTACTGTGCGAATTCGTTCTACCTTTAGCACTGGGGAAAACATGTTGAGTAAGAAAAATCGAATTAGGAAACATTTTATTTCAGGTAACTTTTCAAATATTGGCGTTGAGAAACTATTTAATACTTTTGTATTTTTGTATTGAGATAATAAAATAATTTTCACATTTAATATTATTTTACAAAAAAGGCACTTTATTTTAACGATTGTATGACATTTGACAACTTTCAACTAACTTAAAACTAACTTCAGCCCGTGACTAAAAACCTCTTGCTAACTTCAGCCCGTGACTAAAAACCTCTTTCTAACTTCAGCCCGTGACTAAAGCCACAACTTGTCAATGTGTATTTAAAAGGTCACTTAGTGTCATGGAAACATGTACGATAAAGGGCGTTTTAAAGGTGGGAGTAGAAAAATATATTTAAATTCTAAAAACAGTATTAAAAGTGCATCAATTACAATACTTCCCACTGGAAAGTTTCCAGGGTTTAAAATTTTAAATTAGTGAAAGCCTCTTAAAAGCTAAAATTGAATTGAAATTCGCTAAACCGCAATAAACGCATTTTTAGTTGCCAAATTTAATCTACACCCAATTTTTTAATGAAAATTATTTTTAGTGTAAAAAATAATATTTTTCTCTAACGGAAAATCCTTGACATAGTAACATAAGATGACATAAGATGAACGCAATAAATTATAATTATGCATGTTTATTTGCCTTAAACAGTTCTTGATAAAGTCCGAAAAAAGAGCGAGCATATTTTCACGGCGACTTTACAAATTTAGACATACAGGCAAAGTCCAACCATTTCATTCTCTCTCTGGCTAATTTAATTAATTAGCGAATCAATAATATCTAGATGAATTAAAAATTGTATTATGTAAAATGTTACGAGGGGAGGTATAAAAGTCACTCGTAAAATGTTTGTTCAAAAATGGAATTTTTTTAATCAGCAGAGTGCCTTTTATTTATACAAACAACATAATTTAAAAATGTTAATTTAAACTGAAAATAAATATCGACTTAAGCTTGATATAACTGTATTAAGAATCGTCACTGACATTTATACTTATTCATAGCATGTTTTTCTATTATTAAAGGCGAAAATCAACATTTGTATGTATAAAAATCAAGGCCTGTAGTTTCAAGAAATTATACTCCTTTTTCTTAATATTGTTTTAGCCCATCCTTGTATTTTAAGTTAATTGATAAAATATTTACTAGAGGCTGGTGTATATTTAACTCATTAACTTTTTCAACGGTCATTATTTGAGTTTGTTAATTACGATTTTCCCTTTACTGAAATTGTTTTTCTAAAACCGTCGCCCCATAAGTAATTCGATAATTCTGTTTAGTTTTGTGAAGTTTTCAGCAAGCTGTTTTATCAATTAAATCGTGAATCTCGCTGTTTGTCAACTATGCTTGTTTAGATTAAAAGTCAAAAGTTCCGTGAAAAAATGATGACGCTCTCGTAAATAACTAGATACGTGAAACTTGGATGTCGCAATAAATAATGAAACCTTACGGAATTTATTCTTTTGTCCCTTATTCGATTAGGGTTCGTATTGTGTTTGCGTGGTTACACAAAAAATGGAAAGGATAACAACTATTTATAGCTATATACAGGGGTTCTAACTTGTGCAATATCCTTGAAAATACCAGGGTAATAAATGTTCTAGTAATAACATTGACAATGTTACATTGTATCATATAAAATAGAAATAGTTTGATCCACGGCGTTCTTTATAGAGAACGTCGTGTTTGATCTTAAAAATCTCATTTTAAAATAACAAAACGTTGCTTGATTATTATTTTATTAAAAAAAAACATATTTTATAACTTATCCTATTATTATTTGGTAAGATAATTTACTTTTACAAATTATCTTAAAATATTAACAGATTTTTAAAAACTGTTGGCTTTTTTGGGAAAAATTGATTTTTTTTTTAAATATACACATTTGAAAAAAATAGCAATCAACAACTTAACATTATTTTAATTAAAATAGAACCCTTTATTACAAAAAATAAAAATAAAACTAATCATTGAATTAAATTTAAGAAAATAAACATAAACGTGACTGTTGTTTTTGTTGCAAAAAGGAGTCCATTAAAAATATCTAACTACAAAATGAATGGATAAAGTTAAATTACAAAATTATAATTTTATAAATCGAAGTGTTAAATAAAACTAAAGTTATGTTAATACAGCACCGAATATGTTTTTTGCGGCCCGGTAGAATATTATTACTAAATTAAAATAAAAGGAATAATTATTATAATCTTAATATTTTGCATATAATAATAAATTTTCAGAAAAATTGTCTTTTGCATTTTTTTGTGGCACCCTTTAAATAAAATTAAAAACAAAAATCAATTTAGAAAAAAAATCCGCTTTTCCCGGAAAAAAAATGTTTGTTTTCCGCCGGCTCAATTTTTCCGGAATCTTTAAAACCCTAGTCCGAACCATAGAAAATAACATAAAACGACGAAACATTTTTAAATGAAAGGGGAAAAGCACCAAAGCCAGTTTGAAATGTTTTCAATATCAAAATACAGATTGGCTTAACTATTAAATGTCAGCCAAGAAAATAGTTTATTAATTATGGTTTTGCTTTGTAATTAGTATTATTTAGTTAGGATCCCTTGAGATTGCATATTCATGTAATTTAGTGTGTAAACATTAGGGTGCTTCATTTTAGAGCGAATCGTAAATGACAATTTTGTAGGGAATTTTGTGCTCTACAATTTTGTCACAAATTTTTTTTCTGTATCACTTAAAGTTTAGCTTGTACAGCCACTAAAAGTGTCGAATTCTTAAAAATTCAGTTTCTGACGACTATAATAATACTATTAGAGTTACGTGAAATAGTGGATGTACAAGCTCAACTATAAGTGATACAGAAAAATATTTCTTAACAAATTTGAAGGGCACAAAAATCCCTACAAAATTGTTATTTACGTTTTTTATCTACAATCAATTAGGGTTGGGACAGTTGAAATTTTCAAATGAAAATTTAAACTTTGAAAGTTTCAAACTTGAAATATTTCATTTAGTTGGAAAAGTGAAATTTTTAAAAATTTCAAATGAAATTTTCAATTCGAAAATTTTAACATTGCCTGTGAAACTTTCAGAAATTTCATTGAAAGTTTCGCAATTTACTAAAAATTTCGCATAAATTTCACATGCGGCCTCCCCTGGGACCTTTAATAATAATTTACAACAGATTCCGAATCGACCAATAAGAACGAGTTATCAAGCGCCTGAGCGTTTTTGTTTAGTTCGGCTTGGATTTGAATACACTATAAGTAATTATTGTTACTTATATGCATAAATTAATTTAAATAATTTTATTCAGTTACCAATTTAATTTGTAAATTAAATCAGACTTTAAAATTTTTTTAAAAGTCATGATTAATTTAAACTTTTACTTTTGCTATAATTGTATCGGGAACCGGATAAAAAATGCCTTTGGCTCATAAAATTTTGATGAAGTTTCTTCAATTTTTGTAAAATTTCAGTAAAATATATAAAAATAATAAATATATATAAATATAAAACAATGAAAGTGGCACAATCTCATTAGCTTACCAAAAAGTGCTATATCTCTCTTAGTTTTAGTAATTTTAAAAATATTTTAAAAGGAAATCTTAAGAAATTTGTTGTAAACATAGGTATTTACTATTTATATTATTGGTGCAGGGGCCCACAGAGGGGTAGGAGGTAAAAGAGGCAATTTGCCATGGTCACCGAGAGGGCTTATTTCAATATTAATATATTACACTTAAAGTGATTGAAATTTATTGAAAGTTTCAATAAATTTCATGAAATTTCAGACATTTAGGAAATTTCCTAAATTTCATAAATGACGTAAAAATTTCAAGTGAAATTTCAAGTACAAGCAAAAAGTTAAATTTTCCCAACCCTACAATCAATACACACATTTTTGAAGATAATTTCATCCTGTATAAAGATTTTAGAACCGAAATTCGAAAAAAATATTCTTATTGTACGAGCGGAAGGAGAAAAGAATAAAAAATTGTTTTTAGTGGTTTTTAAAGGAAAATATTTAAAAATTGATTAGCAACGGCTTAAAATAAAGATTAAGAGCATTGCAATAGCTCAACATTTTTGTTTTCTGACCGGCTCAACTATAAGTGATACAGAAAAATATTTCTTAACAAATTTGAAGGGCACAAAATTCCCTACAAAATTGTTATTTACGTTTTTTATATACAATCAATACACACATTTTTGAAGATAATTTTATCCTGTATAAAGATTTTAGAACCGAAATTCGAAAAAAATATTCTTACTGTACGAGCGGAAGGAGAAAAGAATAAAAAATTGTTTTTAGTGGTTTTTAAAGGGAAATATTTAAAAATTGAATAGCAACGGCTTAAAATAAAGATTAAGAGCATTGTAATAGCTCAACATTTTTGTTTTCTGACCGGTTACAAAATTTTTAGGTGGGACTTTGAAAAAAAAATGTCGCTTTATAATGAAGCACCCTAGTAAACATGTTATATAAAAATGAAAAGCAAGTCTTCTGTTTTGCAATGTTAGATTCGTGTATGAGACTGAACACTTCAACGGCGTGGGCGAGCTACTGGAGATCCTCGGCTCGATAATAAACGGGTTCGCGTTGCCGCTGAAGGCCGAACACAAGCAGTTCCTCGTCAAGGTGCTGATCCCTTTGCACAAGGTCAAGTGCTTGTCGCTGTACCACGCGCAGCTCGCCTACTGCGTGGTGCAGTTCCTCGAGAAGGACCCGACCCTGACGGAGCCGGTGGTGCGCGGCCTGCTCAAGTACTGGCCGAAGACGTGCAGCCAGAAGGAGGTGATGTTCTTGGGCGAGATCGAGGAGGTGCTCGACGTGATCGAACCGTCGCAGTTCACCCGCATACAGGAACCGCTGTTCAGGCAGATCGCCAGATGCGTCTCTAGTCCGCATTTTCAGGTAAATATGAACAAAATGCTTAAAATAAGTCACGGTGGATTTTTAGGGTCATCAGTCAACTACGGTTTTTTTTCATAAATCGATTATATGCCTGTTATAGACAAAAAATACCAAAAATAAAAAAATCTTTCGGTTTGTTTCTTTTTTATTAAGAAAAATATAATATAAATGGGTCTAATTTTACTTTATTGGTTATTTTGCAAAAAGTATCAATTTTATCGAAATTCTGTTTTAACAGTGATATAGAATATTAAATTTTCTACAAAAAAGGTTATAAGCATTTTCTTTGTAATATACTTTAGGAGTAATATCAGTACAAAGTTATAAATTTTTTAAAAATCGAATTTGCTGGTTCTTGTAATTGGAATTACATTGACACATAAAAGTGGATAAAGTTTCTACATTATAAAGTAATTTTTTATATATTTTTTTATTGTAGAGTAAGGTGACCAACTATTCTGATTTAATCAGAACTATACTGTTTTTGAGGTCTTCATTCTGACTGGAAATCGAAGGTAGTAAAGGTTCTGATTTTCCTATTTTGGTTCTGGTCTGTTCTGATTTAGCTTACCATATTAATTTATTAGGTATACCTAATATCTAAAAATAACTAGGCTAAAAACACAAATTTCATAATAGTTAATTTATAAATATATATATGGGGAATTCCACGCCAAATCGACCACTTTTGACCCAACTTCTTTCGATTTGACTGAACTTTTAAAATTTTTTTCTACCCCACTAAAAAAGTTTCTCAGAATTTTTCCAATATATTTACCCAACCAAAAAAAAAGTTACGAATTTTCAAAAAAATTGACAATTTTCTTTTAGAATACACATAACTTTGTCAAAATTTGTCTAAATGGGGCGGTTTTTTTTGTTTTGAATGAACTTTTCAGAAAAAATACAAAAAAATTTGGGAAAAAAGACATTTTTTTGAAAAATTTTTAACAAGTTTTTGGTCGGGTGAAATAAACTAAAACATTCTAAGAAAAATTATTAGTGGGGTGAAAAAATATATAATTTTAACCAAATCGAAAGGGTCGGGTTCAAAAGTGGCCGATAGGACGTGGGACGACCCATATATAAAATAACTATTATGAAATTTGTGTTTTTAAACTCAATTGAGAGAAAATAAATAATAACTTAACACAGGTAGTTGCACAAAAAACAGGCAAAAATAGAGCAACACCTTTTTTCTTAAAAAAATTCGTACAGGCCACCGCTGTTCTGGTTTTCCCCTTTACACAGTTGGTCACCTTATTGTAGAGTGGAAATTAGAAAGGGCCTAAGTGCCAAAAATAAAGTTTTGAGATAATCGAAAAAAACTAAATAAAAGCCAGGTAAGCACCTGCATCCCTCGACATACTCGACCGGCTAGCCTCGGCTGTAAATTGTAATTTTGGCAATTAGAATTTTTCATAGGTTCCAAAGCATGTCACAGAGAACCTTTTTATTTAAAAAGCCTTTTCTAATTTCCTCTCTTCAATTATATATAATAATACTTAGAATTAATAATATTTAATTAAGTCGAAAAAACGTAATGTATAATACAATTTTAAAATAACTTTTCTTATTTTAAAAAGTAATTTAACTTAATTCTTTGGTTCTTACCACTTAAAATCTTGTAAAACCTTCTTTTCGGGTTTTGACGTTTACATTTTGCTTGGGTAACTATGATTAAAAATTAAATATCGCATCAAATTGTTTAAAAAGTAGTTTTTTTATTTCTTTTTACTGATTTTTTTTTAATTCTATGCTTCTTTTATCGATTTTTTCTTAGTCATAAAGTATTACAATCGAAAAAGAGATCAATTTTTAAAAACTTATCTACAGAAAGGCCGACCAACAAATTTTTTTTCCAAGTTAAATAAAAAAAATTAAGCAAAACATTTCTTTAGAAAAACTACGTTTAAAAATTACAGGAAAGCAAATATGCATGGTAATAACCTTTTTTGTAGAAAATTTTAAAACAGAATTTTGATAAAATTGATACTTGTTGCAAAATAACCAAAAAAGTAAAATTAGACCCATTTATATTATATTTTTCTTAATAAATAACAAAAAAACCGAGAGATTTTTTTTATTTTTGGTAATTTTTGTCTATCGATTGTTGAAAAAAAAACCGTGGTTGCCTGATGATCCGAAAATTGACCCTAAAAATCCACCGTGAAGTACTGCATAATTAATAATATATTTTTTGTTGTAGGTTGCAGAGCGGGCTCTGTACTTCTGGAACAACGAGTACATAATGTCGTTGATGGAGGAGAACAACCACGTGATCATGCCGATCATGTTCCCGGCCCTCTATCGCATATCCAAAGAACACTGGAACCAGACGATTGTCGCGCTGGTCTACAACGTGCTCAAGACGTTCATGGAAATGAACTCGAAACTGTTCGACGACCTTACTGTTAGTTATAAAGCTGAAAGACAAAAGTAAGTTGGAATATGTATAACCAAAGATTTTGTTAGGAGGTTCAGGCCCAATATAAGTTGCTATAAGAAAATGAAAAATTCTGGGTTGTAGTAGAGTCTACTTAAAAGACATTTACAAAGTTTTAGAAAGATTGGCCGTCTGGTTTTCGAGTAAAAAATTATTAAAGTTGCTAAGACTAAACTCTGTTATAAATTTTAACAAAAAATGTATATGGACTTTTCCAAATATACAAGAAAAGTGCATACAAGAAAAAAAAACATTCATTTCTTATTGTCATCTTATAAGATATGGGTTAAGCCCATGTCTTTAACTAATGCATGCATATATTTTAATTGAAAAATTAATTATTTTTTCTCTTATGCACTTATGCCTGTAGAAGTGCCAAATATTTTTTTGGTAATGTTCATCGCACAGTTTTGCAATAATAAACGATATTGTAATGTTGACTGTGTCCAACCAAAATTATCAATCTGTCATTTTCGTCTAGAAGATCCGGCAACACTGGATTACGAACACGCGTGATTATCTAGTGATATTTGGTTTGATTTATTTGGTGACTATCATTTCGTTATTTTATTATTCAAAAAAACGCTATTGTATTATTAATTATTATGTTTTTTAATAATTAAACAATCCTTCTACCTTCTATGGTTTTCTTATCTTTGCTTTCTGCTCTTCTCTTGGAACTTTCGCTGCATTCAACATATTGCATGTTTTCTGTTGCTTTATTTTTGGTTCCCATGCCTTTTTTTAATATTTTTTTCTTTGTAGTGGACTTCGTTTCACAGAACATAATACTTTACAACTCATTTTAAAATTTTAAATAACACTTCATTCAATGTAAATTAACAACTCGCAATCTTGTCACGTTTGAATCCTATTTTTTACGTTTCTTAATTCACGTTCTTGTGTTACAATTTAGTCGCTAATTAGTTAGAAACAATTAATTTTTTCACAAAAATAAGACAGTTTGCATTTCTAAATTTTTGTTTTTATGGATATTTACGAGTTTATTGAAAATTTTTTGGCAACAATGGCAAGAACCGTCCTTAAAATTTAATCAAAGTTTAAAAGGCTGTTAATCTCTTATTTTTAAGTTAAGTTGAAGTTTCTTAAAATATTTGGTTTTGGTTTTGTTAAGAAAGCTTTTTCTTAACAACTTAAAACTGACTGTATTTGCTTATAAGTAGAAATGTAACGTAAAAAAAGTCTGTTTTTTAAGTTTTTTTTCAGTTATTTATGTTTTTAAAATTAACTGTAATTATTGCTATTTCAGTCATGTGGTTGAACTTGTTGAAACTGCAAAATGTTTTTTCTAACTTTTTAGTAGGACTGTGTACTTTTATAAAAATCTAAAAGCATGAGAGTTGTTTCCTTATGCTTCTTAGTTTTTAGAAAAGTACACATTAACGTTTTTTTTGTAGTATTTTGCAGTATCAACGACGTTTCCAAATAAAAAGTTTATATACATAAATTAAGAAAAAAACACCAACTAAACATTTCTACCAAAATACCAAAATTATTAAGGCTGGCTAAAACTAAGAGATTTACCCAAACAAACAGCACAAGAGGAAAAGACAATTAAAGATTGCTCAAATCCAGAAACAAAATGGGAGAAAAAAGAGTTAAATATGTCCATAAACTCAGCAAAGCAATTTTAGATAATAAAGAATTAGCCGCTTTTTAGTCGCTAATTAGTTAGAAACAATTAATTTTGTCACAAAAATAAGACAGTTTGCATTTGGAAATTTTTATTTTTTGTTTTTATGGATATTTACGAGTTTATTGAAATTTTTTTGGCTACAATGGCAAGAACCGTCCTTAAAATTTAATCAAAGTTTAAAAGGCTGTTAACCTCTTATTTTTAAGTTAGGTTGAAGTTTCTTAAAATATTTGGTTTTGTTAAGAAAGCTTTTTCTTAACAACTTAAAACTGACCCTGTATTTGCTTATAAGTAGAAATGTAACGTAAAAAAACGTCTGTTTTTTTAAGTTTTTTTCAGTTAATTAACCGTAATTATTGCTATCAAAGTCATGTGGTTGAACTTGTTTACACTGCAAAATGGTCTTGTAACTTTTTAGGAGGAATGTGTACTTTTATAAAAATCTAAAAGCATGAGAGTTGTTTCTTTATGTTCTTGGTTTTTAGAAAAGTACACATTAACGTTTTTTTTGTCCTAAAGTTGCGACATTTTGTAGTATCAATGACGATATTTAATGTTAATAATTAACAATTAACAATTATTATTGTGTCATAATCGATAATTTTGTTTGTTTAAAGGGAAAAGAAGCGAGAAAAAGAGCGAGACGAGCTGTGGAAGAAGCTGGCCGAGCTCGAGCTGAACCATCAGAAGCCGGGTGGCGGCGCAAGCGGTGGCGGCCAGCAGCCCGCCACCAACAGTCCCCCCGTCGTCAAAAAGTGATACACTTCAAAAGCAACAACAAAAAATACTGCAACCACTAAGCCCTCCTTCACCGCCTCTGCGCCACGCTCATAGCCGCGCAGCGCAGCAGCCGCCGCCGAATCCCGCGCGTTTCGGCCGCCGCCTCTGTGCTTGGTCCCCGCCCCCTCACACTCTCTTTCCCGCCGCCGGCCTGCTCGCCCGTACGCCACCCGGTAAGTAGGGGCCTGCTTGCTGCCGCCGCAAAATAACCGACCGCCCCCAAATCTCGATCGGAGCATGCTTCTAAAACACCAAATATACTACCTACATACCTTCTTATAATACAAGTTAAAGAAATTACGGTTTTTTTTCTAATGCGTTCGGATCCGCCTCCAGCTGTGTTTGTTCGGGAATTATAGATTCTAATTTCGTTGGTTGCGATCGAATGAAATTCACTTGAAAGTGCGGATAATTTTTGCCGAGTTTTTGCCATTTTTATTGATTTGATTTTCATTAGTTCACATTGTGTGTGTGTTTATATTAAAAAGACTAAAGTTGCTGTAATGTAAAAATAACATACTCATTTAGGAAAAATAAATAAAAGAATCCAGTTCATTTTGTTCGTGTTTATCAATGCTCAGAATATATTTTTCCCACTTAATTGTGTTATAATTTAGTTATGACTGGAGGCCGCGCCGACAAATACATCTGTATGTCTGTCTCTCTGTCCCAAAATTATTCACTCACTGAATGTAGTTTTGTGCACGAGACCAGAACCTGTTTAATTTTTATTCGATTTTGTTTAAAAATCATGTTGTATAAACATTCTCATTGTAATTTTATTGATAGAACTAGTCTACTTTATTTCTTGTGTATACTAAAATTATTTTTACGATATGTATTGTTATGGCATTAATTAAAGTAATAGAATTGTATTAATCTTTCTTTTTTTGACTCACTTTTTATCATGTCATGTCATTCAAAATGCATGATAACATTATAACAAAGTTTTTTATATTTAATTTAGTCTTTCTTGCATAAAAAAGTATGTATAAATACTAGGGTGATTTGTTTTGAAAAAACATTAATTTTTTTCATTCCCTAAGCAAAATACTGATGTACGCTGAGGTGATTCAAAAAAATCAAATATATTTTTTTTACTATCGACGCTAAAAAATAGTTTTTCATTTCTTTTTTAGTCCCTTATAAAACAGACCATACTTCATTATTAATCAATCGTTTAATCAAATCTTTATACACTGCGCGTCAAAATGAACGCATAATAAAAACAATCCAACTTTAAAACGCCTTTACCAATCTTTATAAAATTTTGGATAAAAATAATTTAACTTATATCAGTTTACGTGTTCCAGGGTTTTTCGAGAAAATATCCTTAAAGCCCTTTTATTTAATAATAAAAAACGCTCGAAAAAAAACTTTTATAGGGAATTTTTTTTAAGTAAATAAAAAATATGCTGCGAAAGACCGTATTTTTGTTAGTATACCCTGAAAATGTTGTACAAATCAAACGAACAGTAACGAAAATACAGCGCTTCAAAGTCGTCAAAAATGACCACTTTTCAGCAAAATAATCAAAAAGGGTCATTTTTACCGACTTTGAAGCACTGTATCTTCGTTACTGTTCTTTTGATTTGTACAAAATTTTCAGGGTATACTTACAAAAATTCGGTTTTTAACAGCATATTTTTTATTTACTTAAAAAAAATTCCCTAAAAGTTATTTTTCGAACGTTTTTTTTCAAACGTTTTTTTTTAATAATAATAATATTATTATTTGTATTATTTATTTTTAATAAATTCTTTAAACTTTGATCTTGAATATCTTTTAAATGGTTAGAGTAATCGCTTAAACGATTAATTAATAATAAAATATGGTCTTTTTTTAAAAGAGACTAAAGAAAAAAAGGAAAACTGATGAGGATCTTCCTATTAATATAAAGAGCTCAAATTTGGTGAGCACTTTCTAGAGGTGCCTAAGAACCAATTTTTCAGTGTCGGAAGTAAAAAATAAATATTCGTTTTTTTTAAATCACCCTAATGTACATATTGAGAAAAAAATTCCTTTAAAGTTTCAGCCCTTAATCTTACTCCTAAGTGCTTTTATTTTGATGTTTTCCCATTGAAATAAGGATTTTTTTTAAATTCCCAATAGCGTGCGATTTGATTGGATACTCTTTAAAGTACTTTCAACAATTTTACCACAATTAATATGTTTAGACCTGTTTTAATAAAAATCAGTATACTTGTATTTTACGGCAAAACGGTTAAAGCTCCAGGTAAAAAGTTAATAAGATTCAATTTCCCATAAAAAAGGTACTTTGCAATAATGCAATAAAATGTATAATTTAAAAGATATAGAGCACCTAATAAATTTTAGAGTCAAATATTGATAAACTAATTAGTCCTATGATGTTTTACGACACAAAGGTTAAAGGTACAGGTAAAAAGCAAAAAATACTTTTATATGAAATTTAATTTCATTCAAAAATAGTTTTATGCCTTAATGCAATACAATGTATAGTTTAGAAGATATAGAACATTTAATAAATTTTTATAAAGTAATTAGTTTTATCAAAATTTGTCAGTTTAAATAAATGCTCTATATCTTTTAAACTTTACATTTTATCGCATTAAGGCATACAACCATTTTTGTAGGAAATTAAATTTTTTTATGTTAAATGTTTTACTTTTAGCTAAAACTTTAACTGCTTTGCAGTAAAAGACAATAAATACTGTTTTTTTTTAATTAAAAATATGACTGGTGACGTATACAGGTCGAAATTATAGGTTGTATAAAAATTGTTGCAAGTACTTTTAAAGAGCATCTAATTATGTACAAATCGCACCTATGTTATTTTAATGCGAAAACTTTAAAATCAAAATAAAACTACTTAGGAGTAAGATTAAGGGCTGAAACTTTAAGGGCATTATTTTCCAACAAAAAATAAATGCTCCTTCAAAGCTTATCACCTTAATAGATACAAAAGGATAGTCCAAAATAAACCTTGACATAAAACCCCTGTCTTCAGACTATACAGAAACTCCCTGTTAAAACATGGATTGATTTTTTCAGGTTGGTCATTTTTTAATATAGTCTGATCACAACAAAAATAAAAATAAATTTTTCCACACAAGAAAATTTTAACAGTTATTCTCTCTAATTCTGCTAAAAGAAAAAAAACTGAAAAACTAAATTTTCTTTATAATGGTGTAGTGACATAATTATTGGAAAATAACGCAAGACAGACAGACCCCATAGGAGTGCAGCAAATTGGGAGTGTACAATTTAAAATAATTGTGTATTAATTATACGACGGTGAACTAAAAAGACTATATATTAATTAATAAATATGTGCTATAGTATATCTGAAAACATGTATGTATATAGCTATTATGCCACTGTAGTTGACTTTGTGGCTTTATTTTTAATTGGAGATGAGACTTTTGTTAAAACAATACTTTGCCTAATCGACATGTCTTAAATAGTGCCGCAAAGGGAATAATTTCGTTGCTATTCTATTACACTTTATACCAAGATTCTTTTACAAGGTGTAATATCATGAAAACTTTTTTAGATTTTGCTACTCCAATTATGAATGAAAAATAATGGTTTAAAATAATTTTGTATGTGCATGGGTAGGTATGTGAGTTTGAATGAAAAATTACTGTAATAAATTAAATGTACAGAAAGGCTGTATAACTTGTACAATATAGTTTTTATCTAATATTATAAACTAGCTTATTTTAGTTATACTCATGTTTAAATGATTACGGATTGTTGTTGTATTATTCAACTAAATTTTTAACATTATTAAATTTTTTATTTTAGTTTCCTCGTTTTTCTTAATTGTTACCTTAACACTATATTATATTTTTTGTTTTTTCGCTTTAATTTTTTTAAGCATAGATATATTTAATTAATAAAATGTTCTAGTGGTAGATTGTATTGTGAAAATCTTTTCTACGTCCCTTTTAGCTGTGTTTAAAATTCTTACAATTTATACAGCCAAAATATTTCTTATGGTGCCACTTCACTACCAAATACTTTTATATAGTAGAAGCACTATTATGTTCACTTAGGATGAAGCTTTATATAAGGAAAATATATAGCAAAATTGTTAATTTGTCAACAAAACTCGTTAAAGGAACTTTTGAGGAAATTTGCCAAAAATACAAATTCTATATTTTGGCTTCATACGAAATTATTGCAGATTGGACAAATTGACTTTAGAGTTCTTAAATTGGAATAGATTTTATTCATAGAGCTAGTCTACTATTATTTCTGTATACTCTTGAGAAGGTTTTTTTTAACTTTATGTGTTATAGATAGTAGTAAGTCGGAATCTATTGTGTAACACTAATTATAACTTTTAGGATTCTTGTCACACTAGATTCGTGTTTTTATTTTTTATATAGTTGTGTTTAGCAATACAAGTGCAACTGAGAAAATGAAGCTTATGTGTTGAACAATTAATTGTAGTTGTAAAAAGACATTGTGATTTTTATGTTTGTGATGAGAGGTGTGATATTATAGGAAATTCCAATTGTAATGTAAAAATATATAAATGTTGATTAGCTCTGTGAATATTTGTAAAGGTCATTTTTCTGGAAAATTTCTGCTTTCTTTCAAAACTTCATGTCATTACATATGAGATTTTTCTAAATGTTAGGCCAAAAATAGTTGCCTTTTATAAAGGTTTTGCAAGTGTCATTTTTATACCTGATTTTACGATTTCTACTTAAAATGACCTTTTTGCTACGCCATAAAAATTAGGGCTATACATATAATATAATATATATTATTGCCCAACCCTCATTAGAATGTAATATATAACTAAATCACTATAAAACTTGTAGATATATGAAAATATATTGTTAAATTTATATTGTTTTTCTCATGATTTTACTATTGTATCCTTTTTTGAAATGGTATTGTGAAAAGAATATTTTAAACGCACATTTTGTTTTCTTATTGTTTGTTATTGCAGCCGTGAAATTCGTTTCCTATACCATTTCAAAATAAGAAAAACAGTTTTCCGTTACCAAATAATGTGCGTGTATGAAAAATGAAGACATACAAGTTTTACCAAACTCTTTTTTTGGGACCTAGTATCTGCAGTGTTAATGGAGCACTAACTAATGTGCGAAATAAATATTTTCATTTTGAGCCTTTTATTTTATTTTGAATATTCAAGTTCACAGCACCTGGTAAGTAGAACATTAGACTATAATATCGTAGACCATAAACACAATGGCATGCATGGAAAATACTCTGATAAATGTCATATTGAATCCCCTAAAAAATGAAGATAACTTTTCTTCTCTGTATACTTTCTGCACTGAATCAACTATGCCATGATAATAAGGGTTTTGTATATTATCTGCCTGAATTTTTGTCTTTATCACGTCGATAGGCAACACGCTATTTGTAGATACAATACCTTAAAAAAATTAAATGACATTTATGGAATATTTTGTATAAAAAATATTAGATTTTTTAAAATTTTTTGTTTGGTAAAAATTTTAAAAAATTACAAAGCTAGTAAACTAAAGTCTAATCAAATAGTAATTTATAAATTTTGCCAAAGTCAAAATTTTTGAAGTGAGCCCGCGATTATTTATGTAATTATAAAAATTTTAAAAAGGCATAGGGATATTAAGTAGGTGCCAATGCAACAATAATTCACCCAAAAGTTTTGAAAACATTTCAGTTATTATTTTTATAATTAAATATTGCGGCGATATAACTATTTATATTTATTTAAAAAAATAAATACAATAGACTAATAAAAATATATTTATAACTTTTTTGTAAACAAATGCAATTTTCAACAAGTAAATCAAATTCAATAAACAATACCATATAATAAACAATATCATAGTAAATATAAATAACACAAAATTCGACTACTTAATTTCCCCAATTAAATTAAAGAAAATAAAAAGTAAGGTAAAAAATTCAGACAAATTAAATTACCAGCAAATCCCCCAGCAAACAAGTCCTTTAGCCTAGTTGGCATATCCCAATTTTCAAATGTTGTAAAACGAAGAGTTTCATAAGTTAAAGTATATATTCCACTTGTTGGAACGTCCCTGTGGAAAAATGAAGAGTTACATATAAGTAAAAGTAACAAATGTATTTATTTAGTTATAGGTATAAAGGTAAAAATTGTAACTGTTGGTATTAGGAATCTTATAATATGTTTTCTATAATATCTATATTAATTTATTTAATAAAAAAATGTATGCAACATTTATAAACAAAAATATTACATTTAGCATATGTTCCATATTAGTGTAATTATTATTTATTATACCTAATAAATGTGATAAGCATTCCCTTGTAAAGTCCACGTATTCCATTACGTTTGTAAATTACACGAAGAGTTTGAAGTGTAGTCCTTGATATTTGTTTTTTCTGATTTGCTTGTTGTTTAATTTTGACCAACTCCGCAGGACAAGTTAAAAATACTTGAATCAAGCCTGAGAAGCATCCTATAAACCAAATATTAATTCCGTATTCTCCCTCAAAATAAATAACTACCAGCTGCAAAAACTTTGTACGAATTTTTTTTTTTGCGTACGTTTTCAGGTTCCAAAAAATGCATCGTATTTCCGTAAACTCCAAAGAATACAGAATTTGCTGGCCCAATTACAGTCATGGGAGCCAAAATCCCACTATAAAACCCTCTTATTCCATTTTTCTTGTAAATATCTTTAATAACTGAGCCTATTGATTGACCATAATTTTGCTGAACAACTTTAATTGTATCAAAGGGGTACGCACAAGCCAGTCCAATCATTCCTATTCAAACAAGATAAGTATTAAACTATCATATTTAAGTAATATTTATAACAATTAAACAATCATTTTTAAAGGGGTAAGAAGCAAAATGGTAAAAGTGCTTTTTAGCATGAAAATAATTTAATTTTTCTTATATTCGACAAAGAAGCCCGTAATTACAAAAAAAAATAAAAAACGCTCAGTATAATTTTGAACTCCCCCCTTAATAAACATAGTTTGTAGGTAGGCAACTCAGTTTACTCGTACCGCGCATGACAAAACCCATTTAAAATAAAATGTCATGAAGAGGAATTTGTAAACAATGAAATCAGTGCCTTATTCAAAGAACAAAACCTATTAAAGTAATTTATATTAGAAGCAAAGAAAATAAAATGTACGTATAAAATGGGACATTGTTTACCTCCAATCCATCCCGCCACAAATTCGATAATCATAACTGCTTTTGGAATATTATGGTTCTAAATACATTAATTTTTATACGTGAATTTTGAAAGGAATAATTTACTTTGCCAATTTTTACACTTTCAATGAATTTGAATGCTGAATGTTTTTTGACAAGACTTATTTGTTTGAACAATGCTGTCACGAAAGAATAAAGACCTTCGAACAATCAAGGAAGGAGTTGTGGGCAAATATGTAAAGAAAGACACTCCACCAGAAATACCCAGTAAGTATATAAACATCATTTTTAACTTTATCCACAATCCTATTAAAACATAAATTTATAGGTTATAGGGTGTTAGGTATATACTTCTAAGGGTATATACTACCGTAACTAACAGGTGGTAATGTGTCATGTCAAAGAAGCCTGTTGTAATATTCTGTCCCAAAGAATTCTAAGCACTTAAATATAGTTATTATACTATTATTCCTAACATCCTGTATATTTGAGCATTTCTTATATTGTTATTTTTAGTTATTAACGTTTGGACAACTGAACCAAAGAAACGACTCTCAAACCAAAGTAGATCGTCTTTACCTCTTCAATTTCCTGTTACAAGAGCTTCAAACCAGCCAAGTAATACAGTACAAAAGTTTGGAAATCAAAAGACCACTATCAGTGATGTAGGCTTGGGGGCTCACGAGGGGAAATATACTCCCAGTGCTTCTGTTCCTGACTTGGCCACAAGGTAAATACAAAAATTAATCCCTTACAACATTTTCAGAGAGTTTTAATGATAGTTTAAAATACTGCCATTGTTTTGGTTAAGATTGCAATAAATTAAGGATTTTAATTATCTTTTAAATTTAATTCTTTTAATTATTTTATTATTGTAATGTAATATATGGTATATACCCTGATATCTGTTAATACCCGTACCACAAATGAATTATTATTATGATTATTATTTAATCTTAATGTAAAAGATAACATTGGTATGTAATTTTATCTTGTTGAAAAATTTATCATTTAAATTTCCTGTAAAATTTTTAATTATTTTGCTAAATAGGTACACTAGTTTTAAAAATTTATAATATTTAATATATGTATACTATATTAATATTTCATTTTTACTAGTATTTTTAATAAAGATATAGCTATTTAAGCAGACCTTGTGTCTGTATTTAACTATTTAAAAATTTATCTTATGAAAATTAAATTAATGAGTTTAGAAACATTTAATTTGAGAACTTCTGATTCATATATATCATCATATTTATTTTAATTTTCTATATCTTTAAAATAAAAAATACTTTGGAATTTAATTTTTAGACAAGGAAAGTGGTCATTAATTTCTTATGTCTATGATTTAAGTACAAATACAAATCTATTTTATTGTTTTATTTCACTAAAATAATATACATTATTTGAAGACCTAGCTTATATCTGGAAAAAAACCTTTACGCTATTTTTTAAACTTGAAAATTGGTTTTTAATTTTTTGACAGTTTCCTAGTTACTAAACGTTATTTTTTTTATTGAAAACCGATTTTAAAAACTAAAAATGGCGTATAACATTTTTTTCTCAAAACACTTAACAACTTTTTTCCCCTATAAAAATTAATTAGTCAAAAATGACTAATTACTACAGTTATTAGTGGCTGCTTTTTCACGTATACCATACCACGATATAATAGCCAATTCTTGTGTAAAATTGTCCCCAGAGTTCGAAAATACTGTCAAAAATTATAAAAGTAGAGCAGTTTTTGAGATATAGTCAATTCCATATTATATGGAAAATTGACTATATCTCAAAAACTGTTTTACTTTTATAACTTTTGACAACCTTTCCTAGTTACTAAACGTTATTTTTTTTATTGAAAACCGAATTTAAAAATTAAAAATGGCCTATAACATTTTTTTCTCAAAACACTTAACAACTTTTTTCCCCTATAAAAATTAATTAGTCAAAAATGACTAATTACTACAGTTATTAGTGGCTGCTTTTTCACGTATACCATACCACGATATAATAGCCAATTCTTGTGTAAAATTGTCCCCAGAGTTCGAAAATACTGTTAAAAATGATAAAAGTAGAGCAGTTTTTGAGATATAGTCAATTCCATATTATATGGAAAATTGACTATATCTCAAAAACTGTTTTACTTTTATAACTTTTGACAACCTTTTCGAAATATGCAGACAATTTTACATAAGAACTGGCTATAGCCATATGGCTATATAATTATATCAGGGATACCATGCTATCCCATGGTATACCATAGTATAAGTGAAAAAGCAGCCACTTATAACTGTAGTAATTAGTCATTTTTGACTATTTCATTTTTAGAGAGAAGGATAAAAATAGATATTTGCAGTTTTTGTATGTTATTTATTTATTTTTATTAAGATGTAGCGAGTACCGCTCTGGATATCGGAGTGATGACTCATCGCCGGTTAGTCATCGCCGATGAGTCATCGCCGGTGACTCAGCGCTCGAACAATCGAGAGTGTGGAGCTCGCTGGAATGTTCCAGAAGACCTTGGCGCTGAATATATAAGAAACGGAGCAGCACACGGCAGTCAGTTAAGTTTTAGTACGCGCGTCGAAATAAATAAATATAAGTGCAAATAAATAGACTCTTGAACTGTAGTGATATATAAATAATTAGTAGTTAAGTGTTTAGTTAGTTTTATAGTGTTTTAAGTGTAGTTAAGTTATTAAATAAATAGTTTAGTTCATTAATTAACCAGTGCGTGTTTTAATTCACACTACGAACAGTTAAAACGTTACATTGGTGTCAGAAGTGGGATGCATTCAGACCAAGGCAGGAACTTTGAATCTATACTGTTCCAGAATGTCTGTAAAATTCTTAACATTCGGAAGACGAGGACGACTGCATTACATCCGCAGTCTGATGGAATGGTAGAACGAATGAATCGAACGATAAACCGGTACCTGTCCAAGGTAGTCTCTGATCACCAAAGAGACTGGGACCGCTTCCTTCATCTGTTCCTGTTGGCGTACCGTTCTTCTATCCACGATACAACCGGCCAGACACCCGCTAGCATTGTTATGGGGCGTGAACTTCGTCTACCTTGTGACCTGAGGTTTGGTTGCCTACCAGGGGATGATATTGCTGGAGAAGATTACGTCAACAATTTACGTAGGAAAATGAACGACATTCACAGCCGAGTTCGTTTAAACATCCAGAGCGCCAGTGATAGAATGAAAGAGGCATACGACATCAAGGCGGAAAATGGAGGATTTCAACCTGGAGACCTAGTTTGGTTATACAACCCTCAGCGCCGTCGTGGTTATTCACCGAAGCTGCAGACTTCTTGGGAAGGACCATACGAAGTCATGGATCGCATAAATGACATCATCTACAGGATCAGGAAACAACCAAGAGGAAAGCCGAAAGTGATCCATTTCAACCGATTGGCCCCTTACGCTGGAAACAATGCTCAAATAGACGATGCTAGAGTAAGGAGAGTTAATCCGCCGGAAGACGACTTGCCTTTTGAAGACTTCATGTATTTATATTCGAGCGGTAAAAAAGCTCGGTATGGTGTCACTCGAGAAGAGCAAAAAGATCTGTTCACGGTTTCGGCCGATTACTCCCTGGCTCACTGTGTTGCGGAAGACCTTAGGATGTCCAGGGGAATAGCGGTTGTCTTTAAAAACAAGTTTGGACGGGTCGACGAGCTACGAAGGCAGAGTCCCAAAGTTGGAGAGGTGCTTGAAATGGTGGATAATGAGCAGATAGGTAACCGAAGTATCTTCTATCTGGTAACGAAGCAACTCTCCAATCAGAAGCCAAATTACCGTGACGTATGGAATGCCTTAAATAAATTGAGGGATATCCTTTTGTCCAAGGACATCATGAACCTGGCGATACCGAAGATTGCTTGTGGACTTGACGGCTTAGACTGGAGAATAATTAGAAGTATGGTGGAAGTTATCTTCAGATTTAGTGGCATACACATTCTTGTCTGTTGCCACAACCCTAAAAGAACATCCGAAAGGAAGACCGTAGACTGCTACTTCTATAGGACGTCACAATGCAAGTTTGGATCTCTATGCAAATATCGCCATGGAACTGAGGACCATTTTCGGGACGAAAATGTTTTAAGACGGGGGCAATGTAGCGAGTACCGCTCTGGATATCGGAGTGATGACTCATCGCCGGTTAGTCATCGCCGATGAGTCATCGCCGGTGACTCAGCGCTCGAACAATCGAGAGTGTGGAGCTCGCTGGAATGTTCCAGAAGACCTTGGCGCTGAATATATAAGAAACGGAGCAGCACACGGCAGTCAGTTAAGTTTTAGTACGCGCGTCGAAATAAATAAATATAAGTGCAAATAAATAGACTCTTGAACTGTAGTGATATATAAATAATTAGTAGTTAAGTGTTTAGTTAGTTTTATAGTGTTTTAAGTGTAGTTAAGTTATTAAATAAATAGTTTAGTTCATTAATTAACCAGTGCGTGTTTTAATTCACACTACGAACAGTTAAAACGTTACAAAGAGAAAGCCCTAGTATTGCATTTTTAATACCGTAGAGTGGGGTTACTTGGAACTGTGGGGTATCTTGGAACAAAACTTCGGTTTTGCAACATTAACCCTAAATCTGGCAACAAAGCTTTAAAAACCGCGCGTTCTCAACAGGTGCCGGCTTGTTACATATGCATATTTCATTTTTTTTAATACTTTGCCTAAAATTATTGGTGTGCTGTGTTTGAATTGATGATTTATTGCCAGGTGAGTTAAATCAACCATAACAAACATAAAAAAACTTCTTTTAAAAGAGCATCTTGGGTTATTACAATTTGAACCGCATTTTATAGGTTAGGTCTCTCATGTGTTAGGGTTACATAGCCTATAAAGGAATTCGGCCATTTTAAGCAGTGTTGCCGGAATTCGTAAACATTTAATTATAACTACAACCAGACATTTCGTTCGAAAACATGGAACACCCGTTCCAAGATTTCAGAACTGTTCCAAGTTTTCGTCAGTATCTTAATTTAAAAAAAGAATTATAAGATTAATAAAAATACACTGCTTTATCTCAAACTAATTCGGTTTTTTAATCTAATTTGTAGCATAATGCCACGACATCACAAAAAAAATCCTTCAGCCCGCCCATATAGAACATATTCCGAAGAAACTCTAAATGAAGCAGTTGAAAAAATAAGAAATAATAAAATTTCTTTACGCCAGGCATGCAAAAAATATAAAATTTCTTTGGGTACACTATCTAGAAAGACCAGAAATAAAAATATGTTAAAGGTGGGACGTCCAACAACACTTTCAGAGGAAGAGGAGAGGCTTATATTAGATGGATTGTATGTTGCAGCAGAATGGGGATTTCCCTTAACAACTCAAGATTTACAGCATGTTATTCATTCCTATCTGGAAAGTTGCGGAAGACGGGAAACCCGTTTTAAACTTAATAAACCTGGAAAAGACTGGGTTTATAATTTCCGCGAAAGACACCCAGAACTTTCAAATCGTTTTGGGCAAAATATAAAAAGAAACCGAGCGGCCGTATCTCCTGAAATGATTTCTGAATATTTTGAAAACTTGGGAAAAGAGTTGGAAGGTTTGGTTCCCCAGGCAATTATAAATTATGACGAGAGTAATTTAACAGACGACCCCGGACGCTCCAAAGTTTTAGTGAAAAAAGGAACAAAGCATGCTGACCGTTGCTTGGATACCTCAAAAATGAGTACATCAATAGTTATAGCCTGTACCGCAAGTGGAGATTTATTACCACCGTATGTCATATATAAAGCTGAACATCTATACGACTCTTGGACAGAAAGGGGCCCGAAAGGTACAAGATTCAACCGAACTAAGTCGGGTTGGCTTGACGCTAAAGTTTTTGATGATTGGTTTATGTCGATAGTGCTTCCGTACTTTAGAAGTTTGGGACCAATTCCAAAAGCACTTATAGGGGACAACCTTTCAAGTCATCTTTCCCCAAATGTAATAAAAAAATGCAAACAGCACACATTTGTGTCAACCGCTAGACGTGTCATTTTTTAGACCATTAAAAGCTGCCTGGAGGAAACAACTGTTAAAATGGAAACTGTCCAATAAGGGTACTATTCCCAAGGCTCAATTTCCATCTCTTCTGAAACAAACCCTGGATAGTTTAAATCACAATCAATCAGAAATAATAAAATCGGGATTTAGAGCCTCTGGAATTTTTCCTCTAGATAAAGAACAAGTGTTAAAAAGGATTCCTAGGTATAAAACAAGTTTAGATGAGTCAGCAGAGTCAGCTTTAACCAGAGCTTTACAAAATCAGCTCCAAACCATGAGGTATGGTGATAAAATACCTTTAAACAGAAAGAAAAAACGAATTCAAGTAGAACCGGGAAAAAGTATAGCAGGACCAAGCAATGAAAACGACGACTCTGAATCAGAATCAGAAACAGAAATGTCCTTACATAATTCGGAATCTTCAGTTGGACAAGAAAGTTTTTCTGATATTGAAAATGAGGATGTCATGGAGCAGAACACTCAAGAGGGAAATGATATTCCAATAGAAAATCAAGTTACCTTTTCCGATATTACAGTGGGTATGTTTGTATTGGTGGAATTTCCTATCATGAATAAGCCCAATAAAGTTAAAAAGTACGTTGGCGAAGTTCTGGAAGTATTGGAAGACGACTGTTTATTTGCCTGTAAATTTTTACGACCAGTAGGAATGACCAAAACCATATTTGCTTATCCAAATACGGAGGATATTGCGGATGTCGAGAAATATCAAATCATCCAAATCCTGGAGAATCCCAAGAAGGGAGAGTGCAAAGTTTATTTTGGTAGTAAAGTAGCTGTTGATATTTAAACTTTTGTTTTTTTATTTGTCTTATGTAGATAATTCGAATAGCTAATGCTTATTAAAACTAAATAATAGTTTATTTTATGCATAACTTGTTAATTTTGTGACATTTTCCTTGATTCAATAAACATTTTTTCACTAAGACAGTTAAATTTTATTTTGTTTTCGTACTAGAAGCAGGATTTTATTTTATTTTTAATTTAAAAGCCTTCTAAGATGCTCTTCTGCAGTTATTTTTAATTTAAATGCGTTTCAAAATGCCCTATGCATTTATTTTTAATTTAAAAGCGTTCCAAGTTGCCCTTCTGCAGTAAAACATGGAAACATTATAAAAATATACATCTGTTCCAAGTTATCAGAATGAAGGGAAACTTGGAACACTAACATTTTTTTTTTTTTAATTCTATAGCTTTCGTAAATTTTAAATTTGAAGTATATATATGAATTTAATAGGTACTCGTACACACTTTCTCATTTTAATATCGAAAAAAATGCTTTTTGTTGTTTATTTATGTGACTTTTTTTATAAAAAGTGTTCCAAGTAACCCCACTCTATCTTTTTTTGCTATAGGTTTAGTATAATTTATAATATATTCTCTAAAGCTATTGACTTCTAGTAAATTTAAAATAACACTAATAAATGGCAAACAAATTTAAATTAATATTAATGTGTGGCCTTTTTTAATATTACACTTTTTAAAAATTAAATTTCCTAAAACAAAACAAAAATTATTAGCATTATTGAGCTTTAATCTGCAACATTTTGGAAAACCTTTTTACTAGAGGACCCTTAATCTGCAGTCTAAATAGAATTTTTCTTACAACTCCTTTAATCCCTTTGCTACTACCATTTTGTTTTATTTTAGAACGTTTTTAATTTTGATTGGTTTTATTTTTTTCCAAGTACTTTTTAGGAAACGTGTCTTGAAAATATCGCACTAAAGCCATACGATGCAATAAAAAAACTAGATATTAAGCATTTAAGTTATAAAATATTTCACATTTTTTAAAATCATAAAAGAAATGTTTGTGATTCACATTTTTGTAATACTATATAAATATATAAATTGTTCTTTAGATTTGCAAACTGCAAATCAGTGGGACAATCCAGTGAAGGTGGTTCCCAAACTGTTTCATCAAATGGTAGCAGTACCCAACACATTTACGCCAATCAGCCTATGAGTTCCTCTTACGTCGACAATTCCGCTGTAAGTAGCACCGATTTAAAACCACCAGCCTTACTTGAACCAAAACGTTTTCAGAGTAACGCCAACTATGTCGAGATCGACCAAATCTACCCTCTTACAAATCAAGACAGCCCCTCCTCGACCTACAATCGCACGAATTCGCCGATCTATCAGAACAATTTGCCCAGGAACAATCAAGAAACGACGCCCATCTACAGCAACGCAAACATAGAGAGATTTAGAAACGACGAATCTTTGGCCCATCATTTAAGATATAGTTTGGGGAGGGACGAAAATTCGCAAGGTATTTTTATAAACTTTTGTTTTTTAGATGGACACGTTTTGAACTGTATAAAATTATTTATTTGTCATAAGGCTGAGAAGTGAGTCTTTATGGCATACAATGTTTTATCTTCAAGGCTCAATTTTATTTGTTAAACAATACATAAAACATACAATTATAATAATAATTATTAGAGAAGGGTGCACTTAAAGCACTTAAAAGTGCATTATAAATGCTCGATATTTGAATTTACCGCCAAAACTAAATCTGGTTATTTTAAAAATACTCACAAAAATGCTTGAAAAGTGCTTAAAAGCTCTCGAGCGCTTTTAAAAATACTTGAGCATTTTAAAAAGTACTTGATATTTGCATTTCCCGCCCTAACAACACTAAACACAATTGTACATAGTTGGTTTTTGTGGCTTGTGAAAATGTCAAAAACATTATTTTATAAGAATAAATTTATATTTTATTTATATTCTTATATCTGATAAAATCAATTTAAATTTCCTGGTAATTTTTAATATAACTTTGTAATGCATAAAAAAAAATCAAATATTAAGTGTTGAAAAAAAACCTGAAAAATTGGGAAAAAACTGTTTTTTTGTCTTTTTTGGGAAAAATTAAATTTTTTTTTGTTGGAAAATATACAATTAAAAAAAATATTTTAATTTTAAAAAAATATTATTTAATACAAAAAAATAAAACACTGAATTAAATTGATTTAAATCTTTTTTGCAAAGGGGATATCCAACTACAAAAAAATTAAAATTACAAAATTATAAGTTTATAAATCAAAGTGTCAAATAAAAATTATGTTAATACAGCACCGAATATGTTTTTTTTCGGCCCGGTAGAATATTCTTACCGAATTAAAAGAAATAATTAGTATAATCATAATATTGTGATTATAATCAGCGTCAGAAATTCACTCCCCGTCTACAAGGGCCCCCAAATCTTAAGTAGTCTTTCTCAGTCCAACAAAAAACTATCTAAAATTTAGGGTTTTAAAATTACCGGAAAAATAGAGCCGGCGGAAAAAAACCGGTTTTGTACGGAAAAAAATTGGTAAATTTTCAGAAAAATTGACTTGCATTTTTCTCATTTTACTCAAAGGGCAGTGGCGTATTTAGGGGGGGGTCCGCCGGGTGCGGACCCCCCCCGGGCGCACATATTTTATTATTTTTATTACAAAAAAAAGTTAAAAAAAAAAACCTCAAGACTGTCAACGTACTTTATTATTTATTAATTATATTTAAATATAAAATCATTAAAATCAAAAATCAACTACTTACGTATTAAAGAGAAAGAGGTGGTTTGGCAACCCTGTAGGTATATCGTTCCTACCTCTTTCTCGTGTCGTTATGATCGAGGCGCGAACAGAAATAGAACTATACCATGAATAGATAGTTATTAAAGCATAGCATAGTACATATTTAGTTAGTTTTTTTGGACCCCCCCCCGGAGCTAAATCCTAAATACGCCACTGTCAAAGGGTAATACGAAAAAATGCAAAAGTCAATTTTTCTAAAAATTTACAAATTTTTACAGATATGTAGGTACTATCCGTACACTGATATCGAGAAAAAAGTGAATTTCCGACGCTGAATATAATCATATCATTTTCTTAAATCAATTTAATTTAATTCAATGTTTAGTTTTTTTTTATTTGTTGATTGCTACTTTTGTCAAATGTAGGTAGGGTTGGGATTTTGACTGGTCAAAATCTTTTGAGGTCAATTGACTGAGCACCGGTCAAATTCCTTAGTTTTTTCTAAAGAAATGATGGCATGAGTAAAATTACTTAATTTTAAATAGAAACGTATATTTATTGAAAAACAACAAAAAATAAAGAAACCACTCTGAGGTACAAAAAAACATTCATAAAATCATTGTTTTTAAGAACATTCACGTCTAGCTCGCAGCAGAGCAGCAACAGCTGCCCAGCAGATAAGACCTGAAGATGGTACATGAGATTCTTTTAAGAACCAAAAACCGACAGCACGGTTCTAGCATGTGTAGATAACGCCACCCTCGCCATTGTCTTTACTCTCTTAAAATTAATTAGTCAAAATACTATTTAAAAAGCATTATTATGATTGCACCATGGTCCACCACCGAACATTTTTTTAATACTTTTGATATTTTCCGCTAAGTAGCGCCGCCGCGCGCGGTTGAATTAAAAGTTTTTGACCGATTTTGACATGGTCAAAATGTCTCATGTCAAAATAGGTAAATATCTCGGTCAATTGACCAGGCACAACCCTAAATGTAGGTATATATTTTTCAAAAAAAAAATTCAATTTTTCCCAAAAAAGACATTTTTTCCCAAAAAATACATGTTTCCCCAAAAAATACATTTTTTTAGGGCCTGGTTTTTTTTTCAATTTTTTAGGTTTTTTTTTCGACACTTTAAATCCCTAGTATAGGTATAAATATTTCAGGACCCAGCTTTACCATAAAATATAAACTGAAGTTCAAATATAAGTATACTTATAAGTTAGCTGGAAAAAGCTTGTAATCAATTTTCATATTCCTAATTACAGAGTGTTGCAAAGGACTTGCTAAGAGGATCTACTAACAAATTTAAAATAACAAAACATTAATATTTACAAAACAATCACATTATTTCATAAGCAGACTAGGGGCCCCATTTTATTTTATCGCCCCGGGCCCCCGACGGTTTAGTCCGCCACTGAAATAATTTAAAAAATTTTAGAAAAATTGACTTTTGCATTTGTATGTATTAGGTTTTCTTTAAATAAAATTTAAAAGTCAATTTTTCAGGAAAAAAATTTTTTTCCCCGCCCGAGTTTTGACATTTTTTTAAATTTATAGAACCTTCAGAAGAGTTGCCACTGCCACCTGGGTGGTCAGTGGACTACACCATGCGAGGGCGTAAATATTACATTGACCACAACACCAAAACGACCCATTGGTCGCATCCCTTGGAAAGGGAGGGTCTTCCCACAGGGTGGCAATGTATTCAATCTCCACACTACGGTATTTACTATGTTAAGTAATGAAATTCTTTAATAGTTTAATTTCACAAGATTTATAAAAACATTTTTAATAGTCACATAACCAGACAAGCACAGTACCAACACCCCTGCCTGATGCCATGCTACAATTACCAACCTGAAGTTAGGTACTTAAACCCTCCAAGACCCACACACTATCAACCACACAGTGTTTTAGTACCTGCGAATCCGTACTTGTTGGAGGAAATACCGCATTGGCTTAATGTGTACTTCCAAAGTAAGTACAAAGATTCCTATTCTTATGTTAATATACAGGGTGTCCCGGAAATGTTGAGAACAAAATTTAAATAAAATAATAATTTTTTAAGTTGGACTTTCAAAAATAAAAAAAAGGTTTTTGATTAATAATTTTTAAACAATAAAGGGTGAACATCCAATTTTGGAAATTTATGCTGTCCTACCATTTTTTAAATTTATCCTTCTGTGCGAATTTTTCTTACTCAAATCGTCCATAAACCTCGTGACGCTAAAAATGAAAAAATGGGCAATTTCATTCGATTTATTTTCTCACCTGACATTTTAATAAACCTTCCCCTCCTCGGGCGTGATAAATGACATAACCTCTGCGTCTTCATGCTCTCCTGGTAGTTAAAACCATTTAGAACCAATTATGTTACCTTCTGATTGGGGATGGCAGATTGAAATTATTTTTTAGATATGATATCAATATACCCATTTGTTTGCAACTTACCCCTGTAAAATCTTTATTTATTGTGCGATTTTAACCGGATTTGTTTTAAAGTGTAGATCTTGATAAACTGTATTTTTGGAGCAACGCCATATTTGTACAAAATACAAGGGCTACTATGTCAGTTTTTAAGAGTAAATTTTTAAGAATTCATATTGGCGATTTTTTTTTTACAAAATCCAAGCACTGCACTGGATTCACCACCCCTTACAACGACCCTTTACTAAATTTTATTGAAAAATTGTAAGTTGCACAATAATAACTACACAAATTTATTCTGTCAAGTTATCCATGAAAAAACATTGAAATAAAATTAAACTCGTAGTAATAGTACCATGTTACTATTAGTTTAATTTTATTTCAATGTTTTTTTCATGGACAAAATAAATTTGTGTGGATCGTTTTGAGGGGTGGTGAATCCAGTACTATGCTTAGATTTTGTTTAAAAAAATCGCTAATATGAATTCTTAAAAATTTACTCTTAAAAACTGACATAGTAGGCCTTGTATTTTGTAAAAATATGACGTTTTATGCTTCAAAAATACAGTTTATCAAAATCTACACTTAAAAAAAAACGGTTAAAATCGCAAAATAAATATAAATTTTACAGGGGTGAGTCGCAAACAAATGGGTCACACTGTATATCCTAAGAAATATATTGATTTATGAAATATATCTCTGTAGTGGTAAAATTAACTTTTATTGAGTTGAGGCTTCGCTTTTGATATAAAAGCTTTTTTTATGCATAAAAAAAGTTTCCAAAACAGACCATCGTCTATGGTTTCCAATAAAAAAATGTTATACATTTATTTAACCAACCAAAATAATATTATTTATTTTAAAAATACCAAAACGAAAAACATAATTATTATCAATAATTATTATTACATATTTTAAGGTTGATATTAACAGAAGATATTTATTTCTAATAAAATTTACAATTAACAATATTAACACCTATCTTTTAATTAATTAAGGTTCTCAAAGACAAGTTGCCTATAAAAAAACGCTTAAATTACAAAAAAAAATAGTAAAATAAAAAATATATACGTTTTTATACCGATAATTTAAAAATTTATCGATATCGTTTTCGATATATCTAAAAATATATATCAATATTTTTACATTGAAAAATATATATCCATATAAAAAAATATCGTTATATTATTGTCATCCCTACTCCTGATCTTTAAAAAACCGTTTAAAACCTAAATTCGATGTTTTTTTAAATTTTATTTTGGTTTTAACTGTCCTGTACACTTGCTTCCAAATAATAAGTACACTTATAAACTATATATTTTAATAACATTTTGGTCCATGAAAGTATAATAAATAAACAAAAATAATTTAGATTCCTAATCATCACCATGTGCTGGTGACGGAGACTAGCGATTTTTTATATTTTGTAGTCATTTAAGAAATTCTTTTTAAGTTTTTCTTATATATTTTTTATTGATTGGGGTAACATGTTATAAATTTCCACTCTACAATTTATTAAACTATTTAAACCTATATTAAAATGTGTATTTGTTAAGTAAATTTTGATTTGATTTCTATGATTTGTTTTTTAATTTTTAATGATTGTTTTATGCACTAATTAGTTCATTAGTGCATAAAATATTAACCTTGTTCAATTTTTTTAGTTTTTAGTGGCTTAATAGTTATTTTTTTGTATATTTCTTTGGTTGCTGTTAGATTTGGAATATTAAATATTATGTTTTCCTGGCGTTTTTTATTTTATGTGACGTCACTTCCATAGCCTGCTAAAATTTTATTTTCAAGGAGCCAAAAGAAGTAAAACTTCTTGTTATATTGTAAAGGAAAGATTTAAAAAAATTAAATGTGTAGCTTTTACCAAACTCTTTTCTTAGGTTTTTTTTTTGTTTTGATTAGTCCACCTTGAAACTTCTCAAATACTTAACTTTAATAAAATATTTTAATAAAAAATGATTTTTAACTTGACAACTAAAATTGTAATTTTTAAAGAAATATATCTTTTCAGCAAGTACTGATTTGGACCACAAACTGAGGTGGGACATGTTTCGTTTGTCTGAACTAGACTGCTATAATGCCATGCTTACTAGATTATACAAACAAGAATTGCAAAATATAGTTATGAGATATGAATCTTATAGGTAAGCAAATAAAAACTGATTCTAATATTAAAATAAAACATAAATATTTTTTTAGATCTGCTTTGTTAGTTGAAATGGAAAATTTCCGAGCAAATCGAAATAATCCCAGGGCTGTGACTGGAGAGTGAAAGTTCCTTAATTTATTTATCTATACTATAATTATTAAAATAATAAATTACATTTATTTTCTTTGCAAGTCTTCTTCACTATTGTGAATTTCGTATTTATTTGCACTGAATCCCTTAACAGTATACACTGTTGCATCTTTTATTCCAAGCGTTTTTGCCCATCTTTGTGCTAAAATTAAATGCTTTATTTTTTACGTTTTGCTGTTTTATTTTAAACATTACCTGGTGTCATTGCGAGCTCTTCTTCTGATTTCAGTCCATAGTATTTTGCCCAATCTCCCTTTCCTTTATAAAACATAAAACAAACTAAACCGAATGCATTCCAAGCTATTAACATATAAGCAATTGAAAGTCTATTTTTCCATACTGCTGCTCTGTTTTCAGGGATGGGATTTGTATTGCGCCTTACAAAACGCCTCAACCATAAGAATCTAAACATTGACATTTCAAAAATTGTTTTGAATTACATAAAATATTTAAGGTTATGCATAGATTATAAAAGGTTATGAACAAAAAAGTTTCACCGTGACAGGAACGATTCCTGTTTTATCGTCGGTAAAACAAAATGGCGAACATCTAAAAAATTACGAAATTTGAAGTCTTGTCAAAATTTGAAATACATTAACAATTCATTTTCAAAAATAATGTACTAAATTTACAGTGAAACTTTCATACTTTTTAGCTATTGTGAGTATATTTTATTTCATAAAATAATCATCAAGCTTCTAAATTATTTAAAATATGTTACCTTTAAAGGAAAAAATTAGCATGAGTTTAAAGGCAACAATTTTTCGTATTCATAAATGAATAACGTCGTTTGCATTTTAGTTACTAATATTAAGATCATCATGGACAGCACAGTAGGAGACAACTTGCAAGTAATCCCATCAAAAACATCCCAAACTCAAACAATATTCCCTCACGACCTAATCGTTACAGAACCGAAATCCGAACGGTAAGATTTGTGTTATTTTTGTGCATGTTTAGCCTTTAAGTGCATGTCTTCTAGAAATGCAAAACCCTGGCCATCGTATTTATGGGATGATTTGTCATGTGGCATAAAAATGAAGCAGTTTTCATATGATGATCATCAAGACTCCCTGATAGAGATTTGCCCCCCTGAAAGGTTTTTTGATTTTATTTTTCTGTTTTAATACCAATAATCTTTAATTATTTTAATAATTTATTAATACACATTAATGATATTTCAATACAAACATTACTAGAATAGTGATGATAGATATGGTATTTAAAAATATTTTGTGTAGGTACTTTCTATTTTAAGCCCAAACAAAATATTTCCCAAAAACATCAGAACTGATCTAAATCCAAAACGCTGCTTAAAAAAGTCTTAGAAAAGTTTTGTTTGTATGCAAACAAATAATTTTATTTTGATAGTTCACAAAAATATACATGGTTTCCCAAAAATGGTTATTCCAAAGGTTTTAAGCCCAAACAAAATATTTCCTTAAATACCATAATGGATCTAAATCCAAAAGTTTTGTTTGTATGTAAACAAATATTATTTTGATAGTTCACATAAATATATTTTTTATTCCTAGGAATAGCTATACATACATGGTTTCCCAAAAATTATTATTCCAAAGGTTTTTTTAGTATTAAGATTTTAAAAATTTATTTTTATCATTATTGTTTTAAAAATAAAAAGTTATGGAAGTTTTTATTTTTATCAAAATAAAATACATCTGTCAACCATGTCAGCCCCAATTTCCTACATGTGGTTTCTAAAGACAAAAATAGGAAAAAATTTTTTTATAAACAGGTTGGCATACAGCTTCTTAAAGGGGCGCCCCTAAAGATGGTTTTTTATTATTATTTTTGAAACGTTTTGAGATAAAATGATGAAATTTGTTTTGCTTTCTTTACTTTTTATGCTGAATTTAAAAATAAAAAAATTTAAAATTGTTATCTATGAGTGTATTAAACGGGCCAAATTTTTGTGTGTAATTTTTTTCAAGTTGCCTTCAAAATATAAAAATTAAGAGTTTTCTACATATCAAAGTTACTCTTGTTGAAAATCGAAAAAATACACCCTTTTTGAATTAAATTAAAATAACAAATTTCAGATAACAATTGTCTTTTTTCTTTTTCAATTTAATGTATCTAAAAAGAAATATTAATCCAAAAAATACATTATTTTACCTTAAACCGTTTCAGAATTAATAATAAAACATTTTCAGGGACCATTTGCCGACCTTTGTTCATTTAAAGTTTTTTCCCCATTTGTTTCCCCTAAAAACCTCTTGTAAAGTATACCTAGGGTTGTGGAATTGACCGATCAAATTGTTTTTGGTCAAAATAAAATTAAATAAAATATCAAAATAAATATTACTGTGATTTATTTGTGTAATAGGTAATTAAAATACGTTACCAAATTTTTTTTATTATAAAAGTTATGTCCATCTTTATGTTATGTTATGTTTTGCTATTAAAAAAGATATGTCCCGCTTTCAAGGCAAAGCGCCGAGTCCGGCCTAGCAACCCCTCGACTCGGGGAACCACCAAATTGTAAATGATGTCGATATTGCACGATCGCAAAATTTTTGAGATTCACGGGTAATTGTTGATACCTTAATAAAATTCTGCAAAAATTAAATATATTTTGACCGGTCAAATAGGTAGCGGTCATGTGACCATACCCAACTCTAAGTATACCACACTCTGTATAGACCATAATTCTACATTTAGTATCATGGTATACAAGATACCTAAGTGTTATTATTTGCATTGGTATTATTTCTGCTTATAAAACACAGAGATTTGGATTTATAAGGTTTTTTAATTTTATTATTCTTTAATCCTATTAGATTTGACTTAAATTTCCAATAATACTATTTAGCCATTTTATAATTTATTAATTCATATTTCAATATTAACAATGTATCTACTGCTATTGCATAATATTAGAGTTTTTTCGTATATACTGATAACAACGGGAATAATGAACTCATTATTCTCAATGCAAGGCATTAAGAATTGACCAACTTCAATATTCACTGTGATTTGAACCAATCGCGTTTTAAATTGAGAGAAGGCGACTGTATAATAATATTTAAAATTTGTAGAAAGTGAAGTTAACCATCCGACATATTTTATTTATTTTTTAAATCATTTAATTATCTACTAACTGGATTGGGGTAGTATAGTATAGTATTACATTTGCGATTTACATCTCTCGCCTGGCTCGAGATGTAAACCTCATCCTCGTGAATAATAGCTTGCATTAATAAACATGACTGAATCTATATTAAATCTAAATAAACATATAAAGCTCTCAAATATTTTGTGTACATTCTATTTTAAGCCCAAACAAAATATTTCATAGAACACAATTCATGCCAAACAATAATTTAAAATTCTATGAAAGCATTTTATAGGCTGTAACTCTGTCTAGAACTTAAAAAATCTCATAATCAGTTGTTTGCCCTATTTTGATGTGTCTGCATGTTTTTTGTAATTTGATATGACAATTCTTGTTTGATGTTCCTTCAAAGTTTTGTTTGTTTGTATGCGGAAAAATACAAATTGATAAGTTTGTTTTGATAGTTGTTTTATCTATTAACATAGCTTTGACATAACGTGTATTTCGGTTAATTAACTGCGTGTATAAATGATGTAAGTTAAAATTAATATTGTTATGCTTTAATTTTCTGTCTGATTATTATGATATCCTGGAAAAATTAGAATTACAGATGTATATTGTAACTGTACATAATAATAAATATAAATTCATTTTATTTTATGGTTTTCACTTCGATTAAAGGAACTGTAAAAAATATTGGGTGTAGTATGGAAAACCCAAGCAAATGTTTAAAAATATTTTTCTTCATAATTGAAGGGGTTAGAATAGAAAGGGTATAAGTGCAATTTCTTTAATTTAGGAGATAAGTTCGTTTTGTGAAAGATAAGGTTCCGACGTATCGAAATGAAAAGGATTTAAGTAATTTTCATACTTCTAGGGACCTCTATTATCCAGTAGAAAAACATTACTAAACAAAATTCTTCACTTTTTTATGGTAACATAACTTTAACTTCAAATATCTCCAAAAAATGAAAATGTTACTTATACCCTTTTTATTCTAACCCCTTCAATTAACTTTGGCCCCTATATATTTTTTAAATCTTGTTTTTTTAAGGTACATAGGTATTTTAATTTTTAGAAATCGGTTTTGATGAGGAGTTTTTGAGTTTTAATGTTTTTAAAAATGTATTGTTTTTTTAATATTTTAACGTTTTATATCGGATTATTTCTTTTTTTAATGACGTTTTTGTTAATAAAAACAAGGTTATACTAATTTATAGTTTTTCTTTTTGACATAAACTGTCAGAAAATAAATGTCAACCCCAAGCAGCCTTGGATGTGTAATATTTTAAATTACTTATTAGAGAAACATCGTTGACAAGTTAAAAAATACGTTCAAAACTTCTCGTCCGATTTTTTGTTACAATTAGTACGTTATTTTCTGGATACCCTGTATATTAGTTGAGTAATTTAGTTTTTAATTTATTACGAAAAATCAACAAGAAAATTCCGACCTCGGATTCGGATTCAACGGCAAAAATATTTATAGAAATTCACCCCTCTGGTTTGTACATGTAAAAATAGTGTGGGTGGACCATAATGATAGTACTCCTTACAGCCCCTTTCTCACCGCAAAGGGGCCTTCCATAAATCTCTTGACGCTAAACATAGTCAAAATTTAGCTCGTGACAGAATGAGACGATATAAAGACATCCCCCCCCCTAAGGTTAATGTGACGAATTATTAAACTCCCCTACCCCCTACAAATATTTTTTAGATTCTTTTTTGTGATAATTTGACTAAAAATGAAAAATCTTTGTTCTGACGTTTTAAAAAACCTTTCCCCCAGCGTCGAGAGATTTATGGACGACCCCAAAGTATTGGGCCCAGTTGACCAAAAGAGCCCATTTCTATGTATTTTTTACGAAAAAAAACCTGAGAGTGATAGCGAAATTCCAATCACGGATTCGGATTCAGCGACCCAAAATCCATAAGATGTGACCTCAATAGTTTGTTGGACATTCTACTTTTTAGTGGGGCTGCAAAACTGTTTAAAATAACTTAAACAGTTCAAAAAATTATATTACTTTTTTACCATAATATCAACTCTAGAGGTATTTTTAAGGAAATTGATTATTTTTCAGTGATTAAACTATATTAGTTATAGATACAGTTTTAATTACATAATCTGTTAATTTATGAAACTTAAGTTAAATTAATTAGTACCTATCAGTTTCGACCTATATATTTCCAAGGCTCTTACTGTGAAGAGCTACTAATTATGTTAGCCATAATACCAACAAAACTTTACAAACACATTAACGCAACTTTAAATTGCTCAGGTGGATATCTAGCATCTGGTGCCAGCCGGTATTCATGTATTAACACGACCCGTTTTGTTGTGTAAAATCGATTTTCTTATAATATTTTGAATAAATTAGGAACATGCATTTATTTATATTAAGTATGCAAATTACGAAATTAAAAATAATAACGTTATATTGATTAACAGGAAGTGAATGTTTACTGAATCACCAAGCCCAAACGAAACGTTAATTTAATTTTTCATTCCAAACACGCATATATATTAGACTGGGCCAAAAAAATCAACTATTTTTTTTTTTGAAAAGTATATCGAAAATATGGTTTGGGGTGACAAAAAAAAATTATTGTTAAAGTTTGAGTCAATATTATTAATATTAAGAGGTCTATCATCGCAATTTTAGGTTTTTTTTTCCTGAGCGAGTTTTTGTCTCAGAACTCCCAAAACATTGAGTTTAACAAAATTGACTTAAGAATATTTTTTGAAGAAAATTGAATGTTCTACAAAAAAGGTTAAATTGGAATTTCCCGTCAGATGAACCGTTTTCTTACAATCATGCCTTAAAAATTGGTTTAGTTTTACAATTTGATCTTTTAACTTTGGAATTTTGTAATTAATGTAAAAATCAGTACCCTGAAAAAAAAACGATAAATATTCTTATGGAAAATCAAATGCTCTACAAAAAAAGTCTTTTATCATTTTTGGCTAAATTCACTCAATCAAAAGTTATTCAAGGTTAAATTTGAACTCAAAACGAAATTTTAACCCTGAATAACTTTTGATTGAGTGAATTCAGCCAAAAATGTTGAGAGGCTTTTTTTGTAAAGCATTTGATTTCCCATAAGAATATTTATCGGTTTTTTATGGGTACTGATTTTTACATCAATTACAAAATTCCAATTTAAAAGATCAAAATGTAAAAGTATACCAATTTTTAAAGCATGATTTTAAGGAAACGGTCCATCTGACGGAAAATTTCACTTTAACCTTTTTTGTAGAGCATTAAATTTTCTTAAATAAATATTTTTGAGCCAATTTTGTTAAACTCAATGGTTTGGGAGTTCTGAGACAAAAACTTGCTGAGGAAAAAAAAATTAAAATTGCGATGATAGACTTCTTAATATTAATAATATGGACTCAAACTTTCACAATAATTTTTTTTTGTCACCCCAAACCATATTTTCGATATACTTTTCAAAAAAAAAAATAGTTGTTTTTTTTGGCCCAGTCTAATATATATATATATATATATATATATATATTAATTGTATGCTACGACACCCACATAACCGATGTACAATCAAACACCCACACTTATATACGTATAAAATAGAAGGATCACATGTTGCTGTATTAGCACCCATGTAAATCTTGTCTATGAGGCACCAAAATGTATGAACTTGTGATATTGCGTGTCAAACTGACACCCTACAGCGTTGCCAAGATATTTCACTGTTTTATACGTATAAAACAATATTGTCAAAATGGCACCCCCCTTAATATTGGTTCTAATGACACCAATATGTATGAACTTGTGATATAACAGGTCAAAGTGACACCTTACAGATATTCATAAACATAACATATTTTTGGAAAATAACGGTTTTATACATATGACACGAAATTGTCAAAATGGCACCCTCGTTAATCGTGGTCCGAATGACACCAATATCTATGACAGGTCAAAGTTATTCACGAAATATTCCTTTCTTTCTTTTTAAATCTGCAATTTAAGCCAAAAAAAACCTGAATACACGTAGTACACGAACGCCCTTATTGTGGATATATGGGCCACTAAATAAAAATATGTTTTAATAACATAAACATATTAAAAAATAATACAAAAACACATACGTAATTAAAAAAGGTACATTAATAAAAAAGTACTAAATAATTACAAAAATTATGTAAATAATAATTAAAATAATACTTAAAATTACGGTAAATATTGTATTTTATTCCCAAATTTAACAAATGGGTCGGTAGTATTTTTTTATTTGCGTACATTAAAAACATATTTTTTTTAAACATTCAGATTCAACATCTAAAAATGTACGGGTCAATTTTAAATTGTTAAAACGGTTTAAACCCTTAAAGTCAAAAATACACCCCTGTTATTTAATTAGCGGATTACTAACATAACACATAATAATTTTAAATTGTTTGTTGCTGTTGCATGTAAACCAAATTAAAATTTTAAAAAATTAATAACACGCAAAAAAATAAAAATTAAAAAATTAAATTATAAAATCTAATTAAATTGTTTTGTTGCGATATTTTATTTATACCTACTTACCTGCCAATTCCCATGTAAAAAGTGTAAAGATTTGTCAAATTTAGATTATTTAAAAGAGCCCCACTCTTTTTGGCATTGCAAATTATAAAGTGATACGTTTTCACACTGCGCGTCAAAATTAACGCATAATAAGTAAAAAAAGTCTTAACTCTAAAACGCCTTTACTAATCTTTATGAAATTTTTTTAAAAATACTTCATTTTATACATGTTATATATGTTCGAGGGTTTTTCAAGAAAATATGTTTAAAGTCCTTTTATTTAATAATAAAAAAACGTTTGAAAAATAACTTTTAGGGATTTTTTTTAAGTAAATAAGAAATATGCTGTTAAAGACCGTATTTTTATTAGTATACCCTAAAAATTTTGTACAAATCAAACGAACATTAACGAAGATACATGCTTCAAAGTCGTTAAAAATGACCCCTTTTTGATTATTTTGCTGAAAAGTGGTCATTTTTGATGACTTTAAAGCGCTGTTATTTTTGTTCGGTCAGTTAAAATAGCTGTATCATCAGGTGTACCACAAGGTGGTCATCTGTCCCCACTTCTTTTTAACTGTTTTATAAACGATATTTGTAATAGGATAAAATTTTGTAAGGTATTATTGTTTGCAGATGACCTTAAATTGTATAGTGTAGTGTCCAGTTTAGATGACTGTAAAAAAATTCAAGTGGATATTAAGAATTTAGAATCTTGGTGCAGTGATAATTGTATGTCTTTAAATATTAGCAAATGCAAAGTAATAAATTTTTTTAGGATAAAAAATAAAATAAATTTTTCTTATAGTATTAATGATGTTATTTTAGAAAATGTAAATGTAATTAAGGATCTGGGTGTTTATTTTGATTCTAAGGTTACATTTAACGAACATATAAATATTATAAGTAATAGAGCTTTAAAAATGTTAGGTTTTGTTAAACGGAACTTAAAAGATTTTAATGATGTGATGTGTATAAAAAATGTGTATTTTTCATTTGTTCGAAGTATTTTGGAATATGGTTGTGTAGTATGGTCTCCTCACTACTTAACTTATTGTATGCAAATCGAAAGAGTACAAAATAAATTTTTAAGATTTTGTGCATTTAAATTAAATTTAATTATTGATGACTATGATTATGTACAATTGAGACACTTGATTAATGTTGATACCCTAAGCAAAAGAAGGGATAAATTTGATATGCATTTCCTATTTAAACTTTTAAATGGGATTATGGATAGCCCTGAATTGCTTGGCAGAATTAATTTTCAAGTGCCTCAGTTAAGACTAAGAAATAAAAATCTTTTTTATATATGTCACCACAATACAAACTATGGTTATTATGCACCATTACATAGGATGTGCAGAAATGCAAATACTTTAAATGTAGATTTCTTTGGCAATACTCTTCAGTCCTTCAAAAGGTCTTTAATGTAAAATTGTAATGATTATTTTTGTTTATATCTAATGGTTAATCCGTCAATAAAGATATTTATTTATTTATTTATTTATTTATTTATTTATTTACTATTCGTTTGATTTGTACAACATTTTTAGGGTATACTTACAAAAATAAGGTATTTCACAGCATATTTTTTATTTACTTAAAAAATTCCCTATAAAAGTTTTTTTTTGAGCGTTTTTTATTATTAAATTAAAGGGCTTTAAGGATATTTTCTCAAAAAACCCTTGATAAACTGAGATAAGTTAAAGTATTTTTATCCAAAATTTTATAAAGATTGGTGAAGGCGTTTTAGAGTTAGAATTTTTTTACTTATTATTATGCGCGCAGTGTATTTATCAAATACAGGGTGTTTCAATCTAAAGTTTCCACCAGGGCCGGCGACAATAGCGGTGCTCGCGGGCTCAAGCACCACACGTATAGGAAAATGGTGGTGCTCAGCACTATACGTATCTTCAGCAGAAAAATTGCATTTCTTTAGCGGTCTCTAAATTTTTTATCCTGCTAGCCTGGGATACACACCAACGCCCTTTAAAAATTTACGGTTGAAGCTGAGGAATCCAAAGTTTAAAGTATAAAAGTCGGTCGTTATAGTATGTATAAGTGTATGTATCTTGATATAGTAGGAATAACATACCGACACGTCGCGACGTGTATTTAGGGTATTTCTACCATACCGACGGTAAACTTTGAGTTATATTATTATTATTATTTACAGTTCGTGCGGTTTGTTTATTATCTCTGAGTTCGTGTGTGCTACCACCAATTGTGTTAGTGGATAGACCCGACTTTTTATCAACAAATGTAAGTTAGTTCGAATCTTAGAGTAACTCTGTTTTAATTGTCTCTCGTAAAAAAAAATCTAGAACGATTATTTTAAACCCGGATTTTTGATGCTGGTAACCCTTAATCCAAGAAGTGGCAGATTTCAACCCTAAAAACGTCCGATGTGGCAGTAATATACCTATCCCATTCGATTCCATTACAGGGTGAGTTTTTTAACTTGAAACTTTAAAATATCTGGCGTAATAAGCACTGTCGAAAAAACTATTTAAACTAAATTTAATCATTCCGGGGGGGATATATTAGTGCTAAAATTAGTAGTGTGCTGTCCCTGTATATAAAATGTGACTGAGTTTGATAAATAAATTGACTAAAAAACTATTCCAATTTTATTTTGTTCTCCTTCCCGCAACCCCCAAGGAAAAGAACACCCACACTCCCCATCCATTAACCACTGCTACCAACCAACTGTAGATGAGCACCACACGTCAAAATGAAAAGCTGCCGGCCCTGGTTTCCACACCGGTTTTCACACTTCAATTTTTTATTTAAGGGCAACAATTTATTTTAATTTTTAACCCTACAACCTTAACGTCTAAGCCGCAAAAAGACCTATCAACTATCATCCCCACCTAGGAATCAAGATTGAGGGGTTGTAAATATTTAAAAAATGGTCCCCTTGAATAAAAAACGTCACCCACACTCCCCATCCATTAACCACTGCTACCAACCAACTGTAGATGAGCACCACACGTCAAAATGAAAAGCTGCCGGCCCTGGTTTCCACACCGGTTTTCACACTTCAATTTTTTATTTAAGGGCAACAATTTATTTTAATTTTTAACCCTACAACCTTAACGTCTAAGCCGCAAAAAGACCTATCAACTATCATCCCCACCTAGGAATCAAGATTGAGGGGTTGTAAATATTTAAAAAATGGTCCCCTTGAATAAAAAACGTGTGCGAACGTTTTTTGTATTTTTAACACCTTAGAAATAAATAAAAATTATTTTCTACATAATGGTTTAGAACATTAACTGACAATTACTCCATTAAAAAACAGGTGACCAGCGTTTGCAGACAACTTCAGATAATTAACCAATATCACGTGCAATGCCTATTAATAATAATAATAATATAAATAATAATAAACCGATTGTATGTAAAAATGCCCTTTTTGTTTTTAAATATTTTTTTTCAGGTTTTAATGATATTCTATTTAACTATCTATGTTTTATCGTAAGTAATATCATAAGGGCATTTAATTTTTCCGAAAAAAAATCGAAAAAACACGTTGCTAAGTAATATTACTTATATATATTTTAACAAGAAGCATGAATGCTGGTGGCAACAAAAATCCGAGTCGAAGACGAGGATTTTTGCACCTGCACGAATGCATTTTGTTAAAAAATATTACTTAGCATTGTGTTTTTTCCGATTTTTTTCACAGGAAAAATTAGATGCCCGAATGGTATTTGACAAGACTATTTCATGAGTAACAGTTAACAATTAAAATATAAATTGTAATTTTTGGTGACAACAGCTGTCAAGTTTTGCCGCGGGTAAACTGCTGACAGGTGCTGTCATATAGTTTTGCCGCGGGTAAACTGCTGACAGGTGCTTTTCACCTAGAAACCATTTTTAATTCAAAATTGCGCGTTTGTGATTGGTGGAAATTAAGACAAGGGAAATAGTCAAACTTATATACTCATTATATTATATACGAACAAAACAAACTTTAAAAATAACAAGCAAGGGGGCATTCATTAATTACGTAAGATGTTTAGGGGGGAGGGGGTCGAGCCAAACCTCACCCAATATCACTTGGGGGGAGGGTGGTCTCGGCAAATATCACGTAATTTTTTCTTTTCGAATGAAACAGTGTAAAATTGCGAGAAAACTGGGTTAAATTAAGTAAACAATTTTAACAATTGTTTTTTTTAATAAATCTAATGGAATCAATCACAGATTAACTTATTTACATTAAAACCATGCATTTTAAAAAATCTCACGTGAGATTAAGGGAGGGGGAGGGGGGAGTCGAAAAATCGCCAAAATTGCCTCACGTAATTAATGAATGACCCCTAATAATAATAAAATAAAATGTTTAATATTTTAATAAAAATTCCCGAAATTTTTATTTATTTTAACAAAATATATTATATAATATTACCGATGGGTTTATTTTAAATAATTATTTATGTTATCTATTTTATCAAATAAAAGTTGTATTTTTATAGATAATTTTATATACTCACAGACAGACTAACGTTAAGAATTATTTATTTTTATTGTATTTACTTTTTACAAAATATGTTATCAAAAACTGTTATAAATTTATAGATGGTGTCAATACAAAGTTTTCACTCATTTTACTCAGGTGTTACACAAAAAAGTTAAAAAAACGTTTGACACGTCAATTTTTATTTTAGGCAGGCATTTAAAAAATATATTTTCTATCATTAAGGAGGGGTAAAAGTTACCCCAATATTTTAAAAAGTAAGGGGGGGTCGAGTGATACATAATTTTAAAGGGTTTTTAATTGCCTGCATTTTGGCATTTTTAAATCGGTTGGTTCGTTCTCGAGATATTTAAGATTAAAATAAATTAAAAAATAAAGTTTTTCTCAAATATGTATCTCTAAAACAAACTGACCGTTTTTGATTGAGTGTACCTTATGTTTTTTAATATTTTTTATATTTTAAGTTTTATTTTAATAAAATATTTAGGATTTATAAAACAATAAATATAAACGATAAAAATGTTGTATAATTACATAAAATTTAATATATTTAATATATTTTACTATATATTATTTGTATCGTTTAAACTAAATTAATTGTTTTATTTTTATGCAGGCCCGTTCCTGGGGTGTCTGGCGCCTGCGTGCAGCATTCGTTGGTGCGCCCCTTTTATATTTAAATATAATACATTAAATATTTGAATTTTAAGCCGTAAAATTTAAAAAATATATATTTTGCGACAAACTGGCAATATGTAATTGAAAATGTAAAAAAACCGCTTAAATTAAGTATAAAAATATTTATTAAATTACCAAACAAACAAGTAATATCCTAAGGGCATCTATTTTTTCGAAAAAACACGTTGCAAAGTAATATTTTAACAAGAAGCATGAGTGCTGGTGGCAACAAAAATCCGAGTCGAAGACGAGGATTTTTGCACCTGCACGAATGCATTTTGTTAAAAAATATTACTTAGCATTGTGTTTTAACGATTTTTTTCATAGTTAGATGCGTGAATGGTATTTGACAAGACTATTTTATGAGTAACAGTTAACAATTAAAATATAAATTGTAATTTTTGGTGACAACAGCTGTCAAGTTTTGCCGCGGGTAAACTCGAAAAAACTGCTGACAGGTGCTGTCATACAGTTTTTCCACATAGAAACCATTTGTAGTTCAAAATTGCGCGTTTGTGATTGGTGGAAATTAAGACGAGGGAAATAGTCAGTGATAAAAATACTCTAAAGAAAAAAAAACAATCTAAACAATATAATAACTACAACTGGTTTTTGTTGACGTACTCTCTAAAAATGACTAGTTTTCAAAGTAAAAAAGCAGTCACTAATAACTTTAGTCCACAGCTATTTGTATTCCGGGCATTTAACAGCTTATTATTATGTAAAATTGTCCCCTCAATCAGAAAATACCGTCAAAAATTATAAAAGTAAAGCAGTTTTAAGATATAGTCAATACCATATTATATGGAAAATTTACTAAATCTCAAAAACGTTCTACTTTTATAACTTTTGACGACATTTTTGGATTCAGCGGACAATTTTACATAGGAGTTGACTGTTAAATATCCGGGATATAAATTACTATTGACAATAATTATTAGTTGCTGCTTTTTCGCTATTGCAATTAGACTAATTGAATTAGTCATTTTTGACTAATTCTATTTTAGAGAGTTACTACTGTTAAACTTTGCTACCGTCAACTGCAACTATCAAACAAATACTAAAGATAATATGACCATTTCTCTCCTTTTATTTTGATCAAAACAAAATAAGCAGTCAATATCAAAGCGGCAAAAAGCGCTTTATAGCGACAGAAAAAAAGAGCGGCCGACGCAAAAAAGGCAGAAACCTTTATCCAATTTATGTTTAAGTATCATATGCAAGAAAGTTTATCGTTACAAAGTACTGATTGAGTCTTTGATTTTGCGCCCCCGAAATGTTGCGCCTGCGTGCGTGCACGCACTGCACGCTCGCCAGGAACGGGCCTGTTTTTATGCCATAGAAATATACATTAAAAATGGGATATTTTGTTTGACTTCTTGCCTACACAATAATATTTTAAAAATAAATAAATAAAACAGTAACAAATTTACTTATAACAAATGTTGTGTTGAGCATAATATGATATATTATATCAATAAAGGTATTTTGTTGCAATTCCGCACGCCAAGATGTATTCGCGCGCCAAACGAAGCGTTAAAAATAAGTTGACTTCTGAAAAAGAAAGCGCTGTTGCCAAATTTATGGTGCCAGAGAGCAAACATAATTGTATGGTGCCACTTTGCGTCTATTTACCAACTTGTATGCACCGCAGCGCCCCCATCGGAGGATGGTCGAACTAATCAGTATGTAAATTCAGAATTATGGTCAATCCGGCACCCAATCGAAATTTTGCCAGACGCTTCGTTATGCCCTTATATGAACATAGGGCTGACAAGCACTCAAAACGTAACGGCACCCAAAACCGGGTGCCACATGGTAAAATTGGGTGCCGTTTAGACAATTTTCACCTATAAATGGTGCCACTTTGACGAAATATATGTATATATATATATATATATATATATATATATATATATATATATATATATATATATATATATATATATATATATATATATATATATATATATATATATATATATATATATATATATATATATATATTAGGGTGATTCATTTCCGCAAAGTTTTTGTTTTTTTTCGGTGCTCAAGCAAAATATTAATCTACCTATAGAAAAAAAAATTTTCACCAAGGTAGAGCTCTTAATATCAATTTTAAGTACTTGCAGTTTAAATTTAAAGTTTTCCCATTTAAAATGCATGTAAAAAAAATGTTTTTTTTTTCAAATTTCTAATGCTTACCCACCTTTGACAATATTGCAAATCGGTTTAATACACCTTATGGGGAATTTCACGCTCTTTAAAATTGCTTTTGAGTTTTTTTTTGTAACTCGCATTGGTTCACCAGTAGGAGTCGTCAAAGGACAGTTTTTGAAAAAAATCGTTTTTTTATTTTTTCGAGCAAATTGCCAAAAGTAGTGAGAAAAAAGGTCTGATTCATAAAAAAAAAGTTATCCAACCAATATTTAATGAATTTACTGCCATTTTTATAACTGAAAACGTAAGAAATTGATAAATACCAACTCATAATGTTATTTAGATTGATTTTTTCTATTTATTATCATTATATTTCCCTAAACTAAGAACTTTTTTAAAATTATTATGATTTCTCACTCATAATGAATATGAAAACAACACATAAATTCATAAAAAAAACAACAAAACTTTAATCGGAATATACAGAAGGTTATGTAACATATTTCAAATTTCGCTTCAAAAAATTAAATAATCTTCATTTATATTTTTTTGCTATTTTTTTATGAATTTATGTGTTGTTTTCATATTCATTATAAGTGAGAAATTAATAATTTTAAAAAACTTCTTAGTGTAGGGAAATATAATGATAATAAATAGAAAAAATCAATCTAAATAACATTATGAGTTGGTAATTATCAATTTCTTACGTTTTCAGTTATAAAAATGGCTGTAAATTCATTAAATATTGGTTGGATAACTTTTTTTTATGATTCAGCCCTTTTTTCTCCATACTTTTGCGGTTTGTTAGAAAAAATTTAAAAAAAAAACCGATTTTTTTCAAAAACTGTCCTTTGACGACTCCTACTGGTGAACCAATGCGAGTTACAAAAAAAAACTCAAAAGCAATTTTAAAGAGCGTGAAATTCTCCATAAGGTGTATTAAACCGATTTGCAATATTGTCAAAGGTGGGTAAGCATTAGAAATTTGAAAAAAAACATTTTTATTACATGCATTTTAAATGGGAAAACTTTAAATTTAAACTGCAAGTACTTAAAATTGATATTAAGAGCTCAAACTTGTTGAGAATTTTTTTTTCTATATGCAGATTAATATTTTGCTTGAGCACCGAAGAAAACAAAAACTTTTCTCCCTACTTTTTGCGGTTTGTTAGAAAAAATTTAAAAAAAAAAACGATTTTTTTCAAAAACTGTCCTTTGACGACTCCTACTGGTGAACCAATGCGAGTTACAAAAAAAAACTCAAAAGCAATTTTAAAGAGCGTGAAATTCCCCATAAGGTGTATTAAACCGATTTGCAATATTGTCAAAGGTGGGTAAGCATTAGAAATTTGAAAAAAAAAACATTTTTTTTACATGCTTTTTAAATGGGAAAACTTTAAATTTAAACTGCAAGTACTTAAAATTGATATTAAGAGCTCAAACTTGTTGAGAATTTTTTTTTCTATATGCAGATTAATATTTTGCTTGAGCACCGAAGAAAACAAAAACTTTGCGGAAATGAATCACCCTAATATATATACATAGATCGTTATTTTCGGTTTATTTCCACTATTTTAAACACATGGGATCTTTTATATCTAAATTTAGGTTTTATTTTTAAATTTAACGGGTTTTTGTTTGTATTAAAATGTTGGCTGGGGCTTTAAATAAAAAAAATACAATATAAAGATTATGTAGTGATACTTTTATATATCATATAAATTAGTTAAAATTAAATCATAATGGTATATTAAAGAACTAATGTCATAAGACGTCATTTTTAGGGGTGTGCGAATATCGTTCGAATCGAATCGAATATTGATATTCGAATCGAATAATTTGAATTTTCTAATTATTCGAAATTCTACGAATAATTCGAGAAAAATCGAATAATTCGAAAAATTTCGAATAACTCGAAAATTTTCAAATAATTCGCGAAATAATGAAATATCTCTGGATTTTCAATTGCTTCCATTTAAATTCCTTTAAATAGTGTATCGAAATATTCTACTAACGAATAATATACTTTTCGTTAAAAAGTCAATTACCCAGAGAAAAAAAATCTATAAGAAAAAGGTTACTCATGTAATGTTTCAGTATCGTATTTATTATTTTTGCACAAAAATTTGTAGCAAATTTTCAAATGTTTTCATAATACTGTATTTGCTACGATATAATTTCTGTTATTTCATTCTCTTTCAAAATAAAAACTGGACTTATTGTTCTATTTGTGTAACTATATTTCATGGTTTGAATAAAATGTATATTGACTGTTAAATTCATATTTGAATATTGAACATAAGAAACCCTGAATTCAAAATACTCGAAAATTCACTAATAATATAATAGTTTACGAATAATTCGAAAATTTTCGAATTCGAAATTTTTCGAATTATTCGAGAACTTTCGAATTCGAATTTTAGAATTATTCGATTCGAGTTCCTAATCGAATATTAATATTCGATTCGGTTCGAATTATTCTCACACCCCTAGTCATTTTGTCGCATGCGGACAATTTATAAAACGAGCGACGAAGGAGCGAGTTTTGTAATATACGAGTGCGAAAAAAAAGGTCTTATGACATGAGTTCTTTATGCTATTTTATCTATTTTGCGAAAATTCTATAAAAAAATTAATTTTATACCTCAAATTTAATTTAGTCGAATTTTACTTTAGATAGTTGGTTTGACAGTTAATGTCCAAATCGATTCGCCATGCCGTCCTTAATTTACTTATTTACAATAAGCGGCTGTTAATGTTAAAGAAGAAAGAAAGGATTTTCTGTGGTGTTAAACAAAATTTATTGCCAGAAAAGTCTCGTAAGTACTAGAAAAATCATAAAAATATTATAACCAATATGCAAAATATTATGCGGTTTAAAGTATAGCCAACCTATAAAATCAAAATTTTGGGTGGGGTAAGTATCTCATTAAAGCACCGGTGTTATAATGAAGTCATTATGAATGCAAAATAGATAAAATTAATTTTAACGTACGTCAAAAACATGGTATTTTTGTAAAATTTTCCGTTATTTGATAAAAAATTTTATATACCGTATTTCAGGGTAAAATTATACAGAATGAGTGCATCCGAACTTTTTAGGTAAAATAACCATCTTTAAAAGTAAATTAACTTAATAATTACGCAATACGTTGGGCGGAGCGAATGCTGCTATGATACGTTGGGTGTATACACCAAAAATGAAAATACACAGTATGTGGGCATTTCACGCAAAGCTAAAAAACAAAATTATCAAGTTGCTTAACTCAATATTATTATTAAATGATGGTGTAGAAAGGTTTTAATTTTTCCAGAATTTAAATAAAAAGGTTTTAATTTTTCCATAGTTCGTTATAATTTAAAATATTTTGAAAATGGTTACTATAAAAACATAGTTATATTTCAATCAATTGAATTTTAGTTTCATTAAAACCCCTTTTCTTCTAATAAATAAATTTAAATTTACAAACCACAAAACCTAATTGCCCAAAGTTAACATAAAAATGTTCTTGGTTTAGATCCGTTTCATCAACTGAAGAAAACCATCCGCCGGACACATGGCTGCTGAACGGACCGCTCGGTTCGAAAAACTCTCTGTTGGTGTTCAAAAGTTCCGAGCTGGCGAACAGCTCGGAACTGGCGATCAGAGTCAAGCCGGCCTACAAACTGCACGTCACCTACAAAGTGCTGCAGGCGGAGACAAGACTGCTGTCGAAAATTTTAGACTGTCACGGGGTCACCGAAGTTCCTCCCAACTCGTCGGATTTTAATTTGTTGTGGACCGGGTCCCATCCCAAACCAGGTAAGATAGAGAAGAAAGTTTTGTTTTACATATTTTTTTGTTGGAACCATACAGTTGAGAATCTATGGTTGGAACACAAAATATAAAAATATATAGAAACTCTAGCCTAGGTCAAAAAATGATGCACTGTGACAACACCAGGGTGGGTCATTTTGAGTAAAACATTTACTATGAGTTTGAGTAAAAAACTGTATGTCATAAAATAATACAATAAAAAACACAAATAAGAGGAATTATTTTGACAAGATTGTCAAATGTTTTTTATGACAGTTTGTTTTGAACATTTTTCTTTGTTATAATTAACCAACATTTTAAAACATTATTTTTTCTATACCCTAAAGAAGCATCATTAGTAGCGCCACCACGTGGCCGTTATAATCGTAACAAAACTACAACTTCCAATAATCAGCTGTCAAACGCGTATGTTACAAACGAGTGAATAAAGCAGGAAAATGTTAAAAATATCGGGAAAAAACCGTGGCACGATTTGTTCGAAAAGAAAACCTGGGTTGAGTTTTTACCAGTTTTCCACTTAACAGTGGAAATCCGAATGAAGAAATAAATTGCATACAGTCCCTTGTAAATATAAATTGTACCTATTAGAAACAATAAATACACATTTTAGTAATGATTTACGTGAAAATTGTAAACAATTCAATTCAGTAAAAATCATAATACAAATAAGTCTTCTAAATTCAAACAGCATTATGCATTATTAAAAGCGTTGATTAAGGTAGTCTCCACTTAACAGTAAAATACCAATTGGTATTACCGGTATTATATTATGTATTATATATAATATTATGTTGCCATGAATTCGTAGGTATATTTTGTCATTTAAAACGCAGTCGGCGTTTTTTTAGAGGACTCAAATATATATGTTACCGGCAATGTAAAAAATCCGGCAATGTGTGAAATGTCTAGATATTCTGCAAACTGACCAATTTACCAGACATTGTGCAAAATCACTACCATTTTGGGCAATCTGCAAATTTACTACGCTATTTTAGGCAATCTGCAAAATGTCTGATGCGATAGTCAATCTGGGGATTAAAGGTTTTTAATTCTTACATTGACCAGGCAGTGTGCGCAATACTTTTACTTCTGTCGAACTTCGCTATTCAGTCATCCCTGCAAAAATAAATCAGTGACTAGAAGTACACCGGGAGTACGGACATTAAACGTACACCGGGTGGAAAAAAATCCTTATTTAGCAAATTTTTATATTTGTCAATTGTATAATATTGGGTTGTTGAGTTTGGGTTGGTTTGAGTAATTCATACTGACATTTCATTAATTTTGTTGTTAATTGTATTTCAATTACTTAATTAAATTTTAATCAATGTTTATACAACCTGAAAGTTAGCTAAATAATTACATAATTATTATCAAGAGTTAACAAGCTGTTTTCCAACTGTTATACAACTGGGCCTTAGTGTACCAATTTAATCTCAACTTATAAATTTGAAAATTTACCATCAGCTGGTATGGAAACACGCATGCGCACAAACCTGATGTACGTTTAATGCCAATACTCCGGTGTACTTCTAATCACGGCGAAAATAAATACCTTTCTAAAAATGTTTTATTTTACCATATTTTGTTGTACCATTATATAAATAAGAAGTGCTTGTAAATTTAATTTTTATTTGTAGTATTTCTTTTCTAAAAACAAAATTCAGTTTTTCAATTTTACATTTCTATCGTAAATTAGTGTTGCGCATACTGCCTAGTCAATGTGAGAAGTAAAAACCTTTAATCCCCAGATTAACTATCGTATCAGACATTTTGCAAATTGCCTAAAATAGCGTAGTAAATTTGCAGATTGCCCAAGAATCTTGGGCCAAGATGGTAGTGATTTTGCACAATGTCTGGTAAATTGGTCAGTTTGACAGTCTAGACATTTCGCACATTGTCGGATTTTTCACATTGCCGGTAACATATACATATTCGATTTTAAGGTTATGTTTGTAAAACAATTATTTTTTGTTAGATTTCTTAAAAATGTCCATACTTATATAAATTATATTAGGCAAACTTATCATTAGTTAATTCTGCACGTACCGAATTGGATTCTTGGGTAAAACATGAAAAAAATTTAGTTATTGAATTTTATTTACAATTAAAAATGCAATAATTCACCATGACCACTTGGATAAAATACACAAACTAACGTAACTATATAAGCATAACAGCGTTTGTTTTCTTAATCAATGATGTAAGGAATAATAAATCGAAATTTATTTATTTATTTTTATTTTATTATTTTTAATGTGCTTTCAACAGTAGTCCGGTCAATCTAGACATTCGAAGGTACATAAATTTACAACAAGCTGAAAATCAGTAAAATTGTTCAGAATATAATTATAAACAAAATTTTAAAGTTCCCCATCATTCCCCTGTATGGAAAAATTTTTATTCAAGGTCAAAGGTCAAAAAAATGATTTTTCGCGATTTTCAGCAAAACGGTAAGTTTTATCATAAAAATATATAAGACAAAAATTGTAGATCATAAAATAATCTATAAAAAATGTTTCAACACTTTTTTTTCTACGAGCCACCGTTTCTGAGATATAACGATTCGAAAAGTTGTAAAAGTTATAATCGCCATAATATGCACACGTTTCCACGCCACCTATGAGGTAGTTTACTTAGTGGGAATCGCGCCGCGACCGCTCCACCTAAACTGGGTAGTAATTTTAAAGATGAATTTTATATTTCTCACGTCTTCTGTCACCTTATATGTGTTATCTGTCATTTGTAATCTGTCTACTGTCATTAGTCACTTGTCATCTGTCAACTTGACATCTGTCATCTATCATCTGTCATCTGTCATCTGTCACCTGTCACATGCCACCTGTCATTTGCCACCCTATCGATTTGATTTCGGGGATTTTAATTGGTTAACTTTTTTAAATACCCAACAAAAATTGAATGGGCTTCTGGCCGATTAGTTTTCATTCGATGAAGCTCATCTTTTAGTATGTGAAACTTTGGTCTTTTACCCGTCGATTCGTGTATTTCGTTCGGCCAATTTAAAAAATTTCTCTCGCCCTAAAAAAATAAAAAAAGAACGCTGTTCGAAAAGTTTCCGGCGGATCCGGCCCGTTTGCAATATTTATTTTTTCCGTTGTCTGTATATCCTTTTTTTTCTAAGGGGCGTAGCTCGGAGGCCGTTGAAGGTTAAAATTTGCATCCTTTTTTTCTGCCCACGAGACCTATCCGCGGACCAAATTTTTCCGGTGTCGAAAAGGCCCAAGTCCACTTTTTTTCTATTTTTCCGTCAAATTTGGCACGTTCCGTTGTCTTGGCTTAACTTTCGAACGAGCGGAGATTTTTCGGCCAAAGTCGAGGAAAAGGTGCTTCGGGACAAGAAGTTATCACCAATGGCATTCGATTTCTTCTTTCTATATACGGAGCTCCTAAAAAAACTATCTGCTTTGATAAGTATCGATATGCATGTTTCGTTAAAAATACTAAAAGTAAAAAACAAGTTCAATTAGCTTGTCTTCCTCCAACCTCAGTTGCTGCTCTTCAACATGTTTTACGGGTATATTATTACCAAGTTCAAGTGTGGCTTGGTTATCAGCTAGATCCTATAGACTGGGGTTGGAAGTTAGTCAACAACACATTAGAACCAGTTCAAACTTTACTCCCACCTGCGCCGGAAAAACTGCTGAACACAATTTTTTGCAACTGCAAAAAGGGATGCAGTGCTAAATGTGGTTTCAAAAAAGTCGGACTGTTTTATTATCTGGCATGTACGAATTGTCAAGGCCGGTCGTGCTGTAATGCTGAATCACCAACAGTGGAGGATTCATTTAATTCCAACGAGGTGACATGCGATACATCGCTATTGACGCAATTTACTTGTACCCAGGATGAAGATGAAGAAGAAAAACAACAAGAAGAAGAACAAGAAGAAGAATTTAAATGTTACGAATCAGACGAATAAACTTCAGTACTTTTTTTAAATTTACATCGCTATTTTTTTTCCAATCATTGCTAATTTCCGTTATTTTGCAATAGTTTCAAATTAAACAGGATCACAACTGACCCGTGAATAGGCCTACTGGGGAAACCACTTGATATTCTTATAGTTATAACTTATGTAGGTATACTTTATATTTTAAGTGTAAGTTAAAATGACCAATAGAAAAATATTTTAACATATATTACAACTCTAGAGATGTATATACGTCGCGTACTCATGCATATTATGACGATTACAACTTTTACAACTTTTCGAATCGTTATATCTCAGAAACGGTGGCTCGTAGGAAAAAAAGTATAAATACATTATTTATAGATAATTTTATAATACACAATTTTTGTTAAAGGTATTTTTATGAAAAAACTTACCGTTTTGCTAAAAATCGCGAAAAACTCATTTTTTTGACCTTTGACCTTGAATAAAATTTTTTCCATACAGGGGAATGATGGGGAACTTTAAAATTTTATTTATAATTATATTCTGAACAATTTTACTGATTTTCAGCTTGTTGTAAATTTATGTAACTTCACTGTTATTTTTTGGTCTAATTTGACCGGACTACAGGCACCAGGCCCAATTACAGAAATACACAATGACAAACACAAATAAACAACCATACCCCTGGTGGGATTCGAACCCACGACCTCTCGGCTTGTAGTCCGCAGTGCTAACTACTACACCACCGAGGGCGGTACTAAACCAAAGTTTTGCAGTTTTTACTTGCAACGCAAAGCACAAATAACGTGCGCGATTTAGCTGTGCAATTTAAACTTTGCGAACAAAATTTGTCGAGTAAGACTTCCTCTCTGTTGTGAAAAAACAAATTATTTATTTAAAAATGATGCGCAGTTCGTATGCTTTAAAGGTATTGTTGACAATTCTTGAACTCACACAATGCTATCGAATCGGATGTTTTAATTGCGGCAAAATGTTGCAACAGCGCGTTCTCTGCTCTGTGAATTACCTTTTATGTTATGTTATTATGGCAACCCATACATTTAAAGAACTAGGTATATTATGTTTGTAATTTGGCGCATTCTACTTCTACTTTTTAAGGGCAAATAATCTAAAAAAAACATAAAAAAGCGACGAAGGAGCGAACCCATAACCCTACTCTCTAAAAATGAATTAGTCAAAAATTACTAATTACTAGTTATTAGTGGCTGCTTTTTCACTTGTACCATGGTATCTCAAAATTTAAAAGCCAATTCTTATGTAAAATTGTTCCCTGAATCCGAAAATGCCGTATGAAAGTAGAGCAGTTTTTAAGATTTGGTCAATTCCATATTAAATGGAAAATTGACTATATCTTAAAAACTGTTCTACTATTTTTAAAAACTTTTGTCAACATTTTCGGATTCAGGGGACAATTTTACATGGAAATTGACTGTTAAATGTTCGGGATACAAATTGCTATTGACGATAATTATTAGTGGCTGATTTTTTGCTATGATAATGAGTCATTTTTGACTAATTCATTTTTAGAGAGTAGTTAAGATTAATTGCAAAGTGTGACACGTACAAACTTTTATTTTCACCTTTAGCTAATTAGATAACGATTTTCAAATTTCTTGAAACATTTACAGCCAAGAAATTTTTTCTTTAAAAATATTATTTTTACAATAATCACATCATCAATGTAAAATATAAAAAATAAAATAAAAAAAAACAGTGTATTAGTTTATAAGTCAATATTAAGTTTACAAAAAAAAGAACAATAAAAAGTTTATTCGTATTTTACCACTTTTAGAATAACCATGGCATGTGGCGTGACGTACAAGTAATCTTTGTAATCACTTTACTTCGTGATTTTCTTTTTACTTTGTTGTTATGTTAATGCATCCACACCAGTGGCGGACTAAGGGGAAGCGGTCCGTCCCGACCTCCCGGTCAAGAGGGGCCCCCCAAATCTTAAGTAGTCTCTCTCAGTCCAATAAAAAGAACTAAAATTTTTACAGGGTGGAAGTCTTCGCTTCAATCCGCTTGGGGAAATTACTTTGTTATTAAAAATTAAAAAAACAATAATATTTTTGTTTTTCTAAGCGATTTTATTAGGTTTATGTTTGTTTTTTGTTAATAAGAAATTTTGCAATAGAATAATCGTCTTTAATCGGGTGGCTATAAAATTTTAAGGTACCGGAGCGGTTCAGTACACTGCTATTCATAAATAGCAATAATAATCTAAAGCTGTAGCACTAAGGGTTATTTGCTTTAAAAAGCTGACCAAAAGTCAATTTTGTAGAAAAAGTCGTTAATAAATTTTTTATTTACATTGAATAGCTCAATAAATGGAAACCAATGTTTTAATTTTTTTTTACCCCTGCACTACCAGGCGGAATTTTGATATTTATTTATTTTATTTTTATCTATTTGTTTTATTTTATAATAATTTTACTGAATTTTTATTTTCTGTCATTTTTGTTTATAAATGTATAAAACTTAACTTGTGTTTTTTTCACTTTACCTACAGTCAAGTAAAACTTATCAAAGTGAATATGACTGAGCGCTATTAAAAATTTATTTCATATTCCTAAATTTGTAAAAATTGTTTATTAGAAATGCAAGGGTCTACCCGAAATAGAAAAAAATAGGCAAGGGGTCTACAAGACAAAAAAGTTTGGAGATCTCTGATAAACAATCAAAATAAATACGAGGTGTGTTCAGAAAATAACGGGAATTGTTAAATTTCGCGGGTTCGGAGGGTCCGGTTGTCATAAAATTTTCTTTATTATGTTGGTATACATGCCCCCGAAGTATGATTAAAAATTTAGCTGTTTTCATTGTTAACTTTGTCTGTGGCAGCCGCTAAGGTTAGACGTGTTTTATGAGCACGGCGATTTTTCGTTCGTTAAAAGAAATGGATCAAAGAATTTTATCCAATTTTGCTTAAAAAATGAAATAAATTCTGTGAAATGTTAACAAAGGCCTATAGTGAGACTGCTATAAGTAAAACAAGAGTTTACAAGTGGTATAAGAGTTTCCAAGATGGCCGTGGAGACGTTGAAGATGACGAACTACCCGAACGCACAAGCGCATTAACAACTGATAAAAACATGGAAAAAGTGGAAGAAATGGTTATGACCCATCAGAGAAGTCGCTGATGATGTTGGTATATCGATTGGCTCATCCCATGAAATTTTTTCGAATGTTTTGGCAGCAAAATTTGTTCTAAAATTGTTAAATTTTGAACAACATTTTTGGAAAAAAACAATACTGTAATGATGCCCCAGCCTCCACATTCGCCAGACATGCCTCTGTCTGACTTTTTCCTATTTCCAAAAATAAAGATAACCTTAAAGGGCCGTCGTTTTGCAAGTATAGATGACATTAAAAGCGCATCGCTGAAAGAACTAAAGTCTATCCCAAAGATCGAGTTTTAGAAGTGTTTTGAGTAATGGAAGAAGAGCTGGCACATGTGCTTAATATCCAATGGGGACTATTTTGAAGGCGACAACATTAATGTCAAAAAATAAAAATTCCCGATATAACACACCTCGTATAATACCTCTAGCAGGATGGATTATCTACATAATTTATTAATAATTTATTATTTTAACTTAGCGTCGCATTTGAAAAATGGCCGAACTGACGCTGATTTGTGAATGATTTTAGCGGCCGAGACTCAGACAACAGACACCTTTTTATCAAGAGCGCTTTACATCAGAAAACTTTAATTGAACTTTTCAAAAAGTTTATAAATATTGTTGAATAACTTAGTAATACATATTTAGGAAATAATATTTACATAAAATTTGGAAATAAATGTTAAAAAATATTTACGGATTATTTAAAAATGTTATTTTTCCCTGAATGTTCGTACAACATTTCATCAACCTTTTATTTATAAATATTGTTCTATAAACGGCCTGACAACATTTTTAAAACATATCGTGTTATGTGGGTATCTTGACTAGGGTTGGGACAGTTGAAATTTTCAAATGAAAATTTCAACTTTGAAAGTTTCAAACTTGAAATATTTCATTTAGTTGGAAAAGTGAAATTTTTAAAAATTTCAAATGAAATTTTCAATCCGAAAATTTCAACATTGCCAATTTACTGAAAATTTCGCATAAATTTCACATGCGGCCTCCCCTGGGACATTTAATAATAATTTACAACAGATTCCGAATCGACCAATAAGAACGAGTTATCAAGCGTCTGGGTGTTTTTGTTTAGTTCGGCTTGGATTTGAATACACTATAAGTAATTATTGTAACTTATATGCATAAATTAATTTAAATAATTTAATTTAGTTACCAATTTAATATGTAAATTAAATCAGACTTTAAATTTTTTTTAAAGTCATGATTAATTTAAACTTTTACTTTTGCTATAGTTGCATCGGAAAACGGATAAAAAATGCCTTTGGCTCATAAAATTTTGATGAAGTTTCTTCAATTTTCGTAAAATTTCAGTAAATAATATAAAAATATTAAATATACATAAATATAAAACAATGAAAGTGGCACAATCTCATTAGCTTACCAAAAAGTGCTATATCTCTTTTAGTTTTAGTAATTTTAAAAATATTTTAAAAGGAAATCTCAAGAAATTTGTGGTAAACATAGGTATTTACTATTTATATTATTGGTGCAGGGGCCCACAGAGGGGTAGGGGGTAAGAGAAGCAATTTTCCATGGTCCCCGAGTGGGCTTATTTTAATATTAATATATTACACTTAAAGTGATTGAAATTTATTGAAAGTTTCAATAAATTTCATAAATGTCATGAAAATTTCAAGTGCAAGCAAAAAGTGCAATTTTCCCAACCCTAACCCAACTGAATACCTTAATGCGTTATTTATGATCGAGCATTTCTTAGGTACATTCAGAACATTAGCGCCTCACCAGAGACTAAACCATTTCCCGCGAGCCTACGAACTGACGAGAAAAGACAGACTGTACAAGAACATCGAGATGATGCAGCACCAGAAGGGCTACAAGAACTTCGACTTCATACCGCAAACGTTCGTCATGCCGCTGGAGTACCGCGAGCTGTGCACGACGCACAACCGCATCAAGGGCCCGTGGATCGTGAAGCCGGTCGCGTCCAGCCGCGGTCGAGGAATCTTCATCGTCGAAACCCCGAACCAAGTGCCTCTGGAAGAGCCGGTGGTGGTGGCCAAGTACCTGTCGAAGCCGCTCCTGGTCGCCGGTCACAAGTGCGACCTCCGACTCTACATCGTGGTTACCAGCTTCGATCCTCTCATCATCTACATCTACGAGGAGGGATTGGTGCGGTTCGCGACTGTCAAGTACGACTCTAGTCACAAGCAGCTGTGGAATCCCTGCATGCATCTGTGCAATTACAGCATCAACAAATATCATAGTGACTATGTAAGGTGAGCAAAATTTATAAATTATTAGATGTGCGTGCGAAAATCGATTTTAGTAGGAGTGGTGATGTAAAAAAAACATTGCTTAGTTTTCTGAAAAAAAAACGAATTATAAAAAAACCTTTTGTTTTTATTATAAATAAAACAGTTTATAAAGAGGACAAGTGTCATTATCTAGATTGTCTAAGACATCATAGTAGCATACAAACTCCAAAAACTTCCCAACACAAGAAAAATTTGAGATTTCAATTATAAAACGTCGTTCGACAGCTTGGTTTTTAGTAGGTACCTCAAAATAGTATTTTACATTACTAAGATAAATTCAAATGGATTTTGTGAAAGAAGTTTTTAGTAATGGGTAAGGCTTCCCGATGTGGACCCTGAATTTACAAACGATAACTTCACACAGGTTTTATTTAAAAAATATTCACTTGTTTATTTTTTATAATCAATCAAACTTTTCAGCAGTGCTTTTTTACGCTGCAATGCGTTGTTTGAAGTCAATGATTTTTTTGTAAATTAATAATGCATCTTTCTACAATTATTGTATTTTACTGGCCATGGTCTTCATAGCCAGAGCATCATAAAATTAAAGCTTAGATGAGCATTTATGTATATGAGACATTTTACGACAAATCAGCAACTTTTGAACCTTTTAATTTGACTAAAATTTTGATATACTATATTACCCCACTAAATTTAATTTAAATATATAATAATTTCTTCTTTTTTGAAATAGTATATTACACTACAAGGGCAGAAAGTGTGAGGTTCCTCACACTTTCTGCCCGTGTAGTGTATAGGTACTATTTTTCTTACTACCTCGGCCGAAAATACAACCCGGCCGAAAATACGGGAAAAAATTAAATGTGTATATCGAAACATATTGATGCCTGCCCCGACATTTGCGGCACGAGCGAAGCCTTCGTAGCCCTTGTAGTGTAATATACTCGAAAATACGTTGTTTAGTCCCCGATTCCAATGCATCAAACGTAAATTTGACCAATGCATCAAACGTAAACTTTCTGCCGTGGAATCGGGGACGAAACAACGTATTTTCGGCCGAGGTAGTAAGAAAAAATATTTAGTCCTGTTCTATAAAATGTTTCAGTTTTTCGGAAAAACAAATTTTTTAAGTACGCTATTTTTTAACTTTAATTTATTTTGCTTTAATGCCACAAATACCACGGTGGGTCAACTTTCTAATTTTTTTAATTGATTTTTTTTTCAATCTTAAGTTTTTTGTTCTAATAAAAACATAAATCTAAATAGAATAGAAGTAGAAAATTATAAAAAAGGTGGCTTACTATGGAATTTGGGGAATTACCTGAAAAATAATTAAAAGTTTTTCTTCAAATGCGAAATTAAAGATGGCGAATTTTTTTTCTCCTGAAAAACTGAAATATTATCCTAATGATTTGAAAAAAAAGTCTCAATTAGACAGATTTTGTAAAAGTTATAAGAGTTCGAAATAAAAGCACTAGGTAAATTTCGGGTGGGTGAAATTTAGTTTTAAAAAATCACATAATCGTTTGTAATTTGCAGTTTTATAAAATATTAGGCATAGTTTTTATTAGGCAGGAAGACAATTATTTCTTAAACGTACATATTTATTACCTAAATGCTATATAAAAAAAATAGTTTAAGATTCTCGCACGGCATGCCGGGGAAATTTTTTTGCATGTCAGGGCAGTGCTCTGATTTGCCCAGGGCCGGCTTAAGACAATGGATCGCCTTAGGCACTTACAAAATTGACGCCTATTACTAGATACATACTATACTTACGGGGCCCACTCCACTATACTCTATGGCCTACTCAAATCTGTTAGCTTAAGGGCCCAGGGCATACTAACCTAATTATTCCCTATGAATTAAAATACTTTTTATCAAAAAAATAGGTTTATTAAAAAAAACACATAAAAAACATAAATAAAATCCAATTATAGTATTCATAAAAAGTGTAAACGTTAAGACTTTAATTCCCTGTATTTTTATGTACTGCTGGTTTATTAAAATTATTTTAATATTAAAATTTCATAAATAACTTATAATCGACTGATTAATTTCATCTGAAATAAAATACATGTATGTAAATAACAAGGCATAAAAAGAGAAGCGAATTGGCACGCGCTTAAAAAGCGGCACGCTTTTGCCTTTTGTTGGCTATAAAATAATAAAACCAGTAAATTGCTACCATACCTTACTTATAATTTTATATTGTTTATTTAATTTATTTTTGGTAAAAATCTTTTAGTAAAAATTTTTATTTTTTTAAGTTGGTTAGGGGCAAGGCGCCTATTTCTTCGTGTCGCCTAAGGCAATTGTCCTGCCTGCCTTATGGGTAATATTTCCCTGGATTCGCCCCCTTCTGGCTGCTTGTAGGCCTCGAACATTATTTTTAAAAGTAAGAAGTAGTGTGAGGTTTATATGATATTTAAATTATAAAATATAAAATGTTATATTGAAGTTGCTTAATTGCAGTTATTTATTTTGTTCGAGCGAGCGCCTTCCCTACATTGCTTTCGTGGGTTTTACGTTTCACAGTGACAAAAAATGCCACGAAAGCAAGGGCATTTTTTAAAATTTTAATGTGATATTTTTTAAACAAAAAAAAAGTATTCAATACTTTATTGTTTAAGAAATAATACAATAAAATTTTAAAAAAATATTACTTAGTATTGTAGAAAAATTTATTATTGATTTACAAAAAAATCATTTACTTTGAACAACTCATTTTTTTTAAGAAAGCACTGCTGAAAATTTTGTTGGTTTATAAAAAATAAACAAGTTATTATTTTTTTAAAGTTATCGCCTTTGAAAACATTTTTTGTATAAAATTTTGCCCCTTGGTAAATTCAGGGTCTACTTCAGAAAGCCTGATATAAACAATTTAAATTAATAGTCATTTTGATCATCTTTCTTAGATCTGACGATCCTTCCGCCGAAAATGTCGGCCATAAGTGGACCTTAAGTGCATTATTGAGACATCTCAAATCAGAGGGCAGGGACACGATTTCCCTGATGTCTCAAATAGAAGACCTTGTGATAAAAGCTATACTAGCATCGGCTAACTCAATCATTTCCGCATGTAACATGTTTGTGCCTCATTTAAATAATTGTTTCGGTACGTATCTACTACAAATAAACCAACACAAATTTTCTTTAATTTTGTAAAATAGTCTAAATCTTTTCACAACGCACAATAATAAAGAAAATTTGTGAGCGATTCCAATAAATTGGACGTAGACTGTATAAACGTTTGTTTTTTTCTATAGAACTATTTGGTTTTGATATTTTGATTGACGACAGCCTCAAACCGTGGCTATTGGAAGTTAATTTGTCCCCGTCTCTTAATTGCGAGAGCCCCTTGGACGTTCGGCTCAAGTCGGCCATGCTCGCCGATCTACTCACCATGGTCGGGATACCGGCAATCGATCCCGTTTTGAGGCCGGTTTCGACGAAGACCAGCATCGGCAAAATGAAACAACCCAACAATGTAAGTAGTTATTTTTATTTATTTTTTTGACTGCATATCTCTATGGTTCATGGCAATGTTTGAGATTTTGTTTGAAGACAAAATTTCTATTTTCTACAAGACCAAAACATATGGCAAGCCGTTTTAGCATTTATTAGATAATAGTTTGAAGAATAAAGTTAATGATGTTTTAATAGAAATTTAAATTTTGTAAACTCAAAACAATTGATAGCCAAACATTTTTTAAATATAAAATACAACTGTAAAACTTTAAGCTTAAAATTATTGATTTTTAAAAATTTTAGTTCAAATATTTTATTTTACAAAATTTTCGGTTTAAGTTTGGAAAGAGTAATTTAAATGATAATCGCTAAATTTTTAATACAAATATTACCACACATTTTAAAACTAACATTTAAATGTAATGTGAGAATTTTTGTAGTTTAAATTAAAGTTTATTTTACCACGTTATAAACATAAATTTTCAGCTTGGCTATCTTAGTTTTTATTTTGTATCAATTTATGTTTATAACGTGGTAAAATAAACTTGTCTAAAATAGTTATTAATAGTTATTTTTGATAAAATTAAGTTTGTACCTATGTAAGTATGCCGCGTTCAGTGGCGTACTTATTTTTCTCCTAAACCTTCTAAACGTGTTTTATTTTTTGTTATTAATAAATATTTAAAAAAAAACTTGTCTAACATAGTTTTTAATTGTTCATTTTTACTGAAATTTGGCGGTATATTGGTATATATTTTTTTCGAAAAAACGACCGTAATAATTTTTCCTGAATTTTGACATATTATAGTAGGCATCTGTCAAGTGACATTGTAAATATTTATTTTTATAGCTTAGATATAGTTTTTATTCTCTATCTTTTGAGCCTTTATTCATTTAAATCGAGTAACAAATAAAAAAGTTACGGCGGTGTTTCCATCTTAAATGGGCCACACTGTATGTAGGATGAAAATATTTTATAATTAATTTTTTCTCAAAATCTCGAAATTGAACAAAACTAATACACCAAAGTGTAGGAATTTGAAAGACCTTCAAAATAAGGTATCACGCTACCCCTCTTGCATTTAAAAATTGTAGGGGTACCATCACCCTCTCTTAGGGGTTGATGTGGGGTTAAAAATATAAAAATAAATTTTCCCCACAAGCGTTTTTTATTTTTTTACGTGATAAAACCGGGGTGTAATCGTAATAAAGCTGTTAAAATATACTAAACATAATATACATTTTTCCATTTTACCAATATTATTTACAGGGTGTTTATTTAAAAACGAGCATTTAAGTCTACATTTGAAATGGATACAATAATTTCTTAAAATCGTTCAAAATGGCTGTACGACATAAGATTTAAAAATAACTATCCATATATACTGGGTGTATCTGAGAATAGGCGCACCCCTGTAACTTTTTTATTTATAAAGATAGACACATGAACATGGTTAATTAGGATATAAAATGCCACTTGAGTTTTTTGAACTTCCGTTTTTGCTGGAAATTATACCAACTTTCGATTTTTAAATGGAATGCCCTATATATTTTTACATATTTGGAATCCTGAGAAATTCTGAGTCAGACAGCATCCTCAAATTGACCTTTTATTGACAATATTTGGGTTTTTTTCGTAAATAATAGTAACCAATATAAACGCCCGGAATAACAACGGAAATATTCAACTCATTATTCACGTTGTTAGGCATTAGTGTTTGGCTGATTTTAATATTGACTGTTATTTAACCCAATCGGGTTTTAAATTCTGAAAAAGTAAGGTTAACCGATGTCAGAGTTGTTTACTTATTCGAGGGGCGACTATAATGATCTTTAAAATCGGGAGAAAGTAAGGTTATGATAAATTTTGTTATCAATGATAATTACTTAATTGGAGTAGAAAAAGCATAGTATTACACTCGAAATAATGCGCTTTATTTACTCGGTTGATTTACGTCTCTCGCCTGATGGCCCGAGACGCAAACCTCATCCTTGTGAATAATAGCCTGCATTATCTCTGGTATAATAATATACTATTTTTGTGCTAAGCCAAAATATGTTAACCTTTATTACTTTTTTAAAATAATCTTGGTTGATATATTTTTTTGTTATTTACAGTGTAGAAGAAGTTGTTCAGCTGACGGGTTCAGTAACACTTTTCCTAAAAAAAGTTCAATTTCACCAACTAATCAAGCTCCCCCTAACGGTGAAGAAATGAAAATCGTTAAGGCAGCTAAAGAACAATTTGAAAGGAGGGGTGGTTTTGTTAGAATTTTCCCTGCCATTGACAGCTGGGACAAATATTCGAAATATTTAGGTAAGCAAAGCATAATTTATTATTTCAAGTAATAATGTGGTTTTTTCTTTTACAGACACCAGCACTGGCATACCGCTAACAATTCAAAGTTCAAGTGTCTATAGTTTGACCGTTAATCACAACTACAATTTACTGTTGTTCACCCAATTGTTCCCGAACGTTTTTATTTCAGTGAACACCAAAATGCAAGACAAAATTTTGAAACGTTCAAGATTCGGCCTAAATACTAAGCGGGAGATGTCTTTGGATAGATTAGGTAAGTTTAAAACTAAAAACATTGAAAATCCAAGTAGGTAATTAATATTTTCATTTTAGCTGTTGATAAATCGGTAAACGGTCGACAAGACCGATACGAACGGACCTTAAGTCAAGGCCACAAATCGATTTTGCACCCGAGAAAAATTGTCAAAGAACCTGAATCGATTGAACTGAGGAAAAAGATTGTGGACCTTCTGCAGAGCGGGAAAAAAATTTCGTAAGTGGCCTTATCAAACATGTTGGGTCATTGGGTGAGATAAAACATATTCATGGTAAATAGATGTTTGTTTTAGGCAATTTGAGTCGAGGAAAACGTTCTCTCATTACCTTGTTTTTGTGCTGAAAAGGATTGTGGCCGGTCCCAACCAGGAAGATCACATCGACATTGTCATTAAGTTCTTACAGAAGGCTTCAAATTATGTTAGAACGCCTTTTTCTGTCAAGGTAATGTTTGTATTTTTTAATGTGTGAAATATTTCATTGTTATTTTTAGATGCCATGCAACAAATTGGATTTTAAAGACAGAACAGCAATAACTGCCAAGCAATTAAACGACTTTTTATATTTGTACAATAGGGAAACTGATTTGTTTGTTGACAAGAAAGAAAAACCAAATCAAATACCTTCTAGTCTTTATAGTGAATTTTTGGAACATGCCAGGTTAGTACATCCTTTTAAAACAGATTTATTATCTTTTTTATTTCCAAGGTTTTTATTTTATTTTATTTGTGTTTATTTTTAATTTTGTTTATTTAATTTACTTAAATAGTTCATTTTATTCCTATTCAGTAGTGACAACACATATGTTTATTTAATATGTTTTAAAAAAATCAAAATCAAAAAATGTTAAGAGGACTTTTTAAATTTCCATACTTATACAAAATGTCAAGAAATATAATTAAAACATTTTTTTTCTTTTCATCTTAATATATTCTAAATTTAAAATTATAAATTCCTTGAGTGACCTCTACAAATTAATATAATATTAACTTTAAATTTTTAGAATACTTATAAATTTGAATGTAGAAAATAATAATAAAAGAAAGAAATTTTTAAAAATCTTCAGTGTAATTTTGAGTATACAGGGTGCACCAAGTATCATTCTATGTATGGGTATTTTTTTTTATTGAAAGAGCTACAAGGTCGGTTAATGGCATTTAAAAATTGGAAAAAAATAGCGGTTCTTTAATAATTTAAAAAAACTGAAAACCTGTAAAAACCAAAAACTGTTATAACATAATTTTTCCTGTGAATTTAGAAAAAAAGCAAGTTAATGTAAACATAACAATTTATTTACATTTATCCGAAATCGGCAGTAAAGTAGTCAACAATCGGCAGTAAAGTAAAAGAAATCGGCAGTAAAGTAGAACTTTACTGCCGATTTAATACGAGTATTGTATGCAACCCATTATACATTTTAAGATGTGTCTACTGCTCCTCAGCAGCAACTAAATAATATTTAAAAAAAAGCACCGTCGCGGAGGTCGATTGGACTCTTTCATAAAATGTTGTTTAATAAAAATAATAAGTTAATTTTATTAATTAGATTAAAAAATCGCCGCGGCGAGCAAATTCATAACCGTCGCAACAAACAGTATACGTATACGACACTTCCTACATTCAAATGACATTTGATTTGATCATTAATTGACATTTGATTTAATCATCAATATTAATTATTAGTATTATTAAATGTGATTTCGGATAAAATTTAATATGCACCTCTGCATTAAAGTAATTTTTTATGACTCACGTGGTTATTTGCTTCGGCTTTCGCCTCGGCAAATAATTTCCACACTAGTGTTAAAAATACGACTTTACTGCCTTGATACATAAATAACTATTTTTCAATATTTCCCGTTTATTTTTTAACCTTTAAATCTGTAATAGTTTTTTATTTATTTGTTATCATTGCAACTGTCTTTCAAACTGGTTTAAGTATTTAGATCTTAAATCAATTTGATATTTTTTTCAGAGAATGTGATTTGGAAGAAGTACTTATGTACCAAACAACTCAAACAGTGCCAACGTACGGAGTAAAACCTGGCCTGCCCAGCGTGTTGAAAACGATGCCCAACAAGCCGATGGGCCCAAAACTGAGCGGTAACAAGAGTGCAGGCAAGGGCAGGGGCTCCAGGGTTTCGCCGTTATTATGATCTCTAGCTTTGACCGGTTCAAAGTTTGCCACCCACTTAGAGGCTTTGACCTCCAAATAGTTAATCATTTTTTTCCTTCTTCTTGTTTGTGATATTTTTATACAATTTGGCCACCAGAGTTTTATCAGTCTTTTTTTTACTTAAATAAATGAAAAAATATTTTTATAGTTTTATGTTTATTATTATTTTTTGTTGTTTTTCGAATTTCAATGGTTATGGTTTTTTGTAATTAATTTAATTAAGTCGTGTAGAATCAAAAGCGTCACATATAATTCTTATCAGTTTCTCTACCATTCTACAGGGATATTCGGTCGCTAAATCTGCATATTGTGTTAAAACTGCATAAGAAAATCTTTAGTTTCAAAACCGGTCAAGTCCAGGTTTAGGTACTATTAAAAAATTGTCATTTTTTCTACATGCAGTTTTTTGCATTTTTTCCTTTTGATTTTACATGACATCTAAGTATTAAGACATCAATTGTGATAGCTAACACAACCATTTGTTTTGCTCAATTTTTTTTTGTTTTTTTTATAGACCAAAGTTTATTTTTTGTTTATAAGTTTCATGCAATTATTTTATTTTTTGTTATTTTACAAATATAAATATTTTAATTATAGGTTTTTACTAATGTATGGCTTAATGTTTTGCTACTGTGGTAAATTGCGTGATTGAAAAATGGAGGCTTCTAACTTTTTACAATGTTATTGATATTCTGTCGTTTTATTTTGGCAATTAATTTTGATATTGTGTTTAAGAAACTATTTTTAGAGTTGAAACTTTTATGTAATTGCCAAATTATACAATTTAAAAAATCATCGACAACAGTAATTAATATTGTATTGTTGTTTCATGTGTGTAAATAGCCATGCTGCCAAAATTTGTGCAAAAGAAGATAAACCAAAAACTACCTACACTCAAGTTTTTGGATTTTCTTTTAGCATTCTACTATTGAAAACAATACTAATTCTTATTTTTATTCTGTATTATTTAACAGTAGAATGTCCATTAAATTTTCGTACTTTTTAGTTTCAACCTTAGATTAAAGATGAGGCTTGTCCTAAGATAGGAAAAAGTGATTTATGCTGTCTTAAAAGTATAGATATAAAATATATTTTACTAGATTTCCTTTAATCTAAGGATTTACTAATAATAGTCTCACTTATAGCACATTTTTACACAACTTGTGATATTTACGGCTTAAGCTATTTTTCAATACTAAAAATAAGGCAAAGTAGATGTGCTAAGCAATAAGTCTTATGACAGTACATATACATGTTTGCCTAAATAAAATTGTGTTTTAAGCTTATTACTTGTCATAAAGCTGAGCCAAGCATACGTAATTTTATTTTTTGATAAACAAATCATCACATTCCGTACCTAAAGAAGAGTTACCTTTTATTTTATATTTTACATTAAAACTGATTTAAAAAAAGCAGAGTTCAACCAAAAAGCCAAAGTTTTATATTAAAAATCTGTTTTGATGTAATATTTGCTAAAGATAAAACAATGTTACTAATTATTACAAGTAAGAATGTTAACCTTTAACTTAGTTACCAATAATAAGGCTTTAGTTCATTCTGAAACATAAATGCATTGTTCAATTTACCTAATTAATATCCTGCTATATTTTTATTTTGATATTATATTCAAACACAAATTTTCACTTGGCACAATTAAATCAGATACTTAAGAAATATTTTTAACATTGAACAATATTTTGATAAACATTTACATCCAAAGATTGTTCTTTGTATATTTTAGTTTTTGTGGTGATGCAGTAGCATGTAAAATAAATTTTGAGAGTATTTTTAACTCAAATGGTGTTTCATTTAAAAAAATTCCTATTTTAATATTATACATTTAATTTACAAAATTCTGTACATATGGAGGAATATTTAGGCTTACAATAAAATAAAATAAATAAATACAAACTACAAATTTCTAACAAATGGATTGCTGTTTTCATCAAAGTTTGGATCATTTTCAGTTGAATATCTGCCCAGTTTTGACATAGTGTAAAAGAAAAATACAATACCTAAAATTATTAATGTCCCTAACATACAGTACCTCCTGTATATTGACCGACCCCCTCTTGATTTAAGAGATGATCCAAATGTAATTCTAAAAAATATAATTATACACATGAAAACTTCCTAAAAACAAACACTTACTTCCACCAAGTGCCTATTAGCTCAGAAACAGGTCTCCTTTTGTATTTGTCATCGTCATGATCAACAATAACTTGTTTAATGTCTCTTATATCTTGAAAAACTCTCCTATTAGATGAACCTTGGTAGGTTCCATCTGTAATTGACGCCCGGTTAAATGTTCGCCCCTGATCATCAACATTTACCACTGAATGAGGTGGACTGGGTGTCATTCGAGGACTCGGCAGTGCTGAATTTGAAGCATGGTTTGCTATGGCTTTAACCTCCCTTTCTTCAGAAAGCTAAAAATATTTATTATCAAGCCCTATCTTCTAGATCCTTGGTTCAATATGTTTAAGCAATGTGCAGCAAAAAATAGACAAAGCAAAAGTGAAAAAACTATGATAAAAGTTTGTTGTTTGGATTGGTAAGTAAATCTAAACAAAAATTTTAAAAAATATATATAAAAATAAAAAAATCACTATTTACTTTACAATTTTCTCTGAATATTAATTTTAAACCAAAAAACCCACTAACTAAAACTAAAAAAATAATTAAAATTGACCTAATATCTATCCTAATACAAAATGACAATATTTTATAAATTTTAAAAAATTAAAGTTTTAAACCCAGTGTGTAAGGATAACTTACCAATGGTAATCCTAGGCCTGCCCTAGCCCAGTTCACACCAGCCAATTTTTCTTTGAGAACATCCGCAACAGGGCTTATTAAATTTGTAGGTGGGAAAAGGGGGTTTTTACATGAAGGACATGTGTAACCCCTTGGGGCTGTCGTAGCTGGTATTTGTCTTGAAAAGTGGTCCAAGCAGGACCAGTGAAACACATCTAAAATCATTAATGGATTATTTAAAGTTTTTATATTAACCATCACAATTTAAAATGAAATATATTGCCTATAAAAAAATGGAACAATTTTGTGGTCAAACGTAATTTTTATTGCTTAGTTTAACTATTTATTTTAACTTACGATAACAAGTTAGTCTGATACTGTCCTCTACATTAAGATCTTTGCTACAAAGTTCACAAATTGAATTGTAATCACTATCTTGCAGCCATTGCAAATAAGATTGGACTATACACTACAACAATATTAAATTTACAATAAAATCACGTAATTTAAACTATGTTACTTACAATTGGGTGATTTGTTACCATACAGTTCTCACAAACACAAACTCTATGTTCAAAACAAAATTGGTTCGTTACTCTTCGTTTTGGACACTTGCAAAGACCCATGTTGTTTCAATTTTCTTCAATTTGTTTATAGAATCGAGCATACGCTTAAAACTTTACGTATTTACATAAAAACCAGAAAAAAATTTACGGCCACGTAAATGACAGCTTTATGACAAGTTTGACATATTTACAAACTTTGCCAACATAAAGAAAACTAAAGTTACTAGATGAGTTATGTCTTTTAAAGATGTCTTTGTTCCAACTTGGAACTTCTAATGTCCTGGAGTTTGTACTATAACTTATAGTCTATAAGATCCTAATTTAGAACACAAAAAAATATATATTGTATTATTTTTAAAAAATAAGACTAAATTGACAGACATTGACAGAAAATTAACCTTAATTATTCCTATTAATGTCACATGGTGGGACTTTGATGTGACTTATCGATAGTTTTTTTTTTAATTTTTCGTTTATAAACTTGCTTTAAAAAAAATACATAAAAAAAACGTATCAGTTTTTCGGAAAGTACGACTTTAATTTATTCTACTTTAATTCTATGGTGGGCCAACTTTTATTTTAATTGTTTCGAAATCGAGCTTTGTTTTTATAATAAAATAAATCTAAATAAATATACCTAATAAGAAAGAAAAGTTTGTCCAATATATTGGACAAACTTTTCCATATATGGAATGTGTTCAATTAAACGCAAAATAAATGATAGTTTTGAGTATGAGTATGTGTATACATACTATATATAGAAGACGTATAACCGGCCCCCTTGCCTCATTGCTCCCGGGCTCCGCAAAGGCCTCTGTTTCCTTACGCCGATTTTCTTTCGCCACCATTAACGGCACGGCTTCACCCGTGTTTGCTGGGTGCGAATGTCCATTGCGTCTCGTACTGTCCCCTATAAATATATTTAGGGCTCGAGAGAGAAATGCTAATAGCCTTTCCCGGATTCGCCGGGCCGTTGCTATACGGCCAGTAGGGTCATAAAGGAGTCGATTCAAATCTATGTACGACCTTAGACCTTATAACTATAGTATTACTCCAAACATTTGGGATTACTATTTTGAGTTGGGGAGTTGTTATTTTGCTGCAGGGGCCTACGTCTTGGTCTATGTTTTGGTCGTTATTGTTCGTGTCAGTGTTCAAGTCGGATTTTTCCTGCACATGTGTCGCCGGGTCGGGTCGTGTTTGCTGAAAATTAACATGCTGAAAATTCGTACGTTAATTGTAAAGTTGGGGATGGTCAATTGATTGTCAATTGACCGCTACCTATTTGACCGGTCAATTGACCGGTCAAAATCTATTTAATTTTTGCAGCATTTTATTTAGGTATCAACAATTACCCGTGAATCTCAAAATTTTTGCGATCGTGCAATATCGACATCATTTACAATTTGGTGGTTGCTAGGCCGGACTCGGCGCTTTGCCCTTAAAGCTGGACATATCTTTTTTAATCGCGAAACATAACTTTTTAAAGCCGCACAAACGTTTCTAAAGATGGACATAACTTTTATAATAAAAAAAAATTTGGTAACGTATTTTAATTAGGGTGAAGTGGGGTAAATGCACCCACCCAAGTGCAAAATACAAATTGAATAGTTAATAGTTAATAAAATTATCTAGAACAATGGTAAGAGTCTTTGGCATATAAACAACTCCCTTAGTGGTGTATCTCATGGCAGATCTTAACTCTGCGTTAAAGGTAATACGCCACCACAGCTATTTTTACACATATAAACTTTCAAAATAAATATCTAGTAGCTTTACACATACCTTAGCTCCAGTAATAAATGTTTTTTTTCACAGAACTGCGCATTTAACACGCGAGTAAAAACGACAACACTCAATAAAGTCGCCATTCTTTGTTAACCAATTTGATTTCGTTCGAAGGGATGTGTATTTTAGAGGAAAAGAGTCATGCTCTCGCATTTACCAGAGGGTGCCACCGCAGGTTGAATAGTTTTTTTTTAAACCCAATTGGTGCACTTACCCCAAAAGCGCACTTACCCCACTTCACCCTACCTATTTATTAAGTATAAATAAATCACAGTAATATTTATTTTGATATTTTATTTAATTTTATTTTGGTCAATTGACCGGTCAATTGACCTAAAACAATTTGACCGGTCAATTCCACAACCCTAGTCAATTGTCTACCCCACTGTGTGAAACCATTTCTTCAGTCTTGAGGTCGAAAACTATCGAGAGATTGTTCAGTAGTTGGTCATGTAACTACCGATAGTTATCGACGGTTTTTGTTATTTTTTTAAGTGTTTATTACCGCAGTAGTGCGAAATTTTCTAATAATTATAAATTATAATTTTTAGTTATTGTGTTGCCCCAGTGGCGGCTCGTGGGTGTATAAAAGGATAAGGCTACATGATGTTAATTTTGTCTAAATACGAATAAATTTCAACGTCACCCGTGAGGTATTATTCTGCGATGCGTTGACCTTTTTTAAAATGGCCTATAGCCCTACTATGGTATAAATCATTATAAATGTAAAAAAAAAATAAAAAAAAAATAAAACAAAGAAAACTTTAAAATGTATACCTGGAACTTAAAATAGTATATTATGTATCAAGTTTGATAAACGCCATTTTATACACGAATTTAATTTAGGCACGAGCGAGCTTGCGAGCGAGTGCTTAAGTTAATGAGTGTATAGAAAAGTTTATAAACGAGGTGTATACTATACTTTTTCTACGACAAATACTTATTATTATCTTAAAATGATTTAAATCAAAAATTTGTATAGAGTGCCATCTATGAAACAACAGGGGAAACTGTCAAATGTCACATTTTTACATTTTATAAACACAATTATAAAGGTTATAAATCGAAGTGTATCTTGAAAATTGACAGTTTTTCACAGTGAAAGTAAAGGAAATGTTTTATGAGGACTTTACAATTTAAGTTATAGTTTACTGCCGGAGAAATTAAAAGGTCAGTACAATGTTCATATAAACTTTTCAAATATTGGCGTTGAGAAACTATTGAACATTTTTGTATTTTTGTATTGAGATAATAAAATAATGTTCACATTTAGTATTATTTTACAAGAAAAGCACTTTATTTTAACGATTGTATGACATTTGACAACTGTCAACTAACTTAAAACTAACTTCAGCCCGTGACTAAAGCGCCGTAAAGCCACAATGTTGTCAATGTTTATTTAAAAGGTCACTTAGTGTCATGGAAACATGTACGATAATGGTCGTTTTAAAGGTGCACCTGGGAGTAGAAAAATATATTTATATGGATAGATAAAAATATATATGTATATAAAACAAATAAAATATCAGAGAATTTGGAATACCCACCCCCTGAACTTCAATTGTTTTTGACGCGGCCTAATAAAAAACAATGCCAACAGAATAAGCTTTGTTTATAAATACTTCCGCATAGCAACTATAAGTTTCGTATAGGTACCTATAGGTACCTACTATAGGTATACCAGGGGCGGCTAGTGCATAAGGGCTGCAGAGCCTCAGAACTCCCAAAATTTTCTTATTACTTGACTAATTTTTTAATTATTTAATATTTAAGTGCGACAGTGTATGAATATTTCAAACGCATGGCTGCATAAAAAGTTTTTATTATAAACATTCGCCGTACTTGGCCACTACAGTCATCCAAACGACCGGTAAAGGTCTCTAACGCTGAACGCTTACAATACCACAAAGCTGGGCCACTTTCGAGTTCTGGCTCCCATTTCAATACCGTAATTTTGCTCCGCGCCGCTCTTGGTCCTAGGTTAAGATAGTGAAATTTAAGCCAAATCGGAGCTGCACCAACATACAGTTCCTACTTCCCGGTCGTTTGTTTTTCGCTTCGCGTTCACGTTTGTTATTTTAACTAGAAGACTGTTAATTCGGTGTATTTTTGTGTTTGTTGTTGTATTCTTTTGTAAGAATGAATGTGGTGTATGGTTTAATTATGATTTAATTAATTAACTGTAGGTACCATTTAATTAAATGCCCACTGCGCCACATTTTTTTAAACCCCACTGGCAGAACTCACAAATTTTACTGCCACGAGCCGCCACTGGTACCTACCAAGATATTTGAAAAGTTGGTGAATATTGCTTACCCTGCCTCTTATCGTTAAATATTGATGAAATTAATGTCATAAACAGGATTCATTAAAAAAAAAACAGAGTGATTTATCTAAAGAAAACTTACCGGTATTTTGAAAACCTAACCTTAATTGAAACTCAATACGACTTGTGGCTTAATAAAACTGCTAACTCTACCTGTGTAGCGTGGTCAATTTGGCGTTAAATGCCCCATATAGGTATTAAAGTTTTATAAAATATTTGGGTTAGTTTTTATTGTGCAGGAAGACAATTATATAACTTATATTAAAAGCTATATATTTAATTTTAAATTTGATTAAGATTCTCCACCAGGGCGAAAGTTTTGCCTGGCAGTGTGGCGCCCTGATTCCCCCTGAGTACGGCCCTGCTATCAATATTACCATAAATGTCATATTTTTAATAATTTTAAGCCCGGCGCATTCGCCATTTTTGCAAACAAAATAAAAATCGTTAACATCATAATTTCTACGATTTTTATTTTGTATGAAAAAAATGGCGAATGCACCGGGCTTAAAATTATTAAAAATATGACATTTACGGTAATAATTAGTTATGGTAATAATTATTAATTGATTATTGTTTATTATTATTTATGGTAATAACTATTAACTATGGTTTCGCGTAAAAATCGAACAAATTTTGGACATTTGTTTGCAGGTGATGCAGGGGCGTAACTAGGCATGTGGGGGCCCCGGGGCAAGGACGCGAATTGGGGCCCATAATAAAATTGAAAAAAAACTGTTTAAAATGACATAATACCATGTTTTTTTCTTTATTTTAATCTTTTTTTAACAAAATAATGAGTAAAATTGTGTACAGGTAATAAAAGGTATTTTTTTAAACTTCATGGGTTTACATCATCTAAAATTGTTTTCAGGCGCGTGAAACGCACGAATTACAAAACTGTTTTTATAAAAAAAATTGTAGATAATTTTTTATATAATATTTTGGCATCAACATTGTCAAAAAATATTCTTCTTTTATTAAGCTATACATTATATAAAAAAAACGCAAGAAATATGTTATAAAAGTAGAGATAATTTTAATAATTAAAAGGTGTGGACGGGACAAAAAAAGATTTCTCTTGTCTCGTCCAGACCTGTCAATTATTAAAGTTATCTCTACTTTTATAAAATATTTCTTGCGTTTTTTTAAATTTAATGTTTAGCTTAATATATAAGAGAAGAATATTTTTGACAATTTTGGTGCCAAAATATTATATAATAAATCACCTACAATTTTTTTTATAAAAACAGTTTTGTGATTTGTTCCGTCCGCATGCCTGAAATGGCCCTAATCACTGATGGCTAATAACTATAGAATACTTTTTTATTTAAGAAATCAAGATTATGAATAATATAATGGATTTTTTCTGCTGCCTGAGGATTTTATTTTTTGCTGTAAGACATTTAATTTTTTTTACGTTTTGGGGGCCCCTACCCCAGGGGCCCTGGGGCGGTGCCCCGGCTGCCCCAGCCTAGTTACGCCCCTGAAGTGATTAAATTTCATCCATTGAGCGCTGTGGTTAACAGGCCTTAAGTTACTCTACTGTGTTAAAAATAGATAAATTTCGATATTTTAGAATAACATTTTTATTTAAAAACGTATCGATTTGAAATTAAGATAAAATGTAGACCTAATAAATGACAATCCATTTATTATTTTTTTTAGATTCTAAGTTACAGGGGGCGCTGGGGACAATTTAATTTAAAATTTTACCATTTTTAAGTGTTAAAAATCGAAGAAGCCACGTTGTTTTATAATTTTGAGTATATCACGGTAAAGTACTGATAATTAACTATTATTTGATACATAAACTTCTATATGCAAATTATGCTTCTACGAGAGACATCATTTTTAAGTTAGGCCTTCAAAGAGCATAATACTAACGTATTTTACAAAGTATATTTTGTTTTATCTAGTTTTATAAGATAATGTATTTTATATTACATATTATACATTATATATTACATATAATATATTATATATAACATACAATTCTTACTCTCTAAAAGTGAAACAGTGAAATTTTCACTATTTCCGTCAGTGAGTTATTATTCACTGTAAAATTAGTGTTTTTCAATATAAATTAGTGAAATTTTAACTTTTCCAAATTAGTGTTTTTTATTATCACTACTTTTCCGGAAATCTCGATATAAAATAGTGAAATTTTAACTTTTTTGAACTAAACCTATTTCACTAATTTATACAGTGTAATTTCCACTAAATAAATTAGTGCAAAGAAATCGCTACATGAAAAAGTGGTATACTTATCACTGCGGCAAATAGTTAATATGCACTGTCAATCAGTGAAAATCCACTGTTTCATTTTTAGAGAGTACATATTTATTTAAAAAAATCGCCAAAGATGGAGCTAAAATTACTTTTATTTATAAATTTTTTTTTTAAGTTTACTAATTTTGATTATAGTAGGCATCATAGACTTTTTTCTCTATGGTAACCTACCATTGGAAGCATGAAAGATAATTTATAAAATGAATAAACTAAATAATATTTATACAGTGACTTTAAAATTTAAAGGAAAAGTTACAGAATAGACCAGTTAGAAATTATAACCTACTTTAATTTTATTTTTTGCTTCACAACCATGCTTCAATTTATTTTTTACTCGATAAGCAAGCTTCAATTTTAATTCCAAACTAAGGAAAGTAATATTTACCCAATAAATAAATTAGAATAAAGACTTTATTTTTTATGTTGCGATCGGCTATTTATAAAATCTATAGATATATGTATATTTTTTAATCAGTTGTTTTTCGCTTTTTTGTAATTAGTTATTTTGCATTTTTTATATTTAATATAATGCTGAAGGACCTCGGTCAATGGCCATTTGTAAGAAATTGTATTAACTTTTTTTTGCAATAAAGTTCATTTATTATTATTATTATTATAATGCTATACAGGATGTTTCGCAAACGATATGGATTTGAAATTTTAATAGCGTATTATACCACGTTTATATAGGAAAAGATGGCAGGAATTGCATTGAGACCATCGATATTTAGAAAAGTATGTATATCTAAGACACAAAATTAGCATCCTGGGGTCCTTCTGGGGGGACCATCATCGGTTTGTTTTGAGCAAAAGAAAAAAGTCATTATTTGCAAAACCGTAGGTACTTCCTTTGATATTAATAAACATGGAATTTTCATGATGAAAAAAAGGTATTTTCAGAAGTAAAATAAACATAAAATGTATAAAAATATTTATTAAATAATAATCACTATTTTACAGTCAAAGATTAACTCAATTAATGACACACATTCACAATTTTCTTTGCCATTCACTAAAACAATTAAATTATTACCCAAAACTTACTTTAAGCAGGAAGTAGACTTGAAACCACCTTTGCTATGTTTTCCCTGCTCACAGGACATTTCGCGTATAAGGAGCCACACTTTTCTGCATCTCCAGATTTACCCATATCTATGGCTTGTTTTATCGTTGATCCATCCAACATATAACCGAACAAAGAATTACTAAAAAAAATTAAAAAAGTATAGTAAGGATCTTCAAAAAATTGTGTCGTCAATTTTCTCACTTTGTAAGACCATAGATAAATTCGTCCATAGTGTTTGATTCTCCAGTTTTTATATTTTTCTGCGCTTCATTTACATAGCTACAAACAATTCTTTGCATACAGGAACTGCTGTCGATATTGTGCTGCTCTAATGCGTTGTCTACTTTTGCCATAATATCTGATAAAGATGTCATTTCATTTTCCAAGCCTTGAAAAAGAAAGGATTTTGAAATAAGTTTTGTGCGGTAAATAAATTGAGATGTGTTTTGCATATGGGGCAATATTTGCCAAGTGTACCAGGTGAAAAAATTTTTGTCACCGATTTTGTTTAAACTTTACTTATTTGTTGTTCTTATAACGAAGAATCATAGAATAAAATTTTTTTGCTCTAGGATTGTTTATTCAAGAGTTATGGTTTATTGAAATTTATCGATTTTTTACTTTTCGGTGAAATCGCTTTTTATTTAAAAATTCATAACTTCTGTTCATCTCTTTATTAAATATTTCAATTTAACCACCTTAAATGATTTTTTCTGTACTCTTTAATGGGCTATACTGTTTTTGCAAACATAAAATTTTGCAAAAATTTGGATTTTTTTATTTTTTTTAAAATAGCATAAAATCGAAGTTTATTTTGTTACCTTTGAATAAAAAAAAAATTTAGAGTGGGCCCGACTTGTAGAAGGGAAGTTTTTCATATTTGAATGCGTGAGGGTCTAGCCATCGAATAGCTACTACACTGCCGTATGCGTTTATACCTAGTAGATGCGAGTAAACGAATACAAATAGGCGCTATTCAGCTGTTAGGCAAGCCGTTACGGTTATAACAATAAATTTTTTATTTAATATCATCGATCCTCCTTGCGAAATCTATGTAGACCCATGCTTAAACAATTTGTGCAAAAAAATACAGTTAAAAAAATCATTGACTACTCAAACGTAATTTTACATTTTAAATTATCATTTTGTATTCGTTTACTCGCATCTACTAGGTATAAACGTATACGGCAGGGTAGTAGCTATTCGATGGCTAGACCCGCACGCATTCAAATATGAAAAACTTCCCTTCTACATGTCGGGCCCACTTTTTTTTATTTAAAGGTAACATAATAAACTTCAATTTTATGCTATTTTAAAAAAAATTAAAAAAACAAACTGTTTCAAAAAATGCAAAATTTCAAAAAAAATTGCAATTTTTTTTTTGCAAAAACGGTATAGCCCATTGAAAAGTACAGAAAAAATCATTTAAGGTGGTTAAATTGAAATATGTAATAAAGGGATGAACAGAAGTTATGAATTTTTAAATAAAAAGCGATTTCACCAAAAAGTAAAAAATCGATAAATTTCAATAATCCATAACTCTTGAATGAACAATCCTAGGGCAAAAAAATGTTATGCCATGATTCTTTGTTATAAGAACAACAAATAAATAAAGTTTAAACAAAATCGGTGACAAAATTTTTTTTCACCTGGTACACTTGGCAAATTTTGCCCCATATCTGGGGTGATAAGGTAAGTCTGCATACTTCTATACCCGTATCCTCCGGAAAATATATGGGCCAATTTGGGAAGGATTAGTACAGCGCCCAGTCCAATTAGGGCGCCCAATGCCACGCCGCCGATGTCGATTTTCATTGGGTTCACCATGTAGCTCACTCCGTTGGTGTTGGTACTGCCGTAATTAACTCCGGTTCCAGTGTTGCCGTACGCGATGGGAATGCCGAAACGAAGCTTGTCGCTACTTTTCGATGTGTCTATGCGTGAGTTGGTGCTGTTTTGATTTTGAGGCAAATTCGATTCGTAATAACGATTTAAGGCGGAATATTCACTGAAAAATTATTGTTATAAAAATATTTTATTATAGGTATATATTAAAATTGCTTATTTTTAATGATTAAAAATAATAGTGTCACAAATTAAGAAGAAGGATATATATAAAATGGGAGACCAGAATTCCTAACTTTTCACCAGCGGAAAAAGACAATCTAATGATGATTGTTATGAGGTATTCTAAAATATTGGAGGACAAAAAAAACTAACAGAACTGGGCTTCAATATTCAATTTCATTAAGAAAGTTTAGAACGGTGGGTCAATCGAAATCGACGAAAAAACGAAAAATTGTCCATGGTGTCAAAATATTCGCTCCTTTAATAATTTCGTCGCGGAAATCCAAAATTAATTATGTCCAGAATATCTTGATCATCTTCTACAAATAGTTCTTCTTCTAAATCCATTATTTAATTATATTTTTTACTATTTCTACTTTTACTAGTTTTTGAAATCTACTTTTGGAACTATAAATTTGGTTAGAAAATCAGTTAATCCTGCGATTAAACCTACCTCGCCGATGGATCTCGCAATCGAACACTTAAACTACATTTTTCGCGCGGTGCATGATACATTTTCGAACTAAGCGAGATTAAACTCCTAATCGAGATTAAGTCCATACGGTGCATACGGGCATAAGAGCAGGCAATTGGAAAAATTAATTAATTAATTTATTTAATGAAATTGAAATATCTCGCTTTGAAGCTCGTTCTTGAAAAAAATAGTTTTTGTTTTATGCTTGGAATTCAATTTTACATTTTACGTCATTTTATTTTTGTTTCCTATAGGGTGTTTGGTAACTATAGTTACCAAACACCCTTTATACAAACTTGTAATTTTAAATACACATTGACAAGCTGTGGCTTTATGGCGATTTAGTCACGGCCTGAAGTTAGCAACAGGTTTTTAGTCACGGGCTAAAGTTAGTTTTAAGTTAGTTGACAGTTGTCAAATGTCAATGACATTATGTCATACAATCGTTAAAATAAAGTGCCGTTCTTGTAAAATAATACTCAATGTGAACATTATTTTTAATCTGAAAACAAAAATACAAAAGTATTAAATAGTTTCTTGACGCAAATATTTGAAAAGATTATACGAACGTTTGTACTGACCTTTTGATTTCGCCGTAGTAGTGCAGTTAACTAGATTTAATTGATAAAGAGTTAAAAATTTTGCGTACAGTTCCCATAAAACATCCTCTTTTCTTAAGGGAAACATTTTGATTTACACAGAAAAATGTGAGATTTGAACGCCGGTATATTCCCAAGTTTTGTTCCCAAGTTAGAAATTCTAACGGGAATTCCAATAAATACAACTCTACCTTTAACATTTTCCGTGTAAGAATTTTTAGTACTTTGTAATAATATTTTGCAATTATAGTAGTAAAAAAATCAATTTTAAAATTATTTTAATATTTTAAAGTATTAATAGTTTTTAGGTTTAATTAAAATAATAACGGACAATGTTAATGGTTAAAATTACGTCAAAAATGTTTATTGGTATGGTTACTTTATTTTCGTATAGATTTCGCTTTATACAAATATTAAATAATTTTTTAGATAATATTAAGTATTTGTTGTAGACAAACTTTTCTAGGCTCTCATTTAATTAAGCACTCACTCGCAAGCTCGATCGTGCCTAAATTAAATTCTTTTCTCAAACTTGATACATAATATATTATTATTTTAATTTTATTTCTTCAAACTGTTGTATGAATGTGTATATTTCATTTTTTTAGTATAATTAGGGATCATATCTACAGTACCGATCATTTTGTTCATCAAATATATTTGATGAAGTATACTTTATATATATATATAGTATACCTATACGAATTTGTATGTTTTTCCATATCGCAAAAACAAGAGCTAATTAAGCAAAATGATTAAGAACAAAAAATGTAATTCTTAGAAATTTACCTAAATATTTTTTTTAACAAAATTTAACTAAAAAATAAAAGGGTTACCCTATGGTTACATTACATTACCTTTCTTCTCCTGAGTACTTTTTCGGCGATCCCTCGGCACCCAAAACAAAAATCGCAAAAACAAAAACATAGCAAACCGAAAAGTTCTTCATATTGTAGATGTGCATTTTCATAACTGAATCACCTTTGTCAAAGCAAAATGCATTTATATAAATATATTGATACAGTTCCGTGCTCTAAGACAATAGACAATGTGAAGTTGCAAAACATTTAAATAATCTTCACTTTCTTATAAACAAAATGTTTCGGTGTCTAGCCACGTGCGCTATTAAAATAATTAATATATTATGTCAACTTACTGTCGTGTGGAAAATTCGAGGCTTTGTGTTTGTCTGTTAAAGGAAGTATTTTGCGAAAGTTTTCATTTAATTTAATGAACCTCAAGATGTACCTAGGTAAAATTTTAGAATCAAAATTTAAGTTTTAATAATAAATATTTAAATATCATAGTAATTTAGGTAATATCATGGTAATTAGGTAAATAATCATTAGTATATTTAAATTTTTATCCTTAAAAATTATAATATGCTTGGCACAGCAGCCGGGCTATTATGAATTTAACTTACTAAGATCTTATACAGGGTGTCTGTTAAAAAACGAGCAATGCTCTATAAGTCTGGACCTAAAAAAGATAAAATTTCTTAAATAGAATCGATTTATTCGTAAGTAATATCATAAGGGCATCTAATTTTTCCGAAAAAAATCGAAAAAACACGTTGCTAAGTAATATTTTAACAAGAAGCATGAGTGCTGGTGACAACAAAAAACCAAGTCGAAGACGAGGATTTTTGCACCTGCACGAATGCTTTTTGTTAAAAAATATTACTTGGCATTGTGTTTTTTCGTTTTTTTACAGGAAAAATTAGATGCCCGAATGGTATTTGACAAGACTATTTCATGAGTAACAGCTATTTTAGATACACATAGCTTTCAAAACATACTATCTATTATACATGCAAACATAATAAATATGTAGGTATTAATTTGAAAACTGAAAAATAGGTAATTTATTTAATCAAAAAATACTACAAACTTAATTATTTATGGTAGGTACAATTAAAATATAAATTGCAATTTTGATGACAACAGCTGTCAAGTTTTGCCGCGGGTAAACTCAAAAAAACTGCTGACAGGTGCTGTCATTCAGTTTTTCACCTAGAAACCATTTGTAATTCAAAATTGCGCGTTTGTGATTGGTGGGAATTAAGACGAGGGAAATAGTCACCTAAATAGTAGTTTTATCGCTGCAAAACTGAAAAAACACTCGTTTTCTGAAATCTGATTGGTCCATAAAGTAATGAGTGGAATAGTCGAAGCTAAAAATTCTTCATTCGTTAGTTAAATATACTTCATTCGTAAGTCGACACGGTTGTTACACAAATAGTATTTTGACATCACGCTATAGCGTACTGAGAGAATTTATAAATAGATTTTTAAAGTTATTTTTAACGAAAAATTGTTTTTTTAAGGGTATGGTTGCTTTAAGTGACTAATTTTTGTAATAGATATAAGCGGTTTCAATACCCATTTTTAACTTGATTGTACATGAAGTAAAAATAATCCCGCTATCAATAAATTTGCTATTTTTTAAAAACATAAATTTGTGAATTTTACAGAAACATATTTAGAGCTCTTAAATTCTATATTCCATAATAATAGTATTTATGTATAAAGGTGATAAACGCCATTTTAGTCACGAATTTAATTTGGGCACGTGCGAGCTTGCAAGCGAGTGCTTAATTAAATGAGTGTCTAGACAAGTTTACAAACTAATTTCGTATCATATTATTTTTTTTATATATATCTTATGTTAATGTTTTATTTTGTAAACATTGTCCTGTAATTGGATTTATCTGTTGGGCAATAAAGAGATTATTATTATTATTTTTATTATTAATATACTTTTTCTACGACAAATACTTAATATTATCTAAAATATGATTTAAATTTAATATTTGTATAAAGTGACATATGTCATAGACATAGATATCTATACGAAAATAAAGTAACCATCCCAATAAACATTTTTGACGTAATTTTCAACATTAACATTGGCCGTTATTATTTTAATTTGAATTTTCGAACTATTCGAAATTCTACGAATAATTCGAAAAAATCGAATAATTCAAAAAATTTCGAATAATTCAAAAAATTTCAAATAATTCTCGAATTAATGAAATATCTCTGAATTTTCAATTGCTTCCATTTAAATTCCTTTAAATCGGGTATCGAAATATTCTACTTACGAATAATATACTTTTCGTTTAAAAATCAATTACCGAGAGAAAATAATTGCTCATTTTTAATATACTTATGTTCATCTCTGTCGGTAACATAAAAAATCTAGATGGTAATATTGGCAAGAGATATTTTCTATTTGTTTTGGTCTTATTAATTATTAAATTTTGTTTGAAAAAAATCTATAAGAAAAAGGTTACTTATGTAATGTTTCAGTATCGTATTTATTATTTTTGAACAAAAATTAGTAGCAAATTTTCAAATGTTGTATTTTTCATAATACTGTATTTGTTACGAAATAATTTCTGTTATTTCATTCTCTTTCCAAAAAAAACTACTCTCTAAAAATGAATTAGTCAAAAATGACTAATTTAATAGTTATTAGTGGCTGCTTTTTTACTTGTACTCTGGTTAACCATGGAATACCATGGTATTTAAAAATTTAACAGCTAATAATTATGTAAAATTGTCCCCTGAATCCGAAAATGTCGTCAAAAGTTAAAAAAGTGAAACAGTTTTTGAGATATAGTCAATTTTCCATTTAATATGGAATTGACTATATTTTAAAAACTTCTGCACTTAATAATTTTCGACGGTATTTTCGGATTCAGGGGACAATTTTACATAAGAATTGGCTGTTAAATTTTTGGATACCATGGTATTCCATGGTTAACCATGGTACAAGTGAAAAAGTAGCCACTTATAACTATCAAATTAGTCATTTTTGACTAATTCATTTTTAGAGAGTATACTAATTGTTCTATTTGTGTAACTATATTTTATGGTTTGAATAAAATGTATATTGACTGTTAAATTCATATTTGAATATTGAACATAAGAAACCCTAAATTCAAAATACTCGAAAATTCGCTAATATAATAGTTAACGAATAAAAATTACGAATTATTCGAAAAAAATTTAAATTATTCGAAAATTTTCGAATTATTCGTGAACTTTCGAATTATTCGATTCGAGTTCCGAATCGAATATTATATTATATGTTCGATTCGGAACGAATAATTTGCACACCCCTAAAAATATGTTATCCTTTAATTTTTGTTATTACTATAATTGCAAAATATTATGACAAATATTAAAAATTCTTACACGGGAAATGTTAAGGGTACAAAAAGTTGTATTTGTATTAATACCAGTTAAAATTTCTAACTTGGAAATCTAACGGCGTTAAAATCTCAAATTGTTTTGTGTAAATCAAAATTTATCCCTTGAAAATAGACTAATAATTATTATAGTAATCGGTATAGAAGCAGTTTTACAGTAAAATAAAAGAGAATGTTTAATGGGCACTGTACGCAAAATTTTGAACGATTTATCAGTTAAATTTAGTTAACTCCACTGCTACGCGGAAATCAAAAGGTCATTACAAACGTTCATATAGGTAATCTTTTCAAATATTGGCGCCAAGAATCTATTTAATACTTCCGTTTTTTTGTATTGACATACTTAATAAAATAATTTTCACATTTAGTATTATTTTACAAGAAAGGCACTTTATTTTAACGGTTGTATGATATTTAACAACTGCCAACTAACTTAAAACTAATTTCAGCCCGTGACTAAAAACCTGTTGCTAACTTGTCAATCAAAACAATCATAAAATAATTTGGTGATATCTAAACAAAACATATATAAAATTTTAAGGATCACAACAAAAAAAATGGTCACTATCATTATAAAAAATATACCAATATATAAACAAAACAACGCACGCTAAACAGAGTGGATCGCGTATGTTTTTTGATGTTTTAAAGCTCAACCACAATTCTTACTGATCTAATTACTTTAATTGGTGTTACTTCAAATATAAGTAATTCATTACAAAACAATGCCTTTAAATTAATAGTTCGCCAAAGAACAACACAAATTTTAAAAGTTTTTTACGCTAGGCACAATAATTAAAGTAAAAAAGGTCTTTATTTACACTGGTGCGCTTTCCCTATTGTTTTCTTGTTACCAACCATCGAATTTTAGCAAGTGTTAATTTAGTGCAAAACTCGTTTGTTTTTCGTTCATTGTTGTTTTAAAGTTTATAGGCAAAACCATGATTTTTAAGTTTGTCTTATGCGTTATGTTATTAAGTCGAAGTGTGTGGGGTTTTAATACTTCAGAGAAGTATTTAAGATGGGAAAATCCTTTTGGAGGAAAACAAAAAGAAGGAAGGCTCATTTCTTTTAATTCGGATAGCGGAGATATAAGTGTAAGTCCATTCTTTAGATTTAAACATATTTTATTAGCTTAATAGTTTAATTAAAACTAATAATTTTTGTAGGTTGAATTAGACTTTATTGTCCCCTTTATCTCCCTTCCCGTGAAGGACTCTTTAGCAATGGCCAAAGGGGCCGTTGCTAATATTAATGTTGGGGCAATACTTTTATCTGGAGCTGTTATATTTTCCTTGGCATTTTTGCTTCCTGGACTGTTGACGATATTTTCCAAAAAAATGCCTACCTACAGCAATAATTATCAAAGAAGTAAGTTGGTACACTGTAAAAAAATATTTTAGTGCGATGGAATGATAGTAGTGTTCCACATCAATCTAACTTTACACTTAAATATTCATTTAACACTAGCCAAGCTCTGGCTGTGCACATTAGTGTAAATATGCAATCAGGGGGTGTTCAGTTGACAAAAACGCAATCTTGTTTCGTTCTATTTCTCTCAGAATTTGTGTTGGAAGAATGCACCAAGCTGTTTAGTTGTGGTTTATAATTATTAACTAAAGGTAAGTCAATTTTAAAGTATTATTACTCATCATGGCTTATAGTGTCAAAAATTGCATTTTTTTGACCTTATAAGGTCGTAAATCGCGTGAAAATCGCGTTTTGTACACTGTTCAAAATTTCATGACCATTTTAACACCAAATTAATGGTGTTAAATATGGTTCGTTGGTCCAGAGTAAATTCAAATACTAAAATGGTGTAAATTTAACTTTCACACAGTATTAAAATAAATTTTACCTGGTGTAAATTGTAAAGTGTTAAATATTATGTGTTTTTGGTGAAATTAAATCATCCTACACAGAAAAAAAGAAAAAAAAGGAAACAGGAAGTTCCTTGACGCATTACAAGTATATTATTTCAGAAAATTAAACCTTCAACTCGCTAGAGATAATGTTTTTAGTGCGTTCCACAGGGGTGTTTCTGGAACTTTGCAAATTGTGCAGCCATCTAGCGTGATATTGTACTAACTAAGATCAAATTGTACTAACTGCGAAAATTCAAAAACTGTCCAAATTTAATCAACATCAGATTTCAGCTTCCAGAATCACCCTTGCATAAGTTCAAAAGAAAAGTAATAAACAGCTAACCTAACATTCACTATCACCTCACAGATTCACAGCTGGATGCGACAGAAGTAATAGGTTAGGCTAATGATGACCACATAACATGATGACTTGACTTTTAAAGTTGACATTTCGGTACCTTAGTTCTAGGTGCAGTTGCCATATTAAGCAAAAATGCCTTATCTGCAATATTTAATATTGTCACTCTCGCTTAACAGTGCAGCTGCATTTAGAACCTTGTCATTCTAAGGTACCGATTTGACGCCTTGCCCTTCATAGAGAAACTTTCTCTATGATTCTCTCCGTAATGTAGGCTCCGTTACCAACAGTAAACAGTGGCTAGAAATTTTGTCTCAATTTTGAGATTCGTTTTATTATGTTTTTCTATTTAATTAATTGCCTTTAAAGGCAATTTTGAAAATTGTACTAGAATTGCCAAAGAGGTGCTGACGTACTAGAAGTTATTTTTTGTACTAGAAAAGTACAATTGTACTAAAAATCACACCCCTGGCGTTCCACCAACTTAAAATACTTCAAGTATTGACAGCTGTTTCCACCTATTTAAGGTCTCTTTAGTATCGAACAACTTAAGTTGTAGTGTCACACCAAAGCAAAGGACTACCAGAGCTTATATACCCTTCATGTAAGTCAACAGAGGCGAGATTTAAGAACATCACGTGATCCACACCGCCTTTGCCGCGATCGGTACACACTATGCAACAAGGAATGCACGGCAAATTGTTTTAATCGTTTTAACAGAGTGCTTTAGGTTGAAGTAACTCTTATTTTACAAACCACATATTTAGTAAACTGAACCATACAGCGGGTTGGTTTCACTAGGTTTTCTGGGTTAATTTAACCAATTTAAAAAAAAAATAACTATCTGGTTTAGTACCGTCAAACTAATCTTTGTTTATATTAACCTTCGCACAGTTGATTTAAATAAATACTTATGGGTCAACTAAAATAATAAAGTTAAATGAACTATTCCTTTTTTTCTGTGTCTCACATATTTTTAGATAAACACCGTTTTGGTATTTGCTGTATATAACATTCATGGTGTTTATATTAACACCACTTGGTGTTGGATTTTGACACCATTTTAAGATTACACTTTACACCACAGATATTTTAAACAGTGTACTATTGTACAGTTCTTACAATAGCTCAGTTAAATGTATAAAATAAGTAAACCGTTTTTTTTTATTTTTAGATGTTTTTCCTGAGAGTAAACATGTCCATGATGCCAAGTTTAATAAAAAAATAAAAAAAATAGCCAAAACCTTAGCAGTGCGATACCAGCAGATGGCATTTTATGATGACAACTTTAGCACTGAATTGCAAAGAGGACCTTCAAAGTTTTATTTTAAGATTATCACTGCAAAAATTTGGTATATAATTATATAGAAGAATTTTTCAATTCGATAGATATTTTAGTCACAAAATGGGTAAGAATTGGTTACCTGTATAAAACTACGAGATTTTATGAGCCATACAATTTACACCAATCTAACAGTGTCAATTGGTTCTTTATGCCAAAATACCTATTGTATGAAGTTTTAAACGTATTTATATTTTAAGTAATTGCCAAAGATTAGTTTTATATTTTGTAGCGTAAAACTTACAATTGACTGCATTTACGTACGTATTTATATAAAGTAATTGCCAAATATTGTAGTTTAATTTTTTGTAATGTAAAACTCACAATTGACTGTATTTATATATAAATATAAATTTTATTTATTTTATTTAAACATTATTTAAACACCCCAGAGCATCCTCAAAGTAATTCATAAAATTAAAAATAAATGAAAATATAAAAAATTAATAAGAGCAAAATCATTGCAAACCTCCATTATATATTTTTTAAGCGTACAATTATTTTTATATTATAACACTTCAAAGTCTATATTAAAAGATTTCATGAAAATTAATACTAGTTCAAATGTCAAATTATTATTAAACTTTCTACCGAAATAAAGCTAAAATGTCATCGTCAGTTGAACCTAACATAAAAATGATGTGACAAAATTTAAAATAAAAATAAAAAATGCAATGCTTGGAAAAAAATAGTACCTGCCTCGCACACAATCTACTGCCTCAGCTGACGCATCGGCAGTGAAATGTATGCTCAGCGATAATAAGTGATTTCTCCTTATATTATATAATATACCATTTTTATCGACATTAATTTAATTTTATGTATGTAACTTTAAGGGCGCACTGCAGGCAACAATCTTACACAATATTGTACAATTTTTAAATCTATTAGTGTTAGGATATACACTAGATAGGAATAGCATTCATACTAAATGCGAAATAAATGCAAATAAATTAGTGTCAAAGTGAACACGGTTAGTGTACACTCTAAAAATGAATTAGTCAAAAATGACAGTTATTAGTGGCTGCTTTTTCACATACCATGGTATACCATGGGATAGCATGGTATCCACGATATACAAGGTGTGTTCAGAAAATAACGGGAATTGTTAAATTTTGCGGGTTCGGAGGGTCCGGTTGTCATAAAATTTTCTTTATTATGTTGTTATACATTCCCACGAAGTATGATAAAAACTTTAGCTGTTTTCATTGTTTACTTTGTCTGTGGCAGCCGCTAAGGTTAGTCGTGTTTTATGAGATCGGCGATTTTCGTTCGTTAAAAAAAATGGATCAAAGAATTTGTATCCAATTTTGCTTAAAAAATGAAATAAATTTTGTGAAATGTTAACAAAGGCCTATAAGTAAAACAAGAGTTTAGTGGTATAAGAGTTTTCAAGATGGCCGTGAAGACGTTGAAGATGACGAACGCCCCGATCGCACAAGCACATTAACAACCGATAAAAACATGAAAAAATTGGAAGAAATGGTTATAAACCATCAGAGAAGTCGCTGATGATGTTGGTATATCGATTGGCTCATATCATGAAATTTTTTCGAATGTTTTGGGTATGAAACGCGTGGCAGCAAAATTTGTTCCAAAATTGGCCAAAAACAATACTGTAATGATGCCCTATAGCCTTCATATTCGCCAGACATGCCTTTGTCTGACTTTTTCCTATTCCCAAAAATAAAGACAACCTCAAAGGGCGGTTGTTTTGCAAGCATAGATGACATTAAAAGCGCATCGCTGAAAGAACTAAAGGCTATCCCAAAGATCGAGTTTTAGAAGTGTTTCGAGTATTGGAAGAAGAGCTGGCACATGTGCATAATATCCAATGGGGACTATTTTGAGACGACAACATTAATGTAGACGAATAAATAAATATTTGTTTTAAAAAACGAAACAGTTTTTGAGATATAGTCAATTTCCCAAATAATATGAAATTGACTATATCTTCAAAACTGCTCTACTTTTATAATTTTTGACAGTATTTTCGGATCCAGGGGACAATTTTACATAAAAATTGGCTATTATATCGGGGATACCATGCTATCCCATGGTATACCATGGTATTAGTGAAAAAGCAGCCACTAATAACTGTAGTAAATAATCATTTTTGACTAATTCATTTTTAGAGAGTAGTAATTTTCAATCAAATAGTGTATAAAGTTGCACGAACTGTGTTAAATGTGTTACACTATAAGAGTACAACCTCTAGAGTTAAAACAATAAATAGTAGGTATACCTAGTAGTTAATAATAATAAAGCAACATTTTTTATCAAAATTCTTTTCATTTAAGTTTCCAATTTTCAAGAAATACTTTTGTTACTGGGTCTAGAAAAAGGTTTGTAAAAATAAGGTCCTTTTTAAAAATTACAACAATTATGGTTGAATTATTGATATAGGAGTTTGTTATTAAATGTACAAACAATTTTTTATAAATACGAACTACTTATTTAATTAGTTTACAGATTACAAAAAGTTGTAAACTTAACATAAAGTTATGTGTACCTGGATAAACAACAAATATTTTTTTACTGTGCTTATTTTGGTATACGAATATAAAAATATATTAAACAAGTTACAAAGGAATTTTATTTTGAGTGAAGCGTATTTCAATTGCGTCAGAAAATTTCTTTATTTTACTATAATAACATTTTTAGGAGAAGATTCAACAATATTTAAGTACCTGTTGGGTATAGACGAAGTTTTACTAGCAAACGACATAGACGCTACAACTTGCATGCAAAGAATAGTTTGTTGGTCTGTTAAAAATGCCTCGAAACAAGTGAACACTGGCCATGGCAAAAGCATGGATAAACTTCTGGACGGCGTGGCTTCAAACGATTGGCTAAATTACTACATCCGTGGAACAGCTATAGACGATGCCATCAAAAATGGATACAATGGTATAAATTGTTCAAAAGCGTATGGAAAGTGCCAAATTACACAACAAGCTATACAAAAGTTGTCCAAGAACTTAATTAATGCGGTTAATGGGGGCTGAGAAAAAATATTATTACTTTAAACTGTCTTTTTTCTAAAAACAAATTTGGTGAAATAGGGTGAATGAAGTGAATAAAAAGGAAATAAAAAGTTAAAAACATTGTTTGAATATTTTAAATCAATAATTTTTTAAACTCCTTTAATAATGAGTTTTAATACTTACTTTAAGAATATCTACTTTAATGGCGTATTTTTTAATTTCTAAAAATATTACTTAAATGGACTTTGCTGGGTTTGATATAAGACCCTTGATATTATTTGTATAAAATAACATTTCACATTTTTATTTAGTTTGTGTTTTTAAGGACATGTTAAGAATTTTCCAGTTGTGTTAATAGTTAAGAACCTACTTGATTGTTGATTTTTCTATAAATTATCATACCATACTGTATGTTTTTCTGTATATATATATATATATATATCTTTTCTGATAAACCCTTCACAAATAAAAATCGAAAGTAGATTATTTCTTTGACTTGTTGGTACCTTTTTTAATTTCAACTTTGACTTTATACACAAGAGAAATAGGTTAGATTAATTGATTAATTTAAACATTATAAACTCGTAAAGAAAAAATTGCTAATGAATTTGTAATTTTTTTTATAAATGCCCCATTAAACTCAATACCAAAAAACACAAATACTGATGTAAATTTTAAAATACCATCTATAAATCAATCAATCTTTCTTTCACCTGTTGTAGAAAATGAAATATTAAATATAATATACGCTTTAAAAACAACAAATAGTTGTGGTCCAGATAATATACCTTCATTTTTAATTAAATTATGTGCCCCATATATTGTTTTACCATTATGCCATTTCGTAAATACAAGCTTTACCAAAGGACTGTCTAAAAATTGCTAAAATTATTTGTCTTTTTAAAAAGGCTGATAAAAGTTCAATTCAAAACTTTAGACCAATAGCGCTTTTGTCAGTCATTTCAATAATTCTTAAAAAATGTCTAGCTGGGCGAATAATTCAATTTTTGGATATTTACACCTTAATGACAAATTTAAAGTTATGGCTTCATTTGTCGATCTTTCAAAAGCATTCGATTGCGTCAATCATGAAATTCTACTTAAAAAAATTGAATGTTATGGTTTGCGTGGCCAGTGTAATAAATTATTAAAATCCTATTTGTCAAACAGAAAGCAATTTGTTCTTTTTGAGGACGAAAAATCAGACGTTTGTAATGTTGATATAGGAGTCCCTCAAGGAAGTGCGTTAGGACCTCTTTTATTTTTATTATACAGTAATGACTTGCAACAAGAATTGAATATATATCACTGTTCATTTGCTGATGATATTGAGATTATATCAATTGCCAATAATGAAATGTCCAATAAACTTAATTTAAATATGAATAAAATTTACAATTATTTTCAAAAAAATGGGTTATCTTTAAACCAGGAAAAAACTTTTAATATTGAATTTTATCCATATGGTGCATATTACATTAAAAGTCCACTTGTTAAATTAAACAATTAAAAGTTTCATTCACAAAATTGTTAGGTGTTAATATTGATGTCACTAAATTGGAAGGAGCAAGTTAATCTGGTATGTACTAAGTGTAGTTGTGCATGCTATGCTCTTAAAAGGTTACAAAATATTTCTAATGCAAAAGTGGTAAAAATGTTCTATAATAATGCTATCATATTGTGGGGAAACTCTATAACATCGGACAGGGTTTTTATTCTTCAAAAACAGGCGATACGATGTATGTTCGGTTTGAAAATGAGAGACTCGTGCAAAAATATGTTTATTAGGCAAAACATGCCAACGTTTCCATTATTGTATATTTTTGAAATGCTTAAGTTTGTTAAATTAAATTTAAATAAGTTTGAGTTTCAAAATGTACACCACAATTATGGTACACGCAGAGGTAACGAATTACAATTTGCTTTGCACAGAATGGAGCTGTATAAATCTAATCCTTTGTATATTGGATCTGTATTATATAATAACCTTCCATTATCGATTAGAGACTTACCAACTTTAATTATGAATGTTAAATTACAAACATTCTTATTGGTAATGCATTTTATTCTGTAAATGATTATATGCAGACTGCAGTGTTATATTTAACTGCAATCATGATTATAAAATTATTGTACTTTCTGTAAGTTTTATTGTATGTTGTATTTTCTTAACGGTTTAGGTAATGTAATGTAAAGTTTTGTTGTTGACTTGTCCTATATCGTGATCTGATCTACTGGATGAATAAAGGTGTTATTATTATTATTATTATTATTATTGTGTAAATTCAATTAAGAATTGTTTGAACTTTTGACTGTATATAAAGGAATAAAAGGGAAAAGAACGTAAGATTTTTCTTTAAGTTTTGTTATATTGATGCATGTTTGTCTTAAATCCAATCATGTTGGTCCACATGCAATGCTATGGATTTATATTTTTTATTTGTGCTTTGCCCACTGAAATGTTTATATAATAATTCGAAAATTTGATCTTATCGTAGCCTTGAAAAATAAGTAAAAATAAACTTCAAATTTTTTTTTTATTATTGTCCTACACTAATATTAATAATAATAACAATAATTATAATAATAAGAGGTCTAATGATCATTGGCTGTCGATGCCCTAACCAAAAACAAAGTGTGATTGGCAAACAAATTATTTCTGGCGCATTCGCCATTTTTAAGAAACAGTATTTTATTATAGTATATTATTATACGAGAGATAATGCGCATAATCTCGAGTGTAATACTATAATTTATCTACTCCAATAAGTAGATAATTAAATAATTTTCAAAAATAATTAAATAAAATCTGACATCTGTCACTTTTTACCCATTTTAAATCTTATTATAGTCGCCTTCTCTCAATTTAAAACCCGATTGGTTCAAATCACAGTGAATATTGAAATCGGCCAATAACTGATGCCTAACAACGTGCATAATGAATTCATTATTCCCGTTGTTAGGCAGGGAATTTATAATGTTTATCATTATTCACGGAGACCCAATATTATGCAATAGGAGTTAAAAAGAATATTTTACGAAAGTGTGAACTAATAGGGTTTTAAATTGGGAAAAAGTGATGTTAAAACTTTTTAACAGATGTCGGTTTGTTTTATAAACAGGGAGAGTCATTTAAATTAAAACTTTGAAATATCTTAATTAGTATGCATTTTACGAAAAAATGTTTAAAATAAAAATTAAATCATTCGAGGGGGAAATCAATCAGTACTAAAATTTGCCCTCATACTCTCCTCCTTATAGGGGGAACAGGGGGTAACTTTAAAATTTCCAATGGAACACCCTATCTTTTATTGCAGATTCTGATCATTCGACTAAAAATAGGTAGATTTTGCCTAAAACATTTTTTCATATTTGAAATAGATTGCGCTGTAATGAAAAAAAATCAATTTTGTTCGATTTTTCTTCTGTATACGATTCTCCAATAATTTTTGAATAAAATACTTGGTTTAAATTTTAATTAAAGTAGGTGCTTAAAATGGTGGCCTTGGACTTCAATGCATTTATTAATTCGCATTTCGTTTTAATATTCTGCTAACACTGCTCTGGGATATTCCCAAATCTCTAGATAATGCTAGTGTGCTTGCATGAGGATTAGCGGCCGTTGCTGCTAATACAATAATTTCATTATTTCCACCCGTGACTGTTGAACCACGAACTCTTTTTTTCGGTTGAACACTCCCGTTTGTAGTAAACTGCTTGACTGTAGATATTAACAGCATCATCAAGATTCCTGCCTGCTTCTCCATAAATCAAAATCATTTCTATTTTTTCTTCCACTGTTAAAAAATCCATTATGAATAACTGCTTAACGAAGGGAGGTTTTTTTGTTTGCAAATTAATCTTCGAACTAAATTTAATAGTTATTAGTGGCTGCTTTTTCACTTGTACCATGGAATACCATGATATCCCAAAATTTAGCCCCCGAATCCGAAAATGTCGTATAGTCAACTTTCCATTTAATATGAAATTGACTATATCTTAAAAACTGCTTCACTTTAATAATTTTTGATTCAGGGGACAATTTTACATAAGAATTGTCTGTTAAATTTTGGAATACCATGGTATTCCATGGTTAACTATTAAATTATTCATTTTTGACTAATTAATTCTTAGAGAGTATAATACACTTCTAAAATTCATTCCTTTATTTAATTTCTTATATAATTGAAGACACTTTCATAAATAATTGTTATCTGTTGAATATCACCATTCAATTGTTGTTAGGTACCTATATCTTGCTTAATTTTAAAAATCTTGAAAATTGGTAAAGACAGTGTTTTATAAGTTACGGTATTTATAAAATTAAAGAATATGAAAAAACATACCTAATATATTCATACAAAAAATAAAAAATATGTTTTTCTATTTATGTATCACGGTTTCAATTTAACCACATAATATTATAATTAAATGAGTAACCCATCCGGTCACTTATCATAGGTTTTATTACATTTTAGTATCCCTTCAACAATTAAAATATTATGTTGTGAAAGCTTTTTTGGTTTTTATCCTTATACATACAAAAATGATTTTTTTTAACTCAATAATAGTTTTATTGTTTATTTATACTTGCGTACTTGCTCATGAAGCCAATGATTGTGATTTTTTAGTGGTTACAAATTTTACAAGGAAAAAAAGTTATATAACAGTGAAAAATAGAATGGCAAATGTTATGTGTTCAGAGAATGGCAATAATTTGATATTAGGTAAGAAAATAATAATAATAATGATAATATATAAGATTTATTAATAATATACGCGTATCTTCCAAACTCACCTCCAGAGTAACTTTTAATTTCAATTAAGTAAAAAACATTTTGTTTGATAATTTTGCATTAAATGAAAACGATTTAAAATAATTAGGATATGCACACAACGAAAAACGTACGTAATATTAATAAAAAAAACATTAAGGCAATGATTTTTTACATTAATTTTGCTCCGATGCTTAAAATCATTACCACAATGCTTTTAAAGTATTACTCAATGTACAAGGACGTAATATTAATGCTTGGCGGACATTGATTTTAATCAGGAAGATCTCAAATAAAAGTACTGATATTAATGACCATTGACATGGATTAATGTCCTAGTACATTAATTCTATGCCCAGTAAACATCAACCAATTAATAAATTTTTATCAATTAACAATTAAAGAACATTATCCCAATCACCTAATATACATTAATTAATGATCTGTTAGCATTATCATAATGCAAAGAAGCATTAATAGTAGGCCTATATATATATATATATATATATATATATATATATATATATATATATATATATATATATATATATATATATATATATATATATATATATATATATATATATGCTGTCCTTAACTTTTGAGATACCCTGTATATGTATATATATATACGCGTAAAAATACCAAGTGACACCAAAAACTACATTGACGTTCCCGCACCCAATATTTTTTAGATTAATGTGAATTAATGGCACCTTCTATATTATTAAACTATATATGCGTTCTGGCACTATACAAATATATAATGTCTTTGTTGGGAAGTATTTTATAAAAGTAAAACTAGAATATTGCTCGCTTTAGGAAGTCCTTTGTCAAAATAATAAGTCATATGTTTCTAATAAATATTTATTGTCATTACATTTATTTACTTACTTATAAGTATACTTTTAATTTGGGCAGCAGATCTTTTAGTTTTTAAATCTCTTAAAAATATACCTATTTCAAATGCTGAAGGATACAGTGAAAATATGTTACGTAATTTTATTAAGTATAGGTACTTAATACAGTTTGGCTCTGGGATACAGAAATATTCTAAATAGGTATATATAGAAATAAAAGTAAAAAAGTAAATTACCATTATTAAGTGGTGTTTTTAAGGTTGTGAAGCAATGTATAATCGTCAAACTAAAAGACCAAGATTTTTTTCCAATATATTTTGATTTGATAAATACAAATCTGTTGTTTTATTTTAAAAAAAATCAAAAATAATTTTTTTTTTATTTATAGAACTTTTTTTTAAGTATAAATTTTCTATTATTTAAAACATTCAATATTTGAAAAAATAATTTATAACAAAATAGAAAATTAAATTATATGTATATATTAAAATAATAAGAATGGCTGTATAAAAAATTTTAATGACGTGATTTCGTAAAACGGTAAGTCACGGACATGTTTTTTTAACCAATATTTTAAAATCTGTTAATTTTTTCATGGGAGGTAAATCGTGTTGAACTGTGTAAGAAACAGTGGAGAACCTTATTTAAAAAAATATTCTTTCGCATTTTGTAAAAAAGTTGTTATTGTTATTTTTCGTGTACAAATATTTTTTTTAATAAATAATAATAATAAATAAAAATAATAATTTTTATTTTCAATATAAAAAATTGTAAAAAATATGTGAAATCAGGGGGCCCAGTAAAGATTTTCGCGGGGGGGGGGGGGCAAAATTTGGCCCGCTAGTGAGAGAGAATAAAGATTTTAAAACCAGTTTATTTACTGAGTACTTACCACCACAAACTTTGTGTTTTTCATTCATTTTTATGTAATTTCACTTACTTCACTAGCCGTGAATAATAATAATAGTAAGGAGCGAAATGGTCACTACTAAATAGTAAATTAAATTAAATCTTAAATATCGGGAAACATCTAAAATCTAGTCACCTGATTCTGGTGCCGCAAAGTATTATTGTATATATTCTATCATGGTGCCGCTACGTTGTATATTTTACTCACGTAGTTAGCGCCCTCTGTAGATTATATGGTTCAACTAAAATTGTACTTTTCTATATATATAGTCCAAGTGGCACCATCTGGAAATTTTGTAGGGATAATACTATGACACATTAGAGTTTATATATGAAATAAAACGTTCTGGCACCTTGAAATGGTGCCACAACGATTATATAGGTGCCACTTGGCCCATATATATCCGAATTTGGTGCCTTAACGCCTGTTTGTATATATATATATATATATATATATATATATATATATATATAAATTATTACACTTACCTTAAGTTTTAACATTAAATCAATTTTTTTGTTGATCAGTTAACAAAAAGAGCTAGAAATATGTAAAAAAATTTATTAATAATTATTACTATTAATATTACTTATGTGGTGATGTTCTCTTTAGCCAGTTCCCTTTACAGAAATTTCCAAACATTTTCTACAGGGTTTATGTCCGGGCCACCGCAAAAGTGGAACTGGAACTTTACATATTTCTAGTCCTTTTTGTAAATATTATGAAACTAAAGATTAATATAAAAAAATAATAAAAACCCTTGGTAATTTAAAATCCTTATATTTATTAGAAAAAAATTATGAAACATAAATAAACCTTAACTTTTTAACATTGTCTTACTTACATTCTAATTTATATTTCATATAATAATAAACCTAAACGCACAACAATCGGGATGGGCGGGCAAGCACGTCGCAACAGGATTAACAGGATTACTAAACTGTTTTTAAATTGTTTTCTTACTTGCACTTTTAGGTGGTGGGAAACAACAGGGCCTAATATTAATGTATTTAGACATTGGCTCAACGTATTTGGCGATAAAGTTATGATTTGTTGTATTATTTAATATGTTAGGGCATTATATTTTGCTAAGGGTACATAAGTTGATGTATATATAGGCATTAATGTAATAATTTTGGATTATTAAATTATACCATTTAGAGTATTACTCTATTAAGCCTTGACATTAATTTTATCACTGAGCAATGATTAACTAATGTACTCTAGGTTATTGATTTAATGTAAATAATCATCGTATTAATGTAAAATATCATTGTCTTAATGTATTTTGGCTAAAAAATAATAAAATTCTTGCACTAGGATAATGACCAGGCAGACATTGTGACAATCCAATAATACATTAACTCATATTTTTTAAGCATTATCATAATTACTTGATTGCATTAATACTATGAAAAGGACATTATCGTAATGATTTTGCACTTAATGATCGTAGGACATTAATATCAGGTACGATATTTTTTTCTGTGTGGTGTTTCAAAATAAGGCAATATTTTTCTTTTTTCAAATTCATGTAAAATTCTACTCACTTATGGTAACAAAATTCTGTCAAAATTTGAGCTCTTAATATTAATTTTAAAGTCCATCATCGAATTTGGAAAAATAGTTTTTTTAAGATTTATTTAGCCTGCATGCTATGTAGAACTTTTTTTTTTTGATAAACAATCACTGGTCCTTTTTTAGCATTAAATTATCTACAAAAAATCTTACAGAGTCCAGTCTGTAGATTCAACTGTTTCTTTTTTATTAACGTTGAAACGTATAAATTCTAAAAAAATTGATTATTTTACATTTAGCAGCTAAACCACTAATCGAAGAGAAAAAGTCAATCAGCAATTTTGAAGATCTTTTGTTGTTGTTCTACAAATTCCTTTTAAACAATTTATTTTTATCACGTACAGTTCAAAAGTTATAAGTGTCTAAAATCCTATTTTCTTGATTATGCATAATATATTATTATAATATTCACTGTAGGAAAAAAAGTTTTGGGAAAATTTTGCAGGAAACTCGAAGCACTATAAATAACGTAGATTCTTAAACACACTCAATTAATCGCTGAATTTAAGCTAAAATAGCTTAACTTTTATGATATTCTTAATTTCATTATCCAGCTTTTGACTGCAAATAAAATTTTATACTTCACTTCAAAAAAATTTTGATATACTGAAAATAATTTTAAACCTTAAGAGTAAGAGTATAATCTACAAACTGGACTCTGTAAGATTTTTTGTAGATAATTTAATGCTAAAAAAGGACGAGTGATTGTTTATCAAAAAAAAAAGTTTTACATAGTATGCAGGCGAAATAAATCTTAAAAACCTATTTTTTCATGTTTAATCAATGGGAAAATTTTAAATTCGGTGATGGACCTTTTAAAATTAATATTACAGACTGGACTCTGTAACATTTTTTGTAGATAATTTAATGCTAAAAAAGGACTAGTGATTGTTTATTAAAAAAAAGTTCTACATAGCTTGCAGGCGAAATAAATCTTAAAGAACTTTTTTTCCATGTAAATCAATGGGAAAACTTTAAATTTGACCTTTTAAAATTAATTTAAGAGCTCAAATTTTGACAGATTTTTTTTTAGCAGAAGTGACGAGAATATCACATGAATTTGAAGAAAAAAAAGCCCTATTTTGGAACACCCTACTATACAGTCTAAAAAGTTTGAAACAAAATTTTGCCCAACTACAGTCTCACGCACGAAGTCTCTAGAGCCTACTACACCTCAGACTATCTATTATACGGGTAAAGTCTGTCAAATTATTTGACTCAAATATACATCTAAGAATAACGTAACGTAGGTATGAGGCGTCATATGTTCCATAATCTCCTTTACGATATTTAAAAGGTTTGCAGGACAAACAATATATAGGTAGATCAAATTTACTACATTGCAATTTTGCATTTATATATTTAAAAATAAACGTTTTACATAAATTGATATACAGGGCGGTCAGGTTTTCTTTTCCATTATTTTCTAAATTCTATAATAATTATTATTATAATAGTTCTAAAATTTACATAAAACTATTAGGTATACGTTATAATATTAATATTTTTCTATGTACCTATAGGTATACTTATAATATAAAAAATGGCGTCAACCAAAGGATAATTAAAGGTTAATATAATTTTTATAAACAGAAAACATTTGTATTTTAATGGTTTGTTAGAGTCCAATTAGCTTGATGGTGATTATTTCCGTATATGGATATTTTATGGTAAAATATACAAACATTAGCCTAAAAAAATTTAATATTTTTAATTAAAACATTCCCGTAAAGGCTCAGAAAAGCTTGATTATTTTATTATAATAGATATATCTCAATACAAAATACAAAATTATTAAATACTTATGTACGCAGTAAACTAGAAGTTGCCGATGGCACAGCTTTAATAAATTGGGATTAATTACATCGTCTTTAAACGGTTGTTAGTCCATTTTATAGGAATATATTTCAATTTTTAAAGAAAAATTTGAAAAAACAGATTCCTAGCACCAATTTTGGTTTCTAGTTTTTTAATAGTTGTCGCTCTTTATAAATATTTCAATTTATTATTACAAAATTATTTTTTATACGTATTTTCGACGTAGAAAAAGTATAGTATGCAAGCTTCGTGTAAATGGCGTTTAAACTTGATACTAACATAAAATAATAAATTTTATTGATGGTTTTTTACGTTAGTTTTAAAGTCTATAACAAATAAAATTTAGTCTATTAAATTCGGGTGGTATTTTATAAAAAAATGGGTATTAATTGGTAATATTATAATAATACAATAAAATAATAATTATAATAATTATTTATCCTCAAGAAAAAATTCTGGCCGCTGTATAAATCCTTTCAGTTTTGGTTAAAAAACAAGGATTTTAACAGGCAAAATTTTGAAAAAATAAACAACTTTTTTTAATTTGATATCTTTAAGTATTATTTTCAAATTTTAGATGTTAAAAGTGAAACATGTACAAATATTCTCAAAAATGATACTAAACCACAATCTTGGTGTCGAAAAAATGGTAAGTTTTATTACATTTTGTTAACCTCAAATTAAGATTAATTTAAATTTTATTCGCCTACTATAATAAACTTTTAGGAAATATTTATCCAAAAAACTCTAAAACCTCTCCTGAAAGACTTGGGCCGGATATTAAATTAGGTAGCAAATTGTATTTTTTATTAAAAGGATGTGATGGCTGTAACATAAAATTTAAAAAATTATTTGAGGAATCGTTTACAAAAAATAATTGGCAAGAAAAACTTATTCAAACAAACCAAAGCAATTCGAAAAGTTTTACTTTAGATGTTTCAATCGTTTCTCCAAAAATAAAGAAAAATAATAAATGTAACGAAAACAATATTGGTATTGCTGAAATTCAAAATTGTCAATCTGAATTATTCAGAAAATATGAATTAGACTTTACATCCTATAATTATGAATGTAGAAGCCTTCTAGAAGGAAATTTCTTCAAAATGAAGATGGCTTCCAAAGACAAACTACCACTATGTACAAAAGGTATGGAATGGGACAGTGGTACTCATGTTTGTACAAAAACTAAATGTTATTGCATACCTGGTTATAAAGGAAAACATTGTGAAGAAGGTAAGATTGTATGATTAAAATGTGGCAACATTGGAGTTGATGTAATTTATATGTTACGAGCATTTAGTAAAAATTAGAAGATTTTTTTCTAAAATTTTACAAAGAGTTAAAGTTTTGTGTACTAAATTAATTTTACCAAACAAACCAATTTTAACAATTAACAACAAATGAAAAATATTTTCATTGCTGTTAATTGTTGAAATTGTTTTATTTGGTATTTTGGTAAAATGAATTGGCCAATATTATTTTTCACGTATCTGACTTGTTTGGTGGTCCGAAAATATTAAAAGGAGTTTTTCTCGAAAATCATCTATTTCAAACAAAACTTTTTTGGATTTTGGAAAAATTGTATTTTAGAAAAGAGTTCAGAATAACATATCAAATGGCAATTGTAAAAGAAAGACTGGTGTTTGTTTTACAATTATATATTTTTAAATTTGGATTCATCCCTATTAAAACAAGTATAACAAGTTTTGTTAGAAATTTGCATTTTATTTGGAAGATATTCATAAAAGTTTAATTAAAAAAATAATTTTTGACACCCTGTGTTCCCGAAAGAAAGCATTTTAGGACATAAGTTTATCTGTACTTTTTTTCTTAAAATGTCGAAATGCGCCCCGAAGTTACTTAGAAAATACACTGAATAAAAAATATTTTTTTATTAATTGAAGGGATAAGAAGCAAGTGTAGTTTTTAGTCCAACTTTTGTTTTAAATTTTCTTATAACGTTAAAATTGTACAAGTTCTACATATTGATTAATGCAAACATTGAAACAAGTATCCAGATTTTTGTGTGTAGCAAAAACTTTAAAGTTTAAATAAAAAATTCTAACTCTAAAACTCCTTTATCAATCTTTATAAAATTTTGGATAAAAATACTTTAACTTTAACTCTCAGTTTATGTGTTCAAGGGGTTTTCGAGAAAATATCCTTAAAGCCTTTTATTTAATAATAAAAAAACGCTCGAAAAAAACTTATTTTTGTAAGTATACCCTGAAAATTTTGTACAAATCAAACAAATAGTAACGAAAATACAGCGCATTAAAGTCAAAAATGACCTTTTCAGCAAAATAATCAAAAAGGGGTAATTTTTACCGACTTTGAAGGGTTTACTAATAAAATTACGGTCTTTAACAGCATATTTTTTATTTACTTAAAAAAAATTTACTTAAAAAAAATTTTTCAAACGTTTTTTTATTATTAAATAAAAGGGCTTTAAACATATTTTCTCGAAAAACCCTCGAACACGTAAACTGAGATATAAGTATTTTTATAAAAAATTTCATAAAGATTAGTAAAGGCGTTTTAGAGTTAGATTTTTTTTATTTATTATGCGTTAATTTTGAAGCGCAGTGTAGTAAAGTAAATTTGGGAAAATCTTTGCCTACAAAAAACATTATCCAGGTGGGAACCTTTTTTTTTCGTAAATAGCAGAAATTTTTCCTATTATTTTATTTTGAGCTATTGTGACTGAATTATCAGGGCCGTGCGCAGGATTTGCTCCTGGGGGAGGGGGTTATCAAATTTTATAAAAAATATATATCTTTAAGTTAACCCCCTCACCGTGTATATTTTATTAACTACAGAATAGTCGATAGATAGAACTCGCAAAAATAAGAGGAAAAGTCTATATAAATTTGTATATTTTAAAGCTTAGTTTTCGAGTTACAGAGTTGTTAAGTTATATAAAAAATATTTCTTTTTCCAAATATTCTAAACCCATAAAAATGCAATGGCGTAAACATAATTTACATAACTTTATAACATTTAAAAGACAAAGCTTTAAAGTATACAAGTTGGTATAAACTTTTTTCTTATTTTTGCTATTAAATATTCCCAATTAAAATCTGAGACATAAAAGTTTTGCATTTAGGCTGAAAATTAAACTTAAATAATTTACAACGTAAACTATATGCTTATTTTTGTCGATTTATAATTCATATTTATATTTATATATAATTATAATATAATTATTATTAATTAAAACAATCAATAAATTCAAAAAAAGCTCAGAGAACCTTCTATATTAAATTGTATAAAAACATATAAAAAATTACAAATATTTTAAACTTTTAACCATAAAAATAAAATCAAAACAATTTTTGATTTTATATTTTATATTTCTTTTAAATTTAATATAACTTTTTTCTGTTTTTAAGATTGTTCACATAAAAAAAGTTGGGGTCATCAATGTGAAACACCTTGTGGACATTGCAAAGAGACATGCAATCGTTCCAATGGAAAATGCGAAGAATGTGACGAATATTATGTTGGAGAAAAGTGCAATGGTAATAAATTATATGACATACATTATACCACAATCCACAACAACAAGGTTTGCTCTATCTCGTTTCACGTATACTAAAAATCACAAAGTTAGACAACCAGACTCTAACGGCGGCCATTTTATGTTGTTTATAATTATTGTGCTTTGGGTTTGTGCTCTGTTTATACAGATTAATAATCGTTTTAAACGTTGTGTTTCTTACAGATGACAGCCCTGATAAAATAAGGTTTATTTTTTACAAAAGAGGAGTAAAATGGTTGTCCTTGGCACTTTAAGGCCTCATTTGAGGCTTACAAGTGCTTCTTTCAAAAACACAGCGTTTACAACGAGTTTTAATCTGTACAAAACAGCACGAACCCAAAGCACAAGAATTGTGAACACAATAAAAATAGCCGACGTTAGAGTCTTACAGTTGGTTGCCTAACTTCGTAATTTGTAGTATGCGCGAAACGAGATAGAACAGACCTTGTTTTGTGAATTGTGCATTATACATTGACCAAAGAGATGCTCATATAATTTTTGTCAAGAAATTAAATGACATAAATTTGAATCCAATGATTTGATGTATCATATAACCTACTTTTTTATTAGTTAAACGTGTTAAATCCAATAAGCAGTGGCGGCTGGTGGATTTTTGGTATACCGATATTTCAATTATTAGATATGGGACCCACACCAAATTTCTATGAGTTTATAATGACATTAAATAAAAAGGTTCTGCGCGAGCAGAACTTAAATTGAAGTTTGCCAAAAAAAGATAACTTTTTGCTCGGCCGCGGCTGTTCAATTTAAATTCTGCTTTCGCAGAACTTGTTTATTTAATGTCATTATAAAGTCATATAAATTTGGTGTGGGTCCCATATCTAGTAATTGAGATATCGGTATACCCAAAATCCACCAGCCGCCACTGGTGTAATCCAAATGATTTGTAAGTTTTTCGTTTGGCCACCTAGGATCACTTTAAAGGCCGACAATATTTTTAGTAAATGCCGACATTGAAGCAAGCGTTTATCTACACAATGAATCGGCTATATGGATTAAATGGAAAAGTGAAAACATGACAAGGGATCCTATATTTGTTTACGAAAATGAGAAAAATGCAACCATTTTCCCAACTGAAAAATGCATATGGCGGCAATATAAGTGTTTACTGATTAAATTAAGTCAAAATCTTACTAAAAGTATAATAAAGGTAAGTTTTTTTTAATATTTACATTGGCACTAAGTTTATTATTATTACTGCATTATAATTAAGTTTGCATTAACTGCATATTTGTACATTTATGAGTTTTTCTAAACTATGTACAAAAATATTTTAACTGCTGAAATAGCCGAAAATTATTTTAATTTACTTTTTATATATATACTTTATATATTTAACATAAAAATTAGTAAAAAATTAGTAGTATAAAACTAATACTACTTTAAAGTTTAAAGACATTATTGCAAAAAGTTTTGTAACCATTAAAATCGTTTTTATGAAAAAAAAAACAATTAAGACCTTTTTCTTTTTTAACCGTAAGTCACTTTTTAAAAAATTTTATTTATATGTTTTTATGTTATATGTAAGTAGACACATGTGAACAATATAATATATTATATTGTTCATTCTACTTACAACATATAAATAAAAATTGTTCCAAAGCTCCAAAAAATAGAGAGCTTAAAAAAATTTGCCGTTTAGCCTTTAGCTAATTAGCTGAGCTAAGCTAGATTGACCGGTTAAGCCGCCAGCTAATTAGCTAAGCTAATTCAGTTAACCAGTTAAATTAGCTAAGCTGATCAGTTAGCTAGCTAATTAACATCTAACTTTTTTAGCAGGCCTAAATGGCTAAATTGTACAGCCCTAATAATTTTATACTTGTGGTAATTTTAAATTTTTCACATAAACTGTTTTTTCTTACCCTACACCATTAAATAGTCAAAGGAAATTGATTATATCAGTAACAATAGAAACATTAGAAAGACAATACTAACCAAACACCATAAAATATTAAAGAAAAAAGACAAACAACCCAATCGAACTATTGCGGTGATACACCAAAGCTGTGTAGGACAATAAATCTTTCAACAACAAATGCGTAAGGCATGAAACCCAAACGAGACCAATAATAAACATTTGGCACACAGAATATAAACTAACACTGAATAAATCATTATAACCCTAACATAGTAAAAACAGCAAAATAATCAAACTCTATTGGATCTGTAAACACATTGGATTATAACAGAATAATTGAGAATAATTTAAGTAAAAAAGACAAAACTCTACCACAAAACGTGCTTGGGCAACACAATAACTAAAAAAATTGTATAAATTTCGCACTACTGCGGCAATAAACAATTAAAAAAACATCAAAAGCTACAAGTTACATATCCAGCTACTGAACTATATATTGATATTTTTCGGCCTCAAGACTGAAGACACATGTGCAGGAACAATCCTACCTGGACACGAACAATAACGACAAAAACATAGACCAAGACGTAGGCTCCTGCAGCAAAATATCAATTCCCGGACTCCATACAGTAATCCCAAATGTTTGGAGTAATACTAACTGCCTGGTCTAGGGGGGTACCGCATCGTACTTAGATTTAAGTCGGCGTAATTTTCCCCCAAACACCAAACTGTCTATCCCTCCCGTCCTACCTCCTTCATTACCCTACTGGACGTATAGCATCGGCTCGGCGAACCCGGGAATGGCTACTAAAACTATTGGCATTTCGCTCTCGAGCCCTAATTAGGGGACAGTACGGGACGCAATGGACATTCGCTGGTGGCGAAAGAAAATCGGCGCAAGGAAACAGAGGCCTATGCGAGGCCCGGGAACGATGAGGCAATGGGGCCGGTTATACGTCTCTTATACTCATACTCATACTCATTTCCTGTAACTTGGTGTAATCCTGTTGTAAATAAGGTGTATATTTATTTATTTATATATTTTTACATTTACATATGACGGGCAAAATTGAAGCTAAATTAAATCGTTTAAAAATATAAAACTTTGTTTTTTTATTTAAAATTTAAATATATTTCTTAATAAATAAATAAAATAAAATTACATAATTGTGCAATCAATAATTAATAATTATTATATATTTTTTATTTTAGATATCTTATGAACAAGATAATATATTTTACCCAGTTACTAAAATTAATTGCACGACAAAAAAAGGTTGGTAAAGAAAGGTTTTAAAATTACCGAGTTTATTGTACACATTTTGCATATTTTAGAAAGTGAACCACCCTTAAATGTATACGTATTGAAAAAACAAACCGAAAATACAATAAATGCAAGTTATATTATAAAATGGACTCATCCAGATGTAATTAACACAGCCCTAGAAAAATATGAAATTCACTTTAATGTGTTGGATAGTGCTTTTAATTTTCAAAATTTTGCTATGACATTTGATTACACTGAAGAATTACATTACGAAAAAGAAGTAATTTAAATATTAATACCTACTGTGTGTGATCCAAATTTTAACTGCCGCGGCATGCCGTTCAAAGTAAAATCTTTAACCGGCACGCTTATTGTAAATGATGCCACGATTTCTGACACAAAAGAATTTTTCTCAGAGTTTAATCGATAGTATTTATGCATAGAATCTATTACCGCATTAAAATTTGGAGCACCCTACAAGTTTTAATACAGGGTGTCACCAAATAAGATGTCATCCAGGGAATGATAGTACACGCCAAAATAAAAACGTTTTTCCTCTCATTTTTAAGTTGGTGCCATTTATTTTATTAAAAAAATCATTAAAATTTTTATAAGTAATAATATCAGTAGAATAATATCATTGTTTTTAGAGGTAAAACAATTATGATATATAGGATGAGTCAGTGACATTCAGTGCCTGCCTGGTTTTGTTCAAAAAAATTCCTTATTTTTTTATCAAAAAACAGTAGCTCTAATGCAAAAGTTATAGAGGATAAACTTTCTTGTTGTGACGTATACTATCATCCCCCCAAAGGATGATAATTTATTAGGTGACACATTGTATAGATATTGAACTACGTATTTTTATAGGTGTCTCTACCTTTTGCTACAGAATTTAAAATATCCATTAGAGGGTTACACTTAAATCGAGCATTAAATGGAGAACGGTCATTACCACCCATAATATTTAAAACTGAAACACCTAAACCAAAAATGGTTTCAACAAATTTCAGTATAGTTGATAAACATGAAGTCATTACATTGAATTTAATAAATGTATTCAAAAACAGGTAAAAGCTTTTTCAGATATTTACCACATCACGTAATATGGGAAGTTAAGTTCTTAAGCTAAATACTTAAAAACTGTATTGTCATTTGATGATTAAATTTGTCGCAAAAAATACCGGAAAATTGTTAATAAAATGCAATTCTCGTATTCTTGTGTTTTTTTTTACTAAAAACAAACCCCGTATTGCGTGGTATGTGCGCCATTTTCAGGACACACTGTATAAAAATATAAAAACATTTTAGCACAATCCTATTAGTTGACTTATCAAAAGGAAAAACGACCATGAATAAATATAAGCAATATTTTCCTGAAGATTATAATATCATATCTAACTGGACTGTAAGCCCAAATATAGGATTTAAGAATGGAAACAATATCCAAGAATTAAATTTAACAAGACCGATAGATAAAGAATCTAAAGATATGATCAAATGTTTTTTAATTATCAACGATGAGAAACATTTTTTAAAAAAAGTCTTTATGCCTGAAAATAAACAGATTACTGTTAATAATAATAATAATAATAATTATGTTATATTGACGCTTTGTGTATTTGCGTTACTTATTATTTTATTTGGATTGATTTTTATCGTTTGTAGGTAAGTTATTATAATTCTATAGAATATTAATAAAGATCCGAAGGGCAGATTTAAAAGGATGTTTAAAAATAATTACAAAATTAGGTACTTGTAAAAGATCTCCAGATTTTTCAGATTATCTGGGAATAAACCTCCTCAGTTATTATGGTGATTGTAAATGAACAATTTAAATTAAGAAAGCTTGAGTAAAAATTGTTCACGCATATAGGTACCGTATTTTCCGAACCTTGCACGATCAGATATAATTTGTTTTGGTCTAAAACTAACTTGGTTTAGTTTTCGCTCGGAATTTCTTAACCAAAGTCTTTACCCGAAAAATGGAAAAAGATCATGGATCAAAACTGGCTTGAAATAGGAATAATATTGCTTTAAATTATACTCATTTTTAAAATACCATGGTATGCATCTATGCATAGAGAAAATACCCAGAAAATAAAAGTGTAGCTTTAGCCAATTTTCTGTTTTTTGATGAAATTAAAAAATCGCTTGGTTTTGTTATAATTTAAACTGAATTATCAATACTCTCTAAAAATGAACTAGTCAAAAATGACTAATTACTACAGTTATTAGTAGCTGCTTTTTCACTTGTACCATGGTTAACCATGAAATACCATGGTATTTCAAAATTTTTGAGATATAGTCAATTTTCCATTTAATATGGAATTTACTACACTGAGAAAAGAGATTTGTAATTATAACAAAATTGATTTGTTTGAGGGTGGTTTTTTACAGTAAAACTGGTGGTTCCTTTTAATAAGAAACAATTATTGTAAGGATATCAATAAAGTTGGTTCAATTAAATAGTTTTTTTAAATGTATTTGGTTAATACTATCAAATTATTTTGTTCGCATTTTTAGATAGTAGTAATAAATAAATCCTTACAAAAGTTTAAATTTACTTGGATTATTATTAAAAATTTCAAAATGTTATAGTAAATTTGTTTATTATTTACCAACACATTTTATTTGTTTACTGTTACAAGCTATAAATTAGCGTAAACTAAGAAAGTGTTATTCTTAATTATCTACTGTTACAATATAAATTCATTTGGTAACTATAACCATAGAGTCTCTTGTCTCTGACTATAACCAAATGCATAATTCCAGGAATCAAGTCTTCGCTACAGCGAAACTGAATTCAATAATAATAACATAACATATTCTTAAAACAAAGAAATTGCGGCTTTCGTCTACCCTAACTCCATATTGCATTTGTTAGCCACGTTTGATCTTAAGTTGATGCAGTGTGTTTCCTATGTCTAAAATTAAGTACATTTATTCATAGAAAACTTGGTTATTTTTTTTATCGTAAAATGAAATTCATTTTGAATGTGGATCTCAGTTCGTTGCCTGTATGACTTTTTTTTGATTAGTTTCTAAAAACACTGATAATTTAGGTAATGTTTTTTTTATTATAAATTTTTTATTATAAATATTCAATAAATATGTCAATATGGCATTATTATTGCTTCCCTGTTTCATTTATTTCAGCTTAGCTAACTTATCCAGTGTAGGTAGTTTAGCTAAACATTTTCTTTTATTATTTTGTTTTGTTTTTAGGTTCTATTTTATTACATTATTTTTAAAACAATATATCACAACCAATATTGTTGTTAAAAAATAATGTAGTATACCTAAAAAACTAAATCCATGTAGTACCTAGCTCGTAGAATGTTTTGCTGTATTACGCAAACTTCATATTTTTCCTTTAATAATATTTTTAAGTATCAAGATCCACATTGCAATAACTAAACGGTAAAAATATTTTAAAGCATTTTTAAGGTGTCATCAAAAATAGGTGTCTAGGAAAAATTCTACACTGAAAGAAATTTATGTTTCATATATGGACTACCACATACATTGCTAAAACAAACATATAATATATTTACCTTAACCATTTTTATATTTAGTTTTAACATATTATGTTAAAACTAAATATAATATATGTTTGTTTTAGCAATGTATGTGGTAGTCCATATATGAACCACAAACATTGCTAAAACAAACATATATTTCTTTCAGTGTAGGTAAGTTAAAAATACTCATCAGTCAAATTTATTTAAAAATGGGAATCTGACTGGCTTTTAAGGAATAAGTAATTAAAACTGTGAATAAAATAAGTGGGTATTTTAAAGTAAAGTTAATAATAGTAAATAAATAGATACTTGTTGTAACACGATATATTATTATTAGGGATGGGATATTTAGGTACTAAAAACTGAAAAATAGGTAACTAAAAAGGTACTAAAAAAAGCATTTTAGGTTAAAAAAAAACAGCATTTTAGGTAAAAAAAAAACATTAAAAGTTCAAGTTTCTTTTATAATTTTGTTTAGCCGCATACCCAAACACAGAACATACCCACAATAAACTATTTCTATGCAATAAACTGTGTTTCACTGAGTGACACTCACTACACAGAAATTCTATGACAGAAAATAAGCTCAAAATAAAGAAATACTGTAAAAAAAGTTACTGTTACAGTATGTGACTCATAGAAATAATTTAGAATAATAGAATAATTTCTATGCTGTGACCATAAGAAAAAATTCCATACCGTTGAGTTGCAAGCCCTGGATAAAATATTGGCGGAAAATTTAAAAAGAACACAAAAAAATAAAATAAGTAAAAATACGTAAAAATAGATAAAAAATATGTGAAAATAAACTGACAAATTAAAAAATATGTAACAAAAGTATAAAAAGGTAGTTTAAAGCAAAAACCTCCAAAAAAGGTAAAAAAGGTGAAAACTAGTTAAAAAAAATAGGTAAGAAAAGTATAAAAAAGGTAGTTTAAAGCAAAAACCTCCAAAAAAGGTAAAAAAGGTGAAAACAAGTTAGGTTCATACAGGGTGTCCGGGAAAAGGAGGTCAATCCGTTAACCATATATTCCTTGAGTTAAAACAATAAGACTTCCATAATACCATTTTTCAATTTAGAGCTTCATGTTCGATATACAGGGCGACAAAGTTTGAAATTTAAAACTGATTTTTTTTAATAATTCGAGTAATTGATAAGATATTAAGTTTAAATTCGGTACACTACTTCAACATAAATAGTTAAATTTTTTGAGACCAACAAAACAAAAAACAATTTTTAAATAATCAAAATAGGGGGGTCCAGTACTCACTGACTCCCCCTATTTTTTAGTAGGTGCGCCAATGACTTCCAAACGGTATTTTTTCAGGTAATCATTTATTGTTAAAAAAAATTTGTCTCTTATAAAATTTTGATAAAATGATTTGTTTTAGAGATAATTTGTAAAGTATGGGTCAGTCCATATCAAATCAACCAAAGGTTCTTCCCCCACCATCTCCGATTTTGATCATTTTTGGTAAATTTGTTTACCTCACTAAAAAACTCAAAAATCCCAAATATGAATTTTTTTCGATAGGTGGTTTTTGTTTTATTGATTTTTGAAAATCAAAAAATTCCGATAAATTTGGGTCTTGCAAGTACTTACAAAAATAGCGATATCTCGTAAACTATTAAAAGTAGAAAGGTGAGTGATGGCTTATTTTAAAGGCCTATTAGAGAACTTTTTTATGATATATCACATGACCTACATTTTTTCAAAAAAAATTAAAATTAAAATTAAATTTTGAAAATTTGATATTAGGACTGACCCATACTTTACAAATTATCTCTAAAACAAATCATTTTATCAAAATTTTATAAGAGACAAAACATTTTCAACAATAAATGATTACCTGAAAAAATTCTGTTTGGAAGTCATTGGCGCACGTACTAAAAAATAGGGGGAGTCAGTGAGTACTGGACCCCCCTATTTTGATTATTTGACAATTGTTTTTTGTTTTGTTGGTCTCAAAAAATGTAACTATTTATGTTGAAGTAGTGTACCGAATTTAAACTTGGTATCTTATCAATTACTCGAATTATTAAAAAAAAATCAGTTTTTAATTTCAAACTTTGTCGCCCTGTATATCGAACATGAAGGCCTAAATTGAAAAATGGTATTATGAAAGTCTTATTGTTTTAACTCAAGGAATATATGGTTAACGGATTGACCTCCTTTTCCCGGACACCCTGTATAAAAGAAAATCTTTTAAAACACATTTTGGCATTATTGGTTTTCAAATAGTTACATCGGTTAAAAAAAGGTAAAATAACTAAAATCCCATCCCTAATTATTATAGTTAAATATAATATAAGTTTTATTATTATTAATAAAATAAAATATTGTAACAATAAATAAATCAGTTAATATAGCAAACATAATTTTTTAACAATAACCTATTCATTTTTGTATTAAGAAACTATACGGGTGTAATGGGATGATATTTATCAAATTATTTTACTATAAAAAGCTAATTTGGTAAAGGTTAGTTTATGTAAAATTATATTTAATAACGTATATTTTCAATAAAACTTTCAATCGATAATACTTATTTTACATAAAATTAGATTCATAATAAAAATCTCATTTGGTAATAGTTACCAAATATAAATTTATAGTAACAATTCGTGCTTAATAAATCATTTTTTTCAGTGAAGAATACATTTGGTTTCCTGTATCCATAACAAGTATTTGGTTGTGTCAAACAAATTACCATTACTATAACCAAACTGTTTTCTCAGTGCATACTTCAAAAACTGCTCCACTTTCATAATTTTTGACTGATATTAAATAATAAAAAAATATTTTAACTATTTTTCTGTTGCAATAAAATCTCTAGATTTTAAATGGCTTTATGTAGTTTTCTAATTAAGGTAATTAAACTGTATTATATAGATTTGGAAAGCCTAAAAAGCCAGCTTTCTGAATATACAATGGTTATTTTGAAAAAATTAATATTAATAGGTGTAATTTCAGTTTAAATAATAATATGTCATATTTAAATATAAATTATATTAAGTAAAATTATTATTAGTACCGTATTGGATCATTTGGCAAAATATAAAAATGCAACGATTTAGTTCTTGAATTTTATGTACAATTAAAAACACAATAATTCACGATGATCACTTAAAATACACATACTAACGTAACTATACAAGTATATAAGCGTTGGGTTTCTTAATCAATGATATAAGAAATAATAAATCGAAATCGAGTATACTTAACCAAAGTTTTTTAGTTTTTACTTGCAACGCAAAACACAAATATCGTGCGCGATTGAACAAAATTTGTCGAGTAAGACTTCTGCTTTCCTCTCTTTTGTTAAAAATCTACTTATTTACAAATCTGACATCTGTTAACCTTACTTTTTCCCAATTTAAAACCCGATTCGTTCAAATAACAGTGAATATTGAAATCAGCCAATCACTGATGCCTAACAACGAGAATAATGAGTTCATTATTCCCGTTGTTAGCGCGGGCGGTTATATTGGTTACCATTATTTACGAAAAAACCCAAATACTGTCAATAATATGCAATAGGAGTAGAAAAAATATATTATCTGTCAAACTGTTTAAAACTAACAATTAATTAACAACAATTAAGTAATGCGCTATTTTTCTCAGTGTTTCCAACCTCACAAATACTAGAGGAGATCACGACAATAAAATAATTTAACTTTACAATAACCTTGTTGCACCTGAATATATTATCCTAGGAATAGCATAAATACTACACCAAAAAGACAGTACCCAGTTCTAAAATTATATAAAAAAAACTGAAAAAAGTGAAGCTAATGGTCTATACAGGGTGTTTCTTTTAACTTGAGACAGCTCAATATCTCGAGAAATACGCATTTCACGGAAAAATGTCTTAAATAAAAGGTTAATGTGACTAAAGGGGACATTATTTGGTGCTACCGCTAGCCACCCCCTACCCCTCCTTAAGGGTGAAACGGGGGGTAACTTTGGAAAGTCAAATGGAATGACCCGATTTTTTTCACAGAGTTTGGTAGTACATAAAAAAATAAATAACTTTTATTTAAAACTTTTTTCAATTTATCAACAGATGGCGCTGTAATTCAAAATTTAAGAAAAATGAGTTTCCTTGTAAAATGTATTATTTGAAACGTTTGAAAAACAAAAATTAACATTAACAACAATAGTCGGCTATGAAAACAATTTATAACAAATGTTCGAAATGTCGTCATTCCATTTCAACACATTTTTGAATGCGGGTAATAAATTCTGGCACACAACGCGCCAACATATCGGGCGGTATCGCCGCACAGGCGTTCCTGATCCGCTCCACCATGTCCTCCCAAGTTGTAGGAATTGCAGCGTAAACTTTTTCTTTCAAGTAACCCCACTGGAAGAAGTCTGGTGGCGTAAGATCAGGTGATCGAGCAGGCCAAATTACTGGACCACGTCTACCGATCCACCGCGGTGCACCGGCCATTGAACTCCCGATCCAACACCTCTCGAGCAATTGTCGAATAATGTGCAGGACAACCATCTTGCTGGTACCACATGTTTTGGAGCCGTGCTAGTGGTACATCCTCCAATTAATCGTTCGCTTAAGGTAGCGCACCAAACGTTTACCGACCAGGGACGCTGGTGCTCCACTTGGTGTCGAAATGGAAGGACGACATTTCGAACATTTGTTATAAATTGTTTTCAGAGCCGACTATTGTTGATTTAATGTTAATTTTTGTTTTTCAAACGTTTCAAATAATACATTTTACAAGGAAACCCCTTTTTCTTAAATTTTGAATTACAGCGCCATCTGTTGATAAATTGAAAAAAACTTTCAAATAAAAGTTATTCATTTTTTTATGTACTACCAAACTCTGTGAAAAAAATCGGGTCATTCCATTTGACTTTCCAAAGTTACCCCCCGTTTCACCCTTAAGGAGGGGTAGGGGGTGGCTAGCGGTAGCACCAAATAATGTCCCCTTTGGTCACATTAACCTTTTATTTAAGACATTTTTCCGTGAAATGCGTATTTCTCGAGATATTGAGCTGTCTCAAGTTAAAAGAAACACCCTGTATAGTCCTCTACATTTCACGTTTTTTATGTCGAGAAATCAGTTTTTGACATTCGACATTGATGACGCAATTATAAACATTCGCCGCTACGACTATATAATATACATTCTGCCTATGAGGAGGCAAGATTTAACAATAATTTTTTCCCGTACAATTGCGGAGCACCATAGTATCCATTATATAATTATATTAAAATTTTATTAATAAATAATATTTATTTTAGGGACCCAAGAAAAGTAAATGCAATGGTTAGAAAATTCAAACAAAAATATTCTTCAGCGGGTAAGTTTAACTTTTAACGTTTAAATTTACATTATCTAACAAATATTATATAATTTAATTTTTAGATACAGATATAGAATTTATAGAAGTAAGTCACATCAGAAAATTTAGTTCTATAGTATTAAAACTTATTTTTAGTATGAAAATTTGCCAAAAATAAGTTATACCATTGATGTGGATAGATTCAAAGAATTCATTTTGGAAAGTTTGGGAACTGACGGCATTGAACATCTTTATAATGTAATTAATTCTTTTTCTTAATCAAAATTAAATATTTAATTTTAATTTTTTAGGGAGTCCCCAAACGACTTAATAAAATGTCAGTGGATCAAGGAAACTTGAACAAAACTAAAAATAGATATACCAATGTTTTGCCATGTAAGTAACTATAGTTACAACCAGAGCTGTGAGTATCTTGAAAAAAAGATACTTTATCTTAGATACTTTTTATATTAAACAAAAAGTTACTATATATAATAATAACTATAGTTATTTTGGAAAAGTATTTTGTAACTTGTATCTTAAAAAGTATTACCGAGTACCTAAGATACATTCAAGTAACTTAGATACTTTAAAGTAACTAAGATACTTTTTAAAGTAACTAAAATATTTTTTTAAATTACTTAGAGTCATTCTAAATAAAAACACCAAATGGGGTGAGCTGCTTGATTTTTTATTTTGATAAAAAAAATTGAGGATGATCTTTTAGGTATCAAATATGAAAATCCGTTGCCGTTTTAATTTTTGGATTCTTTACTTTTAATCGGCACCCTTTAGAAATCTGAAATCGTGTCAATTTCTTACTCTCTTATAGTGGGCCAGAACTTTTTTTCTGTGACAAATATTGAAATGATTTTAATTTGTTTTACTGTTCAGTAAGTATATGTTTTCGATATAAATTATTATTATCCAATTAGTTATTCTCATAAAAGAATGGTACACCACTAAAGATTCATGATAATTTGTCAATTTTTGTGATTTTTGTCTGGCTCCTGTGCCTATTCTACTACATCTAGAAAGTTATTTATGTTTTTATTTTTTCCTCAACATAATGATTTCTGAGGGCAAAATTGGCTAATTTTGAAAATTATCAAGTTTCAATAATTTTTTTAATAAAGAAAATGATAGTCTAGAAACTTAAAATAATAGTTACGTTTTCTATTGTATAAGTACTTGATACCTGAAAAAAGCAACTTTCCAGATTTAGCAGAATAGGCACAGGAGCCAGACAAAAATCACAAAAATTGGCAAATTATTACAAATCTTTAGTGGTTTACCATTCTTTTATGAGATGAACTAATTAGATAATAATAATTAATATTGAAAACATACTTACTAGGCAGTAAAATAAAATTACAATCATTTCAATAATTGCCACAGAAAAAAAGTTTTAGCCTCTTATAAGAGAGTAAGAAAATGACACGATTTCAGGTTTCTAAAGGGTGCCGATTAAAAATAAAGCAACTAGAAATTAAAACGGCAACGGTTTTGCATATATGATACCTCATCCTCAAATTTTTTCATTAAAATAAAAAATCATGCAGCGCACTTTTAAATTCATTTTTGGTGTTTTCATTTGGATTGACTCCTTATAAGTATCTATAGATACTTTTCAGTGTAACTAGATACTTTCTCAGACAAAATTGGGGGAATTCCAGAATGATTCAAAGTAATTACCTAACCTACAACTTGTTGAATTTTTATAATTTTATAGTTTTTATTCAAACTCAAAAGTATCTTAGTTACTTAAAAGTATCTTAGTTACTCAAAAGTATCTTAGATACTTTCATTAAGTATATACTTTAAGTATATTGTAACTAAAGATACTTTTAACTCAAAGTATCGAGTTACCAAAGGTAACTAAGTTATTTTGTTTAAAGTATTTTAGAAAAGTAATTAGATACTTTTCAGAAGTAACTTTCCCAGCTCTGGTTACTACTATACATAATAATAACTAAAAAGTCTAGGACACATTGTATAATTCATCAAATTTTTAGATGACTCCACCAGAGTTATTCTGAAGTATAAAAAGAATGACGATGACTATATAAATGCATGTTACGTCGATGTAAGTACAATTAGGGATTTTTGGAATAATACAAAAATTACAACATTCAACACACAGAATGGCCCATCGAAAACTGTTCGGCTTTGTATGTATTGTATATTGTAATTTTGTTTTCAGAGGACATAATATTATTTACACATTAATTTCATCACTGTAATTTTAACCCCTTAGCAGGGGCGGCATTTTTCAAGTGGAAAGGGGTATGTTGTGATACATCTTTTGAAAGGACATTACATATCCTATAAAATGGCGCTTCGTTTTTTAACTTTAAGCTACATAACATTTTACAAATTTCGTAAAGGAAAACATTTGTTGAACAAATTGTATTTAAACTAACACATATCAGTCGACAAATCGACTTTATCTTCAGTAATGTAGTTGATATGGATAGTTATTTCTGTGCTTTTATTTTCTTTCGATTCGATAAAAAATGGTTTATTCTAGTGGAAATTATTTAATTGTATTTTATAAACAATCAATGTGCAAGAGTAACGGCAACTTTGTTTAATAAAAGTCATGCAAATAGACACATCATGGTTACATCCTAGAATTAGTAGCGAAATTCTGGCAAACTGGTTCAGTGACAAATAAAAAACGAAAAATTAAAAATTCGGTAAGAAATTAGGCAGTAAAAGTAGATGTTTTGGGTGAAATTTTTTTGGACTCTACATTAAGTACCAGAAAACTTTCTGATGAAACGGGAGTTTCGCGGGCCACCGTACAGAGAATTCTGAAACATAATAAATGGCACCCATATAAAATTTAACTTCTTCAAGAATTGCATGAAGATGATAATGACCGCCGTTTACAATTTTGTGAAATAATGTCCGAAATAATTATAAATACTCCCAACTACCTGTTTGCTTCTTGGATGAATGTTCATTTTTTCTCAATGGCATTGCCAATCATCATAATTGTCGTTATTGGTCCGACCGAATCCAAGGATCTTCCATGATGTTTATACCCAACAACCTCAGAAATTAAACGTTTAGTCTAGTATTTTTGGTGATCACATAATTGGACTATTTTTTTACCGGCAAATTAAAATGAAGCTACTTGTTGGAGAATGCCTTCAAACCAGCGCTGGTCAAAATTATGGAAAACGGCCAACGTTACCATGAAGAATATCCGATATTTCACCACCCCTCTAATGCATATATGCATTACCTGTACAGCAGTTTCTGAAATTAAATCCGTTTTGAAAAAAGTGATTTCATTTGAGCCTGATTTCATTTTACCTATTTTACCTAAATATTCATTTTCAAAAGAAATGGACCTAATTTTTACATTTTACTACCTAAACTGCAGTTATTCTGCGTAAATTCTTATTTTTAACAGAAATTAACCAAATTTTCAAATTTTACATTCAAAAACATTTT